>JAWXYG010000007.1:47500110-50438857 GCA_034222035.1 Acacia crassicarpa | reverse complement strand
ATTACATTTATGGGTTATGGCTCCGAATTATATATTTTTAATAATAAGGACTTAAATTTGTCAACAAGATCGAGATTTTTTTTTTAAAAAAAAAAAGAATTTACTGATGAGATGATTATTTAATAATAATTTTTCTTTAAATTAAACGACTTGTTGGTAAGCATACACTAACACTGAATTTAATTATCACACAGGACGACAATATATGGTCCAAAGCAAGCAAGTTTTTTTCCCTTTTTATTTTTCTAATTATTTCTTTTTTTAAAAAAAAATATGGTCAGTAGTGAGCAAGTTGAGAGAAGGCATTATTATTTTGAACATCATTATTGATTTATTGTATTATTAAATTTATGATTTGATGTTATATGAGTTCAAAGTTCAAACAGATAATAGTTGACAATTTTCTTTTCTTTTCTTTGCCCCATAAAAAGAATACACGATTGGGCTAAAATGATGTCAATAAATAATAAGTTTTGAGTGAAGACAATTATGTGGACCATTATGTTTCCCTTTATTAAAGATGAAATTAAGTTAAAAAGGATGGGTAAATGATGATTAGTACAATTGATTAAGGCATCGACCTTCACCTTAAAAAGGAGGAGGGTCGGTACCTGCAGGTCGATATAAAGGCCTTATTAGTGAGCGATCTATAAGCACTTTTTGAGCCTAGAAGCATACTTTGACCCTAATAGTGTACTGGTGTCTACTCCTACCTACACTTTTTATTTTTTTTAAAAAAAAAAGTTAAAAAAGGATGGCGTACAGTACGGGGAAGTGACAAAGTTGATCATCGAACGACCTACAACTACCCTATAACTCTTAATTAATTAATTAATTATTATTTATAACCATAATATTCAAGGATTTAAAAGAAGTATGATAACAATATTTAATATAAGTATATAACCAATATGATGGTATTAATTTAATCCTTGTACGCTAATATGGAAATTAATTTATATTGCCTTTGATCCTTAATATAATACATATTTAGAGATTTTTTCTTTTTATTTTAAATATAATATATAATTTTTATATTTATCAATCTTTTTCTAATTTATCCGTATTGATATTCCTTCCCTAATATATATAGAGCTGGGAAGCAGGGCCGGGCCTGCCCTCTAGGGCTGGCCCGTGAAGGGCCAGGGCCTAACAGGGCCGGCCCTCCAGGGCCCGGAGTAAGAAAAACACCTGTTTTTCAAAGCCCAACCCGGGAGCACCAGGGCCACGGTCGGCCCGCAGGGCCCAAAAATTACTATTCCAAATTTTAACTATTTTTCCTCTGCGTTTTTTAAAGAAATATAATTAATAAATTACAACACGAATCATCCAATAAATAATTACAATCACTAATTTATAATCAAATGAAAACTATCTTTACAAATAACTCACATATAACATAAAAAGCATATTATGAATTTCTTCTCCCGCATCATGAACACATCCATAATCTTTATTTGCAACAAATAATAAACCAAATCATAAAATTAGAGTATAGTTATTATATATTTGTAATTAAATGGATAAATAACTTTCTAACAAATACAAAAAATATATAAATTAATAAATTTAAAAAGAAAAAAAGAAAAAGCTACAGTGAAAAGGGCTTGCAGAGCCGGCCCGTCTAAGCCCGAGGCCCTTTAGGGCCGGCCCTCCAAGGCTAATTTTAAATATTTGGTCTATTTTTCAAGCTCGGCCCTTAACGGGCCAGGGCTTAAATGGGCCGGCTCGATGGGCTCGGCCCGTTTTATCGGCTCTAAATATATATTTAGGAGAGAGAATGGGGGAATTAAAGAAGATGAGTAGTGTGTTTAATAAAATATATATTATCCTAACTAACTTAATCAACTTTCTTAATCTATTTAAATTAGGTAAATATATTTTATATTAAGGACAAGAAGAAATGTGTGTGTGTGTAACACTATATCTTATGAGAATATATAGCTTTGTGTCTTGTTAATGTTGTAAGAATTAGTTAACCCGGTTAGTGGATGATCATAAGTATTTTTAAAAGTTATAATGTTTGAATCCTTATATCAATTTGTTCAAAAAATCCTTATATCAATTTTCTATTTTAAATTAATAAGGGGTTTAAACTTCTCATGTTATATGAGAAGAAGAAGATTCTTACACAAACATGAAATAGTGGGACCCACATATATATATAATGCTAATTATATATATGTGGGTCCCACCATTTTGTGTATGTGTGACATGAGAAAACACTTCTCCTACAACATAAGAAGTATTTTTCACAATTAATAATATGATAATAATCATATCTGAGAGTGAAAGGTGGGAGATCACTAACACCAATAATATAGAATTGGTCTAACAGTGTAAGGCCTCATAAGATCACTTTGTTCAAATTTCAAAGAGACATCAGTAATGATAGCCACAAACCCCAAAACCAAAGTAGGTAGCCAATAGAGCCGGGAAATCAGGTCGAGCCCGTCGGGCCGGCCCGTTTAAGCCCTGGCCCTGTAGGGCTCGGACTTAAAAAATCAGCTAAAATTTTGAATTTGGCCCTGTAGCATTCTTTTTTCTTTTTTTCTTTTTTTTACTTGGCCTTTATCTATGTATGAACAGTCAAACAGAACTTGGAAAATATTTATTAGAAACTACATAAAGCACACATGTTGTACTTAAACAAAACAATATGACTTGGAATGACATGATAATAAATGATAATAAATACTTGGATTCCATAATTAATTTATTAATAAAAGCTATAGGGAAAGTAAACATTCACAAAGATTAATTTGCAAGTCTCTACTTCAACTGTGTACAATGGTTTGTTTTTTATTATGAATTAATGAATATGTTTATTCGTTGGATGATTTGTATTGTTTAGATATTAATGTTGATAATATTTATTTGATAGATTAGAACTTTGATGGTTGCAATTTATTAATTATATTTCTCTGGAAAAAATCGGAAGAAACATAATTAAAATTTAGAATAGTAATTTCCAGGCCCTGTAGGACCAGGCCCTGTCAGGCCGGGCCGCCCCCAGCTCTAGTAGCCAATTAGAACTCCAGATATAATTATAAATTAATGTTGTCTTTCAATCAAACTAGCTTAAACCATTTGGTAGAACTCTCTTTTTAAATTATATACCTTTAAATTTTAAACATAATCATAAGTTAGGGTTAATGTTATTTTTCGTCCTTAAGTTTGTACTTATTTTAGTTTTAGGTCCGTCAAATTTTATTTCATCATTTAAAATATTGTTCCCTATAACTCAATAAAAACCTGAACCTTTTGCTTCATAGGGACTAAAACCATTAGCTTGAAACTTGAAGGACCAAAATCAAAATGAGGGCAAAATTGAGAGATTAATGATAGTATTAACCCTACATTTAATCTCTTTTTTTAATTAATCAGTTGGGACTTCTTCATAGTCTACTAATAAATTCAATCTTCTTTTAAAATCTATAAATTAAACTGTGTTTTTAATTTTGACTTTCTCATGTTTAACTTCTGATTGTATACATTTTCTTAAATGTGTATATTATTTTAGCTCCCAGCTTAAATTGTTTTAGATTTTAGTCTCTGTCTATTGATTTTTGAATCTACGACATATATCAATGGAATATAAAAGGTGATAAAACAATCATAACTTGTCGTTGTTATGAGAATTTAAAAGTGACATAATGTGGATGAGCAAATTTTGGACCGGACTTATGATCAATTAAGGTTTTTTTTTTTTTTTTTTTTTTAGGTTCACGGTTTCTATTGTCGGTAGTGGTGACCAAGGTTGTCAAACTCACGAATTTAAGCAAACTCGTGAAAGTGATGTAAATTCATATCGTGAATTCGAATCGTAAACTTGTAAGAGTTTACTTTTATTATTAAATAGGTATTACTAGTATATAATTAAATAATTAAAATATAAAAATGACAATGATTTGATTTAAATATATTTTAAATCCAAATAATTAAAATTAAATCCATTAACACTTATCATTTATCATATTTAATAAAGAAATTTATATAAAATTTATGTATAAAGCCGCTAAACATGATCAAATCAAAAAAGTTAACACGAGTTTAAGAGTAAGTTAACACGGTTTTGTAAGTTAGAAACGTAAAAACGATAAACTCGGTGCATGAACTCGTGAGTTTAACTAAGTTTATAACTAACATGAGTTTACCACTGACTCAACTCGTTTTTGTAAGCTAAAAGCGTAAAAACGGTAAATTCCGAGAGTCAACTCGTGAGTTTGACAACAACGGTGGTGACTAATCCTTTTGCACTATAAACTTGATAAATGGATTTTAGTGCTGACTATAAGATCCTCGATCAATTGACTATATCCTTAAAGGACCCAACTTAAGTACCGACTTGTTAGGCCTAATAGGTAATGATCAATTAAGTTAAATGTCCTCATCAGATCCAATTTCATATATCATTGACCCGTTTTTGCTCGGATGCCTGTGTCCGACCCGAAACATTTTGACATGAAGAAGACCGAAGGAGAAATTCATGCCGACCAGGATAACAAGCGACCAAAAACTGTTGATGATTGATAACAATAATTCATATTTTGATTTTTGTAAGTGAATTTGCTTGCCGGCGTTGGTAAGTGATTCTGGTGACTCTGAAACTTTGTTACTTCTCCAATTTTTGAGGGGGAGTTAATTTTGGTCCTGATTAAATGGAAACAATATTTGTTAATCTTTTCATAATTTATTCTTATAGTTGTTCCCTCGATAATAATTAAGTAATAGAGAGATGAAAGGAATTAAGGAAGATGATTAAGATGTTTAAAATATATATATATATATAGGGATAGGTTATTTTGCCTACTCTTAATTTGCCTACCTTTGCCTACCTCTCTTAATACTGTTAGATTATAATCTCATCCAATGGTAAAGATTTAAGGGATAAAATAAACATTTTTACCCCTTCCCAAAAACCACCTCCCACCCCCCTCTCTCTCCCTCCCTCCTCGGTAACTCCATGATCTTCCTAAGGCTGTTCTGCTACGTTTTTCTTAGCTATCTCAAACAGTCATAATCAAATCACCTCCAAAACAAGATTCGGATGTGCGAAAAAGGAAATCCCTAACACGATTAGAATCAATTAAATCCAAAACCAGATTCAAGCTAAAAGCTAACCAAGAACAGAAAAAATAAATTACTGAAACCCTAAAATCAAATTGGTTCGTCGAAAATAATATAGGAACTGGAAATTGCGACGGGGACTCAGACGTCCACGAGAACATAAGAACAAACAAAGTTGAAACTCGTCGTTGACCTTGTTACTGAATTCACACAGTCAAAATGGGAACAGTCCCAAGGGATAATTTCGAAGACCCATTAGCTCAGATCCGAAGGTGATATCATAAAAGTGTGATCTGATCTATTTTGGAAGAAATTTTCAATTCGAAATGTAATACAGATTTAGTGAATTACCATCACTATGAGGACAAAATCACTTGGGTGGAGCATTTGCAATCTTTAAGTGTCCCAATTTGATTTTAGGGTTCAGTAATTTATTTTATCTCTTCTTGGTTAACTTTTAGATTGAATCTTGGTTTTGGATTTAATTGATTCTAATTGTGTTAGGGATTTCCCTTTTCGCAGATTCGAATCTTATTTTGGAGGTGATTCGATTATAACTGTTTGGGATGGCTGAGAATAACGTAGCAGAATAGCCTTTGGAAAGTCATAGAGTTACCGAGGAGAGAGAGGGTGGGAGGCAGAGCAAGAGAGGAAGGGTAAAAAGATTTATTTTATCCCTTAAATTTTCACCGTTGAATGAGATTATAATCTAATGGTATTGAGAGGGGTAGGCAAAGGTAGGCAAAATAAGAGTAGGCAGAATAACATATCCCATATATATATATCACATTTACTAGTTAAACTAACTTTCTTAATCTAATCAAATTAAATAAATAAATTGTATTGCATTAAGGACCCGAGGGAGTATTGGAAACTAATGAAAACAAAGTGATCGGGAGTAATATTGTTTTAAAGCTTATGGAGTTATATGGAAGACAAAGTGCCTAAAATTGTTGGTTACCTACCTATAGCAAAGATGATGATGTTGAGATAGGTCTGTCGTCCAATAAAAAAAGATAAGATTTGAAGTGATGTTATCAGAGGAAGAGTAGGAGATACACGTATTGAAGAGAAAAGTATAGAAAATTGTTCGAAATTATTTGGACATATGAAAAGAAGGTTGTTAGAGGCACAGTAAGGAGAGTAGATCGGACAATATGTAGTTCTTTGGAAAGGGGACAGGGGACAAAAAAAAAAAGCTTAATGAAATTATTTGACATGATAGCCTTGTTTGATAACAATACTAATTCACTTATGAGGCTTCTATCATGGGACTCATAATAACAATACACCCTTGTTTGATAGCTGACATTCTCAATAAACTCACTCCATGGCACTTACTGAACTTTTTACTGGTTAGAATTCTTCGTGGGCGTGTCTTTGCGAATATCAAATTCTCAATAAAAACACTAATCTCATGAGAACATGTAGAAAGGGAGGGCTGCTCAATCCTAAAAGGCTAGCACGTAGAACAAGAGAACTTATATATTGAATTTATAAAACACATCAGTTTGAATAGTATACTCCATACTGTTACGTATTTATGTTTTTTAATACACGTGCAATAATTTTAAAAGATTCGTAGTGTGAAACAAAGAAAGGAGTACATAAAAAGAGAAAAAAGAGAAGTACATCTCAAGCTCCTCCACTTCCGTCTGGTCACATTTTTCCTCGGATCTACGAATAGAAAAAAGATTAGAATTCATCAGGATAAGGATGAGAGTGTTTAAGGATTATCATTTGAAATTAGTGTGAACATGTATATATATATATGTATATAAAAGCCAGCCCACAAAACTAGAGTCGTACGCACATTATCAATAAGATCACTGTCAAAGAAGATGATGCCAGCAAGGCAGTGGCCGACCGAAGATGTAATGTTTGTGGGTATACAATTAATAGTGGGATTCGGGAGAAATTTTTTTTTAAGGAGGATAAAAGGCAATCCACACCTTCTTAAAATTTAGGATCAGAAATTGGGTTCAATTGAAAAGTATTTTCGAGGAAATCAATTTAAATAGAACAATATACTCTAATCCAATGGCATACAGATATTCAGATGTTACACAATCAAATTCCAAAGCAACATGCAAGCAAAAATTATTATAATTTCTCATATGTGATAAGAAATTATTAAAAATAGGTAAGAAAGTTGTCCATGCATGAGTTTGAACACAGGATCTGCTGTGGGACTAGTGAAATTATCACCACACCACCTAGACAACTTATTGCAAAGTCCTTTAAAAAAAAATTTATCTCCTTCAAATTTATGGGTGCCCACAAAAACATGAGTAGGTTCGCCGCTGCAGCAAGGGACATGGCTATTTATATTTTATAGTATAAAACTAATGAGGTGTCTTTTTTTGAGAGTGTGAACATCACCTTCCTTGCGCTGACTTAATTTCATGGAGTCCTTTTGTGTCAATTCTCTGAAATTAAAACTAGAGGCATTCATATTTAATACTCATCGATCACCTTTCGTTTTCTGTCTTTGACAACCTCTGCAGTGCTCCATTAATCTTCGTGAGCCCCAACTATTAAGAATATGTGGGGACTTCAAACTAAACTTTCACCCTATGTGTACGTGAAACCCTACTCAAAGTTGACTGCTATTTTTCCAACTCATACTTCCTCCCGTCCAAAATAAAATAAAAAAGTCTTTTCAAAGGAAATTTTGGTCTCAAATACTACAAGATGTCGATAGGGTAATTAATAATTCTTTTTCATTTTTGTTCCTTAGGAAAAAGATAGAGGTGACAGATAATAACTATATATTTAAAAAATCATATCACTCAGGTCTTATTTATATATCCTTTTTGATAAAAAAAAATTAGTCCTATTTATAAGTCCATTTCAAGATAATAAATGAGATTGTGACAATTTTGTTTATATTAGTTATACCAATGAAAATAGAGAGAGAAGAAAAAGTTGAAAGATACCTATTCATAAACGAGGATAAAGTTAAAAATTTATCATATAATCATTGAGCTATCTACCTTTTCTTAGTATGTGTAATTTAGTTAATATGGACTTATGAATAAGACTAGAATGATATTCTTTACTAAGGATAAAATAGATAAATTTTATCAATTTAAGATACATTAAATAACTTAACTAACATATGTTGATGCTTGTGAATTTGTTAACAACATGTTACTTCTGTCGCTCTTTTTAATAAAAAAAATAACTACTAAAATTATGTAATTCAATATTATTCCCCTCAGTTCTTTTTATTAGGGTTTTTTTTCACAAAAACAATAAATATGCAAAAAAATGTCATTTTTCTCCAAATATACTCTAAGTATGGAAAGATCATAGAAGAGAGATCAATGAGTGATAAATGATTGAATGAAAGGAATTATTGATGAGTGAGAGATGATTAATACTCCATAAAGATATGTATTTAATAAGGATAGAAAATGAAGAAGTACTTCAAATTTTGAGATGCAGGAAAAAAAATTGTTTAAATTAAGAACCAACCCCCAAAAGAAAGAAAATTGCTCATAAAATTGTTCCAATGGAGTAGTTAAAGGCAATAAATGTGTAACTTATATATGTACCACTCTAGTCCTATTTATAAGTCTACTTTGACCAAAAAATTTGGTCCTGTTTGTAAGTCCAGTTTCATGTAATAAATGAAATTGTGACAATTTTACCCATATTAATTGTACTCATGAAGATAAAGAGGGAAGAAACAGTTCAAAAATATCCAATAATAAATTAGGGCAAAATTAAAAATTTATTCTATAATCATTGAGTTAATTACTTTTCCTTGATATATGAGATTTGGTCAAAGTAAACTTATAAATAGGATCGGAGTAATACATTTCTTTCCAGTTATACCATTGTTTAGAAAAAGTGTACATAGGTAATTGGTGGACATTTATTACATAGAGAAAATAGATGGGCAAGTGACATACATTTAATGAGAGTAAAAAATAGAAAGATGAGTTTAAAATTTCAAAGGAATAGAATTTGCTTTTAAATAAAAAAGACCAAGAATTCCGACCAGGGGAATATATTTTAGACTGGAATGAGTAAGATATGTTAGTTGTGAGCACATTTGACAGCAAAAATTGAATCATTGGTTGACCACAGAAATTGAGGCTTCTATTAGATCCAACCTCCATTTAAGGGACCTATTTATAATATGCACATAAGGACATGACGAAGACCCAACATGATCCTTAGATCAGAGTGTTAAGAGTTCATGAACGACCTCACGCAGCAAGAGGTCAAAGATTTTATGCTCAAGAACCAAAGGAATTTCCTCAAAACAATGATCACTCCCAAACACGCCCTTACGACCAACACTATCAAACATTTGTTGTACATCGTTTTCTGCTAATTTGCGAACCTTGGCCATTAATTCTGAGCATTCCTCTGTTTCGCTTTTATGATGAATATTGCTTTTGCCTCCTCTTTCATCAGCTGAAGATTCTCTCTTTGACTTTGAGGCCATTCCCTTTGTTTCATCTGCAAAAAGTTTTATTAGCCTCCAAATTAGCCACGAACATCCCAATTATGTTGTTTTTAACTACATTACACTACTACTGTTAAATCACACTATTATTACTATTTAATTATAGAACTTTTCCTTTTCTTATGCAAAAAGTTTATTATTATTATTATTATTATTATTATTATAAAGACGAATTTCGTTAAAATTAAGCATGATTTATTTTTTATTATTAATACAGCTAGTGATGGCTGAAGTTGCCACATTACAAGACCACAATAAATTTTTATATTTAAAACTGAGGGAGTATTATCTTGCAAAGATGTCATGATGAAGGTTAGTTTGTTCTCTCGTATAATCTTTTGAGTAGATTACAATGATATGGAGGATTACTAAAAAAAGAAAAAAAAATGTGAACTTTTGATTTATATAAATAACAAATGTTTGGATGCAATTCTGGGTTAGGTTTCTTTTATCATCATTTTCTCATTATCCCTTATAATCTCTAAATCACATCCATCCAATCAACACAGTACTACTTTCATTTTTCTCTCATTTTCCCAAATCAATGGTCAAGATGTGGCCAATGAGAGACAATGAGAAGAAGGATAAGAAGAGTATCTCCTTCCATTCTACTGACTTCTTTCAGTATTTTAGAAACAAAATTGATTTTTTTTTAATTGAAATGAATGTCAAATTTTATAAAAATGTGATAATAACTTCACTATTCAAAATCATTTTAATTCTAATTTTGTTTGGCAAATTTAACTCTAATTTTTATTTGAAAGGATAGCATGTGAAAATTTGAGAAGAAATGTGTTTTTAGTATTATAGTTTTCATTTCTAACGCTTGATGAAGATATAAAAAATAAGATAAAAATGAAAAAACTCATAATAAATTACTTAACCTTTAACGTATGAAATTAATTAACAATAATTTGGGTTCTGAATTCAGAGATCAAACCTGTGAAGTTAGTTTTGTTCTTCAATGGAAAGCCTTGGTCTTCACCTACGTCTAAAACTGAAACAGGACTCAGATTTTCAGAGCAACTCTTATTCTTCATCTTCTTCAACGACGACCTGTTGCTTCTGACCTTCCTTTTGAATCTGGGTTCAACAAACTCTTCCTTCCTCATTCTCGGACTCATAAAACTACCATCCCCATAATTCCTCGTACTTGTCGAAACAGAGACTCTTGTTCTAGGCTCATTCTTCAGCTTCGAAATCTTCTTCTTCTTCTTCTCCTTCCTCTGTTTCTTCAATTCTTTCAAACTACCCACTTCCTCCTGTTTCTTCAAGCTCTGTCCAACAACGTCATCGCGCCTCGATTCACGCGCTGCCGCGTCGACATCGTCCCACAAGAAGACGACGACGTCGCCATCATTCTTCTCCTGCCGAAACGGCGAGGACAAAACAGGGACCTCACGAAACGACGACGTTCTGAAGCGGCGATGGCTGGCTTCTTGCCGGTCTTGGTGGGTGGGATCAAGCTGGAGCAAGTAATCGATGAAGTTAAAGGACTTGCTTCGTGGAACAGAATCTGGTAAGACCCGGTTTGAGACCCGGGAAGTATTTGGTAGAGATTCTAAGCCCATGAGTCTGGCGACTAGAGAAGGAGTAGTGGGAACAGGATTAGGCTTGTTTGGGAGGGAAGGCGGTGTTTGGGGAGGAGGGAGGTGGTCGGAGGGGTGAATAGGAGGAGCATTGGTGGAATGAGCACAAAGAAGGAGGCGAAAGAAGCGAGAGAAGCATCCTGATTTTGCTACTTCGTCTTGTGGTTGTTCAGCCATATTTCCAATCTTCCAAACGTGGCCTTAAGATAAAGCTTCGGAGGAACCAAGAAGAATGGAACCTGGTACTTAGTGAAAGCACAGAAGAGGAATTAAGTTGAGACTTGAGAATGAAAGCGAAGACTTACTCCCAGTTGAAAGAGAAGGATCATTTCTCTCCGGGTAAATTACGTCTAAGTACCCTTATTCAATAAAAAATTGCTTTTGCGCTGTGCACCCTCTCCGATTCTTCCTATAAAAAACAGTTATTAAAACCACAAGGTTTAAAATATTAGATAACAATAATAAATATATAACTTATTTCAATAATACCCTTACCTTGGTTAGAAAGAGTGTACATACATAAGGGATAATTAGTATAAATTTATTGTAGATATAACGAGTGATATATATTTAATGAAGATGAGTTTAAAATTTTAGATAAATATGAATTATTTCTTATATTAAGAACTGTCTTTATCAGAGAGAATGTTGCTTATAGAAAAGACTAAAAAGAGTAGTTCAAAGAAAGAATAAGGGATCTTTATAAAGTCACCAAGTATTAATTACATTTCTCTAAAAATGTCCCTATTTAAAGGTTGATTTGTTTTTAAATAAATTTAATCATTTATTTATCTCTCGTTCATTATAAAATTATCCCTATTTAATGTTCTACATTGCTTGAGTGTTGAGTTGCTTTTGGGGTTAGAATTATATTATTGGGATATTAAATCTATATTTTTATTTATTTATTTTTTTTTTTTTGGGGGGGGGGGGGTTTGGTAATTGCATAACTCATAATAAAGTGTTCATTTCTGTATTTCTAAGAGAGTTTATTTCCTTTTGGCATTTTTATGAGAAAGGGTTGGATCAAAGCCGAAGCCTCATATTTTGGATTTAAGTTTTAAATGAAATGGATAAAATAGTGAACAAAAAAAGAAAGAAAAGAAAACGAGGTACAACTAGTATATTATATGTTTATACAAATCAATAAAATCTTGACACTTTTTTTTTTTTTGGTCAAACAAATACATTTGAATTAAATAGAATCTTACTTTCCCCCCCAAATTTCAAAGCATTATACATCACAATTGAATACTACATTGAATAAGTGGAGCCCAAAAGAAAATAAGATCATACTACATTCAATAATATAATGACTGGATAATATTTTGGGGAAAAAATTGTGTAAAATTAGGTTGGCGATATTATGAAAAATAATATTTACTACAAATTTAAAATTTAATATATGAGATGTAAATAATATAGTTCTACAAATTTGGTTGTGCATTTACATGAAAGGATCATTATACAATTTATGATATGAAAATAATAGTTCTAAATAATTTTTTATTAATGTATATATTACTTATAAAAAAATCTGGCAAAATAAATTTTCATTTGTAATCTAGTAAAGTACCAATCTATTCAAGAAAAACAATTCCAACCGCTCTGCTACTTTAATTTTGTAATGTTATGGAAAGATTTATATGGAGGTACTCTCTCTGATCCTATTTATATAAGGTCGATAACCAAATTACGTAGTTTAAGAAAACTGTTAAAATTAATTAAAAATAATAAGTATATTTGAAATAAATTTTGTTTTTCAGGTATACCCTTATTTATGAGGGCATAATAAGATAGAGAAATAAAAATATAATTATCACCAACATTTTAATTAATGCAACATATATAATTAATAAAAGGTAAATTGAAAAAAATTATTAAATATTCAGACAATTCTTATCGGTCTTTTATAAAAATGATTAAGAAAATTTAAATTTTGATCTTTTATTTTTTTAAAAAAAAGGCCAAAACGTGTATTGTGATGAGCTAATGCAAACAAAGTTGGCAGGAAAAAAAAAAAAAAAGGAGCAAAAGCAAACAAGGGAAAATGGAAAAAGGTGGGGAAGGATGTGGTGGTTGGGTTCAGACTATGAACAGAAGGGATGATTGGCCAGCCAAGAGTGTGTACGGGTTTGTTGAAACTTTTGCATATTCACAGTATACTTGACTCTTGTCTCTTAACATAATTAACACTAATCACCATACTTAATTAAACAAAATGACAAATTATTATTAATAATTAAAAAAACTTAATTAATGGGGGGTGGAGCGTTAATTACTAAATAAAGCTGTGGAAATGAGAATGTGGTCCGTGTGAAACCCTGTCTCACCGTTTTAGAACAGAGTGTGGCCGACGTTGCTGACTTCGGCTTTCCATATTTAATGGCATGTGTCCCCCCACCGCCTCTCTCTTCTCCCACCGACTTTCTTGACTTCCTTGCATTTGGGCCTTGGCCCATTATTCTCTCTCTCTCCCCCATCACTATCTTCTCAAATCCATTACCAATACCAGTCTTTTTTTTTTTTTTTAACCAATACCAGTCATTTGTTTTAGAAATATGAAGGTGAGTTATTGCTGCATCTTAAAATTACTAAAGAGGTCAGACACTTTTATCAAAGAGAGTGGATTTGATCTTGAGGTTGGTCAAGGCGCTGGGGGAGTCATCATAAGGTAAATACTTGAAGGTAATAGACGGCTCAGCTATGCAAAATATTGGTATCATCTAAGAGAAAAAGAAATTTCGCTGTGCCCTTAAATCATAGGTGAGCCCAAGTCCTTTCTTAAAATTTTTGTATGTAAAACAAAATATTGAAAATACTAAAATACCAAATATAGGTTGGTTCAGTTAGTAAAGGGTTGACTTATAATTATATGTTTGTGGGTTAAATTGTACCAATATGAGGAACTTGTTGAGCCCCAAGACTTAGTTCATCTAAAATTTTTATACAATAAAAAAAAAGAAAGAAAAAGAAAATACAGAACTGATGCTATCTCTAGTCCTTAATATAAAATATAACTCGTAACTATATCTTATATTAAGAACATGAGGTAATAATAAATGTTTCTTCAATCTTTAATATAAAACATATTTACCTAATTTGATCAGATTGAGGAAGTTGGTTAAGTTAGTTAATATGATATTTATTTTCCAAAACACCTTAATCATATTCCTTAATTTCCTTCCTTTTCTCTCCTCTCTGATTAGGGAATTGCCGGGATCAAAATTTCCATGACCAATACTTTCAACATCCTACCAAACTGATGACCCAATTGTATCTAGAACCCTATAATCCATTCCCATTTAGGGCCTCTAATGACTAATCTATCCTCCACATGACGACACATGTGCTCAACTGTTAGTCAACGGTCAATAACTAGACGAACATAGTCCTCTTTCTTTGACTGGCCACGTGGACTGAAGGTTTTATGTCTGAATTGGCCTCCACGTGTTGATTCCACAAGTTGGAGAAAGACTGACGTAGGACAATTTCAGGCACTTCCGCACTTGAACTCTAATGCCTTCCTTAGGGAAAAAAGATTTCTTTATTATCAACTCTTTCATTATGTCTCACGGGTTGATTTTGATCATTGAAATCTTAATCTAAGGGTCTAGAATGAATTTTAGAAAAATCGCGCGGATCAAGATTTTAACGGTCAGGATTTGCTGATGATAAAGAATAGGCAGAAAACTAACGATGAGAGGATCTGGACTCCTTCCTTAGTGGTTGCCCCTCCATGTGTTCTACTTCTTTCAAAGTAGCCAGCATTCAAGGCTTGAGCTTTTTATCCATAGCCTCCTTCTACATATTCTATCTTAGCCAAGCCTGTAAAATTGAGCACAACAAATTACAAAAATTAATAATAATTAGGATTTAATTGTATTTTTCACGCATTTCCTGTTATTTTACCATTTTAAGAAATAAAAAGAATGTTCTACTCTTTTTCACACTCAAAATGACGCGCCTCAATCCTCACTTGTAGTTATTAATATGAATTTGAATTTCACAGGCACTGAAATGTTCCCTTTGTACGTGGTCCCCATTTTATAGATTTTTTATTGTATTATTAATATGAAAACAAATATTGACCAGATTTACTTTCTCTCCTTTTTTTTCTCCCATCTATGTACTCACATCCTTTTTTCCAAAACCATGTAGTTTTGGAGGTAAACAAAGAAAGTGGAGCACTTTTTTTATTTAAAAAAAATCCATCACTTTATCTTGAAATATTTTTCAGTAGATTCTAAATTAATTTTTAGTAAACTCAACATTCTAAAATACTCCCTCCGGTCCTAATTATAAGGCATAGTTGACTTTGTTTGGAGAGATTAAGGAAGCTAAATAAGTTACTTAATCACTTTATATGTTGTATATCTTTAGATTATATATTAGTTTATTAGTCAAACTAATTACTTTGAAGAAAAAAAATAAAAATAAAAATACTCTAAAGTAATTTAATTAGCTTCCTTAATTTTTCCAAAAAAGTCAACTATGCCTTATAATTAGGACCGGAGGGAGTATGTTTTAGTGGCACCCCAATATCTAGCACTTATTACTATGAAGTATTTTTCAACTGATATTGGGTATCAATACAAAAATATTTTAGGATGTTGAATATACTAAAAATTAATTTAAGATACTAAATGTTATTGGGAAAAAAAAATTACCCCTGGTCCTAAATATAGAACATATTTTATAGTATAATTTGTACTATAAACTATGTTATATATTTAGGACCATAGAAGTATTTCATAGTACCATATGCTCTGTTTTTTTTTTTTTTTTATAAGGTGCTACCATTGCTTTGTTTACCCAAAAACTCCATAGCTTTAGGCAAAAAGGATGGAAGCCAATGAGAAAAGAAAAGGAGAGAAGTAAGAAAGAATAGAGAGAGAGAGAGATTAAATATTTATTTAATATTAAGAGAAGGATTATGAGGGAACTAATGAAAATAAAAGTAGAATTTGACTAGATTTTTTTTTTTTGGCTATAAAATTTGACTAGAATTTGAAAAGAAGAATTTGGAAGAAATGTTATTCAGGACATGAAAATATTTATTCGAGGCTTGGAAAAATTTATCAAAATGAGAATGTCCAATGGGCCAATGGAAATATAAGATCCAATAAGACCCAATGGCAAAATTTGAAATTTGTGACATATTCTGACTAACTGTCTTGTTCGTCTAAGGACTGTGTTAAATATTGTATGGGACTTACTCCCTTTTGTTAGTTTTTAATATAAAAAGGCTGAGGCCTCCTTTTATACCCAAAAAAAAAAAAAAGCAACAGGGGAGGTTTAAACTTGTTCAAAGGCAAGATTGAAGGATTAAAATTAAAGCAGAGATTTATTCTTGAAAAGTAAAATTAACGAATATAATTACCTTTTTTTTGTCGACCAATATAATTAGCTATTACACACATTTTTATTGGTAAAAACAAATTTATTAAATTTACTTCAATTTTAAATTTTTTACCTTAAACTCATATTTCTTTCTCATCACTTGTCCATTTCCAAAGGCAAGTAGAAAACAAGAGAGAGATGATGAAGAGGAAAGATTGATTTTTTTTTTTAAAAAAAATATGGGCACGTTTCTTTAAATTTCCATTGTCTTTAAATATGCATTTTAAAATTTGGAAAAAAAAAACGTATTTTTACCCTTTTTTCCCCTTCTTTACATCTTTTGTGCTCTCTAAATTTCAAAACCAGAAAGGCAAATTTGGCGTCATACTCAATTAGTATAGTATTTCAATCTTATTCATCCTGAATATTAAAAAAATTCAAAGAGTACAATAAAAATTGACAAAAAAAAAAAAGACACAAATGACTGAACATGGCTGAAGCCTTATCAATTATATATGAGCAAGTTAAAAAAATATGAACACAATTTTATAAGGTTTAGTTTGTCTTTGACATGCATGGAAAGAAAACCAAAATTTAAAATAAGAATGTAAATTGAAAATATATAGGGAAAATTGGTTAAAAAGAATGTAAAATTGGGGAAAAGTCCTTATCGAAAAATTATATTGATGAAAAGGTCCTTAAAAATTTTGTATACACAGAGATTCTCTCCATTAAAATTTTCAATTGGAGATTTTCCCAGTTTTCCCTTAAAAGCGCCTGTTTAGAAATTTGATTGGCTAAAAAGACTTAAATTTGAATGGGTGCAACTATGGTAGTGAAAACGTAGATTTTACCTGAAAACGGAAGGAAAATGAAAAATCGTAAAACGTAAAATCGTAAAAACTTAAAAGCGTTTGGAAAATTCGTAAAATCGTTTTAATGAAAAAAATCGTAAAAACGTAAAATCGCAGTGATAAATCGAGTTTTTAACTACCATGGGTATAACTTTTCTTGAACTGCTTGTGACTAATCTTTAACTTCTCTTAAAATTACTTTTGTTTTGAAAACCTTTGTACATAATTAAAGATAAAATTGCACATATTTTTAAAAAGTTGCTCAACCAATAAGATGTTAGTTGATGTGATAAACAATGTCGTCTTGTAAAGAAGATAACACAAATTCAAATTCGGAGAAGTGTACTTATTAGGAGAGACAAAAACCTTTTAAGTTTCAACCTTAATTTAAAAAAACCTTTGTTCAACTAAAAAAAGGGGAGAAGAGTTGCCCATGATTCTTCTCATTGATATAATTTTTAAGGTAGGATTTTTTTAACCAAATTTCCTGAAACAAATGAAAACCATAATTTTTAAAGGGTTAAGGCATAAATTTGTTTGAAAGTTTTCGTTGAGCAGTAATATTACTGTGAACGATTTTTTAAGTTCATTGTTGCCCTAAAAGTGTTAAAATGAAGTAGTATAACCCCTTTTTACCAAAAGTTAACAATCAACGTTATTGTTCAAAAAAAAAAAAAAATCAACATTAACTTTTTAACGGTCAATGTTAGTTTTTTTTAATGAAATAAGACAACATTGTTATGTTTTGAAATTTTTAGGTTCACACTAAACCTAAAAAAGACTTTCAAGATCATGGTAGTGAAAACGTAGATTTTACCTGAAAACGGAAGGAGAATGAAAAATCGTAAAACGTAAAATTGTAACGTAGTAAAATTGTAAAAACTTAAAAGCGTTTGGAAAATTAATAAAATCGTTTTAATAAAAAAAAATCATAAAAACGTAAAATCGTAGTGATAAATCGAGTTTTTAACTACCATGTTCAAGACGAGAACCAAAACCACATATATTTACACTTTAACCTATCTTTAAAAGATAAAGAGGATAAAGGAAGAGGATGAGGTGGCATGAAATGAATGGCTAAAGATCTGGAACAACAAACCTAATTTTGGCTTGCGTAGCTTTTGTCGTGGCAGTGGTGGCAACGTATGGTAATGCGTCAAAAACACTATTTAAACAGTCACAACCACATGGTGCTGTCTCTTTCATTTGCCGTATGCACACTAGGAGACACACATGCTTCTCCTTCAACTCTGCATATATTGCTATTTGGCCACTAGCACCCCACCACCACCATAAGGACACTCACTTTCACATCCCTCACTTGTTTTTTATTCCCATCTTCTTCACTAATTTCTTGGCTCAATATCTTTATTCTGAATAAATTTTAGGAAACCCTTGAGCAAAAAATAAAAAGTGAAGGTGCAGATTTACCAACCAATTATTATCTGAGGAGTGTCTGGCACAAATAACTATTGATGGGATCAAAATTGTTAATTAACAATTAAAAAGTGAGAAAAAACACCAAATAACTATTAAAAGTGAAAAAAAAAACCAAATAACTATTGAAAAAAAAACTATCAAAATTAAGTTAAAATATGAGGTACTGGCGTAGGACGGTGGCAGAAATGTTAGAGAAAAGAGCGGTTAAGCCTTTTTGTTGGAAAAGGAAAACATCAACAAAGATGGGACCCATTGGAGCAGCATTGTGGCAGTAGCGGTTGCTGCTTGTAGCATCAGAGGGATGGAACCAGGGTGCAAGGTGCGTGCCAGTCGAACTTTGTGGATTATTGGATGAGTTCAAGAAGGTGAGTGGAACACCTAGCAATAATAGAAGCTTTGGAAATGTCGAAGTCGCCGACACTGTGACAGTAAATGAAAGATGGAGACACCAAGACAGTAACGAGGTAATAGTTCGTTGGCAAATCTACTCCAAATTGTGTTTTTTTTTTCACTTTTCAATTGTTGATTGGCAATTTTGTTCCCCTCAATAGTTATTTGTGCCAAACGCTCCTCGGGTAATAGTTGGTTGGCAAATCTACATCTTGACTCAAAAATAAATTTTAGGAAAGATTCATTTAGGCTATGTTCGCGAGTTTGGAGGGGAAGGGAAGGAAAGGGATACGAGGAGAAAGGAGGGGAAGGGAAGGAAGGGAAATGGAGGATATCTCCTCCCCTTGTTTATGAGTTAAAAAATAGTAAGGGAGGAAGATGGAGGATTAATGAAATACTTTTACCATTTTGTCCTTTTCTTTAATAATTAATATAATTATGGGAAAATTCCAAATAAATACCTTTTGAATATGCAAAACCCTCAAAAGTCCGTTGAATTTGTAAAAAGACTATGAAGTACTAAGGACCTGGGATATACAAATTCGGGTGAATTTACCCTTTTGCCCCTAGTTTTAAATAAATAATAAATAAATAAAATCCCCTTCCCCCCGCCAGGCCACCAACACCGGCTAGCCACCACCCCCGGCCGGCCACCACCACCACCGCCGGCCGGCCACCACCACCGCCGGCCGGCCACCACCACCACCGCCGGCCGGCCACCACCACCACCGCCGGCCGGCCACCACCACCGCCGGCCGGCCACAACCACCACCGCCGGCCGGCCCCCACCACCACCGCCGGCCGGCCGGCCACAACCACCGCCGGCCGGCCGGCCACCACCACCGCCGGCCGGCCACAACCACCACCGCCGGCCGGCCCCCACCACCACCGCCGGCCGGCCACCACCACCACCGTCGGCCGGCCACAACCACCACTGCCGGCTGACCACCACCATCGCCGGCCGGCCACCACCACCACCGTCGGCCGGCCGGCCGGCTAGCCACCACCGTCGCCGGCAGCCGGCCGGCCACCACCGCCGGCGGTGGCGGTGGTGGTTGTGGCTGGCCAGTGGTGGTGGTGGTGGCCGGCCGACGGTGGTGGAGGCCGGCCGGCGGCGGTGGTGGGGGCCGGCCGACGGTGGTGGAGGCCGGCCGGTGGTGGTGGTGGTGGCCGGCCGACGGTGGTGGAGGCTGGCCGGCGGTGGTGGCGGCCGGCCGGCAGTGGTGGTGGTGGCCGGCCGACGGTGGTGGAGGCCGGCCGGCGGCGGTGGTGGTGGCCGGCCGGTGGTGGTGGTGGTGGCCGGCCGACGGTGGTGGAGGCCGGCCGGCGGTGGTGGTGGTGGCCGGCCGATGGTGGTGGAGGCCGGCCGGCGGTGGTGGTGGTGGCCGGCCGGCCGGCGGTGGTGGCGGCCGACCGACGGTGGTGGAGGCCGGCCGGTGGTGTTGGTGGCCGGCCGACGGTGGTGGTGGCCGACCGACGGTAGTGGACGCCGGCGGCGGCGGGGTTGGGGTGGGGTGGGGTAGGGTGGTGGTAGTAGTTAACGGGGGTAAAAAAGTAATTAACCTATTGTTCCTCTTAAAACCCCCCATATTGGGGGAACTTTATTTTATAAAAGGAGAAGGGTTTTGGAGGATTTGTAAAAGTCATTGATTCCCTCCTTTCCTATTTTTAAAACTCGTGAACAAGGGAAGGGACTACCAAAACCCTCCCCTCCCTTTCCTTTTCCTCCGTAATAGAACTCGCGAACATAGCCTTAAAGTTTTAAAAGACCAAAAAAATATCACAGAAAATTCAGATATTAAGAAAATCTCAAAGAATTATTAAAATTTATAGATGAAATTGTAAATCACCTATTGAAGGAATTGCTAATGAGACTTTTTTGACATTAGAATTTTTGTGGGACTTTTTTGACTTTTTTTTAGTCTTTTGGGATCTTAAAGGGATTTGCCCTAAAATTACCCTTTATAAGATATAATTTTACCTATATGATATGCTTTTTACCAACATTTAACTATATGTTGCCATATCGCCATCACCCACCATGTAATATGTTTAAATAAGGTTAAAAGCTCAAACTTCTAGGTTTGTTTGGGTTGATGATGGAAAAACACATCTACGTAAATCAAAATAAAACACTTATCATAAACTTATCTTGTATATTGTAAATCACATTAGAAAAATAGATTCTACCATTATTCTAAACAGGTTTTAAATTGTATTAAAAATATAATAAATCATGTGAGTGTTAATCATGAACAATAAATAAATATATATATATAGGGAAGTACCTTTGCCAGGAGACACGTTTAAAATGGTTTGAGGATATTTTTAATCAAACAATTTTTTTTAAAAAAAAATTCTAATAAAAATGTGTATTAAAAAGACTGTATATTTATGGTGCATCCTTGAAAAGTGGGACAGATATGAGATCTCCAGTGAGGACCAACTTCTAAATTGGAGGAGGATTCAATGCAGGGTTCATGATTATTTCCATGGACAATGGAAACGTGGAGAATGAATCAATACATGAAACATATTTATTTAATCATTGACCATAATAACCCATGAATTTGATAACTATGTATACCAAAGTGGGGCCCCTCCAAAAAGGCAGAAATCTTACTTTTCATTTTACAGCCATTGTTCCCTGTTGGAAAGGACTATCCACGTCAAATCGTGTCCAAATGGAACTCACCCTCTTATTAAGGTGACATCAACGGTCAATAACAGATTATTTAGGATGATGTAAAATGTTTTTTTAAAAAAAAAAAAAATTTCAATTTATTAAAAACTAAATTACATCATGTGAGAGACAGACTAACGGTACATTCGAGGAATCTCCATCCCATCATTTTAATTAGATCAAGATTTTATTCTTAAATTATGCTATGTTGAAGTTTGTCAAATACAATACTCATGAAGAGATTAATTAAACTAATTAAATTATTTTAGAATATTTTTATTTTTTTTAAATTAATTAGTTTGATTAATAAACTAATATATAATATAAGAATACACAACATATGATATAATTAAGTAACTTATTAAGCTTCTTTAATTTTTTTTTAAAAGTTAACTTTATCTTATAATTAAGATCGGAGCAAGTATTAATTTAATTAAGATTTATTGCGTCATCTACTTAAAGAAAGCAACGAGATTATCTTATTTGTTTAAATGCTCTACCAAACATTTTATGTTTTCACCTAGACTTGATTTGAGGCCAAATTTAACTCATCCAATCCAAGGATATTGAAAAAGTTATAATGTGATAAAAATTGTGAAATTAAATTGATCAGCAGGGAAATGACAATTTAGTTCCAGCTGAAAAAATGTTGATTCTTTCATCCCACAAGTTTGATAAATTACAACATATTCCTAAACCATACTACGCAGTATTATTTTTTTTGGGTAAATAATCAAATGTATGAACTCCTGCACCTTCCAAAGGAGTTCACTTGTTCAATATCAGCATTTACAATCAATATGGTGAGCCACTTGAATTCACCTCATGCCATGAAAAACTCCAAATCAGGTGTTGCAGAAACTCCGAGCTCAAGCACAGCCTTGACAATCTCCAGATTTGTAACTCATGACAGAGGGTTGTATGGCCTCTATTGAATCAATCAGAGATAGGTCTTTTGTGGTTTCAATTTGATTTAGAAGAAGAGCCACTGAGCTTAGGGTCTGTTTGGTAGTACACCACATCCCCAAGATCACTAACATAATGGTCCTTCTTCAAACTCCTTATCAAATCTCCTATAAGTTGGTACGGTAGAGGACTGGATTTCTTTGGCTCTCTGTAGTATTTTCCAAGCACCGGCTTCGCTGCCTCAGTCTACAGAAAACCCCCAAAAAAAAAAGCCATAAAAACCTGACCAGTGAATATAACTGAGAAAACTATTTTGCAAGTATCCACAATTTCCTTCAATTTTTAATTTGGTATCTATGCATTTATCTCTCTTAAATTCTTTAAATTTGTCTTTGTTATCACCGTTAGCTGCTAACAAAGCAAGGTTAAAAAATTTATTTAAGAGAAAAGCACATGGCACCAAATTAAAAATTGAGAAAAAGTACTTACGAAATGGTTTTCCCAATATAATTTTACGACTTGATGAGTTCATGACTCTGGAACACTAAAGCAAACACAAGTTCATGTACTCACAGCTTCAATTAAGTGATAATGAGGGATTTGAGGAAAGAGATGATGAATGACATGAGTTCCAATGTCATGGTGGATGTTATTAATCCATCCATAGTCACGGTCCAGTGTAGTGAGTCCACCTCTCAGGTAACTCCATTCCTGTTTTTAACAGATAAATAATAGTAAAGAACTTGCTTTTGGCTGAATCAAGTAAGATGGAAAGAACAAATAGAACAGAATTTTCCCAGAAAAATGACAAAACCAGGAAGAAGACGAAGGGATAGAGATGTTTATATTTGGTACCTTTCCTCGATACCAGGGTAATTTGTCTTCATGGCCATGATGATGCAAGTAAGTTACCAAATCCAACCACATGACGAAGATCTTCAAAATTCCAAGCATAATCAAATTAGGACATTTGTTATGCTCAAGAAGATAAAGATGGAATAAACCCAGTAAGGAAAAATGAATTATGGTTAGCAATAAAGAGATAGAAATGAATTACCCAATATGGAATGCCATAAAGCTTAAGCAATTGAATTGGACCCATTACAGAGCCTAATGATACTAGCAAAGCAGCCATTGCTGTCCAACAAACTGTAGAAGTAATAACATCTTTTCTTTCACTTGGGACGAACAAATCGCTGTCTGGGTGAAAGTGAGAACCAGTCTTCCCAGGGCTCCTACCCCACTAAATTCAAAGATGAAAACCCAGGTCAATTCCTTTGTTAATGGCAACAAGAGTTCCAATTTCATTCTTCTTTGAGAAAAAGTTGCTTTAAGACTACACATCAAAAGGGACAAACCAGAACCAAAAGCTTTTAGGCAGAGAAACTCACAAGGTAGATAGGGTATGCAAGCATTGGAAATGGCGCCGTAAATCTCAAAATCCGAGTGACAATATCCAAGTTCTTGTAAATCTTCTCAGGCAACTGCAAAATTGACATATGACCGTTAGTTAGATACTGTAACTGATGATAACAAGTTCAAATAAGAACTACAAGCAGAACTATTGACTCACCGGGTGCCAAGATTCATCATTTTCTACATGTCCATGGTTTTGATGATGGGTCCTATGACTGATTCTCCTGTGTGTGAGTATATATATTATCAGCAAAACAACATCGGTTTCAGCATCAGAAGGTAAACTAGAAAAAAAGAGAGGACATTAATGGCTATTATTCCTTCAAAAGCATACCATCCGTGATAAGGTACTAGAATGGAAGAATGCAAAAGATGCCCAACCACACTGTTCAGCTTATGATTGTTTGAAAAGCTTCCATGGCCACTAAAACATCCAAACAGATAAGAACAACAATAACAAAAATTAATCAACCATCAATTTAAGAATCCATATGAAGCCAGAAAGAATAAAGGATGAGATTGATACCAATCATGGCCAAGAACAAACAGAGCCCAGAACATAGTTCCCTGAGCAGCCCAATACAGAGGCCAAACGAACCAGTTGTTCAAATAAGCCGCCGCCGCCGCCAATCCGAAAACGACAACAACGTCCCTCACCACATAGCTCATTGACGTCCATGGATCCTTCACCCAACAATGCTTAGGAATAGCTTCTCTGATATCAGATAACTTGAACGGTGGTGGAGCACCAGGATCGAACTCATTCCCCTCATGGACAATCACTTCTTCCACAGGGGAAACACTTGCAGGAGCGCTTACCTTCAGCTCCCAATTTCTCGGACTAGAAAAACCGGAAGAGGAAAATTTCAGATCTATATTACCCTTGGATTTGTTTGCGTTAATGATTCGAAACTTGGATGGAGAATTGTACGGAGAAGTTCCGACCCTAGGTCTAGGACATTTTAGAGGAAGAGGCTTTAAGCCACATTCTGATAGGACCCAACCTGCCATGGAAGAACCAGATGGAGCTTTGGAGACCAGGAAGGTTGGGTTCCTGGACTCGAGGAAGAAGATAGGTGGGGAGAAAAAAAAGGGAAGGTTCACGGGGAGGGAAAGAGAAAAACGACAGAAATTAAATTGGAAAAGCGATGTGAAACAAAATATGTAGCACACAAATATAGCAAATCAAAAGTAGAAGAGATCTGAATGGAGAAATTGGAGATAACAATGCTTATCCCTCGACAAATATTTCTGGGAACTTCACAGTTACATTAAAGGCAGCCTCTTCTCTGACCCCGCGTGCAAGTGGCTATCAGGGTTTAGAGAATCAAGGTCTCTTTCTTCTCTCTCGTGGCTAAGGTGAAGCAACGAAACCCATAATTATATATATATATATATATATGGGAAGTGTAGAGAGAGAGAATGAAAGTTCAGAAGCGAGAGACTGAGGCACAGGCGTGTGTGAGTTTGTTTGGTTATGGCACTTGGTTCTGGGATTGGCTATGGTCCTTTTTTCTTCCTATTCTCTTTCTATCCTTTTCTTCATTTTAACCGTTAGATCGAAATCTTAACCGTTCAGATTTAATCTTTTATAAAACTATTATTTTAAATATTTTATTAATAATTTATTAATAATTTAATTTTTTATAAAAGATTAAATCTAAACCGTTAAGATTTCGTTTTAACCGTTGAGATGAAGAAGAGGATGGGAAGAGGACGGGAATGGAAGAGGACCATAGCCAATTCCGTTGGTTCTGCGTCTTGCCTGTTTTGTTGACCATATCATGCAAGACTATTCACTTAGAGATTTACAACCCCTACCTAACTTAATACTATAACACATTCTAACCACCAAAAAAAAAAAAAAAAAAAAGTCAGCCACAAAATAAGAGGTTTTATATATCAAGGAGAAGAGATAGTAAATTGTAATTCATCATATTATCTCTCTTTTATAAGAGTCTGATTTTTTTTTATTTTTTTTAATACGTTACATGTGCATCCTATGGCAGGTTATAAGGGGAGCAAATTATTGTACTTTTTTATACACAAAAGTCTAAGTAAGTCGTACTTTTTTTATAAAAAAATTTAATGTAATTTTAGGTTTAACGTGGAGCAGATTTTCTCAGCGGCTTGTTTCTTCTCGTCCCTCAGAATCTCAACATCTTACTCGTCGAATTCATCTGATGGCTCATAAAGTGACACATCATTAAGATTCTAAAATTACATATTCTTCCAAGTTCCTATTGCCCCCTCATCACTTAGCATCGAAAACAAGGGGTGCTCCTACAGATGATGAAAAATTCCCCATCAATCCTAATATACAAGAGAAAAGAAAATTCCTTGCATCTATCTAAGAGGAAATCCCCACCCGACCAAGAAAAACTGAAAACCTATTAAGGAAAACAATTAGTGTAGAGAAAGAAGTATATATAGATTTGTCCTCAACTTCCCCTTTACTTCTCTGTAACAAGAGAACATGATGTAGCTCAACACGCCGGCCACATGACTACAAATAGTCATGGATCTCATTGAAGTCTCAGGTACAAAATCTAAAATAAAGATAATCTTTTAACTAATATCTTTTCAAAAAATAATTTTTTGGTTCAAAAAGCAACAGTTTTAAAAATAAAATAAAATCTAAACGGCTCCGATGGGCCAAGCTCTTGGTGCCTATCCAAAGGATAGGCACCGAAACCGGTTCCATAAATTGGAGGCTAAGATATTGAGATTATGAATTTTTTTTTTTTTTTGAACAAGAGATTATGAAAGAAGAAACTATTAAAAGGGGAAATCCCTATAAAAGACAGTTACATAATTTAAATTCTAAGTTAAGTTGTTAAATTTAAAAAATTCTAAATTAGGTTATATGGCCTAAAATGGAATTTTAGAATTCAATAATTTTAACTTACCATCCCTCATTTGAGTTGGGTATCAATCCCGTTATTTTAAATCCATTTTACAAAAAAAAAATATAGACTCATTGGTTACACTCTTTCTCCTCTACAACAATTTTCCTTTTGCTGTTATGTTGTCTATAATTTGATACGCCATAGAGTCAAATCCTGGGATAGTTTATTAATATTATTATTATTTTTTAAAAAATGAATCTAGTTAAGTTTGACATTTGAGTTGTTGGGGAAACAGTAGTAAGCTTATCATGAAAGTTTTATTTTTAAAAGAATTATTATATTGAAGGGTGTCACCTATTTGAGGTTAACGATGCTTCTAATAATAATAATAATAATAATAATATTTGACCAAAAAAATAATAATAGTATTAAAATAAGAAATATCATAGGCCGAACATATTTCTTGAAGACAAGAAATGGCCTCCTCTTGAAAGAAATGACAAACCTTATTGGGATGACAAAAATTAATTTGCAATCATGATATGTGTGCTTATGTGAGGGTGAATACCTCTTGGAGGGCCAGTTTGTTCAAGATTGAAAAAAAAAAAAAAGATTTCAGTTAGGTTAAATATGAGAAAATTGTTGGGATTATGAAGGAGTTGTTCCAGAAGAATTTAAGCTACGGGGAAAAATCTTATTCCAATAAATTATTTGAAATAGTTTATATATATATATATATATATATATATATTAAAAAAACTTGCTCATCTTACTACTGTTTTCCCAACAATTGAAGGGTCAACGTTAACTAAATTCATTTTTTTATCTTAAATAAACTGACCCACAATTTGAGTCTAAGACTTATTAAATTATATATAACATAATGGGAAAAGGAAAATTGTTGTAAAAGGAGAGAATATGTAATTAATGAGTTCATATTTTTATAAAATAATTGAAATGGTTACACAACTCAAATAAGAGAAAATAAAGTAAAATTATTGAATTTTAAAATCTTATTTTAAGTCATATGATTTGATTTAAAATTATTTGAATTTTACCGACTTAAGTTAGAATTTAAATAATCCAGCGGGATTTTCCCTTATTAAAATGATGAGATTAAAACTTAAGAATAAAAAAAAATAAGTAAATGACGTAAGAAGGCCTATGGTTGAGGTGATGTAGAGAGGCCGTATGATTGATGGGCCGGCAACGGCAATACTTCGACGCAGACGTCCAAAATGTGACTCTCGTGGGTTTAATGACTATGTATTTGTGAATGAGAGTTGGCGTAGATGGTAAGGTATCCAGGATTAGGCCATTGGGTCGTGGGTTCGATTTTCTTTGCCGTTGTTGGGACTCCTTTGGTAGGCGATCTCGCAAGTCCCCAGTAAGTGCTCATAGAGCCCGGGGCCGTGTCCTGGTCTTGGTGGGGGACTGATGCCGAACCCCTCCAAAACTTTTTTATAAAAAAAAAAAAAAAAAAGACTATGTATTTATTTTGATTCCCCCCCCCCCCACATTTTCTTACCCTACAACATACCACCCTGGTCTTATTTATAAGTCCCATTTTGGCCAAATCACACATACCAAGGAGAGGTAGTTAGTTTAATGATTATGAAGTGAATTTTCAACTTTACCCTCATTTATGATTGAGTACTATCAACTTTTTCTTCTCTCTATTTTCATTGGTACAATTAATATGGGCAAAATTGTTACATTCTCATTTATTTGGTCAAAGGAGACTTATAAATAAGAATAAATTTTTTTGATCAAAAGAGACTTATAAATAGACCAGAATCATATTGCTAGAGTTGAGTTGGAAAGCCGGACACTGAGGAAGGGAGAGCTGAGCCGTCGTTGGAAAGCCGCAGACTGAGAAATGGAGAGTTGAGCCGTCATTGGAAAGCTGAAGATCGAGGGATGGAGACTTGGAGGCGAAGATGGAGCTAGGCTTATGCACTATACTATAGTGCGTCTATATATATATATTAGGGAAAAAAAAAAAGAAGGAAGGGTAAAAATATGGAAATTCCATGAAAACCATTAAAAATAATTTAGAAAGAGGTAATTCAAATATTTATAATATTAGAAATGTGTGTGGCCTGAAATATAATCTTCATGACCATCAAATGAATTGCAACAAGACCATTGTCTAGTATCCCATACTTGCAATGAGAAAAAAAAAAGCTAATTAAAAGATAATGAGCAAACATATGGTCTCTCCTTAAAATAATAAATTAAAGATCACCATTATCATCCATTAGGAGACGCTTTGACGAAAAGAAACATTACTATAAAGGGTATTATGGGAGAACATAACAATATAAAAAAAAAAAATAGCATTGTGTTTAATACACCATTCATCATGTCTTATAACGACAATTGACTTTGTCAAATTATCAATCTATTGATCGCATTATCAGACAACAACTCATAAAACTTTGGAATTAAATATGATGCTAGCACCAAGAGAGCAAAATCATTTCATGAGTTATTGAGAGAAATCCTCTCACCCATCGGCATTATCAAGAAGGCGATGACAAATCCAGTTCCAACATCCATTGCCAAGATTGAGTAATCTAGAGAACACGTCAACAATGATAAAATAGAAGCAATAAGCAATTTAAAGGCCAATTATGCTCGTGAAAATATCAGTACAAAGAACTCACTTGAGACGTATTTTATGGGAAATGATGGGATTGTTACAAGTGATATTAGAGTCTTCCTCCCTCTACGTATGTTGTGGTGGCCTTTATGGATAAAATGAGGGTGGAACCCCTCGGTGATGTAAGTATCCGGTTGGGTGGGGGAGCTTGTCATGAGCCTTCTTCGCTCCATTTCATAGAAAGCTGGGGGACCGTTACAAGTGGTATAAGAGCCTTTTTCACAGCTGGTACAGTTATAAGTGGTATCAGAGCCTCCCTTGCTCCAAGTCGCAAAAGGATGAGATCGTTACTAGTGGTATTAAAGCCTTCCTCGGCCCACGTCACAAAAGTGGGGACTTTTACAAGTGGTATCAGAACTTTCCTTGCTTCACGTCCGTTGCAGAGATATATAAAAGAAGTATACCTTTAAAATATGATCGTGTGCAATATTGCTAAGGTACTTCCTATCGTGAGAAAAGGCTACAAAACCAAAGATAACCATGGGTCAACATAGTGAGATCAAATTTTGTAATAGAGGCTGCAAATAATATGTGAATCCACAACAACATTCAAATTTTGCAAAAACCAACTAAATCACCTAGACGTTCAATGGGATATTCTTAATGCTCTGTGATTGGTTGGATGACTCTATTGGGTAATATTCCAACCTAACAAAAAAAATGTAATTGGAAAAAGCATATAAATGAAAATAGATAGAATCATGTTTTTATTGATTGACGAAGGAATAAAAATGGGCATCGCTTGGTTGGGCGAACGAGCTTGTCACGAGCGTTCCTCACTCCACATCACAAAAGGCTGAGACCGTTACAAGTGGAATCAGAGCCTCCCTCGCTGCACGTCACAAAAGGACGGGATCGTTACGAGTGGTTTCAGAGCCTTTCTAACCCCACGTCACAAAAGTGGAGGACTATTACAAGTGGTATCAGAGCTTTCCTCACTTCATGTCCATTACGGAGATATATAAAAGAAGTATACCTTTAAAATATGATCGTGTGCAAAAATGCCAAGGTACTTCCTATTGTGCGAAAAGGCTACAAAACCAAAGATAACCATGGGCCAACATAGTGAAATCAAATTTTGCAATGGAGGCTACAAATAATATGTGAATCCACAACAACATTTAAATTTCACAAAAACCAACTAAATCACCTAAACGTTCAATGAGATATTCTTAATGCTCTGTGATTGGTTGGATGACTCTATTGGGTAATATTCCAACCTAACAAAAAAAAGTAATTGGAAAAAGCATATAAATGAAAATAGATAGAATCATGTTTTTATTGATTGACAAAGGAATAAAAATGGGCATCGCCTGGTTGGGCGGGCGGGCGGGCTTGTCATGAGCGTTCCTCACTTCACATCACAAAAGGCTGGGACTGTTACAAATGGTATCAGAGCCTCCCTCGTTTCACGTCACAAAAGGATGAGATCGTTACGAGTGGTATCAGAGCCTTCCTTGCGTCATATCCATTACGGAGATATATAAAAGAAGTATACCTTTAAAATATGGTCGTGTATAATAATGCTGAGGTACTTCCTATCGTGAGAAAAGGCTATAAAACCAAAGATAACCATGGGTCAACATAGTGAGATCAAATTTTGCAATAGAGGTTGCAAATAATATGTGAATCCACATCAAGATTCAAATTTCGCAAAAACCAACTAAATCACTTCGATATTCAATGGGATATTCTTAGTGCTCTATGATTGGTTGGATGACTTTACTGGGTAATATTTCGACCAGACTGAAGAAAAAAATGTAATTGGAAAAAGCATATAAATGAGAATAGATAGAATCATGTTTTTATTGATTGATGAAGAAATAAAAATGGGCATTGCTTGGTTGGGCGGGCTTGTCACAAGCCTTCCTCGCTTCACGTCACAAAAGGCTGGGACTGTTACAAGTGGTATCAGAGCCTCCTTCGCTTCACGTCACAAAAGGATGAGATTGTTACCAGTGGTATCAGAACCTTTCTAGCCCCACGTCACAAAAGTGGAGGACTGTTACAAGTGGTATCAGAGCCTTCCTTGCTTCATGTCTATTACAGAGATATATAAAAGAAGTATACCTTTAAAATATGATTGTGTGCAATAATGCTGAGGTACTTCCTATCATGAGTCAATGCTACAAAACCAAAGATAACCATGGGTCAACATAGTGAGATCAAATTTTGCAATGGAGGCTACAAATAATATGTGAATTCACACCAAGATTCAAATTTCGCAAAAACCAACTAAATCACTTAGATGTTCAATGAGATATTCTTAGTGCTCTGTGATTGGTTGGATGACTCTATTGGGTAATATTCCGACCAGACTAAAAAGAAATGTAATTGGAAAAAGTATATAAATGAAAATAGATAGAATCATGTTTTTATTAATTGACAAAAAAATAAAAATGGGCATCGCTTGGGCGGGCAGGCTTGTCACGAGCTTTCCTCACTTCAAGTCATAAAAGGCTGGGACCGTTACAAGTGGTATCAGAGCCTCCTTCGCTCCACCTCACAAAAGGATGGGATCGATACTAGTGGTATCAGAGCCTTCCTTGCTTTATGTCCATTGTGGTGCCCCATAGATGGAACCCACTTGATCATGGGGCAAGTGGTATTGCCTAAAGGCTGGGACTGTTACAAGTGGTATCAGAAACTTCCCATAATGTCATAAAAGGGTAAGATTGTTATAAGTGGTATCAGAGTCTTCCCTGCTTCACATCTGCATTGCCTGGTTGGGTGGGGAGCTTGTCACGATCGGTATCAAATCTAAAATTCATATCTAAAATGTAATCTTCATGAGCATCAAATGAATTACAATAAGACTGTTGTCTTATATCTCATACCTACAATGAGAAAAAATCTAATTAAAAGGTAACAAGAAAACATATGGTCTCTCCTTAAAACAACAAATTAAATACCACCACTATCATCAGCTAAAGAAGGCTTTGACAAAATAAAACCATTACTACAAAAGGGGTAATATGGAGGGAACATAATAGTATAAAAAATACCACTATGATTAGGTACCTTAATACACCCTTCATCATCTCTTGTAGCAACAGTTGATTCAGTCAGATTTATCAATCTATTGAACGCAACCCTACATTATAAGACAACAGCACATAAAACTTTGGAATTAAATACCATGCTCAACATTAAGAAAGCAAAATCATTTCATGAGTTATTGAGAGAAATCTTCCTACCCATTAGCATTATTAAGACAGACGATGCAAATCCAGTTCTAACATTCGTTGCCAAGATTGAGCAATTTAGAGAACCGTCAACAGTGTTAAAGTAGAAGCAATAAGCAATTCAAAGGCCAATTATGCTTGTGAAAATATCAATATCAAAGAACCTATTTGAGACATCTTTTATGGGAAAGGCTAGGATAGTTACAAGTGGTATTAGAGCCTTCCTCCCTTTATGTACGCTGTGGCCCCGTGGATGGAATGAGGGTGGAGCCACACTAGGCGATGGGTGCACGCCTGGTTGGGTGTGGCAGCTTGTCATGAGCATTCCTCGCTCCACATCACAAAAGGCTAGGACCATTACACATGGTATCAGAACCTTCCTCACTCCACCACTTACACATGGTATCTAAGGCTTCCTCACTCCACGGACACGTGGTGTCAGAGCCTTCCTCACCCCACATCACAAAAGGCTAGGACCATTACACATGGTATTAGAGCCTTCCTTACTCCTCGTGTATGGAACCCACCGGCGATGGAGGCAAATGGCATCTCCTAGAGACTAGGACTGTTACAAACATTACAGGTAATATCAGAGCCTTCCTCACCCCGTCACAAAAGGTTAGGATTGTTATAAGTGGTCAGAGCATCTTGCATTTTATTTTTATGAAAAGTTATTCATAGATTGTATGACAACTTCAGGAAAAAAAGTTAAAATGTTATAGTTGATCTCATTGAGAAAGATCTAGTTTGTCCCTAATCAATTTAACTACCATAGTCAAGTAATTTAGGATAAAATAGGGGTTTCCAATCAGATATAGCCACTTCAAGGATGTGTTGATTTTCAATTTGCAATATTTAAGCTTACCAATTCTTATATCGGCAATAAGAATTAAAACCACGATCTTTTGAGTTATGAGTCAACACCTTACTAACTAGACCATCCTACCCTTTATTAGCAAAACTCCTCACTATTTTATTTGGGTAAAAAGAAATAATTTCAAACTTTGTAGTACCTAGACATGAAAGAGAAAACATTACTAAATAATTTACATAACAAGTACTTTAGAATAACACTTTTACTTCTAACATTTCAAATCTCCAAAACATCACCCGGAATAAATTAATAATATTTTTATTTGAAGTATCCGATATTTTAGACCTATCTCTTTTTAACTCGGAGGATTTATCAGAGGTCTAAACTAATCTGAATCGAGTCGGATAGGACAAGGTGACAGGGCGACAAAACTCTACCACCAAGTATTTAACTGCGTTCCCAAATGTCGAACGCGAGATGTCTGATTAAGCTAATACAACCCCTTTCCAACTGAATAAGTGTGTAGGGTAGCACATTAACAACAATTTGATTTAGGTATCATACATGGTATGAAATCTAAGAAAATATTTTTATGCATTGCATGAAATCATTAAAAAAAAAAACATTTTCTACTTGTTGTTTCTTTAATTGAGTTTCAAAAAAAAAAAACTAAATAAAATAAATTAATATGTTTTGCCATCTCCTCTCCTCTCATCTAATGGTATACAAGACTGTGAATGTTAGTTCACCGCATGCTTATAATTGAGGCAGGGAACATTTCAATAGGTGACATGTTACATAAATTATAAACTATTATTCCCATTTATCCGAAAACATTATATATTAAAATAACTATTTATACAAAAGTCAACTTTCGATAATTGAATGTAAACACATGTTTAAGAGTATTGTGTAACAATCCAGAGCCTAAAATAATTGAAGGTTAAATATTTTATAAGAGTTCTCGAAATAATAAAGAGAATTCTTGAAAACCCAGACATTTTTAAAACCTTAAAGAGAACGTTTATATCTAGAGTCTTTCTTATAAATATTTTGCATGAAAATTCTGAAAAATAAAAAATAGACCATAGGATTAGATTGATCTCCACTGTCCATTCAGGAGGGAAAATTCTCAAACTTGTGGGAGGTCAATAAATATTTAATATTCCATACCCTTCATCAATAAGAAATTAAGAATCCATCAAGAATTGAAGTATGTTGGGTTAAGTAGTGGCGTTGGCTGAGGGCTTCCCCTCCTCTTTTTGTATCAAAAAAAAAAAGAAGAAAGAATTGAAGTATGTTGGATCAAACGACTATATATTTAAAACAAGAGTAAATATCCTATTTGGTCCCTGAAAAAAAAAACACACACACAGACCCCATTTTGGTCCCTCAAACAACGAAATTCCTTTTTAGTCCCTGAAAAAGATGAATTTCCAAAAAAAAAAAAGGACCCCATTTTGGTCCCTCAAAAATTTCCAAAAACCCCTTTTTAGTCCATAAAAATGTTTCATTTTAGTCCTAAGGACAAAAAAGGGGTCCGTGGTTTTTTTCCAGGGACCAAATAGGATATTTACAAGAATTATAAAATTAAAATGAACAGGCACTAGCCTAAAGAGGTAGGCATGGCCCAAAACCAATGTAATGTTAGTCAAGCCAATAAATGAAATGTTGATACCAAAAACTCTTTTGAGCCTTTTAATGAACAGTAAACCGTGATGAAATAAATTTATATTTATCACTCTTAAGTACGAGGTATGTCTCTAAGCATCTTGCAATAACTCATTTCCTTTCAACATTTCAAATATAGGAAAACAATAACCACCTGTTCATTTGCCACATCAAAAAAGGGGAAAAAAGTTACCTAATTGACAATAAAGTGTGATTAGAAGATTCAAACTTGGGCATAGATAAAACTATCATAGTGCATTCCCCGAAAAAGAGGGCATCCAATCAAAAACCAAAAAAAGACTTTTCCAATCCATTTGGAAATCCAGACCACAAAAAACACCCTTTACCTATTTATCTACCAAAATTATCCAACCAACCAGAAGAGCTTCTCTAGGAGGTGCCAACCTTGACTTGTGCAAGCTGCTGCTGCTGCTGCTACTAGACAGTTTTCTAGGGGGATCAACACAGTTAAATAACAATGTTGTGTTCCAGCAATCTACAAATCCGCAAAAAAATTGTTGGAGCCATCGCCATTACTTGCATTCTTTCTCTTGGTCCCTGCAAAGGAAACCATATAAAATGAAGCACAAGAAATCACCTCCAAATAATCACATACATATACTGAACAGAACCATTCATTGAAAGGCATCAGGTGCAACAGGCATATACTTGTAGGCCATATATAACATACTCCACTCCTTTGATCATTAATGTAAGACTTAATTAACTAATTTGAATAGATTAAAGACGTTAGTTGAGTTGGTTAATATGATATGTTTTTTTCTAAAACACAATAATCATCTTCCTTAGTTCCGTCACTCTCTTTCCTACTTGATTATGATTGAGGGAATATCAGCAGAGTTAATTTTCGTTTTGTGTGAGGGGGATGGATAAAAATGTAAAATAGATCTTACATTTAGAACCAACATGAACTCCTTAATTAGGTACTACATTAAGGACCGAAAAGGGTATATTGATCATACCTTTGTTGCTCTTGGAAGGATTAGCATCTACAACCATCTCATCCCTGTTGCTATCAATCACCTCAGCTTCATTCCTTTGTGAATGTCTTGAGTCTTGTAGTAGATCATCCAAGTCCCATATCTGGAAAAGAAAAAAAAAAAATCCTAAGAAGTTCAGAAGATAATATATATGGATAAGATTCATTCAGCACTGAAATATTTCTTTAGGTGTGTCGAGACGTCCAATATCCTAAAGTATTAAGTAGTTTATCTGACACCTTGAAATATTTATACCCTTTTTTCCCATTTTCAGTAATCATCTTCCATATTTTTAGCACTCATCTTTAACGCTTATAATAATTAGTTTTGCAATTTTCTATCAGTCATCTCAAAATATTTTCTGGACTTATCGAATCAGTATATTATGTAAGTTTCCCATCTTTTTTTTTTTTTAGTAATTCCATTCTACTTTGGCTCAGGCGATACATAAAAAGTTGGTAAAAAGTGTACCTTTAAAATATGATCGTATGCAATACTGCCAAGATACTTTCTATCATAAGAAAAAGCTACAAAACCAAAGATAACCCTAGGTCAACATAATGAGATCAAATTTTGTAATGAAGGCTCCAAACAAGATGTGAATCCCACAAATAGAAGCAGCAAGATTATCAATCACCTAGACGTTCAATGGGATATTCTGAGTGCTCTGCGATTGGTTGAATGACTCTGTTTGGTAATATTCCGACCAGACTAAAAAATAATAACAATAAAAATATTCAATGTAATTGGAAAAAGCATATAAATGAACATAGGATAGAATCATGACCCAATCAAAGGTGGTAATGCCCTTATACAAAAACAGACTCACTTGATTAGCCCATTCTCTGATCCAGTGATGATCTGATCCTCATCAAGCTGAAATTGAAGTATACAAATTTTTTATTGATTGACGAAGGAATAAAATAGAAATAATCATGTCACCTACTCACCTTCAACAAAGCATCAATAGAGTTTGGCGAGAGATCAATAAACCGATCACTGAATGTCAAAGACATCAAGCAAGAATATCAGTTATAGAGCCAAAACCAGCAGTATTGGAGACAGAATATTGAACTAATTGGCCTCATTAATACTCCCTACGGTTCTTAATATAGAACCTATTTGGGAAGTTGATTTTGATCCTAAATATAAGACCTATTTTTTATATTTGACCATATTTTTTCTAATTTACCTCATTGATGCTCCCTAAAAAATAATCAAGGAAGCGAGGAAATTAAGCACGATGGCAAGGGTGTTTTAAAAAGTACATACTAACTTAACTAACTTTTTTAATCTAATTAAATTAGGTAAATATGTCTTATATTAAGGACGAGAGGGATTAAGTAAGAATAATTTACTTCATCAATTCAATTGCAAACAGTGTCATATCAAGTACCTGCAATCCTGGAAATGTCCCCATGAATACAGTAACAGGATTCCAGCTTGTGATCCACAGACAATTTTCCTACCATTCTGGTATTTGAAAAAAGAAATCCACATCAGCTAAATGGCAATTCCAAAGAATATGCGACAAAGTAGTCACTCTTAAACAGGGAATTATGCGTGGAGAAAAGAGACACCAAAAGTTCAATGTGAATATTTAACACACCAATTTACAGAATGTTCAAAATATATTTTATCCTCAGGGCTATCCAATGAACATATTTTAAGGCATCCTATTCCTACCAACCTTTATGGGCAGCTTTAATATGTCCATCTAACAGTATTGTTTCTCCTATTTCAAAGAAAGGGGTCCAAGGACAGTCTCTTTCTGACTGTGTAAGGCGAAATGAATTCTGAAGGAAACTTCGTACAACTTTTTTCTACCTTATCATTTATGAAAAAAATCATTCCATAACTAGTTTTCCAACAGTTTACTTAATTTATCCAGCTAAGTTCACAGTGAAAGACATTTAGCTACCTCTCTCAATGCATAACCAAGAAAAGAGAAAGATTGACTGAGAAGACAGTACCTTCATTATAACAACAGACAGCAGCTCATCTTCTGAGAACTCAGACCGAGCTTGGACCTATCAGTAGAAGAAAATAAAGGGCATCTATCACAAAAAATATGGGAAAAAAAGGGAGCAGTAGATGTATAACATACTTTATTTCTTCGAAGATTGCAAACAGATAGAGTCCCATCTCCACTGCATATGGAAAATAAATTTACAAACAAATTCAGCATGCATCAGTAAGTCACAAGTGATAGAATAGGAGAGAAAGTAAATATTTACGCAGCGCATGTAGGTGTATCTACTTAAGAGAAACATAAAATTTAAAAGAAAAACCAGAAGGGAAATTAATGATACCTTGTTCCCAACAGTTCCATTGTATCAGATGCAAAATTCATATCTGAAATGTAATCTTCATGAGCATCAAATGAATTGCAACAAGAACGTTGTCTAGTATCCCATACCTGCAATGAGAAAAAAGCTAATTAAAAAGTAATGAGGAAACATATGATCTCTCCTTAAAACAATAAATTAAATATCACCAATATCATCAAACAAGAGGGATATCATGGAGGTAATACCATTGTGATTAGGTACCTTAATACACCCTTCATCATCTCCTGTAGCAACAGTTGACTCAGTCAAATTTATCAATCTATTGACGGCAGCCCTGCATTATACGACAACAGCACATAAAAACTTTGAAATTAAATGTCATGCTTGGCGAAAGCAAAATCATTTCATGAGTAATTAAGAGATGCTCCCACCCATGGGCATTCTCAAGATGGGCGATGGCAGATCCAGTTTCAACATCCGTTGCCAAGATTGAGCAATCAGGAGAACCCGTCAACAGTGCTAAAATAGAAGCAATAAGCAATTCAAAGGCCAATTATGCTTGTGAAAATATAACTATCAAAGAACCCAAATAATAAATGATAATAACAGTAATAATAGAAAAAAAAAATGTAACAAAAACTACAATGCACTACCACGTCCATCGTTGATGAACCGAACAGCTCTGCAAGATTCAGTGTGCGCTTGAACTTTCAGCAACCTGGCAAGACCCCAATAAGCGATATAAATATATACAGTAGCAGATACATGCAAATGCGGACAAAATTAAGAAGCACAATAAAATCAGAAAGCATATAGGGCAGATATCCAACAGCGATAAAAGCAAGAATATATGAGCTTCCGAAAACCTAGGAAGAACCCATTATACTATGTGCCTACTTGTTTTAACTTTTTGGGAGTGTTTTTACAGCGTTACGCCAAGCACGTAGCACGTAAGAGGAGTTTTGTGTCAGCTTGCAGAAAAGTGCTTAAAAAAAACACTTTTTTTATATTTCGCAAACTAGCACTATAGCTGCTAAAACACAATTGATTAACACAGTTGATCCAAATAGGGTGAAATTGGGAAACAACAGCGATCACTATGCATGCAGTTCAGACATTCAAAAACTACAAAAGCAAAAAAAAAAAAAAGTATATATATATATATATAATGGAATGGAATACCTTACAGGCGTGCTATCAGGGTTATAACGGTACCTGCAGGGGGAGTTCAGAAACATTAACAAAGGATAATTGAACACAAACAAAAAGTTAGCAAAAGAAGCAGTTAAGAGTTAAAAACTGAAACGTTAGTCTACTCACAGATGAAGGTCGCCAGTAATCAATCCGGCAGCAACAAGCTGATCCGATGAATGAAAGTCAATGTCAAATGCAAGTTCCCCCAAATCTATCTCCATTTAATTTACTTGTAGCAGCCTCTATTTTTCAGAGGCTCCTAAATCCTGTCGAGGCCTTAAATCCTAGCTGCAGTTTCTGGATTTAACAGGAATGCATCAGGTCAGCGACTTAAGGGTGACCAATAGCGAATAATACATATTGAACAGAGACAAATCAAACCAAACCAAACTAGGGAAAAAAACAAGCAAGCACACAAACAAACAAAACCAACTATAAGGGAGGTCTGTTTTGGTTTTCATGACGCTAAAACTAATTGATTCAATTGAATTTTAGTTTACTTCAATTGCGGTGGATTTAACCGAACTGAACTAAACCATAAAACAATACCTATATTTTGAGAATGCTGAATATTTAATGTTTCAAAAAATAGTTGTTGAATCAAACAGGAGAAAAGAAAGACAATCCAACCAGCCGGAGAATATAGGTTTCTTTCCGGGAGAAGACGACGGATAATGGGCAGAGACTGGACTGAGTTGGAAGAACCGTCGTTGGAAGGCTATGTTTGGCTGCGTGCGAGAGTGGAGAAGGGCAGGAAATATATCTGAGCCTAAATATATTATAATTAATTACGATGGCATGTATATTTAAGGATTATAAAAATCATGAGTAATTAGAGAATCAATCATTATAATTATAATGAATGAGTAATTAGAGAATCAATCATTATAATTATAATGAATAAAGATATTGATTTGAGAGTATATTTTTTCTATCTTTCTCTATGATTTCTACAAGCAGCAATTCCTTGCCAAGGGGATAACTGAATAATTTGGGAAGAGGATCTTCTCCTCATTTTTTTCCCCCCTCATTAGCTTATCTGGGGCGTTAATTGAGAAGAGTGGAGAGATCTTAAAGTAATATGTGAGTGATTGGACAGATATGATTTAGAAATAATAAAAAATAATTAAAAAAAAGATTATGAGAAAAATTCAATCCGATAAGTTGCCAGCTTGTAGGCCAAAAAAGAGCGGTTGTGAGCGTGGATTTTTACGTGGCGGGTAGGTTTGTTTTAAGGGAGGAATAAATTAAGCCGGTTAAAATTTTTAAAAACTCAATAAATTCTACCATTAGTTTTGCTTTTCAGCGTGATTTTTTAATATACTTTTCCTTATTTACCTCTTACAAGAATTAAATAAAATTGTAATCATATATTTAGAAATAATATTCAATTACAACAATCAAAATATTAATAATCTAAGTTAAATAATCTCGTAATCAATTCAGATTTATATTATTTCCTAAATTTTTTGCTAACAATATAAATATTATCTAATAATTATAAATTAGCTTAAAATAATAAAGGAAAAATATCAGTAAGGTCCCAAGAAAGAAAAAAATATTAAAAAAAATCTCAACCCCAAATCTGTAACATCCCAAATTTTAGAATTTGAAATTTAAATATTATATGGGAAATTGGAATTGTGAAACTTTCCCTAAAATAATTATAAAATTAATTATTGGAAATTAAGGTACACATTTTCCTATAAATTAAGGACAAATAATTAGGGAATAATTTTCGGCATAAATATTTTAGAGATTTTAAGGGCAAAATAAATTTAAATGAAAAAGAAAATCCTTAAATGAAATTAAGGATTAAATTTTAATATTAGAAAAAAAAATAGAATTAATGGTATTAATTATTAGATCCTATGCTTGTACAAACACTAAATTTTTTTCAACATAAAGAGCCAAACCCATTGGCCCATAAATAATAATAATATATACATTTATATATATACACACACACACATTCATTTATGTCCAGTGTGCCTTTGCAAATCCATTTAGCAGAATGCCACGTGTTTTAATTCAAGCAACAATACAAGCCCAATACACTCCTTCTCATTATCCAACAAAATGAAGTCCAGCCCATATATTCCCTCTAATATCTAATCTCCAATGGATCCAATATGCATATAGCAACTGAAACACCAAGACGCAGCAGTACAACAATATCCATTAATTGCCAAGCGCCTTGTTGTAGCGCCTTGGCACCAGTAGTGCCAGCCTTAGGAGTCTGGCCTCCCCCTTTTTTCAGGAGTTTGATCCGTGCCAGTTGTATTAAAAAAAAAAAAAAACAATATCCATTAATTCCTCTCACCTCCAGCTCACCAAGACGCAACAGAGATCACGGTCAAAACACGACACCATAGCGTCGTTTACGCAAAGATCAGATCACGCCATATCTCCTCGCGTCAGGTGCAACAGAAACGCCTTACCTCTCGAGCCTTGCATCGTCCTCCATGCGTCTTGAGCCAAGCACCACCCCTCACTCTCCTTATAATCCCTCTGGTCCAGAAGAAACAAAACAGAGACTGAAAGACATAAAGATCAACGGAGAGAGAGCGAGATGGAGAGAAAGCTGTGTGTGTGCTCGGCTTCTCTTTTTTTTTAAAAAAAAACCAGATAAAAGAGAGACAGCAAAGAGAGAACGAGAGAGTAGGTGAAAGAGAGAGAGAGAGAGAGCTTCAAAATTAAAACCATATTTTTCCCTCTAACAAAACGCGTTAGAAACAGGGGTGTCGGTTTGGGGCAAAGATCACATCGCGCAATCAGAAACTGGAGGTGAGTCTTTGGGTTTCCTTTTTCTCTTGATTTTTGCCACTTCTCAACCCAAAGCTAAGGGAATAGAATAGTAGGGACCAAGCCATGTGGTTTCATGCTAAAAGAATATTCATACAGTGGGGGTGCTGGGTAGTATGTATAGATATATACGAGTTTTTGAGCTTTGTGCTCACTATATATAGGTAAATGATTTCTCCTGTTACTGGAGATAGCTCCAATGAGCCCAAAACTACGTCGTTTTGAATTAATGAAGGGTGAGTTTGTAATTTTAGATGAATTAATGAAGAGTGTTTCGGTAAAATTCATATGATAAAAAGATAAACAAAATTACGAAAACAACCTTCATTAATTCACCTAAAATTACAAACACACCCTTCATTAATCCAAAACGACGTAGTTTTGGGCTCATTGGAGATAACTCTATCTCCAGTGACATAAGAAATCATTTTCCCTATATATAAAAGTATAGTTACTACACATAGAAGAAAAAGCATAATCATGATTTTGCTATTGGAACACACACTATGCTGCAGGTAGGAAGTGATAAGGAAAATAAAAGCTTGTTTATAGATATATATCAATGAACATATAATTGATAGAAAGGGTGATCTAATATAAAAATTTACTATCTTATAAATATATAAAGCTGTATATGTAAAGGGAGAAGGAAGTCGTTGTTATTTATTCGTTGCTATTTATTCATATGACCTTGCTGCATATAGGGAAAATCCGTACGGAGGCCCCTATAGAAAAAGAAAGGACAGAAAGGGCCCTATAATTTTGCTGATCCCAGAAAGGGCCCTAGGGCCTTTTCTGGGATTCAATTATAATATGAAATGACAAAAAACCCTCAAGGACACAGGAGATTCAAATCATCATATCTCAGTATTTCTTACCTATTTCCTATCTGATTATAGCATAAAGTTGCCCAAGGTCCAACCTTTCAGCAACCCAACCTTCAACTAAAAAAAAATTTCAGCATCAACAAATTCATGGGTAGATGAGTTCAACCTATACAGAAATGGATGATTGGAAATATAGGTTCAGAAAAATATAGGTTCAAAAAAATATAGGTTCAGAAAAATGAATGCACGATCAGAAAAATTTCTTCATCTTTGCCAATGGTTTCTCTCCATGAACTCATGTGTTGCCGCCAAAATGAACGCACGTTCTGTTCACTCTTTTTATTTCAAGACTTATTCTTTTTGCTTCTTAACTCAGGGGTATCTTGGTCTTTCCCTTTATTAATCCACTCCCTTTCAGGGCCCTAGGGCCTGATCTGGGAAAATGAGAGTTTTAGGGCCCTTTTTGGGCTTACCTTTGATAAAAGGGCCTCCAAGATGATTTTCCCCTGCATATATCATTGTACGTGGAAATCAAGAGGGGAAAATTTGCTTTCATTTTAAATAAATAAATAAATAAATAAAAATATATATATATATAACGTCAAAATAGGAATCTGATTATATTTTGGAAGTTATTTTATTAACGTAATATTATAAAATCAAAAAGATAGGATTTGATCCAACTTATTCCTATATAATAGAATCTAATCTAACTCAGTCTTATATTATTTCATTTATAATATTAGTTACAATATATACATAAAGTTAATAAAACATATTTTTATGCTGTTAGTATTTATTTAAACTCCTAATTTAAAATGTGGATGACATATTTAGTCTTGAAATAGCCTCTAGGGATTTAAACTAACGTAGAATAATAATGAAATAAATAATAGAAATACCAATAAATAGTAAAATAATAATAATAATAATAATAGACAATTACTATTATTATTAATAAATGAAATAAATTATTATTATTATTAGTAAAAATTAGAATAAATAATTTGGAAAATTTCTAGTAAATAAAAATAGAAAAAAAGGGAGTTATTAATAATAAATCGAAAGAAAAAAAATTAATAGTTGCCATGGTCTCCCTCGGTCCTGTCCTAATTTGTCCACTCCAAACATTCCAAATTTATTATTAAAAATTTGTATACTTTATTAAATTATAAGTTATAATTCTATGTAGTGTTTTAAAAGAGTTATTAATGGTTAGTAAATTGGTTGTGGTAGATTAATTTTTGGCGTGTGTTTGAGCTCTTGGATTAGAAGCAGTGTGCTAGTAGTTAGCTTCGACAAGAGGTAACCACTTTCCACTTATTATGTGTATTAGTATGTTGTTTGTGAGTATTTTGTGAAATAGTTATGAATATCTTATTAGAAATTGCCTTGTGGAGTCTTATGATTTGAATTGTGAAATATTTGCATATATTTATTTATGTATAAGAATTGAGAGTTTTAATATTATGATATTTATTATGATAATTATGGGAATGATTGAATTGGGAGGAAATGAAGTAATATATTCCACCACGTGGTGAGGCCTCCATTAATGCATGATAATTGGCTTTATATTGTCCTACCTGTTAAATGAGGGACTGGCCCACTTGTTCAATGAGGGCGTATGACACCCTGCTAGTTCAATGAGGGGGAAAGACCCATGGTCTGGGTCTCTGGGACATGTGCTCTGAGGATTTTGACCGGTCCTCATCACATGACCAGTGAACTTTTGAGTAACCAGTAATATGGATGTAACTTTGCCTATGGGTCTAGTCGGAGGAAATAAGGCGGTTCGGATGGATTGGTGGGAGGTATCTTAGGAATTATGTTAATGAAAACTGTGATACATAATTTCTGATATGAAATTTTTATGATATGGATATTGGCAAATTATATATATTATTTTTTTAAAAATACTATGTTATATAAATTGTTCCACATGGCACCTCACTAGCACATATTAGTATTCGTAATGAGTTAGATTGATGGTTACCACATTTTTCCAGGTGATAATTCCTGTCCGAGTCCATCAGGGAAAATTTCGGAAGCTTAGGCTACTCCTTCTGGCAGTAGTGCTTCCATCTTCTGGTATACGTTGGATGATTGTATATTGTCACGTTAGGGCTTATTTTGCATACTCTGATTTATTTTGTATATTTTAGCAAGCAATGAAGCATTGCTTAGTCGTTGATCAACCCTTAAATTTGAAATTTCATTAAGTAAAATGGAGGACGTTACAAAATCCTTTATTAGAAAAGTCCCTACGGAATTTTTTAATATTAATTATGGAATTCCAATATTAAAGAGGTTTCGTTGTTAAAATTGTTTTTTATGTCGTTAAAATGAACTTTCCTATTGCTAAAATTTCCCTATAAAAATATTATTTTCAAAATGGCTTTTCATATTGTCAAAATAGTTTTTCATGCGCCAAAATTTTTTTTCAGGTTTCTATAATTCTACATGTAGGAGAAAAAACTTAGAAATTTTTGTACAACAAGTCATTTTGATAACATGAAAAGCTATTTTGACAACAATATTTTCATAGGAAAATTTTAACAATAGGAAAAACTATTTCAATAATATGAAAAACCATTTTAACAACGAGATTTTTTTTTAATATTTGAATTCTGTTATTAATATCAAAAAATTCCTAGGGACTTTTCAAATAGGGAATTTGAGGTTAAGACTTTTTTGATATTTTTTTTTCTTCCTTAGGACCTCACTGATATATTCCCTAAAATAAATGAATAAGGTGGAATATGATATTTTAAATTGAGAATTTATCACATGTCACACATTTCTCTAATATAGTATTATGAATATTAGAATTACCACGTTCTAAATTATTTTTAATGGTTTTTATAACCTTTTTTTTTTAAATTAAGAATAATCTAATTTTAGATTATAAACATATTTCTTTTAGATTGGATTTTCAATTTGAAATATTTTGTGCTTGAGACAATGGTTGGAATTTTTGTTTGCAAACTTTTGGATTGTCAATTGAATTTTTAATTGAGTTATCATTATTAATTTAATTATTAATTTGGTTTATCTGGTTAATTGTTTAATTAGGTTGATTAATTTTCTAGTTGTTCAATTGGACAATTCTAAAAAAATTTCCAAAACTATTTTGAAATTAATTATGATTGATTTTTAATGAGTTTAATTAACCACACTTATTTCCTCATGAGTTTTCCAATGAAGTGAGTATTATTAAGCCTGAAGGTTTCCCATGTTTCAATTAGGTAATCAAATTCATTAAGTCCAATCTTTTATTAATATCCCTTTGGTTTAATTAGTTAATTTGGGCTAAGAAAATTAACTTCATATGAATCTTAAGTTGACCCTTAATGATCATAACTAAATTAAATCTTTATTGTTTGTCTTGCTTTTAATTAATCTTTTGCTTGGGATTTTGATTCCTATCTTATAATAATAATAATAATAATAACTCCAAAAGTTTCATCAAATTCATATAGAGCAGTCTCATTCTCGTATAGGTTTTAGAGTCAATTGTATTAGTATATTTAGTTAGTTAATTGCATTTAGGTAATGGTGTTTTACATTCTACTTTAGGTCCATTCCATTGTATCTTTTATCACTTAAAAGTTAGTCCTAAAAGCTTGATCTTTGAGAGGATGATGTAAGTTGTCACTATATTGTGTTAGTAGTTGATCCTTGTTTAATTAATTGCTTTAGTGATAAAAAGCTAAGTTAATACTCATTTTGACATTTTAACTATTCTTTTAAAGATAGAAATGTTTACTTGTCAATGAAAGATTCTTGGAGTTATATAAACATTGTTATCAAACTCACGAATTGACTCTTTGAGTTTAACGTTTTTATATTTTTAGCTTACCAAAGCGAGTCGAGTCACTGGTAAACTCGTGGTCGTTGTAAATTCGGTTAAACTCACAAGTTTATGTACCGAGTTTACTATTTTTACGTTTTTAACTTACAAAACCGTATCTACTCATCCTTAAATTTGTGTTAACTTCTTCAATTTGATCATACTCAACGGATTTAAATGTAAATTTTATAAAAATTTCTTTGTTAAATATAATAAATTATGAATGTTGATGGGATTAAATTTCAATTATTTAGATTTAAAAAATATTTGAATTAAATTGTTGTTATTTTTATATTTTAATTATTTAATTATACATTATTAATATATATTTAATAGAAAAGTAAACTTTTACGAGTTCGATTCGAGTTTACTTCACTATATTGAGTTTGTTTAAACTCATGAGTTTGACAACCTTGTATATAAGTCTATTTTAATAATTAAGCATATTAAAATGGAAGTATAATAAATATATTTCAAAATCATTAGTTTTGGATCAACATTTTTCTATTCATTAAAATAGTCATCTCTTATTCAGTATTATGATTTATGAGGTTAGATTCACATATTATTTAAATTAATTGGCAGTAACCTAGAAGAGGATTCTCTCATTAGCAAACTTTTTCTCCATCTCTCATTATCCAATCCAAACCATTGATTTGATTTATTGAGGTTTTCGGTATGGACAATTTTATTAAATGTATGGTCCAAATTTAAAACTAATGAGGGACAATAAGAAAATGTTAATGAGAGGAACCAAACCAGTACATTTTTCTGCATTTACACACATTCTAACTCGAAATTAAATACCATATTTAAGTGATTGTAACATGAGATAATATTTATTTCTCATTTCAAGACATAAATGACAAAACTTTTGCGGTCCTTCCCTTAATCTTTGCTTTTCCTAGATAAATGCTTAAGTATTATTTTAATTTGCTATACACACACATATACTATTAAAGTGATTTTGAGGTAAGAAATTGTTTATTTTGAAATAACATTTCTGATATAAGAAATTTGGAATTTTAAAATATTGAAATATCTTAATTAAAATTAAATTTATTAAATATTGAAGATTAAAAGATAACATACCATATGACTTGTCTGGAGGCAACCCATCAGCCAATAGGAGCCTAGGTTTATAATCCATGCTTCTCTCTTACCTGCTCATCCTTCTTTTTTTTTGATACATAGGCGATAGGGGATGGGGGATCGAACCCAATACAAGGGGGTGGGTGAGACTACTCCCAATACCACTGCACTACTAGTAGTGCCGGTACCTGCTCATCCTTCTAATTAGAGGGATATGGATATATATGTGTGTGTTACATCTTGAAATCTTTTTTGTACATATTATCTTAAATTAATTAATTTTCAGTTCTTCATTCAGAAATATTTTTCCTGTAACACGCGTATCCTAAAAATTTATTAATTTGATATACTAGGTGTGAAAAAATTTAGAATGCAACATACAATTTAATCTAAATAAAAATAAAATAAAAAATGAGGGATGAACATGTAAGAAGCATGTAAGGGGGAAGCATGGAATATGAACTAATAGGAGCCTAGGAGGTAACCATGTGTTTGGAGGAATATGTAAGGAGGATATAAGTGAGAAACATGGAATGTGAACTGATAGGAGCCTAGGAGGCATAGGCGGACCCACATATTAGACTAGGCTTGAATTTGGGAATTATATATATATATATATATATATATATATATATATATATATATATATATTACATATTTGAATGATTATTGTTCGCCTTTAAATTAAGTGGCCACCTTTAATACATTAAGACTGCACTCAGGGACAGACCCACATACATTAGAAGGGGGCAAGTGCCCCCTTGATGTCTGAGGCAAAATTACAAAAATGCCCTTTTAGGGCTACATTACCTTCCGAACCTCAATACAATACACAAATGAATTCAAACTAAATTATAATATTGATCAAAATCGATGGCATCATTAGACTGTTTCCCAAATAATATGTATGGTTACAATAAAAAATAAGGCCTAAAAGAATGATATTGTAATTATTTTTATTTTAATATACTTTTATTATTAAAATATATGTACTTGAACTTATTGAGTGTCGAGTGTCTACCTTATAATTTATATAGCTACATTTCTAACAACACTTAGCCTTGCTTTTCTAAATGACAGGTTTGTAAAATAAATATCTTTTTTATTACATCATCAGTATTCATTTGATTTCATGAATACTTTTTAATATTCTTTTGTTTTTCAATGTATTTAAAACTTCCAAAAAAAAAATCCCTGAATCCCCCCACTACTTGTACCCCCCTTGAGTAATTTCCTAGGTCCGCCACTGATTGCACTTTGTAATGGGATGGAGATGAATGATTGTTTAATGCCTTATATTGAAAAAAGATGCATTTAATAGCATTGATAATAAGACAATTATGATGGAATTTCAAAAAATAAAGCCTAGAAAGATGACATTATAATTATTTTTATTGTAATATACTTTTTTTATTAAAATATATGGACTTAAATTTATTGAGTACTCATCCTTCATTGTAATTTATGTAGTTACATTTCTAACCGTACTTAGCCTTACTTTTCTAAATAACAGGTTTGTAAAATAATTGTCCCTCTTATTACATTATCAATATTCACTTGATTTCATAAATATTTTTTGATTTTTTTCTTATTTATATTTTTTTTAATGCATTTAAAACTTTCCTTTAAAAAAAAAATCAGGGGCAGCCTGCGAATTGTATCCCCTTCTGTAATTTTCTGGGTCCGCCCCTGTTAGGAGGTAACCATGTGTCTCACCAAGAGATAAGCTCGTGGCTATACACACGCATTCTACCTCCCTTAATATAAAATCTAGCTAGGGAATTGATTGACTTCTAGGTATCCTGCAATAAAAAAAAAAAGCTAATTAACAGGTAGGGAGCAAACATATAGTCTCTCCCTAAAACAATGAATTAAATCATTTCATGAGTTATTGGGAGGAATGCTCCCTCCCATGGGCATTTTCAAGACAAGCGATGGCAGATCCAGTTTCAACCTCCGTTGCCAAGATTGAGCCGTCAACCATCTAAAATAGAAACAATAAGCAATTCAAAAGCCATACTCATAAAAATATCACTATCAAGAAACCCCATTAATAATAAATGATAATAACAATAATAATAGAAAAGAAAGAATGTAACAAAAACTCCAATGCACTACCACGTCCATCATTGATGAACCAAGCAAGATTCAATGTGCATGCAAATGGGGACAAAATTTAATAAAATCATAAAGCATCTATTGTACGGTATATGGAATATGGGTATGTTTGGTTTGAGGGAATGGGAGGGGAGGGAAAGTGGAGAGAAAAAACTCTTCTCTCATCTTTACAAAACTACCCATAGATAATTTCCAATATTCCTAAAATATACTCACAAAATATATATATATATATATATATATTCCCTTCATTAATGGCAAAATGGTAAATGTCATTTCAAAAAAAATTTCCCTCCCCTTCCCTTCCCTTCCCTTCTTTTCCCTCATACCAAACATATAGAGTTTGGGAGCCACCTAGTATTGTACGTTATTGTTTATGATTTAATTTCCCTATCTTAGTCATGAAATAATAATATAAATAGGAAAAGCTGTATAATTTCTCTATGATCAGTTGATGGAATCTCTCTTCTTGACAAACTCTTCTCTTCTAACATTTGGCGTTACAGAACTGTGGGTGCACTAGCCATTGCATCATAAAACATAACACTTGCCTTATTCACAATCTGGTCATATATATATATATATAGATTTATCGTTCATCATGTCACTTGACATAAGGTTTTGTGAAGTCACCCAAAAACTACATCATTTTGAGAGTTAGGGGAATTAATGGAGGGTGTTTTGGTAAAAAAGCATATAATAAATATAAAAACAAAAATACCGAAACACCTCCATTAATTCTCCTAATTCCTAAAACAATATAGTTTTAGGGTGACTTATAAAACTTTATGTTAAGTTACATAACAAACGATAAACCATATATATATATATATATATTCAGTGTGCTTTATTGACTCGTGAGTTCTTCATATTCATACAACTCTGATAGAGAAACGAAGGAAAAGAAGAAGAAAGAACATTTCTCTGGTCGAGTAGATAAAAGATAAATGATATAATCCTCACCAGTGTTCGACGGTTGTTCAACAATGCTATTTATTATATATACTCCAAGATATCATATTTATATGTCATTCTGTGTCACAGAATGTCGTGATACTTCTCTTTATCTTTATCTTTATCTTAGTTAAAGCCTAGAGCATTATGGTATAAACTATAAATAATGGCTTCCGGCCTCAATTATATGATTATTTTAATTTTTTTTATATAACTATGAGAGTGATTTTAAGGTAAGAAATTTTTTTATTTTAAAGTGACAATTTCGATATAGTAGGAGATATGGAATTTTGCGAGAGAAGGGGGGAGAGAGAGTTTTACCCAATAATTTATAAAATGAGTATCTTGCAAGTTGCAACATCACTCTTCGATCCTGAATTGTTTCAAATCGCCAAAAAAAAAAATGTAAAAAGAAAAACAATAATCACGTGTTCATTTCCCTGTTGATCCCTTGGATAGGCATGAGGAGTCTATCTCATTTAAACTATTCAGATTTATTTTTTCAAAAAAATTATTTTAATGAGTAGAGAATATAAAATAAAGATAATTTTTCAACTAATATTTTTTTTTCAAAAAATAATTTTTTTTAAAAAAAATAACCAAGTAAAAAAAATTAAATATGGACCGTTCAGGATAAGCCGGTGGAGCCTATCCCATATGGACCATCCAAATTTATTTATTTATTTTTACTTGGTTATTGTTAAATGAAAAAATATTAGTTAAAAGATTATCTTTTTTTTAGATTCTTTATCCATTAATTTTTTTTTGAAAAAAATAAAAAATAGGAAAAATTAAATATGGACTGTCCAGATCCCACCTGGACAGTCATGATGAAATAGATTCCTCCTACCTATCCAAAGAACAGGCTATTGGTTTTTGCACGTTGTTTTATTTTTAGGAGATTAAAGATCACTTGGGTAAGGAGATGCAAAATTTCAAGCCTTTGCCATATGCGTTGGATGCTAATTTTTGCTAGGTGGTGCTTTGTTGTGGTTTTTAGAATTGTGAATAGAGTTCGAGTACTCGGAGAGTAAGGGAAAAGAAGCATTTCATTTCTTTAGGTGTTGTGGTCCAAACCGTTTCTTATTGTTAATTAATTAAAACCCCTTTAATTATTTAGCTGGCAAAGCTTTTGTTTCCATTTCAGAGTTATCATTAAACTTTGAGACTGATTTTTCTTGTCTGAAGACCCCATTTATTTTGTCTATAGAATCAGAATATCCCACCCAACAACCCATCTTTTATCTTTATTTTGTTCACTTCAAGTCATCTGGTTGCTTTTTGATATATATATATATATATATATATATATTATTTTGTATGTGTTTGTTTTGAACTCGTCATTTCGGTTCCCAAATGTTGCCATTGTGTCAAATGAAAGACCCTTTATTCTCTGCCCGTGAAGCCAAGATAGGTCACAAATGACTGACGCTACCAAAGCTAAAGCACGGCAATTGAAAAATAATATAGAACCCTTCGTCTTTAGATTTAACTGGCAAAATGGTCAAATACTCTCACTAAAAGGAGTGAGTTCAATCATATAATTGGTCAAGACATTGGGGAAGACTTTTTAACTCCTGGGTGTTTAGATAAACGTCTGAGGGTAATAGACAACCCGTCTTGCCTAACATTGGTACTCCCTTCGGTCCTAATTATAAGGCATAGTTGACTTTGTTTGGAGAGATTAAGAAAGCTAAATAAGTTACTTAATCACTTTATATGTTGTATATCTTTAGATTATATATTAGTTTATTAGTCAAACTAATTACTTTGAAGAAAAAAATAAAAATAAAAATACTCTAAAGTAATTTAATTAGCTTCCTTAATTTTTCCAAAAAAGTCAACTATGCCTTATAATTAGGACCGGAGGGAGTATCATCTAAGAGGAAGAGAGGTTTCGCCCTGCTCTTTGATCGTGATTGAGCCCAATCCCTTTCCTAAAATTTATGTATAAAAATAAACAATATAGAGCATTTCCCAGTTGAATTTGACACCTCGTTATGCACTTTTAATCTGTGATGAAATGCTATTTCCCTACACTTTCGAAGACTATTTTGGAACATTAACTCCTTGAGAATAATAACTGCAATAATCTAGACATACTTTGGTTGAGTCATCAAAACATCAGCGTTACAGTTGCTCCAAGTAAGTTTGCCTTTTTCTTCGGATGCCTTTGTATCACAGAATAGCCTTCATAAGTCCATTCATTTGTAGTCTCAAGGATTATCAATCTATTTTCTAAAATGTTAATCACTTGTCTAGTAGGCTGTTCACTTCAATCTATTTTTGTGGCTTCATAATTTTTGTGGCTTCAGAAACATTAATTTTTGTCTAGTAAGCGTCACGATCGTGGTTTCATTCCATTAATGTTTTTGTTGAATGTGTTGGTGGCGCAATTTCCAAACAACACCACATTGATTTTAGCATCATTGTTCATTGCACATGCTAGATACGTAGAAGCATCGTGGCTTTGAAATGGGTTTAAATGAGTGAAGACGTAAAACATAGCATTTTAAAACACAATTTTGATAAAATAAAGAAAATTGGCTTGTAAGTTCGTTCTTCAAAAAGGCTTGCTTTTTGGAATACAATAGTGCACAAACATGCCATGGAATAAGTAATACTCTTTTTCAGTAAGTGTGAGGTTCAATCTTTTACAAGTGTTTGAGTTTATTTTTTGGGCTTCTGATAGGGCAAAACTTTAAGCCTAAAAAAAACTCCGCAAGTGCACGGGCCGTATCAAGTAATAAAGAGTAAGTAAGATATCGTTCCCACGAGGACTTGGTATCACAACTTTAGTTAAGCATTGATTTCACAATTTCATTTAAGTTGAGAAAACCAAATTGAATTTAATTAAGAAAAAGAAATCAAAACTAAAATAAAAATAAGAAAAAGACCACAATAATCAAACGAGCAACCTAGAGTCACTAATCCCTTATTTGTTTCCTAGATTTTATCCCTACTAAATTAACTTTGACTTAATCTAATCAGCTAATCTAGAGTATTAATGTCTATAAATGCCTTCCGGTCCATTTATATACCTATCTTAATTAATTATGTAATGCCTCACACAATTAAATAAGACGCGTTTTAAATCGGGCCCACTCTAATTTGATTATGCGGAGCTTCTAGGTATATTCCTATCCTAGACGCAAATTAGATTAAAACCTAACTTCACGTTAAATTTAAACCTAATTCCACATTATTTATTCCCAAGGTCAATTTAGGATTCCCTCTTCCAAGTCCAACCCTAAATCCCCAAAACATGCTCAATGGTGGCCACTCACTAAGCAATAGCAAATAACACAGGATTAAATAAACTGAATAAAATTAATCAAAACTAAGAAGTGAGAATAATCTCTAAAGCCCAAACAAGTTCATAGATTTTCTAGGTTGCAAAACCAACTAACCACACATGGCTTTATTCAAATCATAAAAAAAAAAATAAAATAAAATTCAGGTTCAAAGAAGAAGGAGAGAGAGGAAAAAAAGATTCTTCGTCGCCTCCACAGTCCTTCCGTCCTTCCGTGGGGATGATGAAGAGAAATGAAATGCTCAGCCTCTACTCCTCTGCTTCTTTGTCCCTTCCTTCTCGTTCTGCGTCTCCCGATCTGCCTTCTCCGTCCTCCTGTTGCTTGTCTCTGCTTCCTTATTTATAATAATTTAGATCTTGGGTCATTGGTTCTCCTTTTCTTATTAAAAAAATATCTCATATCTTGTAATTTACTCCGCCAGATCACGCAAATTGATTTTGTTTCTATTTTTCTTGCGTGAGACAACTGAATTTGACTGATTGCATATCCTCTTATTGCCTTTTTCTACTTCATTCCAAATCAGCTAATATTTCCTGCACAATAAAAATAGGATATGAGTAGATTTTATGTCGATTTATTCTTTGATCCCAAGTTTCATTCAATTATGGAAACGTTCATAAAAGATAATTAAATAGGTATATAATATCAATTATTCCCAATTAAATCTCATAAAATATACACCTATTTAATCATAAAATATATGCTCATCAGCTTCCAAATCCCCAAAAGCTTGAAGAAAGCCTATCATTACAGAGCAAAATAATCTAAATAGTTTTTTTTTTATTCATATACACAATAAGGGTATTTATACATAAGAAAGAAGCCTTAAACTAAATGGGCCCCTTATGATAATTGAAAACCCTGATTCTTAATTCTTAATAATAATTATATTAATATTTCCCAACACTCCCCGTCAAGTTGAAGCATAGATGTTAATAAAGTCCAACTTATTACAAAGATAATCAACCTAAATCCCACTTAGGGCCTTTGTCAAAAGATTGCCCACTTGGTCACTGTACCTTATATGTTGTGTAGTAATAAAGTTCTCTTTAATCTTATCGCGTACAAAGTGACAAATTGACAATCAATCTCAATGTGTTTCATACATTCATGAAACACAGAGTTGGAGACTTTGTGTAGAGCAACTTTATTATCACATGACAGTTTCGTAGGCAATAACGCAGTAATGCCAACTTCTTTAATTAACTGATGAATTTCTACACAATTTCCTGTACTGACTGAGTCATGATTCTATACTCAATTTTTGCACTAGATCGGGAAACCATATTCTGTTTCTTACTCCTCCAAGACACTAAATTTTCACCCACAAATACACAATACTTGTGGTGGATCTCCTAGTAGCATTTGACCTTGTATGATTTGTATTACAAAAGTATTCAATCTTGGTGTGGCTATAATTTGTGTGGAGTATAGCATGATCAAGTGAATCATTCAAGTAATGTAAGACATGTTCCAATGCTTCTTACTAACTTGACATGACACGAACCTCAAATATCAGAATGAACTAAAGCAAACGAGGACATAACTCGTTATAATGTTTAGCAAACTGACACCACTCATACTTTAAAAACAACAAATGATGAAACTGATGATACATTGTTTTCAAAGAAGACAAAGACACATAACCCAGCCGACAATGAACTTCAAAAGGAGATGGACCACTAGAGCAAGCAACTGAACGTGGCATCTGATCGTCAAGGAAGTAATGGCAGCTAGATTCACATCCCTTACCAATAAGGTGCTTCGTTGTGAGATCCTAAATTAAACAATGGTTAAAAAAAAGTGAGATAAACAGTTTAATTAGTTAGTAAGTTTGCTAGGAGATAAAAGGTTAAAAGCAAGGTCACGAACATTAAGAATAGACGACATGGAAACAAACAGGGTAGGTTTAATAGTACCAAATCCAAGAACATGGGAGTAAGAGCCATTGACAATTGTTATTGAAGAGGGATTGACGTAAGGAGTATAAGTAGAGAACAAATGATAATTACCTATCATATGATCAGTGGAACTGAAATCGATGATCCACTTCGAGGAAAAAGTAGCAAGACAGGACTCATAGTTACCTGTAGCAAGTACACTTGGAGTTGATAGAGGATTATCAAAGTTATTAGAAGATTGTGCCATATGAGCAGAACCACTATGCTGTTGTTTACTTTGTAACTTGTAACAATAACATTTGCTCTGACACCACGTGGAACAAAATAATATAAATAGCTTGTTTATTCATACACACAAGAGGGGTATTTATACACAAGAAAGATGCCTTAAACTTAATGAGCCCATTATGATAATTGATAACCCAAATCCCTAATATTAATTCTATTAATATTTCCTAACAATCACATTTGTTTTATGCATAATTTGTAAACAACTCAAAGACGGAAAGAGAGATGCACAACATCTAATTTCCTATTAGAACGAAAAACTTGAATCGATATTGATTCTTACCAATTAGTTCTTCATTTTTGGAGGTGTAATTGGCAACATTTTTTGGAGGAATAAAGTTGGATGCTTCTTTAGCGATTGAAGAGTCTACAAACCATCGATCTTGGTGCCTTGCAAGTATTCGAAATTCACTATTAGTAATGGGGGAAATTCACTAAAAGGATTGTAGGCAAAGCACTACATGTATACATGCTCATCCACCAAAATCATGCCAACCTTCTAGGGAGCATGTGCCGGGTTCTTCTTACTGGAGACAAACCTTTTATTAACACACAAGATAAGAGCCCAATTGTCTTTTCAATTGTCAAGTTCGCCAAAATTTGCATGATCAATAGTAGTCATGTTGTACTGGTTTGGAGAGATCATGATGGGATGTGAATGTCCAATTTGCAATTTTGAAAGAATTGCAAATAAAGAAGGGTTAAGTATCAATTTTGCTTCAAAAGTACACGTCGAAGGCTAATTTTGCCTTGGAAGTTTTTTTGGAGCAATGTTGCCCCTCCATTAACTGCCCTAACGGTCAAACATTAGTTGACCTAATTATGCTGAAGTGGATTGTCTACGTGGCATCTTTTTCACTTTTTTTTTGGGTTAAGTAGTAATTTTGCCTCGGAAGTACACGCTCAGGAGTAATGTTGCCCCAGAAATATAAAAATGTAACAATATTGTCCCTCCATTAACAGCCCTAATTAATTGTATTTGACATTTTTTGTAAGCTTTATTCTCTAAGTCATTTCTGCTTACAATGCAGGCGAGTAATTATTGTTTGGAAAAATTCGTTTGAACTACTTGTGACATACTCGTTTGATCTTTTGTTTAGACAAATTCGTTCTCATTTTTTTGTTTGATTTGTTCGAAACATTTTTTCTAGACAAATTCCGCAAGCAAGTGATTATTGTTTGATTGGGCAATACCTGCGATGGAGAACGCTATGAGGGAAGAAGTAGGTTATGCTTGCTTTTTTTATAAAAATAATAATAATAATAATTAATTGCCACCTCTATTTCCTCCTGCTATGATTATAATTATAAGACCATGTTGACTTTTTTTGAATAAATTAAGAAAACTAAATAAGTTATTTATTCATACTAACTCCGGTTCTAATTATAAGACTGGATTGATATTTTTTAAAGAGATTAAGAAAGCTAAATAATCATATTATACGTTTTTAGACTTTCGGGGAAACACTGAGACCCAAAAAAAAAATCTAAGGCAAAAATTACTCCTGATCGTATAATTTCAGGACAAAATTGCTACTTAAAAAAATGACAAAGATGCTACGTAGACCATCCACGTTAGCATAATGCGGTCAACTAACGTTTGACCGTTTTGGGCTATTGACAGAGGGGCATTGCTACGTTTTTATACTTCCGGAACAACATTGCTAAAAAAAACCCTTCCAAACCAAATTAGTCTTAGGCGTATACTTCTGAGACAAAATTAGTACTTAACGCAATAAATAAATGAGAACGTAGGGTGCCTAGTTGTGAACAGGTCTACGTATGAGTCCACTTAAGGAATAACATGCAATAAGTATCTCTAAACTGTTAATAATTTTAAATAAATATCATTGAATGACTTATTCGTGGCAGGCAGCAGGTGTACCAAAGGCATATAAAAGGTGTAAAAAAACTGAGCTGGGAAAGTTCAGAAGGACGAATCTAAGTATGCAGGGGGTTTCACGGGGAAGTTATAAGGATGAATCTAAGTATTTAGAGGGTTACACTGCTTTTGAATGATCCAAATGAATAAAAAAAATGGCGAGGTAAATAAATATGGGGGTTACAATTGGTTATAATCAAATGAGTAAAATGCACACAATTATTTCAACAGCATCTACCAAGGACAAGGAGTTCACATCCGTTTGGTGCAAGAACAGTATACTACATTAATAATGCCTAAAGCTAGAGACCTCTAACGGAGATTTGAAACTCAAGGGAGATTTTCAACTTTTCTTCTGCCACAACGCTCTTTCAATATATTAAAAAGTACGTAGGTAGATAGATTTCGTGCTACTTCACTTCATCTTTCGCTATCGTCAGTAAAAAACTGAAACATTTATGATACAAAGAATAGCTTATAACCTCAACAACATAATTATAATGTACAGAGCAATAACTATAACTATATATATGCAATGCTTTGGAGGAGACGATCAAAAGTTCAAATTTGCCACCACTTTCGCCTTTCCATTGTCTTCACAAGCTCATTTGCCAATGATGCAAAGTTCTCAGCTCCACTTTGCAGTTCTGCAGTTCTTTGGCTGATTCTCTGAATTCAATACACCACCAAAAGCTTAGTTCATAATTCCTTCCATTTTTGAAACAAATATTACACAAATTTAAGATCACAAATTTCAGAAATCTAAAGGGCGCCTGCCTTCCTGAAAATTTCAAGAAGGTACACAAACCTTGCCTAAAAATAATAACCATATTCTGTTCATTCTTGTTTTAAATTTCGTTTTGAACTTTTGAGAAAGAAAGCACATTAGAATATAACTCGTTTGAGAAATGATGCTGGTGGAGACTTGGTAGTATGGGATGCCAAGTCCCACATTGAGTAGTATGGGATGCTCAGTGGGGTATTCAAGTTCAACAACTAGCTTTTGAAGTAGGGGTCTCCATCCCACTTAGGTACCCATCAGATCTAATATGACATGATTGATCAAGATAAGTTTCGGACTTTTGCTGTCTGAAATGTTTTAAATGAAAGCAAAATGTGCTCATCAACAAGCCACAAAGCTAAAAAAAAAAGCAGATAAATTTGTATACCTCCAATTTTTCCTGCCTCTCCATAAGCTTGTTTCTTGCTTGGGAAGCAGCAGAAGCAGCATCCTGAAATTTTAAACAATGAAACATATTTTTTTCTTCTAGCCAAAAATGAAATATATCAAAATTAAGTTTGCTCTGATTTATCATGAATTCGATTCTGTATGAATGCAAAAAAGTCTTTGGGAAAGTTACCCCCAATTAAGCCTGACAATGCTTGAATTTGACTCATTCAAATAACCATATGACAAAAACAGAAAAAGATTTATCATGACAAAGTTGAGAGGTTAGTAGCTTGTCATCGTGTTATTCATTACCCCAGTTTTTCTATAAGTAGCTCTAATTTCTTCTGGTGTTCTCATTCTTGGCTTTATATCATCATTAGTCCCTCCTTGTAATAACTTATCCCTATCTGTTAATTTATCTGCAGGCAAAGAGACAAAACCGTCAATAATCTTAATGTAATTCACCAAAGTAAGACACAGAATTGATATACCTTTCTGTGTACTTATAACATCAATTGATGAAGTAGAGCCCTCAGTCACCAGGGGTTCATCTATCTCAATGTCATCTGCCAAAACAGAACGTCATGTGATTTTTTTTTCTTTTTTTTTTTTCGGGCATAATTAAGGTGTTGAAGTGTTTAAAAAGATCAATGAAAATAATTCAGAGGCAATTTAGCAGGAAACCTATATTAAGCTCCACTTCATTATCTGGGACAGAAGTCGGCGAATCTGAAGACGGGGGCTTCAAAAATAAGCTCTCCAAATGCGCAAAATTGTGGGTTGAAAGTGCAGTAGAATCTGTTTGGGTGGGTTTTCCTCCTTTAAATCCTTTGACTATACCACCTAGAATCCCTGGTGCTATGCCCTGTGCCAACATAAATAAGCTTCTTCACTATTGTAAAAACAGCTCCTAAGGAATTTTACCAAAAAAAACTGAAACACAAGTACCTTAGGAATTATGATAATGGCAAATATTTCCAGAAAACAGTGGAAAGGCAGAACAACTCAAACCTGTTTTTTCTTCTGATTTGAAGAGAATTTGAATGCAGCATCCGCAGCAGCTGCCAGAACTTTATCATGGAGACATGGAAGATTCTCTCGACTCCTATAAAACAAGAGAATTGCTCATTCTACTTTTAATAAGTCCAATACTTTTGTCTCTTCATCACAGAATAACCAAGATACCTGAATTCATTTTCACCATCTAATAATGAGATGAAGGTCAACTCAGATCCATTTGCCTGTAAGTTGTCAACATGAGATGCCTACATAAATATATATTTGACCAGAAAAATCTAAATTCCATGATCTTATCTAAAATAGTTAAAAATGGGAATACGCAAATAAATGTTTTGAAGCCTTTTCCCCAAATCTTTAACCTCTCTATTAACCAAAGCCACAGTCACACACAAAGTTTGCCATTGATGGGAGCCCACATGGCCATTAATTGATTATATAACCTTTCTTATATCCCAAATTGTCTTATTCAGCTACTTTCACAAACCAAAAAGGCACCAAGAGCATTAGATGGCTTTTGTAAAAGTATCCAAAACAACATTGTTTTGGGATTGTAATACATCTGGGCAAGTTCATATCACCAATTAATGACTATATATGAGTTATTGTTTATGCTTACATTAGCAACTTTGATAGTTGATACTGGCTTGTAGGGATAAAAAACTTTAAAGAAATAAACTAAGAGGCTTTACTTCCACAGAAACTCACTGCAAAAGGATCATCTTTTAAATATCACTAAATCATTAATTTATGCTGGAAAAAAAAGAAATCCTAGACAATCTGCAAGTTCTAAAAACACCACTATACCAGTGCAATATTTCCATCATCATCAGAACACATGGTTTTCTCCATATTCACTTTATAATTCCATCTTAAAATGGACAATAAGGAGCTTTCATGTACCAATTCCAAGTTTGGAAACGACCTGTCCAAAAGACAAGCATAGGCGCGATCAATTTAAAAATCCTCCTAAAAGCTGTCTTATAGAAAAACAAAAATTTATGGTGATTCCACCTGATTTCAAATGTTCCAGTATGAAGCAACAATAGCAGCCCACAAATTTTGTCATCTTTCTTCAAAGTTGTAGTCCAACAACAAGGCTTGGAAAGTTTCACTTTATGAGTTGGTTTCTTATTTCCCTGCAAGAATATATCATAAGTAATTAAATATCAAAGTAGCTTTCTTAAAGAATTGTAACTTAATCACAGACGAGTTTGGATAATGAGTAAAGGACCTGTATCAACGACTTTACTGAGAATAAACGCAATGAATTCTCACAGCAGACCAGAACTACTGGATCCATCAAAAAATCTGGGCATATGGTTTCTGTCAAAGAAAGTTCAACCTCAGCCGGATTCACCCTGCTACTGTCTGGCGCAGGCTCATTGGTATTAGCAGTATCCTTCAAGGAGTCCTCCAGCTGCTGCTTATCATTTGGCACTTCAGGGCTTGAAGGGCTATCTTCTGGAGCACAAAAATCTTTTAGACTTTCCATTGATACAATGCTAACAGAAACGAAAGCAAAAATATAAAACAGTGTTGTTGATGAAGCTTGTACTTGCCTATAACGTACATTGAAATTGCTGTTGATTCCTTTAAGTGTAAAGGCCGATTACAGATCATTTTACCAGTAACACTGTCAATTACATTAACCTTTCCATCCTGGGATAGGACATATATTGTTTCTTCTGGAGAATTGCCCATAGTTGTATTTGGTTGCTTTGGACTATTCATGGCAGTATGAACAAAAGATTGATCTTTCCAAGCTATTGAAATAATTGGAGAGCTAGAGGAAGGAACACCATCAACTAATAACAAAACTGCCAACGAAGTCATGTCACAAACAGCAACCTGGCATGGCAAATAATCCAGGGTTTAATGAGAAATCAGACAGTTCCAACTACTACATACAAAGCACCAAAAAAGGAGACATGAATCAACAATTTGTCAGATGATACTCACATGACCACCAGAAAATCCAATGGCAAGCTTGGTTCCAGAGTTTGCAAATGATAATGCCTGTACTGGGGAACTGAGAAGACTAAAAGCAGCCCTAACTTGAGGCCCTTTCCCTTGGGGTAAGTCATGGGCTGCGAATAAAATTTAACAATATAAATTCAGAAGCTAAAGAAAGGCCTTCATAAAGTAATGTTTTGTAAAACCTAAATGACCACAACTCACTAATAACAATTTAATTGTAATCCTGAAGGATTTTTAAAAATATCCAATAATTTTTAAGAAAAACAAGGCAAAACATCGCTGTCTGTATAAGTGCAAGGAACTCTAATATAGGGTCTGCATATGATCTGAAGCTAACAGAGCATCTAACATCCATCCAGATCTTTTATAATGTCATTAATCCTTTTTGGCCTTCACCCAACACACCCACACAAATTTGGGAATGAAAACAACACGATTTCAAGTCAAGCAAAGGCTAATATTTATGGCCTAGCTAATTTACACTTTTGTGAAAACTCAGGAAGAGAACTGCTAGATGATGACAGAAATCTATAAACCACCTTCACATTTTGTTTCTGTGACAAAATGGAACTTTGTCCCTTCAGAAAGGCTTTTGAGGTAGTAAATTCGAACCTACATAAATTATCAAAGCAAATGAATTAAGTATAGAAATATATCACATAGCTACAAATAGAGTATTCAGAAAAGAGAGATTTCTGACAAGACCACATTCATTGCCAACAGCCAATTGTAGGGTAACAGAGCAGAATTCCAATTTTGTCACTGGTGCACTTGAGCCAGCCACTTTTATACCCTGGACCTACAGAAAGGAGACTTGTGAGTACTATCAGAGTTAGACCCTATTTGATTTTAGTAGCAACAAAAGGATAATGCTGGTAATTTCTCTTTTTACGAGATAAATATTGTGCAGTTCTTACCTCTCCCTCTATGTAACATATATATGATAAGATTGGATGCGTGGCATCACACATCCAGACGGATCCGTCTGAATAGCCTGCTAAATAAACTCTCTCAACCCCAGTATTTTTATCCCTAGACAACTGGCTGGAAACTCCCCCAGTGATGGGCCATTTAGAACGAGCAGCTGAATCAGGCACTGAGCCGGTTTTCATAATTGCAGCTACCTAAGGCAAAACATAATAGTAGAATAAAAATAAAAGAACATAAAATTACAGAGTTCAGCCACCAGGTTTGACAATAACGGATTAATAGCACATAGAACCAAAATACCTCGGACAGAAGTTTTGAAGAATTCAACCCAGTGGGCAACCTTATTTGCTTTGCAACAGTCATAGAAGGATCAACTGTTGGTATCACAACTGGAAATTCCAGAGCAGATACAGATGAAACCATCTTTTGCTGAGATATTAAAGCAGAGAGACTATCATTATCGTAAAAATGCAGTTGCCCAGGGTTTGTCAGAACAAAAAGATCATCTTTACTCTTAAACCCCATTCCTCCAGGATTTGGCAGTAAAATCATGTCTGCGAAGGAGCCATTTAGTGTAAGATCTGCACGGCCAACACATTTTACAGTCTCCATCCCAGATGACCATTCAAGAGCTAAGACCTGCAGTGAATAGATGCATCAGAGTTTAGGCACTGCTACAAACAATGTGGAAAGAAATTTCCATAAGAGAGTCCCCCATTCAATGGCCATGACAAGGGACTAACAATCCCCACAACCGATTCAGCACACCAACGAACAATCTCAAAAGCGCTTGATAATCTCATCCATAATCAATTATAAAAAGTCAGGTTCCTAAGATAATACGCACCTATTGTAGACCCAAACAACCTTAATTCAACTACGACATGTAGCCTGAACTTGAGTCAAGAAATCCAATTTCAAAGTAGGAAATAAAATACCAATCCTACTAATAATATGATATCCAAAGACCAAAACAATCAAACTCTAAATCTCAAAATATAAACAAAGCAATCCCTGTAAAAGCAAGCAGTGCAAGAATTGTAAGTTATTATCTGTAATCAATATATGCAATACAAGTTAATCTGAAACAGAGTGCTAAACAGTCGGAAAAAAACAACTCACGGTCAAAACTTCTTCAGATCCAATTTCATCACCACCGTAGACAAAAAGCTGTCCAGAACCATCAGCACGGGACTTATGGCTGTTAGACCAATTTAAGACAATCACTGGGAGTCGTCTTTCTGCAGATGATAGTTGTAACTTAACAACATTTTTTGACGGTAAAGTCTGTTGGCCTTTGGGAGATGCTGCAGATGACAAGTTCCAGAAAAGGATATTTCCATCTATGTATCCCACTGCAAGAATGGACCCACTGGAAGATGCCCAGCAGAGAGCACTTATCTCTTTATCTCCCATTTGTTGTTCTGCAGTATCGGCTGGAAGTTTGGGGTCCATATCAGTAGAAGAGTTACTACCTTCATCCTTCAGTTGGAGATCCTTGCCACCACCAAGAAACAAGATTCGAGCTTCTGAAATACACCAAAGAATAAGCAGCCCATCCCCAAATGCAATTAACAACCTGCAAAAAATAAAAACAAAATACGAAAAATCATAATTCATTGAATTGAACAAGAAGTATACATTTCATGCCTCTCAACTTAGCAAATCAGATGAATGGATCTATAATATTAACATGGTGGATGTGAAAAAATGAAGACGACGATGACAACAAGTCTTATCCCACTAGATGAGGCTAGCTTCATCGAAGCCACGTGCCATTGTGTTCTATATGAAAAAATGACAAGTAGAAGTTTCGGTAGAGTCAGAACTAGAGCCAAAAGTCATATCATCAACCTAAAATATACAACTTGAACATATTGCATTATTCATAAGTTATAAACAGTGCAATTTCTATTTATAATTTATTATTTACAAGCCACATAAACAGTGTGGTTTAAATTGGGTTCCATGCCTTCGTTGTTCAGTTGTCTTTTCTACCTCTTTCCTATACTTTTCAACTATTTGAATGAATTTTGAATTTCTCACCTAAAGGTTTGTTCCAATCAATATTTTCTTCTGTCAAAAAGTTTGTATCAAGTGATTATTTATCATGTGGGGAAAATCTAGTTTTATGAACAATGTCTCATATCACCATTAGATATTTTATATTGGAAAAAGAAAAAATAAATTCTTAGAATAATATTTCAAGTACTATCCCTTTATGTTACTTAGTTTCCAGACAACAGTCATATATTCTTCACTCTTGGGGGGGAAAAAAGAATAATAAGTCATATTTTATCCTAGTGTCTGCCATAATTCCATAAACACAAACACTAAATTGATATATTTTCATATCCTCTTTACCAGAAGCCCCAAGATTTGGCTACCAATATGACAGAAATACATGCTGCTAATCGCATAATATAATGCTGTTTTACGAGAAGACAATATGGGCCTGATAATAATATGCAGTTGCTTTTTTGGGTGGAGGCTCTACAAATTCATCTAGATGCTCTTCTAGTTATTTTGAAAACCTAACAAAGAATTCAAAACGTATATGCCACAAAAAATAAAATTAAATATGAATATGCTAAACTAGAGAGTCACAAGTCTGGCCAGAAACCAAAGCTAGTGAGTCACAATCGATTAGCTATTCAAAATAAAATTTTTGACGGCATTGATAGGATAAAAATAAATGAATTGCCATTTAGCCAACAGGACAAAATTTTCAACTTTTATACTTTCACAAGCAGAAAAGTTATGCATAGTAGCGAGCAAAAGTTACTAGTATCTTGCCTGTTCCCATTAGACGAAGGTTGGGAAAGAATTCCAACAATAGGCTGGTCATTGGGATATGATGACCCAGTAGATTCTGACAAACGGAAAACAGTGGCCATGAGAAACTTCCAAACGGAAGAAAAATAATTCTATTCACATAGTGAATTACAGAGATAAAGATCATCCAAAATAAGACATTTGGAAACCACATTATTATGGTGATAGCTACATGGAATATCATAAGTTGGAAAGCACATTTTTCCTGAGAACAACATTACAGAATGTAGTCTTGAAACCAGAACTAGTTACACAACATTACCCCTAATAGATTTAGCAGACACCTCATACGGCGACCTTGAGATTTCTCCTTCCTCAGCTTCAAACTTCAGCACAGAGACCAAACCATGCTCATCACCAACATAACTGGACATTGCAATGCAGTACTGATGGCATAAATCAAGGGCCATGTAAAGAGGGAAATTATGCCATGTTTATTTTGTTATACCAACAACATACATAAAATGTGAGCCACTGATAACAGAGAAAGCAGTAATATTGGACTCCCATTGTAAAGAACAAACAAGGCTCCTGCTCTCAAGACTCCAAACCTGCCACAAATGAAGGAAACTAATTAGATATGCTTCATAAGTGATTTTGCCAAATCATGGTTCAGAAAAAGTGGTGAGTGCACACTTAGCAAAATAAAAGAAAGATAAATCTATTAAAAAAGAATAGAGTAAACATCTCACTCTGAGAGTTCTTAATAGTTAATAGCCAACAACTTTAGGAAAATCACTGCTAGCCAATTTATAGAATCAGAAATGCAATGAAATAATTAAAGTCTGGAAAAAATGCCCCAAAAAAAATCTGAAACTGAATGCAACAGTTAGAAAATAACAAACATTATATGACCGTTGGGAACCATCCAACAGCCTTAGAGGTTCCTTATTTTTCTCAACAGGCTCTGAATTTGACTCAGCAACAACTCATATTCAAATAAAATACTAAACAGAAAATTTAAATTATTTCCTGATGTGTCCTCCTTCTAGAATAAGTCAGTTGTGGTCTCTTAACAAAATAAATCAGCACTGTTTAGGAGTCATTTAGCTTGCACTGGTTAAGGACAAGCTGTTATCTTTGTACATAATTTAGCAACACCCTGAACCATAGTATCGATTATGAGGAAGGAAATCAAAGTTAATCACCTCGCCACCACGTCAATTATCAAGAACAACCAAATATGCTAAATTCTTTCATAACACTCATCATTAATAAAGCAATCATCCACTCAACTCAGATATATCAAAGATACATCTAAGTGTAGTTGGCTCCAGAAAAAGCACAATAATATGTAGTGGGATAGATTAGAGAATAAAAGTGGCAGCAGGTGTTACAATTTCCAATATCTTTTATTGCTGAATAGAGCCTTTTTAACAAGGTTGTGCCAACATGAAGAGAAACTGAAATTGCGGCAAATAGACTTGACCTGGATATCATTATCATTGGATACGCTGACTAAAAAGCCCAAGTTTTGAAGAAACTGCAGATGCCAAATAAAATCCAAGCATTTGTCAGCATAACAGTGAAAGAATATATCATTATCCATTAATTCAAAATTTGCCTTCATAATACCCACACTTTATTCTGTAAGATATTCCCCGCCCGCGGGGGGGGGGGGGGGGGGGGGGGGGACAAAATTAAGCGGGTAGTCGGAGATTTCTTTTTAAGGTAAACACAACTATAGATGAGCCATAACTTCAACAGTAGAGAAAAACCATGAGAATGATACCCAACAATTCCTGCAGGATTATTGAACTTCTCTAATTTGCAGTACACTGAGGAAACCAAATGCTGACCTAGGGATATGAGAGTGAATGAAATGTGCAATATGTTATGTCTTCTTAAGAACAACCAATTGGAGGGAGACCTTTCAAATTTAGTTGGAAGGGGGAAAAAAAAAACAATGAAAAGAGAAGACAGTATACTTGGTCTAGGGAGTTAAAAAACACACATTCAATTCCACTGATGTATGATAGTATTATTGTTATAGTACATTAAATCCCAACTTTTCCAAAAGGCAACCATATAGGCAATCATGAGCAGTAAAATCTACTCCCATCCCATCATATGCAACAAAATTTAAATTCAAGTTTTGGCTGGTCATGTAAAACTAAATATTTAACCATATGAATTCAACTGTGGGTAATTCCAGGCACCTACCTCCAAGTGTTTATAAGGCACTTGCTTAGGAGATATAAAAATTCCTTCAATATTGTCACCCCCAATTACCTTAAGTCTTCCATCCCTGTCATTAAGCGAAGCAAAATAAATGCCCAATGCTGCACTAAGACCTCAAATTGTTACTTTGCAATTGGATACATGAGCAAAATAACTTATAATATATGTCGTACATTATAAAATTGGCAAATGCCTTCACTCATTTACTCATGCACAGATAGTATATTCGATAAGACTTTATTATCAAGAAATAGATGTTGCCTTCACCAAATGCCGTTTCTTATTCCTTTTGGGCCAGAAATTAAATGTCATGAATATTTCTTGACTAAAACCATCTGAATGACGAAAGATACTTGTACATCAGGCATCAGCCAGGGCAAAAAAAAACTAGACCCCCAGCTCCAATCCTACAAACAGAACAACGACAATAACATGTCTTATCCCTTGTTGTCTTATCCCACCAAGTGATGTTGACTATGTAGATGTACAATGCATAGTCTATCAACAACGCCACAAATACAAAAACTAAAAAAACATTCAGAAATCTTGGGAGACTCAACACTCATGAAGGGCATTTCACCACGTGCAAACACAAAACCCCAGATTAACGATCATTTCATAACTTTCTAACACTAATATATATGAATAACTTCATTTTCCATGCATTGACTAATAAGAGAAATCCTTCCAATTTCTACAAGTCAGGAAATTTATCTAGCATTTTCCCAGGTTCGCAAAAAATTTAACCACAGCCAGTAAACTTACAGTGTCCCGATACCCAGAAGTCGCTGAACAGGGTCAAAAGCCAGGACTGAAGCCGTGGACGGAATTCCGTAATGAATAACAATTGCGGGATCCAAGTCACTTGACTTCAAACTCCCATTTTGCAAGTTATGCTGAACAGCCAGAAATCAAAATGTGCACAAAGTCAATCACAATCTTCAGTTTAAAACAATCAAAATAGGGAAAGTAAGCCCAACATGGCATATATCCAATCAAAGGATGACCAAAAATATGGTCCACATCAAACTCCAGCCCTAGCTGATTTGGAAGAGGTAAACTTGGAGTTTATGAAGGGGAAAAATAAATCAAAATGGTCAGAAGAGATTATAGCATATACATGAAAATGGTGCACAGCCTTCTGCAAGAGACGCTTAGCAAACATGACGATGACTGAGCTTCAGAGGTTTGAAATTCTCTTGATGGTTTCAGAGTTTACAAAGTGGAAGTGATCATTCCAATAATTGTTTTCTTCATCAGAATGTTATCCTTTTTTCCCTATTTCTTTTTGGAAGAAAACAGAGAGAGTCAATGGAATTGCTGAGAGTTGAGAATCGTCAATTTTGTGTCTACGGCTGGCTACGATTGTTTGTTTCTTGAGTTCAGTTCGGATTCGTTGGCAATCTCGCTGGCTGGTACCTAGCTAGCATATAACTTCAATAATAAAAGTAAAGGTGAAATATACCTTTAATTTTTTAAATTTTATATAATTAATATTTTTATCTCTTAACTCTATAAAAATATATTTTTATCTTATATTTCTGATATTATTAGTATTATTAGAAGAAAATATCAAATGATGACTTTCAAATATATTTTTATTTAAATTTTTTTAATATAACATATTTAGATTATTAAACTAAACCGACAAATCCCTACAAATAAAATCGATGTTTTGATGTTTAAATTATTAAAGTAACTTTTTTTAGTACAAATGTTTCATTAGATTTTTTGATATTTTCTAATTTATATATATTTTAAATTTAAGATTAATAGTATTTAATTACACCGTCATCACTCATTACTTAAGTTTGCTGCGTTAACGTTTAAAAATATTAACTGTATTATAATTATAAGACTAAAATATACTTTATAAATAATTCTAAAATCCAATGCCAGTGACCTCATTGATATAACGAGAGCTCCGGTAGTCTATTGTAAGTACAAATCAAGGAGATGAGGGGATAGGATTGACAAGCTACTTTTTGTCTTATAGAGGAGACATTAATAAGATTGTTGATGTCTTAGTAAAGATGGGTATTATCAAATTTGTTATTTTGCATTTACCAAAAAAAAAATTTGTTATTTTGGTTATTGCCAATTGTATTTGAGGGTTTAGGTAGATCGAGATTTATTTTCTTTAGCATTTAATCTTCTGTTTATTGTAGTTCTGGCTTTTTAGCCTTCTTCTATATCCAGAAAAAATAAATAAATAAAAAATAATAAGGGGTCAAACGTAGATCTAGGGTGTGCATGGCAACCATTCTATTGTCCAGCATTGTTTCTGAGATGAAACAGTTTTTTCTAATTTTGTGCTTTGGAAGAGTTCTGAGAATCAGAATTACGTTTGTTAACCCATTTATTTTTACCCCGAGAATCAGAATTACGTTTGGTAACACATTTTTCCTCCTCTTGTTTGGGAGTTAAAAAAATAGTAAAGAAGGAAGATGAAGGATCAATGAGTTATTTTTACCATTTAATCATTTTCTTTAATAATTAATATAATTATTATACTTTACAAATAAACTTAAATTTAAATTTCTAAAAAAATTATTTATGTAATTATTATATTCAAAAAATTATTTATATGGTGATGGTGGTGGCGGTGGCGGGGGGCGGTGGTGGTAGCCCGGGGAGCGGCGGCGGTGGCGGTGGCGGCGGTGGTGGTGGCGGGGCGGTGGCGATGGTGGTGGCGGTGACAACGGTGGTGGTGGTGGGGCGATGGCGGTGGCGGTGGTGGTGGTGGCGGTCGCGGCGGTGGTGGTGGTGGGGCGGTGGCAGTGGTGGTGGCGGTGGCGGTGGTGGCTGAGGTGGGGTGGCGGTGGTGGTGGTGGTGGTGGGGCGGTGGTGGTGGTGGTGGTGGGGCGGTGGTGGTGGTGGTGGTGGGGCGGTGGCGGTGGTGGTGGGGCGGCGGCGGCGGCGGCGGGGCAGCGGTGGTGTTGGGGGTGGCAACGGCGGTGGTGGTGGAGCGATGGTGGTGGTGAACGAGAGTAAATTTCTACTTTGATTGAGGGAAAAATAAATTCTGATTTTTTGCCCTAGAATAGAAAAGCTAAAATTTTTAGCTTCTTTTTTTTACTCCCCAGCACAAAAAATGAACCGGTTCATTCCGGGAGCAAGAAAAAAAACCGGATTTACCAAACATAATTTCTATCCATTTTTGTTCCGGGGCACAGAAATTAAGAAAAAAGTCATTCTGGGAGTGTTACCATGCACACCCCTGATATCAATTTAAAGGGTTAAAAGTACAGTAAAATGGATAAAGTGAAGTTGTACCTTTTAAAAACTTGCACTTTAATATAATTTTTTAATGTCGTAAAAATATTTTAAACATAAATAATATTGACTAATTTATATCTTATTATAAATTTTTATTAAAGTAATATATTTTATATATATGTTTGAAATATTATTTTAGTCAATTCATTATATCTTTAAATTTGTAAAAGTAGTAAATAAGAACTTTACATAACTTTTAAAAAAACCTTAAATATGAGAAATTAAAATTTGGTCGCACCTATATGAGAAGGTAGAGTTTTTTCTTAAAAAAATATCATGATATATTTCCGAAATTTTCTAACTCGTTATTAATGATTGAAAAGTATATGTTTGTCCACTTTATATGTTTGACCCCAAAAAAAAAAAAAAAATCCTATTTTGGAGGCAAAAAATTTCTTCTTTTTTTTTTAGAGGAACTAATAATTAATAAAGCAATTAGGAGTTGAATTATATATTTTTAAAATTTCGAGACTAAATAAGTCGAAACAATTCTGTTGTAGAAAAAGAAACTATAGATTTTGAATATTTGTTTACTTCTATACTAATCTTTAGGAAAATGATAAATTATGTTTGTTACCAAGAATTAATAAGTTAATGACTATACTTGATAAGCAATTCATAATTCAATTTTATGAGAAATACCCAATTTTGGATTTTGTAATTTCCAAGCTTTTTTCTGACATTTTTCCTTAATATTTTCAGTAGACAACATGAATTTTTCTTAAAAATTCAATATCTCTCTTACATTAATATAATTTTTGGCTATCATGAAAATTTGATAAATATTACACAATCTTCCTTTTCAGATAAATTACAAAATAAATGTTTTATGAAAAATAATTTGATTGATAGAAAATACATAACATGTTTATTAGGTTTACTTTATATATATATGTTGACCATAACTTAGTCATGAAGTTTTAAAAAAATTGCGGCGATATTTTAATTTCTTTAGTAAGTCAACCTTGACGAGGTTCAATTTAATGTTGTCAATTTCGTAGATTTGGACAGAATTGATGCTAGAATTATGCCAATTCTTGGTTGAATATCCACAATAAATTATTTTGTTTAAATGTTTGTGGGGGAAAAAAAAGGATGAGATAAGATGACTATTTCCATGCTGCTAAGTCAATTCGTCCATATATAAGTTGGTGGCAGTACTTGGTACTCCCTCCGGTCCTAATTATAAGAGTTAGTTGACTTTTTTTGGAGAGATTAAGGAAGTTAATTAAATTACTTTAGAGTATTTTTATTTTTATTTTTTTCTTCAAACTAATTAATTTAACTAATAAACTAATATATAAACTAAGGATACATAACATATGAAATAATTAAACAATTTATTTAGCTTCCTTAATCTCTCCAAAGAAAGTCAACTAGCTCTTATAATTAGGACCGGAGGTAGTATTACACTTCATTACCTAGTTCATACAATCTTAACAAAACAACTCAACTAACCCCAGTTTAAATGTTTAAGAAAATTTTATGTAGCTAAATTTATATATTTATTATACTTATTTTAAATTACATCAAGATAAGTGGGTTTAAAATTTAAAATTAAATTAAGAGTATTAGTAATAAGAGTTAGTTACAAAGATAATTAACGAGTCAAAAATCTACATGTTTTAATTTTATAATTTGATTAGAAAAAGTGCATAATAGATATATAAGCTTAAATATATAATTTATCAATAAAATAAAAACTCTAATAAATCACACAATTTAATTTCAGTAAAACTTTTTTTTTTTTTTTGGGTAGCAATAGAGATCATTTTCTCTTGTGCTAAGTTATGAACTACTCCTTCAGGTTCTAATTATAGGACCATTTTTATAGAGTAATTATGTTCTTATAATTAAGACCGGAGGTAGTACGAACTACGAAAAATTGACTCCTCTCTATTAAATTAAATGCATGTACAAAAATTGAAAATCAAAACTCCCACAATTTATTCCATGGACTCATTACTTAACCATTCATAGGAACCAAATTTTATATGAAGTTTTAATAAGGTTAGATATAAGTATAATGCATATATTTTTTTTTCAAATAAAAAATCGTCTTTTGCGACATCACCTTTGAAAAAAGTTCTTGATTCATTTTGTTATTAAATTCTGTTAATATTTGTTTAGTACGCAAAATAGAATAAAATAGAATATGTCTGTAAATATGAAGCATTTTTTTTTACCTCAATTAAAAATTACTACTCGTATGAAATACTAATAAGGATGTAATGAATCCTACATATATTAAACTCCCCCCCCCCCCCCCCCCCCCGGGGCGGAAAAAAAAAACTACCTGTTCTAATTCGCTCTCACAAATAGAAAATTGGAAAAATTGCGTCTAAATACTTGTTGGAAATTTTATGACTCATAAGTATTTAAAATTGATTACATACTATGAGCAATAAAATTTCCAACTAGGTATCTATGGGCAATATTCCGTAGAAAATATCCCAAGAAAGAAAGTCTCATTGATACCAACATAGAGTTGGTCTAGTAATGTAAAGCCTTGTTATATTCTTCTATGTCTCGAGTTTAAGTCTCAAAAGAGACACTTGTGATAGAAAGGATAGCCATGAATCCCAAACCGAATATCGGATGATAATAAATATGGGATAAGTTATTCTGCCTACCCTTAATTTACCTACCTCTGCCTACTTCTATCAATATCATTAGATTATAATCTCATCCAATGGCAAAGATTTAAACTTTAAAGGATAAAATTAACCCTTTTACCTTTTTCTCTCTCCCATCGCCTCCTACCCTCTCCCTCCCCTCCGCTAGCAATCACTTTATTTTCTTCTCCAGAAGCAATTTCTCTGTTTTGTTATCGACAGATTACCGGTATTTTTTTTTAAAAAAATTATTGATCAGATTACCATATTTTAACTCGCATTTTTTAAATTAGCATTCTTTAGGTGTGCCCGATTTCTGTGGACGAGTAATTTTCGGATATGTAACTGTTTTTGAATACTTGGAGTGATGATTTCTTGTGGTGCATGGATTAAATTTGATCACTTTTGATCTGTTTCATTGTTCTTTATTAGTGGGATCTGAAGGTACGCAAAATGAAAATTTAGACTTTTGGGTGCTATTTGAATTGGTTGTGGGATGACTTTCATTTTGTTTCTTGCTTGAGGATGGCTTGGTTTAGTGATCAAATTGATAGGGCAACTTCCCTGATTTGTCGTGAGCAGTGAATAAGCTTCAAGAGAGTGTGAAGAATATTGAGAAAAATTTTGACTCCGCTCTAGGGTTTGAGGAAATTGCTTCTAGGAAGAAAATAAAGTGATTGCCAGCGGAGGGGGAGAGAGAGGGTGGGAGGCAGTGGAAGAGAGAAAGGGGTAAAAGGATTTATTTTATCACTTAAATCCCTACTGTTGAATGAAATTATAATCTAATGATATTTAAAGAGGTAGGTAAACGTAGGCAAAATAATCTATCCCAATATATATATATATATATAAAGTCTCATTGATCTCAGCCAACATCAAATCCGCAACTCCAATCAGTTTACTCATGAATGAACATATAAGTATGATATTGACTAAGCTGTGACAGATTTTTATATGACTGAGTTAATTTATAAAATTGTATTAGTACAACATCTACCAAATAAATTTTAATTAATTTAAGCATTTGTGAACAGCACATGAACCCTATTTACAAGCTCTAGGGATGACCCAGAGCAGAGTTTTAATACAATTGGTTGATGATTACCTTAAACAAATAAATAAATATCACAGGAGTCCACACAAACGAGGCCTTGAACAGAACTGTCTTCCGTTGGCTTTCATAACGGCCATAAGTCCTGCTGTAACTCCAGCACACAGTATAGAAGACCAATAATTCTTCATATTTCCGCCAGCTACAAAAAAGAAATATTCATATCTTTAGTTCGTTTGGTAACATTATAAAGTATAATAAAATAAACAAAAAGGGTTCATTACAATTGCTTCCTTGTGGTTTAGGGTGTATCATCTAAGCTTTGCACAGTTTGTAGTTTAGTCATCATTCAATTGCTTTCTGGCCAATCACTATGAAGTCTCAAAGAAGGAAGGTAATTATTAAAAAGTCTTGCAACAAGTAAGTAAGATACAATGATAAGTTCCGGGATAGGAAATGACAATCGATCTATGTTGCTTACTTGTTATTGAGACTTTTTTTGTGATTACATTTCTTCCTTGAGATCTCATAATGATTCTCCCTAAAATTATTGGGATCGTGTGTGGGTAAATAGCAAGGAGAAATCTCATACTGAAAAAAATTAAGATGAAGGAAGAGTATACAGGAGAGGGGGGGAAGGATTCATAAAACTTTAATGCTATTTGATTTTAGCCAAGAAATAGTGTTAAGTTTAATTATATATTTCCTAAAGAAGATTCAAGGGATTTTCTCATTGTCTAACACCACCATCTAGAGTCTTAATAGTAGTACCAAAGACAAGTGTCAAAATTGGTAGCTAAATACTAACGATAGTTGGATCAAGTCAATCATGTTGGAAATACTGTCCCCAATTGAATCTGATAATGCTTGAATCTGACCTAATAATATTGGATCCCCAGAAGATTGTATAATAAAAAAACAAACTAGGGGACAAAAAAAATAGAGGTTGAAAGGTGCTCCCTTGAGCCAGAGAGCACAATGGCAAAGCATAGGCCGAATGGACTCCTGTGAAGTGGATCCTTGGTAGAAGAAAGAAAAAGTAGAGCATATTTGTGTATGTGTGTGTGTGAAAAGATGTGTCAAATTAAATAAAAGTAAGATGAAGGAAGAGTATTTAGTCTCAAATCAAAGAACAAGAGCAAGTGAAACAAAACTTTAATGTTGAAACTGTTAGTTCTTTAGCATTCACTGAATTATCTCTTCATCAATGGATGAAAATACCGCATGTTGGTTCAACAACACCATAATAACCAGGAAAAGGGCTCAATAACACACTTTAAATACTAAGCAACATATGTAATTTTCCCAAAACTAAAAGTGAATGGTTCTTGTACGACCTTTTGCTCAGATGAGGAAAGAAAACAAATAACTGCATACCTTGTTGAACTGTGAAGGTTGTTATCGTCAAACCTCCTACTAATAAGGCTGATGCCACTGGGAGATACTGCATGTTTTTAATTGGCCACAGAACATGTCAATACCAAATCAACTAATCATGTACTTGGTTTTAGTTTTAGGAGTTCGCCACAAGGTTTTCTGATTTTATGACACGTGAAGTTTTCTTCAAGTAAGCAACATGGTAGTTGAAAAGACAGAAAGAAAGAGGTCCACATTCTATGGATCTTGAAAGTCTTGTTCATTTAGAAATTCTTGTCTCAGAAGGTTGAATTTAGGCATGTTATGCCTACTTCCAATATCTGCAATGCAAAAATAGAACTGTTCCCTTGGCCAAGTGGGCATCTCTCACATTGTTTTATAAAGACATTCTTACTATATGATAGGGTTGCTTTTGCTGGTCAAAATTATAAAAGTAAAACTAGGAAGATACAAGAAAGAGGAAAGCCACTTTCTGATTGCCAGGGCATTGACCTTGAGATATTTACTCTTTTGGAGAAAGAAACCAAGTATTAGAGTTGGTTTAGGGTTGCTATAGGCCTGACCTAGGAAAAGGTTGTATTGGGGATTGTGTGAGTCATTTTTTGGACTATTATAGTAGTTGGTTTCTCCAGGGGAAGGAGGAACTATTTTGTATTGTGAGTGCAGTGAGGAGAGCATCTGACCTCTCGAAAGTCAGATTGGGGGTGGAGGAAGATCATCCTTTCTTCATCATTTTTATCTTTCTGTTTTAGTGCTAGTTCTTTAGTATCTTTGTGTGAGGTTAGTGTGAGTTTTCTGCTGTAATTCTTCTCTTCTTGTGCTTGAGGAGGAAATATTTTGTTAAATTAATACCAGCCAGCACTATTTTCCTACTGTTTTATCTTGGGCTCTAACACTATACAACGTTGCCTCAAGGAAATGACAAGATCTATTGCATAAATTATGTACTAGAATGTCGTTTCTCATTACTTCCAGTAGAATGTCGTTTCTCATTACTTGTCATTCTACTGTGCTTTAGGTGCATAAGCACCTAGCCTAGTAGCCTCAAAAGGCAGGCTCAATTTTGCCTATGATAAATTGATGAACATACTAACAAGGCAAGGTGTTACTTACAGATATAGACTCAAAGCCATTCAGCTGGAAGGGTGAAGGATTGTTTCTACTGACGGTATAGCGTCCACTTATCAGATCCAGAGCGTCCTGCAAAAGACCAGAAACTTAGTGGGGTTGGGTGGTTCTTCAATTAACTAAGGATAATAATTGAAGATATCGATAAACTTGCCTGCCGAATCCCATCATGAAAATTATTTTGGTAATATCGTGAAAGTGCACTCATACCATCTTTGATCATTCCACCCATTGTTTGCTTTCCATACCTAACTAAGTCCCCTTTGAGGGCATGAGTCCCAGCATACTCGAGGCTAATCTCATCACCTTGCTCTGCCCACACTACACAGAAAAAGTTTTGGTTCAAATAATAAGGGCAACAATTCACCCCGGAAAAACAAATTGAAGTTATAGTCCAGAAGTTTCATACTTGATCTGAATTTTACAAATTCTTCTCCAAACATAGAAATGCAATCAGAAGGCGTAAAAATACCGATCCTTTGCAACTGTTGATTTAGTGACTTCTGACCCAGATAACACTGCAAAATAGAGTTAAGATAGATGAAAAGTGTAATTGTCTATCAAGTGCTATGGATTCTTCATTCTAAATGTCTTCCAGATAGGAAGAAGAGAAATTTTTATTGGAATTTCAGATACAAATATATTTTAGGGTTGTCTTTCCATCAAATTTATGCTTGTTTGGGATCCCAAGTGGGCACCTCAAAAATGCTTATTTACGCAAATTAAGACAAAACTTATTTCACATACTTACTTCGTACACTGTAAATCACATTGAAAAGCTACTTTTAAAGATTCCAATTGCCATTACAAACAAACAAGCACAAAATAGCTTACAGTATTTGATAGGACTACCTTTTTACTTCTTTGAGTCTTAGAGGCCTTAGGTTTATGTGTCTCATATCGAATGACTCTTGATACCATATTAAAATTTTAGATACAAGTATAAGTTAGGGTTGTCTTTCTATCAAAATAGCTTAAGCTATTTGATTATGTTAGTGTTCTCTTTCCATCAAAATAGCTTAAGCTATTTGATAGGATTTTTTTCTTACATTATATACCTTTAATCTTTTCTTTAATTAATGGGTTAAGGGACAATTTTGCCCCAGAAGTTGTTGCCAAGGGGCAATTTCGCCCGGAAGTTTTTTTGTGGGGTGATTTTGCTCCGGAAGTATTAAAAAAGGAGCAATTTTACCTTGGCCACCATCACAGTTAATTTACCATTAGTTGACCAAATATACTGAGCTGATAGTTCACGTGACTTTTGTTAAGGTACAAATTTGCCCTGAAAGTTTTAAATCTAACTTTGAAAGAAAATGAAGTAGAAGACATATGGACTTTCAAGGTAAATTTGTATCTTAACAAAAATAACGTGGATGACATGTCGATTGCCATTTTAGGTATATTTGGTCAACTAACAGTCAAAATTAACTGGGATAACGGTCAGAACAAAATTACTCCCTTTTTTTACACTTCCGGGATAAAATTGCCCTTTAACCCTTAATTAATCAAACATGTGACTTCATTTTATTCTAATAATTCTTAGGTAAAATATGGGGAAGTGGGTTGAATGGCTAGGACTCCTTTTGCACATATAAGGCAAATGCTAAATTCTTGGAATTAAATTTCAAACACGAAGGAAGTTTCCAAGAGGACAAAAAATACGAACAGAATTAGACCTAGCAATTAACTGATCATTTATCTGCAAACCTGGGTAACATTTGTTCGGTCAAGGCAATCAACGCAGTTAGCTCTGATAATTCCTCTCTGCTCCTCTAGGATATTCCCTTTTGCATCTATCAAGAAATATCTGCTCAGCTCAAATAGCAATGTTAAAAGTCTGAATTACATCAAGATTGTGGCAATCAGTAATACTTGATGAGTTTCATATTACCTTTGCCTTTCAAAATCCTCTGAGATTTGATCATAGAGGACATCAAGATTATCGAAGTTCGAACTGCCACAGTGATGATGGAAATCAAAAGACACATATCTGCCATAATCCATTAGCCACAAAAATAAGTTAAACAACAGAAAATTAAAATATAAAGACACAGATCACATCAAGCATACAGTTATACAACTTGTTTGGCCGCTACAGTTAAAGAAATTTAAGTGATCAAGAGAAAACAAAAAAATTAAATAAGTCTCAACTGCTACCTCACATTTTGCAGATTTTGCATTTCAGCAGCATATGCTGCACTTAGTTGACCTTCATCACCAAACTACATCAGTAACATAAACAAGAATTTGCTCAAAAAAATTGCACCCAAACCCAAAGTAGCAAGAACTTAAAACAAAAGAGGATGCAAACCATACTTTATCAGTTAGATCAAGTGCTACAGTATCTCCATATCTCTGAAATAGATCACGGAAATGGTGCTGGACAACATTTGGCTTGAGCAAGGGAAACAAACAAAAAGTAGATTTATTTTCTTCTGAGCATGCATAACTTTGTCCTCATGGCTAAAACATTTTAAGTACAAGTATACTTCTGAAAAGAAGGGCACCGTTTGTTCATGGCTGATAATCCTAAGGCGCGGTTTATAGCTCAGATCAACAATCTGCTCCCAAAGCAGAGGAATTGAACCTCGAACCTGCAAAACAATAATGGATTTGTTTGGGTTGGCGGTAGGAGCGGTGGCTTAAAAGCTATCTGACTTTTATAAAAGCCCGGTAGGAAAAAAGTCAGGTTGTCAATGGTGATTTGTGTTTGGATTGCCAGTCTGGCTTTTTACAGAAGTAGTTTTTTTCTTAACTGATAAGTGTTTGGATTATTATTTGAGATGAAAAAAAAATTGTGGGCCCCATGAATTCTCCATACACGTTCAGATTTTTTTTTTTTTAATTGTTAGTATGAAGAGAGGTGTTGAGATAATGGGCCCCACAAATTCTACATAATCCTCACACCTCACACGATCAGAGGTAATGGGCCCCACAAATTCACCAACGCTGACGCAGACGCAGAAAAAGCTATAGGAGGGAGCTTTTAATTAAGTAGCCATAAGTGTGAAAAGTCCAGCAAGGTTAAAGCTGATCCAAACACACTTTATTAGGCTTTTTTGCTTTACTGAAAACGCAGCCAACGCAACATTTCATTTTTTGCCTAAAACGCTGAGAATAAAGCTGACCCAAACGCAGCCAATATGGATTACTAATCAAGCGCAGAGATAAAAACAGAAAAACAATTTTGCTATTTAGGAATAAAAGGTGCTCTACAGTTATATATGCCAGCAAATTGAAGTGAAAAAATGATTAACTTTTGTAAATCTCTCTGACTAACAAATCCTTAAAAAAAAAAATGCGTGAGAGATATACTGATTGAGACTAAGAAAGTTGGGAATGTAAGATAAAATAGCCAAGCTATATGAGTTTTAAGTAAAATATGGGATTAATATTAGGGATAGGATATTGTTACTACCAATTTTATGTCACTACCAAGTCACTACCACTTTTTCACCGTTAGATCAAAATCTCATCTATCTTTATCATTTCTCTCTCCTATTGAGATTCTGATCTAATGGTGAAAAAGTGGTAATGACTTGGTGGTGACATAAAATTGGTAGTGATAATATCCTATCCCTTAATACTATCACATTTTAAGGCACAAATTATTAGATCACCAAGCACCAACCCCCAAACCTGAAAGATGATTAAGACTCAGAAAACTACAGAGCAGATTTCATCAATGAGTTATAGCAAGTGTTAATCTAAAGTATTTTGGCTTGTCACAGACATCAGACCCCTCTAATTGTAATGAAATACTATTATTTTAATGAGTTTTTTGTAGCCTTTTAGGTAAATTTAATTATAATTAAAACAAGTATATTAAATTTACTGTGTCTAGGAGCAAGAGACACAAATAGGTTCAAATATATTAAACTAGACATATACCACCACAAAACTTCTCATTCAAAATAATTTAATCCATCCGAATCCATCATAAATAATTATCATTTTAATCTTCCTGAACAAATTTATAACTAAATTTATAAATGCATGTCGATATATGATTGCTGAGTAATACCTGTAATAATGAGGACATGAATTCTCCAGTCTCAAGCAGCTGTTCAGTTTCAATGAAATTGGCAGTGTCACCTTCAAGGTTAGCCCCTCTTCTCCACATTCGTGTCCCTATGTCACCATATTCCCAAATTGAAATAGATTCTCAGATTTTTTTAAATTATGTCAATACTAATTATTATAAGGAGTCATCTACAGGAATTGTACCTAGACGCCGATTACACCTCCGTGAAACTAACACTATTGTAGCACGTGAGTCCTTTAACTTCAGCTCTGCTGTTTGGAAGCTTAAACCTCAGTTAAGGGAGACAAATTTGGTATCTAAAAGTGAAATTACTATGTTTGGTTCTTAATATAAGATCTTTTTCATGGTGTAAATTGCATTACAAACGAGATCTAATATTAAAGACCAGATTTGATATTTCATTGTCCCTATTTTCTTGCATTTACATCATCCATATAGACAGCCTATGCACATGCATAAGGGGGTGGGGTGGGATATACAAGAACCTTAAACTTGAGGATATTTCCTTGCACAATGGGAATAACAAATCTGTCAAGCTGCCATCAAGAAGATAAATGTTAAAACGACAAAACTCTAGATCATACTGAAAGTGATCAGAAGAAATTCATCAAGACTTGGGAAACAATTCATTCTCTTGTAGAAAAACCAAGGATTTTTACAGTAAAAAACAGGAAGTAATAACAAACTGTCTAACCTTGTACTCAATAAGGTCTTCCAAAAGATGTCTGTTCCAGACAAATCGAGGGTCAGCCTGGAAAAAATGGTGGAAAAGAGAAGCCTTCAAAAGGATTTTACTGAAAGGGATGATCGAAACACTCTTAGAAGAGAAACAGATCTCTAAAACATGAAACTTTTCATCATATCTTCACAAATTGTAGCATCATGAAGTGTTCCCTACCTCTTCCAGTGATACAAAAGAAAAATACATGGACATAAAATACAAACTGTACCCTCCGCCCTCCGGTCCTAAATATAGGACCTATTTGGGGGTTGACTTTGGCCCATAATATAAGACATATTCTTTATATCTATCAATATTTTTATAATTTACCCCTATTGATGCTCTTTCAACAATAATTAAGGAGGAGAGGGATATGTCATATTAACTAACTAAACTAACTTATTTAATCTAATCAAATTAGGTAAATATGTCTAATATTAAAGACCAAAGGGAGTACCATGGAACTGTAGTTGGATACAGCTAAAGCTTTGATAGCATCATCAATAAGCATAGGTTGTCATGGAATCTGAGTGGTACGTAAGGGGGATGGGGAATCCTACCCCAAAGGCTAGTTGTTGAGGTCAGAGAACCAACACACTTAAATACCCCATTGAGCATTTCATTCTACCTAATGTAGGACTTGGCATCTCATACTATCAAGTCTTCATCAGAATCACTTGATCACAGCATGTGCTTAGACTAACATAACAAAGTTCAAAAGCATATGATCAAAAAGTCAGAGCTAGAATGCTTCACTTTCATTAGAGACATGAAGAAGTAGATTTCAGCTTCGATAATTCATGCATTCAAAAATTTTGGTTCCAGAAGATAAAGTGAGGTTTATGCCAAGTGCCGACTAACCTGCTTCCAAATTGGCTTACTCATCCAACCTTCTACTAACTTGCATCTCCGCTGCAAACTGATGAACATGATAAATCACATATTAGGAACATCAATCTAATTACAATACAACAATAACAACCATTATGCGAAGACAGTGACTCTTACTTTAATGTAATATCTATATCATATGAATAGTACAATCCTGGCATTGACTCTACTATTTTCAAAAGAGTCCTGAAGTAAGCCTCATCTTTTTTCTGCAGCAAGATAGTGCACAGCAAAGGATTAGACTGCAACTGTACGTGCCATTTTAGTGATGCCTGAGTAGCTGCGGACTACATGAAATGAAACTTACTTCTTGAACAGTTGAAAACCTCAAAGCCTCATTGCACGCCAGCAGTCTCATAGACATCAAGCGATATACAGGAAAACCAAGAAAGCTCCCAACTTCTTTCCGAGAAGTTATAACAAGGACATAAGTTCCTATACCAGGAAAGCACATCATTGAGTGCTGATAAGTACAAGACAGCCATAGTTCCAGGAGAGGTGGTTACCTTTGGGGAAGAAGAATAAAAAGAGAAATAAAGAGAAAAAATCTAATTCATATCACGTGTTTAGCTAGCTCAGCCTATGCTATCAGTGTCATGTTTTGGCAATTAGTTAGGTCAAAGTAGAATGTAGAAAAAGGATGAATCCAAATAACCCAAGAAAAAAGCAGGTAAGCATCTACCTACAAGTAATCTTATTGTTCCCACCAAACCATAAATCGTTGAAATCCTGGGTGAACCTTCAAAGTTTGCATCATCTGCATATATATATTACAGAAAAAATTATGAGGGCAATAATAAAAATAAAATTATGAATTTAAATGGGTTTCTATTATTCCCAATTATATATACATGGAACTGAAAATATATAGCTATAAAAAGCCTAATAAACCTTAAAATATAATATATAACGAAGCAAGATTACAAAGTGATCACATTTGGTTCCCAAATAAAGACCAACCAACACCCACCATAAGCAAACAGCATAATACTCTTAAGACTCACAAATGAAGTATGTCCCAAAGCTAAACGATATGGATAAGTCATGACACATTTGACATTTCCACAAGAAAAAGAACAAACACCATCCATGTCTAAAAACTAAAATCAACTAACTTAGAAGAACATGTCCCGTTTTTTCTGGAGCAACAAAGTTGATTTAACAGAAAAAAGCATACTACCATCAATCAGATTGATGGTCCCGTCATGGCGGCTGATCCAGAATCCTTGATCGAGAGACTCAGGAGACTTAATTACGAATTTGTCCTCGAATTCAAGCAATTCCAACTGATCATGAACCCTGAATCTTTCACCCGAACTCGAAGATTCTTCTTCAATCTCCATTTTTTATGGAATCGAAACGAGGAGGACCTCAGACGATGATTTGACGGGACAGCATTGAAATCCTCAAACCTTGTGGTATATTTGCTCGTTAATTTTTTACGTAGAAGGACAAGGAAATTGAAAGGAAGTAAGAAGAAGATAATCAATAACGGGTCGTCGCCCCGGAATTTTTTTTTTAAAAAAAATGGATATGGAAAAGCGAAAAACACGTTGATATATCAGAAAATGAATCAAACCATTGAATTTTCAGCAGCTCTTGTCGAGAATGATAAGAGAGAGAAAATTAGAGGGAAATCCAGAAAATGCTAATAATAAAGAGAACTATCTCTAACTGCCATGACGTAACCATTTTTTTTCTTTTTCTTTTTTTGATCTGGCATTATGCAACTATTTTAAATATTTAAGTCTTTTTAAGTCAAAAAAGGACAAAATCGTGCGAGGTAATATTATATGGAGTATATATATAAAGAAGTTGGTCTCAGACTTACCAAATTGCCCATGCCAATTCTTTGATATTCCATACTTACCCTTCTAGTAAAATTTCTTCTTTCCTCTTTCTCTTCTCAGTTCAGTCGTTCTGTCCACTCACTCCGTCAGTGGTTCGCTCATCCTCCTACCGTCGTCGTTATCGCCGCCTGCTCCTTCAGCGGCCGGCGTCTACTCCTCCATAATTCCAGTCTATGATTCTGCTTCAACTTTATAGATTATTGGGAAAGGTGGCTCTGTAGTGCAGTCTTTGGAGAGTGAAACTGGGGCATCTAACAAAATTGATGATTCTTATATTGAGGACCTTAGTTGTTAATGATTTTATGCCTTATTTTAATTTAGGCTTAAGTAGCAAATTTACTTCCGAAGTATACCCTGAGGAGTAATTTTGTCCTGAAAGTTTTTCTTGAAACAATGTTACCTCAGAAGTTTTTTTTTTTCTTTTAGCAATTTTGCCCCTTCGTTAATGGTTAACTAAACTTCGAGGGTAAAATTGCTCCCAAAAAAAAACTTCCGAGGCAAAATTACTACTTAACCCAAAAACATGTTAAAATTGTTATTTATAATATTATATATTTTTTATTTATATTTATATAATATCTACAGGTGGAAATAGGTCAGGCCAGCCCAGACTTCACCCTTAACAGACCAGGCCTGTTCGGCAATAAAGTGGCCTGAGCTTGGCTTGTGGCCTGTTAGAGGTCATTTTTTCAGCTTGAGCCTGACCTATGCCCTGTTAAAGCAGCCTATATTTTTAAAAATTTTATAATTAGGCTAACAGGCTACAGGCCTCACTACAAAGTAGGTATACTGCAAATAGGCTAAAAATAAATCTACTTCAAACAAGCCGAATTACATAAATTAGTAAAGGCGGAAATAAAAAAGGCCTAATGAATCAATTTACAAAAAGTAAGGAAATTGATTAAATCATTTATTTATGTAAAAAAAAAGTATATGTCACTCTTCCAGAAATATTTATATTAGATTCGAAATAAATCTAGTTATAAGTAGCATGTAGATGTAAATTTTTATCAACCTTGCTATTGTAGCTAAATTAGATTATTTTGGACAGCTAGCAAAAAAATATATTATCATTTTTTCATAATTTTTTATGAGTTATATAAATTTTTTTAGGGTTAAGTAGCAAATTTGCCCTGGAAGTATACCCCGAGGAGCAATTTTATCCTAGAAGTTTTTTTTTTTAACAATATTACCCTGGAAGTTTTTGTTTGGAGCAATTTTGCCCTTCGTTTAACGATCAACTAATGGTCAACAATCAACTAATGGTTGACCATTAGGGTTATTAATGGAGAGACAAAATTGCTCTAAAAAAAACTTCTGGGGCAACATTGCTCCAAGAAAAACTTCCAGGACAAAATTGCTCCTCTGGGTATACTTCCGGGACAAATTACTACTTAACCCTTTAATTTAAATCATCTATGTTTATACCCAAAAAAAAAAAATCTACCAGACACATTATTGTAAAAGTATAATTAATAAAAGTAGGAAAAATTAAAATAAGGGGCCGAAAAAAATAATATTTATTATGAACAATCATAAAAATTACAATTACTTAGAACGACCAAATATCATAATATAAATTTAAAATTATTAAATTGCCCCCAATCAATCTTCATGTATTATCTCTTGTATTCAAAATTTAAAAAATATGATTATATCTTTTTTACCCAATATATTATTTAATTAACAATTATTAAACTCATTTTTCTTTATTTTTATTTTTTACCAATTTATATCATCAAGTTGCTCGATTTATATTATCAACATCGATGTCAATTAAGTTCTTTTTATAAAAATAAAAAATAAATTTATTTCATATTTTTTAGGATATAATAGATTAATTAGATTTTTTTATTTTATTAACATTACATGAATTTTTTAACCCACATAAATTTATTCTAAAACAAAAATAAGTCATATAAACTTTCTTAGTTTAACATATATAATAAATTATAAAAGACCTTGACTTTTATTAAAACTATATAATTCCACTTTTAATTAATTTTTTTTTAGTTTTAAAAATATGATTTTTAAAAATTAAAGAATGCGTAATTTTTTTCATAGATATATATTCAAGTTGTGAAAATTGAGAAAGCCATTGTTTAATTTGACGAAACTTAGAATTTTGTATTAGTTTTAAAAATAGAATGGGGAAGAGAATGTAAGAGGTAATGTAAAAGATTTTGTTAGAGGCATTTTAGTACTTTTAATTTCATATTTTTATATTTGGTCCTTTTGAATAATAAGAATTTTTATGATCCTTCTCCATAAATATATATATTTTAGATCCTCCATTCTAATTTTCCCATAAAAGTATTAAAAAGTTAATTCACTACTGATGCTTGCAAGAATCAAATATATGAAACCAGATCCTCTCCTTTCCTTTTTTTTCTCCCCATCCCTCACAGTCCGATCTCGGCCGTCCATTCCGTGATCCAACGGCCGAGATTTTAAAAAAAACAAAAAATTTGTTTTTTTTTAACCTCGGCCGTTGGATCACGGAATGGACGGCCGAGATACGCCTGGGAGGGATGGGGAGGGGAGAGAAAATTCCTAGTGATGACGAAGAGAAAAATCAAGCTATTATTTCTTTCAATGGGAATTCTCCTATTGCTGAGATCTCTACTGGGTTGCATCGTATTAGTCTAAAGTGATCTTTTCAAGAGGAGGTTGATTCTGGTAGGGGTACCAAGTACAGGAGGGTGGAATCTGAGCCTAAAGAGGGGATACACAAGGCCAAGGACTTAGCGGGAAGTTCAATGAGGGGGCGACGTAGAAGCTTCCGGACAGTCAAAAAGCTCCTCAGACACGCAAATGATGCTACTCCATCTGGTTCAGCAGGTATGTCTATAGATCCAATTGGTATTGATTTTGATTTTTTTGGTAATACGCTGTGTGCAGGTTATACTTCTCAAAACGCCGGTGGTTGGATGAAACCAACCACCGGTTCGCCATGAATCTGTTAGCTTGGAACTGTCAAGGTTTGGGGGTTGCCTTGACAGCCAGAAATTTGAAGCAAGAGTGCTTCCAGAAAAAACCCCACTTAGTCTTTTTAATGGAGACTAAGCAGAAAGCTAGTTACGTAAGGAAGATTAAAAGGAGATGTGGTTTTGAGGAAGAATGGGTTGTTAACCCAGTAGGGAGAAGTGGTGGCCTGGCCTTATGGTGGTCTGACGTGCTTACGGTCAATATTCTATTCTCCTCGCCAAATATTATTCATACTAGTGTTATGTCGGCCTCTTTGTCTACTCCATCTTATATTACATTCATTTATGGCCCGTCGGATGAAGAAGAGAGAAGGTTATGTTGGCAAGAGGTTCGGAAAATTAGCAATCATATCAGGACCTCTTGGCTATGTATGGGGGATTTTAATGAGATTCTTACTCAGGAGGAGAAATGTGGTGGCCTTCCCAGAGCTTGGAGAAAAATCCTCAATTTTAAGTGTTTTTTGACTGACTGTGAACTTGAGGATTTGGGGTACAATGGCCCCATCTTTACATGGTGTAACAATCGGGATAGTCCGGATACAATCAGTGAACGTATTGATAGAGCAGTGGGCAACTTGCAGTTGAGAGAGGAGTTTCCTACCCTTCAAGTCTTCAATATTGACCCGGCGCGGTCATCTGACCATCATCTCCTATTTATCCAATGTCAGTATGAGAAGTGTAACAGAAAGCGTCCATTCCGCTTTGAAGCTGCCTGGGCCTCCCATGATCATTACCTTGATGTAATTAAAGATAGTTGGCTTCATTTTCCTGAGCATGATGTGTCGCGACTGGATGCTTTTCTTTCCAATCTCAACAACTGTCGGGTCAATTTGATCTCGTGGAGCAAACGGGAGTTCCCCAATAATGCTAAGCGCATTGATCTGCTTAAGGCTCGGATGTCGGATTTGGCATGTCACGATCGTTCCTATAATGTATCTAAGGAGATGTTGGAGGTTAAAGATGAGCTGGACAGGCTGCTTGAATTGGAAGAACAATATTGGTGGCAGCGCTCTCGAATTAAATGGTTAAATGCTGGTGACAAAAATTCTCGGTTCTTTCATGTATCAACTATTAAAAGAAGGCAGAGGAACAGAATTTCTTCTATTAAAGATGATGGGGGTATCTGGTTAATGGAGAAGGATGCTATTGCTCAGAATATTGCCAGCTTCTTTCAGAATCTTTTTGCTTCTTCTGGCTCTTACCCAATGAATGCTGCCTTGGACTATATCGATCCGAAGATCTCAGTGGATATAAATCAAAAGCTTATGTTACCGGTCTCGAGGGAGGAAATTAAATCTGCGGCATTCAGTCTGGGAAGTACAAAGGCGCCGGGTCCGGATGGTTTCTCTGGTAAATTCTATCATTCTACTTGGCCTGAAGTGGTTGATTCTGTATGCTCTATGGTCAGTGAGTTTTTTGCAGGAAATTCTATTTTAGAGGGGATTAACATGACTAACATCACGCTTATCCCTAAGGTTCATAAACCCGAGCATGTTTCTCAGTTTCGGCCTATTGGTCTTTGTAATTTTTCTTATAAGATCATCTCGAAGATCATGGCCAACCGAATGCGTCCACTTCTTGATGCTTGTATCTCCCAAAATCAAAGTGCATTTGTCCCTGGCCGCTGTATTCATGATAATATCATTATTGCGCATGAGGTGTATCATTATCTTCGTCGGAAAAGAATAGGAGGTAAGTATGAATTCGCTCTCAAAATGGATATGAGTAAGGCTTATGACCGGGTAGAGTGGGATTTTATTGACAATGTTTTGTTATGATTTGGTTTCTGTTTAGAGTGGGTTGCCCTTATTATGAAATGTGTTCGCTCTGTGAGTTTGAATATTTGCTTATCTGGTGAAAATATTAAATCTTTTGTTCCTAGCAGAGGTATTAGACAGGGTGATCCTCTCTCGCCATACTTATTCATTTTGGTGGCAGAGGTTCTTTCAATCATGATAAGTAAGAGCCAGGGTAATAGGCGCCTCAAAGGTGTTAATCTGAGTAATGGATGCCCGATTTTGACCCACTGTTTCTTTGCTGATGATGCCCTACTATATATGCAAGCTAGTCGTCGTAATTGGACTCTTTTGGCTAACATTCTGGATTTGTATTGTGCAGCATCTGGTCAGGTAATTAATTTAGATAAATCTAGTCTATTTTTTTTTCTGCTAACACTCCTCCTGCAGTGATAAATATGGTGAGTGGGATACTGAAGATTCCAATGACAGATGACCCGGGAACCTATCTGGGAATTCCTAGTATCTGGGGAAAAACGAAAAGACAGGCAGTGGCCTATATCAGAGATCGTGTTGCGAGTAAAATCCAGGGGTGGAGCTAGTCGCTCTTGTCTTTTGTTGGTCGTGAAGTTATGATCAAGGCAGTTATCCAGGCGATTCCAATCTACCCAATGAACTGTTTCAAATTCCCAGTTACAACGTGCAAGGAGATCAATAGCCTGATTGCTAGATTCTGGTGGGATGGTAGTACGACTGGTGGTAGAACTCATTGGAAAGCTTGGGACACGATGACTAGCAGTAAGAGTGTTGGGGGCATGGGATTCCGAGATCTGTTGACGATGAATGAAGCCCTTCTGGCAAAGACGACGTGGCGTATCCTTCAGAAACCAGAGGATTTGTGGGTTAGGGTCCTGAAGAGTGTGTACTTTCCTGATGATCACTTCATGGATGCAGTGAAAGGATACAAAGCATCATGGTGCTGGTCCAGTATTCTTGAAGGCAGAGATTTTCTAAGGAGGGAGCTGCATTGGGACATCGGGGATGGTAAGGAGATCAGGATTTGGGGTGATCCCTGGGTACCTGGGGATGTTTTCCCGGCGAGACCTCGAACTACAGATATTCCGATTATTGCAAAGGGCAGAGTCTGCGACCTGATTGTTGAGGGGCAATGGAATCTCTCCCCCATTCATCAGTATGTATCCCCTGAAGTCAAGGAAGCAATATATAAAATCCTCATTCCTTCTAATGGGTTAGCGGATAAATTGATGTGGACTGGCGCCAAAGATGGGGTCTATACGGTGAAGCTCGGCTAACATAGCCGGAAAGATGGTAAAGCTGTTTGTGTGGATAAGGCCGGTTCCTCCACTATCATCCAACCCTCAACCTGGAAGTTGCTGTGGAAGATTAAAGTTATTCCTCGGGTACAGCAGTTTATTTGGCGTCTGTTGAGTAGAGCTATTGCCACCAAAGCTGCCTTGTTCCGGAGGAAACGATCGCAGGATAGCCTTTGCCCGATTTGTGCAGCTGTTGAGGAGACTATCGAGCATGTTTTCTTTCAGTGCCCTTGGACCCGCTGTGTATGGTTTGGTTGTTCCCTGGGTGCAAGGGTTGATACTTCCAATGTAGTTAACTTCAATGCTTGGTGGAACGCAATCATTGGTTCCCCCCTTCTAGGCAAGCAGGAGTTGTCTTTGATTTGTTGGCTCCTATGGTTTATCTGGAAAGCTAGGAATCGCATGACCTTTGAGTTCAAAGAGCCAAACCCGCATTGGGTTATTGATTTCGCACGGAAATCTAATTCTGATTTTTGGGCTAATAGTGCAAGAGGGGTGCGGGAACATCTAGGGTCGAGGGGCTGTGATAGTCCTGGCACTAAGTGGTCTCCCCCTGATCAAGATAGCCTTAAAATTAACTGTGATGGAGCCTTCTCGTCCTCCAACAATAATGCTGCCATTGGGATTGTTTGTCGGGACTTTTCTGGCTCTTTTAGTTGGGGCTTTGTGGATAAAGTTAAATCTATCTCTGCATTTATGACTGAAGCCTTAGCTTTGAAGAGGGCGCTGCTGTTGGCTCTGGACCTTGACCGTGATAAAGTTACTTTTGAAACAGATTGTCTTCCCTTGCTTTCTTGCGTTGACTCTACGACACCAGATTCGTATGATTGGAAATGCAGAGGAATTATTCAGGATATCATTGGTCTTTTGTACTCAAGAGCTGGGTTTTCTTTGTCTTTTTCCCCAAGAGGGGGTAATTGTGCTGCTCATCTGCTGGCAGCGGAAGCTCATAAAGGGGTGTGCCCTGTTGGGTGGGTTTGGCGACCAACACCCGCTTTGATGTCTCTTCTAGCTCTTGAGGCCTGAATGATTGGTGATGTGCAAGCTAATTCTTCAAGTTCTTCTTATACTGGAGTTGGTGACTAATGTACTTCTGTTGTAGGTGTTTGTCTTTTGGCTGTCTTAGGTTTTAGTTGATGTAGCTGTCGTCTTCTTTATTCTGATTGGTGTAATCTCTTTAGGAGTTCTAATCTTTGGACTATTTGTAATCCTGGTTTTTTAGTTATCTTAATGAATGCATCTTTGACCAAAAAAAAAAATATCATCAGTTTTGTATTAAACGATATCAGTCATCTTTACGAAATATGAGAATGAAATGGTTAATTTTCGTGGGATCATACTGCATGCCTTTCTTTTCAAGGACCAACATATTAATTTGTTCTTAAATTCTTAAACTATGAAAACGGTAGGTGGTGCGGTGAATGGAGGAGCAGCTAAACTTTTTTATTTTTTTACCTATGCATCGGTATCATTTTATTAAAGTTAATCATGTTTCAAAGCACTATCAAACACTAAATATGAACACATTTCTTAACAGAAATTCAAAATATTTGCTATGAGATATTAACCCTTTCCGTTAGACCTAATTCTGTTAGTAGCTGCTAAACATTTAATTGGCAAATTGTTTTACAAACGTTTAGTCTAAAAAAAAATAGGAAAAAGAAAAGTCCATGGGAGATTCACCAGAATTTTATGTCAGGTGTTGGGCAAATATACAACTCTCCTTCTTTATCGAGGCTAATATGAAACATAGACGATCTATACAATCGACCCCATCTAGCAAGATACATGTTTTCTTGCTTGTGCAGTCCCAAAAAAATTGCAAATCATGTGGCTGACTCCAAGTTAGATAAAATTTGTTATTGTTTTTTGCAGTCCAAAAAAAATAGCAAATACAGCAACTTATGTAGTTGACCCCACGTTCTAAGATCAAGACTTGCTGTTGTTTGTGTAGTTCAAAGACAAAATAACAAAATAAAAGGAGATATATGCTAACGGAAATGAGTTAAATTATCATCATTTTCCTCCAATTTTATAATATATCACAGAATAAAATTATCAAAACCCTTATCATTTTAACATGTTTTATTACTTTTCACCTTTTTTTCCCTCTTCTCAACCACTACTACCAAGAAGACCTACAACCAGTATTTCATCAAGTAGGCTAAAAAAGGTACCCTTCCATCGTAAACGTAGAGCCTAAATTGTAGTGTAATTTGCACCATTACATAGAGGTTGTGGATAGAAGCAGACACAAAGATAAGTTCAGAGAGGATCAAAAGAGCTAACAGTTTTCACTATGAAACCAAGAATACATGAGTAATTTATTTTTTACTAAACACGCTAGTTTATAACATATTAGTACAACTGAGCAAGAGGCCTTTATTTACCTTTTAGCTCCCCAATGCATAGCCTCAGTGTCCTCCCATGCTCCCTGGTTGGACCAGTTCAAAAGAATGCCTCAATGCTGAGAAACTTGCACAATTACTTTTTGAATGAACTGGCCACTTCACCCTTCTCATACATGGAGGTCAATATATCACAACCTCCAACCAATTCTCCATTCAAATAGATCTGTGGAAATGTAGGCCAATTGCTATACTTCTTAAGCGTCTCTCTTAATCCATAGTTATGCTCGTCGTCCAGGACATCGACACTCTCATAATCCACTCCTTCACTTTCAAGAATGCCAATCACCCTTTGGGAGAATCCACATAATGGTGCACTTCTAGAGCCCTTGATAAATGCAACCACCTTGTTCTCCTTTACCAATTTGTCAATGAGTTCCTCAAGGGGGATAGTTAATTGGACATGACGACCAGGGGTTAGCTGAATATCTGCCTTCTTCTTAAGTGGCTGCCTCATCCATGTGGCATTTCCTGATTCATTACCAGGTGGAACTTTTCCATTGCCTTTTATGTGTTCTTCCATCCATGATTTCCATGCTTGGGTTAGAGTTTCTCTGTCAGGTTCATCTACTACCCCAACCTACAGCAGACAATTTTATAATGAATTCATTTCCAGGAAGGCATTATTACAGAATAATGAGACCTAAAGCAAAGAAGTAAGGTAAAAATATTTCATCAATCATCTCACTTCTATTACTGATTGTGTGCATCTGTGCTTTTATTCTATTTCAATTTTTTACTTTTTTGGAAGCAAGGAAAAGTCCAAAAAAGGCTGAAATCTGTTCAAGATAGTCTCACTTCTAATAACAGTTTATATAAATCTGTGCCATTGCATTGTATTTTTTTACCATCTTTGCTTAACTAATTCATAAAAACAAATGTTCAGCAAGATTGACCCCGACACAAATTCACAGTGAAGACCGGGTTCTAACCATTTGGCTCTGCAAAAGATTCCTTCCTTCATAATGAAACACACACAAACTTTGTGATCATGAAAGCAACTAAAAGGCATTGGGGAGAAGTTTTATCTCAATTTTCACTCGCCTTAACAGTTGTATGGGACAGGAATTTTTTCAGATTTGCCTGGTGCGGTGTTTTGTTCAAGTAGCTGTCAAGGGCCATAAACTCTGACTGGATCGTGTATAGTTGCACAATGTTTCCGATTCTCCACAAGAAGGCAGTGGGAAATCAGGACTGTGAGTCCAGTGTTTTCACTGTTTTGGCTTGAAGCTTCAAAGTCATGGGGTTAAATTGCAGGACATTATTTTGAGTGGACAGCAGTCATGGTAGAATAGCACAAGCTCATGCAACTACAGGTAAAGAAGGGATCAAATAAAATTTAGACAAGAGAAGCAAAATATCCTTTTCCTTTATAAATATTATTAAGTTGCTGTTGCTGCCAGTATGAAGTTGTATCAAAACTAATATCAGCTTGACCGTAAAAAATTTGGCACGTAAGGTTGCACTTAAACCACATACCAAATCACTCTCAACCCCAGCCCATGTTTGTTCAACTAAAATTCATCTTTTGAAGTATGGTACTTGGTAAACTTCAGACAGCCCATCTATATAATTCATGATGTAGATACCAGATTTAGTGATGAAAGTATCATTGTGCAATGCGCATCAATCTTTATAAGCATGAGCCATAAAGCCCTAAGCTTTCATATGAATGGAAAGGGTAAAAAATGATATTGAAAGGGTGAAGCTAATTGTGTATCACAATAAAGGTGAAAAACATACGAGTGAAACAAGAAGAAATTAAAATGTGTTATGCACTGGTATCATTTTCTTCCTATTATTGTAAGAAAGCAAGACACATGTTCAGAGCAACTAGCTATGCTTTCCTTGTCTCTTTTCTCCATTTTTGGCTTCTTCGTTTCCAAATTTTGCATGATCTGATACTCATTTCATTTGCCATGAACATGATACAGAGATATATTAAAAAACAGCTCTATTAGGAAGCTTGAGGTAATCTTGGTTTGTGAAAAATTTAATTATGCAAAACCTATTAATAAGATATTTGATAACCGATTGATGCTAGCAAATGAATCCTTTTATCAATTTTTTCAAAAGTCTTTTAAATAATTATCCACTTCATTGGGAAAATTAAGAAAACCATGTTACCCTTACCTTCACGGAGCCAACGAGCTCTGGGACTGATTTCCGGTGAGCAGAAACGCTCGCAGCAATGTTACGCGATAAGCCAATAAACTGAAGCTCGTCGTTTTTGTCGTAAATGGCATACACGCCGGTACCCGACGGCACTTCCGCGGCCGCCTCCTCATTTCCCGGCAGGACTATCGGATCCGTCTCCCCGAGATTCTTGACAGCTGAAGCTACGAGCCACGTCCGAGGCTTATCTGAACCTGTATTGTAGGGTTTTAGAGAAATAGAGCGCAGAGATAAAGAAGGTTTGGCTTTGACCTGTGAATTGAATGACAAAGCAGGGGTATTCCGTGGAAGCGAAGAGAGTGAACGAAGACAAGGGAAAGTGTGTGTAGAAGACAGATTGATGGTAGCCATTGATGAACACTGAGTCACTGACCGCGCGGTGTGGGAGGATGGAGAAGTAAGAACCAGCGCTAAGCTGGAAAAAATATCAGACTCCAGAGTCCAGACAAACGAGACACAGAAGAAGAAGGTGTAGAAACGTAAATCGTGAATACATATATATAATATTCATGAAAAAAATCATAAGTCATTACTCAAAATTTAATAAATAATTTTATAGTTAACAAATATACATCATATAACTACACAAAACATTAAAAAAAAAAAAACTTGTATTAGAAAAACTTAACTCTAGAAATACATTAAAAAACTATATATAACCATGGTTGTCAAACTCACGAGTTGACTTCCCAAATTTACTGTTTTTACGCTTCTAGCTTATAAAAACTAGTCGAATTAGTGGTAAACTCATGCTAGTTGTAAACTTGGTTAAACTCACAAGTTTATGCACCGAGTTTACTGTTTTTACGTTTATAACTTACAAAACCGTGTTAACTTTTTTGATTTGATCATGCTCAGCAGCTTTATAAAGAAATTTTACAGAAATTTCTTTATTAAATATAATAAATGATGAATGTGGATAGATTTAATTTCAATTATTTAGATTTAAAATATATTTAAATTAAATTGTTGTTATTTTTATATTTTAATTATTTAATTATATACTAGTAATACCTATTTAATAATAAAAATAAATTCTTGCGAGTTTACGATTCAAGTTCATGATACGAGTTTATGTCACTATCACGAGTTTACTTAAACTCGTAGGTTTGACAACCTTATATATAACTATTCAGTCTCCACTCTCCATCATCCGAGTCCAAGATGCACAATTGAAATAGGGTTTTCAACTTTTCATCTTTTTTTGGGCAAAAAAAAAAAACTTTTCATCCTTGCTTTTTTTCTTAAAGTAAAAACGATAAAAACTGTAAAAACGTAAATTTTTATAGTTTTTACGTGTTTAAACGATGTTTTTACCGGTTTCTACTCAGGATAGCTTTTACTTATGTTTCAGTATGTACGACCCCAGTAAAAACATACGTTTTTACATTTTTACCCTAGTTTTTTACTACATTACTCAAAACCAACACCTTTGAAGATTGAGATGTAAATTACTCTATTTTTTAGGTCGCTATGAGTAATTTACGGAAACCTAAAAAAATGACAACTAGTCTCTCTAGTTCTTATTATTAGACACCAACTAATAAATATACATGGCTTTTTTTATGAAGTATTTGTTTGTTATTAAAAAGTATTAAATATTTTTTCATATATGCCTATAATTAATAAGAATAGTTGTGAGAGTAATAATTAATACTCCATTTGATCCTTATTATAAGGCATCATTACCATTTCTCGTGGACCACAGCATGGAAGTTAAGTCATTAAATTAGTCTAAAATTGTTAAAATTTTCCAATTTTACTCATACTTTAATGATGTGAATTTAAAGAGTTGGTTAAAATTGAGGGTATAATAAGAAAATAGTAATGAATTAATTAAAGGCAGTAGATGCCTTATAATAAGACAAAAAATTGATGGTAGTTGGTAGTTGGTACCTTATAATAAAGACTAGAAGAAGTATGATATTACAGTTTAGTGCAATTAGTAAGGTTAAATTAAAAATTACTTAAATTTTGGGACAATTTAATGACTTTAAATTTTTTATTGGTTTGTGCGAATTGTTAATTGATGCCTTATAATGAGAACTAAAGAGAGTGACTTATTACTTTTCTTTGGGGGGGGGGGAATCTCATTCAGGCCCACAAGATGGAAATTTTTTTTTTCCTTAAAAAAGACGTATTGTAGATTCTTTGTGAAAAAAAAAATCTCTAATTATCTTATTAACATCGAAGGGCTTGTCAATGACACTACATTGACTTGTCAATATAGTCACAACAAAAACTTGTCAACCGAAGTTGTTTTAGTTAATATATATGAATTTGTCAATGGTCAATCTATTACTTGTCAATATGGTAACACACACTTATCAACGTGACCTGGTTTGGTTAATAAATATGGGTTTGCCAACAATCACTTTATGAATTATCAATATATTCACATATATTTGTCAATAAGAATTGTTTTAGTTAACATATATGAATTTATCAATATAGCCGCATACACTTATAAATTAAATTAACATTTGGAATCTCTATAGGTTCATAGAGACGTTTTTCATAGATAATTCAACAATGGGACTTCTTTTTTTTTTTTTTTTGTAAGAATGAGATTTTCCCTTTTTGGGGCCAGTGACAATTAACTAATTATTAAATAATAAATAGTAGTTAATATGTCATAAATTAGAAAAAAAAAATTACCCTTACTAAAATATGTGTTTGAAAACATAAGGAATGAACAAAATTGGAAATGAGTATTAATCATATGGATAAAACTAAAAAATGAATATTAATTATTTTACAAGTGATTTATATTTTGAATCAAACATTCTCGGACCTATTCTTTTTATAAGCAATTTTCTCTCTTTTGGGGTTGGTCCTTAATACAAGCAATTTTATCTCTCTTGGGGTTGGTCCTTAATACTACCTTTTTTTCCCTTTTCTACCCTATTAAATACATAACCTTATAATTATCCCTTATTTACCACTAATTCTCTTTCATTTTAGCATTTATTATTTATTTTCTCTCATAATTTTTTATTCATTTACTCTCGTATACTCTTTTCATAGATATGGGCATATTTGGAAAATACAATACATTTTTTACATATTGATTGTTTTTAACTAATCTTAATTGCCAATTTATTTTGCGCAGTCAGGAAAAAAAAAGTTACTTATAAAAAGACTAGATGAAGCATTCTTTTAAAAGTACCCTAAAATCTCAGTGTTACTCATTGATATTCTTTTCTTTAATGGCTAGTTGTCGGGAGGGATTTGAAGGGGAGGAAGGGAAAAAATATTATGAGTTGGGCTTAAAATAATCGGAGAAATGAGATTAAAAGGTTTAAATTGATTTTTCTTCCTCTTTTATCTTAGATACTCTCCTTATTAAAAACTTATAACTCCACTCCTTCAATTTTTTGAAATCCAATTCAAAAAAATTTCCTTCTCCTCTTCTCCAAATCCCTAATGCTCAGCTTTTTTTTTTTTAATACTAAAATTTTAGAAATGGGGTTGGACTCGCACATAACCCAAGGGCAGAGTGAAATCTCTCTTTCTCCTATGTGATACAATATTAGGCAGGGCAAGTCATTCATTACCCTTAAACGTTTTCCTAAGCATCCAGGAACTAGGATGTCTTTCTCTAGCACTTTGACCAACTCTAGAATTGAATCTCCTTTTTTTGGATGAAAATGTCTGACCTCTTTACTAGTTGAATCCAAAGAGGAGGAGTTAATGCTTAACTTTAAATCTAGAGGACCCAAATAATAATGATTTATAGCTTGGGCCAGATTTTAGGCCCAGCTTTTAAGATAATAACGTGAGAAATAGCCCAGACTCTAAGCAGATTGCCCCTCTTTTTGTTTTTTTGCCAATAAAGCTGACTGTTTGTTTTTTATCCGGAAAAAAGAGCTGCTTCTGCTTGTTTGGGAAGATGGGGAAAAAATGTTTTTAAGTATTTTGTCATAAGTTGTAACTAAACTCTTCTAACATATTTATGTTGAACAACGACATAAAAACACTTCTAAAAAGTTCAAACAAACCGGCACATTAGGCAGTTTGTATTAGTTGTAACTTGTAACACATGTGACTTTTTTTAATTTAACTTTTGAAAAATTAAGTTAGGATAAAAGTTAGATAACGTAATATGATTTATACTTAGATTGACAGTAGTAAAAATGATATTTTTTTTCAAAGAGTGAAGGTACAATTTTAATAACAATGTTTGATGTTTGATGGTATGGGCAATTGGCACCATTATTAGAGTGCTAAAAAACACAAACTTTATGAAGTGTGGCAATTTTCACAAAGGTGTTTTTTTTTTTTTTTGCTAAAAATTTTCATAAAGGTGTTTTTTTTTTTTTTTTTGCTAAAAATTTTCATAAAGGTGTTCGCTATGAGTAAAGGAGTAAAACTGACATTACACTAGTCTTAGGGGGTCCTATATGGTGTATACCTGTCCTTTCTTTTCCCCTTTCAACCCTGTGCTTTCTATGGGAAGGCGATTTGAAGGCCCAAAACGTAGATTTGGCAAAAGCACAATGGAGAATTTTTTCCCCTTGTCTATTATTTAAAAAAAAAAAAAAATCCCTTGTCTGGGAAAGGGTCTTGTTAATCTGACGTTTACTTATAAAACAGCTTTTTTCAAAAGCCACTCACTCCTGTTTTACACAGTGAACTAAGGACTTGTTTGGATTGGCATTTTAAAAAAAGTGTTTTATTAAGTATGTTTTTTAAAGCTCTAAATTGGAGCTTTTAAAAGAAAGCAACATTTTAACTTTTTTTTTTCTTGACATTTGTTTTTTTTAAAAAAATATCATCTAAACACATAAATTAATAAAAATTGCATTTTTTTGCATTAAAAAAGTGTTATTAAAAAAAATAAAAAAAAGCCCATTCAAATGCGCCATAAGCCCAGTGAGAGGGAAATTTGTCATGCTTTCCACAGGCACTTCCAAGTTGTCGTATCTTATCCAAAAATCATTAGGTTTGATATTTTAAAAAAAAATGGATTTTAATTTCACTTATAAATAGGAGTATTATTTAGTTAAAATTTTACTAAAGTATGCTTTATAGTTTATACCACCCTCGGTCCTTAATATAAGACTTAATTGACTTTTTTTAAAAAAATCAATAAAACTAAATAAATTATTTTAAATTATTTATATTTATCTTTTTTTGTACTAAACAGATTTTTTTGACTTATAAACTAATATATAATCAAAGAAGACAAGACATATACTATAATTAGATAATTTATTTAGATTTCTTAATATCTAAAAAAAGTCAACTGAGTCTTATATTAAAGACCGAATGCAATAATATATATTTTTTATGCTAAAATTTATAGTGTATGTATACGCATTATGTATATCTATCAAGGTATTTTCAAATTTTTCCAATATATTAATTATTTTCATATTCATTATAATTAAGTATTTTAGTAGTTTCAAGTTTTTCCCAACAACAATTAACTATTTTTATTTTTATAATTATAATTTTTTCTTAAAATTATCACAATATATACGTATAATATATATATATATTATTTAACAAAATTCATGTCATTTTTAGTAATTTTTCATTTAGATTTACTTTTCAAATAATCATTTAAACAAGTTTCTTTTTTTTTGGGGAAAAAAATCATCTCTACTACCTCCAATTCAAACATATAAGTTTGGGTTAGCATTCGAAAAATAAGTTAACATAAGTCAGGACAAAACTTTTCCTATATACTTATCTCATATATCGTAAATCAAGTTATAAAAGTAGTTTATACACTAACCCAAATAGGTACATAAATTAAATTTATAATCTAATTTTTACATATCTTAAGTTTACAAAAATCATATTAAAAAAAGTCACTTGTACCGTTGCTAATCTAAACAGTTAAGATGTAATACTTCGGATTTTTATTAATAATAATAATAATAATAGAAATAGTAATGATAATGATAGAATAAAATAATACTAATAAAATAATAATGATTAATAATAGAAATTTAAAAAATAATAATAATAACAGTAACAGTAGATAATAATAATAATATAGTAAAAATTAATAATATTTTATTGTTTGTGTGGTAATCATATTATTTTATAAATAGTATTATTAGATTATTTAAGATTAGATCCAAGAATCTAGGAGTTAGTTATATCAGATTATAATTGGTTAAGATTAAATCCAAGATCCTAGGAGTTAGTTATATCAGATTATAATTGGTTAAGATTAGATCCAAGATCCTAGGAGTTAGTTATATCAGATTATAATTTTAATCTTTTTGAATTCATTATCGGATTCAAAATATATCTAATAATTAAAAGGTCCAGCCCATAGCCAAAACCCTAGATTTAACTATAAATTTAGGTCTGACCACTTAGACCTAGAAAACACCCGATACTTTTCTCTGCCGCTATACTCTCGTTTTTCTAGGAGGTTAGCAAACACGGAGACCAGGTAATCATAATTCCCAGAACAACCTTGCATCTCGTGCTTCATCTTCATCTTCTTCTTCTTCTTCATCATCATCATCATCTTCTTCTTCTTCTTCTCTACCCTATTTTACTAATCATAATTCCATAAGTCTTAGTGTAATTTTATATCCTATGTTTCTTCTTCTTCTTCTCTACATCCTATTTTACTAATCATAATCCCATGAGTCTTAGCGTAATTTTATATCTTGATAGGTAATTCTAATCCCCAGAACAATAGGAGTTAGTTGTGGCATGTCAGTCTCGATTTTTGTGAAAAAAAAATTATTAAATGTATACTGCACTATGTATATATGTATGTTTTCCTTTTTCAAATTACTTTATGAAAGCAAAACACTTCACTTCCTTGTATACATATATATCTTCTTCTTGATTTGCGTTTAACTATTTTGCAAAACCCTTTATTGAAACTTTTAAATGCTTATATATATATATATATATATATATATATATATATATTATTGAGAAATCCTTTCATTATGAGTGTATTTTTAAAATAATTTAACAGTGGGAGGATAGCTTTGGGATGGTACCCCCAAAGTGATGAACACAACCCTTAGGCTTTATGCCTCGATATATTATGTGATGTGAATTTGATTATATCCGTTCTTCTCAAAGTGGTGTTTGGCAGGGTTTTCCGGGACACTAGTAGCAACTTTGGGAAGAGGTATGCACATTAGGACAAAATGTTTTATGGCCAATTTGATATTTGATGATTTGTTACTGGCAGGGTTTCCCGGGTCACAAGGTAGATTAGCAGGGTTTCCCGGATCTACCATGGTTCTCTTCCCACTAAACTAAATAGACTGGCAGGGTTTCCCGGGTCTAAATAAATTTAAAAGGATAAAGAATAATATTTGATCCGATGAGAATATATAGATATGTTGATATTGAAACTAATATTTTAGATTATATATATGTATATGGTATTTTTCTTTCTTATCATCATATAGATATTTTATTTATTTTCTTATTATTATTATTTTTATATTATCCTTGTTTATTAGGATTACTAGCTTTTGCTGATGTTTGTGTTCTGGGCTACGACGATCCTTCGAGGGAGCAGATTTTCAGTGAAACAGGTTTCAAAGTTGGGGCTGTTGGGACTAGCAGTGAGAAGTGAGGAGGAACATCCGGCTTTCTAGCTAGTTTTATTCTATTTTTATGCTTTAAAAAAACATTTTGCTTAAGTTTTGATTTTCGTTATTGTAATAAAGTAGCCTTGCACTTGTCCCAGTACAAGTGTGGCGGTAACACTTCCCAAATTTTGGTTATTTTGGATTTCAGTAATTATTTATAAAAATTATTTCAATTTTATGTCATTATAATTATTAGAAATTTGGGGGTGTTACATAAGAGGTGGCTTTTGTTTTTAAAATAACCTCCTTTAGGCCTAAAAGCCCATTAGCCCCATCACCAATCCAAACTGAGCACACCGGGCGTTGTCTTGCTTTTGTTGGAGTTGGGATTCAAACCAAGCAGGCCCTACGGGGTTGGCCATTGAAGAGCCAGAGCCTAAAAAGAGCCTGAAGTAAGAAAAATATTTGTTTTTAAAGCCTGGCCCTAGAGCATCACAGTTGTAAGTTATTATTTCAAATTTTAACTTTTTTTTTTCAAAGAAATATAATTAATAAATTACAACAATTAAAGTTTTAATTTTTCAAATAAACATTGTTAACACTAATATCTAAACAATACGCATAATGCAATAAACAAACATAGTCATTTATTCATAATTAAAGGCGAACTATTGTCCACAAATTGAAGGTGAAGTTAAATCACCAAGAGGGGGGTGAATGGGAGATTTTAAAATCTTTTTTGAAATGCTCTGTTTTTGACAACTAAAACAGAGATGAACAGAGAGTAGAGATGAAGAGCAAGACACAAGTATTTATATTGGTTCAGTCCAACCTTTTGACCTACATCCAGTCCCCAGACTCTTTGGGATTTTCACTATCTCAATTGATTACACACTCTGTACTCAAGAGTAATTCTCTCCCTAGAACTTACTCTCCCTTACAAGTTGCAATCAATGAACCCAATCACCAAGTCCCCTGACTTGTTATTCTTTACAATAAATGATTTACAAACAAGAAACTCTCTTTAAGAGTGAATAATGATAAACACTGAAGCTTTGTGTATTAAAAAATACTTTACAAGTGAAAATTGAAAGAATAAGTGTAAGACTTGAATGCAATTCATTTTCAACAGATGTGTTAATTGAGAAGAATTGGATACAACTCTATTTATACCAAGAAAGTATTAAATGACCGTTATAATCTTCAATATAACAATTGCCTTCATTAGACAAGGATTATGTTAAGCTTTGGTCTTCTTCTCTCTACACTCTTCACTTAATCCAGTTGCACAGAAGTTTAGGGTTGACTTATTGAATATTAATCTGTTGGAATAGCAGCTACTGGAAGTGGAAAGCAGACATTAATCCTTTGTAGACGTATGCAGAAGGATTACCTAAAAGTATGCAATTTTCTGGGTTTTGCATTTAATGTGCTGACGTCACTTTTTGCTTTAGCTTTTAACCTTCAATAAACATCTTCTAAATCATCTGAAACTTATTAACAAAGTGGTTAAACATAGCTAGGAACATAGATGAATGATGATAGGAAGTATTAAGATCAAACAAGAAGATTTCACAAATTCGTCAGATTCGAATTTCAAACTCTGAGACACAAACTCGAGTTTATTCTTCTGAACTCAAGTTTTCAATTGTGCACTTAAGCAAAACTCAAGTTTCCTCCATCCAGAGAGGAAAGTCGCGATTTGAGCTTTGGAACACATTTTTGAATGAAACTCAAAACTCGAGTTTCCAAAACTAAACTCGAGTTTTGGATTTTTAATGTGAAGTATGAGTTTTAGTCCAAAACCCTCAAAACTAGAGTTTTCATCCAAAACTGAAGTTTTCAAAACATTGAAAAAGTGCAATGCTCTCCAAAACTCAAGTTTTCAAAACAAAACTCGAGTTTTCATTTAAGTATGAAAACTTTGAGAAATTTATGCCAAATCAAAACTGGAGTTTTCAAAAGTTGAGTAAAACATGAAAACTCTCTGCCAATTGAAAACTTGAGTTTCCAAACCAAAACTCGAGTTTTCTCACAACTTTAAGAAAACTTAGAGAACTCATGGCAAAGTGAAATCCTGGAGTTTTAGATCAAAACTGAGTTTGAATATATTCAAAATGTTGGAGACTCTCTGTATAGCCAAAACTCGAGTTTCCAAATGAAAACTAGAGTTTTGTCTTCATCAAAAAATAATGAGAAGTCTCTGTGTAATGCAAAACTCGAGTTTACCAGTCAAAACTCAAGTTTGTCTTAAGGTAAGCTTTGGGGATGCTTGCATGGGCTAAAATTGGCATGGGACATGGGGTACCGGAGGGTCATTCTTGAGTCTGACGCTACTGAGGCGGTGGAATTGATAAAGCAAGACCTGAATGAGCTCCATTCGGACCGCACACTCATTGCGGAAATTCACGGCTTACTTGAAAGGGATTGGACGGTCGAAGTGAATCACATCCGCTGATGGGCAAATAATGCAGTAGACTATCTAGCGAAAGCCAGCTTATCAGTGATGCCTGGTCTGCATACTCTCTCTACTGCTGATATGCAGCTGGGACGCCTGCTTCATTTGGATAAATCTTAGTTTTCTCTGTATGGTTGCCAAATTATATATATATATATAAAAACTTAGTACTCTGTATAAGACTAAAACTCGAGTTTTCCTATGAAAACTGGAGTTTTGCTTTGTTTATTGAAACTGAGCTACTCTCTGTCAAAGTCAAAACTCGAGTTTCCAAACCAAAACTCGAGTTTATCTTTGACAGTAAATTTTTCAACTTACCAAAGATAAATTTAACTTGTGTTTACAATTGTCAGTTATCATCAAAATATATAGAGAATTAACACAAATAACTCACATAAAACATAAAAAGCATACTATTAAACAACATGAGTACGATGACTAACTAGTGATTGAATTTTTATGGTTCCTTCACCACACGCGCGCGCGCGCACGCACTCACTCACTCACACACACACTCGCTCGGTCACACTCAAGTTAATGAATACCAAACCACCCCCCCCCCCCCCCAAAAAAAAAAAAGCTCTACAAAATTGGCCCTACAGGGCCAACTTTATTCAATAACAATTTATAAACCTGACCCTCAAAGAATTAGGGTTTAAATGGGCCAACCTGACGGAACCAGTTTTGGTGCCTATCTAAATGATAGGCACCATTTGTCTATCTGATCTGGACCGTCCATATCTAATCTGGACCGTCCAGATTTTATTTTTTTTAACTGTTGTTTTTTCAATTAAAAAAAATAGTTTTTTGAATAGTTAAGAGATTATCTTTATTTTAGATTATGTACTCATTAAAATAATTTTTTTGAAAAAATAGAAAGTCAAAAAAATAAGATCTAGACCGTTCAGATTTGATCTGAACAATCCAGAAGAGAGGAGCTCCTCCTACCTATCCAAAGAATTGGTAGAGAAACTCATTCCCATCTTGGTCCTCACTCTACTTTTGCTCTAGGTGATACACCCTAGCTCAAACAATATTTGTTTGTCTATTTTCCTACCAGAAGGTTGAAGCAGAGGCACAGACACCATCAGATTCATCTGATGGTTGACAGAAAATAAATCATAACATGGTTAAAAAACATGGATTGAGGATTTTACTTCCCATTCAAAGATATCGACGGCGCGCAAAGTTTTCTGCCTCGGCGGCGTCCATTCCACCGCCACCGATTACGGCAAGAACAGAACCTTTCTCCACCTTCAAAAGAGAACCAACTTCAGAAGAGTGTTCTCGAGAGAAGTGGTGAAGAGAGGACCGGTATTTAAAGCACAGTGATTGAACATGAGAAACAAAGCACGAGAGCAGGCTTCGACTTTTTTATTCGAGTCAAACAACTGAGAGGCTTCCAGAGGTAACCTTTTTATATTCTGAACCACCCCCCCCCCCCCCCCCGCCCCGAAAAAAAAAAAAAAATCGAACTCGTTTGGTTGGTTAAAAGCTGAGCTTGATTCCAATATTCGATTCTGTGAGGATTGGCAAGGCTTTTCTTCTCTTCATCTTCATTTTCTTCTTCTTCCCTAGTTTGTTAATTTCACGAACTATTGTATGAAAGTGGTGGCATTTGCCCAGCCTGCAATCCCACGTGAAACCATATCTGACTGATGATCCTGTATGCAGCGTTTTACACAATCCTGATGAATTGTATGATTGTGTCTGCGTAGTTGTTAATTTTGTCTATTTATTGAAGCTGAGCGCACAACTCCACTTTGTTATACCCTCCTTCTTGTCAGGGGCTTGGAGGGTTGCAGTTTGCCTGTATTTCTACGCACTTGCTAATCTGGCCATACAAATAGAATATTGCGGTTCCTTCATAGTTTTACATCAGCCTTCGAATTGAAAATCATCAATTTGATCGGGCTATTTAGGGAGTGATTTTGTTTCTTGCTTGTTGAATTCCTATAAGTGAAAGCAAGTGATCTGTACCTTGGAGCTTTGATTATGGAGGATGAAACAATCATTGCTCACAAACCATCGACTTCTTCCTCCTCCAACCCCCCTCGGATAATCTGTCACGTGTAAGTTCATTAAACTTTTGATCAAGAATTATGCTTGCAATTCTTGCCCTGATTTTGTTAGTGATTTATTTATTGTTTATTTTTCTGATATGTTAAAAGTAAAAATGTCATTTTTATAAAAAAAGAAAATTATGCTGTGTTTGTGGGGATAGTCAATATTAGCCATGCTTTTTGATTGGGTTCATGTGAGGTTAGATGAAGTGTCTTAACAAGTGAGCTATGGAGCGTGTCATGTGCTAAAGGCTCTTTACAATCTTTTTTCCAAGGTTTCTTCTATATATTTGCTCTGATTATATCTCTCTCCTTCCTTTTGTTCTTTCTATTTAAGACAGATGTCAGAAGCAGTTTTCCCAGTACACATGCCCTCGATGCAATTCACGATACTGTTCCCTTCAATGCTACAAAGTAAGCTGAAAGTTGCTCCAATGCTGATTTTTAGCTGGTTCAATCTTATGCTGATAAATCATGTGTCAAAAGATCTTTCAATGGCCCTTACATCATTTAGCAATTTTGGCCCGTCAAGTGATGTGGCTTGTCAAGAATTTTAATATCCTCCCAAATTTTTAAGCTAGTTTATATCTATCTGGTTATTAAAAATTTTCTGTGTGGGGAATAATTATTTTCAAGCTGGTTTATATATTTGGTTATTCACTTGAACGATTGATAAGGTATAGCGTCATCAAGGTTATTTTCAATATGAATTACTATGTGTTGATTAATCATTGTATTTCTCCTGTTCATTTTTCGTTTGCTACATCTTACAATTTAGACTATGGTGTTGATTCCACTCTGAAAATGTACAAGTTTCTATAGGCTATGCTTGGCAGATGCCTGTCAATGAGTCCTTTACCTCTGATAAGGTTTTTGCTTTGGCAATTGGTTATTCTTTTAATGAGTGCTTGTAGTATGAAAATTAATTGTGCTATTGTTCTGTTTCACACACACATGCATGCTCGCACACAAAACATACAGCCATATATACTGTGACTTTTAATTTCTTGTTTCTTATAAGATATAATTATTGTGATTAGTGATCCTTAATTTTTCTAATTTGGACAGTCTCACAGTGTTCGTTGTACTGAATCATTCATGGAAGAAAATGTAGTTCAGGAGCTTCAGCAAATACAGCCTGATGACAAAACCAAAAATAAAATGCTAGACATACTGAAAAGATTTCATTCAGAAGAGGAATCTGATAGCATGGATGAGGACTGTGAGCCATCCATATTTTAACTTTTCTTTCATTCCTTTCAGAATTCTTTCCTCACTCTTGTTTGAAACTCGATGCTATTCACTTTTAATTGACAATTTTTTCTCAGTAAAGTTGGAATATTAACTGCTTAGTACAGGGAAATATATTTTACCAATTATTTCTAGCTGTTATATTAGTTCTTTTGAGTTATCCAAAGAGCTAACAAAGAATGCTACTAATATCTGATTTTTTTCTTGGCTTTCGTAGACCCAACTCTGTCAGAGGAGATTATAGAGAAGGTTTTGTCTGGTACGTTCCTTTATATTCTCTACTAATGTTGATGTCTCTGTTTGCTCATAAGTTGCTTGTATCTTTCCTTACTGCTTTGGCATTTCACTGCTCAGGGTTTGTCTTTCTGGAAATACTAATATCTAGTAGGATCATCTAAAATTTTTACTCTTCAAAATTATCTTTTCTGATGCTTCTCACAGTTGGCTAAGGCAGTTATGGTTTCTCGTCTTCCCCATTTACAGGAGGTGAAGTCAGTTTTGATGATTTATCTGTGGAAGAGAAGAAGCGGTTTCAAAGAGCCATTGCATCAGGAGAATTGAGCAAGATGCTTAAACCTTGGGATCCATGGTGGCTTAAGCTTTCTGCTAGAAACATCTCTTTGAGTAAGGAAGGAACTCAACTTGTTCAACCCCTTTCAGATGATGAGAAGGAAGATGTCCCTGGAAATGATGAATGCAGTGACATCCCTCCTGGTCCTGAAACCCCACTTCCTCCGGTTAGCAGTCTCAGTTCAAGAGAGCCATCGCCTCTTTTAACCGTTCACTTGGTTGATATTTTGTATAGCTACTGTTTCACTCTTCGCCTGTACAACGGAGACTGGAGGTCAGATGCTTTAGGGTCAGCAATGGTTGCATTGAGTGTTTCCTCAGTCTTAGGTCAAGGTGAGCAGCCAGAAAGTGTACTTGAGGCTCTTTCTCATTGCTTAGAGCAGGTGTGCTCTCCAGCTTTTAGACACATGGGAGGGCTGCAATTTGGTTTGAATCTTATTGATGATGTGATAAGTTTACTTTCATTGGGAAGTTCAGCTTTGTTGTGTGCGCTTTCTGATATGAACCGGTTGATTCAGTCAGGGGAAAAGGAGTTCAAATTAAGTAAACCCAGAAAACAGAGGAGGGATGAGATTAGAAATAATCTTAAAATGGCACAAAGGAAGATATATTTCATCATGTGCTGGGTCCATGAGCAGCATGAGGAAGCTTGGTCTTCCTTGGCTGCCATTGCTAGAGCAGAGAAGGCTTCAGTCATGGAGTTTGAAAGGAGTAATAGGGGAGAGGGATTGACAAGTAAAGCTAAAGCCAAGAGCAAATGTTTGATTGAGGAGATAAAATGAATTGGTTTGGCAGATTGGTACCTAATTCCCTTTTCTTTCTTCCCTATTTCCCGTACTTGTTTGGATCTAACTTATTTTAGGTGATTTTGTGTCGTAGAATATAAATATGTGAAAGAAGTTTGGTTTCAGTAAAAACATGTATTTTAAGTGCTCCTAATTCCTATTTCCTAATTCCATGCTTAGATGGTTCATGTTATTTTACACCTAGCTGTTGTAAATACATACATTTACTTGTTGAAATGAGCTTTCTTTCTACGGCCGGAGCTGTTTGAGTATGAAACTTTTAAGATATGAAAAGAAAACATGGTTTCTAACTTCATTTAGTCGTGAGCTCGTACCTCCCTTTGCGCTCCGGTTGTACCCTCCGGGGGTTACCTTGTGGGTTAGTAACATACTACACTGGTGGGTTAGTAACATACTACACTAGCGGTTACCCTTAAGTCAGGAATTGTCTGAGGTGCTAGTACTATCTCACCCTACCTATAAAAGAAAGGAAAAGAAAAGGCAAAGTCTTATTCAATTCCTTCCTAATTTAAGTCAAGAATTGGGACTTAAGAAGGTACCGTGTGATCGAAGCTTGGGCAATTTATGTAAGTGGTGCACACAGGGAGGATAGGGCTTCAAAAAATGCTTCTGGGCTATTATCATAAAAAGGATTTTAACTCACAAAAAAATAAATAAAAACTTCTTTCAAAAGCATAACAATCCAAATCTATTATTTTTTTTAAATAAGCGAAAATGAAGGAATAAAAACGATTAAAAAAATAACAAGAAGGGGAGAAGAAGAAATTAATTGAGGGAGGTTGAGGGGTGTGAGATGTGAGAGCGGAGGGGATTTGGATGTTGAAACCCTAAACAAACTTGGATTTTGAAGTTTGAATTTTAGATGTGATGACTGATGACTGATGAGACAGGGAAAAGGAAAGAGAGACAGAAAAAATGAACAATCAAATAGGGCATTAAAAACTAGGTAAGAGTAAACATTTCAATTTAGTAATTATCTATTTACGAATGATTCTTTACCTTTACTTTTTGACCCTGAATCTCTATATTTATTTTTTTAAAAAAAATCTGAGAAAAAAATTCTAGTAAGTAGACGATGGAGCAAAATTTTATTTTTAAACACTTCAAAGAATAACTATTAACTTGAAAAATAATTTAATAATTTAAAATTATTTGGCCAAAAAAATTACATATTTAAATACTTTATAAGATTTAAAATTATAGATTTGAGAAATTATAACATGCTAAAAACCAACATATTTAAATATTTTATTAAATAGTAATAGATTTTGGGGGAAAAACAATTTTAAGAGATATTTTAATCAAATGAAGGGAGAACAAGAAAGAAACAGGGTAGCGTTATTTAACTGCATCAAGTGAAAGCGCTAAAAAAGGACAAATACAAAACCCGAAGATTAGTCTTCCAGCCACATATTGGGCCTCTTTGGATTGGTAGTGGGAATGATGGCTCAAAAGCTATCTGATTTTTACATAAGCCTAATAGAAAAAAAGTCAAGTTGTAAATGTGATTTGTGTTTAGATTATTCGTATGACTTTTGTAGAACTGGTTTTTTTCTAAAATCATGAGTGTTTGGATTATCATATCATAAGTCAATTGAGATAAAAAATAACATGAATTTGATTGAATAATATATATATATATACATATATGTGTGTGTGTGTGAGAGATAAGAGAATGCCAACATCAATTTGCAAACATGAATGTCAAAAAATTTAGTGAACAAAAAGCTAATCCAAACACCTATTATTAGACCCTTTTTTTTTTTTTTAAATACTGAGATTTGTTTACAACGTGGCGTTTATTTTTGGGAAAATCTATTTAAGGGCTCTTTTTGGAAAAAAAAAAATCCCAAGAAGGGCCCTAAGATTCTGACAATCCCAATGGAATTTTTAGAATCTTAGTGAGTTGTAAATGAGGATGATATAGTTGTTAACCAGGACTGATATTGTTGTAAATTGGACTGATTTAGTTGTAAAAAAAATTGTTGTAAATGTGACTGTTTTAGTTGTAAACGGGTAAAAAATTTGTTGTAAATGTAGCTGATTTAGTTGTTAAATTTTAATGAATTTATCTCAGAAAGGGTCTAAGGACCCTTTTTGGGATTGTCAGAATCTTGGGCCTTTTTTAGGATTTTTTCTCTAAAAAGAGCCCCTATGTGGATTTTTCCTTTATTTTTTTGGCTTGCAATGCTCACCAAAACGCCAGCCCAAACACAACCACAGTAAGAGATGGCTCGCACGGAGCCCCAAGTCAAGAATTTTAGAATTGAAAAAAATGACACCATTAGTTTGTAAACAGTGTTTTGTGAGGAGGGCCAATGATAAAATGGTGAGGTATTGTATACTCATTGATTCTTGTTACTTTTCTTTCCATTTTGTTTCTTTTGTTAATTCTTACACGCTTAATTATGTATGGAAACAAAGTGATAGAGAAGAAACTAGATGAGATGATTTTAATCAATACTTTTTTTAGTACTGGAGAAGACAAAGGAGAAATTTTAATTATCATCTTAATATTCTCTATAGTCTTATTTGCGTAGGTCTCCGGATTTGTAGGCTTCTACATGTATGTCTTTATCCTGTTTGTAATAGCTTTTCTGGAATAATGAATATAGCCAGAATTATTCAAAAAAAAAAAAAATTGCGTTGGCGAAATTTTTTCCTGAATAAAAAATTAAAAATAATCCTCTCTTTTTAATTCTGTAAAATCCCCAAGAAAAATGGGATAGGTTTAATTTCTCTTTTTTCTTTTGGGTGACAGGTTTAGTTTAATTTCTTTTGAGACATAAAATTAACTTTGCAAGTTGCAATTTGCAAACTTGCAACCCCAATTGAAACATGAATGATAGTAATAAATAAGAGGGAAAATCCCTTCAGGACTCGAGTAACCAAAATATTCTTAAAAAATGCCTAAAGAAAAATTATATGTCAGAAAAGGTCATAAGGCCTTTTTAGATATTATGTCAGAAAACGTTAATAAATATATCAGTGCAACATTAACAATTAAATTAGTAGACGTTAACAACTATATCTTAACAATTAAATCAGTACATGTTAACAACTATATTAGTATAATAACATAATTTCATTTTCTGACATCATACCCAAAAAGGCCCTAGGTTTTTTCTGATATATGACTTTTCTTTATGTCTTTTTTAAGAATATCTTATTTACTTGGGCTCTGAGGGGGATTTTCCCTTTTATTTATTAAGGGTAACAAAAAAAAAAAAATTGCCTGGAAAATCAAAATTTGACACAATGGAGGTAGGTAAAATCCAGTTCTCAAGCAACAGGACAATCACATTGAATGCAAATCATAAACGAATGCACATTACATGCACATAATTATGTGCTTCTTAGGTGCTCATACCTCTAATTAGAGGTATGAGCATATTTTTTTTGATTTTTTTTAATTTTTTTATATATTGTATTTATATAGATTTAAATTATAAACTACTTTCTGAGATTTTTTTTTGCACCCAGTATCTCAAATTAATTAATTTCTATAATACTGGTGTTACAGATAAATGCAGAACTGGAAATTAATTAATTTGACATACTGGGTGCAAAAAAAAATGTCAGAAAGCAATATATAATTTAAATTAAATAAATACAATACATAAAAAAATTTAAAAAAATCAAAAAAAATATGCTCATACCTCTAATTAGAAGTATGAGCACCTAAGAAGCACATAATTATGTGCATGGAATGAGGACCCATCATAAACATCTATGATTAGAAGATGTTGACCTAGGATTAATAGCTAAAAGGATTTTTTTTTTTCGTTTTTAACAATAATTTATTATGGGTTTGTATCTTTCATTCTTTTGTAACCTCAAATTTCCAGTGTCCACCAGTAAGGTTCGTTTCGTTGATTAAGGATTTTGTTATATTAATTTTATATTAATCATTTATTTTTTGTTTGAATTAAGAATGTCAATTTATAGTTGGAAGGGTGTGACTTCGTTAGCGCAACGGCTGTATTTTTATTGTATGTTGTAATGTCCAAATCCTAATTGCAATTTTTTTCAAAGCGAAGATCTGGGGTGGCTTTCTTTGGTAAAATTCTGTATCAGACAACAGAAATAGGTTAAGAATAGGAGTTTAATTGCTTTAATTTTAAATCATTTTTGAATTGATTATTTAGCTTATTTGAATTCTCTAAATTAATTAATATTTTCTTAATAAAAATGTTTCAAAACTGCCTAAAACATTTATCAATTATATTATATTGCTGCTGCTCATATATATATATATACATATATTTTTTTAAAAAACAATTATCGGATTTTCCCCTCAGTTTTGAGTCACTGAGTGGTCACAATGTAATTCTATACATCTCTTATTTTATTTCTCTCTCTCAATTTTCTTGTCCTGCATTTTCTGAGTTCTCTTGTATGTCATCATGTTCAAGTAGACTCAATTCAAGGACATGTATTCTGACATCTTAACTTCTCCACACACATTCACAGTTTGATTTTATTTTGGATCAAGTATTAAATCTTGGAAGTATACTTAGGAGTAATATTATTTTGAAAGTTTTCTTTAAGTTCAATATTTCACTGAAAGTTTTAAAATATAGCAATGTGACTCGATACTGTTAAAAAACTAACTTTGATTGTTAACTTTTCAACGGAAAATGTTAACATTACCACGCTTTAAAACTTCCGAGATGACATTAAACCTGAAAAAACTTTCAGGACAACATTACTCTTAGGCGTATACTTCCGAAACAGATTTACTATTAACTCTTTTATTTTTATTTTTATGGTTAGGCTGAAAAACGAATTTCATTTGTTGAAAGCTTTGCCATATTTAGCTGTTCATTTTCTTTTTATATCTCTATTTCATTTTCTTTTTAGAATACTGAGATTTTTGATATTGTTCAAGTGAATATTTTTCTACAAGTGTGTCTATATATATATATATAATAAGAGGAGCAATCCAAGCAACAAGACTTTTGGCGTCTTTCACTTTATTATAGTTACACACCAAATCTAGTGTGCAAGGTAGTGTGAGAAGGAAAACATACCAAAATGTACAAAACAATGAAAACATCACATCTTTCTATAAAAACTTTGATCCTTGGACAGGAGTAAGGATGGATATTGAATCCAGCCACATCTAATTTAATATTGAATAGTTGATTTTTGTTATTTTTACTAAGAGATTATCAAACTTTAGATAAAGGGAAAAGGGAGAATGACAATTAAGTTCCTGATAAATATTTCTGAAAAATGAGTTACAATTATCAATTCAAATAATTATAAATTTAGGAGTTTGGATTGAAAAAAAATAAAAATATTTAACTTCTAAATGAAACTCTTCAACACAAATAATTATAAAAATATTCATGGCACCTTCATGTACATTTTTACACCTAAGAAAATTTTAAAGTGCTAGGAGTGGATTTAGGAATATTTATGGGTAGATTTACACATTAACCTTAGAAAATAGTCAACTTAATCAATTTTCTTATTCTTGATGAATTCATTTATTTAGTAGGCCTAATATTTAGAATTGGAGAGAGGAATATGATTTTAATTATTACAAAGTAATTAAAACTATCACTTTCCTAAAATTTTAATTATATTTCTAAGTCCTTTTGAATTAAGGTTTTCAAGATCTGGGTCTCTAAGTGTAATTCCTGCTAATGAAAAAGCCGTTCAAATTGCATGTGTTCCTCTTGCCGGTTACCAGAATGTCCACCTTGTTATGGAAAGAATGATGACAGGTGTATAATTGCATAGCCTCTACTCCATAATTATCATTTATGATATGAGAGAGAGAGAGATGTTAGCCTTCTAACTTATGGCTCAACCTCCACTGCACTTTATCATTACATTATTATTAATAAAAAAACAAAATCACACTATGCTTTAACTTCACTCCTACTCCAAACTATCCCATAAAACCTCCCTAACACCCTTAAACCCTTCATACAATTTCCTTATCATTCTGTTTTGTTCTGCACACAACGTTTCTCTCATTCTCTTATTCCCCATAATGAAACCTGCAAGAGCAACACTATTGTCTTTACCCATCATTTTAGCAGCAGCATGTGCTCTTGTTTTCATTGCCATCTTTTATGCAGAAATATTCAGTTCTTTCTCTTCCACTTCCTTCTTCAAGCTCAAGTGCTGTCATAAAAGGAAAACCACCCCAAAATCTAGTAAGTTTCAGTGCTCTTTTATATCATCATGTTCTGAGAGAAGACACCTGCAAATATTTATACTCTCATGGGTACTGATCAGTTTACTGAAATTGGTGATTAATTGTGCGACAGATGATAAGAAAGCAAAGGAGGAGGTTGGGTATGCCTCCTTTACAGATGATAGATTTGAGTTTGATGCAGAAGAATGCAATGTTGCCAATGGGAAATGGGTATTTAACAGATCAATAAAGCCTATATACACAGACAGAAGCTGCCCATATGTAGATAGACAGTTCTCTTGTTCCAAGAACGGAAGGCCGGATTCTCGGTATCTCCACTGGGAGTGGCAGCCAGAGGACTGTACCATCCCTAGGTAACTTTCTCTCTCTCTACCTATATGTATATATATGGACAGCATAGAGCACAAAGCTCTTACTAGATGAGGTATAGGAAGAGATAGATGTACGTTTAAGCTCCTACTAGGTGAGGTTTAGGAACGGATAGATGTACGTTACTTTAACGACATAAACAGGGAGGTTGCTTCTAAGATTTGAACCTGTGACCTTTAGGTCACACAACAACAACTTTACTTTTGCTCCCAGGCTCACCCTTCCTATACGCACACCAATATATTCTGAACATGCATGTGAATGTGTAACTTTTTCTTTTCCTCAAGTGAATCTGCGTATGGCTCCCTTATTCTCACATGATCATATGAACTCCAAGCTTGAGAAGCTTCAGGTTCTCTAATGCGATCCACATTCTGACATGATTATACATGGTAGATTCAATCCGAGGCTGGCGCTCAAGAAACTTCGGGGAAAGAGGCTGTTATTTGTAGGGGATTCGCTGCAGAGAAATCAATGGGAATCTTTTGTGTGTATGGTCGAATGGATCATTCCTTATAATCAGAAATCTATGAAACTGGACCCTAATCATCCAGTATTCACAGCCAAGGTATTAATAGTACAATGTATTCAACTGTAGATTTTACCAAGGAATAGAAGAGCTATATTGGTAATGTTTATGAATAGAATGAATTAACTTGATCCTTTGTGTCTGATATACAGAAATTTAATGCTACCATTGAGTTCTACTGGGCCCCATACCTTGTGAATTCCAACACAGATATCAAGATAATAGGTGATCCTAAGAAGAGGATAATAAAAGTAGATTCAATCACAGAGCGTGCCAAAAATTGGACAGGAGTAGATATTCTAGTTTTCAACACCTATGTCTGGTGGATGAGTGGCGTCAGGATTAAGTCTCTGTAAGTTTTTCTTTTACCCTTTGATGTTTCAACCAAACGGAAGAAAATAATGTCTTGTGTGTATATATATATATATATATATAAATTTTGTAGATGGGGCTCATTCGCCAATGGAGAAGAAGGGTATGAAGAATTGGATGCACCAGTGGCTTACAAGCTTGCTTTAAAGACATGGGCTAATTGGGTGGACTCAACTATTGATCCAAACAGAACCAGGGTCTTCTTTACAACTATGTCCCCTACACACACAAGGTTGCTTCTCAGTTTCTCTCTCAAAAGAAAACCTTCCTACGGCTTCAACTTTCTCTAACAATTTATCTCATTTTAAGTCAAGTAGCTCTTTTGACGCAATGCTTCAAACAATCAGAAGTTTAGTGAATCTCAGCATTAAAAAGCTTCTACATTATGATATTCAAATTTTGGGCTGCTCTAAATCTTTGCAACAATTCTTAAAACACCTATAAGTTTAGTGTCGCCTAACATGAAGAAACCTATAGTTGTGATGATATTAACACAATTGTGTGCGCCTTTTGTTTACAGAAGTCAAGACTGGGGCAGCAAGGAAGGATTAAGATGCTTTAATGAAACAAAACCAGTGAGGAAGAAGAATTACTGGGGAACTGGTTCTGATAAGACCATGATGAGTGTGGTGGCCAAAGTGTTGAAGAAGATGAAAGTTCCTGTACAAATCATCAACGTCACACAGATATCAGAGTACAGGATTGATGGTCACTCCTCAGTTTACACCGAAACTGGAGGAAAACTATTAACAGAAGAGGAAAGAACTGACCCCAGCAATGCAGATTGCATACATTGGTGTTTGCCTGGGGTCCCAGATACTTGGAATCAAATATTTTTGGCAATGTTATAACAAATACTACCATTTAGTAAATAAGATCGTTCTCTCTTCCCCCGCTCTCTCACACAAACACACACATTTTTACAACAGTACCCATTTGATAATGTGCATAAGGGAAAGCATATGAGAGAAATACCATTTTCAGGTGGAAATTTATCAAAACACCTGAACTCAACTCATCACTTCCATCAGTTTGAATAGATTTAATGTTAGTGTTCAATTGATTTTCAGTCATGACTTTAAACTGAAGGAACTCTGGGAAAGAAAGCATCATACTTACGTTTGAGTGGATATAACCAACAAAATCTTAAAAAATGATCCACAAAATTAAAGAAATGTAATAAAGGGTTTCCATGTTAAAGCAATCAGACACAATGAGCCCAATAGATGTTGTGAAGTCCCACATCAATTGGGAAGGTGAACGAAGCATGCCTTATAAGGGTGCGGAGACCTTTCCCTTGTGGACGCGTTTTGATGAGCTAGACCTAGCAAAAAACAAAACCGTGAGGCCTGGTGTGTGCCAAAGCGGACAATATCCACAAGCGGGCGCTTGAGATGTTACAATTGGTACCCAGCCAAAAACAAAACCGTGAGGCCTGGTGTGTGCCAAAGCGGACAATATCCACAAGCGGGCACCTGGGATGTTACAATTGGTATCAGAGCTAGGGCTCGAGTCGATGTGCTAGCGAGGACGTTGGGCCCCAAGGGGGGTGGAGTGTGAAGTCTCACATCGATTGGGAAGGTGAACGAAGCATGCCAGCAAGGACGTTGGGCCCCAAGGGAGGTGGAGTGTGAAGTCCCACATCGATTGGGAAGGTGAACAAAGCATGCCTTATAAGGATGCGGAGACCTTTCCCTTGTGGACATTGGGCCCCAAGGGGGTGGAGTGTGAAGTCCCACATCGATTGGGAAGGTGAGCGAGGAGGGGGGTGGAGTGTGAAGTCCCACATCGATTGGGAAGGTGAACGAAGCATACCTTATAAGGGTATGGAGGACGCATTTTGATGAGCTAGACCCAGCCAAAAACAAAACCGTGAGGCGCGGAGACCTTTCCCTTGTGGATGCGTTTTGATGAGCTAGACCCAGCCAAAAACAAAACAAAACAATTTTGGGGGGGGGGGGCGGGTGGAGTGTGAAGTCCCACATCGATTGGGAAGGTGAACGAAACATGCCTTATAAGGGTGTGGAGGACGCGTTTTGATGAGCTAGACCCAGCCAAAAACAAAACCATGAGGCGCAGAGACCTTTCCCTTGTGGACGCGTTTTGATGAGCTAGACCCAGTCAAAAACAAAACAAAACAAAACCGTGAGGCCTAGTGTGTGCTAAAGTGGACAATATCCACAAGCGGGCGCCTGGGAAAAACAAAACAAAACAAAACCGTGAGGCCTGGTGTGTGCCAAAGTGGACAATATCCACAAGTAGGCGCCTGGGATGTTACAGATGTAGTCTGGAGTTATTAGAATAATTAGGTCCATTTGTAAATTAGCCCAATAGGCCTCTGTAAGGTTCACGCATACCCTACAATTACATTTTAGGGTTTTACCCTATCTATAGGGTTGGCTACATTCACGCCATCAATATAGACAAACAATTACCCTATTATTTTATCTTCGTATCAGAGCAACATGCTAGCAGCTATGACTGATCAATCGACTGGAACCTCCTCCCCTGCTAGTCTGCTACTCACATAGCGAAGCACTCTGAGGCCCTTTCTCTTGAATTACATTTTAGGGTTTTACCGTATCTATAGGGTTGGCTACATTCACGCCATCAATATAGACAAACAATTACCCTATTATTTTATCTTGGTATCAGAGCAACAGGCTAGCAGCCATGACTGATCAATCGATTGGAACCTCCTCCCCTGCTACTCACACAGCGAAGCACTCTGAGGCCCTTTCTCTTGAATTTCAGTTCAAAACCGTAGGGCCTGGTGTGTGCTAAAGCGGACAATATCCACAAGCGGGTACCTAGGATGTTACAGATGTAGTCTGGAGTTATTAGAATAATTAGGTCCATTTGTAAATTAGCCCAATAGGCCTCTATAAGGTTCACGCATACTGTACAGTTACATTTTAGGGTTTTACCCTATCTATAAATAAAACAAGAAACGGTGGCTACATTCATGCCATCAATACAGACAAACAATTACTCTATTATTTTATCTTAGTATCAGAGCAACAGGCTAGCAGCCATGACTGATCAATCGACTGGAACCTCCTCCCCTACTACTCACACAGTGAAGCACTCTGAGGCCCTTTCTCTTGAATTTCCATGAACTGAAAGACAATGCGCAGGGCCCAGAAATCAATTGACACTAATTCTAAGTGGAGTGTTATAAACAGTAGCGGAGAGTGGTGAATGTAGTGTGCTTTGCCCATTCAACATGCTGAGCAAAAAGTATCATTGCAGTTAATTGAAAAAGCAAGATTACAACCTTTTAAAAGTCTAGGAAAAGGAAAGCAAACTAATCTTTGATGCCACAAATCTATAGAAGGCTGTGTGTGGGATACATGTAGTGCATAAGAAGACAGATTTAAAGTACAAGAAGACTGAGAGAAATGTTGTGATGACAAAGAACAGGTTGAAGAGTAGAGAGATGAGTGTAACGTCAGTGGTGTATACGCAAACCAACTTGCAGTTGGCTTGGACCAGAGTATGGGAATGCTTGCATCAGGTTAGACGTATGTGGAATGGTGTGATGAGTAGCATCAGAAAAATGATAAGTATAAGAGTCAGATGAGTAGTGCCAGAAAAATGATAAGTGTAAGGGTCAGGTGGTTAACATGACTGGACTTCAAGCAAATTTGATAGATTCCACCATGGCCTCCGCCACTAAGACGGTGCCACGAACAGCCTGGGAGGATTGATCTTTCGATGGCATTACATTGGGAGATTTGAAGGGGTACGCAAGCTTCAACTCATTATCCATCAAAAAGATTCAATCTCTTCAGAAAGAAAGGATCTTATTGGGAATTCACTTCTGAAACAAAAGAATCGTATTTATTAGGAAGTTCATCCAAAACAAATTCTGCTTGTTCTTCTTCAACAACATGGTAGCCAATCGAAATGAGAGCATTAGCTAAGAATTTGACACGCATAATAAATTCAGAAATAGTTGGAGCTTCCTTCTTAGTGTTTCAAAGCTCCGTTTTATACTTTGAATATTTTGAAGTAGTCCCGAATGCTTTCCAAGTATCACGAAAGGTAGAATAGTCCATGAGTGGAGGAAGCATTGATACGGAGATGCTGGATTGTATCCATGAAACGATTCAGGTAGCTTGATCATCAGGTTGGTATCAGAGGCACTGGGGTGTTATAAACAAATGGTATCAAAGTCTAGTATCAAAGCATGGTATCAGAGTTAGATTCGGGGCATCACCCGAAATGTGAGTAGGAGTGAGTAGCCATGCTAGGATGTTACAAACCGCTAGTATATCAAGAGCCCCAAGCAAACAATATCAAGAGAGCAAGGTGCTGGTATGTTACAAACAAATGGTATCATAATCTGGTATCAAAGTCAAGTTCGGGTTATCACTTGAAACGTGAATAGGAGTGGGTATATCAAGAGAGAGGCCCAAAGAGGACAATATCAAGACTAAAGCGCCCAAGCGGACAATATCAAGAGTAAGGCGTTGAGATTTACAAACAAATGGTATCAGAATCTGGTATTAGAGTTAGGTTCGAGTCATCAATTTAATTATTTAGTTATAATCAATTTAATTAGTTTTCACATGTCATATATAATTATTTAAATGAGTTTCTGCCTTAATTGAAATAATTTGACAGCGATATAGATATATTATCACATGGGTGTAATGCAGAAGATAACATAACTGTGGTGTAATTTTTACATTTTTTTTCCTTTTATTTTCATATTTAATTTTACTTTTTGCGTTTGTTGATTTATAAAAAAATTTATTTAATTTGAATTGTTATGCTTTGAAACTATCTCTCAATTATTTTTTATATTGTTTTTTCCACTCATCTTCGTTTATTTAAAAAAATATCAGATTCGAATTGTTATGCTTTTGAATTTGGTTAGAAGTTTGTATTTATTTGTGAGTTGGAATCTTTTTTATGATACTAATAGCCAAGAAGCAGTTTTTGAAGCCCTATCCTCCTCGTGTGCACCACCTACATAAATTGCTCGATCTTCGATCAGACGGTACCTTTCTAAGTTCCAATCCCTGACTTTGGGAAGAAATTGAATAGGACTTTACCTTTTACTTTTCCTTCCTTTTATAGGTAAGTGAGATAGTACTAGCACCCGGCAATTCTTCATTTAAGGAAGGAATTGAACAAATAGTGCTAGAAAAATGATAAGTGCAAGAGTCAAGTGTTAGCATGATTGGATTTCAAGTAAATTTGACAAAAAAAACAGTAGGTTAGTGCCCATGGCACACCACAATGATGCCCATGACTGTAACGTCCACCTTCGCAGCCATGAGGGGTAAGATTTGTAATATGAATACCCTTACACTTTGCAAATATATAAGATGCCATTCTAGGATTTCATTTCCTAATACCATGGCCAAAATGAACTCTTGCTTCTATCTTTGTTAATGGCATTACATCGGCAAATTTGAAGGAGTGTGAAAGTTTCAACTCATGAACCATCAAAAGAGATTCAATCTCATTTAGGGAGAAAGGATCTCATTGGGAATTCATTGCCGAAACAATAGGATCGTATTCATTAGCAAGTCCATAAAAAAAAAAATTAGCTTAGTCTTCTTCAGAGACAGGTAGCCAATCGAAATGAGAGCCAAAGCCAACCTCAAAGCGTAACTCTGGTATCAAAGGCAACTTCTCCTCATCCACAATGGTATAAAGTCAAAGTCGACCTCGAAGTGTGATCTGGTATCAGAATCAATCTCTCTTCGTCCACAATAGTATCAGAGTCACTTGACTCTTGTATCAAAGCCAAGCTCTCCTCATCCACAATGGTATTAGAGCCAAAACCAACCTCGAAGTGTGATCTGGTATTAGAGCCAATCTCTCTTCATCCACAATACTATCAGAGTCGCTTGACCATTTTATCAAAGCCAAGCTCTCCTCATCCACAATGGTATCAGAGCCAGAACCAACCTTAAAGTGATACTCTGGTATCAGAGCAAAACTCTCCTCATCCACAATGGTATCATAGTCAGAGCAATCTTGAAGCATGACTTTAGTAACAGAACCAACCTCTCCTCATCCACAATGGAGAAACAGTTCCAAGCATCACGAGAGGTAGAATAGCCTATGAATTGAGGAAGCATTGATCCAAAGATGGTGGATTGTAGCCGTCAATATTTTTTTTAAAGTATTATATGTTTTATCTTGTTTTTTAATAGCTAGAATAAGTGATTATTTGCCTTAAAACAAAATTCTTTAATAGATAAAGACTTTACTTTCTCATTTTTCAATGCATGCTATTAGTTTCTCTTTTTGATATAGTTTGCATAATATTCAAACCTATTCAAATACAATTAAAAAATTGTTCTATTTGTTTACCTTAGATCAATAAAAAAAATGATTCTTTCAATATTTCATAAGAAAAAATTTCTTTGGGAAAATATTGAGAACCGAATGAAAGATTCTTAAAAAATTGAGTAACTTTTTTTTTTTTAAAAAAAAATCAATTAGAAGACTTTTAACAAACAATAATGTCATCAACAAGATTCTCTTGGCTTTTTAATAAGAATATAATCAATCTTTTCCTTTAAAACGTTCTGAACACGGTATGATTTGGAAAACATTTCCTATTAAAAAAAAATCATTTTTTCAAAGCAAAACTCAAATTGTAGTCATTTAATTTAATTTTTTTAAAAAAAGAGCTTAAATGGGTTGACCATTTTAGGCCTGACTCCTTCTTGAAGTTTTAAATCATAAGCCCAGCCTTTGACGGGTTTGGGCTTAAACAGGCTGGCCAGATAGGCTCAGTCCAATTTCTCGACTTAATTCACCTTGCTAAAGTATCTTTTCAATACCAGTTAGTACCCAGAAATATTTTTTCAAAATCCTAAAATAATTTTTCAATATTATCCAGTATCCTCAAGTAATTTTTAATGCATCCAACATCCTAAAATATTGTACTAAAAATTACTTTAAAATGTTATAGTGTGTTAGATGCTTAGTGCCATTGGAAAAAAAAAATTATGCCCTGTTTGGTGCACGGAAGATTTGGTAATTAAAGAAAAGGAAGATTCCAGATCTTCCATGGCAGAGAATGTTTGGTTGCACCATCTTTCGAGAAGGTAAGTTTTGGCATCTAGAAGTGTTCTCATGATTAAGGGAAGATGTGATACCTCACAACTATCCATTTCAAATTAAACACTTGTGAAAATGAGAAAACATATATGGATTAATTCTCAAACTTGATATGAGGTTTTACCAATTTCGGATTTGATTTTACCAAGTTCAAAATATGAAATTCACAACTCACCATTTCAAATTAAACACTTTTGAAAATGAGAAAACAAATATGGATTAAATCATTTTATGGTTTAGATTTATTATTTTATAAAATTATTGTTATAATATTTTATAAATTAAAATTTATTGGTTTTTTATGCATTGCAATTATGAATGGTACATATTATCTTTCAAGAGTTTAAATTTATTTATTTATGTTTATAGAAATGTTTTTTGGTAAAAGGTTGTGCTATGGACTGGCCCAACGGCCCAGATCCATGCTACGGCCCAAATGGATCAGGAAGCATAGTTGGCATATCAGCAGGGAAGATCCGGTATCCTAACAAGATAGGATCTATCCTAACCAATATCCCGACATACTTGCCCCGAGTATCTCGGCCTCGAATCTTGCTCATTCCAAATATCTCGGCCTCGGAGATCGTGCTAGGCCAAGATACTCGCGCCGGACGCCTCTATAAATACAGAGGAACGCCAACCAGGTGCACACGTGCTGACTTATGCTCACTTTACATTCTATCAAACAGAGCACACACACCACCCCCTGGCCTCAGCCTCCAAGTATACTGCGAACTACGTGGACTTTGATCCCTTCAAATAGTACGTAGGCTCTAGGCTTGACAACCTAGTCAAGTCCGATAAATCTTGTTCTCAGAACAGAACATTGGCGCCGACCGTGGGGACTATAAACTTTTATCCCCGTGACCACTAATGGCGAACACCAGAAGCCACAGCAGAAATCCACCGCAGCAGGCTGACGGAGGCCCCCTGCAAAGCCAACCTTAGGCCGAGCCTAGCCAGCCGCAAAGTCAACCACGACGAGAGAACACCCCGGAGGGTCATGTTACCGGTACAACGACTTTCCCCCTCGCTGACAATCAAACACCATTGGAGGCACGCAGGGAGATTCCGACCCAGGACGCTCTGGCGCTAGAAGCCGACGTCCGCATCCTTAGGAGGACGCAAGAATCATTGCTTCAGAGATTCGAAGACAAGGAAAAACGGGATCACCTGCAACGACAGACAGACTTCCAAGCTTTCAATCAAATGATAAGGGAAGAGCTCGAGCGCCACCACCGACGCGGAAGCCGTAGAAAATCCCGAAGGGGAGAAGAAAGGGCCGCCACGAATAACAGTAGCCCGGAGTCAAGACGCTGGACCGACGGCCAGACAAGGAGAGAAGACAGATCTAGGCAAGAACGTCAAACGGCATCCGCGCGAAAGAGAGAACAGCTATTACGGATCTTAGAAAGGGAGGATCGAGGCCATAATGACAACCAGGACCGGGGTGATGACGAAAACCGCAATGGCCACAGGGAGGACTCAGACCCTGAAGTGCATCGTGAGGAAAACAGAGCTCCCCGGACGCCTGGCTCACCCTGGGAGTATAGGATGAAATACGTGACGGGATCTGGAAGAACTCCATTTTCAAGAGCAACAGCAACGGCTCCGTACCCGAACAAGTTCGATTTGGCCGACCTCCCGAAGTACGATGGGACTCAGGATCCACGTAATCACCTTGAGATTTTTGAGAAGCTAATGTGGGTCTGGTCTATAGACGGCCCGGTCATCTTGCGCCTCTTCTCGGCCACATTGACCGGACCGGCACACAAATGGCTAAACTCGCTGCCTAACAATTCCATTTAGAGTTTTGAAGACCTCGGACGTAAATTTGAGTTACACTTTGCCACGAGCAAGAACAACCGAAGTCCGAATTCACACTGAGTAGGATGAAACAGAAAAGGGACGAGACGCTGCAAAAGTACTTGGATAGGTTCAGAGACGTGGCAATGCAAGTACGATCTTTATCCGAGGGAGTTCATCTACGCTGCCAGTCAACGGATTAGACCCATCATCACGCCTGGCTAGGAATTTGTGCAAGAACCCAGTCTACACTCTGACTAAGTTCTATACCTGGGCAAAACAGTATCTGGATGTCGAACAAATGGAGATTGCCAATGCGGATGAATCCGAGAAGGTGAGGAATTCCTCGCCCGACGTAAGGGATCGGGCGGACAGGCAAAGGGCCGAGCCCCGGAGATGCAACGGAGACAGCCGACATCGGCAATAAGAATGCCGGTTAGGGGAACATGGAATGCCGACAAATAAAAGCTCTATTACAGCTAGATTTCGGCACCGCCCTACGCTATTGTTTGGTTATTTCTTACGTTATCGTTTGGTTATTTCTTTAAGTTCTCAAGTTTAAATTATCCTTTATTTTTACTTTGAACGATTCATGACCATTTGTAAGCTCTTTTGAGCCGTTTTCATTAATGAAGGATCCCACAAAGGAGATTCACCAATGTGCACAAGTATTTGCTTAAGCATGAAGCAGAGGTCAATAAGCCCGGCGAGAAGCCGAGGTCAATAAACCCGGCGTGAAGCCGAGGTCCATAAACCCGGCGTGAAGCCGAGGTCCATAAACCCGGCGTGAACCCGAGGTCCTGAAACCCGGCATGGAACCGAGGCCATTAAGCCCGGTCCAAAAAACGGCTCTGAGGTCGTGTACCCGGCCGCTAACAAAAACATCTAGATGTATGAAACTGGCCGTTGTACTCCGACAGGCATTGGTTAGAGCTCGGCAAAGGCGCCATACGTGGCCTTTCGTGAAATTGACACGTCAACGCTCGCCCGACTAAGCAAGCGAACTATCATGCCGACCCTGATCAGGTCAAAATGTTTGATTAGAGGCAGGTGAAGCCTCGGTTGAACATGTGATAGTTTAGCCCTTACGTCGGTTACCATTAATCCGACTAAGAGAAAAGTTGGAATCCGACTAGTGAAAGTTGGATGAGGTAGTGCGGTTAGTTATACCTGACGAGGTTGAGATAAGACAACCCTGCCCCAACTTCCCACATGTAAGTGTGGTAGAGTCAAGCGACTTATATTCATTACGGTCAACAAATATCTAAGCTCCCAGACGTAAACGCTGGTCGAGTATATAGACCTGTACTTAATGCGGTCGATAAACTAAACTCCTGGACGTAAGCGCTGGTCGAGTATATAGATCTGTACTTAATGCGGTCAATAAATTAAACTCCCGGACGTAAACGCCGGTCGAGTATATAGAAGAGTGACAGGGCACAGGTGCCCTAGCTGGGGAAAGCAGCATCACTAGAAGGCACCACCTCTTTGGACAGACTAGCCTCAGGAGCTCCTGACTCGGCCTCATCACCTCCTTGCAAGACGGAGCGAAACCCGGACACCGTCCTTCACATAAGCCCGGTAGGCATACCCGGCAAGGTTCAGGGATACGCCCAGATTCAAGTGCTTGGTTAGATCAAAGGCTGGGCCGAGGCAGTCCGCTTCAAATGAGGAATGATAAGTACATATTTTATGATTAAATAAGTAGGGATTTTGGGCGATATTGATTGATTTTATTAATATCTTGCACTTATTTAATTATCTTTATATACTTATCTATCTTTTAATTAAATATAGGATAAAATGATATTATAACAGAAAATCTATTAATATCCTATTTATTTGTGCAGGAATACTATATGATCTAAGAGAGGCAATAAATTAAATTGAAAATGATATAATATAATATATTATTATATTATAATATATTAAAGTCACCAAAGACCTAAAAGGAATTATAAAGAATCAGCACATGCAATCGGAGAGATGACGGATTGGAATCAATTGGAATGAATAAACGTCGTGGGACCCGCGGAAAAGGCCAACTCTAAGTTTATATATTAAAACCACGCACAACAAATAGGAGAACGCACGGAAGAAACAAATAGGAGAGCGGACGACGCAGTGACGGAAAAAAAGGGATAGAGCAAGACGCAGGAAGGAGTTTGATTTCATCTCTTTTCTTTTGTTAACCTAGCCATGCTAGGCTAGTTTTCTTTTGTAGTTAGGGCGGGGATGAACCCTATGCGAATCTAAAATATTTGTTTGGATTGTTTATTGATTCTTTATTTTCTTGATTGAATGAATTATCTTTACTTAAAGCTTTCTTAAAGACTGATCACCTTTTAGATTGTTCATAGGTTAGTGTATGACAATAGAGATGTTGGTACATTTAACCAGAACCGTTAATTCATCATAAAGTTGCATGATCTAGACATAGGCTTACGAGTTTATGCGATCTCATAAATTCTGGATTAGAATATGATCTTTTCAAACAATACTAAGACATTAGGTTGTTTTCAAAGATAACGGACTAAGGTAGCATCAAGACATTGGGACTTAGTCCAACTTTAGAGAATTGATCGTCAATCAAGAAAATAATAATGAATAAGGGATTCCATTTGAATTATTAGAGGAACATAGGGGGATTCTCATCCCTAACTGCGTTGTTTTTCTTGATTTTGGAATACTCATTTTTTTTACTCTCTCAACTGTTCTTGAATTCTTGATTTTAGATTCTTTTTCTTTATTTAATTCTTTAAATTCTGTTAACCCCATATTACTTATTCATCCAACTAAAGCAAAAATAGCAAAATTAGTGATTGAAGTACTATTCCTCGTGGGACGATCTTTTTCTCACTAATTTATTACTTATAACGACTGGTGCACTTGCCGAAGTCGCTATCAAGGAAGTTGTGTCAGAATGGGCTTGATGCACTGCCAGGAGAGCATCTTTGGTCAAGACCAACTCGGAGGAACGACATCTCGACGGAGGGAGTGAAATTTAAACCTCGGACATGAGATCCAGGTCAAGTTGGCAATGCACCCCGGCAGCCCAGAGCCCTCGACTGCCAGGCTGGGGGCAACAAGACAGGAGTGGCACCGTTAGGCTGTCAGCAACACAAAGCAACTTTGAAAAGCATCAACCGAGGTCGAGGCCAGCTAAGACAAAGAACCGAGGCTGAGGTAAGCAAAAGCAAAGTGCAAGGGGAAGGTAAAAAGATCGGGCCTCGGGAGAAAAACCCGGCGCTACGAATCCGAGCTAACAAATGAGTAGAAGGATACGAATCCGAACTCGTCAAAGACTCGGACGAAAGCATATCAAGATGGATACGAAATAAAGGCGCCTTGGCAGCCTAGAAACCATAAAGGCGCCTCGGCAGCCTAGAGACCTCTAAGCCCAGAAGGAAGGGCCGAAGTACGACGGACGCATCAAGTCCGCGCAGAAGTCACAAGCCGCCAGTTGTCAGTCGATGATAATGGCGAAGGCATAAGAATCCCGACCCTGAAGTTGGGGAACTCCTTCACATTACCTCGGATCCTTGAGGCATACCTCGGATCTTTGAGCAAAAGGCATTGGTAACCGGGGTCAATATGACACAACCCGACACTATGCGGTAGATAGGCAAGAGGGTATAGATTCACAACAATCTAGCCCGAGAAACCTGAGGAAAGACTCCAACCTCAGAGACAGGCAAACCGCCTCAGCATTATCCCAGATCCTGGAGACATTACCTCGGATCTGTGGAGTAGACGACTTCAATAGCTGAGATTGACACCTGGATTCAAACGCAAGGCGTCTCGGACCGATCCGGGTCAAGTAACACCCCAACCACTTAAAGCAGGGCGTCCTTGGCACGATGACGGGAGTTAAACCTTTCAAAGTCATGAGAAGCCAGGCCCCAGACGTAAAGCCACCTTATGGGCCACGACAGTTATATGCCGGTCCAACTGAAGTAGAATGCCCTGGCCTTAACAGGGGTCGGGGGCAATGTACATCTTGGCCGTCCAGAGGCCTGAATGACCAAGTTAGGGGGCAACTGTTACGGATCGGCCCAACGGCCTAGATCCATGCTACGGCCCAAATGGATCAGGAAGCATAGTTGGCATATCAGTAGGGAAGATCTGATATCCTAACAAGATATGATCTATCCTAACCAATATCCCGAGATACTTGCCCCGAGTATCTCGGCCCCAAATCTTGCTCGCTCCAAATATCTCGGCCCTGGAGATTGTGCTAGGCCAAGATACTCGCGCCGGACGCCTCTATAAATACAGAGGAACGCCAACCAAGTGCACACATTCTGACTTATGCTCTCTTTATTTTCTGTCACACAGAGCACACACACCACCCCCTGGCCTCACGCCTCCAAGTATACTGCGAACTACGTGGACTTTGATCCCTTCAAAGGGTACGTAGGCTCTAGGCTTGACAACCTAGTCAAGTCTAACTTTGATCTCTTCAAAGGGTACGTAGGCTCTAGGCTTGACAACCTAGTCAAGTCTAATACATCTTGTTCTCAGAACAGAACAGGTTGAATCTGAATCTAATCTAATGGTGGATAAGAGAAGAAAATAGGGATGAGAACAATAAAAGAAACTCAACCCGCACTCTACGTTAGCTCATAGTCTTTAAGCTTGGGGTTGACGAACACTTGTATCTTCGAGATTCTTCAGTAGGGAAAAAAAAACTAAAAAACGATGTAGAAAAAAAAAAGAATCTCTTGATGGAATAACCAAGGCTCAAGAAAATATTTAAATCATGCCACCAAATCAACAATTAAAATCAGATTTACGAAAAAAATTTAAAAATATATGCGTCTCCTCTCCTCAAAGAATCACGAGAAAGGGGGGGGGGGTGGAATCGAAGAATGGATGATGAAGAGAGATATTTATCAGGACGTTGAATTCTTTTATTCTTGTCGAGTCGTCGTCGTCGCAATCTTGTGGTTCATCGTTCTAGGAGGATGGTAGCGTAGTTCTCGTCGTCGAACCCCTCTCTCACTCATTTATCAATGAAAGTGAGACATGCAATTAGGGGGGATTGATCCAAAAACATATTAGAGGGAGCTAGGAAGAAGGAGAGTGATTGCATTTTTTTTTCCTACCAATAAATAAATATATAAGGGCATTTTTGTCATTTTATTATTTCGAAAAAGATAAATCATGCCATCACACTTTTTTTAAGTATTATGAATATTATGAGTACATTTTTTTCTATCTTTTAGCATTTTTAAAGTTCTTTTTTAGGAACTTTCCCTTATTTGGGTGCATGTGTATATATGTTTAAAAAATTGGGGAAAATAAATTATACTATTCGATATATAAAAAAATATAGTTTTTAAAAGGAAAAACCTATAAAAAGACGGTTAAATTAATCAAATTCTAATTTTGATAATTGAATTTAATAAATTATAAATTAGATTATATTACACAAGAATTAGAGATTTATAAATTAGACTAAATTACATCCATACCCTAGTTTAAATCAACTGAAAAAAACTGACCTAGAAAAAACAAATCAGAAGTTTGGGTTCTCACAATATTAGCTGTGTAAGAGATGTTATCATGATGATGATATTAGAGAAACATCCAATAATTATTTGTGTAGGGCTGGGACTGGGATTGTTCTAGGTGGGAGTGCCCAGTTTTTTTCAGAAGCAAGAGCTTCTGTTGATATAATACTCACGGAGTACTAAATAAAGACGGCGACTGAGGCTTCTGATATTCTTACATCCGCATCTCACAAACTCGATCTTGAATCTGCTCTTACTAAAATGCAAGCCAGCAAGAACAGGGCACTGTATTCAAAGGGGTTTGAACATGGTGTAATACTTCTGCTTTCTCCTTATGCCAAACTGTCTCTTTTGTTCTTAATACTATCTCTGGTCCTAATTATAAGAGCTAGTTGACTTTCTTTGGAGAGATCCTAATTATAAGAGCTAGTTGACTTTCTTTGGAGAGATTAAGGAAGTTAATAAGTTATTTAATCATTTCATATGTTATATTCCTTAAATTATATATTAGTTTATTAGTTAAACTAATCAGTTTGAAGAAAAAAAAAATAAAACTAAAAATACTCTAAAGTAATTTAATTAGCTTCCTTAATCTCTCCAAAAAAGTCCACTCACTCTTATAATTAGGACCGAAGGGAATAATATATAATTTTATATGTTCCAATAGGGGAATGCTTTGGATTGTAGGTTTATTATAAACGCCGTTCATGTCTTTTTTTTTTTTTTTGCTTTTAGGTGAATTTTTTGAGTCGTTTGAATCTATCAACTATGGAGCATTGGATACAAGTTGGTCCAATTTCTGAATTCTTAGTTATGTTACATAACCTTATTAATAATTTGTTAAGTTGAGTGATCCAATTAGAATTTGATTAATTCAACTATCTTTTTATTGGATTTTATTTTTATAAAAAGAATTTAATTACTTTTAATATCTTATACTCCTCCTTTCTTAAATTCCACTTACACCTCCATACAAACTAGTTCTACATTTATTACTAGCATGTACAAATATTTTGAGTAAAATTTATTGATTACTTCTTTATTTTACCTAAATTACAGAAAATCCTCTTTTATTTTGAAAATGTATATAAACTTCGTTTGAAATATAAATGCATGTTACAAAAATACCCCTTACATATTTGAGATTTCATTTTCATCCATCTAACCGCTAGTTGATCATCAAGTTTGACCATTGAATATTTGTTTTTATCAAAATATCATGAATAAACATTTATATTTTATTGAAATATTTTTTTTATACAGAAAAGTAATTCTAATGCATATATGTTCAAAATTTCTAATATATAATGGAATTTATTAATTATATTATATTATAAATTTTAAATTTTTTTATCATATTTATTAAAATTTATTTATTTAGTATTCTTTTAAATGACTAAAAACATATTTCTTTATTTTTATTTTATTTTATTTTTTGTCATGACACTATGATTAAAAACATATTTGAAAGGCATATTTTTATTCACCATATGTTATGGATAACAAAAATTTGAGGTATTATATATCTTATATTAATTTGAAATTTTGAATTATTTAAATACATATTTTGCACAGTCATTTCTAAACATGTTTATTTAAGTATTCATCTATTAAAAGAATTAATCATATTTTTAATTAAGTTTTCTATATTTACCGTAATTAAATGAATTAAGTCATTGTCTCAATATGAAGAAAAATGAACAGGTAACTATTTGCAAAAGGAAAAAATAAATTATGAAAAAGAAACACTCTCAAATTACTTTAACAATTTTGGCCAATATTATGGAATTAATAATAATGAAGAGTAAATTAGTTGATAAAATTTATTTTTTAATATAAATTTTAATAAAAAATAAAAATCCTTAATAGAGTTAACAATTTAGACTTAAATATATGTTTTTAGAATAGAGAAGAGGTTTATATAATTAAGATATAATGCAAGAGAGATTAGACTATTTTACTCTAACATCTTTGAAAATATCTTATACATTTAGGTTAAGGGGCAACTTTACCCGAGAAGATTTCACTGAGGGGCAATCATATTCTAGAAGTGTCAAAATATGAGCAATTTTGGCTATCTCAATTAGTTTTGATCATTAGTGTATCAAATATGATGAGTTGGAAGTTTAAGTGTCATCTACATTATTTTTGTTAAGATGTAGATTGGTCTAAAAAGTTTTAAATTTAACTTTTAAAAAAATAAAATAGATGACGCTTAGAATTTTGAGGCAAATTTGCAACCTAATAAGGGTCCGTTTGGGAGTTGCTTTTGGAAAATGATTTTCACCATTTATGAGGTAAAACCTAGGTTTTGGAAAATGATTTTGGAAAAAAATTATAGTGTTTGGATGTTTTTATCAAAATAGCTTTTGGGGGATCAAATTTATAAAAAAGGACATTAACTTTTTGTATAATTGCATTTAAAGGATAAAGTGATATTTTAAATATTATAAACATTTTATTCAATAATAAATACCAAAAATTATATAAAATTGTTAGAAAAAATAAATTCACTGCAGTGGTCTATCCCATCTCCACTATTGCCGAAAGGCCAAAACCAAAGAGAATGATTTTTGGGGCTACAAGTGGAATGGGAGTGGTGGTGAAAGTGCGAGGCGGGCTGTTTGGGGAAGAGAGAGAATAACATTGCAGGACATTTTGAGGTTTTTGCAGTGAAGTGGGGCCCAAGAGCTTGGTAGAGAAAGCTAAACGTAAAAAAAAATAAAAAAAGTTGGATTCGCCAAAATCTAGGTTTTGGACTCAAAACCTAAGTTTTGGATCCAAAATGATTTTTGAAAAAAAATGAGGTGTTTGGCAGGGTTGTAACAAAACCTAAGTTTTGTTTCCAAAACCTAGGTTTTGGAACCCTCAAAGAGGCTCTAAAACTGATATGAAATTTGATCAACTAACAGTAACGACTATAACAAAATTGTGATTGACTGTCCATGAAAACTTCCCGGTAAAATGACGGATCTCGATTCTCTCAGAATCGGTTCCCTCAGTATCTCTTAATATCTTTACATTTGAGCCGTCCAAAAATTGATCTAAAGGTCCAGAATCATTAATGACAAAAAACCGCGTATGATAAAAACTACCGTACACGATTTTTATAGAAATTTTAAAAATTCCTCTTTAACCATTAGATTCGTTAAATCTTGGGATACTACGCGGAAATCCGCTTCCGTAAGATATTGTCCTGGTGATTTCGAGAAGCTTCGATTTTCTTTGTCTGTGACCATCAATACTGGAGACTTTTTTCAGTGTCTTCCGCCATTTATCAGCCCAATCGATTCTGCGATCCGTGTTGGAGGTCCCCAGCTGATTACTGTGATTCTTAACGCTATAGGGTCGTTCCCTTATTTCTCTGATTTTATCGCAGCTGTATTTTGAAGGGAGTCAAACATGGCCGGTGGTGGCAATTTTATGCATAGGGTCATCTCTTACGTGGTAAATGAATTGGTTGTCAACAGTCTTGCTAACAGGTACCATTCTAATCAATTTTTAATTTCGTTTTGCTTTTTACGTATGATTTTGTGATTCTAAGCTTCTTTGAAGTTTGTTCGTCCCAATTTAGCGGGTAATTATCAAACGTCGAAGTTGTGTAGCGTCAATAGAAACTTGATTGCTATGTAAATAAGGGATTTTGAGAGAATCTCTTGCCACTATAGGTTTTTCATGACTCAGTGATAATTGGTGCTTTTTGTCTCTTTGCTCAAGGTGATATAGGTTTGTTTATAATAAAATCCTAATTGCCAGAAAGTTAACAAGGTGGATTCGATTCATGTTGTCTTTGAATTTATGGGTATGTTGATTACAATATGTCTTTTTTGTAATATTGTTGTTTTACGTAATCTTTGAATGTTTCTATTGTTTGGACCTTCACTTTTGGTGGCTTGCAAGGCCACAGAGATCTTCCTGTTCACAATCTCCAAGCGTTATTTTGTGGAAGTTTGTTTTTACAATCAGCATGTTGACTGAAGCTTCACAATTAGGCTGTCAGGACTGACTGTACCTGACAAGCTTGCTCCCTTCGAATTCTCTACTTATCTGCAGTGTAATGCACTGCTCATTCACTGCTGTATAGAGCTTGAGAACAGTTTTTCCTTCATGGTGAGTATTCATGAAGGAAAAACTGTTCGAATTCTCTACTTACCTGACAAGCTTGCTCCCTTCGAATTCTCTACTTATCTGCAGTGTAATGCACTGCTCATTCACTGCTGTATAGAGATTGAGAGCAGTTTTTCCTTCATGGTGAGTATTCATGGGCTGAAGTTGGTATATATTTCCAGGTGCTTGAGCAACCTAGTCATGGAGCCAGTCTTGGAAATAACTAATTGCGGAGAGCTTTGTTTTTACAATCAGCTTGTTGACTGAAGCTTCACGTTTAGGCTGTCAGGATTGACTGCACCGTACAAGCTTGCGCCCTGGAGCAAAATAGTCTCAAATTCTCTAGTTATCTACAGTATAGTGCTTCATTCACTGCAATATAGAGTTTGGAAATACTTTATTCTTCGTGTTGAGTATTTAGGGGCTAAAGCAGGCATGCATTTCCAGGCGCTTGAGAGAGCTAATCATAGGGTCACTATTGGGAATAAATATCTGTGGAAAGCTTGTTTTTACAGATTGTTGACTGAAGCTTTACGTTTAGGCTGTCAGGACTGACTGTACCTGACAAGTTTGCTCCTTGAAGCAAAAGAGTCTCAAATTCTCTAGTTACCTGCAGTGCAATGCTTCGTTCACTGTAGGATAGAGTTTGAGAATATTTTTCCTTCATGGTGAGTATTTAGGGGCTGAAGTTGGCTTGCATTTCCTGTTGTTTGACAAAGCTAATCATGGTATCATTCTTGGAAATAAATATTTATGGAAAGTTTGTTTTGACAATCAGCTTGGGGACTGAAGAAGCTTCATGATTGAGCTATCAGGACTGACTGTACCTGACAAGCTTGCCACCTGAAGCAAGAGTCTCAAATTCTGTAGTTATTTGCAGTGTAATGTTTTGTTCACCGCAGCATAGAATTTGAGAATAATTTTTTAGGGTCTGTAGTTGGTATATGGTGTATGAGAAAGCTAATCAATGGAAGTAGTCTTGGAAATAAATAGTAGTGTAAAGCTTGTTTTCACAATCAGCTTGTTGACTGAAGCTTCGTTATTAGCCTGCCCGGACTGAATATGCCTGACAAGCTCTCTTCTTGAAGCAAACTAGATGCAAACAGGAGAACCTAGGAAAATAAATAACCGAACAAAGACAGACATGTCTGGAAATGCTTCTAGAAATGCAGGATCTTGAGAGTGCCGAGCTTAGTTGGGATGTTTGCTCTAATTTCTGGATGATTATATGTTGTGTGTGATCTATCCTCTTCTCTTTTTATAGACCTTCAGTCCATTACCTTCTCCCTGGGATATGTCCAAACCTGAGCTCCATGAGATTCGGGATCCTCTCACGTTCGTCTTCATGGTAGTAACGGTCTTCATTGTGGGTGCAGTTTGTGAATCTTACAGCTCGTGCTCTTTTTAACCATTTGTATTGGGCTTCCATTTTCTTCCCCCTCTTCTGCTTCTTGGGCTGTTTCTGGACTTGCATGGCATTTAATCATTTCTAGACCATCCATGTATACAAGGAGTCTGGGCTTTTATTTATTATGCGATTTGTTGAGTTTGATGAACTATGCCATTATCGATTGTGCAGCAAAGAACACATACTTTTTTTTTTTTTTAAAAAAAAAACCTAGTTTGAGTTTGATTACACAAGTTGGCTATCAAACATCAACAAGATGGTATCTAAATAGCACCCGGATTCTGTCTGCTTCTGCAATATTAAGCATCCCTAGTTCCCTACTTCTTAGGTTGATTGTGCCGTGTGCCGTGTTCCGTTTAAAGGCATGTCAGTACAGCTATAACTACATATCCCGTCATTGCACTCTGGATGATGAAATTCTCATTCCAGCTTTTATACAGCAAGTTGGTGATTTATTAGTATTACATTTTACTTCTCTCATCTTGATGTTTTCTTGTGGATTCGTAGCCCTGCATTTCAGAGATTTGCTGTGAGGACATCAAGGAAAATCGAGGATGCTGCAATTAAAGGTAGTAGTAATAGCAAACCACCTAATTGGTTTTTTGTCGGTCATGTTAACAAATCAGTTTGATCTAAAATCTAAATGCTTTGTGTTCTAATAGGATCTCAGATGAAAGAGGGGGTAACTGAGCTGTTCAAGGACCTCTCAAAAGATATGGAGGTAGCTTATATATTGCCATGTTTTTAAATATTGGCTAGACCAAGAATTCAGCTTCGATGGTGTTATGCTGATTCATTTTGTCAATCAACATAGATGTTCTTTTATCCAATTACTACTAATGCTCAAAAGATTTATTATTCTGAAAAGTGAAAAACTAGCTTGTTTATATACTAATATTGGAGAATTGAGTTAAGAGTAAGCTAAATAGATCTTTTGTGAGTTTTACTGTTGCATAGAGCTTTCGTTTTATTTTCAGAACTTGCACAGACACCTATTAATAATGAATGTGTTTTGTTTTTTTGGGTAATGGCAGTCGTTTAAGAAGCGGTAATTGGTGGAGATGGAATAACAACATCCTTAACCTCTGGCTAAGGATAGTGCTGGTGGAGACAGACAAGCCTTCCTCGCCATCTCTCTGTTTTTTTTGTTAGTTTAGATTTTGCTTAGTTTTTGTGATCTCAGGATTTTTTTTTTTTTGGGGGGTCAAACGTCAGGAAGGAATTCACGCGGCCTTGTTTGGTCATCTGAAAAAGAATTACTGGTGTTAGTTTCATGGATATATTGTGGTTCGGAACAAGGATGCATATGTGATTCCTCTATGTATATGAAGATGCTTTGTTGATCTTGTTCATAGTTTCAACTGTGAAGAAGAGAGGTTAGAAACTCACATTTACATAAATAAATGCAAAACTCACTAGTGTTTGAGATTTGAAGATGTGTTCATGTTTGAGACTTTAAACTCCTTTTACATACTTACCTCATATATCGTAAAATACATTAAAAAAGTAGTTTCTATCGTTAATTATAACGTGCACTCGTAATTTTTAAAGCCTTTTAATGATTACTAACTAACAATAAATAAAATTTGCTAAGCATCCATGATTAACTAAAAGTAGGAGGGTTTCAATATCTTACAAAAATAACGTATAAATTTCCAATAAAAGAATTGTTGGGAGAAGTTCCTCTACTATAGAACCCACTCGAATTCTAATTAAGCTGGTAGTATCTAGTTTTTTCCTTAAAAAGAAATCAATACCTCATTGTTCATGTTCGAATTAATAAAATGTTCTCATATAAACTCATGAGAAACTAAATTTATGGTAACTGGTAAATGGGCTTTGGCAAAATCCACATGGTAATAACAATATGAGCATTTAAATATTATACTACGAAATTTAGGTTCTGTCAATTATAAGTTAACTGCATCAAGCAACTGATAATGCCTCTCTTGTTTCAATTTTCGGCTCGGGGAGAGACTAAAAAATGGGTTAAGTAACAAATTCATCCCGAATATATAGGCTGAGGAATAATGTTGCTTTAGAAATTTTTCTTGTTTTAATGTTGTACTGGAAATTGATGTTAGCAATTTTCGTTAAAAAGTTATCAATGTCAGTCTCTTAATTGAATAAGGCAATATTATTACATTTTGAAATTTTCAGAGTAACATTGCTATTCAGTAAAAACTTCCTCAACAAATTTGTTACTTAGCCCTTAAAAAATAGATGTAGTAAAAGGAAGGAGGTGATTAAGTCATTAAACAACAATTTATTATTTGGAAATACTCTTTTCAAAAAAAAAAATTGCCAGAAAAATACTGTTTCCAAATAAAAAATAGGGAGAATAACAGTCAGGTTTCAAAGACCATAAAAAATTATAAAAAAGTTCCAACAGAAATTCATATATAAAAAATGTCCATAAAGACATTTTTTATATTTTTATTAACAACATGAAATGTTATATTTACAACAAAATTTTAAAACCTAACCATTCACAACAGAAAAAAAAAACTATGTTTGCAACAGGAAGTATCATATTTACAACAAAATTTAAACACATGGGATTTGTTTCAAATTCAAATCCCTAAATGTACAGAAGTCATTTACAACAGAAAAAGGCTAGATTCACAACAAGAAGTGCTATACTCATAACAAAATTTAAACCTAACCATTCACAACAGAAAAAGTCATCTTTACAACATGGAGTGCTATATTTACAATAACATTTAAAAACCTGGATTTTGTTTCAATACAAATAATATTATGTGAATTTATGTTGGGACTTTTATGTAATTTTTTATGGTTTTTAGGACCTAATTATCATTTTCCCTAAAAAAAAAATAAGGGGTAAAAAAAGAAGTCCTAGTACGTTCCCCAAACCAACTGACGGCGGCAAAAAAAAAAAAAAAAAACAAAAAAAAAAAAAAAAACAAAAGCAACCTCGCGCCCATTGAATTGTGTTAAACCCTTCATCGGCGTCGACTGAGGTTTATCGATTAGTTTTCCTACGCAGAGAGTTCGACTTTTTCTTTTGTCCAAAACAGAGACTTCAACTGATGGCGACCATCGTATCGAGCAAGTCTAACCAATTTCGCTACGTCGGTCGCATTCTCTACTCTCAGATTCTTCGCCAGAGCAGATCGACTACGCTTTCACCACCATCTCCATCTCCCAATCATCTTCATTGTTCAAATCTCCCGCTCCATCGTTTGGTTCGGTTTTCTCTATTCATTGACCTCAGTCAATTTTCTGTTAAAAAACATTATTCTGATTACTAGGAGGAATATCAAGTGCTCTTCTTTTGTTCTTGGTCTATTCATTCTTCTTTGATGTATATTATTTCAGTTTAGTTTAATTTTTTATCTATGAATCTCTCTTTATCTTTTAATTTTAGGTTGGACCTCAAGGTTACGGTAATGGATCTTTGGTGCTATGTCAGAGATTTCTATCCAATACTGTAGCTGGTAATGCCAATCCAGAAAAACCAGCATCCAATAGCTCCGCTAAAGATAATTCTGACCAAGGAAAAGAATCTGGGGAATCGAATCAGAAGGCTGACGCTGGAAAGTCCGTGCGTGGAGGAGTGAGTATCTATATCTAATGTTCTTCATGCTATTTTTCTGCCATGACCCGATTGTAAACTGTGTGATTTGATTTCTACAGCGAAAGTATGTGATTCTAATGTAGGTATAATATGAATCTTAATTCGCTGACCACTTTCCTAATGTGTTAGCATTGGAGTATGGTTCTTTCATGTCATCTTCCCTTGGTTGTTTGTATTTATTTGGGTGATTATCTAATGTTTGTTTTTAGTATAATAATTAATCGATTCCCAGACTTTAAAACGATTTACATCTTATGCTTTCGGGATAAATTGGTTTGGGGCACTTATGAGCTGGTTACGTTGTGATTTGCAGCCTGTTTCATGGTTGAGCTTTCTTTTACTGGTCGCTACTGGAGCTGGGCTGATATACTACTATGATAGGCAAAAGAAACTTCATATTGAAGGTAGATTACTATGGTGAGTTAAGTGTTTTCTAGTTTTGACTGTGGAAGTGAACTATATTGACATACACCTCTCCATTAAAATGTCAAAAAACTTTAATAAGTCATCTTTAATCCATGGTTAGCTTGAATTACTTTCCCTTTCTTTTATTTTCTTTGCAGTCTGTGGGCTGCAACAACTTGGATTGAAAAGTTTGGATTTAATTGGATGGATGAAATTTAAAATGAATGTCTCTACTCTGTAAAATGTGGTTCTGATACAATAGCAGCATTAATACAAATAAGTCCAAGAAATGAACCAAAACAATAAAATAAAAATTAACAGATACTCGTCAACTTAACTAGATCCATGACAGGGCTCACACATAGCAAGCAACCATCAGATGCACCCCTATAGATATGGTAGGAAGAAAATTGTGCAAAATACAATTAATTGATGTAAGGACATATAATTCATTTGCTTGATTGTATTCATCTGAGATAGGGAATATATACAAACCACAAAGAGGAGGAGCCTTAGTCATTATGGCTCATAAATACCTTAATCTCTATAACCTTGCTATCACCATGTTCTTGCAAGATATTAGAATATCTACAATAGACGAAAGAATATCGCCTGTTTTCTTTTACTCTAACAATTAAAAAGTTGGATTTAATTTGTATTTCTGCCCCTTCTTTAAGGTAAACTTCATTCCATAGTTACCTTTGGATTGCCCCTTTTATGTAGTATGCACGTCCTTGCACAACTGTAGATTATTTTTTATGCGCAAAAAGCATCTTTCTTTCTTGGAGCGTGTCACAGTGGTTGAAAGATAATTTGATCAGTGCATTTTTCCATTTTCTCAAAATTTCTATCTTTTGGTTGATCGAGTGTCATACATGCTGTGAGTGTTTGAAGAATCATGGATAATTTCTTTTGTTGTTGTTCCCTGTTTAAATTTAACTTTCTTTAATGTAGAAATAAACAATGCTTCAAAGGCAGTTAAGGAAGGACCTTCTGCTGGGAAAGCTGCCATTGGGGGTCCATTCAATCTGATCAGCCACGATGGGAAGCACGTAACTGAAAAGGACTTCTTGGGAAAGTGGACACTGATTTATTTTGGCTTTACTCACTGTCCAGATATCTGCCCAGATGAATTAATAAAATTAGCAGCTTCAGTTGATAAAATAAGTAAGTTTGTGACTTGCCATTGTTTCTATTTTATGACGATGAGATGTTAAATCTACTCAAAGTGCGGCATTGCAATGATTTGTGAGTTTCTATCTTATATTTTGGCGTCAACCTTTGCTGTACTTCTGATCCTGTGATGCGGACTTAACGATAACCATATTTGTCTGTTATTGTTTCCTGCAGAGGAGAAATCTGGAATTGAGATTGTACCGGTTTTTATTTCAGTTGACCCTGAGAGGGATACTGTTGAACAAGTACGAGAATATGTCAAAGGTACTTGGGTCATACTTCATACAATAAGATTGGTTATGCTTATAAAGGAAGATAAAAGAAGGATGAGTAAATAAGATTGGTTAGTTATGCTTGTTTTCTAATATTTTGTTTTATTTGTATATATCAGAATTTCATCCAAAGTTGATTGGATTAACTGGTAGCTCAGATGAAATACGAAACGTTGCACGCTCTTATCGTGTTTATTACATGAAGACAGATGAAGAAGACTCAGATTATCTTGTTGATCACTCCATAGTAATGTATGTATTATTCCTAACCTTGAGATATGCTACATTAGATTTTACATAATTAAATGCCCTTGCTATATGCCATAAGGAAAGGTTCTAGACCTAGTGTTCTGTTATTTTTCTCCATAATTAATTGCATGATCCATTAATGTATGCCTCTTACTAGGGTGACTTTTGTTGAATATTAATCTTTCATAACATGGGGCTTCTATTCAGGTACTTGATGGGGCCGGACATGCAGTTTGTAAAATTCTTTGGGAAGAACAATGATGTTGATTCTCTTACTGATGGTATTATTAAAGAGGTAAAGAAGTCCAAAAAGTAACCTCCAAACCTGGACAAATCAGAAAATGTGGCCTGGTGATTATCTGGCTTCTTCTTCCCTTGAGGTGCTTCTAGAGAACTTTGAGTTACGAATAAGCAACTTACTTGATGAAACTGTTTTTAGAGGTTTTCACTATACTTCAAAATTTTGAGATACATTTAAGTTGATTAGTCAAATTTTTAAGTTAATAAGGATGGAATATAAAAGATCCTGTTACTTGTGTGGATCTGGAGATCCCATGTATCGGAGTTGTCTTATTCGCCATTAGATTGGCCCTGATTTCATAGTGAGATCTTGTAGTGAATATACAATACCTTGATGCAAAAGTATACTTCCTTTCTTTTCTTCCCTTTGTTTCTCATTTTTGGAACATAAGGGAGAGATAATAGCCTTAAGATACGAACAACCCAACAAATCATGTCCCCGATGAGCCTATCTGCTTCTATAGCAGAATGAGCAAGCCTATCAATATATAATATATTTGTCAGCTTCTATAAACATGTGATCATAAGTTTTTTTTTTTTTTTTTCTGAAAAAAAAATTCATACATTATTTTTATCAATACCAGATCATTGGTTCTACTTGTATTGCTAATATATGGCTGAGTTGACCTGTTGCGTGGTTTTTCAATTAAAAATATATTTTTATTATTGATATTTATTTGGCAAGAAGACATAAGAAACTTTAAAAATAGTAAAAAAAAACAAAATGGTGTTTAGAATATTTATAATACTAGAGAAATATTACGCTTGATTTGTACTTTTTGAAATAGAAAGAAATGACATAAATGTCTTCACAGATTTTTTTTAAAACAAAAAAAAAAGAAAAAGAAGTAGCCCCACCCCTTACTGCCACAGGAATAATTATTAGCAAACTAAAAAGATTTGTCAAAGAATTCACCATATTTTATTAGGTTTTGACAATTTTTGTTTTCTAAGTAAAAAAAATCACACTATCACGGTAAACTTTAGTTAAACAATTTATCACGTTTTATTAGGTTTTAACAATTTTCGTTTACAAAATAACAAATCTACAATACCAAACCATTCATTAGTTTTGTTAAGAAATTCGTTATATTTCATGAAGTTTTGCAAACTTTTTGTTTACTAAATAAAAAATTCAAACTATTAGGTCAATAGGTCATTCACAATTTTTATTAAGGACTTCATAATATTTTAATAGGTTTTTAACAATTTTCATTGCCAAGTAACACATTTAAATGAAAGTTGTGAAAACCAGATGAAATGTGGTAAATTCTTTAATAAAACTTGTGAAATACATAATAATAGAGATTTTTTACTTAATAAATAAAAGTTGTTAAAACCTAATAAAATATGGTGAATTCATAATTATTTCTATAGGAGGTCTAGCAGTCGCCAATCACTGCCTTCCAGCATGAATGCCCCCCCCCCCCCACCCGCGGGGTGTTCTTTAAAAAAAATGTATGAGAGAATTTGTGTCATTTCCTTTTTATTACAAAAGAGATACATTAAACCTAAACTACCTTACTCAGACCAAACTCTACTTTGATGTTATAAATCCTCAAAACACCTTTTTGTCTTTTCTTATTTTTAAAATTGTTTTTCATTCTTTTTTTCCATTATTATATTCAACTCTACTGAAAACTTATTTCCCGCGATATTATTATGGAAACGTAGAAACAAATAATCAGGGCAAGTCATCTGGACCCTGGTTATTATTGTTGTGGTTATTGTGCTCATAACTGAACTAAAAGAGTAAATTACAAATCGCCAATTTTTTTTTTTTAAAAGAGAGAATAAACTGCTGTACATGAAAATTACTACCTCCGGTCCTAATTATAAGGCATAGTTGACTTTGTTTGGAGAAATTAAGGAAGTTAAATAAATTACTTAATCATTTTATATGTTGTATATCTTTAGATTATATATTAGTATGTGAGTCAAACTAATTACTTTGAAGAAAAAAATAAAAAGAAAAATACTCAAAGTTAATTTAATTAGCTTCCTTAATTTCTCTAAAAAAGTCAACTATGTCTTATAATTAGGCCTGAGGGAGTATTAAACTTAAGAGAATAAACTACTGTACATGAAAATTATTAACCTTAAGTTTGATCAAAGTAGATCAACTGTGATGAAATATGGAACCAAAAATCTTCAGAGTTATCTTCTCTTATTGCTATGGTTTAATCACAGGTTCGGTCAACTTGTGTAATTATTATGAAATAAAATTAATAAAATTTACTTTTATCTCTATGCTCAAAACTAATATCTTACTACGCCAAGTAGCCTTGTAGCTATGGGAGTTAGACCATTGGTTAAGTATGGTTGTTCTCGCTGGTGGCAATGTTCTCCAAGCAGTGCTGTAAATTCTTCAGCCTTGGTGTGTTATGTACGTATCAGACCACTCTGTTAAGTGTTAACTTAGGTGGGGTTATCTAAAGTTCGTCATCTCTTTTGATGCTGACGACCAGGAACTCAATTTATACCTATAAAACCCACAACAGATTCAATCAACTTTGGCTCAACTTCGACAGTTTTGGATATTTCACAAGGAGAATTACTATGGAGTCTCAAAGAAGGAAATGTAAATACCAAAAAATCCTAATAATAACACCAGAACTTGTTATTGCATAAGTTCTAGTGATGACATTCCTTTCGTAGGATGAAAAATCTTATTAAGACATTCTAAACGTATAATACTAAATTAATAGGTTTATATTTTCGTTGAATAACTTGACAGTAAGAATTCTGAAAACTGTTTGTACCCAAAAAAGAAAAGAAAGGAGGAAAAGAAAATCCCTTGAACGGTATCTATAGTTTTTCCAAAGGAAAATATGGATATATCATATCTGACCTGCTCAAAAGTTGTGGTTGCTTGAAGCAAGGATGAAGCATGTGGCTCTCTGAGCATATTACATGTCTATTTCGGAGGCTATGGTCTTTCCTAAGTAAATCTGTTGCATCTCCTCTCTCCAAATCTACAAGAACAGAAATCACATTAAATTGCTTTCACAATTGACCCAGATCATGTAATATGTTTTTGAAATATATGCAACTATAACAATGAATCTTTAAATTACCCCTTTATCTTTAGATAACTTGTTTCAGCCTTGTTTGAAGAAGAATGTAGTGCAAATTATTAAAGCAAATAATGTGGGAAGTTGGCAAGAAAAGATGGATAAAATAGTTAGATATGGCCAAGCATTTATCAAGTTCATACCATGTGCCGGAATTCTACCCGAATGTGGGGAACATTAGTTTTGTGAATGTCATTTCCATCAGGCCCCTTTTTGTAATACTCATTGCCAATCCAATGTGACTGAAATAATAAAATCACCCATCAGTTTGCATCTACAAATATCTCAATAGTCATCAACAAAAAGTACAACTTCCAATTACTTCAACTATTCTCTCCAACATGGATAAACAGAGAAGCCAACCTAACAAAAATTTATTATGCATTAAAACTTGAAAGACTCCACATGTTTACATGAGCATTTGAGCCAGCATCTAACCAGAGTAGCCTTGTACTAATGTTTTCAAGTTTTCTTGTGTTTACTCAAATCATTTTATTCTGATATTAGGATAAGAAACACTAAAATTTAGTCGAATAAAAAAAAATATATATTCTCTTGAAAATACCAAAGCCTTGACCCCAGGTTTTTTTTTTTTTCAATAAGACAAAATTTTAGGTGAGATTGGTTTTAGGGGTTCACTAAGCTAGGGCCTGCCTCCAAACTTAAGGGTTTACCAGGCCAAGGCACGCCTCTAAATTCAAAGAATGTTTATAAAAGTACTTATATATCACCGCTAGAAAAGTTCTCACGTCAGCAATGAGATTTGAACTTACTATCTCATGGGTTATGAGCTAACTCCTTACTAACTAGACTAGCCTTTATGGTATCTCAACCCTAGGTATGCCTCGGGAGTCGGGGTAGAGGTTTTTATTCGTATAGAAGATTCAGGATAAGAGGGGTACCTTTAAGACATGTGAGAAACCAGATTGATACACTGAATTACGGGCAATCTCACATAAATCACAAGAGCTCAATTTCCAAACCTGTAGGTACAACAAGAAAAAGTGTAAACATTGTAAGTATTGTTCGTCTATATGCTATGCAAGGAGGGAGAGAGAGAAACTCAGTTGTCTCACAGAAGCAGCTATGCTATATTCTTCAACCAACGGTTCTTTCGTTAAGTGAATTTGAAGTGGGTCATCGGTAGAAAGTGACACATTCAGACCCCGTGAGAAGAATGTTGGAAAAGGATTCCGACGGTAATCCAAAAATAGAGAGTTATTACTCAAAGGAGACATAGCCAACCCAATCTGATAACAAAAAATACATCAAAACCAATCAGTTACAGCCAAGGAGCAAAAATCCAAACCAAGTAATAGGTTGAAAAAAGGCCAGACCTGAGCTAGGTAATACAAATACTGAAGCACGGGAGATTTTCTCAAATTAATTCCATGTGCAATGTTATGAGCAGTGAGAAAGGCCGCAGCTAGATGGTCAATATCACCAGCCTGTGTACAATATGATGATGCATGACATAATGTAGCCATGCAACAAAGTCCAAACAAAGAAAATATACTCTGATACTTACCTCTCCACAATGAGGGCGGAATTTGATTGTTGTCATTCCCTTTGATTCACGAAGCTGAGAAATAAGTGAATCACATCAATGAATATATCAAAACCAAGTTAAGAAAATCCATATGAGAGATATCTTGGGAAAAATGTGCACTAGAGTCTGTTCTCTTATTTGGTGGGAAAACCCTCAAACAAGAACTACTCAATCAGAAAGACTGATAAATTAATGAAGTTATTGAGAAATATGCAATTATGCTTTATAACTATACATTATTAGATATTAGGAAGAGAGCTATCCGTTCTGATTTTTCTGGTTGTAATTTTTAGCCCCTTATTTTTTATTTATTTATGTAATTCAACACATGAAAATTGTTCCGGGGAAAAATTACAGACCTTATTTAAGGTATAGAGGTTTGCATAACAGTAGTACACATAGTAGGAATATGCTGGATTAAAAACATTGGTCCACTGAGCAGGTGTCGGCATGTGTTTAGTTGGCCGTCTTTCAGGTTTACTTTCATCATCAACCAAATCCATCCCAACAACCTACAAGTGTAAGGGGGAAAAATAACCAAACAAATAAATACATGGTCAGATAATTGACGCCTCATTGTTCAAGAACAGAACACAACAATTAATACATTACGAAAAAAAAACACAATTAGCAATATCACAAAGTCAGAAGTACAAAATATACATCAATGCCCTTCTTTTGGGCCTTAAGGATGCTATAAGTCCTGACTAGACAGTGAACAGTCAAAAGCAAAGAAGAAAAAATTTGATTGCCACAGTCGCATTTATTCACTCTTCTAGGATGCTTCATGTTAGTATAGTAGTAGTACTAAGCAAAGCTAGCTGTTAAGTCTTGTCTCAATCTACCATTGTCCACATTCACTTTTTACGATGTTTCATATGTTCATAGGTCATTTTTGGTTTTGTTTTTTTTTGTTTTTGATCAAAATGTTCATAGGTCATTAAACAATGAACAGAGTCCTACTGTCAGCCTCGTCAATTAAAATACTATGAACTTTCAATGTAATAAGTAATTGATACTATATATTTTTACAGAATACCATACCCGTTTCAAGAAAACATGCAACTGATGATGGGAATCTGGGTCCACAGTAACTTCAAATAGTGGAATAAAGATATTGTCAAGAATGTTCTGGAATGATGTCACTATTCCCATTTCTTTGTAGACATTGTACAATCGTGGAAGCTGGAAGGAAAAAATAAATAAATAAAAAGAACCAATATCAATCACAAATGAAACTGCCCGGGCAAATTGAGACAAATGTAAATTCCCGTATACTTTAGATGCTGAACACTCTTAAAAGGAACATCAAAGGCATAAATTCAGACATCATGAAACATAACCAGCTTCATACTAAATGAGAGTGCAACATGTATATATGTGAAGTTGAAATCCATGATGTCAACATGATACGATATTTATGCATAAAGAAAACATGACAATGCAAGTATTAAAGACCATCTGAATGGACAAATAGAGTATAATTCTACCACATCATTTTGAAAGACCAAATTGTTCTAGGTCCAAAATGTAGCAAGAGAATACCTGAATTAACCAAACAACATTCTCACTGTACAGATTATTATTCACTATCCAACTGGCCAATTGGTCCCACTCACTTTGCTTCCTACCATATACTGATATTCGATATTCGGCCATCTGTTAAGTGTGGTACAGGAAGACATATAATAAAAAATAATTAAGCCCATGTCAAAAGAAGTATTTAAAAAAAAAATCACAATCAAAAAATGAAAACCTATTTGCACAGGATGAAAATCATAATCAACTGCTTTTTGGTCAGAAAAACAAAGGAAGACTGTCTTTCCAGTAAGCTTTTACCGTCATTCACAAGTTTGAAAATGTGACTAATTATGACTATGATCTGCCCAATGACCAGAACAGCTTCTAACCAAAGGATAATATAAAAAAAAGATCAATCTCAAGCAGAAACACCTAATCTTTAACATGGTTTTTCTAACCAAAAGATAATACCAAAAACATATCAATCTCAAACAGAAACACCTAATCTTTAAAATGGTTTCATCGGCACTAACTGAAAATAAAGACTTAGATCATCTCTTTACAAAATACCAACAAATCTACTGAGAAATTAGGACCCCACCATGACTACGAAATACAAAAAAAAAAAAAAAAAAACCTCCATATGCCTTTTATGGTAAGACAAATTGAAATCAAGAATTGAACATGCTTACAGAATGGGCAATGCTAAAATTGAGGAATTTACCATTGCAATATGTTTAAGTAGCAGATAACAATCAACTAAATAAGTTTATCTTCTCAAAGAAAATATAAAACATGCAAGGATTCAAGAAAGAACCTGATATTTACAGGCATCAAGGTCAGAAAACACATCTTTTGTCAGCTCGGCAAGGAAGCGACCTATTCAATGCAACAGAACAAAAGATCAAAGGAAAATAAAACATCCTTTCTTTTTTAAAATAAGATTATCTAAATCATAATTTACATCAATAAGATATCAACATTCCAAATGACTGTAGTAACATTTTGATAACACCTATCGTAAGTTACTCATGTATTGGCCTTTCTTCCATCCTCCGCTATTTCATTAACCCACATATGGCAATTTTTCACCCCAAATGTAAGATCAACCCTTACTTATATATGATATTTTCAAGCAATCTCACCGTCCTTCCAAACCAAACTATCCACATTGACCCAAGCCCCCAAACTCTGGGGTCTTTACAAATTGAATGATACGATTCTGCATAAAACTAACAAAAGGAGCATCCCCTTGAGCAAAATCATAAGTTCTCTAATTATATAATCAATATCTGCAGATTACTATAAATAGTTATTTAAATTCCAACTCTCCTTGTCTTCAACAACCAGATTCTGCTAAATAACATGGAGGATCATACAGAAGCCACACAAGACAGGAAAAATACACATTTATATAGCAGAGAACAGTAAGACTAAAATCCCAAAAGAATCTCTTTTGCATTCAGATATTAGAATAAAGCAAGCAGAAACTTCTAGGTTTTAGATAGGGTTAATTAAAAAGTTAACATAATCCAGGATCTATTGATAAAGCAAGCAGAAACTTCTAGGTTTTAGGTAGAGTTAATTAAAAAGTAAACATAATTCAGGATCCATTGATATTTTATAGAACCCTTGTTTGAAGTAAATCAACTACGTAAATAGATTCTCCAAAACTATAAAGTTGTTCTACCACAGGTCAAAAGCAAACAACGGAACTCAATCTGTTAGGGAGGTTACCTTGAATCAAATTATCCTGCTTTAAGAATATCTCTCTGAGCCTACTTTGACCACAAGGATTGTACTTCAGATTGAACTTGTCAAAGCGATGAAATGTATTCTTGTCTGCGTGAACATCCAAAAGGTCCACATTGAGGTCATACCTGCTCAAAAAAATATAAGAATAGATTATATAATCCAAAAAATAGACAACAAAATTCAATCATGGGTGATAATTATAGTTATAGCATTACCCAGTCAAATCAAGACTCTCAAAAACTTCTTTCAAGGTCAAATATGTCCCATCTCGAAATATGACAACCTGAATGAAGTTAGAAATTTTGATTTTATAAGGCTGTAATGAATACTATCTGTAATCAAAAGAGAATGACATAATGCATATCACATAAACTTCTGCTTTTGATGAAGGGTGCCAGGCCCCAATCAAAAGTGTGGAAGTTGGCATTGATACACACAAAAACAGAAAATGAAATGACAACAAAAAACAAAGAACCAAAAAGAATAAAATAAACGAAATAAAGTCATTAAGTGATTCTATTCCCCGGTAAAATTACTTTAGTTAATACTCATTACAGCATATCATATGCATAAGGCAAACACAGGAGACAACTATTCTAAAAACTTAAATTCCTGTAACTCGTGACATGAAATTGCTATTTTACCTCCTTCAAAGTTATGCTAATATCTTTTTCAACCATCCTCTCATTTACTTTAGGGGGAAAATCCTAATTTTAATTTCTTCTAAATCTCCAAAGTTTAACAGGTTCATGGAAGTTGCACAATGTGTGATTGACCTCCTCATAGTTAAAGCTTAAAAGACATACAAATGCTTCTCCCACCAGCTAGATAGTATTTTCAAGTAAAAGAAACTTACAATAAAACTACTATCAAATCTTAAACAGGAAGAGTTCATGCAACATAAATACCAAAAAGTTTCTGCAAATTACACAATTACACAAAAATAAACCGATCACCTCATCTGGTTCTTTCCTCAGCTTTGACTTTATAAACCTTAATAGATGTTTCTGGTTCATGCATGCGGAGTGATGTACATGAGTATCAACTTTCCTGACATTATAGAAGTCTCGATGTGGAGCACTTTTCTGGGCACAAAGTTCCCTATCCGCATTTAGCATCAAATGAAGCTTGAATTTCTGAAACGCACAAAAATTTTAAATTAGTAGTCAGACAATCAAGCAATTTATTATTAGAAATTGAAATAACAGTATAGACTGCTTATAATCAGCAATCTAGAGTCTAGACATATTTACTTGTTCTAGAAGATTAAGCCGATGATGGCATATAGTTCTAGTATTTCCTGCTGCGATGACTCGAAGTATGTGATGAAGATCAGTGAAAAAGGTAGTAGCATCAGCAACAGGGAAAAGATCTTCCTTTGCTACAAATAGTAAGAAAAATGTGCCTAAGGATCCAGCCAGAGAAGGTGTTCAATTTAAAAAAAAAAAAAAAAAACAGAAAGAAGGATGCTATGAAGAATGCGCTTACAGTCATTACAAGGGTAAACATGAATAACCCCATCTTGCATTTCAAAGTAATGCTGCAGCATACCAGAATATATTAATGACAAGGGAGGGTAAGAGAGACCTTAGTCTTGACAGATGAAATACATACAAATAAAAAAGGTAACTTACATCAGACTTTCCTTCGGGAATGTAAAAGAATGGGTCAGTGTTAGGCTTCGGAGAACCAGGTTCAGATATAACTTCTTTCTCCCATGGAGCAATTACCTCTTTAAACACATATCTTTTTCGCATTTCCAGGCATTCTTGAAGAATCACATTTACTTCTACTTCATCAGGTGATGGAACCTCTAAACAGAAAACATAAGAACTACAGTTACAATTTTCTAAATAACTCTCTAAACTTTTTATTACCTTCAGCAAATATACATAAAAGAAGTGGAATTGAATATTACACGGGCCAAGAGAAGAACTTTTAAAGCAATTACCAATTGGAGCTATATTAAGACGGACAAAACTTTCATGTTCTGGCTCTTTTCTCAGGATGTCAGCCGCAATAGGGCGTGGCTGAATACCATACAAGTCACCAGAAACACTATGGGAATGGAGCATACTTGAAGCAACAACAGACATTTGCTCTCCATTAGCATTAACATGATCAGGTAAACTCACATATGGGGTTTTGGCCCCAATACCCTGCAGATAGATAAAGTTGTAATTCATTCCCAGGGATCCATCAAACTTCTATTGAGTACAAATCACTAAATCCGGCAATAAACAAAATGAAGCAAAAGAGTAATGGGGAAACACTAGTTTTACTTGCACACCCACGGAAAGGGGCAAGGAGGCAATGAGGATAGAAAGAGAGAGAGCTTTAATATGAATGCATACTTAATGCCCATTAAAGACTTACAGCATTCCCATTCATGTGCAAATAAGCATCTGTTTTGGCATTGACAGTCATATTGTTTTCTTCATCTGATGCCTCCCCACTTTCAAAGGCACTAGCGCTAAGAACAGGAGACCTGGGAGAAGTTGGCCTCAAAATATTTTTCTCTCCGTCAACAGCATGTGCAGATTTTCCTGAAAACGTGCATTTAAGCTTTTAGCAAATTGCAAATATTGAGATTGGCCCCTTAACCAGTGCATTCTTGTGTTTACATGGATGATACGTGAGCTAAAAAGAGGAAATGCTGGAGGAAGATCACACACCAGTAGTCTAATATACATATACACGCACACATTCATATATATATATATATAGTGCTAAGCAATAAGTGATATTTTCATACCCCATCTTCCCTAACTTTAACCCCATATCTTCATAATACTAAAATGTTTGACACAGTGTTGGTCAAATATAAACTCATCATCATTGCTGGGGACTTTGTAAACGTTAATAAGTAAAAATTCAACAGAACGCAAACAGATTTTGTCCATGGAGCAGACAATGGAATTTAGAAGCTGATAATTTGGGTTCTCGGACTGTCTTCACATGCATAGGATATTGATGCCTAGACCAAAACTACTTGACCTTTTTTTACTTCTTTTATATTACTAACTCTGGTCCTAATTCTAATTATGGGACAAAGTTTGTTAGGACCAGAGAGTGAGGAGGGAGCACCAGGAGGGAAGACAATCCTATAAACCAAGAAAAAATGAATATGCAATATCCATGAAAAAAGAAATTAGCTTCTAAGTAGTCCTCAGATTTATTCAAAAAAACTAAAATAATTAACCTAAGAGAATTCATAACCATGTCCATGCAGACCATGCTTTGTCACAGACAACTAGGTTAAAACTGAGTTGATGTGCGTCTTATTTCTCACGAAAAAGTACCTACTATATGAGAAATTATGTATTTCAGACTATTCCTGTCTAATTCATTCTTTAACACCCATTGGACCACAAATATCTCTGAAATACATCGCCACAGGACATTTTTTCAAATTGATGATCCTAGATCATTCAGTCAGACTAGGATCACTTGTCTATAACTATTTTAGAATAGATGATATTTTATTTCTAGAAATTTTAGATATAACATGTATTTTCCAGTTACTTTATCCTTCTTTTTCTATCTCAACTAAATCACCATTCATATGTCAAAGAAACTTATGACCTCAAATCTGTGTGTCCGATTCTTTCTGTTATCTTGAGAACTTTCCAATATCAAGTCAAAAGGACAAGAATTAACTGAACTGGCACAATATAAAAATCATGTCTGGCTCTTCCAAGTTCCCTCAAATCAGCTTCATTTTCCCAATTAGGACTGGGAGGGAGAAAATTCTGGCAAACAGCTTAAACAGGAATCCTTTTAGCACATACAACACATTAATCTCAAGTGTTGTGCTCATATTACAGTTCTAATTCACACAATTATTCATCAACCATGTGATTCCTATATATCCAAGATTAAAGCTTGAGACCTTCAGTCATTGTAATCCTGTTTTAACATTAAACTGTAATAAGAGATCAAAGAAGTGGGACAGGGTCCTAAAATTGCTTCTCCTATAATGAACACAAAACTGTGTCAACTATACTGCATTTATTATATGAAACATAATGAATCACCGATGACACAGCTATCATCAATCTAACTACTCCAACAACGCCATACCTTCGACTTCGTGAAGCATACGCAGGCTGGGCAGCCCATCCGGAATACCATTAACCAGCATCGGACCGTTGAGCCGCTCCTCCCCGTCATTCCCGCTGGAGATTTCCGTAACATCAGGTAACGACGCCGAGTCCCGCCGGTAGCACCCTCTCCCCTTCCTCCTTGCATGAGAACGCCTCCTCTTGAAATGCCGCAGCGAATCACCACCGGCGGAAACATCGTCTTTATCTCTATCTTTATCCACAATCTTGGCAATCTCAAGAAGTTGAATCATAGTCTTTCGGTGCATGTAGTAAGCAGATATAGCCACCACGGAAGCTCCAGCCAAAGCCGCAAAGGCCAAATGCAGCACATAAACGTCCATGATCACACTGTCTCTATCCCTCTCACTTAATCGTACGGGCTGAAAAGAGTGAATATTAGGAAAAATAAACCGTCCCGAGTAGTCCAAGAAGAAGAGAGAATAAGAGCGAAGAGAACTGGAGGCAGCTGTGTGTTGTTCTCTGGGAGAAAAACTCGGGTATTTATAGGAGAATCAAGAAGACGACGAGAGCTTCTCACGAACAATGCAAATATTACGATGTGATTTTGTCCAATGGGTGTGATCTTAACAATTTTGACCCAAAAAAAAAAAAAAAACCCCTCCTATCATTTGTAAATACTTTAACGCTGTATTTCAACTTAAAAAAATTATTTAGATAATCCCGATTTTATAAACATATATAATATTATAAGGTTTGACCCAAAAATATATATATATATAATATAAAATGTCAATGTACAACAGATACGCAAATATAAATTTCAGAATCCTCGAATTTGTGGTTAAGCTTCTTTTGCTGTGGACGTTGAAAGGTGGAAAAAAAAAAGAATTAAAAAAATCATTGAAAAGCGACTAGGTTTGATTTCTCATTCATTTACAAATATTATTTAATATTTAATATTTAACTTAAAAAATAAAGCCGGCTCATTCAACAAGACCATAGACATTTTTTTGCCTAAATTTCGGATCAGCGGCATTTTAAATGGAGTTTCTTATAGTAATTTTATTTATATAAGAATGTTTAGACTTTTTATTTGAGTTAAATTTTAAGTGATTAGAAATTAAAAAATTACTTCTCTCCGACTTTAAATTCATGATATATATCTGCTAAAAACAAAAAATACATGATATATCCACATGTTTTATTTTATTAGTTTATTTCATTTATTAAAGCATACATTATTTTCTCTTTGATCACGATCACAAAAACATATTTCATTATATTTCTTAGAGATTTTTCAGATTCTATGATACTTCAGTACAGTGTATCTGAATATTTTTATTAATATTATTTCAATTATATATGACATCTTATATAAGAATGATTGGCATTGCTGCGTAACATTCCCGCCAAATTATTATTGGGTCCCACAGCATAATACTTTTTACCAGAACAAAGGTGGGATGATTTATTTTTTGAACCTTGGAATATTGATAAGAAAAGTTAAATTGATTAAGTTGAATTTTTTTTCCATCATAACTCACACATTAATCACATATAATATAATTAAGTAATTAATTTATATTTTTTAATCCTTCCAAATTAAAAAATATATCTATCTATCGTATTTAGAATTGAAAGGATTACATATAACGTATCCAGCATATATATATATCTCAAACAAGAAAATCGCAGCTGCTATAAACTTATTTGAAATTTTAGATAAATTACGTAGATATTAATTAGGAAATACAAAACCATTTTAAATAATATAAAATAATTGCTATGCTAAGTAAATAAAAATTATAATTGAATGGTGATTTCTTAAAATAGAAAATTATAAATTATAATGTACATATAAATTTTGATAGCAATTAATAATAATATCCAGGAAAAAGTTAATATTTAAGATAATTTAGTGTACTTTTTAATTTAAAAAAAATGTCCGAAATGGTAATTTGCCTTAAACGGATCTATCCCGTGAGGAATTTGAAATATTCGCATTTACGAATCGCTCACGAGATGCATGGGAAGATGCTCTTGGGTTTGCATCCGTGTGCTCCCAGGAACATTCGTTCAGGCTGTTTTTTATAAATATTAAATGGGAAAAATATTTCTTTTTTTGATACAGCTAGTGGGGGAGGGGGAGGCAGGGCTTGAACCCTAGACAAGGGGAAAGGTCAGCTCCTAAGACTGACCCTAGTGCCATCGCGCTACGAGGTGCTTAGCTGGGAAAAATATTTCTCCCGTCACTGAAGATAAAGTTATCTCAGTGAACTCAAAACTACGTCGTTTTGAATTAATGAATGGTGTGTTTGTAATTTTAGGTGAATTAATGAAGGGTATTTTGGTAAAATTCATATGATAAAAAAATAAACAAAATTACGGAAACAGCCTGAACGAATTTGACCCGAATTTGCATATCTCTCATAGGTAGGGTAGGGTTTTTTTTTTTAAAAAAAAAAAACTAAGGACGAAAGAGTAATTTGATCGAAATTTGCATATCTCTCATGGGTTCTTGGTACTTCTGAGTCCTTTTACAAATTTAACGGACTTTTGGGGTTTTGCAAGTTCAAACGATATTTATTTAGAATTTTCCCTATGTTATATGATTGAAATATATTGTTAAATTATATATCAATATATAAGTTAGGTAAATTAATTTAGAAAAAAAATATAAATATAAGATATAAAAAAAAAAAAATACTACCTCCGGTCTTAATTATAAGACATAGTTGACTTTATTTAGAGAGGTTAAGAAAGCTAAATAAGTTACCTAATCATTTTGTATGTTCTGTATCTTTAGATTATATATTAGTTTATTAGTCAAACTAATTACTTTGAAGAAAAAAATAAAAATAAAAATACTCTAAAGTAATTTAATTAATTTCCTTAATTTCTCTAAAAAAAGTCAACTATATGATCAGAAGGAGTATTTAATATCAACGGAGGTAATATTGATATTTGGATATAAGAATCAAACACCATTGCCGTGAACTTTAAGTTTTATCGTTTTTTAAACGGGTAAAAAAACGAGGCCATATCTTCGGAATAAGGGTGTCGAACCATTTTTGAGGGGACATAGATTTGATAATGACTAGGATATCATCGGGTAGGCCCCCTTTCAGCTTTGACTTGGATATTCTTTGCTTGCTTCTCCAACTTTTCAACGCGTGATAAGATTTTAATTACGAATATTTATTTTCTAGAATAGAATATTCTAACTATCTTTTTTATTTTATTTTAATTATATTGATATCTCTTCTATTTTAAAAACATGTACTGAAATACAAACTGTTAATTTAGTAAAGAATATTCTAAAAAATTCAAAAAAATATAATTTTAATTGAAATTTATATAAAAATAAAATTTATTTACTAATTTACCCTATTTTTACTGACAACTTGTAAATATCACAAGTTTTTAAAAATTTGGATAATTTTTTTAAATGTTTGTAGAAAAAATATCTAAATTTAAATTTAAATGATTTAATACAATCTCTCAAACATATATAGTCTATTATATTTGTTAGAAAAAATGTGTTTGATATATATTTTTAGTCATTTAAGAAACTAAAAATAAATAAATTTCAATAACTATGGTAAGAAATTAAAATTATAAATTTTATAATCTCAAAATTAACAATTTTTTAACATATTAGAAAGTTTTAAAAAAAATCTATGAGGATAAAATTGTGGTGGTATAAATTTTTTTCCACATATATATTTATTTAAATAAACATAATGTTAAATAAGGGCATTTTGATAACAAAAGTTTAAAAGAAAACTTAACATCAACTAATGGTTTGAGTGAAATGTAATCTTAAAATATAAGGAAAGTTTGTGTAACATACATTTTAATTTTAAAGAAAGTTTATATGGATTTTAAAATATAAGAGATGTTTATGTAAATAAAATAAAACATAGGGATGATTAGATTATTTTAATATATTTTTTAAGGGTGAAGGGTCAAAAATACACATGACCTTTTCCCCAGGATCGCCTAGCACCACGACCTTTCAACTGGATCAAAAATACACACGACGTTACGTTTTTGGGTCTCTCAGCACCACGGCCGTTAGTCAACCGTTAATTACCGTTAGCTGACCGTGGTGCTGGGTGACCCAAAAACGTAACGTCGTGTGTATTTTTGATCCAGTTGAAAGGTCGTGGTGCTGGGCGATCCTGGGGGAAAAAATCATATGTATTTTGGACCATTCACCCATTTTTTAATGTATGCTGTACACTTGTACCCAAACCTTGCTTAACTCATATGAGAACTCTCTTGCTCTGGTGCAATGGCCATTTTTCTACTCTCGAGATAAACATGTTTGACAGTTTTTTTTTTTGGAAAAAAAAATCATATAATCAAATCGCTGAAGTTTAAAAAAATAACTAACAATATACTCCCACTATTGAGTTAGATAACCAATTTATATATATTATTAAATAAATTAGTTAAACTAATTATTTGTTAAAACCATGTATTGGTTTTTCTAAAATACTCTTTTTAACCATTTGTGTTTGAATTGCCTTTTGATGAAAATCTTCTTTAACATTTGTAATCAATATGAATATGGGAGAAAACTTATAAATTTAGGAGAAATGACATATTATAGTTTCATATTTAGAAGTAAAATTAGCATTTCAACTGGCTTTTATATTTAGTGCTAGTAGTATCTTATCATAGAGAGATAAACCAAGAGTAAATCTACACAGTATATATATATATATATAGTATTATCTCGGGTCCTAAATATAAAAGCTAGATAGGAGTTCATTTTGATCTTAAATATAAGACATCAATCCATTTTCTCTTTCAAAATTTTATTTTGGGTCCGTGCTCATCCCAATTCCGAAGCACATGATTTTTTTTTTGAACACTTATGCACATTATTAAGTGTAACTAACTTGATTAATTTTATTAATATTTCTCAATTAAGTATCTAACTCTTATATTAATGACAGGAGAGATGTAGTATATAAGAATAGTGTAAAAAGTTCTGACATTATCATTCAAATAATATCTTGAGTGTGTTAAGATATTATTATATCTTATCTAAATATTTTATTATTATCATGTTGAGATATTATTCGTCTTATATTGATATTATTATTTGATTAGATTTATTTATATTAGATTATATTAGATTCTAGGATTTGTATATGTTTGCGTATATAAAGACTCTTACTCAGTTGCTTGTACCAAGGATTAAGTGCTCTTGTTTCCTGCTAATAGTGAAGAAAAAGAAGAAGAGGGGGAAAAAAAAAAGGAATGGAGAAGTCCATTCCTTTTCAACTGTAGTAGTAGATTTATTATCTAGTTGTTGTACCTCCTTGAGCGTTGAGATTGATGCCCATGAACTTTCTTTTTCTTGATAAGATTGGATTTTCCTCACATTCTTTCTCTGTCGTCTCGGCTTATGAAAGAGGTCCTGACTCCAGTCACCTTCCACTGTGCGTAGTGGGAGCCGCTATCTAGTTCCTGTTAGTTCTCTATATGTTTTGATGATTACTAACAATTGTAAACAATGTGGGAATGTTTTTTTTTTTAAATCAAAATTAGAATGAGTTAAGACTTGTCAATTTCAAGCAAAAATATTCTGTCTGCGACAAACTTGAGCCTATTATGTGCAACCTTGAGTTTGCCTTTGACAGAGGGTGTAAACTTGCCATTTTAATTCTCAAACTTGAGACTGAACCTGAAGTTTAAAACTTAAGAGTTTTCCAAAGTTTCAAAAGCTTTGTGTGAACTCGAGTTCACATTTGCAAGCTCGAGTTCACCAGTGGCAAAGAGGTTTTTGTTTTGAAAATAACCCGTTTGCAAAACGTATGTGGGATGCTCTGGAGATTGCTCATGAAGGAACTGCTGGAGTTAAGCAGAATAGAGTTAATACTCTTATGACAGAGTATGATCTACTTCGAATGAAGCCTGGCGAATCTATTAGAGAGTTCCAGCTGAGGTTCACCCACCTGATTAATCAACTCGCTGCCTTGGGTAAAGAGTACGATCAAACTGTTCAAGCAAGGAGGATCCTGAACATCCTCAACAAAGAATGGGAAGCCAAGGTCACCGCCATTGAGGAAGTAAGAGGTGATTCAATAGGGTCAGTGGCTGCTCTCTTTGGCAGTCTTTCTGAGTATGAGGCCAAGCTCAAGTTCAAGAAGGGACTTGATGAAGTTCATAGCAAAAACAAAGGCATCGCTCTCAAGGCTGCAAAAGAAGATAAAGAATCAGACGAGGAGGATGAAGACGATGATGAGGAGATAGGCATGTTGGTCCAAAGATTTAAGAAATTCTACAAGAAGGACCAAGGCTTCAAGAAACTACACAAGGGTAGCTCCAGTTATGAAGCAAAGAAGCCCATCATATGCTACAAGTGTCAAAAGCCTGGTTACATCAAATCGGAATGCCCCCAGCTGAACAACAACAAGGACAAAGAAAAGAAGAAGTTCAACAAGTACAAGAAGAAGGCCTACGTCTCAGGCATTTGGGGTGACAGTTCATCCGATGAAGATGATGAGGATGAGGAAGAGAAAGCAAACATATGCTTAGTTGCTGAAGAAGAAGAGCAACATGCTGCAAATGATGAGGTGTATGATTCTAAACCATCCTATGATGAACTATTTGCTGAATATCTTGTCGTGCAATCTAAGTTTGAAAAACTTGTTGTCAAATATTTGAACTTGAAAAGGAAAAACATAACTCTTGAGTTACAAGTTGAGAAACTCTCCTCTTCTGAAATCTCTGTTTGCGAAAACTGCCCTGATTTGGAGAAAAAGAATTGACATCTTACTAAGGCACTTGAGAGATTCACAAGAGGAAGTGAAATGCTCAATGTCATCCTGAAACAACAAAGATTTACAAATGACAGATCAGGGATTGGTTACAAACCTGACTTTGATAAAAAGAAAGGTAAAAAGAAGAATGGAGAAAGATCTTACATGAACTATTTTAGAAAATCAGTACATTCTTCAAACCCTTTTGCACACTGCAATTATTGAATAGGAAGGGTCATACTACTTCATCATGTTTTCATAGAAAAGAAAGAAAAGTGAAACCGTCTGGGAATTATCAATGCGTACCGAAAGGAACATTTGTTCCTAAGGTCCAATCTAACCCCAATGGACCCAAGAAAAGATGGGTACCTAAGACTTGATCCTCTGTGAATTGCAGGTATGTCTAAGAGCGTCAAAACCCAACAAATGGTACATTGACAGTGGATGCTCTAGACACATGACGGGAGACTAATCCAAATTTGTCACAATCAAGCCCAAAGATGGTGGCAAGGTGACCTTTGGTGGAGATCAATCTGGAAGGATTGCTGGAATTGGTGAAATTGGCAACAATGAAGGACTGCTCATCAAAGATGTCTATCTTGTGGAAGGACTATGCCACAATCTCCTCAATGTAAGTCAAAGCACTAATAAGGGTAACTTAGTTATCTTCGATTCTGAGGAATGCTTGATTGTGAAAAGGGATCTTCTCCCTTTAGAAAACTTAAAATCAAAAGCTTTATTTAGAGCCCCTAGAGATGGAAATTGTTATACACTAAATCTCTCTAGTAAAGGTTCTGTTTCTCAAAATTGTTTTGTAAGTAATTTGGATGAGAGTTGGTATGGCATAAGCGATTAGCTCATGTCAATATGTTTCAGCTGAACAAATTACTGAAAAAGGATTTGGTGATTGGTGTCCCTAAGCTACGTTTGAAAAATGACATGGTCTGTGATGCATGTCAAAAGGGAAAACAAACCAAATCGTCTTTCAAATCTAAGAATGAGATTTCAACTAGTAGACATCTTCAATTGCTTCATATGGATCTAGTTAGACCAGCTAGAGTTAAAAGCCTTGGGGGCAACCTTTATACTTTGGTCATAGTTGATGATTATTCTAGATTTGCATGGACAATATTTTTATCCTCTAAAGATGAAACATTTGATCAGTTTGTTGTATTTGCCAAGAAGGTCCAAAATGAGAAAGGTTTCTCTATTTCAGGAATTAGAATTGATCATGGAGGAGAATTCGAAAACAATGCATTTGTTGAGTTTTGTGACAACATGGGGATAGACCACAACTTCTCAGCCCCAAAGACTCCTCAACAAAATGGTGTTGTAGAAAGGAAGAATCGAGTCTTTACCGAGATGGCAAGAGCTATGCTGAATGAGAACAGCACATGCCAAGTGTTTTGGGCTGATGCAATAAGCACCGCTTGCTACATCTCAAATTAGGCATATCTATGGAAGAAGTTGAATAAGACTCCCTATGAACTGTACAAAGGAAGGAAGCCCAACCTAAGTCATCTGCATGTGTTTAGATGTAAGTGTTTCATCCACAATAATGGTAAGGATAACTTGGGAAAATTTGATCCCAAGGCAGATGAAGGTATATTTTTGGGTTATTCAAATAGGAGTAAAGCTTATAGAGTCTTTAATACTCGTACTCGTATTGTTGAAGAGTCTATGCATGTTGTTTTCTGTGAATCCAAGTCTGATACACCTATGGATGATGGTGAAGAAAATGTTTTCAAAAATCAATTCTTTTCGAAAACTACTCCTGCTTCTATTGAAAATGTTTTCAAGGCTGATCCCTAGAACAATATTGAAAATCCGGATCAGTCTCAAACTAGAGCTTGAAAATTTATTAGAAATCACCCTTTAGACCAAGTTATAGGTGATGTAAATCAAGGAGTAAGAACTAGAAACAGTACTTTGAATGAAGTCACTTTCTCTGTATTTATTTCACACATTGAACCCTTTAAGGTTGATGAAGCCCTTTTAGACAATGATTGGATGATAGCAATGCAAGAGGAATTGCATCAATTTGATAGAAATCAAGTTTGGGACTTGGTATATAGGCCTAAGGACCATCCGATCATTGGCACTAAATGGGTATTCAAGAACAAACGAGATGAATCAGCAATCATTGTCTGTAACAAGGCACGATTGGTTGCCAAAGGCTATAATCAAGAAGAAGGATTTGATTATAAAGAAACTTATGCTCCAGTAGCAAGATTGGAAGCTATAAGAGTCCTTCTAGCCTTTGCTTGTGTAAAAGGTTTTAAACTCTATCAAATGGATGTGAAAAGTGCTTTTCTAAATGGTTTTATTCAAGAGGAAGTTTATGTAGAACAAGCTCCTGGTTTTGAAAATGAACATCATCCAGATCATGTTTATCATCTCAAGAAAGCCCTTTATGGACTTAAACAAGCTCCTAGAGTTTGGTATGAGCGATTAAGCAAATTCCTTCTTGATCAAGGTTTTATTAGAGGAAAAGCAGATACAACACCCTTCATAAAAAGTAATAAGCTCAATGAAATTTTAATTGTGCAAATTTATGTTGATGACATAATCTTTAATGCTACTAATGATGCTCTGTGTGAGGAATTTTCAAAGATTATGCAGGGAAAGTTTGAGATGTCAATGATGGGAGAGCTCAACTACTTCCTTGGGTTGCAAATTAAGCAAAGGAAGGATGGAATTTTTATCTCCCAAACAAAGTATCTCAATGATCTGCTGAAGAAGTTTGGGATGGACCATTGCAATGGAGCTGATACACCAATGAGTACCACTACTTCATTAGATGTTGATGAGAATGGCAAGGACTTCAACATCACCAAGTATAGAGAAATGATTGGATCATTACTCTATCTCATTGCAAGTCGACCTGACATTCAATTCAGTGTGGGGATGTGTGCAAGGTTCCAATCTGCTCCAAAGGAATCTCATGCTGAACATGTGAAAAGGATCTTCAGATATCTTGCAGACACAAAGACACTGGGTTTGTGGTTCCCTAAAGGTCAACCTGAACACTTGGTGGCATATTCAGATTCAGACCATGCCGGCTACAAAACTGATAGGAAGAGCACAAGTGGTCAATGTGAGTTCTTTGGCAACTCACTTGTGTCTTGGTTCAGCAAGAAACAAACCAGTGTGGCCGTGTCATCAACTGAAGTTGAATATGTAGCTGCATCAAGTTGCTGTGCTCAAGTGCTGTGGCTTAAACAACAACTTGTTGACTTGGGAGTGAATCTGAAGGAGATCCCAATTTTGTGTGACAACACAAGCACAATAAGCTTGGCCAAGAATCCAGTTCAACACACTCGAACCAAGCATATTGATGTGAGACATCATTTCATAAGAGATCATGTTCAGAAGAGAGATGTCAAGGTCATGTTCATCCCAACACATCTTCAACTTGCTGACATCTTCACAAAGCCATTATCCAAAGAACAGTTCAATTTCATTAGAAGAGAATTGGGAATGGTAAATCCCAATGAGCTGTAAGTTCTCTTTTACCTAATGTTAGTTCAAGTTTTGATGATTAACTGTTACTAACTTAAGCATCGGAGTGTCTAGAAATGTCTTATGTGGGATGCTTAATCCTGAAGTTTGCTGAAAAAGGGAGCAAACTCGAGCCTACCACTTATAAACTCGAGCTCGAGACAGGCAGAGAAGAAATGAGGATCTAATGTTGGACAAACTCGAGCCCATAAGTGAGCAACCTCGAGTTCATTTCAGGCAGAGAGCAATCTTGAACTCAACAACATGAGGGAACTCGAGCCTACAATGAGTAACCTCGAGTTCATGGGATACAGAGAGCAACCCAGTTCAAGTTTGACATGAACTCGAGCCTGTGAGTAAGAACCTCAGGTTCATAAGTGAAGTTTAAGAGTTCTCAGATACACTCTTAAAGTCCATGTTAATAAAATTTATGACGAACTCGAGCCTACAAGTGTAACCTCAAGTTTGACGCAATTGCTTTATATACTGAAACTTGATTTTTCCTCCTCACTTCACTCAAACCTCAAGTTCTAACCTAAACTCGTCCCAAAACCTCTCCTCTTCTCTCTCAACCTCTGCGAAAATGGCTTCCAAGCAAACAATTTCCAGAGAATCAAACCCTAAACTGACCCAATCCTCCTCCCAAACTCGTCTAGATCGCCTTGTGCGTTTGAAGACCCGTTCAACTCGACTGCGCCATGGTGTTGATAAATCCATTCGAGGGGTTCAAGGGGAAAACACTGAGACTTTGCCACCTAAACCCAATGGAGTCACAATCGATGAAGGGCGCACCAAGAAGAGACACAAACCTAAGAAAGCACCTCAAGGAAAAAGCAAAGAGCCTCAGTCTGTCGCACCTCGAAGAGAAAAACAACCGTTCAAGAGGAAGAGGATTGGAGAGCACTCTGTTCCTACTACTGGGCAAGCCAGCTCTCATGCTCAGTCTGCACCTCAACAACAGGAGCAAGATGCTCCTCAGGTATCCCAGACTATTCCTGCTATCTATGAAATTTATAACCACTCTAGGATACCCAGTGGATTTTCTAAGGAACCGTGTAGGATGTTTGCTGAAGAAGGAGTCAAATTTAAAGAAAAATTTGATGAAAAGAAAGCCTTCTGTCCCATAGTTTCTGTTGACTTAGCCAAACTTAAGGAAGACTGCAATTTGGATCTGAGTCCTTGGCTAAAGCAATTTGAAACCCTCATTCCCATTAGAGCTCCCTATAGCCCAAAGCTTGTGAAAGTCTTCTACTTTCACATGCAGTCTGACAATCTTCTGGATGAAGATGGGAATCTTGTAGAGGAAAGGATTGTTACAAAGGTTAGGAGTCAGAAAATCACTATTTCCCCTTCCGATCTAAACTCAATTCTACAAATCACTAATCCCCCAACTCTAAAAACACACCATTATGACCAACAGACCATTTTTGAGTTGCTAAGACCCAATGAGCCTGTTCCTAAGGGTCTGCAAATTCTCAATTTCACTCCTGCTGCAATGCCTCCTAGGAACCAAGCCATATGGTATATCTACACTAGAGATCTTCTGCAAAAGGGAGGAAACTTTACACACTTTGCCAAAAAGGACTTCTCCATCTTTGCCTCCATCATAGATAAGCAACCCCACAATGTTGGTCACTGGATCTATCACGAGATGTCTAAGTTTGCATTCCAATCTAGACAGACATCTCAGATTCCTTTCCCCAGCCTTGTCTCTGTGATTTTGTTCCATGAGAAGATATGGCACTTGGCAGCCAATGATCCTCCAGTCAAGCCACAAGATTTTGGTAGACACATTATGAACTTGATGGGGATCAATCTCGAGGAGAGGTCAGACCAATCCAGAGCTCCTCCTAGGTCCAGAACAACAAGGTCTAGAGGCACTTTCTCTAGAGCTCAGGAAGCTCAGAGTGCTCCTCCTCTTTCTCAGTCTCTACCAGCAGATTTTGACACTAGGGTCAAGGACATAATTGATAAGGCAATTTCTGATCTGACTAATAGTGTGGAAGTGGCTGTTGGGAAGCTAGTCTCTGAGGTGACCCAAGGACACAACGAGTTAATCAATGTCCAGGAGGGTTTTAGAGTAGAACAAGAGGCTCTGAAGAATCAACTCAGTGATCATTCTGCCAGCATCTCCACCCTCTTGGTCACAAAATGGACAAGATCTTGAAGACTCAGTCCATGGAAGCGTCCACTTCAGCCTCAGCTTAAGTTCCTGCACCTATTGCTCTTGAACCTCAGCTTGAACCTGCCTCTGAACCCGAGCCTGCCCAGACAACCTCTACTCCACCCTATTTTGCTGATGACAAAGGGGGAGAAGAGTGCTAGAGTGATGAGGACATTTTCCAGTTTCAGACTTTCTGTTTATGTTTTCCTGTTTTCCAGTTTTATGCTTCATTGTGAATATTTGTTAATGAATGTTCAAGTTTGTACTGTTTGCTTCATTGTGAATATTTGATGAATGTTCAAGTTTGTACTGTTTGCCTTCTCACTTTTGATTCTGCTACTGAAACTTTGATTGCATTTCTCAACTGACAAATAACTTGAACATTTTTGCAAAATGCACAAAACTGAATTTCAAAACTAATTAATTGTTTACAAGTGTTGTCATCATCAAAAAGGGGGAGAATGTTAGTTCTCTATGTGTTTTGATGATTACTAACAATTGTAAACAATGTGGGAATGTTTTTCTTTTTTTTGATCAAAATTAGAATGAGTTAAGACTTGTCAATTTCAAGTAAAAATACTTTGTCAGCGACAAACTCGAGGTTGCGACAAACTCGAGTCTATTATGTGCAACCTCGAGTTTGCCTTTGATAGAGGGTGTAAACTTGCCATTTTAATTCTCAAACTTGAGACTGAACCTAAAGTTTAAAACTTAAGAGTTTTCCAAAGTTTCAAAAGCTTTGTGTGAACTCGAGTTCACATTTGCAAGCTCGAGTTCATCAGTGGCAGAGAGGTTTTTGTTTTGAAAATATCCTTAAACTCGACACCTATTTCTTCAAAACTCAAGTTTGCAATTTCCAGAGAAAAGTTTTCAGAGTTTACATAACCTGAGAACTCGAGCCTGTTATGACAAACTCGAGTTCATCTCTGGCGGGAAGAATTTTTCAAATTAAGAGATTTTTCACAAACTCTGCACTGTTTCATTCAGAGTAAAGCTTTTCAGTTTGAAAATAATTTCAAGAGTTTACAAAACATGTAAACTCGAGTTCATCATTGCAAACTCGAGTTTACACTTGGCCGAGAGTTTTCAAAGTCTTTCAACCAAAGTAAACCTAAGACTTATTTCGCAAACCTCTAGTTTACTTCAGGCCAAAAACACTTAGAGCTTTTCAAAGTTGAACAAACTCGAGCCTAAGATTTCAAGCTCAAGTTCAAACCTTACAGAGAGCAAAGAATATTTCAACTTGAGAAAACTTTAGAGTTTGCCCTGAAAACCTCAGGCTTGTGTTTTTAAAGATTTAACCAAGTTTTGATTTAAACAGTGTCAAACCCGAGCCTAACATTGCAAACTCAAGCCTAAACCTTACAGAGAGTAAAGGACTTTATAACTTGAGAAAACTCTAGAGTTTGCACTGGAAACCTCAGGTTTGCCCTTTAAAAGCTAAAACTATGTTTTGACTTGAACAGTGTCAAACTCGAGCCTGTCACTAATAGACTCGAGTTTGCCTCTTAGTCACAAACTCTCCAGAACTCAAAATCGCGACATTCCTCTCTGGAAGAAGGGAACTCGAGTTTAGACTTACAAACTTGAGTTCAAATCAACCCGAGAGCAATGTGACCTTCCAAAGAGTTAAGGACCTCAGGTTTAGATCTCAAACCTCCAGTTTCTATGCTTTGAACCTGAAGCGCCTTTACATACTGAAGCTCTGAACTCAAGCCTGCAAGAACTAAACTCGAGTTCATGACTCTGATTCAGAAATTCAAATCTAACGATTTCAGAAAACATTCTTGTTTGATCTTGATACTTTGCAATATTATTCTATGATATTCCTAGCTATGTTTAATGACTTCATTAGTGAATTTCAGATGTTTAAAGAATGTTTATTGAAGGGTTAAAGCATAAAGCAAAAAGCAGTTCAGAACATTAAATGCTATGCCTAGAAAGTTGCACACTTTTGGCTAATCCATCTGCACACGGTTGCAAAGCATTAAAGACTAATTTCTACAACAAGCAACCTCTTCTCTAACGGATTAATTCACAGAGAGTCAACTCTGATCACTTGGCCAGCTGGATTAAGAGCAAATTAGAGAGAGAAGATGCCTAAACCACTTCCTAACCTTGGCAGAACTTCTTCAACGGATCTATTGGGAAAGCAACGGTCATTTAATGATCTCTGAGTATAAATAGAAGAGCATTCAAGTCTTTCCAACAACTACAACTACTGAAAACGAATTGCATTCAAGTCTTCATTTATTTTCTTCAGTTTTCACTTGTATAGTATCTTTTGATACAAGGAGCTTCAGTGTTTATCAATATCTACTCTTAGTGAGAGTTTATCTTTGAAAATCATTTATTGTAAAGAATCACAAGTCAAGGGGACTTGGTGATTGGGAAGTTCATTGATTATAACTTGTAAGGGGGAGTGAGTTCTAGTGAGAGAATCACTTCTTAAGTGCAGAGTGTGTAATCATTGATATAGTGGAAAATCCCAGAGAGTCTGGGGACTAGATGTAAGTCAAGTTGTTAGGACCGAACCAGTATAAATCTTTGTGTCGAGCTATTTCTTCCCCTTACTCTGTTCACCTCTATTCTCATTGTTTAAAAACAGAGCTCTTAACGAAAAATTTTAAGAATACCCAATTCACCCCCCTCTTGGGTATTTAGCTCCATTTACAGTTCCATCCCAAATGCGTTCCCTAGAGAGTGTCCGGTTCCATCTCAGAGCTCTACCTAGATCTTTTGACAAGATGGTACCGCCTAGATATTTTGACCATCTGATATACCTCCAGATTGTTTGGTTCTACTAAGACCTGTAGATCATCTGGCTCCACCCAAATTTCTAGATGGTTTGGTGTTGTAGTTCACGAGCAATCTAGAAGAACGAAGAAGTGGATGATTTGAGTCATGTCCAAGAACACTATTCTATAGAGTTATTCCGCAACCACAGGCAAAGAGGAAGCAATACTCTCCAAGATTAAACACACCCTTCTTGAACAAGTCAAGGTGGTAGAACTGACAAAAGATAATAGTAACAACATAAGAAAAAACTATATAGGGGAGGAGAGGTTAGAAAAATTGGGTCTGAGCACTTTGTCTTAGCCCTATTTATAGGCACAGTCCATAGATAGCCAACGAACGCAAGACAGTCTGGACAATGTGTCCCTCAAGACCGAAAAGGCAAGATCGTAAAGATGTGTCTGTATGTTGACAATGGAAAGTGCATTCGGGGAAGTGCCTAACTAATTCTTGATATGAGGCCTTCTCTAATGTTGGTCCTCTCGACATGAGCAACATTTATGGTTTCGAATTCTTGATTTGAGGATTTTGGTGCCGTCTATGAGGTCAAGGTGCCTTCGAATTTCTGAATTGATCGTAGAATCGTAATAAGATATGTATAAGCTCTGATTTAAGTCGAATATCTTAAGGTTTTTCTAAGTTGTTGGGTGTGTCTAGATTTTGGTATGTACTATTTCTGTATGAATGAGAATGATTTTGCTATTTCTGAGGTTAAAAATGGATTCCTTGAGCAAAATTATGTGGGAATAGATTGTGATCATGATTTTAAAAAGGTTGGATTGAAAACCCAAAGATCAATGTTAAAGAAATAATGTTGCAAGATTTTGGTTTTTGGAGGCCGTTTGGTTTGTTGTGTTTTTGACTAACCAAATGGTATCCAATGGCCCTGAAAATTTGCAAGATTGCAGTAGACATTCTAACCTTTAATTTGATATATAATATGGGCTGAATGGATTTCTATATTAGTCGTTATGAATTTTAAAGTGGGTCATGTGAAACTAGAACCAAGTCTAGGCAACCTGGATTTATTGAGGTTTTTGAGTTGTTGTGCATTCCATTGGTTAAGGATAGTATTTTTCCCTGAATCTGGACTGAGTAAGGATTGTTTACCCCTAGAACCACCTCAATTAGACCTTTGTGGATTTAATTATGATTTTCCAAATTTACCCCTAAAACTCTGTTTTCCAGAATTTGAGTTCCTCTTTTGAGCGTGGTTTTGACCAAGCAAATGACCTTGTCTCCCTACGAAACTTGGTCAGCAAATAGTATACCTCATAAGCTTTAAAACAAGTTTTAGAACATGTTAATCGGAGGTCTAGAACCCGAGTTATAAATTTTCTAAGTTTGGTTATGAATACTAGAAAATTTTGTGTCTTTATGCAAGTATTAATCCGCCATCCATAAATATGTATTTATAGGATCTGACATTTGCTCGAAATGATCAGAGGGTTTGGGAGCTAATTCGAGGTTTGGTAAAGCATCGAGATGGTAACTCTTCTTTCACATACTTGTATGACTTGTAGCTTGTGTGAACTATGGTTGTGATTTGTGTAATAAGTATGTGTCAAGGGTAGGGCTTAGTGAACTGGCAATGTTTCAACACCAGACCTCTTTTTCACTGAATGAAAGGCTCCTTGGTGATTCGTATAACATATTCTCTTTGCTTTTAAATATAAGAGTTAAACAAAGGTCCCCCCCCCCCCAAAGAAAATAAAGGGCTTCATTTGATTATAGATATATCATAGACATGATATCAATTTACTTTGTTTTTCAAATTTATAATTATTCTTTAAAATATCCTTATTGATTGTAGAGAGATTTTTATCAAGGGTTTTAATACAAGTGAACAAATAGGGTATTTTAGGAAAACCAAATCACATTTGTTACGAATAAGAAATAACCAATTCAACTAATTAATTTTCTTAATATTCGCAAATTAGTTATCTATATACAAATAGTACAAGCCACTCTTTCATTTCTCTCCCATATTTTGGCTCAACAAATATTCATCCATCCAATAATAAAATCACGGTTGTAAGGAAAATACTACCTTCGGCCCTAAATTAAGACATAATTAAATTTTTTAGAAAGATTAAAAAAGTTAAATAAGTTACTTGATCATATCATATGTTGTATATGATTAAATCATATATCAGTTTCCAAGTTAGACAAATTGGTTTAGAGAAAAAAAAACGATAAATATAAATATTTTAAAGTAATCTTTGCTCTCATCAAGTAAGGGCTCGACCATTTGCCTAGAAGCTTCAGCTCACTCCCCGCCAATCGCCATCACCAATTTGGAGACTTGACCAAAGACCCAAATCACACTAATAAATAATCACACACAAGTTGGATTGATCAATTGTTTTAGATGCTAATTTAGTAGGTTTATTCTTTATTCTTTTTTTTTTTAACTCTCTCTTCAACAATCTCACTCCCTCAACCTCAAATGGCTATTCTCACAGTCCAATTGTCTCCCAAAGTGTCTTCTCATCTCTCAAACTTCTCCTCAACGAATCTTTGCTTCTTTTTCCCACTCATGGCTGCTTCTTTTTGAATTAGGGGCATTTTAGGATTTTCATGAAAATATGTAGGCCCCACCACCAAAATTAACACCTTTAAGTAAGATTTAACGGTGGTGTGGCTGTTACATCTATTTTATAACCACATGTGTATTTTTGCCCTTAAAAAAGCATTTGGTGTTCGGCGCTCTTTAGGATAAAACACATGTATTTTTGCACCTTTACCCATTATTATTCAATCAAGACATAATTTAATTCATTATGATTTGGATTTTCCAAATCAAGTTTGGATTTTGCCTTTCTTGTGAGCACTTAAATTAAGGTTAGACTCTTATAAAGTGCTGATTTTTTATGTGCCCTTTTTATGGACGTTTTTTAAAGAAAAAAAGGAAATAAATGTGATCCATCATCTTAAATGATTGATTCAATCAATCAACCAAGATATGAATTTAATTCATTGTGATTTGGATTTTCCAATTCAAGCTTGTATTGAACCTTTCTTGTGAGCACTTAAATTAGAGTTAAACTTTTATAAAGTACTGATTTTTGGTGTGCCTTGTTTTTGCATGTTTTCCTAGGAGAAAAACAAGATCCCTCTCTAAATTTTGATCTTTACCAAAGGTTTAGAGAAGAAAATGCGTCATCCATAAAAGAGTAAGGTTCGTCATCCATAAAAGGGTAAGGTTCCAACCTTGTTCATCCTATCCATAACCTAATTTCAAGAAACCATCACCTTCTTGAAAAGAGAAAAACCCAAGGAAACCAAACCTCAACCTTGTCTTCGCCTAGCAAGCATCCAAGGAGCGAGAGGTTTTAAGAGAAGGAGTTCTCGTTGCAATAGGGAGATAATCGTGTGGATCAACGTTAGAGGACATCAACAACATTGAGGTCCTCAAGTGATCTAAGGTAATCCTAATCTCCAATAGTCATGTTATTAAGTTATCCTAATCCCTATTAATTATTTTAATGAGTAATCCTGAAGCTCATGAATATTATAAATTGTTATGAATTCTTATAAGCACCGTAAAGAGTTACGGATTAATAATTAATAACTAATTAGCATAATAAGTTAATGTTACTAATTCATGAGGACTGTAAGGAGTTACGAGTTTCCGCAACAATTAAACCAAATTTTTGTTTTCAACCTTATGAAATTTTACATGAAAGTCATGTAATAGACAAAATTAACCATCAATTCACACATCAAATCTATTTTATTTTAAATTTTACCCCCAATAATTGGGTTTTGAAAGAAATTAAAGAGAAAAATACGAAAAATCAGAATTAAGCATTAATTATACATAAACAAAATTAATAAACATGTATATACTTTCCTAATGCCTTATGCCAAGAATTAACAGCCACCCATGTTAGGGCAAGAGCCCAATCCTCACAAACATCCTATGCTATCTAACACCTTTTTTAAGTAAAAATCAATTAATGTAATGGCTTCATATTTAGATAGATTATATATTAAAAAGTCAATTTTATAATGTTTAGATATTAAGAAAATAAAAACTAGAATGAGGAAAAGGTTTCTTCATGTTTACATAAAAAATATTAATTTTAATGTATCTTTTAGTCAAAAAGTAACAGGCCCTTACATCATGCCAAAACATTGTTTCGAGTTTAAGTTGGTTTTTGTTCTCAAAAGTCAATTTTTAATGAGGCAAAATCTTTGTTTAAGATTAAAAGAACAGCAGCACAGAACTGTATAGGAGAAAGGGTTATGAAAAAGTTTAGGGTTAATACAACATTGATCCTTTAAGTTTACCTTTATTTTAATTTAGATCCCTCAAGTATTTGGTTTCCTCAAGTTTCGTCATGCTTAAGACATTTGTCCCTATATTTTAATAAAAATTAAGACCATTTTACTTCTCATGGGACCAAATCCAAAAAAAGAAAGAGAAAATTTTAGCAAATAAATAATACAATACAAAACCAGAATAAAAATAAACATTTTTATTTTGGAAAGATCACATTTTTTATAAAACAAAACAAGTGACTACTATTGGCGGTGGATACCTGGACTTACAAAAAAACAAGTTTTGTTATGAATATATTATTTGTGTAACTTCATATCCCCATTTATTTCCTATTCTCCATAGTTCCCTATTCTCACCTATTATTTCCTATAATTATGAAATGATATCAATTGTATACCAGAGAGTTGTGACTATAAATGAAGAATTTCTTTTTCTTTCGTTCTTTTCTTTCTTTTTACTCCTCATCTTTTCCATATTTTAAAGTGAGACTTTCTTTTTCAAGATTTTCAAAACCGCAACAGTATTAAAGGAAACTATGTTTTAATGAGTTCATCATGACAGGATTCGGTTTCTTCTCATGTACATGTAATTGTGTAAGAAATGCATATAATCATGAAAAGAAAAATGGTTCTAAAATACATTGGGTTGTTTCTAAGATAAGACCTAAATTACAATCAAGCCCATCACAATTCACAGGTACTCTAAAATGCCAAAAAGCATATTTGAATTGGTAAAGGGCATTTCTAGAAATACAGAAAATCTTAGCCTGTTGCAAAGTGTCGTGGCATGGGTATTTCTATGATTGAAAATATATGTATTTATTTTATAAATAAAGTGTCGTGGATTAGTATTTATAATCATTTTTTTCTACTAATGTAGGATGACCAGGCTCTCATGAATTTCTCTATTCTTTCTTCGCGAATTCCATTTACAAAATGCAGTAGATATCCTACAGTTGAACCAAAAAAGAAAAAAAATTAGGTTTTATGGCAGTACTATTATTTTAATATTACTTATTTCTGTCGGAGAGTATTTATTTACTATAGTGAACTTCGCATACTAGTATTTAGTGACTGTTTAGCTTTGCAGCTGAACTTTTTCTTAACAAAGTTTTTATGTTCATTCTATGATTGACATCTTTACGGCATTAGCATGTTTCTTCCTTGGTCTGTAGGCATTTTTCAGATGTTCTCATTTGTGTGATGCCAGGATTGTTCTAATTTACTGAAGCACACAGTTGTTTGATGCACTCATCTATCATATTATTGACATGTTTTCAGGCCTTTGATCCTAACTTCTATGTTTATTATTTCATATCATGTAAACCCAAAAAAGTTTTATTTGATAGTTGTTTGATCACTTTGAAATCTTCTCTCCGCGGAAGAATAAGAAAAGATATATTATTCTTATTACAAATGTGCTTATTATTAACATGAAACAAACAAACCATGGACACAGACACATGCACAAGTAACTCTTTGTTGTATTTCCACCTCAGTTGCAAACATTGTCATTTTCCCCTCCTTTAAGTCATTTTAATCTCCAACATGTCAGAAAAAGGAAGAGAATAAGTGATTGATGCATTTTTTTTTCCTTTTCAGATCGGTTTGATGGTGGAAGTTTTGTGAAACATTTTGTTGCATCTGTACCCCTGTATAGCTACTGAAAAAGATGCAAGCCACACCTAACCCTTGTTTTTGTTTTCTCATTTGTTTGGGGAGCTTGCTAATAGTTCTTTTTGTGAAATAATTTCACATTTGTTATCATGAAAGGCCTATCTGTTTCTGAAATATTGCATCATTTTATGTTTGAATTGCATCTATGTTCCCCTCTGCCTTTTCGGGTAGGTGGAAAAGAATTCCTGCGAGCATCTGTTTACAGTCAAGCTATTCATGTGTGTTGTGAAGTGCACAGTAATACTTTTCAACCGACATAGGTAAAAATGTTAACTTTGTTGATACTTTTAAATACACGCCTCATCTATTAGAAAGCTTGCAAGTTAGTTATTTGAGATTTATGGATCATTGGTTCTTGTAAGTTAGTTATTTGGATTTATGTTTACACATTAGGTCGCATTGTGATGTGCGACCACCATCCTTTTTGCTGGTTTTAGAGGTCAATGGCATGAATTTGCATCATCTTATACAGAAATAATAGTGAGCTTGAACCATTCTGTTTAAATTCATTCCTGATCATTTTCTCCCTTGATGACCAACCATATATATTTATACTAAAAAATTATTATCTCCAAAATTATAGACAGTATGTCACAGTTATGATATTAATTACAGGATCTTTTGTATGAATTGATTGATGTCACAGATATTTGGAGCAAGTGTGGGAACTGAATTAAAGAAGTGGATTGTATGATTGCTTATTGAGCTATTTACTGCTGCATTTTATAGGTCACTGCTGGTTGTCATGCTTGTCTCAAATAGGCATGAATAAAAACATTATGCTAATTGCTAATCTTAAATGATTTTCTTGACTCCAGATAGCCATTGCTCTTTCGGCGGACCATTGCCTACTTAATTCATAGTGGATCCAACAGCAAGCCAAACTCATGAGAAACAAAAAAACAAAGCTCTTTTGAAAGGATTTTGTGAAAGATCTAATAAATCCTATTTTTCAGAAAAAATTCCAGGTGAGGATTATTCTAATGCTTTTTGATAAACAATCCCTATATTTCAAAGGTTTAACTACATTTCTTTCCCACTTTATAGACACTATAAAGTATGCACATCGAGCACTCAATTATTGCGACGAACTTGGTAAAAAGGCGGAAGCTCAAAACATGCACCAGATACTTTATTCGTCATATATTTCCCTGAGTAATCATTTTCAGCAACAAGTAGGATGTTCTGAAAGTAAGATTCAATGCTAATAATGGTTCTAGTAGGCTTTTTCCCCTCAATGTATTAATTATGTCATTTTATTTCATGGTGCAGAGGCCTTGGAAAATGCACAACTAGCCCAAAAGCATTCTAAAGAAGTAGATAATGAGGAACTTAGAAGGCCGATACATGAAACAGTAGCTAAAGCCTTTCTTAAACTACAAGACTTTGGAGGTACGCATTTACAAACGTTGACTTAAATGTTTTATTTTTTTATGAATGTTTTGAAATTAAGATTCCGACACTGATAGTTGTTTCTTTCTCATGTTACAGAAGCTTTAATTAATGCAGCAAAATGGCTAAGTTATTTTGAAGAAAATGATGACACTGAGGAGAAACATCGCGCACAGCGAACAATGGCCTCAACCTATTACTCGCGGACTCTTAATTCCCTAAATAATAAAGAGTTTAAAGGTGAGAATGTTAATGTTAATAGTTGTTTTAGCAGACACTTATTTATTGATAATGTATTTATTTTTCATGTTACAGAGACTTCAGATGAGGGGGAGGAGGCCCTTATGTATTATAAGGATGATAAGAGTCTTAAAATACAAATACGTTGGCTATTAGTTCAAGCGTATTTCTCACAAGAAGATTTTAAAAGTATACGTATTTATAATCAATTTAATTAGTTTTCACATGTCATGTATAATTATTTAAATGAATGTTTGCCTGTAGATGCTTTGAAACAATTTGACAGTGATACAGATATGTTATCATAGGAGCACGATGCAGAAGATTACATAACTATGGGGGTAATTTTTACAATTTTTTTCCTTTCATTTTCATATTTAATTTTACTGTTTGCGTTTATTGATTTATAACCCTCATTTGATTTTGTTGCAGGAAGATTTATAAGGAAATGTGTTGATACGATGAAGCAAAGATCTTTTTTGAAAAAGCAAAAAAGGATGTCAACAAAAAGAAGGATGCAAATGAATTGATACAGAAGACTAATAAATTGATAAACAATGGTAAAATGAAAATACTTTTTTTTTTTGTCAATTTTCAATATTCAATTATTCAATGTGGTAACAAACTTATTTTGCTAAAGTTATTCACAATGATAGAAGATCTTGGAGAAATAGATATTGGGAAGCAGGGGAAGAAAAGTAAAAAGGTTGTTGCAACCTCAAAAAGGAACAATAAAAAGGAAACTGAAGATTTAAATTTAAGCAAAAACATCAAAGAACACACCTTTTGCGACATAGGTGAGATTGTGTGTTTCACTGGTTTTAAATTTAAGTGACTCTTCCATGAAAATACATTAGTTTAGTAACTGTTGCTATATTTTATTGTTATAGAGAAAAATATCAAAAAAGAAGCTTCTAGTGAGGAAGGTGAGCCTCATACGGAGGGCATAACAAAGGAGCAATGTGAAGTTCTAAATGCAGAGAGAACTTCCTTTTTTTGGGGGTCAAAATGAAATTTTAGTGGTTACGATTCTTTACTAAGTTAGAAATATAATAAATAAAATTAATTTGTTGGTAGAATTTTTTGTTTTTATGCTTTTAGCAGCTAGGCAGGAATGTTTTATAATTTTAATTCTTGTTGCTTGAGGAACCATTATGTGTAATAGAAATTATCTAATCAAAAGGTTATGTTTGAAGTCTAAAATCATTTGGTGTTATTATTTTCATATTTAAGGCTAATATATATATATATATATATATATATATATATATATATATATATATATATATATATAACAATAACAAGTTCCTACATATGAAAAGAAACTTTAGTAGACAACGAAAACATTAAAGTAATATAAAACTAGAACTAAAAACACCATAGGAAACTCTAAAATAAGTTTGAAGGATATGTAGGTCATCAATCGAAGCACTCTGTAGCCAAGGTAATCTCTTGAGTCCTTTGTACTGAGTTTTGGATTTCACAAGCAGCCATAAAACATCTGACTTTCTTGAGAAAAAACTTGATTGTGTAACAAACAAAACATCTCGGAAAAGCCGAAAAGGTTCAATTTGGCCAGCACTTTTCTTCCATAATATTGCTGCTGTCCACGTGATTGTTGTTACAGATATGAACCAGCATAAAGTAGTCTAACTTGAACCAACAAAGAGAAGAATGAGTACACACCCAAATAAGAATAAAACGTAAGACCAATGGGAACCCCAAGAAACCCCACTCCACAAGCTCCCAAAAAAGGAAACACCAGAAATAGCCTAATAAAAAATCTGGAAAACCATTCACCAAGGCACAGAGCATCACAAAGCAACTACAACTATAAATAGATAAACCCCATAGGAGAAAAGCATACTTCATAAATGAAGATGGCTAGATGAATAAATTTTCACACGGCTCCATGAAATTAGATAATAATTCATGAAAAGACTTAATTACTCATTTGCAGCCCTGAAGGTTGGAATTTATTAGGAACTAACAAAATAGCACCCCAAAATACTTCTAAATACTGATATATTCAACTGATCAAAATGACACAATCTAATAGGAGCAAACTACCCCTCCTCAGCCAGAAATAGTCTTAGGTTTATAGCAGAACCTGATCCTCCTCTCCAATGCAACTCTCCAAAATATTTGATAACCTCTTCACTAACATCTTGTAATACCCCAGATTTTTATTAATAGTAATAACCCATTTATTTTATTTTATTTTTATAGCCTTGGTGGGCCAAATGTTCCTAGTCTTAATTACCTTAGGAATTTTCTGCTTATGCACTAAGAAAAAAAAACCAAGTCTCATTAATTCAAATCATAATTGATTGAATTAATGTGATATACCCTATCACATTAAATTCGCACCATGATTGATTGATGACCATGATTGTTTTTAGGTAATAAGTCCATTATTTGCCAACCAAGTCACATTAATTCATATCATGATTGATTGAATTAATGTGATATACCCTATCACATTAAATTCACACCATGATTGATTGATGACCATGATTGTTTTTAGGTAATAAATCCATTACTGCCAACCAAATTACATTAATTCATATCATGATTAATTGAATTAATGTGATATACCCTATCACATTGAATTCACACCATGATTGATTGATTGAATTTAATATGCTTTATTAATGAGTTGACAAGAGTAAAAGAGCCCAAAGCTAAACCCTAATTCTAAGTTATAAATAGAGGTCTAGCCTAACCCTAAATATTCATCTTCTCTTCTACTACTCTCTTCCACTACTTCTTCTATTCTTACTCTGAGTCAATTATTTTTCTAAGAGGTTAGCAAAAACGGAGACCAGGTAATCCTAATCCCCAGAACAATAGGAGTTAGTTGTTGCATGTCGGTCTTGATTTTTGTGGAAAACTCTTAAATGTATCACTGCATTTTTATATGTATATATATGTTCCTTTTTCGAATCACTTTATGAAAGTAAAACTCCTCGGTTTTCGTGATTGAAACTTACATATATTCTTCATTAATATATATAATACCTTACATCTTTTGTCTTAGGTGCTTTAGCTTTTGCATGTATGTATGTATGCATGTGTGTATGTATATATATACCCTTTTTAATTTGCCCAATCTGCACATATGTTAAAATATATACATGTTCTCTTTTTAAATGATTTTACCTTGGGTTTTCATAATTAACAAATAGCAATATATATACTCAGTTTGGTTTTCGAAAATTTGAGAAATCTATTTTGTATGATTGAAATTTATAAATGCTTTTATATATATATATATATATATATATATATATATATATATATATATATATATATATATTTATTTATTTATTTATATATTTATATATTTTATTGAGAAATCCATTTATTATGTGAGTGTATTTAAAATACTTTAAATCGTGGGAGGATAGCTTTAGGATGGTACCCCCAAAGTGATGAACACAACTCTTAGGCTTTATGCTTCGATATATTATTTGATGTGAACTTGATTATATCCGTTCTTCCCAAAGTGGTGTCTGGCAGGTTTCCGGGACACTAGTAGCAGCTTTGGGAAGAGTTGTGCACATTAGGACGAATTGTTTTATTGTGATATGGCCAAATTGATAATTTGTGACTGGCAGGTTTCCGGGTCACAGGGTAGACTAGTAGGTTTCCGAGTTTACCATGGTTCTCTTCCCGCTAAACTAAATGGACTAGCAGGTTTCCGGGTCCAAATGAAATTAATAAAAATAATGAATGATATTTGATTCGATGAGAATATATAAATATGATGAGTATTGAAATTGATATTTTAGATTATATATATGTATATGTTATTTTTATTTCTTATTATCATGTGGATATATTATTATTATTATTATTTTTTTTTTCTATGTTTATTAGGATTACCAGCTTTTGTTGATGTTTGTGTTCTGGGCTGTGAAGATCCTTCGGGGGAGCAGATTTTCAGTGAAACAGGTTTCAAAGTTGGGCTGTTGGGGCTAGCAGTGAGAAGTGAGGAAGAACAATGAGCAATTCTAGCTAGTTTCTCTTATTTTATTTTACGCTTTGAATAAGATATTTTTATTTAAGTTTGGATTTAAGTTAATGTAATAAGACAGCCTTGTACTTGTCTCAGTATAAGTGCGGCGGTAACACTTCTCAAATTTGGTTATTTTGATTTTCAGTGATTATTTATAAAAATTATTGCAATTTTATATTATTATAATTGTTAGAAATTTGGGGGTGTTACACATCTAACGGCTCATATAGTCAAAACAAAGGAGCTTTCATAGTCTCCTATGAGCCACCCTAACAAACAGCTACTGTTCCTATACTTACTTCAAAAAGGATGTAAAAATAAGAAGGTCAATCCTGCAACCTTAAAAGGCATCTGGCCTCTTTGTTTGTATTGTTTAGGTCTGTCTCGGTGTCTATGCGTAGACCTTACCGACGAATGGGAGGGTTCTTGCAGAATCATGACAAACTCTTGTAACAGTCACCCGCAAAACCACCATGTCAAAAACTAAATACGCTACCAAACACCTGAAACACCATAAAATCACCATACTCCAAGCCAAAAACCAATATTGAAACCTCTGAACCATCAAAGATATACCACAAGGTAGAAAAAAACCACGACAAGCGTAGTCAAGAAGTCTCACCCAAGGCGATCCTGTGCCCTACCAAGTTCGTTTTCAATTTAAGGATTCTTTTGTTTCAGCGGGAATATCAACTTTGTCTAGTATTTGTATAAAAATCCCAGTTGTTCAACAACTTGTTATTCTCCCATTGAATGATCGAATGTGAAATTCTTAAATCTTACTTGCTCATGTTCAAGCATATATGTTTAATTTTTTTTTAATCAGTGTTCTAACATATTTCCTTTCTATTTTTTCAAAAAGAAAATGGAAAATTCGAGTACTGGATTGATAAATCAAGCGAAATTTTTGACGGGGTTCATAAAGGATTTATAAGGTGGACGGTAGCCACAAATCAAGATGAATGGAAAGAAAAAGAGGAGATTTGTAGTGTGTTGGAGGTAGAGAATGAAAAGACGGCAGGTTATCACCAATATATATCACGTATATTTGGAGAAGTACCAGTGAAAGTACACACTGTAGATCGACACTGGGTTGTCTTGGATAAAATAACATCTAACTTCATAGATTGGTATACTAAAATCTACAAAAGTTATGGAGGAGATATACAAAGAAAAGATGACTGGTGGAGACATTGAGTCTGATGTGAGAAAACTATTCAGGTTAGTATAATGAAATGAGTAATTTATTATTCATCTATCTCATTTATATATTTATCATCATATTTGTTTCTCATGTAGGGGAGTCATTAAGTCATTCTCCAAATTGTATCCACATCACTCCCATAGTAATTTGATGAGAGGCATAGCAGTATTGGAGGGACAAGCCAAATTGTTCGATATGAAACACCCTGGTATGTAATATCGAATATCTCAACTGTCTTCCTTTTTCTTTTTAAGCTAATGTCTTTTTGGTTTTTTTTTTCCCCCAATAGGAATTGAAGGGTATAAGAAGGACATTACTTGTCTGCTTTACATAATCTCAAACATTATAGACGGAGTACATCCTGATAATTTTTTTGAAGGCTTGGATAATGATGATTACATGAAGACAAAAGTAAAACTTCATTGTTCAAAGGAATTTAGGATTTTTCTTAAGTGTTTGAAATATCGGTAACAATTTTTCTTATTATTATTTAAGATGTATTCTTCTCATTTTTTTTGTATTTTTAATATTCTTATTCTTGTTTAAATTTACAAAGGATGGAATGGTTTATATCTACACCCCTTCTTCTGGACTGAATATCAACATATGTACTTTTTAGAAAGAGTATATGATTTATTTTGGAAGGACTTTAAAATTTTAGAAGGTGATTCTCATTGGAATGATATTATGGAGCTGGAACGTTGTTTTAGTCGCCAATGGGATTGGAAAGATCAGATTCCAAGCGAAGGAGCTTTTAGAGAGGTGATCAATTATAAGAAGGGTCCAAATGGCCCATGGCAATTGGGGCCTCTTCCTAAAGCGTATTCAATCGCCTTTTGACATAATTGTAAAACACATTACAATGAGTATTTAGCTGTAGGTGAGAACCGAGTAAGTAATTCATGGAAAACTTTGTTCTTGGAATTTGGTCATAGGGTTGGGCATTTTTCTTATATAAGTTTAATAATTTAATCAATGTATCTAGTTAATTTAATTTTATGGCCATTGCTCATTAATTCTAGAGAACCGTTGAGGAAATTAACATGGAGCTAAATAAGAGATTCAATATATTGGGCCATGTCTTCCAAGCCGTATGTGATTTCACAAAAAGTTATAATGAACGTACTCAAAAAAGGTTAGTAATTTGTCACTTGTAGCTTTAATTTGGTCTTTTTCCTTTATTACAGGCTGACATTAATTTTCTTTCTTGTAGAGTGATATTTGACAAATTGGTTACATTGAGAGGTAAGTTTTTTTTCCCCTCCTTTCCTTTCATTTCTCATCTAATTTACAATCTAACCTCGGTTTTACAATTTCATTTTTCACAATAAGATCTAATGGAGAGAACAAGTTAGTGATAATTGGTAACAAATACATCTATTGAAAGTGCCTACCTTTAATTTATGCCTAATATATTGTCTTTTGTGTGTGTACTTCCAGATATGCCTGCAATGTGAAAGTGAATGCCATTTTTTTTGGTAATAAACTTGTTTTATAAAATTTTTTTTATTGGTAAATTGTATAATGAAAATTAGTTAGTTGACTGGTGTTATTGTTTATTCAGGGTGTGTTCTCTATTCATGGAGTGGTGATTTTAACATTAGTGTGTAGTTTAGGTGCTTGAATAGTCTGATTCATATCTTGGTGTAACTTATTCAATTTTAGCTCATTTCCCGAATGTTGCTTTTTTTTTCTTTTTCTTTTTTTCTGCGTTTGTTTGTTTGCAAGATTGAAAATTGTTAAAGATTACTAAATCATTATCTGAGTTTTTGTTGAAAATTGAATCTGAAGTGATGCTTATGGGAAGAATGTCTTAAATTTCTTTTGTCATGGCCTTGATTAATTTGTAATTAGCATATATCAATGGGATTTATTAGTAGAGACAATATGTAATACCCCAGATTTTATTATTGAATTTTATTTCAGTTTCGAGGACGAAACTTATTTTAAGGAGGGTAGAATGTAATACCCCAGATTTTTAATGATAATAATAATAATAATAGAAATAGAAATGATAACGATAGATTAAAATAATACTAATAAAATAAAATAAAAATTTAATTAATTAATTAATAATGTTGGAATCATATTATTTTGTAAATAGTATTATTAGATTGGTTAAGATTAGATCCTAGATTTTAGGAGTTAGTTATATCAGATTATTGTGGGAATTCTATGCATTATTTATTAAACCATTATCTTATTATTATACTAGATATAGATACATTATATCATATCTTAAGGTTATATATAGATATATTATGTCTTAGGATATTATATCTTAACCGTTTTGATTTATTTTGATTTGATTAGATTTTATTAGATTCTAGGATTAGCTCTAGATTTGCCTATATAAAGACCCGTATGTATTCTCTTTGATTCAGAGATTAAGATTATTCAAATTAATTTCTCTCCCTCAAAATTATTCCACAACACCCGATACTTTTCTCTGCTCGTTCTTCTAAAAGGTTAGCAAACACGGAGATCAGGTAATCCTAATTCCCATAAGTCCTAGGCTAGGTTTATATAAATTTTGATAGGTAGATCTAAATTCTAGAACACCCGTACAAATCTATTAGCATGCTGGATATATAAACATGCCTATGCATTTTGTTTCCTTGCGTATTGTGATTGCAATTAAACTGCCTTGATTTGCGTGCGTCTTCTTTCCTTTAGTCATACCTCCTGTACGTGTTTCTTTTCTTCCCTTAGGCATACCTCCTCGCCTCGGAATTCGTGCGTGCTTGTCTTGTTTATACATATGATGAAATAAGTCTCATGAAATCCCCCCTGTGAGTGCAAATACACTGAGGTCCCCTGTGCGATTTTTTTGTGACTGAATAGGTATAATGGTTCGCCTCGGGAAACGCGTTTAAATCAATTGAATTGCTTTCATTCATTGACATTTACGTTCTGTTCTTATTCGTTTCTATTTTTTTTCTTGGTGATTCAATCCTTATAAATATATGTATATATATAAAAGACAAGTAAGTAATAGGAATAATTTAGGAGTTTGTTTTTAGGTAAGAAAAAAAAAAGAAAAAAAAATATCTTTATATTTATATTTAATTAAAATAATAATATAAATATATATATACATATATAAGATAATCAAATAATAGAGGTGATTTAGGAATTTGTTTTGTTTAAATAACTTAACAGTGGGAGGATAGCTTTGGGATGGTACCCCCAAAGTGATGAACACAACCCTTAGGCTTTATGCCTCGAAATATTATGTGATGAGAAAATTGAGAATCCGTTCTTCCTAAAGTGGTGTCTGGCAGGTTTTCGGGACACTAGTAGCAACTTTGGGAAGAGGTGTGCACACTAGGAAGATATGATTATTATGTTTATGGCCAATTGATTGTGACTGGCAGGTTTCCGGGTCACAGGGTAGACTGGCAGGTTTCCGGGTCTACCATGGTTCTCTTCCCACTAAACTAAATGGACCGGCAGGTTTCCGGGTCCAAATAAAAATTTATGAATGACAGTGAATATGAAACAAATATTTCAATTATATAAATATATAATGTTTTTTTTTCTTTTTTTTATAACATGAGAATATTTTATTGTTATTTTTGTATTATTTTTGTTTATTAGGATTACCAGCGTTTGCTGATGTGTGTGTGTCTATGGGCTGCGACGATCCTTCGGGGGAGCAGATTTTCATTGAAACAGGTTTCAAAGCTGGGGCCGCTGGGGCTAGCAGTGAGAAGTGAGGAAGAATAATAAAAAGCTCTAGCTAGTTTCTTTTTTTCATTTTATGCTTTAGATGAGACATCTTTATTTAAGTTTCAATTTATTTTAATGTAATAAGTAGCCTTGCGCTTGTCCCAGTACAAGTGCGGCGGTAACACTCCTCAGGATTGTTATTTTGAAATTTATTAGTTTATTTATAAAAAATTATTTAAATTTCTTTGTGATTAAAACCGTTAGAAATCAGGGGTGTTACACAATATTTTAAAGCCTCCTAAGTTTTTAATAGATCAGAATTCCAAGATAGCTCAAGTCGTAGTTCACATAGGGCTATACTGGGTTCATATTAGGTGCTTTTCTCTCTAATTAGAGAGATCATACATTTTTTTTTGTTTATATATCCTATTTATTTAAATTATATTATATGTTGCATCTTGAAATTTTTTTTACACCCAATATCTCAAATTAATTAACTTTCAATCCTGCATTTAGCAATATTTTTTCTGTAACCCCAATATCCAAGAAATTGATTAATTTAAGATACTGGGTGTAAAAAAAATTTCTGGACGCAGCATATAATCTAATCTAAATAAATAGAATATATTAAAAAATTTTAAAAAATGCCTAATCCCTCTAATTAGAGAGAAAAGCTAAGAAAATAGCTCCTAATATATTTAAAAAATTTTAAAAAAATGCATAATCCCTCTAATTAGAGGGAAAAGCACCTAAGAAAAAAGCTCCTAATGTGAATTTGGGCTATACTTTTGTAATTAACCGTAGTTTTGAAAAATATCTCCAGGAAATTATATTTCGTACGTCTCTTTTTTTAAAAAAAAAAAATTTATCATCCGGTATCCTCTAGGAATTGAATTCAAGACCTAAAAGGATCTGGTGGGGTCTTACACGGCTAGACCAACTCTATCTTAATTATGTAGCATACATCTTTAAGTCAAGTCAAAATCTGTGCTGTGTGAATATTGTTGAGTAAATCTTGATAGTTGAATTCCTCAATTTTTAGATTGGGTTACTAAATTTAACAAATCCTAAATTAAAAGAGACTTCAAATTTTGATAACTTTATCTTACTGGCGGTTTTCATCACTAGCTCTCCTTCCACCAATGAATTCCTCCACCATTGGCCATTTTGTTCAAAATTCTTTCGAAAATTATTTATTTATCTATCTTGAGTTTAGTACTAGAAAATACAATTTTTTAGCATTATGAAAATTTAAATGGTGCATTTTTATTTAAATTACACATTTGCAAGTTAACACGACAAAGGCGCTTACAAATGAACATTAGCATCTCCATTTGCCTATTGTCACCAAGAAACAAAAGAAAGAGGGGCATCAGTTATGATGCTGACACAAAACATAAGACATCAAAATCAAAATTCAGTCTTCACATCACACATACATCTCTCACAGGGAGGACTACTCCTAGAGCCAACATCTTCATTGCAACTGCTGTTGCTCTGAATTGCAACAATTCTTCTGAGTCATGAAGAATCAAATTTTGATTTGATCCTTGGCAACTCAAATTTGTTGGCCATAAGTTCATTCTTGGTTGTTGCAACCTCTAATGCCTTCTTCCTTTCCTATTACTGTTACAACATGTAAATCATGTTGACAGTCAAAATATAAGATATATTAGAAGATTCCTGCACGCTGTTTGGATTGGCAGTGTAGAAGAAATTTTTTCTTTCAATGGGACTTGAAAACGTTAGTTAGGATGAAAATTAGATAGTGTAATGTGACTTATATTTGAATTAGTTGTAACAAGAGTGACTTTTTTTTTTTTACTAAGACTTATTTGGATGATTAATATATAAAAAAAAAAGTTTAGAATAAACTTAACGAAAAGCACATGAATTTTTTTAATATCATGATTAAAGCCCCTCGCTGCAGCAAGATTAGCCCAATGATAAGTAAATTTGGCCCGGAAACAAAGTCAGATATTTTCTACTTATATCAAAATCACTACAGTTGAGATTGAAATGGGAGAGTCGGGGCAAACATTTGTTCAACAATATTTTTTTTTTTTCTCTCCCAAGGATCATTGATGCAAATCTTCGCTTAGACAAAACATCTCTTGCTTGTTGCTACTTGTTGCAAGAAGCTTTTGCTTTAGCTCTTCCAATTCCTAGTCTTCAAACCAACAAACAAGAAAGGGCATTCTTATCTAATCATCCGGGAGAAAAGGGTGAAAAAACAAGTAAAAGAAATAAATAAACACAAACTTGCCAATTCACAAATCATACAACACATGTTCATGCAGTTTTCCAATCATATTTCGTCTGAATTCCTGCTATTACTCATGAACAGCCCAACTTATTATAAATTACTCTAGTCACACCGTTTTCATGTAGGCTTCTCTCCACCACCAGACACATCAACTCTACTACTGCCCACATCTGCAGGGGGATCGCTGTAAACATAAATAGAATTAGTCAGCAGTGGACATAGAAAGGGAGATAGGTGCTGATGAAGAACAAACCAATAACATCATTTCAATAGCATTTGTCATCTCAACATTGACCACCATTTATAAACATGCCCAACAAGGCTTTAGAGGCCATTTCTGATTCAACATTGTGCACATTGTATTCCAATTTTATCCTCCAACTTCAAAACTAAGCAAATGAAAATACTACTAGTAATTTATAGTTTCAAGCAGTGTTGTTAAAACGTAGAGTCTACATAGAAACGATAAGGGTGAGCAAAAACATAAAATCGTAAAACGTAAAGTCATAAACGAATCGTAAGAGTTTACTACATACTACCAAAAAAAAAATCCAACATATATAAAGCTAAAACACACCAATACATTAAAATCATCACAAATTTAAGTCCAAACACTCAAGGAAATAATTAAGTTCAAAATCAGTCATCATAATATATATTAAAATCAAAACACCAAGGCAATAAAACTATAAAGATATCAATATCTCTAATTTAAGTCATTGGAATTAAAGTCAATATCTCTAATTTCTGAAAATATTTGATGTTATATTAATTATTTTGGATTGTAGATGCCAGAAAAGATTATATCAAATTTGAAAAATAAAAGTTTGAACCCAAGTTACAAAAGTTTCAGTTTAGTCCCTCTTTAAAAAAAGATTTAAACTTTGTAAATTGGTCCCTGCTCAAAACTCTGCGTTTTGACCAAGAACCAATTAATAATTAATTAGGTCAGCTGCTTCTTTCTGTATTCTTCTTCCTCTCTCGCTGCGACAGCCGACTGCATCCTTCTTTTCCGTCTTCTTCTTCCTCTCTCGCCGGTGACGTAATTCACCACCACTGGTCGCCGGTGGGCATCATTCCAGCAGCCACGTCTCCTTCATCTTCTGTTTCCCCTTCGATTTCCAATGGTCGGTATAACACGAAAATACCCTTTTCTTTCTAATTTTCAGAACTCGATAAACTCAACCATTTCTACCGAGTTTGAACAGCATTTCAACCGTTTCAGATCAATTTCCATCTCAACCACCGTTCTAACACAATTTTTCGGCGAAAAACATAAAAACGTACGACGTTTTAACAACACTGGTTTCAAGTGTTATAGAGGCAAACTTGCAATCCCAAATACTGGATAGTAGCACAAAATCAAAGAAAAGTTTGGCAAAAGGAATTATTATAAAGAATATAATAGAAAAAAAATCAAAGTATAACTTTTGCTTTCGGGAAGAATATAAAATCATCAAAAGTGATATAAGACATGAAAAAAAAAAAAGAACAAAGGCAGTGAAAGCAAATTCGATGAACTTGAGAAATCATTTAGACAAACTCACACTGTCACAACATTGAGTACTCCGCAGCCAGCAACAAGAAAGGACCGTGTCTCCTCGACATCAAGAGTGGGATCAGGTAAATCATCATAAGAAACTGAGAATCTTGAATAATAAATGCGGCATTTATTCATGTTAGTACCCTGCCTATCCCATAGGAGGCAGAACTTATTCTTCGAAAGGACAATGAGTTGCACAGGATCCTTGAGGCCGAACCAAAAGCTTCTCGGAAGGTCAACAGCATGAAGTTCCTTCTTGTTGCGAATATCAAAGGAAATCAATCGAATGTAAGAACAAAGATAAATGTAAACAATCCCATCATCATCCACAGCAAAGGAGGAACCACCTAGTTCTTCATAACTAAAAGGTAAAAAATCCTTGTGATACACAGTCCAAGCGCTATTATCGCAATCTAGTTGATACAAAGTGTTTTCCCCTCTCTTATAGGCAACAAGTGTTCCTGGGGATAAAGAAGTAGAAAAAGACGGGGGAGAAGTGCAATTACTGGGTTTGGGAAGTTTCCGGGTTGATTTGCGGTCTTCAATATTAAAACCATAACACCAAGTTTCTTCAAGAGGAAAAAGATACAACCACTGACTGTCGACAACAGTAGAACCATCTACACATGATTTGAATGGTAGAGTAAAGCAAGTCCTCCAACGATCTTCTGGGTTGCGAGTGTCTAGACAACGAATCTCTGTGGAACGTAAATACTTGCAATTATAATTGCCTGAGTGACACAGAAAGCAGCACCCACCGATCACATAAAGGAGGGAACCAATCACTACACAGTCAGTATCCAGAAGAGCGAAATCTGGATGATTCAATTGACCGGTATCTTCAAAAACCCGCGACATTTTAACACGATCGCCTCTACCTTCGCCTCTTTGTTTGATCACATACCAATCGTTTGTTGCATCATAGCAACCTGAGAACATACCTTTTTTACGATTTAAAGAATCTACCAACCTCTCAACGTGAACATAGATCAACTTCTCCATCGTTTCTCTTGCTGATGATTCCGACGCGGTTGGGGTTTTCAGTATATATATATTTATATATATAGCATTGCAAAGGAGGGAGACAAAGTTTAGACTGTCATCATTACTAAACGGGTGATTCGGACTCAACCCGACCCGATATTATTTGGACTGTCATCATTACTAAATCTAATGTCAAAGAGATCCAATATCATGGGGAGATATCGTTTCGTTTTTCTTTTTTTTAATATATCGTTTCGTATTATTGGAATTTGGAACTAGGGGTGAGCATGCCCTTCCCAAAGGACTATTCTATTGCGTCCGGGTTCTCTCATTTTCACCCCCCTCCCCATCCCTTCCAGGCAGATCTGGAGATGGCTTTCCTCCTTTGCCACTAATATCCGCTGCCGTCCTATACCCCTGATATGCCACCGTTTTGAAGCACAAAGCAAGCTGGTGGCTCTCTTTTTTCCTTTTTCTTTTTTGAAAAAAATATTTCAGATACTGACTGGTATTAAAAAGATACTTTATGATACTAACTGTTACTGAAAAAATATTTCATCAACTTGAAATTTTTTTTTGAGATCTTGAAAAAATATTTCATGATATTAAATGGTATTAAAAAGATACTTCATGATACTAATTGGTACTGAAAAAATATCTCATTATCTTAAAAAATTATTTTAGGATCTTGAAAAAACATTTTAGAGTACAGACTGGTACTAAAACGATACTCACTGGTACTGAAAAAATAATTCATGATGTTAAAATATTATTTCAGGGTACTTACTAGTACTAAAAATATACTACAGGATATTTTTATAAGATCCCAAAATAATTTGTTAAGATGATGAAATATTTTTTCAGTAACAGTTAGTATCATAAAGTATCTTTTTAGTACCAGTCAGTATTTGAAATGTTTTTTCAAAAAAAAAAAAAAGAAAAAGAAAAGAAAGAGAGCCACCAGCTTGCTTTGTGCTTCAAAACGGTGGTGTTTCAGGGGTATAGAACGGTAGCGGATATTAGTGGCAAAGGAGGAAAGCCATCTCCGGCAGATCTCGGCCGTCCATTCCGTGATCCAACGGCCGAGATTAAAAAAAAAATAAAATTTTTGTTTTTTGTCTTTTTCGAAAAAGACAAAAAACAAAAATTTTGTTTTTTTTTTAATCTCGGCCGTTGGATCACAGAATGGACGGCCGAGATCTGACTGTGAGGGATGGGGAAAAAAAATGATAATGAGAGGATCGGTTCCCTATTTTATGATATCCATTTATCCCTACAAGTCTCTTCTCTGATTGCGTCATCTTGATTCCCAATCTCGTATCTTCAAGACAATGGCTTCTATACTCAGCATGGCCTCAGTTTCACCGCAGAAATTATCGAGCGCCATAACCCGTCGAGTTCACATTCGGGCTATTCTCGTACCAATCTCTTTCTCATTCCCTAGTAGGTCGATTATTAGCTCTTTTTAGTTGGCTAGAGAGTGAAGTAGTGAACTATGCAATGCTTAAAATACTCATTTGTTTTGGGTCTTTGTAATGTTGTCTTATTCAATGAGGCGAATTGGCAATTAGTTATAGTTTCTCAGAACTTAAACGCTGCCAGAATTTGATTTTAAACTGTAGCTGTCTGTTGTTCCGTTGGCTCTGATATTGATTGAGGGGTTATATGAATATGAACAATGCAGGGCGGAGATTAACGATTACGGCTGCGGGATCCGACGCAAATGAAGGTGTTTTGAGCTTTTGCATGATGCTTTTACTTAATGCTATTGCTCTATAGTGATTTTGAAAAAAAAAAAATTGGTGGCTCTGAGCAGTTAAATTTCCGCTACGAGAAAAAGCCCCAGTCAAGACTAGTTCAAGTTCCGATCCACTGCTTGGTACCAAAGGAACTCCCCAAGAAACTGTGAGTCAAGAGTGTTTTTCTTTTTCAAAAATTAGTCATGATTAGAAAATGTGGTTCAAAATTGAATAATAGATGTGCGGATGATTTGATGAAAAATAATGCAATTGTGTTAGAATAGGCTAAAGTTCAATAATTAATAGTACATACAATTGACTAAATGTTAATAGTCTATGGTTCTAACATACATAGTTATAATTTGTTCTGTAATGTATTGTGCAGGATAAATGGAAGATTCATCTTCAGCTTACGAAACCTGTCAGCTGGCTAATATTGGTTTGGGGTGTAGTTTGTGGTGCTGCTGCTTCTGGTACTCTATTTTAGCACTGTATCAAAACAGAAATTATAGTAGTCTATTTTACTCTACTTCCTTGTTTATTATCGTAATAGTCTAGTGCTATGTAGTGTTGAAATTAATCAAAAGGTAATCTGGTTGAGTGGTTTTTAATAGTGACATTACTCGTAATTGACTTTGTTGGCCCTAGGTATTATGCACTGTTTGTGTGAAGAGTACTTGTAGGATTACTAAAACCAGAAGTCCAGAAGAAGCATAAATTGTCGCTTTTCATCTTTATTTCTGAAGTAACTGATAGGAGCCAACATCTAGCCAGAGAAGAACGCCTTAAATTCCTGGCTTCACATACTGAAGTGGATATCCATCATATGTGCCACTGATAATATCAATTGAGTCGCCCAATTAGAGTGTAATGAGGTTTACCCTTGATCTGAGGAAAGGGGCATCATATTGCACAAAAGGCAACACTCTTTGAGCCCCTGTATAAAACTTCCATTAAAAATATATTGCTTTTGCACTTTTTGCCATAGAAGCTGGCTGTACATTTAGCATATTTTCTTGGCCTTTGTTTTACAATTATCATGTCATTTTAACGTTTTTCATTAATATACTTCATGGCATTAGTTCTTTACGAACATTTTACAGACTTCTCTATTTTATATTTCCACATTTATAAATTTATTCACGCACCTGATACAACTTTTTTAAGTTCTGAGGCGGTATTGTTTACTTGATAGGACATTTCCACTGGAATCTTGAAGATGTTGCCAAATCATTCGTGTGCATGATGATGTCTGGTCCTTTCCTTACTGGTTATACACAGGTAATATTCTTCTTGACATATAATTTTATCATCTGCTGTTTGATGAGGGTTTCAAAGTGACTCAACCTTGAAATTTATGACTGTTTAATGTTTTAGACTTTAAATGCTTGGTATGATCGAGAAATTGATGCAATAGCTGAACCATATCGACCAATTCCTTCAGGGGCTATACATGGAAACGAGGTATGTTGTAAATCTGAGATTGATTATTGTTACTGCTTCCAGTTCTTAATGTGAGAGCCAGTTGCTTTTTTTTTTTTTTTGGAAAGATTAAGGAAGCTAATTAAATTAAATTAAAGCATTTATATTTATTGTGTTTCTCTAAACTAATTTTCCTAACTTATAAACCGATATATAATACAATGATACACAACATACGATATGATTAAGTTATTTATTTAATTTCCTTAATCTCTCCAGAAAAGTCAACTGGCTCATATATAAGGAGCGGAGGTAGTATTATTATAATGATGTCTCTTTAAATAATTGTTTGTCAAAATTCTGCAGGTTATCATTCAAATATGGGTGCTGCTAGCAGGAGGTCTTGCCTTGGCTGGTATATTGGACATATGGGTAGGTATTATACGTGATAGTCCTATGCTCAATCTCTTCTCCTGCAAATCTAACATTGTATCCTTTATAGGCAGGGCATAGTTCCCCTATAGTTTTCTACCTTGCTGTTGGTGGATCCCTGCTGTCATTTATATATTCTTCTCCTCCTTTAAAGGTATTTAATAGAAAACAGAATTCCTCCTTTTCTTTTTCTCTGTGCTTTCTACTCTTCCTTTTTCAGATCATTCACTAAGTTCTTTATGTTTTTGCAGCTAAAACAAAACGGATGGATTGGAAACTTAACCCTTGGAGCTAGATACATCAGTTATCCATGGTGTCATACCTTATGCCTTGATACTTAACAACTATAGAATTGTTTCGTGGTTGTCAAATCGATTACTAGTTATTGCATTGGTTTATCTCTCTAGATAAATGAGCTGCTGAATATTATTGTCGTTGAGCTTTTTTTCCCTAGATTCAAATTATAGGCTAAAATATGGGGTTTTTATCAAGATAATTTTTAGATATCATTTTTTTCCAGTTGAACAATATTACAAATTTATTATTTTTGGATACAATTTGCATGAAGAATGAGAGCACGGCAATTGGAAATTAACTGGATAATCATATCCATATTTCTTTCATTTTAAAAAAAAAATTGTCTTATATATACCCTGACCTTATTGATATACTTTCGAGGTCTTTTTTTTCAACAAAAATATATATATATATATTTTACATTTGCGCCATGTTCTGTAAGCTCTTTGATCAATGTCTTGAGGACAGGTGGACTGGTCAGGCTTTCTTTGGGACTCTTACACTTAATGCAGTCATTCTCACCCTCTTATACAGCATATCAGGAGTATGTAGTATATGCAACATGGCATTTTGTAATTTGTTAGATACTCCCTCAGGGTCCTTAATGTAAGACCTCCCTCCGGTCCTTAATATAAAACACATTTACCTAATTTGATTAGATTAAGGTAGTTAGTTAATAAGACATGTATTTTCTAAAACACTCTAGTCATTTTCCTCAATTCCCCTATTCCTTTTCCTCCTTGACTATTATTAAGCGTGCATCAATAGGGGTAACTTACGAAAATGTTTACAAATATGAAAACTTTGTCTTGTTATGATTAAAATTAACTTCCCAAATATGTCTTATATTAAGGACCAGATGAGTACTTTGTAGTTCAATTTCTTCATTAAAGTGGGTTTTATATTAAGGACTAGACATAGTATGATATTTGTCTTCTAGTGTATTCAGACCAGTCTATAATATTGTTGCTATGTCACATTGCAGTTTGGCTTTGCCATCATCGAGGACATCAAAAGGATTGAAAGGGATACTACTGTAGGGCTTCAGGTCTCTGTTTTTAATCCTCCGTCTTTCATTTATTTCAATATGAACTTTTGATGTTTTGGAAATTTTAATCATACTTACACATTGAAGTAGCTACTGCTGACCTTTCTATTCGTCTGAACAGTCTCTTCCAGTTGCTTTTGGTATTGACACTGCCAAATGGATATGTGTTGGTGCTATAGACATTGCACAATTATTTGTTACTGGTACATATACATCCCTTAAATCTGAACAAAAATAACCACTCTACATTCTGTGGCGCCTTCATTCTTAATATCTACGACGGACCACAACAAAAAATTTTAAAATGTTCACAATATTAATTTCACCTCGTTGATAATTTTTTCATCGAGTGTCACATTCACATCTCCTAAGGTTTTTGATACTTTACATTTTCAATTTATTTAAGAACCTTCCTCATGGCGTCATTCATAGAATTGCTGACAAACATGCACATTGTTATAAATATGATAATTGTTAGGAGGCTTTATAGTCAAAATATATGTACTAGGATAGATGGTTCTAGAATATCAATAGAAATAGCTTGTTATAATTTATCATTAGAACAGAATATCACTGTATTTGTTCATTTTGGGACTAATAATTCCATGTAAAAAGAATAATCATGTTTCTGAAAATTTAATGTGGCTGAACTGCCGTCAAAAGTTGTCTTTCTCATTAGTCACCAGGACTTGAATTTAGGTGAACTAGAAATGAAAGTCTTGTTATATTTTGTGCAAAGAATTTATAGACACTTATGGCTGCAGGATATCTTCTTTGGATTGGCAAACCATATTATGCTTTGGCTTTACTTGCCTTGATAATTCCACAGATCTATTTTCAGGTACAGCACGACTAACATTTTCTTTCACAGGTTGATAAAAGTAAAACGTTTGTAAACCATGTGGCACCTAATAATACACGTTAAGCTGTTCTTCCAGTCCTCCTTAAATTTTATAGTACTAGTATCTCTGTAGTTTCTTATCATCTTATGCCTTTTCAGTTTCAGTACTTCCTCAAAGACCCTGTGAAGTATGACGTTGACTACCAGGTATGCTTTATTGGAACTTCAGCCTCTAAGCTTCAATATATGAGCATGACAATTGATAAACATGAGCAAAGGGTATGAATTATTAAAGCGTTAAGGGGCATTTTTGTCACGAAAGTTTTGCCCTGGTTGTTATCTCGATTAATTATGACTGTTAGTTGACCAAATATGCTAAGTTGACAGTCCACATGTCACCCACATTATTTTTGTTAAAGTACAAATTTATTTCGAAAGTTTTAAATCTAACTTTGAAAAAAGATTAAGTAAATGACACATGGACTTCAGATGAAAATTTACATCTTAACAAAAAGGACGTGGATAACATATGGACTGTCAGCTCAACATATTTGGTAATAAAAGGTCAAAATTTATTGGGATAACAGTTAGGGTAAAATTGCTCCATTTTTTACACTTCTGGAGCAAAATTGCCCCCCAAAAATCTTCCGAGACAAAATTGTCCCTTAGGAAAAACTTCCGGTGAAAATTGCCCCTTAACCCATTATTAAAGAGATTTTGTAGTCACATGCCTTCGGGCAAAAATTGTAGTCACATGCCTTAGTAGGGAGAGAAACACAAAGGAGTATGATTGTACGTGGGGTTACTTTTCCTCTTTACATACACATGATTTTATATCTTCTCTTGCTAAATTACTACTTTGGTCCTTAATTTAAGAGATAGTTGGGGGTTGAATTTAGTCTTAAATTTAAGACCTTAATACAACTCTGTCTGCCATATTTACCATTTTCTCCTAAACTATTCTTATTGATTACACTTGTTAGGGGAGTTTGCATCAGGGAGTAATTTTAATGAAAATGATTTAAGATGGGTATTTTAGAGAAATCAACATACATTTTTGACAAATAACAAATGTAACTAATTTTCTTAATGTAGTCAAATTAGTTAAGTAGATCTTATACTAAGAACTGTCGGTAATATATATGATTAATCTTAATTTGACCACAGAGGTCTCTAGATGTTATTTGATAAGTTGAGCAGTATGGCCGGTAGAGGGTACTCAAGTGGATGCTATGATAATAGCATAATCTCGTAGTTACCATTATTTTCATTTTGAGTTTTCTGTTGTCTTTTTCCACATTTTTATCCCCCAATTTTTTGTTTTCAAACATGATCTTAATGGCTTCATTAATTGTTTTCAGACAAGCGCTCTGCCATTTTTTGTGCTTGGCTTGTTGGTGACTGCTTTTGCAACTAGCCATTGATCTCCTTCTGCAGAAGTTTATCATGTGGCACTGATGCATTTAAGCAAGATGAAAGTGGGCTGCACAGTTTCTTTTGTTACCATTCATAAACTAGCTCCCCGTTTGGCTATAAGGGTGGGAGCATATGTTCTTTCTATCCTCTATGTACAATATTTATGTTTTTATAATGGGTTTAGGTGCAAAAATACCAACGAACTAATGGTCAAAGTGCAGCCAGTATAAAACTATTTTTTGGACCTGAAATGCCAAAAAACTATTTAAAAGCTAAAAGTAGCACAATACCGTTAGTTTAGCATCTGACTTCGTTAGTGGGAGTGGGTTTGCATTTGGCACGATGCATTGAAGTCGCAACCACCATCAACATGTTTCGAATCTTTTTCTGGTAATTTAGTCTTGGAATCTACAAATGAATCAATCCCAACCTTCGGCTTCTTCAAAGAAGGACCAAGAGGTTCAAGTTCTTTGCACTACTGCTTGTTAATGGCGGACATGATGAGCTTATCGCACTCAGGCTCCATCCATGTGGTGACGAAGGAAGCCAGATTCAACCTGGGATTTCCGTCCAGCATAAGCTCATCGTTTATGATTTGAAACGCGGCCTCCTTCGGAATCGACTCCTCTGGCATCTTGAACCTGCAATTCCGATCAAGCTGGCCATCATCAGAATTAGAAGCAAAATCAAATCTGCGAAATCGACGATTGAATATAATAAATAGATAGATGATAGTACAGCAAGCACAAACCTGGGAAGAGAAGCGCGGACATAGCGAGAAGCGAAGGTGGAATGGATAGAGACGTCGGTCTGAGAGGAGGTTTTGGAGAGAACCATGGCAGATACATATCAAAGAGAATAATTAATAGTGAAGAGAGGGGAATGAATAATGATGAATCAGTGGAATTTGAGAGATCGATATGTGGGGAAGAAGGTGAGGACTGGGGAGGCTTAAATAGTGGATTCAAAGCACTGTTGTAATGGCATGACCAGAATCTTCAAAAACAACTATTACCAGCGATGCAGAACCCTCATAGGCACAACATTTAGAAGAAGAAGAAGAAGACGGGCAGGAGTTTGAGCTGCTGGGTGACCGTACAGGCTCGGCATCAGAGGGAATCAGAAAGGATGATGACTGGCCTTAATGGAGTGAGTTCCTAAATAACAGTGTTGTGCATCTTTTAGCTTTTAAATAGTTTTTTGGCATTTCAGGTCCAAAAAATAGTTTATTGTGCTGGCTGCACTTTGACCAATAGTTCGTTGGTATTTTTGCACCTAAACCCTTTTATAATTATTGGGCCTGTTTGGGAACGACGTTAGCAGAGCGGTGGCGGTGAAAAAGCTCAGTAGAAGGATCAGTGGAGAAAAAGCTCAAGAGTTTACCTTGCCGCTGATTGAAGTTAATAAACAGAGCACAGCTACCTTTGTTTCAGGGTATGTTTGGGAATCTGTTCAAGTTTCCGAAACATGTGTTCCCAAAATATCTTTGGGACTGAGGGTTTGAGGCAAGGGAAGTATTGGGACACCAAAACTGTTCCCCAAACATGCACTAAACATCAAGAAATTAGTATACGTTTATGACATGCTAAAGACATCCTACATGCATCTAATAAGATTAGTAATCCAAAAATTCATAACAAAGTCTTCTGGAAGAAATTTTGGTTCAAAATATAAGAGGTTGACATAGTAATTAATTATTGTTGTTCACTTTTATCCTTTGGGAGAGGAGTGACATATAATAAATGTATATTTGAAAATTACTTTAAAAAAAAAGTAAATTTTATCTATTTAAGGCTCATTAAATAACTTAATTAATATTTCTTGGTTTGTGTGAATTAGCTTAAGTCTTATATTTTGTATTGGATAGAGTATATGTTTAAGTTTCACTACTACTAAAATATGTTTAATTGTATATAGAAAATCATCAAAACTATACTATTCATGTGTTTGGTATCATTTTAAACATATATCAACTCACATTTATGTTTTGATGGAGAAAAAACTAGGGGAGAAAAAAAATACTAGGAGGGAAAGTTTTAAAAAATAATAAATTTTTTGTTATTTTTAGAAGTTTTCCATCATAGTATTCCCTCACCTTATTTTTTTCTCATTTTTCTCTCCATCTAAATATAACATTAATGAGAAGTGATGCATCTTAATTGATATTTTTGGTGCAAAACTAATGATAGATTTATAGTTATTAATGTTTTAAGCTCTTGCACGTTACATGTAGGGATCTTTGGGAACACCTCAAAAATCACTTCTATATCTTATGGGGCAAAGCTCCTCTCGTATATTTATCTTCCCCAGCATAAAATTACTTAAAATAAATTAAACCAAGCACCTTTTTTTTTACCTGAATTAAACCAAGCACATTGAAGTCAAAGAAAACGAACTGATTCATAATTTTAATAAAACAACTTGTTATTGATTTTTTAAGACCTCTGGGCCATTGCTCTCTCCCTTCCCCTGTCTTAATTGTTTATTCTATATTGACAGGTAAATAAATAGAAAAGCGACAGGAACAAAAAAAATTGAAATTGCAAAATCTTAAATTAAGTTCAATGGTAGGATCGATAAAGTAACGATGAGACTTAATAAACAATTCACAACTTATTTTATGGGAAATACCTGACTTAAGATTTTACAATTTTAAAGTTATTTTTATGTGATTCTCTCTAAATAAATTGTTAACATTAATTTAAAAAAATTCCATGATGTTAACATTAATAATTAAAAGTTAAGAATTTGACAATATAAAACACAGTTCTTCACTTTATCCTATTAATTTAGCTACAAATTATGTTGATATATCTTAAAATGAAGAAATGTGTTTTTTTGTAAAGTCATGTTCATTAATAAGGCAATTATATAAAGAGTTGTATAAGGAATTATAGCACTAAAAGTCATTAAGGTTATATCTCTTCAGTTTCTAGAGACATATGTGAAAGGTTATTGCCAGAGGTATGGCAGCCACCACTTGATGAAAAGTTGTATTGTGTTTAAGAAAAAGCTCTGAATAATATAAAGATATAACTTTTAATATGTCTGTTCACAAATTAGCATATGAGATTTATGAATTTAACAAATTGTTATAGCTTATAATTGAAGAGACATTGCTTCAAGAGTTACTACTTCAAGGTCTATAAATAGCCTGCACAATCATTTCATTTTTGACATACAATATCAGACAAAAACAAAGATAAGAAATCACACAACAAGAGATTAAACCCATTGTCCTTGAGTGCATACAAAGATAAAAAAATTCTTCCGTCAATCCAATTTGCACCCTATAAGATAGACATAGGTAGAGGCGAATTAAGCCTAAAGGAAAGTGTTTGTCAACACCTTGAATATATTATGTACTACTTTTCATCTTCATCTTTTCTTCTTGTACTTCTTAGAAATCTAGTCCCTTAAACAATCTTTAGGCTTAATTTTGGGAAACCAAATGGCATCTTTGAGAGGGAGTAGACTATTAATTTATCAAGATAGAAATATTTGATGGCGACAACTTTCTAAGACAACATCAGTCTTACTTGCTAGAGGAAATGAATGGTTTGATCTGGAAACTTCATATAGGAGTCATCTTGAATTCACTTGGTAAATGACAAAGGGAAAAGATAAGTATCTATTTGTCTTTCTTTATTGAATATAATTCATAAATTCATGATGTTTATTCATGATCTAGTTGATGCAATTATTTTGCCTTAGATTATTTAGTTTATTGCTTATGGAAATATGAAATTTTTAATCATGTTTAGAAAGTGATAAGAAGTATAATGTATTTTAAATTTACTAAATTGATAATTAACTTGAAAAATTTTATGGTCAATTAGATAAGTTGATAATTATCATGTTGTGTTTTGATCTTAATTAGAATGATTGATGAAAATTTATTTTGAAATAGATGTATCAATTGAACATGGTTTGAATAATTTCAAATAAATAATATGCAGGTGGATGAATTTATTATTATCTTATCAATCATATATAAAATTTCCTCCTTCACGGAAAGACTTGGAAAATAGTCTTAATTAAACATAAAAAGTAAATATGTCTTGAGCAATTGGGTGATTATCTTCTCTTAGAAGAGGAGTAAGATAGAAAATCCATGATACAAAAGGCACCAATGCTCATGAGAAGATACATGTAGGAGAGAAATGATAGTTTCATAAGACCTTGGAAAGAAGAAGGAAGTATGGAATTATAAATTAAGTTTACATGTTTGACTATAGTAATTTTAATAATAGAAAATGAGTCATGAGTTGTTGTTGATGCGTTTTTAATTTTGATTATTGTTATGGTTTTTCACTATGTTTGACTTTATATCAAGTTAGTAATAATATTTATTGATTGTGACAGTCAGTCTACTCTTGTTAGAGCTTATAACCAAATTTATAATGGAAAGTTGAGACATGTTAGCCTAAGACATAACTATATGAAATATCTAAGTGGATTAGTTTTCATTAGTTACATATAAATTTGAATTGTATCTTGCAGATCCTTTAATGAAAGGTCTGACAAGAGATTTGGGGTTAAAAACATCAAAATGGATGTGATTGAAGCCCTAAAAACTTTGATTATCAATAGTCGAAACCCAACTCTCACTAGACCATCATCAAGTCTTGAGTTGAATTGTGAAAATACGCTATCAGAGTAATTGCAAGTACTTGACTTTTAATATATCCCAGGTTGAAAAAGTATTTGGTAATTATGAGGTTAAAAGGGGTTAGGTTTGTAAAAACCGGCTGAACCCAAGAGGGGGGTAAATTGGGTGAAGTATAAAAATTTAGAAACTTTGAAAATCTTTTTGCAACTCAGTAAAACCAATTTGTATGACAATAAAGAGTTATAAAGCAATAGATAGTCATTCAAACATATATGGCAAAAACATAAGAGATAAGAGAAGAGAATATGCAAACTGAGATTTATCCTGGTTCGGTCCAATCCTTGACCTATGTCCAGTCCTCAAGCTCCACTTGAGATTTTCAATCCATTATCTTCTTTCAACTTGATTACACGTTTTGTACTTGGAGTAATCCTCTCACTAGGATTCACTCCCCCTTACAAACTGTAATCAATACACCTATTTGATTACACACTCTGTACTCGAAGTAATTCTCTCACTAGAACTTACTCCCCTTACAAGTTGTAATCAATACAATGGGTTTCCCACTCAAAATCATCCAATCTTGAGTAACTCTCAAAAAGAATGATAGGATGATTACTATAAATCTTCTCTCTTAGAAGTGAATAAGATAAACACTGAAGTGCATTACAAATAATTTCACTCTCTATACTAAGCTATGTAAACATTGAAAACAAATAGTAAATAATATGAGAATCAGAGTATGAGCATTTTGAAGATGTAGTCTTATATCTCTGCGTTTTTCTGCTTGAATCTGTCTTCTATTTATAGGTAGAGATCAATATATGACCGTTGAGAAGATTCAATGACTGTTGGATAAAGAAATATAGCCGTTAGACTCAGATGGAACTAGCCGTTAGAACTTCGTTTTCTGAACCAGCTATGACATCAACATTTACTTTCCCTTTGATCTTCAGTTTGACAACTTCAGTTTGACTCGGGTAATCATCTGGATGTTTATCAAAAGAATCAGGATTTTCGAAACGGTGTTTTTCTGAAGCTAAAATGAAAAATCGAGTTTTCATTTTCAAAACTCGAGTTTTGAGGTTGCATTACTCCAAATTGCTCTCTGTCTGATCAAAACTCGAGTTTTGGTCTCACAAACTCGAGTTTGGAAGATGCTCTGACGTTCGCTACTCTCTATCTGATGGAAACTCGAGTTTCCAACTAATAAACTCAAGTTTTGTTTTCTCCTAAAACCAAAGTTTGCTCTTTGCCTTCGATAAACTCGAGTTTTGATTTACAAACTCGAGTTTACAAGTTGTTTTACCCTTGGTTGCTCTCTAACTTGGAATTTGGACTTTGTTGAGCGTTTTCGCAACTTCTTGAACTGACTGTCAACTTTGAAAGGCCATATCTCCCTGGTCTAAACTCCGTTTTGGTCCGTTCAAATCTTGATGGAAAGCCCTTTGAGTCTACTTTCATATGCGACTGATTTCAGCTCAATCATATTTGAGGTTTCTGTGATACACTCAAAACATTAAAGCTTGGTTTGCTGTACGGCGTGGATTTTTCTGTCAAGTTCAACAATTCATATCTCCTTGATCTGAACTCCTTTTAGCTTAAATTTTATATCAAAATGACGCATTGGGAGTCTGGTTTGGGAGATATCATCAAATTACCGGATGTCGCCCGTGCTGAACGTGAAACAGAGTAGAACAAAGTTGCTGATGAGCACTGAAAACTCAAGTTTTCACTTGGAAACTCGAGTTTTGAGTCCTAAACTCGAGTTTGTACTTGAAAACTCGAGTTTTCCTAGTCCAGAGACACCAAAAACGCTGAAGACACTGCTAACTCGAGTTTTGAGTTGGCTGACTCGAGTTTTGAGTCCTAAACTCGAGTTTTGAGTCCTAAACTCGAGTTTTCTTATACCAGAGGAGCAAATCATTGTAGCGAAGCAGGAAACTCGAGTTTTGAGTTGTGAACTCGAGTTTTCTCATCCTGAAACTGATTTTTACTGACTTTAACTCCAAATTGAGCCATTCCAACTTCTATATGATCTTGGAGGCTTCTAGCTTCAATATAAGAACTTGAATAATTATATCTTCATTTCACTTATCAAGTTCTTCATTCTTCCATCTCCCAACTTGATCATTCTTCATCATTTAACTTGGGCTCATCATTCTCTACAGTTTCTACCTTCTTCAATATCCAAAAAGTAATGAAGCTTCATTTCAACTTCTTATCATAGAGACTTCCAGTATCACAATAACTTGAATGTTGATATTCCTATTATATTGTGCAAGTTCTTTTGATAACATTTTTCTCTAGTGTCTTCTCTTCTTCTTGGTTATCCTTCAACATCTTCCTTCCTTGACAACATCTGCAAGTTCTTTTTTTCATTAATCCCTTATCTCCTTCTTGATTATTTTGCATGATTCAACTTGGACTAATCTATATTAAGTATAATAGTTAGTCAATGTAGAAGATAACTATATTACTCAATCTTTTTGCTTTTAATAATGGTATCTATATAAGACATCATCAAAACTAATCATAACCAACAAGGTTGAGTTTAATTTGACCCTTAATGGAACTGTAAGCATATATTTGCTGGAGCATTTATTATAGTGATGCTCTTGACAGAGTCTACCTAAATGAGAATGAAGTGAGACCGCTTCTAAGAGTTCAAAGATTTGACTTTGAAAACTGAAAAGTTCTCATATAAAGAATATGGACACAAGACCATGAGTAAATGTCATTTAAAGTGGCATACAATGGCCCAACATCCTATCCGTAATTCATACACACTTGTTCATATATGATAATTGGTTCAAAGATTAATCTACCATATTATTTTGTATGGGTGAAACCATGTTTTACTTAAGTAAATGTTTAAATCCTCTACATATCTTTACTAATAACATGAGATTTCCAAAGCAAAAAGAGTTTGTGATGATTTCAAAATAGTGAGAAATTGTTTGAATATTTTAAAGGGAAAAATATTTCTCCTGTCACTGGAGATAAAATTATCTTCAGTGACCCTAAAACTACGTCGTTTTGAATTAATGAAGGATATGTTTGTAATTTTAGGTGAATTAATGAAGGGTGTTTCCGCAATTTTGCACCCTTCATTAATTCACCTGAAATTACAAATATACCCTTCATTAATTCAAAACGACGTAGTTTTAGGGTTACTGGAGATAACTCTATTTCCAGTGACTGGAGAAATCCTTTACCCTATTTTAAAATGAAGAGATATATTTTTTGTAAAGTTATGTTCATTAAATTAAGGGATTTATATCAAGAGTTATGTAATGAGTTATAACACTAAATGTTACTAATGTTATGTCTCTTCAATTTCTGGAGACACATGTGAAAGGTTATCGCTAGAGGTATAGTAGACACTACCTAGTGAAAAGTTGTGTTGTGTTCATAAGAAAATTCTTCATAATATAAAGGTATAACTCTTTATATGTCTATTCATGAATTAGTATAAGAAATTCAAAAATCTAACAAATTGTTATAACTTTTAATTAAACTTTAAGAGAAACACCACCTTAAGGCATTATGACCTATAAATACCCAACACTATCTGTCATTCTAATAGATCAGAAATCACATAACAATAAGAGACTAAACTCATTACCTTTGTTTTTGAGTTCATACAAAGATAAAGTTAAATTATCACTTTGTAAAAATTATTGTTGTCTTACTTGAGTATTGTAAGTGCAACTCATACTCAAGGGTATTTACTGTATCATGTAAGAAATTCACTTATCAATCCAACTTGCACCCAATAAGATAGTTATAAGTGAGGGCGAATTAAATATAAAGATAGTGTTATCCACGTCTTGAAGATACTGTATACTACTTTTTTCTTCATCTTTTCTCCAATCCAGCCCCTCCAATAAATTATTTACTAAGTCAGCAACTTAGCATAATAACACGTAGCACGTTGTATATTTTAATTGATATTGAATTTTAGATAAACTATGAGATAACAAGGCAAAATTAGATCGTTTAGAGAAAGGAAAAAAGAATATTGTTTAGATTTTGAAATAAAAAGATAGTTTTATAATACTGAATGGACAGGAAATATACTTAAGTGACAAGTGACGAGGATTTTTTTAATTTACACCGAAAATTTATTGCCTGTCGTACTACCGGAAATTTTTTACCTGTCAAGCTCTCTACGCACCCACGTACTTCCCAATAAGAAAAAAAGGAAGCACTTCACTGTTCAAATAAATCATAAACAATTAGGGAAAAAAATAAATAAATAAAACAAAAGGAAAGGAAATGGAGCAGCAAAACCCTACGCCGAATTTGTACTGGGTGGGAAAATCCTATATAAGCCATAGCTGCCTCACTGGATGTAACCCTATTCGGAGTGAGCCACCCTACTGCCCCATTCGACCTCACATTCTCAGCCAATTCTAAAACCCTTGTTCTTTTGATTATTTTCGCACAAATAGCCGTAAACTCCTTCGGGTGAGTATTCCATCAATTTCAATTCATTGCTTAAAGATGTTTCATCTCTCTGTTTTGATCTTTTTTTTTAATTTTTTTTTTTTTGTGTGTTTAAGAAGTTATAGGAATTCAGCAACTGAGTTACCATGTCGGACGATGAGAGGGAGGAGAAGGAGTTGGATCTCAGTTCTCCGGAAGTCGTTACGAAATACAAGAGTGCAGCTGAGATTGCTAACAGTACGCTCAATTTCCCTGCCTGTCTTTACCGGTTTCTTTTTACTTAAAAAATATATTAGGTTGTGTTATAAGACACACCGGACAGAGAATTCTCAGGGTTCAAGTTAATGTTCAGTATTTCTAATTTCTGTGCGCTTTCATTGCTTGTGTTCTATGTCTTTGGATATTTATACTAATGAATAACGGGAATCTCCTGCAGAGGCATTGCAATTAGTTGTTTCAGAATGTAAGCCGAAGGCCAAAGTTGTCGACATTTGCGAGAAGGGAGATGCGTTTATAAGAGAGTAAGTTATCTTTAGTCCATTTGATCTATTTCCGTTTCATGCGATAAGTAACATGTCTTAACTGTTGACTGTTTTTATTATCGCTCTACAATATGATTGTTTTTATAATGACTTAACTGACGGGCTATGATGTGTGATGTTTTTGTTGTTAAGGCAAACAGGTAACATGTACAAGAATGTGAAAAGGAAGATTGAGAGAGGCGTTGCCTTCCCAACATGCATATCTGTAAACAACACAATTTGTCATTTCTCTCCCCTCGCCAGTGATGAGACTGTCTTGGAAGAAGGTGATATGTTGAAAATGTAAGATTTTTTGAGCATACTTCTATGGACTTTATTGGAAGAACGGGTGCTGATTTTGGCTAATAGTGGAATAGAGATGGTGATTGTTTCTCTTGTTCACTGCAGTGATTTGGGTTGTCATATAGATGGGTTTATTGCGGTGGTGGCCCATACTCATGTTCTTAAGGAGGGGGCAGTTACAGGAAGGGCCGCCGATGTACTTGCAGCAGTTAACACTGCTGCAGAAGTAGCCTTGAGACTTGTGAGGCCAGGAAGGAAGGTAAACAATATGTACCCGATTGATCTTGCATCTGCACCTGTATGACATGATTTTTTTTTATATCTGTTAAAAGTGCTAGTCTCAGTAATTCTTAAAAGTTTGAAGCACTTCCAACCTATGTTTTGTTATTTAAAAATATGGTTGGATATGTGGATCTCTTTGCTGTTGCAGAAATTTTTTACTCTTACCTTTCTCAAAGTCACCAAATGCCTTTATCGATTATTTTGTGTTCTGTTGAATTGCTAGTTTAATTGTCACGGCCTTGGTCTATAGAGTCGTGTTTAATTCTGTGGCATGTCACAGCATCGATTCACTTTTATGGTGCTGCATTTATTTCAATATACCAGTTATTCCCAGCATGGGTGCTGTCTGGAGGGATCCCGCTCCCCTGTTCTGTTGATTTTGATCTCTAAATGATGAAAAATTTTACGAGCCAGGTTTAAACACCGATGAAGCTTCATTGTCATAGTTACACTGATAGAGATCTTTGTTAACATACTTCCCATAGTGTTAGTATGTCAGAGCTGTATTATTCATGTCCAGTTAGTTACTGGATCAAGTGCCCTCATGAATGCGGCTGCGTCCAATATTTTTCTAAAGGTCCATGTAATTTGTGCAAATGTGTTTCTGCATGCTATTTACTTTGCATTTTTTTGTCTAGTTTCATGGCCAATGGCAGTGGTTGAGAATGTGCAAGTTGAATTAGAAACTTCATCACATTATATATGACCCTAGATGATGAACTCATTACTAAAAGCTATGGACTACTGTCCAAGTGAGGCTTATGTCATAGTTACTCTGATAGGGCTTTTATTCTGCAAATTGCAATCTCCCAGAAACTTTTGTTTAAGGTCGTCTTGACCAAGCAATTTATACATGCTTCTCCTGAACTCCCATCTTTCCTGCTTCCCATAGGTTGTACCTCTGAAGTTACTGTTTCTCCAGCCAATATGATGCTCTTTACTGCAGTGATACTACTGCATGTTTTCATTTATTAGCTGTACAATAATTTACAACCTTTTCTGCTCTACTGGTGCATATGTAGAATTGTAGAGTGTCTGTTGAAGCTGTTGTAGGTGCAACTTTGCCGAGGTGATCAATACTTTATTGGTTTCCTCCTTTCCCTGTTGCCTAAATGAGAATTGGCTGAAGAGCATTCATGGTTGTGCTGATTATTTTATTTTCAGTGAACTTTTCTATTTCAGCCAACATAGTACAATCTTAAATTAATGCCATTTCTCTTTGGATGGATTTGAGTTTCAATCTTGTGGCATTCTGGTTAGCCGTTGAACTGAAATGGTGATAACAGACTATTCAATTTTTTCACTGACAGAACAAGGATGTAACTGAAGCAATTCAAAAGGTTGCTACTGCCTATGATTGTAAAATTGTTGAAGGGGTTCTTAGCCACCAAATGAAGCAGTTTGTGATAGATGGGAACAAGGTTGTCCTGAGTGTGTCCAATCCAGAAACAAGGGTTGATGATGCGGAGTTTGAGGAGAATGAAGTTTATGCAATTGATATAGTAGTAAGCACAGGAGAAGGCAAGGTAGGTTTGTTTTCATATCTTATTTACAGTATACTATGGTGTGGTTGCTTATGAACCATGAATTAAAAAGTATAATCATTTGCAGCCTAAGTTGTTGGATGAGAAGCAGACAACTATTTATAAGAGAGCCGTGGACAAGAATTATCACTTGAAGATGAAAACGTCTAGGTTCATTTTCAGTGAAATAAGTCAAAGATTTCCGATCATGCCGTTCACTGCCAGGTAACTTGGCTACTTCCAAGACATGTTTGAATTGGCTGGTCTTTATACCCCAACTTATTCAAAATTATTTTCCCCACTTTTATATCAGGGCTTTGGAAGAGAAAAGAGCTCGTCTGGGTCTTGTAGAATGTGTGAATCATGAGCTCTTGCAGCCATATCCAGTTCTCCATGAAAAGCCTGGTAAAATTTTGGCCATTGGCAAGATTAGATTCCTCATGGTTTGACTTGTTTGCGGGATGTTTATGTGCTATAATATTTGTGGTTTTACAGGTGATTACGTTGCTCACATCAAATTCACAGTCTTGCTAATGCCAAATGGCTCAGACCGGATCACATCTCATCCTCTTCAGGAATTGGAGCCCACAAAGACAATAGATGATCCTGAAATAAAGGCATGGCTGTCCTTGGGCACAAAGACAAAGAAGAAGGGTGGTGGAAAGAAGAAGAAAGGTATACTGGAAATCCAAATCTAAAAATACCATTGTGTTGCCTATGCTTGTATATATTGCATCTTGTGTGTTCCATTAAGTCTGCGCCTGGTTCCAATGCTTATATATATCTCATTGCTTGGCTGTTCTCAGGAAAAAAGGGTGACAAGGCAGATGAGTCAGCTGAGGCTGAGCTGATGGAGACAACAAACGGTGCTACAGCCCAAGAATGAGTCACTTGAAACCCTTATCCAGTTCTTTCTCGACCCTTTTCAATTTTGTTACATTGTTCAGTTAAATATACCTGTTCAGATATGATTTTATTACAGTGGTCAGAGTGTCAGACAGATTCTTGATAGAAATTTCCAGCTTTCTGCTTGAAGAGCATAAAAATCTAGTTGAATATGAAGCTAAGAGCTTGTTTGATTGCTGCTCTAGAAATATCCCAATTTTTTTAAATCATGTTTGGAAAGTAGTTTTGTGTTAAAATGATCCAACTGGTGTTGTAAATGCGGTAATCTAATGCTAACTTGGTAACTTGTTCTTCTCTCGGGCAGCACTTTATAGAATTTTAAATTTGATTGGTTAAGTTTACAATGGTTAACAGTTGGCTGTTTATAGGGAGGCATGGTTTTTATGCTGGTATATCTATAAAATACGGTAGTATATTTAATTGTAAATAAAGGCGTTTCATATTAAATGTATCTTCTTGTTGTGACACTTGAAACATATTTTGGCTGATGATGATGATATTGTGGCATGAGCTGCGACAACAATCTGCGCACCATGTTTCTAAACATGGGTTGTCGTTGCGATGACGAATGTGCCAAAATGCTAATTTGAGGCCTCCTTTCGACATTGACCTATTTTTTCTTAAATGGGAATGTCTTCTTTTGTTGTCTGAAATTTCAATTGATATGTCTTGTGTTAGTGAGCAAATTGAAGTGCTGACATAAATTGAAGTGCTGAACACTTTTGTCAGTCAATATTGTGAAGGTTAGATTATATGAAAATCATTATTCGAAGTGTAAATAATTTTTCCAACTATCAGAAATTTTATATTATTCTTGAATTTTAATTTTTATACAATTAATTTTCCTCAATTTCCCCTACAAGAAACCCATTTTTTATCTTAATGATTTCTCCCCGGTAAAAATGTGTTCGTCCAAATCTTAATGTATGTTGTAATGATTATTATATGCATAAAAAAAAAATTGTAGTGTAGTGGAAAATAACTTCCCAATGGTGATATTGGGTAGTTAATTGCTCTTATCTAGTGTGTTAGGAGATTGCTTTGCAATAATCTGCGTCCACGTGTAACAATCTCTAAAGACTGGGGGTCGTGTAACAATCTTTGCGTCCACGTGTAACAATCTCTAAAGACTGGGGGTCGTGTAACAATCTTTGTGTCCACGTGTAACAATCTCTAAAGACTGGGGGTGGTTAATGCGCAACAATCTTTGGGGGGAGGTTCATGCATAATCTTTGAACACCGGGGCAGGGGTCAATCACAAACCATTATGCTACCTGAAACAATCACATCCGCGACCATCTTTGTCTACATGTAACAATCCCTACAGAACAATCTATCCCATTCTAGTTTATTCAATAAACTAATAAACACATGTTTCATATAATCAAAATTAGAGTGGTATGATGAATAGTACTACAAAAATACAACATTATTTTTAGAATTTGAGCTACTTGTCTTGCTTACCATGCATCTTTATTCTTAGTCTTGCTTACAATGCATCTTTATTCTTAGTCTTGCTTACAATGCATCTTTATTCTTATTCCATCCTTCAAAGTAAAACAATCTATCTCATTCTCCCGAATTCCCAAATGTCCTCCTTGACACACATAAATCATCATAAAAAATTAGTTGACATAATTGACCTCTAGTCAACTTGCTCATAGATATCATATAACAAGTGAGTTCAGGTACAAATAAAACATGATGTATTGACAACTAATTAGACAAGGTAACTATACCACTTCCCTCAACCATTATGAAAAAGGTTGTCACAATAATGTAAACTTGTATCAATAAACTCGGGATCGTAAACTCGTAAGAGTTTTCTTTTACTATTAAATATGTATTAATAATATATAATAAAAAATTAAAATAGAAAAAAATAACAATAATTTGATTTAAATATATTTAAATCCAAATAATTGAAATTAAATCCATAAATATTCAAGATTTACCATATTGAACAAAGATTTACCATATGTAACAAAGAAATTTCTATAAAACTCATATATAAAGTGTTGGGTATAATCAAATAAAAAAAAGTCAACACGAGTTTAAGGATGAGTTAACACGGTTTTGTAAATTAGAAACGTAAAAACGATAAACTTGGTGTATAAACTCGTGAGTTTAACCGAGTTTACAATGATCACAAGTTTACCGGTGACTCGACTTGATTTGGTCAACTAGAGACGTAAAAATGATAAACTTGAAGAGTCAACTCTCGAGTTCGACAACAATGCTTGTGAATACATCATTAGCTAGTTTGACTTTTAGGTGTTCATGACAGAATTTAAGGTTGTGGAATAAAGTCTTGTTACCGGTTATATGATCTGTAGCTTTTGAGTCAACAATTCAGGTATTGTCACTAATCATCACAACGTTGAGAACTACAATAGAATTACTTAATTGTATCAGATTCACACTAAGAATAGAGTTTGATTTATTCTGCTTCTCCAATATCCGACGAAGCATCTTTAATTTTTTCGGGCTTAGGTGATCACTATTCTTAACTGTTGGTTCAGTTGTAGTAATGTGACTTTGGTAGTTCGATTTTCCACTGGTAGTTTTCCATGTGGTTTCCAACATTCTTCTTTATTATGATCTTTCTTCTTGTAATAATTGCACTGTTTAGGAGTCTTTTGCTCCCCGGGTGGTCCCTTAGTTGCAAGAACTGAGCTTTCAATTTGGATTGAGCCATTTTTGTTTAGGAGTTTTCTACTTTCCTCGAACTGCATGAAGTTAACTACATCAAATAGTTGTAGTAATGGTTTCAACCCCATGATTATGCCCGTTATTTCTTCGTCATTTAGGCCCAAGAGGAAATCATGTATCCTTCCTTCTTCCACGATTCTCTTATACACTTGAGCATTGTCGATGTTTTTTCAAGGATGAACTTCATCCAGACTATTGCTCCCACAATTTTAGCAAAGAATAATAATATTCAGTCACCGACATGTTGCCTTGTCTTAAATCAAGGAGTTGTCGCTTCAGGTGATTCAAGACAGTGGTGTTATCAAGTGAGGAGTAGGTCCTTCGATCTACATCCTAGATTTTCTTTGTTGTGTGAGCAAGTAGATAGCCCTCACTAATCTCCACAATTATCGAGTTACACAACAAGTCATAACTTAATTATTTTCAGCAAATTATGTGTCGAAATTTGAGTCATTAGGAGCTGGTTAAGGAACTGCCCCATTAATATATTTCTCTTTTCTCTTGTTATGAATATACCTCAGCACACTTTGTCCACCATGTGAGCAATTTAGCATGTTGTGTATTTTGATATTGAATTTTAGATAAACTAATGAGATAAGAAGGCGAAATTATTCGGGAGGAATGAAAAAAAAATGTTTAAATTTTGAGATAAAAAGATAGTTTTATAAAAACTAAATGGACAGAAAATATATTTAACTCAACTGACAAGGGATAAGGATCGTTTTAGTCTACATCGAAAATATATTGCCTGTCGTACTAACGAAAATTTGTTACCTGTCAAGCTCTCCACGCACCCACGTAGTTGACAATAAGAAAGAAGCACTTCAAACTTCAAATAAATAATTGAAAAAAGAAGAACGAACAATTAATCTTTTAGTCCTGACTCGATTGTAATTTAGTATCTACATTTCAATCCGATGCAATTTAGTTCTTATAACTTTGACTCGGTTATAACTTAGTTTCAAAATTTTTAACTCGTTATATCTCATTTCTTATAATTTTAATCATTTTATAATGGCTAAAGTATATGTGTCGTCCTTCATATTGTTCTCTAATATCATTTTAGTTCCTTGAGTTTATAAAGTATACTTTTGATTCTTTAGTGTTAACATCGTTAGTTTGACTTGATGAAAATACTGACCCAACAATTTTAAGCACGATTGTGCAATTAAATGTTGAGCAAACATGTTTATATGTGAGTATTTTAATAAACTAATATTTTTGATCTTATTAATTGAAAAAATTTAATCTTCACATATTTTTTTTACAGTTTTTTATAGTTTGTAAAGATTAAATATTTTTTTTTTGTCGAAGAAGATTAAATATTTTTAAATTAATATGATTTAAAATATTAATTTATTAAAATACTAACATATAAATATGCTTGGTCAACATTTAGTTGCACAATCATCGCTTAAAATTGTTGAGTCGGTATTTTCTATTAAGTTAGACTAACGGTGTTAACATTAAGGGACTAAAGATACGTTTTACAAATTTAAAAGACTAAAATGATACCAGTGGCAAACATGAAGGACTAAACATATAGTTTGGCCTTTTATACTTTAGTCATTGTAATATTTTTTAGAGTAAATGCCCTTTTTGGTCTGTGACAAAAAAACACGGATCCTATTTTGGTCCCTTATAAAAAAAAATCGACCCTTATTTATCATTTTTACAAACTAAAAAGATTTTTTAGAAATTTATGAATGATCAAAATATCAACCAATTGACCCTTATTCGTCCTTTTTATAAACTAAAAAGGATTTTTTTTTTTGTAAGGGACTAAAATAAGGATCGTGTTTTTTCTCAGGGACATAAAGGGTTTTACACTATTTTTTAAAAGTCACATATATAATAAAGCTTAGGGACTATATAAAAAATTGTTAAAATTATAGGAATGGAGTTTTAGCGAGCAAGCTTAGGACTGCGGACTGCCGTTGCAAGCGAGCTGAAAGTATAAAGTATAGAGAGGGTTAGATTGCATCAAGTGAAAACTTAAGGACTGACTTACAATTGAGATAAAACTATAGGGCTAGAACATTAATTTATCCTATTAAAAAGACAAAACCAGAGTAAAGGAAAGGTGGCAGCAAAACCCTACGCCGCATATGTAATAAGGGGAAAAATCCTATATAAGCCATAGCTGCTTCTGCACTCAAATCGCCGCCAAACCAACTCCTTCAGGTGAGTATTCCATCAATTTCAGAAGAAATCCATTTGGTTTCAGAATTCAGTTGCTTAAAGATGTTTCATTTTCTGTTTGGATAATTTTTTTTAGGTTACAGGAAGTTATCGGAATTCAACAACTGAGTTACCATGTCGGACGATGAGAGGGAGGAGAAGGAGTTGGATCTCACTTCCCCTGAAGTCGTTACCAAATACAAGAGTGCAGCTGAGATTGCTAATAGTATGTTCAATTTCCCTGGTTGTCTCTACCGGTTTCTTTTTACACAAAAAAATACATTCGGTTGTGTTATAGGACACACTGGACAAATAGAATTCTCAGGGTTCAGGTTAATGTTCAGTATTTCTAACTTCTCTGCGCTTTCATTGCTTGTCCTATGTCTTCGGATATTTATACTAATGAAATACGGGAATCTCCTGCAGAGGCATTGCAATTAGTTGTTTCAGAATGTAAACCGAAGGCAAAGATTGTCGACATTTGCGAGAAGGGAGATGCGTATATAAGAGAGTAAGTTTATCTTTAGCCCATTTGATCTATTTCCGTTTCATGCGATATGTAACATGTCTGATAGCTCTACAATACGATTGTTTTTTATAATGACTTAGCTTATGGGCTGTGATGTTTTTGTTGTTAAGGCAAACAGGTAACATGTACAAGAATGTAAAAAGGAAGATTGAAAGAGGCGTCGCCTTCCCAACATGCATATCTGTAAACAACACAATTTGTCATTTCTCTCCCCTCGCCAGTGATGAGACTGTCTTGGAAGAAGGTGACATGTTGAAAATGTAAGATTTTTGAAGCATACTTCTATGGACTATATTGGAAGAACGGTTGCTGCTTTTGGCTAATATTGGAATAGAGATGGTGATTGTTTCTCTCGTTCACTGCAGTGATTTGGGTTGTCATATAGATGGGTTTATTGCGGTGGTGGCCCATACTCATGTCCTTCAGGAGGGGCCAGTTACAGGAAGGGCCGCTGATGTACTTGCAGCAGTTAACACTGCTGCAGAAGTAGCCTTGAGACTTGTGAGGCCAGGAAGGAAGGTATATAATATGTGCCCGATTGATCTTGCATCTGCACCTGTATGACCTTAATTTTTTTCATATCTCTTAAAAGTGCTAGTCTCAGTCATTCTTAAAAGTTTGAAGCACTATATCCAACCTATGTTGTGTTATTTAAAAATATGGTTGGATATGCGGATCTCTTTGCTGTTGCAGAAATTTTTTACTCTTATCTTTCTCAAATTCACTAAATGCCTTTATCAATTATTTCGTGTTCTGTTGAATTGCTAGTTTAATTGTCATGGCCTTGGTCTAGAGTCGTGTTTAATTCTGTGGCATGTCAGTTGTCACAGCATTGATTCACTTTTCTGGTGCTGCATTTATTTCAATATACCAGTTATTTTGATCTCTAAATGAGGAAAAATTTTACTAGCCAGGGTTAAACACCGATGAAGCTTCATTGTCATCGTTACACCGATAGAGATCTTTGTTAACATACTTCCCATAGTGTTAGTATGTCAGAGCTGTATTATTCATGTCCAGTTAGCTGCCGGATTAAGTGCTCTCATGAATGCAACCGTGTCCAATATTGTTCTAAAGGTCCATGTAATTTGTGCAATTGTGTTTCTGCATGCTATTTCCTTTGCACTTTTTTTTGTCTAGTGTTATGGCCAATGGCAGTGGTTGAGAATATGTGCAGGTTGAATTAGAAACTTCATCACATATAAATGACCCTAGATGGTGAACTCTTTACTAAAAGCTATGGACTACTGTCCAAGTGAGACTTACGTCATAGTTACTCTGATAGGGCTTTTATTCTGCAAAATGCAATCTCTACTACCCTTGAAAATTTCGTTTAAGGTTGTCATGGCCCAGCAGTTAATACATGCTTCCGAACACCAGTTTTCCTGCTTCCCATAGGTTGTACCTCTGAGGTTACTTTCATTTATTAGCTGTACAATAATTTACAAACTTTTCTGTTCTACTGGTGCATATGTGTAGAAACGTAGAGTGTCCGTTGAAGCTGTCGTAGGGGCAACTTTGCCGAGGTGATCAATGCTTTATTGGTTTCCTCCTTTCCCTGTTGCCTAAATGAGAATTGGCTGAAGAGTATTCATGGTTGTGCTGATTATTTTATTGTCAGTGAACTTTTCTATTTCAGCCAATATAGTGCTATCTTAAAATAATGCCATTTCTCTTTGGATGGATTTGAATTTCAATCTTTGTGGCATTCTGGTTAGCTGTTGAACTGAAATGGTGACAACATACTATTCAATTTTTTCACTGACAGAACAAGGATGTAACTGAAGCAATTCAAAAGGTTGCTACCGCCTATGATTGTAAAATTGTTGAAGGGGTTCTTAGCCACCAAATGAAGCAGTTTGTGATAGACGGGAACAAGGTTGTCCTGAGTGTGTCCAATCCAGAAACAAGGGTTGACGATGCGGAGTTTGAGGAGAATGAAGTTTATGCAATTGATATAGTAGCAAGCACAGGAGAAGGCAAGGTAGGTTTATTGTCATATTTTATTTACAGTATACTATCGTGTGGTTGCTTGTGAATCATGAAGTGAAAAATATAATCATTTGCAGCCTAAGTTGTTGGATGAGAAGCAGACGACTATTTATAAGAGAGCGGTGGACAAGAATTATCACTTGAAGATGAAAACGTCTAGGTTCATTTTCAGTGAAATAAGTCAAAGGTTTCCGATCATGCCGTTCACTGCCAGGTAACTTGGCCACTTCCAAGACATGTTTGAATTGGTGGGTCTTTATACCCCAGCTTATTCAAAATTATTTTTCCCACTTTTATATCAGGGCTTTGGAAGAGAAAAGAGCTCGTCTGGGTCTTGTGGAATGCGTGAATCATGAGCTCTTGCAGCCATATCCAGTTCTCCATGAAAAGCCTGGTAAAATTTTGGCCATTGGCAAGATTTGATTCCTCGTGGTTTGACTCGGTTGTGGAATGTTTATGTGCTATATTATTTGTGGTTTTACAGGTGATTATGTTGCTCACATCAAATTCACAGTCTTGCTAATGCCAAATGGCTCTGACCGGATCACATCTCATCCTCTTCAAGAATTGCAGCCCACAAAGACAATAGATGATCCTGAAATAAAGGCATGGCTGTCCTTGGGTACAAAGACAAAGAAGAAGGGTGGTGGAAAGAAGAAGAAAGGTAAACTGGAAATCCAAATCTAAAAATACCATTGTGTTGCCTATGCTTGAATATATTGCATCTTGTGTGTTCGATTGAGTCTATACCTGGTTCCAATGCTATATATATCCCATTGCTTGGCTGTTCTCAGGCAAAAAGGGTGACACGGCAGATGAGTCAGCTGAGCCTGAGCCTGAGCCGATGGAGACAACAAATGGTGCTACAGCCCAAGAATGAGTCACTTGAAACCCTTATCCTGTTCTTTCTCAACCCTTTTCAATTTTGTTACATTATTCAGTTGAATATGCCTGGTTAGATATGATTTTATAATAGTGGTCAGACAGATTCTTGATAGAAATTTCCAGATGCGAGTTCCAATTACACTTCATGCTTTCTGCTTGAAGAGCATAAAAATCTAGTTGAATGTGAAGCTAAGAGCTTGTTTGATTGGTGCTCTAGAAATATCTCAATATTTTTTTAATCGTGTTTGGAAAGTAGTTTGTGTTGAAATAATCCAACTGGTGTTGTAAAAGCAGTAATCTAATGCTAACATAGTAACTTGTGCTTCTTCTATCCGGCAGCACTTTCATTATGTTGCCAGATAGAATTGTAAATTTGATCAGTTAAGTTTACAATGACTTACAGTTGGCTATTTGTAGGTAGGCCTGATTTTTATGATGGTATATCCATATAATATGGTAGTACATTTAATTGTAGTAAATAAAGGCGTTTCATACTAAATGTATCTTCTAGTTGTGACACTTAAAACATATTTTGGCTGATGATGATGATATTGTGGCATGAGCTGCGACAACAATCTGCGCACCATGTTTCTAGACATGGGTTGTCGTTGCGATGACGAATGTGCCAAAATGCTAATCTGAGGCCTCTCTATTTGACATTGACCTATTATAAAGCAAAGTGTATTGGGGTGGAAGAAAAATTTTATGGAGATGTGAAATTCTTAGACAAACAATTTATGATAATAAATTCAATCAATGTGAACTCTCATAGGGTCAACAAGAAGCATTTTTTAGTTGGTTTTAAATTTTTCAGGGACTAAAATATAAATATCATTAATAAGAAAAAAAAATTAATATCATTATTTTTATTCGTGATGCATTTTATACAGCAACAACTACAATTATTATTCAGAGTAAAATCTGCTCATTACATGAATTCTCATCCAACTCGATGCTAAAATTTTGACTAATTGTAAGGATTTTCTGAAAGTTCTTTTTTTCTTAGGAGGTAATATAGGAGAACTTGCATGCTGTCTCTGAGAAAAAAAGGAGGGAAGCTGCTTCTGTATAAATTCAAAAGAATGGTCGCATGTATATTGCTGAAACATCTTATAAAACTTTGCGTTCCTCAATTGTTTCCATTCAAACAGGCATGCGCTGCATGGCTGCTAGACATGAGCTCAAGTGCGGAAGGTAGGTGGAAGTTTTAATCGTCATCCAAGTGGGACTTTTTTTTTTTTTTTTTTTTTTTTTACAAAAAAATTTTGGAGGGTTCGGCATCCCCCCACTAAGGCCAGGGCATGGCCCCAGGCTCTATGGGAACTTACTGGGGACTTACGAGATCGCCTACCAAAGGATCCCCAGCGACGGCAGAGGGAATCGAACCCACGACCTAAGGGCCTAGTCCTGGATCCCTTACCATCTGTGTCAGCTCACATTGGTAAGTGGGACATATTGTTAACAGAGAACTAGAATCATGCCTAATATATTTGAGGGCCCCCATTTCTCATGCTCTTTCTTTCTTTTTTTTCAAATTTTAGGAGGGGTGGGGGCCCACCTTAGGCGCCCTGGCTCCACCATTGACCACTAGTTATATTATGTTTCTTATATCTATTATATGTCAAGTCCTCTAATTGCTTGTGTTCGTAATTTTTAGATATTATCATTTAATTATAAATCCTATGACCCTAATTGGAAAACTTAATATAATAAATATAAAGAACTTGACCTGACTATTTTTCTTTTTAATATGATAGAAACTGATTTTTTAAAAAAAACAAAAACAAAAAAGCTAAAGCATGTAAGTTCCTCAAGAATCAAAGGCAACCAAGCTACCAAAGTAACCAAGTTTTTTTTTTTTTTGTTGGGCTCACATCCGTTTGAATTCTAATATTTTGTTAGCCAAAGCAAACGAAAAGTTTCATCATTGTTGATCAAAAGGATGTAAAACCTCGACTCACAATACACAAAACTGCTATTAAAACTCTCAAAACAATGAAAAACTATTTGATACTTTCCACAACATTATATATAAACAATGAAAAACTATTTGATACTTTGCACAACATTATATATTGACATTTAAAGATGTTTTAGAGAAACCATTCAAAGGGAGTATATTGATATGATCATTCCTATAAATTTCTAAACAACGCAATCACTATAACTTCCCAGCAAATCAACACATACAAATAGACTTTGTCTCCAGATTGATCCTAAATACTTGCGCTTATTTGTGAAATACATTAGGGGTTTGAAAAACCATGAATTTAAAGCTTAAATTATGTTTTACTAAAAGTGGCTACCAAACAACGGACCCCAAAACCACAGCTAAAAACTTGCTAACTAAACAATACAACTTTATTCCAAACCATGTTAGACGCCAAAATCATGATTAAGAAATAAGTAACACTTAAGCTTTTTACCTACCTCAACGTTGGCTAATCATAAATTTGCTCAAATTCAATTTCAATGCCACCCAATACATGAAACCAACCCCACCTAATGGGATAAAACTTTTTTTTTTTTTTTTTGGTTAGAGGGATAAAACTTGTTAGTTTGCCAAAATTCAGTTTTTTTTGCCAGCTTATTCCATCTTAAATTAAATGATTCTACCCAAACATAAGTTTTGATGAACATATAAAAACACGCTCGTATGCAACTTGTGTTTTATCATTTTGTAGCTTGTTTGAATGAGACCAAGAAGAAAACTAACCGTACCGCATGCAGCCAAAAAGAATGGAACTTACACTGCATAATTTTCCCATCAAACACATCACTCATATTGGGATATGTTCAAAACAAGAGACAGGACATTTGACCTTTTCCCTATTTTGAATGTAAAAAGAGGGAGTGAAATACCGGACTCAAAGCTGCTCCTTTTAATCTAAAGGAACATGCTATTTACACAATGTCACGCAGCCAACTGGCACAAACAAATGAATATGAAATATTATCATGGGAAAAAAGACTTGCAAGCCGTTCTCAACACAATAGCCTGAAAGTCACCACAGCCAAGTATCAAATGCTTCAATATCTCCCTGAAATAACCCATATTAACGTGTTATATTGCTAGCTGCCAGCTACCTGCAGTATATCTGAAAAAGAACTTGTTGCAAACATGGTAATCGCATTAATTTAATTCCACACTTTCAGCTTGATCAGTCATTGAACCTTAGTCATCATAGAATACGGGTTTTGTTATGGCTCCCCCATCTTTTAGAATATTATATCATTACTACAATGAATCGGATTTTTTTTATTTCTTTGTAAATAAATTTTTCAGTATTATTCCATGTTCCTTTCTATAAGACATATTTATCTAATTTAATTAGACTAAGGAAGTTAGTTAATATGATATGTATTTTCAAAAACATCTTAGTCATCTTCTTTAATTTCATCCTCTCTTTTCCTTGATTGTTATTGAGGGAGCATAAACAAGAGTAAATTAGGAAATGATTGACCAACATGAAAAATGTCCTATATTTAGGAGTAAAACCAACTATCCAAGTGTCCTATATATCATTTTTGTTTTTTTATTTTTTTGAAAAAAAAAAAAAAAAGTAGTGTCGGTGCCTGCATGCTTCTGATTGACCCTAGACTGAAGGAGCGAAAAGGATAGAAATAGAAACCCGGGTGTTATAGCAAGGAGTACCTGTAACAGTATCAATCCAATGAGCTAGTAGAGAATGAGCTAGTAGAGATTGAGAGCCTCAACATGCGACTGCTAGACAGCAACTACTGTCGTATCCAGCTATGGCATCTTTAATGCCTGCTTCAACTGTGCCAAGGCGGATGGATGTATGCTATTCATGGCAGCATTAAAAGACTCTCCATGAATAGTGGCGCATGTTTGCAGATTTTCTCTCAGAGAGTTCTCCAATGAAATGCGATTTACCGGGTCTGAAATTTTGATCTGGAAATCCCCAAAATACACGCACGCACATAATTATTTATTCACTCCAAATAGGAATTCTTAAATGGTTCTCATAAATCTCGTACCTGACTCTTTCTGATGTCTTTAAAAGGCATACCGCCCTCACGAAGAGATTCATTAGAGCTCATGTCACTACTGTTAAAAATGACAGAATAAATAATTATAATTTAAAGAGGTTATCAATCTATCTACCTGCAATCATTTACCTTAAAACTAGTTTCTAAAGGGGATAGTAGCATTCTGCCGTCAATTAAAAAAAGGATTAAGTTAAATTTAACTGACACCGGATAGAATATACAGAATATCAAACCAGACTCATCGTCCTAACCAATAACCATCAATATATAATATAAATTCATTAAAAAAAAAAAAACCACACTACTTATAAATCATGAACAGTATAGCTCATCTTAGATTCTATGCAAAGCATACGTTGACAATCCAATAAGAGATAAATTTTAATAAGAAATTAGATTTGAATTGCAAAGATCTAACCTCGACTCTTCCTCAGTCAAGTCACCGTTCCCACCCACAATTACACTAGTGCAAACACTGCATGAGCCAACAAATAAGGGCGTCATTTGATACTTACAAAATAGATATAGGATATTCAGAGTTGAGGTAGTAATTGAAAGACACAGAAATATTAGTTAGTGGAGGCAAGATGTATATTTAAGATAAATATCAATTGTTTTTAAAAAAATTACACTAAGGGTAAAATTTATTAAAATTTAATACTAAACACGTTAGGCCAATGCGGAGGATTACAGCCCCAAGATTGCCTGACGACTCTTGGGCAAAGCCTAATGATGCCCCTAACCGTGATACCATATGAAGAAAACGGTGGAATACCTCAAAATTTGATCAAGTTTGTCAAGGACTTGAGGTAATCTTAACGTCAGAATTATTGAAAGAGCTAAGCCAAATGTCTTCCTCTGGATGGATGAAACATTATCTACCTGCCAATAATATACATAATCAAGACTTTATAAAGCATGCAACATCACGACATTTAACTCCAATGGTAAAAATGGGATGGGATGTGGATAAAAGCCATGATTCAGATCCTCCTGATGTAACAAAAGAAATATACAAATTAAAGGATGAAAACAGATCATGCTGATCAAACCAGGTTCCCTGGAGTAGTTAATACCAATAAAAAGAAGTGTAGCCAGGTATTGGATTAAGCAAAACTTGAGCAGCCTTCCTATTTATAAGATCCTCCAGTCAAGAGCAATTATTTTGCTTAGGTTTTTCATGGTGGTTCATAAAATGGTGTCAAAATGGACAAGTAATAAAATCAAGGCAAAATGAACCTATAGTGCACCACAAGCTAATTATAAAATTAAAAAGTGATGCTTTTAGAGTATGCTTCCCACATTAAATACACTTCGAGGAAACTGACACATATCAAAAGTCACCTGTAAATACTGACCATTTTACAGTTGCAGTTTATTGAATGCAATTTTGAGTCAAGCACAGATTAGACATGCTAAGAAAAAAATAACGAGAAGCATGACAAGCATATCCTTAAGATGCGTACTTAACCAACCTTGTCAAGCCATATGTCAACAAGGCAAAGAAGTACATTTTCCTGGACTGGGACACCTGCTGTCTGGAGGAACGATGAAGTTGATGGATCTGATGTTAACTGGGCAAGCGCACTTGTATTCATTATCAAAATCCTTGCCAGGATGGCAGCTGAAGATGCTTTTACAGTTGCTTTAGAAGGATCACGATCATCTCCTCCACTCAAACATATGATGATTAGTTTCTAGAAACAACAAGGAGATACAAAATTTGAAGTGAAGTCTCCCAATAACAAAATCGAAACAACTATCAAGCACAGATTCAGTATTTGACAAATTAGATGGCTTAACGTCGGGTGTGGAACTACACTTACTTGTAAAGTGCTGCTAATAAGTGGCGGTACTTCCACTGGGAAACACTATAAATAGCAAAAATGAATTAGCATATGATTTTTTAGGATTCTTACAAATATACGTAAAGACAGTTAAAAATGCTAAATAACTATTATCCAACTTATAAGACCAAGGCAATGATATTATTAAAGGACAAGCCAATATATAAAATTTTGACACACAGATAAAATTATTTTTAACTCTGAACAAACACGTTGTGTTATAGTAATGACCAAGGATTAAGTTCCAATCTTAAGTCAAAACTACACATAACATACGAGTTTAGTGAGGTCCACCAAAGAGCCTTATTATAATCCATAGAAAAGGAGTGGTTAAGATTTTTTACATCTCACTTGGAAGTGTAAGACATGATCAGTCCCAAGCAATTAAAGAGTTTCAAGTTCAGAAATTGGACCACAATGAAAAGACTAGATGCTGCAATAAAACTGAAAGATACTAAAGGCCAAACTAGCAGAAACTTCTAAAGTCTATCCATTTTGGTTAATCATGGGTTACAAAGTCTATTCTTTCCTTTTGTACTCCAACTAAGTATTGAATTTGCAGAAACCACAATTTTTTTGGCAGCTTTGCCTTTTAAGTTCAATTTTCCATTTTCTGGTTCAAGCCAGTGTCAACCAAAACGAACATACCTGAGAGTTACACAAGACATCAGTCATGGCAAATGTTAAATATCTCATAGTTCCAAGTCTTTGTAACATGTACAAGATATCAGGTTTTGGGTCCTTTTCCACATATATCTTTAAAAGATTAAACATGCAATCATCATTGTCATGCAGATAACCAATAAGGAGGCAATTTCTCCAAATTCTCCCCCCCCCCCCCCCCCCCAAAAAAAAAAAAAACCAGTTGTTTTTGGTATTGCCAACATCTGTAGGGTTTGAAGAAAATTACCTGTATTAAAAGGTCAATTACAGGAAGGACTGCAAGTAGACCTCTGTCGTTGACATTCCCAACAACTAGATCAAGAATTTTAGCAATGCTTGAACCATGGACACTTACAAATTGACTTCCACCCAAAATAATGTAATCTTCAATTATGTTAACAGAAACCTGCAATTAAACAAATAATAATAACAACAACTAGCACAAGTCCTACGCAATGCATGGATTCTAAGAAATGAGACACGCTATAAAGGCCATTAAGGGTAGTAATCCAACTAAAGAAAATAAAATCACCAAGGGAAATAGAAACTGAAAGGTCAAAAATCAAGTCCAAAGCAAGTCAGCAGATAAATCACAAAGAACCAGCTGAAAAGTCAATAACTTGAGCTATGATACTTCTCCACAAATCAATGCACTAAATGGTTATTTATACATCCACATAGTGCATAATCATCTCAATAGAAGTCATATTGCAGGCAAAAAAAATAAATAACAGTCAAATTTCTGGGAACTGGAAGGTAGCAGCATTGCTTACCGTATATGGCAGTAAACATTGAGTTATTTTACCTTCTGATGAGTACTCAAAAAGAAATATTTCACATAATAGTGTCCCTAACCACACGGACCAGTTCCAAATATTTCTCTATCAAACATTGACGATGCAATAAAGATCAATATAATGACAGAGCTAAGTCTAACCTGCAAATGGTCAAAGCTTCTTTCCATGATGCCTACAAGGCGTGGAAAATATGATAACAGTTGAGGCACCATTGAAGAAGCATGAGAAAGTGTGGCCTCCCACAGCTGAAAGATCATTAGGATATACTTTTATTAAATAAGTTCCTACAATACAGTATCCATTTAATAAACATATAGAGGCAGCAGGATTACCAGCATGCTATCCTCTAGAAGATTGAGTTCATCTGGGCTATTAATATCAATTCCAGCATCAAGAATGGGGAGTAATATGTCATAGCAAATGGGTGACTGGTAGCCAAGTGCAACCACAAAGTTACGCAGAGCAATAAGAAGCTGAATCTGCAGTAAGCTTTCGCCAATAGATACCTCCCACACCTTTTTAGAACAAATGCAACAGAGCAATCAGTTAAATGCACTTCAATTGTGAATAAAGCTTATTTATATTTATTGTGTTGTCATTAACACATTAACAGTGTGAAAACTATAAACTTTAATGAGCTGAACTTCTTGTGAACAATACTTATTCTAACGTCCACTATTTTATCTTCCCCATGAATGACTCTAAGTAACCAGTTTAAGTTATCAGGAAGCCTATTGTTAACAATAACAGTTTACAAGGTGAAAGCCAAATTCAAACTCAAATTCTATATCCTCAGGGGTCAACTTTTGATACCCAGAATCAGAGGACAAATTTTAAAATAACCGCTGAACTTTCTTGTACTTCTTTGCAATATTTTCCTGTATAATTACTGTATCTATAATGTTCATATCAAAGCCATATATTTTAACAAAGCACTTAGCTGCATCATAAATGACCTACCATCACAAGACTATCATCTTCAGCAAAAGAAACCATTATAAGCAAATCCACAGATTATTATCACACCAATAAGAGCACAAAACTCCTCAGATTATATTTTAGAAAATGATGGATATCATCCCTCAAACAAGTGTAAACTTATAAAGAACAAGTAATGACTAGATCTCTTTGGTTGTTTCAACATAGTACTGTTTCTGTCTAGCCCCTTCAATGCCCAGACGTATATGAAGATAGAAAGCAGTAAATCTTGCAACCAAAATGAAATTTTCATTAGAGGGAAAGAGTAATTTCTGACGTGTTACCTTCAGAAAAAATTTCACCAAATCGTTTGCAAATAAAGTAACTTCACCGACATGTCCAATGAGGATAGAGATCAAATTCAAAACTTGAACCTGGAAAAATAATAAAAGAACGATGAGAACTACAATTGACCACTAAAAAATTAAAGGATATTTAAAATGAAATAGTTTGTTGTTAGTGACCTTTCCTTAAATATAAATGATATAATTTTGTGTGTGTGTGTTGGGTTTTGGGGGGGGGGGGGGGGGGGGGGGGGGCGCTGCATCAAGCAGATAGAGCCTTCCATATCTTGCGGAATAAAAATCTAAGTATCTCTTGAAAATTAAGGGGGAAACTACATCAAGCAGATTGGCTTTTTTGCCACGGAATATGCACATTGAAGGCTCCCATCTTTTACATTTAAAAAAATCATGCAAAAAATGTTCTAAGAAAATTGAAAGAAAACTGTCATCTAAGAGAGCATTTATTGCTCAAAACAAACTAAAGTTTTGCAAAGCACAAGAGAGGCACAACATAAAACCAGGAAGAGTTCCCATCACCCTTCCAGTACATGTTTTACTTTGCAGAAAGGAAGATTTTACCTTGGAGTCAAATTCCTGAACTTCATCAAATAACTTGAAACATGAATCCCAACATATTGGAAGTAGATCAATAAACTCCCTTTCCGAAAAGTTTGCATCTTCTATATGTGAGCACAGAGAGCGACATGCTGCAAGCTGAAAAATAAATATGCATGGGATTAGTAAGAAACATGACAAGAAGATGCTAAAACTCAAGGTCAATTGATATCTTCCGTTGAAATGCAAAACTATGCAACATGTCAACATACTCTGACAGACAAATCTTTGGCCTGCAATAATCTGATTAGAGCACAGTATACAGGTCTTTTTGTATCGTCCTTGATCTGAGAAGAATATAACAGTCACAATATAGTAAGTGCAAAGTTATCTAAAATCAAAATGCACACAATTGTATAGGCACAAAACAGATTTAACACATTGATCATTGGAAGATTCAACAGGATAAATAATATGGCAATATAGTAGTGACTACACTGTTACAGAAAATGTAATGTTTACATTGAAAATGTGTAACACGTTTAGGTTGTAAATATCTCTATCATCAAGTTATAAAATTGTGGATCTTATCAAAAAAGGGCGTTCCAATGCACAAGGCTCCAACCATGAAAATAAAAAAGCTCCTTCACTATGCAACTCAAGTACTCAATATGGGAAATGGGAATTACCTCAGAAACCCAGTGTCCTAAAATTAGAGCAACTTTACGATGGATGATCCGCATGTTTGGATGGTCATTTGATAGTTCAAGAGACAAAGCACCATTAAACCTGCAAATATTACATTTAAGCATCTAAAAAACAACAACAGTGAAAGCATAGTAGAGGGAAAATGCAATATCAGTAAAAATTATGATGCTGGATTATGTGTTCACCAGAGATAAATCCAAACATAAAGTTAACAACCACCACCAAAAGAAGCTCCTAAACCTAAAAATAACTCTTACATACAAAGTTACAATTAACCGTGTTGAGAACTTGAGAGAGAAATATTATTCTTAACCTCTGAATCAGAAAGAATACATATAGCCCTTTATATAGGCAAACTTAGAGCTAACCCTAAAATCTCATAGAATCTAATCAAATCAAAATCAATCAAATTGATTGAGATATAATAAGAAATATCCTAAGATATGATATACCTATATCTAATCGTAATAATAAGATAATACTCATAATAAATGCATAATATTCTCACACTCCCCTTCAAGTTGGATTATAAATGTTAATCATGTCCAACTTTTTTTTTTTGCTACTAAAATTTTAGGAAAGGGGTTGGGCTCACCCGTAATCCAAGGGCAGGGCGCTTGGAGCTCAGTTCGCAGGATATACTGGGTTAGAGAGTACACATGCCTCCACCTCTTTCCAACGTTTCTACTGCTTCCTAGACCCCTAGGATGCCTCTCCTAGTGCCTTGACCAATTCCAGAATCGAGCCCCCTCTTTTGGTGAGAAAGTCCAACTTGCTTATACACTTAATAATACCGACACTCCCCCTTAAGCTTGTACTTCTTGAGTCTCAGAGGCCTATTTAGAGAGTAGCACATACTCAACTACGTTGGGAGACAGGCAACGGCTGTGACAAGTTCGACGGGCAGCGGCTGCGACAAGTTCGACAGACGAGTTGAGGACGATGGGACCAATCGTCGAACGAGTTGAGGAGCACGATGACAGAGGAACTACCACCAACGACGATGAGAAGCTTGATGATGATGACAGCATTGAAGAGATGGGTCGTTGATGAAGAATTGTGCTCTACGGACGAGTGTTGATAACCTAGCTATGCTGCATAATCAGAAAACGATGAGCCCAGACCACAAAACATGTTGGTTATTGCCGGAAATGAGGAGAAAAAATGTAGCTGGAATCTGGAAATTTTCACCGGAGTACGGAGACTCGCCGGAAAACTCAAACATTCACGAAAGATGCAACAATCACTAGAAATGGCCGGAAATGATAAGAGGAGCCCGAAACAAGAACTTTCAGGCGAAACAGACTTCCCACACGCCATTATATCTTCACTCCTGGCGAAGCGCATGTACACCACACGCCGTCACAGGGATGTTGGACAGCCACCAGATTTCGGATGAACGCCGATCGGAGGGTGGGTATTCCGGAAGGGGGGCGTGTGTATCGAAAAATGGACCGAGACAGAATCTGAACTCTCTCTTCTCTCTCTCATTGTTTCTGTTTTAGACGAAGCACTCAGCCAGAAAATCAAACCCACACGCAAACTCAGGGAACCAGGGTGGAAACCCTAGCTTTGATACCATGTTGAGAACTTGAGAGAGAAATATTATTCTTAACCTCTGAATCAGAAAGAAAAGAATACATGTAGGCTTTTATATAGGCAAACTTAGAGCTAACCCTAGAATCGCATAGAATCTAACTAATCAAATCAAAATCAATCAAACTGATTGAGATATAATAGGAAATATCCTAAGATATAATATAACTATATCTAATCATAATAAATGCATAATATTCTCACAAACAGATTATTACTATATCTTGAAATTGAATAATAAAGTAAGTGTATGTGCAAGCTTTCTTTTTCCTGAATCTTGATGCGTGAAATTTGTTTGGAAACACCAACAGTGCTCCCATTGAGTAGAAATTCATAGTAATAAACCCTGATTCTACGGTAAAGAATGACAAATGATAGAAAACTGCCATCATTTTTTTTGGGATTACAGAAAACTGCCATCATTTTAAACAGTTTTTAGGAATCTACGCAGCCCAGTTTTAAACAGTGCTCGCTTTTGTACAGGAGGCGTTGCCTCTTTCTAGGTTTATACAATATTGCCTCCTTACAAATTACGAACCAACTGAAACAAGGGCATAGCAACATTGGAAGTACCAGTCTTTGAAGCTCAGGTAGTTCGAAAGCTCATAATAAACATAAGCAGCAGCACCATAAGCAGCATCTTTAAGAAGCAACCCTGGAGAAATTTCTGTCGCTGAAGTGGAGCAACTGTTCATAGCCTCTTGAAGAAGAGAAACAACAACAGGACCTAGCAGCTAAAAGACACAGTCACATTCACACATCCACGCATTAATAATCTAGTTATATTGAAGCATCAGAACAAATGAGATAACACAAGATAACCTGTGATGTTGAATGCAACCTACTTGGCTATTATTTTCAAATAATACGATGTACAAAGCTTCAGCACATGGCCTCAATTTTTCTGTCCACTGAATCATATCCTGCTCATGATGAAAAGACTCAGGGTTACGATACCATTCCTCCAAATCACTTGCCGTTAGAACAAAATACCTGTCGAATTACATAAGCACTGTTTAGTCCAGAATCAAGCAGTACAAGAGGCAAACTGTCACTGAAGCAACGTCTAACCAGATTCTAGTTTTAAAACTAAATCATGGCGATCAACAAGTCTACAAACAGTGTTCAATTAATAGACTGTAGGGTCCCTGAACCCTCCAATTATGAACTTCTCATAACCTTGCTTTTTTGGGACTTTTGTTGGCAAGTAAATTGGCAAAATCACTTTCATCACAACAATATCATGGGAGCAACAGCAACAGATAAGGCATACAATTTTATTACACTTTCAAATATCTTATTCTCTATTAATTATTTAGGTAGGGAAGTAACTGCGTTTACTACACTGTCTAAATACTGATTGCTTCAATCCCATGTTTTCAATGCCCCTATTTATCTTAACTTTATTAGGAGGGAATAAGAATCAACCTTTACATAAACTAGTAACTCTTCATACACACACTCCTGGAAGACACATGATTTTCCAGATATGTTTAGCTCCATAATAGAACAATTATTACACACTCCAGAGGACATGAAACTCTAAAATGTTAGTTGAAAAAGCCAATCTGTCCCATATTAAAACAGAATTCTTTCCATATTGCAATGAGCTACCATTTATTATTAGGTCAAGCATCCCACAACTTCACACCTCAGTCAGAGAGTAAATTAGGCAAACACAAGTAAAATAAACAACTCAAGAAGGTGCGGAGAAGTGAATGCTACCTCCTTATCAATACATTACAGAGGAAGACAACCCGCTCATTAGGTAGAAGGGAAGTCAAAACACCACCAACCATACTGGAAATGTTTTTCTTCATCTGCTCTAGGGTTATTCCATTTTCATCCATAACCCGACCAGTAGGAGCTGGCTTGTATTCTTTGCATTCCAGCATATTCTTCACCATCACCATACACTGAATAAGAAATTGTTCAAACGATAATAGATATGGCTCCGGATCTGTTATCTTATTTAAACAGAAATCCACAACAGATGAAAGCACAAGTTTATCGCCAAATGAGTAAGGATGTCTGCCCTGAAAGGCAACTAAGATTTTCATCAATTTGGTACAAGCCCTTTTCGTAAATTCCCAAAATTTTGGATACTCCTTTTGAAAAGATGAATCTGCAAACAAGAGAAAGGACCAAAGAGTATGAGGGAAGAAGTCATGCTTTTCTAAACAAAAATACAGAAACTAAGGACAAGTTAACTTTTCCTTTCATTAAAAGCATAAAAAAGAGGGGAGGGAGAGCCAATTTGCTGCACTCCTGGTAACTGAACTAAAGATCAAATGTTCAGATGTGCATAAACATCATGATATATGCAGGATGCTAAAAAGTTTTCACAACTGAGAGAGGGAGGGATGGAGAGGGAGAGAGATGCCAATACACCATAAAATGTTGATTGTCCTCTATAATTAAAACATCATTTTTATGATTTAGAATGTATGTTCACATTTTTAATATAACAAAAAATATATTCACATTTCCGTGCAATTCGAATTATCAACTCCAAAAATGTATAAACAACAACAAAGCTTTGTCCCACTATGTAGAGTCAGCTACATGGATCGCATGATGCCATTGTACTCAATTAACAACTCATTCTTTGAATAAATTGTTGATCAAGAGGTCTGATATGCAGGCTGTGAATACTAGTTATAGGGGATAGAATTAAGGTTAATTAGGGATTAAGTGCTGGCGCAAAATTGAGTCCATGAGGCTGCACTTAGAGGATTTAAGTGGCACTCACTAGTTCAGTGAGCCACAATAGATTAGGAAGGTTAAGGAGTAGTTATTAGCCTTTAGAGTTAATCCTATATAAAGAGGAGTCCTAAGCTATTGTTTTGGTTGTTGATCATTTTATATGAATGAGTGATACATAAGCATTTCTTCTATTCTCTCCTCTGCCTCTTGTTTCTCTTTCTTCCCTCTTCTCTTCCTAAATTCCAATATACCTATCTTAGGTATTAGAGCCGTCAAGCTTCTATCTTCTTTCATTCTTGAATGGTCGTAACACGTTCTCAGAGTTCTGCCGCCACCATGTTCTGCCGAGGCTCGTTTCAAGGCAATCGAAAAGACATTGCAACATCTTTCTAGGTTGCCAGCGGCCATTCAAGCTCTCTTTGATCATTTGGCATCTTTGACTTATGATCAAGACTCCCACCATCATGGGGCCAAAATGCAAGAAAACGTCATTCCACATAACAACAATCACATGGGGTTTGATCTTCTCTACAGATCCACAGAAAATTAAAGTAGTGCTGGATTGGCTTGAACCATCCATAGTAAAACAATTCCATTCCTTCTTGAGGTTAGCAGGATATAATAGGAAGTTCCTCAGAGGATAAGGGGTTTTGGCAAAGCCCTTGACAAATTTATTAAGAAAAGATCAGTTTAAATGGTCAGCAGAAGCTGCTGCCACTTTTCAGAAGTAGAAGGAAACCATTAGTTCAGCACCAGTACTTGTGCTTCCTGACTTCTCGAAGCCTTTTGATATTGAAACAGACGCATGTTCTTCGGGTATTGGTTTTGTACTAATGCAAAGTGGCCAACCATTGGCATTTTTCGGCAAAGTTTTAGCTCCAAGGCACCAAAGTTTGTCCATTTATGAGAAGGAGTTACTAGCTGTGGTACAAGCCATTGAGCACTGACATCAATACTTGGAAGGGAGACGTTTAGAAATAGTAACTAATAAGCAAAGTCTGAAATATTTGCTCGATCAGAAGTTAAAAACTCTATTAATGGATTATGACTATGAAATCCATTCCAAGAAGGGTACCAACAATAATGTTGCTGATGCCTTGTCTAGAATGGCAAAAATGCAGATTTTTAAGATTACCTTATCAACTTGTTCAGATGACTTGTTGCTGGAAATTAAAGGTAGTTGGGAGAATGATTCTGAGGTAAAAAATCTTATTGATAATCTCAAACAAGGTAATGATGTCGATAGTAAATTTACTTGGGATGGGGACTTGCTGCGAAGGGGAAGTTGACTAGTGGTAGGTAATGAGCCTCAGATAAGAAAAAAAAAATGGAATGGCTCCATGCCTCTTCTCAACAAGGTCACTCGAGAATACACGCTACATATCAGCATGTTAGGTCACTCTATTGGTTGAGCCATTTGTTTGAGGAAGTGAAGGAGTTTATCAAGAATTGTGATGTGTGCGCCCGATGCAAGTATGAAACGGTAGCCTATTTGGGTTTGCTTCAGCATTTGCCAATTCCCAACAAGGTATGGGAGAGTGTGACAATGGATTTTGTTGAGGGTCTTCCAAAATCCAATGGAAAAGACACTATTTGGCTGGTGGTTGATAGGCTAAGCAAATATGGTCATTTTATTGCCCTTTCACACCCATTTTCAGCCTCTACTCTCGCACAGCAATTTTTGCATGGTATATATTGGTTAAATGCGGCTCCGGTGAAGATTATATTGGATTGGGACCCTATCTTTATTAATAACTTTTGGCAGGAATTTCTTAAGGTGCTGAAAGTTGAGCAAAAGCTAACTTCATCTTATCATCCTCAAACGGATGAGCAATCAAAGGTATTGAATCAGTGTTTGGAGACATATTTGCATTGCATGTGTTGGGAACTACTAGAGAGTGGTCTCACTGGTTGCCCTTAGCTGAGTAGTGGTATAACACCACTTTCCATTCATCTACCAAAGTTACTCCTCGTGAGCTTTTGTATGCGCAAATGCCATCTTTGTATGTTCCCTATTTATCGATCAGCTGTGGTAGATGTAGCGGATAGGTCATTTGTAGCTCGTGAGGAAGCCTTATTGGCAGCTAAGCACCACTTGTTCTAAGCTATCAATATGATAAAGCAACAGGCAGATTCACATAGGACAGACTGGGAATTTCAGGAGGTTCAATGGGTCTTCCTAAAACTTCAGCCTTATAGACAAGTTTCAGCTGCTTCTAAGAGCAATCAGAAATTGGCTCTTCAATTCTATGGCCCCTATAGAGTTAAGCAACGTTTAGGACCTGTGGCCTACAAATTGTAGTTGCCTGCTGAAACTCAGAATCATGATACTTTCCACGTCTCTTTGCTGAAGTTGTGTCCTGACCCATCTATGAGGCCTCAGCACCCACCCATTAGTTGACCAGAACATCCTACTTTTAAAGAACCAGAACAAATTTTGCAGAAGCGGTTTGGTGGCAGGAAGGGACACATTGTGACTGAAGTACTTGTCAAATGGAAGTAGTCGTGGGTTATGCTCTATCATTTTCAACAGCAGTTTCCTGCTTTTATGTTGCTGACCCTTGAGGACAAAAGTTCTTAAGGGGGGAACATTGATGTGTAGGCTGTAAATACTAGTTATTACGGATAAAATTAGGGTTAATTAGGCATTAAGTGCTGGCACACAATTAAGTCCATGAGGCCGCACTTAGGGGATTTAAGTGGCACTCACTATTTCTATGAGCCATAGCAGCTTAGGAAGGTTAGGGAATAGTTATTAGCCGTTAGAATTAATCCTATATAAAGGGGAGTCCTAGGCTATTATTTTGGTTGTCGATCCTTTTTTATTAATGAGTAATATAGAAGCATTTCTTCTATTCTCTCCTCTGTCTCTCATTTCTCTCTCTTCCCTCTTCTCTTCCTAAATTCCTCCATACCTTTTTTGTCAAGGTCCCACTTAACAACTTCACTGAGAGTTTTGTTTGGTCTTCCCTTCCACTATTTAGAGGACTCCATAACGTTCAATCAACCCTTCTAACCGGCGCATCCAATGGCCTTCTTTGAACGTAACAGAACCACCTCAAACGATTTTTCACCATTTTCACTTCAATAGAAGTCACTCCAACTCTTCCATGTATATTTTTGTTATGAATCTTATCTTTTCTTGTATGATCACACATCCATCTCAGCATCCTCATCTAAGCTAACCTCACTTTATGCTCATGTTGTTATGCTAGTCTGATAACAGTGCAATAAAACTTCCCTTTTACTTTATTAGGCACTTTCCGATCATAAATAACCTCAGTAGCTTTTTCTCTATCTACACCACCCGGCTTGAATTCTATGATTATCTCCATCAATTTCCTTATCTTTTTGTACAGTTGATCCAAAAGATGTGCCAATCATGCAAAATTAATCTACAATATTATATCCAGTCTTAAATATAGGACATAGTTTGTAGTGCAATTTCCACTACAAACTATGTGCTATACTTGGGACCCAAGGAATAGCAAGTATGAGAACTTTAATTAGAAATGTCAATTCCACAATAATTGGAGCTTGAGATGCAAGACATTCATGTGGTTAAAAATGATAGAAGGAATTCTCATCAGTTTATGTTCATTAACGTTTTCTTTTTATAGAATTGGGTACTTATTCATGAAAATATAAACACAGCACTGACAGAGGTCTCACAGTATGGAAGGATTGATTGAATGGCGCTTAAGAGCACAGGAGAAACTTCCTTGACTGGTCGAACCTCCTACAAAATAGAAATATCAGGAATCCAGTACCCTAACATTTCAAGTGGTTAACTTTGTTTATAAAAACAAACAAGGAAAAACAAGCCAAACTTAGAGACATAGTAAACAATGTAGTGAATAGACACAAGACAAATGAATGGTTACCTGAAAACACTTTGAATCGCTTTGAAATCCTGAAATTATTAATTGACGTATTATCTTTGAACATATCAACCATCGCTCGCAAGTAAGGTAAAGTTCATCATGATGCTGCTCCCTAGAATTTGAAATATAGCTTTGAGTAAGAGTAGAGAAGCCACGTAATATTGTTTGCACATCACTTTGCCAAAGGCGCCAGCAATAATCAAAGAAATGGGATGATATCTGCCAAAGGAAATCATCAGTAATAATTGTGGACAATTGAGAGAAAAAGTATTCTTATTTCTTCTAATTAATGTTGTGATACAATACCTACTTATATAATAAGTAGAGAGATAACACTAAACAAATTCAGGAGAAAATAAAGGAGTAACTAATGGAGAAAATCTAGGAGAGAATAGAAGAAAAGTTACAACAACCTAGAAAGAATAATATAATATAATAATATTATATAATATTCCCACACTCCCCTTCAAGTTGGATCGTGGTTGTTAAACATGTCCAACTTGCATATACAACTTTATACTACTGACACTCCCCCTTAGGCTTGTACTTCTTGAGTCTCAGCGGCCCATTCAGAGAGGAACGGATACTTGACAACATTCGGAGTTACTGGCTGCGACAAGATGAACGGACACCAGATACTCGACAAGATGAACGGGCAACGGCTGCGACACTTCAATCTTCAAAAATATGTTGAGTTTAGGACGATGGGACCAGTCGTCGAACAAGTTGAGGATGACGGGACCAGTCATCGGACAAGTTGAGAGGCACGATGACCAGAACTACCACCAACGATGATGTTGATGAAGAACTGTGTCAGAAACGACAACAGGACCAGTCATCGAATAAGATGAGAGGCACGATGACAGAGGAACTACCACCAACGATGATGTTGATGAAGAACTGTGCCCCAAACATTACTAGGGTTGAATATTAGTTGTGCTTCATAATTAGAAAACGCACAAACCAGAGCCAAACGAAGTCAAAACCGTACTAAATGAAATGACCCAATCACCAAACGCATGTGAATGAACTTGAAACCACCACACAAGTGATGAGAAGAAGTCGATGTCGGAGAACCAAAGCGCAGCCTGAATGAAGAGATCACGCGCCCCCACGCGCCGGGAGAGAATGCTGACAGCGAAACACGTGAACTTCACGCTCCGATCACGCACCGGCAAACGGACCACCTGATGCCGGGAACACGCCGATCAACGGATGGGTAAGATAGTGGGCCAGGCGGTGAGACTCATCGGACACTGCGGGAGGCTCGCCGGAACTGCTCTCTCTGTCACTGTTCACCGTGAACAGTACCAAACCAGAACGAAAAAAATAACAGTCGAACCCTAAGCCTATGCTCTGATACCATGTGGACAATTGAGAGAAAAAGTATTCTTATTTCTTCTAATTAATGTTGTGATACAATACCTACTTATATAATAAGTAGAGAGATAAAACTAAACAAATTCAGGAAAAAATAAAGGAGTAACTAATGGAGAAAATCTAGAAGAGAATAGAGGAAAAGTTACAATAACCTAGAAAGAATAATATAATATAATAATATTATATAATATTCCCACAATAATTTACTGTTTTGAGAAGTGATGAGTTATTAAACAGTAATCCCAGGAAATCAATGTCTAACTAACGGAAAGCATTTTGATGTAGAATGGAACAGTGCAAAACAAGGATTCAAAGAGTCCAATGTGTTCAAAAATTAACACCATCAGAGCATAGCTGCGACATATTATAAGGTTCACAAGAAAGAGCAGACTACCCATATGCTTTTAAATGCGCACACGCTCACAAAATCCTCTACCCTCTCTTTCTTGGCCACCGGAGTTATAAAAAAATGCAACATAGCATCAGTATAAAACTTCATCCAATACCATACTTTGGGTAGAGGGACTCTTCCATAATTTGTTTTTTCATCTTCTTGCCTGAATTTTATCAGAGTATAATAGGTTGAATGTTATTCTCTCATGATCAGCATAAAACTTCCCATTCAATACTCGAAATTTAATAGATACCCATAGGAAGAAGTGGGTTACACTCCAGCACATAAATCCCTAGAATAGAATTAATAAAGAAATTAAAGAAGGTAAAATAAGCGCAATAGAATGAGGCATAAAAAACATCCTTTCCATAGCAAATTGTAAAGTCTGAACACCCAAAAAACTATCTTAAAAACACCAGGGCAGCACCACTTAAGGAGGATAATAGAGATAAAGTGGAGCATAGCCTCCTCATTTCACATTGTCATGAACCGTGTAGCCTTCAAAAGGAGTAAACTAGTGCTAAATATACTATGTCATGTGATGCGCAAACCCACAGAAAAGTATTCAAGCATCTAAACACTTGCCAATAGCACCACTTCCCTCTCTTTGATACCACGACTCATGCATTTTTGAGTGAATTTAGATCTTCATCTGTAGCCAAGGTCTTCAGTCTTTATGTTATGCTGTGACATTGTGATTAAAAATTGGCTCCTTGAAATCTATGAATCACAGGGTCACTATCTGGAATAATCTTGACTGATCCAATGTCTATCAGACCTGAATTTTTTATAGATGTGGCAATCAAAATTTTAAATGGATACATTTAGCTCAATTTAATCCTTCTCAATGTCAAAATTGGGGTTTATAACAATATTCGATTGCTCAAATTGGATTTAATTCACTAAAACTTCCTATAAGATTCGTCTATTGAGAATGCAAGCTGACAATAGTGTTTTGCCAGACATGTCATTCTCAATATTTGGTATGGCAGACCACAATGAAGAGAAGATACACTAAGCACATGATTTCAAGAAACAGAGCACAAAGAACCTTTTTTTCTCCCAAAAGAAACTAGACTGGCTAAGGAAATTATGACTATTATCAATAGAAAAGGTTGCCATGCCTAAATTGGACATTATCTACCTGAATTCCATCACAAAAGAAGAGAAAAAGAAGTTTGGTACAAATACAACACGGAATTACTCTGGTTTGCAATGTGCGGGATAGAGATAAGGTTGAGGTAACATATACCAAATGTTTTAATAGAGTGAAGGGAAGAAGATTACACCAAAAAAGAGAGAGATAGAGAGAGAAGGGATGAAGAAACCATGTACAATAAAAATTTAAGAAATTAACCGTACCTCTGCAAAGTTCTTCTGGTCTGAAGTTAGGCGCTTGGTAGACAATTCCTTTAACGTCCTAAATAATATCATGAAGATTCGGTGGGATGCAAGAACATCTGCTGATTGAAGCCGATGTGCTAAAACAGAAAAAATATCTGGCCTGATAAGTCATGAAATCAGCAAATCAATATGTATGGCTTGCTTCAGAAGTAAAGCATTTAAATCCAGCTTACAGAGTAGGCTATGAAATTTTCAGCATAGGCCAACCTTTGATCCAGCTACTGGAATAATTGTGTTGTTTATAATTTTTTGATTTCTACTTCCTTATTCCTTATTCCTTATTAAGCTTCAGATCATCCTAGTCCATTTTCTCAGTTGACGATAACCTTGAGAAACCCTCATATACATTGATGCATACCAATTAGAGAACCTACCACCATTTTCATTTCAGTTTCTTACTTAGCCTTGGACGATGCGGATTGGGGATTCCTTACTTAGCCGTGACAAATAAAAAATCCATTTCTATGATCTTAACTGCCTAGAGGTTCTAAATTACAACAGCCATATGCCACTAGGTGAAGAGAATATTCACTCAGCAGTTCCTATATTTCACTCCTCAAATGAACCATACAAAATGAAATTCCTTAATTCTAGAAGATTGATAATTAATAAAAGTTAAAAGAACCAGCAAACATGTATATACAATCTTGGACATAGAGAAGGTGAGATTTGTGAAAGTCATTCATTTAATTATTTCAAATTCTTAAATCATCGCTTAAAAATAAAAAATAAAATTCTAAAGACAGTATCATAGACTCAGTTAACATTCTTGGACTTCAAAAATCTAACAAATATTAAATGTACCATTCTTTGGGGTAATCAATCCGAGCAATTTTCGATATGAGCACAGCCAACATTTTCGCTATCTGCAATAAGTGAATGAAAGTAGAAGAAATAAACATATGAAGCTCAAGGCATACAGATCACAGCCCAATGATCATGCCATGGAAACTATTTTCTATCAAACACAAAAAGGCTACAAGCGGGATTCAGGAAGATTACAACCTTCAATCTAACATCAAAACCGTGGTTTCAAAAGTTTTTTTCCACAAACCAAGAAAAAACTCCTCTTACATACTTACATCGTAAAACGTAAAAGGTCTTCTCTAAAAGCTAATCCAAGCATACACTATGACATGATAAAATGCATCTAAAATCAAATCTTGGTAAGGCAAGCCAAGATAGAGTGACCAAAGAAACACTAACGATTCAATAACACTGCTTTTATTAAATAAAGGGGATATTAATTAATTTATCACTTAATGAGACCATTTTTAGGACTGTAACAACTAGTGAACTTACCATGGGGAAACACGCTAAAAAAAATTACACGCAGGGCCCATAGCCTGAAAATCACTCCCACAAGTGAGAGAGATAAAACTGTTCCCAAACACTCCCCTTCCCGAGCATATATGCATGTTCAGTTATTCACAGTTCACCATCAAAGGGAAAAGCAATATTAAAAAACAAAACAAAAGAATGTTTAAGGAAGCACCTGATCATTTTCTTCCCTCAAGTGCAGCAACAACTTTTGCCTGAGATGTATTTTCTCCTCGTTGGTGATTCCCCTGAATAAAGAATGCCACATTACTTTCCACGACTTACCAACCAAAGTACGGATTTCACTTATTTTCCCTCGCTTCGCTCCCATTCGTAGAGTAAGAAAACATAGCTTAAACAAAAAGCAAAAGCTATCCAGCAACAAAAAAGCTTACGAGGAATCACGCCGGTGCCTCCAGTAGCGATTAACACTATTTTTAAAATACACCGAAGCCATCAACCGCACATCCACTTGAGAAGCCAAATCCTTTGCGGTAATAACCTCCTACAGTTCCGTTCACAAGATGCTACAAATTCAGATTCCAAGCACTTAAAAACACACTGTCAGGCAAAACCATGAATGCGATTTTTTGTTTTTTTTTTTTTTTTGGGGGGGGGGGGGGGGGGCGGGTGTGGAACAACACAAAAAACCCTAGCAACAAATGAATTGAAGAACGGTACCATGAGACAAGAACAGAAACCAGGCCTACTCTCCGATTGTGAGAGCGCGTCTTCAGCAGGTTGGCGGATTGAGCGATCGCTGCTCATAGAGTTGGTAAGCAATGAGTATATGGCGGGAAGGTCGGAGGCTGAAAGCGCCATTGCTAAACGAAGTTTCTCTCTTCCTCAGATTTGATTTTCACCAGAGCTCCAAGATTGTGTGAGCTACGGGAGAAGTGATACGGATGGTAGAGATGACAAAATCAACTTTGTCGAAGAGAGAATGTTGGGGGTGACGATTGAAGAAGGCGGTGCTTGTGATTGGGAAGCAGCAAGTGGAGGCGGGAGAGAGATAACAACAGAGGTTTTGGCTTCCCGGAGAACGCGTGCCTTTGTCGTCCAAGGCTTCCCTCAGGCGACTGGGGACGAAATGGGAAGGCTTGTTTTTCTCGGGGAGTTTGGCAGAATCTTTTTTTAAAAAAAATAAAATAAAATAATAATACATATGGCAAAGCGTAAGCTTGAAACTCAAAAAACTCAAAATACTCATCACCTAAGATAAAGAACTTAATTCATCCTTAACATGTGTAATGTCAAGCATGAATCGAGTTCTACATCTCGGGTGCACCTGTGAAATTAGTCTTAACTACATATGATCGGCATATGCCTCTCTAGTTAAGATATCTGCACATTTAATGGTCTCCCTGCTTGAAAAGGACAAAACAATCTGCCAACCCTCATACGTAAGTTGACATGTGGCTTCAATTTCAGCTTTGAACGGATGATTCGACGTACTATCCCTCAACAAAATATTTAGCGCTTCCAATAAATCGGAGAAAACCTGTATTTTTTAAAAGTTGTAAAGTTGACAAACCTCAAGTCCTTTCTTAATGGCCAATATCTCTGCGACTGCCATTGGAAAGGTCCCAATGCTCTTCATAAAGCTTGTGATCCATCTTCTCCTGTCATATCTGATCAAACCGCCAACTGCTGCCTGGTTATGATCTCTTATTGATGCATCCATATCCAGACGGACATATCTTGGTCTTGGCTTCTCCCAATGGGTACCTGTTTGTGTTGTGTAGGAAAATAATTGATGCTTCAGTTTCCCTACCACAACTTCTTCCATTAGATAGTGTTGACATTGATAGACCACCTCCTTTGGAATAGTTGTTTTGCCGTCAAACAGTTAAACACATCTTGCCTTCCATAATAACCAGCAAACATGTGTGAATATTCTAGTCCATGTCCACTTTCCAAAGCGAGCCTTGCCTGGATTTTTTGTTGCATTCCATCGTAGCCAATCCTGTAAACCATGTGAGAAAAAAAACAATATATTTATTAGGATTAATAAATTCCCTCCACACATTTTTTGCTCTCTCACAATCTCTCAATATATGCAATATTGTTTCCTCACATTGGCAACCTAAAGGGCACTCCTTTGTATTTGAAATGCCAAATCTCACTCTCATGGAATTTGTCATTAATCTCTCATGGGTTACATGCCAAAGGAAAAATTTTATCTTTTCAGGCACCTGCTAGCGCCAAAATCTCCACAATCCCGAGGGTGACTCATTGACCTCCGGTACTAATAATAATTTGTATGCTAATTTTATTGTGAAGGTTCCATCAGAATTTTATCAATCACCTTTTTATCAATCAGAATTTTATAGATATGGCATGATTGAGTTGCCACTCGGAGTTCACTAATAACACTCATCTCCTGCATTTACCTAATATAAATTTAAAAAAATAATTTACATTGTTGATTCAAATCAACACATACACATAGAATAAAAGTCATATTATAAAATATGATTTATATTTACATTAATGATGGTAAAAACTCATATGTACCATAAAAAATAGGTTTTAATAACTTCTTCTTAAAAGTAGCTTTCAATCTAAAATTCCATTTTAAAAAATGTAAACCCAAACACCTTATTTGACTCATACTATATTATTTCCCTTTCTACTAGGCTTTTTCAACCCCCCCCACCTTCCCAAACATGCCCGTTAACATCATTTTGAGCATTTAAGGCAAATTTCACTGTTTAATCATTTAGCTCAGTTCAAATGTTCGATGAGGCTATTAAATTTACGCATTAATAAAAATGATGTAAATGACATATAAACTATCAGCTCAACATATTTGATTAACAAACCATTAAAATTAACTAAAATAATAATCATGACAAAATTATTTCATTTTTTACACTTTCAGAACAAAATTACCCTGAAAAAAATTAACAATTTTCAAAATAAAATTGTCCTTTAACCCATTGTAAATTGAGGATTGGAAAATGTTGTGACTTAAAAAATTATCACTAATTATAAGCCTAAAACATAAAACATGATGTTTTATAATTAAATTAAATTGAAAATTTAGTTAATGTAGTTAATACGACATGTCTTTTTAAAAAACCAATAATTATTTTCATTAATTCTCTTTATTATTATATTATTTGATTATGATTAGGGGAGTATCAACAGATGCATTGACAAATCTAGGAAATAAGTCTTATATTAAGGATCAAAATAAACTTTACTACAAAGTCCTATATAAGAACCTATAGGAGTAATTTGGAAGTGAATTTTGGTTATAAACATAAGAATTTTGTTTTTCAATTTTATCTCTTATATTTATTATTTTTCTCCAAGTTAATTTATCCGACTTATATATATTAATATTTTTTCCAACATATAAACTTATATATAGCCTAATGTTACACGGAAATATATAAAAGAGATCATGTTACATATGTTATAATTAAATAATTTATTTAGTTTCATTAACTTCCTAAATTAGATAATTATATCTTATATTATGACAATTATCAATAAAGATACGCTTGTTTAGATTAACATTAGAAAAAATAACTTTTATTCCAATTGATTTTTCTAAACTGAAGTTCAATTAGTATAATTTAATTTATGTTTTGTTTGATTTTTACAAAATTGAGTTAGCTTGATAAAAACTTATTTGAATAACATATTAAAAAGCCAATTTTAGAATGTTAAAATCTAAAGAAATGGCAAACAGAAAAGTTTTTTCAACTTTAAAAATACTCCTAACCCAAAAGTCATTTGCTTCAAAAGCTACCCAAACATGAAACAAAGTTGAGATGAAACAAATTTTTTTACTTTTTTCCTTTTTACCAGGTACAAGTATTTTTCCCCAATTCCAAACAAGGTAACGTGATATTGGTAACGCCCTTGTGTAAGTAGCCTATTATTTGCTTCCTTCTGTTCAAAATGTGAGGCAACCTTTTGAATAATATTTTTTTTTTAAAAAAATGTAAATCATTTAGTGAGTCATTAATTAGTACTTCCTCTGGTCCTAATTATAAGACATATTTAACCACTTTTGGGAAGATTAAGAAAAGGCGTTAAATTAGTTAATTTTACCCATTTCCTAAAATGCCCTTATATAAATTTAAAATGACAAAAGTAAAAGTAAATCAACAACCCCTACCACATACCTCTCCTACCTAGAATTTTTCTTTCCACACACTTTCTAATTGAAATAACAGTCTGGCTATAAATACATATATGTGTATGTATAATGACACACACACACATATAAATATGTTTGTGTGTGTGTTTACACACATATAAACACACACCCACACACTCACAGATACATACATACATACATACATACATACATGTTTGTGAGTATATATATCTACACACATATGCATATACACACACATATATATGTTTATGTGCGTATGTATCTACACACACATATGTTTGTGTGTGTGCGTATTTACACACATATGCATACATATAAACACACACATACAGATATATGTATATATATCTACACACATACACATACACACGCATATATATGTTTGTATGTATATATATCTACACACATAGGCACACACACACCCACACCCACACACACATATACATAGCGCGCATACATATCTAGATACACACACAACCATATATATATATATATATGTGTGTGTGTGTATATATACTTAACAATTTAAAAGTTTCATTGACTGGAAGAATTATGCACCTATAGACATATACTCACAAAAAATCAAATACATTTAAAAGAATAAATAAGGGTATTTTAGGAAGGAATTGACAAAAATTAAAATGTTGTCTTATAATTAAGACCAAAACCAACTCTCAAATGTTATCTTATAATTAGGACCGGAGGGAGTAATATTTTTCAATTTTGCCTCTATTTATTGATAGTACATATTAGATTTTGACAAAGAGTGGAGGGGTGAGATAGATTTGAATAACGATAAAGTTGGAAGACTTTTTTAATTTATATACAAATTTATCTAGTTAATCCTTCTTCCAACCCAACAAGATTGTAGGAAATGACTTTTTTTGTACCAAAAAGTTTAGATGAGATGGGTTTTGTGGGTTCATCAGAGCATGCCTTCGGGCTCAATGAGCGCTTACAGAAATATTTATATATCACCCACTAACAAGGATATTACATCAATAGGATTTAAAATCATGATCTTATGATTATGAGTTATAACTCCTTTACCAACTGGACTAACATTTGTTGACTATAGTGATGACTTATATTCTAGAGCAAATAAATATTTTGAAGTTCAAATCCATAAATAAAAGGGTTAAGGTGCAAACTTTCCTTGAAAAGTTTTGTTAAAGAGCAATGTTGCCATGAAAAATGTTTAAATCCAATCTTACTTTGAACGTATTAAAATGACACAATGTTGTCCTTTACTATTATAAAGTTAATGGTCAATGTCAATTTTTTAAGGGTCAACATTAGTTTTTAATAGTACGGGACAAGATTGCTATGTTTTAAAACTTTTGGTATGACATTGAACATGAAAATCCTTCTAGAACAACATTACTCCTCATTGAATACTTTTGCAACAAATTTGCACCTTAATCAAAATAAAATTAATTGATTCCTCATTCAGCTATTGGGCTCAAAAACCTGGGTTTGACTGGCCCATCAAATTCAAACCTCGTAAGGTCCAACGCTGGGCCTATATATGTGTATAAGAAATATAGTATTTTCTTTTTACCAAAAAAAAATATATAGTATTTTCTTTTTTTAATGGACAAAAGAAACATAGCCTTTTTCCTTCTTTCCCAACGAGTTTTTTTTCCTTCTTTTATATATATATATATATCTTAACCAGATTTTACTTTTAAAAATAAAAGATTACAAAGCTAACACGGACTTATAAAAATTAGAGAAAATCCCTTTAAGGTCCTAAAGGTTTATTTGGTTTGAGGGGAAGGAGTGGGAATTACTCTCCCTTCTCTCCCCTCAAACCAAACAAACCATAAGAGATTAAGAAAATGTCAAAACAGTCCTGAAGAAAATTCTAATATAAAAAATGTTATAAAGAGTTGTTAAAACCTACAGATGGGTTTGTTAACGAATGAATTGTCATGAGACTTTTTTGATATCATGATTTTCTTTGGGACTTATTTGGTATATTTTGGTTCCTTGAGACCTTAAAGAGATGCTATTCATGCTTTGCGCAATTCGGGATCATTATGTAAGAATTTTATATTGGGTTTATAATAAAGATGTGTTAAAGAATCCTTTGCCAACAGGTCTTACAAGCAATGAAATTTTAGGTACAAACTTCAAATAGAGGTTGGGGAAAAGCAAGAATCTGGACTCAACACAAGCATGTGCCCTAACACTAATTAATGATTTAATTAATACGTAGATTATGTAACAAAAGAAAAGAAAAATCAGAGAACATACTAGTGTTTAGAACTTCACATATATAACACTTTTTTTGCCATCGAACATGTAACATTTATGAAGCCGATTTTGGGAGTATTCATAAGCCTCCATTAATATTACATGTGTCTACTCTCATGCCATCATATGGGAAACAATAATTTTATTTGTTTCTAAGAATATGAATCTATTTTCCAACATTTAAATACTGTATGTTAAACTATGCGATGAAGAATTGGAAGGGAAAAAAAAAGTCGTACGAAATATGAATACTTCTAATAAGAGGGGAGAGGTGACATTCAAATATTTTTAATTACTTTGAATATTTCCAAAATATGAAGATAATTAAAATTTTAAATGTTAATAATAATTTAAGGAGACAGAGGTTCATGTTAAAAAAGTAGACAAAGTTGGCGTGTAACCCTTTTAACTTACTATTCCAATTATATTGGATAATCTGCATATGAAGAATAAGTTTTAGGGCTATAGATGTAAATTTGCCCCAAATCTAATGATGTGAGATGCACAAGGTCGGTCCATAGATGATGATGTTGGGCTTTGAATGAGCAAGAGGGAGTAAGCCAGTAAGCTACGAATGAATTCCTATTGAATCTGGCCGAAAAACATGAATTCATATTGAAAAAAATCCAATTAACGTTAAATTTGGCTGCGTTTTCACTGCTTGTACCTTTGTTGCTGTCCGGAATTGGATTCCCGGCCTATCCTTTGAATAGGCAGGGAAAACTCGTTTTCCTGAACCGTCCAGATTAATCTGGATGGGCCAGATCTTTTTTTTTTTTACTTTCTATTTTTCAAAAAAAAATATATTAATGGATACAGAATCTAAAAAAAAATAATCTCTCAATTAACATTTTTTCTAAAAATGATTTTTTTATTCAAAAAGCAACAATTTAAAATAATAAAATTTGAACCGTCCAGATCACATCTGGACGGCCCAGATGGGCCAAACTGTTGGATTGGATAGGCACCAAAACCGATTCCGTTACAGTCCTCTCTGAAAATATTCTTGTCTCAAAGAATTTGATTATGAGCTATTTTTGTATATGGCTTTTCAAATAAATAAATTTGATAGTCGTTTGGGTTGTTGAAATTTCATTAAATGAGTCTTACCCTTTGGATTGAGTATCTCGAGTCTCGACCTCTATTACACCTGCAGGTTATATACCTATTTGGCATAGCTGTAGATGGGGGAAAAAGCACATCAAAAGCCATTTTGCTATGAAAGCAAATTTTTTGGGTGTTTGGGTGAGAGCCATTTTGTGATGTGCTTAAAAGATGATATGGAATTTTTTTTGAAGCAAGTCAGCATTGCTTCTAAACGCATCAATTTTCTCTTGGTCACTTTTTCTCTCCCCTCCTTCACACCAAACACAAATCACATCATAAAAAAGTAACTTCTGCCATCGCTATCCCAAACACAAATCACATCAGAAAAAAAGTCCAACAAAAAAAACACATCAGAAAAAAAAGTCACTTTTTCCGCCGCTATTCCAAACGGCCCTATACCGGTGAACAATATTCGTGAAGCTTCATTTTATCTAGTTTTAAGATCTCTTTACATGAAAGACTTTTAAATAGTTGTTGTTGTTGTTTTTCTTTTTTGGAGTCTGTTTTGCCCTTATGTAGTTTTAAGATCTCTTTACATGAAAGATTGGATTTATAAAGGAAAAAAAGGGCTTATTTCTTACCCTCGACAAATTAAAATGGGAAAATTTCTATAAAGAACTTTAAAAATACTGAAACAAAGTGCTCATAATATACAAAATATCAGAGAAGTATTAGTACCTGACTTGTTCTTTTTGAAATCAAAGGAATATTACACAAATGCCCAAAAAAAAAATGCAAGGCTCATCAAACAATTACAAAAGATTCATTGAACTTCTTACTCAGTAGAACAATACTTGTCACACACATGGCCTTTGTTTCGAGAGAAATAAGCAATCTGGAAATCGATTTAATTTCAGAGTGATTGCACCATAGAATGATGTACCTTCAACAGTAAAACAGGGTACATTTACTTGGTCTTGCACGAAACTACGTACAGAGTCCGTCTCCTTCCCACAGTTAGCTTCAAGACACCCCCATTTTATCAGGTTCACGTTAGGTTAGGTGATTCTTTCTTATGTGCTTCTTACATATATCTCCCCTTAATTAGAGTGACAAACAATTTTTTTTAATTTTTTATATATTCTATATATTCAGATTAAATTATATACTGCTTTCTGAAATTTTTTTAGCCCCCAATATCTCAAATTAATTAATTTCCAGTATACTAGTGTTGTAAGACATATTTTTGAATGTAGAACTGGAAACTAGTAATTAATTTGAGACTGGACGCCAAAATTTTTTTTTCAGAAAGCAGCATATAGTTTAATCTAAATATATAGAATATATAAAAAATTAATAAAAAATTAAAAAAAATTACTTGTCCCTCTAATTAGAAGGACAAGTATGTAAGAAGCACATAAGGGAGAAGCACCTTATGTGCTTCCCATTTTATCTTTTATCTATACAAGTTAACATATGAAATCAGAAACAAAATGAAATGAAACACTGACATTTTGACCAAAATAAGAACCCAAAAAGAGAAAGAAAGATTAAAGCAGTTGGGAAACATTTTACCAAAATAATGCAGTTAGTGGCACAAGAATAGGGTACGCCGTCAGTGGCGCGAACAAGGTTCACGCCACTCACACACACACACACACACACACACACACACACACACACATATATATTTTAAAGACTGAATCAAAGCCTCTAATTGGTTCACGCCACTAGGTGGCGTGGACCTTGTTCACGCTACGTCAATGGCGTAAAACAGGTCCATGCCACTGACATGGCGTGGACCTTACTTTAGTAAATAGTTTTGAATGTGCATTAATCTGGTAAATTTTTTTTCTTCTTATTTTCGTCAAAAAGCCATGAAACACTACTAAAAAAACACACACTTTTAACGGCTGTTTTTAAGGCCATTTGAAGAGTATTTTCATGAGGCTGTAAATAAAAGTGTCGTTGAAAGTTATGTTTAAAATATACATTTAAGCAGTGGGAACCTAGAATTACATGAAGACGCACAAGCTCGTCGTAGTCCAATGAAATTTAAAGATGGTAGAGTAAAACAGCCGATGCAACGAGTAGGAATAACCACCAATGCAACATTTTTAATCAGTCAAGGCATTCTGCGTTTAAGTTAATGGCATAAACGATAAAGCCACTGACCTACTAATGATAAAGTACCGAACCCTATCTAGTAAGAGGAAGAATGAATAAAAACTGCCAAGAAATTGATAACAAAATACCAATTAACCTTGTAATTAGATAAAATCGAAACCAATCAACTTCCCTTTAAACCATCATCACTTTAATAATCAGATTCTAAAAACAGGTTATTCTTCTATAACTGTGCAATAATCATATATTACCTGACATTATTGCGCTGACATCGAAGTTCAGGAGGTAGTTTGCGATCGTTGACAGGGTCAATGATAGCTGAAAGACGATCAACAAGCTTCTTCACCGCCTTCGGAGATTAATCAGACGACGACGGGGGCGAAGGCGATGCGGAGGAAGAATAAAAAGAAGAAGCACATCTATGACCGAATCAGGAAGCGACCGCCACTACTATCACAGGAGAGGTGTCGTCCACCACCGATCGCTGCAAGAGAGAGCACAATTTCACTGATCTCCGAAGGTAGGTCACCATGTCCGAGTCGCTTCCACGGATCTCGGGTCCTCCGATCCGATCTATTGGGTAATGAAGAGAAAAAGGTTAAAATATACTTTTAGTCCTTTAAGTTTTACATAAGGCATAATTTTAGTCCCTTAACTTTATAAAGTATACTTTTGGTTCTAAAATTTTAACACCGTTAAAGTTGTTAACCGAAAACGTTGACACAACGAACTCAAATGATGATTAATAACATTTGATTACACAAATTTTATATATTCTTTGATTTACCTATATTTTAAATTTAAATTTAATAACATTTAATTAAATATTCATCACTTAAGTTTATATCGCTATCACTTGAGTTTGCATTTTCTGTTAGCAAAATTAACAGTGTTAGAATTTTAGAACCAAAAATATACTTTATAAAGTTAAGAGACTAAAAGTATACCTCATGTAAACTTAAAGGACTAAAAGTATACTTTAGGCAAAGAAAAACAAATAAAATTCACTACGGTATTTCAGTCTTTTTATAATTATATATTATATTACCCAAATGTTCCAGAAACTTCACTAAAAATTGGAGATTTCAAAGAAGAAGAAAAGAAAGAATCTCGAACCATGAGAACCAGTGCATGTTCGACCTTTTACCAAAAGTCAAAACGCGGCCATGTTAGTGTCAGCTTTTGTTTGTTGACTAGTGGGGTTTCTCTCGTGACACACCTGAATTTACCATCATTGATGATGGGGAAAATAGGCCTAAATTAATAAAAAATTATCAAAAAAATGTCTAAAAAAAGGTCATATATCAAAAAAAGATTTAGGACTTTTTCTACTATTATTTTATAAAACGTTAGTTATTAATGGGTATTAATTTTTTGTTAGAATATTGTTAGTAATATTACTGATTTAGTTATTAATAGTCTATTGATATTGTTGTTAACGTTTATGAAATACTACCTCCGGTCCTAATTATAAGATATAGTTGACTCTCTTTAGAGATATTAAGAAAGCTAAATAAGTTACTTAATCATTTCATATGTTGTGCATCTTTAGATTATATATTAGTTTATTAGTTAAACTAATTAGTTCGAATAAAAAAATAAAAATAAAAATAGTCTAAAGTAATTTAATTAGCTTCCTTAATCTCTTCCAAAAAGTCAACTATGTCTTATAATTAGGACCAGAGGGAGTAATACCAAAAAAGGTTTTAAGGCCATTTTTAACATATGACTTTTTCTTGTGTTTTTTTAACATTTTTTTTTAAAACTAATTTAGGCCATTTTCATAAAGACTGATATGGGATAATGGGACCCTGCAAGATGATCCTGTGGTATCTGAAAATACTCGTCACCACCAGAATCTAGGTTTTGTTTTTCTTTAAATTTTTATTTATTTAGTTTGATTAAGTTATATATAATTTTTTTAGTAACATGTAGTATTTTAAATTAATTAATTTTTAATCAGTAGCATATATTACTTTATTTTCAATTAGTGAGGATCATAGATTATTTTATTTTCAATTAGTGAGTGCTACTGAAAAATATTTTATAGTACTTGATCAAATAAAAATTAATTAATTTGATATACTAAGTCTTACTAAAAAAATATTTTAAGATATTGGGTGTTATTAGAAAATTATTCAGTATATTTAATAGTATTGAAAAAAAAAATTGGATGCTAGACGTATAGAAATTAATTCATTAAGGATAATGAGTGTCAAGAACACTTTAGGGTGAATAATACAATTTAATTCGAATAAAAAAAAAAAAAAAAAGGGTTCCCTCACATTTTGAGGGATGAGCATGCCCGCCTTATAGACCTGTTGAGCAAGGCATCTGGATCCTATGGTATTTCTAACATAGAGGCTCCTGTTATTATCAATGTTATGATTATTATTATTATTTGTTATTAGGGAGAATTTCAATTTGCCTACAAGATTGTGACTAAATTTTAGTCAACTCCTAAAAGACTCTGAAACTTCACTATATTTATTTGAGTCAAAATGAAACTAAGTTTTGTGAGTAAAAATATAGTTATGCCATTATTTTATTTGTCTTGTGAATTGTCTTACTTGTTTTGTAAATACCCACCCATATTTATCTTGTGAATTTTTATATTTGTTTTGTAAATAGTCAAAATAATTTTAATTTCCTATGTTTTTTCAAATTCTTTTATTTTTCTTGTTAATGTCTTTATTTGTCATGCAAATGCCCATATTTGTTTTATGAATTTCATATTTATCTTATAAATGGTCAAAATATTTTTAATTCCCTAGGCTCTTTTAAATTCCCTTTTCTTATAAATATTTTTTTTGTCCTGTAATAAATGCTCTTCTGAAAAGAATAAAGGTATTGTTGTTTTTACACCCACAAAATTAATTTTATTTTGACCAAACGCGTGCAGTAAAGTTTCAAAATCTTTTTTTATAGCTGAATGAAATTGTAATGAAGTCCATGGTTAGTGAAACAAGACCGGACCGATTCAGATCGGGAACCTGCAAACCGGACATGAAACTAGTCCGATTTGGTGTAAAACCGGACTGACCCGGTGAACCCAGGTTGACTCGGTGAAACCGGTGTAAACCGGCCGGGTTACAAGGGTCAATCCGGTCTAGTATTTGTTTTTTTTTTAAAAGGCAATGTGATTTGAATATCTGAATATGTCACAAGTATTGAAGTATATGGTTATTTTACTACTGATCTAAAGTATTGAAATGATCTATAGTATGTGAAATTTAGGTTGGTGTGATGAGAAATTAATTATTTTCCAATTTTTTTTATACCTCACCGGTCTAGCCCGGGGTGACTCCGGGATGACTCCGGTCTGATCCACTAACCCTTAACCCAGTACCCTGACCAGTTCAGTCACCAGTCCGGGTTTCAGAACCTTGATCAGTCGCATCATTAAAGTTAAATGAAATTATCCCTTATTATTATTGATCATAAATAGGACACAACCAGCGAGAGTTGGCTCAAGTGGAAGGGACTTGGGCTGCTTAAGTAGGGGTCTCGAGTTCGAGTCCTTCTGAATACAGAAAACTCACCTAAAATTATAAACACATCCTTCATTAATTTAAAACGACTTAGTTTTGAGGTCTCTGGAGATAACTATATCTCCAGTAACTAGAGAAATACTTTTCCCATAATTTTTATGGGTTAATATAATAGTTGGTCCTTATAGTTTTACCTTATTTTAGTTGGATGTAGCATTATGACTTAGTTTTACCTTATAGTTGGATGTAGCATTATGACTAATATGCTAATGTGGCATTATGACTAATACGTTGATGTGGCAAAATCATTATAAAATTATAATTATATTAAAACATTTAAATAATAAAACCAACCCCACGACTCGCATTCTTCGACTCTCGTTCCGGGGAACGAGTTTCCTTGCTTATCCTTTGGAAAGAGATCTGGCCGTCCTGGTCTCATCTAGATGGTCCATATCTCTTTTCTTTTCTTTTTTTAATAAGATTTTTTTTAAGTACTAGTATTCTAAAGTATTTTTTTTAATATTAGACAATACTTTGAAATAATTTTTCGAAATCCTAAAGTATTTTTTAATACCAGTAAGTTACCTGGAGTAAGTTTTTAGTCTCATTCAATATCCTGAAATATTTTTTAAGATCTTAAAAAAAATATTTTACGGTACTGCCTGATACTAAAAAGATACTTTAGGGTATCAACTGATACTGAAAAATACTTCATGATCTTGATTTTTTTTAAAGGAATATTTCATAGTATAACTAATACTAAAAAGATACTTTAAGATACTAATTGTCACTAAAAAAATTATTAAAGAAAAAAAGAGATTTGGACCGTCCAAATGAGATCTGGACAGCCAGATCTTTCCCGAAAGGATAAGCGCTTTAGACGAGCATGAAAACTCGTTCCCTCTTTCAGGTGCCTCTTCCCTCTTGATAAAATTTGATGTATTTTTTTTTCTAGATGTAATTTATGATTTTAAGTATTGATTAATTGTATTTTTTTTTTAAAAAATAGTAATTTAACCATTTTTCCTTACTCTAGTGAAATAGCTGAAAGTGACTTGTAATAAGATTTTTTTTTTTTTTTTTGCCAATAAGAAGAATTAAAAATATATTAGAAAAAAGGTTGGGAGGATTAGCATTAAGGCATATTAGAACTCCAACATACAAAACTTGACCACCAAACGCTTGAATCAATTGGCTATGAATTATTTCAGTTTAATCAACGGTCTCATGTTTGAGACCTAAGTATGCAGTTATGATAATTATTTAAAGATAGTGAAGTTCCTCTATTGCGGGCCTACATTCTTGTAAATCAGACTAGTCGGGCGCTAGTAGCCATGCATACTTGAATTTGATTACTAATCATGATAATTACTTAGAGATAGCGAGGGTCCCCTTATTGTGGGCCTGCATTGCCACAAATTAGACTTGTTGGGTGCTAGTAGCTCCAGATATCAGTGATTAATTCAAGAACATGCATATTTGAATTTGATTACCGACACACAAGCTTTAGATATGCAGCCGTGATAATTACTTAAAAATAGTAAAGTTTCTTAGAGATACTGAAGTTCTCTTATGGTAGGCCTTGGACTAATTGAAGACTATAGTAATACTAGATGTGGATTAATTCCAGAATATGCCTACTTGAATTTGATGATTACCGACACGAATCTACGCCCAATTGACTTTGATGATTACCAAACACGAATCGCGCACAGCATAGACACTCGTTTGTTCAGATTCGTTGGATTCAGTTACGGCGCTCTCTTTGCTTCCTCAAAGACAAAACCTGTGGATCCTTTATTTTCCGTAAGGTTTTGAATTCCTCAACCCTTCACGGCTAGCTCACAGTTTTAGCCACCCATTTATTATCATTTATAAATGTTTTTTTTTTTTTGCCAATTTATTCTATTATATTTTCGATAAATTATTGCTTACTCCGAGTTCACTTCTATATCATTTGTGCACTAGTTGTAGAAAGACAACGGTAAAATTAATCTTCATTTGGATGGAGAATAATAAAAGTTGGAAGAGACACGTAGGAGGAGAGAATCAGAGATTTATTTGGATACGGAGAAAACAAAATGGGAAATATACCAGCAAGTTGTTAAATGCGATGGTAAGCAGTCTCATTATCGTAAGGAAGAGAATACAACTTTAAATTTGTTAAGCGCCTCATAGTGCGATGGCACTAGTGCCAGCCTTAGGAGCTGGTCTTCCCCCTTGTCTAGGGTTCGAATCCTGCCTCCCCCTCCCCTCACTAGCTGTATATAAAAAAAAGAATACAACTTCAAATTCTGGTAGTACACTTTGAGTTCCAAATCTCAAGAGGGAAACTCTTCATCAAATATAACAAAAAGAAAAGAAAATGGGCAAATATCATAATAACAATAATATCGTAATATTCTGACTTATTATATCTCATGTCATCATATTATCAAAATATTTTAAATAATTTTGTATGTCTAAAAATATATTTTAAAAATAAAATAATAAATTGAAAGAAACAAATTATAAATATTTAAAAATATATTTTTTATAATTATGAATGTATATTAGTAGGGTTGATTTGAGTGAGAAGACCATGGTAAATGTTGGGTTCATATATCCCTTCCATTCCTTAAAAATTGTTTTATTAGTATAATTGTCATTAATGAAAACACTACGTTCTTTACTTTTTATTTACTTTTGTAAAACAAAGAGTAACAAGACATTAAAAGAATTTGATTTTTTTCCCCAAATAAATTTTAACCTTTTTATTTTTTTGAAATTCATTTTCAACCATTTATTTTTTAATTTTTAAAAAATAAAAATCAGTTTGGAAAACATGAAACGAAAGAGATCTTTGTATTCTCCTAGCTAGAGAGGGAGAATCACATTTGGATCTTGATTTATGATGGTGGGTGGGACCTTGAAAATAAAAAATTCAAGTGGTTTGTTTTCAAGTTGGAAAACGCCAGTGGTTTTAATAGACAGAAGGCGAAGGCCCAGGTAATTAGGGGGACAAAGCGACCATAGAATTTAAGGTTAAAATTAATAAGTGCGCAAAAATTCTCTTTTGACTAATACTAGTACCATTAATTATTTTTCCCAAAATTATTGACCCCTGTAATAAATTGACTCGCTTTCACTTTTCTTCCACTCTTGTTTTACACGTCGCCACTTGGCTTTCGGTTCCTTACACCTCGGAACAGGTTGGGGACACGTTGCCCCCCCACATCCCACTCAAGTAGGTTTGATTACCAACAAAGTGACCATTATTAAAATAGGTTTTATTACAATCCTCGTTCTCTTTCAACCCTCTTTTCTTTTATTACTCCTTTCAGTCTTTGGAGTGAAAATTGAGCGGTTTAAATGTAACGTTTTATAAAAAATTATTAAATTATTAAAAAATAATTTAATAAATCTAAAAATATTTAATTTTAGTGATGATAATTTAAAATTGGAATAAAAATATTTTTACAAAGCATTAAATCTAAATCACTCAAATTTCAATCTAAAGATTAAGATGCGTATTTGAGGGGAAGAGGAAGAGGATGGAAAAAGAACAATACAAGCAGAGGGATGGTAGCCAAACCCAAAATCACGGCATTTTGAATCAACAAACTATTGGTGGAGATGATAAATCAGTAAAGAAAATAATACAAGTTTGAATATTGAACAACGTACTTGTTAGGAAGGCTTCAACCTTAAAACTCTCGGCCTGAGAAAAATTAGGTCCAAATCCAAAGCAACTAGGAGATACTCTGAGTTTATATAAAGCAACAAACAAACAAACACGTCCCTACGAAATATCATGAAACTTTTTAGTTAAGATCAAAGTTATGCTTCTTACTTTTACAATTGATTTGTGGCTTCTTGCGTCTAATTGCTACCACATCTTTTTTTTTTTTTTAAAAAACTTATTACCCCTTTAACCATAATTTATTACCTTAGTGTTTCGGTTTTTTTTTTTTTTAATTTTTATGGTACTCAAGTGTTATTAATTAATCTAATGGATCCTTAACATGTCACACTTTTCCTTCTCATTTGGAATGTTCAAGCTTCTTGGCACATTTTTCTTTCTCACAAGTCCTAACATTTTGGTATTGGTTCCCTGGTAAGCTATAAAATATTATTTAAATTAAATGTCAACTTTTCCTTTGAATTTTTATTCAAGCTTCACCGAATAAGGGAATTTTTTTAATTAGCACATTGTTCCAAAGATTTTTTCTGAAAAGTATTGGGTTCATCCCCTATCATTTTGTATTTATGAGATTACAAAATTGTAGAATAATTCAAAAATATGTATAAAATGGGTATTTAAATGTTACCTTTTCATTTTTAATTGGATTCCAGCTTTAACAAATAAGTAACTTTTTATCGTTCAAACGATTATTTTTAAAGAGTATTGAGTTATCCCATGGTTGATGTGAGAAATATAATGTTTTTGATCGTCTATCATTTGTATTTGATGAGATTACAAATTTATAAAATGTTTCTAAACTAATAGAGGTAAAAAAAAAAAAGATTTTTTTTAAAGTCTGTTCATAGCTAGCCTGTCATATTAACATTATTTAAAAAATTTTAAGAAATAAAAACTAATTTCATTGATAAAAGTTATAATGTGTGTTTTTAAAAGGTATAATGACAATTCTTTAACCTTAAGTCAAAATTAAAACGATGTGTTTTCAGTGTTTATTTTAAAACATTGTCATTCATATATCATCATAAATTTAAAGCTCATAATTTTAAATCTCAACAAATTGAATTTTTATGTTTTAGTATTATTTTTTTAGGAAAATTTATCTATAATTTCCCGGTAAAATCTGCCCCGAAAAGGGGAAGTCAAAATGAATAATAAATGGTTGAAACAATATTATATCATAAATCAAAACCTTAAAACTCAAATTTAAATACCTTGTACATTTATTTATGTATTTTATGAATCTAATTATATTTACACCAAATGGAATGAGAGATTTCGCAGGTTTGAGACTGTGTACACAGACACACAAGGAGTAAGAGATTTTTTTTTTTTTTGGGGGGGGGGGGGCGGGTTAAAACATTATTTTGTCATCCATAAAACTTAAACATAAGGTATTGAATTCTTGCCTTAATTTTTATTATTTAAGCTTTTAGATGTAATTTTCTTTCAATACAATTTCTTGAATAAAATTTTACACACAACTAGACTGAAAATAGGTGAAATGACACTCAAGCCTTAAAATTGATTTAATAATATAATACTTAAATCAGGGGCGGAGCCAGGAATGAAAATTAGGGGGGCGAAAATTATAGAATAAAAACCAGTGGGGTCAGAATTCAAAATTTGGGGGGCGAAAATTACAGAATTGGACCCAAAATTTAAGAAATTATGCTTTAGCCTTATAAATATTCCAATATTTTCATTCTAGTCCCTTTATAACACTTTTAAATAAGGACCAAAATGAAAAGATTGAAATTTTTCTGAGACAAAAGCATAATTTTCAAAAAAATTTGGTCCAATTATATAATATGGGGGGGGGGGGGCGGGGGCCACCCCTAAATCCGCCCTTGACTTAAATTTAAAGAAATATTTTAGTCCTTAAGAAATTTAAAGAAATATTAAAAAACAAATTGCAAATATTCACTCAAATAATTATAAATTTGGGAATGTCAGTTACACATTATTTATTTAAATTTGTTACTTTCACTTATTTGTAACTGAAAATTTCAGACTGTCTGAATTAATATTTATTATTCATTTTACGATAAACATTTACGAGACATTATAGTTATTTAAATTATTAAGTATAATTCCCGCAAAATAATGAGTAAAAATAATTTTTTTTAATACCTAAGTAAAATGATTTTTTTAATACAAATATAAAACATTGAATATAATTTCACTGAGTACAAAATAACTTAATTTCCCACTCTTTTTTTTTTTGGCGTGGATTTTTGGTAGCCTTCTAGAAATGTAAAATAAATCTTTTTTGTTTTCCTGCAGAACGAAATATTTGTTGAGCACGAAACTTGAACAAGAAGAAACATACTATTCTGGTGTAGAACACAGATGTCCAACCCAGGGCTGATACTTTGATCTTGGATTAATAGGCTATGCCTGAATATCTATGGAGGAGATATTCAGGAGAGCTTGGGATCACTGTGCATTAAACAGGCTTTCGCCAAAAGGGGGTGGTGTGTGTGTATGGTGTGACTAAATGTAAATAGATAGGAGTTAGAATGTGTGCACTTTAGGTTAGGTCCTCTGAATATATAGAGCTTTCCTGGATCGAATATCTAGCGCTATAACTACCAGATAGTGATCCAGTTAGGTCGATATACCACGGCAATATAATCTCCCTATAATGTAGGATATCCCTACATTATAGGTGTGTGCTGATGTCCGATATATCCTCGGTTGGGCCCTCCTGGCATTGGGCCTTAATGCAGATCCGTAACAGTTGCCCCCAGCTTGGTAGTTCAGGCTTTTGAGCTGCCGAGATGTATTTTGCCCCCAGATTTAGCTGTGATCCTTTGTATTGTCGAGCTAGCTTTCGTGTGACGTAGCCGTTAGAGTGGCTAACTTCGAAGATCCGAGGTCTTGTTTCGAAGGACCGAGTTGTTTCGTTGTCCATGGCGTCCCGAGGTCAGGTATTAAGGATCCGTCGTAACACCAGTGCGCTCAAGGTGGTATCGCGGAGCGTACAAGTCAGGGGTGTTGAGTGTGACCTCGGCTTTGTGGGTCCCAGCAGCTGTGCCAGGGTTCAGCGACACCAGTTGGTCGCTAATGGTTTTTAGAGGTAGAGACCCTTCTATATTTGTCATGATTACTCCCTTACACCTGGCCTTCTAGGATTGGGGAAAGACTGTAACCGCCACGCCTAGCCTTGTACCGATTTTTGTGCGCATTTAATGCCTATCGTACGTCACGTCTATGTTCAGGGCGAAAAGACTCTTTTACCCCTGACGTTTCGATGTTCTGCAGCTTACGAGTGTTCACTTTGTCACTAATTCATATTTCCCTCCATTTCTTGCCAATGAAGTTCTACTTTTACTCTCTGGTTCTCTTGCTCATCTTTTGCCTTTCCCTACAACTATCGTTCCTACTCTGCCTGCATACTTACAGTTCTGTACTTCCACCGTCTTCATCAACCTAGGTATAGACCTCCTCTCCTATTGTTCTCCTGATATGGATTTGGAGTTTGGCTGCTTTATTCGATTTTCATTGTCGGGGCTTTTTTCTGGGTAGGCTTTGTAAGATTTTCTGGGTTAGTTCTTGAGTCCTAGCTTCCCTTCTAGCATACCCTTATACGTGAGAAATACCTTCGTTCAACCATCCCGATTGTTTCCCCTTCATCACTCAACCTTTTATGTCTCTCTAGGTCTTCAATCGATGGATAGGATTAACCCCTTGCCCCCTTCAAACCAACCCTTGACTCCTAAAGAAGAAGAAGCCTTGCGTGCCCGTTTCCCTCGTGCAAGTTATTGGATCTTTGGTACTCCACTCACAGAGGAGGAGAGGTCGGCTGCCGCGTTTCAGGGTAGATCTAGTCGAAGGAGCACAAAGGAGTCTCGTCCCGCCGCCAGTAGAGCCCAGAGTGCTAATCCTATCCGTGTTGGGCCTCATAGAGAGCTTCTGATCGAGGCTGAGGCCTTCTCTGTTCAACCTCTTAAATTTTATAAGGCTCCCTCTCAAGCCCATTTTGAAACCCTTCCTGAGCGGTACCTCGGCCCTTGCTGGGATTGCCTCGCCTCCAGTTCCTATCATATTGCGAACGATGGGGATTCTATGGCTAGTGCCATCCTAGGTTCCTACAGCCATTTGCCGTCTTTTGCCCTTAGCCCCACCTTTGGAAGTCTGCGTAAACCTAGTTCGCCTGTTCCTCTTTCTCCTCGCAATAATATGCATGCGTCAGGTATTTCCACACTTACTGTCTTATTTTTGTCGACCAACTGATCGATGTTCGACATCGGATATGAATCTTTTGGGCAGGCCTTGTTTAAGCTGGTGTAATCCGTGCACACCCTCCATTTGCCATTTGGCTTTAAGACCATAACTACGTTAGAAAGCCATGTGGTGTATTGTATTTCTCTGATGAATCCGGCTACCAAAAGCTCTGTGACATGCTTGTCAAGAGCTTTCTGTCTGTTGGCTCAGATGTTTCTTTTCTTCTGTGCCACTGGTGTTGACCCCAGCTGAATGGCCAGCTTGTGGCAGCAGAAGCTAGGGTCGATCCCTGGTATCTCCGATGACGTCCATGTGAAGACATATTGATTTTGTCTCAGAAATTCACTCAATCGGGCTTTCAAATCTAAACTCATTGCTCCTCCGATTTTGGTGGTCTTCGAAGAATCCTTTCCTAAGACCAACTCTTCCAATTCCCCTCCTGGCTTTGGACGTAGGACCTCGGGCTCGTCCCTAAGGTCGAGCTCTACCATGTTTACTGGACGTCGGGGCTTCTCGTCCTTTTCGGCGGATCTTTCACCTCGGCGAAGCCGAGGCGGTGATGATGGTCCCGCTTCCCCCTCTCAAACAGTCTCAAAATAACACTGCCGTGATTCTTTCTGATCCCCGGATACCACTACAACTTGGTTCTTGTTGTTCACCATCTTGAGCTTCTAATGCTTGGTAGACACCAACATGTCCCAATTGTGGATGGTTAGTCTTCCCAAAATGATATTATAGGGAGAAGGGAAGTCGGCGACTATGAATCTTACTTGTTCTGATTTAAACGCCTCTTTAGTCCCTAATGTCAATCTGAGGTCGATATGCCCTTTGGGGGGGTGAATGCTCTATGTTGATTCCTATGAGGGTCGTTTTGCAAGGCTTCAAATCCTCTACGTCCATATGCATCCTTTTCTAAGCATCCCAGCTAATGATGTTGGCCGAGCTTCCTACGTCTACAAAAATCCTTTTGACTTGGCAATGTACCAGGGTCCCGGTGATAACCAAACCGTCTTGGTATTTCGGTACTACGTCATTCAACTCTTTCTTCGTAAAGACTAACGACGACGACTTCGGCTTAGTCGGGTCATCTTTAAATTTTGGAAGATCTCTCACTGAGAGGACTTCTCTCAGGTACTTCTTGTGCTGGCTTATTGTATCTCCTCCCCCACCGAATCCTCCGTTGACTACATTGCAATGGAACTCGGCCTCTGGGAACTCGTCATCCTCGCTAGTTGATTTTCGTTTTTTCTCATCTTTCGGTGGGCCTGTGGCCGGGCTCCTACTTCGGCCACCTTGCTTGCGTTTTCCATTTTTCTTTCCTTGAGTTTTTATCATGTATTAGCGCAATCTTCCATTTCTTATGAACCTCTCAATGGCGTCTCGCAGTTCATAACATTGATCTGTGGTGTGTCCTGATCCGTCATGAAACACACAGATTTGGATTGGTCTGTGGTGGATCGGTTTCGGAGAGGCCGAGGCCTCTCGACCTTCTTCATCTCTGTCTGAGATACCTCCTTCCAAATCTGCGAACGGGAGACGTTCAGTAGGGTATAGCTATCGTACCTTGTCCTTCCTTCAGACCTTTCCCCCCGAGGTATGCTATCTCGGTTGCGTTTGCGGGAATCTTCTTTTCACTTGTCGGTCTGATTTTTCTCATCTGGCGTCGTATTTCTTCATTTCTCGGTTTCGACAGCATTGGCTATCTCCATTTGGTCCACGTCCAAATACTGCTTCGCCCGGGTATAAAACTCGGTGAGAGTGTAGACTCAATTCTTACATACATTCTTGGCCAATCGCGATGAGGGATCCAGGCCATCCACGAGGCAGTGGACGTGGACCTCCTCCGGAAGCGAGTGTACTTGCAAAGCTACCTCCTTAAACCGGTTCAGATATTTTTGCAACGTCTCCCGCTTTTTTTGTTTTATTTTGCTTAATGTGAACTGGGACTTCAATTGTTTCTTACTGGTTGCGAAGTTCAACTCAAACTTTCGTCCGAGGTCTTCAAAGTTATGCATGGAGTTGATTGGTAAGGTATGGAGCCATTTTTAAGCAGGTTCGGTCAGTGTTACTGCAAAAAGCAGTGAGATGACCGAGCCCTTGATTAAACGAACCCACATGAGCATCTCGAATGTCTCGAGGTAACTGTGCAGATCCTGGGTCCCGTCATACTTCGGGAGGTCGGTCAGATAGAAATTCTTCGGATATGATGCAATGGCGATTTCTTCCGAGAACGGGCTTCCGTCGAGTTCCGTTAGGCACTTCATTTTATACTCTTTGGGTGAGCCTCGAGACCGGGCCGTTCTCTCCACACCTTGGTCTCTCTCGGCATCTCGGTCTTCATCATCCGAGATGTGTTCCAATTGCAGCCTTTTCAAAGTCGAGGTCGATGGGCGAGCTCGTCCGGAACCCGTCCCTCACGCAGTTCTGTCATCATCCCGCTTGTCCTCCCGCCGTGCTAACCTCGGTTCCCCATTGTGAGATAGGTTGCCTGCATCATGTGTCGTTCTTTCCTTCCTCCTACATGTATCATCGGGATCTTCTCGCTGGGCGAACTGCTTAAATTGATCTTCCATCATCCGTTGTATGACTCTGAGGTCTTCTTGGTGTTGGAGGTTATAACGTTTTTCACTGTTCTGCATTTTCCTTAGCATTGATTTTTGCGTCTTCCGTAGGATGAGGATGTCTGGATTTGGAGCCGAGGCCCCCTTTGCTGCCGTGTCCTGAGGTCTGGTTACCACAGGAGGGGATGATGCCGTGTCCGAAATGCCATTCCCTTCACTCGTGATGTTATCTTTGGGGGCGTCTTCGTGCTGGGGTAGCTCCTGAACGTGATGGTGTTGACTTGGCACGGCCTGCGGTTGATTAGGCTGATTGTTCCGATTGTTGCTTTTGGTATTAGCCATCGGTAGTCACGGGGATTGAAATTTAACGTCCCCACGGTCAATGCCAATGTTCTAGTGTAGAACACAGATGTCCAGCCCAGGGCTAGTGCTTTGATCTTGGATTAATAGGCTAAGCCTGAATATCTATGGAAGAGATATTCATGAGTGCTTGGGATCACTGTGCACTAAACAGGCTTTCGCCAAAAGGAGGTGGTGTGTGTGCACAGTGTGACTGAATGTAAATAGATAGGAGTTAGAACGTGTGTACCTCAGGTTAGGTCCTTTGAATATATAGAGCTTGCCTGGATCGAATATCTAGCGTTATAACTACCAGATATTGATCCGGTTAGGTCGATATACCACGGCGATATAATCTCCCTATAATGTAGGATATCCCTACATTATAGGTGTGTGCTGATGTCCGATGTATCCTCGGTTGGGCCCTCCTGGCATTGGGCCTTAATGTAGATCCATAACACATACAAACAACGAAAATGGTATAGTACAGTTGTATAATTCCACTGCGAACAAAATAAACTTAATTTCAAACTCAATGAATTGGCATGCAACAATTACATTTTCGAGCACAATTCACAGCAGGATTTTATGTGTCTGTTTCTTTCTTAAGTATTTTTTTTAATTTTATTTTAAAATAAGTACCATTCGAAGTTAAAATTTTTTAAGAAGCATGTCAACACATAAAACTGATAAATATGTCTGAATGTACAATTTGGGATTTTTTTTTTCATGGAATGGAAATTTATTAAAGAATAATCAGAGAAGATACAAAAATTGCCTGAACAATTTACAACTTGCAAACTTAAACAAATTACAACTGCAAACTTAAATTAGAAAAGCAGAGTTGGGTATGAATAGCTGAGGCTCTAATTTGAATTAAGATCCCTTCCTGAGTAAACGATTCTTGAGCAAACACCCGCTTATTTCGGACTTCCCAAAGCTTCCAACAGGTAAGACATGCCCCCACCTTCCAGGTGGTATCCAGGGATGGAGAGTTAATTAGCCTAGAGAGCCAGTTACTGATGCTCAACCGGAAGAAATCAGATACCATGTCGGAAGGCAGAATTTTCTTCCATACATTGGAGGCGATTTGGCACCCTTTGAATATGTGATCCAGACATTCCTTATTGTTAAGGCACAGGGGGCAGGATTGGTCAGTAGTCATGCCCCTTCGGAATCGTTCCTCATTTGTTAGGAGTTTGCCTTTCAGAAGCAGCCAGGTGAAAGTATGAACCCGTTGGGCCATAGGAAGCTTCCAAAGCCGGGGCCATATAGCTCTACACACATTCAATTTAGGCGATTCCAAAGCTATGTAGGCTGATTTGGTGGTGAATATCCCGTTCTTCGTCAGATCCCAGTGGCAGGACTGGTTTGGGGGATCACCTTGCCATCTAATATGGGAGGACGCTTCAGGCCAACACTTCAAAAGGTTTCTCCAAAAATATGACATGCGAGCTCTATGCGTTCCTTGAGACATGTCAGTAACTAGGTACTTCTTCTTGAGCACTCGAACCCATAGGGAATTGGGTTGTGACTGAATTTTGAATATTAACTTCATCATGAGCGCTTTATTCTGAGAATCCAGCTTCAACAGACCACAGCCCCCGTGATGAGTGGGTTGACAAACCTCCTGCCATTTGACTAAGCTGACACCTCTACGATCATCAGAGTATCCCTAGATAAATTTTCTGATTATTTTTTCAATCTTGGCACAACATGAAGATGGGAGACATGTGCTCTGCATCATGTATAGGGGTAAAGCTGACAAGACTGACTTAGCTAGTGTAATCCTTCCCGCTAAGGAGAGCGTTTTGCATTTCCACCCTGCTAGTTTGGATTGTAGTCTTTCAATGATGTACTCATAAGTGGAAGAAGTTACTCTTCCATTTAGCAAGGGGACCCCGAGATATTTCCCTAGGGAATCAGTCCTTTGATATCCCAAGGAATCACAAATGCTTCTACGAATTTGAGGACGAACATTTTTGGAGAAGTAGACCTTTGTTTTGGCTTGGCTAATGCGATGACCAGATGAGTTGCAGAATTCTTGCATAACTTCCTGGATTATAGCTACCTGAGAAGAAGTTGCCTGGCCAAAGAGAATCAGATCGTCTGCAAAAAAAAGGTGGGATAGAGACACCCCTTTTTGGCCTAACTTGATCATCTTCCACTCTTTGGATTTAACTCTTGCTTCAATTAGGTGGGAGAGTCTTTCCATACAGAGAGCAAAAATGTAGGGTGAGTGGGGATCTCCTTGCCTAATCCCACGTTGAAATATTGTTGCATTTACTAAAATGCCTCTTATTATTATTTTGTTTAAGAAAGAATCGGTGGCCGGCACCATCCAACGACAAGACTTTGGCAACTGGCTGTCAGAGCTCCAGTGACTATTTAAGTAATGAGGTTGACTACTAGAGCTCCATAAATCTTATGCGGTGTCATTACACAATTTTAATAAAGGCAATGATAACTTGAGTTAAACGGCTACAATCAAGTTGTTATTACCAATACTAAAGTTGTCATTGCCTTTATTCAATTTATCAACGACACTTAATAGGACTTAAGAAGCTCAAGCAAGGGTGGAACTACTGAGGGGTTATAAAATTTTAATATTTTCACTTTAATATTCAGGAAATTATATTTCAGCCTCATAAAATTTTAATATTTTCACTTTAATCTCCACTAAAAATTTAGTAGAGGGATTAAAAGGAATATATTGAAATGTTTTACTGCTGAAATGAAATTTCATAAACACTTGGGTTCTATTATGTAATTTTCTCCCCCTAATTTGAACTCCTAGCTTCGCCTCTGAGCTCGAGTAGTCAATCCCTATACTCAAGCAGTCAATCCCATTATTTAAGTTGTCACTGGAGCTCCGATCATCAGAATCCCACAAACCGCCTGAGTCCTGAAGCCGACGAAGGTTTTTCTTTTTAAAAAAGTTGAGGGGTATTTTGGTAAAAGAATAATATTTCAAAATACCAGATTAATCCCTTGAAACTTATTCGTCATTTCCACGTATTAATGTACTTTTTTGGGGTTTTCTAAATTCAAATAATATTCATTTAAAATTTCCTCTTCCTTTTCCGCTTTTTTGTTTTTTGTTTTGGTTCAAGTTTCGTGCTCAACAAATATTTCCTCCTAGAAGTTCATTTATTTCACGTTTCTAGAAAAGCAACAAAAAATTCAAACTATAAAACTAACTTTTTCTCCAAAGAAATCTCTTACTACTAATTATGTTAAGTGTTACAGCATCATAAAATTAAAAATAATTGTTATACTTCTCACGTGCAATAAAAACAAAAATATCTACCAATTTATCAGCTAAAATAAAATAAATTAAAGGGTAACTTATCGTTATTGGATATTACCATTACTTATAAAAAAAAGATAATGAATATATTGAAATGTCTATAAGGTTGAAATAAAATTTCATAAATACCCGAGTTTTATTATGTAATTTTCATCCCTCAATTTGAACGCTTGGCTCCACGTCTCTACCTCTGAGCTCAAATAGTCAATTTTTATACTTAAGTTATCACTGGAGCTCCAGTCACCAAAATCCCACAGATTGTTGAAGTCCTGAAGTTAATGAGGGTTTTTCTTTTTGAAAAACTTGAGAGGCATTTTGGTAAAAGAACAATATTTCAAAATACCATATTAGTCCCTTGAAACTTGTCATTTTCCACGTGTTAAGATATTTTTTGGGATTTTTCAAATTTAAATGATATTAATTTAAAATTTTTCCTTTTTTTTTTGTCCAAGTTTCGTGCCCAACAAATATTTCCTCCTATAAGTTCATTTATTTCACATTTCTAGGAAAAGCAACAAAAAATCCAGACTTCAAAACAAACTTTTTCTCCAAAAAAATGTCTTACTACTAATTAGGTCAAGTGCTACAGCATCATAAAAATAAAAATAATTGTTATACTTCTCACGTGCAATATAAATAAAAATACCTGCCAATTTTTCAGATAAAGTAAAATAATTTAAAGGGTAACTTATCGGTATTGGTCTATTGGATATCACCATTACTTATAAAAAAAATAATGAACACATTGAAATATTTATGGGACTGAAATGAAATTTCATAAACACATGGGTTCTATTATATATTTTCACCCCTTAATTTAAACTCCTAGTTCCGCCTAGTCAATCTTTATACTTAAGTAGTGAATCTCATTACACAAGTTGTCACCGGAGCTCTGGCCAACAGGATCCCACAGACCGTCGCAGTCCTAAAGCCAAGAAGGGTTTTTCATTTTAAAAAACTTGAGGGGCATTTTGATAAAAGCACAATATTTCAAAATACCAGATTAGTCCCTTGAGACTTATTTATTATTTCCATGTGTTATAGTTCCTTGAGACTTATTTATCATTTCCCTGTGTTAATATATTTTTTGAAGTTTTCCAAAATCAAATGGTATTCATTTAAATTTTTCCCTTCTTTTTGTTTTTTTTGTCCAAGTTTCGTGACCAACAAATATTGCCTCCAATAAGTTCATTTATTTCACATTTCTAGAAAAGCAACCAAAAATCCAAACTTTAAAACTAACTTTTTCTCCAAAGAAACGTCTAACTACTAATTTAGGTTAAGTGCTACGGCATCATAAAAATAAAAATAATTGTTATACTTCTCACTTGCAATATAAATAAAAATACCTGCCAATTTATCAGATAAAATAAATTAAATTAAAGGCTAACTTATCATTATTGGATATCACCATTACTTATGAAAAATTAATGAATACATTGAAATGTTTATAGGGCTGAAATGAAATTTCACGAACACATGGGTTCTATTATATAATTTTCACCCCCTAATTTGAACTTCTGGCTCCGCTTCTGAGTTCAAGAAGTCAATCTCTATATTAAAGTAGTCAGTCCTATTACACAAGTTGTCACCGGAGCTTTGGCCAACAGGAACCCATAGACCACCGGAGTCTTAGAGTTGACAAGGGTTTTTCTTTTTAAAAAACTTGAGAAGCATTTTGGTAAAAGTACAATATTTTGAAACACCAAATTAATCCCTTAAGACCTATTTATTATTTTCATGTGTTAACATACTTTTTCAGGTTTTCCAAATTCAAATAATATTGATTTAAATTTTTCCCTTCATTTTTTTTTGTCCAAGTTTCGTGCTCAACAAATATTTCCCCCTATAGGTTCATTTATTTCACATTTCTAGAAAAGCAACCAAAAATCCAAACTTTAAAACTAACTTTTTCTCCAAAGAAATGTCTTACTCATTGTTGTCAAACTCGCGAGTTGACTCTCTGAGTTTACCGTTTTTACGTTTCTAACTTACTAAATCGAGTCAAGTTTCTAGTAAACTCGTATCAGCTATAAACTCAGTTAAACTCACGAGTTTGCACACCGAATTTATCGTTTTCAAGTTTCTAGCTTATAAAATTGTGTTACTTTTTTCAATTTTGTCATCCTCAACCGCTTTATATATGAATTGTATAGAATTTTTTAATTAAATATAATAAATTATGAATGTTGATATATTTAAATCAAATTGTTGTCATTTTTTATATTTTAATTATTTAATTATATATTGTAAATACCTATTTTATGATAAAAGTAAACTCTTACGACTTTACGATTCGAGTTCACGATATAAGTTTACGTCGCTATCACGAATTTGCTTAAATTCGTGAGTTTAACAACCTTGGTCTTACTACTAATTAGGTTAAGTGCTACAGCATCATAAAAATAAAAATAATTGTTATACTTCTCACGTGCAATATAAATAAAGATACCTGCCAATTTATCAGCTAAAATAAAATAAATTAAAAGGTAACTTATGGTTATTGGATATCACCATTACTTTTAAAAAAAATAAAGTGGGCAGAGAAAAATAATAAATAGCTACAAAATCATAATCTCTTACCAGAATAAAATCATAAAAACATTACAGAATAAAAAAATAAAAAAAATGTTATTTGATGTATTATTATTAACAAGGTGGAAGTGTGGAACCTAAAAATACAAATTTTCATATTTAAATTAAATCAATTTTCTCTTCAGATTTCCGCCCGCCCAATGGAAGCGAAGCAGAGAAGCCAGGCGCCCAGGCCTAACCGTGAACCTTGCGCCAAAAAGCTGAATTTCAATCCCAACAACAAAACCGAACACCGCACCTTGTATTGTATATTTGCGTTCTTGAGCCCTCGCACTTTTCACTTTCACATTGCCTTATAAATCCCTCTTCTTCCTTCTCTTCCTCTTCACCATCATTTCCCATTTCTATTCTATTACTCGACCTCTCGCAACCCAAAAGCTTTGATCATATACTTCTGCCATGGACACCAAGATTGGATCTCTGGATGCATGCAAACCAGCCTGCAACGACGTCGGTTGCCTACCAAACGGCGCCGTTTCAGTCATCCAGGACTCTGCTCCGCCGATCACCACCTGTGAGGCCACGCTGGGCCGCCACCTGGCTCGCCGCCTTGTGCAGGTTGGTGTAACTGATGTCTTCTCCGTTCCCGGCGACTTCAACCTCACACTTCTCGACCATCTGATTGCCGAGTCGGGGCTTAAAGTCATTGGCTGCTGCAACGAGCTCAACGCCGGCTACGCCGCCGACGGCTATGCTCGCTCTCGTGGTGTTGGTGCTTGCGTCGTTACTTTCTCCGTTGGTGGCCTTAGTGTTCTCAACGCCATCGCCGGCGCTTATAGTGAGAACTTGCCGCTTATTTGCATTGTTGGTGGTCCCAACTCCAATGATTATGGGACCAATCGCATCCTCCACCACACTATTGGGTTACCCGATTTCAGCCAGGAGCTCAGGTGCTTCCAGAATCTTACTTGCTACCAGGTATAAATCATTCATTCAACCTCCTTTTTGATATAAATCGTGCCCTTAACTATTGTTTACTCACGATATTGTTCTGATTCTGAAGTATCCATGCCTTTTATTCTCGAAAAAGCTTGATGCATATGATGATTCATTCCCCTTTGCTCTGTTCTGGTGAATTTCTCTTTTTTTCTTTTTTCGATCTTCGTCAGTTCTGCTAAACCGTTTTCAATACTTGATGTTGCAGGCCGTGGTCAATAACTTAGAAGACGCTCACGAGCAGATTGATACGGCGATCTCTACATGTTTGAAAGAAAGCAAACCTGTTTATATAAGTATAAGCTGTAACTTGAGTGCAATTCCTCACCCCACTTTTAGTCGCGAGCCTGTTCCATTTTCTTTGTCTCCAAGGTAATTTTTCTGTCCTTCTTCATCATTCTCTCTTTTGTTGTTACTACTTATCAGTCATACACACATACAAGAAAGAAATAGCTTAGCTTGATCAACAAGGGAGCAAACTACGCCACCCAGTGTTAAATGGTAGAGCTTGACCGCACTTGTGGTACTACCTGGCTCGATTCGAATTAGTCTGAAACGCCATAAATCCTTCAAGTTAAAAGGAGGAGGATACCGGATGCTCCAATCAAAAAAGGAGCAAACTTGCATTGACAATATGCCTTAATGCAATTTGTTTCTCTGGGTTTGTGACAGATTGAGTAATAAATTGGGCTTGGAGGCAGCAGTGGAAGCAGCTGCAGAATTCCTGTACAAGGCAGTGAAACCAGTACTAGTAGGAGGGCCAAAACTGAGGGTGGCTAATGCGAGCGAAGCCTTCGTTGAACTAGCTGATGCTTGCGGTTATGCATTTGCTGTAATGCCATCAGCAAAAGGATTAGTTCCCGAGCATCATCCACATTTCATTGGTACTTATTGGGGTGCTGTGAGCACAGCTTTCTGTGCTGAGATTGTTGAATCTGCTGATGCATACTTGTTTGCTGGACCCATTTTCAATGATTATAGCTCTGTTGGGTACTCACTTCTTCTCAAGAAGGAGAAGACCATCATTCTTCAGCCGGATCGGGTTATCATCGGAAATGGGCCTGCTTTCGGGTGTGTGTTGATGAAGGATTTCCTTAGGGAACTTGCCAAGAGGATTAAGCACAATCACACTTCCTTTGAAAACTATGACAGGATATTTGTTCCTGAGGGAAAACCTTTGAGAGGAGAACCTAAAGAGCCTTTGAGGGTGAATATTCTGTTTGAACATATTCAAAAGATGTTGTCCAGTGAAACTGCTGTTATTGCTGAGACAGGGGACTCTTGGTTTAACTGCCAAAAACTGAAACTGCCAAAGGGCTGCGGGTAAGCTTTGATTGAATGGGTCATCTTTTGAACTTTTCGTTTGTTAGTGTTTGAAAGTTGATAACGACGATGACAATATTTTGAAATGAACAAACAGGTATGAGTTCCAAATGCAGTATGGATCAATAGGATGGTCTGTTGGTGCTACACTTGGCTATGCACAAGCTGTTCCTGAGAAACGAGTCATTGCTTGCATTGGTGATGGAAGCTTTCAGGTTGGTCTTGTTCTGGTTCCATCATAAAAATCCATTTCAACTTTAAGACTTGGGTTTATAAGTGAAGCTTATGAACACTTTGATTCAGGTGTTTTCTTTTGTGTTTTTCAAATTGCTTTTTGCAGATGACTGCACAAGAGGTATCTACAATGCTGAGGCAGGGGCAGAAGACCATAATCTTCCTGATAAACAATTGCGGATACACAATTGAAGTCGAAATCCACGACGGGCCGTACAACGTGATTAAGAACTGGAACTACACTGCCTTTGTTGATTCCATTCACAATGGTGAAGGCAAATGCTGGACCACCAAGGTGAATGAATCACTCAACACTACACATTCAATACTGTTCCTAAAAGTTCCCAGTTATTGGTAACATGGGAAACGGCTAATTAATTATATTTATATGTCTACTAATAATTAATTACAACATATTTGATTTGTAGGTATCTTGTGAAGAGGAGCTGATAGAAGCAATTGAGACAGCAACAGGTCCAAAGAAGGATAGTTTATGCTTTATTGAGGTGATAGCGCACAGGGATGATACCAGCAAAGAGTTGCTTGAATGGGGCTCAAGGGTTTCTGCTGCTAATAGCCGTCCACCTAATCCTCAATAAATTTGAAGCTGTTTTATTACTGACAATGAAGAGATTATTATGAGATTTATTCCTTTGGGATTTTTATGTTATGGATTTTGCTTTCAATTGTAAGGCTTGTTATCCTCAATTTAATCAAATATTCTAGTATTATGCATTGGAGAGGACTCAAATCTCAAGCTCTTTAGCATATTTGAAGTTCCGTGAATCACTAGCCTACCTGTTTTGAAAAACACAAATGGATTGGTGTATATGACAAAAAGCTTTTTTAATGCACTGCCATACTTCACGACAAACACTAAGTCTTTTTTCGTAAGTGTAAATCATAAAAGTTATTATCCAAAAGTTGATCTTTAACTATCATACTTGTGCTGCTGCAAACCTCCTTATTCCCAGTAAATTTAAACCATTGCGGCCTTCTTCATAGCAAGGATTCTACATGGATGAGATTTATTCCATGTTATTTCTTTGAATTATTTAGTAAATACGCATCCTTTTTAATTTTGCCTCTTTCAATGCCACATTAATACATTACTTAACCAAGTATCAGCAGTGGTACGTGTATATCTTTATCATAACATTTAAATTATATTGATACAAAATAATGAACAAAATGTATCTTTGGTCCTCTAATTTCAAATAAGATTTTATTTTTTTTTAATTTCAGTCTTCCAAGTTTTAACTCTAACACTGTTAGTTTCATTAACCAAAAATGTCAAATTTTAAATATGGATGTATTCAGTTTAATTTTTTTTTAAAAATAAAAATGAGTGGATTAAAATATCTTCGTTTAAGATTTTTTTTTCAAGTATTTAAATCTGCATCCTCAATATTTTCTGCTAATGAAGTTAATGGTGTCAAAGTTAGTAAATTGTAAAGACACTTCGTATAATTAAATATCCAGAATTGATATTCATAAAAAAAAAAATTCAAAATTGAAATTCTAAGGAAATTAGATACCAAAATACACTTTTTTTTAAATTGTTTTTAATCAATACTCACATTTAATTTAAATGTTAGGATAAAATTATACCTCCTATGATATTAAGTGAAGTCATACCAAGGTGGAATCTTTGTAAGAGATAAGGTTGCAAAAGGATACATATCTATTAAATGATTCAAAGAAAATGACATCCCTAAAAAAAAAAAAAAATTCTAACAACTGGGATAAATTTTTACTAGAAAAAGAAAAAGAAAGACCCGCAGAATTAAAAGACATAATTATTAAAAAAAGAAAAAGAAAAGACCATTTAAACTTCGAAATTCTAAATAAATGATTTCTTATTAAAATGAGTTGCCAGTTGCTTAACTTTTATAGCCAATAAGACTAATCTCGGTTTTGAAGTTCAAGAGTTCCCCCCCCCCCCAATTATTATGAGTATTTTTTTTAAGAAAAATGACAGAAAAAGAACTTTGAAATTATAAAATCTCAAATCAGGTATATTTCTTATAAAATGAGCTGTGAATTGCTTATCAAATTTTGTCATTCTTTTATTAATTTTTAGTAACATACTTGATTTAAGATTTTATAATTTCAAAATTCTTTTTCTATCATTTTGCTTCTGTTTGTGGTTTTCTTTGTCATTTCTATCATGGCTCATTTCATTTATACTTCCCTTCAGTTCACAACAGCCTTATCAATTGAAATCGTTCATAAGGTTTCAGGGTCACTATATGCATGCATTTTGAAGAGGCTGACACCTTGAGGTTGTGAATGTTGGATACAAAGAAAAAAAAAATTTCTATTACTGTATATATAGGCAATTTATAATTTTAGTAAAGTTAAAAGTCACTTAGTGGATAACTATCAATTAAAAAAACAAACCATTGAGATATATGTAATCTTATAAAAATGGCTAGTCTCTCCCAATATGGATAAACAAGATTAAAACCAACATGACAAAATAATCTAAACCTAACACACAATAATTATTTTTTTCTTCAAAATCTTGGACTATACAGTTACAATTCTCTCTTTAAAGTTTAAACCATCAATCCAAAAGAAAAGCAAGTTGCCCTTTTTTTAACCAAAGTGATAAAGATGTATCACTAACGATATTTGGTTAAGTGAAGTCATATTAAGGTGGGGTTGGAATTTTTGTAAGAGAGAAAATTAAAAAAAAAAGGGACAGATATTTACTAAATAATTCAAAGAAAACGACTTTAATTTCCTGAAAAAATGATTCACTGTAATAAAAAAAGAAAAAAAAAACTCACTAAATGTAAGGACATATACCAACTTGGTAAGGGAGTACGATGATTCAAGTATTTTCTCAAACATGGATTAAAATGATATTCTCTTAGACCTTAATGTAAAACCGATTTATTTAATTAGAATAAATTAAGATGGATAAATAAATTATTTAATTATAATACATGTGATTTAATCTTCGTACAATCTCAGGGGAGTGGACCAGGGAAGGGGGTTCCAGGGGGAAACCATTTTGCATCGCAATTTGGCGTAACATTAGATTATCGTTTATAAATTTATAAATTAGGCTAATTAATAATGACAAAATGGTAAATGTGCCAGATAAAAACAAAAAACGGACCAGACCAAAATCTCTCTCAAATTAGATCAAACGTCTATGACTAGAGGAGTACTTCTTTGTGTCTCTTCTGCATCTTATTTGTTTGCTCAAGTCTTCTGCATCTTATCAAGTATCGTTGAAGCGTTCTCCTTCTTATATTTTTGGAGCAAATTGTGGGATACGGCAAGAAGAATGTGCGAATGTGTTGTCTCCTAATCGATCAATGACTTGGACTTTTTGAGTCAACTCTGACGCTGCCTCACTACTAGCTGGTTGGAATATGCCTTTTCTTCTCAGTGTCTTTCTTCTGCGCTCTCATGCATCTTCACCAGCCAGCCCTCTGAGAGTTCATGCTCATGGTCTTGAACCCCCATAAGCCACCACTAGTTTCTTCGTTGCTTTAGTCTTCAGTTGTATGAGTCTTAAGCACAGTATACTCCAACGTCCAATGAAAATATCATTCCTTTTATGGCTTTCCTTCTTTCTCTGTTATTATTGGGCGTGCCTTGATTTCAGCGCCTCCTTGGTTTCTGGGCATTCTGTCCACTGTCTTCAAGACCAGAAACTTTTGCTACTTCAACTGAAGAAAAGCCTCAAATTCAACCCTATTGATTCCATCAAACTTGTGTGTTGGAATGAAAGCGTTCCTTGCAGTGAGTGGAGAGGCATAAGTTGGGATGAGGAGGGACATGTTGCTGGTCTAGACTTGAGTGAGGAATCAATATCTGGTGCACTTGACAATTCTAGTACTCTATTCGGTCTCCTGTATCTCAGCCATTTGAATTTGGCTTTCAACCACTTCAATTCTGCAATTCCATCTGGCATCAGAGATTTGAAGAACTTAACTTCTTTGAATTTGTCAACTGCTGGTTTTGTGGGCCAGATACCAATGGAGATTGCCCAGCTCTCAAGGTTAACTATTCTTGATCTTTCTTCTTTTTATTCTTATTTTGAAGAATCAGCTCTGAAACTTGAGAGTCCAAATCTAGAGAAGCTTGTTCAAACTCTCAATGAAGTTAGAGAACTATATGTAGATGGAATTAATATAGCATTAAATGGAAATGAATGGGGTCATGCTTTGTCGTCTTTTCTACCTCATCTACAGGTACTAAGCATGTCAAGTTGCAACTTGTCAGGCCCCATCCATTCCTCTCTAAAAAAGCTTCAAAATATCTCTATAATTCGTTTGTATCAAAACAATTTGGCAGATGCAGTGCCTAGCTTCTTTGCTAAACTCTCAAATCTGACTAATCTGGATCTCAGTTCTTGTAATTTGAGAGGTCGGTTTGCAAATAAGATCTTCCAGTTACAGTCACTCACTTCTCTTGATCTGTCATATAATCATGGTCTTCAAGGTTCCTTGCCATACTTCCCACAGAATAGATCTCTCAAGACATTGATTCTAAGCATGACAAATTTCTCAGGAGCATTACCGAGTTCCATAAGCAACTTACAGCAGCTGTCTAGATTAGAAATATCTAAATGCCATTTTAATGGAACATTGCCGGATTCAATGTCAAATCTTACTGAGCTCACTTACTTGGATTTGTCATTTAACAACTTCACTGGTACAATCCCATCCTTTGGTATGGCCAAGAAACTTACTAACATAGATCTATCTCATAATAAATTAAATGGTGGAGTTGCATCAGCTCATTTTAGAGGCCTTGAAAAGCTAGTCAGCATCAATTTGCAGAACAATTTCCTCAATGGGAGCATTCCTGTGTATCTTTTTTTTCTCCCATTGCTTCAAAGCATAGAATTCTCCGGCAACCACCTCTCTCAAGGTCAGTTGCATGCAATTTCAAATGTCCCTTACTCCAAATTACAAGTTCTTGACTTAAGTAGTAACTGTTTAAGAGGACCTATTCCTAAATTTATTTTTGATCTCAAAGGGCTTAAGGTCCTCCAACTGTCTTCAAACAAGTTCAATGGCACACTATGGCTGGATAAGTTTGAGAGACTTCAAAACCTGACTACATTAGATCTTTCAAATAACAACTTGTCTATTGATGCAAATGTTAGGAATGCAAACCAGTTGTCCTTTCCCAACATGACTAGTTTGATGTTGGCCTCTTGCAATTTGAGACAGTTCCCCAGTTTCTTGAGAAATAGTTCTAGATTAACCTATTTAGACCTCTCAGACAAAGGAATTGTAGAAAAAATACCCAAGTGGATTTGGGAACTTGGCTATCTTGGTCAATTGAATCTTTCTCACAATTCAATGTGGGAGATAGAAAGAACCCCACAAACTTTTATCTCTAAGAATTTGTTTGTACTTGACCTACATTACAACTACCTCCAAGGCACACTTCCGGCATTTCCTCCGGTCGCCTCTTATTTGGATTTTTCATACAATAAATTCAGCTCTGTTATTCCCCCTGACATTGGTAATTATCTGTCTAACACATATTTTCTTTCTTTATCACACAATGCTGTTTATGGAAGAATCCCTACTTCCATCTGCAATGCTTCATATCTTCAAGTACTTGATCTTTCCTACAACAACTTTAGTGGGGGAATTCCACATTGTCTAGCAATAAGTAAGACTCTTGGGGTATTGAATTTAGGCAAAAACAATCTCAGTGGCAATATTCCTGATACTTTTCAAGCTTCATGTACTTTAAGGACTCTCGACCTTAGTAGTAATAATTTACAAGGGCCAATTTCAAAGTCTTTGTCCCATTGCACCATATTAGAGGTGTTAGACATTGGAAATAACAAGATAAATGATGAGTTTCCGTGCTTGTTGAAGACAATACCTACACTCCAGGTCATGGTTTTGCGAAGGAACAATTTTCATGGTCATATTGGGTGTCCAAATATGAAGAGAATGATTTGGAAGATGCTTAAAATTGTTGATCTAGCTTTAAACAATTTTAATGGGATGCTGCCAGGAGAATGTTTTCAGACTTGGAAGGCAATGATACTTGATAACAATCAAACATCACCAAAAGCAAATCAAATCGACTTTAACTTCTTTAGATTTAGCCAATTAAATTATCAAGATCAGGTGATAGTTACTATGAAAGGTCGAGAAATAACCTTTATCAAAATTCTAACTGTATTCACGTTCATTGACTTATCATCTAATCGTATTGAAGGATCAATACCACAAGAGATGATGGATTTTACTGCACTCATTGGGCTTAACTTGTCAAATAATAATCTCACTGGCCCAATCCCATCATCCATGTGGAAATTGAAACAGCTTGAGTCCTTGGACCTGTCAAACAACTATTTTACCGGAGAAATTCCATCAGAACTCGCAAGTTTGTCTTTCCTTTCATATTTGAACCTCTCCGACAATCATTTGGTGGGAAAGATCCCAACAGGCACACAGCTTCAAACATTTGATGCAACTTCCTTCCAAGGCAATGATGGTCTTTATGGACCTCCTTTGACCCAAAGTCCACAAAATGGGCCACAAGGGCTAATGCCACCGCCAACATCTGCCAATAACCACGCAATTGATTTTGAGTTTATCAAAGGTTTGGAATTGGGAGTGATTTTCGGCCTAGGAATTATTATTGGGCCTCTTTTCTTCTGGAGGCGGTGGACGATAAGATACTGGAAATGTGTGGACTTCATTCTCTGTAGCATCTTTTCTCAAATATATGTTGATTATCAAAGACGTGAAGGGCAGTGGATCACAGTTCTACGTTGGAGCCATTAGGGCATGGGCTTCGTTCAACATGCTAATTAACCACGCACACTGTCTACCAAATGAGGTAAACCTTGTATGAACATTCATTGTGTATATCCCAAAAAAAAAAAAAAAAAAAAATTCATTGTTACATTTTTCAGGTGTGTTTTTTATGGGAGCTGCAGGGTCCTCTACTCCTTGCTCCACTTTCATCCTCTTCTCTCAAACTGCGCTGTTTTCGCACATAAACAGTGAACTTCATACTTTTTTCTTTTTTTGTCAGGATATTTTTGGATTTTGAAAAAATAATTTAAAGTACTGAGCGGTATTACAAATATATTTGACAATTTGAGGATACTTACTGATACTAAAAAGAGTAAATATCTTATTTAGTCCAAGAAAAAAATATGGACCTCTTTTTTGTTTCTAGGGACTAAAATGAGACATTTTTATAGAGTAAAAATAGGTTTTTGAAAATTTTCGAGAGACCAAAATGAGGTTATTTTTTTGGGAATTCATCTTTTTTAGGGATTAAAAAGGGATTTCATTGTTTGAGGGACCAAAATAGGGTCTGTGTTTTTTTTTTCAAGGATCAAATAGGGTATTTACTCTACTAAAAAATACTTTATGATCTTTAAAAAATAATTCTGGGTACTAAATGGTGTTAAAAATATATTTGAGGATACTGACTGATACTTAAGAAATACTTCATGATTTTGAATATTTTTTTTTAGAATATTAAAAAATATCATAAAGTATATTTTTAGTACTAGTTAACACTCTGAAATATTTTTTTAAGATGTTAAAATAATTTTTCAAGATTATAAAGTATTTTTTAGTATTAGTCAATATCCTCAAGTGTATTTTTAGTACCACTCAATATCCTAAATTAGTTTTAAAGATTATGAAGTATTTTTTTTAATACTAGTAATTAAGTATCTTTTTAGTACCAGTAAATACCTTAAAGTATTTTTTCAAGTTCCTAAAATAATTTTTTAAGATTATGAAATATTTTTTCAGTACCAATAAATATTCTTAAATATATTTACAGTACCAATACCAGTCAATACCCTAAATTATTTTTTCAAGGTTCTAAAATATCCTAAAAAAAAGTATGAGGATCACTGTTCGTGAGCCAAAACGGCACAATTTGATAAAAGAAGATGGAAGAGGATCCCAAGATAAGAGGGTCCTAGCGGCTTCCGTTTTTTATAAACTGACTTGATTTTATCTTGTGTGTTGGCTTTTTTTTTTTTTTTTTTTCTTTGGATGTTGGATACGTCAGTGTATGTTTTGTTTATAATATATTTATACATACTCACAGTGTGTGCATGAGAGGGAGACGGTGAAGATTTTTTTTTTTTTTTTAATATGTTCATATGCACCACCACGCTAATCGTGATCAATTCTCGACAACTTTATACTTTATAGAGTCTTGGTTAATTGCTAGAATTGATTTTTACCAAGTCAAGTACATTGACATATTCTATATTTTATCTTAATTACACAGTTTTCTCATATAGTCTCGATTTATTATTATCGTCTGCCCTTTTTAATAAGGGAAGTTGTGTAACATAAACCTTCTTTTAATTTTTAAAATTGCACACACACACATACACTCATTTATTCAACCATATAATTGTCTAGTAAGTCACATTTGATTCTCTTCTTCTTCTCCTTAAACGACTGTACGTATTGACGAGATGATATAATCTCTAAGATATAAACGCACATGCATGTCGGAGCTTAACTTGGTAACATTCTATTTATATATTTTTTGCCTTTAAATTGTATTTATAGTTCAAGAATTTCGAATTATGTGTGCATTATTTAATTTAAAGAGAAAGTTGTGAGGATGTATTTTCAGAAAATTTTCTTTTATTTTATAATTAAATATCTGTTCACGCATTGCTTCTCTGGCTATATATAACCCCTCTAAACTCTCTCCATGTGTGTGTATATTTTCGGGATATTTCTTAGCACTATTGGCCCTTCATTATTGGTTCAGGTTTCTGATTTTCTTTGAAGGCTTTTTTATTAATAATTGTCCTCGTTGTTAATTACTAAGTAATTTTCAATGGTATTAACTATGTAACTGTTTTTATTGTCGTAAATTTCAGATGAAGTTAATCCTCTGGAGTGGCATATCTAAATATGGGCACCTTGATCAATAAGGGAGACAAATTATAATGAAGATCATGAAATGTGAATTTTATGTTGTAATCATTTGAACTTAATACAGTTGATATATTTTATGCTTTTGATGAGAAGCATGAGTGTCGTATTTTTCTATAAGTATTCTGTATTGGACTTCCATTATTAATTAAGTTGGCGTTATTGATATATCAGTTTTTTGATACTTCATTGAGTGATGAATATCATTTTTTTGATACTTCATTGAGTGCTGATATTATATTGTGCTACCTTCGACATATATTCTAAAATGAACTAATCATATATGTACATCAACTTTATAAATCTATAAATTAAAGGTATAAGCGGCGACATTGACGACTGAGAAATCTTATTAATTCCTATTGAATTGGATTTATTTTCCTTTTTATAATATAAAGACCAATTATACATAAAATGAAAATGTTTATGCATATATTGTACTATCAAATTGGAATTTATCATATAAACTTGAATGAATTTATCGCATATAATTGAATTTATTGCATAAATTCGAATTTAATCATATTTTCTTATCTTATAGAAAATAAATATTGTATATGAGGGTAAATACATCTAAATACGTCACTATTCATATAGAGAACTTGGGTTTTTACCAATTTTGGTAGGATTTTATCTTCCTACATTTAAAGAAAAATGGGTAGTCCGGGAACTTGAGTTCTCGAGAAGATTGGACACTAAAAGTGAACCAGATAAGGGAACTTAGCTTGCTCATATTCTCTTCCCTTCCCACATGTCCCATGTACCAAATGGGCCCTAGGACAAAGAAAATGACCATTATAAAAAGGGTGAAAGAACAAATTTACCAACCAACTATTAGGCTAGGAGCGTTGGGCACAAAAAAGTTTTAATGGGTCCAAAACTATCAACAAACAATTGAATTTGTAAAACCATCACAATATCGTCAGATGGCATGTAACTTTCGTTAAAATTGAGTGCCACATAGGATTTGACTTCAGCTCAATGCCCATGTGGCTTTATTTGTTTGTTTGTTTGTTTGTTTTTTAATGTTTGGGGAAGAATTCCTAGTGGCCTCAAAGGGACATACATAACCCAAATAGATTAAGGCCTTCTTTGTTACACAGAAGATTTGAGGAAGGAAAGGAAATGAATGAAAAGGAAAAGGAAAGGAAGATTAGGAGGGAACTTTAAAAATGTGAGCTGTTTGGTATACAAGGGAATGGAAGTTAGTTGAAGAAAGATGAAATGTTTGGTATGAAGAATTTAGTGTTGGTAAAGTAGGAAGATTAGGTGAAATGCTCAGATTGCCCTTAAATAAAAAACATAGAAAAAAAAGTTCATAACTGATTGGAAGTGTTTTTGCGTGACACTAACGAAGACATAAACAAACCCTAGAAGGAAATTGCAATGTAAAAATGAAGTAGATGGTGATGGGGTATGAAATTCCAATGACGAGTGTCTCCCGGTGGTGACAAGGACGACGTAGATTGAAGGAATAAGGCTAGGAAAGCACGAAGGTATATTTTACAAGCTGCGGAAACGAGTATGACAGGAAACAGAGGTGACTACGAAATTTTTCACAGGATGCATCAGCCACCCAAAAATTGCATAACCATCATTCATCAGTTCTCAGATGACAGGGAAAAACAGAAGTTGATGTTCGAACCAAACAAACAAGTTCAAACTCACATCACAGCATAACAATTATAATTGTAAAGTTTATGAGAAGGTGCATCAGGAAACGAAAAGCTCAGCCCCACCCCCCCAAAAGCTCGAAGAACAAGGCCACGAAAACCCTAACCCCCCAACCTCAAAGCAATAGGGCAACTCAAACCCCCCAAGCTTGCAACAGGGCAACGAATAGCTCAGACGCATAAAGGTAAATCACACATAAATTGATTTCAAATGAATACTGACCTCAAATGCAGCTCTCTCCCTCTGGGTTCAACTTCTCCTTCGTCGAAAAACGACCACTTTAGATACAAGCTTCTTCACCTACACCTTCATCTAGCTCGCGCCTTGCTCGTGCTTTTAATGGGTACAGTGTTTTCAAGGGGCCTTTTTTTCCGACATTTTCACTCTCCCGGCACGATTTTAACATTCCCGCCTCTTTTGGAAGGAAAGCACATTCCTATGGATGATGGAAGATTCAAACTGGTGGGAATGCTACTCGAAGGAAGATGAGACTAACAAACACATTTTTTCCGTGGGAAGGAGTTTCCGCGAAACAAACGGGTCCTAAAGGTTTGCACTTTTGACACAAGAAACCAAAGTTCTCGTTCGACACCTGAGAGACAGCGAAAGAGAAGAACCACACGAACTCAACCAAACCCAAGGGAGAAGAGGCAGTAATTCGGTCAAGCATTTCTCCAGTAGATCCCATTATGCACACATATTAAATTGAGATGGACTCTTTTTCCCCCCCCCCTTTTTTAAATAAATAATCTGTCATGTAATATTTTCTACTGGAAGAGGATTGAGATTAAGCTTTTTCTTTTTTCACATTTCATCTATAGTTCAGGCAAATTGCAATCAGAGGGCGAAACAACTTAGAGAAAAGTATATGGAACTTATTTTAGAGGATAGAGCTCGTCAGTACATTCATGAACTTCGTCATAGCGGTCAAATCTAATTCACAGTAGTGAAAAGGAGATAGTTCTCCTTGATCTCCATAGTAATAGAGTGAACAAGCCAAGACATAAGATTATTTTTTCATCACACCAAGTTTCGAACAGAGGATTTTCAGGAGCCGGTGATTAGGGATCTCCAGTGAGATATTTTACCTTTTTGGGGACTCAAACAAAGGTCAAAATGTTGCGGGAGCATTGGAGGGAATTGTTCCCAATTCAAACGAACGATAATAGACGACGGTGTTTAAGAGTTACGGCCATCGACAGTGAAGACACGTGACGGCTGCATAAGCGTCGCATTGAACGACGTCGAAAGCGACTCCGAGTGCTCTGAAACCAGGTAAATTTTTGGGTTAGGAATGCCACTAGCATTGAGCTGAAGTCAAATCCTATGTGGCATTCAATTTTAACGGAAGTTACATGCCATCTGACGGTATTGTGATGGTTTTACAAATTCAATTGTTTGTTGGTAGTTTTTGACCCATTAAAACTTTTTTGTGCCCAACGTTCCTGGCCTAATAGTTGGTTGGTAAATTTGCTCCTTCACCCTTATAAAAAACAAGGGCACAAAGAACCAATAAACTGTTGATTGAGATGATAAATATGTAAGAACGAGAATACAAGTTTAAATACCGAGAAGCACAATTGGAGGGAGGCTTCAGTCCGAACACTCTCACCCCGATAGAGATTAGACCCAAATCCAAAGTGACTCAAGGATACTCTAAGTTTTAATATATATAAAGCTCGACACTATGAAGTATCATTAGAAATTATACTTTTTATTTAAGATTAAAGTTCTACTTCTTCTTTTAGAATTGATTTGTTGCTTCTCACGTCTAATTGCTACCACTCATTTTTTTTTTTAAAAAATAAGATATGATTTGTTAACTTAGTGTTTCCTAACACTTTTATATTTATAGAACCCAAGTGTTGTTAATTAATCTAACGGATCCTTAAGATGTCACACTTTTATTCAAGCTTCTTGGAACATTTTTCTTACTCACAAGTCCCAACATTTTGGTATTGGTTCATCCTTGGTAAGCTATAAAGTACTATTTAAATTAAATGTAAACTTTTCTTTTGAATTTTTATTCAAGCTTCACCGAATAACGGCAATTTTTAGCCCATTTTTCTCGTTCCAAAGATTTTGCTTGAAAAGTGTTGGGTTCATCCTCTATCATTTTGTATTTATAAGATTAAAAATTTGTAAAATAATTCAAAAATATGTATAAAATGGGTATTTGAATGTTACCTTTTCATTTTAAATTGGATTCCAGCTTTAACATATAAGTAAATTTGTATCGTTCAAACGATTATTTTTAACACATCGACCCTATTGGCTGGTTGGTGATTCGACTGGTGTTAGTGTCAATAGTAGCTATATGTTCTTAGCTGAATTTGGCTTTCAACAGTCCGTTATTAATGGTGACATATGGATTAAGTTATATAAGTAGGAGGGGCTGCATAGATTACAGATCTTTGGCTGGAAGTTATTCCATAACAGACTTCTTTTGAAGACTTGGATTCGATCTTGGAATGCTAGTGACAGACTATGTCCAGTATGTCATCAGGAAGAAGAAACGAGCTTGCATGCATTTAGGGACTGCCTATGGTTTGACTTCTCTGGTTTGAGTTATTGCCTGATACTTGTTTACACTCATTTTCTCATTGTGATTGGAATGTTTGATTAACGGAAAACTGGATGTCTCATGATAAAAAAGTTGGCGACCATTGTTGGAATGCTTTATTCTTTGTCACCCGTTGGTTTACTTGGAAATAAAGGAATATGTCCATCTATAGCCCTGAGGATAGTGGCCATAGATACAATCCACGGTCCATTCTTGAGTTTTTGGAGGATATTATGAAAGCATCTGTCAGGGTTAGGGTTACAAGCTCTCGGCAGTCTCCTAGTACTATCAGTTGGTCTCATCCTAAAGCGCCTTCGTGAAGCTAAACTCTGATGGGCATCAAAAGGCCCTTCGCAGTTGGCAGCATGTGGGGGTTTACTTCGAAATTTCTTTGGTGCATGGCTTGGTCGGTTTGCTGAAAGTTTGGGCAACTATTCAATGTTGGCTGGCAGCGAAGTTATGAGGAGTTTTGAGAGGTTTAGAGATGGCATAGGAGGCAGGTTGAAGGCATGTTGTGGTTGAAAGAAACTGTCAAATAATCATTACATTACTTTCCAAAGAAGTTATTGCAGCTCGTGAGTCTCGTTTGGTGACTCGGATACGAGCAATTACTCAATGTCAATGGGATGTAAGGTTCTGTCACGTTCAAAGGGAAGGGAATCAGTGTGCCAACAGATTGGCTAACTTTGCTTTGTCTCATGTGGAGCTTCTTGATAGAGTTCATCTATCTGATCCTCCTCTTGGACTCTACCGATTTCTGTTAGCTAACTTGATGGCAGTGAAGCACTTTAGACATAGTTGAGGTCCTTAATCCTCAGTTTTATTTTTTTGGTTTTTCCATTCCCAGTATTAAAAAAATTATTTTTTTTATAACTCCTAAGTATAATTCCAACAAAATAATGAGTAAAAATAAATTAACTTTTAATACCTAAGTAAAATGATTTTTTTTTTTTAAAAAATTCAAATAAAACATTGAATATAATTTTAATGAGTACAAAATAACTTAATTTCCCACTCATTGTTTTCTACTTGGATTTTTGGTAGCCTTCAAAAATGTAAAATGCATCAATTTTATTTTATTATTATTATTATTTTTTTTTGGAGAAGTAAATGTTGAGCACAAAACTAGAACAAAAAGAGACAAAAAAACAATGGGTTTGTTTGGCATAGCTTCAGAAGCTAAAATAAGTCCATTGGAAGCCAATTGAAAGTAAAAGCTTGATAATTTGGTGTTTGTGATAGCTTCATTATTTGATGGCCTTCAAAGTCTAAAGTTACTTTTTTTGTGAAGTCACCTAACAAAGCTTTAAGACCTGAAGCCACTTTTATCACAAATCACATCAAGAAAAGTCTAGCAGAAAAAAAGCCCATAAGGAACATAAGCTACTTCTATCACCGCTATCTCAAACGGACCTAATAAATATAATACAATTGTTTAATTTCACGGCACACAAAATAACTTAATTTCCCTCTCCATGAATTATGGATGCAATAATTACATTTTCTAGTACACTGTACTGGACTTTTTTCCATATGGGAAATTTCTAAACAAATATTCTTTCTGGTCCTAATTATAAGATTAAGTTAATTTTTTTAGTGAGATTAAGAAAGTTAATTAAATTAATTTAAAGTATTTTTACTTTTTTTTTCCAAATTAGTTAGTTTGACTAATAAATTAATATATAATCTCTTTAAAAAAGTTAACATGGTCTTATAATTAGGGTCGGAGGGAGTACAATTTAAACTTGAAAGACATCAAAAAATATATTAACATATGTAAATGACACATAGGTCTCATGGACTATTCAGGAATTTTGATATTTCATGTTTTAACCAAAAATGCCCCTTAAGTTTCGCTTTTAAAACAATCAAACCCTCGTCTTTGCTAGAGCACTGGCGGCCAGTACCACCTTGCTGGTGGGGACTTCTGGGGTCAGAGCTCCGGTGATAACTTAAGTAATTTGATTAACTACTTCATTATAGGGATTTACTACTTAAGTACTATAAACCCTATTCAACATCTTTAACAAGTTAAATAAATGTAATGACAACTTTTGTCAAATAACTATATTTAAGTTGTTATTGCTAATACTAAAGTTATTATTATTTTATTCAACTTGTTAACGACACTTGATCAGATTTAAGAAATTTAAGTAGCCAATCCCCATACTTAAGTTGTTGTGACCCATGTTTTACACATCGCTACTTGGCTTTTGGTTCCTTACACCTCGAAAAAAGGTTGGTGACGCGTTGCCCCTCACATCCCTCTCAATTAAGAGACAAAGAAAATGACCATTATTAAAATCACGGTACTACAAATCAAGAAGCTGTTGGCAGTTGGCACATTTTTCTGGACACGGCTTCAGTCCTCTGCCCCTTAATATCCTCTGCCCTCCTCTTCCTAAAACAGCGCCGTTTTGGCGCAAAACAAGCATGGATGTTTCTTTTTTTTTTTTTTTAAATCCATATTTTAGGGGACAGTAGGTACTAAAAAGATACTTCAGGATACTGACCCCTACTGAAAAAATACTGATTGATACTTCATAATGTTGAAAAATTAGTTTAGGATGCTGAAAAAATATTTCAGGGTACTGACTGTTACTAAAAAGATACTTCAGGATACTGATTGAGGATACTGGCTGGTACCAAAAAAATACTTTATGATCTTGAAAAATTATTTTAGAATACTAAAAAAATATTTTAGATCTTAAAATAATTTTTCAAGGTCATGAAGTATTTTTTCGGTACCAGCCAGTATCCTCAATCAATATCCTGAAGTATCTTTTTAGTAACAGTCAGTACCCTGAAATATTTTTTCAGCATCCTAAACTAATTTTTCAACATCATGAAGTATTTTTTCAGTAAGGGTCAGTATCCTGAAGTATCTTTTTAGTACCTACTATCCCCTAAAATATGGATTAAAAAAAAAAAAAAAGGAAGCATCCATGCTTGTTGAGCGCCAAAACGGCACTGTTTTAGGAAGAGGAGGGCAGAGGATATTAAGGGGCAGAGGACTGAAGCCGTGTCCCATTTTTCTCACTCACGGGTCCCAACATTTTGGTATTGGTTCATCCTTGGTAGGCTATAAAATATTATATTTTATTTATAAGTTTTTTTTGACTAAAAATTTAGTCTTCTTTATAAATCCTTTTTGACCAAATAAATGAGATTATGATAATTTTACTCATATTATTGTTCTAATAAAAATATAGAGAAAATAAAGAGTTAAAAGGTATCCATTCATAAGTGAGGGTAAAGTTGAAAATTTATCTCATAATTATTGAGCTACCTACTTTTCCTTAATATGTGTGATTTAGCTAAAAGGGACTTATAAATAAGACCAAAGTGATACTTAAATTAAATGTCAACTTTTCTTTTGAATTTTTATTCAAGTTTCACCGAATAACGGAATTTCCTAGCACGTTTTTCTCGTTCCAAAGATTTTGTCTGAAAAGTATTGGGTTCATCCTCTATCATTTTGTATTTATAAGATTACAAATTTGTAAAATAATTCAAAAATATGTATTAACTGGGTATTTAAATGCTACCTTTTCATTTTAAATTGGATTCCATCTTTAACAAATAGGTAACTTTTATCATTCAAACCATCTTTTTTAAAGAGTATTAAGTTATCCAATGGTTGATGTGAGAAATAAAATGTTTTTGACCGTCTATCATTTGTATTTGATGAGATTACAAATTTATAAAATGTTTCTAAACTAATAGAGTTTAAAAAAAAAAAAAAGGTCTGATCATAGCAAGCCTATCATATTAGCATTATTTAAAACTAAAAAAAAAAACAATTTCATTGTTAAAATTTATAATGTGTGTTTTTAAAAGGTAAATGACAATTCTTTAACCTCAAGTCTAAATTATAACTGTGTTTTCAGTGTTTATCTTAAAACATTGTCATTCATATATCATCATACATTTAAAGCTCGTAATTTTAAATCTCAATACATTGAATTTTTATGTTTCAGTATTATTTATTCAGGAAAGTTTCTCTCTAATATGGTCATGGTGTAAGGAGCGAAGCTTGTGTGTTTTTTATTATGGAATTCCGATCCATAGTCATCTTCACATAATTTCCGGGTAAAATCTGCCCCGAAAAGGAGAAGTCCAAATGGATGATAAATAGTTGAATCAATATTACTCCTTCGGTTCTAATTATAAGGCATAGTTGATTTTTTTTGGAGAAATTAAGAAAGCTAATTAAATTATTTTAAAGTATTTTTATTTTTTTCTTCAAAGTAAGTAGTTTAACTAATAAAATAATATATAATCTAAAGATACACAACATATAAAATGATTAAGTAACTTATTTAGCCTTCTTAATCTCTCTAAACAAAGTCAATTATGTCTTATAATTAGGACCGGAAGTAGTATATCATAAATCAAAACCTTAAAACTCAAATTTAAATACCTTGTACATTTATTTATATATTTTATTAATCTAATTATGTTTACACCAAATGGAATAAGAGATTTTGCAGGTTTGAGACTGTGTACACAGACAGACAAGGAATAAGAGATTTTTGTTTGTTTGCTAAAACATGATTTTTTTCATTCATAAAACTTAAACATAAGGTATTGAATTCTTTCCTTAATTTTTAATATTTAGGCTTTTAGATGTAATTTCCTTTCAATACAATTTCTTGAATAAAATTTTATACACAGCTAGACTGAAAATAGGTGAAATGACACTTAAGTCTGAAAATTCATTTAATAATATAATACTTAAATTTAAAGAAATATTTTTGTCCAAAATAAATTTTAAAAATAAATTTCAAATATTAACTCAAATAATTATAAATTTGGGAAATTCAGTTACAAATTTATTCATTTAAATTTGTTACTTTCACTTGTTCGTAACTGAAAATTTCATGATGTCAGAATTAATATATGTTATTCATTTTACAAGACATAATAGTTATTAAATTACTTTTTAATATCACGTCATTGAAGAAGCTTGAAGAGATACTGCTCTGGTTATAGTCAAGGACGGAACACCTCCCGGGGGGTCATGGGTATTTTTTTTTTTTTTTTAGAAAATTATATATGTGTGTGTCTTGATATATATATATATATATATGTGTGTGTGTGTGTTTAGTTGCAGATGAGGGTCCAGTCATGTCGCGGATGCATATTTGGAAGTCTCTACGTATTCCCTATTATGCTTATATATATATATATACAAACATTGTTCTAATTATAAGATTTAATTAACATTTTTAGAGACATTAAGAAAGTTAAATTGGTTACTTAATTAATCATATGTTGTGTATGATTAAATTATTTAAAAAAATTCTTTTAGAGAAAAACTGATAAATATAAATACTTTAAAATATTTTAATTAGCTTCTTTAATCTTTTTAAGAAAATCAATTGAATATTATATTTAGGACTGGATATTATGTTTAGCACGTCATGTATATATATAAAAACAAGTAGAGCAAGAGTCAATTATAGATGAGTTTAACAATATGATAACAAGTAGCTTCCTTAATCTTTCCTTAATTTTTTGAGTTTTAGCACTGATCAATTATAAATGAGTTTAACAATATAAAAATAAATAGAATAAGACTCAAGTGGGGTGATCTTAATTTATCTAATAGATTTCTTTTAATTTTGTTTATATTAGGTCTATATTGTATTTCAAGTATTTTATTTATAAAATAGTATTTTTTATTTTCGTCCCCGGTCATCAAAATTTCTAGGTCCGTCCGTGGTTATAGGAGAGAATTTTCGTGCCTTTTGGCACTGGTGAGAGAGGAGTTGGGAAGATTTTGGGTCTCCCTCTACACACACTATAAAGGGTCCTTCTATAATAATTGGAATGGCTTCTCCTTGAGTACCTTATCTTTCATCTTCTTGGAATACTAGAGAGATGGTCTACATTGATATCATCCTATTTTATTGAAGATGAAGAAAAGCATATAAATTCTTAAGAGCATTGCTAGGATTTGTTGCCTTTCGGGAAGCTAAAGTCTAATGGGCATCAAAAGGCTCTTTGCAGTTGGCGGCATGTGGGAGTTTTCTTTGAGATTTCTTTGGTGCATGGCTTGGTGAGTTTGCTGAAAGGTTGGGCAACTGTTTTGCGTTGGCTGGCAGTGAAGTTGTGGGGAGTTTTGAGAGGTTTAGAGATGGCCTGAGAGGCAGGTTGTGGTTGAAAGTGACTGTCAAATAGTCATTGCATTACTTTTTAAAGAAGTTAGTATAGCTTGTCAGTCTCATCTGGTGACTCAGATACGAGCAGCAATGAGATATAAGGTTCTGTCACGTTCTAAGGAAGGGAATCGATATGCAGACTAGTTAGCTAACTTTGATTTGTCTTATTTGGAGCTTCTTGATAGAGTTCATCTATCTGGTCCTTCTCATGGACTCTACCGATTTCTCTTAGCTGACTTGATGGAAGTGGAGCATTTTAGGCTTGGTTGGGGTTCTTACTCCTTAATCCTTAGTTTTATTTTTCTGGTTTTTCCTTTCCCTGTATAAAAAAAAAAAAAAATTAACACCTAAGAATAATTCCAGCAAAATAATGAGTAAAAATAAATTAACTTTTAATACCTAAGTAAAATGATTTTTTTAAATACAAATAAAACATTGAATATAATTTAACTGAGTACAAAATAACTTAATTTCCCACTCATTTTTTTTGTTGGCTTAAATTTTTGGTAGCCTTCGAAAATGTAAAATGCATCAATTTTTATTTTGGAGAAGCAAATGTTGAGCATCAAACTAAACAAAAAGAGACAAACAAACAATTTTCTAGTACAATGTTCTGGACTTTTGTCTAATTTCATGGCTCACAAAATAACTTAATTCCTCTCTCCATGTATTACGGATGCAATAATTACATTTTCTAGTACAATGTACTGGACTTTTTTCTGTGCGGGAAACCTCTAAATAAATACCTTTTTTTTTTAATCCTAATTATAAGATTAAATTAATCTTTTGAAAAGATTAAGAAAGTTGATTAAATTACAATTTTTACTTTCTATTTTTTTTTTCAAATTAGTTAGTTTGACTAATAAACAAACATATAATTTAAGGATACATAACATATGATATTATTAAGTAACTTATTTAGTTTCCTTAGCCTCTCTAAAAAAATCAATTTAGTCTTATAATTAGGACTGGAGGGAGTATGATTTGAACTTGAAAGACATCAAAAAATCTATTAACATATGTAAATGACACATAGGTCTCATGGACTATTCAAAAATTTTGAAATTTTATGTTTTTACCAAAAGTGTCCCTTAAGTTTCGTTTTTAAAACAAACAAACCCTTGTCTTTGCAAGAGCACCGACGGCCAGTACCACCTTGTTGGTGGGGACTCTTCGGGCCAGAGTTCCGGTGATACATTGAATATTTTGATTGACTAATTAAGTTGTTATTGTTAATATTAAAGTTGTCATCCCTCTACTTAACTTGTTAACAACGCTTAATAGGATTTAAGAAGTTCAAGTAGCGAATGTCTATACTCAAGTTATCATCCATATATTTTATACGTTGCCACTTGGCTGTCGGTTCCTTACACCTCGGAAAAGGTTGGGGACAAGTTGCCCTTCACATCCCTCTGACAGAGAAAATGACCAAGAAGCTGTCGGTTGTTGGCACATTTTTCTTACTCACAAGTCCCAGCATTTTAATCTATAAAATATTATTTAAATTAAATGTCAACTTTTCTTTTGAATTTTTATTCAAACTTCACCGAATAACGGAATTTTCTAGCACGTTTTTCTCGTTCCAAAGATTTTGTCTGAAAAGTATTGGGTTCATTTTGTATTTATAAGATTACAAATTTGTAAAATAATTCAAAAATATGTATAAACTGGGTATTTAAATGCGACCTTTTCATTTTAAATTGGATTCCATCTTTAACAAATAAGTAACTTTTTATCATTCAAACCATCATTTTTAAAGAGTATTGAGTTATCCAATGGTTGATGTGAGAAATAAAATGTTTTTGACCGTCTATCATTTGTATTTGATGAGATTACAAATTTATAAAATGTTTCTAAACTAATAGAGTTAAAAAAAAAGGACTGATCATAGCAAGCCTATCATATTAGCATTATTTAAAAACTTTTAAAAAAAAAAACCAATTTCATTGATAAAATTTATAATGTGTGTTTTTAGAAGGTAAATAACAATTCTTTAACCTTAAGTCAAAATTATAATGTGTTTTCAGTGTTTATTTTAAGACATTGTCATTCATATATCATCATAAATTTAAAGGTCGTAATTTTAAATCTCAATACATTGAAAATTTCTCTCTAATATGGTCATGGTGTAAGGAGCGAAGCGTGTGTGTTTTTTATTATGGAATTCCATAGTCATCTTCACATAATTTCCGGGTAAAATCTGCCCCGAAAAGGAGAAGTCCAAGTGGATGATAAATAGTTGAATCAATATTATATCATAAATCAAAACCTTAATCTAATTATGTTTGCACCAAATGGATTGAGATTTTGCAGGTTTGAGACTGTGTACACAGACAGACAAGGAATAAGAGATTTTTGTTTGTTTGTTAAAACATGATTTTTTTTTTTTCATTCATAAAACTTAAACATGAGGTAATGAATTCTTTCCTTAATTTTTAATATTTAGGCTTTTAGATGTAATTTCCTTTCAATACAATTTCTTGAATAAAATTTTATAGACAGCTAGACTGAAAATAGGTGAAATCTGAAAATTCATTTAATAATGTAATACTTAAATTTAAAGAAATATTTTTGTCCAAAAGAAATTTTAAAAATAAATTGCAAATATTCACTCAAATAATTATAAATTTGGGAAATTGAGTTACAAATTTATTCATTTAAATTTGTTACTTTCACTTATTTGTAACTGAAAATTTCATATTGTCTGAATTAATATATATTATTCATTTTACAAGACATAATAGTTATTCAATTACTTTTTTAATATCACGTCATTGAAGAAGCTTGAAGAGATATTGCTCTGGCTATAGTAGAGAATTTTCGTGCCTTTTGGTACTGGCGAGAGAGGAGTTGGGAAGATTTTAGGTCTGCCTCTACACTATAAGGGGTCCGTCTTCTATAATAATTGGAATGGCTTCTCCTTGAGTACCCTTATCTTTCATCTTCTTGGCATACTAGAGAGATGGTCTCCATTGATATCATCCTATTTTATTGGAGATGAAGAAAAGCATATAAATTCTTAAGGGCGTTGCTAGGGTTTGCTGCCTAGCCGGTGCATGGCGATCGAAGGTCGGGAGATTAGTAGGTCTTATGTAGGAGTAGTGTGTACGGTCCATACTTTATGGGATGGGAAGCTGGCTGATGAGGACATGGATGCAGTTTCGGAGGAGGAAAACGAAATAACATAGCAACGAAATACAGAAGGTGTTATGGGTTTCTCGTTATCTGAAAGGTTCAAGCAACGTGCCGGGCGTCGCTAGAGACAAACACTTGTGGTTATAGCCTTGGTAAAGACATTCAACTTTGTTTATATGCACAAGCGATTGGAGGCAATCTGGGTGAAGAGCGATCACGTAGTTGTTATGGATGTGGTGAATGACTTCTATCTAGTCCGGTTTGAATCCCTGACTAATATGAACTTAACAAAAACTGACGGACCATGGATGGTGCAAAACCACTACCTTGCTGTTCAAGATTGGAGTCCAACTTTTGATTTGGACGTGAAAGAAATTGGTGGTTTAATTGGAAGGTTTATCTGAATGGACTCAGTGGCCATAAAAGTTGCTAGGGGTCAGTTTATGAGAATATGTGTGGAAGTGGATTTGTCTAAAGAGCTAGAAACAAACTACGCTCTCGATCGTAAACAAAGGGATATCGTGTATGAAGGTTTAGAGACTATTTGTGTAGAATGTAAGATATATAGCCACCATTCAGCTAGTTGTCTAAAGCTACGAGCTGAAGGTGGAATATCACCTAGAGGGGGTGAATAGGTGATCTCAAAAATTCTTTCGACATACGATGGATAAACGATGAAAGCAGTAAGAAAGGTAAAGAGAAATGACACAGAGGAATTATACTGGTTTGGTCCAACTCTTGACCTACGTCTAGTACCCAGACACTCTGGGATTTTCACTATCTCACAAATACAATTACACACTCTGTAACTCAGGATGATCCTTTCTCCCTAGGACTCACTCCCCCTTACAAGTTGTAATTGTACACCCACGCTAAAGATACCACTACCTTGAGATTTGAACGAATGTAAAATAGATGATAAAACTCTCTCAGAGAGAAGATGAATAATAAACATTGAAGCTCAATAGTATCCAAAGATATAAGCAGAATAGAAATTTTGAATGCCTTGTCTGTGTATGCATTGGTTCTTGATGATGAATTTAATCCTTTGAATATTTATAGTAGTTGAAGATTGAAGAAATATTCGTTGAGGCTCTTTAAAATGACTGTTAGAGATGAAACAGAAGGGTCAGAATAATCACCGTCATTATTCCTGTAATTGTGATTATGACCGTTGAGACCCAGCAAAGGAAATAAAATATTCTTGCCCAGTACGTTGCAGAGGTATGTCTGTTGTTGAGTTTCTCGAATAGGTAAGTTTAATAAATGCCGGATTGCTTTAGTCAACGTCCTGTATTGATTCTCATTCTAATGATTAAATGCCGGATCTGTGACTCATTAAAAAATTGATTAAATGCAATTAAGAATAGTAATGAGTAATGATTTGAAGAAACAAAATCATAATAAATTGATTTTGATTTTCCGGAGATGATGATTTTGAAAATATAGAAGATTAACTCTTAGTTAAAGAGTTGATACCTGGAGGTAATGACTTGAGGTAAGAAAATAAATGACTCGAGGCAAGTTAATCTTATAAGAGAATTTAAAGTCTAGAAGAAGTTTACTTGAAACTTTGACTAGAGGCAAATTCATTTTGCACAAGTTAAAAACACAAGTTAAAGGAAATTACAACTTGACAAGAGGTCAAAAAATTGCTTTGAGTTGGTGACTAGAGGTAATGACTTGATAAGTAAAAGTCAAGAGCAATCCCATTCGAAATGCACAAGTTTAATCTTTTAACTTGAAGTGTGAAAGTCATGCCTTGAGTTAATGATTAGAGTCATTAACTTGATATTCACGAGTCAAAGTCGATGGCTTTAAAAAGATGCAAGTTGGACTCTTAACTTGAGGTATTAAATTAATTGCATTGAGTTGGTGACTAGAGTCATCAACTTCATATGCAAGAGTTAATGCACAAGATGAACACTTTAATCTTGAAGTTGAAAATTAATTGCCTTGAGTCAATGACTTGAGGTATTCACTTGTTATGCAAAAGTTAAAAGCAATTCTTAGACAAGTTTGATTCTTGACTTGAAGTTAGAAAGTTATCAACTTGAGTTAATGACTAGAGTCATCAACTAGATATGCAAAAATTAAACCCGATGCTTTCTAAAGAAATAGACCAATTGAAAGCTTAACTTGAGTAAATAAGTGTTTGCCTTGAGTTAATGACTAGAGTCATTAACTTAATATTAAGAGTCAAAGTCGATCCTTTCCAAATAATAGACAATTGAAAGCTTAACTTGATATAAGAAGTTAATGACTTGATATGCCAAAAGTCAAAGCCGATGCTCTCCAAAGAATAGACAATTGAAAGCTTAACTTGATATAAGAAGTTAATGACTTGAGTCATTAACTTGATATGCCAAAAATTAAAGCCGATGCTCTCCAAAGAAATAGACCAAATGAGAGATTAACTAGAGTCAATAAGCGTTTGCCTAGAGTCAATGACTTGAGTCATCAACTTGACATTCAAGAGTCAAAATTGATAGTTCCAAAATCTCAAGATTAAAACACATGACTCGAGGCAATTAAATAATTGACTGGAGTTAACAATATTTATTTAAATCATTTCCATCATTTAACTAGAGGCATACACGGATTTAACTAGAGGCTTGTATAGATTTAATTTATTAACTCCAAGGCAAAACTATTTTAGCTCAAGGCAACCAATGCAAAACTTCCAAACACATTATAGATTCAAGTTAACTACATAAAACATGATTTTAACCTTGAATCTATTAACTTATTTTCATTATATTTGTTATCATTAAAACATCAAAAACATAGAGAACTAACACGAGCTACTGTGGCTGAAAATGGCAAGCAACTCAAAAAACATACTCTTGGGACTTGGCAAGCCTGGGCAACAAAAAGGGTGAAGTTAAACAAATTAGTAGGGGTACTGATGCCCTCAATGATACTCAGAACAGATTCTTGGTCTTGCAGCAAGTGTCTCAGTTGGGGATAGAGGAAGAAAGTGGGCCGAATAGTGATATTGTTATGGTTGGTCAAGTAGACATGATGGAACAGCCTGCTAAAGTTGTTGTGAAACACGAGAAGGTCGGATCTGGTTTGCAAGAAAGGTGCTTATTAATTGTGTTCCCACTAGGGGTTCTATTTATAAGGGGGTTCTATTTGTAGGAGAGGTACGTGAGGCTATGGTACCAAATAGTCCAATGGCTGGAGCTGTAAATAATTTTCAGGAGAAGCAGAATAATGCTATGGGTGATGGTGGGTCCCCCCCTTAGTAACTTGACTATTGTACTTATGGATGAAAGGGGAGATTCGATTCCTTTTGTGGGTGACATTGGAATTCTTGGTGATGAGAAGGAGACCCATAATATGGATGAACTTGATAGTTCGGCTTCCTTGCATAATAGTCATGTCAGTTTGTGCTCCCCTACTAGGCTGGTACAAAATGGTATGACGATGGGGGGTATAAAAAGGAGAGGTAGGCCGGTGAGAAATGGAAAGGCTAGATCAAAGGTGCGTGCTAGTGGTAAGGTGGTTAAGGTGCGTGGTTCATCTGTTCCTTCCCCAACTGTACTAGATTTTGTTCCTTGTATGGAATTGTAGGGGGCAGCCAATGTTACTCTAGGTCATCAATTGATGTTTTTGACCTCAAAGTATCATATTAAGCTTCTAGTTTTGGTTGAGATGGAAACCAGTGGAGAAAAGTGTTTAAAATTGCATCAGATGATTGGGATCGATAGTTTTTTTGTGGAGGAAGTGCGGGGTTTTTCTAGAGGAATCTGGGTTCTTTGGAATTCTCTTGATGTTCAGGTCTCTATTTTAAATACTTTGTTGCAGAATGTTGTTGGTCGAATTCCTTTATGACAAGTAAACCAGTTGAACAAGTGAAAAAAATGAGTAGAGTATCGTCTCACAGAGACTGTTGATATCGAAGATGATGCTAGTTTCTATTGACAAGTGTGTGATGTGAAAATTATGATTAGTTTGGTTTGTCTTGTAATTTGTTAATGAAAAAAATAAAATGAGTGATCGGAAGTCGAAGTAAGATTTTAATTTAAAAGTAGGCTGAGTTCGGATTTCATTCTAATTTATGTCATTCCCCCAGTTTGCACACAACACATTGCTATAGCAATTATGTTGCACAGCTTTTGTAATGGTACATCATAACCGCCTTTCGCAACGTTATTCAGCTAACCCACCACTAACCTATACAGAAGCCTCTGCAATCCTGTAAGTACAGTCCTTGCTTTACTTCTCCCATATTCCTATGGCGATTTCAAGTTTAGTCAGTTTGTTTAAACCTAGGAGTTCTGGCTATGAGCGATAAATCCATTCCTGACATTTACAGTTTAGGTCGAGCCATGGGTCTAACCTTGACTCTGTTCGGTAAACCAAGAGCATCGATCTAGCCCTCAGTGTCTGCTAATTGGCTATGAATTAAGACATTGTTAAACAAACTAAATTTATTAAATTAGAACCTAGCAAACTAGGTTCAATATACAACTTGGAAATTCATCCTCACTTAGCCAAAGGAAGTTTAGTTCATGATTGATGAGGGAAACACAAAACAGAACTGTAGAAAACAGCCCATGGCAGAATTACAAAAATAAAATAATGAAGAAAAACAAGAAAACTCGTCAGAAAGTTGACGGCGTAAGAGGCGTCCTGTCATGCAACGTCTCTATGTCTTCTACAATCCATCTTGCTCTAGGGAAGAATTCGATCTAGTCTACTGTCATCTCGGTTGGTCTTCTCTTTTGTTCCTTCGGTGTGAGTTCAGTTGGATTGACATTATGTTGATTGCTTGATTCTTACTACTTGGACGACTCTTAGGTTTTTCCATGCTTTCCTTTTATAGTTAGGTCTTATTGCGCCATATGTAACGCCTCATTTTCAATACCAAAATCTTGGCCAAAATATTAGTAACACCTCCAAATATAGGATATTTAACACTCAAACACATATTTACAATATGGCCAAAGGTAGAAATCCATTTATACAGGGCCAAAATAAATCCAATAAATAAGAGTTATTTTAAAATGCGGAAGTCTTTTAGGTTCATGGCAAATAAAATAACACAACATAAACTAAAGGAGTACAGAAGAGCCTACAAAGCTCACTCCATGGGTGCATTCCCTTGATCTCTACTAAGTTATTCACCTGAAAAATGATAATATGGGGTGAGATTACACATCTCAGTAACTACTGAATATTTCCACCGCATACAAGTAAATAATGTATGACAAAAAGGCATAAACTTATTTCATAAATATAAATATATACCATACTTTCTCTTACAAAGATTATTTGTAAAAGTAGTTATCAATACAAAAATAATAAAATATGACTTTATATATATAAATATATTTTTCAGAAGTTCTCATCATATGTCTTTACAAATCATTCATCAGTCTATCAAATCCTTGATCTGTTCAGAAATGCATTATGCAGTATGCAGCCTCCCTTATACCACCTCCATCCGTATACCGCTGACTGGAGCCATAGGCTAACACATAGTCCAATAGAAACTTATTCATTTGACTGAATTGTTTCAAGCTCACCAAATCTTAAGATACACCCGGCCAAAGGTATAGAGCTTAAATCTGGACTATGGCTCCCCTCCTTTAAAATAACTAAGGAGGTGTCACATGTCCCACAACTCCAATGAAATCCCGGCCAGAGGAAAACATGGAAGATGGGGCCCTGAAACAAGTACCATCCACTGTGCACCGAGTGGTGGCATAAATCATTCTTATCATTCAAATCCCTCCTTACTCCACCCATCATAATACAACCGCCATGATGAATATGTTCACTCAAAATAATGCATTATTATACCATAAAATTTTATACATCAATATGCGTATTTATGAATAGTAAATACTATGCGTATCTGTGAATAGTAAAATACTATGTGTATATGTGAATAGTAAAACACGGTATATATACATGAATAGTAAAAATGAAGAGTACATACGGTATGTATACGTGAATAGTAAATACGGTATGTATACGTGAATAGTATTATGAATAGTAAATACGGTATATGTGAATAGTAAAATGAATAGTAAATACGGTATACGTGAATAGTAAAATGAATAGTAAATACGGTATACGTGAATAGTAAAATGAATAGTAAATACGGTATACGTGAATAGTAAATGTGAATAGTAAATACGGTATACGTGAATAGTAACGTACGTATAAATAGTACCTCTGCAGATTTGCAAATCAAAGTTCCCACACCAGATCTTAAAACCATAAATATTTTCTAAATATTCTTGCCAAAATAGTAAACAAACAAATTTATAATCATACATAATTCACAAGTATAAGGAAGAATATTCAGAGTTACCTGTTACTTGCTAATACCCGAATCACCAACCAGCTATTATAATTCTCAAGCAAATATCTCTACTCTCTCTCTCTCTCTCTACCTCTCTCTATGGCTTTTAGAAGTTGTGAAGAATGAAATGAAATGGAAGGTCTATTTATAGTTGGAAAATGGGTCTTTAAGTGTAATTTTCGTCTCTGGGTCGTTTTACGTAATTTTCCCAAAAATTTAAAAAGAAATGCCCCGTGACTACTCAGCCGCCCCGTGATGATTCTTTTAAAAATTTTTAATAATATTTTAATATTTTAAATAATATAATAATATAAATCAAATAGTAAATTACTATTACGTGGGTCCCGCGTGAAATATTTTCAAAACTCACGAGAGTTTCTGTCGGGAGGAAGAATTATTTTGGTCGTGGGTCCCACATGAATAGTAAATACGTATTTAGGAATAGTAAATACCGTATTTTTAAATAGTAAATACGTATTTGTGAATAGTAAACACTATTCATATTTCACAAATTTCAAGTATTAAATACGTATTTGCGAATAACATATATATATATAATTTTTTTTAAATACGTATTTGTAAATAGTAAAAACGTATACATGAATAGTAAATACTATTCATGGGTCCCACAAAATACTGATTTCAAATTTATCACTTTCCGAAAATAGAGCCTAGTAGTCTTCCAAAAATAGACTTATTCTCAAGACTTTAGGTCCAAAATTCAGGATGTTACATTTCTCCCCTCCTAAGAAAAAAATTTTGTCCTCAAAATTTCGCTATAATAAGAATTCTAACCTATTTAAATAAATGAGGATAGGTTTGTCGCATGCTCTCCTCCGTTTCCCAAGTAGCATCTCCGGAAGCCATTCCTTTACACACAACCTTTACAAGTTAATAGCCTTGTTCCTCAATTGCTTATCCCCCGCATCAACAATCCGCTCCGACTCAGCTTTATATATCATATTATCCCTAAGTCCTATCTCTTTCCCAAACATGCTCACCAAGCACACAACACAATTTTCGTTCATCTTGTACCCAAAGTAATATTCAGACACAGGATCCACTAGTTCCTTATTTGAGCGCTTGGTTACACTGGCCTCACAGGCCAGTTCATTCTTCCTTTCTGCTTATTTCATTGTATTACCACGACACTGGATATTCAGATCTTACAACTTAAGAAGTTACCCTCAGGCCATAATAACCACAACATGATATAATCTGATTATTCTACCAACCTTAAAATAAACTTTAGACATACAGGTCTAATGTTACCATGATAGGCAACAAACTCAATACTAGGCACATAAGTCTTATAGCCTAGAGATACCACCATATGCAAACTAGCTCAACGGGTCTTACCGCTTCAAGCCTCTGCTCGTCTATCCTATATCCGTGCTTCCTCAATTCAAGTTTAAGAAAACACTTACTTACTAAATCTAGCTTTCACCAATGGCAAGTAATTCAAAAACAAGTACATTTGGCAAGATTCCGCAAACTAAGTATATTCACAACAGTTTCCAACCTCTTCTAGCTTGTACACCTTCCACCACAATCATAATGTAAAAGTCAATTCTTGTTCGAATTTCGCAAGGATTCATTCCATGAGACATCATAGTTATCTATTAATCACACCCAAATAACATACTAATATTGTAACATAAATCACCGGATTTCATACTTTCTTAATTAGACATACTATCTTAACTCAGATTGAATTCAAGTCTATTTTCAAATATTCCCAGACATTAATAGTCAAGTTTACAATTTGATTCTTATAACCTCAACATCAACTGATAATTCGTGTTTCCCCAAAAATACCCATTATACATACTAAGATCATGATTCACAATTCCTAATCTAATTCTTGGATTATACGAAGACTATCTACAACCTCAGCAGCATTCACAAGGTTCTAATTCTACCTCAACCTGCAATATCACAACGGCTCATTTCGTTCTTAAGTTCTATTTCAGCTTAGATTAAATTAAAGCCTATCCTCAACATTTACTATATTCATTCTAACATCTTACTGGCATTCCTAAGGATCACCATTTCATACCTTTCCATCGATCTTCCAACATGTTTATCCAAAAACCTTAGTCTTTGAATTATCTGTGACAAATTCATAGAGTTCTTCGGATACTCAGAGAGTGAAGAATGCTCTCGGGTTAATTGGCACAACTCATCATCATTTCAAATCTTCGGATTCTCTCCGGTTCATCTAATATTATTAGGAAGTCACCCTTCCCAAGATTACTATCACCTTAGCACGCTTACGCTTAAAATCCTATTTTCAAATGTCAATTCCGACATCTTGAGTCAGCTGCACATCCAAGACAGATTTCTTAGATAAATGCGCGTATAAACGTCCAAACTTAATTTCTTGAAAACACAGCTAGCAATAAATGCCATAGCGATTTCTGTTTGCAAAGGTCTAGGAAACTGCGACCCCTAACGGTGGCTAGGGTGCACTAGGGTGCGGTGCCATAAAATTTTCCGCATAACAACAAAGTCTACATGATTCTGAGCTAACGACAGATGAGAATCCGATGCTGCTTAAAAAAATATAGACGTTGCTAGCCCAGCTATAAATAGAGTAAAGAAAGAGTAAATGTTTCACGTTCTCTCAAACTTCACAAAACCTCCACATATTCATTTCCTCTCCGACCGTAACCTTCACTATAACCTTCCACATTATCCTTAAACATGGCCGGTTCAAGTAACTCTATTCCAGTCTCCGATTCATTCAACCCTTTCTTTCTTGAAGCCTTACTTCATGACTATCAGACTAACATGTTGTCTGATTTGTCAAACAATGCATCATACCCTTATTCTTCTTTACTTCCCCAAAATCCCGTAAGTATGAACGTTCATTCATCTGCCTCAACGATTAACATTCCTACTCCTCCTCCAAGGATACAAGATTCTATTTTTACCACTACTAACAGAAAGGAATCTGAAGCAGGTCCATCAAGGCGACCTGTCCAAAGGTGTCGTAATGTGGCAGAACTTATGGAGTCTACGGTACCTTCTCAACCAAGGAATCCTGCTTCTACCTTGACTGAGACTACTAATCCATTTTCATGTAGTTGCTGCCATGTTCTACGAGAGATTATTCACACCAATGGACTTCAATACCATAAACTTGAAGTTCATGGGAGGATTGGTATGATATGCCACGCTGTCTTTCACCAGGACGTACAAGGAGGTTCTTCCAGTCCTCAAGTATTTGACTTTGGTAAGAAGAATTTAGATGATGTCAAACATTTTCTAGAAAATTATTGTTTGAATCAAAAATCTTTAGGGTATGTCCTGGTGTCGGATCCCCTATCAGCCTACTATGAGGCCCTCTGTGTTGGTTTGGAATGGACTAAAAATCAAAATGAACTCCCTAATAGTTCATTTCCAACCAATACAGAAAATATATCCAATAAAGGTAAAGAGCTCATGGTTGTAAATAATAATCCTTCAGTCCCCATACCTAGTAATCCATACCGATCAAGAGCTGAACAAAATATTAGAGCTTCATCAATGTCAATAAATGATCTTAGAGACTTATTCCATTTACCTCAACAAGAAGCGGCTCAACAAGTTCGTCTATGCAAAAATGTTCTAATGAAAATATGCCATAGGGGAGGAATAAAGCATTGGCCTTATGTAAAAATTCGAAGCACTATGAAGCAAATAGCTAGATTGAGAAGAACAATGTCTCCTGATGGTCCTCTCTCAAGAGCAGCCGCTCAGGAAGAAATTAATAGACTTAAACTTGAGATAGTCGAAGCTTGCGGTGGGATTGTACCAACTGTTGTTCTTGATGCTTGAATTAATATAGTCTACTCTTCTTAGCCTTCTTGCTAATGTTTGTAATCTCTATTCTAGGATTCATAAGGATTTTCGAGTTTTCCTGCCAAACTCAACTTTATCTTATTAAATTCAAACTTAAGCCAGTTATTCGGTATAATCAAGACTATGCCCGTATTCTGTTATGGTATTGTCATCTGTTACTCATATAAATTAGCTAGGTAAGTGAAAATCTAGCGAAAATCTCTTCATACTTTTTACAACGGCAACTAATTGAATAAACATCAAATAGGGGCTTAGTCTTTCAATCACTTTCCTAGACACCAATAAAAATATTCATCCTAGAAAGTAATTTTGGGCCTACAGAATCCAATATTCAATAAATTTTCTACTTACCAACTTCCGCTACGCAGCTCTGAAATTTAATCTCAATCACATCCTCAAATCATAAATCCTCATTATCAATCACTTGAATATTTTGATTAACCCATTCTTCTCCTATCATGATTGTCACAAGAAAATTGGTAAAAAGAATCCAAAGCTATAAAGGAAAATGCACATGTTATGATATTTAATTTGCCATGACCTCAAAATTTTTATTTAGAAAACTGATAGGAAATTTACAGATTGGCCAGAACCTTTGCTCTGATACCAAAAATGTAACGCCTCATTTTCAATACCAAAATCTTGGCCAAAATATTAGTAACACCTCCAAATATAGGATATTTAACACTCAAACACATATTTACAATATGGCCAAAGGTAGAAATCCATTTATACAGGGCCAAAATAAATCCAATAAATAAGAGTTATTTTAAAATGCGGAAGTCTTTTAGGTTCATGGCAAATAAAATAACACAACATAAACTAAAGGAGTACAGAAGAGCCTACAAAGCTCACTCCATGGGTGCATTCCCTTGATCTCTACTAAGTTATTCACCTGAAAAATGATAATATGGGGTGAGATTACACATCTCAGTAACTACTGAATATTTCCACCGCATACAAGTAAATAATGTATGACAAAAAGGCATAAACTTATTTCATAAATATAAATATATACCATACTTTCTCTTACAAAGATTATTTGTAAAAGTAGTTATCAATACAAAAATAATAAAATATGACTTTATATATATAAATATATTTTTCAGAAGTTCTCATCATATGTCTTTACAAATCATTCATCAGTCTATCAAATCCTTGATCTGTTCAGAAATGCATTATGCAGTATGCAGCCTCCCTTATACCACCTCCATCCGTATACCGCTGACTGGAGCCATAGGCTAACACATAGTCCAATAGAAACTTATTCATTTGACTGAATTGTTTCAAGCTCACCAAATCTTAAGATACACCCGGCCAAAGGTATAGAGCTTAAATCTGGACTATGGCTCCCCTCCTTTAAAATAACTAAGGAGGTGTCACATGTCCCACAACTCCAATGAAATCCCGGCCAGAGGAAAACATGGAAGATGGGGCCCTGAAACAAGTACCATCCACTGTGCACCGAGTGGTGGCATAAATCATTCTTATCATTCAAATCCCTCCTTACTCCACCCATCATAATACAACCGCCATGATGAATATGTTCACTCAAAATAATGCATTATTATACCATAAAATTTTATACATCAATATGCGTATTTATGAATAGTAAATACTATGCGTATCTGTGAATAGTAAAATACTATGTGTATATGTGAATAGTAAAACACGGTATATATACATGAATAGTAAAAATGAAGAGTACATACGGTATGTATACGTGAATAGTAAATACGGTATGTATACGTGAATAGTATTATGAATAGTAAATACGGTATATGTGAATAGTAAAATGAATAGTAAATACGGTATACGTGAATAGTAAAATGAATAGTAAATACGGTATACGTGAATAGTAAATGTGAATAGTAAATACGGTATACGTGAATAGTAACGTACGTATAAATAGTACCTCTGCAGATTTGCAAATCAAAGTTCCCACACCAGATCTTAAAACCATAAATATTTTCTAAATATTCTTGCCAAAATAGTAAACAAACAAATTTATAATCATACATAATTCACAAGTATAAGGAAGAATATTCAGAGTTACCTGTTACTTGCTAATACCCGAATCACCAACCAGCTATTATAATTCTCAAGCAAATATCTCTACTCTCTCTCTCTCTCTCTACCTCTCTCTATGGCTTTTAGAAGTTGTGAAGAATGAAATGAAATGGAAGGTCTATTTATAGTTGGAAAATGGGTCTTTAAGTGTAATTTTCGTCTCTGGGTCGTTTTACGTAATTTTCCCAAAAATTTAAAAAGAAATGCCCCGTGACTACTCAGCCGCCCCGTGATGATTCTTTTAAAAATTTTTAATAATATTTTAATATTTTAAATAATATAATAATATAAATCAAATAGTAAATTACTATTACGTGGGTCCCGCGTGAAATATTTTCAAAACTCACGAGAGTTTCTGTCGGGAGGAAGAATTATTTTGGTCGTGGGTCCCACATGAATAGTAAATACGTATTTAGGAATAGTAAATACCGTATTTTTAAATAGTAAATACGTATTTGTGAATAGTAAACACTATTCATATTTCACAAATTTCAAGTATTAAATACGTATTTGCGAATAACATATATATATATAATTTTTTTTAAATACGTATTTGTAAATAGTAAAAACGTATACATGAATAGTAAATACTATTCATGGGTCCCACAAAATACTGATTTCAAATTTATCACTTTCCGAAAATAGAGCCTAGTAGTCTTCCAAAAATAGACTTATTCTCAAGACTTTAGGTCCAAAATTCAGGATGTTACACCATACGTCAAATGAGTTGGGCCTTCCAAATCTGTCAGGTCCAATTCCTTAGATTTGATTGATTGATCCTTCTTTTAATATAATGGGATTCTTCAAATATTTCTCTCAATCCTCTGCATCTTATGGATTCAGCTTGATTCAATCACCATCCTAACACGAGTCTTGATAACCTGTGTTAATTTCCTGAAAATTCGCGAGGAAAGGTTAGAGTAATGTAGCGCATAATTCTGCATCACTTATAATGCTACAGTATAGCGGTTGCATTATATTGTTGGTGCAGATGTAGACATACCATATGTTATAGCATTGTATCAACTTTGTATGCACTTTCACGGTAATCTATAGAGTGATCTTTTTTTGATACACATGAGTAGGATAATGATATGAATGCATCAATTTGTAAGATCCATCCTCTATTTCCCTATGAGCATGAATTCTTAGACATTCTATCAGATAGCACACATTAAAGCTTATATTTAACATTCAAAACAGTAAAAACTCATAGGGAAAACATGGCAAAAATACGACTCATCACATGTCCATATGAAAGTGCAGACATTGGAACATGCTTTTCATTTTACAGTTGTTCATGGGAGCCCTAAGGAGGAGGAATGTAAGCTTCTTTAGGACTGTCTGGACAATATTGTGGGCGATTGACTTTTGATAAGGCTAATGTGGTCAACCTTCTGAGATACAACTCGAACCACTCTCCTATATTGTTGAGGTTGTTTGGCCTTCCAAAAGGTAAGCAGGATAGACCGTTTCGTTTCCTACCACATTGGATGAATCATTCAGAATTTCTTGATTTTTGACGATCTCAATAGAAGACTTGTTACGACGTCCTGGTGAAGCTAGCTCCTTTTTTTTACACCATTAAGTCGTTGGAATCAAGAGGTTAATGGCAATATATTCCAGTTAAAGAGTAATTTGCAAGGTTATTAAAACCGGACCGGTCATTGAACCGATCAGAATACTGGGTTAAGAGTCAGTGGGTCAGATCGGAGTCAAACCGTAGCTACATCAGGACTAAATCGGTGGAAAAGTACAAATTGTAGGGTTATTAATATGAAAACAAAATTAAAAGAATGATTCCCATAAAATAATGGTTTGGGAAGCGGGCTGTGACATGACCTATCAACTGAGCTCTATTAACTCATTAGACTTTAAAATTCATTGTAAGATGAGCACAGGATGGATCCATCAGTGAAAGAGCACTTTATAAAGTGAAAGAGCACTTTATAACAATTCCATCTTCTTTTGTGTTTTGAAAAAAAAAAAAAGAACTCATAAAGATCAAATGAGTGAAATATTTGAGAGGAAGGATTGATATCACTCCATTACAGAATCGAGTTTCAAGCTGTATCTTCATTCCTGAAGATCTCTCAAAACTCGATTTTCAGTCCAAACTCATCGTGCTTTTCTCTGTGATCCGACGTCTTTCAGTCTGTCCGGACCTAGCCAACGATCATTTTTCTTCTTCACCTTGTAGTTTCTTTGAGATCTTGCCACCAATCCATTTAGCTCTTGTCGTAAGAAGATTCCGACACTGATTCTCTGTGTTTCTTGCTTTCTGATTTTCTGGTCAATGCTTCAAGATCTGTTACTCATTGAGACGATTTTCCTCTCCTCCTATGTCTCCCGCTCCTTTTATTTCTTGGAAGTTTTAGACGAATTTTATTTTTTGGTAAAAAAAAATCCCAACAAGTTGTGACCCTGGTTTCTACCATTTTCTGGACCAACTTCACGGCCGATTCACCAGTTTTCGGTCTAAACCAGCCGGTCCGATCTGGTTTTCGTAACCATGGTAATTTGAGCTCCGAACTGGAAATGATACACTAGGAGCATGTGAATAATGATTATGCTATTTTGGGTTCAAAGGAGCTAGAGTGTAGGAATCGATTGAATGACATCTTAAAGAGAGAAGAGTTGTTTTGGTTCCAAAAGTCTCGTCACCAATGGCTAACTAAAGGAGATCATAATACTAAATTTTGCTATCTTAAGATTGTACTTAGGTGGAGCTTTAACAAAATTGCCAAGTTGAGAAATGAGCATAATATCTGGGTGGACAACAATGAAAACCTTAAGGTGATGGCCCTTACTTACTTTCACAGACTTTTTTCAGATAAGCAACTCAATTGTAGGTAGCTTACCTCCAATTGGCCAAGTATTACTAATAATCTCTTGGAGGGGCTGTATCGGATCCCTTCCTGTGAGGAGGTTCGGTGATGTTTGTTTAACATGGGAAGTTATAAAGTTCCTGGTTTGGATGAATTCCCTGCGATGTTTTTTCCAGAAACAGTGGTGTGTACTTTGTCACCAGATTATGAGGCTTATTGTTGATATTTGACATAATCCCTCACATATGCTACTTTGATTGCTTTAATTCCTAAAGTTTAGGTACCATCATCTATGTCCCATTTTCGGCCCATATCTCTATATTCAGTTTTGTAATAATTGATTACTAAGTTGGTTGCGGGACAGTTGCAACCGATAATGAAGGTTGTTATTTCGCCTATCCAGACTAGATTTGTCCCTCATAGGCAGATCCATGACAACATTGTTATTGCTCAAGAATTGATCCACTCAAGAAGAAACCAGCTTGCATGCATTTAGGGACTATCTTATGGTTCGAATTCTCTGGTTTGAGTTCTTACTTGATGCTCGCTTACACTTATTTTTTCTTTGTGATTGGAATGTTTGGTTAACGGAAAACTATATGTCTCATGATAAAGAAGTTGACAGATATTATTGGAATGCTTTACTCCTTGTCACCTGTTGGTTTACTTGGAAATGGGGGAATATATCCATCCATAGCCTTGAGGACAGTGGCCATAGTTACAGCCCACAGTCCATGCTTGAGTTTTTAGGGGATATTAAGAGGGCATTGGTCAAAGTTGGGGTTACAAGCTCTCGGTTGTCTCCTAGTACTGTCAGTTGGTCTTATCCTAAAGTGCCTTTCGTGAAACTGAACGCTAATGGGGCATCAAAAGGCCCTTCGCAAGTGGCGGCATGTGGGGGTTTACTTTGAGATTTCTTTGGTGCATGGCTTGGTGGGTTTGCTGAAAGGTTGGGCAACTGTTTTGCACTAGCAGCGCAGTTGTGGGGAGTTTTGAAAGGTCTGGAGATAGCATGGGAGGCAAGTTGGATGCATTTTGTGGTTAAAAGCGACTGTTAAAAAGTCATTGCAATACTTTCCAAATAAAATATAAAATACATACATATATATATATATATATATATATATATATATATATATTTTTCCTTTTTGGAGAAGGAAATGTTGAGCACGAAACTTGAATAAAAAGAGACAAACTTCGCGAAACTTGAATAAAAAGAGACAAACAAACAATAAGTATAGTATAGTTGTCTAATTTCATGGCGCACAAAGTAACTTAATTTCCCTCTCAATTAATTACGGATGCGATAATTATATTTTCTAGTACACTGTACTAGACTTTTTTTTTTTTTTTTTGTGTGTAGGAAACTTCTAAACAAATTCTAATTATAAGACTAAGTTGATTTTTTGGAGAGATTAAGAAAACTAATCAAATTATTTTAAAGTATTTCTTCAAACTAATTAGTTTAACTAATAAATTAATATATAATATAAGGATACATAACATATGATATTATTAAGTAACTTAGCTTCCTTAATTTCTTTAAAAAATTCAACCCGGTCTTATAATTAGGACCGAAGAGAGTATGATTTGAATTCAAAAAACATCAAAAAATATATTAACATAAGTAAATGACAAATAGGTCTCAAGGACCATTCAGGAATTTTGAAATTTTGTTTTTACCAAAAATGCCCCTTAAGTTTTGTTTTTGAAACAAACGAACCATTGCCTTTGCCAGAGCACCGGCGGCCGATACCACCTCACCGGTGCAGACTCTTGCGGTCAGAGCTCCAGTGACAACATAAGAAATCTGACTAACTACTTCATTATAGGGATTCACTACTTGGGCACTATAAACCCTATTCGATGTCTTTAACAAGTTAAATAAAGGTGATGATAACTTTTTTCAAACGGATACATTTAAATTGTCATTGCTAATACTAAAGCTTTCATTACTTTATTCAACTTGTTAAGGGCGCTTAATAGGATTTAAAGATTTTAAGTAGTCAATCCTCATCCTCAAATTGTCACAAGAGCTTTGCGTGCTACTTGCTAGAACTTTGGTGTTGGCGAGGGTTTTTTTTTTTTAAAAAAAAAATCTTTGAGGGGCATTTTGGTAAAAACACAACATTTCAAAATTTCAAAAGAGTTCCTTGAGACCTACTCATTATTTCTATGTGTTTCCAGTTAGTCCCCGCCGCTCAAATTGTATTTATTTGAAATTTTCCCTATTTTCCTTTTGTCTAAGTTTCGTGCCCAACAAACATTTCCTCCAATAAGTTCATTTATTTCACATTTCTAGAAAAGCAACAAAAAATCCAAGCTTTAAAACTAAATTTCCTTCAAAGAAATGTCTTACTGCTAATTATGTAAAGTGCTACGGCATCATAAAAATAATTGTTATACTTCTCACGGGCAATAAAAATAAAAATACCTGCCAATTTATCATATAAAAAAAAAAACTTGATGTATTATTATTAAATGGTTGAACCTAAAATACAAATTTCATATTTAAATTTAATTAATTTTCTCTTCAGTCCCTCATGGAAGCGAAGTAGAGAAGCTAGACCTAAAAGTTTTGGGTTTCTCTTATCATCATTTTCTCATCATCTCTCATAATTTCTAAATCATATCAGAGGACTCAAATCTCAAGCTCTTTAGCATATTTGAAGTTCCTTGAATCACTAACCTACCAGCTGAAATACACATGCATTGGTATATGACAAAAAGCTTTTTCAATGCATTGCCATGCTTCATTTAATTACTAACTATTCTACTTGTGCCCCATCAGCAAACCTTCTGATCCTCAGTAACTTTAAGTGAAAATCACAACAAGGTCCAAATTAAAGGAAATAATATTAAAAAAGTCTCATAACTTGTCAATAATAATTCTTTCACTTGTTAGTAGTTGCTTTTCACTTGTCATCATAAAAGTCTCATAATTTGTCTGATAGCTTTTTCACTTGTCAGTAGCTGCTTCTCACTTGTCATTGATTGTTATTAATAAATTATAAGACTTTTCTGATATTGTTTTTTTTTAATGGGCCTTGATGTCATTTTCCCTAACACCGTTGCTGCCTTCTTCCTAGCGAGGATGCTATTTCATTTTCTACAAGGATGAGATTTATTCCTTGTAATCTATTCCATGTTTTTTCTTTGAATTATTTAGTGAATATGTATTATTTTTAATTTTGTCCCTTTCAAAAATCCCAACGCCACCTTAATATATGACATTACTTAACCAAATATCATCAGTGCTACGAGTATATCTTGATCATAACATTTAGATTATATAAGTATTGATACAAAATAATGAACAAAATGTATCTTTGGTCCTCTAATTTCAAATACGATTTAATTTGATTTTTTTAATTTTATGAAGTATTATTTAATTTCAGTCTTCCAAGTTCTAACTCTAACACGGTTAGTTTCATTAACAAAAAATGTCGATCTCACAATTTTAAATACGGATGTATTCAGTTTAATTTCTTAAAAATAAAAATGAGTGGATTAAAATATCTTTTAAGATTTTTTTTTCAAGTATTTAAATCTGCATCCTCAATATTTTCTGTTAATGAAATTAATGGTGTCAAAGTTAGTAAATTGTAAAGCACATCGTATAATTAAATATTCAAAATTGATATTCATAAAAAATATTCAAAATTGAAAATGTAAGAAAATTAGATACCAAAATACACTTTTTTTAATTGTTTTTAATCAATACTCACATATAATTAACTGTTAGGATAAAAAATATACCTTTATGATATTAAGTGAAATCATATCAAGGTGGAATCTTTGTAAGAGATAAAGTTGCAAAAGGATACATATTATTAAATGATTCAAAGAAAATGGCATCCCTAAAAAAAAACATAAGAACTGCGATAAATATTCAATAGAAAAAGAAAAAGAAAGACTCACATAATTAAAAGACATAATTATTGGGAAAAAAGATAAAAAATACTATTTGAACTTCAAAATTCTAAATAAATAATTTCTTACTAAAACGAGTTGTCAATTGTTATTCTCCTATATTGCATATCTATACTCTTGTAACAAATAAAATTGATTTGGGATTTTAAAGTCAAGAGTATTTTTTTGTATTTTTCCCCTAATTATTATGAGCATTTTTTTTATAGGAAAAATGATAGAAAAAGAATTTTGAAATTATAAAATCTCAAATCAAGTATATTTCCCATAAAAAAAGTTGTGAATTGCTTATTAAGTTTCATTATTATCTTATCAATTTTTAATAGCAAACTTAATAATTTCAAAATTCTTTTTCTATCATTGTCCTCCTGTTTGTGGCTTTCTCTATCATGGCTCATTTCATTTATACTTCCTTTCAGTTCACAACAGCCCTATCAATTGAAATCGTGCATAAATTTTCAGCGTCACTATAGATGCATGCATTTTGAAAAGGCTGACAGCTTGAGGTTGTGAATGTTGGATATAGAGGGGGAAAAAAAGTATTACTGTATATATAAGCCTTTATAGAGGACATTTGTAATTTTAGTAAAGGTAAAAGTCACTTAGTGGATAACTATCAATTAAAAAAACAAAACATTGAGATATATTTAATCTTATAAAAATGGCTAGTCTCTCACCATATCGATAAATAAGATTAAAACCAACATGACAAAATAATCTATACCGTTAATATTTTCCTCTCACACAAGAATTATTTTTTCTTCAAAATCTTGAATTATCCAGTTAGAATTCTCTCTTTAAATTTTAAACCGTCAATCCAAAAGAAAAGCGAGTTGCCCTTTTTTTTTTTACCGAAGTGATGAAGATGTATCACAAACGATATTTGGTTAAGGTGGGGTTGGAATTTTTGTAAGAGAGAAAATTCAAAAAACAAAAAAAGAAAGAAAAAAAAGTGACAGATATATATTTGCTAAATAATTCAAAGAAAACGACTTTAATTTCCTGAAAAATTGATTCACTGTAATAAAAAAAGGAAAAAAAAAACTCTCAATATTTAAGGACATATACCAACTTGATAAGGGAGTACGATGATTTAAGTATTTTCTCAAACATGGATTGAATAATAATGATATTGTTTTGGATCTTAATGAAAGACCAATTTATCTAATTTAAATAGATTTAAAAAACTAAATAAATTATTTAATTATAACATAATATATGACATGATCTTCCGACAATCTCCTAGGGAAGTGGACCAGTAAGGGGGAAACCATTTTGCATCGCAATTTGGCGTAACATTAGATTATAAATACATTTATAAATTAGGCTAATTAATTATGAGAAAATGGTAAATATGCCAGATAAAAACAAAAAACGGACCAGACCAAAATCTACTCTTGAACTAGATCCAACGTCTATGACTAGAGGAGTACTTCTTTGTGTCTATTCTGCATCTTATCAAGTATCGTTGAAGGGTTCTCCTCCTCATATTTTTGGCGCAAAATGTGGGATACGGCAAGGAGAATGTGCGAATGTGTTGTCTCCTAATCGAACAATGACTTGGACTTTTTGAGTCAACTCTGACGCTGCCTCACTACTGGCTGGAATATGTTCCTTTTCTTCTCATTGTCTTTCTTCTGCGCTCTCATGCATCTCACCAGCCAGCCCACTGAGAGTTCACGCTCATGGTCTTGAACCCCCATAAACCACCACTAGTTTCTTCGTTGCTTCAGTCTTCAGTTGTATGAGTCTCAAGCACAGTATACTCCAACGTCCAATGAAAATATCATTCCTTTTATGGCTTTCCTTCTTGTTCTGTTATTATTGGGTGTGCCTTAGTTTCAGCGTCTCCCTGGTTTCTGGGCATTCTGTCCACTGTCTTCAAGACCAGAAACTGTTGCTACTTCAACTGAAGAAAAACCTCAAATTCAACCCTACTGCTTCCATCAAGCTTGTGTGTTGGAATGAAAGCGTTCCTTGCAGTGAGTGGAGAGGCGTAAGTTGGGATGAGGAGGGACATGTTGCTGGTCTGGACCTGAGTGAGGAATCAATATTTGGTGGACTTGACAATTCTAGTACTCTATTCAGTCTCCAGTATCTCAGCCATTTGAATTTAGCTTTCAACAACTTCAATTCTGCAATCCCATCTAGCATCAGAGATTTGAAGAACTTAACTTCTTTGAATTTGTCAAGTGCTAGCTTTGTGGACCAGATACCAATGGAGATTGCCCTGCTCACAAGGTTAACCATTCTTGATCTGTCTACTTCTTATTATTTAACAGGATCAGATTCAGCATTGAAACTTGAGAATCCAAATCTGGAGAAGCTTGTTCAAACTCTCAGTGAAGTCAGAGAACTTTATCTAGATGGCATTAATGTAGCACTAGATGGAAATGAATGGGGTCATACTTTGTCCTATTTTCTTCCTTATCTACAGGTACTAAGCATGTCAAGGTGCAACTTGTCAGGCCCCATCCATTCCTCACTAAAAAAGCTTCAAAATGTCTCTATAATTCATCTGGCTGGTAACAATTTGTCAGCCGCAGTGCCTAGCTTCTTTGCTAAATTCTCAAATCTGACTAATCTGGATCTTAATTTCTGTAATTTGAGAGGTCGGTTTGCAAATAAGATCTTCCAGCTACAGTCACTCACTTCTCTTGATATGTCATATAATCATGATCTTCAAGGTTCCCTACCATACTTCCCACAGAATAGATCTCTCAAGACATTGATTCTAAGCCTGACAAGTTTCTCAGGAGCATTGCCAGGTTCCATAAGCAACTTACGGCAGCTCTCTAGATTAGAAATATCTAAATGCCAATTTAATGGAACACTGCCAGATTCAATGTCAAATCTTACTGAGCTCACTTACTTGGATTTGTCATTTAACAACTTCACTGGTACAATCCCATCATTTGGTAAGGCCAAGAAACTTACTCACATAGATCTATCTCATAATAAACTAAACGGTGAAGTTACATCAGCTCATTTCAAAGGCCTTGAAAAGCTAGTGAGCATTGATTTGCAGAACAATTTCCTCAATGGGAGCATTCCTTTGTCTCTTTTTTGGCTCCCATTGCTACAAAGTATACAATTATCCGACAACCACCTCTCTCAAGGTCAGTTGGACACAATTTCAAATGTCCCTTCCTCCACATTACAAGTTCTTGACTTAAGTAGTAACTATTTAAGAGGACCTATTCCTGAATTTATTTTTGATCTCAAAGGGCTTAAGGTCCTCCAACTGTCTTCGAACAAGTTCAATGGCACACTACAGCTGGATAAGTTTGAGAGACTTCGAAATCTGACTACATTAGGCCTTTCAAACAACAACTTGTCTATTGATGCAAATGTTAGGAATGCAAACCAGTTGTCCTTTCCCCACATGACTAATTTGATGTTAGCATCTTGCAATTTGAGACAATTCCCAGGTTTCCTCAAAAATATGTCCAAATTAACCAATCTAGACCTCTCAAACAACGGAATTGCAGAAAAAATACCCAAGTGGATTTGGGAACTTGGCTATCTTTGTGAATTAAATCTTTCTCACAATTCAATGAGAGAGATAGAAAGAACCCCACAAACTTTTATCTCTAATAATTTGTCTATGCTTGACCTACATGACAACTGCCTCCAAGGCACACTTCCAACATTTCCTCCAGTCGCCTCTTATTTGGATTATTCATACAATAAATTCATCTCCATTATTCCCCCTGACATCGGCAACTATCTGTCTAACACAATTTTTCTCTCTCTATCGCATAATGCCCTTTATGAAGGAATCCCCGATTCCATCTGCAATGCTTCATTTCTTCAAGTGCTTGATCTTTCCAACAACAATTTCAGTGGTGTGATTCCACATTGTCTCACAAAAAGTAAGACTCTTGGGGTACTAAATTTACGAAAAAATAAAATTAGTGCCAATATTCCTGATACTTTTCAAGCTTCATGTACTCTTCAAACTCTCGATCTTAGTAGTAATAATTTACAAGGGCCAATTCCAAAGTCTCTGTCTCATTGCAACACATTAGAGGTGTTAGACATTGGAAATAACAAGATAAATGATCAGTTTCCGTGCTTGTTGAAGACAATACCTACACTCCGGGTCATGGTTTTGCGAAGAAACAATTTTCAGGGTCCTATAAGGTGTCCAAATATGAAGAGAATGATTTGGAAGATGCTTCAAATTGTCGATCTAGCTTTCAACAATTTTAGTGGGATGCTGCCAGAAGAATTTTTTCAGACTTGGAAGGCAATGATGCTTGATAAAAATCAAACAGTATCAAAGGCAAATCAGATCGACTTTACCTTCTTTAGATTCAGCCAATTAAATTATCAAAATCGAGTGATAGTTACTATGAAAGGTCGGGAAATGGCTTTTACCAAAATTCTAACTGTATTCACGTCCATTGACTTCTCATCTAATCATTTTGAAGGGCCGATATCACAAGAAATGATGGATTTTACAGCACTCATTGGGCTTAACTTATCAAATAATAATCTCACTGGTCGAATCCCATCATCCATGTGGAAATTGCAACAGCTTGAGTCCTTGGACCTGTCAAACAACTCTTTTACCGGAGAGATTCCATCACAACTTGCAAGTTTGTCTTTCCTTTCATATTTGAATCTCTCCCACAATCATTTGGTGGGAAAGATCCCTACAGGTACGCAGCTTCAAACATTTGATGCATCTTCCTTCCAAGGCAATGATGGTCTTTATGGACCTCCTTTGACCCAAAGTCCAAACAATGGGCCACAAGGGCCCATGCCACCAACATCATCTGCCAATAACCAAGCAATTGGTTTTGAGTTTATCAAAGGTTTGGAATTGGGAGTGATTTTCGGCTTAGGAATCATTATTGGGCCTCTTTTCTTCTGGAGGCGGTGGACGATAAGATACTGGAGATGTGTGGACTCCATTCTTTGTAGCATCTTTCCTCAAATATATGTTGATTATCAAAGACGTGAAGGGCAATGGATCACAGTTTTACGTCGGAGCCATTAGGGAATGGGCTTTGTTCAACAAACTAATTAACCACGCATACTGTCTATCAAATGAGGTAAACCTTGTTTGAACATATATTGTTACATTTTTCTGGTGTTATTTTATAAACTTGCTTGATTTTATCTTGTGTATTTTTTTTTCCCTTTATTTCCTTTGATTGTTGGAAATGTCAGTGTATGTTTTGTTTATAATATATTGGGCCTGTTTGGATTTAGTTTTTGGAAAATAATTTTTAGAATTTACTAAATAAAATGACTTTTTCAGAATAGCTTTTTGTAGAATATATTATTAAAAAGAATGATTTTGATAAAACGACAGTGTTTGAATATTGTTATTAGAATAATTTTTTTAGAGTCAAATTTACTAAAAAGGACATTACTTTTTGGTATAATTGTATATAAAGGATAATATTGTATTTTAAATATTTTTAACATTAAATTTTATAATAAAGTCTTGGTAATTGCTAGAATTGATTTCTTTTTTTAAAAAGTCAAGTGCACTAACATATTCTATGTTTTGTCTTAATTACACAAATTTCTCATGTCTCAAAAACTTATAGGATTCTTTCCCTTTTTTTTAAAAAAAAAATTACATAACTGCCAATGAACTTATTATAACTAAGCGGCATAGTAGTCCCTCTAAATAAAATGTCACATATTTGATCCCATTTATAGACTATATAGTCTCGATTTGTTATTACCTTCTTTCCTTTATAGTAAGTGAAGTTTGTGTAACATAAAGCTTCCTTTAATTTTTTAAATTGCACACACATATATACCCATTTATCCAACCATATAATTGTCTATTAAGTCACATTTTTTATTTAAAAGCCCCCTTTTATATTCTAGTCCTTTTTTTTTAAAAAAAAAATTCCTAACTAATCGGTTTAAACGACTGAACGTAATGACAAGATGATATCATATGATTTTGAGTTTTATGTAAATGAAGTCGTGTTAAAATTTTGAACATCTCACAATAAAATAGCATATTTAATATTTCCTCTAGTCCTAATTATAATAGTTGACTTTTTTAGAGAGATTAAGGAAGTTAATTAAATTATTTTAGAGTATTTTTATTTTTTTCTTCAAACTAATTAGTTTAACTAATAAACTAATATATAATTTAAGGATACACAACATATGAAAATGATTAAGTAACTTAATTAACTTCCTTAATCTCTCCAAATAAAGTCAACTAAGTCTTATAATTAGGACTAGAGGTAATATATGGTATACGCTTTAAGCTAAGATATAAACGCACATGCATGTTGGAGCTTAACTTGGTAACATTCTATTTATATCTTTTTTGCCTTTAAATTGTATTTATAGTTCAAGAATTCGAATTATGTATGCATTATTTAAAGAGAAAGTTGTGAGGGTGTATTTTCAGAAATTTTCTTACACTTTATAATTAAATATCTGTTCACGCATCACTGCTTTGGCTGGCTCCCATTGTTATATATAAACCCTCCAAACTCCTTTCATGTGTGTGTATTTTGGGAGTGGCTAGTGTCCACTGCTCTTATGGTTCACTGCTGTCCTCTTCGACTTATGCGTCGAAGTATAAATGCCACACACACAATGATCCTTTTTTCACCTGATTTTTTTTAATTATTATTTATAAGGAAAAAGGACCATTGTGTGTGTGACGTTTATACGTTAACGGATAAACCGAAGAAGACGACAGTTAACCATAAGGGCAATGGACGCTAGCCACTTCCGTTTATTTTAGGGATGTTTCTTAACACCATTGGTTCAGGTTTCTGATTTTCTTTGAAGGCTTTTTTATTAATAATTATCGTCGTTGTTAATTACTAAGTAATTTTCAGTGGTATTAACCATGATTGTTTTTATTGTCGTAAATTTCAGATGAAGTTAATCCTCTGGAGTGTGGCATATCTAAATATGGGCAGCTTGATCCATTAGGCCGGAGACAAATAATGAAGATCGTGAAATGTGAATTTTATGTTGTAATAATTTCAATTTAATACAGTTGACATTTTTTATCTTTTTGATGAGATGCATGAGTCGTTTCTTTCTATAAGTATTCTGCATTGAACTGGAATTACGAAGTTGGTGTTATTGATATGTCAGTTTTCTGATACTTCATTGACTGATGGTATTGATATTGTATGTACTACCTTCTTCCACACATATATTCTAAAATGAACTAATTATATATTTGTTTGAAGAGTAAATATTTTTTTTGTCCCCTGAATAAAAAAAAAGCAATTTCAATTTTGGTCCCTTGCAAAAAAAAGTTTTTTTTAGTCTATAAAAAGGACGAATAAGAATTGATTGGTTGACATTTTGATCCCTTACAAATTTCTAAAATATCCTTTTTAGTTCATAAAAAGGATGAATAAGGATCGATTTTTTATGTAAGAGACCAAAATGGGGTCCGTGTTTTCTGTCAGGGACAAGAAAGGGTATTTACTCTTGTATCAACTTCATAAATCTATAAATTAAGGTATAAGGCTGTGATATTGTGGACTGGAAAATCTTATTAATTACTATAGAATTGGATTCCTTTTTCTTTTCTTTTTTAATATAAAGATCAATAATACATAAAATGAAAATGTTTACACAACTAAGATTCTTGGTATAGTAAAGTCAGGAAAATTGGGAATTAAAGAACATTAGTTTTGTGAAAAGAGAGATGAGCGGAGAAAGATTGAAGTAGAGGGTCGACATCCTTTACGAAAAAATCAAAATGCCACTACACTCTAAATGGACCAAAAAATATGAAGCAAATTCTTCTTGCACGTGTCAACACTAACGTGGTTCAATGTAGAGATGAGTATTTAATTTATAGAATTTTTTTATGAAAAAGAAATTTCACATTAAAGTAACATGATACAGGAAGTAAAAGTACACATTATTTGGAGAAAATAGGTGAATAAACTAGAAAAGAACCATATAAAACCATAAAGCCTCCATACACAATATCATAAACTAGACATGCCTCTATGAATCACTCAGAAGAGTGGATGATTCAAGATATGTATACTTGTTGTTATAGCCAGAGGCTTAGACTAACGAGATTGCAGACGTGTACACTTTACTCAACCAGATCATGGAACTAACTCATAACAGAGACTTACTAATCAACTGATATTACTCTAATACTCTCTCCTGTAACTAAACCCCTGTTTATGAAACAGAGTAAGTTATTTTAACTATAGAGTTTTCAAGTAGCTTAGCAACAGGCTCTAAGCAATAGTTGATAAGCAAAATTTAAAGCCTAAGTACTCCGCAAGTATACGGGTCGTATCAAGTAATAAAATGATGAGTAGAGTATCGTTCCCACAAGGACTTAGTATCCACAACTTCAGTTAAGCATTAATCTCGCAATTTCGTTTAAGTTAAGCAAATCAAATTGACTTTAATTAGTAAAAGAAATCAAAACTGAAATTAAAATAACAAAAACTATCAACTAATCGAACGCACAACCTAGAGTCACGAATCCCTTATTTGTTTCCTAAACATTGTTTTCATTAATTTAATTAACGTTAATATCAATTTTGTTAATCTCGAGTATAAATAGCTATAAGTGCCTGTCGGTCCACTTATAACTCTCTTTTAAAGATAATTTGTTATGTCTAACATAATTACTCAGAAGAGGCAACATAACTCGGACACACTTTTCAACAATTATATGGGGCCATTAGGTATATGTCTATCCTAACAGCAAATTAAATCATAATTCAATCCCATATTACTTAATCTGAGAGCTTAATTAAAATTCCCTTCGTCAAGGTAAATCCTAATTCTCTAATTCATATTCAATGATGGCCAGTCACTAAATAGATAAATTCAAACAAGATTAAGCAACCAAAATTAATATTAATTTTAACTGAACAATGAAAATAAAATCTAATCCACAAATAAGTTCATAGCTACTCTAGGTTGCAAAAAGAGTCTAGCCACACATGGTTTTATTCAAATCCATGACAAAAAAATAAGATAAGAAGTCAGGTTTAAAGAATAAAAAGAGCTAGGAAGGAAAGCTTCTCCGTCGCCTCCACGGTCCTTTCGTCCTTTTGTAGAGATAATGAAAATAATCAAAACTCCTGCTGCTCGGTGTGCGTCCCCTCCTAATATTGCGTCTCTGCGTCTTCAATTCCTATTTTCCATCGTGCTTCCCTCTTTTTTATAGATATTCGGTTAAGTGTTTGGCCTCGTGCTTCAATTAATCTCCTGTACATGATTCTGATCTACTTCTTTATCTTAAAAGATATATAATATCATATCATATCTTTTTCTTTTGTTTTAGCTCCCTGTGCGTTTATGAAGCAGCAATCAAATTTATCCTTTCCTTTTGTGGACCCCACCTTTTTATCTATCCAATCCAAAACAACCTCTCTTTTTCTAATATTTCCCAACGCTTTTCCTCCTTCAATATATATATATATATTGATTCCTTTTTATCTTTTCCTTCACAATATCTACTGCATAATAAAATAGGATATTAATAGATTTTTATTATAATATTTTTTTATCCTATATTTAATTAAAAGATAGATAAATATAAAAAGATAATTAAATAAGCATAAGATATTAATAAATTCAATCAATATATCCCAGAATCTACACTTATTTATCAAACTCCCCCACACTTAAATGTTTGCTTGTCCTCAAGCAAAAGAAAGAGAATTTATTATTTGAAAATAACATTGCTCATGAAATTCCTAAACAAAAAGTAATAAACCACCACACTTAGATCATATCATCAAATCTTATTTAAGTTAATGTCTTATAAAGATAAATCATTAAACCAATAGTCTTAAACAATTGTAACAATATTTTAACTTCCCATGATCAAAAGATCAACACGCAATAAGTTCAACCATAAGATTAGTAAAAGAATATTACGCTACTCAATTTCTTCAGAAAAATTCAAATTCCCCCACTAAACCAAGCTTTTCATTTAATTTAATAAGGATCTTCAGATAGAAAATAACTTAATTCATTTTTTTTCTTTTTTCTCTTGAGCCGTTGTAGGTCCCTTTTTGACTCGACCCTGCACATGGGTGATGCAGCACCGGTTACTCAGTTACTCCAACAGGCACCTCAAAAGGCTTTTAGCCTAACTCATAACTCTCTTTAACTTTACCGTTTGACGCGAGTGCCAACATTGGTGATGAAGTGCCCCCGGTTATTAAGTAATGTCTAGAGAAGTCATTGGAGTTGTGTGTATGTGATTGAAATCTTTTTTTTTTTTTTTCACTACCTGAGTCATTTCCCCAACAATAGTTTTACTTCGTTGGCAAGGTTATCATCTAATTTTCTAAAGAAATCATGTAGCAAAATATTCATAAACTAATAATCTGTTGATCATATTACAAACTAATCTCTATTCTCATAGTCAATCTCAAAATTGAAAAAAATGTAAGACTTTAGAGGCTTAATTAGAAGTTTTTTTTTTGAAACAAAAAAAAATTGATTCGATAATATTTTTCTAAGATAGGGAAGGCTCAAAGTTAAGGTCAATTCCAAACAATGCAAAAATCTCTTAAAAAAATCTTTTCAATTGCATAAGGACAAACATAACCAAAGAAATTATTTCCCTCCCCCACACTTAAATCAAACATTGTCCTCAATGTTGCAAAATATAAATAGGGAAAGGAACTAGTACTTCCCTGGTTTTAGGTCTTTAACTCTAATGTGGAGTGCTTCATCTGGTATCATCCATGATGTTTCAAATTTTTAAGAGAGGAAAGAGCGCGTGAGCAAGACTTTGCAGCTACAAGAGGAGTGATCATCTTTAAACCTAAATAAAACTGAAAGAAAAAGAAAAAGAAAATAATAATAATAATAAAATGAATAATGTAGGCAAAACCCTTGGGTGCCCTCCCAAGAAACGCTAAATTTATAGTTTTCAGCCAGACTTCGCAAAACAAACCACTAATCATACATATCAAACACCTCAATCACCTTGTCTTCATTCCTTTTCAAACAACAAGGTTTCAAACACAAAAATTGATTATTCAAGTTAATTACTTGTACTTCCTTAATCATAGACAATCTTGGAATACAAGTATTCACTGAATTTAAATTAAGCACAACATGCATATCTTTGAAAATAAATATAGGCACATCCAAGAATTTAGAGTATTCAACAAAATCCGTTTGACTCTCATCAGTAAGAGTCAACACTTTAAGATGAGAGTTATGAACAACAATAATTGGGATATCTACATCAATTTGATCACTAAAATCACAATCCTTAGGCTCCATAGCTGGAACCTCTTCTAGACATCCATTATTCTCATCTAACTCAATTTCAAACCCACAATCACTTTCTATATTATCAATAGTCTCATGTAATTCCATACCTGCAACTTCCTCACAATAATCATTATCAGCATAAGAAGTAGTCATTAGGTTTAAGGAATTATTTTGCATTATAATCTCAAGGGTTGAAAAAATTTGACTCGCATTTACCTTCATATTTTGAACACTTGAGTCAATGCTAGCGAGAATCTCCCTTTGCTCTCTACTAGATTTCTCTAATGCTTCCCCACACTCCTCAACTAATCTTTCCAAATTAGATTTTTCCCTGTACTCAATGGTGTGTTCTTCAACGTACGGATAAGAGTAGTAAAGAGGGGTATTTTCATAAGAACAATAGACTTGTGGATTCCTAAAATTTTGTTGCTCAAAACCTTTACTAGGACAAAATGAGTTATCCAAATAGGTTTGGTTCCTAGTAAAATTATCTCTCACAAAATGACTAGTTGTACTATATGGACAATGCTCAAATAAATGATTCCCTCCACAATAAACACAAGACATACAAGCATATTGAGAAGAACCAACATATGAAGTACAACCATCATTTATGCTCCTTTTACGTTGCCAGTATTCATTCAAAGAATTTAAAGTAGCAATCAATCCATCTTGTGTAGAAGACAAAGAATTCATCTCCTTTTCAATATTAAGACCAGTTGGTTGCCAATTGAAATCCATTTTTTTTAATTTCTTTTTCTAAAAAAAGTAAAATAAAATATTTACGTACTCAAACTTAAACTACTAATGCTCAATCAATTCCAACCAAGACAGTTGTGGCACATAAATCCCCGGCAACGGCGTCAAAAACTTGATAAGCAAAATTTAAAGCCTATGTACTCCGCAAGTATACGGGTCGTATTAAGTAATAAAATGATGAGTAGAGTATCGTTCCCACGAGGACTTAGTACCCACAACTTCAGTTAAGCATTAATCTCACAATTTCGTTTAAGTTAAGCAAATCAAATTGACTTTAATTAGTAAAAGAAATCAAAACTGAAATTAAAATAACAAAAACTACCAACTAATCGAACGCACAACCTAGAGTCACTAATCCCTTATTTATTTCCTAAACATTGTTTTCATTAATTTAATTAACCTTAATATCAATTTCGTTAATCTCGAGTATAAATAGCTATAAGTGTCTGTCGGTCCACTTATAACCTTCTCTTAAGGATAATTTGTTATGTTTAACATAATTACTCAGAAGAGGCAACATAACTCGGACACACTCTTCAACAATTATATGGGGCCATTAGGTATATGTCTATCCTAACCGCAAATTAAATCATAATTTAATCCCATATTACTTAATCTGAGAGCTTAATTAAAATTCCCTTCGTCAAGGTAAATCCTAATTCTCTAATTCATATTCAATGATGGCCAGTCACTAAATAGATAAATTCAAACAAGATTAAGCAATCAAAATTAATATTAATTTTAACTGAACAATGAAAATAAAATCTAATCCACAAATAAGTTCATAGCTACTCTAGGTTGCAAAAAGAGTCTAGCCACACATGGTTTTATTCAAATCCATGACAAAAAAATAAGATAAGAAGTCAGGTTTAAAGAATAAAAAGAGCTAGAAAGGAAAACTTCTCCGTCGCCTCCACGGTCCTTTCGTCCTTCCGTGGAGATAATGAAGATAATCAAAACTCCTGCTGCTCGGTGTGCTTCCCCTCCTGATATTGCGTCTCTGCGTCTTCAATTCCTATTTTCCATCGTGCTTCCCTCTTTTTTATAGATATTCGGTTAAGTGTTTGGGCCTCGTGCTTCAATTAATCTCCTGTACGTGATTCTGATCTACTTCTTTATCTTAAAAGATATATCATATCATATCATATCTTTTTCTTTTGTTTTAGCTCCCTGTGCGTTTATGCAGCAGGAATCAAATTTATCCTTTCCTGGCGAATAATTTTAAAAGTGGAGAATCCAGCGAACATCATGGCGAGCAAATACAGTGTGGGGTAGCAAACGAGAAAAATTCCATGGGCCTGCAAGTTGATCATATTCAAGCTAATGGAAAAAAGAGTAAGATTAAGGGCCAACTTGTTCATGCCATTGTTCAGGGAAATATTTCCACTCTAACACATCATGCCTCCACTAATGCCACTAGAGGAGACCGGTCATTGGGTGGAGTATGCAAGGAGCAAAATCAACAATTGGTGGAACAGTGGGATCCGAATGAGGATATCGCTCCAGAATTTCTAGAGGACAATGAGGTGGTGGTGCCAGAGACTCAAGTTCAGACAAATCATGAAGGTAAAGCCGGATAGCTCAGGTAAGTTTTCTTTTCCAATCTCTTTTATTTATTATTTTAATGATAGTCGCATCTTGGAATTGTAGGGGAGCCGGCAGTCGTGCCTTCTCCTTAAATATTAAGGATATTGTTAATAAATATTATGTTGATATTTTCTGTATTCTGGAGCCTCGAATCAGTGGTGATAGAGCTGATAAAGTATGTCGTAAACTTGGATTTAGTCACTGGATCAGGGTTGAAGCTTCAGGATTTTCGGGGGGTATTTGGATCCTGTGGAATAATAATGCTTTTGACGTTAATTATATTACCTCCACAACCCAAATCCTTCATTGTCGTGTTACCGATCGGCAAAGTAATAATGTGTGCCTCTTGACAGTTGTTTATGGTGAGACTACAATAAATGGCTGGGACATTTTATGGAATTCTCTCCGATCTATTGCTGAGCCTGATCTCCCTTGGATGGTATTGGGTGATTTTAATACTTTTTTGTCCATAAATGATAAACTTGGAGGAGCTGATCCCCCATGGGCCTCCATGCAACGCTTCAAGGATTGTATTGAAGATACTAACTTGATTGAGGCGAAGATTGAGGGAGAAAAGTTTACCTGGGAAAAATATGGGCTAAAAGAAAGGCTCGATTGGGTTTTTACTAATTTCAGTTGGATTAGCAGCTTCCCTAATTTCTCTGTCAGACATGAGCTCAAATTTAAATCCGACCATAGAGGGGTGGTGGTGAGTGTTAATTCTTCAACTCGGAGGAGGAGTTTTCGGAAAACTTTTGCTTATCAGGTTGCGTGGACCCTGGAGAACGATTTCAAAGATGTAACTAAAGAAGCTTGGCATGAGAAGAACTGGTTTCAGGGTCTTGAAATATTTTAAACTTCTGCTTCTCTATGGAATGACAATAGGATTGGTAATTTGGCAAAAAAGGAAAAAGAATTGATTCGTCGTCTTGAGGGAATTGACAGAGCCAGGAGGATGAATCTTCGGACTGGCTTGTTTAGACTGGAAAAAAAAACTCTGGGAGGAGTACCATAAGGTTGCTACCCAAGAGGAGATTATCTGGTTCCAGAAATCGAGAAGTAAATGGCTCCAGGGTGGCGATAAGAATACAAGATTCTTTCATGCTTCTGTTATGATCAAAAGGAGGAAGAATAGAGTTGGTGCCATTCTTAATGAGGAGAGTCAGTGGGTTGACGATCACGACACTTTAAAAAATATGGCTTATCAATTCTTTCTTAACCTTTATTCTCGAGATGCTTCAGTCAGAAATCCTATGGAATTGTGTTCCAATTTTCCCTTAATGGAGGCTCATGATTTGCGCAAATTATCTTCTAGAGTCACGAGGGTGGAAATAAAAAACGCCACGTTTGCTATGGGTGCCTTCAAAGCGCCTGGGCCTGATGGTCTTAATGCTCACTTTTTTCAGTCACAGTGGGATGTTGTTGGAAATAAGATTTGCCAGTTCATTGAAGAATGCTTTGACGACCCATCCAAAATGGCCATTATCAATAAGTCAAAGGTTGTTCTTATACCGAAGAATGAAAATCCATCGTTGCTCCGTGAGTTTCGTCCGATATCTTTATGCAATGTTAGCTTTAAAATCATTATGAAGGTGTTGGTGAATAGACTCAGAAGCCTCATGGGGTATCTTATTGGGCCTGAGCAGAGTAGTTTTATTGCCGATAGATCCACATGTGACAACATTCTTATTGCCCAGGAAGTTATCCACTCTATGAGAATGAAGGGTAGAAAGAAGGGATATGTGGCTGTTAAGATTGACATGGAAAAAGCATTTGATAGACTGGATTGGGGTTTTATTGAAGATACTCTTATTCGATTGAATTTGGAAAGGAGTTTTATTAATCTTATTATGGCTTGTATATCAACGAACTCCATGTCTATCTTGTGGAATGGGGATGAGACCCCGAGTTTCACCCCCACCAGAGGGGTTAGGCAGGGAGACCCTCTAAGCCCGTATATATTTGTTCTATGCATGGAGCGTCTTGGCCATCTTATTAAAGCAAAATGTCAGGCGCGTAGATGGAAGCCGTTTGTATTCAGGAGAGGAGGCCCCCACATATCTCACTTGTTCTTTGCCGATGATCTGATTCTCTTTGCTGAAGCTTCATCAAGCCAAATGATTGAGATTCGTGAGGTCATGCAATTATTTTGTGAGGTCTCTGGTCATAGAATTAACTTGAACAAATCAAAGATGTTTTGCTCGCCAAATGTCAATTTTAACAGAGCCCTTGAGCTTAGCCAGATGCTGGGAATTGGTATCACATCTGATTTGGGCAAATATTTGGGAGTGTCGGTTATCCACAAAAGAATCACCAAGGCCACGTATCATCCTATTGTGCAGAAGGCCCGGGCTAAATTGTCTATGTGGAAAAGCAAGTTTCTCACTGCTGCTGGACGCTTGGTATTGATTAGATCAGTTCTATCATCTCTTCCCAGTTATTATATGCAATCTACGCTCTTGCCCATTTGTACTATTAATGAGATCGACAAGCTATCAAGGAAATTTTTATGGTCTCTGTAACGCCTCATTTTCAATACCAAAATCTTGGCCAAAATAATAGTAGCACCTCCAAATATAGGATATTCAACACTCAAACACATATTTACAATATGGCCAAAGGTAGAAATCCATTTATACAGGGCCAAAATAAATCCAATAAATAAGAGTTATTTTAAAATGCGGAAGTCTTTTAGGTTCATGGCAAATAAAATAACACAACATAAACTAAAGGAGTACAGAAGAGCCTACAAAGCTCACTCCATGGGTGCATTCCCTTGATCTCTACTAAGTTATTCACCTGAAAAATGTTAATATGGGGTGAGATTACACATCTCAGTAACTACTAAATATTTCTACCGTACACGAGCAAATAATATATGACAAAAAGATATGGGCTGATTTCAAATATATATATATAGATTCCATAATTTATCATACAAAATAATTTATACTAATAGTCATCAATATAGAAGGTATTAAAACATATATATCTCAAAAGTTCTCATCTCATGTCTTTACAGAATATTCATCATCATATCAAATTCTTGAACTGTTCAGAAATGCACTATGCAGTATGCAGCCTCCCTTATATCACCACCTCCCTTATACCGCAGACTGGAGCCATAGGCTAACACATAGTCCAATAGAAACTCATTCATTTGACTGAATTGTTCCAAGCTCACCAAAACTTAAGATACACCCGGCCAAAGGTATATAGCTTAAATCTGGACTATGGCTCCCCTCCTTTAAAATAACTAAGGAGGTGTCACATGTCCCACAACTCCAATGAAATCCCGGCCAGAGGAAAACATGGAAGATGGGGTCCTGAAACAAGTACCATCCACTGTGCACCGAGTGGTGGCATAAATCATTCTTATCATTCAAATCCCTCCTTACTCCACCCATCATAATACAACCGCCATGATGAATATGTTCACTCAAAATAATGCATTATTATACCATAAAGTTTTATACATCAATATGCGTATTTATGAATAGTGAATACTATGCGTATATGTGAATAGTAAAATACGATATATATACATGAATAGTAAAAATGAAGAGTACATACGGTATGTATACGTGAATAGTAAATACGGTATGTATACGTGAATAGTATTATGAATAGTAAATACAATATACGTGAATAGTAAATATGGTATACGTGAATAGTAAAATGAATAGTAAATACGGTGTGAATAGTAAATATGGTATACGTGAATAGTAAATACAGTATACGTGAATAGTAAAAATGAATAGTAAAAATGAATAGTAAATACGGTATACGTGAATAGTAACGTACGTATAAATAGTACCTCTGCAGATTTGCAAATCAAAGTTCCCACACCAGATCTTAAAACCATAAATATTTTCTAAATATTCTTGCCAAAATAGTAAACAAACAAATTTATAATCATACATAATTCACAAGTATAAGGAAGAATATTCAGAGTTACCTGTTACTTGCTAATACCCGAATCACCAACCAGCTATTATAACTCTCAAGCAAACATCTCTCTACTCTCTCTCTCTCTCTCTCTACCTCTCTCTATGGCTCTTAGAAGTTGTGAAGAATGAAATGAAATGGAAGGTCTATTTATAGTTGGAAAATGGGTCTTTAAGTGTAATTTTCGTCTCTGGGTCGTTTTACGTAATTTTCCCAAAATTTAAAAAGAAGTTGCCCGTGACTACTCCCGTGATGTTTCTTTTAAAAATTTTTAATAATATTTTAATAATATAATATATATTATTATTTAAATAATAAATTATTATTGAGTGGGTCCCGCGGCCAAAATTTTCAAAACTCACGAGAGTTTCTGTCGGCAGAGGAGAAATAATTTGACGTGGGTCCCACATGAATAGTAAATACGTATTTTGGAATAGTAAATACCGTATTTTTAAATAGTAAATACGTATTTGTGAATAGTGAACACTATTCATATTTCACAAATTTCAAGTATTAAATACGTATTTGCGAATAACATATATATATATATATATTTTTTAAAATACGTATTTGTATATAGTAAAAACGTATACGTGAATAGTAAATACTATTCACGGGGCCCACAAAATACTGATTTCAAATTTATTACTTTCCAAAAATAGAGCCTACTAGTCTTCCCAAGATAGGTTTATGTTCAAGATATTAGATTCAAAATTCAGGATGTTACATTTCTCCCCTCCTAAAAGAAAATTTTGTCCTCAAAATTTCGCTATAATAAGAATTCTAACCTATTTAAATAAATGAGAATAGGTTTGTCGCATGCTCTCCTCCGTTTCCCAAGTAGCATCTCCGGGAGCCATTCCTTTACACACAACCTTTACAAGCTTATAGCCTTGTTCCTCAATTACTTATCCCCCGCATCAACAATCCGCTCCGACTCAGCTTTATATATCATATTATCCCTAAGTCCTATCTCTTTCCCAAACATGCTCACCAAGCACACAACACAATTTTCGTTCATCCTGTACCCAAAGTAATATTCAGACACAGGATCCACTAGTTCCTTATTTGAGCGCTTGGTTACACTGGCCTCACAGGCCAGTTCATTCTTCCTTTCTGCTTTTTTCATTGTATTACCACGACACTGGATATTCAGATCTTACAGCTTAAGAAGCTACCCTCAGGCCATAATAACCACAACATGATATAATCTGATTATTCTGCCAACCTTAAGATAAACTTTAGACATACAGGTCTAATGTTACCATGATAGGCAACAAACACAATACTAGGCACATAAGTCTTATAGCCTAGAGATACCACCATATGCAAACTAGCTCAACGGGCTTACCGCTTCAAGCCTCTGCTCGTCTATCCTATACCCGTGCTTCCTCAATTCAAGTTTAAGAAAACACTTACTTACTAAATCTAGCTTTCACCAATGGCAAGTAATTCAAAAACAAGTACATTTGGCAAGATTCTGCAAACTAAGTATATCCACAACAGTTTCCAACCTCTTCTAACTTGTACACCTTCCACCACAATCATAATGTAAAAGTCAATTCTTGTTCGAATTTCGCAAGGATTCATTCCATGAGACATCATAGTTTATAAATGTCGATTACAAACTGGTCTTAAATCCTGTTGTAAATATTGCGTAAAAATTTCCAAACACAGCAAGTGCATTGGTAAGTTCAAAATTCAAATACTCAGGGACCTAGCAACTTATTTTAAATAGTCACCAACTCCGAATACATTCCAGGTTCCAACTTATTCTACTCAACTCATCCATGAAACACTCAATTCATTATTTCTAAAGAAAGATTCTATTATCAAGATCATTTCCTATGCTAGATAAACAGTTGGCAATTCTCTGAACACCTTACACATGTTGGTATCACATTTTGTTCCCTATTTCTCTCCAATCAATTAGTACCATATTCTAATATCTCAATTTATTCAATCAATTCAGTCTCCTAAAGAATCAATACAACTGTTAAGTTGAACTGTTATATTACATTTCTACTAGTAGCAACCCTCTAGATCCCCTACCAACTTTCAGATTCATCATCCTATTTCTAAAACCCCGATTATTCATACTAGATTCATCATACTCCATAGCTTATATCATTTAAGAACTATCCTCAAACTTTCCCCAAAAATGATAATTGTCAAATTACAAATCAACTCTTAGAACTTTAATATCAGCAAGACAGAGATATCATGTGTCCTCAATAATATCCATAGAACATTCATGTTTCACAATTCCTAGACTAAGATTTAAAACATTCAAATATTATTCTCACAATCTCAGCATTGTTCACATGATTCGAATTCAGTCCTTAGTATCTCAAAGACATATACTAAATATCATCTGTTCCTCTCATAGTTATCTATTAATCACACCCAAATAACATACTAATATTGTAACATAAATCACCGGATTTCATACTTTCTTAATTAGACATACTATCTTAACTCAGATTGAATTCAAGTCTATTTTCAAATATTCCCAGACATTAATAGTCAAGTTTACAATTTGATTCTTATAACCTCAACATCAACTGATAATTCGTGTTGCCCCAAAAATACCCATTATACATACTAAGATCATGATTCACAATTCCTAATCTAATTCTTGGATTATATGAAGACTATCTACAACCTCAGCAGTATTCACAAGGTTCTAATTCTACCTCAACCTGCAATATCACAAAGGCTCATTTCGTTCTTAAGTTCTATTTCAGCTTAGATTAAATTAAAGCCTATCCTCAATATTTACTATATTCATTCTAACATCTTTCTGGCATTCCTAAGGATCACCATTTCATACCTTTCCATCGATCTTCCAACATGTTTATCCAAAAACCTTAGTCTTTGAATTATCTGTGACAAATTCATAGAGTTCTTCGGATACTCAGAGAGTGAAGAATGCTCTCGGGTTAATTGGCACAACTCATCATCATTTCAAATCTTCGGATTCTCTCCGGTTCATCTAATATTATTAGGAAGTCACCCTTCCCAAGATTACTATCACCTTAGCACGCTTACGCTTAAAATCCTATTTTTAAATGTCAATTCCGACATCTTGAGTCAGCTGCACATCCAAGACAGATTTCTTAGATAAATGCGCGTATAAACGTCCAAACTTAATTTCTTGAAAACACAGCTAGCAATAAATGCCATAGCGATTTCTGTCTGCAAAGGTCTAGGAAACTGCGACCCCTAACGGTGGCTAGGGTGCACTAGGGTGCGGTGCCATAAAATTTCCGCATAACAACAAAGTCTGCATAATTATGAGCCAGCAACAGATGAGAATCCAATGCTGCTTAACAAAATCTAGACGTTACTAGCCCAGCTATAAACCGAGTAAAGAAAGAGTAAATGTTTCATGTTCTCTCAAACTTCACAAAACCTCCACATATTCATTTCCTCTCCGATCGTAACCTTCACTATAACCTTCCACATTATCCTTAAACATGGCCGGTTCAAGTAACTCTATTCCAGTCTCCGATTCATTCAACCCTTTCTTTCTTGAAGCCTTACTTCATGACTATCAGACTAACGTGTTGTCTGATTTGTCAAACAATGCATCATACCCTTATTCTTCTTTACTTCCCCAAAATCCCGTAAGTATGAATGTTCATTCATCTGCCTCAACGATTAACATTCCTACTCCTCCTCCAAGGATACAAGATTCTATTTTTACAACTACTAACAGAAAGGAATCTGAAGCAGGTCCATCAAGGCGACCTATCCAAAGGTGTCGTAATGTGGCAGAACTTATGGAGTCTACGGTACCTTCTCAACCAAGGAATCCTGCTTCTACCTTGACTGAGACTACTAATCCATTTTCATGTGGTTGCTGCCATGTTCTACGAGAGATCATTCATACCAATGGACTTCAATACCATAAACTTGAAATTCATGGGAGGATTGGTATGATATGCCACGCTGTCTTTCACCAGGACGTACAAGGAGGTTCTTCCAGTCCTCAAGTATTTGACTTTGGTAAGAAGAATTTAGATGATGTCAAACATTTTCTAGAAAATTATTGTTTGAATCAAAAATCTTTAGGGTATGTCCTGGTGTCGGATCCCCTATCAGCCTACTATGAGGCCCTCTGTGTTGGTTTGGAATGGACTAAAAATCAAAATGAACTCCCTAATAGTTCATTTCCAACCAATACAGAAAATATATCCAATAAAGGAAAAGAGCTCATGGTTGTAAATAATAATCCTTCAGTCCCCATACCTAGTAATCCATACCGATCAAGAGCTGAACAAAATATTAGAGCTGCATCAATGTCAATAGATGATCTTAGAGACTTCTTCCATTTACCTCAACAAGAAGCGGCTCAACAAGTTCGTCTATGCAAAAATGTTCTAATGAAAATATGCCATAGGGGAGGAATAAAGCATTGGCCGTATGTAAAAATTCGAAGCACTATGAAGCAAATAGCTAGATTGAGAAGAACAATGTCTTCTGATGGTCCTCTCTCAAGTGCAGCCACTCAGGAAGAAATTAATAGACTTAAACTTGAGATAGTCGAAGCTTGCGGTGGGATTGTACCAACTGTTGTTCTTGATGCTTGAATTAATATAGTCTACTCTTCTTAGCCTTCTTGCTAATGTTTGTAATCTCTATTCTAGGATTCATAAGGATTTTCGAGTTTTCCTGCCAAACTCAACTTTATCTTATTAAATTCAAACTTAAGCCAGTTATTCTGTATAATCAAGACTATGCCCGTATTCTGTTATGGTATTGTCATCTGTTACTCATATAAATTAGCTAGGTAAGTGAAAATCTAGCGAAAATCTCTTCATACTTTTTACAACGGCAACTAATTGAATAAACATCAAATAGGGGCTTAGTCTTTCAATCACTTTCCTAGACACCAATAAAAATATTCATCCTAGAAAGTAATTTTGGGCCTACAGAATCCAATATTCAATAAATTTTCTACTTACCAACTTCCGCTACGCAGCTCTGAAATTTAATCTCAATCACATCCTCAAATCATAAATCCTCATTATCAATCACTTGAATATTTTGATTAACTCATTCTTCTCCTATCATGAATGTCACAAGAAAATTGGTAAAAAGAATCCAAAGCTATAAAGGAAAATGCACATGTTATGATATTTAATTTGCCATGACCTCAAAATTTTTTTTTTATTTAGAAAACTGATAGGAAATTTACAGATTGGCCAGAACCTTGGCTCTGATACCAAAAATGTAACGCCTCATTTTCAATACCAAAATCTTGGCCAAAATAATAGTAGCACCTCCAAATATAGGATATTCAACACTCAAACACATATTTACAATATGGCCAAAGGTAGAAATCCATTTATACAGGGCCAAAATAAATCCAATAAATAAGAGTTATTTTAAAATGCGGAAGTCTTTTAGGTTCATGGCAAATAAAATAACACAACATAAACTAAAGGAGTACAGAAGAGCCTACAAAGCTCACTCCATGGGTGCATTCCCTTGATCTCTACTAAGTTATTCACCTGAAAAATGTTAATATGGGGTGAGATTACACATTTCAGTAACTACTAAATATTTCTACCGTACACGAGCAAATAATATATGACAAAAAGATATGGGCTGATTTCAAATATATATATATAGATTCCATAATTTATCATACAAAATAATTTATACTAATAGTCATCAATATAGAAGGTATTAAAACATATATATCTCAAAAGTTCTCATCTCATGTCTTTACAGAATATTCATCATCATATCAAATTCTTGAACTGTTCAGAAATGCACTATGCAGTATGCAGCCTCCCTTATATCACCACCTCCCTTATACCGCAGACTGGAGCCATAGGCTAACACATAGTCCAATAGAAACTCATTCATTTGACTGAATTGTTCCAAGCTCACCAAAACTTAAGATACACCCGGCCAAAGGTATATAGCTTAAATCTGGACTATGGCTCCCCTCCTTTAAAATAACTAAGGAGGTGTCACATGTCCCACAACTCCAATGAAATCCCGGCCAGAGGAAAACATGGAAGATGGGGTCCTGAAACAAGTACCATCCACTGTGCACCGAGTGGTGGCATAAATCATTCTTATCATTCAAATCCCTCCTTACTCCACCCATCATAATACAACCGCCATGATGAATATGTTCACTCAAAATAATGCATTATTATACCATAAAGTTTTATACATCAATATGCGTATTTATGAATAGTGAATACTATGCGTATATGTGAATAGTAAAATACGATATATATACATGAATAGTAAAAATGAAGAGTACATACGGTATGTATACGTGAATAGTAAATACGGTATGTATACGTGAATAGTATTATGAATAGTAAATACAATATACGTGAATAGTAAATATGGTATACGTGAATAGTAAAATGAATAGTAAATACGGTGTGAATAGTAAATATGGTATACGTGAATAGTAAATACAGTATACGTGAATAGTAAAAATGAATAGTAAAAATGAATAGTAAATACGGTATACGTGAATAGTAACGTACGTATAAATAGTACCTCTGCAGATTTGCAAATCAAAGTTCCCACACCAGATCTTAAAACCATAAATATTTTCTAAATATTCTTGCCAAAATAGTAAACAAACAAATTTATAATCATACATAATTCACAAGTATAAGGAAGAATATTCAGAGTTACCTGTTACTTGCTAATACCCGAATCACCAACCAGCTATTATAACTCTCAAGCAAACATCTCTCTACTCTCTCTCTCTCTCTCTACCTCTCTCTATGGCTCTTAGAAGTTGTGAAGAATGAAATGAAATGGAAGGTCTATTTATAGTTGGAAAATGGGTCTTTAAGTGTAATTTTCGTCTCTGGGTCGTTTTACGTAATTTTCCCAAAATTTAAAAAGAAGTTGCCCGTGACTACTCCCGTGATGTTTCTTTTAAAAATTTTTAATAATATTTTAATAATATAATATATATTATTATTTAAATAATAAATTATTATTGAGTGGGTCCCGCGGCCAAAATTTTCAAAACTCACGAGAGTTTCTGTCGGCAGAGGAGAAATAATTTGACGTGGGTCCCACATGAATAGTAAATACGTATTTTGGAATAGTAAATACCGTATTTTTAAATAGTAAATACGTATTTGTGAATAGTGAACACTATTCATATTTCACAAATTTCAAGTATTAAATACGTATTTGCGAATAACATATATATATATATATATTTTTTAAAATACGTATTTGTATATAGTAAAAACGTATACGTGAATAGTAAATACTATTCACGGGGCCCACAAAATACTGATTTCAAATTTATTACTTTCCAAAAATAGAGCCTACTAGTCTTCCCAAGATAGGTTTATGTTCAAGATATTAGATTCAAAATTCAGGATGTTACAGTCTCAGGATGTTGATGTTAAGAAAATGCACCTTATTGCTTGGGATAAGATTACCCAAGCAAAGAAGCAGGGAGGTCTGGGTTTTAAAAATCTTAGACGACAAAACAGGGCCTTCATTATGAAACTTTGTTGGAGCCTCCTGACAAAAAGGCAGATGTTGTGGGTTCAATGTATAAGGGCAAAGTATAATTGTGGGAATTCATCGGTGCCCAAAATCTTGAAGAAAAGGAACTCGTCTCCAGCTTGGAAAGCAATTGTCGAGGTGTGGGACCAATTTATAGGAGGAGTGGGCAGAAGAATTAACAACGGGGAGGACACCAAGTTTTGGCGGGATCTTTGGCTCCCTTTGGATCGCCCTCTTATAGCTTTTGTCAATAACCCTGCAATAATTAATGACGAGGAGTCGGTGAGGGACCAGATGTTGATAAATGGGCGATGGGACACTAGTAGGTGGCATGGAATTCTACCTTTTTATGTCATTCGTATGATTTCCAGGACGCAACCTCTGGGAAATAATTCCCCTGACTGTTTCACCTGGAGACCGGCGAAGGATGGTGGATTCTCGGTTAAATCAGCTTGTCAATATCTGTCTGACCGTGGGGGAGATTGTAGTGATCATTTATGGTCTATTATGTGGAAGTGGCAAGTCCCCGAAAAAGTTAAGTTCTTCATGTGGCAGGTTGGCCATGAAAGGCTTGCCACTAAATCATTAACAGCCAAGATTGGTTTAACTAACGATAATCGTTGCCCTTTTCAGTGTAATAAGGAAGAAAATGTGCTTCACGTCATCAGAGACTGTGATAGGGCGAGAAGGTTTTGGATAGATATTTTAAAACCTAATTTTGTTTCCCAGTTTTTTGCAGGTAACTTGCAGAGTTGGCTTAAGTGGAACACCAGGCACAAGCCGGGAAGGGGAAAGTATCAAAAGTGTCCTTGGTCGAGAATTTTCAGTTTGGAATGTTGGATTCTATGGAATTCTAGATGCAAATCCCTATTCCAAGGCGAAAATAGATATACCAGGGAGTTGATTCATTTATGTAATTATTTACTTTTGGAAAGCAACATTAATGATAATCTTAATCATCAAATTTTCCACCTTAACAGGAATGAGGAAAAGTCTTGGACTCCTCCTACGGGGAGTGTCGTCCGCATAGATGTTGACGGATCGGTTCGACAACATTCACAAGCGGCGTGTGGTGGTGTAATTAGAGATTCTCGAGGGAATTGGCTGATGGGATTTTACAAGGCCCTTGGATTTCAGACGGTGATCGAAGCGGAGCTCCATGCTATTGAGTTAGGGCTACGAATGGCTCAGAAGTTGGGGCTTCAACAGTTACAAATATATTCTGATTCCCTGGATGCGGTCAATATTCTGATGAGAGATGGTGCCTATGCTGACCATCCTTTGAGGAATATCATTGGTAGCATCAGAGATCTCCTTTTTCGGGACTGGGACGTGGAGCTATTCCATACATCAAGAAATAATATAGCATGTGCTAACTATTTGGCTAAGAAAGGACATAATGTCTCGGCTGATGCGGATGTCACTCTTATTCCGACTGTTCCTGATGGGTGCCGTGATATGGTTTTGAGGGACCAATTGGTTTGTTGCTCTTAGTTTTGTACCGGTTCAGTTGTAATGGGGTTTGGACCTTTTTGGTCTAGCCCCAGCCACTTCAAGCTTCGGCTTGCCCTTGTTATATCAAAAAAAAAAATTATCCTTTCCTTTTGTGGACCCCACCTCTTTATCTATCTAATCCAAAACAACCTCTCTTTTTCTAATATTTCCCAACGCTTTTCCTCCTTCAATATATATATATATATATATATGTATATATATATATATCTATATATATATATATATATATATATGTATATATATATATTGATTCCTTTTTATCTTTTCCTTCGCAATATCTACTGCATAATAAAATAGGATATTAATAGATTTTTATTATAATATTTTTTATCCTATATTTAATTAAAAGATAGATAAATATAAAAAGATAATTAAATAAGCATAAGATATTAATAAATTCAATCAATATATCCCAGAATCTACACTTATTTAATTATAAAATATGCATTTATCAATAGTATATCAACGGGCAAACCAAAAAATTGGATCAAATATTAACTGACCAAAAGAATGATTTGTCTATTGGTAAATCTGGTTTCCAATAAAAAATTGCAAGATAAACAAGTGGTCTCAACTCTCAAGCATTGCTAAAAGGCAGGGGGTGCCTGCTGGCCCTCAATTTTGGGCACTTCCCAAATGTTTTTTCATGGTTCTTTTGATCATTGGATTTTACATGAAATTAGCAGCATTTTGATATCCTATAGGCAAAAAATAGAGCTATTTATAATGTTTTTATGATTTTTCAAAATTTTAAGACTTCAAATTTGTGTAGTCTCATTTTTATTTAGAGTCTTAAATCTTTAAAAAATCATAAAAAATTGAAAACAACTCTCCATAAGATATCAAAAGTTCACTAATTTCATCGTTAAAAAAACCTTTGGGAAGTGCTTCAAAATTAAGGGCCAGCAACAGGGAGTGCATCACCAAAGGCGCAACAAACACCCTGCTCTGCTAAAAAGACCCAAAAAACAGTTCCCAAGTCGTAGAACATAAACTGTACCATGAAGATTCGAATAAAGATTACTCAGTGACTGAAGCTGCTTGATCACATGAATATGGTGGTCAACAACGACATGAATGAATAGACAGCGAGTCTGGAAGAAAGCCAGATGCTTTCCACCACGCACGACTTGGAAGCAGCATAGGTCGGTGCAACTTGCGAATCAGCATAAAGAACCATTTAGAGTGAATATTTTGTTCTAATTTGTTTTCAATCCAAGTCATAAAAATTTTCCATCCCCTCCAAATCCCTCATACCAAACAGCCCTAAGGGTCTGTTTGGTTTGAGGGGATCGGAGGGGAAGGGAGGAGGATGGAGGGATTTTAGCCCCCTTCCCTCGTTTGGTTGATGATATTTTTTAGGAGGGGAGGGGAAATTTTTTAAAATTTTCCCCTCCCTCCCCTCAAAAACATCATCCTCAAATCAGACGGATTTGGAGGGATTTATAAAACTTGGTGTGTCAATGGACAAAAATGTCCCTAGTCTTTTTATGTTATGCCAGAAATAACCTGAGGCAAACTTAGGTTTTAACTCGATGAATAAGAACACTATTAGTTTCCAAAGGAGATTTGAGAAGCTACTGTTGCGTCTTCTAAACTGATCTCTGCAAACTTTCCTTCCCTGGAGAACTCAGCGCCTTTTGATAATCTAGATATTGCGTCGAACCTGAATTATCCTTTCGAATTTCTGCTTTGCTGAGAACATATTTTCCAACGAAATTCCCTAGATTTGCTGAGAATTATCGTTCTCAATGGCTCAAATTCCCATATTTGACAATGCCCCTGTCAATCTCACATCCGTTTGGTAGAAGCCATTGCTCTACGAGGACAAGCAAGGGGTGATAGTCATTCACCATATGTAATACAAGTGCTTTTGTAATCTTATTAAAAATAGTAGAAGAAGAAGAAGAGAGGAGGGAAAATATGCTCTCAATAAAAAATATATATATATATTTTTGCTTAATTGGATGAACTATTTTTTTTTTTTTTTTTGCCAGCAAGCATTTAATTTAATTTCTGATGATTGTGAGAGGGTACATTTAACAGGAGTTTGGGGCTGAATTGCGACATCTTTCAGCTGAGCCAATTTAAACTGCTGACTGCAACAAAATAGTTTACCTTGTGTGCTCTCAGCCTAATTTGATGAAATTTATATGTTCAAATGTTAACAATGACATATCAAAAGGACCGCACAGAGGGTATCATGTTTATCCCCTGCCAAGTCCAACAACAAAGCATTGATACTACATTAAATTCTTGAAATATGATTTTTTTCAGGTAAAATCATAAGCTGTTCATTGGAGATCTACACCCCTCCCAAATTATGAATAGATGTTGACTCTTTTATAATATAAGGATAAAGTTGTCAATGTGAAAAACATTTCTATCCCCTCCCCTCCTAAACCAAACAAGGTAATATTAAAATCCCTCCCCTTCCTTCTAATCAATCCAAACAAGGTAATATTAAAATCCCCTCCTTCCCCTCCCATCCCCTCCATTAAAATCCCTCCCTCCCCCTCCCCTCTGTTGAACCAAACAGACCCTAAGTGTTTAGACATTGATGATGATGATGATAATATTTTAAAATGAACAAACAAGTATGAGTTCCAAATGCAGCATGGATCAATAGGTTGGTCAGTTGGCGCCACCATTGGCTATGCACAAGCTGTTCCTGAGAAACGAGTCATTGCTTGCATTGGTGATGGAAGCTTCCAGGTTGGTCTCATTCTGGTTCCATCATTAAAATCCATTTCAACTTTAAGACTTGAGTTGATAAGTGAAGGTTACGAACACTTTGATTCAGGTGTTTTGTCTTGTGTTTTTTCAAAAATGCTTTTTGCAGATGACTGCACAAGAGGTATCTACAATGGTGAGACGGGCAGAAGACCATAATCTTCCTCATAAACAATTGGTTATACACAATTGATATGTGACAAAAAGCTTTTTCAATACTTCCTTTAATCACTATCCTTCTTGAGTCCTCTTAATCCCTATTAACTTTAAACCATTATCGCTGCCTTCTTCCTACGACGCTGTTTCATTTTGTACATGGATGAGATTTATATTTATTCCTTCTCATTTATTCCATGCTACTATTTCTTTGAATACATTTGTTTTCGTTGTTTCTTAATCAATACTCATACATAATTTAATATAGGATATTTAGAAAGTTGGTCTTAGTCTTAAATATAAGACATAATTTTCATATTTATCAATCTTTTCCTATTCATCATCCCTTAACAATAATCTAAAAGGAGAAAGAATGGGGGTATAACTATGGCATTTTAGAAAATACATGTTATATCAACCAATTTAATTAACTTCTGTAATGTAATTAAATTAGGCAAATATTTCTTATAGTAAGGGCGAAAGGGAAAAGAGTATTTAGTTGATTGAAGTCATATCAAGATGTTGGAATTTTTGTAAGAGGTAAAATTTTTTTTTAAAAAAAAGACAGAGATTTACTAAATAATTCAAAGAAAATTACATTCCTGAAAATAAATTTAACAACCGGTAAAAACATTTATTAAAAAAAAATAAAAGGAAAAGAACCTTAGAAGTCAAGGACATACTGTTATTTTCCTTAGCATCGTTGGTAAAGAGTGGGTGGGTATGATCATTTAAGCGTGCATTCTCATGTTGAAATACACACAAATGTGGTCATTATTTGTATCATTGGAAGAACAGTGGGGTATCGTTGATTGAGAAATAAAAAAGATATTTATAGCAAATTAATAAATTAAAAGGCACATCTATAGATATATGTTGAAATCGACGGGGGTAAAAGTTGTTAATATCTGACAATATAACCATTCACACAAAAGAACAAGAACATATATATTTTATTGAGAAAATGATCGATTGCATGAATTTTTGTGGTGTCTCTCTCTCTTTACATACACATATATACCCACATATGTATAAATATATACACGTATATATATGTACACATATATATGTATATATGTATATATATCTGTCACTTTTGTTGATCTATATATCATACAATGATGGTCTTCAAGGTTCTCTACTAGACTTCCCACAGAATGGATCTCTCTAGACATTTGATTCTAAGTGGTAGAAATTTCTTCTGAACATTACCAGATTCCATAAACAACTTACGACAACTGTCTAGATTAGAGAGATTCGCATGCCAATTTAATATGGAATACTGCCAATTTTCAAATCAAATCTCACTGAGCTTACTTTTACTTGAACTTGTCATATAACTTCTTCACGTACAGGACCAATTCCATTATTTTGGTATGGCCAAGAAGCTTACTCGCATACACCTACCCAACAATATTAGTGGTGGAATATCATCACAACGTTTCAAAGGTCTTCTATAGCTAATCAGCATCAATTTGGGGAGCAATTTACTCAATGGGAGTGTTCCTATGTCTTTGTTTTCACTCACATTGCTACAGAACATGTATCCTTCAAACAATTGTTTTCAAGGTCAGTTGGATGCACTTTCAAATGTCTCTACATCATGTTAAAAGTTCTTGATTTGAGCAGTAACTATCTAGAAGGGCCTATTCCTCAATTTATTTTTCATCTCAGAGGGTTTAACATCCTCTAGTTGACTTTGAATAATTTCAATGGCACAATACAACTCGATTTGTTTGAGAGACTTCAAAATCTAACTACATTAGAGCTTTCAAAAAACAACTTGTCAATTAATGCCGATGTTAAGAATGCTAGCCAGTTCTCCTTTCCCAACATGACTGGTGTGAAGTTGACATCTTGCAAGTTGAGACAATTGTCAAGTTTCTTAAGAAATCTATCCACACTAAACTATTTAGACCTCTCAAACAATGAAATTGCGCCCCGCCCCGCGTAGGGCGCCCCCCCGGGGGGGGGAGTACCGAACTAGATTTGGGAGCTTAGCTAGATGAATTAAATCTTTCTCACAATTTACTTCAAAAGAGAGAAAGAATCCCATATAATTGTAGCTTTTATGGTAATTTAGATGTACTTGACCTACATGACAACTGCCTTCAAGTCAAACTTCTAGCATTTCCTCTATTCGCCTCTTATTTGGAGTTTTCATAAATTAAATTTAGCTCTGTTGTTCCCTGTGACATTGGTAACCATTTGTCTAACACAATTTATCTTTTTTTTTTTTTTTTGCACAATGCTATTTATGGAAGAATCCATGTTTCTGTATGATATAAAGCTTCAAATCTTCAAGTTCTTGATCTTTCCTACAATAACTTTAGTGCGGGGAATGCACATTGTATAGCATTAAGTGAGTCTATTGGGGTATTGAATTTAGGAAAAAACAATCTTAGTGGCAATATTCCTAATAATTTTCAAGCTTTATGTAGTCTCAAGACTCTCAATCTTAGTAGTAATAATTTACAAGGACCAATTCCAAAATCTTAGTCCCATTGCACTGCATTAGAGGTGTTAGACATTTCTCGTTTGTAATAGTGGTTAGAGCAATTGCACTGCATTAGAGGTGTTAGACATTTCTCGTTTGTAATAGTGGTTAGAGCAATTAAAAATAGTTTTTCAATCGTGATTTACAGTATACTAAAAAAATTTACGTGAATAAGCATTTTTGGAACTCCCAAAAATAATTCCAAACATGCACTCTGGGTCATGGTTTTGCAAAGAAACAATTTTTATGCCCCTATTAGGTGTCCAAATATGAAGAGAATGGTTTGGGAAATTCTTCAAATTCTTGATCTAGCTTTCAACAATTTTTAATGGAACACTACCCGGAGAATTCTTTCCAACTTTGAAGGCAATGATTCTTAGGCAAGTCATATTGATTTTATATTTATGGACCTCCTTTGGCCCAAAGTCCAAATAATGGGCCACCTCCAATGTTATAGAAACTATTACTGTAAACCTAGGGACTCAATTGTAAAACTATCTCTAGGGACTTAAGTGAAGAAAAACATAATTAGTAGGACAATTAGTTTTACTAATTATCCTACTAACCCGGGAGGCTATCATTTATAAATAGCCATCCCCTTCCATTGTACAAGCATGTTTGGCATGCCACTGCATAATTCAGTTGTGTGAGAGCCTTGTAGCTCTCTTCTTCATCTCTAGTATCCTTTCTTGTGTCTTTCTACTCCTACTCTTGTGTCTTTCTATCTCTAATCTCAATTCTATATCAATAACCATAACAGTGGTATCATAGCAGTCTTTCCTTGGCTGTCTCTTGTTGTTGTTTCTGTCCTTATGCTCTATTCATGTTCTAAAAACCATAACAGTGGTATTAGAGCCAGGTGATCCTCGGCTTCCCCCGCTGTGGTCTCTGTAAATTCTTGAATTCGTTCAGAGCCTTTCTCCTCTCTCACGACTCCATTCTGATTAGGAAATAACCAATTGACCAAGTGCAAGGTGAACCAGGCGGAGTCATGACCCTAATGGTTCAGTTGGCATCTGAGTCAGCTAGAAACTCCAAAAAGAAGAAGACAGCCAAGACTTGAAGACAGCAAAGACTCGAGCCAGTTTTGTTCAAAGACTTAACCTAGAAAAGACAAAAAGACAATCAAGAAACCATCAAGATTGGTGGTGGATGGTACATCCTCAGGTTCTTCTTTTCTGATTTTCGTTTCTGGTGTTGGTATTCGTTTCTAGTTCTGCTGTCAGTCATATGCTATCTTCTGTTTTCTGTTTTCTGGTTCTGTTGCTGTCGATTTCAAAAAGAAAAAAACAAGAAAAGAATTTCCCATGGCTTCTATATTCGCATATCAATTTCGTCCAATAAACTTTGAAGAACGTTGCCAACAAGCAATGAGGGGACTTCAACTGTGGCTCCTTCAACAAGAGGGGTCTGAAGCAGATTTTAATTATGCCTTTGATTCCCTCTCAACCGATCTAGATTTTCCAGAAGATTATCTCGTGAAGACATATGTTGCTGGGCTGAAAAAAGAGATTGCTAATGCAGTCAGATTGCTTCGTCCAATAACCATGTATCAAGCCCGAGTATTTGCAAGAATGGAGGAGACCTTCCTGCAACGGCAAGACGAGAGGGCAAGAAAATCTCAAAAAGACAACAAAAGTCTTAAACTCTCTGTTCTTGCAGAAGAAACAAAAAGCAAAGGTGTTGTTGGAATCAACAAAGGTACGACGGAGGAGACCAGAAACATGAAGTTTCTGTCGAAAGGCACTGGTCTAGAATTGCCGACTATGAAGCTCAAAAAGATTGATGAGCTTGAAGAAAAGATGGAAAAACTCAACAAGTTGGATGATTTATGAGATACCATGGAAGAGCTACTCTATGTGGCAGGTTTGAAGGAAGAATAGGATCTGCAACAACGAGTCAAGAAAGCGGGGCAAGCAAGAAAAGAGTTGGAATATCAAAGCAAGACTCTCTTTGTCAAGAATGATCCCCAAGAAGCTTCTGAGGTCCAAGAAAGTGGTGGGTCTTGTTTAGACTCCACCAATGAATGTATCACAGAACAAGAAGCTTCTGATTGCCCAGAAAAGAACAAGTCTTGTTCAGCCTCCTCCCAAGAATGTATCGAAACAAAAGAAACAAGAGGAGTGTCGAACCTTGAGATTAGTAACGATGGAAGTAGTCTTCCAGTCAAAACCAAGGACCTTGTGTCACGTCGGGGTTGTGATCTTTCAATTTATTCCAAGTCTGATTCTGTAGTGCCTAGGGATAATGTGAAAATCACTTCTGCTTTTAATGGGTCTTTATGCTTTGACTCTACTGAAGGTTTTAGGGCTGTTTTATGCCATATGGACAGGTGTGAGGCTGGGAACAAGACATCACATGTTAGTGGGTTCCAGCTGGTGCCATGTAGAGTCATATTTTCTCCAGCTTATCCTGTTTTTAGCACTGTTCAACCTGCTGCAATAAAGGGTTACAGCTAGCTTGCATATTCTTGGAAGGGCAGAAGAATGTTGAAGGGTTACAGCTGGATGTCACTCTCTTTCAACAGCAACAGAATTTTAATGGGACAATGGATTTAATAGCTTCTGATACGTTGTTGGGCTTAGAAGATAACAGCAAACAAAAGAGCCCAATAACTCAACATTTGGGTTTCATTATTCCTACAAGAATTCTGATTTTTGTTTGGTTCAAAGGGGAGTTAGTTAAAATGCTTCTTGGTGTTGGGTTTCTCCAATATACAGTGGCTCAAGTTGTTGCTGTAATTGGGTCTTACAAGTTCGAGCAAAAAAAAAAAAAAAGGGTTTTACATGGTCTGCATAAATAAGGACAAGCTGCTGCAAAGTTGGTTTTAGTTTGTATGTTTTGTTGTTGTCATCCATCCTTGAGGGCAAGTATGTTTTGGGAAGGGGGTATTGTTATAGAAACTATTATTGTAAATCTAGGGACTCAATTGTAAAACTATCTCTAAGGACTTAAGTGAATAAAAACATAATTAGTAGGATAATTAGTAAACTAATTATCCTACTAACCTGGGAGGCTATCATTTATAAATAGCCATCCCCTTCCATTGTACAAGCATGTTTGGCATGCCACTATATAATTCAGTTGTGTGAGAGCCTTGTAGCTCTCTTCTTCATCTCTAGTCTCCTTTCTTATGTCTTTCTACTCCTACTCGTGTCTTTCTATCTCTAATCTCAATTCTATATCAATAACCATAACATCCAACATCTGAAAAAAACCACAGAAATGATTTTGAGTTTATTATGGGTTTGAAAGTCGGAGTGATATTGGGTCGAGAAATTACTATTGGGCCACTTTGCTTTTGGAAACAGTTGAGAATAAGATACTGGAAACGTGTGCACTACATTTTCCAAAGGGCAAGGTATTAATGTTCTGCGTTGGAGCCATTAAGAAATGGGCTTTGTTCAACATACTAATCACGCACATTCTATATGAACATTTTGTTTCATTTTTCTGGTGTTATATTTGATAACCTTGATTTTATCTTTTTTGTTGGCTTTTTTTCTTTGGTTGTGACTTGTGAGAGAGAGAGAGAGAGACCGTGAAGATTTCTCATTTTATAATATGTTCATTTGACTGCGTGGTTAACTGTGATAAACTTTCATCAACTTTGTAGTGTCTTAAGCTTGTTTGATTTTTTTATTAAAAAAAGTTTTTAATTTTTAAAAACAATAAAATAATTTTTTTCAATAAGTTTTTTTTTTTTAAAAAAACATAAATTTCTTTTTTTAACAACTAAAAAATAATAACAGTTTTTATGTGTTTTAATTTTTTTGTTTTTTAATTTTTCATTTTTTGACAGCCGTCACCTAATAACCATATTAACAATATACTACCAGCAATTACCACCACATCATCCTTGTCGTTGACGGCTGAGGCCACATTACTTTAAAAACATATTTTTACAAACAACTATTAAATTCAAAACTTGTTTTTAAAAATAATTTTAATAAAACTGTTTTTTTAAAAAAGGGCCCTTAATTACTTCATGAATTGATTGTTTTAGTAAAATATACTGAAGTATTCTGTATTTCATCTTAATTATATAAATCTCTTATTCTATCTTTAAAACTTATGCAAATCTTTCTTGAAATAAAAAATTGCATAACTTCCAATAAACTTGTAATTTCTTGGCATAAAAGCTTCTCAAAGTAAAATGCTGTCTGTTCTAACCTGTTTATAGTCTTAAGTCGTTATAGTCCATTTTATGCCTTCTTTGACAAAAGAGGTTGTATAACATAAACCTCCTTTTTATCTTTAAGATTATATTTCGATTTATCTAACCATGTAATTCACATTTTTAAGATGTTAATTATTTGATAACCTTTATTTTGTGTTTCGTGTTGGTTTTTCTCATGTAATTGTCACATAATATTTTTATCTTACGTACATAGACTTTGTATCTTTGTGATTAAGAACGCCTGTACGTAATAATGAGAGTATAGTGCAAATGAAATCGTGTTTTAATTGAAGATCTCACAAGAACATATGTTAATATATCCTCTACGGTTTAATCTTAAGATTAAGATATAAAACTCATATATAGGAGCTCAACTTGGTAAATATTCTATTTATATCTTTTTTGCCTTTAGATTCTATTTACGGTTCAACAACTTCGAATTATGTATGAATTTTTAATAGAACATAAAATTTTATTTTATTTAATACTACCTCTAATCCTTAATATAATATTCAGTTGACCTTTTTTTTTTTTTGGAAGATATAGAAAAAACTCAATAAATTTCTCTCTCTGGTCTTTAATATAAAACATTATACATCAGTTTATAAGTTAGATAAAAGAATTTGGAGAAAATATCATAAATATAAATATTTTAAGATAATTTAATTAGAGTTTTTAATATCTTCAAAAAAAAATTGTCTTATATTTAGAACCAGGGAGAAGTACTTTAAAGTATTGATATTTATCTTTTTAATGCTAAATTAATTTTTCTGACTTATGAAACGATAATATATAATCAAATGGTACACGACATATATTTTAATTAATTAATTAATTTAATTTTTTAATCTCTCTAAAAAAATTTAACTAAATCTTATATTAAAGATAAGAGAAAGTAAATTAAATATGTAAGCATGTTTGTGTTCTCTCGCAAGAATAACTGAACCTGCTTCATGTAGAGAAAAGCCATAAGTAAGAGAAAACTTTTTTTGATTACTAAAGACAAAGTGTGAATAGTAGTCTAAACTTAACAATGGTACTGGTGCAGGTTTCTCATTTTCTTTGAAGGTTTTATTATTATTATTTTTATTTATCCTCGATGTTACCGAGTATTTTTTGATGGTATGAATTATGTAATGAGAAAATTATAATAAAGAACCTAAAAATTATAATATTTATTAAGAAGGATTATAAAAATGATAATTATTTTGAAAGGTTAGAAATTAAAACATTAAAATAAAAAGATTAAATTAGCCTTAGATCTGAGTATTCATATGTGGGTTGGAGTTTATGTATGGTCAAGTGTTAGGTGGCCACATGAGGAGGCCTAGGGCATTAGCCAACACAACAACCGAGGTAGTGAACAGGAATGTTCTCGAATTGGATCTCAATTTGCCAGCCCCAGAGGACGATCTCCAGAATTCCAAGTTTCAGTTCACATCCAGGCTGAAATCTCTGATGTTGTCTGCTCCGGCTTTGGTGGACTGCCATTACTGAACATGAGAGAAGGAAAAAGTCCATTTTTTTTTTTTTAACTGGGAAGATGTGGAGTGCGAATGATCGATGAGAATTATGAAATAGAGCGTTTGTTTGTAATTAAGAATTATTAATTAGCAATCGATAATTGTGGATTCTTTGGATGATTCATTGATTCAGTTTATATTTAATAGATGACATAGTTTATTGTTGGAGGTAGAGTACTTTCAGTGAATAAATTGGAAAGTGTTGTTGCCTTTAATTCACGAGAGGGAGTGACTCTCCTTCTTTAGGGTATAAAATAGAAAGGTTAAGAGTAATTTAATCTTTTTATTTTAATATTTTAATTTATGGTCCTTTAAAATAATAACCATTTTTATAGTCTTTCCTAATAAATATTATTCTTTTAGGTCTTTTATTATAATTTTTCCTTATGTAATTGCTTTTATTGTCATAAATTTTAGATGGATTTGATCATCTGGAGTGCGTGGCATATCCAAATATGGGCAGCTTGATCAATGAGGGAGACAAATGAGAATCATGTGAATTTACATATGTTGCGATAATTTGAACTTAATACAGTTCATGACATATTTGATGCTTTTGGTAATCATGTTATTGATATGCAGTTTTCTGATAGTATTTCATTGAGTCTGTTGTTGATCTTATACTTCCTTCAACATATTTTTTCGAAATGAACTAACCATATATTTTTTAGATGAAATAGTTATGAAGCAAATCTACTCATAAAGTATTCTATTAGGGGCATCAAACACCATAATTTTTTTTTAGATGCAAAAATACATATAAAACATTTAAAATAGTGTAAAAATGCTACGGCTGGTTAAGTAACATAGACCATTTGACAAATATGACAACCAAGAAAATGGTGAAAGATTTGTCACACATTCTGATTGTGCTCATTTTGCAGCAAAGTGTATTATGAATATGCCAATACCAACTTTTTATTATAAAAGTTACAGTTAAAGAGTAATAAAATTACTATAAAAGAGTTGGCAAAAAAGCAAAGACATAGGTTACAAGTACAACTTCAATCACTCCATGATTGCATTTCTCAAAACGCTGTAAATGCTCTAAGATTGCAACAACACAGTAACAAGCAGCCAAAAAGTTCAACACGGAAACGCGTGGAATGCTTTTGTAGCAGCTAGTAGTCTTCAACTGAGACCCGGCTTATTTTCTTCCGCATTTTCTTCGAGCTACAAAGACTTGGACTTTTTTGAGTTTACTCTGACGCTGCCTCACTAGTCTCCTAAAGCTAATACGACCTTCCTCTCCTATTATTACTGCAGGCCACTGAGTCAGCCTCTCTGTGCCTTTTCTTCTCAGCCTCTTTCTTTTGCCCTCTCAATTATCTGAGAGTTCTTGTTCATGGTCTTGAACTCCCTGAAGCCACCGGCCACTTGTTTCTTTACTGCTCCAGTCTTCAGTTGTACGATTCTTTCTCACAGTACACTCCAAATCTAATGAGAATATCATTACTTTCATGGCTTCCCCTCTTTTTCTGTTATTATTGGGCATGTATTTGTTTCAACTTCTCTCTGGTTTCTGGGTATTCTGTTCACTGCCTTGAAGACCAGAAACTTCTGTTACTTCAATTGAAGAAAAACCTCAAATTCAACCATACTGATTCCAGCAAATTGGTGTCCTGGAATGAAATCAGCCCTTGCAGTGAGTGGAGAGGCGTAAGTTGGGATGAGGAGGGAAATGTTGCTGGTCTGGACCTGAGTGAGGAATCAATATCTGGTGGACTTGACAATTCTAGTACTCTATTCAATCTCCAGTATCTCAGGCATTTGAATTTGGCTTTCAACAACTTCAGTTCTGCAATTCCATCTAGCATCAGGGATTTGAAGAACTTAACTTCTTTGAATTTGTCAAGTGCTGGCTTTGAGGACCAGATACCAATGGAGATTGCTCAGCTCACAAGGTTAACCATTCTTGATCTCTCTACTTCTTATTATCTAGCAGAATCAGCATTGAAACTTGAGAATCCAAATCTAGAGAAGCTTGTTCAAACTCTCAGTGAAGTCAGAGAACTATATCTAGATGGCATTAATATAGCATTAAATGGAAATGAATGGGGTCATGCTTTGTCGTCTTTTCTACCTCATTTACAGGTACTAAGCATGTCAAAATGCAACTTGTCAGGCCCCATCCATTCCTCACTAAACAAGCTTCAAAATATCTCTCTAATTCGTCTGGATCAGAACAATTTGTCAACCACAGTGCCTAGCTTCTTTGCTAAATTCTCAAATCTGACTAATCTGGATCTCAGTTCTTGTAATTTGAGAGGTTGGTTTGCAATTAAGATCTTCCAACTACAATCACTCACTTCTCTTGACCTGTCATACAATCATGGTCTTCAAGGTTCCCTGCCATACTTACCAAAGAATATATCTCTCAAGACGTTGATTCTAAGCATGACAGATTTCTCAGGAGCATTACCAGGTTCCATAAGCAACTTACGGCAGCTGTCTAGATTAGAAATATCTAAATGCCAATTTTATGGAACACTACCAGCTTCAATGTCAAATCTTATTGAGCTCACTTACTTGGATTTGTCATTTAACAACTTCACTAGTACAATCCCATCATTTGGTAAGGCCAAGAAACTTACTCACATAGATCTATCTCATAATAAACTAAACGGTGAAGTTACATCAGCTCATTTCAAAGGCCTTGAAAAGCTAGTGAGCATTGATTTGCAGAACAATTTCCTCAATGGGAGCATTCCTGTGTCTATTTTTTTGCTCCCATTGCTACAAAGTATACAATTCTCTGACAACCACCTCTCTCAAGGTCAGTTGGACACAATTTCAAATGTCCCTTCCTCCAAGTTACAAGTTCTTGACTTAAGTAGTAACTATTTAAGAGGACCTATTCCTGAATTTATTTTTGATCTCAAAGGGCTTAAGGTCCTCCAGTTGTCTTCGAACAAGTTCAATGGCACACTACGGCTGGATAAGTTTGAGAAACTTCGAAATCTAACAACATTAGGTCTTTCAAACAACAACTTGTCTATTGATGCAAATGTTAGGAATGCAAACTGGTTGTCCTTTCCCAACATGACTAGTTTGATGTTGGCATCTTGCAATTTGAGACAATTCCCAGGTTTCCTCAAAAATATGTCCAAATTAACCAATCTAGACCTCTCAAACAACGGAATTGCAGAAAAAATACCCAAGTGGATTTGGGAACTTGGCTATCTTCGTGAATTAAATCTTTCTCACAATTCAATGAGAGAGATAGAAAGAACCCCACAAACTTTTATCTCTAATAATTTGTCTATGCTTGACCTACATGACAACTGCCTCCAAGGCACACTTCCAACATTTCCTCCAGTCGCCTCTTATTTGGATTATTCACACAATAAATTCATCTCTATTATTCCCCCTGACATTGGTAACTACATATCTTTCACAATTTTTCTTTCTCTATCACACAATGCCCTTTATGAAGGAATCCCCGATTCCATCTGCAATACTTCATATCTTCAAGTGCTTGATCTTTCCAACAACAATTTCAGTGGGGGGATTCCACATTGTCTAGCAAAAATTGAGACTCTTGGGGTACTAAATTTAGGAAAAAATAATCTTAGAGGCAATATTCCTAATACTTTTCCAACTTCATGTGCTTTAAAGACTCTTGATTTAAGAAGTAATAATTTACAAGGGCCAATTCCAAAGTCTCTGTCCCATTGCACCACATTAGAGGTGTTAGACATTGGAAATAACAAGATAAATGACGAGTTTCCGTGCTTGTTGAAGACAATACCTACACTCCGGGTCATGGTTTTGCGAAGAAACAATTTTCATGGTCGTATTGGGTGTCCAAATATGAAGAGAATGATATGGAAGATGCTTCAAATTGTTGATCTAGCTTTCAACAATTTTAGTGGGAAGCTGCCTGGAGAATGTTTTCCGACTTGGAAGGCAATGATGCTTGATAAAAATCAAACAACATCAATGGCAAATCAAATCAACTTTAACTTCTTTAGATTTAGCCAATTGAATTATCAAGATAGAGTGATAGTTACTATGAAAGGTCGGGAAATGTCCTTTACCAAAATTCTAATTGTATTAACGTCCATTGACTTCTCATCCAATTGTATTGACGGGTCAATACCACAAGAGATGATGGATTTTACAGCTCTCATTGGGCTTAACTTGTCAAATAATAATCTCACTGGCCAAATCCCATCATCCATGCAGAAATTGCAACAACTTGAGTCCTTGGACCTGTCAAACAACTCTTTTACTGGAGAGATTCCATCGCAACTTGCAAGTTTGTCTTTCCTTTCATATTTGAACCTCTCCCACAATCATTTGAGGGGAAAGATCCCTACAGGCACACAGCTTCAAACATTTGAAGCAACTTCTTTCGTTGGTAATCAAGGATTATGCGGGCCTCCTTTAACTGAAAACTGTAGCAAAGATGAGAGAATTTCAACAAAGCCTTCGACAAGTGTTGTATATGCAGATTCAGGAGTTGAATTTGATTGGAAGTTTGTATTCACAGGAGTGGGTTTTGGGGTTGGATCAGGATTGATCGTTGCTCTCTTGATGTTTTGGGACAAAGGGAGAAGCTGGAGCAACAGCAAAATTGACAAAATTCTTCTATTGATTCTTACTAAGATTGACATGCTTTTTACACCAACGAGGGTTCATGAAACAGAGGATGATATTGAAGAACATAAATCAGGCATGGCAGATGAGAAAGATTACCGCAATTAAGTTTGCAATTTCGATTATCTAAACTTTCGAGGGAAGTACCGTGTTTTCTGTTCCAATCCTGACATGAGTATGAAGAAGGCGATTCATGATCCAAGGTGTACATGCCATTACTTACCATCTATTTGTTCTTCAGAGTCAGATACAGAGTCTTCTTAGTTGCATCCACCATGAAAGCTTGATCTTCTTTGTCTGTCTTTTTCCTTTTCTCCCTGTTTTCCTCTGCACACATTACATGTAACTGATGAGGTACAGAATAATAGTGAAAAACAGCAACGAGAATAAACAATAAAGTCACCTTTTTTTTTGTGTGTGGTATCATGTGATCAGCGAGTTAATAATATAATACCGATGCTCAGTGAGGATTTTCATCAAACATCTGGAGGGCATACCGATACGCTCATTTAGTCGCCACAGTGTATGGAATAGATTATGACATATGAGCGATTGAGACTTTCCAATCCGCCAAATGTTTCACTAGAAGAAAATAAGTGCGATTGCGAGCTCTGGACGGTGAGAGGAAATGGAGGTGCGCTAGATTTCACCGGATTAAGAGACACACAAATGGTTTTCTTTTCTTCAGCTTTTTTAACTTCTTCGTTATTATGTTCTTTTTTTGAGTATATTTATTTTATATTTTATTCGAAATACTTCCACTTACTCTTTCACCGGATTAAGAGACACACAAATGGTTTATATTGATTCTTTTAACCGATGTTTTTTTTAACAGAAATCTACTTAACCCACTTACTCTTTAAAAAAAAAATTACATATTTCTTTTGGGAAAATTTTATTAAAAGCCGTTTGAAGATAATAAATAAATTCTATCTCCTCTTCTTCTTTTTTTAGTAACTCTATATCCTCTTTACTTCCTCATCAATTAAATAAAAATATATTCAATAATGATTAATAAATATTGCATGTATAAACAAGATTAAATTTTAAGATAGACTGTCAATCTAGCTCACTTGCAAAGTTATAATTCCTATTTACTAATTCGGGGAAGAATGGAAGATATATGAATATCAGTTTTTAATCAAGACATTTTTACATTTTTTTCTCTTTTTATGATATTTTTTGTCCATTGATTAAATCAGATTTGAGAACCCATCTGCCAGAAGATCATTTACTACTTACTAGGCTAATTTAATTTTCTTTCTTTTTTCTTTTTAATTTGAATAGACTAAAAAGAAGGTAAATAAATTATTTTAATATATATATATATATATATATATATATATATATATATATATATATTTTTTTTTAAATTAATAATTTTACTTATTAGCTAATATATAATCTAAGAATTAAATTTAAGATGTAGTATAAGTTTAGAAGATCCAATATTCTCACTACCATTTTTTATTATTACCAATGTTATTACTACTTTTTCACTGTTAGATCAGGAGAGCGAAATGATAAAGTTAAATGAAATTATAATCTAATCATAAAAAAAGTGATAGTTAAAAAAAGTTTTCACCGTTATTATAAATATATTTTTAAAGTAATAAATTAACATGTTAAATAACTTTAAGATGAAAGAGATGAAAAATAACCCACCACATTGCCCACTGTGCTCAAACCCGTCGCCACCGTCGGTACAACCGCCTACCACGACGATTCTGAGCTTATAAACACAGATCCCACCGCTGCTACTCCAGTATGCAAGGCCCCAGCTATTGCCGGAAAGCCTGGCTTTTGCTGGGTTTGCGGCGGGGAGGTTTCGGTGACAACCGTCATGATCATTGGAGTGTAGACAACTTGTTCCCGGTGAAAGTTCCGGTGGCAGTTGCTAACTGCACAAAGCAACGACGCCCCGACGAGCTACCCTCAATGTTAGGTTGCAGAAACTCATAGCAACCATCTCTGGCTACTTTGCCGAGTGATATTGAGGAAGAGAGTGGCGTGGTGGGAAAAGAGAGTGAGAGGAGCGGCAAGCAGTAATGGGAAGGGAGAAAGTAAAGCTTTTCTGGAAAAAATCGCAGAAAGATTCACATTTTTCTAAAAAAATAATTAAAATAATAAAGGGGAGGAGGGGTGACATGTAGGCTGACACACAGGATACAAATTACATAAGGTGTCATGATTTTAGTGGTCAGCGCATAAATGAGTTGGTGCACTCGTTGCACCCAAGAATATCTCTCGTCTCGATCCTTCAATTTCGTCTACAACGTTCGTCCGTCCTCCACGTGTCCCACCTCGTCTTCTCTGGACGCCACGAGACTCCCCTCGCCTCCATGTGTCACACACCCTCCCGAAAATTCTTCTTCGGCATATAAACCCAATCACCGAACAACAATCAGTCGAGAATCAAAACCGATCGACGACGTAGGAAGTAATATGGCTAGCGACGGGAGCGAAGAGTTCAGGCTGGTGTCTCCGACGATTAGCAACGAAGGAAAAATCCCGAGGCATTACACCGACGAAGGACAAGGCGCCAAGAGGAACGTGTCTCCGCCGTTAGAGTGGTACAACCTGCCGGAGGGAACCAAAACCCTGGCTCTCGTGGTGGAGGACATAGATGCTCCCGATCCGGAGGGGTCGATCGTGCCCTGGGTGCACTGGGTAGTGGTGAACATCCCGCCGACGGTGAAGGGGCTTCCGGAGGGATTCTCCGGCAAGGAGTAGGAGGCCGGTGGAGACTATGCTGGCATCAAAGAAGGGAATAACGACTGGAAAATCCCTGGCTGGCGTGGCCCCAGGTTGCCTAATCATGGACATAGGTTCGAGTTCAGGCTTTACGCTTTGGACGATGAGCTCCATCTCGGTAACAAGGTATTATAACCAGCTTCTACATATACACACACTACTTCGGATTTAGATCAGTTGATTTTTTAGAATAAAAAAATTAAATAAATCGTTTTATTTGTTTTATAGATTTTAGAGAGAGAGAGTGTGTGTATGTATATATATAAATTCCTTTAGTTAGGCTGATCTCTGATTTATAAATTGATGAATATATAATATATTAGATTAAGTATAATACTTTTTGATTTTATATATTTACTTAATTTAATTAGATTAAGGAGGTTAATATAATATATTTTTTTTTTAAATATCAAAGCTATATACTTTAATTTCCTCATTTTCTCCTTTAATTCTCCTAGATTATTGATAAAGAACTGACATACAAAAATAAATTGTGAAATGACTCATAAATATGAAAAATACCTCCGGCATTCATATATTTTTCGTATATGAGAAAATGATTGACAAAAATAATTTTTTTTAGAGGTTAAGGAAGCTAAATAAATTAATGACTATTAATTAATCATAATATATATGATATATTATTATATTATATATCAGTTTATAAGTTAAAAGTTTTAATTAGTCTAGATAAAAAAAAAATGATAAATTTAGTTTTATTAATCTCTAAAAAAAAATCAACTTTCTTGTGTTAATCACTGTCACTGGAGGAGTATCATATTTATTATCAAAATCAACTCCTTAAATATATTTTTATTAAGACCACGGGAGCATATTTTTCTTGATCAAAATCTGATTGTGATGGTTCTTGCATGTGTAACGCCTCAATTTCATCACCCAAAAACTTGACCAAAATATTTGAAATACCTTCAATAAGGATTTTCGATATCCAGATCACTAAATTACGTAACCTTTCAAAAATAAAATTCATAATTCATATTCAAAATAAATTTCCAAGAATGTTTCAGAGTTTAGTACAAAGCGGAAGTCTTAGGTTCATGGCAAATAAAATAACATAACATAAACCATAGGAGCACAATAGAGCCTCCAAAGCTTACTGCATAGGTGCCTTTCCTTGTTCTCTACTAAAATATTCACCTGAAAATTGTTAATATGGGATGAGATTTCCACATCTCAGTAACTACTGAATATTTCCACCGTACACAAGTAAATAATGTATGACAAAAAGGCATAAACTAATTTCATAAATATAAGTATATACCATACTTTCTCTTACAAAGATTATTTGCAAAAGTAATCATTATGTCGAATTACGAATTATGCAATGCTATATGCAAAATGCAGCCTCCCTTATATCTTCACCTCCCTTATACCGCTGACTGGAGCCATAGACTAACACATAGTCCAATAGAAACTCATCAATTTGACTGAATGGTTCCAAGCTCACCAAACTTAAGATACACCTGGCCAAAGGTATAGAGCTTAAATCTGGACTATGGCTCCCCTCCTTTTAAAATAACAACTAAGGAGGTGTCACATGTCCCACAACTCCAATGCAATCCCGGCCAAAGGAAATACATGGAAGAAGGGGCCCTGAAAAGTACCATCCACTGTGCACCGAGTGGTGGCATAAGATCATATCATATCAATTCCTCCAAACTCCAACCCATTACATTACATCCGCCATGATAAATGCATTCATTCAAAATAATACACTATTACTGAAAACAATTTAATATGTCAATATGTATATTCGTGATCAGTATATCAGCACGTATAAGTGAATAGTAAAATACAGTATGCATACGTGAATAGTAAAATAAGGCATCCATACGTGAATAGTAAATATGAATGGTAAAATACTTTATGTATACATGAATAGTAAAATACGGTATGTATATATGAATAGTAAAATATGGTATGCATACGTGAATAGTAAAATACAGTATGTATACGTGAACAGTAAAATACAGCATGTGGACAGTAAAAATGAATAGTAAATACGGTATAAATACGGTATGAATAGTAAATCAGTACTGTACGCGTAAATATAACCTCCATATGAAATACAGATTTGCAAATTCAAAGTTCCCACACTAGATCTTAAACCTTATAAATCATAAAATATTTCGTACATATAATCTTATCAAAAATAATAAATAAATAGATATTTATAATCATACATAATTCACAAGTATAAGGAAGAATATTCAGAGTTACCTGGTACTCGCTAATTTCCAAATAATCACCAAAAGACTCTCAAATAATTAACACCTTACTCTCCTCCCCTCTCTTATCTCTCTCTCGCTCTCATCTGCGGTGTGTGTGTTTGTGCAGGTGGTGGGGGGTATTTATAGGAAGGAAAATCCCCCCCACCGATTAATTAAGGGAAAACGGTGCCCCCATCGTTGAATAATCTGAGCGTAAACTGCGGCACCGCGCACCTCTTCTCAAAATTTCAAAGCCTTCAGCACCTTCTCTCTTTTAAAATTTTCAAACGTGGGCCCCACATTTTTTTTTTAACAATTCACGTGAATGTGCGGCGGACGAAGAATTTTTTTTTTGCCGTGGGACCCGCATGGTACTGTACAAATAGTAAATCACTATGCAGAAATACTATTTACGGGTCCTACAAAATACTAATTTTAAATTTGTCACTTTCTAAAAATAGAGCCTAGTAGTCTTCCAAAAATAGCCTTATTCTCAAGACTTTAGGTCCAAAATTCAGGATGTTACAGCATGCATATATGAATCGATACTGTAAGGAAGAAGTTGTGAGATTTGATTGATGTTATTTTCTGATGTGGTTTTTCTGCGGGACTGGGTGGAATATACAGGTGACGAAGGACAAGGTTATGGAGGCGATAGAAGGGCATGTGCTTGGGGAAGCGACGTTGGTGGCTAAATTCTGACGTTTCTATCTCATTTCTAAACATTCAGATAACTGTGTTGGATTCTGTATATATGTGTTCACTTGATTAGAGTTTTTGTACTGATTTTGAAATGTGACTTCTATAATTATATACTATGTCATCATTTTGATAGAGTTGAGTTGTAAGATGTTTTTCAAATAATAAGGTTATAAAAAAACTAATAGCCTTCGATGCACAACAGCGATCTGAGTGATAAACTCATTCTTCTATCAAAGCATTCTCATCGAATAATAAACTCTATTAGCTCATAAATAATAAGGATGTACGTTAAAACATACACAATTAAATGTGCCACCAAAACAAAAACTTTATGCATATTTTCCTGCAGTTGAGTATTCAAAATATATCAAAACGTGTATAAAGCTTAAGAAAAATGTGCTAAAACAAAACGAAATTTTAGAGATTAACACTCACATTGATGAGCTCATGTTGGTAGGGGGCTTTTTCGACCCGCCTTGCCAAACCACAACCCAAGGCAGGCCAGCAACCAGCTTGTATAACTAGCTCTATCTCTTAGTGAGGACTCAATACTTGATTTGCTATGTTAGGAAAGATTATGGTGTTATTTAGGCAAGAAGAATGTCTCTATTGATTTCCTTGTCCATTTAATTTCTCTATCATATCAAACCAGCTTTCAATTGTTGAGATATAATACTATGTAAAAATATTGTTATGATATTAAATATAATAAAAATATATCATGCTACACTATTCACATCAAAATTTAAAGCATAAATGTACTTATTTTTTATTATTTGATGCTTAATATTTTAATAATCTTTCTGTAGAATAAATTTAAACCACTGAAACTTAATCTAATGATGAAGATATTGAATAAAGAGAGAAATAAATAGTGACATTCTTCTCCCATGTATTTAGGCGGGACTTTTTTTTTTTTTTTTTGGATATATATAAAAGAGGAGAGGGTGAATCCCATTTTTTTTTATATATATAAAAGATGGCTTGAAAGCCTACATAATTACCACAAACATTATAAAGAAGATGAAATTAATCTCAAACACTCTTGATCAATCCATGCTCTTAAATGCATAGGACAAGTGTTAAAAATAGAAGACTTGGAAATACCCGTCTTAGCTCAAGCGTCAGCTATCCGGTTAGTCTCCCTTGGTACTTGACCTGCCATGACTTCCCAATCCCAGCGCAACATAGTCTTGATTCTAGATACTTGGAGACTATCCGAATTGACTAGCTCCCTTGTAATTAATCTAATGACTTCAGCTGCATCAGACTCAACAACTAGCTTCCTTATACCCAGGTCCCATGCTAATGATAATCCCTCAATAACAGCCCAAAGTTCAGCTGATAAAACATCACAAATCCCAATACTTTAAGAGAATCCAGCGACCCACGAGCCTATATCATCCTCAAAATCCCACCATAGCCCGCCTTCGAAGATCCAAAGCTGACAGCACCATCCACATTGAATTTCCACCATCCTTTTTCAGGTTTTTTCCAGCATGGGGTAAGCAAGGTTCCCAAGCTAACCTGATCAGAGAAAGAATCAGAACATATAGATATTGCTTCCATAGGTGAAGAACCACGCTTTCAAGGTTACAAGGTCAAGAGAAGTTAGCTTCAAAAATAGATTGGTTTCTCCAACTCCACAATTTCCAAAGGGCCACAGCAAAAATAAATTTCCAGAATAGCCCCACATTCTTTCCTATCTTCCCTTTGAGATTCATTGCAATCCAATCCCTTAAACCAGCCAGAAAAAATGAGGGAACAAACTTGGGTTGAATAAGTTTCAACCACATTGCCTTAGCATAAGGGCAATCTCTTAATATATGCAAGACATCCTCAATGCCATCAACACACAGCCCACAGTTAGGTGACGACTGGGACCAAGAATTACGTCACAGGTTTGTAGGTAATTTGTTTAAGGTTGTCCTCCAGAGGAATACTTTGATTCTCTCAGCTCCCTCCCATTTCCAAATATCCTTGAAAATTTTCTGCTTCAAATGAGGGGGATTTTTTTCCACCAAGAAATAGGCACTTTTGATAGAAAAAATCCCATCACCAGTAGCTCCCCACACCATAATATTTGAACCTGCATCCTCTCTAGGTGGGAGAGTTGCACCAAGTCTAAGAAGAATATTAGGATCCACCAAATTAGAGAGAGCATTCAAGTCCCATATCCCTCCAGTAGCCCAATCAGCCACATTAGACATATTTTCCTCATTAGATAGCTGTCTTAAACAGAAATCTTTAATGCACCCACCCTCAATCAGCCATTGGTCATTAAAGAAATTAACCAATTTCCCATCTCTAACTCGCCATTTAGAACCCAAGGTCACAATATCATTTTGCGAACAAATAAACTTCCATACCTTTGAGTCTCCTGGCCAATAAGTCAGTAAGGATTCACTCTCTCTTTTCATATATCTTTGTTGAAGAATTTCAGCCCAAAGCCCCGCTTCACCGATAGTGAGTTTCCAAGCAAGCTTTGCCCCGCAGGCTCTATTCATAGAGGAAAGTTTACGGAACCCAATCCCTCCATACTCCCGAGGCCTAGTGATTTGATCCCAGCCTATTGGGTGGAACCGCCTAGCCAAATCAATGTGTCCCCAAATAAAATTACGCTGCAATCTCTCTACCTCATAACACACGCTATTCGGAATTTTAGCAACATGCATAGGATAAAGTGGAATGGTGCTTAGGACTAATTTAGCCAAAGTAATACGCCCTGCAACAGAAAGACAATTAACTTTCCACACTGCTAATTTTGATCTAACACGATCTATAATATACTGAAATGTATCTTTCGCCTTCCTGTTTCTGGTGAGGGGGAAACCAAGGTATCTCTCGATTTCATGAGTAATTTGCATTCGGGATAAGTCACAAATATTTTGCTTTGTTTGAAGGGACACCCTTGGAGAGAAGAATATCAAGGATTTAGAGCAATTAATTTTCCCCCCTAAGCCTTCATAAATAGTTCAAGACAGTTTATCATGGTAGTCGCTTGCTGCTCAGTCGCCACGTCAAACAAGAGAAGATCATCAGCAAAAAGAAGATGGGAGATTCTTGGACCATCTCTAGAAATATAGATAGGCTGCCAACTTCCATCCTCAACTGCATCACAGATTATATGAGATAGTTTATCCATGCATAGTACAAATAGCAAAGGAGAAAGGGGATCTCCTTGTCTCAACCCCCTGGTGGGAGTAAAGGACTCCGTTTTAGATCCATTCCATATAACATTGTAGGTCACAGAAGAAATGCAGGTCATAATGAGGTTAATAAAAACACTATCGAATCCTGCTTCCAAAAGCACCTGTCTCACAAATTCCCAACGTATATTATCATAAGCTTTTTCTAAATCCACCTTCATAGCCAAGAGCCCCTTTCTACTTCTATTTTTGCTCATTATATGAAGAATCTCTTGCCCAATTATGATATTATCTTGGATATATCTCCCCTTAAGCAACCTCTCCAATTCCTCATGCAAATTAATTTCAAGGTTACATAAGAAAGCAGACAGGGGGTAGGCAAGGGGGTAAGCAGGAGACTTTTGAATGCCATTTAATCTTGCTAAGATGATTCTTTTTTGTTTTTCAACATAGCCAAAAACATCCTTATTCCAAATTCCAACAGACTCTTAAAACTTAGATAGAGACAAACTGGAATCTTCCTCAGCAACCCACGAAATGTTAAGAAATTCCTTGAAATTATCATGCTTGGTCCACATAGCCTCAAAGCGAAAAATCTTACACATTATAAAGTGAATCCCATTTAAATTCAAGTCCAAAAGAAGATTTTTAATTTGGGCCCACATTGTAAGGCTACATTTGCAATTTTTAGTCCTAGAAGGGCACAGGCAAGTTGTAAAGCCCAGCCCCAATAGATCTCAAAAAACAAAAACCAACATCACTTGCTTGCTTCCCTTCTGCCCACCACACTGGCAATACCACAATAGGCACAATAAGCCCATTGCGATGCGGGATAGCGGATAAGTGACTTATTTTCTTTATGAATTTTATAGAAATAATTTAGGATAAAAATTATTTTGTAAATTTGATTTGTATTTAGATTTTTGGTGACAAAAATGACCTTTTTCTAAACTAAAAGTGTATTTTGATCATTATTTAAAAAGTTAATTGAGATAAAAAATGATTGAAAAAAACATGAATCTTATTGAATAATATATATATATATATATATATATATATATATATATATTATAGGAAAAAGTATTTCTTCAGTCATTAGAGATAACTTATCTTCAATGACTCCTAAAACTACATTGTTTTCAATTAATGAAGGATGTGTTTGTAATTTTAATCGAATTAATGAAGGATGAAAAATTACCGAAAACCCTCATTAATCCAAAACGATAAAAAATGACATAATTTTGAGGGTTACTGGAGATAATTTATCTCCAGTGACTAGAGAAATCCTTTACTCAGATAAGTTATCTCCGGTGACCCTCAAAATTACATTGTTTTAGATTAATGAAGGGTACTTTTGTAATTTTGTTTATTTTTATCATATAAATTTACTAAAACACTTTCATTAATTCACTTAAAATTACAAATACACTATTTATTAATTCAAAACAACGTAGTTTTAGAGATTACTAGAGATAACTTTATATCCAGTGACTAGAGAAACACTTTTCCCATATATATTATTGTGATAACTGAAGATAAAAATTTAAATTTAAATTTGACAAAAAATTAAATTATTATTGAAAAAATTAAAGGGAAAAGGATTTCTCCTGTCACTAGAGATAAAGTTATCTCCAGTGAGCCCAAAACTACGTCGTTTTGGATTAATGAAGGGTGTGTTTGTAATTTTAGGTGAATTAATGAAGGTTGTTTCCGTAATTTTGTTTATCTTTTTATCATATGAATTTTACCGAAACACCCTTCATTAATTTACCTAAAATTACAAATATATCCTTTATTAATCCAAAACGACATAGTTTTGAGCTCACTAGAGATAACTCTATCTCCAGTGACAGGAGAAATCATTTACCCAAAATTAAAAACACTAAAATCTTTTCCTTAATTAAATATATTTCAAAACACTAGAGCCCATAACCTTCTGCTTCTACCGATGCCACTAGCATTGGAAATACCCCTATAACAAACAAAGAGCAAATCATTTTTACTTCACACCAGTAAAAAGTGATCGTTCCACCTCCTCTAATTCCCTCCACTTCCTCCGCACCCCCCCCCCCCCCCCCCCTCTTTTTTTTTTTCTCCCCCGAATGTGACTGAAAATCTCCTCAGCTAATGCCACCAAATTCATCTTCAAATCGTCTTCGTCATTACCAACATCTCACCGAAACAAGCCCGGTTTAAAAAAACACAACAACTAGCAATCGGCGCTGGTGATGATGAAGCTCGATCTCACCGGTGACAATTTTCTTTTTTAAAGAAAAATATCAAGTTCAGGTCACTTATTTTACTATGCCATCTTTCCAAATAAGCAAACTAAAGATCAGAGAACGAACACCTCCCACCGGCCAACCACAGACGGACGGCGACGAGTTTGAAGATCAGAGAAGGAGACCCAACGGCGACTCACTCCGTGCATGCAAGACACGAGAACGGCTCCAATTTCGGACTTTTCTGTGACTGGGACTGTGAGGTACTACCTCCTTGCGATCCTAATTATAAGACATAGTTGACTTTGTTTGAAGAGATTAAGGAAGCTAAATAAGTTACCTAATCATTTTATATATTGTATATCTTGAGATTATATATTAGTTTATTAGTCAAACTAATTAGTTTGAAGAAAAAAATAAAAATACTCTAAAGTAATTTAATTAACTTCCTTAATTTCTCTAAAAAAATCAACTATGTCTTATAATTAAGATTGGAGAGAGTATGAAAGAAGAGAAGAGGAGTATTATCGCAGGACATGTTCTCGTCGGGTCGGCCCTCAACGCTTTCCCAAAAGTCCCTAAATATTCAGCTTATACAATTGCGTCATAATTATGAATGGTGGGGAAATTGGTTGGGGATCAGATTGGAGCACTTCTAAAAACATTTATCAAAGTAATTCACGCCACCAGTGGCAAAACATTGTTAACGCCACTGGGTGTCAACATTAATTGACGTCTGAAAGGCATCAATTAATTGATTAATTGATGACTAAACGTCAATTAAAAGACGCAAAGGTTTCATTTTTTAAAAAAATATAATTTTATAATTATATTTTAAATTATAAATAATAATTATACTTAATTATAAATAATAATTTCACTTAATAATTAAAAAAATTAAAATTTATTATTAAATATATCATTTAATAACCTCCTTAAATTTGTTTTTAGCTAGCTATTTTTTTTAAAAAAATTTAAAGACTGTCCTTCGGAATTATGCGTAGAGTGTCAGAATAATTATAACGTCCTTCTGGATGCCAAACCAGAACTATTTTACACATTCACAATTATTACAGTGTCCTTCTGAAATTGACTGGGGATTAAAATAAAAGGTAAGTTTGATCATTTTATATTTTTGGTTCTTCAAAAAATGACAGATTAGGTGGCATGTAGCACAAGCCTAACACATTCACTAATTTGATTAAGTTGGGAATTGGATTAGTGAATGTGTCAGACTTGTGCTACATGCCACCTAATCTGTCATTATTTGAAGAACCAAAAACAAAAAATGATTAAACCTACCTGTTATTTTAATCCCCAGTCAATTCCAGAAGGATGCTATAATAATAGTGAATGTGTAAAATAGTTCTGATTTGACATCTAGATAGACCCGTTATAATTATTCTGACACTCTGCATATAATTCCAAAAGACCGTCTTTAATTTTTTTTTTTTTTTTAAAAAAATGAGTAGCTAGCTAAAAACAAACTTAAGGGGTTATTAAATTATATATTTTATAATAAATTCTAATTATTAATTAAAATTATTATTTATAATTAAATATAATTATTATTTATAATTTAAAATATAATTATAAATTATATTTTTTTAAAATGACGCCTTTAAACAACAATTAAATTGATGCCTAAAGGCGTCTTTTAATTGACGTGTCAATTAATGTTGACGCCCAGTGGCGTCAACAAAAAGGTGTTAATTAATATTGATGCCATTTGTGTGTCAACAATGTTTTATTATTAGTGGCATAAGTCAAATTGTAAATTTGACTGCATTACTCTATTTCCAGGAGTGCTCCAATTTAGTGTTTTTTTTGTTTTTGGGGTTTTTATTTTAGTCAATTTCTCATGGATGGTGACTAGACCTTCATTCAATAATTCCTTGAATTTAAGACCTCATTTTAACCGGGGATATTTCATACTTCATTCCCATATTGGTTAATTTAATTTTCGTAAATTAAATTTAGTTTAAAAAATTCGTACAACAATTATAACCTATAAATCTGAAATTTCTGAAATTTCAGTTTTATAATAAGTCAGTAAATTATGAATCATATGTTTTGTTTAAAAAATAATACCCCAAGTAAAACACTATACCGCTTTTGATTTGTTTTAATTATTATTTAAAGAATATTACATTTATATTATAATAGATGAAAGTTAATTAGTTTTAACAATCTTACCCTAACTTTAAAAATAGTTTGTCACACTTTTAATAAAAATTGAACGTAAAATTGATAACTTAGATCAAGTCTCAGATGTCTTCTTCCCCTTAATATTAACACCTGAATTCCTGCCTGAAAAATAAATAAGGACGGAGTGAGTTATAAAGACTCAGTAACCACCATATCTAATTTAACAAGTATACAAGAAGCAATTACAAGATAGTTAAGCGGGCCAATTGTTCATTTGTGTGTGTGTGTGTGTGTGTGTGTGTATATATATATATATATATATCATTAACTTTGAGTAATTAGCCAAACCAATTAATAATTCAAAATTATTCATTATGCATGTAACTCTCTCAACCCTCCTTATAACCTCCTTATAACCGCTGACAGAACCCATGGACTACAATATAATAGGTTTAATCTCTTTGACAAGATTATTCCAAACTCACCAATGATGAGGTGTAGCTCGGCTAAAGGCTATAGAACTCATATCGGATCATAGGTTCCCTTTCCTTCGATATGGAAAGGTGTCATTGTCCCAAGGGCTGACCCTAATCCCGGCCAAAGGATTAAGATGATACCAAGGACAATATCCGGCCATCCACTATGTGCTCAGTGGCGACAATACCACGTAGTATAAAATCAATCTCCTACCATCCAAAACACCTCAATTTGCAGTTAAATATCACAATTTCCAATATCAACAATTTACAGTTATGTTTGATAATCACATCGTGTATAAAATTTCATAATTACAAAATAAACAATTTTAATCATAACAACATAAACAAATATGCCCACTTAACTAAAATTTATCTTCAAACAAATATCTCATATATATACATTTTCAGAGGTAACAAACTATAATATATTCATATCATTTAAATATATAAGCATACGCTTATAATCACCTCATCAAGTATACAAGAAAAATTGGAAAGTGGTTACCTCAGGTTCTTGACACAACACTAACCGTGAGAGAAATCAGTCCCTTTTAAAAATAAATATATAATTATATGTAAATAGAATTAACAATAATCACTAATTTCATAATTAAATAATTAATTAAGCTATTATCTCTCTTTAGTTTTCCTAAAAAATGACAATTTATCTATTCCTCAATTTTTAACCTAAGAATAGCTTTTATAATTAAAAACTAATTTATTAAACAATCTCCAGACCTCCAAATACTCATTATCATATCAATACTAATTTAAAAGATTATGATTTTGAATTGAAGTAGGTGATGATGGTATCATGAGATATAAAGGTAGGGTTTGTATCCCTAATGATGAAAAAGTTAAAATTTGCATCTTGGAGGAAGCGCATCAGAGTAAATATACCATACATCCAGGAATCACCAAAATGTACAATGATTTAAAGCGAAATTATTTGTGGCCTAGAATGAAGAGAGCTGTGACAAAATTTGTCTCCTACTGTTTGACTTGTCAGAAGGTCAAGATTGAACATCAGAAGCCACCGGGGCCGTTACAGAGTTTGGATGTGCCAACATGGAAGTGAGATAGTATATCTATGGATTTCATCATGGGATTGCCGATGACACCTAGGAACCATAATGCCATTTGGGTTATAGTTGATCGTTTAACCAAGTCGGCCCATTTCTTGCCCATTCAAACTGATTATACAATGGAACAATTTGCTCACCTATATGTGAAAGAGATCGTCAGATTACATGGAGTGCTAGAAAGCATTATCTTTGATAGAGATTCGAGGTTCACATCAAATTTTTGGAGAGCTTTGCATCGAGCCATGGGTTCAAAGCTGAAATATAGCACAGCTTATCATCCACAAACTGACGGACAGACCGAGAGGACTATCCAGACCTTGGAAGATATGTTGAGAGCTTGTGCTATTGAGTTAAAAGGAAGTTGGGATAATCATTTTTCATTAGCCGAATTTGCTTATAATAATAGCTACCATGCAAGTATTCAGATGGCGCCTTATGAGGCATTATATGGCAGGAAGTGTAGATCGCCGTTGTGTTGGACAGAGTTGAGTGAAAGGACGATTATTGGCACGGATTTTGTGGATCAAATCACCGAGAAAATTGAAATGATTAAGAAGAAGTTATTGGCAGCTCAAAGTAGGCAGAAGAGTTATGCAGATCAACGACGACGACCCTTGGAATTCCAGGTTGGCGACCATGTGTTTTTACGTGTCATACCAATGACAGACATTGGAAGATCCATTAAAGCCAAGAAGTTGAGTCCAAGATACCTAGGTCCATATGAGATTCTTGCAAGAGTTGGTGAAGTAGCATATCAAATTGCTTTGCCACCGCAGTTGACTGGAGTTCATGATGTGTTTCACGTGTCGCAATTAAAGAAATACCAGCTAGATCCCTCGCACATCATCGAGCCAGAAAAAGTTGAACTTCGAGAGAATTTGACTTATCGAACAGAACCAGAGCAAATAGCAGATGTGAAGGATAAGCAACTACGGAACAAGACTATTCGACTTGTAAAAGTCATATGGAAGGGAATCGCTCCCGGAGATGCTACGTGGGAGATTGAAGAAAAGAATGCGATAATTTTATCCTCATCTATTTGACTAGATAAGTAGAATTTACTTGAATTGAATTTTGGGGACAAAATTCTTTTTAGGTGGGGAGAGTTGTAATATTCTTTAAATAATATTTTTTTTAAAAAAATAATTAATAAAAAAAGGGAAGAAGAGAGAACACAAAAATAAAAAGTATACATTGTATACTTTTGTGGCAGGTACGTTGCCACCATAATGGGGAAGAGGATTTTCTCATAATCTTCTTTCTCATTTTTTCTCATTAGCATTATATGGGCCATTGATTGGGAAAGTGAGAGAAAAGTTAAAGTGGTATTGTGATTGATTAGATTAATATGATTTAGAGATGATGAGGGATAATGAGAAAGAGATTATGAGAAAAACCTAACTCCCATAATGGTGGCAGCCACCTGCCACACTAACGTGGCATGGAGAAAGTATTATTATCATTATATTTGAAAAAAAAAAAATATTCCCTCAGCTCACCGCCTTAATGAACCGCCATTAATCACCTATATATATCTATTAAGATATTGTATGTGTGTCAATTAGTGTATGTGTGTGTAAGGGAGCGTGGGAACCGGAGAAAAAAATTAGGAGAGCAAGAGAGAGGGGAGGAGGAAAACGGTGAAATAGGATAGAGGAGAAAATCTATTCAAGTTTTAATGTACATTATTTATTTTATAAGATTATTTAGGTAGTTAAACTATTTTTTTTTAATAAACTTTCTTCATGAAAGTTGTTCTACGTATTTTTCTCTTTCTAATGAAGATAATATAGTATTGATTAGTGAAAATTTTAGGATTAAAATATTAGTAAAGTTTTGAGTTTTGATAATAGAAAGCTGTATATATGTTAAGCATAATTAATAAATAACTTTAATCGGCTTATATTTTTTATTTGCTTACTGGAGGAATTTAGAGTTATTTTCTATCTGAATGAATTTAGATTTGTGTCATATAAGATATTTTTACCGATTAAATGAGAATCTAAGCATTTATTTGGATTACTAGAAATATTATTTAAAGTTTAATCGGTTAGTTTTGATAAATTTTGATTTACATGAAATTATGAATTGGGATTTGAGATTTTAAATTAGTATTGATATGATTATGAGTATTTGGAGGTCTGAAGATTGTTTAATAAATTAGATTTTTATTATAAGAGCTAGTATTAGGTTAAAAATTGAGGAATAGATAAATTATCATTTTTTTAAGGAAAAACTAAAGAGAAATAAAAGCTTAATTAATTATTTAATTATGAAATTAGTGATTATTGTTAATTCTATTAACATATAATTATATATTTATTTTTAAAGGGACTGATTTCTCTTACGATTAGTGTTGTGTCAAGAATATGAATTGAAGTAACCACTTTCTAATTTATTTTGTATACTTGTTGAGGTGGTTATAAGCGTATGTTTATATATTTAAAAGATATGAATATATAATAGTTTGTTATCTATGAAAATGTATAATTGTGAGATGTTTGTTTGAAGGTAAATTTTTAGTTAAGTGGGCATAAATTGTTTATATTGTTATGATTAAAATTGTTTATTTTGAAATTATGAAAGTTTATACACAATATTGATTATTGAATATGACTGTGTATTGTTGATGCTGCAAATTGTGATATTTCACTGCATATTTAGGTGTTCTGGATTGAGATGAGATGTGATGGTAGGAGATTGATTTTATACCACGTGGTATTGCCACCACTAAGCACACAGTGGATGGCCTGATATTACCTTTAGTATCATTCTAATCCTTTGGTCGGGATTAGGGTTAGCCTTTAGGACAATGACGCCTTTCTATATTTGAAAGAAAGGGAATCCATGGTCCGATATGAGTTTTGTAGCCTTTGGCCGGGCTACACCTCGTTATTGGAGAGCTTGGTGCAGTCTTGTCACAGAGATTACGCCTATTATATTGTAGCCCATGGATTCTGTCAGCGGTTATAATGAGGTTATAAAGATGGTTGAGGGAGTTACATGAATATTAGAATAATTTTGAATTATTAATTGGTTTGGAAAATTATTCAGAGCTATTGATATACGAATGGATAATTGGCCTGCTTAACTATCTTGTAATCATTGCCTGTATACTTTTTAAATTGGATATATGGTTACTGAGTCTTTGTGACTCACCCCGTCATTATTTATTTTTTGGCGAGAATACCAAGGGGAAGAAGGCATCTGAGACTTGATCAGAGTTATCAATCTTATATGTCTCTTTTGTTTACATGAGTATAGGTTGATGTATATTGCCAAACTTTAGGGCTTTTTTGGTACATTGCTTATTTTGATCATTCTGCGTACTAAAACTCATGATATAAACAATGACTATTGATATGAATTTTATAATGGAATGCTTTATTTTGATTGGAATTAAGTACGTTTGGGTATAAAATAATTATAGAAATGATAATTTTAGGAGGATGTTACAATAAAGGCATTGGAATACCTCCACTTAATAAAAAACCATGGTTGCTATGTAATAAGCAAAAAGCTGATTTTTTATATCCTTCTTATTTTGGTAGTTGTTTTCACTTTCTTTGTACATAAATATATAGACACACATATATGTAATAAGCAAAAAGCAGATGAATCTTTCAAATGCAACATTCATCCACTTGTAATGTCATTAAATGGTGCTTTGCCATTCTAAAATTAAGATGGGCAATCCTTTAATTTGAAGCCCTTCATCCTACCTCGTCAAGATTCAAAACCCATATATCGTGGTATGTTGCCTACTCCATAACCTTATTATCGATTGTTCTTGACCCATTAGATGAACAACTCAATTCATTCGAACCCCTAAACCCAACTCAAGAAATTCACTGGTACAGAAAAGGGCTTTTAGACTAGATATAGATCGGTTGCAGTTTCGTAAATAGAAAGAACATTTTAGACCAATTCTTTTAATATGAGGTTTAAAATATATTATTTAAACCGGTTTCCCGAACAACCGGTCTAAAAAGTTAAAAATATGTTGATTACTTTTAAGATAGGTTGTTTTGTTTAACCAGTCTAAAAGATGAAACTTTTAAGATCAATTGTTAACATTAACCGGTCTAAAAGATGAGAATTAAAAAGAACATTTATTACTTTTAAGATCGGTTGTTAAGAATAATCGGTCTAAAAGGTAAACTTTTAAGACCTTATTTTGATCATAACTGGTCTAAAAGATTTTCATTAGAACCCTCTTTGTTGTACTAAAAATTGAATTTCATGACACTTTCTTCGTCTCTTAATGTTTGTGAGCCCACCCCTCTCCTCTTGTCTTCTTCTTCTAGTCCCACAGCCATCTGTCTTCCTCTCTTCTAGGCATCATCCCCTTCCCTCACCCCTTCAACCTTTGGCTTCCTGTCTTTGTCAACCAAATCCTTCTTTCTTGGGGGCTAACATTTTCAAACGTATATTCAGAACTCTCTCCTGGTTGCTATTTTAATTTATAACTAAAATTAATAAAACCACAGTTAAAAAAAAGTCAACAGAACCACAAATTTCACTTTAAAAGAAAATAGAAATAATGAGACACATGGAAAAAAAAATATAAGACAACATTTTAAATTAAAATACATGCACTTTTAAAATATTTTCTAACCTAAATGTAGAATATAGTTCAGAGCTAGAATATGGTTCTAAATGCAAGATTATTTTTTTCCAATTTTATCTAGCATAATTATTATTTTTTTAAAACTAATCTGTCTAACTTATAAAATAATATATAATATAAGCAATAACTTTTGATGGTATACAAATTTAATGTACTTTTTTTGTTTTTATTCTCATATAATTACATGTCTTCCTTATATCTTTTTTTTACACTCATTTTCTCTCATATATTTTCCTATTCATTCTCTCTCACCCCCATCATCTTTATAAATAATTAAGGGTATGTCTGGAAAAAAAATTATATTTCCTACAGACTTATTGCTTTTTAAAGTAATTTTAATCAACACTTTTTTGAATGATTTTAATCAACACTTTGATCTATATGATTTGGTGAGTTGTTGGTTCTGTATAGGATATGATGGAAGGAGCCAGCACATTATTTAATTGGGTTAAGATGTATTTTTGTTCTTAAAGTATGCGCTCATGAGCAATTTTACCCCTGAAGTTTCAAACATAGTAATGTTGCCCCTAAAGTTTAAAAATGGAGCAATGTTTCCCGTCCGTTAAAAATCCTGACGGTCAACGTTAGGGTTTTTAACGGAGGGGCAACATTGTTCCGTTTTTAAACTTTAGAGGCAACATTGCTCCAAAAAAAAAGTAACAATTTTGCCTCTAAAGTTTCAAAACGGAGCAATGTTGCCTCTCCGTCAAAAACCCTAACGGTTAGTTGACCGTTAGGGTTTTTAACGGAGGGACAACATTGCTTCGTTTTGAAACTTCAGGGGCAACATTGCTACGCTTGAAACTTCAGGGGCAAAATTGTTCCTGGGCGCATACTTTTAAGGGTATGTTTGGTTTGAGAGAATGGGAGGGGAGGGGAAGGAAAGTGGAGAGAGAAAACTTTTCTCTCATCTTTACAAAATTGCCCATAGGTAATTTCCAATATTCCTAAAATATACTCACAATGAAAAAGAATATTCCCTTCATTAATGGCAAAATGGTAAATGTCCTTTCAAAAAAATTTTCCCTCCCTTCTCCTTCCCTCATACTTTTTTTTTTTTTGGTCAACATCCTTCCCTCATACCAAACATAGCCTAAGGGCAAAAATGCACCTTAACCCTATTTAATTGAAAGGGCAACAATTAGAGGTCGTAGCATCCAACGCAACATCCTGAAATATTTTCAGATCTTCTTCATAATGGAATATCTTTAATTTTTTTTAAAAAAATTCCCTTAGTAAAGATAGTCGGAGAAAATCTTTTTTTTTTTTTTGGGGGGGGGGGGGGGGGGTCTATAACACTACAAAGAACTGTTTTATAAGAATTAATAACCCCATTAATTAAGTGTTCAGCTCAGCGGGGTTCAACAATACGCAGAGCAGTACCGTTGAACCCTCACCTCTTTAGTATTTATATTCGATGGTGATACGGGAGAGAGAGCCATACAAATATGTTTCATACAAGGTACATGTTATGTTGATACACACAATATACAAGCTATTAGCTATATATAGCTATATATATATATATATATATATATATATATATATATATGCACACTACTGATGACTCAACTCTCAGCTCTATCTCTCTCTCCCTCTCTTACACCCTCCACAACCTCAAAGTTGAAAGATGCAGTTTAAAAAGCAAGAAAGGGGAAATCTGCAGGATCTGAATGAATGATAAATAATGAAATTGCACAACATGCTTACAAACAGAAACGACTGGAAGTTACTTTACGCACATCTAAACAAATAAACAGTAGCTAATCAACTATCAATCACGCCTACAACTACTTCTTCAGCTTCTACAACTACTACTTCGGAAGATGATTTTCTCCTAAGATCCTTTTTCTCTCATCAGCCTATTTGGGCAATTGATTAAGAAGATGAGAGAGAGATTAAAGTAATATTGTGATTGATTGGACAGATATAATTTAAAGATGACAGGGATAACGAGAAAATAATTAGGAAAGAAACACTTCTAATATTTCTTCTTCATATTCTGCTAATACTTCTTCTTCTTCTTCTTCTACAATTTCTTCTAATACTTCTTTGAACTCCCTCATCGTCCGAACATTTCCTTCTTCGTTGGCGTCTGTTCCTTCAAATTTGGACAATTTCGGCAGCATGAACTTGGCATAGCAGACATAAATCCCAAAGAACACGAGGCTGAGTAATGCCAGCATGAGAAAGTACCTATCCAGGTGACTATTGTTTATGGAATCCTTAATCCACCAATGAAAAATGAATGCACATGGAATGCTGAATAATTTTTCGATCCCCAACAGCATTTCGATGCTCGGATCCACAAATTTCCTCATTGATTCAGGCACCCGATCCTGCACGAAAGTCCTTAGCCCATCTTCTGCAAACCCTTTCATTAGCCCCAGCAGGACAAACTGTGGAGTTAGAATCATGATGCTTACGCGAATAACGTCCTTATATGCCTTTCCAATAGCCATGGACAGCCTATAACGTTCCACTGCACCAGCCGAAATACAGCATAGTACTGACAAAAACATGCCGACGGCCATGCTCCAAATCGGTCCCACCAATTGTTTTCTTCTTTGGATAAATCGAACCACATAAGCAACGAAATTATGGAGTACAAGGAAAACGATAACAGGAACATCCCAAAGACCAACTTTAGAATCCAAGTTGGTTGCTTGCTGAAAAAAGTAAGTGTTACCGGATGCAGAAACCAAACTGTAGGCGAAGAAGGTGAGTCCCAAGGGCATGATAAAAAACAGGCTCTTCACGTCCCGCACTTGCTGCACCGTACAAACCTCTTCTTGTCTCTCTTCAATTTGGTTGTTGTTAATTTTTATAGCGGCCTTGTCCAAGGGCAACAAAAATGATGGATGACGTGGCTTCAAGTGAACCTCGGGATCAACTTCTTCTAAATCATTTGGATCTTCATTTTTACCATTGGAGGAACCATTTTCTCTTATATAAAAGGGATTTTCTGAATCATTGGAAGCTTCAACGTTCCCGTTAGAGGAATAATAACCCTCAGCTGAAGAAGGGTATACCACTCCACGTTTCTTAAAAGCTGCCTTGAAGACCCTATAAATGGTAGAAAGAGGACTACCTGTGGGTCTTTCTTCAGGGTAGTACCAGAAAATGCCACACAAGAATCCTAAATACGCATGCCCCATAACAAGAGACGAAACCCTGAACTTTGTCTCCCAGGCGCTAACGTAGTAGCCCGAGAAAAAGACACCTATAACAATGCCAATTATCTTAGCAGAAGCATTCCAAAGATTGAGAGGTTTATGTAATTCGGTGACAATTATACTCTTTCCCCCTCTATCGATTACTTTGGATTTTAGTTGTCTGACACCAACCCTAGTCGTAATGAAACCTCTCATAAAGGAATGTTTTCTTTCTGGAAGATCCGAAGTCAATTCCATCTGTAAAGGGAATTGAATCCTTTCCAACTCCTTCATATATTCTTTATCTCTCTCATTTTCAGGAGGCATATTCTTTATTTTTTCCCCCAGTTGATAAGAGTGAAAATCACTTGAAATTTTGATTCCGGCTTCGCCTAACGCAATGAGTACTGTTGCGAAAATCGTCTGATAAAGATACAGAGCACCATCAGCATTCCATATTAACATCAAACCCTGCAATTAAAAATATTTTTTCGTTAATTTGATCATTTAAACCTTACATCTCAATGCAATTCTGTACCTCGTTTAACAAATAGGTTAAAAACTTTATAACTTTGGATAACATGCAAATGATATATTTTTCTAATATTTAAGACTGAGAATGAATTAGCCAAAAATTTTAAACTTGCTCATCTCTCTAGCCTGTCATTAGTTTATCCAATACCAACAAATAACGTTACAAAGTAACATACACAGCCAAATCTCTCTTGTTTGGACTTCTCACCAGCAACAGCGGCGGATCGTCTCCCCCAGTGACGGTTGCTTCAAGGTGCTTCGACCTATCTATGTGTTTGGGTTAGTCGGTTGCAACCTCCCATCTATGGTCCTTGGCGTCGACGTTTTGGGATTATTTACTGTTTAAGATTTTTATTTATTTCTTGGATTTTGATTTCTCTAGATCTGGTTCCTAGCATTGTTCTTAGTTGAGAAAAAGGTAGAATGGGAATTGGTGAGGGTTTTTTACCAACATAATATAAAATAAGAAAAAAAATTACCAGAATACTGCGTGTTAGAAATAAATTACCGAAGTACTATGGTCAATGGCGTGCTTGGCAACACGCCACTGAACTCGCGAATCAACACCCGCCACCTGGACGTGGCGGGTGATTTCACACGCCACCTTCATAAAGTGGCGTGCTATACTGCACGCCACAAATGTGGCGTGCTTTTCTTATTTTTTTTAAAAATTAAAATAATATAATTATATTTAAAAATATAAATAATAATTATATATAATAATTTTAATTAATAATTATGAAAATTAAAATATTTAAATTAATTATAAATCTTATGATACAAGACTAATAATTATTAAATTAATTAATTAGTGAATTTGTTATAAATAATGAGATAGATGACTAATTATTTAATATTTTGAATATTAATAATTTAGTATATAAATTGTTAAATATTATTAGCTAAATTTAATTAAATAAATTTGTGAGAATCATAATTATTTATTCTAATTAATTAACATAATAATTAATTAGAAAAATATTTTTAGTTAGGATAAACTTAGTTTGGAGTAAAATAATAATTCAAAAAGTAGAAAATAAATTTAAAAAGAAACAAGTTGCTTCAATTGACAAATTTTGAAACAGAAGCCGAACTCCAAATCTTTTTGTTTTTTCAGAAGAACAAGAACATCAAAAGCTTTATGTGAATTGAAGAGAGAAATGATAGCGAAAAAGCAAGAGCACTGAGAATGCAGAAACTGGCTCGTGTGGAGAATGAGAGGGAGGGATTGACATGAATGGAGTAATCAGCCCCAGTTGATTCATACATTATTTGTTTATTTGTTGTTCACTTTGTTTTCTTAAATTCATTAATTGATTTTGTGTGTAACCACCCATGACAGACTGTGCCTTTATTAATTATTCTATTTTGTGCCTTTATCCTAACTAAAAATATTTTTCTAATTAATTATTATGTTAATTAATTAGAATGAATATTTTTTAGAAAAAAATTCTCTAACTAATTATTAGTTAGAGATTTTTTTCTCTAACTAACTAATTAATTATTCTCTAACTAAGTTTATCCTATAATAATATACAACATATTTCAAATAAATATTTTTATTAATTCAGTAATTATGATTCTCACAAATTTATTTAATTAAATTTAGCTAATAATATTTAACAATTTATATACTAAATTATTAATACTCAAAATATTAAATAATTAGTCATCTATCTCATTATTTATAACAAATTCACTAATTAATTAATTTAATAATTATTAGTCTTGTATCTTAAGATTTATAATAAATTTTAAATATTTTAATTTTCATAATTATTAATTAAAATTATTATATATAATTATTATTTATATTTTTAAATATAATTATATTATTTTAATTTAAAAAAATAAGAAAACCACGCCACATTTGTGGCGTGCAGTACAGCACGCCACTTTATGGGTGGCGTGTGTGACCACACGCCACCTTCCAGGTGGCGTGTGAAATCACCCGCCACGTCCAGGTGGCGGGTACTGATTCGCGAGTTCAGTGGCATGCTGCCAAGCACGCCATTGACCGTAGTACTTCGGTAATTTGTTTCTGACACGGAGTATTCTGGTAATTTTTTTCTTATTTTATATTATGTTGGTAAAAAACCCGAATTGGTGAGGGAGGTGGGTTCCATCGTCATGTGGATGATGGGACTCGGTTTCCCTACTCTTTCTTTTCACGAGAAAGAGCATGAGCGCTTGAGAGTTCGGGACGGTTTATATATTTTTTTTATAGAATTTTATTTTTTAAAAAAATTAAAGTCTTTTTTAATACTAGTCAGTATCTTGAAATATTTTTTTTTAGTCGTATCTGAAATATTTTTTTAAGATTCTCAAATAATTTTTCAAGATAATAAAGCATTTTTGAGTAGCAGTCAATACCCTGAAGCATCTCTTTAGTATCAATTGGTACCCTGAAATACTTTTTTAGGAATGTTTTAAGGTATCAACTGGTACTAAAAAAGATACTTCAGGGTACTGACTGCTACTCAAAAATACTTCATGATCTTAAAAAATTAGTTTTTGATTTTGAAAAAATATTTTAGGTACCAACTGGTATTAAAAAAATACTTAGGATACTGACAGGTACTGAAATATTGAAGTATCTTTTTAATACTAGTTGGTACCTTAAAATATTTTTTAAGATCTTCAAAATAATATTTTAGGGTATTAATTAGTACGAAAAGATACTTTAGGGTACTAAAAAATTCTTGATGATCTTAAAAAATTAATTTTATATACTAACTGATACTAAAACGCTACTTCAAGATACTGACTGGTACTAAAAAAAATCAAAATTTTTTTAAAAAATATTATAAAAAAGAAAAAAAAATGGATGGTCCAACCCGTCCAAATCTCCTAGGCGCTTGCCCTTTAAGGGACGAGCGCCCTCGCTCAGCCTAAATTGAATCCGTGGGTAATGTGTATAACTCTAAATGTATGTTTAGTTTAAAGAAAAGAAGTGAAGACTAATGTTTTGGGCTAATATTAACTCAATACAATAGTCTTTACTCTCTTCCTTCCCACTCCCTCTCCCCTTACCAAACACACCCTCGGTGAGAGAAGGTGAGGTAGATAGCCACAATCAAAGGTGTATCTCTCTTGCTGTGCTCCCTTCCTGTGCCGTCTCTCTCAATTTGTTTTACCTCTTTCTTTTGGACTCGGCTTCAGAGCTCGTCCTGCGGACGAGCTCTCCCTGCTCGTCCGTACGGACGAGATCTGGGCCGTCCAGATTTCGTCTGGACGGTCCAGATCTGATTTTTTTAACTTTTGTATTTTTTATCAAAAATAATTTTAATGGATAGAGAATCTAAAATAAAGATAATATCTTAACTAATATTTTTTTAAAAAATAATTTTTTATATAAAAAAATAAAAACAAAAATTAAAAAAATCAGATCTGGACCATCCAGACAAAATCTGGACGGCCCAGATCTCATCCATACGGACGAGCAGGGAGAGCTCGTCCGCAGAACGAGCTCTGAAGCTGAGTCCCTTTCTTTTCCATTATATGTCTTGTCATGCACATCTACTATTCCCCCTCATCATTTCATTATGATTATCTATGTGTGTGTATATATATATATATTAAATGACCCCACACTCCTTCCTATTGTCTGTGACCGGAGTAAAATAAAAAAATGTTCCTCTCGTTATTTCAGGTGTTATTAAAGGAAAAATCTTAGGAATTTTTTTCAGGTTCTCTCTCCTCCCCCCTCCTTCTTTCTTCTTTCTTCCTTTTCAGTGTAACTGAACCTCATCTGGTTAGCTGTCCGGTTAGAGACAACTACAGGCTGATCGAAGCACTCTGCTTGACCGGTCTGCGGCTGTCTTGTACAGACCGAAGTACTATTCAGACCGGTGTGGTGTGGTCTATGATGAAGAAGCCAACTGAATTTAGACTTAAAACACCCTACGGGAGACGAAAACGACTACCTCTACCTGGTCCTTTTCCAGATTTTTCCAAAGTCATGATAATTAACTTGACATATAACAAATTTCAAAAAGGATACTTTGTATGCAAGATCATGATAATTACCAGAGGATACGATGCGGCGCAGAAGGTAATCACGATGAAGCGACCTGATTGTTGATCTTCTGTTACGTGCGCAACAACTACTTCGAACACACCTGACATCCCTTCTATCAAAATCACGAGCACAGCAGCATACCGAAGACCAAGATATTCTACGAGAAAGTCAATCAAATTTTTCACCACTGCATTTCGAGCAAAGGCGTAGCTAAAAACTAAACCTGAATATCATGAGCAGAGAGGTTAAATAGCTAGCTGTAGCTGAATCCTTCACTTCAACAGAAATAGAAATTATTTGATGTGCAGATAAATTAATCTTCCCGGGAAAATCTAGCTAATCTACAAGAACATGTTATGATTTCAACAGACACAAGCCAACATTACCCCAGATAAAGAGTGTAGTCACGGAGGGAACAAGGCCAATGCGGCAAAGCCAGTTTCTAACGCCTCTGTCGTTCATCTTCATTCTAGACGGACAAACTTCGGAATGATCTTTTCTACTTTTGGTCGTCAATGACTTAAATAGAAAGAGTATTAGAGCTTTAAAGAACTAAAAGGGAGCTTGGGAACTTTCCTCGAACTACCACGTACCGTGGACTCAGTCAGTGCATGTCGATCTCGGCAACATTGGCGCCGTCCACTTTTTTCTTTTAAAAAAAGATTAGTGCTGAAAATATTAAAGTTAAATACTAATAATGTTAAAAGAAGAGTATCGAAAAAAGAACCATGTTTCCGTGTCAATGGGGAATGGATCCTCTCATAATCCAACTTTCTCCTCATCTCTCATAAGTCAATCTATATTATTGATTTCACCTAATCTAGCCGTTCATTTAATATTCTTAAAACTCATTTCTAACATCTTAAAATGATGAGATCTTCTTCTTCTTTTTCCATATTTCAATACTGACAGGTACTAAAAAGATATTTCAGAATATAGACTGGTACTGAAAAAGATAATCATTAGAGTATAGGTAACTCATTATCGGTGAAAGTTTCAATGACAATTGCTAACGACAGAAAGCAAAGCCGCCCCGGCGAGCCACCCTCAATGTTAGGTTGCTGAAACTCATAGCAACCATCTCTAGCTAGTTTGCCAAGGGATGTGAGGGAGAGAGTGGCGTGGTGGGGGGAAAAGAAGTGAGAGGAGTGGCAAGTACGTAGTAATGGGAAGGGAAAAAGTAAAGGGTTTCTAGAAAAAATCGTAGATCAGAGAGGATAAGATGAGTCTGTCCGGGCGGTTGATTGAAAAAATAGGCGAAAATTAAAGTATTATTGTGACTTTTTAGATTGATTGAATAGATATAATTTAGAGATAATGAAGAATGATGAAAATATGATGATGAGAGACCAAAAATGTATAATTTATGAGAATATTTATATATATATATATATATATATATATATATATATATTTATATAGGGAAATCATTTATCCAATCACAAGATATATGATTGTGTCCAGTGAGCTCCTTACGACATCGTTATCTTCTCTCTTGCGGTGTCAATTAAAACATGGGCTGGGCAACCACAAAAAAAAAAGTTGTGTAATAATGAGTATTAAAAAAAAAAAGTAGCAAAGGCAAAAGACTTCTTTTTTTTTTTTTTTGGGTGGTTAACAAGCATGAACCCAAAGCCAAATTTTGTTTCCGAAAGCATCGATGAAGAAGCAAAAGCGTATTCAAAAAGGGATTCACTCTTTGAATATCCCTTTCTGAGTTCTGGGATACGTGTCCGGAATTTGTGAGGACGAGGATTTTGCATGAGAGCGTGGGATTCAATTCCCGTGTGAGATTTTCTGTGTTACTGTTTTCTTTAATCAGTTCTGTTTCGTCTGTATCAAAAAAAAAAAAAAATCTCTTTTTTGACTCATTATTGCTTTTGCTGCTTTTTTTTTTTTTTTAACCTCATTATTACACAACTATTTTATGGTTGTGCAGCTCGTGTTTTAATTGACACCGAAAGAGGATAACGACGTCGTAAGGAGCTTAATGGACACAACTATATATCCTGTGTGACTGGATAAATGATTTTTCATATATATATATATATATATAGGAAAAACATTTTTCATGTTGTAGGAGAAATGTTTTCTCATACCACACACACATAAAATGGTGGGACCCACATATATATATAATTAAATTGGGGTTTACTTTTCTCCCATGAGAGAAAGAAGATTCCTACACACACATAAAATGGTGGGACCTGCATATATATATAATCTATATATGCGGGTCCCACCATTTTATGTGTGTGTGGCATGAGAAAACATTTCTCCTACAACATGAGAAATGTTTTTCCCAATTAAATTATATATATACAGGTCCCACCATTTTATGTGTGTGTAGGAATCTTCTTTCTCTCATGCAATATGAGAAAAGTAAACCCCATATATATATATATATATATATATTTCTCTAGTCTGATTATAAATTAATGTATAATCTAAAAATACGTAATACACAACATATACCAAACATATACTATGATTAAATAATATATTTAGTTTCATTAACTTCTAAAAGAAAAAAAGTCAACCGGATCTTATATTTAGAACTTGAGTGAATATATAATACTTCTTGATGTTACATATTTTTTTTAATTTAATTAGATTAAGTTAGTTAAAGTAGTTAATATGATATGTATTTTTTAAAACATCTTAACCATATTCTTTAATTTCGTCATTTTCTCTATTCTTTAAATATATTGGATTATTGTTAAAGAAGTAACAAAAATAAATTGAGAAAATGATTGACAAATATAAAAAATACCTTTGGTCCTTAAGCTTGTTGACTTTTTTTAAATCACAGGTTATGAAAACTAAATAAATTAATTAATTGAAATATATATTTTGTTGGGCAAATCTCATATAAAGTTATTTAAAATAGAAACATTCTAAGTTGGCTTGGTAAATTTGATAAATCTCTAAATAAGAGATTAACTCAATTTAGAATTTTAAAATATAGGTAAAATAACTTTAATATCCTCCCCTGTCTCCTCATTTAAGAGGTTTATTGCTCCTTAACTTATGTTTCCTAGTATGTGTATATATCAAAATTAATTTTAATACAATAAAATATGATTCATCTATTGTTCAAATATATCAACTATCATCTACTTAAAAGAGAAAAAGTGTATTTTACATCTTTTTTATAAAATACTCATAGAAGTATATGAAATTTATACGCCAATTGTTAAAAACAAATAATTTGTATTACTAATTTATATGAAAGAATTAAGAACTTAAAAATTAAAATATTAACTAAATTAATTTTTTAAAAAACTCACATTTATGTGTTAAGGAAAATTATTCTGGTTTAGGCTAAGATAGGAAAAAAAACTACTTTTATTTCAATTCAATTTTGTAAAGAGTGAAATTGGTATGGGTTATGCTTTCTTTCTTTCTTTTTTGATTGTCTCACCTGATAAAAATAACAACTTTATTTTTTTTTTAAAAAAAAAAAAACCTCACATTTATTCTTTTATATTAATATCAATTAATTGATTTTCAATTAAAAATTATTTAATTGATATCAATGATACTATCATGGCATAGCATACTAGAATTATTCTTGATTATCCTTTTAAAAAACAAAAAAAGTTCATTTGATTCAGCATATATTGTTAAATAGAAAGAGTATTATAATAAGAGCTTTATAGAACTAAAAGGGAACTTGGGATCAATTTCTTCGAATTACCAACGTGGACTCACTCACACTCAGTGCATGTCTCAGCAACAGTAAAGCTGGACCTTTGGTGCCGTTCACATTAAAAAAAAAAATAATAATAATAATAAGAAGAAGATTAATGCTGAGAATATTAAAATTAAATACAAATAATGTTAAAAGAAGAGTATCGAAAAAAGAACACCAGGTCTCCGTGTCAATGTGCGTCCAATCTGAAACACCGTAGAAGCAGGAAAGGATGTGCCCGACTTCCCTTCAACTTCCTCAAGCGACGGAAGCTGCCGTGCTTACGAATTTGCAAGGATATTTCCATCTCTTTTTAGTTTTGGATCATCCAAGCATGCTTACAAGCAAACAGCCAAATGCAAGGGATTAGTAATCAGAGTAATTACTAATTAGTACTAATTATACTTAACATAGATTAAACTTCTGATACGTGTGCCACAGCAACTTTGAAGGCAGCTGATGATCTCCCATCTCTTGCAGATTCGTGAGCATAGCAGCTTTCCTACACTTTGATGATGATGTCCAATCTTCATCTGCCAAGTCAACGTCCTTCAAAACATGGCCTAACGTACACTATTACTTAATTAAATTTTCCTTAATCAAAGCAATTTCTAATTCTATAATTTAAAAAGTGTAAAAATGCTATATGGCTGGTTAAGTCAACTAGTATTGATCATTTAATAAATATGTCAACTAAGAAAATGGTGAAAAATATGTCATAAATTCTGATTGCGCTGGTTGTACACCAAAGTGTATTATGAAAATTACAGTTAAAGAGTAATACAATTACTATAAAAGAGTTGGCAAAAACGCTGTGAATGCTCCAAGACTGCAACAGATCAGAGCCACAAGCAGCCAAAAAGTTCAACACGGAATCGCGTGGAATGCTTTTGCGCCGCGTTTTGTGCAGTGGACCGCAGACCGCGGGGGAGGCCATGTGCATAGGACGAAAACCGCGTCTCACATTCTCACCTCCCATCTCTCTTCCCCCACCATGCCACGTTTTCTTCTCCTCCGCTCTTCTTCAACCATGGCTCCATATCCACCGCCTTCTGCCGCTTCTCCCCCATCTCCACAGCCGCCTGAAATTCATCTCCTCCTGCTCCGTCACCAGAGGATACGATGCGGCGCAGAAGGTAATCACAATGAAGCGACCTGATTGGTGATCTTCTGATACGTGCGTAACAACTACTTTGAACACAGCTGACATAGCATCTTTCAAATTCACGAGCACAGCAGCATATCGTAGACCATATATGTCTTCGAGAAATTCCATCAAAATTTTCTCCACTGCATTTTCAGCAAAGGCATAGCTAAAAACTAAACCTGAATATCATGAGCAGAGAGGTTAAATAGCTAGCTGTAGCAGAATCCTTCACTTCGACAGAAATATAAATTATTTCATGCGCAGATAAATTAATCTTCCCAGGAAAATCTAGCTAATCTACAAGAACATGTTGATTTCAACAGACAGAATCTAACATTACCCCAGATTAAGAGTGTTGTCACACCCCCCCGGGGGGGGGGGGGGGGGGGGGGGGAAGGCCAATGCTGCAAAGCCAGTTTCCAACGCCTCTGGCGTTAATCTTCATTCTAGACTGACAAACTTTGGTATGATCTTTTCTACTTTTGGTGAATGATTTAAATAGAACTAAAAGGGAGCTTGGGAACTTCCCTTGACCTACCACCGTGGACTCAGTGTATTTCTCGGCAAAAGTAAATCTGGACCTTTGATGCCGTTCACTTTTTTTTTTTTAAAAAAAAGATTAATGTTGAAAATATTGAAATTAAATACTATAATAATGTTAAAGAAGAGTATAACATGTCTCCGTGTCAATGCGCGTTCAATTTGAAACACCGTACAAACCTATGTCTGTGCCTCTGTGGAAAGGACTTCCCTTCAACTTCCTCAAGCGACAGAAGCTGCTGTGCTTACGAATTTGCTGGATATTTCCATCTCTTTTTAGTTTTGGATCATCCAAGCATGCTTACAAGCAAACAGCCAAATACAAGGGATTAGTAATCATAGAGAGTAATTACTAATTATACCAATTATACTTAACATAGCTTAAGCTTCTGATACGTGTGCCACAGCAACTTTGAAGGCAGTTGATTATATCCCATCTTGCAGATTCGTGAGCATAGCAGCTTTCCTACACTCTGATGATGTCCAATCTTCATCTGCCAAGTCATTGTCCCCCAAAACTTGGCTTAACACTAAAATTATAATCTAATCACTTATTACTTAATTAAAATTTCCTTCGTGTGAAGCTAATTCTTAATTCTCTAATTAAAATAGTGTAAAGACCGGGTAGTTGATCATTTAACAAATACGTCAGCTAAGAAAATGGTGAAAAATATGTTGCAAATTCTGATTGTGCTCATTGTGTACCAAAGTGTATCATGAAATTATATTGTCAATATAGAGGCTTATTATAAAAATTACAGTTAAACAGTAATAAAATTACTATAAGCAAAAAAGCTGTGAATGCTCTAAGGGCTCATTTGGTACGGGGAAGATTTAAAGAGGGAAAGAAATGGAAGGGAAGATTGAAAAAGAACTTAAAAAGTTGAGCTGTTTGGTAGACATGAGAAGGGAACTTAAGTTGAGGGAAAATAAAATGTTTGGTAAGAAGAATTAAGTGTTGGTTAAGTGGGAAGGTGAAGTAAAATTCTCACAATGCCCCTTACTTGGTTCGAACGAAAAACATAAGTTCGAATGTAACATTATGCAACTAAGCACTTCCATTCTAATACAAAAACTGATAGTGCCTTAAGCTATTTGTGCCTGTGTCCCCAGGTGAAAGAAGCAGGGCATCGACCGTTTTAACACGCAAAGGCTCAATCAATAAAAATCCATCACCTCTTGCCTTGATTTGACCCACTCCTTCATTCACCATCGTCGGTGCCCTCTTCTTCATCCACCATCGCCAGCGCCCTCTTGCATCACACCACCATCACCGTCGAACAGATCGGACCTCAATTCGACCTTCCTTGTCCAGTCCTTTGATTTAAGCTTCCACTGTCGTCTCAAGCTTCCTCGGCTCCTCTTTCTTCCAGCTTCTAGCTCGCATCTGGTTTATAAGAAGTGTATTTTTTTAGAGGGCCTTTTTTGTCCCAATTATTCCCTGTATGTCCCAGAAAGATTTTGAGGATCCTGCCACTTTTAGAGAGATTTTAATTTCCCACGTTTATGGGAACTTGGAGCTATGGGAACTCGGTCTGTTGGGAAGCTTGCGCGCCAAACATGTTTTCGTGGGAACTCTATTTAGTTTTGTTATCATGTTTTTATGGTTAAATATGTCTTTATTTCGAAAAATGGTCTTTATTTCGAAAAATGGATGGAGAAAGTAATATAGCAAAATTATTGGAAGATTAGGATCAAAGTAGCGAAGCTCTGGTGAAATTTTCAGTAAAATTTCTGGGCAAACAGCAAAAGAAATGATAATATTTTATGTTGAAAATGAAGCCCTAATCACGAAACTCTCCAAAAATAAAGTAGATATGTAGGGCTTTCCGAATATATATAATATGTAGCGTTTTGATTCCTTTACAAAGAGATACAACTGGTTGAAGTTAGGCCATTTTTCTGGACGAAATTCTGGGCAACGTTGAGAAAAAATGAAAACTGGGAATGATTCACTAAATCTGGGTGAAATCAGTATTTTGCCTCAAAAATACACATGCTAAGGATTTCCAAGGAATTTTACGGATCCTCGTTTCGATTTTTCTAGAATAAGTGATGATTTTCCAAAGTTAGATAAAAATCTGCCCAGGATGTTGGACTAGTGTTTTTGTAGAAATTAAAGGTGATAAATTGAAAAGTAATTCCATCAAGGGTAAAAAGGTCATTAGTAACTAGGATATCTTCTAGAATATTATGTGTGAATTAATAAATGCGATATTACCATTATAGGATAAACGAGATCACAGTCTGAACGACAGCGTACCGATATCACCGACGAAGGTACGGACGTGTACTGTAACACTAACTCTGATGCTTATTGTATACGTATATGTGATAGATAGTCTGAGACTCTGTTTTTGAAAAGTTGTGCATACACATGCAACTATAGATTCTGTTTTAAAAATTATTCATACACATACAGGTTTATACGGGTTATAGTCATGATAACGCCGTTAAGTTTTCCTAGCGCTGAGGACACGGATGTACACCGTGGCACTGGTGAATAGTGCAGACTGGTTTGATGTGAATATGTGGTGAGACTGGAATGACCTGAATATGGGGAGACTGTGGTTGTTATTATCTTGAGTATGTGAATATCGTATTTGAATATTGTTGTATCGTCATGAATATCTGTCATACATAACTGATACATAAGCATGAGATTAACCATTACCTGAGGTTCAATAGGAATTGAACCTCAGCTCTTACCATAGCTTCAGGGTCCGAAGGAGCTAGGACCAAGAGCAAGGATAGGCAGCACGTGTGAGGTCACGAGCGGAGGACTTTTCCCTTTATTTACATACTGTATTCGGATATTTGTACCACTGTATGTATAAGTACCCAAACTCAACCATAGGGAATATATATCAGTTACTCACTTTTTTAAATCATCCCGATGCTCTACTCTGATCAAATATTTTGAAAACGGATTTTCGAAAATGAGGATGTTACATTCTTCATCGACAAATCAGTTTTCAATATTTGGGATATAATACCATGTAAAAATATTTTTATAATATTGAATATAATAAAAATCTATCATGCTAAAATATTATCATCAAAATTTAAAGTATAAATGTACTTAGTTTTTATTATTTGATACTTAATATTATAATAATATTTTTACAAAGTAAATCTAAATCATTGAAACTTAATATAATGGTAGAGACATTGAATGGAGAGAGAATGAATAGAGACAGTTTTCTCCCATGCATTTGAGGCCGACTTTTTGGTTAGACATATACAAAAAAGGAGAGGATGAATCCCATTTAAATTCAAGTCCAAACAAATAATTTTAATTTGGGAGTTTTTTAAATAAAACAAAAAACAAAAAATGATAAGGATGTGGAAAAACGTATGTCAAACAATTTATGTGATAGAATTAGGGACGAACTTGTTAGAGATAGGTGATTTAATAAGTAATGTATTATTATTTACTCAACATGTTCATATATATATTTGTATGCATCTTGTAATTTATATACGATTTTATCTATTAAATATATTTAATTAAGCACTTTAGTGTTTTTTTTTAAAATTTTTTTTATCAAATTTAAATTTTTATCTTTAATTATCACAAAATTTACAACTAATATATATATATATATAATATAAGATTCTTGTTCTTTTCAATCATTTTTCATTTTAATTGACTTTTCAAATAATAATTCAAACACGTTTTAGTTTTTTTAAAAAAAGTCACTTCTACCACCGTATGTCTATCCAAACACAAATCACATTTATAATATGATTTTTATCTTATCTTACTTCTACAAAAATCAGATTGAAAATAAGTTACTTCTGCCATCGTTAACCCAAACGGCCCGATATGGGTATCCCTTCCAACACATGTTTCTTGCATAAGTTGTTCATACTCACAATTATTGATGATTATTATATGCCACCATGTGTGTAGTACTCATCCTATTTATAAATCTACTTTTATTGTCTTGAAAAATGAATTTATAAATTTACTTGTTAGAATGATGCTATCGTACAAGACAATATTTCATTGATTTAAATACCTAATAACCAAAATATGTTATCTTGATGTTTTAAAGAATCGAGAATAACGAAATAAATGTAATGGGAGGATCTTTCACACCAACAAATGAGTTCAGTTAAATCTTCTGTTTATTTCAATCAATGGCAAGACCTTTCATATCATGATTTAAGAATTCACAAACTCAAGAAACTGATCAAGTACGTTATGATTCGAATATGGCTGGTCCTATCAAGTTGCATGATTGCATCCTCTTCAAAATCAACTTCCATTGGAGTTTGTAATAATATAGATTTGAGTAATAAGTGATCTTATATAATTGTATAATTGTGTACTCACCCATTTTCATTTTTACATGTCTTTTCTTTGTATTATTAAAGGCAAAATCTTAGATAGCCTGATGTGGTTGTATTGATTGATGTAAATCTGTAAGTATCAATTGAAGTTTCTCGAAACTAAACAATGAATAGGTAATGAGATTTGTTTATTTGGATTAGCTTATAGAAAAGTATCCAGACAAAACTCTCATCACTCTCATCATCATAGTTAGTATACAGTAAAATCACTACACACTTTCAATCTTTCATCATTTCTAAATCGACTGTTCAACAATTTATCAATGTCTTCCTCACTCAAGAGGTCCTACCACTATCTAATTCTTTTAGATAACCTCACAAAGTTGGTGCAATGTCACATGGGAATGGATAAGTAAATATCTCTTCTGAGGGTTTTGAGAATACCTGGCATGCATCACAAGGAGAAAGAGGAAGAGGATATGGATGAAGAAGAACGTGCTTTGGTGGGCATGTGTGTTTCTTCAAGGAACAGAGACGCGTGATGGTCACGTGGTCATCCTCTCGAGTATGTCTTCCATCCCCTTCAACTCATTAATTGGCACCACCTTCTCTCTCTGAGCCTCCTCCAACGCCCTTACACAGATTGTGAAACTGCACAACAGAAGAAAAACTTTAGAGGACAAAGGAGCAAACAGAGATGGCGTGTGAGGCTAACAATGACAATTATAGTTACTCCTTCCTATTTTTAATATAAGATATTTAATAAAATTAGAGAAGTTGGTTGAATTCGTTGATGTGATATAAATTTTCTAAAACTTCCAATCATCTCCTCTAATTCATTCATTCTTCCTCCTATTTAATTATTTTTGAGGGAGTATCAATAAGAGTAAATTAAGAAAAAATTGATAAATTTAACAACTATGTTCTATATTTAGGATTAAAATCAATTCTCTAAATATATTTTAAAGTTAAGGTGTAAATTTGCTGAGAAGCAATGTCATTCTAAAAATATTCAAGATCCTAATATAATTTTTCAAGATTATGAAGTATTTTTTTCAATACCAGTTAGTATCTTTTTAGTACCAGTCAATATTCTAAAATATTTTTTCAAGATCATAAAATAATTTTTTAAAATCCTAAAGTATTTTTCATTACCAGTCAGCATCCTCAAGTTTATTTTTAGTATCAATTAGTACCCTAAATTATTTTTTCAATAGCTTAAAATAATTTTTCAATATTATAAAGAATGTTTTTAGTATGAGTTAATATCTTAAAATATATTTTTTGTATTTTAGCTGAAACATTTTGTTCTGATGTAGAACATAGATATCTAGCCTTGGGTTGGTGCTTTGATCTTGGATCGATGGGCTCTGCCTGAGTATCTATGAAGTAGATATCCAGGAGAGCGTGGGATCACTGTGCACAAACTAGGCTTTCGCCAACAGGGGTGGTGTGTGTGCACAATGTGACGGTATGTAAATAGTTCAGAGTTTAGAACTTGTGTACCTTAAGGCTTAATCCCTGTATTTATAGAGCATACCTTAGGTAGGATATCTTGGACCTCGCGTGATCTCCGACCCGAGCATTTTGGTTGTTATATCACATCTTTAGATACCTCTTTTATTATGGGTGAGTTAGAATCCTTCGTTGTAGATAGATCCTGATACATGTCATATCTCTTATTGGGCCGCATTGCTGTTAGGCCTAATGTAGGTTCATAACACAATTAAAAAATAATTAGAAAAAAGAACGAACATAAGCTTCAATGTTGCCACAGCTCTGACAGTCAAAATCAAATGTATCTCACTCATCCTTTGCTTCCTTCCTTCCTATTCTCCAACGTGTCTCGCAATTTATTTTAACTCAACAATAAAATGTTAAAAAAGACCCAAATATAGTTCATATGTCAGAAAGGCCTGCAATTGTAAAATTGTAAAGTGAAATGACAAAAAAACCCACCACAGACTCTAAATCCGCCTTCTTGCCATCCTCCCTGCTCTCATCCTTGTTCTCGTTATGCCCTCCACCGTTCATGCTCAATCCGCCTCTCCCGTCCCTGCCCCTACTCCCTTGGCTTCTTCTTCAACCTTGGTTCCATTTCCTTTTCCGTTTTCAAATATAAACTTCAAATATAAACTGAATCTTTGATGAGTATATATTTTATGATTAAATAGGTGTATATTTTATGAGATTTAATTGGAATTATTGATATTATATACCTATTTAATTATCTTTTATTGACTTTTCCATAATTGAATGAAACTTGGGATCAAAGAATAAATCGACATAAAATCTACTCATATCCTATTTTTATTGTGCAGGAAATATTAGCTGATTTGGAATGAAGTAGAAGAGGCAAAAAGAGGATATGCAACCAGCCAAACTTGATGGTCCCTCACAAGAAAAATAGAAACAAAATCAATTGTGTGATATGATGGAGTAAATTACAAGATATGAGATATCTTTGTAATAAGAAAAAGAGAATCAGTGACCTAAGACCTAAATTATAAATAGGGAGGTAGAGACAAGAAAGAAGACGGAGTAGATCAGAGAGATACAGAATGAGAAGGAATGAAGAAGCAGAGGAGTAGAGGCTGAGCGTTTCAGTTCTCTTCATCATCTCCACGAACGGACGGAAGGACTGTGTAGGCGACGGAGAATCTTTCTTTCCTCTCTCTCCTTCTTCTTTGAACCTGAATTTTCATCTTTTTTATGGATTTGAATAAAGTCATGTGTGGCTAGTTGGTTTTTCAACCTAGAGTACTATGCACTTGTTTGAGGCTTAGAAATTGTTCACACTCATTAGTTTTGCTTAATTTTAATCAATTTATTTAATCTTGTTTTTATTATTTATTGCTTAGTGATTGGCCACTGTTAAGCATGTTTTGAGGATTTAGGATTGAACTTGACGAAGGGAATCTTAAATTGACCTTGGGATTAAATAATGTGGAATTAGATTTAAATTTAATGTGCAGTTAGGTTTTAATTTAATTTGCGTCTAGGATAGACATATACCTAGAATCTCCGCATAATCAAATTAGAGTGAACCCGATTTAAATTGCATCTTAATTAATTATGTGAGGCATTGCATAATTATTTGAGGTAGGTGTATAAGTGGACCGACAGACACTTATAAACATTAATACTTTAGATTAGCTAATCAAGTTAAGTCAAAATTAATTTAGTGGGGATAAAATCTAGGAATCAAATGAGGGATTAGTGACTCTAGGTTGCTCGTTTGATTAGTGGTAGTTGTTTATTTTAATTTTAGATTTCTTTTTCTCTTAATTAAATTCAATTTGTTTTGCTCAACTTAAACGAAATTGTGAAATTAATGCTTAACTAAAGTTGTGATACTAAGTCCTCGTGGGAACGATACTTTTCTTATCACTTTATTACTTGATACGACTCGTGCACTTACAGAGTTTTTTAAGACTTAAAGTTTTGTCCTATCAATCTTACTGAACAATATTAACTTAATTTGAATTTTGTTTTAATTGAATTCACAAAAAGAAAACGGCTAGAGGATAGGTTGGAATTGGATAATCACTTGTTGAAGAAAGTGTTGGAGCAGGAACCGGAGATGCAACCCCGGCATCGCCACTATCCCCGCAGCTTTCCTCCATGGGAACGTCGCGGCTTGGTCCCTCCATCAAGGTCTGGGATCCTTACAACAATTGCCGCCGCCTCTGCCACGGCCTCCAGTGTTCTCGAGGAGCTTCTCCGCGAGCGCAATTGATGATGTCTAGACAGTGACGGGGGTGTATTTGATCAGCGATGGAGAGTGTAAATTGAATTTGAGGCGGCATTTTTAAGGGGAAGAAAAAGCAAAGCAAAGCAATACAGTACAGGCATACTTTGATGGAGTCTCAGAAACAAATTCTAAAAAGTTCTAGTTAAATTACGCCTGATTGCCAACTCATATGGAATTGATGGTCTAAAAATCATAAACCATGATAGTGGAAGGCGATGAAGTGACATTGATTTTACCATTACAAGTATATATGGAATGGGAAATAATCGATCATCATCATTGGTTTATCGATGATGTCGCGCTTTGCTGGTGGCCATCCAGGGTTGATCATCTTGGTGTCGATTACATTTGTTATTTATCACATCTGCATTTTCCACTTCCTCAGGACATCTTTCAAATGAACAGGATAACAACCGTCTCATTGATGGTTATAATATGTACGAAAGAAAAAAAATATATAACTTGCTATTTTGATGACTTGTTTTTGTATGAGTGACAATGGTATATTTTTGAAAAAAATCTATAATAAATATGTATTTTTGTATCTTTGAAAGTCACGTCATTGTCTAGTCAGTAAAAAAAAAAAAATCAAACTTAACGGTCAAAGTCAAACTTAACAGTTAACCGGTATTTTTACACTTAATTTGTAACCACGTAGTCCCTTTTGCACTGTAAAAAAACACTTGCTGCTGGCTCCTCTAACCAAAGCACATATATATTTTTACACCTTAACCCTATATTATATTAATCATGTTTTAGAAGACTCATTTATTATCGAGCAAGTTTCCATAAACAGTTTCATGAAGTATCTGATGGTCATGAATGTTTCTCATCTGCATGTTATTCTGCTGTTCTTTATACTTTATTTTCCATCTATAAGGTTCAAACCCTAATGTATTTCTCATACAACTTTGATCATCATGTGCGTCCAAATCATTTCCTAATAGCTTGAAACAATTAATTCTTCTATGAAAACATTCTCTTTTTTTTTTTTTTTTGGGCCAGTATCAAAACATTCTCATAGAACGATAAACTCTATTAGGTCATAAATAATAAGGACGTAAGATAAAATATACACAATTAAGTAATAATGTACAACCAAAAATCCTATGCATATTTTTCTATATTTGAGTATTCAAAATATGCATAAATAAATCAAAAAGTGTATAAAATGACATGAAATCTTAGAGATTAATACCCACTTTGGCAAGCTCATGTTGGCAAGAGGCGGCTTTTTCAACCCGCTTTGCCGAGCCTACAACTCATGGCAGGCCAGCTTGTATAATTAGCTCTATCTCTTAGTGAGGACTCAATACTAGACTTGCTATGTTAGGAAAGATTATGGTGTTATTTATACCTAACTAGGCAGGAGCATATTTGAGGGAAGAATGTTTTTATTGATATTCCTCCCCATTTAATTTCTCCATCATCAAATTAGCTTTCAATTGTTGAGATATAACACTATGTAAAAATATTGTTATAACATTAAATATAATGAAAATAAATCATGCTAAACTTTTCAAATCAAAATTTAAAGTATAAATGTACTTATTTTTTTATTATTTGATACTTAATACTAGTATAATGATCTTTTCACAGAATAAATCCAAGCCATTGAAACTTGATCTAATGATGGAGACCTTGAATAGGGGGAGAAATCAATAGTGACATTATTTTCCCATGTATTTAAGCCGGACTTTATATATATATATATATATATATATATATATATATAAAAAGGAGAGGGTGAATCCCATTTGAATTCAAGTCCAAAAATATAATTTTAATTTGGGCCCATATTAGCAGGCTGCATTTGCAATTTTTACTCTAGAAGGGCTTAATGACTGGAACGTGAAGCTGTGGCGTGGACCCAAGATACCTAATTATGGGGATAGTTTTGGGTTTAAAGTTTAAACCCTACACTTAGATTCTAACAAGCACTTTGATAACCAGGTACGTACATTTATATCAAGCTCTCATCCACATTTTTACAAACTTTATAGCCCAAATTAACCGGAAAATGAAGAAGAAATGAAGCAGAGAGAAGGGAGAAACATGCAAACGTGTTGATTTTGGAAGTAAACGAGGATTCCTGAGATAGATAAAATATACTCCCTCCGATCTTAATTAGAAGAGCTAGTTGATTTTTTTAGAGAGATTAAGGAAGCTAATTAAATTACTTTAGAGTATTTTTATTTTTATTTTTCTTCAAACTAATTAATTTAACTAATAAACTAATATATAATTTAAGAATACACAACATATGAAATGATTAAATAATTTATTCATCTTCCTTAACACTTCCAAAGAAAGTCAACTAAGTCTTATAATTAGGACTGGAGATAGTATATGTTAATGGTCTTAAAGCCTAGTAACATGCAATCTCTTTAAATGGAAAGTTGTAGGTTCAATTCTACTTATAAGCTGTTAATGCTTGCCACTTGAATTATAGAGAAAAAGAGAAATAGATATATAATTTCTTATATAGGAACTTGTTATATGGGGAACATGTTAATACTAGTCACTTTCTACTCACTTGTATGAATTTTTTATGATGACTTACATTACTGGGGACTACATAGTGATTTTTCTATACGCATAAATTTTAAAGAACTAGATGAGACCATTTTATTAGTAGTTGAAGACATGTTTAAGATTACATTTGGGGTTTTAAAAATGTTTATTTACGTAAATTGAGACAATTTATCTCATCTTATATATCATAAATCATGATTGAAAAGCTATCCCAATTTAATACAAGCACCAAATGTATTTGGAGCTGTTGAGGTGACAAAAGAGAAGCTGATGGAGGCTATATATAGCAGGTCACATAGTTGGAGAAGCCGTATTCATAGCTACTTTCGGATGATCTTCATTATTAACTGCCTTATTAAGTGTGTGTCACATTTGTACGTTTATCTACAAATGTATTTGTATGTATACACGCAATTACATTTGGTATTCTCCTTATAGTTGTATGAAGAACATATACTTCCTTACGTTTTTGCCATACCTAGCAGTTGACCAATTTCATATATTTATATATATATTATTGATTGTCCTGTTGTAATTCAATGTATTGATTATTTTATTTCCAAACACACGTTTCTCAAAGATAAAATAAAATAGACATAGAAATATATTATCATTCTTATCAATTACTAATGCAAAATTATATTATTTTCTAGGTTGGATTAACCCCACATTTAGGTGGCCACAATTGCAAATTAATATGAAAATAAATAAAAAATTTCATGCCGTTTTCAACCTAGCTATTATATATATAATTTAATTTTTGATTGGCCAGAATATTTTATATATAGTATGGATGTATCATATATATATATATATATATATATATATATATATATATATATATATATATGTATGTATGTATGTATGTATGTATGTATGTATGTATGTATGTATGTATGTATGTATGCGTGTCCGCATAGTAACTTGCTGTGTTGTCAATAAATAATAGACAATAACATGTAACCATACTACTCACGTATATAAGAAAATTGCAGTCACATCTATCATTTTATTAATTAATATCCCGTTTGGTACGAGGAAAAGTTACTGTACATCATAAAAAGTTCGGGTTCCAATCATTTTCTTTTTCTAATATTCTCCCAAACATATAAGATATTTTACATATCAAATAGTTCCTTCGGCCTTAATTAAAAGATAAAATTTTTATTTTTATTAATTTCTTCCTGAAATATCTCTTAAATTATAAACTAGCATTAAATATATAAAAGAGACTACCAGGGTCATAATCTGCGGCACCAGAAAAATGACGGGTTAGAGCTGAGCCTCTTTACTGGGACTGAGCTGAACAAGCAATTGGACTACTTATATTACTTGGGACAATAAGGATTCATAGAAAAGCATTCACAAATATATCTCCAGTTCTCCTCAAATTATCTATGACCGATGCAAGTTAAATTTTAAATAAGGACATTTTAGAAAAATGATTATAATGAACTAATTTAACTCTCATCATTAATCTCTCTCAAATCTGATAAATATGTCCTATTATTAGGATCGGAAGAAGTATATTTTGACAAAAAAGAACAATTCAATGCTTAAATTGAAACATGGATAAATTTGTGTCTAATATAATTAAGAAACTTCCAAGTCAAACCAAGATCGATAAAAATAGACAATAACACAAGTAATTTATTAATTTTTTCAATTAATAGGAAATATATTACTCTCTGCGGTACTTAATATATGACTTATTTGACGAGTTGATATTGATCTTAAGTATAAAAACTATAATATTTTTCTAATTTATCATTATTGATGCTCTTTCAATAATAATTAAGGAGGAAAGAGAATGAAGAAATTAAGAAAAATAATTAGGGATAATATCATATCAACTAACTTAACTAATATCATTTATTTAATTAAATTAAGTAAATATATCTTATATTAATAGTCAAGGAACTATAACATTGCATAATACAGACTGTTAAATGATAAAATTGCATATACTTATTAATTAACTTCATTGATACATTTTTTATCTATTATTATATCTTGTATATCTTTACTGGGGGGGGGGACCTCAACCCTGAAATTTTTCCTGACAAATATCTTAAAATTACAGTATAGATACAAATTTTAAACAATTGGAATTTGGTCTATTATATCAAAAGTAAAAGGAATTGTTATTTGATTCACTTTGAGAATTTGAGCATCTCTTGACTTGATTTATGAATAATATGACAACATTTAAATATATATATATACACACACACACACAAATACATAGATTTTGATAATAGCTTGTTATTCTACATATTCAGCTGGGGATCCATCATAATTAAGCCAAAACAAACTACAAAATTTAAAAAAAAAAAAATCTATATAGAATATATTACAAATGTTTATCATCAGTTCATCACACGCTATATAATACTTCCTCCGGTCCTAATTATAAGATAATATTTGGGAGTTGATTTTGGTCCTAATTATAAGACAATATTTTAATTTTTGTCAATTTTTTTCCCAAAATACCCCTATTTATTCTTTAAAGTGTATTTGCTTTTTGGTGAGTATATGTATATGGGTGCATAAACTCTTCCAGTCAATAAAACTTTTAAATTGTTGAGTATATATATACACACAAACATATATATATATATATGGTTGTGTGTGTATCTAGATTTGTGTTTGTGTCTATGTATGTGTGTGTGTACATATGTAGATATGTATATGTGTGTGGGTGTGTGTTTATATATGTGTGTATATATGCATATGTGTGTAGATACACACACAAACATATATATATATATATATATATTTGTGTGTGTGTGTCTATATATGCATATGTGTGTTATATATATTAACAAACATATATGTGTGTGTGTATCTGTGTGGCTGTGTGTTTATATATGTGTAAATACACACACACGTGTGTGTGTGTTTATATATATATATATGTATGTATGTATGTATGTATGTATGTATGTATGTATGTATGTGTGCACGCGCACATATATATACGCATATATATGTATTTATAGCTAGACTATTATTTCAATTAAAAAGTATGTAGAAAGGAAAATTTTAGGTGGGAAAAGTATATGGTAAGGATTGTTAATTTACTTTTACTTTTGTCATTTTAAATTTATATAAAGGCATTTTAGAAAAATAAGTAAAATTAAATAATTTAACTCCTTTTCTTAATTTTCCCAAAAGTGATTAAATATGTCTTATAATTAGGACTGGAGAGAATACGATAATATTATACAGACCCAAGTTCACCAACAAATTGTACGAACAGTATTAGGGAATAAAATTGAGACTTGACCCTTAGTTGAATTTGACTCTTGTAAAGCTGATGCAACCCTATGCATCTAAATACTTAATTTATCAAAACCCAGGAGGATGGGTATATATATTAATTATTTAAAAATATAAAATTTTTATGACTTATTACCGAAGTATATGGCTTTATGACAATGGTGTGTGTAGCATCAAAATACAACTATAATTATACTTGAAATTCATAATTGCTGGTATTATCCACCATAAATTCCAACTGATCATTCATCCTTCGGATGATCCCTTGGTTATTAGTTAGTGAAGGTTCATAAAATTGAGGTAATTTAAGTAACTTGCAGTTGACACAACATACATAAATCCCAAAGAACACGAAGCTTAGTGATGTCAACATGATAAAACAGCTATTCAGGTGACTATTGTTTAAAGAATCCTTGATCCAGCTATGAAAAATTAACACAAACAATACGCTGAAGAAATTTCCAATGGCCAACAGTATTTGAATGAACGGTTCTACAAAGTTTATCATTGACACAGGCACCCCCATACACATAAAAGCCTCGATCTACTCCATATTCTGCAAATCCTTTTGCATTAACTCTAGCTAGCAAGAAATACTGTGGAGTCAACACTACAAGAAAATGCCTTATTTGCGACGGAATTTGCGAGGGAAAAAAATTCCGTCGCAAATTTAAGTAAATTTGCGAGGGAAAAATTATTCCCTCGCAAAAATGGACCAATTTGCGAGGGAATATTTTTTCCCTCGCAAAAAATCACCATTTTGCGAGGGAAACCTTGTTCCCTCGCAAAATGGTCATTTTTTGCGAGGGAAACAATTGTCCCTCGCAAAAAGTCTTTAATTTGCGAGGGAAACCTTGTTCCCTCGCAAAATGGTCATTTTTTGCGAGGGAAACAATTGTCCCTCGCAAAAAGTCTTTAATTTGCGAGGGAAACCGAGGCTTCCCTCGCAAAAAAAGGGCTTTTTTGCGAGGGAACAAGGTGTCCCTCGCAAAAAAGAGGCCTTTAATGTTCCCTCGCAAAAAAACCCTATTTCCCCCAAATTCATTTCAGGCCCACCATTTTTCATTCGTTTATCAGTTCGCGTCTCTCTCCCTCCATCGGCCTCAGATCCGCCGCGTCTTCCCCCTCAGCCCACCGCGAAGCCGTCGACCTCCTCTAGTCCTCCCCCTCGTTCTGACGTCTTCCTTCTGATCTATCCCCTAATCCAGCGTGCCCTTCGGATCTGTCCCCGACTCCAGCGTGCGAACCATTGGTGCTCCCCCTTTCCTCTCAACGTCCGGTGGCCTACCGGTGCTCCCCTCCTCCGTGCTCCATGGTTCGCAGCTTCGGTCCTACCCTCCTCTCCTCTCAATGTCCGGCGGCCTCCCGGTACGTCACACACACACACACACACACACATATATATATATATTTTCCAGAAACATGTTTTGTACTTCAAACGAAAGGAAAAAATTATGAGAATATGTCTTTTTGGATTAGTGGTGGCAAGTTATTTTTTTGATCTGATTTATCGTGTCCGTGATAAGTACGTGAGAATTGTTCAACGTGATTGAATGTGGTTGAATGTCATGACCCATTTGGTCATGCCTATAAAAAGGTCCAGATCCTTGCGAGTCATCTATTGTTTGCTTTCACTTGTTATGAAATATTCCTCTCCCCATTTTTATTAAAGTGCATAAAAGTCCCACATAAGATACTTTCTCCTTGGGTATAATTGATCCAATTTCTCAGTACATGTACAGGATACATACTTCGAGGAGTTCGATCCCGCTGCTATTTCAGATCTGGAGATGGTGGTGGAAATGCGGTTCGCTGATTTTCTAGATCTGCCGCCGTTGATTTCGCCAAAAACCCTCAGTAATTTCCTCATTTTATCAAATGGGTACTCTGATTCAGTATGTGGGTGCGACGTTGTCATATCCTAAGCGTCTGAAGCTTCAGCTGTTTGCATCAAGGGCCAGATGCTCCGCCGAATTTGGGTATTTGAATGTCTCCTCATCTATTCTTATTATTCTATACAGTGTTTTTTTCCTTCTTTCCAGTTAGTTAGTTTGTTCATTTCTTCCTTATCTACTTGTTAGGTGACTCTGGTACTCTATTTTGCTGGCTACAAGTCACGCGGTAAAGATTCATCTCTAAAACCTCATATCAGTGGAGACCTTATCCATGACTGGTATGTTCAAAATAATGAGAATGTTTAGTTTCATGTTTTATCTAGTTAGAGTGGTTTGAAGTTTTCTGTTTGATGTATATTCCGCCAACACCCTAATCCTGTGTCATTCATGCTGCAAGTCTTTCTCACTTTGTATTCATTCAAGACAAAAAGATTCCTGGTTCTTTCATTCCCAAATCTTCAAACTTTCATGCAAAATTCTGTCTGTTTCGTTAAATATATATAATACTAGACAAGCGTAACAACTCCTTAGGATAGGTAGAGTAAAAGTTTGAAGATAATCTTATATCAATATATTTGTTTATGGTTGCAACTGATGGAAATATCAATATTCTTGAGCTGAGTTTGAAGATATTTTGAGGTGTCGTGTTTTTGTTATAAAGATTGAATTAGACTAAAAAAGCCACCATTCTGTTTTTGTGAAGAAGTACTGGGTGCTGCATTTAGCAGTGAAATAGTTTACTCTACTCCCTTGAATCAACTGAATTGTTGTGCTCAATACTTTTTCAAATTTGTTTTCTATTCTAATTTAACAGGTGGTTTGGAATACAGCTGAATTCTCATTTTATGGGCATTGACCTCAAGTATGTGATCTACTCATCACTTCCCCTTGCGTTTTTGATTCCCACGTGTCTTAATAAGTTACAAGATGATATGAATGGCATTTCTCCCAAACATCTTGTGGAAAATATTTTTCATCTATCTTGTAATGATTATTCAAAAACCCAAAAATTTAATTATTTATTTGTTTCTTGTTTTCTTGCTGCTTATACTTATAATCACTTCTCAGTTTGAGTGGAAACAGCAGCTTGTGGCTGATGTTGATTCAAATCCTAGTGTATCTCAAAAGCAGAACCAGATTTCAAAGAGAAGAAACGGTTAAGGAGAAGGTATTATAGCTCTACCCCTTCTGTTTTTTATAAATCCAAAACTCTCTTTTAATATGGAATTGAATGGTATGAAACTGGAATAGTACACTGAATTATTGAACTTGAGATCAGTTAGTGAAGAAATGGTCTAACCCTTTTATTTTGATTTTTGTAACCAAGAGATCCATGACTTGGGAATCCTAATTCTTAATGATTATATATGCAAATGGTCCAATAGGAGTCAGAATTTCCTGGTATATTTGGTTTGGCTCATTCTTTCGAAAATAGCAATCTTTTGTAATTGGTGACAGCTCATGCCTTGTATGCTGTCCAAATGCTATTAGGCTGCTGAAAGTAGTGAGTCTCTTGACCCAAGAATAGGTTCCACTTAGATGGCGGACAAATTCTATTAGGATTGAATGTAGCTCACTGTCCCGTTTGTTATCTACATATAGGAGAATTCACTTGAATGTAGTGGTGGTGGTGGTGAACTTACCTTGATTGTTGGAAAATATGGGAAACTGTTATGAGTCAACATTTATTTGCCATTGAAGTCTGGAACTTTATGTATGCTCTCCCATGAAAAGTGATATAATGCACAATTTCCACACATCAAATCTCAAATACTTGAAAGTTAAAATGGAAGATTTCAAAAGCAAATTTAGCTGCTAGTTCTCAGGATTTACTACAGTGCCACATCATTTGTGATCTGATAATCAATGCATGTTTCTTGCTGCAGATTATATTAGTGCAAGAGAAGAACATTCCGAGACTCAATGAGCTTGTAAGGCATCTCCAGGAACAAAATTGCAACAGTGTAGAAGCAATAAAAGAACAACTAATGGTACTGCGACTCCTCTGACTGAGCGCATTCTTAAGCTTGAGGGACAGCAAATTCTAGAGGATTAGGTTGAGACAACAAGCATGCCTAAAACGCTCTCGCCCTTATGCTAAGTTGTAATTTGTAATATTTTCTTTTTGCTATGTAAAGTTTTATAATTGTTACAATTTATTTTTATGATATATGATATACAATTTTTTTTAATTAATTTTTTTATGTTATTTTTTTATTTTTTATGAACTTTTATATATTTTTTTTAAAAAAAACAGAATTTGCGAGGGAAAAGTATTTCCCTCGCAAATTATAGATTTTGCGAGGGAAAATGTATCCCTCGCAAAATCTAGAATTTGCGAGGGAAATATGTTCCCTCACAAAGTACATTTTTTTGCGAGGGAAAACTTCCCCTCGCAAACTTCATATTTTGCGAGGGAAAAATTTTTTCCCTCGCAAAATTCAATATTTGTGAGGGAAATTGCGACGGAAAATTTTCCCTCGCAAAATTTGAATTTGCGACGGAAAATGTCGTTTTTGCGAGGGAAAATTTTTTTGCGAGGGCCTTTTTTGCGACGGAACGTTTTCCGTCGCAAATTCCGCCGCAAACTAATTTTGCGACGGAAAATAGCTTTTTTGCGAGGGAATTTTTCCGCCGCAAAAAACTGTTTTTTTTGTAGTGCAAAACCATGATGCTTAGAGACCTCCCATAAATGTAGTTCCACTAGCAAAGCCGCTATACAACAAAGTACTGAAAAAAACATCCCACCGGCGATTCTCCAAGCTGGTTTCACCAGTTTTTTTAGTTTTGGGTTTGGATTCTTTCAAAATCTTTTTTCTTCTTTTTTTCTCAGTATCTGATCTCCACCCTTAGATTTAAAGAAATAGATGGTTGATTTGACAAAAACCTTAGTCGTCTTAGGGTCAAATCACAATTAACCACGAATTAAAATGCAATATAGTGCAAACAACTCGGGATCGTTCTCTTATCAAGGAGCCTTTTATTTTGAGTTCCCTAGGTTAAACTAAGTGAAAAAAAAATGATTAAAAAAAAGGGTTTTGAAATTGATTTTCTCTAAACTAAAATTCATAAAAAAATTAAAAGAAACTAATTCTAATTTTTTTGGTATTTTTGGAAAATAGTGAAGGATGCTTAGGATTAAAAAGAATTAATAATGGATGTTCTTGGTAATGAAGAAGATGGCTATCATTGCTAGAAAAATATATGGGAGTTAATTTCTCATTAAGTCTAAAGAACAACCTCAAGATAACACTTGAGTCCAATAATCTCAATTAATAATAGCTCCTACTAACGTAGCAAACTACTACCTTTTGAGATATTGTTAAAATCCACCTAATGTGCAATTTAAATTGGGATGATATAAATTGTTCTTCTAAATTAGAATGTTCAAACGAACCATTCAAATACTCAAATCAATTATAATCACTAATCACAAACATGACAGCAAGCATAATTTCATCAAGCATATAAAGAGATAAAGAAATTCGAATATCAAAATAATCATCCAATAAAAATCACAATATTCAATCTTCTTGGACACATAACAGTCATCCAAGTCTCAAAACTAAATAATGAATAACCTAAATTAGGAACTCAAAAAAAAAAAAATAGTTTAAACAAAAGATTAAATTAAAGAACTCCCCTTTGAAGAACAATTGTTCAAGCCACAATTTTCACCACCAAGAAGCTAAAAATTTAGCCACACATAGCCATGGGATAAACTATGAGTGGATATTGGATTGAATTGATTAAATCAATTCACGTGGTGGGGCTGGAGGTGTAATTGAAGGTTGAATTGAATTGATTCACGTGGTGAGGCTGGAGGTGTAATTGAAGGTTGAATGAGGAGGAAGAAAAAAACAAAAAAAAAAACCCCTTGCGTCTTCTTTTCTTTCTTTTCCGCCGCAATGAATGATTGAATCTTTATATCTCCAGCTGCGTCTTTGTTCGTTCTTGCATCTGATTATTCTTTCCGTCTCAGCGTTGCTCCCTTTGTTCTATGTTAGCGTGCTTGCGTCGTTTTTTTCTTCGTTCGCGGCTTTCTTTTTCTTTTGATTCTTGCTCTCTCTCTCTCTGATTCTTGCGTTCTTTTTTTTGTTTCTTGCTCACCGTCTCCTTGTTCTTTAGCCTGCTTCCTCCCTTTTATAGATATTAGTTTCCACGCTTCTCCATGTTTTTTTTTTTGGTCAATATAATATAATAATATATTATATTATATTCTTTTTCAATTTAATTTGTTGCCTTTTTAGATGATATAATATCTCCTGCACCAAAAATATAGGCTATGAGTAGATTTTCTGTTATAATCACATTTTATCCTATATTTAATTAAAAGCTAGATAAGTACATAAAGATAATTAAATAAGCATAAGATATTAGTAAAATCAATGATTATGATATATATCCAAGATAATCCGGATAAAATCTTTCCTAACTTGGTTATTTGTTCGCTGATTCTGTTTAATTCTCCTACAATTTAAACCAATTAGTCTAACATTAAATATTCTCATAAAAATCAATAATCAAGAGTAATTACATTTTTTTACAATTTTGCCCTTTTTTTAATCCTAATTTAACATATTTACTCTTAATATCAATTTATCACAAAAAATACATTTAAAGCTCAATAACTATGAGAAAACACATTAAAAATCCCTATTTAATTACCAAAAATCATATAAAAATATGGTTAGATCAATTCCCCCCACTTAGACCTTTGTACTCCTGAACAAAGGCAATTGAGTACCAAATTTCAAGTTCAAACCACTAATGCATTTGAAAGATGAGCAATTTCATAATTAAAAGGCAATGAATTAATTAATCAAATTCTTCAAGCCAACACCAGTGATAGTTAAGTGATGTAAAGGAATTAGCTGACTTTACAACTTCAAAACATTGGAAGAAGTACAAGAGGACTCTCAAGATATTAGTGTTTCACTCATCTTACCTCATTGATTGGGATAATTTCACTTTAGTTCACTTAATCAACACCCTACCATAGGCTTGTAACAACTCTAACATCTCCACTATTAATAGCAGTTAATGAAATGAATCAAGAGGACTTTTGAGGGTTGTAATGTTGGATGAAGGCTAGATGGAATGAATTAATTTAAATGAATGAATTGTTGATATGCAAGTCAAAGTTAAGGAGCAAGTTCATAGCATCTAAATAACTTTACAAACTTTTGCCAATTCTTTTGATAATCATGAACAAATGCCTTCTTGATTTTTTTGCTGCCTTTTTTTTCTTTTTCTTTTCTTTTTTTTTTTTACCAAATGCTTTTTTTTTCCTCCTTTTTTTTCTTTTTTCCTTTTTTTTTTTAAATAATACTCCTTTTTTTCTTTTGCTTTTTTTGTTTTTTTTCCTCTTTTTTTTTTCTCATACATGGCATTTCAAATTTTTATTGGCAATTCTCTTTTGATTTTTAGAATACTATGAACACTATGAGTAATGACATGCATAAAACATAAAAAAGGCTCAAAAGGAGTACGCAAAGGGTAGACCAATGTAGGCTTGTGTTTGGGTAAAAATGGTTTAGAATTGAATGCCTCTTTCATTTTCATCTCAATAACGCAAATATTGTTTCGAAAAAGAGTTGAAACAAGTTCTAGAAGGTGAAAAACCAAGTGAATTTACACACATGAAAAGAATTTAAGGCTCAAATATCCTTCCAACAAGGTTTTTCTCCAATGCTCATTCCAACAAAATCAATTGTATAGTAAGCTAATCACAAAACATCTGCTTAACTATTCCAAGTGCTAGCCTTACCAAACACAATCAATCAAAACATTGTAATAAGTTCAAACAATGCTCAACTCCTAAATGCACCAATGATTTATAAACATCTCATTTTTAAAATAAGGAGTAAGCAAAAATCCAATTGTGGGTTCATTTCTCTTTCCATTAACTTGAAAAACAAGACATGGTTTTAGAAAGTCGCCAAAACACTAGATCTCATGAAAGCTCAAAGAATTTCTCACTAATTATACACTTCCAAAGTGACAAATGCGACCCTTTACCACTTAGGGCATGCATTAATGCAAGTCATTCTTGAAAAATTTTCTAGTTTTAGGCATTTTCTCATTTAAAAACAACCAATTAATTGGGATTTAAAATGTATTTCCCTCCCCCACACTTAATCAACACATTGTCCTCAATGTGAAAAATCACTCTAAATAGAATGATAAACAAGTTGAAAATCAATGGACAATGGTAATTAAGTAGGGTAGTGGCCAAAAAGATCCAAAGCATACAAAGGGGTTCTTATTCTGCTTACGTCTACTTTGCTACTGGATTGTGTCCCTCTCCCACACTTATCTTCCTCATACAACAAGTAAGCCCAAAAAAAATCATATGAATTAGGAAGAAAATAAGTGAGGAAAGAGACAACCTGGGTTAGGGTATCTTGAGTCTCTTAAAGGAGAAGTTCTCATCCCGGATGAGAATCACGCATTTGTCTTTGAAAAATTCTTCTCCCGCATTGATTTTCCTTGGTGGAGGTGGCTCAGGATCAATTGGAAGAGGCCCAAGAATATACGGTGGATTGTGGTTCCATCGATGATCTTTCCAAGAATGTGCCTGTAAAGAAGACAAGCAAACAGCAATATCCCGTCCAAAAATAGAAGCATGGAGAAGTTTTAAGTGAATTAAAGGCATGTTAAGTTCTAAACTCTCCAAGTAACTATCACATCCAAGGAAATCAATTTTACTCCCATCAGTAGGAGTCAAACAAACAGTTCTATTTGGAAGATTCTCTTGTGTTTGCAAAAGGGAAGGTGCGGAATCCAACTTAGTGTTGGGGCACACCACATCTACATTGCAATCACAAGAGATGAAAGGCAAAAGAGTGGAAGAAGAAAGAAAATTTTTCAAGTTGTTACCACCCAAAACTTTTGAATTTTCAAAAGAATCATTTTCTTTGTTTATATCGGGTGGCAAATCACAAGAAAGAATCATATGGAAAGATCCAGTTTCATTTGTAATATTATCAGTCAAAACAATTGAATCTTCCCTTATTAAACTATCATGCAATTCATTGGAATCAAAATAAAGATCTTTTTCAAAGCTATGGTCTTTCTCACTCAAATCAACCACATTATCATCCATGGAACATTCAACCTTTTTACAATTGACATGCTTACTATCATCAATAGTACTAAAGGGTGCATTATGATCAAGGATGGAATCAACCACAAAAATAGAAGCATGGAGAAGTTTTAAGTGAATTAAAGGCATGTTAAGTTCTAAACTCTCCAAGTAACTATCACATCCAAGGAAATCAATTTTACTCCCATCATTATGATCAAGGATGGAATCAACCACTCCACTAAATGTTTTCTTTCGAAAGTCAACAAGTAAGTGGCATTTTTCATGATAACAGTCTACACATACTCGATATTTCGCACAAGAACATGAAAATGTTTCAATTAGTTCATCGCAAACATCCCTAGTACTATGAAGAGAAGTATTTTCAACAATTAAAGCATCATCTAAAGAAGTAGGAGTACAATCAACAAGTACAATCGAATCATTACTACTAGAGCTAATGGTTTGAGCAATTACATTTTCAAACATTTGACGGGATTCAATAATAATTTCCTCATCCTCCTCATCATCACTCAAATCATGAATTGTTTCATTAGTTAAAGTAATAGGAGAGTCTACTTCTATTAGGATAGGATCATTACCAAATGGTAGAGAAGACTCTTTAATGCTTTTTTGTACTTGCTTCACTTCTTGTGCTTGTGTGGGAATAGGTACCGAAGGATTGGAAACTGCCACTTGTGAAGTGACATTTAGGTGTTGCTCTTCAGTTTTCCCATCATCATTGGAGGTGCATGACCATGGAACTCCTTCTTCTCCTTCTGTTTTTATCCATAGCACATGATGAACAAAATCCTTAATGAATTTTTCAATGCCCTCCATTTCCTCTTCCATTTCCTCAGAAAAGCCACAAGGAAGAGCCTCTTTGAGATTGAATAAAAATTGATGCCGAACCTTTACTTGGTCATACATTCTTCTTAAGGTAAGAGTTTGAGCGTCCATATATGGCAAGGTGAGGAAGGCATCAAGTCCAGAAGGTTGAGGAGTAAAGGGTTGTGATAGATGTTCCTGGCATTGTGGAGTGGGTGGCTCATAATGAAGTGCATGTGTTGGGTACGTCTCTTGTGGAGTATGACACGTAGGAGACTCTTGTGCAGGCCACTCCATTGCTTTCTCCAACTTTTCATTGCTTTCTTCTAGTTGCTCCACTTCTTTTGTATGGGTGATCATGGGAAGAGGATTTTCTTGAAAATTCGTCTTCAACACTTGTGATTGCTGAGTGAGACGCTCAATTTCATTTTCCATTCTCTCATTCTCTTTCTCTTGATGTTCCATTCGTCTCATTATAGAGTCCATTTGATTGTTAAAGTTGGCCTTGTGTGACTGCTCCTCATCTATAGTTTGATTCACTTGATTTTGCAATTTTCCAAGGACTTCACGAATGGTAGGTTTTCTGTTTGGCACATATGGTTGAGAATGAGGTCCAGAAGGTAGCTCAAATGGGTTTAAGAATTCATGAGATGGATGACATGGTCGGGAAGTGGGATGGAATGAAGGAGGGGGTTCATGGTATGGCATGCGGTTGTAAGGTGGAAGATTATGAGAAGGCTCATAATATGGGTTGTATGGTGGTGGAGAAGGCTCATGGTATGATCTATAAGGTGGGTGTGAAGGTTGGCGATAATGTTGAAATGGAGGTTGTGGGTAAGGTTCATGATACGGGTGGTGGAATGGACTATGACATTCTTGACCAATTGGATTCTCATCTTGAATTCCCAAGTTAGCTTGAAGAGCCCGTATTGATTGTTGAATGGAATCGATACTTTGAGAAATGGACTCTTCCCTTCTGAATGAATCTCCTACAAATGAATGAGATTGAGAGAGTGAATCTTGATTACCATTAAACCAAGCCATAAAAGTTCAACATAATTAATTCCCAATGAATCACAAGATGGCTATCTAACTATAAAAATTAAGAGAGAAAAAAAAAATAAACTAAGAAAATGCAAATGCAAAAACAAAGAAAATCAAGATATTTCTTTTTGTTTTTTTTTTGTTGTTGTTTTTTTCAAAAAATTTTGTTGATGCAAGAAAACAAACTATGAAAATTTTTGAAAATTATGAAAAAAATGAAAGAAAATCTAATAGGCTCACAAGGGCAAACCCTAGTTAATCTTAAACCAACTGACACTTAGTAAACCAAAGGAGTCAAAATTGACTCCCCGGCAACGGCGCCATTGATTTGACAAAAACCTTAGTCGTCTCAGGGTCAAATCACAATTAACCGCGAATTAAAATGCAATATAGTGCAAATAACTCGGGATCGTTCTCTTATCAAGGAGCCTTTTATTTTGAGTTCCCTAGGTTAAACTAAGTGCAAAAAAAATGATTAAAAAAAAGGGTTTTGAAATTGATTTTCTCTAAACTAAAATTCATAAAAAAATTAAAAGAAACTAATTCTAATTTTTTTGGTATTTTTGGAAAATAGTGAAGGATGCTTAGGATTAAAAAGAATTAATAATGGATGTTCTTGGTAATGAAGAAGATGGCTATCATTGCTAGAAAAATATATGGGAGTTAATTTCTCATTAAGTCTAAAGAACAACCTCAAAATAACACTTGAGTCCAATAATCTCAATTAATAATAGCTCCTACTAACGTAGCAAACTACTACCTTTTGAGATATTGTTAAAATCCACCTAATGTGCAATTTAAATTGGGATGATATAAATTGTTCTTCTAAATTAGAATGTTCAAACGAACCATTCAAATACTCAAATCAATTATAATCACTAATCACAAACATGACAGCAAGCATAATTTCATCAAGCATATAAAGAGATAAAGAAATTCGAATATCAAAATAATCATCCAATAAAAATCACAATATTCAATCTTCTTGGACACATAACAGTCATCCAAGTCTCAAAACTAAATAATGAATAACCTAAATTAGGAACTCAAAAAAAAAAATAGTTTAAGCAAAAGATTAAATTAAAGAACTCCCCTTTGAAGAACAATTGCTCAAGCCACAATTTTCACCACCAAGAAGCTAAAAATTTAGCCACACATAGCCATGGGATAAACTATGAGTGGATATTGGATTGAATTGATTAAATCAATTCACGTGGTGGGGCTGGAGGTGTAATTGAAGGTTGAATTGAATTGATTCACGTGGTGAGGCTGGAGGTGTAATTGAAGGTTGAATGAGGAGGAAGAAAAAAACAAAAAAAAAACCCCTTGCGTCTTCTTTTCTTTCTTTTCTGCCGCAATGAATGATTGAATCTTTATATCTCCAGCTGCGTCTTTGTTCGTTCTTGCATCTGATTATTCTTTCCGTCTCAGCGTTGCTCCCTTTGTTCTGTGTTAGCGTGCTTGCGTCGTTTTTTTTTCGTTCGCGGCTTTCTTTTTCTTTTGATTCTTGCTCTCTCTCTCTCTCTGATTCTTGCGTTCTTTTTTTTGTTTCTTGCTCACCGTCTCCTTGTTCTTTAGCCTGCTTCCTCCCTTTTATAGATATTAGTTTCCATGCTTCTCCATGTTTTTTTTTTGGTCAATATAATATAATAATATATTATATTATATTCTTTTTCAATTTAATTTGTTGCCTTTTTAGATGATATAATATCTCCTGCACCAAAAATATTGGATATGAGTAGATTTTCTGTTATAATCACATTTTATCCTATATTTAATTAAAAGCTAGATAAGTACATAAAGATAATTAAATAAGCATAAGATATTAGTAAAATCAATGATTATGATATATATCCAAGATAATCCGGATAAAATCTTTCCTAACTTGGCTATTTGTTCGCTGATTCTGTTTAATTCTCCTACAATTTAAACCAATTAGTCTAACATTAAATATTCTCATAAAAATCAATAATCAAGAGTAATTACATTTTTTTTACAATTTTGCCCTTTTTTTAATCCTAATTTAACATATTTACTCTTAATATCAATTTATCACAAGAAATACATTTAAAGCTTAATAACTATGAGAAAACACATTAAAAATCCCTATTTAATTACCAAAAATCATATAAAAATATGGTTAGATCAATGGTTCAGATTTAATATTTTATAAAACTATTATTTTGAATATGAAAAAATAAACTTAACTGTTAAATCATGATCTACACAATTTATAACTGTAATAAAAACAAAGTCAATAAAAAAATTAATTTATAAAACACTACTATCATTGTTTTAGAAAATATCAAATCTAAACTGTCAATTTTTTCATCTAAGAGTAGAAATAGGATTTTGAGAAAAAAAAGTAGAGAAAAGATTCTAAGGAAATCTGCTCCCGTTTTTTTATTGGTTGGATTGTTCTCACCCGAAAATGTGATGGTTATAGCTAATTAGTGGTAAATATGAAATAAACAGAAAACGTAATTGATGCAAATCAGATAATATATTAATCAAATGTCATAGGGATCTAAAAATACATATGGCAGTCATGGTAGCAATCATATAAACAAAACGTACTGGCAACAGGGGAATAACATAAAAGATTACAGAGAGGAGAACAACGTTCTGGCAGTCATTCCACACCCCTCACGCCCGTATTTGGCTTATTATATAGTTGTTCCATCATTTCTCGCTTCCACAATGGACTCACTACAAAAAAAAACCGGTCATTTGTCACAATTAATTTGTAACGGTTAAAAAAGACCGTTACAAATGAACATTTTGGCACGCATTTATCACGGTTTTAATTCAAACTGCCACAAATTAGTAATAGAAGCATTGGTGCCACATGGTGACCATTTTACTTCGATTTTTGTAGCGGTGACACAAAACCAAACTGCCAGAAATATGGCACCAGCCTTGGCGCGTTATGGCGCGAAGTTTGTTGCAGTTATTTCCTAGCGGTTTTCTCAAAATAACCACTACAAAGGTTCAAAAGGACACAATTTTGTCACAGTGAGAGGAAACCGACACCTTAACCGTGACCAAATGTCAAGATTTGTAACGGTTTCTGCTGTAACCGCTACACCATGTATGCGAAACGACACAGTTTTGTCACAATGATTAGAAACCGACACATTGACCGCGTCCAAATGTTAAAATATGTAGCGGTTAAGGCTAAAACTGCTACAAACTTTATTCTATAAATAGGTCCGTACAACAACTATAAATATTCAAAAATATTCTAAATCAGGATTGTCACTAAAAGGGCATTCTCTACTTAGTTGTCGAAGACATGCATATATCTGCAGCGCTGATCTCGAGAGATGAGAGCTGCAGATATTTGCCTCCCTTCTCACCATTCAAGCCGAGGATGTTCTTTTAGTGAAAATTCAGATTTAGTTAGTTCATTGACTTGAGGACTTCTCCTCTTCTGAAGATTGTCCAACATACCATCGGAGATTGGGTCCAATATAGCCACCATTCTCTCTAGGAAATATCTCTGATCAAAATGAGTTAGCGAGTTTTTCTGGGGAGATTGGTGGCTATATTGAATCCAATTTTCAATAAACTTGTTATTTTTAACCTTAGCTCTTTTAGGGAAATTAAAGAAAATAATTGGGAATATTTTTATTGTAATAAAGAAAAATCCAAACTAATTAGTTTGGATTTTTTTAAAAAAAAATATATTAACTTTGTAGCGGTTTCTTTAAAACCGTTACAGAATTTCAAAGGTTATTCATTTTGTAGCGGTTATGTAACCGCTACAGATGTTCACGAAGAACGAGGCACAGTTGTCACGGTTCAGGTGGTGGTTTTTCTTTAAGCCGTTACAGAATTTCAAAGGTCATGTTTTTTGTAGCGGTTAGGAAACCGCTACAAATTTCCACGAAGAACGAGGCACATTCATCTCGGTGGAGGTGGCGGTTTTGTTGTAACCATTACAAAATTCATTATTTTTGTGACGGTTGTTTGGGATAACCGCTACGAAATGCAGCGGTTTTTATACTTTCCTTTTCACTTTTGAAATTCTCGCGCGCTTTTTAGTTACTGTTCACCTCTCAATTTCAACTTTTACCTTTCACCATCATGGTTTCTAACGACAAGGGAAAAGAGAAAGTAGTTGAACCCCCAAGAAGGCCTATCAGGGTAGTAGTAGTAGAGGTAGGAGAGGGCATGGGCCTCTAAATATCCCCCTTCAACCCCTCAGGTAAATATCCCCCTTCAGCCCCCTCATGTTGGGAATGAGTTTGACGAACTCTTTGCAAATGACCCAATTCCACACCCAGAAACCCTAGAGACCGTAGGTGGAGGATGAGGTGCAAGTCTGTTGTTTGATGACATCTTCAATGATGAAGATGATGAGGGGATCCGGATTGAGATTCCCATAGCGGAAGCGGAGCGGTTTCTCGACCAGGAGAACGAGCGGGACCAAGGGAACCCTCGACCGTCGTCTTCTCATTCCACCAGATTTGTGGTGGATGTCAAAGGTAAGTATAAGTATTTTTTTGGTGAAAAATGATATTTAAATTCCTGACGGGTAATGATTGTTTATCTAAATACAATACAACAATTTTGTTATAATTGTGCAGATCCATATGGGAACGTCAACAAGAGGACGCTGGACGTTCACATGCTCAATCAGGAGGACAACGTCTACCGCGTGATAGTCCCCTGGAACGTGGACACGGACCAGCCGATCGGCAGCGGTGGTCACTTGTTGAACTGATTCCTGTCACAACTTGGCGGGAATTGGGTATGGTTCCCGATCTATTTCCACAATTGGAAAAAGGTCCCGGATGGCAACAAGCAGAAGGCGTTTGAGGACGTTGTGCAGGTAAATTATGTTGTGTAATTAAATTTTACATGTTAATAGTTTTAAGTTGTATAAATTGTGGTTAATTTAGTTATTTATTTCTTAAATAATTATTACTTAATTACTAATTATTTTATGATATAGAAAAAGTTTAAACTGCGAGCCGAGGCGAAGAGGTATGTAAAGATGAAAATGGGAGAAGCGTGGAAGAGCCGGAGGGGTTGTCTCTAAGACCAGAAGAATTGAGATGGGACTATGCCTCTGCAGCAACTGATAGAGAACGTCCTAGACGGCGTGGAGGCAAATGACTGGGCAGCTTTTGTCCAATATAGGAGGAGTGTAGAGGGACAGGTACGTTTTTTAATTAATCATCATTTTGTTTTTTAATTAATCATGGGGGTATTGTATAGTTTAAAATTTGTTTTAGTTAACTACACCTATATTTTACCTTAATTGCATAAACAACTCATTTATTTTGCAGGCTCTATCGCAGAGGAACACCAGAAGCAGGGCAGCTCAAAGGATCAATCACACGGGAGGATCCAAAACGTTTGTTGTGACGTACAGTGAGATGGTATGTTAAAAGTTAAGTTAATGGCACGTTAAATGACTATTTTTTTGTTTTAGATATAACAAAGTTTATATTCTTTTAGCAAGAGAAGGCTCGGGAGGAGAATCGTCAGACGGACTATGGGGAGTTGTATACACGCACCCATAGGCACCGTGATGGGACGCCGATCTCTGAGGCAGCAGAGGAGATCATAGTAAGTTTCAAAAAAACTAATTATATAGTTAATGTTGTATATTTAAATTTAATTAAATTGTTTGATTAATGTTTTATGAAATATGTGCGTCAGGCCCGGATTGAGCAGAGACAGCAAGAGCTGCGAGCCTCATAGCCCCCGAAGTCACAGGGTTCTGTTGATCCTACTGCCGCATTGAAAGCTATTGTAGGCCCAGTCAGTATCCTGGCCGTGTTAGGGGCTTTGGGCTAGGCACCAGGCCTAGCATGGTGTACGGCAAGGCCTCTTCCTCTGCCGCCGAGACCTCCGGCTCGAGCATGCCACCACCTGATGTGATGATTGCCGAGAAAGTTGTCGTGCAGGTTGCCGAGAAGGTTGCTGCAAAGAGGGCCAGGAATGAGGCCAGGACTAGGTGCATGCAGGAGAGTCTCAATAGTTGGTTCGCTACTCAGAGGCATAGCTAGCAGTCACTTGCCGCGGCCTTGACAGAGTTGCTACCGAACAGACGGTTTCCATCTCCCAAGCCTCCCCCTCCATTCATCTTCGAGGATTCCCCCCAGCTCCCCTGCCTCCCCGTTCGGAACCTGATGCTAGTGAAGATGAGGACGATGTTACCTCTGGTCGAGCCCGCGTCGCCCCTGAGAGAGACCCCCCTGAGACAGGACCTGATCATCGGGCTCCTGATAGTTAGTTATTATTTTCTTCAGTAATTCATTTTGTATGCCCCGGATGTTTGTTGACAATTTTATTAAATTTAAATATTTGTGATCTTTTTTTTCTCATTAGCTTTTTTAAATTTAAATATTTGTTATCTTTTTTTTTCAGTAGCTTTTTTAAATTTAAATTTTATTAAATAATAAATGGAGTTTATAATTTGTGATTAAAAAGATATGATTATAAATTTTGTAGCAGTTTACAAGCTAAAACCGCCACAAATTTTATTAAATAATATATTTGTCACGGTTTTAAGAGGGAACCACTACAAATTTGAATTTCAAAGTAAAAAATAACCGCCAAAATTTTAAAACCGTCATCATTTGGTACCGGTTGACGTAGCGGTTTTATAACCGCGACTAGTTTACGGCGGGATTTTCAATTCAGATTTGTAGCGGTTATTAAACCGCGACTATTTTACAATTCGAATTGGTAGCGGTTTTGTAACCGCTACAAATTTGAATTGTAAAACAGTCGCGGTTGATGTCGCGGTTTTGAACCGCTACAAAGTGTCCCAGATTGCATTTAAAAATCTCAAGTGCTGAGATGAAATTTATTAAACATTGTCTCCACATTTGTATACTTTCCTAGTTTTGTTTGCTACAGATGGATAAGTCAAGGATCAAGATGCCGCGCAGTTCTCCTATATATTTAGCAGGATTGAAAAAATTTTTTAGATTTCGCCTTCTCTCACGCTAGCATTAATGGCAAGATCATGTGTCCTTGTTGTAGATGCAAGTTTAAGAAGTGGCAAACACGAGAAGGTGCTATGAAACATCTTCTTAATAAGCCTTTCCCAAAAGCATGTACATTCTGGGGTGTTCATGGTGAGAAAGGTGGTATGAGATATGGGGATCATCTTCCTCAAACCTCACAAGTAGGAAATCAACTAGGTCAAGATGATCCAGTTAATGAAGCTGTTCGCGATGCTTTTGGTGTTCAAGACGACAATTTCACGGCAGAAGTGCAAGGTCCTCAACCAGTTTTCTACAAGAATGAAGCAGCTCGAGAATTTTTCAACCTAATGGATGAGAGCGATCGTCCGTTGTATCAAGGTTGTCAGAAATACTCAAAATTATCCGTTCTGATCAAATTGTACCATATCAAGTGCATGTGTTGGATCACTGATAAGGCGATGTCGATGCTACTAGAATTATTACGAGATGCTTTCCCTGACGTAGACATTCCCACAACCTTCTACGAGGCCAAGAAGATAATCAACAAATTAGGATTGAACTACGAAAAAATTGATGCATGCCCCAACGACTGCATGCTTTATTGGGGGGAGGACGCTCGGAGGGAGACTTGTAAGAAGTGTCACACTTCGAGGTTTAGGACAGTTCTGAAGGGAAAAAAGCAGAAGAAGAAACCCGCAAAGATTCTAAGGTATTTTCCTTTAAAACCTCGCTTACAAAGATTGTTTATGTCGTCTAAGACAGCTGAGCATAAGAGGTGGCATGAAGCCGACAAGAACGAAGATGGTAAACTCAGACATCCACGTGATGGTGAAGCGTGGAAAGCGTTTTACTCAGACTTTCCTGATTTCGCGGCGGACCCTAGAAATGTTCGTCTTGCTTTGGCAACCGATAGTTTTAATCCATTTGGTAATCTTAGCACAAGTTATAGTATATGGCTAGTTGTTTTGATACCTTACAACTTGCCCCCTTGGATGTGTATGAAACAGAACTCCTTCATTATGTCCATGATCATTCCATTCCGGGCAAAAAGGCACCAGGAAATGACATCGATGTGTATCTACAACCGCTTATCAACGAGTTGGTGGAGTTGTGGAATGTAGGCGTCGAGACGTATGACACGCACGAGAAGACACTATTCAACTTGCGTGCAGCGTTGATGTGGACTATTAGTGACTTCCCTGGACTGGGAACATTATCCGAGTGGAATGTGCATACTGACCTTGCATGTTCGGCTTGCAATTTTGACTCTGACTCAGTGCGCCTTACCCACAGTCATAAGTGGTGCTTCATGGGTCATCAGAGGTTTCTCGATGGTACACACAGGTTTAGGTTGCAGCGCAATCGTTTCAATGGGCAACAGGAAAGAAGAGGACCTCCCAAGAATTTATCCGGTGCAGATATCATAGAGCAAATTGTGGATGTTGAATTTGAGTATGAGAAAAAAGACGACCTAGCAAAGGCCGGGACAAAGACGGCCAGGGTTTCTGGTTCTGCGACCCAGTAATGGTGGAAGATAAGCGTCTTCTTCGCTCTTCCGTATTGGAAAGATAATTTGCTCCGACATAGTCTAAATGTCATGCACATTGAAAAGAATGTGTGCGACAATGTCTTGTACATGATTATGAATGAACCAGGCAAGTCAAAAGATTATCTTCAAGCGAGGAAAGATTTACGGGAGATGGGGGTTCGTGCAGACGCGTGGCCGGATGAGCATGACAGATTTCAACCGGCAAAATTCACCCTGACAAAACCGAATAAGGAAATCTTCCTCGCCACTTTGAAGAAAATAAAAGTTCCTGACGGGTATTCAAGCAATATTTCACGATGTGTGGACGTGCAGGCTCGAAAGGTTACTGGGTTGAAGAGTCATGACTCACATGTGCTTATGCAGCAGTTACTTCCGCTGGCCATAAAAAATACACTGCCTTTCGATGTGTCGATCGTTTTGGTCGAGCTTTGTACTTTCTTTCGGAAGTTGTGTTCCAAGGTGTTGATCGTGGAGGAGCTCGACCAGCTGCAACAGCAAATCATTCTTACGCTGTGCCATTTGGAGATGATCTTTCCTCCTTCATTTTTCACAGTCATGGTTCACCTGATAGTACACCTTGTTCACGAAACAAAGCTTTCTGGCCCGGTTCACTACCGATGGATGTATCATATTGAGAGGTACTCTTTTAAAATTAATTACTTCAGCATTACATTACTTCCTAGTCACATGTTTAACCATTGATGTATCGACATTTTTCCTCATTACTTTATAGGTTCCTAGGGAAATTGAAATCTTACGTGAGAAATAAGGCGTGACCTGAAGGTTCAATAGCAGAAGGTTATATTGGGGATGAGGTCTTGTATTTTTGTTCCAGGTACTTTGATGACATTGAGACCTCATTCAACCGACCGCCTCATTTGGACGATTGTCCTGAGCCTGAGCCTGAGTCAGAGCAGAAGGTTATATTGGGGATGAGGTTTTGTATTTTAGTTCCAGGTACTTTGATGACATTGAGACCTCATTCAACTGACCGCCTCGTGTGGACGATTGTCCTGAGCCAGAGCCAGAGCCAGAGCCATTAGCTTCAGAGTTGTTATTCCCTCGTGTTGGCAAACCAGTTGGTGGATGTGAGAACTTCAAACTTACGACACTTGAGAAGTTTCAAGCACATAGACATGTCTTGATCAATTGCACTAAAGTTGAATCGTACCTTCAGTAAGGATTGCATACAGATATATATGTTATCCTATATGTTTCCTTACATTTTATAGGCACATTTCTTGCTCGTCATCACATGTTTAATTGTAGGGAATTCAGGAGTCATGTGGAGCGTCAGCTGAGGATCCGTACACAGACATCCTCTGAAATTGATAGAAAGATCCACAGAGAATTCCAGGGTTGGTTTAGGAGGAGAATAATGAATGACCACAACCCCCACTTACCAGAATTCAGAGCTCTCGCACTCGGCTCGCTTGACCATGCCCAAAGATTTACGGCATACAATGTCAATGGCTTCAAGTTTTGCACGGTTTCATGAGATCAGGGATTGCTGACCCAAAACTCAGGTGTATACGGCACGTTTGGGACGAGGAGTTATGCGAGCAGCAGTGACGGGAACATGCAGTTCAGTGATGTCCCGTATTATGGAAAGCTGCTTGATGTGGTCAGGATAACTTACCAAGGCCTTTTCTCTGTGTTTGTGGGCGAATACGACAACATCCCGGGGACTCACGACCGATGACTTAGGCATCACATCCGTGAATTTCTCCCGGTCTATTCACACTGGTCAATCTGAAGATGACGAGCCATATATTCTTGCCTCAGAGGCCCATCAGGTTTATTACGTCGCCTATGAGAGACACAAGGATTGGAATATGGTGGTTCACTTAAAGCCTCGGGACCTTTACAACATGGGCGATGGTGAGAACATCGCCTACGATTGTGAGCCGCTCCAGTCAGCCAGTTTCGAAAACTTCTTCCCAGACGGCGATGACACTTTACCTATAGTTAGGTACGTTTTTTAATATCCGCAACATGAAATATAAAAATATCACTTCACAAAATTTTTCTATGTCTTATTCTATATTAACTCACACGTAACTTTTTATACAAACTTTCTTTGTAGGGAGGCTGACGAAGATTGAGAAAGAAAATTATCCCTACTCTTCATTTTACTTTTATTTTTTTTAAAAAAATCCAAAAAAAAAAATTTTCGCGGTTTAAAACCACTACAAAACATAAATACACCGCTACTAAAATAAACTGCTACAAAACATCAAAAAAATCGCTACTAATATAAACCGCTACAAAAACAGCAACCACAACCGCTACAAAGTGATACGTTGAGATCAAAATAAATACCCCCACCAAATCACATTCAATATGCTTCCGTTCTGATTTCTACACACGTTTTCTCTTCATTTTCTCTCATATTTTTACGTTTTCTCAATGAGGCAAAGTGTTTGAATTGGGTAAATGTCACTCAGCTTGATCATATCTAGTGATTATTGAAATATTTGTTTTTTCTTCTACCCTCTTGATATTAACTTCTTTTATTTTACAGGTACATTTTTTTCAATTTTAAACTTCTTTCCTACTTTCACATACTTGTTCATCGATCCACTTTCTCACACTTTTGTTTTATAATTCATTTAAGAGTAAATACCCTATTTGATCCCTGAAAGAAATCATGGACCTCTTTTTGGTCCCTAAGTAAAAATAACTCATCCTATAATCCCTGTAAAATCCAAAAACCGTCCACGTTTAGTCCTTCCAGGTTGAAGATGACACATGCAGTGAAGTGCCCTAAATGTGGTCAGGGATTACGGGATGAGTTATTTTTACTGAGGGACCAAAAAGGGGTCCGTGATTTTTTTCAGGGACCAAATAGGTTATTTACTCTTCATTTTATTTTAACTAACTCATAAATTATTGTTATTATACTTAGATATTCTCATTGTTTTCCATTTCTATACTACCTTATACAATCAAATATCATATTTTAATATCATTTATTTTCAGTAAAAGTGTAAATGAGTAATAATTTAACATTTTTTTAATTACAAAAAGAATTGTTAAATATTTTTTTCTTTTGAAATTTCACCAATCTGTAGCGGTCACAAAACCGCTACAAATACCAAAATAACAACACGTGCTAAAACTACTTTTCAAACAAATCACGTGAATTTTTATAGCGGTTTCCAAACCGCCACAAATATAAAATAAAAAATGGCACCAAAACTTTTTGTAAAAATATTTGTGGGAATTATTTGTGGCGGTTATCAACCGATACAAATATTATGGCGGTAAACCTTTTTCAGATATTTGGACAATTTAGTGACGGTTATATAACCGCGACAAATTTAAAATAAAAAATGGCGCCAAAATTTTTTTTATTTTGTAGCGGTTTTTTTACCGCGACTATTGTATACATAAGTTGTTAGCTTAACCTTATATAGTGGCGGTTAACTCAAATCGCTACAAGTACAATAGCAGTCTATGTGGTTGTAGTAGCGGTTCATTTTAACCGCTACAAATCGCTTTGTTTTGGTGCTTTTCGTTGCGGTTTGTCTAACCGCGACAAATGTTGTTAGTCGCGGTAAAAACCGCTACAAATATGCGATTTTGACCGCTACAAATGGCCAGTTTTTTTTGTAGTGACTACGCATGGGATCAATCCGTCTTGAGTGGTCATGACACCCCTCTTCATTAGTTTGTGTTTCTTCATTGGGCGGGTAGGGAATGAATTCCTACACACATAAATGCAAAACACAGCCAGAAGCTGAGTAATGCCAGAAATAGAAAGTACCAATCCAGTTTTTTTTTTAAAAAAAAAAATTTAAGTACCAATCCAGTTCAAGACCCCGAAACCAATGGCGGACCGAAGTATTGAAGAGGGGGCACCTAAACCTAAAATTCCTTTTTTAAAATTTTTTTTAATTCTTTTTCTTAAAAAAATTCCCTATGCCTTCCATGTTACAGCCGGCTCACTCTTCTTCCTCTTTTTTGACCTAACGATTGAAATTCCCTCCTGCCTTTTGTCTCACAAGCCGGACGCCCAGAAGCTCACTCTGCTCCTTCCTCCTTCCATTATCGCCACCCACCTCTGTTGTCCTTCGGCACGACAGCACAACCCAGAACTCCAAAAGCTCGGACGCACAGAAGCTTGGACTTGGACCGTGAAGCTCAGAAGAATTAGGCCTAGAAGAATGATATTGTAATTATTTTTATTGTAATATACTTGGCCTTGTTTTTCTCTTTATATTCTTTTATTTTTTTAATGCATTTAAAATTTTGCTTTAAAAATTTTTTTTGCCCTGAATCCCCCCACTAATAGTGTCCCACCTCCGATAATTTTCTAGGTCCACCACTTTCCGAAACAATATGCAAATAGTAAGCTGAAGCACTTTTCAGGGGCCAATAGCAATTCAGAGCACGGACCCACATGCCCTATTTTTATAACTAAAATTAATAAAACCACGATTCAAAAAAATGTCAATAGTACATGTTACGTTGATACACACAATACACAAGCTATAAATATATATATATATGCACACTACTGACTCAACTCAGCTCTCTCTCTCTCTCTCTTACACCTTCCACAACCTCACAGTTGAAAGATGCAGTTTAAAAAAGCAAGAAAAGGGAAATCTGGATCTGAATGAATGATGAAATTGCACACACGTGCTAATAAACAGAAACTACTGGAAGTTACTTTACGTACACCTAAACAAATAAACAGTAACTAATCAACTATCAATCACGCCCAATCATTGATCAACTCCGACTCCCTCATCCTCCAAACATTCCCTTCTTTGTTGGCGTCTGGTCCTTCAAATTTGGGCAATTTCGGCAGCTCGAACTTGGCATAGCAGACATAAATCCCAAAGAACACGAGGCTAAGTAATGCCAGCATGAGAAAGTACCAATCCAAGTGACTATTGTTGATGGAATCCTTAATCCACCAATGAAAAATGAATGTACATGGAATGCTGGAGAGCTTTCCGATCCCCAACAGCATTTCAATGATCGGATTCACAAATTTCCTCATTGATTCAGGCACCCGATCCTGCATGAAAGCACTTAGCCCATCTTCTGCAAACCCAATCATTAGCCCCTGCAGGACAAACTGTGGAGTTAGAATCATGATGCTTAAGGGAATAACGTCCTTATCTGGGTCCTTTCCAATAGCCATGGACAGCCTATAACGTTCCACTGCACCGGCCGAAATACAGCATAGTACTGAACAAAACATGCCAACGGCCATACTCCGAATTGGTCCCACCACTCGTTTTCTTCTTTGGATAAAGCGAACTACATTAGCAACCAAAACTACGAGTACAAGGAAAATGACAATAGGAACATCCAAATGACCAACTTTATCATCCAAGTTGGTTGCTTGCTCAAGAAAGTAAGTGTTAGCGGATGCAGAAACCAAACTGTAAGCGAAGAAGGTGAGTCCCAAAGGCATGATAAAAAAAAGGCTCTTCACCTCCCTCACTTGCTGCACCGTACAAATCTCTTCTTGTCTCTCTTCAATTTGGTTGTTAATTTTTATAGCGGCCTTGTCCAAGGGCAACAAAAATGATGGATGACGTGGCTTCAAGTGAACCTCAGGATCATCTTCTCTTCTACCAGAGGGATCTTCTAAATCATTTGGACCTTCATTTTCACGATTAGAGGAACCATCTTCTCTTGTATAAAAGGGGTTTTCTGAATCATAGGAAGCTTCAATGTTCCCGTTAGAGGAATAATAACCCTCAGCTGAAGAAGGGTATACCTCTCCACGTTTCCTAAAAGCTGCCTTGAAGACCCTATAAATGGTAGCAAGAGGACTACCTCTGGGTCTTTCTTCAGGGTAGTACCAGAAAATGCCACACAAGAATACTAAATACGCATGCCCCATAGCAAGAGACGAAGCCATGAACCCTGTCAGCCAGCTATAGTAGCCCGAGAAAAAGACACCGATAACAATGCCAGTTATCTTAGCAGAAGCACTCCAAAGATTGAGAGGTTCATGTACTTTGGTGACAATTATCCTCTTTCCACCTTTATTCATTACTTTGGATTTTAGTTGTCTGAGACCAACCCTAGTCGTAATGAAACCTCTCATAAAGGAGTATGTTCTTTTTGGAAGATCCGAAGTCAATTCCATCTGTAAAGGGAATTGAATCCTTTCCAACTCCTTCATAAATTCATTTTCTCCCTCATTTTCAGGAGGCATATTCTTTATTTTTTCCCCAAGTTGGTAAGAGTAAAAATCACTCAAAATTTCGCTTCCGGCTTCGCCTAACGCAATGAGTACTGTTGCGAAAATCATCTGATACAGAGCATCATCAGCATTCCATATTAACATCAAACCCTGCAATTAAAAATATCTTTTCTTTAATTTGATCATTTAAGCCTTACATCTCAATGCAATTCTGTACCTCGTTTAACAAATAGGTTAAAAACTTTATAACTTTGGATAACATGCAAATGATATATTTTTCTAATATTTAGGACTGAATGAATTAGCCAAAAATTTTAAACTTGCACATCTCTCTAGCCTGTCATTTGTTTATCCATTACTAACAAATAATGTTACAAAGTAACATACACTACACATCTCTCTTGTTTGGACTTCTCACAAGCAACAGCGGCGGATGTCTCCCCCAGTGACGGTTGCTTCAAGGTGCTTCGACCTATACCTTTGTTTGGTTTTGTCCGTTACAACCTCCCATCTATGGTCTTTGGCGTCGACGATTTGGGATTATTTACTGTTTAAGATTTTGATTTATTTCCTGGATTTTGATTTCTCTAGATTTGGTTCCTAGCATTGTTCTTAGGCCCCGTGTGGATCAGTGAAAATTGGGCCATAGAAAAGAAAAATTCAAATTTTCAGCTGGCGGCTACTGTTTTAATCAAATTTTCCATGAAAATATTTCCTCGCGGGCGCCATTTTCTAACATTTAAATGAAAATGGATTCCCATAAAAAATAGTGGGAAGCCATTTTCCGGCACTTATGAAAATGACTGAAAGTCGATTTTGTCTTGATGACATGGCTAGCTAGCTGTATAAAAAGGGCAAGCATGTGACCCTGAAAATCAGAGAGCTGTATGATTTTGAATCTTTTAGAAAGTTTGATGGGTGGGTTATTTTTGTTCCCCACATATATTTTGGTATGGTGTGGTCTGTGATGAAGAAACCAAGTCAATTTAGACTTAAAACACCCTACAGCTACAGGAGACGAAAACGACTACCTCTATCTGGTCCTTTTCCAGATTTTTCCAGAAGTCATGATAATTAACTTGACATATAACAAATTCAAAAAGGATTATTTGTATGCAAGATCATGATAATTACCAGAGGATACGATGCGGCGCAGAAGGTAATCACAATGAAGCGACCTGATTGGTGATCTTCTGATACGTGCGCAACAACTACTTCGAACACACCTTTCATCCCATCTTTCAAATTCACCAGCACAGCAGCATACCGCAGACCAAGACTTTCTTCGAGAAAGTCCATCAAAACTTTCCCCACTGCATTTCGAGCAAAGGCATAGCTAAAAACTAAACCTGAATATCATGAGCATAGAGGTTAAATAGCTAGCTGTAGCTGAATCCTTCACTTCAACAGAAATAGAAATTATTTCATGTGCAGATAAATTAATCTTCCCAGGAAAATCTAGCTAATCTACAAGAACATGTTGATTTCAACAGACAGAAGCTAACATTACCCCAGATAAAGAGTGTAGTCACGGAGGGGACAAGGCCAATGCGGCAAAGCCAGTTTCTAACGCCTCTGGTGTTCATCTTCATTCTACACTGACAAACTTTGGTATGACCTTTTCTACTTTTGGTGAATGATTTAAATAGAACTAAAAGGGAGCTTGGGAACTTACCTCGAGCTACCACCGTGGACCCACTCACTCCCTACTGTTGCAAAGAAAAATAGTAGAACTTGGTATTTCCTTTCACATTCTATTTACTTTGGAATTAAGAAACAAGCGTGAAGATCACTCCCTACTGTTATATCTTCATCAAATTTACCAAATTCCACTTAAAAATAATATATAGATAAATATATATATATATATATATATATATATATATATATATATATATATATATATATTAAATCAATGGATAGCGACAAGTGATGACCTAGTGAGATTAATAATTTTTTTCACTCATTATCTGATACTTCAATAAAAAATATATATGTATAATGTGTAAATATTTTTATAACTAATTAACATCTTCAACAAACATTATGTCCCATTCGTTTTTTTTTTTAATTATAGAAAACTTTTCTAGACTTTTTAGTATAATTAGTTGAATTATAATCTAATCACATATTAGTTGATTAAAATTTCCTTCTTCAAAGCAATTCCTAATTCTCTAATTAAAAAAGTGTAAAAATGCTATACCGCCGGCTAAGTCAATTAACATTGGTCATTTAATTAAATATGTCAGCTAAGAAAATGGTGAAAAATATGTCGCAAATTCGATTGTGCTGATTGTACACCAAAGTGTATTATGAAATTGCTAAAAGAGACTTTTTATTATAAAAATTACAGTTAAAGAGTAATAAAATTACGATAAAAGAGTTGGCAAAAACGCTGTGAATGCTCTAAGATTGCGACAGAGTCATAAGCAGCCAAAAAGTTCAACACGGAAACGAGTGGAATGCTTTTGCTGCTTGGGTACTGTTGTCTCAACGACCGCCACATTCTCGGACGTCCATTTCCTCGTCCTTTCTCTGCTTTTTTCGAAACTCTCACTCTATCCCCCGTCTCACTCGGATTTAGTTTCCTTACCTATGGTTGGGGCTGACATTAGATATAGTTAATTATAATTGAGAAAAACTATTAATTAAGGATTAGAAAATTAATTTTTTAAAAACAATCAAATTAATTAGAGGTATAGTTTCCACCAATTCGGAATGGCAATGGCGAGAACTGAGTAATAAAAGCTATGTTCAACATCAAGAGTGCGAGCAGATGTATTGTGGCTACCGTGGTGTGAAGGGCCTGGTGTTGAATATTTTTACTTAGAGGTATAGATCTATATATGTTGACGCTCCGCCACTAGCGACAGCGACAGCAAATCCCATGGTGGGTGTGGGGAGGTGACCGCGACGGCTGAAACTAGCTCATGGATCATCCAGGATTTTGATTTTACTCACCAAGTATTGTTAAAGTATTATGATTATTGTCATGCAGATTGATTAGTGCCTCTGTATTGTTAGGATTAGCTCTTTAGCATTCTTTTGAATGAGTGTATATCTTGTATTGGTTATGATAGGAGATGCCCTGAATATGCATTTAGGGCACGCAGGAGTGCAGGACCACATGTACCATTCACTGTGCTATATAAAGACAAGAAAGGGCAGCACCCCATTCATCTTTTTGCCCTATTCAATATTCCTTGCTTTCTTTCTAGTATAACGTAACACCCATCCGATTTCTCCCTATTAAAATAATTTTATAAAAAAAATCAAAAAAAAAAAGATTAAATCTTGATCGTTCAGAACCCATCTAAATAATTCAGATAAGATAGGCTCCATCTGCTTAAGGGAACCAGTTCACTCCCTGTCCTTCCATCTTGTTTGGATTTCTCACCAGCAACTTCCCTTAATGACGGTTGCTTCAGGCTTTGTTTGGGAGTTTGGAGAGGAGAGGAAGAAATGAGATGCAAGGAGAAGGGAAAGGAGGAGAGGAAAGGAAAATAGAGGATATTTCCTCCCCTTGTTTGGGAGTTAAAAAAATAGTAAGGGAGGAAGATGGAGGATTAATAAGTTATTTTTGCCATTTTGTCCTTTTCTTTAAAAATTAATATAATTATTATACTTTACAAATAAATTTAAATTTAAATTTTCTAAAAAAATTATTTATGTAATTTTTATATTCAAAAAATATTTTTACCATAGAAAATATTTTCTCTCTCTAATAGTTATTTTTTCTCTCTCTATAATAATATATATATATATATATATATATATATATTTTTTTTTTTACTAAGGATTTAAGTATATAAAACTACAGCCTAAAATATAAAATTATACTTAATGGTGGTGGTGGCGGTGGCGGTGGCGGTGGCGGTGGCAGTGGCGGTGGCGGTGGCGGTGGCGGTGGCGGTGGCGGTGGCAGGGATGGTGGTGGCGGCAGTGGTTGTGGTGAATGAGGATAAAAAAGTAATTAATCTATTTTCTCTCTTAAAACCCTTTATATTGGGGGAACTTTATTTTTTAGAAGAAAAAGGGTTTTGGGGGATTTGTAAAAATCTCTGATTTTCTCTCCTCTTATTTTTAAAATTTGCTAACAAAAGAAAGGACTATCAAAACCCTCCATATTCTTCTCTTTTTCTCCACTACAAGAAAATCATAGATTTGCGACGGAATTTGCGAGGGAAAGAAATTCAGTCGCAAAATTACAAAAATTTGCGAGGGACAAAATATTCCCTCGCAAAAAGCTGATTTTTGCGAGGGAATAATATTTCCCTCGCAAAAATCAATTTTTTGCGAGGGAAATTTTGTTCCCTCGCAAAATGTCTCAATTTTGCAAGGGAACATTGAGTCCCTCGCTAAATTGTCAAATTACCGCGGGAGCTTTGACGCCAAAATGTGCCCAACTTTGCGAGGGAATATTCTTTCCCTCGCAAAATGAGGACATTTTGCAAGGGAAGGTTTGTTCCCTCGCAAAATGGTTATATTTTGCGACGGAAACGAAATTCCCTCGCAAAATGGGGACATTTTGCGAGGGACTACTGTATCCCTCGCTAAAGTGTAAAATTTTCGCGGGATTTTTTCTGCCAAAATGTCCCCAATTTTGCGAGGGAATATTATTTCCCTCGCAAATTTAGGACATTTTGCGAGGGAATTTCTGTTCCCTCGCAAAATTGTTACATTTTACGAGGGAACCAAGTGTCCCTCACAAAAGTAAGAAATTTTCTACACGGTGCTAGGTGCCAAAATGTCTCCTTTTTGCGAGGGAACATTTCTTCCCTCGCAATATGTACCCAATTTGCGAGGGAATTGTTGTCCCTCGCAAAATTTGATCACTCAATATCCTCGAACCCCATCAGCTCTCACACATTCAGTCCCCTCCCCCTCCCCTACTGTCTCATTCACGCCGAACGAACAAATCCCTACCTAAAGTCATAATCGCTCACCCTCACTCTCCCCTGCTTTCTCACTCGCTTCCTTCCCTACCGAAAGTCCTTTCATTTTTCCCTCACATTGTGTGCGATAGCTCCGTCTCCTCCGTCTTACCTCTTCGCGGCGGTAGGGTTTTAATACGGGTTGTATGAGGTAATTAGCGAGTCAATCTCTATGAACTACAAGTTATATGATCAATCTTATTTAACCAAGTTTAGTTTGGTGGGATGTAAACTGAAATCCATCTCGTTCTTGTCTTATTACTTTCCCCCTTGTGCTTTCCTTCACTCTTTCCTTGTCTGATTACTTTCTTCCTTGTGCTCAAGTGTGTTGTGTCCCTTTGACTCCGCCCTTCAAGTGAAACAGATCCATGGTTCATTGCTAAAGAATTCGAAGCAGCCACAGTTGCTAAGTAAGTAATTTCCTTTCGTCTGACTGATTTCCTTTTTCGTTCTCAACCTGTCGTCTTCGTCTGTGCATTTGATTGCGTTCACTGTTCTGGGCGGCTATTCAGTTTCTGGTTTTGGTTCACTTGGTTAATTGATTTTACTTATTCCGCTTCTCATATTCGTTGGCCTTCTTTTTTCCCAAAAAAAAAACTTCTGTTTGATATGGATCTGCGATTGTATCAATCTATGCTAAATTTTTTTGCTTTATCTTTCTGTAGTGCTGGTTTTGTGTTTGTGATGTATGGATGATTGATTTTTGAAGGAACAAAGTAAATTTTCAACCTCTGCATTGCTTATATTTCTATCTTGAGGGTTGGCAAGATTATGTGCTGCTTTATTCTTTCCGATGGTGATGGTGTTTAATTTTTTTCTTCTACATTTTTGGATTTAATTGATTTATTCAACGTATGAGGCATATTATTATCCCACTAGAACATAACTAATTAATTTGGTCTCGTATCTGATGCCTTTGCACATAAATCCTACTGGTGTTGTCCTTGGACTGAATGCCTTTTCTATTACTATGAACTGATTCTGCCTCTATACCCTGCTTGGTAGCAATACATACAGGAGTTGAAAGTAGTAAGACAACAAAAGGGCTGAAGAGTCCAGGGTCATTTATTTTGCTCATTAAAATCTGTGGGAAACCGAGCCTTCCACACCCTCTCTGCTTCTCTTTTGCCTTCTTCTTTCATATTTGTACTTAATCTTCTGTTTCTGTCTCCTTCAAATGTACCTTGTTTCTTCCACCAAACACATCTCTTCTCGCCCTTGTGCCCTGCGTTATACATATTCCTCAGCTTTATTGTTAAATTCAAAGCCAAAACCACTAGGAAAAAAATTAGGCTGGCAATATAATAATTGCACTTATCCTTTGTTTTTTGTATTTCTGCATGTGTGTTTTGCACTTGATCACTTGTTTCTCCTTCATGACCAGCGAATACATGCTTCTTGAGGAAGTATTTTGTGATTTTATCATCATACCCTTTTGACTCTTAGACACCAAGTTGGCTTACATCATCTTGATGACGTAATTCTTGGTTGGCTTCAATCTTAAGCCTAGGTTCATTTGTCATTAATTTTCTTTTGACTTCTAACTATTCTTTTGCATTGGAAAAATATTCTTGTCCCATATTCTCTTTGGGTGGCGAAATCCTAGTCAAAATGGGACAAATTGTTGCTTTTTAATTCCTTTAGGATTCATGCCACATGTCTTTATCAACTAGATTTCATGTGACTTATATTGTCAGGTGAAGCTGCAAAAAAACAATACTGAGGCAGATGGGATTCAATATAGGAGTGGTTTGCATTGCACAGCTAAAATACTGAAGACTAAGGAAGTATGTTTCTTGATTGTTATCTTTCGAGGAACAAATTTTCTCTTTTATATGCATATTTAGAAATATTGAATATATAAACTTTGATGTATATTAGTGCTAGCTGAAAATCTTGCTAATTCATAATTGAAGTTATGAACATTGAGTGAGACCATTGATTTAGTGTGCGTTTGGCTAACCGTTTGGAGTTGCCAAACTTACTTTCTACAGACCCAGTTTTGATATATGCTCGTTTAGCTGCCAAGAATCTTATTTTCTTCCTCCTCCTTCCTTTCTACAAGTAAAACTTTGGGTAAGCACAAATTCCTCTAAAATACTAAGCTTGTGTGGCCATTCCAGTTTCCTTTTTGTTGTTGTTGTTTGGGTAGTATTAACTTTAATCTTTCATATATGTTTCCTTGGAATTGGAGAAGGCTTCGCAACAAATACAATAACTCTATCCACGTTATTCAGAGGGCTTTATCTTTATACTCGTAAGCTTTTCTTTATCTCCTTTAATGGGATTATTCTATCATGTATGATTTATACTAGATTGATTGTGATCTTCCTTTCTTGTTATCCAGGGTTGGGAATATTTTGTACTTGTTTTCATTCTTCAGCATTAGGTTGAAAGGTCTAAAGCATATTAAATTCTTTTCATTGCTGTTCTTTTTTTTTTTTTTTTTTACCAGATTTATCTCCTACTTTGCATTTTTTCCCCAAGGATTTATTGTTTTGCTTGGAAATGATTCTATATATATATATTCTTTGATATAGGGATTTTGTCACATGTAGATTATCGCTGATTTTGTTTTGAAACATAAAGTGCAGGTAAATGTGCATTATGCTATATTTGTCTAAAGTACATGGCTTTAGTGTTAATATTTTCTGGATTCTTTATCTCTCTGGCTACATATGGCTTGATTTCCATGACTTGAATTTATTAGATTTCCTTGACAAAACATGCTATGGTGTTAAAGATGCTGTTGATTTCATGTTAGAGACATAAGGCAGGCAAGGAGTGTTTAAATACATATGATGAGCCTTTAATTATTGTTTAGTGGTTAATGGCTTGGTCAACCATACTCATAATTAAGTAGACTTTGTCAGTCATGGTAGCTTCCAAAAGTCCTACCCCCATTGGATTGTTCGTGGATCCATTCACACCTTATTGATGATGTTGGAAGATTTGGCGGTAATTTGTTTTGAAACTTGTGATTTGAAACTTGTGAAGTTAATTTGGGGTCATTGTTTACATGTTCTAATAATAATAACATATACTTATCGGAGTCAAAATGTTAAGCTTTAGAAGTTGGTCATCAAGCTTTGAGGAGAAGTCATTTATCTCCTGAATTGATTATTGTTAGGTCAGCGTTATTCTGGTATGGAGTAAAGACTTCCTTGCTTTTGGTGTAATCAAAAGTTGTTCGGGTTGCCACAAATTCTATTTTAAACATGAAGAAATAAGTTTTATTTTGACTAAAGAAAATATTCATTGATTTTGATTTTCTTGCTCAATGTAGTTGTCTATCCATTATTTGATAGTTGCAATATGAATAATTGTACTCTGTGAGTTGTCAAGAGTTTCTAAAATGTACTCCAAATGGTATTGTATGTCGACTTTGTTTGAGTATAGGGGGGAAAAAACCTTGCCTTCTTAAGATGTGTAAGTTTTGGTTTGACTTAAGATTAAGACAGAGTTAATGTAGTTATTTGCTCTTTATTTTTTTCCTACTGAACCTGTATTTGTAGATTCTGTGTTGAGCTAGAAATATAAAAGTATAATTAATTGATTGGGTATTTATTTTATAGCCTTAATTCTACGTGGATAATTTGTCTTAACAACTATTCAAGTTATGCTTATGTCTTAGGCTCTTAGCTTCATAGATAGAGGGCTTATGCGCAAAATCCTTTTTATTTCAAGTTAAACGAGCGTTTGTTTGAATCGAAGAATAGGATTCGTCCGATTGATTTGATTTAGTTTTTTTTGTTTATACTAGATACTCTATTACTTCGCCAGTATCATATTGAGTAAATTTCTTATATTTTTATATATACTGATATAATGTTTATAAGTGTTCAGAGATGGAGCATTAAGGAGGGCGTTCAGGTACTGGACATAGTAGTGGTAGCTCTCGGCCCCGTCCTATTAGGGGGGTTAGGGCGATACCATCTACTTCTTCCATAGGCAGAGGGCTTGGCTCTTCCCCAGAGATGTCGTCATTTACTTTTTCATCTTCACCGTCTACTACCGACTCTGTTTTGGGCGGTAACATTTATTGTGTATTTGTAGGAGACCTATCAGCAGCTGACACAAGAGAAAGACTTGCAGATTGAGAACGACCCGACGTCCTCTTATTCCGATAATGAGAATCTCTTCATTCAGGCTGCAGGAGGATTTGACAAGAAGGGGAGAGTCTTCGGGATGGGTGCCTCTGCCAGTGAACTAAGTCTTCTACGAAGCGCTCATCAGGAACTATTGGAGGTGTTCCTCCAGGTAGACGTAATACTTTTGCTACCAATCGCAAACCATTATTCCCTCGTCCATTTAAATGAAGTACAAAAAATAAACTAACTTCGTAATGTTGGTTTTGTAGAAGATAAGAGGGTGAAGACGTTAGAAGCGAAGGTAAAGGAGCAAGAAGCGCAGGTGAAGGAGCAAGGAAAGATGATTATTGAGTTGCCGGAACTTCTCCACTCCCTTTTGAAGGACAAGGGTACAGGGCCGCCTCCTGATGGTGATGGCGGTACCGGTGATGATCCTGACCAGACTGCTGCAGTTTAGACTTTTTTTTTAGTTTTTTTTTTGTTGAAACATTATACTTTGTAATATTTTGTTATTTCTATGCAAACTCTTATGATTGCTACAATATATTTTTATTATATATAAGTCTTTTTATTTTCTAATTTTTAATATTTTTTATGAAATTAATTAAATTTTTTAAAATCATTTTATTTTTTAAAAAAATTAATTGGGATTTGCGAGGGAAATATCTTTCCCTCGCAAAACCCCACATTCACTACAAGAAAAAAGGGTTTTAGCGACGGAAAAAATCCGTCACTAAACCCTCAAATTCCGTCGCTAAATGAATTTGCGACGGAATTTGCGACGGATTTTTTCCGTCGCTAAAAAGTGGTCGCAATTGCGACGGAATTTTAAATTCCGTCGCAATTAGCGACGGATTTAAATTCCGTCGCTAATTTGATTATTTTTTTAAAAAAAATTATTTATTATTTTCTTTAATTAATTTTTTATTTTTTTTAATTTTCTTTGAAAATTATATTCTTTTAAAAATAATTATATTCTTTTCCATTATTCTTTTAAATTTATTTATTTTATTTTTTAATTTTGTTTAAAAGTTATATAATAAAATATTTAAAAAAAATTATATAACATACATACCGAATCTTCATAACACAGAGTATAAAATACATTATAAATATAGTGTTTCAACAGAGATGTACTAAAAAAGTAATCTAAACAGCAGCATCCTCATCATCATCATCAGCAGGACGATCACCTTCAGGAGGCGGCATCGGACCCTTGTCTTTCATTAGGGCCATGATTTGACGCTGCATCTGTCTAACCATCTCCTGTGTCTGGTGGAGCTCAATGTCTGTGTTCATTTGTTTTTGCTTTGTCTCGTTCAGCTCAACTGCTTGCGACTCGATAGTTGTCTTCATCCTCATCAACTCATCTGCCAAAAAATTAGGAAATATAATTATCTTTTTTGCACTGCATTTAAATGAACCAGAGAATGAAAATGTTACAATCAATATCAAATGTATTACGTTTACCTGCAGAAACACCTTCGCTACTGCTGGATGTGGAGCGCTTTAATTCCCTAAGTCGGCTGGCATAGGAACCTAACCCGAAGACTCTACCTTTGCTGTTAAATCCACCCGCAGCCTGTAAGAATAGAGTCTCGTTATCGGACTGAGAGGATGAGGGGTGGGTTCCACTCTGCGAGCCTCTCTCCTGAGTCAGCCTCAGATAGTTGCCCTATAAACAAAAAAAGACATCACAAAAAAAGCCGATGTGAAATGAAATAAACATGTTGGTGTCCGAAACAAAGAATCAATACAATATAAATGTCTCACCGCCACTTGCTCCGCCCTGGCGTTAATCCATATCTTCTCACCCCCTTCAGTTTGCCGGGTATGGGTCTGCTCAAAGGCACGCCACTCAACTTCTTCTAGTGGAACATCCTCAGACTGTGCCTGCAAACACATGAAAAATCGTTAACAAATTATTTCAAGGTACAAAACATTGAATACTTTAATAGAAAATAATGTGTACTCACAATTTTCCGACAATGCTCACTCAACGGAATGGACCCGCCAGCATATGAAGGTCCCACCTGCTTGGCCCTATTCTCCTTACTTTTTCGACTTCTATTATTAAATTTCTCATCGTTCTCCCACTGTGCAAGTAATTGGCTTGCAGTGTCAGGGTCAATCCAATCTGTCTTGCCCACACCCTTTCTCAATTTATGAAATCTCCCAGACAACCACTTGCTTCCCTTATGGTTAAAAGCTTTTCTCAGACCTTTATGATGTTCAGGCAACGTCTCAAACTTACTCTGAAAATCAATAATGAACAATTAGTGCTTCAAATGTTACAAATACTTAATCAGTTCGTATTTGGATAAGAAATTAATAACTATAAATCACTTAACTTACCAAAAACTCGTCAAACCATCTATTCCGAGTGTCCTTAGGAATTTCTTTCCACGTGCCCCAAGGCTCATTGAAATTGCGGAATATTTGGGTTGACAAGATATCAGCCACCGAGGGATAAGGGTCAAATCTGTAGACAGAGGATATAATGCAAATATGAGCATACAAATTAAAGGGTAAAAATCGTAGTGTTATTAGTAACGCTGTATGACTCACCCCTCGGTGCCGTCAGGACGGATCCACAGCTTCCCCGTCGCAGGATCTTTCGCTCCCCATACAGGTGTATCAGAGGAACTACCTCCTTCGTCGACCTGGCTATGAGGCGACGGAATCTGCTGAATGAAGGAATGTGAATTATTGAAGAGTTTGTACATAGATGGTTAAATAAAACTACACATATGTAAATCAATCAGAAATGGTAAAGTAAACCTGGCGTCCCCCTTGCTGTGGATCACTGGAGGAAGACGGAGAATTGGACGTATACAGTGATGGTGAAGTGGATAGGTAAATCGATGGTGAAGATGAGGACTCATATGGTTAAACCTCTGGGGAAGCGCCTCTCCCCCCCCCCCCCCATGCCTACAAAGGGAGCAGATTGTGTTCCCCTACCTCTGATAGGACGAGGTCGGGATCGACCACGACCACGTCCACCATCTGAACGTCCTCCAACTGGATGCTCCATATACCTATGAACACTTACAAACATTATGTGAAAAAATACATAAAAATAAGATATTTATTACTTAATATGACAGTAGCGCAATTACGGAGTATGTAGTATAACAAATTGTCATAAACAAAAGAACTAACACAAATCAATCGGATGATTCACGTTCTTCGTCATCTGCTTGCTCGGCTTCCTCTGGAGTCTCATAGTCGTCGAACTCAGATTCGCTATCAGAGCAAATCACTTCTGTCTCATCGTCTGATTCCTCATCGTCAACTTGGATAGGAATCAACTCTAAGTTCGCAGTAGAATCAAACAGATTGCTTGGTACATCGTCGTCGGCAATGTTTATGGGCAGTACATGTTCCACATCAGCCTGGAACGGTTCCTTCATGCCGTCATTTGCTGCTGACTCTTTCGACTGAGGTATGATATTCCGTGCTTTGGTTTTAATAACTCCCACCCACCCTTGGCGGGATGTGGGGTATTCTGTATAGTACACTTGTTCCGCCTGTTGAGCAAGAATGAATGGGTCATAACCAACCGTATATCTCATTGTCCAGTGGATCTCAATATTTCCATGTTTGTCCACTTTTGTCCCACGCGGACTGTTATCAAACCACTCACTTTTAAAAAGTGTCACCACCTTGTCCCACTGGTAACTCAGCTGAATTATGTCGACTAACTTCCCGTAGTAGTAACTCTCCACCCCGTCAACTTGGTCACCTCGACAACATACACCATAATTGCAACATTGTGTACCTGCGTTCGCTTCAACAGTTGAAAATCGATACCCGTTGATTATATATTTGTTGCACCGGGTAACACTAATTGCAGCTCCATAAGATAAACTCCATGCCACTTTATTGGGATCTTCTGGGTGTTCCAAGAAGTAGGAGCGAAATCATTTTGGGAACTTAGAGTTCGTGAATTGGTCAACTTGGGATTCCGACATTTCAGGATTTTCCGATCGGACCAAATTAGAAAAATGACTGCAACAAAAAAATTAAGTTAATACTATAATACTTACCGTGACAGTGAAAAGAAAACAAATCTTACTTTAAGTATTGGGCGGCCTCTTCACAGTTGTTTAGAATGTACGACTCCGCTACTCGCTTATCTCTTCCTTCAAGAGTTGATCTCCAACGTTTTCCCACGACTCGGCCTGGAAAATCAAATATTGATTTTTGTTCGTTCGTATTACCGCCATCATCGTTGCGAGGTACCCGTCTCCATATTGATGTCATTTCAGGGGGATAATAGTATTGCGCGAATTTTGTGGCCTCTTCGACTAGATACACTTCAGCGATAGATCCTTCAACGTGGGTTGGATTTTTGATTTTTTGTTTAAGAGTGCGTAAAAACCTACAATGGACAATTACAGCGTATCTATAAACTAAAGTGCGCGAAAGAAATAACTGCACGAAAGAAATATATATATTACCTCTCAAACGGATACATCCACCTATATTGTTGGGGACCTCCTACTCTTGCTTCGTAGGCCAAGTGAACAGGTAAATGTTCCATTGAGTCAAACATGCTAGGAGGAAACACGATCTCTAACTTGCATAGTGTTATTGGCATGCTCGCCTCCAGGTGCCGTAAGTTTTCCACATTAAGCTCATAAGCACAAATTTCTCTAAAGAACTTGGAAAATTCTGCTAGAATAGACCATATGTGGTTCGGTAATGCTTTGAAGGCCCACGGCAACAACCTCTGGAAAAAAACATGACAATCATGACTCTTCATCCCGAATAACTTCCCCTCGTGCAAGTTGACACATCTTTTCAAGTTTGACGCATAACCGTCCGGGAGTTTCAGCTCTTCAACCCATTGCAACAATTCCAAATTCTGCTGTTTGTTTAATGTGTACGGTGCTCTAGGTTTGGAAATCCGTCCCCTGCCATCCTGCACCAAATGTAAAGCAGGCCTTCTACAAATCGCTTCTATGTCCCGTCTAGCATTGATTGTGTCCTTCGTCTTGCCTTTCGTGTCCATCACGGTGTGCAAAATATTGCAAAACACATTGCTCTCAATGTGCATGACATCCAGGTTGTGTCTTAACAATTGATCTTTCCAATATGGTAGTTCCCAGAAGATGCTGCGTCTGTTCCAATGATGATCAACACCATATCCCTCGGGTTCGTTGGAAGCAGCACCCTCTTCGACACTTTGAATATACTTGACCCTGTCCCATATTTCGTGGCCACTTAAACGACAAGGTTGATCTACTCGTTCAACCATATTTCGCGTGAAGTCTTTTCTATTTGTCCTATACGGATGGTCCGGGGGTAGGAATCGTCGGTGCCTGTCAAACCAACAGACTTTGCGACTGTGTGCCAAGCTAAAACCCATGTTCTGCTCAAGACATACCGGGCATGCAAGCTTTCCCGACGTTTGCCTGCCACTCAACATCCCATATGCAGGGAAATCATTTATCGTCCACATTAAGGCAGCACGCATTGTGAAATTCTGACTCAATGATATATCATACGTTAGAACCCCTTCACTCCACAACATCTTCAACTCGTCTATCAAAGGCCTGAGGTACACATCTATCTTCTTTTTGGGGTTGGATGGCCCAGGGATTAACGCGGTGAGGAACAAAAACTCCCTTCTCATGCACATAGAAGGTGGGAGGTTGTACGGTGTCACAATGACAGGCCAACAGGAATAAATTCTGCCCGATTTATCAAAAGGAACGAACCCATCCGAGCATAGACCAAGACGGACATTACGGGGATCCATAGCAAAGAAAGGGTTCGCCTCGTCAAATTTACGCCAAGCTTCGGCGTCGGATGGATGCGTCACAAAATTTTCATCCCTGTGATGCTCCCGGTGCCATCTCATGTGAGCAGCTGTTTGTTCTGATGCGTACAATCTCTGAAGTCTAGGCACTAGAGGAAAGTAGTGCATCTTGCTTAACACTTGACGGGTCATTTTCCTTCCCTTCTTCACATATTTATATCTGTCATGTCCACAGAATTTACAATTGATCAGCTCAGCATCATCCTTGTAATACAACATACATCCTCTAGGGCAGCAATGGATTTTTTCACATCCAAGCCCAAGCTCTTTCACCTTTTTTTTTGCTTGGTAAAAATCCTTCGGCAAATTATTGTCTTTGGGAACAACTTTGTTTATGATCTGCATCATTTCGTTGTAATTCCTTTCACTCATATGGTGATCAGTCTTCAAGCTTAGTGTTGCTAGGGTAGCCGAAAGCGATGAATATTCACTACTTTCAAAGTGTTCGCATCCTGCCCATAGCGGACGTTGCGCTTCTTGAAGCATTTTATAGAACCTATCGGCGTCCGGATGAGGATCTTCTCCCATGTATGATGGTTGAGTATGTATACCGGTCTCCTCTCCCATGTATGACGATTCGGCATGAGTAACGGGATCAAAATATCTGCCGATGGACGGTCCCGCAGCATCCATAACTAACTGCTCATACGCATTAAGATTTTCTCGATGACTACTGTCCCCGTAATAACCACTCGGTGTCTGTCGGACTTCGCCATGATATTCCCAACACTCATAATCATTCATGAATCCATTTTGACACAAATGAATTTTGACCCTGCTCGAATTTTTGAACCTTAAGCATTTACATTTGGCACACGGACACCTAATCTCCCTACTTGAATTATTTGAATGCGCCAAAGCAAATTGGATGAACTCGTTCAAACCCGCTCGGAATGCTGGATTTAGTTCTCTGCCAGTTAGACGATTGTACATCCAACTCCTATCGTGATTGTCTTCCATACTTCCTAGCTACTTCAGTTACTAACCTAATTAACATCTCAATTTGCCACAAATACAATTATAAGTAGCCAATACAACTAGCCACTTATGCCAACCAATTGCCACTTAATCAAGAAAGCGTAAAAACAAACACATGCATTGAGTTTAAAGAACATATCCCAGCAAGCAACCAGAGAATGAGGATAGCACACCAGAACATGGGGACATGCTTGTGGAGGGGGCAAACAAAAATGTATTGAGGATGAACACTTAATTTAAGGAGGACAATCATTTAAACATGTATTAATTATAAATATATAAATAAATTTATACGATATAATTATTTCATCCGATATAATTATCTTCCTACATGTTTTTGTTTATTTCATCCGATATAATTATTAATTAATAAGATTAAGATATGTTAGAAAATCAATATTAAGTCTTTTGTTGATAATTTAAAATTAATTAATTACAAGTATAATTATAAGATATTTAATAAATAAACCATTGAATTCAAATTTTAAAATGCAATTGATATTTATTTTTCATGTATAATTTTTTAGTTATATTTATAAGATAATTATAAATCTACATAATAATTTCACCAACTATTTACTCCGAAGTATTATTCAACCCAATATTTCAGACCACCAAATATATATATATATATATATATATATATATATATATATATATATTAAAAAATCAATTATCACCCCTATGCATATAATTTTGTATTTATAATTACCTATTTATCTAAACAATATTTATAATTTTGTTTTTTGAACAATCGATATTTATTGTATAACTTGTCAAAAGATAGATTCAAATTAAACATTGAAATTGAATATTTTTTAAAAAATTATTGTCTGATCCCTAGATATTATTTCTTAACACTTCACTTATCTAAATTGAACACCATTCAATATTTCTAGATTTATGTATCATTACCAAGTAATAAATAATCATAATATTATCAAACCAATATCATTTAAAATTCAAAATCTTAAATCATTTTTACGGCCTACAACTTAATAAGTATTTAGTGTCAAATTTAACAATTTATATATTATTTTAATAAAAAAAACCATGATTCATCCAGATTTTAACATAGCTGAGTTAGGTCAACCAACAATTTAGTTTTTCATTCAAACAATTTTATTCGAATGTCAACTATAATTCTATTTAATTTATATCAAATTGATCCAGATTTTAAAATATAAAGATGACTTTATAATGACTATGCATTCTCCAATTTTCAGCATACAAGATATAATCAAATTAGAGCTATTTTAGTTGGCGGTTTAAAGTCTACGAAGCTAAGTAAACATATAATAAGATTTCAATTTACATAGTCATATTTTGAAAAAATCTGTATAAATCCAATTTGGATAAATCCATAGTCATAGACAACATAATAAAATCCATAGTCCTAAATAAATATCCACAGGCAGTCTGGATAAATCCATAATCATAGAGAACATAATAAAATCCATAGTCATAAATAAATATCCACAGGCAGTCGTTTCCACATAATAAAATCCATAATCCTAAATAAATATCCACAGGCAGCCGTTTCCACATAATAAAATTTTGGACAATATTCAAACTGTGTGAAAAATAAAGTGGTGAAAAAAATAATAAGAAAAACGAAACTTACCGGATGGGGAGGGTAACCGGAAGGCGGAGAAGAACACTAGTGATTAGAGAACGGCAATTGTAAAGGCCTATTTATTCATGAGGAAAAAATTACAAATAAATATCCATTTTTTTATATATTAATTTCACATAACAAATAAATAATTAATTAAAAAATAATAAAATAAATCAAAAAAAAAACTCACCTCACCTCACCGGCGAGCTAGCTGAAGAATGGAAGCTGTGGGGAAGGGGGTGGCAGGGAGCTGGGGGGAGGGGGGTGGCGATGAGCTGGGGGGAGGGGGTGGTGGGGAGCTGGGGGGAGGGCTGGTGGTGAGCTGGGGGGACGAAGTGGCGGGGAGCTGTGAGGTGGAGTGAGCTGTGGGGAGGGAGCAGCTGTGGGTGGCGGCGAGCTGGGGGGAGGGGGTGGCGGCAAGCTGGGGGGAGGGGGGTGGCGGCGAGCTGGGGGGAGGGGGAGGCGGCAAGCTGAAGGTCCGGTGAGCTGTGGGGAGGACGGCGGGGAGCTGATGGGGCGAAGACGGAGGAGCTGGGAGTGCTGCAGCTGTGGGCGAATGGGTGGTTTAATTCGAGATTAGCGACGGAATTAAATTCCGTCGCTATTAGCGACGGAATTTAATTTCGTTGCTACAAAAAGCTGCAGCTGGCAGCTTTTTGCTACCAGCTAGCGACGGAAAGTTATTTCCGTCGCTAGCTGAAAAAATGGCGGGATTTTTCCCTCCATTTCGCGACGGAATTCAATTCCGTCGCCATTTTCCAAAGCTGGCGGCCTGTTTGGCCGCCTGGTGGCGACGGAATTCAATTCCGTCGCTAAACTTAGCGATGGAATTGAATTCCGTCGCTAATTTTCTCATTTAGAGACGGAATTGAAATTCCGTCGCTAAATTCCTCCAATTTGCGACGGATTATTTTCCGTCGCAAATTCCGTCGGTAAAATTGTTTTTTTTAGCAGTGATTTTGCGAGGGAACAATATTCCCTCGCAAAATGTTGGATTTTGCGAGGGAACACGATTCCCTCGCAAATTGAAACATTTTGCGAGGGAACAAGATCCCTCACAAAATCTTGTATTTTGCGAGGGAACCGTCTTCCCTCGCAAAATTTGAAATTTGCGAGGGATTGTCTCCCTTGCAAAATTTTCAAATTTGCAAGGGAAAATGTTGAATTTTGCGAGGGAACAGATTCCCTCGCAAAATTAAACATTTTGCGAGGGATTCTGTTTTCCCTCACAAATTTCAACATTTTGCGATGGAAAAGTGTTCTGCCGCTAAATCCAAATTTTGCGACGGAAATATGCATTTTTGCGACGGAAAGTTGGTTTGCGTGGGCGATTTTTGCGATGGAAATTTTTCCGTCGCAAATCAGTTTTGCAACGGAAATTTGCTCTTTTGCGAGGGAAAAATTCCGCCGCAAAAAACTGTTTTTTTTGTAGTGCTCCAAAATAGAATTCTCAAACAAACACCAAGATTTTGATTGGGTTAGTCGATTGCAACCTCTGGTCTATGGTCTTCGGAGTCCGGGATTATTTACTGTTTAAGATTTTGATTTATTTCTTGGATTTTGATTTCTTTATATCTGGTTCCTAGCATTGTTCTTCAGAAAACAGTCAAGAAAAAGGTATAATGGGAAGGAAAAATCCTTTTCAATGCCCTATTTATCAAAAAAATTCTAGAAAAAACCCAAAAATTCTGAAAATTTCAAAAAAAGCCTCAAGATTCTAAAAATTTCAGAAAAGGTCCTTCAGAATTTACAGAGTTGTTAATCGGGTTGATATAGTTGTTAACTGAGCTGATTTAGTTGTTTAAAAAAAATTTAACAACTATATCAGTACCCCGCTAACAACTATATCAGCCCTATTAACAACTCCCGTTTGGCCTTTTCTGAAATTTTTAGAATCTTATGGCCTTTTCTGAAATTTTCAGAATCTTGAAGTCTTTTCTAAAATTTTCAGAATCTTGGAGCCTTTTCTAAAATTTTTTTGGTAATATGGACCTTAAAAAGGATTTTCCCCATTAGGAAGGAAGTGGGTCCTGTCATGTGGGTGATGCCATGTGTTTGAGAGAAAGAGAGATTGACAGTGACAATTTATTTTAACTCCTTCTTTTCCGTTGTCCTATGTCTTATCATGTCAGGTCTATTATTCCCCATATCATTTCACTATGTTTATCTATCTATCTATATATTGACCCCACGCTCCCGCCTATTGTCTGTGATAGGAGTAGAATAAAAACCTGTTTTCCGTTATTTCGGGAGCGGCTTCTCTCCTTCTGTCATCCGCCACTTTCCCTCCTCCCATCGTTATGCCTTCCACCTGTAAGTCCAACCAATGCCTTCCACATATACTTGAAGAGAAAAGAAACAATAAAAATAGTTGAAAAGGGACTGTATTTTCTAATCCTTAATTATATTGGTTTTCCTCAATCATAATTAAGTACACCCTAAAATATTATTATATTTTTTTAAAAAATAATTGTAATATTTTTTAAAAAATATTTTAAAGCACAGACTAATACTAAAAAATAATTTTTCAGTACTCCCTTTGATCCTTATTATAAATCACCAACTAACTTTTTTCACAAACAAATAAAAACAATTGAAGTCAATAAAATTTTCTTTTAATTTAAGTAATTTCTAATATTACCCCTACTAATTACACTAAACTTTAATACTATATTAATTATTATTCTCACACACTACCCTTATTAATTATAGGCATATATGAAAAAAGAAATTAATTAATACTTCTTGGAAACAAGCAAGTGTCTTATAAATATGACCAAATAAACTTACTAGTTGATGTTTTATGGTAAGGGCTATAGGAAGTATTATCCAATATTAAAAATCACTACCCTAAATTATTTTTTAACATACTAGAATAATTTTTCAGTATTATTTATTATTTTTCAGTGCGTCCTATTATAATTTTTCAAGATCTCTTAAAATAATCTTTAAGATCATGAAATATTTTTTAATACTCTAAAATATTTTTTTCAACCCTAATTATACTTGTAATTAGTTAATTTATAAGAAAAATAACGCTAGTAGTTAATGACATGGTACTAACTCATCATATAAATACCTATTATCCTGGCAACTTCTGTGTATTATAGTTGGGGCTGACATTAGATATAGTTAATTATAATTGAGCAAAACTAATAATTAAGGATTAGAAAATTAATTTTTTTAAAAACAATCAAATTAATTAGATAAAAAGAATAACCCCTTTTCAATTATTTTTGCTGGCTTCTTTTCTCACCCCGTTAAAGTGAAAGGCTTTGATTGGAGGAAGGAAAGTGGCAGCAGCGGAGAGCATTGAAAAAGGATCGAAGTCATTGCCCGTTATCGCAGGAAAAATCTGAGATTTTTTTCCTTTCTTCCTGGTTAGAGAAAGGCAGTCTACTGGACGTCTGGACCGTTTTGGTCCAGAGCTCGAGCTGGTGCTGGGAATTCGGCTGTCTTTTACACTATAAGATCAGATCTCAGGTTGGGGCCATGATAATTAACTTTTTTTTTTTGGCCAAGCCATGATAATTAACTTGACATATAACAAATTTCAAAAAAGGATTATTTCTGGGCAAGATCATAATAATATAATTACCAGAGGATACGTTGCGGCGCAGAAGGTAATCACAATCAAGCGAACTGATTGGTGATCTTCTGATACGTGCGCAACAACTTCTTGGAACACAGCTGACATCTCTTCTTTCAAATTCACGAGCACAGCAGCATATCGCAGACCAATTTTATGTTTGTCGTCGAGAAAGTCCACCAAAGTGTTCCTCACTGCATTTCGAGTAAAGGCATAGCTAAAAACTAAACCTGAACATCATCAGCAGAGAGGTTAAATAGCTAGCTGTAGCCGAATCCTTCACTTCAACGGAAATAGAAATTATTCAATGTGCAGATGAATTAATCTTCCCCGGAAAATCTAGCCAATATACAAGGACATGTTGATTTCAACAGACAAGCTAACATTACCCCAGATAAATAATGTAGTCACAGAGGGGACAAGGCCAATGCGGCATAGCCAGTTTCTAACGACACTGGCGTTCAACTTCATTCTAGACGGACAAACTTCTTCTCTCATCCGAGGAGCTTGGAGGAGGCAGCGGCGGAAGGGAAAGGGTCATCCCAGGTGTCGGCATTGCGGGAACGAGAAGAATCATTGCGGGAACGAGAAGAATCAACAGAGTCAGGGTAGTTGAGATGAGAGGGTGGCAGCGTGATGACGGCCGCGAGAGGCGGAGCAGTGAGCGGAGGAGGAGACTATTGTTCGGATAAAGAACACAGAATCTTTGATGGTAAAACAGAGAACAGAGGACCGTCTGGAATGGAGTGAAAGAAGAGTCGGTTAGTGACAATGATGAAATGCAGCTCGATGGGTGGTAGAGATGGTGTTGTGGTGACGGAGGTTCAATCGGTGAAGAAGAAAGAGAAGCTTCCGGTAGTGGTGAGGTTTGATCTGCTCTCCCCTTCGTGATTCCTTGCGCGGCGCTTCTAGCTTCTGTAATCGTTGCTTCTGGTCCTGGTCTCTTCAAACTCGCGGCGCCTTTTGTCGGAAATGGAGGTTGGAGGAAGGAGCTCGCCGATGGGTGTGAAGATGGAGGGTTGAACAGTCTAGATTAGAGGATGTTGAAGTCCCTGGAAATAAGAGATAAGAAGAGTGTAAAACGGAGGAGAAAAATGGTATCTGGCTTTAGTCCTTTTACAATGCTCCACGTCCTAATTATAAGATCTAGTTGATTTTTTTTTAAAGAGATTAAAAAATTCAATTAAATTATTTTAGAGTATTTTTATTTTTATTTTTTTCTTCAAACTATGTATAGTATATGAAATTATTAAATAACTTATATAATATCCTTAATCTCTCCAAACAAAAAAACAAAAAATCAACTGAGTCTTATAATTAGGATCGGAGGTAACTTTTAACTCTCGTCTGTTATAAATATAACAAAATATCTGAGATAAGAGATAGAGAATAAGAACAAGAGAATAGAGAAGAGAGAAAGAGGAGTGTAATTCTTATTCCAGTGTATTCTAATGTGTATCAATACATAACATATGCCTTCTATTTATAGGCACACTCTCAAATCTACAATTAATGTGATTCCACAATCATAGGTTCATGGATGAGAAATAGGAAACTATGAGAGAGTAGGAAATAATTGGAGATATGGACATCCACAAATATAATATTCATAACACTCCCCCTTGGATGTCCATTATGAATGTGCCTCGTTAAAAACTTTAATTAGGAAAACCCAGTGGGATAAAAACCTAGCTAAAGAAAAGAGTACATCATCCATTGATACATTTTCTAATGCTGCCTCATTAAAAACCTTTCTAGGAAAACCCAGTGGGACAAAACCTAGATAAGGGAAAAAGAGTACAGCGTGTATCATCTCCCTCTCTTAATTACATCAGATTTGCTCCCCCTGATGACTACATTACTTTCAATGACTTTTGAGCATATCTTTTTCTTGGTCATCAAACATTCTATTGTGTACCTGCAAGAACTAAATATTTCCAGCAAAATCATAATAATACTAACATGATTTCTAAGCATCTTATAAGATATATCTAGATTCATATCAACAGATTTTCTTTAAAATGATTATATCATACATGCACTGATAGCTTTAAGTCATACAAAACTTATTAAGTATTGTTCTCGAGAACTTTAAATTAGATGCTTCTGGAATCTTGAGCCCTTCAGGGACATGTGCTTCTGGCACCTTGAATCCTTTAGGGATTTGTGCTTCTAGTACATTGAGTCCTTCAGGGACTTGTGCTTCTGGCACATTAAATCCTTCAGGGACATGTGAGCCATACGCATATGCTATATAACGATATCTAATAGACGCATAATTTATCATTCATAAACTGCCAGATTTATTGTATCCACCACAAAATCATATATCCCAATTTGGACTTCAGGTCCATACCTACCATAGTATGATTATATTTGCATCATTCTCAATTTCATTTATCCTCTTGGCCAATAATTTTTATATAATATCCTCATTTGATCACGTGATATCATCATAAAAATTGTTGTCGACAACTTTATCTTTTCGGTTCTATTTTTCCAATTCGACATAAAAATATCAATATTACTCAGGTACCTGAACCTCTCCTTAGATTTTGCAATAAGTTATGTCTTGATACTCTTCTGGAGTATCTACCTCCTTAATATGATCATCTTAATTATTACTCCAATCTATCCATAACGTTTATATTTGGAACCGAATAGTTACTCATGCTTCAGGCATGTTACTAATTGGAGCATTTTTAGCTGGAATATGAGATTTAATAAATCTCATTTAGGTCAGTGATTCTATCTGGCAAATATATCATGAATGCATAACCTGATGAACTTCTGGTTCATACATCTTTATTCGAGGATATATACTTTGCTATAATGCATTCCACTTATTCTCTTTTTCAGCTATTCAATTTCTCCCCCTCATGTTGAGAAAACTATGACAAATATCAATTGACTAATATAAGTCTCAATGTGTTTCCTTTAAAAACATCATTTTGTTTCTTCTAGAAACAAACAATTAAAAAGGAGATCTTCATATAACTTTTATCTCAACTTTCTCTCTAAATCCATCTATGTGCATTGTGGTGGATTAATAATCATTGCACATTCAACCCTTTTAAAATGGAATTTGTCGGCTACTGACCAAGAGCCAATTTTACTGGGAGAATTTTGTTGGCTTATATAAGTGCTGCAATATGTAAGATCAAATATACCAACATAAAATTTTGTTCTCATAAGAATTGATCTAGCTATTTATGGAGGCTTTAATTCATGATTTCTTGATCGTATAATCTAGAAATTGTGCACTTAATTCATCAAACATTATTGCAAACTTCGGGTTGCAAACATTTTTACAAACTTCAGGTTGTAAGATAATAATCTCGTATGTAACCATCTCATAGATGTATCTTTCAAGTTTATATGGTTTACATGCTATTTCAATGGGCCCATAAAATTTTGTTTGATATATTTCCAGAAATACTGAAATCCAGTACTAATCATGATCAATGATAGTCTCATAGACAATTTGCTTTGAGAACAAGCAGCACATAATTCATAAATAATATGTTGGTTATTCATGAAGAATCTTTTGGTTCTTCAATGGATGTCAATACGTAATTTTATTTCTATTATATGATTTGGATGATCAAACAAGTCATGCCAACAATCAATTTCTTTGAATTAGTAAACTTCTGGTTTACTGTAATATTTGTCTCAACAAATAATAAACATTTCAATATTTTGACATCCATTTTGGGAGATCTATTAAACTTTGTCTGAGAAGTATATAACTTTTCAAAAATTAGCTCACACATGTATTCTAACTCACACTTGTAATCCAACAATCTCCCTCTCAAGTGTGAGTCATATAAACATAATTTCTTTATATATGTATTTCAAAATCACTTTAAAAACCCTTTAAAGCTCAAAATAAAAATCTATGTTGATTCTTCAGGAACAAACATATGATATTATATCACTAGATAATTTTATTACTCATTAATAATATACTTCAATTTACTCATATATGCAAAATACATACAGTTCACCTCATATGAAGATATTCATAATCAAAATAACTTAAAATCACACAGATTTAGAATTACATGTGTGAAAATTTTCCATCAGAAAAATTCTCTTAGAAACAAATTTATGATATATGATCACATAAATAAAAATAACAATAATAACAAAAAGTAAGCATCATGTTACCTTCTGGGCTTATTCATTTCTCTTGGGCCTTGGCTTTAAAATAAATATGGACATATTTCTCTGCAGCTCATTGCCTTTTTAATATCTCATTGATAGTAAACTTCTAGTTTACATTGGCAAACATTTGGTTTGCATTGACAAACTTCTAGTTTGTATTATTATGTGTAAACTTCTGGTTTACAATAACATGTGTTTTCTATAATATTCATTTATAACGAACTTTTAGAAGAATAACCATCTTCTGGTGGTTATACAATCCCTTTAATTTATTCTAAAGAACAACGGGATCTTTTAATGCCAAATATTCAATTTTGAAGCCTTCATACAAATTGTGGCATATAAAAATCATGGATCTAGCTTTACTTCAATTTGTCTTATGGCTTCAGGCCAAATTATCACTTTATATGTCATGAGAAACTTTACTTCAGGCGAATTTGTGCCATGAGAAATTAAATCAATATGGCTTCCAGCCATACAATAAGAGGATGAAAGCTATATGACTTATGGCCATATAATATCAAAACTTTATGGCTTCGGGCCAATGATGAGGATTTAGAATTATATGGCTTCTGGCCTTTTATCTTCAAGATATATAAAAATTAAATAAATGTTTCATTCAATAAAATAAAAGATGAAAAAGAATATGACTTCAGGTCATATAATAGGGAATTAAATGAGTATGGCTTCTAGCCATATAATATAAAAATAGAAATAAAAAGAATATGACTTCTGGCCATATTATATCAAAGTCAAAATGTATATGACTTATGGTCATATAATCTCAAAATAGAGATAAAAAGACTATGGCTTCTAGCATATTTGTTTCATGAGAAATTAAATCAATATGGCTTCCAGCCATTTATCTTCAGGATAAATAAAAATTATATATATGGCATTTGGTCATATAACAATGAATCAAAGAATATGAAAATAAAAACAATAAAAATTAAAGATATAAAAATTAAAACTTTATGGCTTCCGGCCATTTAGTACTCATAATGAGAATTTAAATTTATATGGCTTCTAACCAAAAAATAAGAAATTAAAGTGATATGACTTCTGGTCATATAATTTCATAATAAGAAATTAGAGGCGTATGGCTTCTAGCCATGAAAAAGAAAACTTAAATCTATATTTCCATGTAGGAGGTAGAACCTTCCATGTAGGAGTCAAATTAAAACAATAAAAATAAAACAAAGTAGGAATAAAAAGACTATGGCTTCTGGCCATGTAATAGGAAATCAGAACAATATGACTTCTGGTTATATAATTTCAGAATATGAAATCAAAGGTGTATGGCTTCTGGCCATACAAAAATAACAATATCAATAATATAAAATAACTCATAAAGGAGATTAATATAAAATATACAAACAGTAATAATCTCAAATCTTAGCTATGGAACCCGACGTATAAAACAATCGGTAAAAGTATCTCTTTAATTTCATATGGTGGCTCAGATTATCCCAGATAGATAAAAGAAACATATAGTTTAAGAAGGTAGGCTGAAATCGTTAAAGAAGCGATCAAACCTTCATTTGAGCACCTCGTGCTGATAACGTGTTATAAATATAACAAAATATCTGAGATAAGAGATAGAGAATAAGAACAAGAGAATAGAGAAGAGAGAAAGAGGAGTGTAATTCTTATTCCAGTGTATTCTGATGTGTATCAATACATAACATATGCCTTCTATTTACAGGCACAACTCTCAAATCTACAATTAATGTGATTCCACAATCATAGGGATTCATGGATGAGAAATATGAAACTATAAGAGATTAGGAAATAATTGGAGATATGGACATCCACAAATATAATATTCATAACATCGTCTTATTTATAAATCTTTTTTAACCAAAAAATTTGATCATATTTATAAGTCATTTTGACCAAATAAATGAGATTGTGACAATTTTGTCTATATTATTATACCAATGAAAATAGAAAAAAAAATATAGAATTGAAAGATACCTATTCATAAATAAGGGTAAAGTTGAAAATTTACCTCATAATCATTGAGCTACCTATATCGTCTTGATATATGTGATTTGTTCAAAAAGGACTCATAAATAAGACTAAAATAGTACCACTCTGGTCCTATTTATAAGTCCATTTTGACCAAATCTCACATAAAAGTTAGTTGACACAATGTTTATAGGGTAAATTTTCAACTTTGCCCTCATTTATGATTGGGTACGTTTTTATTGTTTCTTCCCTCTCTATCTTTATGGGTGTAATTAATATGGGTAAAATTGTCACAATCTCATTTATTTTCGAAACTGGACTTAAATAGGATCAATTTTTTTGGTCAAACTGGACTTATAAATAGAACCAGAGTGGTAAGAGATTAGAGGACTCCATAGAACCTAGAACGTAGGAGAAAAATGGGATCTGGTTTTGATCCATTTACATTAGCATTCGCGACCGTCCTTTCCTTTCAAAAGGCAGCAAATGCCCCTGTTCTTCTTTTTTTCTTTTTTTTTTTAAAAAAATAATATCACCATTCCAAAATATATTTTTAGTATTATTTAATGTTTTAAATATTTTTTTAAATCCTAAAATAATTTTTAAGATAATGAAATATTTTTCAATACTAATCAATATCATAAAATATTTTTTTAGTACCTTGAAATAATTTTTCATCAAAATCAGTTAGTACTATGAAATATTTTTTCAATACATACTAAAATAATTTTTTAAGATCAAGAAGTATTTTTTCAGTGGCAGCCAGTATCTAAAATATGTTTAGGGTATTGTCTAGTACTAAAAAAAATACTTTAGGATACTAATTGGTGTTAAAAGAAATACTTTATGATCTATAAAAATTATTTTAGGATCTTGAAAAAATATTTTAAGATTATGACTGATATTATAAAGATACTTTAGGATGACAAGTACTACTACCTCTAGTCCTAATTATATAAACATTTTTATAATACAAATTATATTATAAAAATGTCCTTATAATTAATATAGAAGGGAGTATTTATAAAAAAGAGAACTGAGTGCATTTTGCACCAAAACATTACCCTTTGAATGAAAAGACGGCAGTGAATGGCAATATAAAAGGACCAAAGCCGGATTCCCAAAAACGCTGAAGTCCCTGAAAATAAGAGATAAGAAGAGTCTAGAACAAAAGAGAAAAACGTAAGGAAGGGGGCGAAATAAAACAATAACAGGATTTGGAATTACAGGATTTATTAGAAAAATCAAGAATTAAATGGAGCAGAGAGGGGTCTGGTCTGCGATCGAAATGATTTTACATTGAGAGGGGCAGAGAGGAAATGAGGGTTTGAATATTGAAGGGTGACGTGAAGAAGAAGGGAGGGTAAGTGGGGAGTATTTTTTTTTTTTTTTTTCAAACTAAGAAATGACAATGATGTGGTTAAACGAGTGTCAAATAATTTGGGAAAAATCACGGTGAAGTCCTAAAATACAAAAAAATAATCACAAAAAACTCTCATACCAAATTCTCTTTACAAAAAAATCTCATTGTCAAAATAATTTTATTAGTTGTTAAAATGTTCCTCTAAAAATCTTGTTGTAAAAATGGTTTCTAATATTGTTAAAATGACTTTGCATACCACTTTGGTCCTATTTATAAGTCCCTTTTGACCAAATCACACATACCAAGAAGAGGTAGGTAACTCAATGATTATGGGGTAAATTTTCAACTTTACCCTCATTTATGACTGAGTATTTTTTTTTTCACTTTTTCTTCTCTCTCTATTTTTATTGGTACAAATATGAGCAAAATTGTCACAAGTTCATTTATTTGGTCAAAAGGGACTTATAAATATGACTAAATTTTTTTGGTCAAAAGAGACTTGTAAATAGGACCATAGTGGTATTGTAAAAAATTCTCTAAGTTTTTCATATATGTAGAACTATAGAAAATTTTTAGTAACATGAAATGTTATTTTGACAACATTAGAAGTCATTTTTACAACGAGGTTTTCATAAGGACATTTTAGCAACTAATAAAGCCATTTTGACAATGGGATTTCTTATGAGAGGAATTCAATAGCTTATTCACAACTAATCACAAAAAAATCCCTAGGAAATTTTTTATTAGAGGAATTCAGTATGATACTTTTTTGTGATTATGTCGTACCTTGGGACCTCACTGTGATTTTCCCAATAATTTATGTGATACCATAGATATGTTAGAAATAGATTATTCAATAAGTAATTTATTATTATTTATTCAACATGCATTCTAATTTATATATGATTTTATCCCTTAAATAAATTTAATTAAACATTTTAGTGTTTTTTAATCTTTCAATAATAATTTAAAGTTTTTTATCAAATTTAAATTTTTATTTCTATTTTCAAATATCACAATATTTACAACTAATATATATATATATATATATATATATATATATATATATATATATATATAGGGAAAAACACTTCTCATGCTATAGGAGAAATGTTTTCTCATGTCACACATACATGAAATGGTGGGACCTACATATATATATATAATCCAGACACGTTTCAATTGAGAAAAAAGTCACTCATGCCACCATCTATCTAAAAACAAATCATATTTACAATCTCACTTTCATCCTAACTTATTTATTTTAGCAAAAGTCAAATTTAAAATAAATCATTTATACTATCATTAACTGAGATAAGTCGAACGTGAGTATCCCTTCAAGCACATGTTTCTTGTATAAATTGTTCAGACTCACAATTATTCATGATTATTATATGCCACCATGTGTTTGTAATGCCTGTTAGAATGTTGCTATCGTACAAGACAATACTTCATTGATTTAAATACCTAATAACCAAAATATGTTATATTGATCTTTTAAAGAATCGAAAATAACGAAATAAATCACTACTAGAAAAATTGAAATTAGTGACGGAATTTGCGACGGAATTTTATCCGTCGCAAATTTCGTCAGCTTTGCGACGGAATATTTTTTCCATCGCAAAATGAGAAAAGGCCGCCATTTTCTTCACACTTGCTACGGAATATTATTCCGTCGCAAGTTTTGCGACGGACTGATAAGTCCGTCGCAAAACGGCGGCCTAAAGGGCCGCCGTTCGCTCTATTTTGCGACGGAAAGGCTTTTCCGTCGCAAAAAAATTTCCTTTTTGCGACAGAATTGCCTTTCCGTCGCAAAAAGTGAATTTGCGACGGAAAGCGTTTCCGTCGCAAATTCACTTTTTTACCCCTCCCAACTCGTTTTTTAGCCCGCAGCTTCGTCTTCCTCACAAAATTTCACAGCTCCCGGCGCCGTCAATCCTCCCCCCAGCTCCACCGCCTCCCCAACCCTCCCCCCAGCTCCCCAACCGCACTCCAGCCCGCAGCTCCCCCTCCCCTCGCCTCCAGCTCCCCAACCCCTAACCCCAAGCTCCACCGCAACTTCCCTTTCCCCAAGCTCCCGCCGGCCTTCCCCTCACCCCCAGCTTCGCCGGCAGCTCTCCCCGCCCCCAGCGCCCCCCTCCCCCAGCTCCCCCCTCCCCCATCGCCCCCAGCTCCCCCTTCCCCCTTCACCCCCTAGCTCGGTCCGTGGGTGGGTTTTTTTTTTTTTTTTTATCTTTCAGCCATCTAATTTTTTTTTCCTATTTGACACTATTAAACACAGTTATCTTATCTGCCATTTTGTGTATTTTTGTGCTCCGGTCAGTGATTTTTTGGGAGTATCTCCACCTCTTACCGTCTGCACCTCTATTCCAAGTAAGTTCCTCTCTTATTTCTTTTAGATGCACTACTGTTTTTTTTTATATTTATTATTTTCTTGAGTATTATTTTTATTTGTAATAAAATGATATGAAAAATATTATTGGTTCTCCTGAGTGAAATTTCTACATGACATATCTTTTTTAATATTTTTTGTTATTTCTTTACTGTTGATTAAATTATTTATCATTGGTTATGAATGTTGATTTGTGAGTATTTGTAAGAATATTAATGTTGCATTATTTTTTTATAGTCTCTTTTGTATGATGTAAAAATTGTGTGTTAAAATTATGATATTATTCATTACTTGTTATTATTGTACATAGTAGAAATATGTATGTTGGCAGAAAATTATCAATTTCATGAGTTTATTTATTTATTTTTTAGTTGCAACTTTGGCTAAATCTATTAATTACATGAAGATCTTGATGTTCAATGTGTTTATTAATTTGGATTATACTTAAAGTTTTTCGTTCTCTTTTATAGGGATTTATGATTTTTTTTTTTTTAGCCAGAGAATATTTTTTCTTGTTTCATATAGAATTGTCTTTTTTCTTATCATTTTTAATTTCACTTATATTTTATTCTAAGTACATTAAATATATCATATGACCTCTTATATTCCGCACTTAGAAGCAAATTTTCTCCTATAGTTTCCTACATATGTGATAATTATATATAGATTGTTACACTATTGTTCATCAATAAGGGGAAAAAAATTTTCCGTTTAATTTGTTTTTGTTTGTTGAATATAATCATGAAATTTTCTTTCATTATTTTCACTTGATGATTTTTTACCAAAATTATTTTCTAACTTATTAAATCTCTCAAATTTGGCTTATTACCAAAATATCCTAAGGGGATTGAGATCTTAAATTTGAAAAACAAAATATTTGATACTACGTACAAGATAACTACGTTCATGAAGAGGGTCTGTCTTCTTCGATTGAAACCTATTCGAGGCAAAACTCACTACAGTATAAAAGTGACTACTATAATTAAACTTGCCATATTTTACACTTATCATAATATCTATAGGCAGTAAAAGACAATCCCTTTTAGGCTAATACTATAAAACAATAATAGCCACTATATATATATATATATATATATAAGCTAAGGAATAAACAAACACATATGAAAGAGAACAATTGTAAATCCTAATGGTAGAGAACCCTAAATTAATTAATTACTGCAGTAAGAAAAAGGACAATAATTTTTTTAAAGGCTTTGACACATAAATCAAGAAATATAACTACAGTATTTTTCAAAATTTCTAGAGAGGTGTAACATAAACTGTGGCTTAAATGAAAAAAGTAGCAAGAAATAGCAATAAATATTAGAAGGCGTAAAAATGAAAATTGAAAAAAAAAAGGATAAATTTTCAAAATATCTTATAAACATTAGTAAAAATTATTCGCTTAAGAATTCTTTTTAAAAATACCTTATAAATATTACTAAAAAGTATACATGGAAAAAAAAAAACCAATTGCACTTTAAAATTTCAATTCAATGATTTTTTTATTAAAATAATTTGTAAATTGATAAATTTTATACTAAATACTTATTCTGTTGAATTGACCACTTTTATATATTTGTGCCATGTTGAAATTTTAATCAAGTTAGTAACTGAACTAGCTAGGAAATATGGAAGGCAACCATGATAGAATTTGGATGTACAATCGCCTAACTGAGAGAAGAGAACTAACTCAAGCATTCTTGGCGGGTTTGCCCATGTTCATCAATTTTGCTCTGGCACATTCAACTAATTCAAGTAGGGAGATCAGGTATCCGTGTGTCAAATGTAGGTGTATAAGATTTGAAGATTTTGAGGAGGTCAAAATCCATTTATGTAGAAGGGGATTCATGAAGGATTATGAGTGTTGGGAATATCATGGCGAAGTCCGACCGACACCGACACCTAGTGGTTATTACGGGGACAGTAGTCATCGAGACAACCTTAATCAATATGAGCAGTTGGTTATGGACGCTGCGGGACCGTCGATCGGCCGATATTTTGATCCTGTTACTCATGCTGAATCGTCATACATGGGAGAGGAGACCAATACACATGCTCAACCATCATACATGGGAGAGGATCCTCATCCGGAAGCCGATAGGTTTTATAAAATGCTTCAAGAAGCGCAACGTACATTATGGGAAGGTTGTGAACACTTTGAAAATTGTGAATATTCATCGCTATCGGCTACCCTAGCAACACTAAGCCTGAAGAATGATCACCATATGAGTGAGAGGAATTACAACGAAATGATGCAGATCATAAGCAAGGTTGTTCCCACCGACAGTAATTTGCCGAAGGATTTTTACCAAGCAAAAAAAAAGGTGAAAGAGCTTGGGCTTGGACGTGAAAAAATTCATTGCTGCCCTAGGGGATGTATGTTGTATTATAAGGATGATGCTGAGCTGACCAATTGTAGATTCTGTGGACATGACAGATATGAAGTTGTGAGGAAAGGAAGGAAAATTACCCGTCGAGTGTTAAGCAAGATGCACTACTTTCCTCTGGTGCCCAGACTTCAGAGATTGTATGCATCAGAACAAACAGCTACTCACATGAGATGGCATCGGGAGCATCACAGGGATGAAAACTTTGTGACGCATCCTTCGGATGCTGAAGCTTGGCGTAAATTTGACGAGATCATTTCTTTGCTATGGATCCCCGTAATGTCCGTCTTGGTCTATGTTCGGATGGGTTTGCTCCTTTTGATAAAACGGGCAGGAATTATTCCTGTTGGCCTGTCATTGTGACACCGTATAACCTCCCACCTTCTATGTGCATGAGAAGAGAGTTTTTGTTCCTGAACGCGTTAATCCCTGGGCCATCCAACCCAAAAAAGAAGATAGATGTATACCTCAGGCCTTTGATAGACGAGTTGAAGATGTTGTGGAGTGAAGGGGTTCTTACGTATGATATATCATTGAGTTAGAATTTCACAATGCGTGCTGCCTTAATGTGGACGATAAGTGATTTCCCTGCATATGGGATGTTGAGTGGCTGGCAAACGTCGGGAAAGCTTGCATGCCCGGTATGTCTTGAACAGAATATGGGTTATAGCTTGCAACACAGTCACAAGGTCTGTTGGTTTGATAGGCACCGGCGATTCCTACCCCCCAATCATCCGTACAGGACAAATAGAAAAGACTTCACACGGAATGTTGTCGAACGAGCAGATCAACCTCTTCGTTTAAGTGGCCAAGAAATATGGGATAGGGTCAAGCACATTCCAAGTGTCGATGAGGGGGCTGCTTCTAGCGAACCTGAGGGATATGGTGTTGATCATCATTGGAACAAACGCAGCATCTTCTGGGAACTACCATATTGGAAAGATCAACTGTTAAGACACAACCTCGATGTCATGCATATTGAGCGGAATGTGTTTGACAATATTCTGTACACCGTGATGGACACCAAGGGCAGGACAAAGGACACAGTCAATGCAAGACTGGACATACAAGAGATTTGCAGAAGGCCTGCTTTGCATTTGGTGTGAGATGGCAGGGGACGGATTTCCAAACCTAGAGCACCGTACACATTAAACAAACAGCAGAATTTAGAATTGTTGCAATGGGTAAAAGATTTGAAACTCCCGGATGGTTATGCGTCAAACCTGAAAAGATGTGTCAACATGCACGAGGGGAAGTTCTTCGGGATGAAGAGTCATGATTGTCATGTTTTTTTTCAGAGATTGTTGCCTTGGGCCTTCAAAGCACTACCGAAGGAAATATGGTCTATTCTAACGGACTTTTCCGTGTTCTTCAGAGAAATTTGTGCTTCAGAGCTTAATGTTGAAAAGTTACAGCTTCTGGAGGCGAGTATGCCTATAACGCTATGCAAGTTAGAGAAGGTGTTTCCTCCTTCCTTTTTTGACTCAATGGAACATTTGCCCGTTCACTTGGCTTACGAAGCAAGGGTAGGAGGCCCGCAACAATATAGATGGATGTATCCGTTTGAGAGGTAATATATATGTCTTTCGATCGGTTATTAATTGAAAAACATGGTACTTTAGTTTATAAATACCCTATAATATTCCATTGTAGGTTTTTACGCACACTTAAGCAGAAGATCAAAAATCCAACCCACGTTGAAGGATCTATCGCTGAAGCATATCTAGTCGAAGAGGCCGCTAAATTTTCGTCATATTATCATCCCCCTGAAATGATGTCAAGATGGAGAAGGGTACCTCGCAACGATGCCGGTGATACAAGGGATCAAAAATCAATATTTAATTATCCAGGGCGAGTCGTGGGAAAACATTGGAAATCAACTCTTGACGGAAGAGATAAGCAAGTAGCGGAGTGGTACATTCTAAACAACTGTGAAGAGGTCGCCCCGTACTTAAAGTAAGATTTTTGTTTTTCCGTTTTACTATTACGATAAGTATTAAAGTATTAACTTCATATATATATATATATATATATATATATATATATATATATATATATATATATATTGCAGTTACTTTTCTAATTGGGTCCGATCGGAAAATCCTTCAATGTCGGTGTCCCAGGTTGATCAATTCACAAACTCTGAGTTTCCAAAATGGTTTCGAACCTATTTCGCGAAACATCGAGAAGATCCAAATGAAGTTGCGTGGAGTTTATCTTATGGAGCTCCAATTAGTGTTACTCAATGCAGCAGATATATAATCAATGGGTATCGGTTTTCAACTGTTGACACGGATGCAGGTACACAATGTTGCAATTACGGTGTATGTTGTCGAGGTGACCAAGTTGACGGGGTGGAGACTGTCTACTACGGGAAGTTACGTGACATAATTCAATTGAAATATCCGTAGGACAATGTGGTGACCCTTTTTAAGTGTGAGTGGTTTGATAACAGTCCGCGTGGGACAAAAATGGACGAGCATGGAAATATTGAGATCCACTGGACAAGGAGATATGCGGTTGGTTATGACCCATTCATCCTTGCTCAACAAGCGGAACAAGTTTACTATACATTATATCCCACATCCCGCCAAGGATGGAGGGGGGTTATTAAAACCAAAGCACGAAATATCATATCGAAGTCGAAAGAGTCGGATTCAAATGACGGTATGGCTGAACCGTTCCAAGCTGATGTGGAACATCTACTGCCCATAAACATTGAAGACAACGAAATACCAAGCAATCTCTTTGATTCTGCTGCAGATTTAGAATTGATTCCTATACAAATTGACGATGAGGAATCAGACGATGAGGCAGAATTGATTTACTCTGATAGTGAATCTGAGTTCGACGACTATGAGACTTCAGAGGAAGACGAGCAAGCAGAAGTCGATGAACAGGAATCGTCCGGTTGAGATTTGTTAGTTCTTTGTTTTTGACGGTTTGTTATACTACATACTTTGTTACTTCACTACTGTAATCAACCCTAAATATATTTGTAGTTTTTTTTTTTTTTTTGGACCTAATGTCTATAAGTGTTCAGAGATGGAGCATCAAGGAGGATCTTCAGGTAGTGGACATGGTGGTGGTCGATCCCGGCCCCGTCCTATCAGAGGTGGTAGGGCGTCGTCATCTGCCCCTTCTGTAGGCAGAGAGCAAGGCGGTGCCCCAGAGGTGCCACCGTTTAATATGGCATCGTCACCGTCGGGTTATTTCGCATCTTCACCATCGCTGTATACGTCGCTGTCGCCTTCTACCTCTACTAATCCGCAGCAAATGGGACAACAGGTTTACTAGCCTAATTCTGATTGATTTACATATGTTTAGTTTCATGAAACCATCTATGTAGAAACATCTTTAATATTTCACATTCCTTGCTTTGCACACCCCGTCGCCTCAGAGCCATGTCGGGGAAGAAGGTAGTTCCTCCAATACACCGATCTGGGGCACAACAGATCCTGAGACAGGGCTGCTTTGGATCTGTCCTGACAACGAGTAGTAAGTCATGCCAAGTTACCAGTAATGTTACTAATCCCTTATCTAATTGGTTTTATGCTAATAATATTTGCATGATGTCCTCTGGCTTTAGCTTTGTGCCTCGTGATCCGGTGATAGATTTCATCTCGGACCAATTATTCCGTAACTACAATGAAGCTTGGACCAGCTGGACAGCGATTCCTACACAAAATCGAAATGCTTGGTTCGATGAGTTTATGGTAAGTTATTTATTTATGGTTTTTAATTAAGTACTTTTATAAATTACCGCACTAATTGTTTGTTGTTGATTTTCAGAGGAAGCACATGTCGTTGCCTGAACATCGTGCAGCTCTGAGAAAGGCTTATAACGCCAGGGCAACCCGGTGGTTGTCTCAAAAGCTTTATAACTTGAGACATGGTGGAAGAGGCAGGCGAGATTGGCTTCCACAGGACACTGCAAACCAATTATTTGACAATTGGGCCACCAATGAAAAGTTTCAGGAGAAGAGTGTGAAAAATAAGCAAAATAGGGCCAAAATGGAAGGCCCGTCATATGTTGGCGGCTCTATTCCGATGACTGAGTGGAAACAGAAACTTGTGAGTACACGTTATTTTCTATTTAGGTAATCAATATTTTGTACTTTAAAGTAATTAACTATGATCATCATTTGCGTTTGCAGGCAGAGACTGGGGTTCCTCCAGAGTCGGTAGGTTGGGCTGCCTTTGAGCGGACCCATTCCCGGCAGTCTGAAGGAAGTGATGAGAGGGAATGGATTAACTCAAGGGCTCACACAGTAGCGGTTAGACATTTATTGCATTTATTACTTGTTTTATGCACCACAATATTTATTTCATTTTACATGTCTTATTTGTTATGTATTTTTGTCTTTGTAGGAAAATTATACGAAGCTGTCGCAGGAGAGAGACTCACAGCGTGAGACTGACCCGTCATCCTCTGTGTGCGATAATGATAGTCTGTTCATTGAGGCTGCAAGTGGATTTGACAAGAAAGGGAGAGTCTTTGGATACGGTGCCGCTGCTAGCCGACTGAAGCCAACAAAGCGCTCCTCATCCGGCATTGAAGATGTTTCTGCAGGTAAACGTATTTGATATTGAAAATTTCCATTCTCTTGTCCATTCAAATGAAGTCCAAATAATAAATGTACTTGATATTGTTTTTGCAGATGAGATGAAGAAGATGAAGGCTTTGACAGCACAGATGACTCAGGAACAGGAGCGGATGCTTGAAGAGCAAGAGAAGATGAGGCAGATGATGATTCAGGAACGAGAGATGATGGAGGAGCGGATGGCTAAGGAACGAGAGATGATGGAGGAGCAGATGAGGCGGATGCAAGAGGAGATGATGAGGCAGATGCAGATTCAACTCAAGTCCCTAATGAACAAGGGTTCGGGGTCGGCTCCTGGTGATGATGACCATGCTGGTGATGATGATGATGATCACAATGCTCCTGTTTAGACTACTGTTTAGAATTTGCCCTTTGTAACATTGTTAGACTACTTTTTAGTATTTGGTATTTGTTAGATTACTCTTAATGTGCACTCCTTATAATTATTATTATATCCATGAATCACTACTTTTTGTACTCAATTTTTTAAAATTAAAAAAAAAAATAACATTCAAAATAATTATTAGTTTTGCTAAGAAATTATTTCTGTAGCAAACGATCAAATATAGGGAAATTTGCAAAATTTCTAGTTTGCTATAGAAAAAAAATAATAAAAAAAAATAAAAATAATTAAAAAGGAAAAAAAATAATATTTAAAAATAAATTAAAAAATAATTAAAAAAAATTATAAAAAAAAAATTGCTACGGAATAGAATTCCGTAGCAGATTTGCTACGGAATAGATTTCCGTAGCAGATTTGCTACGGAATTCTATTCCGTAGCAAATTTGCTACGGAATATTTTTCCGTAGCAAATTTGCTACGGAAAGGGAATTCCGTCGCAAATTGCGACGGCGAAGGATTTTGCTACGGAATTTTTCCGTAGCAAATTCCGTAGCAAAATCATTTTGCTACGGAAAATCCATATTTTTCCGTAGCAAAATGAATTTGTTACGGAATTTTTCCGTAGCAAAATTTGAAAATTTTTGTAGTTTTGCTACGGAAAATCCATATTTTTCCGTAGCAAAATGAATTTGTTACGGAATTTTTCCGTAGCAAAATCTGAAAATTTTTGTAGTGAATGTAATGGGAGGATCTTTCATACCAACAAAATACTTCAGTTAAATCTTCCGTTTATTTCAATCAATTGTAAGACCTCCCATACCATGATTTTGGAATTCACAAACTGAAGAAACTATGATTCGAATATGGCAATATGGCTGGTCGTATCAAGTTGCATTATTGCATCGCGCGCCTTCTAAATCAACTTCCATTGGAGTTTGTAATAATATAGATTTGAGTATATAAGTGATCTTCTATAATTGTGTACTCACCCGTTTTCATTTTTACTTTCCTTTTCTTTTTATTTTTAAAGACAAAATCTTAGACAGCTTGATGTTATATAACATCCTGAAATTTTTTTAGTATTATAATAGGATATATTAACTTATGGTAATTAATCTTCCATCTAATTACTTAGTAGGGGAGTAAATTTTCTGAAGTTATAATTAAATATTTTTTTGGTATATATATACATATTATTATACATTGTATTATAATATAATAATATATATGTGTGTGTGTGTGTGTAAGGGTATGCGGTGGAGAAAGGAACGAAGAAAGTAGGGGGGGGGGGGGGAGAAAGTGTTGAAAATGTGGGGGAGGGGCCCACCACATTGAAAATAAGGGGAGCATTGGCATTTGGCGCCCCTTCAATTAGAAAGAAGGAGCGGGCGTTGTTTCCGCCTAACGTAAAAGCTGTGGGGGATTTTTTTAATAAATATCCCCTACTACACAAAAAGAGAGGGAGAGAATGAGAATAAGGTGATAATTATTGGAAAGTCTAGTAATAGCTTTTTGATAATTATTTTGTAATTAGAGAGTAATATATAATTCTGAATATTCTTTTATATACTTGCGAATTGTATATTATTGTGGTTTTTTAAAAATGGATTGAATTATATGTATATGTGTATGTATTGTAAATTATAATATTATTATAATAAGAAAAACAAAAATTTAACTTTTTTTCCTAACAAAAATTATAGTTTTGCCCCAAATTTCATAAATTACAGCTTAGTCCCTGAATTTCAAAAATTACAGTTTAGTCCCATAATTTCAAAATGACAATTTAGTCTTTGAATTTCAAAATTACTTTTTAGTCCTTGAATTTCAAAATGATAGTTTATTTAGTCTTCAAACTTCAAAACGACAATTTAGTCCTTCAAATTTAAAAAATGACATATTGGTCTTAAGAGGCTTTATGAGATGTTGGTTTATTATATCATATGATGATATTTGATATAAATGTTGATGCTTTATTTATCATAGTGGCTATATTATATTCGTGATGGGTTGGAGTAAGGAAGAATTGGTATGATAAGATGTTTCAATGCCACCACTCAATGCACAGTGGATGGTATTTGTTGAGGTCCCTTCTTCCATGTTTTCCTTTGGCTGGGATTGCAATGGAGTTGTGGGACATGTAACACCTCCTTTATTGTGTTCTTATAAGGAGGGGAGTCATAGTTCATACTTAAGCTATATACCTTGGACCGGGTATACCATTTTGGTGAGTTTGGGACAATTCAGTCAAATAGATGAGTTTCTGTTGGACTATGTGTTAGCTTATGACTCCAATCAGTGATATAACGATGGAAGGGGATATAAGGGAGGCTACATATTGTATATTGTACAGTTATACAGTTCACATATTGTCAGTGTTGATTAATTTTGCATGAGGAATTATGATATATATATATATATATATATATATATATATATATATATGTAATTAGCTCCTGCGTTTTTTCTTTGCTTGTGTACAGTAGAAACTTTCAGTAGTTACTAAAATGTGAAATCTCATCCTATATTAACATTTTTAGATGAGTGCTCTAGTTGGAAGCAAGGGAAGACACATATGGAGTGAGCTTTGAAAGCTCTTTTGTACTCCTATAATTTATGTTATGTTATTTTTTTTATTTGTTATAACCCTAAGACTTCCGCTTTATATTTATTATGAAATATTTGGGGAATTTATGTTGACTTTAAAATGGATTTTGGTTTTGAAGTAGTTATCTATTTTAACGATTTGGATGTTGAGCATCTTTGTGACGATGTTTCAAATACTTTGATCAAATATTTGGGTGTTGGATTTACGGTGTTACAACTGTGTTGGTATTGATTGATGTAACCATCAATTGAAGTTTCTTGAAACTAAACAATGAATAGGTGATGAGTTTAGTTTGTTTGGATTAGCTTATAGAAAAATATTTTTATGTAAACTGAGATAAAACTCCCCCTCACATATGTACTATGTATATAGCAAAATCACTACACACTTTGTGGTGGCGTGATTAGGAATGCCCAAGGTAAATGGATCGTGGGATTTTGCAAATCCCTTGGCCTACAGAGTGTTATTGAAGCAGAGATTCATGCCATCATGCGCGGACTCAAGATTGGTCACCAGATGGGATTAAAGAAAGTTCTCGTCTACTCTGACTCACTTGATGCCATTAACATTCTCATGCGGGATTGCCCCATGAACCATCCTCTTAGAAATATTATTGGCGAGACCAGAGATCTGCTCTTCAACGACTCGAATGTTGAGCTCCACCATACCTCTAGGAACAATATCTTGTGCGCTGACTACATGGCAAAGGAAGGACACAATGTTGCAGATGGAGTTGGGGTGGTTACGACCTCGACAATTCCTCAGGGTTGCCTTCATTTGGCTTTGAGGGATCAGAGCTTCATTCAAGGATAGTTTTGTTATTTTGTTGTACTTAGGATTAGATTTTCATAATCTAGTCCTATAACTGTATTCAAGCTTCGGCTTGCCTCTCTTATCCAAAAAAAAAAAATCACTACACACTTTCATCATTTCTAATGCAACTGTTCAACAATTTATCAATGTCCCATCGATTAAGTATTGACATAGACAACATAACCTTAAAAGCTGGGTCAGATTTCTCTTGTTATCATTTTTTCATCATATCTCATAATCTCTGAATTATATTTATCCAATCAATTTAAAATGTCACAGTACTATTTTAATTTTTCTCTCTTCTTCCTAATCAACGATCTGGATGAGATGATGAGAGATGAGGAGAAAGAAAGCTTATAAGAGAATCTCCTTCCTCAGAAGGTCCTACAACAATCTAATTCATTCAGATAGCCTCTCAAAGTTGGTGTCGTGTCACATGGGAATGGATAAGTAAATATTTATTATGACGGTTCTGAGAAGACCTGGCATGCATCACAAGGAGGAATTGTGAAAATCTAGGTTGTGAAATGGTGAAAATCATTCTCCTCCAACGCCCTAACATAGATTGTGAACCAGCACAACATAGCATAACAGAAGAAAAACTTTAGAGGAAAAAAGAGCAAATAGAGATGGTGTGTGAGGCTAACAATGACAATTATACTTACTCCCTCATATTCTTAATATAAAACATATTTACCTAATTTAATAAAATTAAGGAAGTCGATTAAGTTCATTAATGTGACATATATCTCTTAAGACTCTATAATTATCTTCTCTAATTCCTTCATTTTCTCTCTTCTTTAATTATTGTTAAGGGAGCATTAATAAGGGTATATTAAGAAAAATTGATAAATATAAAAATTATATCTTATATTTAGAACTAAAATCAACTCTCCAAATATATCTTAAAGTTAATGTGCAAATTTGCTTAGAAGCTTTTGCTGAAAAGCAATGTCACCCTAAATTTTTTTTTAAGTTTAAGGTTACCCAGAATTATTAAAATAAAGCAATGTTATCTTTTACCGTTAAAAAGTTAATGGTCAACGTCAATTTTTTAACAGTTAACATTGGTTTCAATTCTCAATAGTAGAGGATATTGTTACATTTTAAAACTTTCGGGGTAATGTGACTCCTCGGGGAAAACGTACTTTCAGAATAAATTTGTACATCAATCTTATAATAAATTTTATATTCGGGATAATGAACTTTCCTAATGCACATATGATATTATTCTTTATGGCTTGATTCACATTGAGATACTAGTAACAGAGTAACAGGACCATTACGATAGTTTAGTAAATACAATCATTGTTTCATGGTAAACATGAAATTGGGTTTCCCATAATTAACACTAATAGATTGTGTAATGGAACTTAAAAAACTATCATAACTGGGAAATTATCCGGAATAAGATTCTCTCATTAACTAACTTCTCCTCACCTCTCATCGTTCAATCCAAACTGTTAATGTAACTTAATTTTCAGAAAAGAGGTTGTTAATATATGAAGTTATATCAAATATATAGTTTGAATTTAAAACTGATGAGGAACAATGAGAGGTTTCGCACCCGAAATCATCTCACGTGCTATGTGGTGGTTTGACAGTCTAACTGTACCACTAATTGGCAATAGGTCCGTCGTGTGGCTGCTGGGAGGGTTCCCTAATCTTCCTCTACTGAACTTTTACTCACTTCCATTTGGCTTTTTTGGTTTTTTGCCGCTGATGTCAGATAGACTGGTAATGTATTTCACATAAAGCTTTGATCATCATGTGCTTCCAAATAGCTTGAAACAACTAATTCTGCTATCAAAACATTCTCACCTTTCTTTTTGTTTTTGTTTTTGTTTTTTGGCCAGTATCAAAACATTGTCATAGAACAATAAACTCTGTTAGCTTATAAATAATAAGGATGTAAGTTAAATTATACACAATTAAGTAATAATGTACAACCAAAAATCCTATGTTTATTTTCCTATATTTGAGTATTCAAAATATGCATAAATCAATCAAAAAGTGTATAAAGCTTAAGAAAAAAGTGTTAAAATAACATGAAATCTTAGAGATTAATACTCACATCGACGAGTTCATGTTGGCAGGGGGCGTTTTCAACCCACCTTGCCAAACCCACAACCCATGGTGGGCCAGCTTATATGACCAGCGCTAACTCTTAGTGAGGACTAAATAGTTGATTTTCTATCTTAGGAAAGATTATGGTGTTATTTATACCAAAGTAGGCAAGAGCATATTTGAGAGAAGAATATTTCTATTGATCTCCCTTTCCATTTAATTTCTCCATCATGAAATCAGCTCTTAACGGTTGAGATATAATACTACATCCAAATATTGTTATAACATTAAATATAATAAAAATCTATCATGCTAAATTTTTCACGTCAATGTTCTTAGTTTTTATTATTTGATACTTAATATTATAATAATCTTTTTACAAAATATATCTATACCATTGAAACTTAAAATAATGGTGGAGATATTTTTTTTTTTAAGAAAATTTTAGGAAAGGTGTTGGGCTCACTCACAATCCAAGGGCAGGGTGTTTGGAGCCCAGCCCACACGGCATATTGGCTAGAAAGTAAGTACACATGCCTTCACCTCTACCAGTGTTTCTACTGCTTCTTAGACCTCTAAGATGCCTCCCCCAACGTCTTGACCAAGGCAGAGATCGAACCCCCTCCTTTAAGGTAAGGAAGTCTGACCCCACGCCAGTTAAACCCAAAAACAAGAAGATGGAGAGAATATAGAGAGATAAATTAATAGAGACATTCTTCTCCCATATATTTCAGCCCAAATTTATATATATATATATATATATATATATATATATATATGAAAGGGAGAGGGTGAATCCCATTTAAATTTTTTTTGTCCAAGAAAATAATTTTAATTTGGGCCCGTATTATGAGGCTGCATTTTCAATTTTTAGTCCTAGAAGGGCAGAAGCAACTTGTAAAGCCCCAATATATCTCATCGAGCAAAAAAAAAAAGCCCCAATATATCAAAAAAATTGTAAAGCCCAGCCGAATAATTCTGGGATTTCAAAAAAAGAAAAACAAACATCGCTTGCTTTGCTTGTTTTCTTTCTGCTCACGACGCTGGCCGTAGGCACATTGAAAGGATCGTCTACAATCCCGTTTTACTAACCCCTTGTCAACTCGAACTTCTGTCGGTACTAAACTGGCAGGACACAAACCACGCATATCAAGAGCTTTTTTGGTCTTTGACGGTGCAATTTGGTCTTTGACGGTGCAATTTCGTTTCTGGTCTTCTTATGTTTTTTTGTTTCTGCAATTCCTTTTTCTTTTTTAGATCAATTTTAGGTAGTGAATGTGGAACAAGAATACATTTTTTAATTACCTAAGAATTCCTATTTTTTTGGGTAATGCGTTTGGTTATTTTATTTTTTTAATAATGCAATGCTGTCGTTGAAGCTCTAGCACTGCAATTAGGGCTTGTCTAATCTTTCGGCGGATAGGCCTGACGAGCCTCCTTTATTACTTCATTCGCAGGTCAACCTGAATTTTAATCATGTCTAAGTCTGTGTTAGATCTTCCTCCCAAGGGTGGATTTAATTTTGACCTCTGCCGAAGAAATGATATGCTTGAAAAGAAGGGTCTTAAACCCCAATCTTTTCTGAAGACGGGAACTACTATTGTTGGTTTAATTTTCCAGGTATCAATGCTTTCTTGTACTCGAGTCATCATTTTATCTGGTCTTTTTTGTTGCTACTCATTCATACATTGGTTAAGTAGTAGTATAGAGTTTTCCGTTGCTTTTATGTGTAGTTGGGCATAGCCATGTATTATATAGCTGTGTAAATTATGTTACGGACACCACGACTATCCTTGATACCATTTCTCTCACTATGAGATACATCGTTAGCTTCCTGAACCTAGTCCTGATTTTAGGGGAGAGCAAAGGACATGTTGAAGCTTGGAACCTAGGACTAGGAGGGCTTACATTTGTGCATCTGAAAGTTTAGAAGTTGATTGTGTATACATGTTAATTCTGAAGTGCAATGCACACTTTCTGATTGCTGATTGAATTTTATATTTTCATTTTCCTTCTTTATATTGGTACTTGGTATGCTACACGGAGTAAAGTGGCTATGAGTATATGTATGATTCATGAATTTGAAATCTAACATTTTTTCCAATCAACTGACTACTTCACTAAATAGTCCATAAGAGAAAGAAGTGAATCATTCATCTTCCATGTTCGTAATGATTAATCTATTTCTAATTTTTGTTGTACTCCTACCTGATCTTAATGAAGTTTTATACAATTCTATTTTACAATTTTCTCTTCTTAATGACTTATTTGCAAAATATGTTCTAATATAGAGATTTTTCCCAATATACAGTGCAATAGTATATCATATTATTATCCTTTTTGTTTTTGGATTGAACATTACTTCATCTTTGGTTAAATCGTCAGGATGGTGTCATTCTTGGAGCAGATACAAGGGCCACTGAAGGGCCCATAGTTGCTGATAAAAACTGTGAGAAGATCCATTACATGGCACCAAACATATATTGCTGTGGAGCAGGTACTGCTGCTGACACTGAGGCGGTAACAGGTATCTGTTTGGATCCTCTATGTACTGTAGTCTAATGTCTACTTTTCTTAATATATTTTTGTTTTTTACTTTTGAATTCCTATTATTTTTGTGGTCTCATGGCCTCTGTCATGTGGCTGGTGGTGATTTTTAGTCATCTTTAATATTGTATAACCATTAACAACCTCATATATAAACTATTTTCTCATTAGACATGGTTAGCTCACAACTGCAACTACATCGGTACCATACTGGTAGAGAATCAAGAGTTGTTACTGCACTGACTCTTCTGAAGAAACATCTTTTCAAGTTGAGTTTCGGAACTTTCCTCTCCGAGTGAAATTACACTGTCAATCTAGCTATCAATCTGACTTTTTTAAATTTTGTCCAGTTACCAAGGTTATGTCCAGGCTGCTTTAGTCCTTGGTGGTGTGGATGTTACTGGACCTCATTTGCATACTGTAAGTTCATTGCTTAAAGCCTTTTACTTATTGTTTTTCAATACATATGATCTGATTTTTTACATGACTTTTGATAATATATTTTTTCAGATTTATCCACATGGATCAACTGATTCACTCCCCTATGCAACAATGGGATCTGGTTCACTTGCTGCAATGTCTCTGTTTGAGTCTAAATACAAGGAAGGCTTGACAGTATGCATATTATGGTTCAAAAGTCATGTCTTGTTCAATAGAGCCCTCTGTTATGACACCCTTAAAACCTGTTACACTTTATGTTTAATGGATCTAGCAAGTGGTATATATAATTTAGCATCATTATAAATGGTATTGGTAAGACCAGTATGCCCCAAAAAAATTGGATAAAGTTATGGAAGATTTACATTGATACTGTTATCAATTTTAGGTGTAGTCATTTTGCTGAGTTCTAATTTTATATGAACATTTTTACTTGGTGCAGAGGGATGAAGGGATATCGTTAGTGGTAGAGGCAATATGTGCTGGTATATTTAATGATTTGGGGAGTGGAAGTAATGTTGATGTTTGTGTGATAACGAAGGTTAGATCTTCGATCCCAGATCCTACATGTTGCTCTTCGAGGTGGTTTAAAGTTTAAAGTAACTTCCATTGATTTGTACGCTCCTATTTGACACTGCACAGGGACATAAAGAGTACCTCAGGAACCATCTCCAGCCAAATCCTCGTACATATGTGAACCCGAAAGGCTTTACCTTCCCTAAAAAGACTGGTTAGTGGCTCACTTTGTTCATTTCGAGACTTCAGTTAATAATTGTCTGGTACCTCTTCGAGCTGTGTTTCTTGACTAGTCAGCCAAATGGGGAATTTGGCGGTAGGCTTAATTGTTATCTTACTATTCAGAAAGTGTGTGGCTTAGGGACAAAGGTTTTGTGAAGTGCTGCTTGTGTTTTTGCTCCATGCCATAAGCAAGAGAGATGTTGTACATTTGTGAAATTACTTGGATAAAGTTGTTCTATCTTTTGGGATTTTGAGGCGATACTCAGAGCGATTCTTAATTGTCTTCTGTGTGTGCTTTGGGTTTATCCCATTTGGATTATGATGTGTCTAAAATACTTTGATCTTTATTCTCTGGTACAGAGGTTCTCTCAACAAAGATTACTCCCTTGAAGGAGGCGGTGGAAGTGATTGAAGGAGGAGATGCCATGGAAGAGTAGCTTTCACGTACGTACATTGGGGCCTTGTGTATCAAGCTGAAACTCAAATAGTGGGATGTTGATGTAATTTTATTTGTATAACTGAGTTTGTTGCTTTTATTAACCTCGTGGCTTTCATTGGAAGGGTTAAGTGGAGGATAATTTTGCCAAAAAAATTCATGATCTGAAAGGTGTCACTTTTTTTTTTTTTTTGAATTAAAGGGACCAAATTTATAATATCTCCGATTTAGAAGGGAGCTCTCATATCACTAACTTATAAAGCATTTCATAAAGGTGTCACTTTTTCCCCGTAATACTGGCCACCACAAAATGTGTAGGAGGGGAGCAAATGAAACTTTTGGGGCTCCCTGCCTTCTAAAATCTCAAACCAAATGAGGGGAGGAGTGTTTTTTCCTTCCTTCAGACCAAACAAGCCCTAAAACTTACTCACTTCAAGTTCTTATACTCTTTCTTCATTTTCTAGCTACAAGGGGTAAAATTGCCTTTATCTAAAATGAAATTCTTTCACTTCCTGTTGACATTGAGATTAGTAACAAATGTCGTAAAGCTAATACTCAGGACTTAACTAGCCTCTATGCACAACAAAGATCTATGGTTTTGAGTCTCTCACAACTAAATAAACTACAAAAGAAATAATAGACAAAACAAAGCATCACCTTGCAAGTGTTGTCTAGGTTCGTAATATATACCCTGGAGGAAAAATAAATAAAATAAGGGAGAATTTTAGTTAACCCCCTAGATGAGACTTTGTTTTAGTTAACCCAAAAAAATCTGAAACACTGTATCCTTTGGATCAAATAAAATTAAGACTTCAACTGTATCCTTTGGATCAAATAAAACTAAGTTTTATGTGAGGTTGTCTTTTCTTTATTTTTTCAAAAAAAATCATTTCATAAGACAAATAAAAGGATTCAAAAGAAACCAGGAAGTTAACAATAACATTTTAGCCATTTACAAAACAAATAAAGACATTTATAAGATAAATAAAGGATTCCAAAGAACCCATATAGTTAAAAATATTTTTGTCATTTATAAGACAAATATATATAGAAATTTACAAGACAAATAAGACAATTCACATGATTAATAAAGTAAGGCCATTATTATCTTTTCAACCACAAAACTTTTATTTTATTTTGACTCAAAAAATACACTAAAGTTTCATATATATATATATTTTTTGGATTAATTGAAATAAAGTCTTATGCGGCCTAACTGAAATTTTCCCATAAAACTAGGCTTCATGACCTTACAAGTGTTGTTATAGGTGTCAAAAGGGGGCTCTCTTCTTGTCCACAACAATGACACGTTACCACGCCACCTCTGTATATAACAAACAAACCATCGTGTTCCTCCGAGTTAATTTACAGACAATCTTCAAACCCTAAAATGGCAGACAAAGAATTCAAGTTAGTGTCACCTTTAATAATAGAGAAGAAAGGAGGAGGAAATTTACCAAGATACTGCACACAAGAAGGCGTAGACAACAAGTGGAACATATCTCCCCCTCTGGAGTGGCACAACGTGCCTGATCAAGCCAAGAGCTTGGCCCTCCTGGTGCAGGACATCGACGCCGTCGACCCAAGAGGCCACCTCGTTCCGGTGACACACTGGGTGGTGGTGAACATCCCGCCGACACTGAAAGGGCTGCCAAAAGGGTTCTCCGGCAAGCAAGATGAACTGGGGGATGTATACAGTGGGATTGAAGAAGGGCTTAATGACTGGAACGTGAAGCTGTGGAATGGACCCAAGATGCCTAATTATGGGGATAGGTTTGAGTTTAAACTCTACGCTTTGGATTCTAACAAGCACTTTGATAACCAGGTACGTACATATATATCAAGCTCTCATCCACATTTTTACAAACTTTATAGCCCAAATTAACCGGAAAATGAAGAAGAAATGAAGCAGAGAGAAGGGAGAAACATGCACACATGTTGATTTTGGAAGTAAACGAGGATTCCTGAGATAAAAAAATATATACCGATCTTAAATATATTACAATATTTGGAAGTTCATCTTAATCATAATTATAAGATAAACTTCTAATTTTTATTAATATCTTCTCAAAATACCCTCTTGATATTCTCCCAATAATAATTTAATAATTAACTAAATTTGTTCATTTTTAAAAGACATCATATGAGTAATTATTGTATCTCTTTCATAGTCATTATTTAATATTGGTTCCCTTTTTACGAATTTAAATGAAGACAAAATTTAAAACTTTTTTGGTTTTGTAAATAAAGTTAATGAATTTCAAACCTCTGATTAATCCCAAAGATAATATTGAAAATGTCTTACAAACAAAACTATGTTGTAAATTATCTATGGATATTACTACAATCAAGTATAACTTTCGCCACAATTCTCCAAAAAAAAAAAAAAGACAGAGACAGAGACAAAGACAAATAAACTAACTAACTTCCCCATAATTATACCCGAGCAATTTAAAAAATAGACAAATATGAGTAAGTGAATTTTTGAGGTTGAGATGTGCGGTTTCGTTATAGCTAAGCCTTTGAGTAATAAATTTTTCCAGACGCAAATTGCTTAGCTATAAGCATTTTCCCCGAAGGACTTGGTGAGAGGATGTGAGGTGATAGAAGGGATGTCATTGTAAATTTAATAAATATAATTAACTAAACGACTATTATTAATCTTTTTAAAATTAAGTAAATATGTCTTATAATTAAGATTGAAAGGAGTATAAGTTAATGGCCTTATTTAAAGGTGGTAAGTTCAAGTCCACTTATAATTATAAGACCTAATTGATTTTTTTTTTGAGATATTAAGGAAGTTAATTAAGCTACTTTAGAGTATTTTTATTTTTAATTTTTTTCTTCAAAATAATTAATTTGACTAATAAACTAATATATAATCTAAAGATACACAACTTGTCAAATGATTAAGTAATTTATTTAATTTTCTTAATCTTTTCTAAAAAAAAGTTAACTAGTTCTTATAATTAGGACCGGAAGTAGTATATCATTTCCTATATGAGAACTAGCTGTACGGAACCTGTTATTACTCCTCACTTTCTATTCACTTATTGTGTGAACTTTTTATGATTACTTTAATTTGTTGGGACAACGTAGTGATTTTTCCTATATATAAAAATTTTAAAGAATTAGATGAGACCATTTTATTAGTATAGTTGAGTATATTTGGAGCTGTTGCAGGTGACAACAGAGAAGCTGATGGAGGCCATAGCAGGCCACGTAGTTGGAGAAGCCGTGTTCATAGCTACCTTCGGATGATCTTCATTAATATTATGTACGTATCTATAAATGTATTTGTATGTACACACGCAATTACATTTGGCATTTTCTTTGTAGTTGTATGAAGGACATATACTTCCTTGCGTCTTTAGCATATCTAGCAGTTGACAATTTGGATGGATGGTAGAAACTAAATAAATTATGTTAGAGTATATATAATTATTATTTTTTAATCACTAATTTATCAGAGTTTATATATAATTTAATAATGTACTCCATTCGGTTTTGAGTATTTGAATATATAAGACATGATTCACATTAATTTTTTTGAAAAATTTAAGGAAGCTAAATAAATTATTTTTTTAGTTTAGAGAGCTAAATAAGTTATTTAATCATATCATATGTTGTATATTCTTATATTATATATCAGTTTATAAGTTAAGTAAGATAATCGGGAGAAAAATAAAAAAAATATTAATATTTTAAAATAATTCAATTAGTTTTTTTATATCTCTAAAAAAAAAGTCAACAACACTGTTTTATATATTGTCCTAAATATACGGAAAAGTTAACTTAACTTATGAAAAATATTATAATGATAACATGCTCATAAAATTTAAATAAAAATTATTATTATTAAATTATATATATTTTTATCATTGAAAAATATTATCATGAAATAAAATTTTAAAAAATTATATATAGATAAAAATTACTATTATAAAATTGATTTGAATTGAAAAATAAATTTTCATAAATAAAAAACATTAAAATATAAAATAACTTAATATAATTTTAAAAAAAATATTATTACAATGAAAAATATATTGTTTTTAAGAAAAAAGACACATAAATATCAGTTGTACTTATAAACCCAAAAAAAAAAAAGTGCCGATGGTTACATGGGCCATTCAAGGTCACACTCAATCATTCTCGTTGGAATTTCGTTTATTTATTAATGTCCATTGTTTTTGCTAGTGAGGTCAAGGTTTAAACTTTAAAGCCGCATTGAATTTTACGTTGTTCATTCAGGGGCGGAACCTAAGGTCTAAGTCTAACTACTCCGGTAGTCAAAATTTGTTAATATATATATATATATATATATATATGTATATATATATATATATTATATAATATTTTATTTGTTCATAAATTTGATTCTTATTTTTTTATCTTTTTTGTAAGAATAATGTTTGTTTCATTACTTGGTTGAGTAAAATTCTTGTTTAAAATACATAAAAAAATTAGTATCATCTTATATATTATTTTGATTTATAATTATTGGTTATTATTTGTTTGTATTTTCAAGGTTATTTGATACTATTTAGTAAATATTATCTTTGGCCCTTATTTAAGGAACCAACTAACAATTCTCACAAGTTAATAAAAACAATTAAAATCATTAAATTTGTCCTAAAATTTAAGTAATTTTCAATATTATCCATATCAATTACACTAAACTCTAATATCATATTAATTATTATTCTTTTTCTCCCTAAAAAGGGAGTAATAATTAATTTTTATTAATTTTAACTCTCACTCACTACCTTTTTAATTATGTGTATAGATAGAAAAAAAAATATTCAATGCTGTTTGAAAACAAGCAAGTCTTTTATAAAAAAAATCAAATATACTTGTTAGTTGATATTTTAGGATAAGAATTAAAGAGAATAGTTTAATATGTTTATTTTTTTGCCCAAGCTCAAAAAATTTTTCTGGTTCCACCACTGTGTTCATTAATTAACTAAGTTCCTTTAAAAAAAAAATAGTGCAACGAAATACGTGGGAAATTAAAGCGTCCATAAAAATAGTGATTTTCTATTGCCCCTGTGATTCGCCCGTTTATTGGGGGTGGAAAAAAACTGGCCTTTGTTGTTGTTTATCGGGTGTGTGTAGTTTAAATTTTTGCCCACAATATTTATTGTGTTGTTTTTTTTGGGGGGGGGGGGGGGGGGTGTTTGAATCTGGGAGAATAGTTTTTTTTTTTTTAATACATAGGCGATAGGAGAAGGGGGGATCGAACCCAGTACAAGGGAGTAGGAAGACACTCCCAATACCACTGTACTACTAGTCGTGCCGGTTGGGAGAATAGTTTTAAAATGCTGCGAGATGTGTATTTATATAGTTTTGAATATCAAAGTCTTGATAGTTTGTGCAATAACGGCTATACATAATCTTATTCAGACATATTCCTAAACCAATATGAACTTTTTTTAAGCTGAACAAGGAACTTGAGGTGATGAAGATAATAATGATCTACTTTATATAACATCCTTATTAAATATCCATACATTATCTTCAACACAAATGAATATGTTCGTAGTAGAATCATAGATCAACTTGTTAGGTATAGGGGATCCAATTAGCAATCTACTATTATTGAGTATTAACATGTAAAAAAACATTTTGTTTGCATTCTAATTTATATATAATTTTATCTTAATTTTTTAAAAATGATTTAACATTAAAAAAAATTAAATTTAAACTTTTTTTCTTCAATTGTCCTAATATATATATATATATAAAGTATTCAATAAGATTTATGTCCATTACAAAACTTGGTAAACCTATTATAAAACTTGTTAAACTTATTCATGAACTTGTTAATCTCATTAAATTTTTTTTTTTTTTTGTAATGTCAGGGTTACTCTTCACCTTTTTTTTCATCTCTCCTTCCATTCCCTTCCAAAAATGGAGTTTTGCCTCAACAACCACTACATCCCAAATTCTATTAGTAAGTGTGTTATAATCCTTGTCCCTTTTACCAAAATACTATCAATTACTGCATTGCTATCCAATTTCAAACTTACCAAAATATTATCAATTACTGTATTGCTATCCAATTTCAAACCCAACTATGTTGAGTCACATATGGCATAGCAACTCAATTTCAACGACATAGGTTCAGAACAAGAAAGATTGGTTTGAATAAAGAGTTAATAGAGAAATTGAATGTTATTCTCTTCGGTTGAAGAAGCTCTCTGGTTCGAACTGTGATCTAGTGGGGCTCTAAGCTTTGGTCTCCAAACTCATAGTCGCGGTGTTTTTTGTGGTTATAGTGGAATTCCCAGGTGACGGTGAAGGTGGAAGTTGTCACCAACGAGGAAAGAAAGGCGTACGTCAGAGTGAATATGAAGAGAGAGAGAGAGAGAGAGAGAGAGAGAAAGGGGATAGGTAGATGAAGAGATGGAGAAGAGAGAGATGGAGAAGAGAGAGATGAAGGATATTTTAGTAAAAACACTTAAATTTCAAAATCCTAAATTCCTCTCCATCACTTCTATGTCCTTTTAATTTTTTAACAAATATTTTAGGATTTTGAAAATTCAGATGGCATTTAAATATCATTTTTCCAAAGTAAAAATTATATCCCCTTTCTTTTTGTTTTAAATACCAAAATAATATTCATTTTTTTTTTATCAAAAGCGCAACACTAACTATAAATTTTTAAAATTGAGGTTAACCGTTAAACCTAACAAACTTCTATATATTACAATATAAAAGTACTGAAATATCCTTACTTAATAAAAAACCGTGGTTGCTGTGTAATAAGCAATCTGCTGATTTTTCATCCCCCTTCTTCTAGCAATTGTTTTCACCTTCTCAGGGTATCTCTCTCACTCTCATTACTACACCACCGCCACCATGTACAATTCCAAAAAAAAAAAAAATAATAATCAACAATCCATATCAAAAAAGTAAAAAATTGGAAAAAGAAGATTTGGGTCCTGCTATTCATCGAAATTTTCTCCCTTACACTATGTTTGGTTTGAGAGGAGGAGGTAAAAGAAATTTTTTCTCTCATCTTTGCTAAATAGCCCATAGAAAATGTTCAATATTCTAAAAATACACTCTAAAAAAAGAATATTTTTCTCATTAATGATAATTTAGTCAGTATCTTCTCTAGAATCTATTCCCCTCCCATCTCCTCCCCACAAACCAAACATATACCTTTACGCACATGATCCTCCACATAAAGCTCTCATCCCCACTTCCCAATGTCCATTACGAGGTAAACCTCTCATCCCTCTAGCTTTATTCTAACCATGAGCCCTTTTTGTTTCCATTTTCCTTTTAAATTATTATTATAAACCTGGTGTAAATTTTTTCTTGGAATTTATGCCATAAATTCTGAATTTTTCTTGGTAATGGTACTAATAAGCAGAGTTTGGATTATTGATGATATATGTATAATGATTATAACAAACATCTTTTAATTTTTTTTTTTACAATTTTTTTTTATTTTGCTATATGGATTGTTGATGATGAGTGTTTGAAATTGTACATGGTGGTAGTGGTGTGGTGATAAAGATGAAGAGTAAAAAATATGATAAAGAGAGATAAAAAGTAAAAGTGTGGTGATAAAGATAAAGAATGAAAAATATGGGAAAGAGAGATAAAAAGTAAAAGCAACTACTAGTGGAAAAAAAGATGAAAAATCACAATGCACAGCAGCCACCATTTTTTGCCCCTTAATCCAAATCCAGATTACATACTCATCCAAAAAATGAGCATATATAGTGCTCATCTTCAAATAAAATGAATTTTTTTAGAAAAAAATATTCCATACACTAAAAATTAATTACTTTAAGATACTAGGTATTGAAAAAAAATTTCAGATTACTGGTATTACCCAAAAAATATTTCTCAATACAAGCCTAGAAATTAATTAATTTTGAGAGACTGGGTGTAAAAAATATTTTAGGGTGCAGCATAAAATTTAATATAAATAAATAAAAATAAACAAAAAAAAATATCCCTAGCTCAAAATTAAAAGGATAAACATGAGATGTGAACCCTGAGTCCAGCAGAGTAACTTGCTACTGTAAATTATCCTTTTCGTCTTGGGAGAACTAAAAAGAACAGTGTAAATGTGGTTATAGTGGATTTGATTGGGTCGGAGCCTTTTGTCCCCTTGGTGGTCTTCCTCGTATTAGTATTATTATTTTTATAAAGGGATCTTAGGAAAGGGGTTGGGTTCACCTACAATCTAAAGGTAGGGCGAAATTTCCCTTCCTCCTAAGTCATACCGATGTTGGGCAGGGCGAGTCGTTTATTACCTTTAAGCGTTTACTTAGACACCTAGGAGTTAAGATGCCTCCCTCAGCGCCTTGACTAACTCCAGGATCGAACCCCCTTTCTTTGATAATGATCCCATGTTCCTTAAGTCCTGGATCACTTTAGTCAACTTTCCACCCATGCATTAGATATATTATCCATAAGTTCATTTTAACTAAATCACACATATTAAAGAGAGGTAGTTAGCTTAATAATTATAGGGTAAATTTTCAATTTTACCTTCATATAGGAATGTGTATCTTTCAACTCTTTCTTATTTCTCTATTTTCATTGGTACAATTAATATGGGTAAAATTGTCACAATTTCATTTATTACATGAAAGATGACTTATAAATATGATCAAATTTTTTAATAAAAAAAAGACTTATAAATAATATCAGAGTGGTATATATACTCCCTGGTCGCTTTCTTCTTTACAAAATATCATTCTTCTCATTCCTTTTCAAAAAACATTTTAATATTTATCGTAAGTTCATTTTCAAAATAATAAATACTCCCTCTGGTCTTTATTATAAGGAACCAACTAATAATTCTCACAAATCAAGAAAAACAGTTATTGTCAATACAATTGTCTAAGAATTAAGTAATTTCCAATATTAGCCCTATTAATTGCACTGAACTCTAATATCATATTAATTATTACCATCACTCACTACCCTTATTAATTATGGGAATACATGGAAAAAGATAATTAATGTTCCTGGGGAATAAACAAGTGTCTTATAAAAAGGACCAAATATACTTAGTAGTTGGCAGTGACTGAGCTTTATTATGACTAGGGGGCCATGGCCCCCCTCAAAAAAAAAAATGTTTAGATTTTCTTTTTAAAAAATTAATATAATGTAAATTTTAATTTTGGCCCCCAATTTTTTTAAAAAAACATTTTTCCCTCTTTTATTTTTCCATTTGCAAGTCATCCTTTTATATCTTTGGGGCTTATAATTTAATCTTTGTTCCATATAATAAAGAGAGATAAAAAGTAAAAACAACTGATGCGGTGATAATGATAAAGAATGAAAAATATGAGAAAGAGAGATAAAAAGTAAAAGCAACTACTAGAAGAAAAAAAAGATGAAAAATCACAATGCACAGCAGCCACAATTTTTTGCCCCTTAATCCGAATTTAGATTATATACTCATCCAAAACATGAGCATATACTACTCATCTCCAAATAAGATGAATTTTTTTTTTAAAAAAAATATTCTATACACTAAAAATTAATTAATTTAAGATACTAAGTATTGAAAAAATATTTCAGACTACTAGTATTACTCGAAAAATATTTCCGAATGCAAGCGTAGAAATTAATTAATTTTGAGATACTGGATATAAGAAAATATTTTAGGCTGCAGCATAAAATTTAATCTAAATGATTTTTTTTAATCAAAGGATATATATATATATATATATTAATATTAAGAAACAGTACATTATATAAGAACAACATAAAAACAGTACATAAATACAAAAAACCAAACCAAAAAACAAGAAGTACCAGTCACCACTCATTAAAAAGATAAGAGCAAAAGGAAAATCATGAACAACAGCAGTCTCCTGAACACCCAAAGTTAGAAGTGACAACAAAGAAGGTAAGAGTTGAAAAACCCACCCGATCGAGTACACCTCCTTATAAACATAAGCTACAACTAAGGCAGCTATACAGGTACCCCGTCTAGGGGTGAAGATCCAAGAAAACCCAACCTCAGGAGAAAGGAGACTCATAATGTCCTGAAGAATACTTCTGCTTTTTTGAACACGTAGATCTAGTGACCTTGACCTCACACAAAACAAATCCTCTTTAGATCTGTCCCTAAGAATGCATATCCAAGTCACCAGATAATAATCAGATCTAAAAACGCTCAAACAGCCTTCCAACTAAGAGGATTTGAACGCAGATCTTACAGATCTGTCTATTTCCTGAACGATGAACACTACCAAAAAACCAGTAGCACAAAAAAAGAAACAAAAACCAGATAAATCTCACCTCTGCAGATCAGATCTGAAGAAGGAGGGGAGAGGACTCGCCACAAGGACGAGAGAAGACCACATCTGACAAACTCTGAGAGAGAGGATTATAGATCAGAGATCTGGACTCCAAACCACCAGGACTGCAGATCAAAGATATAGACTCGCAATAACCACTCTGACTCGTCTGTGGCACAAAAGCGATGGTCGCCGGCGGCTTGCATGTAAGGCACAAGCCGTCGGTGAGGGAGCATGAGAGGGGGGAGGGGGAGTGTAGAGAGGAGAGAGGTTAGAGAAAATGCGTAGAAGAGAGAGCATAACAAATCATCTAAATGAATAAAAATGCATAAAAAATAAAAAAGTATCCCTAGCTTAAAATTAAAGGGATAAACATGAGATGTGAACCCTGAGTCGAACAGAGTACCACTCTGGTTCTATTTATAAGTCCAGTTTGACCAAAAAATTTGGTCCTTTTTATAAGTCCATTTTAACCAAATAAATGAGATTGTGACAATTTTGTCCATAGTAATGATGATAAGAGAGATTGGCTAGCCATGTTGGAAAGAGAAAAAGATGAGAGAGATTTGATAATAAATTTTAAAAAGTACTCATTCATAAATGAGGGTAAAGTTGAAAATTTATTTCATAATCATTGAGATACTTACTTTTCTTTAGTATATGAGATTTGGTTAAACTGAACTTATAAATAGAATCATAGTGGTAACTTGCTTCTATAGTAATAAATAAGTTTACCCCTTTTTGTCTTGGGAGCACTAAAAAGAACACACTAAATGTGTAATGTGTAATGTGTAAATGTGGTTATGGTGGATTTGATTGGGTTGGAACCTTTTGTCCCCTTAATGGTCTTCCTCGCATTATTACAATTTGGCTTCAGCTTCTCGGAAATCGGACTAAAATAATTTGTTTCTTCTTTTTTGTTTTTTGTTTTTTTGTTTTTTGTTTTTTTGAAAAAATTCCATTTAAATACCAAATGAATTTGTGAAACCCTCAGAAGTCCGTTGAATTTGTAAAAAGACTGAGAGGTGACAAGGACCTTTTAAGGATATGCAAATTCGAGCTAAATTATCTTTTTGCCCTTAAGGTTAAATAGTTTTTTTTTTTAAAAAAAGAAAATACCCCCCACGGTGGGCCCCACCGCTAGCGGGCACCGCCGGCAACCCCTACCGGAGGTGGTCGCTGGTGGCTGACAATGGTTGCCGGTGGTCGGCACCAACGCTAGCGGGGGTGGTGGCCGCCGGCGATGGAGCCCACTATGGGGGGTATTTTCTTTTTTTTTTAAATTATTTAATCCTAAAGGTAAAAGGGTGATTTGGCTCGAATTTGCATATCCTTAAAAGGTCTTTATCATTTCTCAGTCTTTTTACAAATTCAACGGATTTATGAGGGTTTCACAAATTCATTTGGTATTTAAATAGATTTTTTTTTTTTTTTTGGGTCATGTCAAAGGAATCTTGGATTGTGAATTGATTATTTCAATGTTCTTTCCCAAGTCTTCTGGTCCACCGATCCCGTGCTCCTTAAGTCTTCGATCACTTTAGTCAACTTTCCACCCATGCATTAGATATATTAACTACTTTTATTTATTTATAAGTTGATTTTAATTAAATCACACATATTAAAGATGTAATTAATTCAATGATTATTGAGTAAATTTTTAATTTTACCTTCATATAGGAATGTATATATTTCAACTCTTTTTTCTTTATCTATTTTTATTTGTACAACTAATATGGGTAAAATTGTTACAATCTCATTTATTATCTGAAAAATGATTTATAAATAAGATCAAATCTTTTAATAAAAATAAACTTAAGAATAATATCAGAGTGGTATATACATTCCCTGGTCGCTGTCTTCTTTACAAAATATCATTCTTCTCATTCCTTCTCAAAAAACATTTTAATATTTATTGTAAGTTCATTTTCAAAAAAATAAATACTCCCCTGGTCTTTATTATAAGGCACCAATTAATAATTCTCATAAACCAAGAAAAACAGTTAAAATTTATAAAGTTGTCCAAGAATTATGTAATTTTCAATATTACCATTATTAATTGCATTAAACTCTAATATTATATTAATTATTACCATCACCCACTACCCTTATTAATTATAAGCATACATGGAAAAGGATAATTAATGCTCTTTGGGGATAAGCAAGTACTTATAAAAAGGACCAAATACACTTGATAATTGGTGTCTTATAATAAAGACTAGAGGAAGTACGATTTTTATAATTTTACTCCTTATTAATTACAATAAACAAAAAGAATTTGTTAATATTAACTCTTAGAATTATTCATAAATGAGAATAAAATTAAAAATTTAGCCTACCATTAATGAGTTAACTAATTCTTTTTAATATATGAAAGTTAATTAGTTAAGATTTATGAATAAGGCCTGAATAGTATATGACATATTTTTTATGTTGCTCACAGGGGTAATAGGATTAACAACAACAGTGACCAATTGACAAATGGTTTTAGTAATAAATCATTTATTTGAAAATTTGAAGTTTAAGAAATATTTTTGTCTTTTTAAAAATTCTTATTCCATAATATAAATAAGGGTTTAATGTTTCTACTTTTATTGCAGAAACATTTTTTCTACCACACTCATTTTTGTGAGTGGGTTGTCTTGTAAAGAGAAGAGAGAGAAAATATTAGTGGGACTCACTCAATTTCATATAAATATGATAGAAAAAATGTTTTTACAACAAAAACAGAAATATTAAACCCTATAAATAATCTCCGTCACAAAAACTGAATATAAGTAATCTATTGAATTATTAATTACGGAGCACCATATATATATATTTTTAATATTAACAGTATATGGGATCTCCAAGAAGAGAAAAAACGTGAAACGAATTTGAATAGTGATAAGTAAAAACTTTATTTAAATTTAATATTATCGTGAGGCAAACTTTTTAGGCTAAAGTACCTGTTTGGTCCTTTATGCTTGTTTCACGTATCCATTTAGTCCCTCAAATTTGTAAAGTGCTCGTTTGTTCCTTTAAAGTTAACACTGTTAAGTAGACTTAACGGAAAATACTAACTCAGCAATTTTAAACAATGACTGTGCACTTAAATGCTGACAAAGCAAGCTTACATGTTATTTTTTTTTAATAAATTAATATTTTAAATCCTGTAAATTGAAATTTTAAACGATGACCGTACACCTAAATGCCTTAAACGAAGAACATATACCCAAAGTTTGCTTAAATAAATTTTAATTTACAGGATTTAAAATATTAATTTATTAAAAAAGTAACATGTAAGCTTGCTTTGTCAGCTTTTAAGTGTACAATCATTGTTTAAAATTGCTGAGTTAGTATTTTCCGTTAAATTTGCTTAACGGTGTTAACTTTAAGGACCAAACGAGCATTTTACAAATTTAAGGGACTAAATGGATAACTGAAGCAAATATAAAGGACCAAACGGGTACTTTAGTCAACTTTTTATGTAAAGCGAAACTTGCACACTTTCATTATTTTTATTTAAAAGAATTTGTAATAAATTTTTTACTTGATAATAAATAAAATATCAACAATATCTAAAATTTTGACCAGATGTACAAAATATGAATTTAAATATAAGTTCAAATCCATGATTATTTGCACGTTACTATCTCTTTGTTTTTCTTTTTTTTCAGTTTTTTTTTTCCTCCCTCTAAATCCCAATAATGAAAACTTAATCCCCTACCTTGCCTGATCTCTTTATAAAACTTGAGAACCCCCCAAGTTTGATGCTTTACAGTTCGATCGATTTCCAATCAGCGCCTTGCCGACGCTGCAGAACAACGATAGCCAGGAAGATATGAGTACGACTGGGCGCATTATCAAGATCACTGTCTTTCATCATTCCTCACGGCACGAGGTCTCTCTCCCTGCTGAATCTACTTTCGGTGAGTTTTTTCTTCTCCGATTACGATGAACCTTGAGTTTCACTTCATTATGTTATGGCTGTAGATCAATCAAGTCCAGGCTAATTATATAATCAAACTTCTTTATTTGAAAAAGAGCGAAGCAATTGGCCAAAAAAACGCACTGAGGCAAATTTTGAGCCCGCTGATTTAATCAAACCAAAAATGCCCATCGTTCATATTTGTGTGTAATTTTTTATTTTTTTAACAAGTCTGCACTGAAAAAAAGAACTTAAAAATTATAAATTCGTACTACATATATAAAACACAGATGCATAAACTTTCATGTTTATTTATGATCCTTACTAAAATCAACGTATACCAAGTTGTTTTGAACTTAGCGAGCCAGAGTATAAACTCAGTTGAATAAACTTAATGATATGTTGATCTAACTCGTTAACTAAATATATGTGATGAGCCAAGTTCAGGAGATTCACAAGGAGAAGATGAATCTGAGTAGTTCACGGGGCAGCTTGGTAGGAGATGTTCATTGAATTATATTTCAATGTGAAAAATCTTTAGAATAGGTTTCAGGCTGCTAATTTTGTATATTGAGTCGGACAGTATTTTTATATTTTGAGAAAATGCGAGGACAAAGTTGATAGGATTGAAATCGATGACTCATATGCTAATTCATGGAATAAAGCTTGAAAATTATGAATGAAGTAGTTGTTGAGCAATTTAGCCTGATTTCTTTTCATAATAATTTTCCCTATTTAGAGCAATTAAAGTTACACCCTACAATATGATATTGATGACTTCTTTATCTCAAAAGCTCGGAACATGTGGTAGAAGAAGCTTGAGATATTGATTATATGATTGCCTTTTCTGATAGATATTAGCCTTAACTAGATCGTCAATGACAGGGGATGTTAAGAGACTGCTTGCTCATAAAACGGGTTTAGAGCCTGAAGAACAAACACTCATCTTCCGAGGAAAAGAAAAGCAGGAGGAAGAGCATTTGCACTTGGAAGATGTAAAGGACAATTCAGAAATATTTCTTTTTAAAGAAGCTGCTAGCAGAGGGAGGAAACTTGAGGAAAACCGTAAAAAAATTGATATGTTGAAAGCTTTTGAAGCTGTTGCTGGTGTCAGAGCAGACGTGGACCAGTTGTCTGAGAGTGTGAGTCCTTGCTTCCTATTTGACTGCTTGCTGAAGAAGCATATTAGGTTAGAATAAGTAAAAACATCTTCGATAGAGAATGATCATTTGTCTAATTTCAACCTTGCAGGTTGCTGCCTTGGAGGTGGCTATAAAATGTGGAACCAATGTTGCTGAGAATGAATTTCTTACCCTGTCTGAGTTGCTCATGAGTAAGTTGCTGAAACTGGATGCTATTCCGGCTGAAGGGGAAGCAAGGCTGCAGAGAAAAGCTGAGGTAGTATCTATGTGAAGAGACTTATCTGAAGTTCTAATGTTTTGTCTCTTGTTCATGCCATTTTCGTGCAATCCTTATTTTGACAAATAAAAGCAGTATTTGATCATTTGCTGTGTCTTTTATGAAGTAACTTCCATGATGATTCATCATCCTTTAGGCTTCTTTCAGATCAATTCTGATGATGGTGCAAATATTTTGTAAATAACAGAGTTGTTTGTGATTCTAATCATGGATAGTCATTGCTTATTTTCCTCCCTGTGAGTGTTTGAATTCTGCACCAAAGTTCTTTTCTTATTTGCGATGTAACTAATAATGTGGTTGTTTAAGGAATAAATTGGAGACATTTGTTCAGTTGTTCTCACTTATATAATCAGGAAGATTCATTTGAACCTGGATTTTTAAATTATTTAAAATGGTACTTTTTCCCTCTCTTTTCCTAGTTCTAGTTTTTATTTGCTTCCATTGTGAATTAGTTTCACCTGACTTAGAGGGATAAGCAGTCTTATTTTTTGAGCTATTCACCCAAGAACCACTTGCAGGAAGATTATACAGAAAGGACTGACCTATTTCTTATATTAGTATTATCTAGGTTTGTCATGATAACAAAATTCACGTAATGGTCCTGAAAAATTGTTATTTTTCCAGGATGAAGCTTTATGAACCGATTGAACATTCACGACTTGCTTTCATTTTTCATTTCTGGCACTACAATTTAGGAAATTCTCTTCAGGTATAATATCATTATATATTGCACCAACCAATTATAGTGAGACAGAGAATCAATACTTTCTCTCTTGAGTGCAGTTAAGGATACAAATTGGGCAATGATATTGATGGCAATTCAATGTCACTGTCTTATATTGCGCACCTTTAACTCTTTCCATTTTCTACTTAACCTTTTTATCAAAAGTTAAGTTTGGAGAGTCAGTATATCTAAACCCTAAACCTTGTGTTTCAGATTTTCCTCCGTAGGGTACTTACTGAGTATTTATTTGTCTACCATATGAAAATTTGAGGATTTTTCATGAAATCCATGTTTCCAATTCCACAAAATCTGTCATAAAATCATGTTTTATTGCTTTCTATCCAAATGAAGTGTTCCCATTGACCTCCATCTGCTCACCACTCTTTTAATGGATGCCACTAAATGGATATCAACAACAACAAGCCTTATCCCACTAAGCGGGGTCAGCTACATAGATCACGGACGCCATTGTGCTCTACCCCAGTAAATGGATATCCCCAGTAAATGGATATCGATTTACTATAAATTTACTGTTTAGTAGCTATGCCTATTACCTGTTGAGTGTTGAAATTCATGGACAGCCAGTAGCCTTCTTTTTTGGATAATTTGTCATCATTTTATTTATTTTATCCCCTGTGCATGGAATATCAGAATGCATATTTTCTTAGAATATTGTGAATAGATGTCAGATTGATAATATTTTAAATTTTAATCTTCATTACCTGCGGTACCTTTCCCTTACTGCTTCATAGAAGTGTGTTAGATTTCTTCTTGAGGCTTTCATACAAAAGCCTGATCATCTGTTTTACCACCTTTCTTTAGGTATGTCGAGTGCAGAGCATTGTTGATAAATTAGATTCTCTAAAGGAGATAAACTCCACGCCTTCTAGCAACAATGGCAATGCATTCCCAGATAGAAATGGGGGGACCTTTAACTCTGGAACGGGAAGCATGAATGCCCCACCCCCATTGTCATCTTCAGGAGAGTCAATTATAAATTCGGAGCCGTTTACTTATACTTGGGACACAGGGTTTGAACTTCGAGGTACAGATGAGGCTGAGGATCCAAGCACTAGTGAGGCTTTGGTTAGAAGAGGAAGGCGCTTGGGTAAGTCAAGTAAAGCCTATCATAAACGTACATCTTAACTTGTACTCTGTTTGAGTGGAAGGAAAATAGGGGGAAGAGAATACTAGGAAGGAAAACTTCCTAAAATAGTAAAAAGCTTACTATTTTTGGGAGTTTTACCTCCTAGTATTCTTTCCTCTCTAATTTTCTTCCCATCCAAACATAGGGTTTTAGTCACATGGAAAGAGCTTAATATGCAAAGCTTGAATTAACTGGGCAACTCACAAAGTCGCATGTGGATTATGGTATTTCAAATAATATGAAATTTTGCACAAGGAATTTTAATCGCTACAATTCAATTTTTTGGCATTTAAAATACCTTTTCTTGGTTAATTATGGTTTTTACTAAACTCCTTGTGTGTAATTCTCTCTTCCTCTCTCTCTCTCTCTATACACACACACAATACATGTATCGAGATTTGAAGAAGAGGCAATCTCTACTCTTGTTTCCATGATTTCATTCTTACAAGTCATTTTTCACTTCTCAGACTCAGGTGCTCGAGTTTGGGAGGGAACTGAAAGAAGGGCTTCCTCAGGGGTTAGTGAACTGGAAGAATATTCTGCTCAACCTGACTTTGATGGTAGCTTGTCTTCTTCCACTGGACGTATGCATGCTCTTGTTTAAAAGTACCATGCTGAATTTTACCTCTGCTAATTTACTTTTCTTATGCGTGTGCAGATTTTCAAGCTCATGTTGTGGAATTTCCACGAATGGATGTCATGCATGAGATATCCCAATTCCCTGGGCAGATTGAAACAGGGACTAGCCAGACCCTACCTAATGATGGTTTTCTCTATTCTCGATCTCGATCGGTTCCTGCCCGTGCGTCAACCTCTGAAGACTATTCAGAGGAAGACACCTACATCAATGTTGGGGAGATCCTACGGCTCATCTCACCTTCCCTTGCTGTTACAGAAGCTTCTGCAAATGTCTCCACAAACGTGGCAAAAAGTCTTGCCATGTTGTGTGAGCTAGATGATAAAGCCACCAAACTACTGGAGATCGCCTTTAACAAATATCCCAGCCTAATGAACGTTAGGTCAGATAGAAGGAAGACCTTCATCCGTTGGATGTTTTCCTCCTTGTCCAACCTCCTTCAACTGCTTTCAACTGTGTCAACCAGCGGCACCTTGAACGCACAGAAGAAGAGTGAGATTGAAGTTGTGATTGGAGAGCTCGAGACCTTTGGCTTTGATGCCGGCTTCATCGGTGAGATGCACTCACAGGTGAGTGAGGCTTGGGAAGCTCGGTTAGCGGAAGACAATGCCCCCTCTGAGTTGAAGACATTGTGCTCAAGGGCTGAAGATCTTAACCAAGAGATTGCTAGCTTGGAGCGTAGTTTAGCAGCAGCCAAAGCTGAGGTTGCACAGATTGAAAACAGAATAAGCGCTTTGTGTGAATTGGCAGAGGTAGAGGAGAATCACTCTCCTATATTTAATTGGATTATTGAATAACTTCACAAAAAAAAAAAAAAAGGATTATAGAATAAGATTAAGCAATGGGTTGGAGTGCTTAGTTTCATGTAATGTATAGACCCACATGTATTTTTCAGCCTTGTATTATGTATACATATAAATATTTCTGAGGTGTGTTATGCCTTAAACTTTTTGTTATTAAGTGTTCATGAAATTCATATATTATCCCTGAACTACAACTTACCACTCTGGTCCTATTTATAAGTCCCTTTTAACCAAAAAAATTTGGTACTATTTATAAGTCCATTTTGACCAAATAAATGAACTTGTGATAATTTTGCCCATATTTGTACCAATAAAAATAGAGAGAGAAGAAAAAGTTAAAAGGTACCCAATCATAAATGAGGTTAAAGTTGAAAATTTACTCCATAATCATTGAGCTACCCACCTCTCCTTAGTATGTGTGATTTGGTCAAAAGGGACTTATAAATAAGACCAGAGTGGTAGATATTATATTAATGACCAAAGATAGTGTTAAGCCTCAAATGTTTTTTCCCTATGTGTCACCCAAAAAAAAAAAAAAAATTATTGAGGATATACAGATTATATGTAAACCAGAAGGAAAAATAAATTGATTTAGGCTTTGACTAAAATATGATAATAATTATGATATACGTGTATGAAGAAATGGTTATAATTTGATCGTTTAATTAAAATAAGAAGAATTACATCTAATGATTTATACTTTAACAGAAATTCGACACCTTTTCTTGTAAAATAAGACAACAATGATCTTGGTACCAAAAAAAAAGGACAACAACACAGTTTGCTACCTTATAAAATTCATCTTACATTTGTTATAGTTAAATTTTGACTAAATAATATATTGAAATTTTTTATCATAAAAATTACAGGACTCAGTGATGTTTACCATGGTCTCTTCTAAGGGTGAGCAAAATGTACCCAGTAAAAAATTGCTCAGCCTTACCCTAAAAAAATGGCCCGAAAAACATTTGGGCAGTTTTGGGTTGGGCCAGTAACTACGCAAGGCTGGGCATTGGGCAAGGGTCTTGCCCTGCCCATTTGGCCCTGCCCGGAAAATTAAATATATTTAGAGTAAATACCCTATTTAGTCCCTGAAAAAAACATGGACCTCATTTTGGTCCCTCAAACAACGAAACCCCTTTTTAGTCCCTAAAAATGATGAATTTCCAAAAAAAGACCCTATTTTGGTCATTTGAAAATTTCCAAAAACCTCTTTTTAGTCCATAAAAATGTCCCATTTTAGTTCCTGGGGACGAAAAAGGGGTTCGTGTTTTTTTAGGGACTAAATAGGATATTTACTCATATATTTAAATAAATATTGTTCTACATATATTATTTTATTTAAAATATATTATATTATTATGTCTAAACATATTATATTATATTTCAACTATCTCTAAAGCTTTGAAATTCTGTGAACTGTGAACTAAAATATTCAAGAAGTAAGACAAAGCGTCACTACTTGGGCAAGCAAAGTCTGCCCTGCCCAGCCCGCCCTGCCCAGCCCAAAAATAATTAAGGCTTTTATTGGACAGGGTTGGGCACTGGACAACAAAATACAGTCCATTTATTCTTCAGACTGGGCATTGAGCAAGGGTTTTGCCCTCCCATGCCCACCCCTAGTCTCTTCTTTAGTCGATGTGGTCTAAAAATTACCTTGTGCCTCACCTGAACAATTTGCTATGCACGATGTTGCCCAAATTTCAACGCGGTCTTAGTTGTACATATACTAAAGGCTTGATATAATATTTCATTAGTTTTGGTACCTCATATTTCATTTAATCGAAAATATTGATCTCTATAATTTAATAAAAATATGGATTATTTTACTTTTTGAGGGACTAAAAGGCATAATTTAAAATTTGAGGGACCAAAAGTAAAATAAGAGCAAATATAGAGTGTGTTTGAATTCATGATCATAGAAGTCATTTTTTTTTTTTAATATGACACTTACAAACTTACCATAGATAAAAGTCAGAAAGCATATTATGATTTATGTTTGGATTGATGGTGAAAAAAAATGATTTTTTTTTTAAAAAAAAACCTGAAACATGTTTAGATGATTATTTTAAAAAGTAATTTTAGATGGAAAACGAAAATCAGACGAAACTTATTAAATTACACACATACATATATATATATAGATATAGATAATTTTATAGGAAAATTTTTTAATAAAAAATAGTTAATTGATTTTTTAGAAAAAATTGCAAACACTAAAATACTTAATTAAATATATTTAATGGATAAAAAAACTTATAAATTTAAAAATCATAAAAATGTAAAATTTTCTAACGAAAATAATATTGCATGACTACTTAGATGAAGACTAAATCAAGGTTAATAAATTAAATATAGCAACGGTTATGAGAGGAGAATTGTAGAGATATTATATCTTATATTGATATTTGATATAAGATATAATATCTCAAAAAGATTTAAAGATAAATCAGGGTTAGTAAAAATATAAAAAAAATATTAAATGTTTTAACAGTCATAAGCCAGAGCAGCAACCACTAAAGCACCTCCGTCTTTATTTAAGATTTTAAGCAGTTTTTGGCACTTAAACTAAATGAATTAACAATTTATCCAAATATCAAAATTATCCTAAAAGCACTTTCTCGTGATCCTAACTCACACTGATACTGACAAAAAATTATATTAAGCCTATATTATGAGATTTAAAAAATTTTGTCTAGATTTTATGCTAAGTCAGCATAACATTTATCATGATTAATATATTTTTTCAATAACATTTAATACATTAAGGTATTTTTAGGTAATTTCTCCGTAAACATATTTTTCTCACGAGCAATGAACACATTAAATTTACGATACCAAGTAATACTACTAAATAAATTAGACCTGAATTTTTTTAAAAGAATTAATTAAGTTAAATAAATTATTTAATTATAACATATATTATATATTATTCGATTATATATCAGTTTATAGAGATAGGATATTGTCACTATCAATGCCACTATCATTTTTCGCCGTTAGATTAAAATCTTAATAAGAGAGAGAAATAATAAAATTAGATGAAATTTTAATCCAACGGTAAAAAAGTGATAGTAACAAAAAATGATAGTGACAATATTCTATCCTCAGTTTATATGTGGCACATATTAATTTTAAAAAGTGATTAATATAAATATTTTAAAACATTTTATAAAATTTATTTGATCTTTTTAAAAAATCAACTAAGATCAACTAAGTTTTATATTAAAGAGAAGAGGGAGTACATACCAAATGGAAAGCAAAATCAGTACGCTAACCAAAAATTATTTTTGTTCTTTTAGTTTTACCCTCCATTTTAAATTTTAACCATCTACATTTAATATCCTCTTTCTAATAAATATCATGAAGAGAGATGTACATTTATAGCTAAATTTTTGTGGACAAGTAAATCTATAGATAAATTAAAGCATTCAAAATAATATAATTTACCTATTTGACTTATCTTATTACTATATATTTTTAATTAGATTTATTAACTTTAAAGAGACCAGATGACGGCGACCAACCGTTCTCTATAAAAATAGATATTGCGTTCCCTTCGATCTCTGTATCCCCTTCCCAACCCTCTTGTTCGATTCTAACTATTTTCTCTTCCTCTCTCACTTTCCCATTTCTTGTTAGACTCCGTCCTTAGTGTTTCTCTTTGTTGTCTGTGTCAAACGAAACCCAATTTTGATGATGAATAGTTCGAATTTCTGGGGCACCCCACCACCGAAGCAGAACGACGAGATCGAGTGGGAGATGAGGCCTGGTGGAATGTATGTTCAGAGACGTGATGTTGGTGCTGACGATGACCATAGTGGAGCTGGTTCTTCTTCTCGTGCTGGGCCCATGATCAAGATCAATGTCTCCTATGGTTCCTCTCATCATGAGGTTTATCTCCCAGCTGAATCTACTTTCCGTAAGTATCTTCTCTTGTATTTACGATGCCTCCTAGATTGTGCGTGAATTTAAAGCATGTGTTTCAATTGAACTTGCTTATTGGACTTGATTATAGTGGTAAGTCCGGAGGCTGGCATTTGAAGCTTTTCAATGAAGTAGTGTGGCACATTGGTCGCATATTTTGTGTGTAAGGGTTCGGAATCTCCGGGAACTGGGATCGTTGTGTTTTGGTGAATGTATGATGCAAATTATGTGATGTGACCTATCTTTCTAGAAGTTTAATTTATATATCCTTTTGATAGTAATAAACTTATACTTAACTAAAAAATATCATATTTGCTTGAAAATACTGAAACTTGCTGCCAAAAGATATAGGTAAATGGGCAAGTACTAGTTACGAAGATGATGTTTTTTTAAAAAAGTATTTCTTACCAAGATAGCACGAAGCTTCGGTTCATTCATTCAATAGGCTTAAAATTGATAAGCTCAGCCAGAGTTTCTGATACAGATACACATCAGATGGTCTACCAAACTTTCACATTTTTATCTCCCAAGATATTATTGAGCAAATATTATTCCTTTTTCCTTCCCTTCACATGCATCATATTCTCTTACATGTTACACCATTGATAAAAATAGATATTTTTTGAAATAAAGATTAAAGATCCCACCTAAAATGGATTATAATTGTATTTCTACATCTTGGATCACAAGTTCTACAAACTATAGCCAGGGAATGGTAGTTGTGATATTTTATATCTTAAGGAGTGATTGATTTAGAATAACAAGGTTAAAAACGTGGAAGGGAAGAGAGGAAAAATTATGACTTTAATGTGCATGCTGGTGGATCTTTCTGGGTCTTTTCAGACAAATCCAATTGATACTGAGTCAGAGATACTTATTTACTGTCCAAAGTTTTGGGTGAAAAGAATGAATCATGAAGAAAATAAATGCAGTGTTCTCCTGAACAAAGCTTCTTTGGGATCTTAGAACCATGTTGATACTAAGATTCACATAATTCTCTCACTGTGAATCTTGGGAAGCTGCCATCTACAATGCTTGTTGTATACCTGAAGTTTTAGAACCATAATGGTCTAATGGCACCTATATTCTACTCATTCTTAAAATATGATCAAGGGTGAAATTATTATAGTTATTTACATACCTCACTTTAATATCAGTAGTTTTAGGACAAGATACTTGATGATAAAATTATGTGATTCTAGAAATTCACTGATGAAATTGCCCTCAAATGCTGCATGAATTATATTTACCAAAGCTGTGGATGTTATGTTCATTTCTGTGATTTTTAAGCATGCTCAAAATTCATGCTGTTTACAAGAAAATGGAACTATTAGAGCTTTTAAATAGAGTGAATGATTATTAATAAATTGATGAATTACTTTAAAAAGATAAATGCTGTTAAATTGGTTGCATGTTTTGTTGTATAAAAAAGGTTTAATTAAACATGTAACCTAATGATTTATATTTTGATGTGACACTTCAGAAAAATGCATGCGCCATCCAGCTAATTTCCGATTCAAATTGGATAAATTTTTATATTGTGTTAAAGTACTGAGACCCTGTTTTACCTGGACTAAAGTTGCAGTTTAGCCTGATTTCTTTTCATTCCCTTATTTAATTTTTTTGACCTTTCAGCATATTAAATGTTCATCCTGCAACATAATATTGATGTTTTCTTTATCTGGATTCTTGAGCCCATTTGAGGAAACTGGCTCATGTCATAGAAGAATCTTGAAACTTTAGCTATGAAATATTTTATGTTCTTATTGATTTGCTGCTATACCTATTTACCTTGATTGGGTCTTCAATGACAGTGGATGTCAAGAAACTACTAGCACACAAAACAGGTTTAGAGCCTAATGAGCAACGACTTTTCTTCAAAGGAAAAGAAAAACAAAATGAAGAGTACTTGCACTTGGGAGGTGTAAAGGACAAGTCTAAGATGTTGCTTTTGGAGGATGCTGCTAGCAAAGAAAGGAAACTTGAGGAAATGAGAAAACAAAGTGAGATGATAAAAGCTTCTCAAGCGGTTGCTGGTGTCAGGGAGGAGGTGGACAAGCTTTCTGAGAGGGTGAACCCTTAATTTCAATATATCTAGTTACTGAAAAATCATATTGCATAGAGGATTTTCATTAGTTGTATTCTAAAATTTTCAGGTGGCTGCCTTGGAAGTGGCTGTGAATGGGGCAACCAAGGTCTCGGAGAAAGAGTTTCTTGTATCAACTGAGTTGCTTATGAGGCAGTTGTTGAAACTGGATTCTATTAAAGCTGAAGGTGTAGCAAAGCTGCAGAGAAAAGCTGAGGTAGTATTTTCTAATCTGAAGTTTTTACTATTTGCTATTGATGTCTTTTTCTTATCCATGCAATCCCTTATTTTTTATATGGTAATGTGAGTTATAAAGTTGAGTTGAATCCTGTGCTATGATTTTTGTGAAACGGTTTGAACTATGATGCATCTAAGTGTTACTTTAGATAAGTTTAAACTGATGTAGTATGGTTCAATAGTGTAACAGCTTGTATATGAATTTTTTTTTGAACTTCATGGTATCTGCGTTTACAAGATTTTTGTTTTATGGCAATTGATGGACTGGTAGAGAGCTGGGAGTAATGATGATTATGGGCTAGCATGTTAACTTAGGAACCAAGCGTATGTTTTTCAGATGAGGAATATTAGATTTTCTCATCCTTATCTGCTGTCAATATAACTGCATAAATTGATGAATTGAAGCAAACGGGAAATCTATTTAAAAAAAATTTGAACAATATGGGCATATAGCTTATAATTGATAAGATTGAGTTAAAATTGGCAAGACTAAGAGAATGCAAAACGATACATTTAAACCCTCTGTGGTGCAGTAAATTCAGGTAGAAATTGGGAATGTTCAACTATTTGTTGGTTGTGGAGGTTCACTAGAGCCTTGGCATCCACAAGTTGTTTAGATACATAAAGACTAGTGATTTGTTTTGGGTGGACCGGAATATTTCCTATATGGAGCAAGATACCTTTGAGTAAGGAAGCCTGATGCGGTAAGAGTAGCTATTTGTCCAGTATGCACAAAGAAATGCGTTTATTTACTGTTAGAATATTGTAAATGGATATGGACTTCGTATTCTTCTATTTGCCTGCGTTCATTACATTACCTTTTTAACACATTGGCTTCTGGGCAGTGTGTTTGCTTCCCATTGGACATGACAAATTCTATGTCTGTCCTTCATATATATAGATTTTCATTTTCATTTTGGTCTATGATGATTTAAAATCCATCCAAACTAGTTTACTGGTTGTGATCAGTGCCCTGGTGCCATCCAATTGAGCAGTTTCGGATGATATTTAACTGACATCAGTTTACAAAAAAAGTGTTTAGTCATTGTGAGAGATCAAATGGAAATGAAAATCGATTCAGGATCAACTTGAGAATTGGTTAATCTGTGGAGGACCCAAAATTGGTTGAGTTACACTTATTGCTTATGAAGTTCTTAACATCTGCTCTATAATTTATATCCTTTCTTTAGGTACGTAGGGTGCAGAACTTTGTTGATACTTTAGATTCTCTGAAGGAGAGAAACTCCAAATCTTTTAGCAAGAATGGCAATGCAGTCTCAGTAACAACCAAATGGGAGAACTTTGGTTCTGGAATGGGAAGCTTGAACGCCCCTCCTCGAATGTCGTCCTCAGGGCAAGTATCCCAGGATTTTGAGCAGTTGGATTAGCTTAGACATTGCTCTGTTTCTTGAAAACTTATATGGAGAATTGGATTTTTGAGCATGTACAAAACACTTTGGTTCTTTATTCAACTTTCAAATATAATAGTTTATTATAGACGAAATATTCTTAAACCAAACCTATTGTCTTTAAGTTACACCAATTGCATTTTTGGTTTCTTCTGCGTTGATCTTCTCAATCCTACCATGTGCGTTGATCTTCTCAATTCTATGATGCCTATACTACATTACTATGACAGCAGCAGCACCAGCAAAGTCTTATTTGACTAGGTGTGGTGTTCTATCGTGTCTATAATAATTTATTTATTTATTTTAATTTGGTGCTGTCATACTGCCAAGCTGTTTTGTCAGTTTGAGTAATTTTGACTTTTGACATGAGTTTGCTTCAACCTTTCCCTGGGAGCATACACTGCTTGTAAGAAAGCTGCATCGCCTTCAAAAATCGAACTTTCAATTTAAATTATATTTTCTATTTATAATATATCTAATTGAATGATGTTGACAAAGGACAAGAATAGCCTGAAATTCAAACTAAAGAATTTTATATTTGACTATGATTCGGTCGATTCTTATATATATATATATGAAATTTTGATTTTGATTTTAATTAAGGGTCAAAATAAATTAATCTATCGAAGAATGTAACAGAGAAATCCAACATTAACCCTTGCGTTGCTGATGGATGGTTATCTCATATATGATACTTTAGTATTAGGTTACTATATTAGAGTTAACAAATTATTACATGTGAGGCTCTTAAATTTGATAGAACACAAACTCTAGTTAATATCATCGACTTTAATGTGATATTAATGTGATATTACCTGGTTCAAAATATAAGATTAAGTTGACTTTTTCGAAGAGATTAAGGGAGTTAATTAAATTATTTACAATATTCATATTGATCGTTTTTGTTTTCAAATTAATTTGAATAACTTATAAACTAATATATAATTGAATTATACACTATATATGATATGATTAAGTAATTTATTTATGATATCTTAATTTGATGATAGTAATTTACTATCTCTAGTTCTAATTATAAGACCAAAGAAGCTAAATAACTTATATGATATGATATGATTGAATTATACTCTATATATAATATGATAAAGTAATTTATTTATAATATCTTAATTTGATGATAGTAATTTACTATCTCTGGTTCTAATTATAAGATCAAAGAAGCTAAATAAATTACTTAATCTAATTACATATTGTGTATCCTTAGATTATACTATATTAGTTTATTAGTTAAACTAATTAGTTTGGAGAAAAAATAAAATTCTCTAAATTAATTTAATTAGCTTTTTTAATCTTTCCAAAAAAGTCAACTTGATCTTATAATTAAAATCGGAGGGAGTATTAAGTAATTGAATTATACACTACATATATATGATTAGTATCATCCATTAAGATAGCAGTTACTTAACTATTGAAGTTACATTTTCTATCATCTCTATGGTCCATGTTCTATACAAATTAAATTGACAACAAAATTTCCAAAAATAAAATGTAATTACTATTCAAATAAATTATTGATAAAAACTTCTAGTCAAATAAAATTTATATAAATTGAATAAAAAAAAATTATAACCCAAGTTATTCTTTTTATGGGTTTTTGACACTTTGTATATAGGTCTAGGATTTTTAGGCCAGTGAAAGCATTGATTCGGGATATATTGGTTTGAATGTGGTCGATTAATGTTCAAATCTGCAGTAGTAACATTAATATATTTTAATAAAAAATATCACCATTGGAATTTAATAGCTTAATTATCAGATATAAATAATTTAATATTCATCCACAATTACACGTTTTTTGAACACTCACAATTACACGTTAAACTCAAGAAAGTAATCATCGTTATATTTATCAAGCAAATATATAATTGTAAATACTAAATACTTATGTATAAAAATAATGCTTGTCCAAGATTAGAATATAAAAAGAAAAAATTGCCCAACTAGTCATCACTGAAATTTTTTTAATTTCCTTGATAACTTTCTTTAGTTTTTGAAAGTAAAATTGGATTTTGACTTATTGTCGCGAGGTAATTGAATCATTAGTATTTTAATTGAGGAAACCAAACCCCTTGTCGCTTAAACCAATGGGCGCGCTATATAGGTCAAAATAATTGACTTTGATAGATCTCAAGAATATTTTTCTAGTAAATCTTTAAAAATATTTGATCAAATTGGTTCTAAATCAAAACATAATTAAATGAGATTTATCACTATAATATATGTACTACCTCTGATCCTAATTATAAGACTTAGTTGACTTTTTTTAGAGAGATTAAGAAAGTTAAATAAGTTATTTAATCACTGCATATATTGTGTATCTTTAAATTATATATTAGTTTATTAATCAAATTAATTAGTTTGAAGAAAAAATTAAAAATAAAATATTCTAAAGTAGTTTAATTCACTTCCTTAATATCTTCAAAAAAATCAATTAGATCTTATAATTAGGAGGGAGTTCTATCTTAACAATCGCGTTCATCTAACATTGACATTTGAAAGATATAGAAGTCTACTGGGCAGCCAGGTCTTGGTTTTGTGATCATTTGGCCAGCCTCTGCCTAAATATTTTAATTCATTGATGAATTCTTTACTCTCTTAAAAAAGAAAAATTATTCTTGAGGCCACTTATGCATGTGCGATTTATTGTTCCTTTTTTTGTTTCCAAAACAGTTTTTGGAAAAATATTTTGAATAGATTTTTTTTTGGGTAAAAAAAAATCTATTTTTGGAGTGACGTGATGTAGCAATGATTGTCACCAATAGTGTAATATTGATAATGGATAGGTGGTTGTCTCAAAAAGTAGAAAAAAAAAAAAAGAAAACAACTAAAAGTTTTTTTTGTTTTTTTTTAAACAAAACTTTTTTTTTTTTAAAAAAAACAACTTAGCGAAAACAGTTTTCTAAATAAGATTTTTAATTTTTAAAAACAAAAAACTGTTTTTTCAATAAAAAATAATCAAACAAGCCCTTAGTTTTCTTCAAATTTTAATTTGATATTATGTCTTTTCCCTATTAAACTTCTAATTTTATTCTTCTAGCACTATTATTCCTTGATGTAACTTTGTTTTATAAGCATTGTTAATCCTCATACAGAAACTAATTGTGCTAACAAAGTACAATTAAAGAATTTAATAAGGAGAGAAAAATACACAAATACTAAATTAAAAATTAAAGAAAATATTGATACTAACTTCAAGAATGATTTACCCTTGACAAAAAAAAAGTATATTCTAAGCACTGTGTAAGAGAAGAAATGCTTTGGGTTTCAACACCTTTTTTTTTTCCCCATAAAACAAGCTATTTTTTCCCCCCATAAAACAAGCTATATCTTCCGTGCGTTGCATTAGGGAGTATGGTATCTGAAAGTGTTAATTTTGATAGTAGTATATGTAAAGATATAATGTTATGTAGCATGATTATCAAAGTATGTTCATAGGGTAACAAGCATTTGACATTGACGTTAAAAGGTAAATGGAATTTAATTTGATTATCAAGGTAAAAAATGTTTGAAATTGTTTTTGAATAAGGGAAAAAATTTAGGGAAAATTATAATGAAGGACCTAAAAAAAGTAATATTTATTAAGAAGGACCATAAAAAGTGGTAATTATTTTAAAGGACCAAAAATTAAAATATTAAATAAAATGACTAAATTACCCTTAATCAGATTTCCTATCTTCTCATTAACTAAATCTGGAATGATTTTTTCTTCCTATTTTCTTATTAACTGAATATGGAATGATGTTTTTTTTACATGAGAATCTAAAGTAATTAATATATAATAATAAATAGATATTAATTCAAATAATTCTTTTCCCATCGCAGAATCACTCCATATTATTATGCTAGAGAAAAGATAGGAAAGATGGAGCTTTTTATGGTTGTGGCAGAAGAAGCCTCGTACATTGTGCAACCGTCTGCGGTGTTAGACCTGAGATTTTTTGTGCCGACGCAAATAAAAGTACCTGATATTCATTCAATATTACCAGTTGTTCCATTCCCAGAGAAACAGAAAATAAAGCAAAAGACTCTTAACTCAAAAAAACCCCATCAAAAGAAAAGAACGTGGTTAAAGAAACAAAATCCCTCTTCCCGCTATAACCATAAAAAGCTCAATCTTTTCTATCTTTTATCTAACATAATAATCTTGAGTGATTCTACAATGGAAAAAGAATTATTTGAATTGATATCTATTTATTATCATCCATCAATTATTCTAGATTCTCATGTAAGAAAAAATCATTCCAGATTTAGTTAATGAGAAGATAGAAAATATGGCTAAGGGTAATTTAGTCCTTTTATTTAATATTTTAATTTTTAGTCCTTTAGAATAATTATCACTTTTTATGGTCCTTCTTAATAAATATTATTTTTCTTAGGTCCTTTATTATAATTTTCCCAAAAAATTTACACCATGCGCATAACTGTTTTTATAGTCTCCAAATGTCTATTAAGTGAATATGATCTATGATTCATGATTTAATATATAGTTATTATTGAGGAGGTCAAACTTTATGGAGTAAAGAGAAATTATCTATATTATAGAATAATTTGTAATTTTTTTAAATAAGAAATTATTTTAATAGGTATTACTAATGAGTGTTAAAATGTATGGATTAATTTAATGATATGATTATCCGACTCATTTCGAGTTAAACGAGATTTTAAACGGGTATTACAAGATTTTAGGAATAAAGTTGATCATATGCTAGTTTTTATATCAATTTGGATCGTCTCTATAATTATGAAAATCAATTCCACTTAACATATTTAGATAAAAATAATTAACACAAGTCTTAACATGAAAAGCGATTGCCATATACAAAACATTTTTTTGTTGATATATATACTTGTCTATATGAGTGTAAATAATTCAATTTATTTTCATATAGTTAAAGCATGTTACCTATTGCTTATTAAATATGGCGACATATACATACTACGAAATATGCCTTTTTGTACTAATGTGCAATGTTTGTATATAAAATATAACAATACAATTGTTATTTAGTATTTAATATTTTTTATTTATGATTCCAAAATTAGCCTTTTGTTATGGTTGTCATTTACCATGAAAACAACAAACAACAGTGCAACCGACAGATCACACATTAATTTACACGAACAAACAAAAACAGTTCTGATCATATGATCAGTACCTCGCTATCTGTTCCCCTCCACTACCTTCCTATCTGTTTCCCTCAACTTGATATTACAAATTAAATTCCAATTGGTTAATCTTCAATTTACAACATCTAAGCTTGCATGCCGCCATATGCATGTGAACTTCATCTTCCAAAGACCCAAAACTAATTATTTTACAACTAGCTAGTTTCTGGCAATGGGATGGCTGATCTGGGTTCATAGGTTTAATTTATAGAGTGAATATATAATTTATAAGAACTATATTAAGTTCTTCCATTGCCATTTATATTGTATGGCAATTGTGAATACATACGTGTGTGTGTGTTTTTTTTTCCTTCTGCATTCACATACTCAAATTTGTGGAGGGGATAAAAGGGAAAGAGGAAATAACACAAAGGACATTAATTCCTTTTATTGAAACCTTTTCCTTGACACAGAAAAAGTGAAAAAACATGTGTAAAGAATAAAATGAAAAAAGAACAGTGATTATATTATGTTACATTAATTCCTTTCAATTTATTTTCTTGAGTTAAGTAGTGAATCTGTCCCAGAAGTTTTTGCTGATGAGTAATGTTTCTCTAAAAGTTTTTTTGTCTTAATATTATCCCGGAAGTTTTTAAACGTAGTAATATTGATCATTTATGTTAAAAAGTTAACGGTCACTGTCAATTTTTTGACGATTAATGTTAGTTTTTTAACGAAATAAGGCAACATTGCTATGTTTTGAAATTTTCGAGGTAACATTGAGACAAAAAAAACTTTCATGGTAATATTACTCTTGGGCCTATACTTCCAAGGTGGATTTGCTACTTAATCCTATTTTCTTTTACGATACATTTATTCAAACAAAAATTTCAGATCATCATCATTTACTTTATTTTCCATATGAAATAATAGTTAGCTAGCATTACATCTTAAGCACAGAAGACACTAACATAAGCTATAGCTAATCACAATTCAATACTAAATTATTGTTGGCTCTTAAAACAAAAAAGGTTACTTTTATTTATCATGATTCTATTCATAATAGCCAGATCATAACTAATTAATGAAGACAATCTAATTCCATATACAGAAGACAAGGAAAGGAGGAAAAAAAAAGAAAAATATATAGTTGTCACATGAATATTAGCAAATAATGGTAAAAATTAGTAATATTGCATCATTTTTTTTTTGGACAAGTACCTCAAGATCTCACTTAGAACTATATTTGTCTTATTCATATAGTCAGATCCAGTGTACTAGCCTTTTCCCTCCTTGATCTCTCCTTATAATCACTGTGTCCACCTTCCTTGAAGCTGTTCCTAGCATACTTATTATTAGTATCAGAAAACGATGAAATTTGAGAATACAAAGACAGTGAGAGATTTCTATCATCTTCTTCTTCATCATTCTCCTCCAAATTATTCATTTCTTGATGAGGATTCTTCTGTGCGCTATCAATATCAACTGTTGAGCTTAACTTGAGCGATAGATCCAAATCAAGGTGGTGGTTATTATTATGATCAGAATCACAAGCCTTTCTTTTCAGCGTCGTCGTCTTTGTTTGATTATCATGATCCTTCATAAAAGGAAGAAACTGTTCCTCTGATCTTATTATTGGTCCTATATGGGTCAATGAGTAGTTAAGATCAGAAATGTTATTATTCTGAAGGCTCAATCTGGTTCCAATATTGTATATGGGTTCGTGATGATGATGGCCACCAAATGAGAGGATTTGATTTTCTTTTGCCTCATAGATTTTGTTTGTTGTTGATGATTGCTTCAGAAAATTTGAAGGATCCACCTGGAAAATATTGTGAAACCCACCGGATGACCCGGATTCATGATCCATATCCAGACTCCGACCCATATTGAAAGGGCTATGAACCATTTTGTCATACAAACTCAAAGAAGCATCCCCATATCCATATCTGTAAGAGAAAAAGAAATACTTGAATTTGAGAGTCTCATGAAAAATAAATAAATTATAGTGTGTTGTTTGTGTCTTTCATCAGACTCAAACCTTATACTAGCTCTACTAGCTCTGGTGTTTAATATAGATCTTGTTTGTAGTACAAATTATACTACGAATGAGATATTATATTAAGGATCAAAGTATTAATTAACTTGAGGTAATTATTTATATGTACCTGAAGGTTGAAGTTTGGCAGGGATTATAACCTTGAAGCATGGGAATTTGGCTGAGACTGTACATATTTCTGTCTCCACTTTCTACAAGGTGCCTATGATCAGCCAATACTGTCATATAAAAATCAAGTTAAGTTTTTATCATTGACTTCGTATTAATTATTCAAAAACCCTAATCAACTTATTATAACTGTAATTAAATCAACGAGTAAATCTTATTATACCTTGACTTGGATCATCTACCTTCTTGCTCCTAAACATCTAACAAAAGAAAATATATAGAGATGAGAAGATTTTACACAAACAATTAATAATCTGACGTTCAAAACAAAGTTTGAGGTGTAATAACTTCTTCAATTTTAGAGTATTAATAATTAATTACTGTTTCAAAGAAAGGCCAGACTTCAAGAAATGAAACTGAGTTATTACCTGTAGATGACTCTTCACATGAGCAATACTCAAGCCTTTGATGTTCATTAGTTGGAGAACCAACTTTGGTGTTGCTCCTAATTAAGTACACCAATAAATAAATACATAGAAATTAACATGTGAATTAAAATTAAGAAATTATTGAAGAAAATATGATATTTTGAACTTACTTTCTTCTCCTCCAAGCCTTTGAACGGCATGAACAAAGCGAAGATGAAGATCAGGAGTCCATCGGAGCCTTGGCATCTTGGATCTCACATAAGGCCTCACCAACGGCTTCTTCTCCGTCGTCTCTTCCACCGTGCTATTGCTCGAGCTTCCTCCATTAATATTATCTATAATATTCTTCTTACCTTCTTCTTCTTCTTCATTGGTCTTGCTCTTGCTCGCGCACGCTTCTTCTAATTTGTCACAATTATCATAACTAGTAGGGCTTGTTTTCGAGCATTCCGAGCCTTCCTTTCTTCCTTCCATGATCTCTACCTTCAAAATCTGAGAAATTTATTTTCTCAGAATTTCATATTCAGTAAGACTAATTATAATTCCATCTTCACTGATTTTGTTCTTCCTCCTCCATCATCTCTTCTGCAAAATATCATTCAGGATTTTGGAGAAACAAAGATGAAATTAAACCTCGGTCGATCTCTGCAAAACCTAAGAATTAGTTCATCTCAAATTTATAGATGAACAGTTAAAAAAAAATCCTAGTTATCTTTCCAGCTAGCTAGCCGATCGACGATCTTGACTTAGATGCTATGATAACTTAGAAGACCTTCTCTCTCTCTTTTTTCTGTGTGAGAAATACTCTGAGAAATTGTGGGGAATATGATGATGATATCGTGAGCATATCTGTTGATGATGGAAATATGTTTTAAATATGCATGGGGTCATGGAATGGAAGGAATATACTTGTATAAATTATATCATGTGACTCCAAAACTTTTTTTTGTTTCCAACTTGAATAAGAAGACTATTTTAGGCTTATCACTTGGACCTTGCATTTTTTTATAGATATAGTACAAAATAAATAATTATTATTTTGAAGAAAGAATAACACATATATAAATTAATTTTGATTCTTTCTTGATAAGAATTTTATTCAGACAGGGGTCATCTTATTTATATAATAAAAATAGAACAACCAACTCCAATATGCATTAATTCTAGTGAAAGAGGCTTTATTCACTTAAATATGTCTTTAAGTTTGAATCCTTGTAAATACACAAAATACTTTTAAGGGAACTACTTTTCATTAGACCCAACAATGTTCGGGTCTGCAGATAATCATATAAAAAAACTAAAAATAGAACAAAATGATTAGATCTCACTCCCTAAAAACACGGGCCTCTCTCAAATTAAACGATAGTTTTCGTCTTTAAAAAAATCAGTTTAACTGTGCTTGCACCCATAGATTCTCACTTGTTCACTGTTAATTAATGCACTTACGTATAAAAACCTCTGTTAATCACTCCTCACGTATTAGACTTAATCTTATTACGTGAAGGATAATTGGGACTAACATGAAATATATTAGGGTAGTTAAGATGCACAATCATAAATTTAATTAATTTCTATTTTTATCAATATCTTCAAACCAACTCTTTGAAACCTATAATTTGAAGGCATGTTTGGTTTAAAAATAAAAACTCTACTAAACATCATTCAAAACTATTTATTTAAAATCAATATGGAAATAAAATTAGACTGCCCAATTAAACCAGTAAACTGATAAAATGAATATTATTGACTCAATCCATAGCACTCAGAAAATAAAAATTGATTAAAATCCTTTTATATATAGTTTAATCATAGGTAGTTTTTGGACAAAAATAATAGGTAGTTTCAAAAACAAAATTCAACACGTAACATATATAATGAAGCCAACGATTACCATCATTAAATAATTAGCTCTTCTCAAACAACTCATCAATTGTACAATATATAAATACAAAATACATATTTGCATGCTCATATAAACTAAATTAATGGACAAAATGATTGATTCCATAATACATTTAGAACTTTTTTTCTATATTACTCACTAACTAAAATGAATTTCAATAAGCTCAAACTTCAATTCAAACCGACCTCATTCAATATAATTTTTTTATTCACAAAATTTGAACTCAAGATATATACTTTCTTCATTCCTAAATATAAGCTTCAAATTTGAGAATATGTTTGTCTCAAAATATAAGCTTCATTTTAGTTTTGTTAAAGCATTTATTGCATTTTTTCCAATTTTACTCATTGATTTTATTTGTTACACTTATTGTCTCTTTCACTTATCCTCTTCACACATAAGGGCATAGTTGAAAAAAAAAAATACATATTTAATGCTCTTAACTAATTTTAACTATTTTTTTAATAATTGCTAATCGATTATTTAAAGCTTCTATTTATGAACAGAGGGATTCTTATAGAGTGTTGAGTCTTGATTGTAAGACATCGGTAGCATTTACATGAAAAAAGTTGTATTAAACTTGAAGAATGGCCTAAATGTACGTGGAGGTATAAATGTATGAAAAGAAAGGAGTGGTTAGTAATGAAATGATGATCCAAATGGGTAAGTGTGTGTGTGAGGGTGAAGTGTGATGCTTTGCTGTCTGTGATTCAGACCCCAAACCAAAAAGATAATATTTCATTTGATCTCTTTTTGCTTCGCGAATCACGAGCTTTGTTCCCCTCCACCTCTCTCGCTACTTTCTTTTCTATGTTTCCTCCCAATTCTTTCATTGAGCTTTAGGCATTTTTTTATTATCTCAAGTATTTCCCTAGCTTATTGTATTGTTTGGTTTCAAAACTATTCTTTGATATTGTTAAACCTAATGGAGATTTATCCTTTTATTTGTAAAGTCAACATTGATAGATTTTTCCTTCATTCCTCCTTCATTGTTTTAGAGACCAGCTCATGGATCTTAGTTAATGAAATCTTGATGGCCTTATTATGAACGATCTATAAGTACATATATAAATACTTCAGTGGAACCATATATGCTTGACTGTTGGTGAGTCATGAGACTCAATTCATCTAAACTTTTTGTGCATAAAAGGAAATTTGCAGCTGGTGGTTAGTAAAAATAATTATAATTATTTTAAACAATAAACAATAATTAAGTTTATATTTCATTAAATAATTGAAGATGCTTTAGATCGATATGAAAGAAAATATGGGCAAAATATTTTTGAAGTGCGATTAATTAATATTTAATAATTATGAGAGAAAAGAATTAAATGATGAATGGTTGGTGGGGAGAAATTAAAGGAAAGCTCAAAGCAAAATGGTTTAATTTAGAGTTTGGTGGGAGGATGAGAAGCTTTTTAATTCCACGCACGTGCATGGATGTGTGTGTGTGAGAGCATGCATGTGTATGCAAATGCATGCATACACCGTGACTCGAATCATCAAAATGAAACCAAAAGCAAACCATAAAGATCAATATTTCACGAGTTTCTTGGCTATTCTACTTCCCTAGCTCTTTATAATTTTTTGCCAAATATAATTCCACTTTCTTCAAATCCAGCATTTCTAATATCTTTTTTGATACTTTCGGCACATAAAAACTTCTTTGAAAAACGAAAAAGTTAAAAAAACAATATTTTAATTATGTTTGGTATAAGTTAATGTGACTTTCTTATAAAGAGAGTTTTCCTTCCATGTTTATTGGAGAAAACCTTTACATTCCCGTCCCCCATTTTTTCCCCAAACAATCCCTTTAGGTTTTTCATTTTTCAAAGAACTTAGTTCATTACATGAAATTAAAATTGTTTTTAACGAGTTGGGTTATGTAAGTGTACAGGGATTAAAACAAGGGAAAATTATGACAGTTTGAAACCTTGTACAAAAAATAACGGTAGTTAAACACATTGACTTGAAATTGACGAATGAATTTCAGTTGAGAGTAACATAATTTTAATAGAAAATTTAAAAAAGTTCTATTGGAAACAATTTCTAATATTAATCTTCTTACAAGGTCTCAACAATAACAATAGCAAATCTTATTCTATTAGGTTAAGTCAGCTATATCAATCACATAACGTTATTGTACTCTATTAACAACTAAATCTTTAAATAAATTATTATAAAAAAGTCTTGCTCAAAAACTTCAATGAGTTTTTTTATCTTCTTCTTTCCATTTCCAAAGGATTCTATCCTGTTTGATCTCCCCTCCTTAGTGGTGCATTCAATAACTTTTTTGTATATATTTAAACTATCTCAAATGATTTTTTGCCATTTTCTCTCCACTTGACATTTGTTCCAAATCTGATTTTTTCTCATATAACCATACATCCCCATATCAGTCATTCCCGGTTTATGCTATTGTCACTTGACATCCTGACATTCACTACCAAGATTGTGAAGATATTTGCAAAGTATATACAACAAAAATAGAGCCTTAATTTCACTAGGTGGGGTCGGCTACATGGATTAAATGACGCTGAGCTTTGTCAAAAACCAAATCTTGAAATAAATTGTTAACTAAAAGATCCCACTCAATAACATAACTAAGCGTTCTCTTCGGTCTTTCTCTTCCCCTTTTAACTGGGCTCCAAACAACTTGATCTACCTCTTCATTAGTGCATCTAATGACATTTTCTGTACATGTTCAAACCACCTTAGATGATTTTCTACCATTTTTCTTTAACAGGTGCCACTCCCACTCTCTTTCGTATAAGTTCATTATGAATTTTATCTTTTCTTATATGACTATATATCTATCTCAATATCCTCATCTCAGTTACCCCCACTTTATGCTCATGTAGCCCTTTCAAAGCCCAACATTGACTACCATAAAGCATTGCTGGCCAAATAATAGTACCATAAAATTTCCTTTTTACTTTTTCAAGTACTTTTCAATTACACATAACTCTGGTAGCTTTTCTCAATTTAAACCATTCAACTTGAATTCTATGATTAATGTCTCCATCAATTTCTCCATCTTCTGGCAAAATTAATCCTAAATATTTGAATTTTGTCACTTATGGAATGACATGATCTCTCATTTTGACCTCCAAATCACTTCTTAATATCCTTTTATCAAAAGTGCAATGCATCAATTCTATCTTACCCTTTCTTAGTCGGAAACTCTTCAAATCTAAGGTTATTATCCCGAACTTAAGTTTAGAATTACACTACTATAAAAGGTGAAAATGGCGTCCCCCAAAAAGTCCCTTTTTTTAAAAAAGGAAGTAAAAAATAAAAGCGGTGATATTTTTGTAATTATGTATACGAATTTTGAAATATTAGGCATCTCTTAAAAAAAAAAAAAAGACACCAAAAGCAGGGGCCTTTTTTGGCGTCCCAATTTTAAAAGGGAAGCCAGAAGTCTACTTTTGGCGTCCTAATTTAGAAAGGATTGCCAAAACTGGGCTTTTCGCGTCCACAATTTAAAATGAAGACGCCAAAAGCTTGCCGATAGAACATTGACAAGGAGGATCTCCTAGTCATTGGCGGATCCACATACTAGATAAGGGGGGCAAGTGCCCCCGCTTGAATTTGTTTTTTTTTCTTTGTTTTTTTTTTAAATTTTAAAATTAATTTTAAAAAAATAAATATATGTTTGAATGATTGTTGCTCATCTCTGAATTAAGTGCCTACTTTTGATACATTAAGACTATACTTCGTAATTAGATGTGGATAAATGGTTAAATGATTGTTTAATGCCTTATATTAAAAAAAAAAAAAGTATTTGATAACAATCATAATAAAACAATTACGATGGAATTCCAAAAGATAAGACCTAGAAGGATGACATTATAATTATTTTTATTGTAATATACTTTTTTTATTAAAATATATGTACTTGAACTTATTGAGTGTCCACCCTTCATTGTAATTTACATAGCTGCATTTCTAACCGTACTTAGCCTTGCTTTTCTAAGTGACAGGTTTGTAAAATAATTACCTATTTTATTACATCATCAATATTCACCTAATTTCAAAAATAATTTTATTTTTTTCTTGTTTATATTCTTTTGTTTTTTAATGTATTTACAACATTCCTTAAAAAAAAAAAGTTTTCAGGGGTGCTGCCCCCGAACCCCCGAAGTCCCCCACCCTACTAATTGTGTCCTCCCTTCTATAAATTTCTGGATCCGCCCCTGCTCCTAGTGATATCATAGGAAGAGAGTTGAGGTTGAGCGAAAAGCTCTGACAACTAAGGCGACTTTGTGCTCTTGCTATAGTTTGTACTACTATACATCCACTGTCACTACACTGTCGTGCGCCTTTGTGTGTGACTGTGTGCTTGTGATTCCTTCTCTCACCCTTTCCCGAAAATGTCCTCCTGTGCGTCTTTGGGTAAGTTGAAGCATAATATTGGAACATTGAACCGATTGGTGCTGAAAGTCGACAGATCTCTATCACTGTTTGTAACATGTCCGCGTTCCTTTGATCTCTTCTCGCTCTTCCACTTGCAGGTTCCAGGTCACCAAATCTTTTCCGACGTTCGTAACCTGCTAGCATCCCTCCAATTTCTTCTCCCTCGCTGTCGATCTGGTCAAAATAGCTATTGTTCTCATAGGATATGTTTCTCAATGGAACAAGTTCCAATTTATTTTTGGAGAAAATCGATGGAATTAGGGAAGAAGGCATCACGTGCCAAGTCGAAGGTGCAAAAATTGCGCTTGGAAGCCTCACTAAACTGTCTCTTAAGCTTGTATGCATAATTGTGGAAGAGCGTCGCTACTTTGTGCCATTGCTCCTTGTGAAAACCTCCATCATAATGCATCTACGGTTCCGACTTCTACGATCTCAAGACTCAAGGTCCTTCTCTTACTCCGGTTTTTCTTTTTTCTTTTCATCTTACCCGATCTTTGTGCTTCATTTTGAGTTGAAAGATGATTTTGTATCTCCATCCCATAAGCTTTGTGATTTTTTGTATTATCTTTGAATATTGTCTTCCCTTTCACTAGGCTTTGTGATTTTCTGTTATTCTATAATAAAAAACATTCGGGCCTCTACTCCTACTAATCTACACAACTGTGATCACTGGCAAACATGGCTCGTCGGTGAAATGGTGGGGAGTTCGGGAACAAGGAGGCGGTGCATGGGGGAGGTTGGATGTGCAGACAAATTGGATATGTAGAATTTTTTTAAAGAAAAACCTCACATGCGTCCCTTTTTTAACTGACGCTGTTCAGAGACTTTATATGTCGCTCACATAGGCGTCCCCTTGGAAAGAGACGTAGAAATGGCCTAAAAACAGATGTTAAAAGTGCTTTTTGTAGTATAGTGTTAATTTCTTATCTTGACTTAGCCACCTACAATATCATATCAATAGCAAAAAGCATGCATTGAGGATTTTTTCAAGTATAAGCTTAGTTAGAACATCTAAGACCAGGTTAAACAAATAAGAACTCAAAGCTAATCTTTGATGAAGGCCAATCCTTATAGGGAGGTTCTTTATCTCATCTCCGGACGTTCTCACACTAGTTGTTACCCCCTCATACATATTTTGTATGACCTTAATATATGCAACACACACACCCTTATTTTCTAATGCTTTCCAAAGTATATATCTCGGCATGCAATCATAAGCTTTCCCCAAGTCAATAAAAACCATATGCAAGTCTCTTCCTTTGCTTCGATACTTATCTATTAACCCTCTCAGTAAATAAATCGCTTTTATTGTGGATCTTCCCAGCATGAATCCAAATTGATTCTCCAAAATGCAAGTCTTCGATCTCAATCTATGTTCAATATCCTTTTCCTATAATTTCGTTGTGTGGCTCATAAGCTTTATTTCTTTGTAGCTAGCACAATTTTGCATATCCCTTTACTCTTGTAAGAAGGGACTAAAGTACTTTTCCTTCAATCATTTGGCATTTTCTTAATTAGATAGTAAAATCTCATTAAAAAAACTTAGTAAGCCAAAACAACCCTTTTTCACCTGAACACTTCCAAACTTCAATAGGAATACTGTCAAGACCAACGACTTTACAATTTTCTATTTTCTTAAAAGCATTTTGAACCTCGCCAACACAGATTTTGCGATAGAAAGCCAAATGATGCTTACTTCCTCTAATTGACAAATCCTCCAACTCACAAGTTGAACCTTGCCCCCTTAAATTGAACAGTTTGTAGAAGTAGGTCTCCTATCTATCCTTGATATCTTCATTAGAAACCAATATTTAGCCTTCTGCATCCTTTGTACACCTTACCTGATCCAAATCTATCTCTTTTCTTTCCTTTATTCTTTGCAATCTTGTAAATCTTTCTTTCTCCAGATTTTATTTCTAACTTCTCATAAAACTCCTCAAATGCTTTAGAATGAGCTTCATTCTGTCCTTTCTTAGTCTCCCTTTCAGCTACCCAATACCTTATAGAATTTTTATATCAGCAATAAGATTTTAGTCCCCATTGTTACGAAGTTTACAAGACTTATTTATTACCCCAGTAACAAACACGGGATTTATTATTATTATTTGATCGCAGTGTGCCAAACTTTAATTTATATTTTAATGAATTAATAATTTGTAAGGGAAGGAAAGATCCACTGCAAGTTTGAACAGTCGACAACTAAGGTCAACGCAAAACAGTGAGAATCAATCGTTTTTCTTGAGATCTATAATATTAAATTCTTATTTCTTACAAGACAATCACTAATCGTACAACTTGCGTTACAGTATGGCCCTATTAATGCGGATCAAACATCCTTATTCTTATTTTAGAATATTGAGCATGTCTGTCTCTATATGTGCCAGTATTATCATAAATCACACACTACAATTAAAAATTATTATCATTTACATAATACAAGATCCATATTATATTCCTTATAGATCTATATGTACCAATTCAGCAGTGCGATCAATACGGGTGTGCATGGTAACCATTCTGTTTTCCAGCACTGTTTCTGAGATGAAACAATTTTTTCTGATTCTGTACCTTGGTAGAGTTTCTGAGAATTAAAATAATGTTTGTTAACTCATTTTATTTTTACTCTGAGAACCAGAATTACATTTGTTAATACAGTTCCCCCTACAAATGGTTGAGGATTTGTGGCTAAATTGCAAATCCTTCATCTCCATATGCAAATCGTATAGAGATCTGGAAAACAGCTAGAAAGTAAGACCATAGGCGGACCTACATGACAAGTGCTGGAACCTTTGAAATATGCATGGTTAAGATCACGCCCTTTTCATTTTTGTTCCAGATCCTTTAACGAAGATACCTGAGTAAGCCAACTGATTCAAGCAACTCTACCAAGCCACTAAAGAATGACATTGATAACACTCTTGCGATTTATGATCTTCCAATTAATTACAATGAAAATTTTAAACAAGGCAAGAAAGCAACGGCGTCCGACGAACGGTTGACAACCATGCAGGGAGCAGATTCAAACCGTCAACCGTGTCAGTTTCTTCAAATCTGAACCAAATTTAAAATCAAAATACCAAAAGGGACTATTTGGAATAAGCGTCGACAACAACTAATTAGCAGAAAACAGATATCAAAACCCTAAAAGGCCCAACTATCCGACTCGGAACAAGGAAATATGAGATTTGATCCTCAATAGAATGAAGACCAAAATAGGATTCCTCATCTAAGCTTAGGAAATTTTGTAAAAAGAAAATCCTGAACTCAAACTTTAGAGGAGCTTTCTCGTTCGTGCGGAAGTCTCTTGAATCTATTATGTGAAGCGGCGGAGGGAACCTCCATGGGTGGTGGCGGAGGGAGAATAGGTTTGGAGGAGGTTTTGAGGGGTGCTTGTTGCTAAGGTTGTTAAACTCACGAGTTTAAGCAACTCGTGATAGCAACATAAACTCTATCGTGAACTCGAATCGTAAACTCGTAAAAGTTTACTTTTATTATTAAATAGGTATTACTAGTATATAAAAAAAAAAGGTATTACTAGTGTATAATTAAATAATTAAAATATAAAAATGACAACAATTTGATTTAAATATATCTTAAATTCAAATGATTAAAATTATATCCATTAACATTCATCATTTATCATATTTAATAAAGAAATTTTTATAAAATTTCTATGTGAAGCCGCTGAGCATGATCAAATAAAAAAAAATTAACATGAGTTTAAGAGTAAGTTAACACGGTCTTGTAAGCTAGAAACGTAAAAACGGTAAATTAGGTGCATAGACTCGTGAGTTTAACCGAGTTTACAACTAGCACGAGTTTACCATTGACTCGACTCGTTTTTATAAGTTAGAAGCGTAAAAACGGTAAATCGGAGAGTCAACTCGCGGACAACAATGTTGTTGCTGAGTGCTGACTCCTTAGCAGAAGAGAGGGAGGGAGAGAAAGAAGAAAAATGATTTTGATTTTGTGCCTTGGAACCGAGAAGCAGAAATTTTTGGTTTCTTTTTTTTTATTCCCTAACACAAAAAATAAATCAGTTCATCCCGTGAACAAAAAAAACCGGATTTACCAAACACAATTCCTATCCATTTTTATTCCTGGGAGCAGAAATTTAAAAAAAAAAAACTCATTCTGGGAGCGTTACCATGCACACCCGTATGCGTGGGCTAGTATAATTCTTTTATATAGTTGTCTTGCATTTGAAATGAGAACACAAATTTATTCCTTCTATTTAAAAATTTATAATTTATAATTAATCTTATACAATAATAAGAAGGAATATTACAAATCATCTTCTCATTGTTTATTAGATCATTATTTTGAATATGACATTTGTGCAACTCAGATAATACTTGATGTTAGTATCCTTATATTTTCAATTTTTTCGAAAAATTTAACTTAGAGGCAGGAGGTTTAAATATATAAATAAATTAAATTACTTTTACTCATTCCTTATGGTATACTAAACATATAAAAACTTGTTATGTGGATCAATGTTTTATTTCATTTCATTTTATTACGTTGCATTACATATATTCTCATATTCGGAAAACCAAATGTATACCTTACTTGAGAGACGTTTTATCTGAAAGATTCTCAGTTTTTTTTTTTTAAAGAAAAAAAAATTGAAGTGACATCTTTTAAATGGTCCCCACTCTCCACACAAAACTGTTTTTTTTTTTTTTTGGGGCATAATACTACCAATGAATTAAAGGGCTAAGCAGTAAAATAACCTTAAACTTTTATCAAAAGTGCAATAGTAATTACAAAGTATTGTTTTAGCAAAAGTAATGATAAACTTTTAAAATTGGGGTAAAATTGCTAAACTCAACTAACTTCTATTTATTACATTATGAAAAATTAATTCTTGACCTTAAGTTTGTACTTAATTATAACTTAGTCCATAGAATTTGATTCGTTATAACTTAGTTCATGATGTTTTTAAACATTTTATATGGCAAAAAATGTTAAAAATATTGTTAAAAATTGCTTAGGGGGATTTGACAAATTAAAAAAAATAAAAGCCAGTGTCCTAGTTCCCACCAACTTGCATCTCCCTCTGCCTTTGCTTTCTAGAAACCTTGCTGGCATCCATGGTGTCCATGACCAATCCTTCTAGTAAAACTCCCACTTCACAAGATACCTAACGTACAATCTCTCCTTTTATTAGAAGGATATGTTATGGAAGCCTCAAATACCCATCTATGTTTCTTGAAAACAGAGGTGGAGGAGGATTCAAGTTGCTAGGGGTGGGTATGCTAGTTATGTTTTTTTAATTTATGTAAAATCCAAAGAAGCAATTTTTAACAATTTTTTGTCACATGGGATGACATAGAAATATCATGGAGTGAGTTGCAAGCAAGTCAAAGTTTAGTAAATGAGTTATATTGAGTCAAACTTCAGGGATTGAGTTATAAGTAAATCAAAACTTTAAATGCCAAAATAGTTTTCTCTATTATAATAAATGGAAGTTAGTTGTATTTAATGGTTTGGTCCCAATTTTGCAAGTATGATTACTTTTTCTCCAAACAATAGTTTATAGTTACTGTTGCCTTTTCATAAAAGTTGAATGTTATTTTAGCATCTTAAATCTAAATTTAATTGTAATTTTCTCTCGGTCCATTATTTTCCATTATTAAATATACACATACGCACACGCGCATACACGAACACAAACACACACACACACAACACACAACACCCTAAACCCTAAACACGTATGTATGTGTGTGTGAGTACATACATCCATATATACATCCATATGTATATATAATATAAAAATATATACATATACCTATAATACACACACATATATATATATATATATATATATTATTGACTGTTCTCTTATAACTTAATGTATTGATTATTTTATTTCCTAATACACGTTTCTCAAAAATAAAATAAAATAAAATCAATATAGAAATATATTATCATTCTTATCAATTACTAATGCAAAATTATACTATTTTCTAGGTTGGATTAACCCCACATCTAGGTGGCCACATTTGCAAATTAATATGAAAAGGGGAAAAAAAATCTTTCATGCCGTTTTCAACACCTATATTATATATAATTTAACTTTTTATAGCCAGAATATTTTATATAGTATTGATGCATGTTCATGCATATATGCGTGCCCCCATAATAACTTGCTATTTTTTAAATACATAATAGACAATAACATGTAATCGTACTTACGTATGTAAATAAAATTTAAGAAAATTGCAGTCACATCATTTTATTAATGAATCTTTATTCTGTGGAATTGTAAAAATTGGCAACTAATATCCCGTTTGGTGTGAGGAAAAGTTACTGTAAGATATTTTTACAATATTGGTAAATATTTTCAAAATTTATCCTTATTAATATCTTTTCAACAATAATCAAAGAAGAGAGATAATAAAGGAATTAAAGAAAATGATTAGGGTGTTTTTAAAAATACATGCAATATTAATTAACTTTTTTAATCTAATAAAATTGGTAAATAAGTCTTATATTAAAGACCAAAGGAAATACTATAAAATTACATGATACAGAGTACAGACCATTAAATGATAAAATTACATATACTTATTAATTCATTGATACAATTTTTTTATGTATGATTATTTCTTGTATATTTTAACTCAATGTAGAAAAAAAATAACGAACAGCAACCTTGAAATATTCCCTAACAGATGACTTAAAATTAAAATATAGATACAAATTTTGAACACTGGAATTTGGTCCATATATCAAAAGTAAAAGGATTTGTTATTTCATTCACTTTGAGAATTTGAGTATCTTTTGACTTCTTTATTGTTTGAAGGAATATAAAAAACGAGATATGTTATTAATGACTTATGAACAATATGACAACTTTTAAATATATATACAAATACATTGATTTTGATAATTGCTTCTTATTATGGCTGGGGAACCATCATAATTAAGCCAAAACAAACTACAAAATTTTAAATATTTTCTATATAGAATATATTACAAATGTTTATCGTCAGTTCATCACACACCATATATACGATGATATTATATAGACCCAAGTTCATTAAAAAATCGATAATCATGCATACCAATTATTCATCTATTTTTATCATGGCGGTCAATTCAGGGAACTGCGATTAAAAAAAAAAAACCAAATAAAGTAAAATAAGATATATTAGAATTGTGCTAACAGTATAATGGCATAAATTAAGAGACTTGACCCTTATTTGAATTTGATTCGTGCAAAGCTGATGCAACCATAAGCACCTAAATACTTAATTTATCCAATCCAAGGAGGATGAGTATATATATTAATTATATAAAAATATAAAATAGTTATGACTTATTAGCGAAGTGTATGGCTTTATGTGGACGTGTCCGTTGAATCCTCTCGATACAGGGTACCAACTAGCTAATATCCTTATCAATAACACTCAAAAATATATATATATATATATATATATATATATATATATATATATATATATGGGCAAAACACTTCTCATGTTGTAGGAGAAGTGTTTTCTCATGTTACATATACATAAAATGGTGGGACCCACATATATATATAATGCTAATTATATAGGAGAAGTGTTTTCATGTGTATGTAGGAATCTTTTTCTTCTTATGCAACATGAGAAGTTTAAACCCCTATATATATATATATTTATATAAAAGCATTCATAATCAATAAATAATAATGTGTTGTTGAATTATTATATCCGTTTCCAGTCTTATGATTAATTATCTTACAAACTGATCTAACTTAATTATTTTTGTTTTTGTTTGGTCAAGTTACTGTATTTGTTCCAAGCGTGACAGGACAAGAAAAATAAAATTGAGCCATGATCAAAACTCAATTTACTTTTCATTTAATGATAATTAAGCACGTAATCTGAGTGCAAAATCACTACTTAAAAGTGCATAATCAAACTGATTAATACATTGTTGCTCATACTTCACAAATTACACCACGACCATTTTTACTACTCCATCATAACTGATCATCAAGGCGTTTACGGATTCTGTTTAAATCTAAATTCTGTTATCACGGATTGCAAGGACATATATATATATATATATATATATATATATATATATATATATATATATATATAGTTGTATAGTTATATACTACTTTTTTTTTTTTTTTAAATTAGATCAAGGGTTTCTCATTTGAGGCTTCAAGGGCAAAGGATTCTCACCCCTCCTAACAAGTGTGCTTTACAGGATTCTTATTTGTCTTCTCCTACTTATGGAGATACGACCCCTTACCACTTTAGTCAACAACTTGTTGGTTAGTTATCTACCTTTATTTTTTTTTTTTGGTTGATAAAAAAGAAACATCAGCCATCATATATTAGAAGAAACTAAAAGGGGATTGAATCCCATACAGTCATTAGAAATCCTTAATTTCTCAGAACATACACTAAAAAAGGTAGATTGTAAAAAACCCTCCTTTGCTAAGTGATCAGCAACAGTATTCCTAACCCGAGGAAATATACTTAATCTCTACTTCCCAAGATTTGGAAAGTAGGTCTCGAATCTGGATCAGCAGCACCAGACTACCACTTCTGATATCCTTTGATATCCTTATGCAGCAGTATTTTCAGATTCTACAATAAGCTTGAGAACACCTTCAGCCCATGCCATTCGAAGTCCATAAAGTAGAGCCCATTCTTCGGCTTCGTAAGCCTGACATTGCCCCAGAAAACGAGAAAAGCCTGAGATCCATAAACCTCTTTGGTCCCTCATAACTCCCCTACAACTTGCTTTTCTTCCATTAGCGGTCACGGCGCCATCTACGTTCAACTTAACCCATCCTTGGGGTGGGGGAACCCAGTTGATATTCACCTCTCCCCTTGACTGGAGGATGTTGGACTCTGTCTCATGAACCTCGGCAAACATCTTCCATGAATTACTGATAACCTCAACGGGATGAATGGGTTTACAGTAATCTTCCTTAAAAATATTGTTATTTCTCCATATCCATAATAACCAGCAAGCCACTCCCCATATCATGTTCCAGTTATCCGAATTATCTCTACTTAAATCTTCATTCAGGTTAAGGGACATCCAATCTTTAAGGTTATAGGCGAAGAAGACAGAAACAAACCTTTGATTAATTAGAGATCGCCAAACCTGCTGGTCATAATAACAGTCCCTTAATATTTGCAAGGCATCTTCATTTCCATCATCACAGAATTGACAGATAATTGAACAAGAAGACCACCTACTCCTCCATACATTTGTGGGCAACCTATTGTTATAAGTCTGCCACAAGAAGACTCTGATTCTTTCCGCACCTCTCCAAGACCACATCTTCTTATAGATTTTATCATATGCTTGCGCCGGCGGTTTTTCAATCAAGTAATACGCGCTTTTCACAGAAAATTGGCCGTGAGTTGTTTCTCCCCATGTTAATACATCTTCCCCAGCCTCTTCCCTTGGGGGTAAAATAGCTAGCTAGGAGCATTTGAAATACCTCATCCTGAACAATAGGCCTCAAGCGAGAAAAATCCCAGGTACCGCATAGGGACCAATCAGCTACTGAACTATTCTCCTCGTCAGGCTGTAACTGTCGTTTACAGAGCTCCTTAATTTTCCTGTCCTTAAACAGCCAGAAATCCGTGAAGAAGGACACAGATCTTCCATTTCTTATTTGCCATCTAGACCCCGCCTCTATAATTTCTTTTTGCGTACGTATGAATTGCGAGTAAAAAACAAGTTCATTTTCATGGGCTATATATTTGGGGCTTGAATGATTCGGCCCAGCCCATTTATTTTCTCATGATGAGTGCATGCCTACGATAAGTAACATTCCAAAAAAATAAAAAATAAAAAAATTGTATACATTGGTAGACAAAGAGGTGGGGGGATTTTATTATGCATAGATGTGAAGTATATAAAGAAGTAAGTATCAATATATGTGTGCATTTGTGTATATAACAAAATTTATATCAAATTGTATTATTATTTAAATAGTAATACTTCAATTGTTTTTAAAAATAGGAGTTAAATAACTAATTTATATAAATTAAAGAAATTAATTAAGTTAGTTGTTTATTGAAAATGTAGGCCCATAAATAGTCCCTTTATCATTTGCATCAAAAACAATTTTCCATTGATGAAAGCTCCTTTTAGTATTGCAATTAATAGAGATAGTTTAATGGAAAAATTATAAATTTAAAACAATAAAGCAAATTGAGATATTAGATTTAGAAATAAATGAACTTTCTCATACTAAATCTCAAATATAAGACTAGAGGTGGTAATATACAGAAAATAGTTTAGGGAAAACCAAAAAAAAAAAAAATCCAAATTTTGAACATCTCAAATCAGTGATTATTTACTAAAATGAGTTGTGAATTTTTTTTTAAAGTATTGTCAATCCCTTATCAATTGTAGTAAACAAACTTGATTTGGGATTTTTGAAATTTTGGAGATCTTTTTCTGAAAAAATTCCAATATACTAATTATGAATGCATTTGAAAAAAATTTAAGACCTTAATATATAGCAAGAGAGAAACGGCTGATGAATATAAGCTTTTTGTTTGTTTTTGAAAATAACTTATTGAAAACAGTTTTCCAAACAACTTTTTTGTTTTTTTTTTATTTCTTAAAAACATAAAAATATTTTTATTATTAATGCATGTGGGTTTGGCAGGGCAAGGCACGAGAGCTCTTTTACCTGTCTGACAAAATTGGTGTGTGTGTCAATCCATGGTAGAGGATTTTTCTTCAGGAAATCATGGAGAGATTTAATGACATTGTTTAATTGTGGTAGGAAATCTCCTACATAATTAAGGCCACCTAAGAATCTTTGGAGTTGTATTTTATCAAGGATTTGATCCGGACATTTGTTAGGAAATTGTATGGCTCGATCTATAGGAGTAATCATACCAAGGCGAATATAATCGCCTCAGAACCGAATCTTTGGAAGAGGCTAATTTTTGTCTTAATAAAGATGGCAAGATCATTTCTTTTGACGATATTGATAAAAACATGAATGTGCTAAAAGTGTTGGTCAATGTTTTGGGAGTATATTAAAACATCTTCAAAGTAAACAATGATGAATTTTGTACAAGCGTTAAGAATTTCGTTCATGATCCTTTAAAATTCAGAAGGAGCATTTTTTAATCCAAATGGAATAACATTCCATTCATATTTACCAAAAGGAATTGTGAATGATGTTTTGTAGCGATTCTTTTCATCAATTTGAATTTGCCAAAATTAAAATTTCATGTCAAATTGTGAAAATATTTTAGCCAAATGAAGACGGTTAAGGAGATCTTTTTATTTGGCATAGGATATCGAATGCTTGCTTGAGGGTTTTATAATCCATGAGCATCCTAGGTGCCCCTCTTTCTATTTCTGCATTTTCATTAACGTAAAATGCAGCACAATACCAAGGGCGCCGGCTTTTCCTGATTAATATTTTATCCAAGAGCTCCTGAATTTCCTTTTGGAAAAATTCTAAGTGTTCTTGGTTCATTTGAACGGGCCTAGCTTTAGTTGGGATATTGGTTTCCTAAAAATCCTTTTCATATGGCAAGCATACCGTATGTTTCTTTCTTTCCCAAAAAGCATCTGGGAGATCAGAACATATGGATTGCTGGATATGATTTAAAAGGTTTTGTACTTTCTTTTGGACCTCAGGCTGAGTTAATTGTTTCTCTATGGTTTTATTGGAAATTTCTTCTTTGAGAAAGTTCATTTGGTTTTCTTTAAAAATTATGGGATGAAGTTCTTTTACGAGTGGTTTATGGACAAATTAAAAAAAGGACATGCTTTCCTAAATGCTGAACCACTATACCATCATATGTTACATAGAATGGAATGAGACGTTTAATGAAGGGTGTTCCTAAAATAACTCTATTGCTTATATCCTGTACTAAAATAAAAAAGGTTTAACTTGGAATCCTTCATTTTCTATGATAATATTACCTGATTTTGGTTGGGAAAAGGCCTTCCTTAAACAATTTGAATATGCTTCGGTGTAAAACAAGGCAGTTTCTTCAAGAGTAAATTCACGGCTAATGATGAATATGCTCTGGTAGATAGGGTTGCTACTTTATGTGCCAGTGTGAACACTGGGTCCCTTATGGGAGGGGCAGAGGTTCTCCCACATCGATTGACGGTATTGTTGGTACTTGGTGACTCGACTTGAGGCTAGAGGGATACAGAGGCCGGATTTGTGATTGGGATAAGACGCTTGCTGTATCAAGTGGTTGAAGTGGTGGCATGAGCTCTCAATTGTTAAAAATTTTGTAAAATGAATTATCCCCCTCAAAGATATGTGTCGGTAGTATAAGTTTTTGAAATTGATTCGACAGTGAATGTGTTTTCACGAATTTGTGTTGGTAGCGATTAAATTTGAAAATGTAATAGCACTATTACTTTTTGGTATAGTGTAGATTGTGAAATGTATTGAGACCATGAAAAATTTTCAATGTTTGAAAATTTGAAAATGAGACAACATAATGGTTTTGGGTAGCGATGACATGTTTGTTGATGCTATTGTATTGAAAAGAGAAGCGGTGTAGTAGAAGATTATGGTATAGGAACAGAAACTATTAGAAGGATCTAGAGCACTGAACTAGTTAAGTCAGATAGTAGTTGTTAGATATAGTGTTAAGTAAGTGAAAGTATCTGGGAACTTGAATGGGAAAGGCTCGGATGAAATAGACGAGCAGATGCTCGAGGCAATAAGACCTGGTGTAGAAGTGTGCACAGGGCGGTGTCCCTAGGCCATGAGACTAATGATACTTAGAGCCTGTTTGGGTATTCTATCTAATAGACTAATTATCCCATCTAATGGGATAATAAATCCATTAGGAGAAAAAATTTAATTGTTGGGTATTTGGGTTGCTTTGATTCTTAATGGACTTTGAAGCTTGATTGGTTTTTTTTTTTTTTTTTAAAGCCACTTCCCCTATCTTCTAATCCCATTACTTCTCATCCCATCAATGCACATGTGTGGCCCCTTTGTAAAATGACATTGTTGCCCCCAGTCCATCACTGGATTCAGCCTTTGCATAGAAGGATGGTTTTAGTTAAGGATATACCTATACTGGTTAGGTGGTTAGGTGTATGTAAATCTGATGCATACAAGATCAACGTGAGTAAACAATTCGAAAAACTTTCCTTTGCTAATGAACTGCACATTTCAACATTATCTTTTGATCGTTTTAAAAGGGGTTGAATTTGAATTTCTCCCCCCATTTCTCTCTGTTTCTTCATTCCTCACTCCAATCCTGTCGGAAACACCTCCTTCATCCTACAGCAGCAGTAAAATGAACAGCACAAGCTACTTACATTACAACAAGGCTACCTCCAGTCTAGTACCGGTGGTGGTGATTTAGTCGGCCAAAAAAAATCCAACTTGCCACTGAGAAAAGTGAACATGCCAACAACATGGAATGAAATAAAAGTACCAGGAACTTTCTAAACATGAAAATAACTGCCCAAGATTTGGATAAAAAGCAAGCACATTATTATTGTACAAGTTTAATAATTATAATTAAAAGCTGCCTAAGTAGCATGAGTAAATACCTGATGATGTCTCCTTAAGGAAAAACCAAGGATATCAGGCTAATCCCAAAACGTGTAGGCCGGAAACCGGACTCCTCCAGGAAACGTTGAATCCAACTTGGTTGTGATTGTGTTTATGAACGGGAAGTAGTTAGCTAGAGTCGTGACTCTCGCACAGCTCGTAGAGTTCTACAATCCTATTATTGAACATTTAAATAATTCGTAGTATTGCAGCTATAAGCAATAATCGGCAAGAAGAAAGCTGCAATTGACTATTGAGTAACGTTTTACTTATGAAGCAAAAATGGTTGTAAAAGCCTCAAACGAAAGCTTGTAATTATTAGCTATACATCATCTTTAAATCATTTGCATCATAGAATGATCTTCATTTCTAGTGTACAGTCTTCAAAAAAATTCATACACCTAATGTTCCTACGTGAATAACCAAAACATCTATAAATCAGGGTTCATTCAAAACCTCAAGGCCGACAGATAATGATCAGCGAACCCGTCCCTGTCTTACGGTCGTGGAGTGCTTCAAGGAATTCTTGGTGCCCTTACTCGCCAGTTTAAGGAGCTTGGACCAAAATCCATCTTTCTAACCTTCATAATTCCCACCGAGTTAATTTGTTGAAGAAAGGGCAACCGATCTACTCTTCTTGAGCCCATGACTGAATCCCATCTCGGAGCAAGACACCGAATCCATCACATCCGATGCATTTCGACGGTGGCGTCGACTGTGATGAACCGACTGAGACGCATAATTTGACCAGTTGGCTTCCGCAGGATAATCAAAAGTTAGAGATGAACCAAAAGGAGGAAGTGATTTTTGGTTGGATTGAATTGGATCGAGCCGCCAGAGTCGTTCTCTTAAGCAAGAAGAACAAACACCAGGTAGTTGCTTGTTATCCGGGTGCTCCTTGCACCTTCCTGGACGCATCTTGGCCTCCTTAACTCGGAAACGTTGAATCCCAAAACGCATAAGCTTTGCAAAAGTATCTGGCTGTGGCATTAACCCAGAATCCATCATGTCCAAACAATACGAACAAGCCTCCTTTACATGTCCTTTTGAAAAAAGTGCATGAATCCAAATTGTCCAAGCACTCACATTAAGTTGACACCCTTTAGTCGAGATACAATTCCAAACATCTTTGGCCATTTCAAAGCTTCTCAGCTCTAAGTAGGGAATTCACTTTTCTCAGTGGCAAGTTGGATTTTTATGGTCGACTAAATCACCACCACCGGTACTGGACTGGAGGTAGCTTTGTTGTAATGTAAGTAGCTTGTGCTGTTCATTTTATCGGTGCTGTAGGATGAAGGAGGTGTTTCCGACAGGATTAGAGTGAGTAATGAAGAAACAAAGAGAAAGGGAGAGAGAGAGAGAGAGAGAGAGTACACTTACATAACCCAACTCGTTAATAGACACGCTTAAGTAACCAAGCACGGTTTATGCATTCAAATTTCGAGGGAGGGAGGCTTGCGTAACCAAGCACGGTGAGAATGGACAAGTAGGTCCTGTGTTTGAATACCATACCTGGGTGCAAGATGAATGAGACAGTTGTTTGAAGATTAGGGTGCGTGCTAGGTAAGCATGCATAGAAAGGGAATAGACTAAAAGTCTAGAGTTTTTCCCCAGGTTTATGCATTCAAATTTCGAGGGCGAAATTTAATTTAATAGGGGGAAAAATGTAAGACGCTAATTTTCATAATTCATGTAAACATTGTATTTTGGTAACTAATTAGCAAAATACAAAGGTAAATATGTGTCTCAAAGAATTATAATCTATTGATTATATTCTTATTATTTTGGAATTAATTAACCAATGGTTAATTATGAGACATTATTTAGGGGCTATTTAATGTGATATAAATAGCACATAATATAGTAATTAATTTATAATCAAAGGAGATCAAGAAAGGGTTATGAAGACCCTTAGCCAAATTAACATGTATTAGTAATTAATAATTAGGAAATTAGCTTGTGCTAATTGAGGTTAGTGGCTTATGAATATCTGTCATATATACTGCTATTACTTGAGCATGAGATTAACTGTTACCTAAGATTCAATGGGTATTGAATCTCAGCCTGGATTAAAAGTTCAGGAAAGGAACTTGAATCTGAGAAGGCACCGATGGATGGAGCCGTGAACAAACACTGATGGACGAAACACCTGAAGAGGCACCGGTTAAAGCGAATCCGGAAAAGGTTCATTAGGGCATAGTTTCTGGCATGAATCTGACAAAGTTATCTCAAACCAATTGGTGCTTAAACTAAGGAAGGGTTAGTCTATGTGGTTCAGTCATAAGTCGCTGTGAAAGACGGGGAGACTTCCACTAGACTAACATCCATCCTGGCCAATAGGTTTGATTGACTGAGTTGGGTTCCAAGCCACAAGAATAGATATGACATGATGTGAGATTGTATAAGTTTAATTATACAAGACCACGACCATTTTTACTACTCCATCCTAAATAATCATCAAGGCGTTTACAGATTTTGTTTAAATCTAAATTCTGTTATCAGGGATTGCAAGGATATATATATATATATATATATATATATATAATCATTAAACAGAGAGAATCGGAAAGGGGAATGTCTTGGGCTCTGATACCAATCTACGGGAGTGACCCCGAGAGGATCGGAAAGGGGAAAGGGAGAATCGTAAACAGAGAAGTAGAGAAAATTACTGGAAAATTAAAGCATAAAGTAAAGACTGGAATTAAACGTGCAAAAAGAAATAAAAAGAAGATGAGATAAGAATGGGTGTAGGCACGCAGCTAGACTTATCTCATCAAAAAGGGAGAAGAGAAATGCAGATGCACAACATCATAAAGGAAACACAAGTTTATTTAAGAGAAAAGTAACTTACAAAGGCAGAAAATAAAGAGAAAGTAGCAGAAAGATAAAGAAAGAGAAGAGAGAATGTAGAGAGAAGGCAAAGGAAAGATAGAGAGGAGTAGCTAGAGAAAGAGGGAGTGGTTCGGAACCTGCCTACCACAGACCAGGACGTCGGCTTAAATAGACTAGTTCGGAGCACTGTTTGAACAGTTCCGGTTGATGACCGATACTGCTAGTTTTTTCTACAGTTCCAGTAAGTGACCGGCACTGTTTGTTTATTCGTAATTAGCTACAGTACATACCGTATCTAACTACAGTGCTCTATGTATTACAGTGTTTTGGTGTTACAAGTGGAAATTTCTAACATTATCTACAATACAAAGAGGTTTTACACAGAAATTTTACAACTTTATACATGGAAACATTGCTTGTTTGGAGTCTCCGTCAAAAGTTGTAAGATTCTCAGTCTTCTCCAAGGTTGACAATGAAATCTTCGTCTTCATCATCATCACTTGAGTCAGGCTTTGATGTCCCAGCTTCATCTTGCTGTAATTGTTCGAGCAAAATGCTGAGTTGTTTGATACAGTCTTGTTTATTTGATGCAGCTGCCAGAGTATGTTGAACAAAATTCTTTTGATTTAGAAATCGACTTTGTTCTTTGGCACAGAGGAATTCTGGGTTATCCTTGAACCATTGATCTACTGCTTTGCAATTTGCATTTGTTTGTCTGTATTTGCCCCACCAGCGTACAAAGAGTTGTCTCTGTAATACTGGTAAAACTGGGGATTTTCTGTCCATGTGAGATAATCTGCATTGTCATGAAAAAATCCAGGATACAGATAATTTTGAAAAATAATGAAGATCAATTGGAAAAGGATCTCCATTGGTTTGAAATTTGCATTTGAAATGGTCAAATGCTCTTTGGATTTCTGGTGGAAAAATTTCCGATATTGGTCCAAAGACATGCCACCATCTCAAAAACCATTGAGGAAAATCATACTTGGTTTTTCGTTTGAAATATATGAACCAAGTATGTCTAAAAATTTTGTTCTGATCCCAAAAAATATTATACCAGGCTTCACAATAATCCCAGTAAGTATATCCTTCAGGGTCATATGGTTTTGAAAATAATTTTTGTTTATGAAAACTTTGTCCCCACTATGTTGGTGTGAGAACTTGTAATATTTGGAGAGTTGAATGAGTGGTTAATGATTGATCTTCTTTAGAAGTGTATCAAGTTAACTCAATAGACTTAGAATCAACCAATATCACCTCATAAAACTCTCTTGTTTTCTTGAGATTGGTAGGTATGAAATGAAATCCAGAAGGGAAGACATTCAATGCTACCTGATTTGGGGTTTCAAAGAAAAACTCAGATTCAACCTGCAGGATTCTCAATACAATATTTGGTTTTTCGATGTATGGAGTATCCATAGGATTAATAGCTGAAGTAGCTATTAAGGATTTTGATACCTGAGGTGGCTTTTTCTGGGCTAATTGAAGAGCAAATTCTTTGTTTGATGAATCATACTCTTTTTTACTATTTGCCTGTGAAGAAGAGGTAATTAATGATAAAGCAAGTTTATCATACTCGAGAGCCTGGGTTTTATAATCCTTTTTTTCTAATACTTCCTCCCAAGTTTGTGTTGGGGGTTTCTTAACATAAGAATCTATTGTTCTTCTTCCAGGCTTAACAGAAATGAGTCCCTGGGTTTGAGCGTCTTTTAGAGTGGATGACTCCAGTTTGGGGGTAGATGACCCAGATTTTGTTTGCGACCATGTCTGTCGGGTTCCTTGTGTTTGGGGAACTGACTAACTGGTTGATGCTCCTTATGTTTGGGGAGCTGTTTGTTGTTGCTGCAGCAATTGTTTAATGATCTCCACCAGATCTTCTTCAGAGATGGGGCTTTGTGCATCTTGATAGATGCTTAATTTATCTTCCTCTTGGAGGGGTTGTTTATCTTTCAAATCTTCACCAGGTTTTTTCTTTCTTGGCATTATCTGGAGAGAAGGAAAGGGTTTGTGGGTTAGTTTATTCTCAATCCTAAGGTCTACCCTGTAAAAACTCACAGGTAAGGACATCAGGGAGAGAATTAGAAGTGCCTTTGATAAATTCAATATCAAAATAAAAAACACTCAAAATAGCCTGCCATCGGGCAAAAATTTGTTTTGATGCAAGACTTTTAACATCTTTTTGTAAAACATCTTTTGCAGCTTTACAATCAATGCAAATTAGAAACTTTTAATTTAAAAGATTAGCTTGAAATTTTGAAACACACAAAACAATTGCTAAAATTTCTTTTTTGATTGTAGAATAATTTTATTGAGAAGAATTCCAATGTTTAGATGTAAAAGAAATGATTTGTTCTTTTCCATCTAAACGTTGTTTTAGAATACCTCCATATCCTAATTCAGAAGCATCAGTTTGAACAATTTTGAAAGCGGATGGGACAGGAAAGGTAAGACATGGAAGTTCTTTAACCTGTCGTTTAATTTGTTTAACGACTTCAGTATGAACCTCAGTCCAAGGAGAAGGATTTTTATTGAGACTTTGATGAAGAGGTTTAACAAAATTGCTAAGTTGAGGGATAAACTCAGCAACATAATTTAAACATCCCAAAAACCTTTGAAGTTGAGTTTTGTCAAGAATTTGATCAGGAAATTTATCTGCAAATTGAATTGCACGCTCAATGGGAGTTATGGTTCCTTGACAAATCCAATGTCCAAGGAAGCGAACTTTGGTTTGGAAGAGGCTAATTTTTAGTTTTGAAACCACTAAACCATTTGTTTCTACAATCCGAATGAATTTTGAAACATGTTTAAAATGATCATCTAAGGAATTGGAAAAGATTAAAACGTCATCAATATAGACAATAATATATTGACTTTGATCATTAAAGATCTCATTCATAATCTTTTGAAATTCAGAGGGAGCATTTTTCAGACCAAAAGGCATAACATTCTACTCATACTGCCCAAATGGAACAGTAAAAGCAGTTTTATACCTATCTTTTTCTGAAATTTGAATTTGCCAAAATCCAGACTTCATATCAAATTCTGAAAAGATTTTTGCAGAATGCAAATGCTTTAGTAAATCAGCCTTATTTGGGATTGGATACCGAATCCATTGCAAGGCTTCGTTTAGAGGTTTGTAATTGATGACAAGCCTTGGCGTTCCACGCTCAATTTCTGCATTTTTGTTAACGTAGAAAGCAGCACAAGACCACGGGCTACGACTCGGACGAATGAGCTTTTTGTCAAGAAGATCCTGAATTTCTTTTTTATGAGTTTCGAGAAGTTCCTGCGTCATTTGGATGGGCCTTGCTTTTGTAGGAATTCGTCTTTCAGAGAAATTTGGCTCATAAGGAAGATCAACTGAATGTTGTTTTCTATTCCAAAAGGCATTGGGCAAATCCACATAGATCGTTTGATGAATCTTATCCAAACAGGATTGGATTCGTTGTAGGACAATTGGTTGTTGTAGTTGTTGTTCAATTCTTTTGAAAGAGACTTCATCTTGGAGATAATTGATCTGGTTTTGTTTGAGAAAAAGAGGATTTAACTCTTTGAATTTAGGTTTTTCTGTAAAAGGAAAGAAAATGGTTTTTCCAAAATGTTGTTTTGAAATACCATTTGGTGTCAACTCACAAGGAATTAAAAGTGTTGCAAATGGAGCTCCAAGTATGATTTGTGTTCCCATGTCTTTCATGAGAATAAATGGAGTTTTTATTCGCAAGCTTTCGTTTTGAACAACAACATTAGAAAGCTTGTACTGGACAGAACATGGTGATTTTGTAACAGTATTGTATCTCTCTGTTGTTTTCGTAAAATATTTAGTGGGAACCAAGCCTTCTAAAATACAATTTGCCTGAGCTCCAGTATCAAACAATACAAATTGTTCTATAACAAAATCATTATTGATAATGATTTTTGCTCGTATATAGAACTTCTATAGGAAAACTCTTGAAATTACATTTAAAAAAGGTGTTTCTTGTCCAGGGTTATCATCCTCATTTTCATTTTCCAAAACTCGATCAATATTCTCATCAGAAGGATTTTGGGTTGGGGAAAGAAGATCTTGAATTTGCAATAGGACAGACTCATGAGTGTCCCGACTTTGTTTGAGAATTTGAATCTCAACCTTAAGCTTTTTTATCTCAGATTTGAGATCTTGAAGAGTAACTGGTTTAACAGAGTGTTTAAATCTGTCCAAGGTTTTGGTCAGATCATATTTGTTATGGAAAATTGAGAGTTTAGAAGAAGAAGGAACGGATGAGGACAAAGGTTGGGTGATAATATCTTTGAATTTTGAAAGATACATACCTCTGTCACCATCTGGAAGTTTACTTATAACATCTAAGAGTAAGTCTTGTTCCTTGGTGATAACATTTATTTGAGGAGAAGAAGGTGAAGAATCATCGGAATCATCAGATGTTGAATAAAAATCATCATCTTGGATTTGGTTTATGTCATCAGATTCTTCAGACTCTGAAGAGGTTTCAATCAGAAGATTGTTTATTTGCTGGAGGAGAGGTTCTTCAATCTGGATGTTTCTGATTTTTCTAGAAAGACGACAATATTTAGCATAATGACCAAGCTTACCACATTTGAAACAAGTTACTTTGTCACGTTTTGGAAAATCTTTGGGAAAATCATTCTTTGGTTTAGAACGAAAATTCTTTTTTGTATTTTCTTGGAGGAGTTTGGGTATCATCCTTTTGATAAAGACGCTTGTTATTATGAAAACGTTTATTTTTTGAAAAGGAGGGATTAAAACGAGAAGTTCTGTGAGATTTGGGCTTGGGTTTTTTGCAAGCAGGAAGACCAAATTGTTCACAGAATGAACCCAATTCTTTTCTGTTTATACTCTTTTCTTTGGCAAGCTGATGTTTTATTCCATCATCTTGACAAATTTTCAAAGCAGTTTTCTGAACATGAGAAATTAATTCTCCATATGTCAGGTTCTCGTAAGGTATATTGCCATCATAATGGTATCTAAGTTTATCTCTAACCTTATCACCAAAAGATTTTGGTAATCCAGCTAGAAACTTTTCTTTCCAAAAACCTTGATTGGCATCATCCCTTTGGAGTACCCGAGATAGGAAAGTATCTTTATACCATCTGAAATCAGACAAAGTCCAACATCGGATGTTAGAAAGAAGTTCAGAAGAGCGATCTCTCCAAATATTCGGATCGCCAACAAAATGTTTAATGATTGAAAAAGTAAGAGTATTAACAGAATCTGGAATAGGCTCACCATTGTGAAGAATAGGAGTCCCATCTGGTTCAGTTTTAACCGAAGAAATAATGTTTGATTTTTCGTCAGATGACAGATAATAATCCCACCAACCTTTAAGTTATCCAGTAAAACCGGAAACTAAAAGATTAGTTATCTCTGTATCTGAATAATCACTTGTTGTCTGGTAAGCAGTACTTACCATAGTCATTTGTTGAAGAATTTGAAGGATATTTGATTCACTCTGTCCATCAATATTCCATTCATAGATGTTGTTAGAGTTGAAAGATTTGAAAGTTTGATCTTGGCGTTCTTCAGTTAAAATATCTAAAGGGCTGGCCCTTGGATAATATAACTTTGAAGATTTTTGAAAAATAGGTGAAGAAATTTTTTTCCAATGTTGGTGGTTGATTTTAAAATCAGATTTTGAAGATTCAGAATCAGAAATTTTCTCAAAATTCATAACTTGTTTATCAGAAGAAGAAGAAAAAGGAGTATCAGGAACAACTCTTTGTTTTAATTGAGTAAGGGGAGTTTGAAGATCAGAAGCAACTTGATTTTGATGTTGCAAGCTTTGACCAAGTTGCTTCATAAGATTTGTGGTATTGTTTTTTCTCTGCAAGCTGGCCTTAATTCTTGGATCAAGTTGGAAAGGTTTGAACAAGGGTTTGGTTATGGATGGAGATTGAATTGTAGGAGTAGAAGAAATTTGTTGAGAAGGGGCTTTGACAATGTGATCTCCAATAATTTGAAGATACTGGTTGGTGTAATTGTTTTGTACCATAAGATTTTTGATGTCTTTTGGACAAACAGGGTCTTCTGAGTTTCTAGTTTTGAAAGGAGAGGCTATAGGAGGGTTTTGTCTACTGTCTACAATACCAGGAATTTGATACGACCTTTTTGGAGGAACTTCTGAAGAAATTGTTTGTCATTCAGATGTTTTCCATTCTCTTTTGGTCATATTTATTGTTTGGTCAAATGGATATTCTATTTCTTCTTGTAAAGCATAAGCTTCAAACCAAGTAAAAAATGGAATATTCACTTCATACTTTTCAAGGAAACTATAGAACTTTTCTTGGATCTGCTTTCGCATTAATCCTTTAAAATGTTCTAAAAACTAGTTTCTTTGCAAAGTATTTGATTCTGAGTAAAATTCCTTTTGCAAACTTTCTTTATCAATTTGAAATTTTTGTTCAAGAAAACCAATAGTTGGAGGTTCACCTAAATCCGTATAAGACAAAGAGTCAACCGAATTTTGATCATCCTCTCTTTGATAGTTTGCATGAGGAATTGTTCCAGAATTATCAATTCCATGAATTGAAACATTAGAAGGAGGATTAGGAGGTTGTTCATCCGCTGGTTGTGGAGGAACATATGGTTGTGAGGGTGGAGTTTGAACATGTGGTTGTGGTGGAGGTAAATGGATCATCGAAGGAAGGGACCGCTCAGAAAAACTGGAATTCCTTGGTAATTCAGAATTTGCAGATCTAAAATCTTCATATCTTGAAGACATAGATGAAGTAGAACTCCTAGGTCTGTCAAAACCAATTCTAACAGATCCCGATTGAGTTTGAGAAATTATACTGATTTGGGCTACAGATCCTGGAACAGCCTGGACAACTTTATCCATAATCCAGTCTTCAGGAAGGGTAACATCTTTCCACAAGATTGTTCGGGGAATTGTGATGTTTGTGTTTGAATAATCAGTGAGAAAGACAACAGTCTGACCGTTGTTAGGAAGATTTTTAACATTTGATACAGACGAGTTTGAGACCTTATACTGTACCCTATATATGAGAGTAACAGGTATAGATCCAGATTTCATGTTAAAACCATGAAGTTTAATATTGAGTTTGAGGACATCAAGAATGTTTTTATCTTTTAAATCAACCGTTTAATTTGGGTAACAGTTGAAATAAACAGGTCCATTGTGAAGTCCAAACTCGGCAGCAGCCAGAAGGGAATCTGCAAAATTGTAATGTCTTGCATCCCTGAGACAGACTAGGCCAGAAGCATTAAGACCTCGTCTAACAAGGGGTTTAAGAGCAACTTGTACACAATCGATGTGTAAAAAGTTGTAATCTGTTTTGTGTTTATGGATGGAACGTGGAGGGAGGAGGAAAAATTCCTCTTTCTCTGGTTGAATGGCTATGGATTCTTCGACAGTCTTGATCACATAATCAGACTTCTTCAACCATTGCCTTTTGTCAATAAAAACATCCTTGTTGTCAATGACAGGAAGAGTCCAATCATCAACAGTTTGGTTTATATTTTTGAAATGAATTTCTTCATCAAAAATATTATTTGTGGAAGAATATGCTTCATCATTGTTTATGGAGGGGTTTGAAGTAGAGAAAGAAGATGAAGAAGAAGAAGAAGGACGTCGAGAAAAAGAATGGAAAATGGAAGACATGAAACAAAATGTAATATGCAAAAAAATAAAGGTACAGAAAATAAATGCAATAAAGAGTACAAGAGTAACAACAAAACAGAAAATAACAGCGAAAGAAACAATAATCGTAAATCTCCCTTCAATTAGTATCATTACCGTTAGGTTCCATAGGGGTATATTAATTAAAAATTTACTGAGATTTACTGATCGAAATATTTGGTTGGATATTCAATAGAGTCCTTAGATCTAATGCTCCATTAAGACAGAAAGTAAAAATGATAACATGAAAGACCCTAAGCCAGCCGTAAGGCGGCACTATATGATAAATTTAGATTTCAGTAAAAATCTTATGCTTAAGATCTATACATATGAGAGCCTACAGCGTGGGGCAAATCGCCTGCCATCCATGGGACTTATAGCCTTAGACATCCCACTAAAAGAACTCAGCCATCATATGTAAGAAATCAAGCATAAAATTTTTTCTTGAAATTCTAGACTCTTTTTTTTTTTAAAAAAAGCTCTAGAACATAGATCTAAAGCATATCACTGAATATAGCAACAAAATATCAAGATAGGGTAAATCACAGTCCAGATCTAATTAATACATCTCTACTTCCCCTTCTGGCTCTGATACCAATCTCAAGAAAATAAGAGAGTTTTATGAGGTGATATTGGGTGATATAGGTGAACCTTATATATATATATATATAAGGTTTATCGTTTATCATGTCATTTGACATAAGGTTATGTTAAGTTACCTTAAAACTACATCGTTTTGGGTTTAGGGGAATTAATGAAGGGTGTTTTAGTATTTTTATTTTTGTATTTATTATATGAATGATCATTCATTAATTCCCCTAACCCAAAAACTACGTGATTTTGAGAGTTCATTAATTCCTCTAATCCCAAAACAACGTAGTTTTAAGGTGACTTGATATAGCCTTATGTCAAGTGACGTGACAAACGATAAGCCCATATATATATATACATCATTTTTTTTATTAGATTAAAGGTTTTCTCCTCAAAGCTTAGAGGGTAAAGGATATGATTCTCACCTTTCCAAACAAGTGTACTTTCCAGGATTCAAATTTGTGTTTACCTCATTATAATGAGGATGTGGCCCCTTACCAGTTTAACCAACAAGAACTTTGTTATTTTGTTATCTTACTAGAATTGTGAGAAAAGAGCAAGTTCATTTTCATGGGCTATATATTTGGGGCTTGAATGATTCGGCCTAGCCCATTTATTTTCTCATGATGAGTGCATACCTACAATAAGATATTGTGTACATTCCATAAAAAAATAGTGTACATTTGTAGACAAAGAGGTGGGGGATTTTATTATACATGGATTTGAAGGTGCAAAACGCCATACCAATCCCAAACAGGCTCGTTTCAAGAACCATAGAAGCTTTATTTCCGCACTTGCATATAAATTATATTTTAGCATAGAATAGGCGGCTGTGCAGAAGATATATAGTAACATTTTAAGAGGACCCGCGTAATCTTCTGAAATGATTCATTATAATTTTTAAAAATCTAAACATAAGTTATACAAATTGTATTTGTGCTTATGATAATCCATGCGTCAAATAATAATAATGGACCGGGAACTGTTGCTATATATGGAACAAATTACCCCTCAAATTTGTAGCATTTTCTCCGGTAAACTCACTAAGCTCAAACAATAACAACAACTAAAGAAGGAAATGATATACAATCACTGTAGGAGCTCTCCCATTAAGAACTAATGTAATTGACCTGGAGACGGGAAAAGCAAATGAGATACAACGGCGGAGGGCGAGCGTCGCATGGATATCATGGTGGACATATATCAGTAATTATTTTTCTCTTGTGTTTAACATAAAACATATTTATCTAATTTCATTAGATTAAAAAATTTAGTTAAGTTAATAAATATGATATATATTAAATCATGTCCTTATTAAGTTAGTTAATATGACTCCTAAATATAAGATATAGTTAACTTTTTTTTTTTTAGAAATTTAAAAAGCTGAATAAATTACTTAAAAGTATTTATATTTATCATTTTTATATCAAAATAATTTGTCTGACTTATAAACTAATATATAATCTAATAATATATACAATATATGCTATGATTAAGTTACTTACTTAGCTTATTTAATTTCTCCAAAAAAGCTAACTAGGTCCTATATTAAAGATTGGATGGAGTATTTTCTAAAACACTCCAATCATCTTCCTTAATTCTTTCTTTCCCCTTCTTACTTAACTATTGTTGAATGAGCATCAACAAGGCAAAATTAGAAAAAGATTGACGACAATAACAACAAAGCTTTATCCCACTAGATGGAGTTGGCTAGAAAAATATTGACACATGAAAAACATATATTATATTTAAGACCAAGATCAAATCTTCAAATAATACTATATTATGGACTGGAAACAATATAATACTATTTGGATAAATATTGTCCACGGGCAGGGAAGGATTATTCTAAAATGTTTAAAAGAAATTTAAATGAAAACAAACATTAAATTATAAATTTAAAAGACCAATTCATGAGTCAGCTCCTGAAATGATGAAAATGAGTCAGAATGAAATCACAAACACTGGCAAGTTTCAAGGAAAGTGAATTGGAGAAAACTTGATAGGGGACGACGAAGCTTCCCAGTCAACTCTAAATATTTAATTTGTTGTGACCCACCACGTCACCATTTCAAGCATTTTTACCTCTTTAGACCCAGCAAATGATTAATTAGTCTCATGGAACTTCTCTAAAATTAAGTCCCATAAATTACTACAATTTAAAATGGTGTGAGTCAAAGAGATCGAGCTGTAAATGTGTCTGCTTCATTAATTTTTTTCCTAAAAAAGTTACATGATATTTTAAATGAAATATATTAGGCAGGACCAAGTTTGGGGACAATAATGTCACAATCACATGAGTGAAGATAGACGAAGGAGAAACAATTGCTTATGAAGAAATTTCCTACTCATTAATCATGCCACCATATATAGCCCTCAAAATTATGGTGTCTGTGGACAAAAGCTAGACACGTCACAAGTTTGCCTCACCTTTCAACCCGTTCTATTTTGAGACATGTATGTACCTACTAAGGAAATGGTCTAATTATGAATATGAATATGAACACAGTTTCAAAAAATTAGGACCTTAATATAAAGAGACGGCTGATGAATACAAACATCTCTTATCACTTAAAAAAAAATAAATAATAAACACTAATAATTTTTCAGAGCCCTCTCATGTTCACCGGCTCTGAAAGATATTTAGAAACTGGACAAGAATATAGAAAGCATGAAGAGGAAGAAGGAAGAAAGATAAATGAATAGTTCCATTGTTGCTCAGAAGAATATTATTACAATGGTGTATATATAAATCAAAACACTACTATAACTATACTTGAAATTCATAATTACTATTATTTTCCACCAGAAGTTCCAACGGATCACTCATCTCTGCGATGATCCCTTGATTACTTATTTGTGAAGGTTCATCAAATTGAGGAAATTTGAGTACCTTGAACTTGACACAAATGACATAAATCCCAAAGAACACGAAGCTTAGTGATGCCAACATGAGAAAATACCTATCCAGGTGACTATTGTTTATAGAATCCTTGATCCAGCAATGAAAAGTTAACACAAACAATACGCTGAAGAAATTTCCAATGGCCAACAACATTTGAACACACGGTTCTACAAATTTTATCATTAACACAGGTACACAAAAAAAAAAAAAAAAAAGAAGGCCTCTACTCCATATTCTGCAAATCCTTGCATTAACCTTAGCAAAAAATACTGTGGAGTCAAAACCATGATGCTCAAAGACCTACTTCCATATAGTTCAACTAGCGAAACTGCGATACAACAAAGTACTGAACAAAACATGCCAACCGCGATTCACCAAGCCGGTTTCACCAGTTTTCTGATTGGATGTTGGATTGTTCTCACCGCGAAAGCAACCAAAGATTGGAGTGTATAGAAAACCATAATAGGAACAATGAAACCACCACCAACTTTATAAGGGTTCAAGTTTTGTGCTTGCAAAACAAAGTGTTACCACAAGCAAAAGTCAAGCTGAGGGGGAAGAAAGTGAAGGCTAAGGGTATTAGAAGATAAATGCTCTTCACGTCCCTCACTTGGTCCTCCGTACAAATAACCTCTTCATACCTCCCTTTATTACCTCATGTCACACCCCACCCGGATGTCAGCATTCTTTACCTTGATGTTACACTGCTTATACGCAGTTGTGTGGCAAAATAAAAAATGGTTCAATATACTGATATAAACTTATATTTTGATTACATAACTAGGGGTATCATACATACATCTACATTCATTTACAGGTAATGAAAATTAAAACCAACTAAACGTTGTCGTCCCTCAGTCCTTTAACTATCCTTTTGCTAGGCCGTCTTCAAGCAACACTCTCTCATTGAGTCTTGTGTAGCACATCTCCTCAGTGCTCACTTATCTATTGGTTGGTAGTGGAGGGTGAGATTTTGAGAAATCCTAGTAGTAGACAATACCAAATACATGCAAGATAAATGTTAATGTATGATATAATTGCCTTGTACAAGCTCATGTTAACATAATGATATTTTCGCATGCTCAATGCTTCATGTATCATACTTATGGCCATAGCATAATTATAAACAGAGCTTCAATCATTCAAACAAGCAAGCTAGCAATCATATATATACATATAAGCAATATTATCAAATTCATGCAAATAAGGTAAGTCCACTATTTTTAATGACTACTGTTCTTACTTGGGTTCCTCTTTCACCAACCTTTAGAGTTACTTGAAGTTACTTCCTTCACCTTATGGCCCTAAGGACATATTCATAACTTTAGAACTAGGGAAAATGAATGTTTAATCAAGTTTTCTTATCCTTACAACTTTTACCAAAACAATTATCCCTTTATGGTTATTCTCAGACTTATCTAAAATTAACCTTTTAATTTTTCTGGAACTTGGAAAAATCATAACTTGGTCTATACAACTCTAAATAGAGTTATTCTAGTTCCTACTTAAAGCTTAATAAGTATATTTTCATGTATTAAAACCCATTGAGATAATTTATGGCTGAGACAATCTCATAACTTTGAAAATTAAACACATCTTGAATCTGGAACTAGAATTTTTCAGATTTCTTGACCAATCTTTAAAAAATCATAATTTAGGTTTTAGACCTCAAATTAACATGATTTATGACTCACTTTAAAGCTTGAAAGGTCTACTTTACTCTGTTCAAATTTCACAGATAACCAAGGGCATTTACTTAATCAAAAGCTCTTTTGAAAATGACAGTTTCAGGTTAAAACGTATAACTCACATATTTCAGTGTTTAACTTCAAAAATCCATATCTAGAGTTCTAGGTGTCAAATTTATGTGCTTCAAAATCTATGATCTCCTTATTAAGTCTACTTTCTAGGAAAAGTGGTTTCAGAATTTTATCATATTCCAATTATTCCCAGACTTCAAAAACGTGAACATTGTCCAAATAGCTTTCCTGAATTGTGACTTATTTTCAAAAATCCATAACTCCTTATATACTTATTAAAATTAGGTGGTTGACCTATCAAATTATAGCTTAAGGAGTTTATTATATGCTTACAAACTTTTGTGGTCAGAGGAGGTCATCTACTTAGGTTTTTGTCCACCTGAAAATGTTCACTCCAGATTCATATCAAAAAATTTCAAGAATCATGATCCAACTTCCAAAAATTATATCTTGAGCTATAGACCTCCGTTTGATTAGAAGATGCATTAATAAATTAGATACAATTTGCAAAAGCATCCTGTACTTAGGATCTAGACTGCATAGGCCACTACAGGGGTTGGTCAGTATTAAATGAGGTTCTTGAGCTTACCTTCCAAGACAGATTCTTGATTATGATGTCAAAGCATTGAAGGATGCCTTTCCATGTCCATGAGGAATTGTAAGGTTTCTTTACTATGGCTTCACTATTTAAATCAAAGTATTTTACCTTTAAGATAGATGATAACAAAGATTTAGGTGGAGCTGCCATGATTCTCCAAATTTGTTTTTCCAAGAAAGCCTAATTAACCTGTGCTATGCTACGTAAACCCAATCCACCCTCAGATATTGGTTTAAAGAGATTATTCTAATTGGAAAGATGAATTCTTTTCTTGTCACCATTCGATCCCCAGAAAAAATTGATGCATCTTGAGTCAACTTTATCGCAAACGTATTGAGGAAGCTTAACACATGAATGGATCGGTAGGTTGGCTCCATTAAGGTTTACTTTGATAAGCATTGACCATGATGCTTGAGATAGCAATCTTGCTTTCCATGCAGCAGTCCGTCTTTCTATTAATTCAATACCTGAGAATAAATCTGAAATTTACTTCTTCCAGGATGCACCCAAGTTCCTAGATATTTACCCAATTGGTCAGTGAAGCTCACTCCAAAGAATTGAGAGTAATGTAATTTTAAAGAGGGAGAAATATTAGGGCTGAAAATTATGGAAGACTTTGAGAAATTTATATGTTGACCAGACTGCATAATATGGATATCCGAAGAGGCTTTCATAGAGTTAATGCTTTGATCAGAGCACTGGAAGAAGAAAACTGAATCATCAGCACAAAAGGTTCAGCACCATTGCAAAATTTTATCCCTTTTATGCTGCCAATTGTCTCGAAGGAGCTAAGTAAGCAAGATAACATATTGGCTGAAAGTATGTAGAGGTAAGGAGATGGAATGTGAGATCTGACCATTGTTAATAACTTGATAATGTACTATTGTAATACATTGCATGATGAGAGCAATCCATTTATCCGGAAAGTTCATTCTTTTTAATACTGCATAAATGAACTCCCGAGATAATGTGGCAAAAGCTTTTGCAAAGTCAACCCTGAAAGCTGCCAACTTCTTTTTCCTATTGTGGCACTGTGAACTTGATGCATCAGGTCTGAGTCTAACATTATATTATCAGATATAATTCTTCCTTTCAAGAAAGCACATTGGTTAGGTGCAATGTAGTTGGGCAGAATAGCCTTCATTCTCAAACACAAGAGTTTTGATATAATCTTGTAATTAACATTGCAAAGACTGACTGGTCTCAAGTCATTGAAGGTCTGAACAGAGTCTCCCTTTGGGATCAGAATGATGTTGGTTTCGTTGTGAGCCTTCAGTAAGAATTCAGACTCCCAAAAGGAATGCAGCATACTAGTCAAGTCTTGTTTAACAAGATCCCAATACTTCTGGAAAAAAGTGCATGCAAACCATCTGGTCCTTATGCACTATATTTTGTTAAAGAAAAAACAGCAGCTTGAATCTTACCCTCCACAAAATCTTTTGATAAAGAAAAAATAGCCGCTTGAATCTTACCGTTTATAAAAGGGTTAAGAAAATATTGGAAATCAGAATATGATAATGTAAGAATGTTGATTGAATTCAAACCAGCAGAGATTTGGCTAACAGAAGAGATTTCATCATATCTGTAAATCTATCGAAAATGTGAAAAAGCCATATCTGAGATTTCACTTTCATTGCTAGTCCGTGAATCATCATTATTCCTCTTTAAGCTTGCAATTCAATTTTGTCTCTTCCTTCTAAAACAGATGCATGAAAAAACTTTAATATTTCTTTCACCCTCTGAGATCCATCTGAGCTTAGCTCTTTGAGCCCACTAACTATTCTCACATTCTTTGTTACACCCCTACCAGCCTTGTCTTCTCGGGTGGCGGATAGAGGAATCCCTTACTTATTTCTTACCTTACCTTTAATTATTCCATGTTAACATTTATCAGAGTGTTACGCAATAGAGCATAGGATCGGTTTGGATAAATATGTAATACTAGTAAAAATGTGGAAAGTACAGAGAAAATTATCCCCAGAGGGTTAGGGTACAGTGATCCAAAATAAACACTAGGCAATAAGTAAAATATATAGTCATTCAAAGCAAATATATAGTCATTCAGAAATCAGTAAAATTTTTCTGGTGTCCAAATGTCTCACCGGATATGATCTTGCTCTAGACAAAGCAAATATACTTTATTTTCATCACTTATATAAACTCTCCTCTTATTTTCAAGAAATTCGCCGTTAATTTAGAAATTCTAGAAATTTAGAAATTCTTGAAATTATGCTTTAACTTCAAAAATTCATAATTAAATCTAAACACATCCGATTAACACAATTCCAGCGATCATTGAATCCTTGATATGTCTTGTTTTTATTAAAAATACTTTCAGAGGCCACAACAACTCGTATCTTTTTCCTGTGTGAAAAGCCTATTCACTGGTCAGAGGCAAAACTCAGTTTGTGGGCTAATTTTCAAAAATTCATTTTTCCTAGTAGGTATCTCGAACAATTACAAAATTATATACCAAATTGAAGCCCAAGATATCTACTTTAAGCCTGTAAACTTTCGTGGCCACCAGACATTCTTTACTATTATAAAACCATTTTCTAACCCCAACTGCCCAGAATTTACAAAAGTTGGCAGATTTTCTTAACTCTTGCAATTTAGGGTTTTAAGTTCCAAAATCATGTTTACCACTTGTTCCCCCATAAAATTTCATCTTAAACTCACTGGCATCATTAAAAACATAGAAAACACATCATAATCTCATGTACAAACTTGCTGGCCAGAGATCATAACTCATGAAAAACAATAGTATAGTAATTTTCACTTTTGCTTCATATTTGTTCATCTTTTGGTTTTATCTTCTCTTTAACACCATTATCTTAACTTTAATCACTTGATAACCTCTTTTTAGGGATTAGGGCAGAGCTTCACTTTGGGAAAACATTATTATCTTAATCAGCCATCATCACAAAATCACCCAAAATTCAGAATACAGAGTCACAAGAAACTAGGTTAGTGACTTACTCTCTTGTGGCTTGGTTTTCTCTGAATTTCTTCCTCCTTGTGCCTCTTATATGGTCTCAGCCTAGGCTCCAACAATAGCATACAGAAATTGTTCATGATAACTTGAAGGATATTCATGAAGATTGAAGAAGACAGAAGGCTAACTTGACAAAATCTTGAACCAACTTACCTTAATCTCCCACTTGTGTGCCTTCTTCTTCTCTCTATAAATGAACTCACTCTTCACTCTCTTTCTTTTTCTTGTGCACGAATGAGGCAGCCCAAAAAAGAGAAAGAATGGGTTTTTAAAATGCTCAACTAACCCTACTTGCCCTCCAAGTATAGCTTGGCTTGCTCAAGAAGTCACTTTCTCTTGATTCCTCTACAAGCTTCTAGATACTTGGCTTGACTCTTACAATTCCCTTTTTACTTTATATTTGGCTGAAAACCACCATTGGCTTGTGGGGGAAGATTTTGGTCTTAAATAATGGTTAGAAACCATGTAAAAATATCCCCAATGTCATATTACCAAATTACCCTTACATTTTCTTCACTTTTCATGGGTTTTCATCTCCAAACTTAAACTTTTCCTTGGCTCTTTAAATATGCATGAATTTGACTCATATTTAGGAACAATTATAAGCTTCCTTAAGTGTCCCTTAATTAACTTCCATCTAAAGCTTCTTCTTAATTAATTCCCAAGAAAGCATGTATCTTATTCAAGACTCTTCTCTTTGATCTTTGGCTTCCTTCATAAGCCATTTGACTTGTCTTCTTTCTTGACTTCTCTTTAGATTTATAGAAGCATATTGACTTGTTCCATAAGCTTTATCTTCTCTTCCCTCTTGAAATTTGAGGTCCTTGGGGTATTTTAGGGAAATAATGTGCCTTCAAGAACACTCTTGGCCTCTTGGATTTATGAGGATGATGTCATACAGATGACATAAGCATGACTTAATTTATTTTCAAATCACATCGGCTTCTCAAATAAGCTTTTTGTCTTCATCATGAATCAATCTTCTTGAGCAAGCTTCTTGAATATCTTCCTATGTAAGCTTCTCGATTATTCATGTGACGAGCGTCTTGAATACTTTTCCCTTCTTATTTCCTCAAAAACGCAGGGATCCCTTTTCAATCTAATAAATGTCATGTGCATATCTATTCTAGCACATTTTTGCTCAGCTAATTGTTTCATACCTTAGGACATAGCTAAATGACATTTTTTATCAACCGATTAACACCGTATAAATGTGTTGTGCCCTTCTGCACTGACATTTTAATTTCTATGGCCCTTGAGCTCTTGGTCAAAATACTCATGCAAAAGGGAGTGTAAAATGTCTTAAAATATGTCAAGAAGGCACTTAAAAATCCCCAAGTGAAATGACCAAAGTGCCCTTACAAAATATCCTCTTAACTGGGCTTATTTTGTAAGTTTTGTTGACTTTTCTCCCCCCCTATTTTGCACAAATTTGAGGCTTATTAAAGAAGCTTATGACTCATCTTTATGACATAAACACATGCTTATATGTCTTTCATAACAATTGACTAAATTGCTCTTTCATTCATTTCCTATCACATAGCTTCTTCCATAAACTTTTTGACTTTTTTCTTCATAGCTTTCTTCACAAGCTAATTTTTCAAACAAGCTTCTAGACTTATAATTTAATAAATTCATCATTCTCTTTTTCCTTCTTTATTATTTCAAAAATCATAATATTCATAGAATATCCATGTTTCATTTTTGGGTAAAGGTGTAAAAATACACATGTGTTTTGCCCTCAGGAGCGCCCAACACCACGTGCTTTTTTTAGGTGCAAAAATACACATGTGGTTAGAAAATAGGTGCAAAAGTCACATTTCTGTTAAAACCAAAAACGTTGACCGTTAAAAACAAACATTTTGACTGACGGAGCTGACTTGGCATATATATTTACCATCTAAAAAAGAAAAAGGAAAAAAAAAAACTGAACACCTGTTCATCGTCCCATCTCTCCCTCGGACTCAACAAACCCCCCTCAGATCTCTATTTTCTGGCGAACCTCCTCCAATGGGCTCATCTCCGCTGCCACTCTCTCGACATTCCAAGCAAGCTCATCAACGTCACTTGTTCATCGTCCAAACTCCTTCCTCTCGTTCAACTCTTGGCGTTGTAGGCGCAACTTCCTCCCTTCATATCTTAAACCTCTGGCGACGTTGCAGTGAAGAAGAGATTGAGAGAGAGAATGAGAAACCTTTAAAAGTCAAGACCAACTCCATTTTGCAATCGATTATCTTACACGAGGTTACTTTATGTCATTGTCTTGCTCTGTTTTATTGGTTTAAAACAGAGCACGCTTAGCACCACTGCAAAGGCTTTAATCTGTATATAATTCACTGCAGTATTCTAAATATGAATACTACACAAAAATTCAAATTCAAATAAAAAAGAAAAAAAAAGGGAGAAGTCTTTGTTTCTTAAAAGCAAAAGCTTCAAGTAAGCTAAAGGTCATAATGGTGTGATAAAAGAAGGGAGGAATTCATGAAATTCAAGTAAGAAGTTAAAGATGAACCTGCATAAGGTGACAGTGAAAACTGCTTCAACCAGTATCCCTCGGCCACTATGAAGTGGAAAGAATCATAGAACTTAAGCGTAAATTTTGACATTTCACAGAGATGTAAACAAGTATGGAGAGAGACTGGTGAGGGACCGCAACAAGGAAAAGATAATTTACGATAAGCATGTTTTATTTATGTCAAATACTTGCTGGTTGCTACTCTTAGAAAAAGGAGAGAGAATTCTATTCAACGTATGGAGGAAATACTACAATCTCTTTCTTCAAGAGAATTTTCCTTGAACTGATGCCTTACAAATCTCAAACAATAATAAAATTTTCATATCTTTAAGTTCGAATTGTTTATTCAAAAGAAGAATAAAATTGAAGTTAAGAGGTTGACACTACTTTAATTTATTTTGTTGCAATACTTAACAAAAATTCAAACTCTTCACAAAAAAACTTGTGTGGGTGTGATTTGTTTACCCCCATTTGATCCTTATTCTTCTTTATTCAGTTGAAATGTTGTTCTCCCTTGTTCACTGCAAACCACAGGAGGAGAAATTCTTTCTACTTTCTAAGCGTTCAAATCCAAAAATACGTAATCATGTTGAACATTTCGATGTGATAAAACTTAAAGAGTGAGTGGGTGACCGTACGATTTCAGTGTTAAATCATGTTATCTTCGCGCTTCACCCATCTCTCTCAAAATGAAAGAAGAAAATAATGGAAGTATTGTTCATAGTCATAGGCCAAACACTGCCTCATCAAGTACTATGTTGCATGCAATTTTTTTCCAGGTCAATCGCTGGCATACACTGAAGTGAAAGTTGAATTAGCTTCAAATAAGCTCACGTTTCTCGATGTGTTACAAAAAAGATAACTCATTAAGAACTTAACCATCGGTAACGTTTTTAAATAAACTTTTAAGAAAGAAACAGTACTACTAGTTTACCCAGAACTCTTCCAGTTCGCTACAAAATCAGTCAGATATCGAGGACAAGGATGGGGTATATTATTCTAAACGAGGACCAATCGCTAAGCGTGCTCTGTTTTAAACCAATAAAACAGAGCAAGACACATGACATAAAGTAGCCTCGTGTAAGATAATCGATCGCAAAATGGAGTTGGTTGTTGAATTTTAAAGGTTTCTCATTCTCTCTCTCAATCTCTTCTTTGCTGCAACTGTAATACCCCAAATTAACAATTATCATAAATGCAATTAGGGAATTTATAGGATCCAAAGGAAGCAAGGAAAATTAGGAAAACACATTAAACAAATAGGGAAGCATAATAGGAATTAGTAGACCCTTGAATTTTCACTAAACAAAATGATTATGTAAATTTTTATAATTAATCAAGGGATTAAATAAAGAAGACATAAATCTTAAAATTCATAATTAAATAAGAAACTATATTTTCTAAGACCCTAGAATTAATACCTATCCCATATTTATTCACAAAATGCCGTAATAAATTACCAAGGCACTTGAACAAATAAAAGACTAATTACCAACATTTAATAGGCAATTAATTAATACTAAAGGAAGGGTTAATTAATTATTTAGAATCACTAATTAGAGGGATGATTGGCTAATTAAAAGTAAAGAACCAACAAGGCTTGAGATTAACACTAAAAGAATTGTTAAGCAATCATAAATCATCCCATGAACCAATAAACAACAACCAAGTGATAATTAAGCTTAGGATTAACATGTTAATCAAATGCTAATTAAGGGTTGAAAAGTCAACAATTTCAACTATGATCTAAAGGCTAAGAATTCATCTTATAAAGCTTATCCAAAGGCCCTAATTACTCCTAATAAAGCTTAATCCATGTGAAGTAAGAATAACCAATCACATAACTTTCTCTAATACTTGGTATAAAGAAAACAAAAAATATATATATAATAAAAGGGGGAGGGGCTGCGTTTTTTTAAAGGAAAGGGAAGGGATTTTGTTCCATGAATCAACACACACTTACAATATGAATCACCACCCTAAAGGATGAGTCATGAACCTAGTATGAATGAATCACTAATCTAACAAACATGAATCACCACTCTAACCAATGAATCACCAATCTAAACTTGCATGAGTCACACACCTACATGGTGAATCACAACCCTAATTAGATAAGATGATGTAAGGGATGATGGAAGAAGGTGATGTAAGGAAGTAGAGGTGGACCAATGAGATAAAAGATAATTAGAATAACTAAATTGGGTTATAAAAATAATTTTAGATAAAAACTAATAAAACCTATACAAATTAAATCATATCTTGAAATCCTTGAACTAAGTATGAAAACCAAGTTGAGATTCATAACAAGCATAAATCAAGCATGAAGACAAGTATAACCAAAGCCATTTTCATGATTGTTTGAGAAATAGAAACAATAAGAAAGATAGGCAAAATTGGTCTCAAAATGAAGCTAAAAATTCCTAGAGTTCAAAACCAATGAGTAATTGAGCAAACAACTTCATTAGACTACCTAAACACATTCTTTTCTATGGATTCTAATTAGTAGAAAGCAAGCCAAATCCTTTGGATAATGGACATAAATGGTGGAAGAGGATAATGTACTAGGGTAATGACTCATGTAGGTGACTCAAAAGCAATTTGAAGGGTTAGGATTTGTGCTCCAAAATACCCTAAATCCAAGGGTCAAGAATTGCCAAGAGGGAGTTTCAATTAATTACAACTTTGCCCAACCCTTCTACTATAAATAGGGGCTTTGGCTCTTCACAAAACTCACACCAAAACCAAGCAATCTGAATATTAGTGAGAGTGGGAGAAGCTTGAAGGAGTTCAAGAAGAGGTAAGCAAAGTCTTTAGTTTCTAGTTTTTAAATTCTTAGTTATAAGTAGCTTAGATCTTAAATAGTTTAGAATAATTGTAAATTCATGTTTTTATGGTTAAAATTAGCTTTATTTCGAAAAAATAATGAAGGAAGAGTTTTAGCAAAATTTCCAGAAGAGAAACACCGAAGTAACGAAGTTCTGGCGAAATTTCATCGGTTCTAGAATTTCTGAACCAGTCACGAAAATACTATTATTTTATGCTGAAATCATGGTTGAAAAATTATGGAAAAATTCATGGTTAAATTAGACATATAGGGCTTTTTAAATATGTAAAGAACATGTCCAAATGATTTCTTTACAGGGAGATAAAAATTCCCAAAGTTAGGACTACGAATTTCTGGAAAATTCTGGACAGAGGTTCAAAACTAAAAACCTGGGAATGAACCGTGGAATCTGGGAAAATTCTGATTTTTTTTCTTGAAACTAGAAATCCTAAGGATTCTGAGGAATTTTACGGATCCTCATTTCGATTTTTCTAGAATTAGTTATGATTTTTCAAAGTTAGGCGAAATTCTGCCCAGATTTAAGGACCAGCGTTTTTCTCAAATAATAAAGGGAAATAATGAATTATGAAATCCACCAAGGGTAAGGAAGTCATTTGTGGCTAGGATATCTATTGGGATATTGGTTGCAAATTAATAAATGAAATATTACCTCATAGGAAATCTGTGATCGCTGCGCAACCGACGACGTACCGTGACCACCGATAAAGGTACGGACGCGTACTGTAACACTAACTCTGATGCTTATTGTACACTTGTATGTGGTAGATATGCTCATAGACTGTGACTCTGCTTGAGAATTATTTGTATATATATGGGTTACAGTCTTGGTAATGCCGTTTGAGTTTTCCTAGCGCGCTGAGGACACGATAGGCCGTCGTGGCACTAGTGAAGAGTGCAGACTGGATTGATGTGAACATGTGATGATTGTATTGATATGTGGTTATGCTATACTGTCATGAAATACCTGTCATATATAACTGTTCATAAGCATGAGGTTAACCGTTACCTGAGGTTCAATGGTAATTGAATCTCAGCTCTTACTATAGCCTCAGGTTCTGGCAGAGGCGGAGTTGCTGACAAGGGTAAGCAGCCCGCTTGAGGACTCGAACGGAGGATGGACCATCTGACATTGTTTTTGTCATTTCAGTTTAATTTTGAATACTTGAATATTCGGATGACTGTATTAGTATCAGACACACCAACAATGGATGTTTATCAGTTACTCGTTTTGTTTTAAAAGGAAAATCTCTTCCGATGTCACTCTGATCATTTCTTCAAAGCTCTGATAATCCCATTTGAAAACCACATTTAAAAAGACGGGATGTTACAGCAACGTCGCCAGAGGTTTAAGATATGCATGGAGGAAGTTGCGCCTGCAACGCCGAGAGTTGAACGAGAGGAAGGAGTTTGGACGATGAACAAGTGACATTGATGAGCTTGCTTGGAACATTGAGAGAGTGGGTTGCGGAGATGGGACGATGAACGTGCTCGGGTGTTCAGTTTTTTTTTCTCTCTTTTTCAGATGGTAAATATATATGCCAAGTCAGCTCCGTTAGTCAAAATGTTTGTTTTTAACGGTCAACGTTTTTGTTTTAACAGAAGTGTGACTTTTGCACCTATTTTCTAACCACATATATTTTTGCACCTAAAAAAGCACGTGGTGTTGGGCGCTCTTGAAGACAAAGCACATGTATATTTTTGCACCTTTACCCTTCATTTTTTAGTAATCTCATATATCATTTCCAAATTTTAATATCACACCTCTTGAATTGGATCTAGTCGTCTGTCTAATATAGACTTATCTTTAAGTTTTTAAGTCCAAAATTCAGGATATGACATTCTTATAGAAACTCTAGTCAATTCTTTGCAGCTAAAAATTTGTATCAAAATCAGCATATGGGGAGGAAGATAATGTAACCGAACTTGAAATTCCATTTAGAACAATTTCTGCCTCTTTCATTCTGAATGATAAATTTTCAACATTTTCCTTAGTCCACCCAACCAGAGAAGAAAGGATTATTGAGAGTTTATAACTGACTTTAAAAACAGGAGAACCCTTCCAAAATGCTTCAAATTTCCTATGATAAGAAACTTTTTTTGTCTCCTCAATTGAAACAACAATTTGGCTATGGTAAGATGATGCTTTGTTCAAAGTTTCCAAAAATGCAGAAGGGAAATTCGATAACCATTGGAAGTTAACGAAAGCCCTATCTATTCTTTCAAGCACCAAATCATCAGTTCCCTTTATGTTGTTTGTCCAACTGAATTCTGGACCTTTTTGAAAAAGAGGAACTAGATTATAGTCATCAATACACTTTTTGAAAGCTTCCATGCCACAATTCTCCCCTTGACAATTTAATTTATCAGAAGTATGAAGAATCTGGTTGAAATCACCAACAATAATCCAAGGATGAGACATATTCTGCAAGGTGTCGACTAGCCACTGCCATAACCAATGTCTCATTGAGGGTACGGGAGGTCCATAAATAAAGGAGACAAAGTAAAATGAGCTTGCATTCTTTTCATTAATCACGTCGTGAATAACATAATTAGAAACAGAGAATTTGTACAGAAAAGCAAGACTTCCAAGCAACCAAAGTTCCACTCCCTCTTCTTACAGCATCATCTGTTCCACAATATTCATTATATCCCAAATTGAAAAGCCTGGTATAGACGACATCTAAACTTGTTTTATTTTCTGATACAAAGACAAAATCAGGGTGGCGCTGATTAACTAGCCGCCTACACCTTTGAATTGCTGTAGTTTTACGAAATCCAGTGCAATTCCAACACAGGAACTTCAAGGCGTATTGGGAAGCTTTCCTTGGGCCGCTTCCTAGCCATTTTGATAGAATTGTGAGCCATAAAAGAAATATGATCTTAAACAGTTGAAAACATATGAATTTTCATAGGATCCGGAGAGAATATAGTTGAAAATATGTATTATATTAAGTACGGAAAAGAATATAAATGAAATAAATTAGGCAGGCCCAAGTTCGGGGACAATGTCCCAATCACACCAGTAAATAATGAAAGTATGTTGATGGAAAGATCGATAGGAAATTTCGCCAACCTTCATAATTATGTTATATGTGGACTAAAGCTTGACACGTCACAAGTTAGCCTCCCATTTAATGATTGGGCTTGACCAGTTCTATTGAGATATGTGCTTAAGAAAATGGTCACTTCACCACCGCGCAGAGATCCGGCATTTGATATTGATCACAGGGATTAGCACCTAATTACTTACAAGTGTAATGAGATTTTAACTATTTAAATTTGGGAAAAACACTCCTCATGTTGTAGGAGAAGTGTTTTCTCATGTCACACACACATAAAATGGTGGAACCTATATATATATATATATAATATATATATATATATGGGTCCTACTATTTCATGTGTGTGTAGGAATCTTCTTCTTCTCATACAATATGAGAAGTTTAAACCCATTTAAATTTATTCTGAATGATTTAAATTTATTGTTTTAAATTTTTTAAATGATAAATTCATTTTTATAAGATAGTTATAAGAAAATATTTATTTTAAATTTTACATATATTAAAATAAAAATTTAATTAAAATATAAAAATTAAATTAAATTATATCTGGACCATCCAAAATTATTCTAACTGTGTAAATGGGTGATGAGCACGCTTATGATTATCAAAATGATGATCACAAAATGTGCTTCCCACAGTGTACAGGGAGACACGCAGGGGATCGGAGAGAGGGGGATATTTTACTAAACAATTTACTTACCATTCTTGAATCTTGAGAACCCTCTCATGATCACGCACAATTAGGTTTTCGACAGCCTGTCAAAGATATTTAGAAATCGGAAACAAAAGTAAATAGCATGAAGAGGAAGAAAGAAGAAAGAGGGGTGAATGAATAGTTCCTTTATTTCTCAGTAGAATATTACAATGGAATATATATAGCATCCAAACACAACTAACTATGCTTGAAAATAACTTCACAACTGAATTGATAACACAACTAACTACAAATATTATCCACCAGAAGTTCCAACGGATCACTCACCTTCCATAGTGCCTTGGTTAGTTTGTGAAGGTTCATCAAATTGGGGTAATTTGAATAACTTGAACTTGACACAAACATACATAAGCCCCAAAGAACACGAAGCTTAGTGATGCCAACATGAGAAAATATCTATCCAGGTGACTATGGTTTACGGAATCCTTGATCCAGCTATGAAAAATTAATACAAGCAGTACGCTGGAGAAATTTCCTATCGCCAACAGAATTTGAATGCCCGGTTGTACAAATTTTATCATTGAGTCAGGCACCCAAATACGCAGAAATGCCTTTACTCCATAGTCTGCAAACCCTCGCATTAGCCCGAGCAGGAAATACTGTGGAGTCAAAACTATGATGTTTAAGGGAATGATACGTTTCGGGTTGTCTTTAAAAGGCTTGATCAGATGCAGCCTACGTTGTTCCACTAGCGAAGCCGCAATACAACAAAGTCCTGAACAAAACATCCCAACAGCAATTCTCCAAGTTGGTTTCACCAATTTTCTGATTGGTAGGACGCTTCTCACCACAGAAGCAACAAAAGATTGGAGCACAACGAAAAACACAACAGGAACATGGAAGCCACCAACTTTAGGGTTCAAGTTTTGTGTTTGCAGAACAAAGTAAGTTTTACCAGAAGCAAAAGTCAAGCTGTAGGCGAAAAAAGTGAAGGCCAATGGTATTACAATATAAAGGCTCTTCACGTCCCTCACTTGCTCAGCCGTACAAAACTCTTCGTATTTCTCTTTAACTTCAGCCTCATCGAAATTGTCATTGTTCCTAATTATAGCGGCCTCGTCCAAGAACAAGAAATAGAATGATGCATCACGTGGCAACACGTGAACCTCACCATTTTCTCTCCTATAAAAGGGATCTTCCATATCATTATTTGAACCTTCATTGTGACCCTCATCATTTTCTCTCCTATGAATGGTAGTATTTGGAGGGATTCCTCTGGATTTTAATTCTTCTGACTCATTTGAACCTTGATGAGTTTTATTACGAGAGTAATAACCCTCTTTTGAAGATGTATATGGCAATCTACGGTTCTGAATAGCTGCCATTAAAACCCTATAAATGGTGGTAAGAGGGCTTCCTATCGACCTTACATTAAGGTAGTAGCAGAAACTCCCACAGAAGAATAACAAATGCGTACATCCCATTACAAGTGACGAAACTATGAACTTTTCTGACCACTCATCTATTGCGCCTAACCAAAAGACGGCTATTAAAGCCCCAGTAAAGTAAGCAGTAACACTCCAAAGATTGTTGCTATTTCCTGGTGATTCCTTATTATATTCTCTTTTGTTATTTTGGGTACATTTTCCCCTTAACTTTTCACTTAGCTGATAGTCAAAAAATTCTCTTAGAGGCACTTCCCCAGTTTTAATTTGCCTAACGCAATAAGTACTGTTGCTAAAATCAACCAGGTGCGAAGCCATGGGAGCATCAAACCCTGTAATTAACAAAACTCTTTTTATTTAACCAAAAAAAATAAATAAATAACTAACAGATCCTAAGTTAAGACACGTGGTTCTTATTATCTGAGCCTAAAAACACACAAAAACAGACACAGCTCGGAAGATGTGTTTTAATTTGTAACTGAATGCGAGAATTCTTAATTTTATGTTGCGTTCCAAGAATGAATAATATATATCAGTTTCACTCAAGGTTACAAGACCCGAACCAGTGTTTAAACCAGTCAAGAGTCAATGGGTAATCTTGGAGTCAGCATGGGTTAGACCCGTGAGAAATAAAAAAAATTGGAAAAAAAATTTAAATTCTAATCATACCATCTAAATACTAAATATCAATTCAGTACCTTAAGTGAGTGTTTGGGTAACACCCAAACCACGGCTTCAAAAGTCATTTTCCGCAAGCTGAGACAAAACTCTTCTCATATGCTTATCTCGTAAATTATAAAAACTATTTTTCAAAAGTTAATTCAAACACAAAGTGCTCTAATAAAATAATTATATACTTATCGAATTTTTTTTACAATTTATTTGACATATTGACATTATAGCATCAATCTACTATCCAATAACATCCTAATCAGTGATGACTAAATATTATTCCCAGTCAAGTGATAACAAAATATTCCTACTTACAATCCTTTAATGACTTAACTTATAGTCATTAACATTAAAATCATCATTAACTTTGAACAATATTGCCGTCTACAATTTATACCCTACAATAAATCATGTTAGAAAAGTTTCTAAAATGGCAACTTGGGCAATCCAGCAACTCATTGGGCTACCCGAGTTGATTCCGGGTTGCCTTAGGTCACCATTATATCGAGTTAGGGACGTGGCCGGTCGCCAGATTCCAGGAAGAAAGGTTTTAAACTATACATAGAAGTAACTCTTACATATATAAGAGCATCGATTTGAGTATGTTTAGAAAATAAGCTGAAAAATAAAAGATAGTTTACCATAGTATAGGCGACGGTGCAGAAGCTAATGACACTGAAAGGACCTGTGTAAGCTTCTGATATGCGAGTAACACCAAATTTGAATACAGCTGATACAAAATCTAGCATGTTCTTTAGCACAACGGCTTTCTTTAGGCTCAAATGAACATCAACTGTAAGAAAATCCATCAAAATGTCCACCACTGTCTTTTGTACCAAGGCATAGCTTAAAACCAAACCTGAAAGGCTGAATCATAAATATCACCAGAGGAAGCTAGAAGTTAGGTAGTTGTTGATGCATGAATTGAATCACGTCAAAACAATTCGATAGAAGTAAAAATAGCTAGCTAGCTAGCTCATTATACATACATACCAAAAATGAAGAGGACAGTTTTGGAGAGGACAAAGCCATTGTGGAGGAAGTGGAAAAAGCGTCTCCTGAAACTAGTAGTCTGCTTCATTGATTCCCCCCCCCCCCCCCCCTTCCTATTTTGGAGATTGATAAGCGAAGAAAAAGAAAGTGCCATAACGTGCATTAACAATAATTCAAGTTAGCGTGTGGGCCACTCATCCTACTGCAGTGGAACCAGTTTTCCTGTCTATCCAATGGATAGGTTGGGGGAGATTGTCTCATCTGGGTTGTCCAAATGAGATTTAGACGGTCCAAATTTAATTTTGTTTATTTGATGATTTTTAAATTAAAAATCATTTTTTAAAAAATATTAGTTGAGAAATTATTTTTATTTTAGATTTTTTATCCATCAAAATAATCTTTTTTAAAGAAAAAATATATAAAAAATAAATCTAAACCGTCCAAATCTTATCTACCCAAATGAGACAAGTTCCCAATAGACAGGGAGACCGGTTCCTGCAAGTTGCTTCTGTATACTGCCGCAAATCCTATATTGTAGTGAGGAGTAATAATTATACGTGCATGTATCGTACGTCGTCGCTTCAAGTTCGCGTGTGGACCACTCAATACTCATGCTTTGAATTTTCTCAACACTTCACTATTTTTTCCCTATTTATTTTAAATTTTAAAATCCTAAACATAAGGTATAAGACATGTTGGTCCATCTCTTTACCTTCTGAATTTGTATGGATAGAACAAGAGAGAGAGCGTGTGTTGCCGGGGAAAAATTATTCTTAAATATCTAAGAGAAATTTAAACGAAAAAATATTAAAATATAAATGTAAGAAAGTGGTGCAATTATAACAAAATAAAAATACCAGCAGTGGTTATCAGTGGCGGAACTTGGAGGAAAAGTTTGGGGGGTCAAATAGTAGGCTGCCCCCAAATTTTTTTTAAGGAAAGTTTTAAATTCATTAAAAATGAAAAGAATGAAAAAAAAATATTCATGAAATCAAGTTAATTAACTTCATCTACAAGTGTAGTGTAGAATGGATAAAAGCATAGTAAGAGATATACCACAAAAGTAAATTTCACTGATAAGTTAAAAATTTCACGTAATTAGAATGAAACATAGAAAAGAATGAAAAGATTAATATAAATCATACAAAACCCCAAATGAAATAAAGATTGAATTATAAGCTTAAAATATAAAAAGAGGGGAAAATGTTTAAAAAAAAGAAGAAGAAGTTGGGGGGCCAAAGCTATATTCACTATTTTGGGGGGTCAAAGTTGTATTATTCACTAAAAAAGAAAAAGTTCCACTAAAAATTTTTAAATAATTTTTTTTTTTTGGGGGGCCATAGAGAAGATCCGTCACTGATGGTTATACTTCATAATATAAAGAAATGGGTTAAGGGACATTTTTAGCAAAGAAATTTTTATCGAGAAGCAATTTCGCCCTATAAGATTTTTTAAGAATAATTTTATCCTGAAAGTATAAAAAATAAAGTAATTTACCCCTAACTGTTATTCCTAAAATGTAATAAATGAATTATCAAATATATTAAATAGTTAATAAAGTGTAGTAAATTAAATATCCCAAACAACCAACTGTGAAATTTGTTGAAATGTGCCGCCGTTTGTAAATAGCTAATGACTAGTCATCAATGCCAGAGCTCTAACAGCCGTCAATGAAGGGTGATGATGTAAAAAAAAGGGGAAAATTACACACAGGTCCCAAGGAAGGGATATATTTACGTTTAAGTCCCGTCAATTCATGAAATTACTCTGAAGTCCCAAGGGACTTCTGTGTAATTATTTCATATGAGTAAAAGACCTTATTGCCCTTCTACTTGAATTTGTGATTTCTGAGTTCCAGAGGCGAATAACAACACAAAATGCATAAATTAACAACACAAAATGCATAAATTAACCACAACTTCTGAAAACCTTGAATTTGTGATTTCTGAGTTGCGGATGTGATTAACAACACAAAATGCATAAATTAACAACACAAAATGCATAAATTAACCACAACTTCTGAAAACCTTGAATATGTGATTTCTGACTTGCAGAGGCGATTAACAACACAAAATGCATAAATTAACAACAACTTCTGAAAACCTTGAATATGTGATTTCTGAGTTGCAGAGGCGATTAACAACACAAAATGCATAAATTAACAACACAAAATGTATAAATTAACCACAACTTCTGAAAACCTTGAATCTGTAATTTCTGAGTTACAGAGGCGAATAACAACACAAAACGCATAAATTAACAACACAAAATGCATAAATTAACCACAACTTCTGAAAACCTTGAATTTGTGATTTTTGAGTTCCAGAGGCGAATAACAACACAAAATGCATAAATTAACCACAACTTCTGAAGGGCAATAAAGTTTTTTACTCATATGAAATATTTACAATGAAGTCCCTTGGGACTTCAGAGTAATTTCATGAATTGACGGGACCTAAACGTAAATATATCCCTTCCTTGGGACCTGTGTGTAATTTTCCCCAAAAAAAAAAGAGAGAGGAATGTGATGTTTCTTTTTACCAACATTTCAAAATTTTGAATATATCTACGCAGAGCAATTTAGTATTTTATAAATTTAACACCATAATTTATCATCTTCCATTTTGAAGTTATTTTTCTGTCATTTTTCCATTTTTATCTACATCTCTCTCTGTACCTTTTTTTGGTTGGTAAAGACAGAAATTTTACCGGCCTCAAATTATGTGCTACAGTGCTGTCATCTATCTTCTAACAATATTTTTTCACGTAAATATGATTTTTTTAAAGATTTTTTGTGGTACATTCAGTACTTTAAAATATTTTTTCAGGTATTTTCCTCGCCCTAAATTACTTTTTGTGCAATGTTTCTCATAACAATTTATGTAATTTAGGGTATTAGATATACTTTAAAAAAAAAAACTACAGGGTGTTCAATGCGTCAAAAAATAATTTAGAGTGATGGTTGCGCTTCAAAAATTATTTTATGATGTCAAACGCACTTGGAAAAATATTTTAGGATGCTGGTCCTGGTTTCCACAATACTCTAATGCATTGTATGCTCGCAAGGGTATGATGCACTTTAACTCATTAAGTATTTCTCCCTCTTGCCTTTAATATAAGATCTATTTATCTAATTTAATTTGATTAAGAAAGTTAGTTAATTCAATTAATTAATATGACATTTATTTTCTAAAACATTATAATAATCTTCTTTAATTCCTTCATTTGATTTTCTCCTTAATTATTGTTGATGAAATACTAATAGGGGTACTTATAGAACAATTTATAAATATAAAAAATAAATCTTATATTTAATATCAATATCAATATCAATATCAACTTTTTAAATAAATCTTATATTAAGGAAGTATGAGTACTTTAAAAAAATTAAAAAATACCGGCACCGGAAAAAAAAGACCGACGAAGTGAAAGGGAGTGCTCCATGATTGATTAAAAAAGAGAAAATTTCAGACGGTCCGAGTACAGTCAAATAATTTCCAATTGCCCACATAAAACTCTGAATCATCACGGCATACTTTTGGGAGCAAATGAAATTAACTTGGGGAGGGAATAGACAAAAACAACCTGCTGACAAAATGAACGAATAAATAGAGCTTGCTAGTCACATGTGCGTGTTTACAAAGTCATATTGGTTATGTATATAAGACAACTAGACAAGGGGCAAATTCACGTACAATAGGTCATGTGAAATTTCACAAGTTAAATATATTCATTTATAAAATAAATGAGTGAAATTATAAGATTATCTCGATCATTCATGTACAAGACAAGAGATATACCAAATCTATTTATAAGCTGTTTTTAACTAAATCACACATACCAAAGAGGGGTTGTTAGCTCAATGATTGTGAAGTAAATTTTTAATTTTGCCCTCATTTATGAATGAGTATCTTTCAACTTTTTCTTCTTTCTTTATTTTTATTGGTACAATTAATATGGACAAAATTATCAAAAATCTCATTTATTACCCTGAAATTGGATTTATAAATAGGACTAAATTTTTTGTCAAAAAGGACTTTTAAATAAGATTAGAGTCATTATTGTCAAACTCGCGAGTTCACTCTCTGAGTTTACCATTTTTACGCTTCTAGGTTACAAAAACGAGTTGAGTTAGTGGTATTCTCATGCTAGTTATAAACTCAGTTAAAATCACGAGTTTATACACTGGCTCTGTTTGGGTTGGCGGTAGGAGCGATGGCTTAAAAGCTACTGACTTTAGAAAAAGCTCGATAGGAGTGGTAGCTTAAAAGCTATCTGATTTGTGTTTGGATTGATAGTGGTAGAAGTAACGGGACCCACATCAAAAAGCTGAGAGCGTTTTGGAAAAAGCTCCATGGTGGAGCTTTTGGCTTAACGGGCTTTTTGAGCGTTAGGAGCTTTTTCTTAACGCTCAACCCAAACAGACCAAATGAGCGTTGGCAGCGTTAGTGGACATTTTTTCAAAATTACTGGTTCTAACGCTCCTAACGTGGTGCATTCCAAACAAAGCCATTGAGTTTACCGTTTTTACATTTCTAGCTTATAAAACCGTGTTAACTTACTCTTGAAATCGTGTTAACTTTTTTATTTGATAATGCTCAGCGGCTTTATATAGAAATTTTATAGCATTTTCTTTGTTAAATATGATAAATGATGAATGTTAATAGATTTAATTTCGTTTATTTGGATTTAAAAGATATTTAAATCAAATTGTTGTCATTTTTATATTTTAATTATTTAATTATACACTAGTAATACATATTTTATAATAAAAGTAAACTCTTACGAGTTTACAATTTGAGTTTACAATATGACTTTACGTCATCGTCACGAGTTTGCTTAAAACTCGTGAGTTTGATAACCTTAATTAGAGTGATAATAACAAGGGCGCTTGCTATTTACAAGGCAAATATACACATTTATATGACAAGTATAGAAATTTACCAGATTATGTCAAGTAAATAATATAGGCATCAATGCCTTTTCGGTTTTTTTTTTTAAAAAGAAGAAATTAATTTCAATTCCATATTATACCATTCCATTCACTAATTCACCATTTTTATAAAAAAATACCAAAAATAATAGTTAGCATTTAATTAAATTGCATTAATATTTTAGTTTATTAATTTGAAAAGCCAAAACCAATTTTCCCCTTGTTTTCATGCATCTTCATGGCATTTAGATTATCTAGGAGTCAATAAAAGACTCCTCAAAAAGAGAGAACGATTTTAGGTTTGCCTATACACAATCCTTAGTTAATTATTGATTGTGGACTCATAAATCTCAATTTTCATATATTTTATCCCACCTTATTCATTTATTTTAGGCTAATTTGGAATTATTAGATAATATTTGGATTGTTAGCAAATTTTAGGAAATAATATAAATTAAATCTGAATTAATTATGAGATTATTGTGCTTGAATTATTAATATCCTAATTGTTATCTTGTGATTAAATAATATTTCTTAATATATGATAGATATCGATTTTATCATATTAGAAAATCCTATGGTGCAGAATTTTTCAGAATAGTGAAATTGTATTAGGCTTCTTAAAATTTACTAGGCTTACCCAAAAGCTCTTTCTTCCCCTCATTAATTAACATAGCCGCAGAATAAGACGGATACGATGATGAAAGAGCCGCAATTACGCACGCGGAGGCTAGAGGAGACGCTGAGGTTGCAGGCATACACTTGAATTGGTTGTTGGATGTTCTTCTTCATTCATCATCAATTCCCTTTCTCTAGCCACGGGCCCACCTCTATAAATCCATCAAGTCATTGAGTTTATATATATATATATATATATATATATATATATATATATATATTTCTCCAGTGGGTGCGTGACCAAGGAACTTGATTTAATCATCAATTCTTCTCATTCTTTCCTAATGGTTTGGAGTTTAGAGGGAGGACAATTTTTATGGTAGCTTAAGCTCTTTTGGGAGACAACTTAGAAAGAGCATGGAAAAAGTTAAAGCCTAGGAGCTTATACTTGAAGACCACATGTGAGTTTTTTTTTTTTTTTTTCATTTTATCAATTTGTTTCAAGACTTTGAAATTATTTGGTTTTAGATAATTTTGAATTGTTTGCTTGAGAACAATCTAATTTTAAATTGTAAACATCACTACAAGAAAAATCAAATTTTGCTATGGAAAAAAATCCGTCGCAATTTGCGACGGAATTTGCTACGGAATCCAAATCCATAGCAATTTGCTACGGAATTGAAAACTCCTAGCAAATTGCGACGGATTTGGAATTCCGTAGCAAAAGTTTGCGACGGAAAAATAGATCCGTCGCAATTTGCTATGGAATTAAAAATCCGTAGCAAAATTTTGCTACGGATTTACAATTTCGTAGCAAAATTTTGCTACGGAATCCAAATCCGTAGCAAATTGTGACGGATTTTGAATTACGTAGCAAATTTTTGCTAAGGAAAAATAAATCGGTCGCAAAACTCAAAAAAAAAAAAATCTGATTTCCTGGAGGGAAAAGTCCGCAAATTTGCTACGGAATTGAAAATCCCTACAGAACCAAAATTCGTAGCAAATTGCAATGGATTCTGAATAAAATAAATCCGTTGCAAAACTCAAAAAAGAAAAAATCTGATTTCGTGGAGGGAAAAAGCCCACAATTTTGCTACGGAATTGAAAATCCGTAGCAAAATTTTGCTACGGAATGGAATCCAAATCCGTATCAAATTGCGACGAATTTGGATTCCGTAGCAAAATTCTGTAGCAAAAAAAAATATAGAGAGTTTCTTTTAGTGCACGATTTCACCATTTGGGGGAGTAGAAGCTTCGCGATTTTTAATCAATCCCCAGCCTCCTTCATTCATCTTCGTCCTTCTGCCCTTCCTTGCCGCAGCTGGTTCGTCCGACGTCGTCGTCCGTTGGTTTGACTGTCGGCATTTCCATTCTATGCTCCAAATCGCAAAAGTTTTTCTTGCCTATGTGATTTTTTGATTTGTTCTCAATTCAGGTCGTTTATCTTTCCTTTCTAGTCTAAATCGAATCTGTTAGATTTTGGGTACAAAGATAATTGATTCCTCCTTGTCCTCTATTTCTGGTCGGTGATTCTAGGTGGCTTGGGAAGTATCTGAGTTCGTTTTTTTTCCTTTATGTTGCTGGGCGAATCTGGTGGGTGAGTAAATCATCATCAATGTTTTAAATTGTGATATTTAGGAAGATTCAGAACCGTAGCACATTCAATCCCTCATGCTGATTGTGTGTGGCGTCATATATATAAGATTGGGGTATTTCTTTATTCTTCTATTGCTGGATGTCGAAATTAGTGTGAGTTTAGGAGTGGTTTTGGGTTCATCTTCCTCCTTTGTTTGGTTTTGTGGGATGTGGGTAGCATGATTGTGCAGTAGGCGGGCTGAAAATTTTCCCCCTTTTTCTTTGAAGCAATACGTGTGTAAGGAGCAAGGGAGAAGTTGGAGTTTGTGAATAATTGAATTTGAAGGCTAAGAGAATTATAAGGGGTATGTATTTCTAGTTTACATTTTTTTTTTCGGTCCTTAAGAGTGGAAATAATAGGATTTTGATTCTTCTCTACCATGTTTTATATTTAAGCTTTGATAGAAAATGAGACTAGCAAACTTTGTAATATCATGTTGATGTTTTAATGTTGTTGGTTAGTGAACCAGACTCTTAGGCTTCATTTAGGTTTTAGATTCAGAATGCACATAAGGTATTTGATAAAATGTTTGAAGGAAGAAAGAGTAATAAATGGAGTTCTAAAGCATGTATAAAATAAGGGAATAATATCTTATTATTTGAGGAGGTTTTTTTTTTTTTTTTTTTTATAATCTTGTTGAAAGTGTTAATTGGTTATGGCATATATTGTTAATCAAATTCAATGTGGTATTCCATATAGGGGAGTTGAAAGCAAGATATTTCTCTTATATGCCATTTCTATTGGACATGGAATTAGATGGGGAAAAGATCTTAGACTTGTAATTACAAGGTTAATTTTTGGTTGTGTTAATCTTTGGAATGCATATAAAGCATCTAATAAAATGATTGAGAAATAAACTTTCTGGAATTGAGGAATGAACATGGTTGGTGGTAGCGTTGAATGAGGTGGAACATGAAGCAATTTATTCTTCTTTGCTTAGTTAACTGCATACGGTAATTTCCTTATTATATTATATTTGCTTATATGCAACGGATATTAAATTTCTGTATAATATATAATATTGGTAGTTAGAGATATTTTAGGATCTGATCGGATTATGAAATTTGAATTTTGTAATTGCTTTTTTGTTTTATAATTCCTAGATATTAGGATCTTCCTTTTATAATTCTTATATATTAGGATCTACCTTTTATAATTTTTAGATATTTGAATATGCCTTTTATAATCCTAGATATTAGGATCGGCCTAAATCAATCAATAGATTATAGAATTTGAATTTTGCAATTGCTTTTCTGTTTTATAATTGCTAGATATTAGGATTAGCCTAAACTAGAGTATCTACATGTATTAAAATCGTGAAGGCTTATGAATAATAAAAATAAAAAACTCAGAATTTTGTACATTTCTTTTTCATTTCGTAATTTTTATATTATATTATATTATATATATATATATATATATATATATATATATATATATATATATTTTAGGAATCGAATGACCATACTGGTGAATCAAACACAGGAGATGATGAAGCATATGCAGATTCTACTTCAGTCCCTAATGAAAGACAAGGATGACCATACTGCTGCTGTTTAGAATTTTTTATTACATATTGTTCACAACATTATTATTTATATTTTATTTTCTCTATGTAAACTCTTTATGATTATTATTATATATTCAATTTTCTCAAAAAAAATTTAAATATCCATGGCACACTACTTTTTGTATTCACTTTTCTAAAAAAAAATTATAGAATATATTTTTTAAAAAATTTATTAGTTTTGCTACGGAATTTGTTTTAGTAGCAAAATTGAGAATTTGCTACGGAATTTGTTTTTGTAGCAAATTCTCAAATCTAGGAAAATTTGCTACAGGAAAAAATTCCGTAGCAAAATTTCGAGTTTGCTACAGAAAAATAATCTGTAGCAAAATTGAGATTTCCGTAGCAATTTGTGACGGATAGGATTTTCCGTCGCAAATTGCAACGGATTTTCCATTTCAGTCGCAATTTGTTTACGCGGGATTTTGCTACAGAAAAATTCCGCATAGCAAATATATTTTGCTACGGAAAAATAGGGTTTTTCCGTAGCAAAACCATTTTGCTACGGAATTTGCTACAGATTTTTTCCGTAGCAAAATTTGACTCTTCTTGTAGTGATATTATTTGATTTGGATTAAATTGATAATTTGGATTTGAATTGTGCTAAGATATTTGTTGGGATTTTCGCTTGCAAACTGTTTGATTGTCAATTATATTAATAATTGAGTTTTCATTATTGATTTAACTGTCAATTTAGGTTTATCCTCTTGGTTGTTTAATTAGGTTGGTTAATTGTCTAGTTGTTTAATTAGGCAATTGTGAACATAATTCCCAAAACCATATTGGAACTATTTTAATTGGTTTTAATGGGTTTAATTAACTAGCGCCCATTCCATTATGAGTTTTCTAGTGGACTAGGGGTTATTGAATTTGAGGGTTTCCCATGCTTCAATTTAAGTTCACTAATTCCAATCTTTCACTAATCTCCCTTTGGTCTAATTAATTGATTTGGGCTTAAAAAGTTAATTCTATGTGAATCCTAAGTTGTCCTCTTCTTCCTCATAATTGAACTAGATCTTTGTTATTTGATTTAATTTTAGTCAATTCTCTTCTTAGGATTTTAATTATTTTCTCATATCAAAACCCCCAAAAATTGCATTCAAATTCATATAGATTAGTTTCATTTTCATTTAGGTTTTATACTCGATTTTCATCTTGCATTTAGTTAATTAATTGCATATAGGTAGTAGTGTCTTGCATTCTAGTTTAGGTCCAATTCCATTCCATTGCATTTCTTATCACCTAAATTCAACCTAAAGAAAACCCACAGCTTGCTCTTTGGGAGAATAACCTAGGTTGACCCTAAACTGCATAATAAGTTAGGACCTAGTTTAATTGATTGTTTTAGTAACAAAAGCAACGCATCATGGACCCCAAGGCTAAAAAAAAAAAGGCCCTCATCACTGGCCCAACTGGCTCAGCCCGATTTCCTTGCTCTATCCCCAACTATGTGCATTGAGGTTAGGAAAAGTGAATGCAACAAAAAAATCACAAACATAACGAGTAGATTTCATTTTGAGTAAGGATGGTGAGTTTTGAGTGGACCTAAAATATCTACTCGCTACATTTGTGATATTTTTGTTGCATTCACTCTTTCAAACCCCATGCACATGGTTGGGGGGTCCGAGTAAGGATTTGCAACAGTCGGATTTTGGGTAGATTGCATATGAACTTGTCCGGGCAAGTTCGAAAAATGATCATCCTTACTTAAAATGAAATCTATTAGTTACATTTGTGATTTTTGTTATTGCATTCACTCTTTTTAAACCCAATACACATGGTTTGGGGGTCTGGGCAAGGATTTACAATAGTCGAATTTTGGGTGGATTGTATATGAACTTTTTTTGTATTGGGTGCTCCTAGAGTAAAACTTCTTTGTGCTGGGCACTCCTGAAATAAAAGTTCATTGGCCAATCTACACCTTAGATAATGGACGTTATTTTTTTCTAACAGTGTTGTGCTTACTTTATAAGTTTAAAAGTTTTTTGTGCTGACTTTACATCTAAAAGTTTTTTGTTATTTTTGGTTCACTTAAAAGTTATTTGTGCTAGATGGTTCTGAGGTAAAAGTTCATTGGCCAATTTGTTCCTTAACCCTCAAAGAAAAATAGTTAGAGGATAAATTTTGACCCAGGAATTTTAGAATCAATAATTTATGGCCTAGAGAAGCTAATTGAGGAAGAAAAATCGTATATGGATTTAAGGACTAATTTCTAACACTTCTCTAATAATATTTGCAACTAAATAAGTAAAAGACCAAATTACAAATAAATGTTTTGTAGAAGGCCAAATGAGATTATTCTGTGGAATAGACCCCACATACAGATGCAGCACACTCCTCATTCATTGTCCCTCTCCTACATATGGTGCCACCTCACACCACTTCCCTCTCCAACATGTGACACCTCCCTTCTAATTCTCTCGCCACATATACACTCATGCAGCCACAAACCATTTTCCAGCTCCTACACGCCTCATTTCCATTCAGTGGCGGAGCCAGACTTTTTTATTTATGTCCGTACAATTAGTGGAGGGTATTTAAAGGTTCAGGGGCAACGCCCCCGATTTTATTATTTTTTTTAGGGAAAATTTTAAATGTATTAAAAAAGAAAAGAATATAAACAAGAAAAGAAATGAAAAGAAAACTTCAACTTAATATAAAAAATAATAATAATTAAGAGTCAACTAAGCTATTACAATAGAAAGATTACAAAAGCATTATTCGATTCTTCAGTCCTTGAAAATATTGCATTATATCTTCATCATCAATCTTATGAAACATATCACGTTCAACATAAGTGTGTTAAGAGTTCTCTAAGATCATGTAAGGTAAGTTTGAATTGTTTACAATAAAAGAATTAAATTTCTTCTTAGGACTTTAAATCAAGCAAGAGAAGAATGAAATATTTATTTCCCAAATCAAATACCTTCAAGAGCTTCTTAAGAAATATGGAATTGAGTTCTATAAGATCATGCAAGGTGAGTTTGAAATATCTACTATAGGAGAATAAAATTTCTTCTTATGACTTGAATCAACTAAAAGAAGAATGAAATATTTATTTTCCAAACCAAATACCTGCAAGAGCTTTTTAAGAAATATGGTATAGAGTTATCTAAGATCATACAAGGTGAGTTTGAAATGTATAATTTGTAAAAGTATATAAAAAAATGAAAATAGTGGGTATTATGATGTAATTTTTTAAAGAAAAAAATTAAAAAGAATAACGCACTAAACCACTGGTGAGTCACTGGAGAGTATTCAAAGGATATGACATGCGAGTTGCAAGGAATTGCAAGGAAAAGAATAAGCACCAACACAGGGAATCGAACTGGGGTCATTAGCTTGGCAGGGTAATACCACTCAACCACTAGTGCTTCATGAGAAATTCCTTCAAAATATATATCTATTCTAAAAATTTTATGTCTGCACTTGTAGACACATGCCCCAACGTGGCTCCGCCACTGTTTCCATTGATAATTTATTTCGCATATTACTTACACTATGCCCCTCATTTAATTTCCATTTCGGCCAGCACTGAAAAATGAAGGAACTGAGAGCAAGACGGTGAAGGAAGGGAGGAAGAGATCAAAGAAGGTGAGAGTTTGATCCCTCACATGTAGCTATAGATTTTAGTCAAGATATGTGATTTCTCAGTCTAATGCTTGTTGTTCAAAGGATTGGGGTGTCAGCATCTTTGAAATAAAGCTTAAGGAAAGTAAAACCTTCTTAATAATCTTTAAATAGTGGGGTGTGGGATTTTAGATGCTTATTATGTGATTGCATGTTGATTATTGGTTATTGTGGAACCAAGGGCTTGTTGTTTTTGAGTATGATATATGTTTATATGTGCCGAAAGTGTTGTAAATGTTATGTAGTATTGGGATGACATAGGGAGATGAAGTTGAAATTCAAGGTTATGTTACTCTCCCCTATTCGGCCAGCCCTGTTTAAGTATGAAGGACTTATATTTTGCATAATCTAAGGTTGCTATTGTGTTTAGAAAGGATTTTTGTGTAAGGTGATGCCTCTAACACAAGTTTAAAATTATTGAAATTTAAAAAGAGGTGTTGTCAATTTTCTGGAAAAGGGATTTTTGCATCTGAAGCATTAAGTTTTGAGTGAGGCAAAACCAGGGCATTTGACTTCTTCTGACCTTGAAATTTTGTGGATATTAAGTAAATATATTAAGGTTTAAAAGGAGTCTTAGATCATGTTAATCCGAGGTCTAGAACTTGTTAATAGGAGGTCTAGAGAGAAAGTTGTGAGTTTTGCAAGTTAGACAGGAAAATATGGGCGAATTATGTTTTTCAGAATTGGGTGGCTACAATCTTTGTGAATTATGAACTGATACAGGTGTTATGTGTTATAAAAATTATTTTTAGTTTAAATTAGACTTCAAAGCTTTCAATAGAAATTGGAATCACCTCATTTAGAGTTTCCTAGTTTAAGTTATAATTTTTCTAAGTTTCTCAAAAATTATAGTTAGATTTTATGTTAAGTCCGAAAATGGTAATATTTCTGGGTAAATGTATCTAGTCATGAGTTGAGAGTTTTGGGTAGGATAATATGCATTTAATTATGTTTTGGTGAGTATATATATATAACGATAAAAGATTACAAATGATAACATATCTCTATGAATTTCAAAACTTATAGGAATTGACAATTGCTTGAGCTCAAGAGAAAAATGAACCCAAAAGATTTTGATAAAGGTATAGTTTTGGAAGAAGTAACAAGTGAGTGAATAGCGTCCCGTTATAATTGATCGTACCATACTTTTATATGATTTTTAATAATAAAATTGGAATTCTTAATACATTTTCTGGGACATTTTTGCATGGTTGAGCGCTATTTGAGATACAAACATTTATATTGAATTAAGTGAAATTAGGGACAAAATGGTCATAATTTATTAACTATTCATGCAAATGATTTATTGGACTTTTGATGCTATCTTATGTTTAATTTTGTATTTTAGGAATTTTGAAAGAAATTTGAAAAATGTTAGAAGAAGGACCAGAATACCATAATTAATGTCAGAGAAGGACCAAAATTAATGTCAGGGAAGGACTATAATTAATGTCAGAGAAGGACCTAAAATGGAGAAATTATCGAAGAAGGACCAACATGTAAACTCAGAGTTGTTGGCGTTTTTGACTGCAATTTTAGGTTAGCGAATTGGATATAAAAGAAAACGCAAAGACACAGTGAGGCTATGTGCCGCGAACGAAAAAAAAAAAAAACAAGGAAAGACGCGATGTGAGCACGAGACCTAGGCATCTTCATCGTCTTCCTTCCTTTACCCTCACCGACACCTTCACCTCACCATCGCCAGCCATTGTTTCCAGCGACCACCGCTCTTCCTTCACCACCGCAAAAGGAGGCCACAACTTGGGAGTTTCAGATCGTGGAGACTGAGACGCCATTTGGGAGCTCTGGACTTACTTCATTTTTGACAGAGCTCGAGCTTGGGAGGAGCGTGGCGTTGCAGCAACTACAAAGATCAGAACAAAATTTTCCGGCGAGCTTGGTTCCTATGGCTGGTTCATTTTTACAAATTGTGCTGGACTGTTTAATAGCTATGTGTAGCTAAATCCTTTGCTTCTTAGTGATGGAGACTTGTGGCTTGAGCATTTCTGCTTTAATAGGAGAGTTCTTTAATTCAATCTTTTGCTTAGACTATATATTTGATTTTCTTATTTAGGTTTATCATTTTGTAATTGTGAGACTTGGATTACTGTTATGTGTTCATGTGGATTGATTATTGTAGTTTAAATTGGATGATGTATTTTCATATTCAAATTTCCATATTTCTTTAGATGCTTAATGAAATTATGCTTGCTGTCATGTTTATGATTGGTAATCATAGTTGATTATTGAAGTTCATTGTTACGTTGATACACACAACATACAAGCTATATATATATATATATATTTGCACACTATTGACTCAACTCTCAGCCCTCTCCCTCTCTCCCTCTTACACCTTCCACAACCTCACAGTTGAAAGATGCAGTTTAAAAAGCAAGAAAAGGGAAATCTGGATCTGAATGAATGATGAATGATGAAATTGCACACACATGCTAACAAACAGAAACTACTGGAAGTTACTTTACGGACACCTAAACAAATAAACAGTAATTAATCAACTATCAATCACGCCTAGCCATTGATCTCCTCGTGTTCCAACTCCCTCCTCCTCCCAACATTCCCTTATTTGTTGGCGTCTGCTCCTTCAAATTTGGGCATTTTCGGCAGCTCGAACTTGGCATAGCAGACATAAATCCCAAAGAACACGAGGCTGAGTGATGCCAGCATGAGAAAGTACCAATCCAGGTGACTATTGTTTATGGAATCCTTAATCCACCAATGAAAAATGAATGCAAATGGAATGCTGGAGAGTTTTCCGATCCCCAACAGCATTTCGATGCTCGGATCCACAAATTTCGTCATTGATTTAGGCACCCGATCCTGCACGAAGATCCTTAGCCCATCTTCTTCTGCAAACCCTTTCATTAGCCCCTGCAGGACGAACTGTGGAGTTAGAATCATGATGCTTAAGGGAAAAACGTCCTTATCAGCCATGGACAGCCTATAACGTTCCACTACACCAGCCGAAATACAGCAAAGTACTGAACAAAACATGCCGACGGCCATACTCCAAATTGGTCCCACCACTTGTTTTCCTTTTTGGATAAAGTGAACCACTTTAGCAACCAAATCTCCGAGTACAAGGAAACTGACAATAGGAACATCCAAATGGCCAACTTTAGAATACAAGTTGGTTGCTTGCTCAACAAAGTAAGTGTTAGCGGATGCAGAAACCAAACTGTAGGCGAAGAATGTGAGTCCCAAGGGCATGATTAAAAAGAGGCTCTTCACGTCCCTCACTTGCTGCACCGTACAAACCTCTTCTTGTCTCTCTTCAATTTGGTTGTTGTTAATTTGTATAGCGGCCTTGTCCAAGGGCAACAAAAATGATGGATGACGTGGCTTCACGTGAACCTCAGGATCATCTTGTCTTCTACCAGAGGGATCTTCTGAATCATTTGGACCTTCATTTTTACCATTGGAGGAACCATTTTCTCTTGTATAAAAGAGATTTTCTGAATCATTGGAAGCTTCAATGTTCCTGTTAGAGGAATAATAACCGTCAGCTGAAGAAGGGTATGCGACTCCACGTTTCCTGAAAGCTTCCTTTAAGACCCTATAAATGGTAGTAAGAGGACTACCTGTGGGTCTTTCTTCAGGGTAGTACCAGAAAATGCCACACAAGAATCCTAAATACGCATGCCCCATAACAAGAGACGAAACCATGAACTTTGTCGGCCAGCGGTAGCCCGAGAAAAAGACACCTATAACAGTGCCAATTATCTTGGCAGAAGCACACCAAAGAATGATTACTTTGGATTTTATATTCTTTCTTTTTTCCCCCAGTTGATAAGTGTAAAAATCACTTAAAATTTTGCTTCCGGTTTCGCCTAACGCAATGAGTACTGTTGCGAAAATCCTCTGATACCGAGCACCACCCTTCCATATTAACATTAACCCCTGCAATTAATATTAAAAAAAAATAATAATATCAAAAAACATTAACCCCTGCAATTAAAAATATCTTTTCCTTAATTTGATCATTTAAACCTTACATCTCAATGCAATTCTGTCCCTCGTTTAACAAATAGGCTAAAGCCTTTATAAATTTGGATAACATGCAAATGATATATTTTTCTAATATTTAAGACTGGGAATGAATTAGCCAAATATTTTAAACTTGCATCTCTCCGGCTTGTCATTAATTAGTTTATCCAATATTATACTAACAAATAACGTTACAAAGTAACATACAAATAACGTTACAAAGTAACATACACTCCACTTACAAAGTGTGAGGGCTCTCGTTCTCTCTTGGTTAAGCGTGATCGATCACGCAAAGTCGGAAGATTGTGAGACCACGGTGGTTGTGAATGTAGGAGTTATGGAAGGATCCACCACTTCGGAATGACAATGGCGAGAACTGAGTAATAAAAGCTATGTTCAACATCAAGAGTGTGAACAGATCTATGGTGGCTACTGTGGTGTGAAGGACCTGGTACAGCGAACCCGTGGTGGGTGTGGGGAGGTAACCCCGACGGCTGAAACTAGCTCATGGATCTTCTTGGATTTTGATTTTGCTCACCAAGTATTATTAAAGTATTATGATTATTGTAATGCATGGATTGATTGGTGCCCCTGTATTGTTAGGATTAGCTCTTTAGCATTCTTTTGTATAAGTGTATATCTTGTATTGGTTTTCCTAGAAAATGCCCTGAATATGCATTTAGGGCACGCAGGACCACATGTTCCATTCAGTGTGCTAAATAAAAACAAGGGCGGGCAGCACGCCATTCATCTTTTTGACCTACTTTATTGACTACTTACATTTTTTAATGCATATTTTATATAAGAAGTATTTTAAATTTTTGTCAAGTCTTCTTATTAATTACTACCTCCGGTCCTAATTATAAGAGTTAGTTGACTTTTTTTGGAGAGATTAAGGAAGCTAAATAAGTTACTTAATTATTTCATATGTTGTATATCTTAAATTATAGATTAGTTTATTAGTTAAACTAACTAGGTTGAAGAAAAATAAAAATAAAAATACTCTAAAGTAATTTAATTAACTTCCTTAATCTCTCCAAAAAAGTAACTGTATAAAAATACTCTAGAGTATTTATAATTATTTTATATGGATAATAGTAGTTTACTTTTGATTAAGACTTAGTAACTGTATTTGTTTGATATATAATGTGTGTTGTTTAAACCCTAATATTCACAACATTTATTTGTTAATTAAATTAGAATTTAATCGTTTTAATTTACTAGTTATATTTTTTTTTTAAAAAAAAATATATATATAAATAGTTGAAATTTAGAAAAATGACTTCTAGTTCAGAATCCCGCTCTACTTCTATTTGAGTTTGCACTCTTTTAAGTGTTAATGCTTTTGATCTGTGATTTATTTATTAACTTTGATGAAACATGTGGGGTTTTTTTTTTTCCCTGCCAATTAACGAGGGGATCATCAGAAGTTTGAGACCAGCTGCCTCAAGGTTATATACGTTTAATTCATTTTCCAATTAATCAAGGTAGTACCTATATCATGATCGATAAGTAACTTGATATATAACAAATTTCAAAAAGGATTATTTGTATGCAAGATCATGATAATTACCAGAGGACACGATGCGGCGCAGGAGGAAATCACAATGAAGCGACCTGATTGGTGATCTTCTGTTACGTGCGTAACAACTACCTGGAACGCAGCTGACATCCCTTCTTTCAAATTCACGAGCACAGCAGCATCCCGCAGACTAAAATTATTATAGTCTTTGAAACAGTCCATCAAAATGCTCCCCACTGCATTTTGAGCAAAGGCATAGCTAAAAACTAAACCTGAATATCATCAGCAGAGAGGTTAAATAGCTAGCTGTAGCTGAATCCTTCACTTCAACAGAAATAGAAATTATTGAATGTACGTGGAGATAAATTAATCTTCCCCGGAAAATCTAGCTAATCTACAATAACATGTTGATTTCAACAGACAGAAGCTAACATTACCCCAGATAAAGAGTTCAGTCACGGAGGGGACAAGGTCAATGCGGCAAAGCCAGTTTCTAACGCCACTGGCGTTCATCTTCATTCTAGACGGACAAACTTTGGTAAGATCTTCTCTACTTTTGGGGAATGGTCGACTTAAATAGAACGTTCTTATTAATACTCTTTCTATTTAAGTCATTCTTTTCTTTTTGTGGAAAAAAAGAATGACTTAAATAGAAAGAGTATTAATAAGAGCTTTATACAACTAAAAGGAGCTAGGGAACTCTTACAAGCAAATAATCAAATACAAGGGATTAGTAATCGAAGAGAGTAATTACTAATTACTAATTATACTTAAGGTTAAATAGCAATTTTGTCCTAGATGTACACGCTCAGGATTAATTGCCCTAAAAGTTTTTTTTGTCTCAATGTTGTCCCCAAAGTCTAAAAACGTAGTAATGTTATCCCTCTGTTAACAGCCATAATGGTCAAACGTTAGTTGATCGGATTATGCTGACGTGAATTGTCTATGTGGCATCTTTGTCACTTTTTTTAAAGGGTTAAATAACAATTTTGCCTCAAAAGTATACGCTCAGGAGTAATTTTTCCTTGGAAGTTTTTTTTGTATCAATATTGCCCAGAAGTCTAAAAAAGTAGCAATGTTACCCCTCAGTTAACAGCCGTAACAGTCAAACGTTAGTTGACCTCATTATACTCACATGGATTGTTTACGTGGCATCTTTGTCACTTTTTTTTTTAAAAAAATCCAATTTACAAGTCAAATTTATAAAATATTACCTTCAGTCCTAATTATAAGACTAAATTGACTTTTTTAAAAAGATTGAGGAAGCTAATTAAATTAATCCAGAGTATTTTTATTTTTTTCTCCAAACTAATTAGTTTGACTAATAAACTAATATATAATCAAAAAATATATAATATATGATATGATTAAATAGCTTATTTAGCTTCCTTAATCTCTCAAAAAAATGTCAATGCGGTCTTATAATTAGGACTAGAGGTAGTATGATTAAGTAAATTATTTAGTTTTCTTAAATTTTTTTTTTTTAAAAAAAGTTAACCCGGTCTTATAATTATAATTATGATAGGAGGGAGTAAGGGTGGCAATTATTATTTTTTCAATAAAACTAAACATAGCCTATTTTTTTCCCCATAGTGTCCTCCATCATAGGCATTCCCCAATCAAACAATAATCAATTGCCTGCACAATTTGTCCAAAAAAAATGTTTTAAACAAATCAATCAAAAACATAAGAACGGATTTGTCAAAACAGAAGATCAAACAAATAAGTTGCAGGCAGTTCAAACACAATAATTACTCACTTGCGGAATTATCTGCGTGAAGGATTAACAAACTTCTAGTGCATTGTAAGGAGAGATGACTGAGAGAATAAATCTTATAAAAAGTGTGAAATACAATTAATTAGGGCTGTTAATAGAGGAGTAATATTGCTACAATTTTTAGACTTCTAGAGCAATATTGAGACATAAAAAACTTTTAGGGAAAAATTGCTTCTAGGCGTGTACTTCTGGGGCAAAATTGCTGCTTAACCAAAAAAAAAAAGGAACAAAGATGCCACGTAGACAATCTATGTCACCGGGTCAACTAATGTTTAACCGTTAGGCTATTAAAGGAGAGGCAATATTACTACTTTTTTAGACTACCGGCGCAACATTGAGGGTAAAAAAAATCTTCCAAGGCAAAATATCTCCTAGGTGTGTACTTCTGAGGCAAACCCTTATACATAACATAGCTTAAGCTTCTGATACGTGTGCCACAACAACTTTGAAGGCAGCCGATGATATCCCATCTTGCAGATTCTCAATAAGATTAACGCGGTAGCTTAAGCTTAATGTCTGTGTGTGGCAACTATTCATTTTATCCCTTTCCTTGCATGCACGAATGAATGCATAAACAACTATATTTTTTTATTCCTTGTCAATGTTTTAGTATTTAGAAAGTAGAAATAAGCAATTATTTGTTTGACTTTAGAATTATTCGTTATCCTCGTTTATATATAAATATAAAAAATTTATTTATTTCTTAAATAATAACTTTTATCAACATACAAACTATTTTATAATTTGTATCCCATGAGTATTAAAATTATAAAAAATAATTTATTATTTCAGGATGTATTATTTCATATAAACTAAAATGTTAAAAATAATACGTTCTAGTTTAAAATTTATCATCCCGTGCAAGTAAAAAAATATAAATAAAAACTTGTTTTAATTTAAATATGTACACGAATTAAAAAATCCCTTGCATTAATAGCTGGATCCAACTATGGGGGAAAAACAAAAGATTGAGAAAAACTAAAAGAACATAGCGCCTTCACTTTTGACCGAGTGAAGTGGGTGAATACTATTCCAGTCTTTGAAATAATCCATCTTTTATAAGGTTTTTATATTTTAAAAAATGAGTCATTTTTCAAACACGCAATAGTTTTCAATTCTCTCTTTTCCATAAATGTGATTATTATTGTATTGTAGAGACAGAAAATACAATGAAGAAGTTTAAAATAATTAATATACAATTTACATTTTAATTATTTTAACTACTTTTTTAATTATTGTAAATAATTAAAAAATTAATTTATAATAGGGACAAAATAGCATCACCTAAGGAAAGCTTTGGAAGAAACAATATTGTCAATAAGAAGTTATACATTTAAGATTGATAATTAGTAAATACGATAGTTGTTGTGAACAACTGTGGCCTTTGCGAGAGACATGTGTGGATGAAGGAGAGGAAGAGAGAAGAAAATGGGAGAATAAGTAAAAAAGTAAAAGCAGAATAATATAAAAGAAGATAAGAAATGAAGGAGAGAATAGACACCTGAGCCACCATGCTTCCCTACATGAGTCATGAAATCGTCATTTTGCATTCGAGGTTTGTGCCACTTTGTCTTTCTAACTATGCTTTCCACCTCAACGCTTTCTTTGTTGAGAGAACTTCAGTTAAGTCGCACCTGACTAAATTTGTTTTAGCCAAGACGATAATATTATGAGGTTTCATTGTAGATAAAAATGAAAATTAAAATAAGTTTTGTAAGTAAAAATATAATAATGTCTTTTACTTAAATTTTATTTTTAAAAAAGTTTGATTGTCTCTAGAGCTTGCAACCGGTCATTCTCTTCACATGGACTGATAAGGGGCTTCATCCTCCACTGTTGTCCTTAAGATGAGGATGATTGGGATGCCAGCTATTGAAGCTTTAACTTTGATTAGTCGGAGCTCCGATCACCGAAAATTAATGTATTGTTTGTAGTAGGATTTTATTTGCTCATGAACACTTGCACACTTGCAAACGTCCCATTTTCGGTCAAGCTCATTAACGTATTTTTAATGACTTATTGAATTTGTGTTGCTCATTTGCAAGTGTCAAGCTCTTCGTGAACAAGTAAGAAAGGCATATGAACAAGAAATTAATAGGTTAACAAGAAAATTTGAGGTCATAAACAAGTCTCATTTTCAGTGTCTAACTCTTCATGAATAATTGGATTATACATATAGACAACATAAATTGAACAAGTATTGCAACTATTCTACTCCAATCCTTATAAACAAATTATAGAATAAGCATCTGAATAAAACATTAGTTTTTGGTGATTGGATCTTCGGTTAGTTAATGCCGAAGCTTTGATGATTGGCCAACAGTGTCCACTCCAACCTGGCAGTTGCTGGTGGCTAGTCACCGAAGCTCTGGCGATAATCAAAACTCTTATTTAAAAAGGATAAAATAAGGGCATTATTATTATCTTTTTACCTAATTTCAAATTCAATTATATAAATAAACCGATGCAAATTATGGATGATGAGTGTCAAATTTGCAGCTGAATTTTGAATTCTTGACATGAAAGATAAGAAGCACTTATTTTTCAGTATTTTAGCGACAAATGAAATTTGAGAAGATGGAGATTGGAGTGTAGCGGTGAGTTATTACCTTCTGCTGCCGCGGTGGCGAAGTCGTTCTGAGAAGCATTCCGGACAATAAGGTGGATCATGGTGGCTGTTTGGTTATTAACGGAATATAATAGTATTCTTCGACGGCGAGGGTGAGGCTGTTGTTAACCATTTTTCAAAGTTTTGAATTCAGATCAAGAATGACTCCTACTTGCTGGGATTTCTGTGGCCGCCATGGATGGTCTTGCTGTGATGCTAAGCCATAATAATACTAAGAGAAGAAGACTCACACTTGCGATGTAAGAAGCTTTGAAGCTTTTCTGCAACTCTGCCATTGTTCTCATGCTATCACTCACATACTCTCTCTTCCCTCTGTCACTCTTCCTCTCTAACTTCCATTTTCGCATTCCTACATTTGTATTTATTCCAATATACAGCTCGATAACGAATGTTCTCATTTTTATCATCAAGCGTTGCCCGCTTTTTTTCTCACTGTTTCTTCCTCACCATACACTTGCACGTGGTAGCACTTAAAATCAATCCAATTATTGAGCCCCTATAGGTCTTAATTTTAGATAAGTTTTGGGGTGTATTTACCAAAATATCTTTAATTGGAATCAATAAGAAAATTAAGGAAAAATTACACAAACATCCTAAAATATTTTAAGGCACTTAAAATCATTAAATTATTGAGCCCCTATAGGTCTTAATTTTAAATAAGTTTTGGAGTGTATTTACCAAAATATCTTTAATTGGAATCAATAAGAAAATTTCCTCCCTCCTCTTGAAGTCGTCGGAGAGAACTTTTTTGATCTTTTGTAACAACTGATTTCTGAAATCAATTATGAAATACTGACACTTGTTATTTTATTATAGTTAGTTGAATATAAATAACTTCATCCACTTTATCCATCAGTCAGTTATTTGTAAACGGTAGCTGGGATTTGGTATTTAATTATTAGCAGTTTGTAATTTAACCATTGGCTGTATAGATGGATTAGTTAAATGTAGATAGGGTTGAATACTTGGATAATGAATTGAGTTTTGTTTTCTCTTCCTCGTTGTATCATCTGTTATGCCGTCTTCTATTTTACCTCTCATCCTTTCTCACCTACCTTCCCTATATACACCACATATTAAGGAATAATTATATACATGAAGGGATATGGCCTAATATATATATAGGTAATTTGATAAAAATGAATGCCTTTTTTGGATATATTCATTCAACGAGACTATACTTGCCAGTGGAAAAATGGGTTAGATGAGAAGAAAATCTATAAATTGACGTGTTATTGGATTGATTTACATATATTAATTTTTACATAATGATGAGAGAAGATTAAATGGAAAAATCAATAGAAAATTGTCTAAAGTAAAAGAAAATGTTGAGCTGCATTGGATACATGGCATCTCAAGAAAGGATTATTTGAAGGCATATATATCTGACTTTAGAAGCTATACGAGGGATCATATATAATGAAGGGACTGAAATTGCGATACCAGAGTTAATGGGAGAAGTTGACAATGTGATATTTGATTTATAATGTCTTGTATTGTGATATGGCAAAAATGAAACTGCGATGTCAGATATATTTTTAAATAACTCAGACTTTTAATTTCTGAAGCCGAGGGTTTCAATGTTTTTATTATTTTACATACACATGTAACACCCAACGCATACAACAAGTATGTCTTGTGTGTAGGGTGGCGTGGGCAGGAAGAAAGTAAACTGATCTGGCTAGTGTAGATTTTTTTTTCTTTTTTTGGTCAAAAGCCATCTATATTATTACTACAAACTGGTGCAATACATTAAAGCAAACTGAAGATGGAATACAAATAAAGCCAAATCAAATACAACAAAATAAGCCAAATACAAGAACACCCAATCACCGTACATTAAAGATTCAAGAGTAGAAGTCAAAGCATGGACAAAACCGGCCTTCTCGATATCCAAGGTTAGAGAAGTGACGTGAAAGAAACTGTTGGTTATAAACGCCCCCCTAACGGGCACACCTCCTTATAAGCATTAGCTGCAATTAGAGTAGCTGAACAGATACCCCGACTTGGGGTAAAGATCAAAGAAAACCCAACCTCAGAAGAAAGAAAACCCATGATATCTTGAAGAATACTACTGCTCATTCGTTCAAGCAAATATGGTGACCTCGACCACACACCAAACAACACCTCTTGAAATCTTCCCCCAAGAACGTAGGTTCGAGCCACTAGGTGATAGTCGAATCTAATAACGTTCAAACAATCATCCAACCAAGAGGATTTATACTTAGATCTCATAGATCTGTTTATTTCCTGAGAAAACAAGAACACCACCACAAAACCCAGCACCACAAAAAAAGAAACAAAAGAAAGATAACTCTCACCACCACAGAACAGATGTGAAGAAGAAGAGGAAAAAACTCGTCACAAGGACGAGAGAAGTCCACAACCCCCAGAAATCAGAGGGAGAAGGCCACAGATCAAAGATCTGGGAACCGATCTACCACTCTGACGCAGTTGTAGCATAGAATGATACTCGCCAACGACTTGTACACAAGCCATTGGTGAGAAAGAGATGAAGGAGGGTCATAAGGCAGAGAAGAGAGAATTATCTGGCTAGTGGAGATTGACATTAACAAGAGGTCAGGAAATAACATTCAAAGCCACCTGTAATTTTTCTTAATTTTTAATTGGGAAAATATCACTCAGGTCCCAAAGAACATAAAAAATATCAAAAAAGTCCAAACCCAAAATCACATATCTAGGGACTTTTTTGATATTAATTGTATTGAATCAAAATTTAGGTGTTTAAATTTTATTGTGAATATAGCACTTTCTATTGTGAATATAGCTTTTTTTGTTGTGAATAACCAAATTTTTAAATTTTGTTGTGAATATAGCACTTCCTGTTGTGAATCTAGCTTTTTCTGTTGTGAGTGGTCTCTGTACGCTTACGGGCTTAAGTTTGAAATAAAATTCAGGTGTTTAAATTTTGTTATGATTATAACACTTCCTGTTATGAATATAGCTTTCTCTGTTGTGAATGGCCAGGTTTTTAAATTTTGTTGTCAATATAGCACTTCCTATTATGAATATAACCCTTTCTGTTGTCAATATAACTAATATCAAAAAAATCCCTTAAGACTTTTTTGATATGTGATTTTGGATTGGTATTTTTTTGATATTTTTTTATGTTCCTTAGGACTTGAATGATATTTTCCTTTTTTAATTTGCTACCTGTGCAGTTCTCTCTATTAATTAAATCATTAATTGTGTAAGATTAACCCCATTAACTCCAACTCTGTTCTATTAGCTCTATTAGCCCAAGTAAAGGAGTTAACAATACTAAAAGATCAAAATTAAAGTATTTAATTAGGAAAGAAAAACACACAAGTACCAAATTAAAGTTTGAAGAAAAGTTTTAAGAATAGAAAGTTTAGAATTAGAAAATTAATATTATTATGATTGATATTTATTACTTAATATATATTAGAATTTGATATGAATATTTTATCATTATGATTTCATTTGGTTTAATTATATTTGATTACATTAGTTTTTTGGGTTATAAGTTAGTCTATTAGGTTGTTTAATTAAAGGCATTTTTGTACTTTTTTTTTTAAAGGATCAATATGATTAGTATTTTCCATTTGCTTCAATATGATTCTTCAATCTCAACATGTTATAAGAGCCTTAGGTTCTTTCTTTTACCCTTAGTAGTTTCGTTCTCGTATCTCATGGTTTCAGATTTGGATTTGTGAGTTTCGCCTTCTTTTGGTTGTTTTCTTTTGTTTGGTCCCTAGTAACCTTTGGTATTTGTCCCTAATGAGACATTATATTTGAAGCTAGTATTTTTTTGGTCCGTGATGACCTTTGGTGGTTGCCTCCTTAGTGCTTTGTTAGACCGTTCGTTGTTATCTTAGTCCCTTGTGAGACCGTTAATTGTTGCTTTGGCCCCCTATGAGACATTCATTGTTGCTTCGTCCCTTCTGAGATTGTTCGCTATTGTTTTGGTCCCTTGTGAGACCTTTTGTTGTTGCTTCTACTCTTGTTTTATCCCTTGTGAGGCTTTTTAATTGATGTTGGTCCCTGGTAAGATCTCAACTTTCATTTATCGGATGGCATCACATTTGGTGAAGTTTTCTAAAATGTGCTTGAACTTACTACTTGATTCAGGATTTCATGAAGAAACAAATTATTGGTGATCCTGCTCACGTTCAAACTGCTTACAGCTTGAGGTGGAGTATTAAGAATAGAAAGTTTAGAATTAGAAAATTAATATTATTATGACTGATATTTATTACTTAATATGTATTATGATTTGATATGAATATTTTAACATTGTGATTTAATTTGATTTAATTATATTTGATTAGATTAGTTTCTTGGGTTATGGTTAATCTATTAGGTTGTCTACATATATAAATGCTTTTTTGTCTTCTCTTTTATTTTCAATGATCAATAATAATTTAAAGTATACATTTAGTTTTTTATGTTTGCATCAAGTTTCATTTGAATCCCTTAAGTTTATGAAGTCTATTTTTAGTGTTATCATATTAACGCCTTTAATCTCATTTAACCAAAAAATGGTAACTCAATAATTTTAAGTGATGACTATGCAATTGAAGGCTGATAAAACATACTTCTATTTTAATCTTTACGGATTTTTCTAGGTTTCAAACAACCCATCCCTAGCTCATCCCTCCATAATCTAGCGATGAACAAGAGATGGAATAGACCACGATTAGGCTCCAATATTGATGGTGAGAATGGAGTCTGTTGTGCGACTGGGATGGAGTAAGGATGTAATCGGTGTGAATTTTGCAATGGATAATTAAAGAATGAGGGTGGATATGGTGAGCTTATATCACGGCTGGAGAGGAGGAAAAAACAGAAGAAAAACACGATGTGACGCGAAGAAGGTGAAGAGAAGATGATGTGTGGAATGTGAATGTAATTGGTGGCTGCCCAAGCAAGATGAGTGAGGCCTGTTTTTTTTTTTTTTTTGTTTTTGTTTTGTTTTTTTTTGGCAATTGAGGGAAGGCACATGTGTTCCCCCCTCTTCGCCTATTTTATTTTTATTTTTCAAATAGTATACATATTTAATTAAAGAATTAAAATATAAGCATGGCTTGTCAGCATTATTTTCCATTAAATGAGACTAACTTGGTTAAACTTAAAAAGTACGAAAAATGCACTTTATAAACTTAAGGATTAAAATGAAATCTAATGCAAATATAAAAGATCAAATGTATACTTTAGCCATCAATAATGTTAATACTTAATTTTTATGTTATTCAATATGACCCTTCAATTTTTTTTTTTTAAAAAAAAGTATAGGTACTTTTAAATGAGTTTTCCCCAAATATGATACAGTATCAAAATTTTGCTGATGGCTTGCCTTACCGTGTAATGAAACGCAAGGGGTTCATTTTTTATGACAATTCAGATATGTATGTGTAGTGTTTCAGATGCAGTTTCGTGCCTTTTTTATCTCCAATCAAGCTTTCCGACATGGTTTCAAGGTGTTAATGGTGTCTTCACTAGTACAAAAAAGGCTTTTAAGACCGTCTCATTTAGAGCGGACTATCGACGGCCCGGTTTTAAATGTATGACCGATGGCAGTTTTGTAGATATAAAGAACTTTAAAGTTATAACTGGTGGCAGTTTTGTAAATATAAAGAACTTCTTGGACCGAATCGTTTAGCAATGGGTCTTAAATATATTATTCAGACCGCTTAGAAAAACGACCGGTCTTAAAAATGTTATTAAAAAAATTGAAATATAAAAATTCTTTATAGAGAAATCTCGAACAGGCTGACTTATTTTTTCTACGGTCCAAAATAATAAGGAAAAAATTAAATTAAACTTTTAAGACCAGATATATATAACAGGAGGTCTTAAAGATTATACTTTTTAGCTGGACAAAAATCGCGCCCGGTAGTAATACTTTTAAGACCGGAGTTTAAAAGAGGACGGTCTTAAAACGTAACCTTTAAGACCGTCGTTTTTGTTCATCCGGTCTTAAAAATAAACCGCCAAATATATCTTCGCGCGAAACGTTGCCTTAAGACTTACGTTGTATCTCTGAACTCTGAAACCCCTATATCTTCGCGCGAAACCCATAAGACTTACGTTGTACCTCTGAAACCTCTCTTGTTGTTGTGAAGCCACTCTTCCTGTTGCATTACCACTCTTCCTCACCCACGTACCAGTAGCCTCTCTTACTCTCTCAGTTGCTCAGGCATTCCTCTCTTACTGTCTCAAAAATGAACGGTGAAGACAATTCCATTCGTGTTCCGGGATCGCCAGTTAATGGTGTGGGTCAGAACGAACCCTCCTCCACTGACAATGTGCCTCCTAACCGCCCTGCACGCCGTGGTAGAAGAGGCACACGAATGATGGATGTATCTCTAAGTCGAACTTCTGGGTCAAGGCTCGAGATTCAGTTCGATGAAAAGTTGCGGCCTTACGGTCCTAATAAAAACAAATATAATAATTTTGTCGGCTATCTTGCACGCAGCAGGGTTAGCATCTTGGAAGATGAGTGGAAAAGTGTTAACTTTGAAAAAGTAAAGCAACCTATTTGGGATACTATCCGGCTTACATACACTGTCCCTGACTCTGAGGAGTTGAAAGTCAAGACATTGTCCTATTGTGCTGATCGGTGGAGGAAGTTTAAGACCTCTCTCGCTAACACATATATTTTTTACGAGGTTGCGCCTGCCAAACAGCCTTAGGAACAATACACATTTATTGATGAACAAATTTGGCAACAATTTGTTCGGCTGCGAACCACTCCTGAAGCTCTAGTGAGTCTATATTTAGTTTTGTTTGCTTATGTAACCTGTGAGCTTATATTTGTTCATCTAATCCTGTTAGTTAAATTATATTGTTTGGTGTGTGAATAGAAGTATACATTTCCTGCCTTTGTCTAGGCAAGTCTGATATGTAAACCCTGAAAAGGTAAAATACTAAGGAGGTAATTGTGTAATGGTTTGTCTTGCAAAGGAGGAAATGAATAGTCTTAAAAGGGGGAAACTTTATATACCCAATTGTTACTATCTAATGTGGACGTACTGATGATCCCACTGGATGCCTTAAAAAGGATTAAGTTTGTATTATTCTGTAAGCATAATCCTCTATTTTTTCTTGTTCTATCTACCTAGCAGTACAAAACATAGCTCTTTTGTAAGCATAATTCTCTTTTGTTTCTTAACCTATCTACATCTTCCTTAATAATAAAATGTTGAAACTTGATCAAGTGAATTTGACTAGTGTTTGAGGTTCATATCAAGCAGAAGTTCTCTAATTTCTGTTAGTGAGATGGCTGGAATTCATAATTAATAGTTGTTTTCAATTCTGATTCACAGCAAAGAAGGGCAAAAGCACAGGAGATAGGGAGAAAGAATGATTGCCCGCATAGGGCTTCTCGCGGCGGATATGAAAGGGCTGAAAAGGAATTGATGGCGGCCAAGCGGAAGAGATTGGAAGATGAAGCAGAATCCAATCCTGAGGCGGTGCATGGTCCGCCATCTCCAATACGTCACGAAGATTTGTGGTTGCACATTCGGCAAAAGCCAAGCGGCTCCTACACGAGTGAACAAACTCGTGTAGTTGCTGAAAAAATTGTAAGTATTGTTATTGTTGTTATTTTTTAGTTAACATGATTCATTACTAAGCTTCTCGTTATCTGTACCTTACAGGAAGATCTTAAGAAGAAAGAGGCAGAGGGATCTTTCGTGTCGTCCTGTAGGAGTGATGTTCTCACGGCTGCCACCGGAAAACCGGACCACGGTGGGCGTGTAAGGGGGGTTGGAGGACGAGTAGGCCTGAAGGTATTCTTTGGTTTATCCGCCAAACGCCATAGGAAAGAGGTGGTTACCCGGGAGGAGATGGATCAGACAGTGGCCAAATTAAATGAGGAGGCAGCGGCTAAAGAAGCAAGGCATCAATCTGATATGAGCAAGTTGAGGGAGGAACTGAATCAAGTGAAGCTGCTTTTGAGCTCTCGTCTAGAGACCAGTATTCCCTTCACACACTCACATGCAACTATGCAGCAGAGCACTCGAGGGAGCTGCATTGTTGGACAGTCAGAGCAACCTTGTGACCTTTATGTGGAGGATCATGATAGACTACTATTGATTGCAAAAGGGACTGTCCACAACTTTTTGAGATCAACTGTACACCACCAACAAATGTCTGATGATGAATTCAGAGTGTCAATTGAAAAGGTGATCATTGATGCACCTCTCCCTCTCCCAACTGATGAGATGAAGATTGTGAGTGATGTCAAGGGAACCTTCATCTCTTGGCCAGTGAAGCTTGTACATGTCTGTACTCCTCCCCAAGCTTCAACCCCTCGTCCTCAAGTTCCATCCCCTCGTAGAGCTCCATCCCCTCCTCCTCATGATCAATCCCCTTCTCCTCAGGCTCAATCCCCTACTGCTAAGTTGACTGGCTGTTAACTCTTAGAAATTGACAACATTCCAGCACATTTTCTCTCTCCTTTTATCTATTTTTGGTTCAAAATGTGTATAGGAATGAGGTTATAGAGGAAAATGTGCATATCAAAGTATAAGGCAAATATCAAAGAAATCCTTGTTTTATCCTATAGAGTTTGTGATTTAATTGAAAATTGATAATTCCTTCCTCTTTTGTAGGAAGGTGGAAACAAGCTTTGAAGCATTATAGGAATCAAGAAACAAGGAAAGAAAGAAAGGAGGTGAAGCAGTGCAAAATTAGAAGAATCTGTACAACTGGCCGCGGAAAGTCACAACTGGCCGTAGCCAGTAGTTTCCACGGAAAGTCGCAACTGGCCGTAGCCAGTCGTGAAAAATGCTGAAAGTACAGCTGCGCGTTTTTACATTTCAGAAACAGAAAAACCCTATTTATACCAAAGGGAAGGGCCGAAAAACACACTCTTGACCTAGGGAAACAAGTGGGCACACAAGGGAAGAGCTTGGGAGAGAGATTTGGACAATCTTGGAGGCTTGGGTGCTCATCCTAAAGGAGATTTTGGAGATTTCACCTTGGTTTTTCCTCTTTTCCTCTCCTTTCTTCTTAGTTTCTTCATGTATTCAGTTCCTTTGCTTAGAATCTCTTTGTATTTGAACATGAGTAGCTAAACCTTTCATTCTAGGATTCTTTTACCCTTTTGTATGGATTAATACTTGAACTTTCCTCTCTTTTGGTAGATAAATATATATATGTGTTGATTTCAACCTTGGCTTAATGCTTCTAAGTGATTGGCCTCCATTTAGATGATTTATTCACTTGGGTTTTGACTCGAGAGAGCTAATCTAGGTATAGAACTTGATTGAAATCATGCTTGTCTTGAAGTTTACTTGATAAATGGATGGTTTGTTGGTAAAATAGAGATATATTTACTAACCTTGCATTGTCACATTAGGGTTGTTGCTTAATTATTGATTCTTACTAATTGTAGCAAGAGATTGTGCATTTTAGTGAGAAGAGAAACTTGATTTTGACTTGAGAGAGCGTTTCAAGTGTTTTTGAACCCTAGACTAACACATATATGTATTGAAATGCTAGTAGAGAGGAAGTTAACCAAGTTTTATGAAATGCAAAAGGGGAAGAAGAATCCTAGGCTCCATATTTCTTGAAGTCAAAAGTCATTCTCCTTTAGCAATTTTTAGTTTTAGAAAAAGTCTTTAAAAATTCTCATTCCAACTCAAAACTTTGTTCTAGCTCAACTTGATTGAATTCACTATGCCTCTTGCTTGACCAATTTGTTAAACAAATCCTCGTGGGAACGATACTTTACTAATCACTTTATTACTTGCGAAACTCGTACACTTGCGAGGCGAACAAGTTCTTGGCGCCGCTGCCGGGGATTTGTGTAAACAAATCCTTTGGTCAACCTTAGGCTTGTGCTAGTAAATTTCGCTTGAGCTTTTAGTTAGGTTTACAATTTTTCTCTTTTTGTCTTTTATTTACTTTTGTTTTAGTTTGATACTCGCTCTTGCTTGTTTCTCTTGTAGGTACCATCTCAGTATATGCAAAACTTGCATCCGGACGGATTGGTAGTGGTACTTGACGGAGTGCCTCTCATTGACGAAGTGCCTCTCATTGAAGGAGAGACTGAATCTGCATCTGAAACCATGGCGGACGATGAATATGATAGAGCTACCGTCAATGACTTTGCTAGTCGGAATATGCAAGGTCCTCAATCTTGCATACGGATGCCGGAAATGCAAGCACGTACCTTTGAGATCAAGCCGGTTATGATAACAATGCTTCAAATGCATGGGATGTTCCATGGGCTCTACAATGAAGATGCCAACAAGCACTTGATGTACTTCTTGGAAGTATGTGATTCTTTCAAGCAGAATGGAGTTCCCGAAGATGTTTTGAGGCTACGTTTATTCCCTCTCTCTTTACAAGGCAAGGCTAGGGATTGGTTTAACAATCTTCCGGAAGGATCTATCAATTCTTGGGCCGATCTTGAGGCTAAGTTTAGAGCTCGATTCTTTTCTGATGACAAATCTGTGGAAGCTAGGGATGAATTTCTAAGCTTTAGACAACATCCAGATGAGCATCTCTATGCTGCGTGGGAGAGATACAAGATGTTAATGAAGCAATGCCCTAATCATGGGGTGGACAAATGGGTTGTAGTCCAAATCTTTTGTACTCGACTTAATCCTCAATCTAAAGCAATGGTTGATTCTATGACCAATGGAGGATACCGAAATGTTCCTGTGAATGAGGTGATTCGATTGTTGGATCAGTTGTCGGCAAACAATACTCAAGGCAATGATAGGAGGACTAACCAAATTATGCCTAATGCAAAAGAAGACTCTTCCTCACAAATTGTAACTCTCTTATCCGCTATGAATAAGCGTTTTGATGTGCTTGAGTCTCAAATGCAAAAGAGCACTTCTCAAGGTGTGCATTCTATTCATGCTACACCAATTGCATGTGATCAATGTCATGATGTCCATATGCCTGACCATTGTCCTCTTTACTTGGCTACTGAATCTGTCAACTACATGGGCAAGTTTCAACATCCTCAAGGCAACCCCTATTCACAAACCTACAACAGTGCTTGGAGAAGTCATCCCAATTTTTCTTGGAGTCAAGGTAACACCTAAATCAAGCACATGGGTCTTCATCTGGTGCTAAGCCTATTCCACCTGGTTTTCAAATGCAATCAAGGCAGGTTCCTATTAAGGAAGAGGAGTCTAAAACGGACAAGATGCTAGCTCGAATCTTGTCTGAAGTGGAATCTACTAAGGCTACTTTTTCTCTTCATGAAACAGCAATTAAAAATCTTGAAGTGCAAATGGGGCAATTAGCAACACAAGTGAATGCTATGTCAAGAAGCAGTCTTCCTAGTGATACCATTCCTAACCCAAAACGAGTTGGAAAAGAGGAATGCAAAGCCATTAACTTGAGAAGCGGAAAAGTGCTATCGGATGTGTCTAGCCCAAGTACTCCTCTACCAAAGCAAGATGATCAAGTTATTGTTGATGTTAATGAAGGAAGTATAGGAGAGGAAGATGAAACTAAGAAGAGTAAGCCAATTGAAGAAAGTTTGCAAGATTTTGGCAAACAAAAGAAGGTAGAGCAAGAGATGAATGATGAGAAAAAGAGAAAGCCAACCGCTACTACTTTTATGCCACCACTACCTTTTCCTCAAAGATTCAAGAAGAAAGAGGAAGATGCTCAGTTCAAAAAGTTTGTGAACATGTTCAAACAACTCCATGTGAATATTCCTTTTGCTGAAGCTTTGGAGAGCATGCCTAAATATGCTAAGTTTCTTAAAGATGTTTTGTCCAAGAAGCGGCGGTTTAATGAATTTGAGACTGTGGCATTGACTGAAGAGTGTAGTGCGGTCATTCAAAGGAAGTTACCTGCTAAGCTTAAAGACCCGGGAAGCTTCTACATCCCTTGCAACATTGGGACCAACTTTAATGGTAAAGCTCTTTGTGATTTGGGTGCAAGTATTAATTTGATGCCATTAGCTATTTACAACCAATTAGGTTTAGGAGAGCCAAGACCTACTACAGTAACTCTTCTCTTGGCTGATCGTAGCATTTCTAGACCTAAAGGAATCATTGAGGATGTCCTAGTTAAAGTTGACAAGTTTATCTTCCCTGCGGATTTTGTAGTACTTGATTGTGAAGTTGATTGGAAAATTCCTCTAATCCTTGGGCGTCCATTCTTAGCCACTGCAAGGACTCTCATTGATGTAGAGAAGGGTGAGGTCACGTTGAGGGTTGACAATGAGCAAGTGATATTCAACATGCAAAAAGCCTTGAAGTTTCATGATGATTCTGCTCAATGTTCTTTTGTAGATATATTAGATGAAGTTATTCCTCAAGAATCATATGCCTCCTCGATTAAAGATCCTTTAGAGGCATTCTTGATTGGTGAGAAGAGTTTTGAAGAGTTTGATGAAGATACTGTTGAAGAGCTCTTTCGTTTTGACTCATTTCCTCACTCTAGACCGAGGACTTTTGAACCACTTGAGGTATCTGATGCCTTAAGTACTCCATTGAAGCCTTCTATTGAAGTTCCACCTGTTTTAGAGTTGAAGCCACTACCTTCTCATCTCAAGTATGTTTATCTTGGGAATTCTAACACTTTACCGGTGATTGTCTCTTCTACCCTTTCTACTTTGCAAGAAGAGAAGCTATTAAGAGTCTTGAGGGCACACAAGCATGCTATTGGGTGGACTATTGCTGATATCAAGGGAATTAGCCCTTCTATTTGTATGCACAAGATTCTATTGGAGGATGATCACAAAACTTCCATTGAGCATCAAAGGCGCTTGAATCCGATTATGAAAGAGGTGGTCAAGAAGGAAATTCTTAAATGGCTCTCAGCTGGAATAGTATATCCTATATCTGATAGTTCATGGGTGAGCCCAGTCCAATGTGTCCCTAAGAAGGGTGGCATGACTGTAGTGGCTAACACCCAAAATGAACTGATTCCTACTCGCACGGTGACTGGATGACGGGTGTGTATGGACTACCGGAAGCTTAATACTGCTACAAGGAAAGATCACTTCCCTTTGCCATTCATTGATCAAATGCTTGACAAGCTTGCTGGCCAGGAATTCTTTTGTTTTCTAGATGGTTATTCTGGGTACAATCAGATTGCTATAGCTCCAGAAGACCAAGAGAAAACTACTTTTACTTGTCCTTATGGCACATTCGCTTTCAAAAGAATGCCATTTGGACTTTGCAATGCTCCTGCCACATTTCAAAGGTGCATGATGTCCATCTTTGCTGATATGATTGAGAAGACCATTGAAGTGTTTATGGATGATTTTTCTGTGTTTGGTCCATCTTTTGATTCTTGCTTGGATAATTTGGAGGCGGTGTTAGAACGGTGTGAAGAAACAAATTTGATTCTCAATTGGGAGAAATGTCACTTCATGGTGCAAGAAGGCATTGTACTTGGCCATCGGGTGTCCAAGAAGGGTCTAGAAGTGGATAAAGCCAAAATTGCTATCATTGAGCAATTACCTCCTCCTACTAGTGTAAAGGGTATTCGAAGTTTCCTTGGTCATGCTGGGTTCTTGATGACTTCCTATTTTTAATTGATTTGTAATGTAATTTGATATATTTAGGAAGTCATCAATGCTAAATTACAGAGATTTGATTGAGATTTTAAGAGATATCAATTTTAATGCATGATTCAGGGGATTTCAATTTAAAAATAGAAGCTTTTGAGTTTAGGAAATAAATAGTGATAATGGGAAGTTTTCAGGAAAAAAAAAAAGAAAAGAAAAGAAATAAAAATTCAGTTATTATTACTACTATTATTATTATTGTAATGCTTCTCTTGGTTAACATTGGCAGCCACGCATTCACATTGCTTGAATTCAAAATTGGATCCACAATATTTGGACCATTTTGGAGATTGATTCATTCGGCTGGGCCCACGGTTTGGAATTAAAGTTGAAGACTTAAATTGGATGGGACCCACATGGGCTGAAGACTTAATTGAGACAAGGGAAAAAAATTAAAAAAAAAAAAGAGATCAGATTTGGGATTCACGACACCATTTTAGGAAATTAAAAAAAAAAGGAAAAGGAATCTGAAATTGACCTAAAAAAGGAGGTGGCGGACGAATTGGAAAAAGAGGAGAGGCATCAGAGAGAATCAAGAAGAAAAAAGAGGACAACACGCAGAAAAGAAAGAACGCAGAGGCAGAGAAGCGGAGGCAGAGAACAAGACGCACGGTACAAGAAAAAAAAGCGAGGACGCTAAGGAGAAGGCTCCACAATTTTGTGATCTTGTTCTTCTTCTTCTTCTTCTCTTCATGTTGGGATCTGAATTTCTCATTTTTATTATGGATTTTCTTATAGCCATGTGTGGCTAATTTTCTTTTCAACCTAGAGTGCTATGAACTTGTTTGAGACTTAGGAATTATTCCCACACATTGGTTTTGCTTAATTTGAATCAGTTTATTTAATCCTGTTTTTATTATTTATTGCTTATTGACTGATCACCATTGAGCATGTTTTGGGGATTTAGGGTTGGACTTGAAAGAGGGAATCCTAAAGAGGGAATCCTAAATTGACCTTGGGATTAAATAATGTGGAATTAGGTTTGAATCTAATAGAGAAATTAGGTTTTAATCTAATTTGCGTCTAGGATAGACATATACCTAGAAGCTCCGCATAGTCAAATTAGAGTGAGCCCGGTTTGAATTGCATCTTAATTAATTGTGTGAGACATTGCATGATTATTTGAGGTAGGTATATAAGTGGACCGACAGGCACTTATAAACACTAATACTCTAGATTAGCTGATGAAATTAAGTTAGAATTAATGTAGTGGGAATAAAATCTAAGAAACAAACAAGGGATTAGTGTCTCTAGGTTGTCCTTTTGATATTTGAATTCTCTCTCTTTGAAAGTGCTTGTTTTTATTAAATTCTTTTGTTTTACTACTATTGAAAACACTTCTTATTTGCTCAACTTAAATGAAAAAAGGAAATTTGACGCCTAATCACCAGTTTGATTGAGTCTCTGTGGGATGACCTTGATTTGCCACTTACTATTTTCATGACCCGTACACTTGCGGTGCTTAGTTAAATTTTTGGTAGCATCAGTTCTATAGGAGATTTATCAAAGATTTTTCTAAGATTGCCAAGCCACTTTCCAAATTATTGGAGAAAGATGTAGAATTCAAGTTTGATGAGGAATGCTTAAAAGCTTTTGAAGAGTTGAAACAATGTCTCATTTCTTCTCCTATCTTGATAGCCCCGGATTGGGCTTTACCTTTCATTATCATGGCCGATGCTAGTGATTATGCAGTAGGTGCTGTTCTTGGGCAGAAGGGGGAAAAGTTATTTCATCCTATTTATTATGCTAGCAAGACTCTTGATTGTGCCCAACTTAATTATACCACCACTGAGAAGGAATTACTTGCCATAGTCTATGCTTGTGAGAAGTTCCGGCCTTACATTGTGGGTGCTAAGGTCATTATATACACTGATCATGCAGCTTTAAAGTACCTACTCTCAAAGAAGGACTCTAAGGCCAGGCTAATTCGATGGGTACTTCTGCTTCAAGAGTTTGATTTGAACATCATTGATAGGAAAGGCACCGAGAATCAAGTAGCCGACCATCTCTCACGGTTGAGTATTGAAGCTAAATTTGATGATTCAGATATGATTCATGCATCATTCCCGGATGAGCAGTTGTTTGTTGTTAATAGCTTATCCACACCATGGTATGCTGACTTTGTCAATTACTTAGTATGTGGAGTGTTACCTCCAGAGTTCAATTCTCACCAAAAGCGTAAGTTTCTACATGAAGTGAAGAAATACTTTTGGGATGAACCATACTTATTCAAGAGGTGTCCCGATCAACTCATTCGAAGATGTGTGCCAGAGAATGAACAAGAATGTATCCTACACTGTTGTCACTCTTCTGATTATGGTGGACATTTTGGAGGAGAGAAGACTGCTGCAAAAGTCATCCAAAGTGGATTCTATTGGCCCACTCTATTCAAGGATGCATATGCCTTTACTCTTAAATGTGATAGATGCCAAAGAGTAGGGAACATATCTAGGAGGAACGAGATGCCATTGACTAGCATGCTTGAGGTTGAACTTTTTGTTGTTTGGGGAATTGACTTCATGGGCCCCTTCCCTAAGTCATTTAATAATGAATATATCTTAGTCGGAGTTGACTATGTCTCCAAGTGGGTTGAAGCTACTGCATGTGTCACTAATGATGCCAAGACAGTGTTGAAATTCCTCAAGAAGAACATTTTCACTCGCTTTGGAACACCTAGAGCAATTATAAGTGATGGTGGTTCTCGCTTTTGCAATCACCAATTTCAGGCTTTGATGAAGAAATATGGTGTCAAGCACAAGGTCTCATTGCCTTACCACCCTCAAAGTAATGGGCAAGCAGAAATTTCAAATCGTGAGATCAAGAACATTCTTGAGAAGGTGGTTGGAACTACGAGGAAAGATTGGTCTACCAAGTTGGATGATGCTTTATGGGCGTATCGAACGGCTTTCAAAACGCCTATTGGTATGTCCCCCTATCGCTTGGTGTTTGGGAAAGCATGCCACTTACCGGTGGAATTGGAGCATGGAGCTTATTGGGCTATCAAAAAGCTAAACTTTGATCCTCAAGCTGTGGGGAAGAAGAGGTTACTTCAACTCAATGAGTTAGATGAATTTCGCCTAAATGCCTATGAGAGTGCAAGGATATACAAGGAAAAGACCAAGTGGGATCATGACAGCAAAATCATACCCAAGAGTTTTGAACCCGGTCAAAGTGTTCTCCTCTTTAATTCCAAGTTGAGGTTATTTCCGGGTAAGCTAAAATCTCGATGGTTCGGTCCATTCACTGTGGTTCAAGCATCTAAATTTGGTGATGTGGAGCTGGAAAATGAGAGGGGTGAAAGATTCAAGGCTAATGGTCAATGATTGAAGCATTATTGGGGTGGAGATGTGGATAGGCTTGTGTCCACTATCTACTTAGTCAATGAGGATTGACCACCACGAAGAGTCAAGCTAAAGACTATAAACTAAGCGCTTCTTGGGAGGCAACCCAAGTTCTAAACTTAATCTTTTCAATTTGTGTGTGTGTCTTGTTAGTAGGTTTATGTTTGATCTTTTGTTTTGTAGGAAGAAAAGGGTACCCAACTTGGAATTGGACTGTTGCAGCTGAGAGGAGTAATTATGAAGGAAGAAGGATTCATGAGCTATAGAGGGGAATGTTTTTGAGGGAAGTTCATTTGACTCTAAGCTCATATATACATGATTCTGGGGTGAAATTATGATGACTTGTCAATTTTGAGTACTATTGTGGCTTTGTGATCATTTGGTTGATTTTCTATGTGAAATATACTTGTGCTTATGACTTGAATGCTCAAAATTTGATGTGTTGTGGTATTCCCTATGAATATGTGTGTATGTGTGCTTTATGGTCTAGGATGGTTTAAAGTGTTTGATCTTGAGTAATTTGGTTGAGGATGATTGGTATAAAGCTTATTGGGTGATTCTTGTGGTATTTGGGAATGTTTCTTGTGTTTTGCAACTTTGTTGTTTGATTTTGTTTTTGACAGCAAAAACTTTCCATGGAAAGTGTTTCACTGGCTATGGAAAGTGCTCTCTGTGTTCACTTTCCATGGAAAGTGTGGCACTGGCTGTGGAAAGTGCTCTCTGTGTTCACTTTCCACGGAAAGTGTTGCACTGGCTGTGGAAAGTGCTCTCTGTGTTCACTTTCCATGGAAAGTGTGGCACTGGCTGTGGAAAGTGCTCTCTGTGTTCACTTTCCACGGAAAGTGTTTCACTGGCTGTGGAAAGTGCTCTCTGTGTTCACTTTCCACGGAAAGTGTTGCACTGGCTACAGCCAGTGTTTGTTAAAAAAAAAAAAAAAACTCCTTAAGCAGGTATTTTCAATTTTATTTAAAAAAAAACAAAAAAAATTAAAATTAAAATTAAAAAAAATTGGAAAATTAAAAATTAAAAAAAAATTTAATTTTAATCTTAATTTTAAAAAAAAAAATAAAAAAAAATCCTTCCTATTTTACCCTACATTGTTTGAGAAATTCCCAATTTACCCAATTGAATTTAACCCCAAGTGAAGCCACATTCACCCCAAATTTCAAAACCCTAAATCCTAAATGTAATTTTCCTCATCACTTCCCAAACCGCAGTTCCTGACTTCCTTCCATCGAATGCATCCAAATCCCTAGGTCAAAATCCCCAAAATTTCAACTCATGAGCTCTCGTCCCCTTATCCGGCGGTTTCCCTTCACAACACCTCCATCACTCTTGCCCTAGCTCCATTCCACCATCGCCGCTTTCTCTCACGAGCTCCCCCTCACCGCCATCACCTTCGATCACCACGCCTCCTCTCAACTTTCACCGTGTTTCCCTCTCACCGTCGACGTAAGCCAAGCCCTAGTTCGGCCATCATTGGTCTTTCACCGAGACCCACCGTACCTCCCCTTCTCCGGTTCCCAAGTCGCACCCCTGCTGGCAGCTACCACCACCATCGGCTACCCACCATCCCTCTTCCACAGCTTCCTCCTCAACTCAACTCACCCCAGTCAAAATTCCATCTCTCCCCCGTCAGATCCGAACATACCAGATATCACCATCAGCCACGACTTTCTTCTTTTCTCTCGTTCGATCTTTTCTCTTGCCATGAGATCTGAAAATAGCAGTTTGCTGGGATTTCTAAACCTCCCAGTTCCAGGTCCGTGGCGGTGGAGTTCTCTGCTCTTTTGCTCTGTTTCTGTGTACGGGGCTTAATGGAGGTTGAAGGTATCAGATCCCCCTTGCGTGAGCAGTGCCTCCTCTTCTCCTCTATTAGTGTAGCGTGTTTCCCCCTTCCTGTAACCTGTCTCGGTTTGCTTCCATTGCTTTTCTGAGGTAAATCTCATGCCTTTCTTTATTTCTGGGCTGGATGTGGTTGGATTAGAGGCAAGACAGATGGCATCAGTTGTATGAAGCTCTGTGATTGTGAGTAAGTGTTTGAGGCTTGAATTGAGGAATTGTGTTTTGAGGATTAGGATTAGCATATTACATTGTTTTTGTAGCATCTTTAATCAAAGGGCATAAGGTCTTCAGCATAGTTACCTGGTATATGCTTGATTTTCATGAGAATCAAACTGTCTCATTTAATTCTGAAAACTTGAGTTTGCTAAGTTTATCAGTGAAATATATTTTCGCAGCTGAATGTTTGGTTTTTATAAGAATTGAAAAAGGTTCTTCAGTTCTAAAATTTGTGGTTGCTGTGGAACACGTTTCTCAACTGAGATTATAAACTTAGAATCAAGTCTCTGCACATTTTCATCTTAATCCCATATTCTTAAACCTTAAAATTAAACTCACAAGATTTAAACAGAAACTTGGGAATTTGATGACTTGTGCATTTTTAAGAATGTCCTATGACACCCTGCATATGCCGAGTAACTTTGAAAATCTTGCTTTTTCATGTTCTAAAATTGTTAGAGCTTAGGATTGAATAGAGGAAGCATTGAGATTAGCTAGCTCATAGGTTGCAACATGTGTCTAACCTGTAATCATTGTGGAAGTCTAGGTACACAAGGTTTTGATAGGTTGATTGGTTAAGCACTTAACTGTTTCTCCACAAGGATGCTCTGAATTTTTGTTTGAGTTGTGGGTTCTAACTGGAAAAGGTTGCCATTATGTTTTGAACCATGAAAACATACCTTTACATACTGATGTGTAAATGGCAATGTGTTTATTATTTGTGAAAACCCAATTTGAATCCCAACCACAAGAATTCAGAACTACTTATTAAGTTGCTTTCATTGTGAAAAACCAAATTCTGTTTCAACAAGATAACAATGAGTTTTGAAAATCACAGTGATTAATTGGTTTTAGGCAAGTTACTAGTGATTGCATCTGTTGAAACAAATTTCTACTGGGCTCATTTGATTGATATAGGAAAAGTTTTTGGTCGTCTAAAAACTTTTGTTTTCCCTTTCACCTTTTGCTTTTCTTTTGCCCTTGACTCGATTTCTTGAAATACTTTGGTCTTTTTGGTCTACCACATTGAAATGGATTGATCAGTTGCCTTTTCAATCTTTGAAATGTCATTTTGAGGAAGTAACTAGTTTTCTATGGAAGTGCGGTTAGGCTTAGGCTTGGAATTCTAGCTGGAAGATTTGGCATTAGATAACACCTAAGTTTGGGGGAATCTTTTCTTCTCTTTTTAGAACAGATTAGCTAAGTTCTTTTTGGTTTTGTTTGCTTGTTAATAAGTGTGCATTGCGTTTTGGGTGTGTTTTTCCTTCTCTTGTGTGCAGATCATGAAGACTCCTGGGAAGAAACACAAGAACCGATCTCGTAATCCCTCTCCACTCAACCTAGCCAATGTCCAACAATTGATCAGTGACAGAAAGCTTCATCAGGAACGAGAGTTTCAGAAGACGACCCAATATCAGTTTTTTAAGCAAGCTAAGACTCGACGTCTCGGGGCATTCATGGCAAAAAAGAGGACGGTGAATGTTGAGTTTGTTCACCAATACTACACTCAACACATCTTCTATGATGGACGGGTGACCTTCCGGGACAAGGCAATTGTCATTGATGCTGATGAGATGAACAAGCATTACAACTTGCCTAGAGTATCCGTTGATGAATGTATGTATCGGAAGTTCATTGCCAACAAGCAGTCATTTCCCTATGAGGACATTGCCAAGGAGATTGTGGTGAATGGTGAAAAATCTTGGTTCGTTCGGTTTCGCCGAAAGCAATACCTAGAGCGACATACCTTAACACAGGAAGCAAAGTGTTGGCTTCATTTGGCAGGCCACAATATTAAGCCCACTTCCCACCTCACCTACATTCCTAAAAGATTAGCCCTTCTTGTTTTTCTGTTGCAAACCAACCAGCCAATCAATCTAGGAGAAATCATGTACAAAGCCTTCCACAAGTGCAGAGACAAACACCACACGAGTTTAATTTTTCCACATACCATTACTTCTTTCTTCCTACAAGCTAAGGTTCAACAATTGCCCACTGATCTTCTTGTTGCGCCTGATCGCCCATTCACTTACAACAATTTGGGATCACAGCGAAACCCTGAAAAAAGAGAGACCAAGAGGGCTCGACATGAAGGACATCGCTCAGAGATGGACCTACAATTTGAGGCCATGACTACCCGGATGGATAGGCTGGAAAACACCCTCCGCACTGCCATTTCCCACCTCACATCCCTTGTTACTCGCCTGGCCCGGCATCAAGGCCTCCCACTCAATCACAGTCACGAGACAGCCAATGAGGAGAATGAGGAATATGATGAGAGTGATGACAATGATGAAATCAGCAGCACGGAGGCTGAGAGTAGTGCTAGAGATGATGAGGAGAGGACGGGGAAGACGAGATCGAGCACCAGAAAGGCAACCAGGAAGGCATCCAGAAAGCATTCAGACTCCGACTATACACTCTCTGCTACTGAGGATGACTGATTTTGTTGTTGCTAACCAATATTTTGCTATCTTGTCTGACTTTCTGCTTATTATGGGGTTCTGTATCCCTTGAGTAGTGATAGGCCTTTTTCTTTGTTTTGTTTAGGGCATATGACATTGTGTTACCCTACTGTGGCTTTTGTGTGGTGACTACTGATGGTCACTATGACAATGTGTGGATATATTTGCTTTTAGGATTTCAGGCGTGCATATGATGAATTGAATGAATGCTTTCAGGATTATTGACTTGTTTGTGAATTTTTCTGCTGTGAATATTTTGGGAATTTTCTGTACAGCAAATTGATTGGTCACAGGTTGTACAGACCATTTTGTTCACCATGATGGTGTTGTTTTTATTCATACTTGTTGGCTAATCATGACAGCCAGACAGGATTTATTTTGACCTTGGGGACATTGTCTGCTTCATTTCTTTGTTCTTGTTGTTTCAGGTACAGGTGCTACTTCTCTATTCTCTCCCACTTTTAGTTAACAATGAGGACATTGTCTGTTTTAAGTTTGGGGGGGTGAAAGTGATTTGTTGTAATTCTGAAAATCTGAAAATTTTTGAAACTTTGATGAGTGCACAATGCAAATGTTGAACAGTTGTGAAGGAAAATTGTTGGAATGCTTGAAATTTCTCATGCTTAAATTTTTGTTTGTGAAGGATATTAAAATGGACTGAAATTCTAGGTACTTGTCAAAGTTGCTTGAATGATCCAATGATAGAAATTACTGCTCAATCTTTTATGTTTAATAGGAAATTTTGTTTAATGTGCATTGATGGATGTTTTGTTGTGATGAATCATGTTATTCAGGAATTTTTAAATTAAGAAAGCACTATTGAAGTTAACTTTATTCTGGATGTTTTTGTTGAAGGGCTTTGTAGCAAATTAGGTTATATGCCTCTTGTTTCAAACTGTTGATTTCAAAATAATCTTTGGACTTTTTCAAAGCTTTTGATTTATTTCATGAGATTTAAAGAAAGGATTAGGGCACTTCATAAAATGCGATTGAGCCTTTCAAGCTTACCCAATTGATTCTATTCCCTTTTGAACCCTTATTTTGAGCCTTATTGAAAAACCAATTATTAATTCTTTTTTGAAAGACCTAACATCTACCTACCTTAGCTAATGTGAAAAACCATGATTCCTTTGCTTTGAGATAGATGATAATTTATTGGGGTTGTGGAATATAGTGATGGGTAGAGTGTCAGATGATTAGAAAGGAATGTAAGAAGTACAAGGGTTCACAGTGTATGGAAATCAAGCCAAAAAAAAAAGTGTACATATAAAAAAAAAGTACATATATATATGTATAAAATGATGATTAAAAAAAAATTCCAAGAAGGCTTGATATGGAAAAGATCAATTTGATTCAAGTTTGGGGGAGTGTGTTTAATGAGAAAAGGAAGAAACCTCTTAAGTGGTTATCATCTATCTTGAGGTATTTGTTACTTATCCTTTACCTTTTCTTTTGAGAACCTTAACCCCTAGCCCCATTACAAGCTGAAAAGTCCCTTTGATTTTTAAGTCAAGTGAAGTGAATTAAAAGAAAAGAGGAAGAAATTAGAGAATGATGGAATTGATTGTTTGAATATAGTTATATGATTTAAATTGTTGCTTTTAACTTTGGCAAGAGCAAAAGGAATATATGTCAACTTCATTCACACACTCACATTTCGAAATTCTTGAAAAGCATGTTTAAAATCTATGAAGTGTTCATTCGTGCATATTTAGTTGATTTCCTGTTGTATATAACTCCTTGAGCAGTAGATGAGGACAAATGTATTCATGCATCAATGACAAATATTAAAGAAATTTAGTGAAGATACATGTTTTTGCTTGAGGACAAGCAAATATTTAAGTTTGGGGGTGTGTTAACTCTTAGAAATTGACAACATTCCAGCACATTTTCTCTCTCCTTTTATCTATTTTTGGTTCAAAATGTGCATAGGAATGAGGTTATAGAGGAAAATGTGCATATCAAAGTATAAGGCAAATATCAAAGAAATCCTTGTTTTATCCTATAGAGTTTGTGATTTAATTGAAAATTGATAATTCCTTCCTCTTTTGTAGGAAGGTGGAAACAAGCTTTGAAGCATTATAGGAATCAAGAAACAAGGAAAGAAAGAAAGGAGGTGAAGCAGTGCAAAATTAGAAGAATCTGTACAACTGGCCGCGGAAAGTCACAACTGGCCGTAGCCAGTAGTTTCCACGGAAAGTCGCAACTGGCCGTAGCCAGTCGTGAAAAATGCTGAAAGTACAGCTGCGCGTTTTTACATTTCAGAAACAGAAAAACCCTATTTATACCAAAGGGAAGGGCCGAAAAACACACTCTTGACCTAGGGAAACAAGTGGGCACACAAGGGAAGAGCTTGGGAGAGAGATTTGGACAATCTTGGAGGCTTGGGTGCTCATCCTAAAGGAGATTTTGGAGATTTCACCTTGGTTTTTCCTCTTTTCCTCTCCTTTCTTCTTAGTTTCTTCATGTATTCAGTTCCTTTGCTTAGAATCTCTTTGTATTTGAACATGAGTAGCTAAACCTTTCATTCTAGGATTCTTTTACCCTTTTGTATGGATTAATACTTGAACTTTCCTCTCTTTTGGTAGATAAATATATATATGTGTTGATTTCAACCTTGGCTTAATGCTTCTAAGTGATTGGCCTCCATTTAGATGATTTATTCACTTGGGTTTTGACTCGAGAGAGCTAATCTAGGTGTAGAACTTGATTGAAATCATGCTTGTCTTGAAGTTTACTTGATAAATGGATGGTTTGTTGGTAAAATAGAGATATATTTACTAACCTTGCATTGTCACATTAGGGTTGTTGCTTAATTATTGATTCTTACTAATTGTAGCAAGAGATTGTGCATTTTAGTGAGAAGAGAAACTTGATTTTGACTTGAGAGAGCGTTTCAAGTGTTTTTGAACCCTAGACTAACACATATATGTATTGAAATGCTAGTAGAGAGGAAGTTAACCAAGTTTTATGAAATGCAAAAGGGGAAGAAGAATCCTAGGCTCCATATTTCTTGAAGTCAAAAGTCATTCTCCTTTAGCAATTTTTAGTTTTAGAAAAAGTCTTTAAAAATTCTCATTCCAACTCAAAACTTTGTTCTAGCTCAACTTGATTGAATTCACTATGCCTCTTGCTTGACCAATTTGTTAAACAAATCCTCGTGGGAACGATACTTTACTAATCACTTTATTACTTGCGAAACTCGTACACTTGCGAGGCGAACACTGGCCGCGAAAAAATAACCGATATGGTGAAAAGTAGATGTTTTAAAACTAGATCGTGGTCTGTCAATGAAGTAGTAGGCGACGCAATTCCCCACCAGTCCAAGTTGACTCCGTTGATATTGACTCCCTGCTGCTTCCTCGACAGGAGCTTACTGATGCAATTATTCAAATTTGGATGAAGTAAGTATGTTCTTCTATGGTACATATAATTTAAATGCATCATTTAGACACACATACATATATATACTAATTCCCTGATCGATGTAATTATTGTAGGTTCTTGCATCAAGAATTGGAGAATGAGGGCAGGTTGGACGATTTTGGATTCTTGTGCCCACAATATATGAGTCAAACAACCATGGTGCAAAGACAAGAGTACATATCAAGGAGGTTGTGTAATGTGAGAAGAAAGATGTACTTGTTGCCATTTTTCCACAGGTACATATCACAAATCTTGGCTACAAGTCACTTAATTCTGCTACATGCCTACATATATTACTGAGAATACTTTACTGCTGTGAATTTTCAGCCGCCACTGGCAGTTGGTCATCATGTGCATGGAAGAAATTAAAGTTATCTTCTTATGCTCCACTCACAGCCTGCCAGTGCACACGTTGGTCCAGACCATCAACGCGTGAGCATGTCATTTTGATTCTCTTGTCAGAAATCTCTGCTGTGAATTTTCAGTGAATTGATAAATATGCATTTTTGATGATAGTGCTATGAGGACCTTCCAAATCGATGCACTCAAAAAGCGTCCTTCAAAGGCCAAAGAGCCTAAATGGCTCAGACCAGAGGTTGGTACAATATAATATTGATAAACTTGTCAACTGCCTTGTGAATTTAGTCATAAGATATATATTACTTATATATTTCTTTTTCTTTTTAGACACGTCGGCAACCACATGAGTCCAACCTATGTGGCCAATATATCATGAAACACATGTATGATATTGTCACTAAAGGAGAAACTAAATTATTTGCAAAGGTAAATATTTGATGTTACATATATTATGCACGCAAGTTAATTCAGTTTTTGGCTTAATGAATTACATTTGAAATATGGGCGCAAGTTATTAATTCAGTTTGTGTCTTTGATGTTACAGATGTTTCAATGCCCTGCCCCCTTCTCGGATGCTGAACTCAAGCACATACATGAATTGTTTTGTCAATATCTGTATGACCTGATCTTAAGTAGTGATTAGGGACAATAATTAATGATGTTATTCATTTGTAAATATTCTGTAAAATTTGATTATTTTTTCGATCAATTTGTAAATAATACACAGGCAATGTAAAATTCAATAGATAATTTTGTTTAATTTTTCGAACAATTTTCTTATGTCCATTTTGGGGTATCTGAAATTGGATGGTGGATATAGCTATTTAGTGCGCTTGAAATTTGAGGTTCAGGATGATGTAGCGAGTTCGCGACTTTAGGACCGAATATGGGTAAACTTCCGGTCCTAAAAGTTTTCGGTTAAATAATATGAGACTTTTAGGACCGCATGTTGTATACTTCCGGTCCTAAAAGTATTGACAAAATATTGGTGAGACATTTAGGACCGTATGTTTTAAAATGACGGTCCTAAAAGTATTCGACACTTTTAGGACCGTATCTCCTTTTTCCGTCCGCTCCTAATAGTCTTCCTTTAAATAGAGTTGATTCGCTTTTCGGACAAATTAATTAGAAAGTTCTGGCATTCATTTTAGGATCGTATGTTTTAAATTGACGGTCCTAAAAGTATTCGACACTTTTAGGACCGTATCTCCTTTTTCCGTCCGCTCCTAATAGTCTTCCTTTAAATAGAGTTGATTCGCTTTTCAGACAAATTAATTAATTAGGGTTCAAGGCAACCGAGGTTCTGGCGTTCTGATCAAGCTAGGTCCCTCATTGTAGTCGATGTTACCTCTCCAGATTTAGATTATCGGTTTACCTTTTCTTTTTGTCGGAAAAAGATGAGAGATATTGAAAAGGACACTTTGTTTCTAATCAGGCGAGGTAACACCGAGGACAACAATGGTCCAACCTTGAGAAGAATTGTCACTATTTGTTTTTATTCGAATAAGGTAAATGTTCTTTTTGTTTTGTTGGTCTGATCTTAACTGTATATTGTTGGATATTTTAATATGCGAGTTTTTAATGTTGATCATACACATGAGGACAATGTTTTGTTTTTTTCCTCCTTGTCGGAAAAAGAAAGAATGTACTGATCAGAAGGATAAAGGCGATCGAAATAGGAAAGTAACAAATTTATTATATATTTTTTAATACTGCCCTATGGGGGGCAGCGGAGTACATGATTTAAAAAAAAACAGAAAAATATTTACTCCTCCCCATCGTTGTCGGAGGGGAGGGAGTTGTCAGAGGGGTCGATGACGTCGTCATCTAACGGATTGTACTCAACGTCGTGGGCGTCGAGTATCGCGTTGATCTTGTTGTTGACGGCGTGGTAGACCTGAAAAAGCTGGCCCTATCGTCGATCTATATGATCGACGCGGGCCAGGAGGTGGCGCAGCAGCTGTTTGGTGGTCGAGTTCGGAGGCAGAGGAGGAGGGTAAGGATTGTTATGCCCAGCGGGAAGAGGAAAAGGAGGACCTGGTGGTGGTGGAGGACCTTGGGGCGGTGAAGTAGCCATTGTAGAAGTGATGATGAAGAATGTGAAGAAAGTAAAGTAACAACGGCTTTAAATAGAGAACCCATTCGGAGTGAAACGTCGGAACCTTTAATGAGCAGACACATAGTTCATCAGAATATGAGGAGACACCTAGTTACGTTGGGAAGTTTATCTGGAAGCCGAAGAGATCTGATAGAGTGTAAGGATACGACTCTGCTATCGGAATTTGAAACGATGAACTTTTTTTAGGAAATTTAAATCTTGAATAAATGAATTTTAGGACCAGAAAACTAATAAAAGATCGGTCTTAAAAGTAATTTAATTGACTAAATATAAATAATATACTTATAGGACCGAAGAAGTGATAAAAGGTCGGTCTTAAAATTAATTCAGTTAAAAAAATAAATAATATACTTTTAGGACCGAAGAAATTATAAAAGGTCGGTCTTAATATTAATTCATCTTAAAAATTAAATAATATTTATAAAACTCGCTCATAAAGTGTAGACCATTCGTCTGCTTTTTACCTCTCTGTCCTTAACACTCCTTATTAACTCCGCACTACCTCGTAACTCCAAACTACCTCTAGCTCTGCCTTTATTAATAAACACCTCATACCTCTTTGCGCCAACGTACTGCTCAAACCATGGTTAGATACAAGATAACCGCTCGTAGGGGTGCTCTTACTCGTGATGCTCGTGCCTTCCGTCGATCGTTATACGGTTCGCCTCCTCCATTGAGAGTGCGTTCAATTGAAACAGAAGAGTCTCGGGTCGTTGGACCCATTGTTATTTCCGATGATGAAGACATTGCCGCACCCCCCCTCCAGCCTTCCGACCATGAAGAGGTTCCTGCTCCACCTCTCCAACCAGTTGGCCCCAACGCGCCGACCGATGACCCTCATCCTCTTTCCTCTAACGACCTGATACGAATAAGACGAGAACTTGCTGATATCCGGCGGGAGATTAATGCTGCTCAAGCCGATATTGCCTGGGCTTTGAAGGATAACAAGCTTTGATAATTTTCTGTTTTTTTTTTTGGCAATGTGTATGGCAATATTCAAGTAATTAATAATAGCATTAATTAAGAACCATAAGCTTGTCTCTTTTTAATTTTTTGTTCAAGTAATTAATAAAAGCATTATTTAAGAATATCATTAATTAAGAACCATAAGCTTGTCTCTTTTTAATTTTTTGTTAATGTAATTAATAGTAGCATTAATTAAGAATAGCATTAATTAAGAACTATAACCTTGTCTCTTTTTAATTTTTTCTTCAAGTAATTAATAGTAGCATTAATTAATAGCATTAATAATTTTCTGCGCTCGCCAAAGGCCCAAAGTCAATACTCTTTTCTCTGGAAAATTAACTTAGGTCCGGAGTATTATAAAACTGCGGTCTTAAATATATAGGACCGGACAAGATAAGAATTCGGTCTTAAAAGTAACACTTAAAAATTTAATATAAAATATTTAAGACCGGATGCTTTATAATAAATCAGTCTTAAAAAATCCAAACATAGAAGCAAGTCTCTGTCGCACGGAAAATTAAATTTCCCTCTCTGAATTTCTCTTGTCGCGCCGAAAGTGATTACTGAGGAGGTTCTGTCTCCCGTGGTTGTGTGTTGCTCCGTCAGTGCTTCGCGTTGCTCTATGGACAATCACTTCCTCGTTCCTCAGCTAAACTTAGACCAAGCTGTAAGAGGTGTTTCGGTTATATAATTTCATGGTTTGCCTACTTATCGTTCTGGTTTTTCTTGAGTTGAACGAAATCGATGAAATGCTCTTGTGTGCTTCTCTGTTGTTAATGAATATTCTATTCTGAAGATTATATTTGCACTTGAGACCTACCCAACTGACCAACAAATGTTTTTAGGGTACTCTTGCTGTCTCCAACATCAACGTTCGTGGCGGGAGAAGAAAGACTCTTATTTGGCATTTGAATTTATATGCCACAGGTGAGTCCACAAGACCTTCATGCGAAGCATTTAAATTTCCTCGTCATGCATTTATTTTGCTTTGGGAGTATTTTAGTTTGGCTTCACTGTGGTATTCATGACCAAAAGTGATTCTTCGTTATGCATTTATTTTGCCTTATTATACGTATGTTAAATCTTTCCGTCCATAGGAATTCTACTATGGATCACAGTTGGATAAATGCTTTACGGATGAGCGTTGAATATCAGAATGGGGTGAGGGACTTTATTGAATTTGCTAAACAAAATGCCAATGATGATAGTGGGAAGTTTTATTGCCCTTGTGTAAAATGTTTGAATGAGAGGCGACTAAGTCCTGAAGTTATACGGACACATTTAATCTGTCAGGGATTTTGTAAGACCTATATAGTATGAGTATGGCATGATGAAAAAATACCAAGTGGGTCTCAACATGGGGAAGTGGCCTTTGATGATAATGACACGGATATGGACGATCGCATAGAGGACATTATTCGTGATGTAGGAGAAGAGGCCTTTCAATAATCACATGCATATGGTAATATGTGCAGTGATGCGGAGATCCCGCTATACCCAGGGTGTCAAAAATACCAATTGTTGAACACTGTATTGAAATTGGTAAGCTTGAAGGCATGTCATGGATGGAGCGACAAGAGTTTTTCTGAAATGCTTGAGGCTTTTAAGAACATGCTTCCGGATGATAATGTGTTGCCGCATCGATACTATGATGCTAAGAAAATACTTTGTCCACTGGAGATGGAGTATAAAAAGATGCATGCATGCCCGAATGACTGCGTATTGTATAGAAAAGAGTTTGAAGAGAAGCAGAATTGTCCGATATGTGAAACCCCAAGGTACAAGTCAAATAAAGGGCCTGCAAAAGTGTTGTGGTATCTTCCAATCATACCAAGGTTCAAGAGGTTGTTTGCGAATGAAAATGATGCAAAACATTTGCGGTGGCATGCAGATGAGAGGATTTCTGATGGAAAGCTTCGTCATCCAGTCTATTCTTCTCAATGGAAGAAAATCGATCAATTATTTCCCAACTTTGGCGAAGAACCTAGGAACCTTAGGCTTGCCCTTAGCACGGATGACATGAATCCATATGGAAGCCTTAGCAGCGTACATAGTTCATGGCCTGTACTCCTCATTATTTACAACTTATCTCCTATGTTATGCATGAAGAGAAAGTATATCATGCTGTCTATGTTGATTTCGGGACCAAAACAACCCGGAAATGACATTGATGTTTACCTTCAGCCCTTGATCGAAGACTTGAAGGAGTTATGGGAAGAAGGTGTGGATGTTTTTGACTCTTTCAAGAAGGAGGTATTTAAATTGCGAGCCATGATATTCTGTACTATAAACGACTTCCCAGCATATGGTAACTTGTCAGGGTATAGTGTAAAGGGCCATAAAGCATGTCCGGTTTGTGAAGAAGGCACATGCTACCATCAACTCCAACATGGAAGAAAGACGGTTTACCTTGGACATAGGAGATTTCTTAGACGGGGCCACCCATATCGTCGATTAAAGAAAGCCTTCTTTGGTGGCCAAGAATATGAAGATGCTTCGGTGCCATTGACTGGGGAGCAAGTTTATGAGAAGGTGAAAAATATCAATGTCATCTTCGGCAAGACAGCTAAGAGTAGAAAAAGATACAAATATATGGAAAAAGAGATCTGTATTCTTCGATCTTCCCTATTGGCGCAATCTTGATGTGAGACACTATATCAATGTCATGCATGTGGAGAAAAACGTATGTGATAGCATTGTTGGCACGCTTCTCAACATACAAGGCAGTTCAAAGGATGGTGTGAAGTCAAGATTGGATTTGCAAGCAATGGGAATACGTGAAGAGCTACATCCAAGGCCGTATGGGACGAGAACTTATTGTCCCCCGGCTTCTCATACTTTGTCTAAGGATGAGAAACGTAGTTTTTGTGAGTGTTTACATGGCACAAAAGTTCCCTCGGGGTATTCTTCAAATTTTAAGAGGCTTGTATCGATGAAGGACTTGAAATTAGTAGGCCAAAAATCGCATGATTGTCATGTCTTGATACAACAGCGACTCCCAATAGCTATTCGAGGCATCGCTGAATATGACCTTCGGGTTGTTTTGACTAGACTTTGTGTCTTCTTCAATGCGGTTTGTTTAAAGTTTTCGACATTGAAAAGTTGGATGAATTGGAGAATGAAGGACATCTTATCTGCCACCTTGAGAAGCTTTTTGTTCCTACATTTTTTGACATCATGGTTCATCTAATTGTTCATCTAGTAAGGGAGATAAAGTTGTGCGGCCCTATCCATTTAAGGTGGATGTACCCAATTGAAAGATCTATGAAATTCCTTAAAGGGTACGTGAAGAATGCATACCGTCCAGAAGCATCGATTGTTTAGAAATATGTTTCTAAAGAAGCCATGGAATTTTGTCAAAATTATTTGGCCAAAGTAAGACATATTGGGCTTCCAAAACATCATCATGCTGGAGGGGGTAGGCGAGGGGCTTTAGTAAAGACTGTGGATCCTGATGAATTGTCACAAGTCCACTTATACATCTTGAATAATGTTGATAAAGTTCAAGCCAGCATAGCTGCACATAAAGAAGCTGTGAGGAAAGAAAATCCTCGAATGACTGAACAAAGGTTGATTAGGGAGCATAACAGAACTTTTGCACACTGGTTCAAACGAAAGGTCGAGGGGGAGGAATGTGTTTCTGATATCCTCAAATGGTTAGCACGTGGTCCTGAGGTTGATGTCATAAGTTGGAATTCGTATGTGATCAATGGTTATACATTTTACATGAAGTCCCTAGATGATAGGAGCACAGTCCAGAACAGTGGTGTTATGTTAGAGGCTGAATCTATGCACTTCTCCAGTTCGAAAGACAAAAGTCCTTTATTGGTAGTCATGCCATATTATGGGGTTATTGAAGAGATATGGGAGGTGGACTATGTGAAAATTAGATTTCCCATTTTCAAATGCAAGTCGGTTGATGTCAATAATGGTGTTCGGATCGATCGGCTAGGATTTACAATAGTCGATGTCAATGGTAGAAGTTTTGGAGATGAACCTTTTATTATGGTAGACCAGGCGCAACAAGTGTTCTATATCACCGATCAAGAAAATAAAATGTGGTCTGTAGCTCTCCAAGAAAAGAGGGTCATTGATATTGATGAGGAAAATTCAAATTATGGTATTCCTGAGAGTACACCTTTTTCAAGGGGTCTACCGGACATGAACGAAGAAGATGAAGCGGATAATGAACCCGGCATAAGAAGTGATCATCAAGAAGGGATATGAGAAGATATCACTTTATAAAAGAGTCAATTCATAAGGTAATATTCATATATATGCATATTTATTTGACTACTTTAAGGCTTTAACTATATATATTATTCCTTCTATGTTCATAAAATGTCTTTGACTATGAAGTTTGTTCCTTGTTTTATTTTTGTGGCAGGATCCAATCATGTTATAAAAGAGGATGTTACGTTGTTGGGTGGCATGGGAATCAGATGATGAAGGCATGGTGAATATTATTTTTGGCGCATCTATGTTGTATTTGTAACTTATTGTATTTGTAAGTAAGTTATCTTATTGGATGTATGAATTAACTTTGGTGTTGTAGATTAATTAAGAGGCCAAATAACTCATGGTGAATAATATTTGTATCATTTTTCCAATTCAATTTATTCAAATAATTGTTCATAGCTTGTAGCTTAAAGTATTGACTTTTATGTGCTGGATTGGGTAGTGGATTTGTGTATATATATAGTAGCAGGAACAACAGTAGAGAAAAATTCGGGAAAATTTAGATTGGAAATAAATAAGCCGGTCTTATGCATTTGACTTTTAAGACTGGATGTAATTATATGACAGGTCTTAAAGGTCATATTAAGCCGGTCTTAAAAATTGGCCTTTTTAAGACCGTTATGTTATATTTAGAAGTCCGGTCTTAAAGGAAAATTTTTAAGACCGGACGTAATTATCATCCGGTTTTAAAAGTCAGTCTTTTAAGACTGCGTATGATTAGTCGGTCTTAGAAGTCGCTAACTTTAAGACCGTATTTATTTTTGTTCGATCTTAAAAGTCCGATATTTTTAAGAGCGGACTAATTTTAGGCCAGTCTTAAAAGTTGAGTTTTTGGACCGACCAAATCAAACTATTTCATGTTCATTTAGTACAAATTTTAAGACCGAATGTTTTAAATGTCCGGTCTAAAATATGTAGACTTTTAAGACCGGATCATTGTCCGGTCTTATATGTAGACTTTTAATACCGGCTGGAACAAGACCGGCCGTCCGTTCACTCTTACGAGGCTGTTTTGTCCGGTCTTAAAAGCCTTTTTTACACTAGTGCTTGTAGTGGTTCCTTCAATGGTGGTTTTTTGATTTTGATGGGTATTTTTGTCTTTTTAAAATTTATATGGATATATAAGATAAAATTTTTATCCCACTTCCATCTGTGTACCAAACATACATTTAACCCTATTTCCACTTCCATTGTCCTCTTCCTTTAAGAACACTTCCCCATACTAAACGGGCATAATTAAGTAGCACTAAATGAGAACCATTGAACATGGCATTTATGATTATAAACATTTGTGTGGGACTTTGCAACCAAATCCATTTACATAGTAGTTTTGCTGTTGTGTTGTCTAGCCTTAGTCATGGCATTTTTATGATTCTAGTCAATAACGACTTTGTAACCAAATCTGTTTTAAGTGTTTCTTGCATTGCTTTTGATTCAGTTCAAGTGATTGAAATGGTTATAGTGGCAACATTGTCCTTGGCCATATTAAACACATTTTAGAATAATTTTTCATACATTGTTTTTAATTCTCGCACCAAGTTGTGATTTTGCTTTTCTTCATTATGTTTAACTTTTGTCCCCTTTTTCCATTCATTTATCAAGTTGTGATAATAAGACGAAAAGATTCCAAACATACATACATACATACAATGGAAAAAGTTAAAAGTTACCGTAAAAACATTAAAAGATTTTTGGGAAAATTAATCTTGTTAGTTTTTATAGGTTTTACCCAGTTGTAACTTAATCCCTAAATTTTAACTTGACGCAACTCAATTTCTATAATTCTGATTCTGTTGTAACTTAGTCCTTATAATTTTGATTCGATTGTAACTTAGTTCATGAACTTTGATTCGATTGTAACTCAATCCATGGATTTGATTTGATGCAACTCCATCTTTATTCCTTAATTATTTAAAAATTAATCTGTATATTTTAGGAAATAAATTTAGGAAAAATTATTAATTATTAATTCTTATAATTTCATTCAATTTCTAATTAGCTCGCATAGTTTAGATCCTTCAAACTCACAAAGAGTTTCAGTATGTAAATGGCGTTCGTCTTGGCTATCCATAAAACTGTACTCTTCCAACTCCAATAATTTTTTTTATGAGATGGCAAACAAAAATCTAATTTGGCAAGAGATGTCAACCCTTCATCACTTGTAAATGAGGGGCTCATTAGTAGCAATATTGTTTGTCGAGTGCTCATAAATTTGAGGATATACTTTTAAATGAGGCTGATAGCTTCACCTAATGCAATTATGGGAAGTTTTGAAATGTGAAAGACCTTCATTGCAACACTATTCTAGAGTGAATTGAAAATTTATTTACATAGGAACCAGTTTGAGAAGAAAACTGCAAACGAATGTGTATAGTGTTGAAGGGTTATATCATGACTTTTAATTAGGTTTTTTTTTTTTTTTTTGGGTTCAAATGATCTATATATTAATACATCAAAACGATACAATACATAAAAGTAACCACAAACAGATCTAAAACAAATACAACCAACATAACAACAACAACAACAAAAACACTTGATACAATATTAGCCAAGCAACGTACATTAAAAATATAAGAGTAGAAGTAGAATCATGAACATCATCGGCCTCCTCGAAACCCAAGGTTAGAAGTGACGAACAAGAGAGTGTTGGTTGAAAAACCCACCCTAAAGGGCACACAATCTTAAAAGCAATAGCTGCGATTAAATCAACTAATTGAGTACCCCATCTTGGGGTAAGAAAACCAGAAAACCCAACCTTGGAAGAAAGAAGACTCTTGATGTCCTGAAGAACACTTCTGCTCCTCTGACCAAACAAATCCGGTGACATCGACCACAAATTAGACCACACCTCTTTAGATCTTCCCCCAAGAACACAGATCAGGGCTACCAAGAGGTAGTCGGACCTCATAACATCCAAACAACCATCTAACCAAGAGGATTTGATCTCAGATCTGACAGATCTATTTATTTTTAGAGACAAAAACACCACCATAAAACCCCATACTACAAAAAAAGAAACAAAAACACAGAAAACCTGAAAACTCTCACCTCGGCAGATCAGATCTGAAGAAAGAGAGAGAGAAGCTCACCCCAAGAATGAGAAGGGTGCTCGCCGGCGACTTGCATTATAAGCCGCCGGCGAGGAAAAGAAGATCACAAAGAGACGCGACTGAGAAGAAGAGAGAAGTTGGACCTTCTCTCTACCTAACAGTGTTTACAATCGGTAAGTTTAATTAATTAGGGTTTATTTCTTGCAACTTAAAACGAGTGTATTAACATGATAGTAATAATTATCCCTTATAACATAATTTTTAATAATTACATGTTTAGAGTAATCTGCGGCTATATTTTTCTTTTTATAACTATGTATGTCAACAAACTAATTTATAGTTTATCCTCAATAATCACGTCGGCAGAATCCATTCATTGTATTATGCCAAGCGCCTCGTAGCGCGATGGCATTAGGGTCAGCCTTAGGACCTGGCCTTCCCCCTTGTCCAGGGTTCAAGCCCTGCCTCTCCTTCCCCCCATTGCTGTAAAAAAAAAAAAAAGAAAGAAAAAAAGAAAGAAAGAAAGAATCCATTCATTGTATTATTTAAGCAAATAATCTCGGCCCCATGCAGTAATGTAAAATTTATTTCTTTTTAACCAAGTTAGTTTTGACAATTAATCCGTTTCTCCCCTAGAAATAATTATTAATTTTTAATAGTTTTGGCAAAAAATTATAAATTTTATGAAAAATATCATTAAGGTCCCAATTAAGAAAAACAATATTAGAAAAGTCTCATTCTATTAAAAAGTGAAAGAACTACTATTGATAAGTTAAAAAGTTATCATTCACAAGCTATGAGATTTCTTCTTATAGTTTTTTTATGTAAATATTAGTCTATAAACATTTTTTTAAGTATTTTGGTTTGGTGATTCCGTTCATGCACGGGTATCTGCATTCTCTTCAAACAGCGCGGCAGTTGCGGCTCTGCAAATCGTAGAGAGAGAACGCTGCAAACTCCCTTTCATAACCTCTCAGTAAATTCCATTATTAATACTAACACTTAGAAATAGCAAATCCCATCAAACAAAATGGAAAATTTCATAGCCTCATGGTCATACAGATTGTCACAGACAAGACAACAAGAATGGCCGTTGAAACGGCCCATACCCATCTTCAGTTCTCCACCTCAACGTCTAATTTGGTCAAATTCATTTCCCTCACCATTTTTCGTTTTTACTCTTTCTCTCGATGTTCTTTTGGAGGGAAGAAAAAAAGAGGGACAACCTGGCATTACCACTGTAATCAAACCTCTTGGAGAGGGATAAACAATTTTGTAAACTGCAGTTCGCATGCATCAACGTCCAATTTGAAATCCTTAGGTAAATTCGCTTCTCGACATTTTTTCTGATCGCGTCAATTGTGAAGTTTTAAATTTTATTCACGGTTGACTTATTCTTCTTCAACACGAACAATACGAAAGATGCAGCATAATATATTTGCCACAATGCGTAGTTTGAAGATCATGGATGGGTGTAGAAGTCCTCAAATCTATCCTTTCAACCCATCCCAAGATCAAATCAGAACCAAATCCATACGGAAATCGCAAATTCCAGAAGCGAACGCAATCGACTTTGTTGCTGATAGTCTTCTTCCACATGGCCTGCCCAAGGCTGATCAGGTAGAACCCCAGATTGAACCCTCTCTCAAACCCGTTGATTTTGTCGACACGCTTGCGGATATTTATCGTAGAATCGAGAATTGCCCCGATTTGGAGAAATCCAATTTGTATCTGGAGCAATCTTCACTATTTTGTGGCTTTTCGGATCCCAAGTTGATTAGGCAGAGCCTCCGATCGGCTAGGCAACATGCCATTGATGTGCATTCGAAGGTTGTGCTTGCTTCATGGTTAAGATATGAGAGGAGAGAGGACGAGCTTATTGGATCATCGTCGATGCATTGTTGTGGACAACTTATTGAATGTCCTGTGGCGAATTTAGTTGCTGGTTATGACCCAGAATTGGTATACGAACCTTGTATGTGTTATCGTACTCCTCAAGAGGATGATGATGATGATATAACCATGATGGATGATGAGGAATGCTCAACTTCTGAGGAAGATGATGAAGATGGTGATATGTCATTCATCATTGGGGACAGTGAAATTAGGTGTAGAAGATTCAATATCTCTTCCCTCTCGAGTCCTTTTAAAACAATGTTGTATGGAGGTTTCATGGAGTCAAGAAGAGAGAAGATAAATTTCTCACAGAATGAGATTTCTGTTGAGGCAATGATGGCTGCTGAGATATATAGCAGAACAAAAAGATTGAGCCAATTTCCTCCACATATTGTTCTTGAGCTTCTATCATTTGCAAACAAATTTTGTTGCGAGGAGATGAAAGCTGCTTGTGATGTTCACTTAGCATCTCTGGTTTGTGACATGGAGGAAGCAATATTGTTGATTGAATACGGATTGGAGGAGACGGCGCATGTTCTGGTCGCGGCTTGCTTGCAGGTGTTGTTGAGAGAGCTGCCAAATTCAATGCACAGTCCAAGTGTTATGAGACTATTTTGTACCCCACAGGGTAGGGATAGACTAGCTATAACAGGTCACGCGTCGTTTTTGTTACATTATTTTTTGAGTCAGGTTGCTATGGAGGAAGAAATGAAATCTAATACAACTGTGATGCTCTTGGAGAGATTAGGAGAGTGTGCAGCAGAAGGATGGCAAAAGCAACTTGCGTTTCACCAATTAGGTGTAGTTATGCTCGAGAGAGAAGGGTATAAAGATGCACAGTGTTGGTTTGAGGCAGCGGCCGGGGCAGGACATATTTATTCTTTAGTCGGTGCTGCGAGGGGGAAGTACAAGCGTGGTCACAAATATACGGCGTTTAAGATGATGAATTCCCTGATCTCTGATTGTAAACCTGTTGGTTGGATGTATCAAGAAAGGTCTTTGTATTGTATTGGCAGGGAAAAATTGATTGACTTGATCTCTGCAACTGAATTAGATCCAACTCTTTCTTTTCCATACAAATATCGAGCTGTTTCTTTGTTGGAGGAGAACAAGATTGAAGCTGCAGTTTCAGAAATTAACAAGATAATCAGTTTTAAGGTTTCTCCGGATTGCCTTGAGTTGCGAGCTTGGTTTTTGATTGCTTTGTCGGATTATGAAGGAGCCTTAAGAGATGTACAGGCACTTGTGACACTGGTTCCTAATTACATGATGTTCTTTGGAAGGATGCCGGCCGACGACTTGATACCGCTCCTTCACCCCGTAGTTCAGCAGTGGAATCAGGCTGAATGCTGGATGCAATTATATGACAGATGGTCCTCTGTTGATGATATTGGCTCTCTGGCTGTTGTACACCATATGTTAGAAAATGATCCAGGAAAAAGTCTTTTGAGGTTTCGGCAATCTCTCCTTCTGTTAAGGTAAGTGAAAAAGCCTTGAACTAATTCAATTATATTATAGCCTAACTGTTAAATGTTCTGTCTTGGGCTCTTTTCTTAAGTGACTTGTTAAATTCCTTCCATGCAAATATCCTCTGTTACTTGCTTTTAGCTCTCTCTTCATCAGTTGGAAAGAGTTGTATCTAAATTTGGCTTGACATGTTTGAATGTTAAGACAGTTTTAATTTCACTTTTAACTGAACATATTTGTATTGTATTCATGGATTTAATTATTTGCTGCTAAATAGAATCAGCTTACTGTCACTTTGCGCTTTCATTGGAAATGTCCGTCTATCACACTTGTCAAGAAAGGTAGTTCATCACCATTCTATACAATGTTAGATTGATTTTGGATGATCTAGATTTAATTTAATTTTTATATTTTAAATAAATAGGATGAATGTGCAAAAAACCCATCTATATGTCCCGCATTTGCATCACCATATATAATTATTGGGTGCAAAAATACATATGATCTTTTAAAAAAGGACAAAAATGCCAACTTTGTTAATGAAGGCAAACGTCAGTTAATTTCTAGTTCTGTATGCCCCACTTTAAGAATTTTTAAATAATTATTTTATAGGCGAAGATGCAGAATTACCCACTATATATCTCGCATGGGTTACAAGAATACCTATAATCATTAAAAAGGGGGGAAAATGCCAACTCCGTCAATGAAGCAAATGTCTGTTAATTTCTGGTTTTGTGAGCCCTACTTTAATAATTTTTAAATAATTATTTTAAAAAAAATCTCACCCTCTCTATCCCCCAGACTAGAGCCCCACCTTCACATGGACAATGACTCTCTCTAGCCACCCACATGGTCACCGCCTTTGTGCTATCCGCTCCCTCCAAATGTCCTTCCATAGTCCATCATCGGTATTTTTCCCTTCATTAACGAAGCTAGAAATTAAAGAACGTTTGCCTTCATTAATGGAGTTGGCATTTTTGTCCCATTTTTTAATAATCATAGGTATTTTTGCACCCAATGGTTGTATATAGTGCTAGACGCACATGCGGGATATGTACATTGGTATTTTTGCACCTTCACCCATTATTTTAATATATGTAAAATCAAAAATAAATATTATCTTATATCTATCACTTCTCATAAAAATTTATTTATTATTTAGAAAATCACAAACTAAAATTTTAAATTTAAGCCGTTCATATTAAATTTAAATGTTTTAGATTTCATCACAGTAATAAAAAATTAGATGCTTTATCATTGTGATGAGTACTGAATGGGACCGTCAAGAAACACTTAATCTGTGAAGCTTGGGTTTCAAGTATTGGAAAAGCGTTGAATAGGAATTTTGGCTACCAACAATTTGATTTGGTTTTGGTTTTCAATAAAGGTGCTTCCTTCCCAGATGGGATCTAGTACTTTTTTTTAGTAATATGATGTTTGTAATGAATGATCCTGTCAGATGTGGATGTTGATGTTTCTAAACCTTGCAGGTTAAACTGTCAAAAGGCGGCTATGCGTAGTTTGCGGCTAGCTAGAAATTATTCTAATTCTGAGTATGAAAGACTCGTCTATGAAGGGTGGATATTGTATGATACTGGTCTGCGGGAAGAAGCTTTGGCAAAGGCTGAGGAGTCTATTTCTATCCAAAGATCATTTGAAGCTTTCTTTCTCAAAGCATATATCTTAGCAGATTCATCAAGTCTTGATCCTGAAACTGCAAATTACGTTATTCATCTTTTAGAGGAAGCACTTAGTTGCCCTTCAGATGGTCTTCGAAAAGGACAGGTGAGTGTTCATAAGGTTTTAAAATTAGGGTTAAGATGCAATTTTAACAATGAAGTTTTTTGTCATAGCTCTAGTACGATTAAGTTTTGAAAGGTGAAAAAGTAGATACAACCTTTTCTAAAAGTAGTACAAGTTTAGCAATTCCGTTAAATTGTTTACTTTTTTGATGTGAGACTTACTTTTCTCCCTTCAGCTTTGTAACAAATGTTTGGGCTAGTTTAACAGAATTACTAAAATTGCATCAATTTACAAGATTGTGTCTACTTTTACACATTTCAATACTTAATCATACTAGACACTTATGGTGAAAAATTTCTTTGCTAAAATTACACCTTAACCTTTCAAGACTTGTTTGGTCTGAGGGAGAGGAAGGGGAAGAGAGAAATTTTTTCTCTCATTTTTACTAAATAGCCTATGGAGATTTTTCAATATTCAAAAAATATACTTTTAATAAAAAAGAATATTCTTCTCATTAATGACAATTTAGTCAACATTCTCTTTTCCACTCCCTTCCCTTCCACTCCCTCCTCTCAAATCAAACAGGCCGTAAGGGCTTATAAAAATTAGATTGTTCATGCTAAACCATCGTATGTGTTTTCTGGCACCTCTTTACCTTATAGGCACTAAACAATCTGGGAAGTATCTACGTAGATTGTGATAAGCTGGACAATGCTGCTGACTGCTATATGAATGCACTCAACATCAAGCATACAAGAGCGCATCAGGGGCTAGCACGTGTTTATCATCTAAAGAATCAACGCAAAGATGCATATGATGAGATGACAAAGCTTATAGAAAAGGCTCTGAATAATGCATCGGCATACGAGAAACGTGCAGAATATTGTGACCGTGACATGGCTGAGGGTGATCTTTGTCTGGCAACAGGGTTGGATCCTCTAAGGACATATCCTTACAGATACAGGGCAGCAGGTAAATTCCCAAAAACTGGTTCAGTTCTTTTCAAGTCCTGACTTGGAAACTATGTCTACTAGTACTAGTTTTGAAGGATAATCACAAGGAAGCTGGGGTGTCAAACAATTCTGTCAGGGTAAATTTAATCTAGGTTAATTACTCCCTCCGTTTCTCTTTTAAAAAAACAAGCGTCACACGTTACCTCGTTCCTATTTATAAGAAACATTTAGAGAATGTCTCAATTATTTTTTTGTTATTTTCCCATTTTGCCCCTATTTGATTACCCATATTTCTCACTCTCTCCACCATGCCTTCTCTCTTATACAATCATCTTTATTACTCTTGCAATATCTCTCTCTTCTACAAATTCTCTTTATTATAATGATTTCTTTATTCTCTCTCTTATTCCCTATCTCCTCATAAATAAGGGTATTTTTGTCCGAAAGGTTATAGTATTAACATATTTATTGTCCTTAATCGCCGCTTTGATCTACGTTATTCGGTTGACTATTCCTTATAAAAAGGAACAGAGGAAGTATCTTGCTAATAGAGATTACTTTTTTAAGCTTAGAGAGAAAAGATCTTTTTAGTTTCAGCATATCCATGTGTAATAACTTACGTATTAGAAGTCCTGTATTGTATAACTTTGGTCTTTCCACGGTTAGTTTTGGTATCAGTTCATGATGAATTTTCAGTGAGACAAGCATCATGACACATCAGAATATAACCTTCAAAAACTCTCAATTACTCAAGTTTTGACATGGAAATTTTTGTGTTCCAGCTTTGATGGATGATCACAAAGAAGCTGAAGCAATTGCTGAGCTTACAAGGGCCATTAGATTCAAACCAGATGTTCAACTGTTACATCTTCGAGCCGCATTTTATGAATCAATGAATGATTTCATTTCCACCATCAGAGACTGTGAAGCTGCCCTTTGTCTTGATCCCAGCTACGTTGAGTTGATCGACTTTCGTGATAGAGCAAAGGGACAAATTAATGAAAAAAAGTTAGGCGATTAGGTGTTGGTGATTATATTTTTCTCCTTGTGCTAACCTGTGGGAGACATGCAGCCTATTCTTGCCTTCTAAAACTTCCAGAAAGATCCTGTGATGATTGTTGCTATTTATCTGCAGGACAAGACTAAGGTAAAAAAATTTTAGGTGTTTGCTATATAACAAAACACATGAAGGAACTTCTTTGAAAAGGCCAATCATTTAATGCTGAGTTTTTGAAAATTTCTAGTCATTTTTATTAGTGGTTCTAATAGCAAACACTTGATTGTACCAAAGTTTTGTTCTTAATTATTTAACCCTATGTTTAGATGGGAAAAAATTAGGAAACAAAGAATACTAGAAGGGAAAACTTTCAAAAATAGTAAATTTGTTTTCTTATTTTTGAAAGTTTTCCTTTCGACAGTACTCCCTTCTCTTTATTTTCCTACTACTTTTCCCTCATCCCAAACATAGCCTAAAGGTTTTGTCTCTAGAAACATTATGATCTATATCTTTTTGGCCAGCCATTTGAAAGCTGAAATTGCAGAAGAGAATGGAAGTGTTGGATTCAGATAGAAGAGGAGCAGGTTAGCTTGTAAATATATGGTTTTGTCAGCTAATGGTTCAAGTTGTACATATTGCTACCTCTCTGCTCCACTAAGCAAAGCCTGGAAGAATGGTAATCCACTGTTCAGTTATGTGATGCATATAAAGATCCAGCATTTTTTTTTTCACGTATTTGGGATTTATAAATCTTGCCATTCTATTTCTGGCTGAGAAAATCACATTGTGCTGTGACCATTTCTTGTACTTTTCACTGTAAAAGTGAACAATTTTCCCTCTCTTGGTCTTGGACATGTTCATTCATGGATATTATTAGTGATCTTTAGAGACTTCGTTCAATTCATTTTTGGCTCTATAAACAACCATTTTGGTTCTTTTTAATAAATTCCGCAGGGATAGTAATATTATATGATCTTGTATTACAAAAACACGGTGAGTTTGATGGAGATGTTAGTAATAGAATTCAAACCGATTAATTAAAATGGAGAAAGGCTACTAAAGTTACTTGTGATTAACATGTATCTAATAAGGTAAAAAGAAAGTTTTATTGCATTGGTATAAAAGTAAAAATGTCCTTAATATGAGAACTTTTTAACTAATTTGATTATATTAAAAAAGGTAGTTAAGTTAGTAAGTTATGAGGATTAAATATGATATGTTTTTTGCAAACCACCATTGTTTAAAACTTAATTTCTCAATAGTGATTAGTATATTGTTGAGAGAGTAACAATAAAGATAATTAAGAGGAAAATGATAAATATGTGGAATATGATATCACATTTAGGATTATATATGATCAACTCCTTAATTAGATTCTATGTTAAGGACTAGAGAAATATAAGGTAGTGAAAGTTGAGTTTCAAAAGGACGACATGATTATAAAGTGAAAGTAGTCAAGATAAAAATGTTGAGATAAATGTGTGGTTATACAAGAAAAATAAGATTTGTGATGAACATATATGCAAAAGAGTTGGAGTAATGTCTATTGAAGAATGAATGGTTAAAAATAATTTGAGATGATTCACACACATTCAAAGAAAGGCATTAGATGCGTCAATGAGGAAAATAGATAAAGCTATATAGGGTCCTCTAAAATCACGGAGAGGAAAATTTAGGAGACACTTAATAAAGTTATTGAGTAAGACATTTTGGCTAGCAATCTATTCAAACATTTAATTTCTGATAAAAAACAATGGTGTTGTAGTGAGATAAGACTTGTTGCTCATGTATATAAAGCTATTATAAGAGACACAACCATATTTGTGAATTTATTACTAGCTGCTCTCTGTATCTTAATCACATATAACTCTAATTAACCGTATTATATTATACCTTAGAGTTAGGAAATGAAAATGATGTTTTACCTTGATAATGGGATGTATTACAATTGGTAGATAATGTCTCCAAATAAACCATGAACTACTATTAAATTAGCCCTTCTTGCTGGCACAATCTATAATGAGCTGGATTAAAATACACTCCTCATATATTGTCATGCATGCAAGTTGAATATCTCAAGACTAAAACTTATCTTAACGTACACATTTTATTATTGATTAATGCTTCTTCGGCTGTTTGGTCTGAGACGACTTTAATTCGCCGTTATCTCGTAGATAAGGCATTGCAAGATCTTTATATAATAGACAAAGTTCTCATAATATTCTCCATTTAGTATTTTATATCTACGTATGAGCTAGCGCTCATGCATGAGATCTTCCTAAATCCGTAATAATATTAAATTAATAATATAGTAACTTGTTTTGACAAAAATGGACGAAAGAAGAAGTTTCCAAGAGACTGGTGAAACGGAATTTGATTGCATTTGGAAGAAGTTTCCTAAATTCAGAGTTTTGAATGTAGTGGAATGTTGGTTGTGGGTTAATTCTTAAAGAACTCACAGTGAAAGAAACAATAGGATTATATTCTAGCTTGCTGGTATAGATCTCTTAATTAATATTTGTAAATAGACTTTTTTTTCTTAAGCTGACCCATAACAAGCACAAGATATAATTTTAATTAAATGTAGGTTGGTGAAAAATGATAACTTACCCGTTCGATTCCTCTTTTGTGGGCAAATATAATTTGGCTATTCTACACACACATACATATATACATTCTTTTGGTTAGATATACCAAATACCGACCGATTTAATATATTAACCAATATCTAAAATTATATTAACTCTCAATTAATTCAGATTGAATTGGGTTAGATCATGTCACGTGAATGCAAAATGATATTCTTTCAATTATTTTTTTTTCAAGAAACTCGAACCCAATAAAAACCTTATTTAAGAAAAACGTGCTGGATAACTTGAATTATTTATCATTATATGAGTTCCAATTGAGCGTAAAATCATCCCATGGACTCTTGATTTGTTTTTTATATTTATGATGAAAAGAGACAAATACGAGAACATATATAGTGCATAGGCGTGTATATCAATTAAATTAAGACCAAAACTTCAGTAAAAATAATTCATCCCGTAATCCCTGTGAAATCCAAAAAACCGTCCATATTAGTCCTTCCAGGTTGAAGTGGACACATGCAGTGAAGTGTCCCAAATGTGGCCAAGGATTACAGGATGAGTTATTTTTACTGAAGGACCAAAAAGAGGTCCGTAATTTTTTTCAGTGACCAAATAGGGTATTTACTCTAAAATGTAAGTGACCTTCCCTTAAATGCAAATGTAAGAGACCTTCCAAAAATTGCAAATGATCTTCCATGATGTGAAAATTAAGTTAGAGCGCAAATACAAATGTCATTCTACGAATTATAACTAAGCTTCTAAGAATTGCAACTAAGCTTCTGTATTGTGCAAATTAAATTAAAATTCAAGTGACTTTTAATGAATTGCAAATGACATTGCATGAAATGCAAATTACCTTCTGTGGAGTGAAAATTAAGTTAGAGTGCAAATGCAAATGACCTTCCACAAATTACAACTGAACTTCCTTGATGTGCAATTTCATCATTTTCTCTACATTTCTATTCCTCCTGAAGAACCACAGATTTCAGGTGCCAATGGCCAATTAATTTTCCAATCAGGGACTTTTTATAAATTTTCCCTAGAAATTAATTATATAGCTATTACATTAAATATCATAGGAAGTAGTATATATGCATGCTTCTCATATATTGGATCGATTCAGTAAGAAGAAACTTGATTCAAGTACTGGAAGAAAGGAATTTAATTTGACTAAATGATTGATTGGCTGTTCAAAATTCCTCTCTTAGCTATTGGATCAAATGAGCCAAATGGGGCAAAGAAGGAAAAAGGGCAGCTTTCCTGCAAATATATAAATTAATTAAGCCTTAACATATTATTTACATTAAGACTTTGTTTAGTGATACTTGGGTTCATTCTACGTGTCCTTAATTTCTGGAAGGATATTTGTTAAGATTAATGATATGATGCTTTGTCTGTTTCTACTTGTTTCATCTCACATGAGAGCATGTTCCAGGAATTCCCTCTCAGACCTAAATTATATCGCTGATTAGGTGCTTCATGTCAAACAAAATTCTTAATGGGTAAATCCTATTCACATAGCCGATTCTCATACGCATAAAATACTTTGTTAGCAAATATATAATTAAATTCTAAAAGCGTTAAAAATAATGCATAAGAATATAAGATTATTAAGAACAAGTTCCCAAGGATGTAGATTAACGGAACTTTATTAATTAGATTTCATGGAATGTATGAAAAACAAAACAATATTAAAGTAACAAGTGTCTATATAAATGAAGGGTATTTTAGTCATTTTCCATCAAAACATAATTTCGCTCTAGTTCTTAGATATGCAGGGTAATTTCGGGATCTTTTAGTTGTTATTTAAAATAAAATGGCATGCATACAAAGGTTAAGTGAAATTCTTTCTTATATTTTACACACACACACGCTTAACTAATCTAACCTACCCTATGCTAAATACATTCTTCCCTCGTGTTCGTCCTATTCTTATTTTTATAAATCTCAAAATTTAATACTTTAAACAAAGCATATTATACTATCAAACATGCCTAGAATCCTTAGAACAGAAGGGAAAATATAATCACGATTGAAGAGTAATGACAAGTCAAACTATTCATGATTTGTGAATGGCATAATAAGTCAAACTATCCAAGAAATAAGCACAATCTATTCTAAGACACATTTCTATAAATAGAACATTGGCGTTTTATTAATTTTCCAAGATATATAACCAATTTTGCTATACACAAGAAGAATATGAATTATACTTTTTGTTTATTACATGCATACCAATTTGAATAGTTAATCTTTTCAAACTAAATCAGACTTATAAACATAATAATAATAAGAAGAAGAAGAAGATAGTTTCTCTGCCTTGGCGTTGAGCTCTAATTAAGTTGCCCAAGTTGAAATTCTCAGAAGTTGCGTTCCTTTCCATTGCAGAACCATTTCGTTTCCATTGTTCCCTTCAATCTTAACTTCATACGACCCTTCGATTCCTCTAAGCATTTCTCCAACTTCCATTAATGTCTCTTCCCTCAAGCTTAGACCCTGCAATTCTGTTTCTGATGGAACTTTCTGGTATTGTCTCATATCCTCCCACTTCTGAAACCAAACATCACTTGATATATATGGCGCAACAAATAGACTCTCAATTGCTGTTCTTGCCTCTGAGAATTGGAATGGGAAATTAGATTCCATGGATTCTAACAAAGCATGGTAATGCACCAAATGGCCATTAAAGAATGAGATGAAGTTTGTGCTGTTTCTCAGTTTCTCACAGGCTTCTCCATCACCAAAAGCTATAACTCCCTTGTTTGAAGGTGAGCCTTTGATGAAATCCCTTGCTACCCTCAGAAATTCCAAGACATGGCTTCTGCTTCTAACCCTACCCATATGTGGGAGACCCACCATGCAATTGAAAGCCACGAAATTTCTCTTTCCATTTCCATTTCCACCTCTTTTGTTCAATTTCTTGAGCTCTGTCATCATTTCCTCTATACTCTGTTCCTCCACCTTCAACTTCAAGCCACATGATTTGGCATGCTCATGGAGGTTCCTCCTGATTTCTTCAAATTTCCATTTAGAAACACAATCAATATCTGAACTTTCATCTTCTTCCAATCTAATTGCAGTGAGTTTCAATGTTTTGTGGTGTTGAGCAATAACCTCCATTAAAGGAGGCCATTGAACACCTACTCCCATATCAAAGTCTATTATATGAATGACCTCTGAATCCTCTGGAATAGATCCTAGAATTGCTGAATTGACTGCAAAATGAGCAATTCTTCCATGTGGGAGGCCTTGGTAGATAGCTTTGAAAGCTTTGTTGAAGCTCTTGCGCGCCTCCTGTTTGATGAAAGTCCCATGTTCTGTAGGATCATGATTTTGGGACAAATTGAAGGCCAAACGTTCAAGAGGATCACCAAGAGGACTAACTTTGTGGCTGATGTGTTTCAGAATCACTTGTGAAAGTGTGTTATGTCCTTGCTCTAAGGCTTCTCCAATGGCTTCTAGAAGATGAGGAAGACTGAAGTGGTTCTCCATCTCCACGCTCTGTTCTGGTATGATCAGTGATGGTGGTTGTGCTTGTAATACTGTAGACATGTCTGATTGAATAGATTGTGTTGGACTCCAACCATGTTCTGTATCAGAACACAAGTTCTGTGAAGAAAAGCTTATTATTCCCTCACTTTCTTGTGGGCATCCATGGATACTCACCAGACTTTGAGAGCTCAGAACCTGGTCGAAGTCGAGATCCATGGAGAAATCTTCCATTAAAGGTGGGAATTCAAAGTTGTCCTCATCAATTGGACAATAGACATGATCATTAAAGAAGATGGTGGAAGGGAATTGGACAATATCTGAAGAAGTATCCTCTAAAGCAGGGAAAAAAGGAGTGTCCAAGTTGAAGTCAAAAGACTCAAGTTGATCAAAAGTTGAGTTTAGGAATTCATAGAATGAGGAAGAGGGATCATCAAGTATAAAAGGCTCCATCAGTATCTTCTTTCTATTCAAGTTTCTAAACAGTAAAGAGAAAGAAACAGAGCACTGTAGCTTGTTTATGAGTTGATATGGTGAGTGCTGGCCTCTGTCAATATTTATAGGCGAAATTGATGAAGGACGACCATGTGGAAACAAATCAGCAATCCAACATAGCAGCTAGCTAGAGAAGGAAGGAGGAAGGGCAATAGTATACTATATTTAAAAATTGGTTTTGTCAGTAGATTAAAATTCAAGCACGAATCGTTTATTTAGAACTTAAGTAGATTTAAAGCCTCATTCATTATATGTTTTTTTTTTTTTTTTGAAAAAAAAGGTTATATTATTTATACAGTCTCTCATGTTTTTTTTTTAAAGGAAAACCCATTTGTTCTTATTAATATTTTCTCTCAATTTTTAATTAGATAATTGTGTATGTTTTTTCTCTTAATTAAATTATTAGTTTTGTTTTATTAACACCGCGTTAGCTTTTGTCCATTAGCATACGCCACCAACAAAGCAAAATTAAAACATTTTATTAGAAAATAAAGACAAATACCAAATTGAAAATTGAATAAAAGTCTAGGGTTAAGGTGCAAAAATACACATGTGCTTTTCTCCGAGGAGCGCCCAGTAGCAAATGCTTTTTTTGGGTACAAAAGCGCACACGTGGTTACAAATTAGGTACAAAAATACCGTTTGACCGTTAAGTTTGACTTTGACCGTTAAATTTGATTTTGACCGATGACGTGGCATTTCAAATGTGCAAAAATAGACATGTGATTTGTCAAGAAGAGCGCCCAACAACAATTTTTTTTTTTAATTTAATAATTTTATTTTAATTACTACCGGGTGCTAAAAAGATATTTAGAATACTGACCTGTATTGGAAAAATACTTCATAATCTTGAAAAATTATTTTTAGATCTGAAAAAAAATACTTCAGGGTACTAACTTATACTAAAAAGATATTTTGAAGTATTTTTTCTGTACCAGTCAGTATCCTGAAAGTACTTTTTAGTACCAGTCAATACCCCGAAATATTTTTTCAGTATCCTTTTAGTACTAGTAAACACTTGAAATATTTTTTTAAGATCCTAAAATAATTTTTCAAGATTATGAAGTATTTTTTCAGTATCAGTCAGTATTCTTTTAGTACCGGTCAATACTTGAAATATTTTTTCAAGATCATAAAATAATTTTTCAAGAATATGAAGTATTTTTTCTGTACTAGTCACCATCTGAAAAAATATTTCAGGGTATTAACTAGTACTAAAAAGTACTTTCAGGATACTGACTGGTACAGAAAAAATACTTTATAATCTTGAAAAATTATTTTAGGATCTTGAAAAAATATTTCAAGTATTGACTAGTACTAAAAGGATACTAACTGATACTGAAAAAAATATTTCAGGGTACTGACTGGTACTAAAAAGTACTTTCAGGATATTAACTGGTACAGAAAAAATACTTCATAATCTTGAAAAATTATTTTAGGATCTTGAAAAAATATTTTAAGTATTGACCGGTACTAAAAGGATACTGACTGATACTGAAAAAATACTTCATAATCTTGAAAAATTATTTTAGAATCTTGAAATAAAATTATTAAATTAAAAAAATTTGTTGTTGGGCGCTCTTCTTGACAAATCACATGTGTATTTTTGCACCTTTGAAATGTCACGTCATTGGTCAAAGTCAAACTTAACGGTCAAAGTCAAACTTAACAGTTAAACGGTATTCTTGCACCTAATTTGTAATTACGTGTGCACTTTTGCACCCAAAAAAAGCATTTGCTACTGGGCGCTCCTCATAGAAAAGCACATGTGTATTTTTGCACTTTAACCCAAAAGTCTAAATACCTGCAAATGGGTTTTCATCACTTTTTTTTTGGTAGTGTTCTCTCTTATATAATTTTTTTATATATAGATAAATTTAATGTTGAATAAATTAAATTTATAAGGAAAAACCTGTGTTGGTTCTAGAATGGATGATATGATATGATATAAAAATGAAGAATATTGTCAATCGTTATCTGGTGATAATATATAGATAAACATTGGGCGCAAATTGCATTTGAAGTACGTAGTTTTGTTCCTTGAAAGTAGCCAACGCAAGCCTTCTTCTTGTGTTGGCAGCATCCATAGAATTGTCTCGTTTGTATTATGCAATGATGTTAACTAAATTACATAAATAATGCATCCAAGAGAGAGAGATTAGTTCAATATAGTTTATGTCATTTTCCATCCCTATTATACGTTTCACAACAGTTGGAACATGTAGAAGCTTCACAGAAATGGCTACGTGTGCTTGAACAGGGCCACGTTACGCGATGACACTGATCAATGTTTATGATGGAGAGTTCTAGTAACGATGCGTGTTAGTCTCTAACAATATTAATTGTACTTTTTGCGGCTACGTAATGAATTTGCCGTGGCCAATGGATAAGGGAGTAATGAAATATAGTGTGTGTACTCGTGTGCCGTGTGCGTGTCATGGCAGTAAAAGAATATACCTCCATAAAGCCACATATACGCTCGATAATTTTCTCAAACTAACGGCCTGTATAATAATTTTTTTTTTTTTGGAAAAATGCATATCAAAGCCCTTTTAACTGAAAAAATCCCTAAAAAAATCCAAAGATTCTTAAAATTCCAAAAAAAAACTCAGGGCCTCTTCTGGTATAAATTCATTAAAACATTAATTGTTAACGGGGCTGATATAGTTGTTAACCGGGGTTAATATAGTTGTTAATGTGACTGATTTAGTTATTAAAATATTATTGTTAACGCAACTGATTTAATTGTTAACGGGAACTGATTTAGTTGTTAATGAAACTGATTTAATTGTTAACATTTTAATGAATTTATATCAGAACAGGCCCTAAGGCCTTTTTTGGGATTTTAAGAATCTTTAGGCCTTTTTTGGGATTTTTTCTGTTTAAAGGGCCCTTGTATGGATTTGTTTTTTTTTTCCTTCCTTTTTCCAACTATTTAGCACTACATCTTTGGTGATAAAAAGTTTTTGGAGGGGTTTGGCATCAGTCCCCCACCAAGGCCAGGACACGGCCCCGGGCTCTATGAGCACTTACTGGGGACTTACGAGATCGCCTACCAAAGGAGTCCCAACGACGGCAGAGGGGATCGAACCCACGACCCAAGGGCCTAGTCCTGGATCCCTTACCATCTATGCCAACTCTCATTGGCTATTTAGCACTACATCTACTATTTGATATTTGACCCAATTGACCAATTTGAAAAAAAAATAAGAAAAATAAATAAATATTTAATTATAAAATAGGTTACATATATTGTCTCTCATAAAGAATACTTTTGTGTATTATTAAATTATACATTAATTTATATATTAGGCAACTTAGTTTGTATAAAAATGACAAACATAAATACTTCAAAGTAATTTAATTTATTTACCTTTTTGAATTTCTCCAAATAAGTAAATTGGGTTCTATATATTAAATATAGGCGATAGTAATATTTGAATCTCTCCAAATAAGTCAATCATTGTGAAGGGGCTGTAGACTTATTAGTTGGGGGAATTAAAATTAGAGGGATAATTAATTAATAATGGAAATGCATACATATTTGCCAATGTGTATAGTTTAGATGGAGATGGTAAGAATATCTATAGTAATAAGCCCAGTAAATCAGAGAGATTAGTTGGAAGTAATTATATGGTTACTCCTCTAAGACATTGGGGAATTGATCTTGTTTTAAATATAATACATATTTTTTATATTTGCCAATCTTTTTTTAATTCAATTTTATTGTTGCTCTTTCAACAATAATTAATGAGGAGAAAGAAAGATGAAATTAAGAAAGATGACTAAAGTATTTTAAAAAATATATGCTATATTAACTAATTTGAAAAGAGGGAGTAATAACTTTTGGCTATTTGTTTTTCTGTTCTAAAAGGTAATAAGTTCATATATATATATATGTGTGTGTCATATATACCTATCTGTGTGTGTGATTTTAATACTCCTCTAGTCCTATATTTATAGCGCAAAGAGAGAAGAATTTTTTGAGCATATTTATAAGTCATATTTATTCTTAAATGTTCTATATGAATATACAATTTTACCTTTAATTTATTATTATATTGATTTTATTTTCATGAGTATAATATATACTAAATAGGAATAAAGTTAGAAAGTTATTAAATTTTAAGGCAAAATTCATGAAGTTTAAGGTTATTCTTAGTCTATGTGTAAGATACCTGAAGTGATTTATAAATAAAATCAGAGGATAAATATTCAAATTTCTTTTGTAAATAAAATGTTGCAGTATTCGTAGTGTATGTTACAATAAATAGCATCATATACGCTTTCTTTATCAACTATTTATATATAATCCATTGAAGAGGGCATATGTTTAGAATGGGTCAGCCAATAAAACAAACAACGACTTTGCTTCTTTTTGCCAAGCTTTCATGACTAACCATGATATACGTACGTGTAAATTGAAATACTGGATTTTAGTACGTTGATCGGTCTCCTTAAAACATGGACAAAACGAATAAATATTAATCAAAATATGCTTGTATTTTGGAAGGTGATATATTAATATGCAGTGCATATTTAGATGTTGTGATTGTTCGGGGATCAAAAGATATTCTTGATCTTGTCTAGCATAAAGCCAACCAAAAGCATTGCTTAATATATATAACTTGCTTTGTAAAAGAATACGTATTTGCATATGAGGATTTTGAATATGTATTATATCTATCTACTAGTAGTAATATATATAAATTTTGTAACCCAAATTGTACATGTAACTTGACTTGTGAATACTCCCTCCGTCTTTAATATAAGATAGATCCGCCTTGTTGTTCTTTTTTTTTTAAAAAAAAATTAAAGTGGATCTCATTGGACGGGTTGATTTGGTTGTTTATGTTTAATTAGTTGAGTAATTGAATTATTTGAAGTTAGCATTGAAATGGGGGAGTAAAGTTCATATCACAAATATTATATACTGTACAATTAATGCAGAGGAGTTGGCAATATTTCTAATTAGAATCATTAATAGCTCTGAGATATTGTTTTCATTATAGGGAAAATCTCATTTAAAGCTGCTTAAAACAGAAAAATTCTAAATTAGGTTGTTAAACCCAACAAATCCCTAATTAAGTTAGAGACTCAATTTGAGATTTTAAAATATAGGTAAATTGACTTTATTACACTCTCCTAATCTTCTCTATCCCCCTTCCTTTTGAATGAATTTAATTTCTCTTTAACTTAATTTTTTAATACGTGTGCATATATATTAACATTAATATATAATAAAATAAATTATGATTTATTTAAACCAAATGAATTTTTGTTTTCAGAAAGAATGATTAAGAATTTTTTGAGTTAAAATAAAAAACGCATAACATCATTATCAATTGAGCGTTTTTATTAAAATTTTGAATAAAATTTTATTTTTGAAAGAGCTCAAATTAGTTTTTTGTTAATAAAAAAAATCAATTTTCATTAATCATGCAATTTTACTTACATGATACTTAGGTTGTTTTTTTCACGTTAATAAATATCTTTTCTTTTAAAAAGTCATTAATGAAAATCTTTAAGATGTAGTTTGCTATATCAAATAGTTTGAAAATTATAATGAAGGACCTGGCGAAAAAAATATTTATTGAGAAGGACCATTAAAAATGTAATTACTTAGAAGGACCAAACATCATAATATAAATTTAAAATTCCTAAATTGTCCTTAATTAAACCTCCTACATTATCTCTTGTATTTATAATTAAAAAATAACTAAAATTAAAAGTAAAACCACCCTCCATTTACATATAGTATCATCGTATCTTTTTTTAATTTTAATTTTTCACCATTTCAGACTCATGTAAAATCAATATATTTTTAATTAATTATGGTTCAAACTCATATATATATATATATATATATATATATATATATATATATATATATATATATATATATATATATTATATTTATATTTATATTTATATTTATATTTATATTTATTTATTTATTTATTTATTTTCAACAAGTTCTATGTTCATATAATCATTAGATCATCTAATTAATGAATATATTATCAAGCTGCCAAATTTATATTACTATCAAGTATCAATGTTGACATCAATTAAATACCTTTTTTTATGAAAATAAAAACTAAATTCATTTCAATTTTTCAGGATATAATAGATTTTTTAATTTTATTAAAATTAAATGAATTTTTTAACCCACAAAAATTTCGTCTAAAATAAAAATAAATCATATAACTTTTTTGGTCTAACATATATACTAAATTATAAAAGACTTTGTGTTTTATTAAAATCATATCATTGTATTTTTATTTAAAACTTTATTATTTTAACAAATCATACTTTGAAAAAATTGAAGAATATGTGATTTCCACCCCCAAAATATCTACGCAAGTTGTGAAAAATGAAACTTGAGAAAAATTTGTTTAATTTAGTAAAATTTAGAATTTTGTATTAGTTTTAAAAATAGGGTGTGGAAGGGAATTTTATATTTTATATTTTTTGCATTTGGTCTTTCTAAGTAATTATAATTTTTATTGTCTTTCACAATAAATATTTTTTCCTCCAGATCCTTCATTATAATTTTCCCTATTTTTTATAGTAACATTTTTTTTCCTCATCGAAACAAGAAATCAAGTAAAAAATAATATTATTTTTTATTCTCAATGTTCAACTAGAAATCATTTAATTAATATTGTGGCTGGCTTTTTTTTTTAATTATTCCCAATCATTCTTCCACAAAACATAAAATTTCTTTGATCTAAGTTAATCATATTTTATTTTATTATATATCAATATTTATATATTTACAGTTATTGTAAAAATAAGTTAAAAGTCATTGAAACCCTTTTAAGATGAAAGAGGAGATTATAAAAGGGCAGTAACGTCATTTAATCTAAATTTTAAAATTCTAAATTGGATCAATGACTTAATTAGGGATTTATTGAATTTACCAACCTAATTTAGAATTTTCTTATTTTAAGCAACTTTATATGGAATTTTCCTTTTATTATAAGTTCAAATTAATGAGTATTTAAAAATGTATTTCAAAGTACTTACTCATCACGAGATGCTCTCATCAAAATCATCGAGATTATAATGCACATCATCAAAGATGTTAAACTCGTAACAATAACATAAACTAGTATCATGAACTTGTATGAGTTTACTTTTATCATTTAGTAGGTATTAATAGTGTATAATTAAATACTTAAAATAAATAAAATTTAGAAAATTTGATTTAAATATATTTTAAATCTAAATAAATTAAATTAAATCAATTAACATTCACAATTTATCATATTTAACAAAAAAATTTCTATAACATTCATATATAAAATCATTCAACATGATCAATTCAAAAAAATTAACATGATTTTCTAAGATAGAAACATTAAAACGGTAAACTAAGTACGTAAACTTATAAGTTTAACTGAATTTACAATTGTCACGGGTTTACCAGTAACTCGACTTGATTTTGTAAGCTAGAAGAGTAAAATCGTCAAACTTAGAAGTTAACTTACGAGTTTAACAATAATGCAATCATTGTGAGGTGTGAGTTGTAATGAATAATAAGCATGATTATTATTTATTACTAATTTCGTAAGCGCACAATTCTCGAATAAAATTTATTAACTATCTAACATGTATAATTATCTAAAATTAGATTTCATAACTTTTACAAAAAAGAAAAAAATGCTTAATATAAAACACACACACACGGGGTCAAATTCTTAATTTGAGAGCATGCATTTTGAAGCTAATATTATTTTAACCTAAACGCAGAATCAGTCAATTGAAACCAATCCTTAACGAATCAATTTCTATATATCACTCTGGTTCTATTTATAAATTCATTTTGACCAACAAAATTTGGTCTTATTTATAAATTCAATTTCATGTAATAAATGAGATTGTGATAATTTTATTCATATTAATTATATAGAGAGAGAAGAAACAATTAAAAAAATACCCAATTATAAATTAGAATAAAATTAAAAATTTATCCTCAAAATCATTGTATCAACTATCTCTCCTTGATATGTGAGATTTAGTCAAAATAAACTTGTAAATAGGACGTGAGTGGTATTTACATGCTTAGAATTTTGACGGAAGCTTCTAATATATTGTTCAAATGTGTGTATATATATATATATATATATAGTTATTTAAATCCAACGCAACATTATCATATTGGAATAAATCTGACGTGAAATTCACAAATTTTCAGGTACGTGCGCGGGAGCTTATAGATATAGACAGATTATGTAATATTGGACCTAAAATTTTGACCATTGAATTTCGATAGAAACAAACAGTAGTATGAGATTCCCGATACGGCAACAAACAATCTTTTAATAATTTGACATTGACTTTTGTGTTCTCTGTCGACCTATCATTAAATATCGATTGGTACTAAATGATGGCACACTGCATCCATACGAACAGTTCCAATTGTAATGCCACTTCAATATTCACTCACACACACACGCGCGCACATATTAAGCAGAGAATTCCTTGGCCAGATATATACCAAGCCCAAAAAATTTGATATTTCTCATTTTTTGTATACTTGAACTTCGTTTTAGAATGATGACTAAATAAGTACTCTCTCCAATATTTAATATAAGAGTGATAACTAATTGATAGATATTAAGAAAATTAGTTAAATTAGTTATTTGTAACAAATATGTGGTGGTTTTCTTAAAATATCATTTGTAATATAATCATATGCATGGTAACGATTATTTGATAGAAACCTCTAATTATGTGTAATCAATAGGGATATTTTGAAATTATAAATTTAAAAACAAAGTGAATTAGGGTCATGTATTTATGGCCAAAATGAATAATTTGTCTAGCTCTTATATATAGAACTAGAGGTAGTAATAACATGGACCATACTTACATCAAATTCCTTTTATTCATTACATTAAATTTTCCAATCACACATAACCATATGTCTTATTTTTTTCATATAGGTTTATAATTAAATGATATTAGTTCAAAAATAGGGCACGTATACATATATGATTAGAGAACTTGATGAAATGGATATAAAGAACTTGACCTAAGTATATTTCTAATAAAATAATGTCTAGATTTAATTAATACATTGAGGATATTTTTGTACCTTCTTGCTGAGAATACATTGTTAATCCTTTTATTTAAAGGAAACTTAAAGAAGGAAGAAAAGGGCAAGAATCTCTAATGAAAGTGAAATGAAACTAATTTTAGTTTTATACATGAATAATATTATCATTTAACATATTTTATCACAAAACCACCAAGCAAAGTTGTCGATTCCTCGGCATTCAAAACAGTTTCTAATTGTGTACTATATATATCGTTCTCATGTGTGGATCCAAAAAGTTGTAGCATTTAAGGTATTGTTTTTAAGAATAACGCGTAAAGTCTTGGCTCTTTTAATTTTGTCCTCATGGATGCAAATATCTTATCTTAAGGGGTTAACTCTGAACCATATATATATTTTTATGAATAGCGCGTAAAGTCTTGGCCCTTTTTGTCCTCATGGATGCAAATATCTTATCTTAAGGGAACCATGTTATCTTAAGTTTAGTTTTATGGGATAAGATATTGTTACTACCACTTTTCCGTCGTTAAATCATAATCTTAATAAGAGAAAGAAATTATAAAGGTAGATGAGATTATGATCTAACGGTGGAAAAGTAATAGTAACATTAGTAGTAACAATATCCTATCCTTAATTTTAAATATGCAGAATTGTTTCATATTATTAATTATCATCTCTGTGTGTTTGTGTGAGTCTTACATGATGGAAGTTCCATGAAAACATAAAAAAGAATTTACTGATGACTTCTTTAGTAATGAGTCAGCTGATAGATAATATATTCTACGCGTTCTTTCAAGGAGGATATATACATTTAATTTGTTAAGATTAATTAATGATATGATATGATTGTCTGTTTCTACTTGTTTCTTTTATTATGAGAGCAAGTTCTGGGCATCCTAGCAGGCCTAAATTCTCTAAACTGATTATTAGGTTAAGAATTCAAATCCAACAAACTAAATTTTAATCCAAAAAAAAAATCCTAATGTCTTCATATATACATTTTATACCAAGAAACATTTTGGCTTATACGTGTGAGTGAGTGAGATTTTTAGACTTGTCATTGGCTCGGTTTGATATGAGGGATTTGGAGGGAGGAGATGTATGAGAGGAAAAAATTTTACAAGTTAAATTTAAAACAACAATGGAGAATATGGAATATTAAAAAAAAAAAATTAATCAAAACTTTAAACCCCACATCACTCTTTTTTTTTTTTAAAAAAAAAATCCTAGTTAGAAAAATGTTCTGTTCCCTCTCCATCCTACCAAATATGCCCTTAAAATAATCAAATAAGCTGAAGTGACAATATAAGGTGTTATTTGACCGTTATTATAGAGATATGAAATATAGACAATTGGTAGGTTAAGTTATTTATATCCATTATATTAAATTATCTAATCACACAAAATCATGAAATATCCAATCTATTTGACGTAGATTTATAGTTAAATGATGATATTTCAAAAACATGTGATAACATATGTGACTAGATATTTTGACATGATGGATATAACAATTTTTTTTTAAAACCAGAAAAGGATTTCATTAAATGAAAGTCAGATACAAATACTAAATTAACCAGAACTACTAAAAAAACAGAAAGTGGAACTAAAGCCAACAAAGACTGAAACTAAACGAGAGATAAAGGACCGTGCAACACCTAAAGGACAATCTAAGGCCTAAATCTTGCAGGTTGAAATGGGAAGGACCATATGGAGTTTGAAACCAAACACCAGGAAACAAGGAAGCAGATACTCTCACCAACATTTTTCTCCTCATCTAGTGTTTGCTTATCCCTCATTATCTTCAGATTCTGACCGTCCAATTTTGATCCAAACGTTCAGGGGGAGACACATCAATTTTTTATGATGTGTCTCCCTCTAGATTGGATCAAAATTAAACGATCAGGATCTGAAGATAATGAAGGATGAGCAAGCACTGGTGAGAGAAATTATTGGACGCATAGTAACCATAGCAGAAGCAAGTAAGCATCCAACACAAACAAAATTAACCCACAAGAACAGATTAAAACAAAACCAACAAGATACCCACAAAAGAAGACTAAAAACGAATCACAAAGCACAATCCTAACAACTAACAGTGGTGACCAAGACTCCAGAAGCATTGTCAGAGAATTCTCCCATCTCTGGTAGCACCAAGAGATAGACCTCATGGTGTGTGGGTGATTGAGGGCCAGTCGCCGAGCACCATAGGGGAAGCCAATACGAGATAAGCTTCCTTCGATCCCAAACTCAGTACATTTTTATAGCTTCAGCGAACCAAACATTCGGTTCATCAGAGTTTTAATCACAACCATCTTCAAAAGCTTCAGCCGTCCACTTTAACTCATCAGCCCCCTTCAAAATCTTGGTCCCTGCCATCTTCGTGTCACCCAAGTCTATTACCTTCAATAACCTTATTGAACCTCTGCATCCCAGCCTCCAAACCCAGAAATTCTTCTTCTCATTTCACAACGTAGAGAAGCCACTCCCAACCGCCAATCTCACCCTCGCCTGTCACCTTCCTCCCCTTGCTTGGCGACACTTCCACCAAGATCGGCCAAAGCCCCTAGCCGCCATCACCAACACTCTTGCCATAGAAAAACCGCAACCGAAGACCCCACTTCGACAAACCCTACCCTTAGACGCGTAGGTGGCGCTACTTCCCCCTTCATTCCCAATCTAACTTCTCTGAATATGTGCAACTTGACCTAAGTACTATCTATATGACAAAATATTTTAAAGTAGTTAAATTAAAAAAGGTTAATAGTGTTGTTTTTATTTAAAAATATATATATAGTTATTTTTATTAATTTTTCAATATATATAATCAGTTTTGACATTTATGAAGAACATAATGAGCATGTATTGATATTTTTGGTTTACGTACATACAAATTTGAATAAGAAATCTTTACAAATTAAATCAGACTTATGAACATGAGAAGCAAAAAAAGGCAAAAATTAAAAATTAAAAATCGTTTCTGCCCCGGCGTTGAGCATTTCAATTTCCCCACGTTGAAATTCTCAGAAGCTGCGTTCCTCTCCAACCCAGAACCATTTCATTGCTATTATTGCCTTGAATCTTAACCTCATATGACCGTTCCATTCCTCTAAGCATTTCTGCAACTTCCATTAATGTCCCTTCCCTCATGCTTCTACCCTTTAACCGTGTTTCTGATTAAACTTTCTGGTATTGTCTAATCTCCTCCCACTTCTGAATCCAATCCTCAGTTGATATGTTTGGCGCCGCAAATAGATTCTCCATTGCCATTCTTGCCTCAGCGAATTGGAATGGGGAATTTGATCCATGCATTCTAACAAAGCATGGTAATGAACCAAATGGCCATTAAAGAATGACTTGAAGTTGGTGCTGCTTTTCAGTTTCTCACAGGCTTCTCCGTCACCAAAAGCTATAATTGCCGTTTTTGAAGGTGAGCTTTTGATGAAATCCCTTACTACCCTAAGAAATTCCAAGACATAGCTTCTACTTCTAACCCTACCCATATGTGGAAGACCCACTATGCAATTAAAGGCCACAAAATTTCTATTTCCATTTCCACCTCTCTTGTTCAATTTCTTGAGCCCTGTCACCATTTCCTCTATACTATGTTCCTCTACCTTCAACTTCAAACCACTCTGTTTTCTTCAAATTCCATTTGGGCTGAAACAAAATTAGTATCAAGTTTGTCCTGTTGTTCCAATCTGATTGCAGTCAGTTTCAAGGTTTTGTGCTTTTGAGCAATAGCCTCTATGAGTGGAGGCCATTGAACCCCTTCTCCCATATCAAAGTCTATTATAGGTATCACTTCTGGATCATCTGGTATAGAGTCTAGAATTGCTGAATTTGCTGCAAAATGAGCAATTCTTCCATGTGGAAGGCCTTGGTAGATAGCCTTGAAAAGTTTATGGAAGTTCTGGCAGGCCTCCTGTTTGATGAAATTCCCCTGCTCTATAGGATCATGATTTTGGGAAAAATTGAACGCCAAACGTTCAAGAGGATCACCAAGAGGGCTTACTTTTTGGCTGATGCATCTCAGAATTACTTGTGAAAGTGTTAAGAATAATCATGATAGATTGTGAATAGAATAGTCTAGAAGAATATAGTTGTAGATTGTACTTGCTGCGCGTATCAATTCTATTATCATTCTTTACACACGTGCAAATCCTATTGGATATATGTTTCTATATATAGAATGTATAGTGGGCCTCTGATTATTCATTGAGGCTATTCAGAATCATTTTTGTTATTTGTCTGACTTATCCTCTGAGCTTGATTTCTATCTCGGTATCAAAGCACAATCATTTTTTTTTTTCGATTCATCATGTCTACTTCATCTGTTCCTACGTCTCCGGCTACTCAAACCTCTGCCTCTCCTACCTCCATTACGGTGAATGCTATCTCCAAAACCAATTCCCTTTTCACTTCTTTCAATAAAATTAACTCGGTCAAGCTGGACCGAGGAAATTTTCTCCCGAGAATCCATCATTTTACCTATCATTGAAGGTAATCGACTTGAGAAGCATCTCAACAGTCAAATCGACCCCCCACCTCGTCTTATTCCAGATGCAGCTGGAATGAAGTTTAATTCTGATTTTGAGGACTGGCATGCCACTGACGGTCTACTTGTTGGCTGGCTCCGAAATATGATGACTGTCGACATCAGTGCCCAGCTTTTCCATTGTCGTACTACCAAGGAACTCTGGACAGAAGCTTTTGGTCTTGCCGGTGCAACCACCAAAGCTAGAGTCATGGTGTATAAATATGACCTTCATCGAACCAAAAAAGAAGGCATGAAGATGGAGGAGTTTCTCAACAAAATGAAATCTATCTCTGATCAATTAATGCTTGCTGGTGCTCCCTTGCCCTCTGATGAACTCATCATTCACACACTGAATGGTCTAGACGCTAAATACAATGCGATAGTTGTAAAATTAATTGATCAGACTCACTTATCCTGGGTTGAAATTCAAGCTCACCTCCTTGCTTTTGAGAGTCACCTTGAGCAACTCAATCAGTTCACCACCCTATCCATCGATCCCACTGCCAACTTTGTTCATCGTGACTCTCCATCTCACTCACAGACTAATTCTAATCCTAATTCTGTTTCGTCTCAAGGGTATGGGCGAGGTGGCTGTGGCTCATTTTGGGGACTTGGACGCTCCTCTCGTGGGCGTGGTCTTGGACATCTGTTCTGCAATTATTGTAAGTCTTCTGGTCATGATATATCTAAGTGTTTTTATTTTAGTGATGATGACCAGGTTAATTATGCTACTGCCGGAAGTGTTGCAGATCCCATGTGGTATATGGACAGTGGAGCCAACTATCATGTCACTCCATCCTCTGATTCGATTGATCAATCATCCACTATTGGTAAGTGTTCTATTCGCACTTGTACCGGTGAGCTAACCCCTGTTCATGCCATTGGCTAAACAAAATTACCCAATAATCTCACTCTTAATAAGGTTCTAGTTGTTCCTTCTTCGACCAAGAAATTAATGAGTGTTTCACAATTGGTAAAGGACAACTCTGTTTCTGTTGAGTTTAATAATCTTGGGTGTTCTGTGAAGGATCGATTGACCGGCGATCTTCTAAAGCAAGGACCAGCAAAACAGGGGTTGTACCCGATGATAAGTAATGCTTGATATGACAAATGCTCCAGTGCTGCTCAAATTTTTGATCTTTTTGTGATTTTTCTTTATGGCATAGGAAGTTAGGACATTTTGGAAAACGTGTGGTTAATAAAATTTTGAGTCAATGTAATGTCTAATGTAAGGTTATTGCTCATGAGTTCTGTGAAGCATGCTAGTATGGCAAATCAAAGTTACAATCGTTTTCTTTATATAATTCGCATGCCTTGGCTGCATTTGATCTTATTCACACTGACTTATGGGGACCTTCTCCTGTTCCATCGACCTCTGGTCACCGTTTTTATATTCACTTTGTCGATGATTATAGCCGTTACACTTGGCTATACCCACTCAAACATAAAGGTGATGCTATCACTGCTTTTCATCAATTCCAATTGCTTGTTGAAAATCAATTCAATACTAAACTTAAGGCAATACAGTGTGACATGGGGGCCAAATTCAAACCATTTTCTTCATTTGCCAACTCTCATGGGATACAGATGCATTATACTTGCCCTTATATGTCTCAACAAAATGAACGTGCCGAACGGAAACATAGGTATATCGTGGAGACTGGTTTGATGCTTTTAGCTCAAGCTCACATGCCTCTTTACTACTGGTTGGAAGCCTTCTAGACAGCAACCTTCCTTATAAATCAGATGCCCACACTAGTTCTTCACGACTCGACTCCCCTGTTTCATCTACATAAAATAGATCCCGATTATAAGTTTCTTCAACCATTTGGGTGTGCATGCTACCCCTATTTGAAGTCATACAATGATCACAAGTTCTCTTTCCACAGTCAACGCTGTGTATTTCTTGGTTATGCACCTCAACAAAAAAGGTTATAAATGTTTAAGTTCCTCTGGGCGAGTGTATGTTTCTCGGCATGTGGTGTTTGATCCATTGACTTGTCCTTTTGCTAATGGTTTTCTTCTTTGGCAGCATGATTCTCAAAGTATTGTCTTGATTCCTATGGAGATTCGTTCATCTTTGTCTCCCTCTTCTCCACCACCAGTTTCTCTACCTTCGGTGACAGCTGCCTCTAACAGGGATGTTTTATCTGATAGCCCGCCTTCTCGACAGTGTGCTTCTACCGAACTCATTCCTGATCCACCTCCTACCGAGTCCACTAGCCCACCTCCTAATGTTGTAAGCATCCATCCTATGGTGACACAAGCCAAATGTGGTATCCATAAGCCCAAATATCCCTTCATTGGGCTCTTATCTGCTGAGGATCCTAGTTCCCTCAAACGCATCGCAGAGTTTGTGTCTGTCTCGGATGCTCTTTCTTCTTTTGACTGGAAGGTGGCTATGGCAGTGGAGTACGCTACTTTACAATGCAATTGTACATGGAGTTTAGCCCCGTTTGATGGCACTCAAAAGGTGATTGATTGCAAGTAGGTATTCAAGAACAAATTTAATCTGGATAGGACTCTTCATAGACATAAAGCAAGAGTTGTGGCGAAAGGGTTCCAGCAATCTCTGTGTATTGATTTTCATGAAACATCCAGCCCGGTGGTAAAGTCGACTACCATTCGAACGGTTCTAACAATTGCCGCCACATTCGATTGGGATGTTCGGTAGTTGGATATTAATAATGCATTTTCTCAATGGCTGTGCAACATGCTCGCTCTAAACATATTGAACTCGATCTTCATTTTGTTCGTGATCAGGTTTTATGTAACATCCCAATTTTCTAAAGCGTTTTTGAAATAATTGATCAGAGTAGAGCATCGGAATAATTTCAAAAATGTGAGTATCTGATAAACATTTACTGATGTAGCATCTGGCTGTTTACACAGCGGTACAATAATCTGAGCATAGTTTGATAAAAATAAAGTCAAAATGAAAATCTCTCCGTTTGCATCCTTACGCTGGCTCCTTGCCCTTGACCCTGGCCCTGGTTCCTCCGGACCCTAAAGCTATAGTAGAAGCTGAGGTTCAATGACCATTGAACCTCAAGTAACGGTTAACCTCATGCTTATGTACAGTTATGTATGACAGATATTCATGATGTAACAATGATAATCAATACAAAAAACCCATAATAGAATACATAACCACGTATGTAAGATAATAACAACGTATGTAACATAACCACGTATGCTACAACAATAATTCGAACATAACCACGTATGTAAGTCTTAGTCGATGAGCACAACCATCATATATAATCATGCAGTAAACATCAGAGTTAGTGTTACAGTACGTGAACGTACCTGAATCGGTAGTTTCGGTATAACGTCGATCAGAGAACGATTGCAGTCTTCCTATAATAGGAATATTGCGTTATTAATTTATAAATAATATCCAAAAATATATTTTGGCCAATACTGACTATTCTACCCTTGGTACATTAAATCACCATTTTATATCCTCAAAATTGGTTGAAGAACGCTGGAAATTGTTGGGCAGAATTTCGCCTATCTTTGAAAAATCATAACTAATTCTAGGAAAATCGAAACGAAGATCCGTAAAATGTTCCGGACTCCTTAGGATGTATATTTTTCAGAAAAAAATACCAGACCTTGCCCAGAAATCAAAAATAATTCCCAGATTTCACGTGTTCATCATCTACCCAGAATTTCAAGCATTTTCGCATCATAAACTTTGAGAATTTCTTTCTCACTGTACAGAGCTCATTTCAACATGTTCTTTAGATATTTGGAAAGCCCTATATGTATACTTTAACCATGAATTTTCTCAGAATTTTTCAATAACATCTTCAACATGAAAACAGTGCTTTTCTGTGACTTGTTCAAAAATCGCCTAACTGACGAATTTTCGCCAGAACTTCGTTACTACTGTGTTTCTAACCCGGAAATTTTGCAAAACCACTTTCTTCACTAAATTTTCGAAATAAATCTATTTTTAACTATAAAAACATGAAACTAAATTTATTCTAGAATTTTAAAGATCAAACTACTTCTACCTATGAATTTAAAGCTCAAAACTAAAGAACTTTGCTTACCTAAAGCTTGGACTCCTTCAAGCCTTCCTTCAACTCTCTCAACTCTCTCTCAAATAAGCAAGTGTTGCTTTGCTTGGTGTGAGGAAAATGAATGAGCTTAGCCCCCTATTTATAGGAATTTCTCATAGCAATTTGGTGATTAAATGCAACTTCCCTCTTGGCAAATTCCAACCACTGGATCTAGGGTTTCATCAAAACATCACATCCTCTCCATCCACATGAAAAAACTGAATTCACTCTCTCTCTCCCTTCTTCTCTTTCTTCTTCCTTCTCCTAGAAGCTTAAGAACTTGGTCTCCAAGTTTTGAATAGTAATCTTCTCCTACAAGATTTGACCTTATTTGACCATGTGTGGAAATTGAATCTCTTCCCCTAGAAGCCACTAAAAACCGTGCTCCCCTTCTTTTTTTTGTTTGTTTTTGGGTTGGTTTGGGTTTTCTTGTTGATTTGGGCAAGGGTTTGGCAAAGGTTTGGGTTACCAAAAATGATCCAATTGAGTTTTGTTGTGACAAAAGCCCTAAGTTAATTTCTTCTTATTTTATTATTTGATTTATTTTAATTAGGTTTAATTTGTAGTGTTTTAATTGTTTTATAACTCAATTATGATCCCACTAATTCCAATTGTTTCAATGATCGATCCCTTGTTAAACTTTAATATTGAATTTAGCCAATATATTTCAAATTGTTTGTTGATATTTGTCATTAGGTTAATTATGGATGTTATTCAATTAATATTAATTTTTGGTGTCCAATGATTAATTTTTAGTGTCATCTAATCATTTTAAACCTCTACATACTCAGTTACGGCTTATTTTTGATAATTTACGCATTATGTGTCAATACATATTTAGGTGTGAATTTAATTGTTCTTTAATTGTTGTAAATTTTATTTAATTGATTTAAGTGTTTTTATGGCATTTTACAATATTTTTATGACTCCTAATAAAATCTAGAGAGTTGGATTTTATCCTATTAAGTCCTACCGAAAACTTATTCAAAAGATAGAATAAATACGATACTATTTTGGAGACAACATACTCTTCTATTTTTAATAGGTTCTAATGGCCAAAATATCATGTTTAAAAGGAATACAAATCTTGGGGTATTATATTTTAGCTCAACAGCTGGACATTCGATATGTACCTTCTGCACATCAAACTACTGATATATTTACCAAAGCTTTGTCATATCCTCAATTCTCTGCTTTAAGCACCAAGCTCGGATTGATTATGAATAGAATAGTCTAGAAGAATATAGCTGTAGATTGTATTTGCTGTGCGTATCAATTCTGTTATCATTCTTTACACGTGTACAAATCCTATTGGATATATGTTTCTATATATAGAATGAACAGTGCGCCTCTGATTATTCATTGAGGCTATTCAGAATCATTTCTGTTATTTGTCTGACTTATTCTCTGAGCTTGATTTCTATCTGAAAGTGTTTTATGTCCTTGCTCTAAGGCTTCTCCAATGGCTTCCAGAAGATGAGGAAGACTCAACTTGTTCTCTATGTCCATGTCTTGGTCTGTATGATCAGTGATTGTTGTACTTGTACTGCTGTTAACATGTCTGATTGCATCGATGAGGTTGGACTCCGATCTTGTTCAACTTCAGAACACAAGTTTTGTGAAGAAATGCTTGTTCTTCCCTCACTTTCTTGTGGGTATCCATGGATTATACTCAGACTTCGAGAGCTCAAAATGGTATCATCAAAAGCATCAAAATCCATGGACAAATCATCAGTGAATGAAAGGAGTTGAAGATTGTGTTCATCAATTGGGAAACATACATGATCTACGTAGAAGATTCTAGAAGCAGCATCCTCTGAAGTGGGGAACAGAAAGAGAGTCCACGTTGGAGTCAAAGGACTCATGTTGATCAAAAGTTGAGCTTATGCCTTCACAGATTGACCAAGAAGGATCGCTAATTGAAGAGAAAGAAAAGAGACTCTTTGTTTATGAGTTGATATGGTGAGTACTGGCCTCTCTGAATATTAATAGGCGACATAAAGGACCGTGTGAAAACAAATCAGTATTACAACATAGTGGCTAGCTAGCTTGAGAAGAAAGAAAGTGTTGTATTATACAAAAACTTGTTTCATAGTTATATATTAAATTAATTTTAATTTATTGGATGTGTTTTACATCTTAAAGAATAGATTTTATATATTATGCTGTTAAACTAGATCTCAGCCCTGTGTGTTATATGAAGCCTGAAAAAGGAAGTTACATTATTCATTATTCATGATGTGTGAACTATAAGGATCATTTTTTATAAATTACTCCTCCAATTCAAATTTTGAAGATCATGGGTTTAAATCCTAGAAGTAAGTTTGGGGTAAGGCTACATATAATTATACCTTCCCAAACCTCACCTAGTAAAAGCCTTGTGCATTAGGCCATCTTTTTACTCCTCCGGTCCTTAATATAAATTTGTACTAAAAACTAAGTCATACATTTAGAATAAAGTATAGTATATATACATATATATTAGATTAATTTTAATACTCCCTCTAGTCCTTTTATAAGAGCTTACTAACTAAATTACACAGTTTAAAAAAATAGTTAACTTCAATAAATATGCAAGAAATGACCTTTATTTTTCAAATACTCCCTTATTTATAAGAGGGCAAGTAAGAAAAAGAAATAAAGATAATAATGAGAGAAAGTATAAAAGAGAATGTAACATGGCAAGAGAAAGTGGAGAGATAGTAGAATTAATTAAGGGCAAAAATAGTTTTAAAAAAACACATTAAATGTTAAGACAACACCAAATATATATTATAAAAAGAATTAAGACAATTTAAATTTTAGGCTCTTATATATAAAAAGCACTGGAGGGGGTATTTGATAAATTAAATATACTGAAAATAATTTTGTATTAGAGTAGATAATATATTTAAAAACAGTTAAATACCATTTTTGTCTTGGCATTTTAGCCTAAGGAAAACAGGTCAATCGGAAGTTTTTTTGGTCTAGTTTTTGCCCCCTGACGTTAACAAATTGAAGTAAATATGCCTCAGAAATTTACAAAGAATAGCAACAATTAAACTCTTAAGATTAATGGATGGATAAAATTGCTATGTTTTTAAATTTCCGGGGTAAAAGTGTAACCAAAAAAATTCCAAGTGACCAATACTTTTTAAGCTAAACTTTCATGGTGAAAATGGTATATAACCCATATAAAAATGAAGAATATTGGCAATCCCTAACCGTTAATAACAGATCAGATAAACGTACAACTACAAGCTTGACCCACGTTCATATTTATTACATATATAGTTCTCTTCCTAGAGAGTAGCCATTGCAAGTCTTCTTGTGTCGGCAGCATCTTTACAATGTCTTATATGAACCTCGGATGTCAACTATTTGAGCATATTTAATTTTATGTAGCCATTATAATTTAGTTTAATAAATAATGTCATTTTCCATAACAACAAGACTTTCGACCCGTGCGTTGCACGGATATGTTAAAATTGTAAATGAGATACAATGAAGAACATATGCTATAATGTTACTATTTAACCATTTTATTACATCATAAACATGATACATTTAATATAATCCTATGGTGATAATGAAGAAGATCTTCATGCTATTAATGTAATAAAAGGTTTTGAAATACTTATCTATAAACTACATTTGTTGAACTAATCCAATATAAGTATTTTCAACCCATTGAAATTCTTAACTCTTGATAGGGCAACATATAGTTGCCCATATAAGAAAACTGGGTTCGATAGGTAGAGATTACATGGGACATTGATTGACCTAAACCCTAAACTCATGCGATGCACATAATTGTGTATTATACAATTATTAAAAATTCCAATGTGATTTTCAAGTAACTCAATCAATTGTGATATTTTAAAATGTCTCTCTGAGACTACATTGGTTATCTTACTTATACATTTCCTATATTCATTAATAATTATTTCAACCCATTAAAGCTCTTGGCTCTAAACAATGTGATAAACAATTGTCCATGTGAAAAGACCATGCTTGGAGGTAAAGACCAACATTAGGTATAGACTACCCTTGGCTCTTGTTGATGGTTATTACAAATAAAATAATTATTGAAAATTGCCTCCTCGTCATGCTAAAAGGTAGCTTAGACTTCTAAGGATTCATGTCAATTTAGATGTAATGCATGTCCTAATTTCTCAAAAGTTAAAACCCCCCCCCCCAAAAAAAAAAAAAGCAATGTGAGGGATTCTTTTATTTCTATTTAAGACAAAATACTCTGTGTTGCATGAAAACATAAAACTTAAATTTTAAAGATATATATAGTTGTTGTTCAAAGTAATATAGGTAAACACATTAAATTAGACATAATAGATGTCCTAATTTCTCAACTTATTAAAAGTCATAACCACTATTAGATAGACTCATTGTTTCACATTTCATAATGGGTTGCATCCCCTAGCACAACTACACGATGCAAGGGATTCTCCCACCTCTATAATGGGTTATCCTCTCAAACCCCCTCGTGATGTGAGGAATTCTTTCAATTATATTAAATAAAAAATACCCGTGCGTTATATGAATATGTGGAACTTAAATTGTAAATATATATATATATATATATATATATATATATATAGTTGTTGTTGGAAGAAATATTATTAAACACCTTAAGGAGACATAATATATGTACTAGCTTCTCAAAAATTAGAACCACTCTTGCTTATTCAGTTGATCATTAATACAAAAATTTACATTTCAACATTGGGAAAACTAAGTACTAACTTATTAAAAGTAAGAACCGCCTTTGCTTCTTCCTGTTATCATTGGTGCAATGAATTATGTCATGACATTGGAAAGACTCATTGTTTCACATTTCATAATAGGTTGCATTCCTCTTGGGTACCACTGCATGATGCATTGAATTCTTTCACCTCTACAATGGGTTATGTCCCCTCCATCCCATATGAAGCAATGAATTCTTTCACTTCTATATTTAAGACAAAATACCCGTGGATTGCTCAAACACACGAAACTTAAATTCTAACGAAAGCTAAATTGTAGTCAAGCACCTTAAATCAGATATAATATATATCCTAACTTAAAAGTTTTACTACTCTTACTTCTTCTACTGATCATTAATGCAAAAATTTACATCCCAACATTGTGTTAACTTATCAGAGGTTATCATACTAATTTCTGAAAAGTTAGAACCATTATTGCTTATTGTGTTAATCATTGATGCAATATATTACCCTTCGAATTGGAAAGAGTCATTCTATCATATTTCATACTGCGTTGCATCCCCAGCACCCCTGCACAGTGTGAGATATTTTTTTTCACTCCTGGAAACATCAACATACATTTAAGGCATAGATTGAAATGGAATAAGCCAACATTACTCGCTGTAGTTGCCCATAATGAATAAAAAAAGTAATAGTAGTGTGTGTGTATTATAAAAAACTTAAATGTATGAATATTTTAAAATGTACCATTTTATAATGTGTTATCAAAAGTTCCTGAAATACATTGCTATATTTGGTTAAGCAGGCCTGTAATTTGTGTGGGCCCTAATCAAATCTTCTCTTTTTGAAATTTGAATTTCAAAGGGAGAATCAGGGAGAAGGACCAAAAAAATAAAATATTTATTAAAAAGGATCTAAAAAATTATAATTATTCTCAAGGACCAAAAATTAAATATAAATTTTTTATTACAAAATTAACCATCCCTATTAGTTATCAAATTTGATAATATCTTCGTATATATCTTGATGTTATGATCTCTCAGACCCATCGGATTATTAAAGAATTACCTAAATAATATAGCCTCCAAAATCTATAAATAAGTAGAAATATACCTCTTCAATTTCTATATTTTGATTATTATTAAGGGGTTTATACTTCTCATATTGTATAAGAAGAAGAAGATTCCTATACACACATGAAATGGTGGGATCCATATCTTTTTTATTTTAAAAAAAAAAACTCAAGCATAGAAATGGTGGGACCCACATCTTTTTATATATATGACATGAGGATACACTTCTCCTACAATATGAGAAGTATATTTCCCTATTTTTTCTAAATACTTAAGAAAACTAAAAAAAATATATATATATTTATTTTAAAAATATGTGATTTTTTAATGGAAAAAAGCTTAAATAAACGGGATGCACCTAAAAAGAATGTTATAAAAATGAAAAAAAAAACTAAAATTTAAAATTCTTAAACAATAAATTCCTAAATAAACTGCAATTCAATTTAGGAACGCAATTTAGTTGAACATCAATTGATAACTAATCTTGAAATAATTGAAATGATGTTAGAGAAAATGTAGGGAGTTTGGTTAGGATTAATTTCGTATTTGAAGATTTATATTTCAATCTTTGGTCTCTTAAAATAATTACAATTTTTAAGGTCTTTATTAATAAATATTTCTTTTCCTTGGTCCTTCTCCCTAATTTTCCCTATTTCAAATCTCCCAATCAATTAAATATCATCATTATCCATAATATCGTAAAAATAATAATCAATCATCAATGATTAAATCTTTTTTTTTTTGGGTAACAATCAATGACTAAATCTTTAATAATAAATATAAATATAATCCTTTAAATCCCTTAAGTAATAATACTAATACTACATTCATGGACACCCAGTGATCGCTTCGTTTTTTGGCCATAATTACTTTGACATCCCCCAAATTACATAAGACTTAATGACAATGTAATTTCTCAAAAATCAATTATTGGAAAACACAGTGACCAAGAAATTAGAGATAAAATTGTGTATTCAAATCAATTATTATTAGATTTGAAGTAAATTAGTTTGTAAGTAAATAAATGATGTGATTTTTTTTTTAATTTTTCTTTATTAATTACTTGATTAAATGATTTCTAAATTGGAAGTTATGATTATGAATTGTGGGATTTTGCCACATAAATCCAGGAATTATCACAAATTATTAGGAGATACAAATCTCAAGTAGTTTTTTTTTTTTTCAATAGAAAAAATGAAAATAATTAAAAATGTTTTTTTCCCCAAAATTGAAGATGCAAAAGGTAGTCCAATAGTAACAAAAACACAAATATAAATTTATTGAAAGAAAAAGAAGAAAAGATTAACAACAAATGTTATGCTTTTAAAGGGATAAGCAAGCCCCAACTCTTTCTTATGACCCATGGAGACCCATATATAGGTTCACATGAAACTTAATTTGTTAGCGGCAAAGACATGTTATTATTTTCGTGTGATTTGGGCCTTACAAAAGAAGAGACTCGAATGTGGTGGTTGCTATGGGAGGGTAGAGAGGAGACAATGCCGGAGAGAGAGAATAGCAAATATGATTAGAAGATGAATGATAAATATCCATTCAGATTCTATATTTAAATTTAAAATCAATAGAAAAATATAGAATTGAAATTTTTTTTAAAAAAAATAGAGAATGGGCACAGAAATTTAGATACCATTGAAAAGGGAAAATACATTAATGCAGCAGTATGAAAAGGAGGAAAAAAAAAAAGAGTAGAGAAAAAGGAACAATTGATAGGTCTCAAGAAATAAAAAGAACAGGAAAGAGGAAAACAGAATCAGACATTAGGAGGGAGATGAGGGAATTTCAGAATTTCAAATTAAAACACCGACCAATCAAATATATATCTGTAGAGTCTCTATGTTGTCATGCTGAGAAATTCTTATGTATGCTTGGTTTGACACATCATTTGTGATGTGACCAGTATAACAACTTAACTAAAATTAATCCTAGTCAGTTGCTCATGTATTTCATAATTTTATTTTTCTCAAAAAATAAAGAATCCCTTAATTAAGATTTCACAAGTAATGAAAATTAAATCTTGTGAAATCTTTTAATTTTATTAATATGCCAGCTAATATTTAAGGGGTTTCAAGTCAACTCGAGTTATTGTATTTTAACACGTTAGACTTAGATCCCAAATAACATGAGTACATGACAAACTAAGTTCATATAAGAATTTATCTGTCATGTTATATTTTTCTCGTAGGGAATATTTGATTTGATTGATGATTTCAAATAAATTACCTATCTTCATAATCACTCAATATATTTTCTCAAAATTTTAATTGAAAATTCAATGTATATTCTAAAATGATACTTATCAATTATCACTTTTTCTCTCTATATCTCGTTTTGATGGATTTGATTATTGATTTCAAATTTTTTATTTTCAAATGGTAATCAAATAAAAAATCTGAATAGAAGCAAATTTTTTGAAATAAAAGGTATTTTTATTTTTTATTGGGAAAAAAGGGATTCTAATTTATTAATTACTAATTCATTTATTTAATTTTTCAAATCACAACTTCTAATATAAAACATAATGAGTATTTGCTTCCCAATAATCTCTCACTTCTCATGCCTTTCCTCTACCTATCCTTTTACATATTTCATTTGAAATTAAAATTTTATATTAATCTCACTTTCCATATTTTGTATTTCGATCATTATTTTAAATCCTTCTAATGGTCCACATTTAATATTTTATAAAAATATTCTTAAAATGGAAAAAAGGATGAGAAGGAAATAGAGAAAAGGATGAGAAGAAATTATTAAATTGGGACCATTAGATCTTAATCCAATGGCAACAAACGTGGTAACGAATGGGAGCGGATAGGAAAAGAAAAAGAGAAAAGCTAAATCCTCTTAGAATCACAAATATAGAATACAAAATAGTAAAAATGGAATAGAAAAAGTAAATATTTTATTTATAACATAGTTCATGGATGCGAGAGGCTCTTATTGCATGGGGGTGTACATAAATCTATGAGTCTAAACATTAAAAACATCAATTAGATCACTCAAGCATATGGCAAACCCATAATACTTTCACATCACTTAATATCTCATCATCTACCATTTTGTCTCTCCCTCCTTCAAATCCAGAATCCCAAAAAAAACACCTTCCCCTCAGATTTGCAGATTCCTTGCCATCATCATTACTCACCTTCATCTCTCCTCTTCCCCACAAACGTCCATTGGAAATCAACACTAGCACAATAAAGTTACAAACAAAAGTTCCACTACAATTGTCATGTAAATCACATGTTAAAAACAACAATAACAACATAACCTCATTAAAAAAAAAAAAAAACACACATTGTACCAATCTACAAAGGACAATATCATCTTGCCTGATGCAAAGATGAGAGCAGTGGTTTTAGGTTCCCTGATCCTCATGATCACAGCTGCAAAATGCTGCAAAGGATCACATCACAAAAACATGAGCAGATATACCTAGGAGAGCATGTATACTGTTTCAAACAACAAATATGTAAAGAGAATTAATTGATATTGAAGGTGATTTTAATATAACAACTTAGATAAACCAAGCATCTTTGGGTCAGATGAAGTACTGCAGTTTAAGAGAAACAACCCATAATTTACGTTGAAGAAAACAAAAATAATTTGCACAGCTCAAATTTTGCCAACTTGCGGTACTTACCTTTGGATTATACTCTGCATTTTTGTGCATGAAGGGCAATGTCTTTTAAGGTTCAACTTATAGTCCAAATTGACTGCTGAAACAATATTCCTGGAAGTAGAGAATGGATACATTATCATAATGTTCCATTGTATATTAAAACAACTCCTCATATAATTTCAGAATTTCCACCTAAGAATTTTTGAGCATATGATTTGAATCCATCTTGAAAGACCATATACAGAGATATCCCAATGTAACAGGAGTCCAGCAGGGTAATCTAAAACCCACTTCATGCTTGAAATTGCTTTTTTGAGCTATGGACGGCTTGATAAGGAATGGTAACATCACGTCAAGAAAGAACCAAACAAAAAACTAAATAATTTCAACAGCATATGCATAAAATATTATATACTGCATTCAGCAACATTTCATTTTTCCTTTTTTAACATTCAAGTTGAAAGATACTATCGTTAGGCATCACATGATGCACCACATATGAATGAAATCAGGGTCATATAATTAAGATGTGTTTTGTTACTGAGTTCAGATTTTTTTTTTCGTCAGCACTCTTGTTACTGGTGTTACAGGTATTACGATATATTATCTCTGTCATTACTTTATGCCTACCAGCTAGCCAGTTTTTGTTGTTGTTGTTGTTGTTGTTGTTATATTGGTCCCAACTCCCACGTTTATGGGAGTAGAGCCTAATCCTGAAAGCCTTGTATCACTGTTTATTATCATTAATTCTGGGACTCTCAGGAGAATAAGAGAGCACAGAGTTAACCAAACATTTTATTAAAGAACTGCTAATGACTTCAAAATTGGGCATAAATAAATTAAGAATCAGAGGTTGACAGACCAGCGAGGATTCAATGAACATGATCACATGAATCGTCAGTGAACTTACAAAAACCACACAACTTATCAAAACGTATGTTTATCTCGTGAAATCCATCAGACAGCACAGCAAAGTACTGTAAAAGTTTAAAAACAACGGCTACTCACTGAAGGGTAGGCACAATTCCAGAAGGGTGCTTCTTTAGATCGACTGGTCAACTAATGTGCACCAATTGTTGTGAGTGTTGTCAGTCTGCAAGAAGGAGGTCATGTCTGAAGGAGCCATTGCAGCGATTTGCTTTATGCGGCTGATATGAATAAGGTTTGAATTTTACAACTGAGTAAAATTGTGAACCAGTCTTGATTAAATAGCCATAGTTTGGCAAAGATCCTTGAGAGTGGACTTCCTTCGTAAATGATGGAAAACATTTACTGTGAAGATTGAAGGCTTGCCGATTACTTCAGCCAATGCTTAAAGAGAGCTGATAAATAATGACAACAAAAACTATGCTAATACATGGGGAATATACACAGTTCGTTGAAAATATACCCATTATAAATGCCATGGTTCAAGTGAGGCATGATATAACCAATGGTTTTCAAATGATGTTTGAAATATTGGTGCGCAACAGTTAATGATACATGATAAGTGTGGACGTGGACTATTTCTGAGTAATTCCAGGTCATATCCAGTAAGATTGAAGGAAGTTTACAAGTCAGACATACAGATGGACCACTAACTGATGGGCTAGGAGATTTAATAGTATATATTTGATTCGTGCCGCATCCGTAGAAAGTTGTTGTAGAAGCTTCTCCGAAATGGTTACGTGTGCTTGAAAAGTCGTGTTCTATTGCTTTGCTTATAATATGATTAGTAATAGTAACAGATTTGTCGTTCACGTATATAAAACTGTTATAAGATACACAACCATACGTGTGTATTTTCTTGCTTCTCTCTGTATCTTAATCACATATAACTCTAATTAACCATATCGTATTATACCTTAAAGTTAGGAAATGAAAATGATGTTTTACCATGATAATGGGATGTATTACAATTGGAAGATAATATCTCAAAATAAATTACTAACTATTACTCCTTCCGGTCTTAATTATAAGAGCTAGTTGATTTTTTTGGAGAGATTAAGGAAGCTAATTAAATTACTTTAAAATATTTTTATTTTTATTTTTTTCTTCAAACTTATTGGTTTGACTAATAAACTAATATATAATCTAAGAATATTTAACATATGAAATAGTTAAGTAACTTATTTAGCTTTTTTAATCTCTCCAAAAAAAGTCAACTAACTCTTATAATTAGGCCAGAGGTAGTATTAAATTAGCCCTTCTTGCTGGCACAATCTGCAATGAGTTGGATTAAAATACAGTCCTCATATATTGTTATGCATGAAACTTAAATATCTCAAGACTAAAACTTATCTTAACGTATACATTTTATTATTGATTAATGCTTCTTCGGCTATTTGGTCTGAGACGACTTAAATTCGTGGTTATCTTGTAGATAAGGCACTGCAAGATCTTTATATAATAGACAAGGTTCTCATAATATTCCCCATTTATTTTATATCTACGTATGAGCTAGCGCACTCATGCATGAGATCTTCCTAAATCCGTATATAACATTAAATTAATAATATAGTAATTTGTTTTGACAAAAATGGACGAAGAAAGAAGTTTCAAAAAGACAGGTGAAACGGAATTTGATTGCATTTGGAATGAATCTAATATGAAATTCAGAGTTTTGACTGTAAGGGAATGTTGGTTGTGGGTTATTAATATTAAAGAACTCATAATGAAAAAACAATAGGAATAAATATTCTAGCTTGCTGATATAGACCTCTTAATTAATATTTGTAAATAGACTTTGTTTTCTTAAGCTGACCCATAACAAGCACAATATATAATTTTAATTAAATGTGGGTTGATGAAAAATGATAGCATACACGTACGATTCCTCTTTTGTGGGCAAATATAGTTTGGCTATTCTATACACATATATGTACTTTAATTTCTTTAGGTTAGATATACCAAATACCGACCATTTAAATATATTAACCAATATCTAAAAATATATTAACTCTCAATTAATACAGTTTGAATTGGATTAGATCATGTCACGTGAATGCGATATTCTTTCAATTTGTTTTACAAGAAACTCGAACCCAAAACCTTATTTAAGAAAAAACATGCTGGACAATTTGATTTGCATATCATTATATGAGATTCCAATTGAGTGTAAAATCATCCCATTGACTCTTTGATTTGTTTTTTATCTTTTTGATGAAAGGGACAAATACGAGAACATATAGTGCATAGGCGTGTATTTGTCTCTTAAATTAAGACCAAAACTTCACAATAATTCATATTCTCTGACATGCATAACCTATTTAAATTTAACATTCCCTTCAATCATAAATATAGAAGATATGAACTTACTTTGATCCACTGTTTCACAAATTTGTAACTTTTTCATCAAAAAAAATGAGAGTTTTTACCAATGGACAGTTCCAGATATAAATTATGATTAAGAAAGATATTTTAAGATAATTAGCACACATTTCTTGTAAATAACTAACTTTATTAATTTTCTTAATCTATATAAATTAACGAAAATTGGGGATACATTCCCATTTCAAAAATTAATTGGAAAATAGGGCCTAAAAAATAAAGTCTAAAAGTCCTTTGGGAGAAATAAGTAAATCTATGAAATGAAGACGTTAAAATGCATTAACGAAATAAGGATCTACCAATTCACAATTTTCCACCCTTTAGTTACCTCACTACCATCCACTCCCTCATCGTCTCCTTCAGCTTTTTAACTTCACTCTTCACAAACCCCATGTCTGATCCCCCTAGCTAGCTCAAGCATACTCCAGCAATGAATAATGGGTACTTTGACAACCAATGACAACAAACTCTATCTTGCAACACCACATCAGATCTAGCAACCTCGTCTATTCCCACTACACCTACCTTCTTCACTCCCCCCATTTCTTCGATCTTTGTTTCCGCTCCTTCCCTCCTCCGCCTTCTTAACTTGGTTGAAAACAAAAATAAAATTTCAAAAAGAAAAATAATAGATCTTTTGTGGTGGCAAGCCATGACAAATTTTGTGTTGGAGGGAAATGAAGGTAGAACCATGGCAGATCTGTAGAATAGATCAATATGGACCATGAATTGCGGATAACCTCTTGCAAATTGCAACTGAGTTTTCAGGATTGCGAATGAGCTTCCGTGATTTTCAAATTAAGTTAAAATCCAAGTGACCTTCCCTTAATTAAATGCAAGTGGAAGTGACCTTCCACAGATTGCAAATGATCTTCCATGGTGTGAAAATTAAGTTAGAGTACAAATGCAATGTCTTTCCACGAATTACAACTAAGCTTCCGAAATGTACAAATTAAATTAAAATTGAAGTGACTTTTCACGGATTACAAATGACCTTCCATGAATTACAAATTACCTTTTATGGAGTGAAAATTAAGTTGGAGTGCAAATACAAATAACATTCCACAAATTGCAACTAAACTTCCTTGGTGTGCAATCTCATCATTTTCTCTATATATTTATTTCTCCTAAAAGATCACAGATTTCAGGTACCAATAGCCAATTAATTTTTTAATCAGGGACTTTTTGTCAATTTTCCCTAGAAATTAATTATATAGCTATTACATTAAAGATCCATAGGAAGTAGTGTATATGCATGCTTCTCATATTGAACCGATTCAGTAAAAAGATCGAGATAGTCTTGATTCAATTATTGGAAAAGGAATTTAATTTGACTAAATGATTGATTGGCTGTTCAAAATTCCTCTCTTAGCTATTGGATCAAATGAGCCAAATGGGCTAAAGAAGGAAAAAGGGCAGCTTTCCGGCAAATATCTAAATTAATTAAGCCTTAATATATTACTACTTCCGGTCCTAATTGTAAAAGTTATTTGACTTCTTTATTCATTTGATTTCAAGGAATTTATGAAAAGCATGTCTAGCTACCTAATACAAATTTGAGTTGCCACGCATGCCTGCCTCTGGACCACGAATTAACGTTATGTCCAAGACTCTCCTAGATAGGGTTCCCATTTGGTAGGGAGAATTTTATTTAACCCACATATATATGACTTTATTTCAGTTAAGATTGAAGATTTGAAATAACACCGTAGTATAAAGGATTAAAGTGAAATTTAATTTTTATGGTAAAGGATCAAAATGGCAACATATCATTCATTCAAAGTTACACATTTTAACAATTAACAATATCAAAATTTATAAGTTTATATATAAGAATTTACAGCTCCCAATTTATATTATAAAAACTGATACAAAAATTTATAAATATTTATGAGTAAATTCATAAATGCACATAAGTATTTTCATAAAAAACAATAATAAAGTAACAAGTGTCTATATAAATGAAGGGTATTTTAGTCATTTACCATCAAAACATAATTTCACTCTAGTTCTTAGATATGCAGTTTAATTTCAAAATGTTTTTGTTGTTATTTGAAATAAAGTGGCATGCATACAAAGGTTAAGTGAAATTCTTTCTTTTATATATATATATAGACACACACATACTTAACTAATCTAGCCAACCCTATGCTAGGTACATTTTTCCCTCGTACTCGGTCCTATTCATATTTTTATAAATCTCAAAATTACACTAAATAAATATCATAGATATTTGAGGTGAAAAAATTAATACTTTATACAAAGCATATTATACTATCAAACATGCCTAGAAGGCCTTTGAACATGAGGGAAAATATAATGAAGATTGAAGAGTAATAACAAGTCAAACTGTTCGTGAATAACATAATAAGTCAAACTATCCAAGAAATAAGCACAATATGTTCTAAGACACATTTCTATAAACAGAACATTGGTGTTTTATTAATTTTCCAAAATATATAATCGATTTTGCTATACACAAGAACAATATGAATTATACTTTTTTGTTTATTACATGCATACCAATTTGAATAATTAATCTTTACAAATTAAATCAGCCTTATAAACATAATGAGAAGAAGAAGAAAATAGTTTCTCTGCTTTGGCGTTGAGCTCTAATTAAGTTGCCCAAGTTGAAATTCTCAGAAGTTGCGTTCCTTTCCATTGCAGAACCATTTCATTTCCATTGTTCCCTTCAATCTTAACTTCATACGACCCTTCGATTCCTCTAAGCATTTCTCCAACTTCCATTAATGTTTCTTCCCTCAAGCTTCGACCCTGCAATTCTGTTTCGGATTGGACTTTCTGGTATGGTCTCATATCTTCCCACTTCTGAAACCAATCATCACTTGATATATATGGCGCCACAAATAGATTCTCAATTGCTGTTCTTGCCTCTGAGAATTGGAATGGGAAATTAGATTCCATGGATTCTAACAAAGCATGGTAATGCACCAAATGGCCATTAAAGAATGAGATGAAGTTTGTGCTGTTTCTCAGTTTCTCACAGGCTTCTCCATCACCAAAAGCTATAACTCCCTTGTTTGAAAGTGAGCTTTTGATGAAATCCCTTGCTACCCTCAGAAATTCCAAGACATGGCTTCTGCTTCTAACCCTACCCATATGTGGGAGACCCACCATGCAATTGAAAGCCACGAAATTTCTCTTTCCATTTCCATTTCCACCTCTTTTGTTCAATTTCTTGAGCTCTGTCATCATTTCTTCTATACTCTGTTCCTCCACCTTCAACTTCAAGCCACATGATTTGGCATGCTCATGGAGGTTCCTCCTGATTTCTTCAAATTTCCATTTAGAAACACAATCAATATCTGAACTTTCATCTTCTTCCAATCTAATTGCAGTGAGTTTCAATTTTTTGTGGTGTTGAGCAATAACCTCCATTAAAGGCGGCCATTGAACACCTACTCCCATATCAAAGTCTATTATATGAATGACCTCTGAATCCTCTGGAATAGATCCTAGAATTGCTGAATTGGCTGCAAAATGAGCAATTCTTCCGTGTGGCAGGCCTTGGTAGCTAGCTTTGAAAGCTTTGTTGAAGTTCTTGCGCGCCTCCTGTTTGATGAAAGTCCCATGTTCTGTAGGATCATGATTTTGGGACAAATTGAAGGCCAAACGTTCAAGAGGATCACCGAGAGGACTTACTTTGTGGCTGATGTGTTTCAGAATCACTTGTGAAAGTGTGTTATGTCCTTGCTCTAAGGCTTCTCCAATGGCTTCTAGAAGATGAGGAAGACTGAACTGGTTCTCCATCTCCACGTTCTGTTCAGGTATGATCAGTGATGGTGGTTGTGCTTGTAATACTGTAGACACGTCTGATTGAATAGATTGTGTTGGACTCCAACCATGTTCTGTATCAGAACACAAGTTCTGTGAAGAAAAGCTTATTATTCCCTCACTTTCTTGTGGGTATCCATGGATACTCACCAGACTTTGAGAACTCAGAACCTGGTCGAAGTCGAGATCCATGGAGAAATCTTCCATTAAAGATGAGAATTCTAATTTGTCCTCATCAATTGGACAATAGACATGATCATCGAAGAAGATGGTGGAAGGGAATTGGACAATATCTGAAGAAGCATCCTCTAAAGCAGGGAAAAAAGGAGTGTCCAAGTTGAAGTCAAAAGACTCAAGTTCATCAAAAGTTGAGTTTATGAATTCATAGAATGAGGAAGAGGGATCATCAAGTATCAAAGGCTCCATCAGTATCTTCTTTCTATTCAAGTTTCTAAACAGTAAAGAGAAAGAAAGAGAGAACTGTAGCTTGTTTGTGAGTTGATATGGTGAGTGCTGGCCTCTCTCAATATTTATAGGCGAAATTAATGAAGGACGACCATGTGGAAACAAATCAGCAATCCAACATTCCAGCTTGCTAGAGAAGGAAGGAGGAAGGGCAACAGTATACTATATTTAAAAATTGGTTTTGTAAGTAGATTAAAATTAAAGCCGCAATTGTTCATTTAGAATTTAAGTAGTTTTAAAGCCTCATTCATTGTATAAGTTTTTTTTTTTTTAAAAAAAAAAAGTTATATTATTTATACAGACTCATATTTTTTTTCAGGAAAACCCATTTGTACTTGCTAATGTTTTCCCTCAATTTTTAATTAGATACATGTGAATGTTTTTTTTTTCTCTTAAGTAAATTATTAGTTTTACTTTATTAACACAGTTAGCTTTTGTCCATTAGCGTTCTCTACCAACAAAGTAAAATTAAAACATTTAATTAGAAAATAAAAATACGTACCAAATTAAAAATTGAATAAAAGTATAAATACTTACAAATGGGTTTTCATCTCTCTCTGGTAGAGGACTATCTCCTATATAAATTTTAATATATAGATAATTTAATGTTTAATAAATTCATATTATAAGGAAAATATAATATTGCGTTAGTTCTAGAATGGATAATATGATACAAAAATGAAGAACATTGTCAATCGTTATCTGGTGATAATAGATAAACACTGGTCGCAAATTGTATTTGAATTACATGGTTTTGTTCCTTGAAATTAGCCATCGCAAGCCTTCTTCTTGTGCTGGCAGCATCTATAGAATTGTCTCGTTGTATGATGCAATGATGTTAACAAAATTACATAAATAATGTAACCAAGAGAGAGAAATTAGTTCAATAATTAATGTCGTTGTCCATCACATCAGTAGGAACATGTTGTAGAAGCTTCGCAGACATGGCTACGTGCGCTTGAACAGGGCCAAGACTGATCAATGTTATGATGGAGAATTCTAGTATAATGATGCGTGTTAGTCGACAATATGAACCCTTTATTTTAATTGCATTTTTTGCGTCTGAAATAGGGGTGGGTATGGGTTGGGAAGCGTGAGGCCTTTGCTTGATATCCAACTCTAGTAATGAACTGGTTGCATTTTGTAGTTCGATACCCAACTCTACCTAGAAAAAGTCTTAACCATGTTGGATTGGGCAAGAGCAGGTTGAGTGAAGAATGATCAAGTTCAAGGCTGAAGAAAAGAGACCAAATAAAGAAGAAGCATTCAAGGCTGAAGAAAGAATTGCATTATCAAGAATGATCAAGAGAAGAGAAGAAAGAAAGAATTGATGAAGAATGATCAAGTTGGGAGATGGAAGAAGGAAGATCTTGTTGAATGGAATGAAGATATCATTATCCAAGTTCTAAAATTGATCCTAGAAGTCTCCATGATCAAATGGAAGTTGGAATGGGTCATTTCAGAGTTAAACCAGAGCAAATATGAGGTTTAGGATGAGACAACTCGAGGTTTGAGTATGAACCTCGGGGTTTGAGTGTTTTCAGCATCTTTGGTGTCTCTGGACTAGCCAACCTCGAGGTTGGAAGTGAAACCTCGAGGTTGCAAGTGCCAACCTCGAGGTTGTAGTCATAACCTCAAGGTTTCAGCACTATCAGCAACTCTGGTGCACTCTGTTCCACATTCAGCTTCTGGCGACCTTCAGTAAATTGATGATATCTCTCAAACCAGGAATCGGATTGACACGAAACCAAAAGCATTGGAAACTAGACATCCAACACGTATTTCTGACAAAAATTCAAGCCCAAAGGAGTTCAGATGAATTATTGATGAATTTTACAAGTTGACACAAATATCAGCGTCACAGTCAGGAACAGCCTTTAGTATTTTGAGTATATCTCACAAACGGCAAATCCGATTGGACTGAAATCAGTGGCATATGAAAGTAGACTCACATAGCTTTCCAAAAAGACTTGAACGGACCAAAACGGATTTCAGACCAGGGAGATATGGCTTTTGGAAGTTGACAATCAGTTCAGGACGACGCGAAAAGGGCTGATCAAGAACAGCCTTCATTCATCCGATCTTAATGGACATAATACAATGAGTTTGGAGCTGATTCTTCTTGCATTGGATTCTTACATCGAGCTTGGACATGTAAAATTGAGTTTGAGGTTGGGTATTCTGTTTTAAACTTGAGATTTCATGAAAATACTTTGAACCTCGAGTATGGAGTTTCAACCTCGAGTATTATAGCTTACAGAGAGCAAACTGGTTGTCAAAGTATTGACAACCTCGAGGTCAAGTTTGCAACCTCGAGGTTGAGGCTTGTTTTCAAGAACTGAACTTTGCAATTTCAGAAGCAAACCTCGAGTATGGATTTCCAACCTCGAGGTTATCGGGCTCCAGAGGAAAAATGCTCTTTCAACCAAGTTGCCAACCTCAAGGTTACTGTTTCAACCTCAAGGTTGTGAGTTTCTGAAACTGAACTTGCCTGAAACCTTCAGGCTAACCTCGAGGTTGGCCTCAAGGTTTGTGACCGTTGGTGCAATTTCAAATTTGGGAAATCTGCAATACCTTCTTGTTTGATCTCAATGTTTTCCATGATTATTCTATATTGATTCTAGATATGTTTAACCATCTTTCTAGTGAGTTTCAGACAGATTAACGAAGGTTCATTGAAGGATTAGAGCAAAAAGCAAAAAACTGTCAGAACAATAAATGCACAGCCCAGATAGTTGCTTCCTTTGGTTAATCCACTTGTACACGTCTGCAAAAGGCTAAAAGGAAGATTACTACAACAAGCAAAGTCTTCTCCAACGGGCAAATCCACAGAAAGCCACCTCAGATCAATTATACAACTGGATTAGTTGGAGATTAGAGAAAGAAGCTAACCAAACTTAAAGATAATCAGCTACAACGGTTTGATTGATTCTTCAACGGTCATAAACGGTCACAAACTCTTCTCTACCTATAAAAGACATGGATTGAAGCAGAAAAACGTAGAGACACAAGATTACAATGCCAAAATGCTGAACCTCTGCTTCTTCATCTTTTCACTCTGTCTTACATGACTAGATAGCTTAGAGAGTGAAATGAATTGTATCTGTACTTCAGTGATTACTTATTCATTCCTTTGAGAGGAAACTTATTGTAAACACATTATCTTTCTGAGAGTTACTCAAGATTGGGTAATCTTGAGTGGGATATACATTGTGTTGATTACAACTTGTAAGGGGGAGTGAATCCTAGTGAGAGGATTGCTTCGAGTGCAGAGTGTGTAATCAAGCAGTGTATTGATTACAGATTGTAAGGGGGAGTGAATCCTAGAGAGAGGATTGCTTCAGTTACAGATCGTGTAATCAAGCTTATTGAAGATAGTGGATTGAAAATCCCAAGTGTGGCTTGGGGACTGGACGTAGGTCAAGGAGGGCCGAACCAGTATAAATCTGTTTGCAAGCTCTTCTTCCTTATCCTTTACATTTCCAGCATTTACATTTGAGCAATTATCAATTGTTTGAAAACTTACTTTTGTTACTCAAGATGAAAACACTGAATTGCGAAAATGTTTTAAAGAGAGGAAATTTTTATATATCACCCAATTCACCCCCCCTCTTGGGTGATAGCCGGAACTTACAGTAATCATATATTTTCATCTCCATTTTGTGATTTCCACCATAGTTTTAGTGTCTCTCTAAATTTCACTCTAGGGTTTTCTCGCGGCTTTTTTCAGAATACGCTCGACTAAAAAAAACCCGGTACGTTTTCTAAACCCGATCAGCGTATTTAATGCAAAATTAATGTCATTAATTTTTGAAATTCAAATTTTAGATCTGGATTAAAATATATTAATTATATCTATATGATAGATCTAAACTAATAATATTTATTTAATCCGTATTAAAAGCCGATCTGAAATTCGAATTTTGAATTTAGATTAAAAATTATATTAATTAAATCTATCTATATCAGATTTTATCTAATCTATTTATTTAATCCAAATTTAAAAGCCTTTTGATTTAATTTATCTTTATAAATTAAATCCGAGAAACGATATCTATCTATTTAATTAATATTAAATCTGAGATCTGAGATAGATTTAATATTAATTAAATCTGAGATAGATATCAGATTTAATTAAATAGATAGATATCGTTTCTCGGATTTAATTTATAAAGATAAATTAAATCAGAAGGCTTTTAAATTTGGATTAAATAAATAGATTAGATAAAATCTATCAGATAAATTTAATTAATATATTTTTAATCTAGACTCAAAATTCGAATTTCAGATCGGCTTTTAATACAGATTAAATAAATATTATTAGTTTAGATCTATCAAATAGATATAATTAATATATTTTAATCCAGATCTAAAATTTAAATTTCAAAAATTAATAACGATTAATTTTACATTAAATACGCCGATCGGGTTTAGAAAACCTACCGGGTTTTTTTTAGTTGAGCATATTCTGAAAAAGCCGCGAGAAAACCCTAGAGTGAAATTTAGAGAGACGCAAAAACTATGGTGGAAATCACAAAATGGAGATGAAAACATACGATTATGACGCAAATGCCACTAGATTGAAGTTTCTTCCGCAACCCATTAACGGATTCAGCAGCAATATAGTCAGAAAAACAGAGGGAGAGAGGTTTGGGGAGCAATTTAGTCGATTAGGGTTCCATTAAGCCGCCGTTAGAGTTTTTAAAAAACCCCTCTGCCGACATTTAGTCGACTAACTCAAGTAGGGATATTTAGTCGACTAATCCAAGTGGGTTAGTCGACTAAATAACTGGGATATTCAAAAAAAAAAATTCCGCGATTTTTAGCCGACTAAACCACGGTTTAGTAGACTAAATGTGGCACATTAGGAAATATTTTGAAAAGAGTGGCAAAATGGTAATTATTTATTTAAAAAGTGGTAAATAGAGAAAAAAGCCTCATACTTACATCAAGTTCTTTATATCCATTATATCAAGTTCTTCAATCACACATGACCATATGTCTTATTTTTTCATGAGTTTATAATTAAATGACATTAGTTCAAAAATAGGGTACATGGACACATATGATCGGAAAACTTAATGAAATAGATATAAGCAACTTGACTTAAGTGGTTTTCTAATAAAATAATGTCTTGATTTAATTAATACTTTGAGGATATTTTCATACCTTCATGTTGAGAATATATTATTAATCCTTTTGATTTATTAAAGGATTTTAAGGAAGGAAGAAAAGGGCAAGAATCTCTAATGAAAGTGAAATGAACAAAGCATGTAACCAACTTTAGTTTTATACGTGAATAATATTATCATTTTACATATTTTATCACAAAACCACCAAGCAAAGTTGTCGAATCCTTGGCATTCAAAACAGTTTCTAACTATGTACTCTCTCTCTCTCTCTCTCTATATATATCGTTCTCATGTGGGATCCAAAAAGTTGTAGGCATTTAAGGTATTGTTTTTAAGAATAACGCGTGAAGTCTTGGCCCTTTTTGGCCTCATGGATGCAAATATCTTATCTAAAGGGGTTAACTCTGAACCATGTATCTTAAGTTTAGTTTTAAATATGTAGGAATTGTTTCATATTATTAATTATAATCTCTGTGTATTTGTGTGAGTCTTCCATGTTGGAAGTTCCATGAAAAAGTAAAAAAGAATTTACTGATGACTTATTTAGTAATGAATCGGCTGATAAATAATATATTTAATTTATTAAGATTAATTAATGATATGATATGATTGTCTATTTCTACTTGTTTCTTTTGTTATGAGAGCAAGTTCTGGGCATCCTAGCAGGCCTAAATTCTCTAAACTAATTTTTAGGTTAAGAATTCAAATCCAACAAGATAAATTTTAATCGAAAAATATCCTAATGTCCCCATATATGTACATATTATAACAAGAAGCATTTTGATTTATATGCGTTTGTGAGTGACATTTTTATACTTGTCGTTGGGAAATTTTTACAAGTTGATTTTTTTAAAAAAAAAAAAAATTGGAGAAACGGAATTACAAAATTTAAATAAAGGGAATACCTAACAAAAATTAATCAAAAATTTTAACCCCACTTCTCTTTTCTTTTTTTTAAAGAAAAAAAATCCTACTAAGAAAAATTAATCAAAACTTTTAACCTGTTTCTCTTTTTTTTTTTTTTTTTAAAAAAAAATCCTACTTAGAAAAATTTCCCCCCCCCCCCCAAAAAAAAAAAAAAAACTAGCCCTTAAAAGAATCAAATAAGCTAAAGCGAAAATATAGGAAGATGTTATTTGACAGTTATAGATATGAAATATGGACAATAGCTAGGTCAGGTTTTTATATCTATTATGTTAAATTCTTCCATCACACAAAGTCATATATCAAATTGTTTGATGTGGATTTAAAGTCAAATGATAATATTAAAAAACATGTTATATAGTCATGTGATTGAAGATTTTGACATGATGGATATAATAAACTTCTTTTTTTTTTTTATCCAAAAGGAAATTTCATTAAATGAAAGTCAAATACAAATACTAAATTAACCAGAACTAATTAAGAACACAAAAGGTGGAACCAAAGCCAACAAAGACCATGAAACTAAACGCGTCACAAGGACCCTGCAACACCTGAAGGACAATCTAAGGCCTAGATCTTCCAGGTTGAAATGGGAAAGAGCAATAGAAGGTGGTTGTCCAAAGACGTGCTCTCCCAAGCCCAACCAATTTGATGTCAATAATGCTGCAAAATCAAGAGCAACTTCAAACACATATACCTCCTCTAAAAGAAGGGTGAAGGACCATATGGAGTTTGAGACCAAACACCAGGAAACCAGTGACGATGGCAGAAGTAAACAAGCGTCCAATACCAACAAAATTAACCGACAAACTCCTGTTCCAGTACGTAGAGAAGCCACCACCAACCGCCGATCTCACCCTCGCCTGTCACCTTCCTCCCCTTGCTTGGCGACACTTCCTGCAAGAGTCGGCCAAAGCCATAGCTGCCATCACCAACACTCTCACCATGGAGAAACCGCAATTGAAGACCCCACTTCGACAAACCCTACCCTTAGACCCATAGGTGGCGCCACTTCCCCCTTCATTCCCAATCTAACTCAATTGAATATGAAGAACTTGACTTATGACAAAATATTTTAAAGTAGTTAAACTAAAAATGGTTAATAATTGGATAAATACCAATTTTGTCACGGAAGTTTTGGTTTTGGAGCACCCAGTATCTAGAAGTTTTTTTGGTATCATTTTTGCCTCGAAAGTTTACAAACGTAGCAATCTTGCCCATCGGTTGATCTTGACTGTTGGATTGATCATTTTTTGTATTATTTTTATCCTAGAAGTTTACAAAAATTTACTCCTAACAAAAACTTCCGGGACAAATTTGACCCTAAAAAAAACTTTTGCGGCTTATTTACTCCTTTTTGTAAACTCTCGGGACAAAAATGATATCCAAAAAACTTTCGGGTGCTGGGTGCTCCAAAATTAAAACTTCTGTGGCAAAAATAGTATTTAACCCATAAAATGTTCTTTATATATATATATATATATATATATATATATATATATATATATATATATATATATATATATATATATATATTATTAGGCGAATTTGGTGTTTTATTAATTTTTCAATATATATAATCAATTTTGATATTTATGAAGAATATAATGAGCATGTATCGATATTTTTGGTTTACATACATACAAATTTGAATAATAACTCTTTACAAATTAAATCAGACTTGTGAACATGAGAAGCAAAAAAAAGACAAAGAAAACAAAAGAAATCGTTTCTGCTCCGGCGTTGAGCATTTCAACTTCCCCACGTTGAAATTCTCAGAAGCTGCGTTCCTCTCCAACCCAGAACCATTTCATTGCCATTATTGCCTTCAATCTTAACCTCATATGACCCTTCCATTCGTCTAAGCATTTCCGCAACTTCCATTAATGTCCCTTCCCCCATGCTTCTACCCTCTAACTCTGTTTCTGATTGAACTTTCTGGTATTGTCTCATCTCCTCCCACTTCTGAATCCAATCCTCACTTGATATATATGGCGCCACAAATAGATTCTCCATTGCCGTTCTTGCCTCAGAGAATTGGAATGGGAAATTTGATTCCATGGATTCTAACAAAGCATGGTAATGAACCAAATGGCCATTAAAGAATGACTTGAAGTTGGTGCTGCTTTTCAGTTTCTCACAGGCTTCTCCATCACCAAAAGCTATAATTCCCCTTTTTAAAGGTGTTCTTTTGATGAAATCCCTTGCCACCCTCAGAAATTCCAAGACATGGCTTCTGCTTCTTACCCTACCCATATGTGGAAGACCCACCATGCAATTAAAGGCCACAAAAATTCTATTTCCTTTTTCATTTCCACCTCTCTTGTTCAATTTCTTGAGCCCTGTCACCATTTCCTCTATACTCTGTTCCTCTACCTTCAACTTCAAACCACATGATTTGGCATGTTCATTGAGGTTCCTTCTGATTTCTTCAAATTCCATTTGGGCTGAAACAAAATTAGCATCAAGTTTGTCCTGTTCTTCCAATCTGATTGCAGTCAGTGTCAAAGTTTTGCGCTTTTGAGCAATAGCCTCCATGAGTGGAGGCCATTGAACACCTTCTCCCATATCAAAGTCTATTACATGTATCACTTCTGAATCATCTGGTATAGATTCTAGAATTGCTGAATTTGCTGCAAAATGAGCGATTCTTCCATGTGGAAGCCCTTGGTAGATAGCCCTGAAAAATTGTTGTAGGTTCTTGCAGGCCTCCTTTTTGATGAAATTCCCCTGCTCTGCAGGATCATGATTTTGGGAAAAATTGAACGCCAAACGTTCAAGAGGATCACCAAGAGGGCTTACTTTGTGGCTGATGCATCTCAGAATCACTTGTGAAAGTGTTTTATGTCCTTGCTCTAAGGCTTCTCCAATGGCTTCCAGAAGATGCGGGAGACTCAACTGGTTCTCTATCTCCGTGTCTTGGTCTGGTATGATCAGTGATTGTTGTACTTGTACTGCTGTAGACATGTCTGATTGCATCGATGAGGTTGGACTCCGAGCATTCTCTATCTCAGAACACAAGTTCTGTGAAGAAAAGCTTGGTCTTCCCTCACTTTCTTGTGGGTATCCATGGATAATACTCAGACTTTGAGAGCTCAACATGGTATCATCGAAAGCATCAAAATCCATGGAGAAATCATCAATCATTGAAGGGAGTTGAAGGTTGTGTTCATCAATTGGGAAATAGATATGATCTGTGTAGAAGATTCTAGAAGCAGCATCCTCTGAAGTGGGGAACAAAAGAGAGTCCACGTTGAAGTCAAAGGACTCAAGTTGATCAAAAGTTGAGCTTATGCCTTCACAGATTGACCAAGAAGGATCAATTATCTCAGGCTCCATCTTCTTTCTCTATGCCCTAATTGAAGAGAAAGAAAAGAGATTCTTTGCTTATGAGTTGATATGGCGAGTACTGGCCTCTCTGAGTATTTATAGGCGAAATGAAGAACCATGTGAAAACAAATCAGTATTCCAACATGGTGGCTAGCTAGCCTGAGAAGAAAGAAAGTGCTGCATAATACAAAAATTTGTTTGATAATTATATTAAAATAATTTCAAGTTATTGGATGTGTTTTATATCTTAAAAGAATAGATTTTACATATAATTTCAGCTCTGTGTGTTTATACGAAGCCTGAAAAAGGAAGATACATTATTCATGATTTGTTAACTATAAGGACCGTTTTCTATAAATTACTCCTCCAGTTCAACTTCTTATGAAGTCATTGGTTTACATCTTAGAAACTATTTTTTTCTTTTTGGGGTAATAATGTGTACATCTATCCTTACCCAAACCCCATTTAGTAGAAGCCTTGTGCGCTAAGCTGCCCTTTTACTCCACTAGTGCAAAACATAAATTTGCACTAAAAACTAAGTTATACATTTAGAATCAAAATAGTATATATCATATATGTTAGATTAACTTTTATTACTCCTCTGGCTCTTTTATAAGAGCTTACTAACTAAATTACATAGTTTAAAAAATAGTTAACATTAATTAAAAATAATAAATATGCAAGAAATAACCTTTGTTTTTCTAATATGCCTTTATATTTATAAGAGGATAAGTAAGAAAGAGAAATATAATAATAATAATAATAATAATAATAATAATAATAATAATAATAATAATAAGAGAAAGTTTTAAAGAGAATGTAATATGGCAAAAAATTGTGGAGAGATAATAGAATTAATTAATGGAAAAATGGTATAAAAAGACACATTAAAAGTTAAGATAACCCCAAATAGATGTATAAAAAGAATTGAGCCAATTTAAATTTTAAGCTCTTATATATAAATAGCACTGGTGGGGATATTTGATAAATATACTTAAAATAATTTTGTATTAGAATAGGTAATATAAAAAATGAAGAATATTGGCTATCCCTAACGGTTAATAATAGATAAACGTACACCAATAAGCTTGACCCACTTTCATATTTATTACATATATAGTTCTATTCCTGGAGAGGAGCCATCGCAAGTCATCTTGTGTTGGCAGCATCTTTAGAATGTCTTATATGAACCTCCGATGTTAACTATTTAAGCATATTTAATTTATGTAGCCATTATAAATTAGTTTAATAATTAATGTCATTTTCCATCACAATTCGTGTCACCTCCGTAGAAATTAAAGTTGTTGTGGAAGCTTCACCGAAATGGTTACGTGTGCTTGAAAAGTTGTGTCCATCTATTGCTTATAATATGATTAGGAATAGTAATAGATTTTTATACTTTAGATATTATATTATTTTCCATTCCCTTATAGATATGCTTTTCCTTATCCATTATATATCATCCAATCAATTGAATACTGTCATGAGTCAACCAATAAAATATGTTACAATATTTGTTTGTTTCTTAATTCTTTGGTTCAAAACAATTAGCACCAATATTATACTCCAAATAATGCCATACGTACATGCAAAATTGCGAATTTCACGTTAGCTAAATTCTAACTCTAATACATATATATAAAAAAGAGACCGAACGCTAAAGCAGCTTTCTACGTACTATCAAAACATTAACAGCTGAAAAGATAAGATTTTACTAATTAAAGTATATTTAAATTCAGGAAGACGCATGTAATGATGTAATGTTAATATGATGCCCATATTAATTAAACTTTATTGTATGTGCAAATATAGGATAATATTATGGTTAGATAATATATGTTATGGTGGTTAGGATAATATTATGGTTATAACAACTTCCTGATTATGTATTTAGTTAGAAGACTAACCTTAGTTTGAGTTACATCTATTGAAGAATAAATGGTCAAGAATCATTTGAGGTGATCTAGATACACTCAAAGAAGGCTATTACATGTGCTAATGAGGAGAATAGATCAAGCCATATAGGGCCCTCTGTAACAACGTAGAGGACAATTTAAAAGACACTTAAAAAAGTTATTGAGTTGGACCTTTCGGTTAGCGATCTGTCTAAAAATTTGATTTTTGCTCTCTGTATCTTAATCTCGTATAACTCTAATTAACCATATTATATTATACCTTAAATGTGGAAATGAAAATGATGTTTTACCTTGATAATGGGATGTATTATAATTTGTAGATAATGTCCCCTAATAAACTACTAACTACTATTAAATTAACCCTTCTTGTTGGCACAATCTGTAATGAGTTGGATTAAAATACTGTGCTCAAATATTGTCATGCATGCAAGTTAAATATCTCAAGACTAAAATTTATCTTAACGTACACATTTTATTATTGATTAATGCTTCTTCGGCTGTTTGGTCTTTGATCTAACCATATTTTCACATAATTTTTGGTGATTAAATGGAGATTTTTAATGTATTTTATCATAGTTAGTGAGCCTAAAATGCCTTTCTTATGATAAATTAATATTAAGAGTAAATATATTAATTTAGGGCTAAAAAGGGAAAAATTGTCAAAAAAATGTAATTACTCTTAATTATTGATTTTCATAAGGATATTTGATTTTATAATAATTATTTTATTTGTGGATGGCTGAAAAGATTAAATCAAAATTTAAAATGAAAGTTTTAATTTAAGTTTTAAACTTTTTAGTTTAGTCCCTCTCTAGAAGTTATAAAATTTACACTTTGGTCCCTGTGGGGGTAAAGCTATGCGTTTTGCAATTGACTAATGAGGTCTGATTTTCAGTTCTCGATTCAGCAAAAGGCGGACCCACGAGCTGAGAGGAAAAAAAAAAAGGGCTGAATATTAATTTTTTTTTTTTTTTTTGGTCAAAGGGCTGAATATTAATTGGAGAAATAGCGCCGTGGTTGGGGGGATTAATTCCTGGGAGCTGAAAAGTAATATGCAAAACCCGACACATTAATTCGGGGGGCCCGTAAAGTTGAGATCCGAAAAGGAAAGGAAGGCAGCTGAGGGTTATTTAATTCAGAAACAGCGCCGCGAGGGGGGATGGCTTTTCTTCACGCTTGAACACACGACCTCAGACCCTCGCTCTCACCTTCGACCTTCCCCCTGTCTTCTACGTCACCGGCGACTCCCACCATCCCCTCCATCGTCACCGGCGACGCCACACCGCTAACCATCTCTCCTCACCGTCAGACCCGTGAATCAGAGAAAGAGACCACCGTGAATCCATCTCCTTCAGAGGGAAAGAGGCGGACAGCAACCACCACTGCCAAAGACGTCTCTCCCCATCGCCAAGGTCGCTGATTCGCCAGAAAGATTCCAATCACCATCGCCGGGGTTCTCTAATCTTTATGGGTGACTGATTCCTTTGCTTTTTGGGATGGATAGCCTTGAGTTCAGAGCTAAAAGAGGAGAGTTCATTTTGTTCAATTTATTTTCTCTATTGCATTTTAATTTCCTAGTTTTAGGAATATTATTTTGTATTTTGTTTTGAAACTTAGTTTGTCCGTTTGGAAAACTTTGTGGATTGAACCTATGTGATTTGATTGAATTTTGTGGTTTGTTGGATTTATAAATTTATATTTCCTTATTGATTCAGTTAAATTATGCTTTCTACGTGTTATTGTTAGATGGTATGATTGAATTGGATTAATTGAGTGGCGTGTTATCACACTCTTATCTAGAGGAAGCAAATTACATTAATTTAATCCTAATAACACACTAAGTGGTTTTAAACAATATCTCAAGAGGTAGTAGTTTGCTACGTTAGTAGGAGCTACTATTAATTGGGAATATTGGACTCAAGTGTTATCTTGGGGGGTTTTTCATATAGACTTAGTGAAAATTTACTTCTACATTTAATTGAACTATGATAGACACTATTCCATTCCCAAGGGCAATGTTCATACATTTCATTAAAAATACCAAAAACATTAGTTTAGCATTTAATTTAATTGCAATCTTATTTTAGTTAATTAATTGAAAAATCCAAAACCTATTTTTCCCGTTGTTTTAATTGCATGTCATTTAGATTACTTAGGACTCAATAAAAGGCTCATCGAGAAGAGAGAACGATCCTTGGTTTGCCTATACGCAATCCTTGGTTTATTTTTGATTGTGGACCCCAAGGCTAAAGACAAAAAGGCCCTCATCAGTCTTATACGACTTTAATTCATGGTTATCTTGTGGATAAGGCACTGCAAGATCTTTATATAATAGACAAAGTTCTCATGATATTCCCCATTTAGTATTTTATATCTACGTATGAGCCAGCACTCATGCATGAGATCTTCCTAAATCCGTATATAATATTAAATTAATAATATAGTGACTTGGTTTGACAAAAATGGACGATGGAAGAACATTCAAAAAGACAGGTGAAACGGAATTTGATTGCATTTGGGAGTAATTTAATATGAAATTCAGAGTTTTGAATGTAGTGGAATGTTGGTTGTGCGTTATTTATTAAAGAACTCACAATGAAAGAAACAATAGGATTAAATATTCTAGCTTGCTGGTATAGATCTCTTAATCAATATTTGTGAATATACTTTGTTTATTCTTAAGCTGACCCATAACAAGCAATATACATAATTTTAATTAAATGTAGGTAGGTGAAAAACAATAGCATACTCGTAAGATTCCTCTTTTGTGGGCAAATATAATTTGGCTATTCTACACACACACACATATACATTCTTTTGGTTAGATATACCAAATACTGACCAGTTAAATATATTAAACAATATCTAAAATTATATTAAATCTCAACTAATTCAGACTGAATTGGGTTAGATTATGTCACGAGTCACGTACGTGAATGCAAAATGATATTCTTTCAAAAAAGTTGGTTATATTAAAAGAAGCTCGAACCCAAAACATTATTTAAGAAAAACATGCTGTATAACTTGATCAATAGTTTATCATTATATGAGTTCCAATTGAGTGTAAAATCATCCCATTGACTCGTTGATTTGTTTTTAATTTGATATTTATGATGAAAGGGGACAAATACGAGAATATATAGTGCATATGCGTGTATATCTCTTAAATTAAGACCAAAACATCATAAGTAATTCATATTCTCTGAAATTCATAACCTATTTTAGTTATACATTCCCTTCAATCCTATACATTGGAGATATGAGTTTACTTTGATCCAGTGTTTCACAAATTTAATTTGCAACTTTTTCGTTAAAAAATAAGAGTTTTTATCAATTGGCGGTTCCAATATAAATGATGATTAAGAAGGATATTTTAAGATAATTAACATACATTTCTTGTAAATAACTAACTTTATTAATTTTTTAATCTATAAAAATTAAGGGAAATAGGGAATAAATCCCCATTTGAGAAATTAATTGGAAAACAGGACCTAGAAAAAAATAAAGTCTAGAAGTCTTTTGGGAGAAATAAGTATATATATATATATATATATATATATATATATATATATATATATATATATATATATATATATATATATATATATATATATGAAATGACGACTCTACAATTGATAAAATAAGGATCTACCATTTCACATTTTCCCACCCTTTAGTTCCTTACTACTATCCACTCTCTCATCATCTCCTTCATCCTTCCAACTTCTCCCTTCACAAACTCCGTATCGATCCAATCCTAGCTAGCTCAACATACTCCTTTTTTTTTTTTTTTATATATACAGCCAGTGAGAGGGGAGAGGGAGGCAGGGCTCGAACCCTGGACAAGGAGAAAAACCAGCTCCTAAGGCTGACCCTAATGCCATCGCGCTACGACAAACTCTATCTTGCAACACCACATTAGGTCAAGAAACACCACAACAGATCAAACTCTATCTTGCAACACCACATCAGATCAAGCAACCTCGTCTACTGCCTTCTTCACTCCAACCCCCCCCCCCCCCAAAATTTCTTCGATCTCTGTTGTTGCTTCGTCCCTTCTCTGCCTTCTTAACTTGCCTGGAAACAAATGTCAAATTTCAAAAGGAAAAATAATAGATCTTTTGTGGTGGCAAGCCATGACAAATTTTGTGATAGAGGGAGAGGAAGGGGCAGATGAAGGTAGAACCAGGGCAAATATGTAGAATAGAAGGTGAACCAAGAATTGCGAATGACCTTTTGCAAATTGCAATCTAGCTTCTAGGATTGCGAATGGGCTTCCATGGTGTGCAAATTAAGTGAAAACGCAAGTGACATTCCCTTAATTAAATGCAAATGTAAGTGACCTTCCACAAATTGTAAATGATTTTCCGTGTCATGAAAATTAAGTTATAATATAAATAAATACAAATGTCTTTCCATGAATTGCAACTGAGCTTAGTTGCAACTAAGCTTCCATAGTGTGTGTTCGACTCACAAGTGCACGAGTCATGGAAGTAATAAAATAATAAATAAAGTATTGTTTCCACGAGGATTGGTATAACAAATTAGTCAAGCAAAAGGTTTAGTAAATTTCATCAAGTTGAGCTATAACAAATGTTTGATGTGGAATGAGAATTTTTAAAACTAGTTCTAAAACTAAAAATTGATAAAGGCAAATGATTCTTTGACTACAAGTATTAAATGGAGCCTATGATTCTTTTTCCCTTTTGCATTTCATAAGACTTGGTTAAATTCCTCTCTAATAGTATTTCAATACATATATATATATGCTAAGCAAAGGTTCAAAAACACTTGACAAGCTCTCTCAAGTCAATATCAAGTTTCTCTTCTCATTAAAATGCATAATCTCTCGTTACAATTAATGAGAATTGATCTTTAAGCAACAATCTTAATGTGACAATGCAAGATTAGTAAATATATATCTATTTTACCAACAAACTATCTATTTATCAAGTAAATTTCAAGACAAACATGATTTCAATCAAGTTCTACACCTAGATTAGCTCTCTCAAGTCAAACTCAAGTGAATAAATTATTTACATGAAGGCCAATCACTTAGAAATATTATACCAAAGTTGAAATGAAAACACACACACGGAGACATCTACCAAAAAAAGAGGAATATCCAAGTATTAATCCATACAAAGGGTCAAAAGAATCCTAGAATGAAAGATTTAGTTACTCATGTCCAAATACAAAGTAATTCTAAATAAAGTTACTGAATACATGAAGAAGCTAAGTGGAAAAGAGGAGAAAAGAGGAAGAACCAATGTGAAAACCCTAAAATTCTTTTTGAGAAGAGCACCAAAGCCTCCAAAGTTGTCAAAACCTCTCTCTCAAGCTCTTCCTTTCTGTGCCCAACATTCCACAATGTAGAGAATGTGTTTTTTCAGCCCTTCCCTTTAGGTTAAATAGGGTTTTTATGCTTTTGAAATCAAAATGAACATTTGTACTTTCTGTACTTTTTACGACTGGCTATGGCCATTTTGTCGACTTGCCATGGCTAGTTACACAAAGAGTTATATTTCTTCAGTCTTGACAATTGTTACAGCAAGTTTGTCAACTTGTCATAGCCAGTTACACAGAGAGCAAAGTTTTTAAGATTGTTTACTTGCCATATCCAAATGGTTAACTTGCTGAAGTCAATTGTACAAGTTTTTTCTAACTTTGCAATGCATCACTTCCTTTATTTTTTTTCTTTCTTTCTAGGTTCTTATAGAGCTTCAAAACTTATCACCATCCTTCTACAAAAGAGGGAAGATTTATCAATTCTTAATTGAATCTCTGTAGAATATAACAAGAATTTTGATTTTTGCTTGATACTTTGATATACACATTTTCTTCTATATAATTCATTTCTTGTGCATATTTTGAACCCAAAAATAGGTAAAAAGAGACAGAAAATATGCTAAAATATTATTAATTTCTAAGAGTTAACAGTGTGCAAATTAAATTAAAATTCAAGTGTAACAAATTGCAAAAATTAAGTTAGAGTGCAAATGCAAATGACTTTCCAAAATTGCAAATGAGATTCAAACCAGATGTTCAACTGTTACATCTTCGAGCCGCATTTTATGAATCAACGAATGATTTCATTTCCACCATCAGAGATTGTGAAGCTGCCCTTTGTCTTGATCCCAGCTACGTCGAGTTGATCGACTTTCGTGATAGAGCAAAGGGGCAAATTAATGAACAAAAGTTAGGCGATTATGTGTTGGTGATGATATTTTTCTCCTTGTACTAACCTGTGGGAGACATGCAGCCTATTCTTGCCTTCTAAAATTTCCAGGCAGATCCTGTGATGATTGGTGCTATTTGTCTGCAGGACAAGACTTAGGTAAAAAATTTTAGGTGTTTGCTGTATGACATAACACATGAAGGAACTTCTTTGAAAAGGCCAATCATTTAAGGCTGTGTTTTAGAAAATTTCTAGTCATTTTTATTAGAGATTCTAATAGCAAACAATTGATCGTACTAAAGTTTTGTCCTTGATTATTTAGCCCTATGTTTAGATGAAAAAAATCAGGAATACTAGAAGGGAAAACTCTTAAAAATAGTAAATTTTTTTTCTTACTATTTTTGGAAGTTTTCCTTTTGACAGTGCTCCTTTCTCTGTATTTTCCTACTACTTTTCCCTCATTCCAAACATAGCCTAGAGGTTGTCTCTAGAAACATTATGACCTATATCTTTTTGCCCAGCCATTTGAAAGCTGAAATTGCAGCAGAGAATGGAAGTGTTGTAAGGTGATTTGGATTCAGATAGAAGAGGAACAGGATAGCTTGTAAATACATGGTTTTGTCAGCTAATGAGTTGTAGATATTGCAACTTCTCTGCTCCACTAAGCAAAGCCTGGAAGAATGGTAATCCACTGTTTTACAGATTTGTCCTAAATATAGAAGATATGAGCTTACTTTTATCCACTGTTTTACAGATTTATAACTTTTTCGTCAAAAAGTAATATTTTTTGTCAAGGGACAGTTCCAATATAAATGATGATTAAGAAGGACATTTTAAGATAATTAACACACATTTCTTGCAAATAACTAACTTTATTAATTTTTTTAATCTATATAAATTAGGGAAAATGGGGGGATAAATCCCCATTTGAGAAATTAATTGGAACATAGGACCTAGAAAAAACAAAGTTTAAAAGTCCATTGGGAGAAATAAGTAAATATATGAAACCACTCTACCATTGATGAAGTAAAAATCTATCATTTCACATTTTTCCACCCTTTAGTTCCCTCACTACCATCCACTCCCTCATCTCTCCTTCATATTTCCAACTTCACCCTCAAACTCTGTATCCGATCCCCCTAGCTAGCTCAAGCATACTCCAGCAACGAACAATGAGTACTTTGGCAACCAATGACTGTGAACTCCATCTTGCAGCACCACATTAGATCTAACAACCTTGTACTGTTTACTACCACTGCACCTACCTTCTTCACGCCCCCTATTTCTTCGATCTCTGTTGTTGTCGCTCCCTCCCTCCTCCACATTCTTAGCTTGTTTGAAAACAAAAATCAAATTTCAAAACGAAAAATAAGAAATCTTTTGTAGTGACTAGCCATGACAAATTTTGTGATGGAGGGAGACGAAGGAGGAGATGAAGGTAGAATCATGGCAGATCCATAGAATAAAAGGGGAACCACGAATTACGAATGATCTTCTGCAAATAACAATTGAGCTTGTAGAAATTGTGAATGAGCTTCCGTGTTGTGTAAATTAAGTTAAAATGCAAGTGACTTTCCCTTAAATGTAAATGTAAGTGACCTTCCACAAATTACAAATGATCTTCCATGGTGTGAAAATTATGCTAGAATACAAATGCAAACGTCCTTCCACAAATTGCAACCGATGTGCTTCTAGGAATTGCGACTAAACTTCTATAGCGTCAAATTAAATAAATTCAACTCACTTTTCACGAATTGCAAATGACCTTCAATAAATTGTAAATTACCTTCTATGGATTGAAAATTAAGTTAGAGGGTAAATGAAAATGACATTTCACAAATTGCAACTGAGCTTCCTTGGTGTGCAATTTCGTTATCTTCTCTACATATCTATTTCTCCTAAAGGACCACAAATTTCTGGTACCAATGGCCAATTAATTTTCCAATCAAAATCTTTTTGTCAATTTTCCCTATAAATTAATTATATATAGCTATTACATTAAAGATAATAAGAAGTAGTATATATGCATGCTTCTTATATTGGATCGTTTCAGTAAGAAGAAATTAGTCTTGATTCAAGTATTGGAAATTAATAGGAATTTAATTTGACTAAATGATTGATTGGCTGTTCAAAATTCCTCTCTTAGCTATTGAATTAAATGAGCCAATCGGGTAAAGATGGAAAAAGGGCCGCTTTCCTGAAAATATCTAAATTAATTAAGCCTTAACATATTATTTACATTAAGACTTTGTTTAGTGATGCTTGGGCTGATTCTACGTGTTCTTAATTTCTGGAAGGACATTTGTTAAGATTAATGATATGATGCTTTGTCTGTTTCTACTTGTTTCATTTCACATGAGAGCAAGTTCCAGGAATCCTATCAGGCCAAAATTCTACCGAAACTGTTTAGGTGCTTCATGTCAAGCAAACTTTCTAATTGGTAAATCCTACTCACTCATACGATTCTCATACGCATAAAATACGTTGTTAGCAAATATATAATGAAATTCTAAAAGCGTTAAAAATAATGTATAAGAATGTAAAATTAAGAACAAGTCCCCAAGTCAGTGGATTAACGGAACTTTATTTATTAGATTTCATATGGAATTTATGAAAAATGTGTTTACCTTGTACAAGTTTGAGTTGCCGCGCATGCCTGCCTCTGGACCACGAATTGACGTTATGTCCAAGACTCCTAGATAAGTTTCCCATTTTATAGGGAGAATTTTATTTAACCCACATATGATGACTATATATGACTTTATTTCAATTAAGATTGAAGATTCTGAAATAACACATTCACTTTTTTCCAAGTTACACATTTTAATAATTAGTTTTGATGGTAAAGGATCAAAATGGCAAAATATCATTCATTCACTTTTTTTCCAAGTTACACATTTTAATAATTAACAATAAAAAAATTTATAAGTTGTGATAGCTTAAATTCCCAAATCTCATAAAACCTTGTATTTTTTATAATTAATTAGCAAAATACAAAGGTGAATATGTGTCTCAAAGAATTATAATTCATTGATTATATTTTCATCTAAATTTCACTTTGGAATTAATTACAAATGGTTAATTATGAGACATCATTTAGGGACTATAAAATGGGATATACAACTATTTTAATTATGAAAGAGACAAGTAAGGGTATGGAGACACTTAGGCAAATTAAGTCAATTTAGCAAATGCTAATTGACAAATTAGCTTGTGCTAATTAAGATTATTTGCATATGCCTTCAACATGATTAGAGACAAATAAAAAGCATGCATCAAAAGGGGAGCTTTTATTTTTGAAATTAAGGGTCAAAAAGGATTAAGTAAAGCTTGATTATTAAAGCACTAATGGTCATGATTAGCTAACAAACCAATTCTACAATGACACTTGTAATAAAAGGACATGTGAGCTCTTGTTACGTTTACGATGTTAATTAAGCTTCATAAATTTTCCCCAAGAGTCAAAAATTTCGCCTGTCACATGGAGTAAGGTTGGATGGTATTGTGACACATGTAAATACAATCGTATAGTCCTAAATTAACCGTGAAAGTAAGCTTAATCCTTATATAATTCATTGAACCGATGGGAGACTTGGAGAAACAAGACGTTGACACATGGAAAACTCATCCGAGGGGGAGGAGGAGGATGTTGGCCAGCTGGTTTAAGGGGGAGGATTGAAAGTTACTGTAACACCCCGTTTTCTAAAGCGTTTTTGAAATAAAATTATCAGAGTTCAAAAAGGGTTTATCAGAGTAGAGCATCGGAATAGTCGTGAAAATGAGTAACTGAATAACTTTCAATAATGATGTATCTGTGTACTGTTACAGTCATCCAAAATATCCGAATATTCAAAAGACGGTAAAATAAAAACTTCAACAGAATCTCCTTGTCTGCTCCGTCACGCTATCTGCTTACCCTTCTCTTCGGTCTGACCTCCTGAGGGTCCTGGGCCTAAAGTCAGAGCTGAGGTTCAATTACCATTGAACCTCAGGTAACGGTTAACCTCATGCTTATGTATCAAATATGTATGACAGATATCCAGGGCAAAACAGCATTTAATCACATACAATATTTATATATTCACATAATAACATTACACAGCCACTGCAATATGTATGTTATTACAGTCTGCACTATCTCCAGTGCCACGATGGCCTATCGTGTCCTCAGCGCTAGGAAAACATAACGGCATTATCAAAACCATAACCCGTATCAAGATGTATGTGTATGATCAATTTTCAAAAACAGAGTCTCAGATTATCTATCACATATAAGCATACCATAAGCATCAGAGTTAAGGTTACAATACGCGTCCGTACCTGAGTCGATAATTCCGGTAGGTCAACGATCGGTACACGTTTGCAGATGTCCTATCATAGGAATATTGTGTTTATTAATTGTAAGTAATATTCTTGAATATATTTTGGCCATTACTAAATATTCTACCCTTGGTATACTAAATCATTATTTTAATTCTTCAAAATTCGTGGAAAAACGCTGGGCAATATTGGGCAGAATTTCGCCTATCTTTGAAAAATCATAACTAATTCTAGAAAAATTGAAACGAAGATCCGTAAGAAGTTCCAGACTCCTTAGGATGTCTACTTTCCAGAAAAAATATCAGGCCTTGCCCAGAATTCAAAAATCATTCCCAGATTTCACGTGTTCATCTTCTGCCCAGAATTTCCAGCATTTTCGCAACATAACCTTTGAGAATTTCTTTCTCTCTGTACAGAACTCATTTCAACATGTTCTTTACATATTTAGAAAGCTCTATATGTCTACTTTCATCATAAATTTTCTCAGAATTTTTCAATAGCATTTTAAACATGAAATATGAGTGTTTCTGTTACTAGTTCAGAAATCGCCTAACCGACGAATTTTCGCCAGAACTTCGTTACAACTGTGTTCTTGATCTGGAAATTTTGCAGAACTACTTTCTTCACTAAATTTTCGAAATGAAGCTATTTTAGACTATAAAAACATGAAACTAAAATTATTCTAGAATTTAAAAGATTAAAGCTACTTCTACCTATGAATTTAACTCAAAAACTAAGAACTTTTCTTACCTAGAGCTTGAACTCCTTCAAGAACTCCCTTCAGCTCTCTCAACTCTCTCTCAAATAAGCAAGTGTTTTATTGCTTGGTGTGAGGAAAAGTGAAGAGCTTGGGTCCCTATTTATAGGAAAAAGGTTGGGCATTTGTGTAATTAAATTCAACTTTGCTCTTGTTTAATTCCCACCATTGGATCTAGGTTAAAATTCAAAACTCTCATCCTCCCCATTAATAAAAGAACCGAAATTCACTCTCTCTCTCTCCCTTCATCTTTTTCCTTCCTTCTCCAAGAAGTTTAACAAACTTGAAATGCAAGAATGTAATAGTGTTTTGTGTTCTAGAAGCCACCATTTGACACATGTGATGGAAACTCAATTCCTTCCCTTTGAAGCTTCATCAAACCGTGCCCCCCCCCTCTGATTTTTGGGTCTTGGGTTGATTTTTGGGCTTTATTGGTGGTTGGACAATTTGTTTGGGTTCCAAAAATGATCCACTTGAGTTTTTGTTGTGCCAAAAAGCCCTAATTTAATTCTTCCTTGTTTATTATTAGATTAAGCTTAATTTGATTTAGTTTAAAATGATCTTTTTTGATTACCAATTAAATTTTGATCCTACTAAGTCCAATTGTTACAATTATGGATTCCTTGTTAGGCTTTATTGTTGATTTTAGCCAAAATATTGCTAATTGTTTGTAAATATTGGTCATTAAATCAATTATGCATGTTAACTCAATTAAGATTAATTTTTGATGTTTACTAATTATTTTTAGTGTCCTCTAATTATTTTAGGCCTCCTCCTATCCCTTTACGTCTAAACTTTGCCAATATGTGAATTACATGACAACATATCGCTAATTGTGAGTTTAATTGTTCTTTGAATTGTTGGAAATTCCATTTAATTGGTTTAAGGGTTTTTATGGCATTTCTCAATATTTTATAATCCCTAATAAAATTTTAGGGAGTTGGATTTTACCCTATTAAGTCTTACCGACAAGTTATTCGAGAATTAGAATAAATATACTTACTAATTTGGAGACAACATACTCTTCTATTTTAAATGGGTCCTAAATGGCCAAAATACTATATTCAAGAGATATACAAATTTTGGGGTATTATAGTTACAAAGTGGAAATTAGAGCCAAGGGAGGAGAAGAAAGAAGAGTTTATGGATTGCTTGAGTTATGGGATCCACTTAATCTTGGATTTTGCCTATAAATAGGAGTTAATCCCTGATTGAACCATATTTTTACATGATTTTTAATGATTAAATGTGGATTTTTAATGTATTTTATCATAGTTATTGAGCTCAAAATGCATTTCTTGTGATAAATTGGGATTAAAAGTAAATGGGTTAAGGAGCAATTTGGCCAACCAACTATTAGCTTAGGAGCACCTAACACAAAAAACTATTAAGTGGACCAAAAATACCAAAGAACTTTTAAAATGGTAAAGTTTACACAAATCCGTTAAAAGCAATTTGACTCTGTCACTTTCCGTAGAATTAAAACAATATCAAACAATTAACACACAAAATTAAAACAGCAAAAATATTCATCCAAATCTACAACCTCTTCAACCTCAGGCGTCACGATCCTCCTCCAACTCCTCAAAAAGATTCCTCTCCTTCGAACCTGCCTCTCTCGTTCTAGGCTCAATCGTTAAGGTAATTTCTTCTGCTTTTTTACGATTGTTCTATATGATTAACAAGCTTATGGGATCCGAAAGAGATCGATGCTTTTTAATTAGATTCATAAATTATAGAGTAGGCTTCCTGCGTGCTTTCTCAAATACTTCCATTGAATCTCCTGTTTTCTATCAAGTTGTCCTTGTCTCCTTCATCATCCCTCTAGCTGCGAAGCCACCCACCGCGATGTCTTCCCTCCGTCATCTCTGTCTTCAGTAGCTCGATGACGTCCAGATCTGGCGTTCTTCCTGCTTGGTCCAGATCTGGTGAGCTCGCCGTCGAGTGTTCTTCCTGCTTGGTCCAGATCTGGTGAGCTGGCCGGCGAGCGTTCTTCCTCATTGGTCCAGATCCGCTGAGCTCGGCGGCGAACGTTCTCCATACAATAGTGAGGTATGTTTTGTGGATCGGTCCAGTCACCAGTGAGCTCGAGTTTGAATTTGTTGATGAGATAGGAGTTGATTCCTTCCTTTCCATGTTTCGGAATTTGGCTTGTTCGAATCTTTTATTTCATTTGTATTTGAATCTGAATTACAGAATTGAAACCCAAACTGAACCTAGTCCTAGACTATTCTTTATTATTCGAATCTTTTTGCTGTTTTAATTTTGTGAATTGTTTGATGCTGTTTTAATTTCAGGGGACGCTAACGGACGTTAAATTGATTTTAACGGATTTGTGAAAATTTGACAATTTTAAAAGTTCTTTGGCATTTTTGGTCCACTTAATAGTTTTTTGTGTTGAGCGCTCCTCAGCTAATAGTTGGTTGGCCAAATTGCTCCATAACCCAAAGTAAATATATTAAATTAGGGCTAAAAAGGGTAAAATTGTCAAAAAATTTAATTACTCTTAATTATTGATTTTTATGAGAATATTTAATGTTAGACTAATTATTTTATTTGTGGATGGCTAAAAAGATTAAATCAAAATTTAAAATGAAAGTTTTAATTCAAGTTTTAAAAGTTACAGTTTAGTCCCTTCCTAAAAAACTTTCACAGTGTGCGCTTAGGTCCCTACCCCACAACTCTGCGTTTTGGAGCATCAGAGGGCAGCCGAACTTTGAATTTTTTTCATTCAATTTAAAGAGTGGAGGCCCAAGAAATAGAACCCTAAGGCTATATTTGCGAGTTTCATTTTGGAGGGAAAGGAAAGGGAAGGGAGGGCTTTGGTAGTCCATTCCTTTGTAAATTAACAAAAGAAGGGACTACCAAAGCCCTCCTTTCCCTTTCCTTTCCCTCCAAAATGAAACTCGCAAACAAAGCCTAAGTGAATTAATTGCACACACACACGCAAGGAATAGGGGGAGCGCCGCGTAGAAAGAAAGGGAATGATTGATTGAAGAAGGAGGGAGGCCGAAAGGGATTATTAATATCAATTGGAAGAGAAAACTCTCGGGAAGAGAGGGAGTAGCCGCAAACACGTTGGAGAAAAAAAGGATGCATTCATCGATCACGCATTCACGACTTGAGATTCGGACGCTCTCACCTTCATTCTTCATCTCGCCGGCGGCATCACTCACCACCAAGTCTGCCGGCGAGTTTCATCTTCTCCACCATCTTCCTTCATCTCCAACCTTCATTCCTCCATTTTTTCTGGGACTGTGCTTATTGCTATGGGTGGTTGATTTTCCTCGATCTTGGTGGTGAAAATTAATGCTTGAGTTCAGAGCTTCAAAGGGGAGTTAATTTATTAATTCTATTAGTCTAGATTTATACATTTAGGTTGCCTAGTTTTAGGGATTATTGTGTATAAATTTTAGAACTGATATTAATGTTTATTGTCTCAATTAATTTGATAATTGTGATTGATTTTGGATTTTGCAATGTGAAGATTATATTTGCTTTAATTTCTTGTGGTTGCAATGAGATTAAATTAATTAGCGTGTTATTGTCTAGTTAATTTAGTTGATTTGTACCCCTTTGAGGGACTGTTATGTACTCAATTTTAAAAAGACGTAAGTTGCTTTATTCCAATTTTAATTGTATATCAAGTGGTTTTTAACAATTTCTCAAGAGATAGTGGTTAGCTATGTTTGTAGGAGCTACTATTAATTGAGAATATTGGACTTAAGTGTTATCTTGGGGTTTTTCTTAAAGACTTGATGAATTTTAACTCCTATAACCTTTTTGAAGAAGGATAGTCATTTCTTTATCACCAAGAGCGCCACCATCCATCTTTTAATTTCCTTATCATTTAATTCACTCATTCACCAATTTATTAAAAATACAAAAAATATTAGTTTAGCATTTAATTTAATTGCAATATTATTTTAGATTATCAATTGAAAAAAAAAATCCAAAACCAATTTCCCCTTGTTTTAATTGCATTTGCATGTCATTTAAATTACTTAGAACTCAACAAAAGGCTCCAAGAGAGAGAGAACGATTCTAGGTTTGCTATACGCAATCCTTGGTTTATTTTTTATTGTGGACCCCAAGACTAAAGACAAAAAGGCCCTCATCAATCCCTCTTCATTTCTTCACACCAAAACAAGCATCATTTGATCATAAGTTGAGAGTGTGAGTGAGGCGCAATATTGAAGCAAGAGGAGGAAAGAAGGAGCAAGGGTTCTAAAGGTGAGTTCTTGAGCTCTAGCTTTTTGATTTGTAGTAGAATTTTGTTTTGATCTAGGAAAATATGAAGTAAATTTATTTTCACGTTTTGGGATAGGTTATTCTACCTACTCCTATTTTACCTACCTCTGCCTACCCCTCTCAATATCGTTAGATTATGAGATCATCCAACGGTAGAGATTTAAGGGATAAAATAAACATTTTTCCCCTTCCTCCCTCCCTACCCTTCCGCTGGCCAATCCTGTTAGGGTTTAAGCTCTAGTGATCTTGAAAACCTCGTCCATAGCGCTCATCTTCTTCGCGTTAGGAAGCCAACCAATCGCACTAAATATATCTTTCTGAAACAGATTCTGATTGTAAAAAGCTATGCCCAGAAAAAACCACGTCGTGGTGGTTCCAAGCAAGTGAAGTCCATGACGGCGAAGAAACTGCTTTGAAAATAACCCAAACTTATTATTATCATTATTCTCAGATATTTTCATATCAGTTTCCGGTTCCATCTATCTCAACCTCAATAACTTTGGACATATTAGAAGCTGCTTGCTTTGTGTTCTTTGCGACCAAGGCGGTGTATCGGATATAGAAGGTCGAAAAAATTGCCCTAAGCGAGCATCCCATTCCTTTGGTGGATGCGATCATCTTTTGACGGTTGTTTGCAAAACCATCTGGCTGTCATCAATAAACTTTAGCGTCTTTTTCATTGCCTTTGGGTTGGGTAAATCCTAATTCCTTTTAATTTCACAATTTTTAAGCATTTAGCTATTTGATTTTATTGGCTTTTCTTAATTGGTTAACTTCGTTTTCTTCCCGGAAAATGGACAAATATGATACTGGGTTTGAGATGGTATATTTGTATGAGTTTGCTGTTTTTGGTGAGAATCGTAGAATTCTGGGACTTATTTGGCAAACCAAAAACTCGCAGCGGTGAAGGTTTGTGGGGTTTGAAAGCATTTCGTTTAATAATTTCCCTAGGGAAAGGATGGGTTCAAACGGATGATTTGGTTCATTTTGAAACTAGGAATTCAAAAGCTATAATTTGAGTCCAATGAAAGTATTTGCCTTACTTATTTCAATGGGATATGTAAATTAGATGGATAATCTACTCGGGATAGGATATTCTTACTACCATTTTTTGTTACTACCAATCTTTCTACCACTTTTTCACTGTTAGATCAGAATTTTAATAGGAGAGAGAAATTATAAAGGTAGATGAGATTCTGATCTAACGGTGGAAAAGTGGTAGTAAGATTGGTAGTAACAAAAAATGGTAGTAAGAATATCCTATCCCTAATCTACTCTCATGATCGTAAAAAGTAAAAACTCATCTCTCATCTTCTCCTTTTTTTTTTTTAAATTTTAATTTTAAGCAAATATTAAATATTTACAATTCAATTTTACCTAGATAGATGATACATGACCAATTTTATACAACTTAGAGATATTGATGAGGATCCAACAGATTACATTGACTTTAGTGATGAGACTGAGTATGACATGCCTCATTTTAATAGTATGCCAAATGTCATTCCATTGACACCGACAAAGAATATTGATATTTCAGTTGAGGTTGGAATGGAATTTTCTGAAAGGAAAGATGTAATAGACTTGTACAAAGCCTTTGGTATGACAAAGGATTTTGGAATCCGAGCACGACAAACCAAGAAGAATTACATGAAGCTAACATGTGCTAGAGAAAGTTATTCAACACCAAAGACAAGCAATGTTGGTGAAGTATGTGAAATCAAATTGAGGAATACATCATCATCACGCATAGGGTGTAAAGCTTGTATTAAGGCTTCTATCAATGGAAAAACAAACATGTGGACAATTACATATTTTGACGACAACCATAATCATGGTTTGGTTACTCCAAAGAGTGTTCCATATATAAAATCATATAGGCAAATGCCTAGTGTTGCTAGATCATTAGTTGAACAATTCAGTGAGTCAGGCTTGCCCACTGGAAAGGTGGCCACCATCCTCAAAGGCCATGATTTATTGTTTGATAGTCGAGATTGTTATAATCATATGAAAAATGTTAGGAGGAAAATATATGATGCTGGAGATGCACAAGCCGTGGTACCTTATTGTAATGGACAACAATCACTGAATCTTATGTCGGCATGTTCTTGCTATTTTTTTGTTGAAAATGTTGAGCAGATACCGATACACTTTATTTTGCGACGTTGGTGCAAGGATGGAAATGATGTGCTAAGTAAAGACAGAGAAATGTGTCTTTTTAATGGAGATGGATTGGTTCACTGCCTTCATCTAAGCTCTAAATGTCAAAGACTTATTGAGTTTGCACGGAGATCAGATGAAGCATTTAAATTTATTTCTGATGGTCTTGATACTCTTACTACATTTGCAGAAAAGTTTCCAACATATGTAGAGAGTACACAAAATGGGGATATTGACGTTCAATACTTGAAATCTCAACTCGAAGAGTCTTCTATGATGAACTTGAAGGATCCAACATTTCCCAGATGAAAGGTCGAAAAAGGATTTGTAGCGGAATTGAAGAAGCATCAAAGCAAACCAATATTTGCGGATATTGCAAAAAACGAGGACATAATAAGTGCACCTGCAAATAAATAAACATGTATTGATTATAGTTTTTTTTTGGTGGATTAAGTTCCTTATTTATAAAATTTGTGTTATAGTTTCTGTTATTCATCATGTACTTTCAAATGGTTCTAGTCATTTCTTGTTGTTTTGAATTAATGTCATGAAGATTTGTTAGTGCAAAGAGACTTATGGTTGGAGATTCTGTGTTTTTCATATGATTTTTTTTTCCTGAAAGAATACAATTATTGAAAGAAAATAATCAATTTTATTAATATGACAATTGCTCTATTACAAGCCTGAGATGATTACAACGAGATAGATACATTGAACTAAAGGAAAATTACAAATGATTCTTGTAACCAAAAGCTGACCCAAAGACCTAAAGAAGCATATTTGTAGTGTTTGCATTTGGAAATTTTTGTTGTGTACAAGTGACTTTACCACCAAAAATTGACACGTGCCTATTGAATTGGTAAGAGCCTTTCATAGACATCAGGCTTTACTACTTCCCAGCTTGTAGTTCATAGTTCATACATCCAGTTCTCTGCATAATTTTATGCTCCAAGTTGCCTCCATCAAAAATTCTCATCACTGATCTCATCTGAGCAAGAGTTACAGAATGCATTAATTACAAAATCTTGTCCGCAAGAATCATAATTCTTAAAAACGAATGCATTTATTTAAGAAGGCTGCAAAACTTTAAAGTAAAAACTTTCGTAGACATCATCTTACTAGAGTGAAAGACCTACAATCTACATGTGCAGTACCTTATTTACGTCAAATGACTCAAACCCAGGTGGAAGAAGAACAATAAATTAAGTTTAACAACTAAAAAGTGGCAATCCATTATGCAACAAGAAAAAGGTACCCATATACAAGAAACAATTTTCCAGGTTCTTCTTGCTTACAATCGATCAAGCGCCAGTTAGACGTTGGGAATAAGCCAATTCATGAAGAATTTGTTGACTTATGTCCCGAGGGATTGAAGAAAACGTGCTATAATTATGAATTTCCTGTTGAAGAAAGATTTTTAGATCTATTATATAAAAAGGAACAAAAAAGAGACCGAGCATGGTAAAAGATTTTCAGATTAATTCTTCAAAAACGAAAAGAAAAGGGATCAAGCATGATAGAAGCTTTTCAGATCAATTCCTCTGATAAAAAGGGGGGAAACAAAAGGAACAGAGCATGATATTTTGTGTAAAAAGTACCTCGCATATTTTCCAGATACACAAATCCAACAATGATGGACATTCTCCTTTCTGCAAATGATAATCTACATAAAGGGTAAGGAAATGACGAATTCAACCATTTCAAACTCCCACATTTGCAGACTTGATCATCATGAATTGACATCTTTAAGACAATTCAAAAAAACATTAAAATTATGAGCAGTATGAACACTTATATTTGCAGCATTAACACCATTTACTAAAGCCCAGACAGCACAACTGCTAAATCAATTTAAGAATATGAGCAACGATGCATAAAATCACATTTAACCTCACAGTTTTAAGTAACCTTCCAGAGCATATTCATAGTAACATATAACTAACAGCTCACCGCACATACCAGATAAAAAGCAGATGAGCGGAGGACGTAATAGTGTTCATGAGAGGATTTAAAACAGTGCATCTTAAGACCAGAAATCTATATGTAATGATTATAATAACCGTGCATTAACCGTCAAAAGATGATCGCATCCACCAAAGGAATGGGATGCTCGCTTAAGACAATTTTTTCCACCTTCTATATCCGATACACCGCCTTGGTCGTAAAGAACACGAAGCAAGCGGCTTCTAATATGTCTAAAGTTATTGAGGTTGAGATAGATGGAACCGGAAACTGATCTGAAAATATCTGAGAATAATGATAATAATAAGTTTGGGTTATTTTCGAAGCAGTTTCTTCGCCGTCATGGACTTCACTTGCTTAGAAACACCACGACGTGGTTTTTTTTTGGACATAGCTTTTTACAATCAGAATCTGTTTCAGAAAGATATATTTAGTGCGATTGGTTGGCTTCCTAACGCGAAGAAGATGAGCGCTGTGGAAGAGGTTTTCAAGATCGCTAGAGCTCAAACCCTAATAGGATTGGCCAGCGGAAGAGTGGGAGGGAGGAAGGGGAAAAATGTTTATTTTATCCTTTAAATCTCTACCGTTGGATGATCTCATAATCTAACGATATTCAGAGGGGTAGGTAGAGGTAGGTAAAATAAGGGTAGGTAGAATAACCTATCCCTTGTTAATAATATTATCATGAACAGTAAGCACATGTATACTATTAAATGGTTGTTAAAGAGGGAAGGAACAGGGTGTATGCAGTGATAGCAAGAGTCGAGGAGAGAGAAAAGTAAAGGTGATAGCAGAAAATTGCAGGAATTCAGAAAAGGCGAAGAGAATCTCTCATATTTGTGAGCTTATTGTTATGCCTAATTACCTTAACTCAGTCTGCAACTGTATCCATACCAATAGGAGTGATTCTGGATTCGAATTCATCACTTGTCAACACCACTCTCAACATCGCACTTCAAGATTTCTATGACAAACATCATTCATATACAACCAGGATCCAACTTCTTTTCAATATATCTGAAAACGGTCTCCAAGCAGCTTCTAGAGGTATGACTTCAACTGCTACTTCTTTATGTATCTATCATTCATGATGATTTTTAGTGTTTTTTTTTTTTTAAAAAAAAAAGTTTGTTGAATTGTTAGAAGTTTGAGCTTTGTTATTCTTATTAGTCCCAACCAAATCTCCTCGCCATCTACTTAATTGCTTCCCGGTCGCAAACTCCAGCCCTCCTCCTCTGTCGTTACCATTATAATTACAGATCTGAGTTCAGATTGACCCTCAGATGCTTCGACGGCAGTTTTTTTTTTTTTTTTTTTTTAATGAAAATTGAAATCCATTAATAGTTCAAAGAGCAAATGAAACAAGGATAAAAATATAATCCACTATCCCTCACCAACTACCTCCCATTCGTACGAAAAGTTGATGAAGCAAGCAAAAATTTCCTATGATTATGAGATAATTTAGCCAAATGATCAGCTAAAACATTGTTTTTCCTGGGAATATGGTTAATCAAAACTTGCCGTTTTTAACTAACCACAATCTGGCTTCGAAGGCAGCAGCTTTAAGAATAGGTTCTGGCGTTAGAAAATAAGAAATGTGCATATAAACAAATAAGAAATGTGATACTAATAATATCTTGTTATAACAATAAGATAAATATATTAATATAACATAATATTTTTTAAATTTTAGATATTTATAAATTATAAATTTATAAAATAAATAATTAAAAAAAACACCGTCTTCCCTCCCTTTTTCACACCCATCTGTGCATAAAAAATCTTCTGAACGTACAAATCAAAGCCTTTCATATACCCATTTTTTACTTGGATTTGTTCTTTTTTGGGTCATAAATTGTGCAAATCTCCGTCAAGGTCTCTGTCTCTCTTTTACGTTTGGATCATCGAAGGAGTCAAAACTGAAGGCTTTGAAGAATCTAATTAATTCCAAATTCAAATACGATGGAGAGGAAACGATAGGCTCTAACGATAAAGCAGGAAGCAATGGCAGTGACTGGAGGAGCAGAGTGCGAAGAAGGAGAGGCAACAGCAGAGACGAGGCAGAGGCGAACGAGTGGAAGTGCGATGGGTAATGTTAGAATATTAGAAAAATGGCATGGCTGGTTAAGATATGTCAAATTATTTCTCAGCCCTCCGAAAGGACACTAGGAGGCCACAATTTTTGCCACCCCCCTTTCCTTCTTCCAACCAAACGGAATTAGTTTCCCTTGGACAAGTAGGGGATCTGTACGGATGAGCTTCTGACCGTAGATCTAGATCTTGATGATCCAGATTTTTTTTTCTTAAATGAAAAAATCTTTTTTTTTTAAAAAAAATGTTAGTTGAGAGATTATCTTTATTTTATATACTCTACCCATTAAATTTTTTTTTATAAAAAATAAAAATATAAAAACAAATTAGATTTGGACGGTCCATGGACGAGTAGAGTAACCGGATACCCAACCAAACACACTTAAGTATTCTCTTCTACCCCTCCTCTCCCCTACAAAAAAAAAATACAAATACAAATACAAAATAACCCAACCAAACAAGGCCTGAAGTATGTTTGGCATGATGGAAAAGGAGAGATTTTTTATGACTTTAAATTTAAAGGAAATGAATAAGTAAGGTTATGAAATTTTAATAAAACAGTAATTAAAATTAGTTTGCTTCTTTAAAGGAGCAAACTATAAGTGAGATCAATCACCAGACCACCCACATGATTTAGGTTTATCTCATCGTCAATTTTATCATCATCATTCATAGTCTTTCAGTTATATCTGTCTAATCAATCTAAAAGGTCACATTATTAAGTTACACTTTTTGGATTTTTTTTTTTCTTTTTTCCCAATCAATGATCCTGATGGACTCATAAGAATTGAGAAAATATATAATGAAAGGATTTCCTTCTTACATGTAAGTCACAAGGTCATGCGCATATTTTGCTTCTTTTAAATAATAAAATCTCACAATAAGTTTGTTTGTATATGATTTAAAACTTAGAGATTATGGATCCATAACTCAAAATTTAAGGAGGTTATTTATGATTAAAAAAATTAAATCTGTTATTTGGTTAATAACATTTGTAATATACTCTATTAAAACTTCAGGATAATTAAAAGTTAAGGTGTAAAAATACTCATATGTTTTTATTTAAAATGCATCCGACAACATATGCTTTTTGAAAATGCAAAAATATCCATAAAAATTTAAAATGAGATAAAATATGGTAGGGCCGTCATGTATAACACAACACCATTACTTTTTATAGTGGGACCCAAATTATTTTCGCACATGTATATATAACGGTATTAGATTATGTCTAACAGTCATTTCATTTTTGCTCCCATCTTTAATATTCATGTTTGCGCTTCCCATAAATATATGGTGCTGAACACACTTTTGATAAAGTTTATGAATATTTGTCCACCTTAACCTAATATGGCTAGCTGTTCCTTTTGTAAAATTAAAAATTTAGAGGGATTATTTATAGGGATGGAAATAGGCCAGGCCAGACCAGGCTTTGGCTAAATAGGCCTGAGCCTGTAATAGGGGTGGAAGGCCTGGGCCTGGACCTAAGCCTGAATGCAGGCTTTTTTTAAGGCTCAATCCTGAGCCTTCGTAAGGCTCAATCCTGAGCCTTCGTAAGGCTTAGTAAGGCCTGAAGCCTTTTTAAATGCCTAATTACAATGTAGGCCTTTAAAAAGGCCTCATATTATAGGCCTTGGAGGCTATAAAAAGGCTTTTTTCACTTTAAGTCTATAAAAAAACTATATAAATGTAAGCTTTTAGTATAATATAAGAATAAAAACAATAAATATTATATTATTTATATTATATAAATATAATTATATTTATTTGATGTATAAATAGGCCAGGCCTGAAGGCTTGCAGATCAAGCTTTAACTAAATAAGCCTGGCCTATTTATACATTTAGGCCTTTAAATAGGCCTTGGCCTGGCCTTTTTAACAAACAGGTCAGGCCAAACCAGGCCCTAAATAAGCCTGGCTGTAGACCGCCTGATAAGGGCCTAGCCTATTTCCACCCCTAATTATTTATCAAACTATAGGACAAAGTATTCCCATTGTATATGGGTTAAAATTTCAAAAACCGATATATATGTTGATTTCTTACAAGTTTTAAAATTTAATAGAAACGCATATCATTTTAATTTTTAAACTCGATAATCTTGTGATTAAGCAGCTTGGTATCAAATATATAAGCAAAATGTGAGTGCAATCCTGGGACCTCAAAACTCAGAGCAAGCAAGGTATGTTGTAGAACACGGTGACGTTGCTAAGGTACCTGTGATTTGGTTTTCTCCATCTGGTCCTTCTCTTATGCCACCTCGTACCCGATTCTTCATCCACCCTAACTCCACCACCAGAAGCCATTGCTCTCAGTTCGAAGCTATAGCTGACATTATCAAAGCTTATAATTGGCAGTCTGTGATCCCCATTTATGAAGATCCTGAATTCGGCTATGACCTAATTCCATGTCTCTCTTATGCCTTGCGAGACATGGACACTAGAGTGCCTTACATAAGTGCCATTAGCCAAAATTTCACGGATCATAATATCACCGAGGAGCTTAACAAGATCAAAGACATGAGAACACCTGTGTTTGTTGCTTATATGACTGTGGAGCTTTGGTCAAGACTCGTGGAACCTGCACAAAGGGCGGGGATGATGAGTAAAGGATACGCTTGGATACTTACAAAAGGCCTTTCTTCTGTTCTAGATCCTGAAGCTTTAAATGTAACAGCCAAAGGCTACATGGGTTTTGCTTTGGGTGTGAGGCCATCATTGAAACCTTCCAACATGAGTAAGCGCATTTCGTTATCGACAACGTTAATGTCTAGGTACGGTAAAACTGTGTCTCTATATGGCCTCTGGGCTTATGACACTATGACAGCATTGGCCACTGCGGTTGAGAATGCTAACTTGGGCGATTATGACGTCGCAAATAGAGGAATGCACAATCTTCGATCATCAATTCTGAAAACTAATTTCTCAGGCCTGTCAGGGAATTTCAATTTGATGCAGGGACAATTAGAACCATTAGAATTTGTAGTATACAATGTGAAAAACCAAACACAATGGATCATTGGATATTGGAGACCCGAAACAGGACTTGATCAAAATGACAGTGCAGTAGTTCAATGGCGGGGTAACACCAGGGATAGACCATTAAAGAAGCTGAAAGTTGGGGTCCCAAAAGCGAATTTTCTTGAATTTGCTAATATTAGTGGAGAAGGGCAGAGTACATCAGCTACTGGATTTGCTATTGAAGTGTTTAAAAAAGTGGTTAAGGTTTTGCAATTTGATTTGGAGTTTGTGGATGTGAACAACACTAATGGATATTATGATCTTCTCTGCAATATCACAGACAAGGCAAGTTTTCATTCATTTATGTTGCTCTCAATTGTTTTGTTTCTATCAGCTTTTCTCGTATAGTTTCATTGGTGATTAAATATTCCCCCTGAAGCTTTGATACACTCAACGACATCCTAGGATATGCTCACGGTGGGAACTAGAAATTACATTTAAGGGGGGGTCCAAAGGTACAGCTAAGAAATTTAAGGGGGGCGAAGTTAGAAATTTTTTCAAAACATTAAGATGATCTTCATGTATACTCCATGTATATTACAAATGAAACAAAAATTTTACACTTGAATAACTGATATCATTAGTGAGCGTGCTGGCCACAAAAAAGCACACACGCGTTTAAATATATGTAGGGATTAATTTCCAACACTTAATCTGTGTATGAAAATATTGCAGAATGTTGATGTTATCATTGGAGACATTACAATTGTAGATGATCGCATAAAATGTGTTGATTTCACAATGCCGTATTTAGATTCGAGCGTGTCAATGGTGGTAAAGTTGGGGCCAGACTCCGAAAATGGGAGGATTCTCCTCAAACCTTTTGATTGGAAACTTTGGTTAATTCTTGGTGGGATATTTGTGGGGGCAACTGTCATTGTAATTATATTGGAAGGAAAAGAAAAGGATGATACTGATGAAAGCAATTTCAGACACTTTGTCCGCAATCCCTTCCTTGTTTACATGAGCGGTGAGTTCCCATTTGTTGCACACTAATGATTTTATATATGTGTTTGTCACTTTTCAGAGCTTTTCATGTTCCTATTTATGAACGATTGTGTAAAATTTATGAAGTAATTAACATTTTTTCCTGACAGAGCTCTTGGTATCGAATTATATGGTGAAGGGAGGACTTGGGAGAGAGGATGGGAGTTTGCTTAGTTTATGTGAATAGTAACTGGTAGATGTTTTGATGATTTGCAGATGTGGAGTCTTTGAGAAGTGGCAAGTCTAAATGGGTGGTGATAACAGTCATGTTTGTGTTGAGCATAGCAATGCAAGTTTACACAGCAAATTTAACAGCAGATTTATCAGAGAGGATAACAACAAAACTTTCTTCATCGAAGGACTTGCAAGGGATTAAAAGGAACTATAAGCGAGTGGGATATCAAACCAATTCCTGGGTGAGAGAGTTTCTTATTGACCAAATAGGATTGAACGATACTCAGTTAAAACCTTTAGGAAGTCCTGAAGAGTACAATGATGCATTATCAAATGAAAACAAAAAAGAAAAGGTTGAAGCTATTTTTGATGAAACTCCTTATCTCATGCTCTTGCTTTCCCATTGTCCTTCTTGCAAGATGACAAGACCAATCTATAAAGCTGGTGGATTTGCCTTTGTGAGTGTTGTTCTTCTCTCTCCCCAATATAAACATTATATTTCTTATGGTCTATAAAAACTTAACTATGATGATGTACGATGTTGTACGTATTTTCAGGCATTCCCAAAGAATTCTACGTTGGTCTCAACTTTTTCAGCTGCAATATTAGAAGTGACTGAAAATGTGAAAATGTTTCGTGACATGAAGAACGACGCACGTTTACCCATCACGGTTGACAAATTAGAATACAGAAGTGATGTTGAGATGCGAAGTTTGACGAACGATGACTTTGGAGGCCTTTTCCCAATAGTATACTCTGTTTTAGCTCTCTTCTTCACCATTTCAATTATTAAAATTCCATCTGTCGCTTTGCTGCGGGAAAAAGTTTCATCTTTCCTGCTGCAAAAAGTTTCACCTATCGCTTTGCTGCTGAAAAGAGTTCCACCTATCGCTTTCCTGTTGAAAATAGTTTCATCTATAGCGGGTTGGTTACATAACAAATTTGTTTCTTTTTTAAGTCCACCCGGCGGTTATAATCACTAAAAGCTAATTAAACATATGTAAAATTAGTATGTTGTGTACGAGTGGCTTGCTGTTAATAGTCCGAGTGATAAGAATAAGGTGATGAAAACCTACAAGTTTAAGACCTTTTGATTGTAATTGGGGAAAAATCCCTGCCTATCCTATCTCTTATTTTATTTGTGATGAATAGCTCTTTAACTTCTCTCATTTCTCTCTTCTATTCAGTAGCCTGTTATTTTTTTTACACTGCAATTCAGAATTTCTGGAGTAGAATGCTTTGTGCACCCAATTAGCTTTTGTTCAAAATAGTTTATCTAAAATATATAGCACATCTTCAAGGAAGATATCGACAAGAATAAATTAACACTAGATACTTCTAGAAACTTGTCCTATCATCCTTATTTGAAATTCGGATTAAGGAGGAGAGAATATAATGACCCAAACAGTGAAAAAAATAAAGTTAAATTAAAAAAAATAAAAATATAGAGCAATCTTTTAAATACATTATGATATATATCCGATGGGATTTTTCTGGGAGACCCATTTATAATTTCAAATTTAAATTTCTAATAGCCTCCTCCTCCATTCCATTATCCGGATGGTAGCCAATCTCAATTACCTCCTTCTATCCAATGACTTACTACCACCACAACATCATCCTCTCTTTTCCAAATTCAAGAATAAGTAGTTTTATTTGTATTAAAATTAATTGAGATAACGGTTAGAATAAAAGTTATCCTTTTTTGACACTTCCGAAACAAAATCTCCAACCCCATGCGAAAAATCTTCAAGACAAAATTGCCCTAGGTGAAAACTTTTGGAAGAAAAATAGCCCTGATTGCTTTTGTAATATATCAGTACATTACGTTTCATCCATATCATTAAGAGATAGAGTAATAATATTATAATCATTTTTATAAACAATTTTTAAACATAAAGAGTATCTTAATTATGATGAGTCAAAATTGATAAGACGGCCTCCACGCGAATGCTCCCACTTTCAGCTTCCCTCACCAAAGGCAAAGGGACAATGTATAATAGATGAGAGATGTTTATAAAGTACTCCTCTCATATTTATTTATAACTGATCTCTGCGTATTTTACTGAAATCAAAAAATAACTTTAAACTTAATTAACTCTACTCTAAAATTTAACTGTATTTCAATTTTATCTCTATTTAATCTTATACTATATCACATGAGCTCTACTTAAAAAATAACACTGCAGATGTGCTTTCTAGAAGAAATTCACTATCGTTGTTATTAATATTAATACATCACTTGAAAATGAACTGGCCATCATTGTGTGTGTGAGAGAGAGAGAGAGTACAATGGATAATTTAGTGTCTTCTAACTCTTTATATAATTATGATTTTTATGAACATTTATAATAAAATATTAGTTCATATAAATTCTTTATTATATTTTTCACTTAGAATGGTAAAAAACTAATGCAGAGATCACATGTATGTTTACTAAGAAAATTAATTGGGTTTGGGCCCTCGTGTTTTACCCAAAAAAAAAAAACCCTTAAAAATATTGATTTATTTCAGTTAAATTATTTTTAAAAATATGAATAATAGCCTCTCAATCTTTTTTTTTTTTAAATGACCAGTCTACCCACCTTTTTTGCTCAAACCAGTCTACCTACCATTCAATATAGACTCCCCCTCTTAATTTATTAAAAGAAGGGGATTTGTACCCAAAAGTAAAAGCATGGGATTAAAGATACGTGTCAGACGTCCATTGATCCAAGCTACATCACTTTGTTAATGTTAACACACGATTCATGTGTTGCGTCGCTCTAACACGTCATCCAGCCAACGTCACTGTGTTCCTTTTTTAAACGGGAAACTTCACTTCAACCCCTTACACACATTTAATATCAAACGGCTAAATAAAATTGGTTGACATGAACTTATAAATTCTTATACATGTCATGTAAATGGGTATCCTTATCCTGTAAATGGCATGTGCTCTTGTATTGTACGGTTGAGATACTTTTATAATTTCACTTATTAATCTTATAAGTAAGCATATTTAACTCAAATTCCGACATGACTTATTATGAATATGCCCCTTATCTAGTTGTCTTGTATATGGTTGAGATGGTCTTGTAAACACGGATATGTGACTTGCAAGCTCTATTTATTTGTTCTTTTTGTCAACAGGGTTGTTTTCTTGTCTATTCCCTCCCCAAGTTAATTTCATTTAATCCCAAAATTAAAGTTGATGTTTCAGATTTTGATGGAGGCAACTGGAAATTATTTTTCTACAGTGGGAGCTATCTGTATCTCTTTTCTAATCAATCATGAAGCATATTTGATCGAAAAGATATTGATGCCTTTATCTCATACTTTGATCGAGAAGGTTTTATAAATTCTTATATATGTCATATAAATGGGCATATGTGTCCTATAAATAACATTTGCTGTTATGATTATTCCCTTATCTTGTACATGGATGGTTAAGATAGTCCTGTAATTTCACTTATTAATCTTGTAAATTGTCACATGACCTATTAGAAATATGCCCCTTGTCTAGTTGTCTTATACACAGGGACAGAACATAACAATGACTGAAGGGGGCCATGGCCCCCCCCCAAAAAAACAAAATTATTTAAAAAATTATAGTGGAACTTTTTTTTTTTAAGTATTAGTGTAATATTACAACTTTGGCCCCTCCAAAGTAGTAAAATTAAATTTTGGCCCCCAACTTCTTCTTCTACTTCTTCTTTTTCACATTTTCCCCTTTTTTTAATATCTTTGGGCTTATAATTCAATCTTTGTTCTATGTGGGGTCTTATATGATTTATGTTAATTTTGTCATTCTTTTTTATTTTTCATTCTAATTACCTAAGATTTTTAGTTTATCAGTGAAATTTACTTTTGTGGTGTATCCCTTACTATGTTTTTACTCATTCTACACTACACTTGTAGATGAAGTTAATTGACTTAATTTCATGAATATATATTTTTTTATTCTTTTCATTTTTAATGCATTTAAAATTTTCCTTAAAAAAATTTTTCGGGGGTAGCACCCTCCAATCCCTATACTACTATTTGGCCCCTCCAAACTTTTCCTCCAAATTCCGTCGCTGCTTATACATGACTGAGATGATCTTATAAATATACATATGTGACCTGCAAGCTCTATTTAGTTGTTCTTTTTGTCAGCAGGGTTCTTTTTGTATATTCCCTCCCCAAGTTAATTTCATTTACTCCCAAAAGTGGGCAGTGAGAATTCAGATTTTTATGGGGTAATTGGAAATTATTTTGTTACAGGAGGACAATATGAAATTTTCTCTTTTTTAATCAATCATGAAACACTCTTAGGAGTGGGAATAGGCCAGACCCCTATCAGACGACCTACAGCCTGCCTGTTTAGGGCTTAATTTGGCCTGACATGTTTGTTAAAAAAACCAAGCAAAAGCCTATTTAAAGGCAAAAATGTGTAAATAGCTCAAGCTTATTTTATTAAGGTTTGACCTGTTTACACATAAAATAAATATAAAGAATACAATTTGTAAGTATTAGGGAAAATTAAAATAAACGACCTAGAGAAAATAATATTTAATTAGAAGGACCATAAAAATTGTAATTATTAAGGACTACCAAATAAGCTTAAAAGTAGTAAATTACCCTTCAAATTTTCAATTGTTCCCCAACACACAAAACGAAAGACAAAACACCTTCTTCCCTCCTTTGACAGATCAAATGTCAAAATATAAATCTAACAATACTAAATTGCACCTAAACCTATTGCCTTCTTATAACACAACGAAAACAACACAAAATCAAATGCCTTCTTCCCTACCTAGGGGTGAGCAAGTAAATCGCGCCCCGCCCGACCGCCCGCGACCCGTGAGATTTGTAACATCCTGAATTTTGAATCTAATATCTTGAACATAAACCTATTTTGGAAAGACTAGTAGGCTCTATTTTCAGAAAGTGATAAATTTTAAATCAGTATTTTGCGGGACCCACGGCCAAAAATAATTCTCTGCAAACTTTCTCGTGAAGTTTGAAAAAAATTGGCCGCGGGACCCACTCAATAATAATTTATTATTTAAATAATATTATATTATAATAATAAAATAATATATATTAAAATATTATTAAATTCTTTTAAAAAAAAGGGTCACGGACGCAGCTGAAGAAGTCACGGGAAAGTTTCCATTTTATAATTTTGGGAAAATTACGTAAAACGACCCAGAGACGAAAATTACACTTAAAGACCCATTTTCCAACTATAAATAGACCTTCCATTTCATTTCATTCTTCACAACTTCTAAGAGCCTTAGAGAGAGGTAGAGAGAGAGAGAGAGTAGAGAGATATTTGCTTGAGAGTTTTAATAGCTGGTTGGTGATTCGGGTATTAGCAAGTAACAGGTAACTCTGAATATTCTTCCTTATACTTGTGAATTATGTATGATTATAAATTTGTTTGTTTACTATTTTGGCAAGAATATTTAGAAAATATTTATGGTTTTAAGATCTGGTGTGGGAACTTTGACTTGCAAATCTGTAGAGGTACTATTTATACGTACGTTACTATTCACGTATACCGTATTTACTATTCATTTTTACTATTCACGTATACCGTATTTACTATTCATGTTACTATTCCCGTATACCGTATTTACTATTCATATTACTATTCACGTATACCGTATTTACTACTCATTTTACTATTCATGTATATACCGTATTTTACTATTCACAGATACGCATAGTATTTTACTATTCACAGATACGCATAGTATTTTACTATTCACATATACGCATAGTATTTTACTATTCATAAATACGCATATCAATGTATATAATGGTATAATAATGCATTATTTTTTTTTTAGTAAATACATTCATCATGGCGGTTGTAATGTGATGGGTGGAGTAAGGAGGGAATTGAATGATAAGAATTGTTTATGCCACCACTCGGTGCACAGTGGATGGTACTTTTCAGGGCCTCATCTTCCATGTTTTCCTCTGGCCGGGATTTCATTGGAGATGTGGGACATGTGACACCTCCTTAGTTGTTATTTTAAAGGAGGGGAGCCATAGTCCAGATTTAAGCTCTATACCTTTGGCCGGGTGTATCTTAAGTTTTGGTGAGCTTGAAACCATCCAGTCAAATGAATGAGTTTCTATTGGACTATATGTTAGCCTATGGTTCCAGTCAGCGGTATACGGTTGGAAGGGGATATAAGGGAGGCTGCATACTGCATAGTGCATTTCTGAATTATTCAATAAAGAATGATGAGTATTTTGTAAAGGCATTTGATGTGAACAACGGTATATCTAAAAATATCTGAGTATATTAAATTCACATTATATTACCTTTTATTTTTGTCATATGTAATTTGCTCGTGTAAGGTAGAAATATTCAGTAGTTACTGAGACGTGGAATCTCATCCCATATTAACATCTTTCAGGTGAATATTCTAGTAGAGAGCAAGGGAAGGCACCTATGGAGTGAGCTCTGGAAGCTCTTTTGATCTCCAATAGATTATGTTATGTTATTATATTTGCCATGAACCTAAGACTTCCGTTTTGTATTAAACTCTGAAATATTTTCTGGAATTTATTCTGATTATGTATTACGGGTTTTATTCGAAATGGTAACATTGTGAAAGGATTTGGATATTGTTGAACTCTTTTGAAGGTATTTTCAATATTTTGACCGAGTTTTTGGGTATTAAAATTGTGGCGTTACATTTTTGGTATCAGAGCATGGTTCTGGCCAATTTGTTGATTTCCTAACAGTTTTCTAAAATTGAGGTTGTGGCAAATTAAATATCATAACATGAGCACATCCCTTTGTTAGATTTAGAATTTATTTAGCTATTTTTTATTTGTTTAGTGTCCTTATAGTATTAATCATAGGAGGAGATAATGGCAAGAACTCGAAGAACTAATTCAACCCCTGCTCCGTCCCAAAGAGGTCTCCCTCCGCATCAAGATGGTCCCTATCCTCAGGATAACAATGCCCTTTTGGCAGAATTACGAGACGTCATCTTGGAGATGAGAGAGAAAGTGAATAGACACGAGGATGAACTAGCAAAAGGAAGAGGCCAAGGTGGTAAGGAAGGAAAGGAGAAGGCTCTGGAAGTCACACCTTCTGACCATCAATCAAGGGGAGGAAGTCATTCTCGCACTGAAGATGGAGGTAGTAGCGGTTCTCATTCTCAGTATCATCCCTTACCTATTACTGAGGTTTGGGAAAAATTTCGGAAGTTTACTCCACCGATGTTCGAGGGGAAGCTAGATCCGATTGCAGCACTGGAGTGGCTGAAGCGTGTAGAAAAGATTTTCAGAGTTATCGAGATTAGCTCACAACAAAAGGTGATGGTTGCTGAACAATTGTTACAGAAAGCAGCTGAAGAATGGTGGGAAAGCACCAAAACAAAAGGAAATGCTGAGATGACGTGGGAAGAGTTTAAGGAAAAGTTCGAAAATTATTACTTTTCCCCTTCAATCAGAATAGAGAAAGAAACTGAATTCCTCACATTCAGGCAAGGGGAATTACATGAAGACGAATTTATTACTCGCTTTTTAGAGTTGTCTAAATTCTGCGGATATTCACAGAACAACTCTAAATGGTTGAGTGCTCGATTGGTTGAAAAAGCTAGACCAGACTTAAAAACAGCTCTATCACCGTTCCTTGATGAAACAAGGGATTTTGAAGAAATATGTGACAAACTGCGCACGATAGCAAGGAACAAACGAGAAGAGGAAGCTGAGAAGATGAAGGGTTTTCAGGCCAGATCTACACACCTCATGAGACCAACGGGAGGAGTTACTAAGAAGCAGAGTCACAACTTCAGTAATGTGAATACGCGGTTTAGCCAACCATCCAGAAATCACTTTGGTGGACCATCGAGGAGTTATTTTACTGGACCCCAAAGAAGTCATTTCAGCAGACCACCGAGGAGTCAATTCAAAGGACCTCAAAGGAGTCACTTCAGTGGAGGTCAGAGTTCATATAGGGGATCCACAGCTCCTGTTGCAAGCACCGCTAACAATCAGATGTGTGCCAAGTGTGGAAGAATACACCAAGGACCATGTGTGACGTGTTTCAACTGTGGAAAGCCAGGACACATTTCCAGATTTTGTGAGGAGGAGCCTCGAGGAGCCAAGGATGCTAGAACTGCAGTGCCAGGGAAAGTGTTTGCACTATCACATCAGGAGGCAAGTGCTTCACCAAATCTGATTAAAGGTATCCTCAAACTCCAAGGTCTTGAAGTAGAAGCCTTATTTGATTCTGGTGCCACACACTCTTTTATATCATACGACTGTGTGCCTCAATTGAATTTAAGAGTGAGTGAATTGCCTTATTATATGATTATTTCTACACCGGCGGGAGCTTCAGTAAAAACTTCTAGGGCTTGCTTAAATTGTACGATTGAGATTGATAATAGGATCTCAAATATAGACCTTGTTTGTTTACCCACGAAGGGTATCGATGTAATAATAGGAATGGATTGGTTGTCAGCTAATGACATCATCCTTGACTGCAAGAGGAAGACTATCTCTCTTGCGGATGACTCTATGAGTCATAGTAGACCACAATTGTTGTCTATAGTACAAGATGAAAAGCCTGTTCATCATGGTTGTCTTGCGTACATGGTGTTTTTCTCCATTCAAACAGAAGTGGAGGAAGGGATAGAGAACATTGAAGTGGTGAAAGAATTTCCGGAAGTATTTCCGAAAGAAATGACAGGTTTACCCCCAGAGAGAGAAGTAGAATTTTCTATTGATCTCGTACCTGGAACGGAACCTATCTCTAAAACTCCTTACCGAATGTCTCCATCGGAACTAGCAGAATTGAAGAGGCAGATCGAGGAATTGTTAGAAAAGGGTTTTATCAGACCCAGTGTATCTCCTTGGGGATCGCCCGTACTCTTTGTGAAGAAGAAAGATGGGAGCCTGAGACTATGCATTGACTATCGCCAGTTGAATAAAGTGACTATAAAGAATAAATATCCTTTACCCAGGATCGACGATCTACTTGATCAGTTGAAGGGAGCATCCATATTCTCCAAGATCGACCTCAGATCAGGTTATCACCAACTGAGAGTCAAAGCTGAAGATGTCTCAAAAACTGCATTCAGAACTAGATATGGCCATTATGAATTTCTTGTTATGCCATTTGGGCTAACAAATGCTCCAGCAGTATTCATGGATTACATGAATAGAATTTTCCGACCATATCTAGATAAATTTGTAGTGGTTTTCATTGACGACATCCTTATCTACTCTAAGGATGAAGAAGAGCATAAAGAGCACCTTAGAATCGTGCTACAAGTGTTGAAGGAGCACAAGCTCTATGCGAAACTGTCTAAGTGCGAATTTTGGTTGAAGGAAGTAAAATTCCTAGGCCATGTCGTATCGGCTGAAGGTGTTGCAGTGGACCATACTAAAGTTGAAGCAGTTCTCCAATGGGAACGACCAAAGTCCGTGACTGAGATCAGGAGTTTTCTAGGTCTAGCTGGCTATTATAGGAGATTTATCAAGGGCTTTTCGCAAATAGCTATGCCTTTGACTAAGTTAACAAGGAAGGGACAACCATTTGTATGGGACGAAAAGTGTGAAGCAGCTTTCCAAAATTTGAAGACTAAGTTGACTACGGCACCAGTACTTATAATTCCAGATCCTGCTCAGACCTTTACTTTGTACACAGATGCTTCCAAGAAAGGTCTTGGGTGTGTATTAATGCAAAATGGTAGGGTAGTAGCTTATGCTTCTCGACAGTTAAGGCCACATGAAGGGAATTATCCTACTCACGACTTAGAACTGGCAGCAGTAGTGTTTGCTCTGAAGATTTGGAGGCATCACCTCTACGGTTCAAAGTTCGAGGTTTATAGTGACCACAAAAGTCTGAAGTACCTGTTCGACCAAAAGGAGCTCAACATGCGACAGAGGAGATGGATGGAGTTTATCAAGGACTACGACTTCGAATTGAAGTATCATCCAGGAAAGGCGAACGTTGTAGCAGATGCCTTAAGTAGAAAGACAATCCATGTAGCCCAGATGATGATCAGAGAACATAAATTGCTCGAGGAGATACCAAGTACATCTATTGATGTAATGTCAGGTTTGGTCGCTACCATGGAAGCATTAACTATTGAAAGCACAATTTGGAAAGAGATTAAATTCGCTCAGCTCGAAGATGAGTATCTATTAAACGTGAGGGAAGATATTGAAGAAGGAAAAGAATCGAAATTTGGGATCGATAAAGATGGGATATTAAGGTATAAAGGAAAAGTGTGCATACCTAATGATAGAGAAATAAAAAAGCTCATACTAGAGGAGGCACATCGGAGTAAATACACTATCCATCCTGGAGCAACCAAGATGTATCATGATCTTAAGCGGAATTGGTGGTGGCGCGGCATGAAGAAAGATGTGACTGACTTTGTCACTTGTTGTTTGACTTGTCAGAAAGTTAAGATCGAACATCGGAAACCTCCTGGATTATTAAAGAATTTGGATATCCCAGAGTGGAAATGGGACAGCATCTCTATGGATTTCATCATGGGGCTTCCTCTAACGACATCCGGACATAATGCCATTTGGGTAATTGTCGATAGGTTAACTAAGTCAGCTCATTTTCTAGCAATTGCAGCAGAATACTCATTGGAGAGACTAGCAAAGATCTACATGAAGGAGATTGTCAGATTGCATGGGATACCGAATAGCATCGTATCTGATCGTGATCCACGATTCACTTCACGATTTTGGAAAGCATTGCAGAATGCTATGGGAACTCGGATGAGTTATAGTACCGCTTATCATCCTCAAACTGACGGGCAGACTGAGAGGACTATTCAAACTCTGGAAGACATGTTGCGGGCTTGTGCAATCGAACTAAAAGGAAGTTGGGACGATCATCTTCATCTTGCGGAGTTTGCATATAACAATAGTTATCACTCCAGCATTGAGATGGCACCTTATGAGGCTTTGTATGGAAGAAAATGTAGATCTCCTATTTGCTGGACGGAATTGAATGAGCGAATTTTAATAGGTCCAGAACTTGTGGACGAGACGACTCAAAAGATTAAGGTGATTCAACAGAAACTTCTCACTGCTCAGAGTCGACAGAAGAGTTATGCTGACAAGAGAAGACGACCGTTGGAGTTCATGGTGGGCGAACATGTGTTCTTAAGAGTCACACCAATGACTGGCATTGGTAGAGCAATACGAGCAAAGAAGCTTTCACCTCGTTTTATGGGTCCTTATGAGATTTTGGAGAAAGTTGGACCGGTAGCTTACAGAATTGCATTACCTCCACAGCTTGCGAACCTTCATGATGTCTTTCATGTATCGCAACTGAAGAAATACCAACCGGATCCTTCCCACATTATAGAAGTAGAAGAGGTAGAACTCAAGGATAACATGACGTATAAAGCCGAGCCGGAGCGGATTGTTGATGCAAGGGACAAGAAATTAAGAAACAAGACCATTAGACTTGTAAAGGTCGAGTGGAAAGGAATGGTTCCCGGAGATGCTACTTGGGAAACGGAGGAGAGCATGCGACAAACCTATCCTCATTTATTTAAATAGGTTAGAATTCTTATTATAGCGAAATTTTGAGGACAAAATTTTCTTTTAGGAGGGGAGAAATGTAACATCCTGAATTTTGAATCTAATATCTTGAACATAAACCTATTTTGGAAAGACTAGTAGGCTCTATTTTCAGAAAGTGATAAATTTTAAATCAGTATTTTGCGGGACCCACGGCCAAAAATAATTCTCTGCAAACTTTCTCGTGAAGTTTGAAAAAAATTGGCCGCGGGACCCACTCAATAATAATTTATTATTTAAATAATATTATATTATAATAATAAAATAATATATATTAAAATATTATTAAATTCTTTTAAAAAAAAGGGTCACGGACGCAGCTGAAGAAGTCACGGGAAAGTTTCCATTTTATAATTTTGGGAAAATTACGTAAAACGACCCAGAGACGAAAATTACACTTAAAGACCCATTTTCCAACTATAAATAGACCTTCCATTTCATTTCATTCTTCACAACTTCTAAGAGCCTTAGAGAGAGGTAGAGAGAGAGAGAGAGTAGAGAGATATTTGCTTGAGAGTTTTAATAGCTGGTTGGTGATTCGGGTATTAGCAAGTAACAGGTAACTCTGAATATTCTTCCTTATACTTGTGAATTATGTATGATTATAAATTTGTTTGTTTACTATTTTGGCAAGAATATTTAGAAAATATTTATGGTTTTAAGATCTGGTGTGGGAACTTTGACTTGCAAATCTGTAGAGGTACTATTTATACGTACGTTACTATTCACGTATACCGTATTTACTATTCATTTTTACTATTCACGTATACCGTATTTACTATTCATGTTACTATTCCCTTATACCGTATTTACTATTCATGTTACTATTCACGTATACCGTATTTACTACTCATTTTACTATTCATGTATATACCGTATTTTACTATTCACAGATACGCATAGTATTTTACTATTCACAGATACGCATAGTATTTTACTATTCACATATACGCATAGTATTTTACTATTCATAAATACGCATATCAATGTATATAATGGTATAATAATGCATTATTTTTTTTTAGTAAATACATTCATCATGGCGGTTGTAATGTGATGGGTGGAGTAAGGAGGGAATTGAATGATAAGAATTGTTTATGCCACCACTCGGTGCACAGTGGATGGTACTTTTCAGGGCCTCATCTTCCATGTTTTCCTCTGGCCGGGATTTCATTGGAGATGTGGGACATGTGACACCTCCTTAGTTGTTATTTTAAAGGAGGGGAGCCATAGTCCAGATTTAAGCTCTATACCTTTGGCCGGGTGTATCTTAAGTTTTGGTGAGCTTGAAACCATCCAGTCAAATGAATGAGTTTCTATTGGACTATATGTTAGCCTATGGTTCCAGTCAGCGGTATACGGTTGGAAGGGGATATAAGGGAGGCTGCATACTGCATAGTGCATTTCTGAATTATTCAATAAAGAATGATGAGTATTTTGTAAAGGCATTTGATGTGAACAACGGTATATCTAAAAATATCTGAGTATATTAAATTCACATTATATTACCTTTTATTTTTGTCATATGTAATTTGCTCGTGTAAGGTAGAAATATTCAGTAGTTACTGAGACGTGGAATCTCATCCCATATTAACATCTTTCAGGTGAATATTCTAGTAGAGAGCAAGGGAAGGCACCTATGGAGTGAGCTCTGGAAGCTCTTTTGATCTCCAATAGATTATGTTATGTTATTATATTTGCCATGAACCTAAGACTTCCGTTTTGTATTAAACTCTGAAATATTTTCTGGAATTTATTCTGATTATGTATTACGGGTTTTATTCGAAATGGTAACATTGTGAAAGGATTTGGATATTGTTGAACTCTTTTGAAGGTATTTTCAATATTTTGACCGAGTTTTTGGGTATTAAAATTGTGGCGTTACAAGATTTTTCCCGTTTGAAGCCCGCCCAAATTAGACCGATACCCGTTTAACGGGCTACCCGTACCCGTTTATTGTAGACCGGGGGGGGTACCCCGTGCCCCGTTTACATAATTTTTTTCCCTCTAATTCTTACTGGGCTGTTGCCTCGTTGGAGTTTGGACGCTGAGCCTGAGTGAGTGAGTGAGGTGAGGAGACTTTGAGTCACGCACGGGTCACGGGGTGCGGGGGTGGAATGGAACAAATGTTCAAAGTTCAAACCCTCAATTTCAAACCTCAATCCCTCAATCCCTCATCGTCGGCCGTCGCGACTCGCTGCTGTTCCTGCCTTCCTGTACATCGTACATTCGCATGCAGTAGATCGCCGTCTACCCGTCTTCATCTCTCTCGGTTGCAATTCCAAGTTAACCTGCGTCGCTCAGCCGTGAGCCGTGACCTGTTCTTCTCCCTCTCGATCTCCGTCTCTCAAGTTTCATCTCGCTAAGAAGCTTGCCGTCGCCACTCAAAGCTTGCTGTCGCCACTCGAAGCCGCTGGTTGCTCACCTCTTCAAAAGCTCAGTAAGTTTTTGAAGCCCTATTGAATCTTGTTTTCTTTCTTGCTAAACTGTTGAATCTTGTTGCTGGTTGCTGGCTTGCTGCGTTACGGCGATTGATTGTTGCAAGACTATCTATATGACTGTATCTCTTTGAAGTCTGGATTATCTTTTGGCCCCACTTGAGATTGATTGTCTTTTGGCACCAGAGCTGTCTGCCTCTTTGAAGTCTGGAAAGTGGAAGCTGCGATTCAGTCTGTCTTTATCTATCAATTATCAAACATTGAAAAAAGTATATATGTGAGGCCAGTGAGGGACAAGAGATGGTGGGTGGGGTCGGCTGGTCTGAGACACGAGAGTGAATAAATAATCACAACTTCCCAATTCAATGCACTTATCTGTATTTAATTAAAGATTGTATCTGTATATGTGAATTGTGAATAGTCAAAACTCCCAAGTCCCAACCCCTTTTGTCCATATATATGTGACTGTATTTGCTCACTACATGTTCCTTTTATTTTATTCCCTTTTGGCCATATATTTGTGACTGTATTTGTATTTATTCATTGCATGTTCTTTTTATTTTATTCCCTTTTGGCCATATGTATGTGACTGTATTTGTATTTATTCACTGCATGTTCTTTTTATTTTATTCCCTTTTGGCCATATATGTACAGTGCTCTGGATGACCAATTGACCAGAATTTTATTCCCGTTTCTTTGTTTTTATCTTGAAATTAGCATGGAACATATTCCACCAAATAATGTGCAAGGGCAAGATCCAAGTGTTGTAGGAGAAGCTACTCAAGCTACTAATGAAGCAATACATATTGATGCCCATGTTGAGAATGAGATGACGGATGAGGGACAAGCTAATGATTCCCAACCTAAAAAAAAGGAGCAAGTCATCTAGTATATGGAATCATTTTACAAGGTTGCCACTAGCAGAAACTAAAGGGAAACATAGGTCAAAGTGCAACTATTGTCCAGCAAATTATGCGAGTCATCCTTCGAATGATGGCACTAAGCAATTATGGAGACATTTTGACAAGTGTCCAAGCAATCCCAACAAAGCAAGCAAGGGTCAAAGCTTATTTTCGGCTACGACAAATCAGACACTAACTCATCACTTATTCAATCAAGAGCGAGGTAGAAAGGCTCTTGCTAGGTACATCATAAACGATGAGGTGCCTTTCCGAGCTGTGGAAAAGGAGGGGTTGACTGAACTTTTGCAAGAGTTTCAACCTAAATTTAAAATGCCATCAAGATGGACAGCTGCTAGAGATTGTTATGGCATATATAAAGAACAAGAAAATATTTTGAAAAAATATTTCAAGACTTCTAAAGTCCGTGTGTCTTTCACAACCGATTGTTGGACATCTATGCAAAATAACAATTACATGTGTTTGACTGCACATTGGATTGATGATGATTGGATTTTGCAGAAACACATTCTAAATTTTTGTGAGATCAAAGATCATAGAGGTGAGTCAATTGCCAAACAAATTGAGGATTGCTTATTTCAATGGAGCATTGACAAAGTGTATACGATCACAGTTGACAACGCTACTGCCAATGATTTTGCAATTGCAATCCTAAAAAAGCGTTTCAAGAGTTGGGATGGTTTTGCAATGGTATGTGATGGGGAATTTTTGCAAATGCGGTGTACTGCTCACATATTGAACTTGGTTGTTTCTAAAGGTCTAAAAGAAATAAACAAGTCTATTGAGCTCATCCGACATGCAGTAAAATATGTTAAATCTTCTCCATCAAGGAAGCGTAAGTTCATAATGTTGGCTAAACGAGAACGAGTTGAATCCAAGAGCCTTCTTACCTTGGATTGTCCCACGAGGTAATTTTTTTTATGTTTAATTGTTTTTCATAATGTATTGATGTTTAATTGGTTTTCTTTTCTATCATGTCATTAGATGGAACTCTACATACCTTATGCTTGAGAGCGCTGTTAAGTTTGTCAAAGTCTTTACTCGGATGGAGGAGGAGGATGAAGAATACAAACAATACTTCTAGAAGAAGAATGTAGATTCCAGTCGAGACACTTTTATATTGATTGATGCTCGTGAAGGTGTTGACAATGTAGTCAATGATACAACTATTATGCCTCCTAGTGCATATGATTGGAGCACTGCAGATGAGTTTCTTGGCTTTTTAAGATTGTTTTACAACATGATATTGAAGTTTTCTGGATCAAACTATGTTACAAGTAACACTTGTTTCCAACACATTGTTTCAATTCAAACAAGCTTGGAATCAAATGCAAGTAGCTCCCACTCTCTGTTGGGTCACATGTCAAGAAGAATGCTATCAAAATTTAACAAATACTGGGGGTCAACTGAGAAAATGAATCCTTTATTGGTTGTGGCTGTGATACTAGACCCCAGATATAAGTTGACATATGTCAAGGTTGCTTTCGTTGACCTTTTTCATGAACCAACCACGTGTGAAGCTATGTTGAGGAAGATTACAAGTTTATTGTATCATTTATATGACCACTATGCAGCCACTATTCATGTTGGTGAGTCTTCTTCTCAACCAACATCGAAGCAAGGGGGTCATGTTGAGTTAGAACTTGAAGTGCCCTTGGCATCTGGTGATGCTACATTCCAAAAGTTTTTGGCCCAGGCGGATGCAGAGAGTAATGTTGAGAAAACTTCAGAAGTGAATGAATACCTTCAAGCTGAATTGGTTGGTTATCGTGATTCAAAATTCGACCTCTTGGCATGGTGGAAGGGCAATGCTTGTAAGTATAAAGTGTTAAGCTTGATGGCACGTGATATATTGGCTGTTCCAGTCTCTACTGTCTCTTCAGAATCAGGTTTTAGCACCGGGGGTCGAGTATTAGATGCATTTAGAAGCTCTTTATCCTCAAAGATGGCTGAGGCACTCATATGTGCACAAAATTGGCTATCAGTGAAATCACCCAATTGCAATGACTTTGATTATGATAATTTTGATGAGACTGAAGCTATTGTTATCGGTATATTAATTTTCATTTTCTATTTTTGGTTATTAATGTTTCATTTCATTTTCGTATTATTTAATACATATTAATTAGGATTTATCTTCTTTCATTTTGTAGAGGTAGATGCAGCAGCAGGAGGCAAATCTGAGCAGTGAATATTATTATTGTTCTGATGATGAATTTTTGATGTTTGAAGTCATCAAGTGTGAACTTCAATTATTAATATTGTTCTTTTTTATGTTTGAATTATGAAGTTGTGATAATTGAAGTTTAGGGTTTATTGATATTATTACTTGCTATGTCTGGAACCATGATGATGGAATATGGGAGACTATATTAGCGAATATCAATTTGCTATTGTCAATTTGTAGGTATTTAATTAAGTACTATTGTGGGAAAAAAATATGTGGGTATTTAATTAATTACTATTGTCAATTTGTGGGTATTTAATTAATTACTAATACTATTGTGGGAAAAAAAAAATCTGTTTTGGGCCAAATCGTTCTGGTTTTATTATGGTCAATTTGTAGGTATTTAATCAATTTGATATTATTATTTTTATGTTTGATGATCGGTCTGCAATGTGCAAGTATGCAACACCAACAAATACGTTCAGGTTAATATAAAAAAAAAACATACGTTCAGATCATGTTTGATGATCACTCCCCACTACAAAAATTTTATTGTTTACTTATTCAAGTTTTGGGCCAAAAAAACACAAATCTAGGTCCAAAAAGGCAAATCTAGGCCCAAAAAACTGTTATGGACTTATGGTTCTGAAAAAAAAAAAAAAGAAATAAATCTGGGCCCAAAAACGTTTTTTGTTTTAAATAAAAAGCCCAGCGCCTAAACGGGTTCCCTGGACCCGTTTAGGCGTACCCGTTTAACCCGCACCCGTGACGCCCCGTACCCATTATACCAGGCACCGTACCTGTTAAGACCCATCCCTATTAAATTTAAACTGGCGGGCCGCGGGTTACCCCCCGGGCAGCCCCGCCCGCCCGTTGCTCACCCCTATCCCTACCTATTGAAGAATTGGAGCAACCGCAACCGCCATGATCTTCATGCGCCCCATAAACATCCATTTTTGTGATTGTCGCTTTAATGATGAAATGGTATAAAACAAAAGAAAATATATCATCAAATAAAATTTTTATCAACAGTATGTATAAAAAAAAAAACAAATATCAACACTCAAAGCATGAGCGACTGTACCAATGGAAGAAGAAACGTGAGCTTGCTAAAACGGGGAGTTTACAGTTAATAACACAATTGCTCATTATTTGAAAGGTATACAAGGATGTGGGATACAGAAGAACCTAAAATGCTTTCCTTACTGTCTGTGAAAATGGAAATAATAGGGAGGAAGGTGGTGGCACCGATAAATTGATCATGAGAGGAAATTAAAAGGATCATTTAGTACTTTTAAACTTATTTGATCGTCCTTAATATTATAATTTTTATGGTCCTTTTAATTAAATATTATTTTACCTAGATCCTTTATTTTAATTTTTCCTAAATATTTTACCTTGAAGCCTACTAAAAGCCTATATTTATATAGGTTTTGATAGGATCAAAGTGCACAAAGCTTTTTATGGCTTTCAATGCCTGCAATATGAAGCCTTTTAAAGGCCTACATTATAAGTAGGTATTTAAAAAGGTTTCACGCTCGACCAGGTGTTATGAAAACTCAGACCTAAGCTTAAAAAAATGCCTGCATTCAAGCTCAAACCTAAGCTCAGGCCTTTTGCCCCCATTATAGGCTTAGATTTGTTTAGGCAAAGCCTGGCTTGGCAAGACCTATTTCCATCGCTAAGCACTCCCTAAATTTCACTTCGTCAGTCTTTTTTTCCTGTTTCGATTTTCTTTCTTTCTATGGGGCTTCACTTTTTCTTTTTTAAAGTACTCCATTATATTCTTTCTTGATATAAGACATATTTACAAAACTGATTATAGTCCTAAATATAATATTTATTTTTTATATTTGTCAACTTTTTATAATTTGCCTCTATTAGCATTCTATCAACAATAATCAAGGAGGAAATAAAATAAGGGAATTAAGGAAGATAATTTGGGTGTTTGAGAAAATAAATGTCATATTAATTAATTAACTTAAATAACTTTCTTAATGTGCCAAGCGCCTTGTAGCGCGATGGCACTAGGGTCAGTCTTAGGAGTTGGCCTTCCCCCTTGTCCAGGGTTCGAGCCCTGCCTCCCCCTCCCCCCACTGGCTATATCAAAAAAATAATAATAATAACTTTCTTAATGTAATTAAATAAAGAAAATAGATCTTATATTAAATGCAAGAGGGAGAAATATTTAAAAAGTTAAGGTGTATCCAATACCCTAAAATAAGTTTTTCTTTTTTAAGTGCATATAATACTCTAGAGTGTTTTGCGGTAAACTGCATCGTAAACTATTTACATTTCTTATCAGTATCATCCTATTTATAAGTTTAGTTTCTCAAAAAAAAAAATTGATTCTTATTACAATTTACTTTCAGAGTAATAAAACTAATAGATGATGAGGGTTTCCATTGGGGAAAAAATTATAAGTGTGATATTTAACTTGGGTTAAAGTATAAATTTACCCTAAAAGTTTTTTTGACTGAAGAGCGATGTTACTCTGAAAGATTTTTAGGTTCTATGTTGTCTAGAGAATATTGAAATGAAGAGTGTTGCCCATTACCATTAAAAAACTAATGGCTAATACTAATTTTTTAACATTTTAAATTACTTTTTTTAACCATATGGAGTTTGAAGCTCCTAAGATGATATTGAATTAAAAAAATTTCTGACACAACATCACCCTTCAAAAGCTACCCATATTTTATTTAATTTGGGATCTTAGGATGATCATCCCAAAAGTAAAGTATCGAGGGGGAAGCAAGTCGTGTTCATGATATCTATGGCCCTGTACGTCCGTCTAAGCCCGCAAAAAAAGTGTCCTACCTAGTCGAAGAAAAAGCAGCCCAGAAAAAATTAGGTGCAATTGGGCTGAGCATTTTTACGGGAAGGGTACGCCGCCTTCTCATTTGGCCCTACCCTATAGTATATATAATATTTTTATTTTTTTGATACAATAGTATATATATTTTTATTTTTACTTATGGGTATTTGACTATTTATTAAGATATATGATTGTCTTTTTAATTTTAAGACTCAAGTTATATACTTATTTTGAAATATTTCAAAGTGTAGAACTATGGTTTCAATTGAAGTTTGATATATTGTTTATTAGGTACGATTGAAGTTTTTTTTTTTTTCCCATATAGAATGTGGTAGGGTATCGCCACTTGGGTCGGGAGGGTCGCCTAGCCCAGCCCAAAAATGTTAAAACTTTTATTGGGCAAAGTCAGACACTAGGCTGTATTTTACTGCCTAATAATCTTTCAGATAAGGCATCGGGCAAGAATCTCGCCCTGTCAAGCCCTCCTCATAAACACCTCTTAGCAAGGGCTATGAGACAGTGGCGGAAATCTCTATACAAAAATGACGATCCCACTAAAAGAAGTAGGGTTCCATTCATTATCTTTGTTCTTCTTTTTATTTTTACTTGTCCTCCCATTTTCTTCTCCCTTCCTCTCCTTCATAGACATCTCTCTCTCTCAAAGACGACCCATTTTCATAACAACCATGGCAATAATTAGTTCCAGTCATTCAAATGTGTGTTACTGGTATGAAATTTTAAGTATAAAAAATAGGAGTAAACTTATTTATTTTCACTTTAATTACAATGCCTCGTCTCACACTTTGCTTAAATGGTAATCCCTCTGTTGTGGCTTGTTATAGGTCTTAATTTTTATATTTATTTTATTTTTAAATATAAATTTTAGGATGGATTTTATTTTCGATATTATATTTGGTATCCAGATTATGGTTCATGATTGTCCCTTCTAACACAAATGTCTTTTCTAGAACTTAAATTAAAGATCAAGAAAAATCTAGTGAGGCCTTACACTGTTAGACCAACTCTATGTTGGTCTAACACAGACTTTTAAATGTGGTTAAAAACATATTTTTAAAGATACTAAATATTTAAATATGCCTACTTTTTCACATGGCTTTGATGCGGGGTATGAATGAAATGAAGGAAACGTTGTTGAAAAAACTCTCATTTCAAAATTTATTTGTCATAACAAGCACATGAAATTTGCTTAAGGACTCAGACATAGCCTAGTTTTATGCCACGTTTGGTACGTATAATACATTATGATGGATATGGAAATGAAGAAGAATTTAGCAGTGGGAAGTGTTTTGTGAGAACAATAATAGGAAGTTTTAATCAATTTTTCAAGTATTTACGAGTTTTTATAGCATTCTTTAGGCGAACAGAGGTTTCTTTAATACTCCCTCCGGTCCTAATTATAAGACATAGTTGACTTTGTTTGGAGAGATTAAGGAAGCTAAATAAATTACTTAATCATTTTATATATTGTGTATCTTTAGATTATATATTAGTTTATTAATCAAACTAATTACTTTGTAGAAAAAAATAGAAAGAAAAATACTCTAAAGTAATTTAATTAGCTTCCTTAACTTCTCCAAAAAAGTCAACTATGTCTTATAATTAGGACCGGAGGGAGTATATAACTTGAACATACTTTGATAGGATATAGTCATATAATCCATTATCTTGCTTTATACTGTATCAGATTTTTAATATCCCAGTACCTTGCATTTTCTATTTTTTTTTTTTTAATACCCCGGTGCCACTAGAAGCAATGAACAGAAGATGGCAATGCATGGACCCCAAAAAAGCAAACTTTTAAGTTTTTCTAAAGATGGTGCGGAAGTTTGTTAGAAGATAATATTTCTTAATTATGATGAGACCCCAAAATTTGTCTCCAGCTTTTTTTCCCCTCAAATGTCTCATTCAGCTTTTAATTTGCTGTCAAAATTGAAGAGAAGGCCTCCACATGAATGCTCCCAAGCCAACTACTCGCAGTAGAGGGACAAAGCATACCCTACTCCTGCTTTATCATGTGGTGCCAATTGCCCAAAAAAAGGAAAAATTGACCGCAAAAGAATTAAGTAAAAGGGAAAATTTTAGTTTTTTCATAAGGATCTAATTATGTGAGTCAATATTAATTTATGAATAATTCTAATATAAATAAAATTCTAATTATATTGAAGGACGTCCCGGGTACAATTAATTGACCACCGTAGAGAAATAAGAAATGCTCCTTAAGAATCTCTATTATTTCAGTGGGGTGTTACAACCCCTTCTTCTGTGGTGAAGATCCTAGCTTTTGATCTACATATGGCTGGGAATTGCATGATTGGGGTTTTGTTTTCTTGTTTAATGATATCGTTCTTTCCTTTTGTTGCTGGTTTTTGTGTTTGTTTTGGTTGTTTTTTCTGGTTTTGGATTGCTTTGTGTTGTGCTTCTTTGTTGGTGAACTATGTATTTGGTTTGCTAAAGTAATGAAATTATATAGGATTTATGCCCAAAAAACGAATCATTTTAGTGGCCTCATGGAATGTTGCTCAGGGTTCTTTTGTAGGATGGATTTTGCAAAGAGTTCTGAAGAATAGAAAAGGGGAAATGGGTTTAGGAAGATGATGACACTTAAGTCTCAAATTTAATTTAATACTCCTATAATCCTAATTATATAAGCTAGTTAGAAGGCTGATCTTAATCCTAAATATGAAACCTCTATCTTTTTTTCTTTTCTTTTTTTTAATATTTATCATCTTTCCAAGAAATAATTTACTAAACTATGAAGTGATATGTAATCTCATTTTATATATAAATATTTCATGGAGATTGAGTCATATTTGTTATAATTAAATAATTTATTTAACTTCCTTAACTTACATAAACTAATTAAGAAATTCTTATATTAAGTATGTGTATTAGTTATGTTTAAGAAAATTTTATTAAAAGAAGAGTTGCAAACGTCGATTTAGATATTTTAAAGTATTAAAATCTCCATTGTAAACTAGACATTATTTAAAATCATTTGAATTTTAACAAAAATCCTTTTACACTTAACTGTATTCCCCCAATGGGTTTTGGAGTGTTTTATAATGTTTATTTGTGCATTATGCTTTAAAAAGCTAGCTTCTCTCTTCACATAGAAATTTTTTTCAACATTCTTCTGCTATATACTCAGCAGTTAAGAAGGCCCCAAATAACTTTTACTCGTTACATAATTAATGAATAATGATTTTGTAAGGAACATGCCTTTAAGAACCAACATATTTGCCTCATCAGGATGAAAGCAGCAAAGAAAGACCAAAGAAGTAAAGGGGGTAATATAAAGGTGGCTTTTGGTACTCCATCATATCCCTTGCTATGAACCAAATATTATTCTCTAAATTTACAATAAATTTCAGCTTTATCCCTTAAGTTTATATCAATTATATTTTCTTTATTTTTATGTAAATAAATTATATTTTCAATTTCCTAATTTTTTGATAGAAACTAGGGGATATCCTCCGCCAACAGTAAAGACTTATCCTCCTTCACACCGTAATTATCCTAAAAGGGCATTGGTACTAGCCAAATAACTTTCTCCATACACACCGCCAGGGATCGAACCCCTGACTAAATGCTTAAGAGAACCCAGCTAAGAACCAACTGAGCCAAATTGCTTTAGTTCAATTTCCTATTTTTAATATCATTAGTCTCATTAATTTAATGGAGTAAACTGAAATTATAAGTTTGGAAGATAGGATATACACTTGAGCCTAACATTAAAATATTAATTAACATTTTTCAAAACCACTCTTGACTATAATTTTATAGGTTTTGTTTCTCTTAAATGTATGTATTTAAATGGGAGTGAACTTAAAAAATTGTTGCCTTATCAAAACACATGAAACATTATTAATATTTTATTTTAAAGCATAGTAATTAATTTAATTATTATTATTATTTAGTTCTGATGATGAAGTATGAATTAAGTATACTATATTTATATTGGGAGGCCTCCATTATTTTTATCCACAAATCCACCTACCTTTCCCAACATATATTTAAAAAAGTAGAATTTTTTTCCCCCTTCAAGAGGCCCTTGCTCTCGTAATTAAGTCAAAGCATGGGGTTGAAGACAAGAATCACACGTCCATTGTGGGTCCAAGCTAATTATACTTTTGAGCCCAAATAAAAAAGAAGAAGTTAATTATCCTTATCACTTCAGTCATCAAGTTCCCATCACTTCAGTCATCAAGTTCCGACACACGGGCCGCAGCCACGCGCCACTTTAATAATGCTACCGCATGATTCAGGCGACGTCACTCCATCTGATGTGATTGTGCCTGTCTTTTTGAATTTTTATAAGATCACAAGAAAGCTATTTATTCATTTAAAAATCCGGTAATACCTGAAATGTACGTTGTGGCAAACACTAATACAGGAGATCATTATCATTTTATGAGTTTATTTTGATCAAATTTTATATACTAAAGAGAAGTAGTTAACTCAATAATTATGGAATAAATTTTTAACTTTGTCCTCATTTATGATTAAGTATTTTTCAATTGTTTATTCTCTCTCTATCTTTAAGAGTACAATTAATATAAGTAAAATTATCATAATCTCATTTATTATATAAAATTGGGCTTATAAATAAGATTAAAGTGGTATAAGTTTATATTATCATTAAACTTTAGTAATTAAATCTTTTTTTTTTTTTTGGTGAGGGAGGAGTAATTCTCCTATTATAGTTTCATCTAATTTTTACCTAAGTCCCTGTAAAACAAATCTGCACATTTTTTATATTTTATTTTATTTGGGATCTTAGGATGATTAACGTGGTGAGGTGGAAAGCAAGGGCTATGAGACAAAGTGGCGCAAATTTGTATACAAAAATGACTATATGAAGGAAGCAGGGTGGGACGGGGTCTACTGTCTACTCTTTCCTTTTCCATGCATCTTATCTTAGGAAAATCTTGTTTAGGACCATATTATCAAAAAAAATGTAAAAAAATGTCTAAAGACTCTAAAAATTCAAAAAAAAGCTCAAGATTCTGAAATTCTAGAAAAAGCCCAAGGTGAATTGTTAATGGGCTGATATAGTTGTTAGCGGGGTACTGATATAGCTGTTAACTGGGCTGATTTAGTTGTTAAAAATTTTATTTTTAACAACTATATCAGTACTCCGCTAACAACTATATCAGCCCCATTAACAACTCATCTTGGGTCTTTTCTGAAATTTTAGAATATATTTTTAACAACTAAATCAGTCCAGTTAACAACTATATCAGTATCCCAATAATAACTATATCAGCCTCATTAACAACTATATCAACCCCCGCTAACCTTGGGTCTTTTTTTGAATTTTCAGAGTTTTTGGGCCTTTTCTCGTATTTTTTTGATAAAAAGGGCCCTGAACAAGATTTTCTCTTTTATCTTTTCTCCCATTTTCATCTTCTTCCCTCTCCTTCATGGACATGTGTCTCTCTCAAAGACCTCCCATTTTTATAACTACCACCTTACTAGGATGAAATTATCAAGGCATGTCTTGTAATTATTCAAGGTTATGTTTGAGATTCTCAAAACTACTTATTTATATAAATGGATATAAAATTACTTTCATATCTTTACCTTACCTTGTATATTATTTATTTTTAAAGAGTATTAATTGTTTTTTTCATGTCTGTTTATCATTAATAGGAGTAGTGGGTGAGAGTAATAATAATATAATATTAGAATTTAGTACAATTAATATGAGTAATATTAGAAATTACTTAAATTTTAAGACAACTTTATTGACTTTAACTGTTTTTATTGATTTATGTGAATTGTTAGTTAGTGCCTTATAGGGACCGGTATAAATCATATTTGTAACGCCACAATTTTAATACCCAAAAACTCGGTCAAAATATTGAAAATACCTTCAAAAGAGTTCAACAATATCCAAATCCTTTCACAATGTTACCATTTCGAATAAAACCCGTAATACATAATCAGAATAAATTCCAGAAAATATTTCAGAGTTTAATACAAAACGGAAGTCTTAGGTTCATGGCAAATATAATAACATAACATAATCTATTGGAGATCAAAAGAGCTTCCAGAGCTCACTCCATAGGTGCCTTCCCTTGCTCTCTACTAGAATATTCACCTGAAAGATGTTAATATGGGATGAGATTCCACGTCTCAGTAACTACTGAATATTTCTACCTTACACGAGCAAATTACATATGACAAAAATAAAAGGTAATATAATGTGAATTTAATATACTCAGATATTTTTAGATATACCGTTGTTCACATCAAATGCCTTTACAAAATACTCATCATTCTTTATTGAATAATTCAGAAATGCACTATGCAGTATGCAGCCTCCCTTATATCCCCTTCCAACCGTATACCGCTGACTGGAACCATAGGCTAACATATAGTCCAATAGAAACTCATTCATTTGACTGGATGGTTTCAAGCTCACCAAAACTTAAGATACACCCGGCCAAAGGTATAGAGCTTAAATCTGGACTATGGCTCCCCTCCTTTAAAATAACAACTAAGGAGGTGTCACATGTCCCACATCTCCAATGAAATCCCGGCCAGAGGAAAACATGGAAGATGAGGCCCTGAAAAGTACCATCCACTGTGCACCGAGTGGTGGCATAAACAATTCTTATCATTCAATTCCCTCCTTACTCCACCCATCACATTACAACCGCCATGATGAATGTATTTACTAAAAAAAAATAATGCATTATTATACCATTATATACATTGATATGCGTATTTATGAATAGTAAAATACTATGCGTATATGTGAATAGTAAAATACTATGCGTATCTGTGAATAGTAAAATACTATGCGTATCTGTGAATAGTAAAATACGGTATATACATGAATAGTAAAATGAGTAGTAAATACGGTATACGTGAATAGTAACATGAATAGTAAATACGGTATACGGGAATAGTAACATGAATAGTAAATACGGTATACGTGAATAGTAAAAATGAATAGTAAATACGGTATACGTGAATAGTAAAATGAATAGTAAATACAGTATATGTGAATAGTAAAAATGAATAGTAATACGGTATATGTGAATAGTAACGTACGTATAAATAGTACCTCTACAGATTTGCAAGTCAAAGTTCCCACACCAGATCTTAAAACCATAAATATTTTCTAAATATTCTTGCCAAAATAGTAAACAAACAAATTTATAATCATACATAATTCACAAGTATAAGGAAGAATATTCAGAGTTACCTGTTACTTGCTAATACCCGAATCACCAACCAGCTATTAAAACTCTCAAGCAAATATCTCTCTACTCTCTCTCTCTCTCTACCTCTCTCTAAGGCTCTTAGAAGTTGTGAAGAATGAAATGAAATGGAAGGTCTATTTATAGTTGGAAAATGGGTCTTTAAGTGTAATTTTCGTCTCTGGGTCGTTTTACGTAATTTTCCCAAAATTATAAAATGGAAACTTTCCCGTGACTTCTTCAGCTGCGTCCGTGACCCTTTTTTTTAAAAGAATTTAATAATATTTTAATATATATTATTTTATTATTATAATATAATATTATTTAAATAATAAATTATTATTGAGTGGGTCCCGCGGCCAATTTTTTTCAAACTTCACGAGAAAGTTTGCAGAGAATTATTTTTGGCCGTGGGTCCCGCAAAATACTGATTTAAAATTTATCACTTTCTGAAAATAGAGCCTACTAGTCTTTCCAAAATAGGTTTATGTTCAAGATATTAGATTCAAAATTCAGGATGTTACATTTCTCCCCTCCTAAAAGAAAATTTTGTCCTCAAAATTTCGCTATAATAAGAATTCTAACCTATTTAAATAAATGAGGATAGGTTTGTCGCATGCTCTCCTCCGTTTCCCAAGTAGCATCTCCGGGAACCATTCCTTTCCACTCGACCTTTACAAGTCTAATGGTCTTGTTTCTTAATTTCTTGTCCCTTGCATCAACAATCCGCTCCGGCTCGGCTTTATACGTCATGTTATCCTTGAGTTCTACCTCTTCTACTTCTATAATGTGGGAAGGATCCGGTTGGTATTTCTTCAGTTGCGATACATGAAAGACATCATGAAGGTTCGCAAGCTGTGGAGGTAATGCAATTCTGTAAGCTACCGGTCCAACTTTCTCCAAAATCTCATAAGGACCCATAAAACGAGGTGAAAGCTTCTTTGCTCGTATTGCTCTACCAATGCCAGTCATTGGTGTGACTCTTAAGAACACATGTTCGCCCACCATGAACTCCAACGGTCGTCTTCTCTTGTCAGCATAACTCTTCTGTCGACTCTGAGCAGTGAGAAGTTTCTGTTGAATCACCTTAATCTTTTGAGTCGTCTCGTCCACAAGTTCTGGACCTATTAAAATTCGCTCATTCAATTCCGTCCAGCAAATAGGAGATCTACATTTTCTTCCATACAAAGCCTCATAAGGTGCCATCTCAATGCTGGAGTGATAACTATTGTTATATGCAAACTCCGCAAGATGAAGATGATCGTCCCAACTTCCTTTTAGTTCGATTGCACAAGCCCGCAACATGTCTTCCAGAGTTTGAATAGTCCTCTCAGTCTGCCCGTCAGTTTGAGGATGATAAGCGGTACTATAACTCATCCGAGTTCCCATAGCATTCTGCAATGCTTTCCAAAATCGTGAAGTGAATCGTGGATCACGATCAGATACGATGCTATTCGGTATCCCATGCAATCTGACAATCTCCTTCATGTAGATCTTTGCTAGTCTCTCCAATGAGTATTCTGCTGCAATTGCTAGAAAATGAGCTGACTTAGTTAACCTATCGACAATTACCCAAATGGCATTATGTCCGGATGTCGTTAGAGGAAGCCCCATGATGAAATCCATAGAGATGCTGTCCCATTTCCACTCTGGGATATCCAAATTCTTTAATAATCCAGGAGGTTTCCGATGTTCGATCTTAACTTTCTGACAAGTCAAACAACAAGTGACAAAGTCAGTCACATCTTTCTTCATGCCGCGCCACCACCAATTCCGCTTAAGATCATGATACATCTTGGTTGCTCCAGGATGGATAGTGTATTTACTCCGATGTGCCTCCTCTAGTATGAGCTTTTTTATTTCTCCATCATTAGGTATGCACACTTTTCCTTTATACCTTAATATCCCATCTTTATCGATCCCAAATTTCGATTCTTTTCCTTCTTCAATATCTTCCCTCACGTTTAATAGATACTCATCTTCGAGCTGAGCGAATTTAATCTCTTTCCAAATTGTGCTTTCAATAGTTAATGCTTCCATGGTAGCGACCAAACCTGACATTACATCAATAGATGTACTTGGTATCTCCTCGAGCAATTTATGTTCTCTGATCATCATCTGGGCTACATGGATTGTCTTTCTACTTAAGGCATCTGCTACAACGTTCGCCTTTCCTGGATGATACTTCAATTCGAAGTCGTAGTCCTTGATAAACTCCATCCATCTCCTCTGTCGCATGTTGAGCTCCTTTTGGTCGAACAGGTACTTCAGACTTTTGTGGTCACTATAAACCTCGAACTTTGAACCGTAGAGGTGATGCCTCCAAATCTTCAGAGCAAACACTACTGCTGCCAGTTCTAAGTCGTGAGTAGGATAATTCCCTTCATGTGGCCTTAACTGTCGAGAAGCATAAGCTACTACCCTACCATTTTGCATTAATACACACCCAAGACCTTTCTTGGAAGCATCTGTGTACAAAGTAAAGGTCTGAGCAGGATCTGGAATTATAAGTACTGGTGCCGTAGTCAACTTAGTCTTCAAATTTTGGAAAGCTGCTTCACACTTTTCGTCCCATACAAATGGTTGTCCCTTCCTTGTTAACTTAGTCAAAGGCATAGCTATTTGCGAAAAGCCCTTGATAAATCTCCTATAATAGCCAGCTAGACCTAGAAAACTCCTTATCTCAGTCACGGACTTTGGTCGTTCCCATTGGAGAACTGCTTCAACTTTAGTATGGTCCACTGCAACACCTTCAGCCGATACGACATGGCCTAGGAATTTTACTTCCTTCAACCAAAATTCGCACTTAGACAGTTTCGCATAGAGCTTGTGCTCCTTCAACACTTGTAGCACGATTCTAAGGTGCTCTTTATGCTCTTCTTCATCCTTAGAGTAGATAAGGATGTCGTCAATGAAAACCACTACAAATTTATCTAGATATGGTCGGAAAATTCTATTCATGTAATCCATGAATACTGCTGGAGCATTTGTTAGCCCAAATGGCATAACAAGAAATTCATAATGGCCATATCTAGTTCTGAATGCAGTTTTTGAGACATCTTCAGCTTTGACTCTCAGTTGGTGATAACCTGATCTGAGGTCGATCTTGGAGAATATGGATGCTCCCTTCAACTGATCAAGTAGATCGTCGATCCTGGGTAAAGGATATTTATTCTTTATAGTCACTTTATTCAACTGGCGATAGTCAATGCATAGTCTCAGGCTCCCATCTTTCTTCTTCACAAAGAGTACGGGCGATCCCCAAGGAGATACACTGGGTCTGATAAAACCCTTTTCTAACAATTCCTCGATCTGCCTCTTCAATTCTGCTAGTTCCGATGGAGACATTCGGTAAGGAGCTTTAGAGATAGGTTCCGTTCCAGGTACGAGATCAATAGAAAATTCTACTTCTCTCTCTGGGGGTAAACCTGTCATTTCTTTCGGAAATACTTCCGGAAATTCTTTCACCACTTCAATGTTCTCTATCCCTTCCTCCACTTCTGTTTGAATGGAGAAAAACACCATGTACGCAAGACAACCATGATGAACAGGCTTTTCATCTTGTACTATAGACAACAATTGTGGTCTACTATGACTCATAGAGTCATCCGCAAGAGAGATAGTCTTCCTCTTGCAGTCAAGGATGATGTCATTAGCTGACAACCAATCCATTCCTATTATTACATCGATACCCTTCGTGGGTAAACAAACAAGGTCTATATTTGAGATCCTATTATCAATCTCAATCGTACAATTTAAGCAAGCCCTAGAAGTTTTTACTGAAGCTCCCGCCGGTGTAGAAATAATCATATAATAAGGCAATTCACTCACTCTTAAATTCAATCGAGGCACACAGTCGTATGATATAAAAGAGTGTGTGGCACCAGAATCAAATAAGGCTTCTACTTCAAGACCTTGGAGTTTGAGGATACCTTTAATCAGATTTGGTGAAGCACTTGCCTCCTGATGTGATAGTGCAAACACTTTCCCTGGCACTGCAGTTCTAGCATCCTTGGCTCCTCGAGGCTCCTCCTCACAAAATCTGGAAATGTGTCCTGGCTTTCCACAGTTGAAACACGTCACACATGGTCCTTGGTGTATTCTTCCACACTTGGCACACATCTGATTGTTAGCGGTGCTTGCAACAGGAGCTGTGGATCCCCTATATGAACTCTGACCTCCACTGAAGTGACTCCTTTGAGGTCCTTTGAATTGACTCCTCGGTGGTCTGCTGAAATGACTTCTTTGGGGTCCAGTAAAATAACTCCTCGATGGTCCACCAAAGTGATTTCTGGATGGTTGGCTAAACCGCGTATTCACATTACTGAAGTTGTGACTCTGCTTCTTAGTAACTCCTCCCGTTGGTCTCATGAGGTGTGTAGATCTGGCCTGAAAACCCTTCATCTTCTCAGCTTCCTCTTCTCGTTTGTTCCTTGCTATCGTGCGCAGTTTGTCACATATTTCTTCAAAATCCCTTGTTTCATCAAGGAACGGTGATAGAGCTGTTTTTAAGTCTGGTCTAGCTTTTTCAACCAATCGAGCACTCAACCATTTAGAGTTGTTCTGTGAATATCCGCAGAATTTAGACAACTCTAAAAAGCGAGTAATAAATTCGTCTTCATGTAATTCCCCTTGCCTGAATGTGAGGAATTCAGTTTCTTTCTCTATTCTGATTGAAGGGGAAAAGTAATAATTTTCGAACTTTTCCTTAAACTCTTCCCACGTCATCTCAGCATTTCCTTTTGTTTTGGTGCTTTCCCACCATTCTTCAGCTGCTTTCTGTAACAATTGTTCAGCAACCATCACCTTTTGTTGTGAGCTAATCTCGATAACTCTGAAAATCTTTTCTACACGCTTCAGCCACTCCAGTGCTGCAATCGGATCTAGCTTCCCCTCGAACATCGGTGGAGTAAACTTCCGAAATTTTTCCCAAACCTCAGTAATAGGTAAGGGATGATACTGAGAATGAGAACCGCTACTACCTCCATCTTCAGTGCGAGAATGACTTCCTCCCCTTGATTGATGGTCAGAAGGTGTGACTTCCAGAGCCTTCTCCTTTCCTTCCTTACCACCTTGGCCTCTTCCTTTTGCTAGTTCATCCTCGTGTCTATTCACTTTCTCTCTCATCTCCAAGATGACGTCTCGTAATTCTGCCAAAAGGGCATTGTTATCCTGAGGATAGGGACCATCTTGATGCGGAGGGAGACCTCTTTGGGACGGAGCAGGGGTTGAATTAGTTCTTCGAGTTCTTGCCATTATCTCCTCCTATGATTAATACTATAAGGACACTAAACAAATAAAAAATAGCTAAATAAATTCTAAATCTAACAAAGGGATGTGCTCATGTTATGATATTTAATTTGCCACAACCTCAATTTTAGAAAACTGTTAGGAAATCAACAAATTGGCCAGAACCATGCTCTGATACCAAAAATGTAACGCCACAATTTTAATACCCAAAAACTCGGTCAAAATATTGAAAATACCTTCAAAAGAGTTCAACAATATCCAAATCCTTTCACAATGTTACCATTTCGAATAAAACCCGTAATACATAATCAGAATAAATTCCAGAAAATATTTCAGAGTTTAATACAAAACGGAAGTCTTAGGTTCATGGCAAATATAATAACATAACATAATCTATTGGAGATCAAAAGAGCTTCCAGAGCTCACTCCATAGGTGCCTTCCCTTGCTCTCTACTAGAATATTCACCTGAAAGATGTTAATATGGGATGAGATTCCACGTCTCAGTAACTACTGAATATTTCTACCTTACACGAGCAAATTACATATGACAAAAATAAAAGGTAATATAATGTGAATTTAATATACTCAGATATTTTTAGATATACCGTTGTTCACATCAAATGCCTTTACAAAATACTCATCATTCTTTATTGAATAATTCAGAAATGCACTATGCAGTATGCAGCCTCCCTTATATCCCCTTCCAACCGTATACCGCTGACTGGAACCATAGGCTAACATATAGTCCAATAGAAACTCATTCATTTGACTGGATGGTTTCAAGCTCACCAAAACTTAAGATACACCCGGCCAAAGGTATAGAGCTTAAATCTGGACTATGGCTCCCCTCCTTTAAAATAACAACTAAGGAGGTGTCACATGTCCCACATCTCCAATGAAATCCCGGCCAGAGGAAAACATGGAAGATGAGGCCCTGAAAAGTACCATCCACTGTGCACCGAGTGGTGGCATAAACAATTCTTATCATTCAATTCCCTCCTTACTCCACCCATCACATTACAACCGCCATGATGAATGTATTTACTAAAAAAAAAATAATGCATTATTATACCATTATATACATTGATATGCGTATTTATGAATAGTAAAATACTATGCGTATATGTGAATAGTAAAATACTATGCGTATCTGTGAATAGTAAAATACTATGCGTATCTGTGAATAGTAAAATACGGTATATACATGAATAGTAAAATGAGTAGTAAATACGGTATACGTGAATAGTAACATGAATAGTAAATACGGTATACGGGAATAGTAACATGAATAGTAAATACGGTATACGTGAATAGTAAAAATGAATAGTAAATACGGTATACGTGAATAGTAAAATGAATAGTAAATACAGTATATGTGAATAGTAAAAATGAATAGTAATACGGTATATGTGAATAGTAACGTACGTATAAATAGTACCTCTACAGATTTGCAAGTCAAAGTTCCCACACCAGATCTTAAAACCATAAATATTTTCTAAATATTCTTGCCAAAATAGTAAACAAACAAATTTATAATCATACATAATTCACAAGTATAAGGAAGAATATTCAGAGTTACCTGTTACTTGCTAATACCCGAATCACCAACCAGCTATTAAAACTCTCAAGCAAATATCTCTCTACTCTCTCTCTCTCTCTACCTCTCTCTAAGGCTCTTAGAAGTTGTGAAGAATGAAATGAAATGGAAGGTCTATTTATAGTTGGAAAATGGGTCTTTAAGTGTAATTTTCGTCTCTGGGTCGTTTTACGTAATTTTCCCAAAATTATAAAATGGAAACTTTCCCGTGACTTCTTCAGCTGCGTCCGTGACCCTTTTTTTTAAAAGAATTTAATAATATTTTAATATATATTATTTTATTATTATAATATAATATTATTTAAATAATAAATTATTATTGAGTGGGTCCCGCGGCCAATTTTTTTCAAACTTCACGAGAAAGTTTGCAGAGAATTATTTTTGGCCGTGGGTCCCGCAAAATACTGATTTAAAATTTATCACTTTCTGAAAATAGAGCCTACTAGTCTTTCCAAAATAGGTTTATGTTCAAGATATTAGATTCAAAATTCAGGATGTTACAATATTTGCAAAGCTGCTTTTAAAGGTAATATATTTGCAATTAAAGTTATGATATTTCCAACTAAATTTCTATTACAACGGAATTATGTTATTAATGGTGAAGGAGTGTCTCCACTAACTAAATATCAACAATTGAAAATTGATCTAATAGTAAAATCATTAAATGAAAAGGAAAATTAGTAGACACTCATCTCCCATTATTTATCGTATAAAAACAATTTTGTTTCATTTATTTTTATTTTGTATTTTAGTAGTGCCCATTTGATTGAAGGCCCTCTTCCAATAGTTTGGTTGGCACATCTTGGTAATGAAGGGCATCACCTAATAGACCAGGATCATACGCACACGGACGAGTAGCTGCTTGTTTGGATCACCTTTTATATATTCTAAAAGTGTTTTTTTTGTGAGATCTAACCAAACATCTAATATATGCGTGGGCGCGCATTACTTCTCTGTAATGATATCCAACAAAATTATGCAAACATCATTCTATTCCATTCCATATGACTCAATGAACCAAACAAGTCATAAAATCTTGCCTAACATTTCATAAATTCATAGTCCTTCAATGTCCCTTTTTTTTTTTTTTGTTTCGAGCAAAAAAAAAAGTCATTTTTTTGTTTGTTTTCCGTGGTGCTTCCCCATTAATGAAAAGAAAAAAATTTATTATTAATAAAATTCTAAAGAATATATAAAACTCTAGCGGTAAAATATTTACAAGATTTTATAGCATTTTTTTGGCCAACAGATGTTTTTGTGTGTGTGTGTGTGTGACATAAAGGATACTTTGAAAAGAGCTTTATAATATCCCACTACCTCGCATTATCTTTTTACTAAAGATGGGAATGCATGGACCCCAAAAGGAAACTTTTCCGGTTTTCCAAAGATGGTGCGAATGTTTGTTAGAGATAGAGTAATAATATTATAATTAAGTATTTTTATAAACAATTTTCAAACATAAAAAATCCCTATTAATTATGATGATACATTGATACCCCGAAATTTGATTCATTCAGCTTTTTTGTCAGTCAAAATTGACAACGCATGCGCTTACACCCTCTTGTGCTTTAAACATAATTGATGAGAGATAATAAACCTACAAAACTATCAATAAAAGTGAACTTTCTCTGTATCTTATAAATAAAAGTACAGGACCATAGAATTAATTTTGAAAGAAATTGATTATCCTTGTTATTAATACTATAAGTCACTTGAAAAATGACTAGATCATTATGTATACATGAGTATAGCTATGTATATGTGAGTATAATGGTTAATTTAGTGTCTTTTGACTCTTTTATATGATTATGATTTTTATGAACATTTATTATAAATCTAAGTTCATATAAATTCTAAAGGTAAAAAACTAATGAAGAGATCTCATGTATGTTTACTACGAAAATTTAAAAAAAAAATTAAAAAGAAATTTAAAAAATGGGGCTTGGGCCTTCAGCTCGTGTTTTACCAAAACAAACTTAATAGCCCTTGGACTTAATAGCCCACACGAAGTCACGAACTGTGTTTCTCCTTGAACAAACACAGAATAAACGTCAAACGACCAATAACTATTGGGAATAAATAGTAAGGGATTTGCTTTACTACCACCATGTCTTCGGTTCAAGGCGAGAAAATAGTGAAAATGGTGTTGAGAGCTTTTTTCCACGACCATGGACCCGATGTAGGGCGAAATCAAGATTAGTTGGAAGCGAAGGTTCCGGTGAAGATTGTGAAAGCCCCCATGTATCCTCCTTTTGTTTGGTTTTAGAATTCAATGCAGGAAAAAAAAAAAAAAAAAAGAATTCAAAGGTTTGGCGGATCCACATTTATCAGACGAATGTTCCTACATCCCACGCGCTAATGCCTCCTGTGCCCAATTGCATAATTCCTCTATGGGACCCCCAAGAATGGTTCCGATGAGAGTAGAGAAATAACCTAAATCAAGTCTGAATTATTCTAGTAATATAACTCATTTGGGGCATAATGAGAGACCCGATTTAGTAATGAGGATCATTGTTGCAAAATTAGGAAGAGATAAAAGATGCAACTGTGACATTTACAAGCATTACATCGTCATTTAATATACTATTTAAGGATCGTAACATTGGAATGTGCCTAGTTGTGTGTCTATTATCTTAAGCCAATTGCTTGTAAGTTATAATGCTTATTTAGAATAGCAAGCCTCTTTAAAAGCAACCTTTTAAGCGTGATTTATGTTGTATGAGGTAAATATGTGAGGAATTTTCTTTTAATTTGTGTAAATAAGCACTCATGAGGCTTCCAAAAGTGATCCCTCCACCTCAGCCAAACCGATTTGAATTCATATTAGGTGTTTGTTATGTGCTTCTCCCTCTAATTAGAGGGAAGAGATATGTTTTATATATATATATATATATTTATTTATGTATTTAGATTAAATTATGCTGTCTCCTGATTTTTTTTCCCACCCAGTATCTCAAATTAATTAATTTCCAGGATAATGATGTTACAGGAAAAATAATATTTTTGAATGCATAACTGTGAATTAACTAATTTGAGAGAGAAAAAAATTACGATGTATAGCAAATAATTTAATTTAAATAAACAATATATATATATATATATATATATATATATATATATATATATATATATATATATATATAAATTGTCATCCCTTTAATTAAAGGGAGAAGCACATAACAATCACCTAAGGAAAATCACATAATGTGAACCCAACCGATTTCAAGCTTCAACGTATCATTGTATTATTGACTTCTGCAGTTTGATTTCCGATCATATTTAATTTAGTCTTGCATCCACTGACATTTTATATTAATTATATCTAATTCCAATATAATTCGGGTTTCATAATTGTCCTTCTAAACAAAAATGTCTCTTCTCAGACTTAGACTCAAGAGCTAGAAAAATCTAATGGGACCTTCCAATGCTAGACCAACTCTATGATGGAGGGTATGAATGGCATGAAGGAAACGTTGTTGAAAAAACTCTCATTTCAAAATTTACTTCTCATAACAAGCATATAAAATTTGCTTAAGGACTCAGACATAGCCTAGTTTTATGCGCCGTTTGGTAATGGTACGCACAATACATTTTGATGGATTTGGAAATGAAGAAGATTTGACAGTAGGGAATTTTGTGTGAGAACAATAGGAAATTTTCGGCAATTTTTCAAGTATTTACTAGTTTTTAATTTACAGCATTCTTTAGGCGAACAGAGGTTTCTTTAATATACAACTTAAAAGATACTTTGATAGGATATAATCTAATCATATAATCCATTACCTTGCTTTATATATTTATATATATCAGATTTTTAATACCAAACTACCTTTCATTTTCAATTTTTTTAATACCCCGGTGCCTTTATTACTAAAAGCAATGAACAGAAGAGGCAATGCATATGGACCCCAAAAGCAAACTTTTACGTTTTTCTAAAGATGGTGCAGAGGTTTGTTAGAAGATACTGTAATATTTTTTTAAAACAAAAGCTTATCTTAATAATGATGAGACCCCAAAATTTGTCTCATTCAGCTTTTGCTGAGTCAAAATTGAAGAGAAGGCCTCCATATGAATGCTCCAAAGCCACAAACTTCCCGCACCAAAAAATTGAAGGGATGGCGATGAAATTTGATTAAATAAAATATGTGTATCATACTGTAATCATTTTAAAAAAAAAAAACAGTGGATTTTTTTTTTAACGGTTTTAAAACTGCTACAAATTTCAAAATCGTTTCTAACACCATCACTTTAACCACTTCAAACAAAAACTACTACAAATACTGTCATATAAACCGCTACAAGTTTCATATATATATCTTTATAAATATTACCACCACATCTTATTTTACATACTTTTTCATTTCTTCCTTCCAACTTCTCTCTCGTTTTCTTTTTCTCGTCAACATTTTTTGGAGAGATTAAGTGTTGAGCAACCTTATCAAATATGGTAAATATTTTTTCACTTCTTTGCTTTTCATTTTTTCACCTTCTTATAATTCCTTGATACTAATTATTTTTTTTATCCAAAACGTTAAAGACATTCCCTCAACAATCTTTCTATAACCGTCAACATTTATTTCATAATCCAATATCATCTAGTGGACATCATAATATAAAGTTATATTATCTACACATTTTTAGTATTATTATGCCTATATAATATCCATAATCAAATATCATCTACTAGTAATATTTTTAAAAATATTAAAAAATTTTATACAAATTATCAATTAAATAATGACACTACAATGATAAAATAAACTAAAAATGACTCAAATTACTGATTTTTTTTAAATGTAATATTTTTCTAGTAGTTTTATAAAACCGCTAAAAATTTTTGGAAAAAAAAATTGAAAAACAATTTTGCAGCAATTTAAAAGTTTTCACCTAAATCTTGTAGTGGTTTTAGAACCGTTACATATTTATTTCAAAATTTTTACTGCCACTTTTATAATTTCATTCAATATTGTAGCGGTTTTAAACCGTTACAAATTTTTACCACTAATTTTTAAAAAATTTTGCTGGCATTCAAACTTCTACCACCTATTTGAAAAATTTCATGGATGTATTTAATTAGTAGCGGTTTAAAAACCACTATAAAGTTGTTCAAATTCATCTTGTAGCGGTTCTGTAACTACTATGAAATTGTTTATTTTGATCTTGTAGCGAGTTTTATTACCGTTACAAAGTGCTAACTGTCATCTTCACTATAACAAAAAATGTTTTTAATGTCCTAAATTTGACCTAATTAATTAACGTTCATTTTTTAGGGACGTCTTTTAAAGGGGCGCAAAAAATTCATACTTTTGGCATCCCAAAAATAATTTGGGGGCGTCCCAAAAACAATTTTGGATGCCTTATTTAAGGCGTCCCAAAATTGTTTTGGGACACTGAAAATCAAGCAAAGAGAAATGTTCAACCACCTTCGTAGAAATTCTATGATGGTAACCATAGAGAAAGATGATAACCATGAAATAATTAACTAGAACCAAAATCAAACCAAATCAACTGAAAGGATAAACCATTACAAGAACGCTATCATCAGACATTAAGTATACAGAATTGTTTCAATGGTTTACAGGCAAGCCTGCACTGGTGAAAGCCACGGCCATCGGGTCGAACCCAATCTTCATTGAAAATAGGAGCCTCGGTTTTATGGGTGGTTGGAGACGGCGAGTAGGTCGTCGAAGTCGTTGCAACTTTCCCAGCCATTCCCAATGATGAACCTGCTCAATTGCTTAAAGAAGTGAAAACTGAGACCAGCACACAGTGAGCCCTGCTTAACACAACGCAAATACATTATATTTTTACTGTCACTTTTTTTATTTATTCAAAATCCAATCAACAGAAATCAAACCAAATCAAGAGAAATAACTAAATTGAAGTGCAAGAAAATAAAGGTTTGTTGTTCGGAGATCTGAAATCCCAAAGTGTCATCAATCATCCTTTGCTATCGTAGATCTAAAGAGGGAGTGGAAGAAAAAGGCGTTCACCGTGGCTTTCACCGTCTGCAGATCGGAGATCTGAAACCATAGTGTCGTCCTTCTTCTTCATCCATTGTTCTTCGTTGTCACCATCGCACTCTGTGCATTTGCCATCCACTGTCACTTTGCGTTCAGCGTCTTCCACTTCGCGTTCCACGTCCGCCGTCGACTTCACCATGTCAAAGCCAAACGAAGAGAGCTGAGAACACACGACAAAAGAAGAATTGTGTGAATTTGAGAAAGTGAAGGTGAGATGAAAATGAGCTATTTCAAACCAAAAAACAAAAGAGCCAAAGTCTCAGTTTGCGCCTCACGAGTTTGTGTAATTTTTGGCATCCTAAAATACCTTTTAGGACGCCAACAATTCTGATTTTCATGCTAAAAATACTCATTTTGATGTCCTAAACTATTTTTAAGACATCAAAAATTCTGCTTTTGGCGTCCTGAACTACTCTTAGAATGCCAAAAATGTTGTTTTTGACATCCCAAAAGTAATTTAGGATGCCAAAAAATTTCCTCGAGCCAAATTTTTTTTCCACACTTTTCAAATTGCGCCAAATAATTAATTTTAGACGTTTTGAAATATTTTTGAGATGCCTAAATTAATTTTAGACATCCCAAAAATTGTTTTAGGATGCTAAGACTCAAAGTTCAACCAGATAATTATGAAAATGTCACTGCCTTCAGTTTTTACTTCTCTTTTTATAATAAGGACGTTTTTTAGGGAACCAATATCCCTCTTTTGTTATAGTGCCTGTAGCATTGATACTGAACCGCTACAATTACAGTAGTGGTTTTAATAAACTGGTACAATTAATTGACAGCTCACAGCCCTAAAGAAATAAGAAATGCTCCTTAAGAATCTCTACTATTTTAGTGGGGTATTACAACGCGTTCTCCTCTGATGAAGATCCTAGCTTGTGTTCTACAGATGGATGGAATTGCATGATTGGGGTTTTGTTTTCTTGTTTAATGATATGATATCGTTCTTTCCTTTTGTTGCTGGTTCTTGTGTTAGTTTTGGTTGGCTTTTTTTTTTTTTTTTGGATTTCTTTAATTTGTGTTGTGCTTCTTTATTGGTGAACTATGTACGTATATGCCCCAAAAAACAAATTTCTATTTTAGGGCCTCAAGGAATGTTGCTCCGGTTTCTTTTGCTGGATGGATTTTGCAAGGAGTTTTGAAGAAAATTGAGGTAAAATTGAAAAGGGGAAATGGGTATAGGAAGATGATGTAACACTTAAGTCTCAAATTTAATTTAATACTCCTATAATTCTAATTATAGCTTCTCTCTTCACATAGAAAATTTTTTCGACATTCTTCTGCTACTAATCAGTTAAGAAGGCCCCAAATAACTTTTACTCGTTCCATAATTAATGAATAATGATTTTGTAAGCAACATGCCTTTAAAAACCAACACTATTTGCCTCATCATGATGGAAGCAGCAAAGAAAGACCAAAGAAGTAAAAGCCCGGGGTAATATAAAGGCGGTTTAATTTCTGTTACTCCATCAGATCCATCCCTTACTATCAACCAAATATTGTTCTCTAAATTTACAAAAAAAATTCAGCCTTATCTCTTAATAAGTTTATCAATTATATTTTCTTTATTTTTATGTGAATAAATTATATTTCAATTTCCTAATTTTAATATCATTAGTCTCATTAATTTAAGTGAGTAAACTGAAATTCGATATAAGTCTGGAAGACGAAATGTACATTTGAGCCTAACATTAAAATATATACTATCTTCGATCTTAAATATAAGATAATATAATTTGCAAAATAAATTATGTCATATATTTAAAAAAAAAGAGAAGTACTTTCTTTTTTCCCAGAGGCCCTTGCTCTCGTAATTAATTCAAAGCATGGGATTGAAGACAAGAGTCAAATATCCAATATTGGTCCAAGCTAATTATACTTTTCAGGCCCCCCCCCCCCCCCCCCCCTCCGGGGGAAAAATTTGTCCATCTGATGTCATTGTGCCTGTCTTTTTCAATTATTATAAGATCAAAAGAAAGCTATTTATTCATTTAAAAATCCGGTAATACCTGAAAAGCATGTGGACAAGATTTTTAAAAACGAGTTTTTACCTGAAAACAGAAGGAGAATGAAAAATCGTAAAATGTAATAAAATCGTAAAAACTTAAAAATATTTAGAAAATTAGTAAAATCGTTTTAATAAAAAAAATCGTAAAAATATAAAATCGTAATAATAAAACGAGTTTTTAAGAACCATGCATGTGGTGACAAACTCTAATACAGGAAATCACTATAAGTTTATGTTATAATTAAACTTTGGTAACTAATAAATCTATTTCTTGTGAGGTAGCAGTAATTCTCCTATTATAGTTTCATCTATTTTTTAATTAAGTTCATTTAATTTTGTGTAAATAATTATATTCCGTAAAAAGTGAGTTATTATAATAATATTATTTTAATATTATTACAAATGTTTAACTGAACAATTATTTATATTATTTACTTTACGATTATAATTTATTTATAAATATAAAATTTTAATTACATTAATAAAATTCTCTATAAATATAATATATTAATTATTAATTATTTATATAAAAATTATTATATTAATTATTTTTATAATTATATACTTATTAATTTCAGCTTTTTATTAATATGTATATTTCAATGTTATTTATTTTATTTTAAATTAATTTGGTAAATAAAGAAAGTATAATGACCTGATTAAAAATCATGTAAAATTTTAATAACCTAATAAAAAAAATAAAAATAACGACAAAAATATAATTAAAAACAAGTGAAAGGATAAGGAGTTAATTAAATTATAGGTCAGTGTTGCCTTTTTCAATAGGGACATTATCGCATGATTTTGAAAAATTGGACTTAATAAGATCTGGATACACGATGTCCCGAGAATAATTTAAAGGCAAAAAAAGTGCCCTCCAAATATTTCAATTTTTTAGCGGATTATGGAAATAAACAGGGTCATTCCTGAAGGAAAAAAACGTAAAGGAAAATTTGTTAGGACGTCTCAAGGAAAGGACATAAGTACTAAAAAAAAAAAGTCTCATGTTTAAAACAACATAAAATTACAGTTTTATTACGGAAAATAATAATAGATCTATAGTGCTTAATTATAACGAGACTGTGTAGCGATTCCATTTCTTTTTACTATCATCCTATTTATAAGTTTAGTTTGGGAAAAAAGATTTGATTCTTATTACAACTTCACTTTCAGAGTACTAAAACTTTTGGATGATGAGGGTTTCCATTGGAAAGGAAAAAAATACTAGTGTGGTATTTAATTTAGGTGAAGATACAAATTTTCTTTAAAAGTTTTTTTTCTTTTATTGAGGAGCAATGTTATTTTTACTATTAAGAAGCTAATGGTCAACAATAATTTTTTAATATTTAAATTTTTATTTTAACGGTCTAGAATTTAAAACCCCTGGATGATATTGAATTAAAAAAATTTTAAAAATATATTACTCTTTTAAAAAAATATATATATTTGGAAACAAATTTGCAATTTGCAGCTTACCCATATTTTATTTAATTTGAGATCTTAGGATGATGATCCCAAAAGTAAAGTGGTGAAGTAGAAAGCAAGAGCTATGAGACAAAGTGGCGCAAATCTCTATACAAAAATGACGATGTGAAGGAAGGAAGCAGGGTGGGACGAGGGTCCACTGTCTGGTCTCTCTTTTTCCATTCATTGGGTCTATTTGGGTTAACGGTAGGAGCAATAATTTATTTTTGATCTGATTTTTGTAGAAATCTGATAGGAAAAAAACTATATTGTAAATGTGTTTTGTGTTTGGATCCAAACTTTTTCCTTGCACCTAAAGCCATTGGGTTATTTTTACCCAAAAAGTTTCACCAACGCTCTCTCCAAACACACCCATCATCTTTGTTCTGTTTTTGTTTTTTTTTTACCTGCCCTCCCATTTTCTTCTCCCTTCCTCTCCTTCGTAGACATGTGTCTCTCGCAAAGACCTCCCCCTTTCATAACAACCACGACAATAATTATTTCCAATCATTCAAATGTGTGTTACAACTTACAAGTATGAAATTATCACTGCAGAAATTGAGGGGGTGATATCACTTAATGCCGACTGTAGTCCCGAAAGGAAAGGAAGGAGTTGTTCATTGTCATTATTCACAATACTTAGATCTGCCCTTATTGTTCCACTACATACGAACTTCTTCAAAGAGACTAAATTAAGACTCATACAAATATACCAATTTTACAAGATTTTTACAGCTATATTTATAATACAACTGATAAGTTTACAAAATGTGCAAACCTTTCGTAATTTATAATATATTTGCACTTAATGTTCTGATATTTGCAACTAAATATCTATTATAATGGAACTATGAAGTGTCTTCATTGACTAAATCTAAACCATTAAAAGTTGATCCAATGATAAATGCATTAAGTGAAAAGAAAAATTAGGAGAGACAGCCATCTCGCACTGTTTATCGTATAAGAACAATTTATTTCATTTATTTTTATTCTGTATCTTATAATCATATGATGCAATGCACTCTTCCAATAGTTTGGTTGGCGCATTTAGGCAACGAAGGGCAACGCCAAACCAGGATCACCGATCACACCACGTCTGTTTGTGATCACTTTTGGACAACCCAAAGTATTTATTTACACAAATTAAAATAAAATTTTTCCCGTATATTTATCTTAACTCAAGATTAAAAGACTATTCCCTCCGGTCCTAATTATAAGATATATTTAACTGATTTTGGGGAGATTAAGGAGAGGAGTTAAGTTAGTTAATTTTACTCATTTTCCTAAAATATTCTTATATAATTTTAAAATGACATAAGTAAAAATGAATTAATAACACCACTACATACATCTCCAACTTAAAATTTTCATTTCCACATATTTTCTAATTGAATTAATAGTTTTACTATATATATATATATATATATGTTTGTGTGTGTCTATATTTACACATATATATGCATACACACACATAAACATAAATCCACACACTCACAAATATAATATATATGTATGTGTACATATATATTTACACACACACATATATATATGCATACACATACACATATAAACACACCTCCACACACTCATGGATATAATATATATATATATATATGTGTGTGTGTGTGTGTTAAGATATACACTCACCCACACACTCATATATATTTGTGTGTTATATATCTGTAGACATATATATTAACATATACACACACATGCATATATGTGTGTGTCCCTATATATGTGTGTGTAGACACATGCATCTGTGTGTATATGTATGTATGCGTGTGTGTGTGGGTGTGACTTTTTCTCTCCATATATATAAATTAATATCAGTTGACTGATAAATAAATTAAAATCAAACAATTTAAAAGTTTCATTGATTGGAAAAATTTACACATCCACATAGATATGCTTACCAAAAACCAAACACATTTAAAAGGATAAAAATAGTGGTATTTTAGAAAGAAATTGACAAAAATTAAAATATTATCCTATAATTATGACCAAAATTAACTCCCAAATGTTGTCTTATAATTAGGATTAGAGGGAATACTTTTAAATGTTTCAATCCTATTCCAAACAAACATTACACTTCTAATTAGTGTTTTAAGACTCGGACTCCCGGTTCGTATCAGATATTAAGCCGTTCTGGGAAATGAGCCATGTTGAGCCGCAACTCGCCATTAAGCCGCCGACCAGAACGGCTAGAGAATAACCGGACCGGGGTCAGAAAAAGCAACATGAAAGAAAGGAGGAAAGAAGGGGAAAATAGGAAGAGAGATTCAGAGGTGACAGTGGGCAAAAAGCTAGCATTAAAGAAGATTTCTCGAGTTCTGAGCAAAAAAAAAAAAAAAAAAAGAAGATTTCTCGAGCCAGTTGAACAAATCATTCATCACTTTTGTGTTCCTCCAACCAGTTAAAGAAAAGGCTAGTAGAGGAAGCCATTGCTTCCGTCAGATAAGATCGTCGGAGAATAGAGAAAAGATATTTGAAAAGATGAAAGAAAAGGAAAGAAGTGGGGACTGAGGAGACGTCGTGAAGGGAGAGAAATTTAGTAAAGGCATGAAGTGTGAGCTCTTGATGTGTCAAACAGCTGGTGTCGTGTGTGAACACTTCCCTTCCATTTTTTTTATGGGAAAATCCATATGGGGCCCTTTTAATAGAAAAAATCTTAAAAAAGGCTCTAAAATTCTGAAAATCCTAAAAAAAGCCCTAGGATATTTTCTGGGATTTTTTATTAAAATGTTAGTTGTTAACGAGGCTGATATAGTTGCTAACTGGGGGTGATATTGTTGTTAATGTGACTGATTTAGTTATTAAAATATTGTTGTCAATGCGACTGATTTAGTTGTTAACAGGTATTGATTTAGTTGTTAATGAGACTGATTTAGTTGTTAATATTTAATGAATTTATACCAGAAAATGCCCTATGACCTTTTTTGGGGTTTTCAGAATCTTGAGATCTTTTTTGGAATTTTTTCTGTTAAAATGGCCCTCATATATATTTTCTCTTTTTTTATTGTTTACTATTTCAACTTTCGAGGCATTGGAAGTCGAAGCATGAACCGGGCTAACCGATCCAACCGTTTAAACTGTGACCCATTATTTTGTTCGGCTTGACATCCAGTCCAACTTTTAAAGCATTACTTCTAAAGGTAAGAATAAGGATTACGAGCAAGAACACCCCATTTTTCTAAAGCGTTTTCAAAATAGTTTTGTAACAACCCAAAATCCAACACCTAAAACCTTAGCCAAAACACTTAGAATATCTCCCAACATAGACGTTCAACATCTCAAATCCTTGAAATTACATAACTGAGTCAAACCAAAATATGTTTTTGAGTCATCATAAACTCTCAAAATATTTCATAATAAAATACGAAGCGGAAGTCTTGAAGTCATGGCAAATAAAATATCATAACATAGGCTCTAGGAGCACAACCGAGCCTTCAAGGCTCACTCCATATGATCCTTCCCTTGCTCCCTACTAAAACCATCACCTGAAAATTGGTAATATAGAGTGAGATTTGACATCCCAGTAACTACTGAAAGTTTCTACCGTACACAAGCAAATCACATATGACAAAAAGTAAGGGCTGATTACACATATATTTGTATATACCATACTTTCATGCAACATTAATTATCACTATGTCAATGTAAACTGTACAATTATACAATATGCATTATGCAGCCTCCCTTATATCACCGTCCATCCTCAACTGCTGACCGGAGCCATAGGCTAACACATAGTCCAATAGCAACTCATCCATTTGACTGGACTGTCACAAGCTCACCAAAATTTAAGATATACCCGGCCAAAGGTATAGAGTTTAAGTATGGACTATGGCTCCCCTCCTTAAAAGAATACGACTAAGGAGGTGTCCCATACATGTCCCACAGCTCCAAAGCAACTCCCGGCCAAAGGAAAAGCATGGAAGAAAGGGCCCTGACAAGTGTCATCCACTGTGCACCGAGTGATGACATACCACGTGGTAAAAGATCTCAACATACAAGTCCCTCCTTACTCCAACCCATCACATATGCATCCGCCATGCAATACATATATTAAATCACCAATAAGATAATTAAATTTCAAGGTACAATAATTCATGCTTCAATTCATATAAATATCAATTTACAATACATACACATATACATATAATTCAGTCCTTTAATTTTAAATAAAAGATAGTTACTTACAATCACATACAATTCACAAGTATATGGAAGAATATCCAGAGTTACCTGTTACTCCCTAGTATATAGGCAATCACACAAGTGTCACACCGAAGCTTTCAATGAGAGTCTGCAAAGTCATATATAAATATCTATTAATATATTTATATGTATATATATATATATTTTTCATACTACCCTAGAGTTGCTCTTAAGAAGATCTAAATACTTAAAACTAGACTTAACTTCCAAAAATTATAACTAAAGTTGTAGACCTCTGTTTTAGGTGTTCTTTGGCTTTTTGGAAAGCTTGAGATGTCTACTATCCACTGTAAACATTTCAAGATCAGACTCAAACGGTTGCCATTTCAAAATCAAGCTTAAAAATCGCTGGTCACCGAAAGTTGTAGAAAATTGTTTCAGATTTTGGCTAAACTTTGGAAAATCATATCTCCCTCGTTACTTATCGGAATTCGACGAATTACCTATCAAATTAAACCTCTATGTGTCTACTATTCAACTGGAAAATCTCACAATTTTATGATTTTGTTTAGTCAGTTCGAAATCCAACGCCATCCTGCTGTTCCAGGATCCTACAGAAAATGTTTGCAGGTTTTTAGCTTAACTTTGAAAAATCATATCTTGGGTTACAGACCTCCGTTTTGGGTGATTCAAAGCTTGATGTGAAGGTGGTTATGTGGACTGTATGTCCACAAAATTTCAACTTTAAATGAGTTCATTTGCCCTAGTTTTGCTTTAACCAAAGTTTACTGTTTCCAGCTGCAACTAACTTTCCAGATTCTCGTAAATTTGTGATTTCATGCTTATATATTCAAACACCGAAATCTTCTTCTTCTTTTCTTTACTTACAGTGACGAAACCTATATATATCTATAGTGTGGACAGTGAAAGCAAGTTCCAAGCTCTAACCAAACAGTGACCCTCACAATTGTTTTATGCTCGCATGGATTACCTCTTTGTATTTCATGTATCAGCGACACACACACAACCTTAAATAACAGCACTTACCTATAAGTATTCATATATATTCGAGCAGTGAAAAGGGAACAATTGAAACCGTTAACATAACTGGACTAGCCTCAGCTTTTAGTTTGTTTTAACCTAAGGAAACATATGGCTCACTCCTATAGTTTTTGTTGTAAACAAATAACAGCTAGAGGAACTTAATGGTTACTTTACCTTAATTTCTTGGCTTGTGAGAGGTGACCTTTGACCGATCCAACGCCCCCTGTTTTGGATAGCAAGACGCAGAGCAACAAGTAGCTAAGACTCCCTCTCTTCTTGGCTCACTCTTTACTCTCGGTCTCTCCCTCTACACGGCTCTTCTTGTTGTAACTGGTGGGGGACGGATGGGAACTAAGGAATCAATATATAAAGGCTGATGCTCTTGCTGGCTCTAATCCCTCTGTGGTTTCGTGCCTTAACCGAGAAGAAGAATGGTTTGAATGTGTGTGTGCGCGTGGCTCGAGATAAGTCAGCTTGCGTGAACGGCGCAGTGCTCCCTTCTTTCCCTTCATTTCATTTCGAGCCTTGGTGCATCAGTCTGAGAACGCTGGAATGTTTCCTGCCGTGGCGTTTACGCGTTGCAGGAGGTAAAGGCGAGGTTAGTTTTTTTTCCCTGGTTCGGTCGCTGTGTTTCAACCGAAACCCAACTAGAAAGGTCTTTATCGTTGAGGTTAGGAGGCGTGAGTTTTGCATAATGGATATTGGAGTATGTACGTGGTTTTTCACGTGGTTTGTTCTCTTTTTCTTGCTGAGTGTGTGTGTACATTGGCCCAGCAGGAAAAAGAGTTTGGGCCGATGGAGGAAGTTTGGACAAATGGCAAGTGTGTGAGTTATCAACATTTGGGTTTGTCTTTGTGGTGGTATATTATTATTCTCATCTTAATTCTATTATTGTTATTATATTTATATATTGTTATTTTAATTGTTTCCTAATTTTCCTGTTCACATATCGTAAGGACATAAGTCCTAACTGGATTTAGTGTTTCCTAAAACTTTTAGAGGGAATAAGCCTTATATTTAAGTAATTAATCTTAAATCTTAAAATTAAAAAATAGGATGTTACAAGTTTGATCAGAGTGGCGCATCGGAACAATTCAAGAGAGCGAGTAACTGATGAGTGTATTAAAATATTAACCATGGATGGTTATAGTAGTGGTACATTTATCCCAATAATTCAAAATATTATGCAACCCAGAAAAAAACAAAAAGAAACTCCGGCTAGATCTTCACACGGGCTGCTTATTCCTGTCGTCGGCTCTCGGTCCTCCAGACCTTGAAGCTATAGTAAGGGCTGAGGTCCAATGCCCATTGGACCTCAGGTAACGGTTAACCTCATGCTTATGTATGACAGAATGTGTATGACAGATATTATCACATTAATCAACACACAATCACACAATAGATGTAAGTTTAAAATATCCGCAGTACACATTGCTTGTACAGTTATCCGAGTTAACAATACACATCACATGTAAAGTTATTTATGTCAACAGTACACATCACATGTAAAGTTGTTCATGTACACATCACATGTACAGTTGTCATCTATCACATATATAAGCATATCAGAGTTAGTGTTACAATACGCGTCCGTACCTTCGTTTGATGAATACGGTATGTTGCCTGTCGAGTAGCGATCACAGCTTTCCTAGAACTTTGCTCCTTCTTTCTTCAAGACTCTCACTCTCTCTTTCACTCTTAGAATCAGATGTTGCTTGGAATTTTGGTGTGTGGATTTGTGAATGCTAAGGCCCCTATTTATTGTGGTTTGTGGAGTTAACTACCTAACATCTTTGGAGCATTTTTTGCCATTGGATTTAGGGTTATTGGGAGAACAAATCCTAGCCTTACACCACACCCTTCTAGCCTCTTCTAAAACTTTATGACTCACCTCCTTGATGAGGTCATTGGTGACCTACAACTCTTGGCTTCTAGGTTACAATTCTCTCCTCCTTCTCTTCTTGGCTATGCTTTTCTTTAGGTAAAAATATATTTGGGGATCCTAATGGAGTTTTATGCACATTTCCTCATTGGTTTTGAATTCTTGAAGTTCTTAGCTTCATTTAGAGACCAAATTTGCCTATCTTCTCTATTGGTTTCAATCTTCAACAATTAAGGAAATGACTTTGGTTATACTTGTTTTCATGCTTCATTTATACTTGTTATTGATCTTAATTTAGATTTGATACTTAGTTAGTGGATTTCAAGTTATAATTTAGTTTGTATGGATTTCCTTTTATTTATGTCTAGAATTGGTTTTCTTGGATTATCCTAACTATTTAATTATCTAAATCCCTATTGGCCCTTGTTTTGACTTCTTCTTCTTCCTTTTCTCCTACACACACACAAAATTCCTCCCCTTATGCGCCACATACACACACATATTCCACCACCATCTTGCTTCTACTTCACTCTTCTATCCTCTTCCAAAAGCCTTGAAAGTCTTCTTGCTATTAATGTTAGAGTTGTGACTCATGTTTAGGGTTGTGATTCATCTTTTAGAGTTATGACTCATGCATATGTAGATTAATGACTCATTCAAGCTAGGCTAATGACTCATCTTGCATGTGTCTAATTATTTTTTAAATAATTTTTCTTCCCCCTTTCTAGCTTCCCAAAACCGTCCCTCCCCCTTAAATTATTCTTAATTTTTTTTTCTTGGTTTATAATATTGGGAAGAAAATATTTCATTGGTTAGTTCCTTATTTACAAGGATCAAGCTTTGTTAGAATTAATTTTAAGCCTTTGGATTAGCTTTATGAGGGTTAATCATGACCTTTGATTTTAATTTGAGATTATTGACTTTTCAAAGCTTGATTAACATCTTAATTAGAAGCTTAATCATCTCTTAATTATTGCTTTATTAGTGTTTAGGGTAATTTATGATTATTGATAATTCATCTTATGCTAATCCTAGCCCCTTATTGGTCTTGGATTTTTAATTAGCTTAATACACCTTTTAATTGATGATTATTAATATTAAATGTAAATAATTATCTAAATATCCCATTAGTGTAAATTTAATTGTTCATTAATTATTAGTAATTGCCCCTTAATTATTTCAAGTGTTTTGGTAATTCTTTATGACCCTTTATGAATTAATATGAGCTAGGTATTAGTTCTAGGGTTTTAGATAATTTAGTTCCTTAATAAATTATGAATTTTGAGACTTAAGTCTCCTTTAGTTAATCCCTTGATTAATTATGAAAATTTATATAATAATTTAGTTTAGCGAAAATCTAAGTGTCTACTAATTTTTATTATTTTCCCTAATTTGATTAATGTATTTTCCTAACATTTCTTTGCTCTCTTTTGGTCCTATAAGAACCCTAATTTAATTTAGGAATTGTTTGTATTTTTATGGTAGTTTATGATTCCAAACAAAACTTAGAAAAATAAAATATCGGCTACCTTATATTCTAAGGAGAAATAATCTAATAAATAGAATAAATATATCTCAAAATTTGAGACCACATATTCACCTATTTAAAATAGGTGCCATCAACCAAAATATTGTATTTATGAGAAATAATAATTTTGGGGTATTACAGTTCTAAGATAAAACAATTTACCAATTTGTAGTGATTTTCACAAGACGTCAAATGATCTAATATTTTTCCCCGCCATCTAAATTTTCTTAGCTTTTAATTCAGTATTACCATCCTATTAGCTTCATATCGACTACTTTATTTGTTTGGGGCAATGAAAATTTCATTATACTTTAATTTAATTATAAATTTCATGTATAAAAGCTGATGAAAGAAAAGAATTAATGAAATTAATAAACAATCTGATTTTTGGGGTATGAAAGCAAAACCACACTATACATGTGTGTAAATATCTGTGTAAAAGGAGTATAATTTAGAGAATGGTAATTTTGTCTCTTGACTTATTATTCATATCTTTTTTTTATTTAATCTAACCAAACATTTATTTTATATATATATATATATATATATATATATATATATATATATATGCATTCTTTTTCTGAAATTATACCCAACAAAATTATGCAAACATCATCCTTTATTACGAAGGGCAACGAACAGAGGATGGGAATGCATGGACCCCAAAAGGAAACTTTTCCCGTTTTCCAAAGATGGTGCGAATGTTTGTTAAGATATACAGTAATAATATTATAATTAAGTATTTTTGTAAACAATTTATAAATATAAACAATCTCTATTAATTATGATGAATGATGATACCCCAAAATTTGATACATTCAGCCTTTTTGTCAGTCAAAATTGGCAACGCATACACTTGTGCCTTTTTTTTGGGGGGGGGGGGGGGGGGGGGAGAGGGGGGGGAGGTGTGCTTTAAACATGATAGATGAGATATATTAATTATAAAGTACTGCTCTCATATTTATTTATAAGTGATTCTCAACCTATTTTACTGAAATAAAAAACATCTTTAAAATTCAGTAGCTCTACCTTAAAATTCAACAGTTTTTTTAACTTTAGTTCTACTTAGTCTATACTATACCACATGAAAATAAACCTACAAAATTATCAATGACAGTTAACTTTCTATGTATCTTGTAAATAAAAGTATAGGACCATAGAAGTACTTTTTGAAAGAAATTGATTATCGTTGTTATTAATAGGGTTAAATATCAAATTTGCCATGGAAGTTTCCCAAATGGAGCGTCCAGCACCCGGAAGTTTTTTGGGTACCAAATTTGCCCCGGAAGTATTGAAAAGGTATCAAATTTACCCAAAAGTGACGGAAGTCCACGTAGATGCCACGTCATCACACGTGGCATGCCACCTCATCAATCAAAAGTATCATTTTTGCCCCGGAAGTTTTCATTGAGGAGCAATTTTGCCCCGGAAGTTTTCATTGAGGAGCAATTTTGCCCCGGAAGTTTACAAAAGTAGCAATTTTGCCCTTCTTTTAACTGTCCATGTGGCATGCCACGTGTGATGAGGTGGCATGCCACGTGGACAGTTAGTCAAACTTAACGGTCAAAATTAACGGATGGGCAAATTTGCTACCTTTTTCATACTTCCAGGTCAAATTTGGTACCCAAAAAACTTTCGGGTGCTGGGCGCTCCATTTGGGAAACTTCCGTGACAAATTTGATATTTAACCCTTATTAATATTACAAGTCACTTGAAAAATGACTGGATCATTAGTATACATGAGTATAACTATGTATATATGTATAATGGATAATTTAGTGTCTTTTGACTCTTTTATATGATTATGATTTTTATGAACATACATAATAAATCTAAGTTGATATAAATTCTAAAGGTAAAATATTAATCAAGAGATCACATATATGTTTACTATGGCTATGATTGGTTTGAAGGGAGGAAAGGACAGGGAGATCGGAGCTTTCCTCATTAGTGTGAAAAGTCAAATATAACCATAAATTTGTATTGTTTTCCGCACAAATATTTTACATCATTGTTATATCTGAGTTTCCACACTAATGAAAGAAGCTCTCCTTCTCTCTCCTCTCTCCTTAAACCAAACACATCCTAAAGGATCCACTGTGGCCGGGTGACATACACATTGGATAAATAAACCACCAAAGTTGAGGATTGGAGTTCCAAGAACAATTTTTTTTTCCCTGAATTTGTCAATGTGTATATATAATTCCTGTAAGCTTCGGGTTGTTGGCTTTGCTTATAATGTGTTCTTAAAAGCTCTCGATGTTTTGCCATTTCCGTTAAATAAATATGAGTTTGTTCCCTTCATGAATTGAACCAAATTAGAAGCGATAACACCACCTATGATGATATGTTCTGGACACAAATGAAAGAGGAGGCAAGTTTTCATTCTTTTCTGTCTAGCTTGTTTTACTTTGCATCAATTTTTCTTAGGGTAAAATGTAAATTTGTCTTAAAAGTTTTTACTGAGGAGTAATATTACCTTTTTTTTTTCTAAGTTTAATGTCGCACTAGAAATTTTAAAATGTAGTAATTTTGCCTTATATTGTTAAAAGTTGATGTTAATTGTTAAAAGATTGACATTAAACATACAATAAGGGCCAACATTATTCCATTTTAATAATTTCGAGGCAACATTACTCTTAAAAAAATCTTACAAGGTAAATTTACACCTTAACCTATTTTTCTTTTAGTTTCTCATTCAAAGCTAGGTATGATATTGGTACACTTATGAATGCATGACATACATACAGAGACACACAAACACATATTACATACATACATACATACATAACCTTGCAAGTAGTGGCGGAGGCACACTAGAGCCAATGGAGGCAAGTGAACCCATAAAAAATTTAAAAAATATATATTTTGTGAGGGACTTTTATTACAACCTAGCTGATTGGAATAATTGGTTAAGGCCTCCCTATTATTTACACAAGGTCCAGGGTTCGAAGGCACACCAGCACACACTTGTCTCATTTTTTTCCCCGTTTCACTTCTTCTTTCCCCATTTCATTTTTCCCCAATTTCATGAGCCCTCCCACCCGACGGACTGTGACTGCGTCTTCTGCCGATTCACCTTGGGTCTCGACCGACTGTGCTTCACCAGCATCTCACGATTGCGTCTTCTGCCAATTCGCCTTGGGTCTCGAGTCTCAACCGACTGTGCTTCACCAGCATCTCACGAGTGCGTCTTCTGCCGATTCGCCTTGGGTCTCACTACTGGTCGTGATTTCACTTCCTTTTTCCCCCAATTTCAGTTCTAGGGCAACAATTCTGTTTCATTTTTCCCCAATTTCACGAGCCCTGCTTCATTTTTCCCCAGTTCTGCCGATTCGCCTTGGGTCTCACTGCCGATTCGCCTTGTGCTTCGCCGATTCGCCACCATCACAATCTCACTGCTTGCCTCCTCTCCTGCTGGTCGTGTTTCTCCTCCGACTCCGAGGTAATTTTTTAATTTAATTAATTGTTTCAGTTTATTGTATTTGCTCATAATTGCTTATGCTCTTGTTTTAGAAATTCATGATTATGCTTAGAAATCAATTTTGTGATTTTCCACATAGCATCTAATTCAACAGTAAACCCAACCATAACTTGCAATTTGTTCTTGCATTCATTCTAGTAAATGAACTACTGCTACCTCCTTAGTCATATTTTGACCCTGCTTTAATTTTCGTTTATGATGAATTGAAGATGAAACCAGCATTTTGGTTTGCTTGCCCACCTTCTAGTTATTATAATTCTTCATTCTTTGATTTCTTTTAGGTTCCAACTTGTTCTTTAATCTTATCAAACTTTGAAGCATCCAGAAAATGTCAACAATACGATCTTAATGTACTTAAAACTTTCCTTTAAAAAAAAACTAGGTGGGATTTTTGTGGCTGCAACCATTATCATAATTATATTAGAAAAATACAGAACCAAAATCAACGGAAAAAAAAAAATCGACGAATTTCTCTTGAACCCCTTCCTAGTTTACAAGATCGGTGAATTCTTATATGTAGCATTTGCAATTGATTACTCTATATGTTACTTCTCTAGTCCTTAATATTACAACATATTATTCTAATTTAATTGGATTAAAGAAATTTGTTAAGTTAATTAATATGACATGTATTTTCTAAAACACCCTAGTTACCTTTCTTAATTCCCTCATTTTCTCTGAACTTCTGATTATTGTTGAAAGAGCATAAATAAGGAAAATATTGTGAAAACTGTTTTATATTTAAAACTAAAATCAACTTTCCAAACATGTCCACATTAAGGACCTGGAAGGAGTATTATGTTTCAATTTGTGCCTCTTAATTATGTAATCACACACTTGATAATATCACAGATGTTATGGAGAAATTTGGAAGCAGTGTTGCAGGATGAATGGTGATACTGACGTCATTCCTATTCATCTTAGCAGTGCAGGTTTAGACAGCAAATTTAGATTCAATTTTAACACAAGGGAAGGAGAAAGAGCGTTCATTTAAGGACGAAACCGAGATTACAAGAAGGAATGTATTGGTGGGATATCGAAATGGGTCGTGGGTGAGATCTTCTAACTGAACAACTAGGATTCAACTCGTCTCGGTTAATAGATTTAAGAAGTCGTGAAGAGAACAACTCATCATTGTCAAATAGAACTGAAAAGGCAGGAGTGGAGGCTATTTTTGATGAAACTCCTTATCTCACGCTCTTCCTCTCTCGCTTTATGATGAATGGACCAATCTACAAAACTGGTGGATTTGCCTTTGTAAGTGATCTATTCCTTCTTACTTTTTCCTCCTCATAAATTATAATTATAAGGCAAAATTAAAACTAACTTCAAAAACTTCATGTTCTTGAGAAGTCTATAGTTGTTGTCATCTTTTAAACTTATATAAATATGGAATTAATTTCAGTGCTCATCACTAAATCATTTTTATAGTGAGATCTACACAATATAAATAGAATTTCAAATGTCCAAATTTAATATTTTTAAATAAAAAATATCATTTTTTGAAAAATTGATAATTAATAAATATTTTATATTAGAGTCTGCACACATTAAAACTATTTTTAAAAACAAATTTAAATCTAAACAATTCAAATTAGATTTGAACAGTGTGCAGCCTTGTGATGAGCACTGAAGCCGATTCTAATATAAATGTGTGTGACTTTCTAACTGTGCAGTTTATTAAAACTAGTGATCACAATATTATAGATGTTCTGGTGTAGAACACAGAAGTCCAGCCAAGGGCTGGTGCTTTTGGACTTGATTAAGAGCCAAGCTTAGAACATACGTACCCAGTGACGGGATCAAAGTCCACGTAGTTCGAGACACACGACGGCGTTAGCCAGAGGAGTGGTGTGTGTGGTCTGTGTGACAGAAAATAAAGGTGATGAGTTAGAACGTGTGCACCTTTGGTTAGGTTCTCTGTTTATATAGAGTTTACCGTGGAAGAGATCTCAGTCCTGCGCGATCTGTGGTGCGAGTATCTTTGAGTGGATACTTCTATATTGACGCTAGATATGATCTCCCTAATCATAGGATATACCTATATTATTGGTGTGTAGTGATACTTTGATATATCCTCGGTTGGGCTCTGCTGATATTGGGCCGTTATGCAGGTCTGTAACAATAGTATACCTAAAAAAATAAAAATCAAAGCAGGCCAACATATCGTTACAATTAAGGAAGGGTACATTTGAGGGGGAAAAAGGACTACAAATTTGCTAATAAGGCTAATTATAGCAGGACTTGCTAGTTAGTTGCTACTTATTAAACTTGTGTCGTGTGTCCGCGCGCGCAAACTCCTTGCTTCCTATCTCTAGTTCTCTTATAAATTATTTCTCTTCCACTTGTTTCTTCCTGGCCAACAAGAAACATTTATACTCTCTGTAATCGTAAACATAAGAGATTTATAAATAATTTAAATATATTGTAAAAAATTAGTTAAGTTAATTATTTATAAAAAAAATTGTAGTATCTAATTGGTGTTTCCTATGCCGCTAATGGAAATTTCCTTTAATACATACAATCAACGTTTGTTAGATAATAATTTAACAATTCTGAAAAATATATTGAAGTTTTATATTTATGACTACAAATAAACTCTCTATAATATTGCAACGTTCTGAAAAATTCAATAGCTACATTATACTATTTAACAATTCTACAGCGTTTGTTAGATAATAATTTAAAGTTTTAAAGTGGTACCAAATAACTTGAAATTTAGTGGCATGAAAAACTTCTTCCAAAATGGGATATCATGAGTTGAATTTCGCCCAAAATCTTGAAACGTATCCTTTTAATTAAAAAGAAAAAGAGAAGTAACGTGGTGAGGTGGAAAGCAAGGTTCAGAGACAAAATGGCACGAAAAGTTTATTCTGCTTTTGCATTTTAACTTATACTCCCATTTTATTCTTTCTTCCACTCCTTCGCCTTCACATTGCAAACGTCACCCTTTTTCACAACAACTATCATATTTAATTAGAAAAATTTCACAGCACCTCTATATAGCAATTTAATATCAATGAGTCATAAAACTTTCTAAAATATCATTGCACCCTTAGAACTAAATTGAAATTAAATTTTTAAGCTGAAAACACATTTATATCCTTGTATTGTACATGACCAAAGGATGGTGTTATAAATTCCCATATGTGTTTTGTAAATAACATATATATTTTTGTAAATATGCTTATTGTCCTGTAATGGCCTAAATGATCTTATAATTTCACTTATTTATCTTGTAAATAAGCATATTTGACTTGTAACTTCTTACTTATCATGTAAATAATCATATTTGATTTATAAAATAAGAGTACAATTGTCTTTTCCCCTATAAATTTTAATTTCAATTTACTTCTAGGGGTGCAGTAAAATTTTATTTTGAGGGTTGTTTGATATTAAATGGCTTCAGTGGAGTGAAACTTTGCCTTTTTCATTAGTCCCCATCATTCAAATGTGAGTAACTCATGCTGGTCGAAAAAATTGTGAGTTAATCCTAGTAAATGCTAAATATTGAACAAATTTATTTATCATCATAGCTTTTTATTTATAATATTGTTTCATCCAAAAATTTATTTAACCAAATAGGATTGAGGAAAGATCAGACGATGAAGGCTTTAAAAAGTCGTGAAGAGTACAAAGAAGAATTATCAAAAAGAGTCAAAAAAGGTGTAGATGCTATTTTTGATGAAACTCCTTATCTCTTTGCTCTTGCTTTCTGAGTGATCTTCTTGCAAGATGACAGGACCAATGTACAAAGTTGGTGGATTGGGCTTTATGAGTACTATTCCTCTCTCCCCAATTTACATATTGGCCCATAAAACTTTCATGATTTTGATAGGATGTTGTATATTTTCAGGCATTCCCAAAGAGTTCTGCTTTGGTCTCAAGTTTTTCGCTGCAATATTAAATGTGACTCAAAGTGTAACGATGTTTCGTGACATGAAGAAGAAATCATCCTTACCCGTCCACCATTGATGACAAATCTGAATACAACAGTGATGTTAAGATGTGGAGTTTGTAAATATGCTTATGAAGAGTAGCTAACTAGAACATTTGTAAAATCAGTATGTTACGTATTTGTAATTAGTGTGAGTAGTCCAAGACTCCAAGTGATGAGAGTGAGGGTTGAAAGACTATAAGTTTTAGACCATTTGATTGTAACAGAGGAAGAACAAAAGGAAATCCCCACCAATCCTATTTTTTTTTTATTTTGTAATGAATATTGTTCAAGCTCCCTTATTTATCTCTTCTCTTCAGTTAGCTTATTTTGTTCCACATGCATCATAAATACATATGGTTGGTACATATCGTTGAAATTGCCTTCAATAACACAATTGAATTAAATTATTACATAGTGGAAGGTAAAGTGCAGACAAAGAAACATCAATTGTAACTCAAAATATTTTTACAACTATTTAGCTTTACAACCAATTTTGCAAAATGTGCAAAAAATTTGTTATAGGTTTAAAGGTCTATTTTGTTTGGGAAGTGTTTTTGGAGTAAATTTTCTCGGAAGTGTTAAAAAGAGAACAATTTTGCCATGATGGTTATCCCAGTTAATTTTAACATTTAGTTAACTAAATATGTTAAGCTAACAATCCTTGTGTCATCCATGTCAATTTTATTAAAGTATAATTTTGCCCTAAAAGTTTTAAATATAACTTTAGAAAAAAAAAAGTAGATAAAATATGGGGTTTTAGAGTAAATTTGCATCTTAATAAAAATAATTTTGATGAAATGCAGACTTTCATACTAACATATTTAGTCAACTAACGATTAAATTAACTAAAATAACAGTCAGAGCAAAAATACTCTCTTTTTAATACTTACAAGACAAAATTACACCCCAAAAAACTCTCAAACAAAATTATCCCTACAAAAAAAACCTTAAAACTTCTGAAACCCGTTAACCGTTTTGGAAGATATAACTGCATTTCATTTCATCCATATCATTAAGACATATTTTGAGAATATATATATAATATATCATTATGACATAGAGTAATAATATTATAACTATTTTTATAAACAATTATTAAATGTAAAAAGTCAATCTTAATTAATTACGATGAGACCCAAAAGTTGACTAATTCAGCTTTTTTGTCAGTCAAAATTGAGATAAGAAGGCCTGCACGTGAATGCTCCCCACTCACAGCTTCCCTCACCAAAGGCAAAGGGACAATGTATGCCCCACTCCTCGTGCTTCCTTGTGATTCAGGGAATCAATGCGTCCTTTTGTGCTTTATGCATAGGAAGAGCCGGTTTGGGATAGTGACAGTAAAAGTGATTTTTTTTTTAATGTGTTTTTTTTGTTGGATTTTTTTTTTGATGAACTTTTTTTGAAGTGATTTGTGTTTAAGATAGCGGTGAAAAAGTAGTTTTTTTATGATGTGATTTGTGTTTGAGTTAGCGGCAATAGAAGTGACTTTTTTTCTGATGAGATGGAAAATGACTGAAAATGGCATAAATCATATATATATATTGTATAATATGAGATAATTTGGGATGAAAAATTAAATATAAATTTAAATTTGTTAAATAAAATAGTAAAATTATCATTAAAAAAATTACAACATTAAATTTTGAACTAATGAACTGAACAATATGTAAATTTTTACTCATTAAATTATATTGTTTTTATGTTAGAAAAAAAATAGCTGCACAATTTTAAAAATATGCAAAATATATACGTTAGAATAAAAAATCATTTCATTTTTTTTCCATAAACGTAAATATGCAAAAAAGAAAAAAAGAAGGGCAACACAAGGATATACGACAACAAACTTTTTCCTTTACTGTCTCTCGTAGCCACGCATACACCACGTCGCCAGTTTTATAGGCAGCAACGCATACATTGTACATATATCAGTAAGCTTAAACATGACGGCAACCTTTATCGGTATATATATATATATATATATAACACAACAAGCTTTCCCATGTGCAACGACGTATAAAAAATGAAAGTTCACCTCTGTTTTTCGTTGGTTTAAGAAATCATTTCATTGGGGAGGGGGGTACAATGGTCTAACAGATGAGAAGCATGATGCCATAAGAAGCTGATACTATGAGAAGCAACCACATCTTGCTTCAAAAAAAAAAAAAAAAGACATCTTCAAGTTTGAAGTATATCAAAAAATTAGGTCATCCAAACACTCATAAATGATGCTTCTCCTCTCACTGTGCGTTGGTTGTGCTTATTTTGGCATCCACAGCTATGCTAAACAGGCACTAAATGAGAGATGTTTATAAGGTACCCCTCACATTATAAATAGGCATTTAAAAAAGTTTCATGCTCAATCAGATCTTATGAAGACTTAAACCTGAATTTTAGGGAAAAAAAACAAAAGTTTGTATTCAGGCTTAGGCCCAAACTTAAGCCTTCTGTCCCTATTATAGGCTCAGGCTTATTTAACCGAAATTTAGCCTAACCTGACCTATTTTCATCACTAAGCACTGCCTAAATTTCACATCGTTAGTCTTTTTTTCCGGTTCCAATTTTCTTTCTTTCTATGGGGCTTCACTTTTTCCTTTTTAAAGTACTCCATTCTTTCTTGATATAAGACATATTTATAAAATTGATCATAGTCCTAATAAATATAAGATTTTTTTTTATATATATTTGTCAGCTTTTTATAATTTTCCTCTATTAGTATTCCATCAACAATAATCAAAGAGGAACGAAAATAAGAGAATTAAGGAAGATAATTTGGGTGTTTGAGAAAATAAATGTCATATTAATTAGCTTACTTAAATAACTTTCTTAATGTAATTAAATAAAGAAAATAGATCTTATATTAAATGCAAGAGGGAGAAATATTTAAAAAGTTAAGGTGTATTCAATACCCTAAAATAGATTCCCCCTCCCCTCCCCCCCTTTTTTTTAAGTGCATACAATACTTTAGAGTGCTTTGTGGTAACCTGCATCATAAATATTTACATTTCTTATCACTATCATTCTATTTATAAGTTTAGTTTCTGAAAAAAAAAAAAGATTCTTATTACAATTTACTTTCAGAGTAATAAAACTTATAGATGATGAGAGTTTCCACTGGGGGAAAAAAATACTAGTGTGATATTTAGCTTGGGTTAAGGTATAAATTTACCTAAAAAGTTTTTCCTTTTTTTTTAAAGGAGTAATGTTACTTTGAAAGTTTTTTAAGTTCTATGTTGTCTAGAGAATATTAAAATGAACAGTGTGGCCCATTACCATTAAAAATTAATGGTTAACACTAATTTTTTAACATTTAAAATTATTATTTTTAATCATATGGAGTTTGAAGCTCCCAAAATGATATTGAATTTATGGTTCGTGATTGTTCTTTCTAGCACAAATGTCTTTTCTAGAATTCAAACTAAAGATCAAGAGGACTCTAATACGGCCTTACACTACTAGATCAAATCTATATTAGTCTAATATAGACTTTTAGATGTGGTTAAAAACATATTTTGAAAAATACTAAATATTTAAATATGTCTACTTTTTCACATGGCTTTGATGGGGGTATGAATGAAATGAAGGAAACGTCGTTGAAAAAACTCTCATTTCAAAATTTATTTGTCATAACATGCACATGAAATTTGCTTAAGGACTCAGACATAGCCTGGTTTTATGGCACGTTTGGTATGTATAATACATTTTTGATGGATATGGAAATGAAGAAGAATTTAACAGTAGGAAGTTTTTTCTGAGAACAATAGGAAATTTTAATCAATTTTTCAAGTATTTACTAGTTTTTATAGCATTCTTTAGGCGAACAGAGGTTTCTTTAATATATAACTTGAAGATACTTTGATAGGATATAATCATATAATCATTATCTTGCTTTATATCAGATTTTTAATATCCCGCTGCCTTTAATTTTCCCCTTTTTTTTTTTTAATACGCAGGCGCCACTAAAGCAATGAACAGAAGATGCCACTGCATGGACCCCCAATAGAAAACTTTTACGTTTTTCTAGAGATGGTGCGCAAGTTTGTTCGAAGAGAGTAAAAAGCCTACCTTAATTATGATGAGACCCCAAAATTTGTCTCATTCAGCTCCCCCCCGTCGAGGTAAAAAAAAGGCTCCCCCCCCCCCCCCCCCCCCCCCCAAAAAAAAAAAAAGTCTCATTCAGCCACAAAATTCCCGCAAAGCATGCCCTACTCCTGCTTTATCATGTGGTGGTAATTCCCCAAAAAGAAAAATTGACCGCAAAAGAATTAAATAAAAAGGAAAATTTTATTTTTTACATAAGGATCTAATTATGTGAGTCAATATTAATTTATGAATAATTGTAATTTAAATAAAATTCTAATTATATTGAAGGACGTCCCGGGTACAATTAATTGACAACCGAAAAGAAATAAGAAATGCTCCTTAAAAATTGGTGTAATATCCCAAATTTTGGATCCTAAAAATTGAGAATAAGCTTAAAGTAGGCGGACAACTAAACTCAGTGTGGAAAGAATTCCAAGAATGTCGAGAGATAGGAAGCTTCTCAGGGACTAAGTAACTCGGCTATACGGGTCAATTGACCTAATATATATAAGCCGTGGAATTAAAATGCTAATGAAAAATGGGCACAAAAGACATATACGATGTAAATGTGGTTGGAAAAGATGTCACCCAACTATATCCTGAGGTATAGGACAATTAGTTGAATAAAAATATGTTGGTATAAGTAAGTAAACGACATTTTCAGGGCAGTCGAGTAAACCCTGCGTTTTTGAGAAAACATCAAAATGTAGCATCATTGCGTGTTGCAATTCCGAGTAAAACCCAAGTAGAACTTCGGGCAAACACCGATAAAACAGCTTTATTGAAGTAATTTTAATAAAGTAGGCTAATGATGACATATTTTTGTGTTAGTCTAATAAAATCATAAACGTGTCCCATCATCATGACAAAGAAAAAAAGCTACTTTTGTGTTGGACCAGTAAAAGTATGACACGTGCCACTTCATAATTATAATTGCAAAAGTCAAAAAGCTTGTGGAACAAGCTATGTAAAAGAAGATATTTTGAGGTTATTTTAGTGAATTGCTATAAATGACACATGTGCGTGCAATTAATATGAAATGATTACTTAAAAGCTTCCTTAATAAGCATCAAATTCGTGCAAAGCAAAGGTGAGAGAGAAAAGTCAATAAAACTTGCAAAATAAACCAAGTTAGGAGGATATTTTATAAGGGCACTTTAGTCATTTGATTTAGGGGATTTTAAGTGCCTTCTTAACATATTTTAAGACGTTTGCACTCCCTTTTGCATGAATATTTTGACCAAGAGCTCAAAGGCCATAAAAATTAAAGTGTTAGTGCTGAAGGGCACAAAACACTTATCCGATGTTAATCAGTTGGTAAAAGTGCTATTTAGTTATGCCCTAAGGTATGAGACAATTAGGTGAGCAAAAATGTGCCAAAATAGATATGCACATAACATTTTTTGGAATGGTAAGGGTTCCTTACATTTTTCTAGGGATAAAAAAGGGAAAAGTATTCAAGAAGCTTGTTGAAGAAGCCAAAGAAAAATCTAGAATTACTTAAAGGAAAAGCAATGAAATAGGTCAAATCAAATCATCATGAAGAGAGAAAAGATTAAAAAAATAGAATTAACCTACACCACACATTTAAATAAGCTTTTGTGGACCAAATGGCTCCACATCTGCTTCCTAGAAGTCTCTAGATTTTCTTAGAGAAAAAGCAAAGGAATCATGTGATAACTTGAGGCACCCTTTGGACTAGAAGATAATAGCAAAAGTTGGATATTTCACCTACACTTTGGGCTTTATTTAAGGACCATCTCTACCCATTTTTCTGCTGCCCTAGGCATGTTCAAGGAGAAGGAGGAGGTGTGCAGCTGTTCGCCTCGCAAGTGTACGAGTTTCGCAAGTAATAAAGTGATTAGTAAAGTATCGTTCTCACGAGGATTTGTTTAACAAATTGGTCAAGCAAGAGGCATAGTGAATTCAATCAAGTTGAGCTAGAACAAAGTTTTGAGTTGGAATGAGAATTTTTAAGATTTTTTCTAAAACTAAAAATTTCTAAAGGAAAATGACTTTTGACTTCAAGGATATATGGAGCCTAGGATTCTTCTTCCCCTTTTGCATTTCATAAAACTTGGGTAACTTCCTCTCTAGTAGCATTTCAATACATACATGTGTGAGTCTAGGGTTCAAAAAACACTTGAAACGCTCTCTCAAGTCAAAATCAAGTTTATCTTCTCACTAAAATGCACAATCTCTTGCTACAATTAGTCAGAATCGATAATTAAGCAACAACCCTAATGTGACAATGCAAGGTTAGTAAATATATCTCTATTTTACCAACAAACCATCCATTTATCAAGTAAACTTCAAGACAAGCATGATTTCAATCAAGTTCTACACCTAGATTAGCTCTCTCGAGTCAAAACCTATGTGAATAAATCATCTAAATGGAGGCCAATCACTTAGAAGCATTAAGCCAAGGTTGAAATCAACACACATATATATTTATCTACTAAAAGAGAGGAATATTCAAGTATTAATCCATACAAAAGGGTAAAAGAACCCTAGAATTAAAGGTTTAGCTACTCATGTTCAAATACAAAGAGATTCTAAGTAAAGAAACTGAATACATGAAGAAACTAAGAAGAAAGGAGAGGAAAAGAGGAAGAACCAAGGTGAAATCCCCAAAATCTCTCTTAGGTTGAGCACCCAAGCCTCCAAGATTGTCCAAATCTCTCTCCCAAGCTCTTCCCTTGTGTGCCCACTTGTTTCCTTAGGTCAAGAGTGTGTTTTTTGGCCCTTCCCTTTAGGTTAAATAGGGTTTTTCTGTTTCTGAAGTGAAAAAACACGCAGCTGTACTTTCAGCAGTTTTTACGACTGGCTGCGGCCAGTGACACAGAGAACTACTTGCTGCGGCCAGTGACACAGAGAACTACTTGCTGCGGCCAGTTGTACACTTGCTGCAGCCAGTTGCACAGGTTCTTCTAATTTTGCACTGCTTCACATCCTTTCTTTCTTTCCTTGTTTCTTGATTCTTATGAAGCTTCAAAGCTTGTCTTCACCTTCCTACAAAAGAGGAAGGAATTATCAATTCTCAATTAATTCACAAACTCTATAGGATCAAACAAGGATTTCTTTGATATTTGCCTTATACTTTGATATGCATATTTTCCTCTATAACTTCATTTCTATGCACATTTTGAACCAAAAATAGATTAAAGGGGAGAGAAAATGTGCTGGATTGTTGTCAATTTCTAAGAGTTAACAGCAGTAAAGTCTTTAGCTCCGAAGGAAGAAGAAGGCATACAAGTTCAAAGATTCAAGGCAAGTGTTAAACTTTTGACTTAGTGGTTGTAACTTTGGGATTTTTGTTCAATAGTGTTAACATGATGATTAAGTGGGATTTTGATATTTTTTTATAGGTTCCAATGGGTTTAAAACGTGATTATGTATGGGAATAGGTCAAAGATAAGATATACGAACCAGAAAAACCCTAAGTCACAAGAACAAAGCAAATATGCCAATAATAGTGTTTTCTGGTTAGCAAAGGTTAATCGAAGGATTTAAAATAGTAAATGAAGTCCGTTTACTTTGAAATTTTACAGGATGAAATTACACATCATGAGCTTTGTTTTGATATAAGATTTTGTGACTTTTCAAATTTCCTACTGGGAGATATTTATTGTTAAAAACAACCCTAAAACCTAAACTCTTTCTCTGACCAGTGGCCTAGGTTTGAGGGTAAGTAAAGGAAATAAACCCAGATTACCTTGGAAGTTATTTTTATTGTAAATTAGACATAATAAGGGTTCCGTGGCTGCTAGAATTGCATCAATCAAATTTTTATTGAATTATCTATGAATTTTTGAAGTCAGGGTATTATTTCTGGAAATTCTGGATATAGGTGAAAATCATGGTATTGGAAGTGGAATCTATTTGAGTGATTAAAACCATGATATTTTTGGCTGTATATAGGGTTGCAACGTGTATAGGATACTTTTCAAGCATTGAGGAAAGCATTCACTGACTCCAAGGAAAATACTAGGTAGTAACTGTTAACTTGTATATTCTATGTTACTCTCGCATGTGTGTTTTATCATGATTAAGGATATGGGTAGGTAGTACCTATTGGACTGCGTATCCTTATGTCACTACTGAGGCCCAAGTATATGTAGGTTAGGTAGTACCTACTAGACTATATGTCCTTAGGTTGCTACTAAGGCCCAAAACATGTAGGGTAGGTAGTGCCTATTAACCTGTGTATCCTTAATTACGTCACTACGGAGGCCCAAGGCATATGAGGTAGGTAGAGCCTATTGGACTGTGTGTCATTAGGTTGCTACTAAGGTCTCTTGAGGTAGGTAGTTAGGGTTGGAAGCCTTGGCTACTGAGGCCTCTTAACGCTATTGGTTCCGGGAGTTTGTCCTAAACAGGTGGTCCTATGGGTTTGTGGTACATGCCATGTTTATTTTCCTAATTGTGATTTGCATAACATGTATTGCATATATAATGTATATAAGTTTAACAGTTACTCTGGGGTTCAATTTTGAATTCCAAACAGTTTCAAAAAATATAGGTATTAGTTGCTGAGCTGTTTAGGAACAAGGAGATAAGGGCATGGTGTGGAGGACTAAAGAAATAGAGGATGCCCTATCATGTTTTGTATAGCCATTTTTGGGATGACTATATGATTTATACTTACTGTTCAGTATTTATTTTGGGCGATTGTACCCTTAACCCTATGGAGACTACTTTATGTTTTTGTTTGTACCTTTACCAATATATTGTAGTTGTTCAAACCGATCACATGCTCTACTGTGCATACTCTGATGTATGTTTAAAGGGAATAGTTAATAAAGAAAATGTATTAAGTAAAAAGGATTTCTCTAACTCACCACCTAAAAGGGCGAGGCAAGCAAGGGTGTAACAATCTGTGTTATTTTAGTAGGGTGTTACAACCCCTTCTCCTCTGGAGGAGATCCTAGCTTTTGATCTACGGATGGTTGGGAATTGCATGATTGGGGTTTTGTTTTCTTGTTTAATGATATCGTTCTTTTCTTTTGTTGCTGGTTTTTGTGTTAGTTTTGGTTGTTTTCTGTGATCTTGGATTGCTTTGTTGGTGAACTATGTATATGGTCTTGGTTTGCTAAAGTAATGAAATTATACAGGATTTAAGCCCAAAAAACAAATCTCTATTTTAGTGGCCTAATGGAATTTTGCTCAAGTTTCTTTGGTTGGATGGATTTTGCAAGGAGTTTTGAAGAAATTTGAGGTAAAATTGAAAAGGGGAAATGGATATAGGAAGATGATGTTACTTAAGTCTCAAATTTAATTTGATACTCCTCTTATCCTGATTATATAAGCTAGTAAACTATGAATTGATATGTAATAATTCATCACCTAAGATGATGACACTTAATTTATCATCTTTCCATGAAATAATTTACTTCACTGTGAATTGATATGTAATCTTATTTTATATGTAGGTATCTCAGAGAGATTAAGTCATATTTATTATAATAAAGCAATTTATTTAACTTCCTTAACCTACACAAATTAATTAAGAAATTCTAATATAAGTATGTGTATTAGCTATGTTTAAAATCTCCATTGTAAATTAGACATTTATTTAAAATCGTTTGAATTTTAACAAAAATCCATTTAGACTTAACTGTATTCCTCCAATGGGTTTTGGAGGGTTTTGTAATGTTTATTTGTGCATTATGCTTTAAAAAGCTAGCTTCTCTCTCCACATAGAAATTTTTTCAATATTCTTCTGCTACTCATTAGTTAAGAAGGCCCCAAATAACTTTTAGGCTATGTTTGCGAGTTTCATTTTGGAGGGAAAGGGAAGGGAAGGGAGGGCTTTCGTAGTCCCTTCCTTTGTAAATAACAAAGGAAGGGACTACGAAAACCCTCCCTTCCCTTCCCTTTCCCTCCAAAATGAAACTCGCAAACAAAGCCTTAGGGAAAATCACACTTAGGTCCTAATTAAAAAAATAATATCAAAAAAGTCTTATAATTTATCGATGACAAATAAATGAGCAATTAATGACAAATGAAGGAACTACAATTGATAAGTTGTGTGACATTTTTATATTATTTTTTTAATTAGGATATTTTTATCATTTTCCCTAATATTTACTTGTTACATAATTAATGAATAATGATTTTGTGAGCAACATGCCTTTAAAAACCAACACTATTTGCCTCATCAGGATGGAAGCAGCAAAGAAAGACCAAAGAAGTAAAAGGGGTAACATAAAGGTGGCTTTTGTTATTACTCCATCGTATCCCTTACAATCAACCAGATATTGTTCTCTAAATTTACAAAACATTTCAGCTTTATCGCTTAAGTTTATAAATTATATTTTCTTTATTTTTATGTAAATAAATTATATTTTCAATTTCCTAATTTTATTATCATTAGTATGTTTTTTTGACTTTTTTCCCTCAGGCACTTGCTTGGCAGATTGACCAAAATAAGAAGGAAAAAAAAAATCTTTTGTTATTTGTTATAAGAAAAGATTATGCAGTATAATTTAATTATAACAAAGCGGAAAGTGTGGATCATCCATTGTGTTATTGTAAATTTTTAATTAGTGAATTAATTATTTGACTAATTATTATTTTCTATTTAAACTTATCTTATCTAAGATGGATACTTTATATATCAAATTGTTAATGTACAAAATATTAAATAATTAGTCATTTTAGTTTAATTAATTTACTAATTAATCTTGTTCCTAAAATTTATAATAAATTTTAGATATTTTAATTTTTTTAATTATTTATTATTTATTATTTATAATTAATTATATATTTAATTAAAGTATTTTAATTAATTTTTTATTAATCAAGTGAGACTGTCTCACGCCACTAGTAGCGTGAGACTGTCTCACGCCACCAGAAGTGTTAGAAACTCTCACTCCATTACCTGTGGCGTGGGCCCCTTCACGTGACTAGTGGCGTTGGCATTAGTTTGGAAAATAGTTTTCAAAGTGTATCATCCGGTATTTTTTTTTTCTTCTTATTTTGGTCAATCTGCCCACTTGCTCTCTTAGGGCCCGTTTGGTTCGAAGAAAATCAGAGAAAGGAAAAGGAAAATTAGCATTTTTCCATTGGCGGCGGCCGTTTGGTTCGCATTTTCCCTGGAAAATATTTTTCACCGCCACGCCATTCTCCTGCATTTAAGGGAAAATGGGTTCCCACAAAAAATGGTGGGAACCCATTTTCCAGCGGCTAGGAAAATGGGCTAAAGTCGATTTTGCCCTGATCACATGGCAGAGAGAGAAGAGGCTGACGTTGAGGAGAGGAAGAGAGAACAATGTGATGCCGGGAGAGGAGGAGAGAGAAGAGTGTAACGCCGAGGAAAGGAAGAGAGAGAACAATGTGATGCCGGGAGAGGAAGAGAGAGAAGAGCGTGACCCTAGGGAGAGGAGGTGAGAGAACAATGTGATGCCGGGAGAGGAGAGAAAAGAACTTGACAAGGAGAGCGATACGAAAATTCTCGACAACAAACAATTCTCGAGAATTGCTAAGCAATTCATTTGGGAATTGCCCTGGACAATTCTCGAGAATTGCTAGAAATTCTCGAGAATTGCCCATAGCAATTCTCATTTGGAATTGCCAATGGCAATTCTCATTTGAGAATTGCCATGGGCAATTTTCGAGAATTGCAAGCAATTTGCTAGGCAATTCTCAAATGAGAATTGCGATTGGGCAATTCTCTGCCATAGGCAATTCTCGAGAATTGTCAAGTCAGCGGTCGGTTGTTGGAGGGTCGTCGGGTGAGGGTATTTTTTTTTTAGTGGAATTTTCTCAAAAAAATATTCTATCTATAAGGGTAAAATGGTATTTTGCCTCATTTTCCTACCTTATTTTCTTCCAACCAAATAAAATTTTTCCTATCAACCCATTTTCTTTTCCAGTGCCAACCAAACGTATCAAGGCAAAATATTTTCCATTCTTTTCATTCCCATTCCTTTTCATTCCCAATTTTTCTTTAATCCAAACGGGGCCTTAATTAATTCAAAGCCGGGATTGAAGACAAGTGCCACATATCCATTATTGGTCCAACCTCATTAGCAAAAAAAAAAAAGCATCATGTTCCGAGTTCCGACCATTGGAGAACACAGCCGGCCCCACGCCACTTTAATAATGTTACCACATGATTTATGTGTTACGTCTCTCTCACCCGTCACTCCGTGTGATGTCATTGTGCCTTTCTTTTTTAATTTTAGATCACAAGAAAAATATTTAATCATTCAAAAATCCAGTAATAGCTACTCCCGTTTTAATTATAAGAATTAATTGATTTTTTTAAAAAGATTAAGGAAACTAATTAAATTACTTTAAAATATTTTTATTTTTATTTTTTTCTTCAAACTTATTAGTTTGACTAATAAACTAATATATAATTTAAAATATACTTAAAATATAAATATACTTAATTATAAGAGTTATTTTTATTATATAATTATTTTTCTAATTATATACTTATTAATTTAAGCTTATTATTAATATTTATATTTTATTTATTTATTTTTAAATTAAGTTGATAAATAAAAAAGTTATAGTGACCTGATAAAAAATCATGTAAAATTGTAATGACCTAATAAAAATAAAAATAACCACAGAAACCGATTAAAAACAAATGAAAGATATGGAGTTAAATTATACGTCGGTGTTGCCTTTTTCAATAGGGAATTATTGCATGATTTTGAAAAATTGAATTTAATAAGTTTAAAGCCAAAAACGGCGCCCTCCAAATATCTCAATTTTTTAGTGGATTATGTAAATAAACAGGGTCATTTCTTAAAAATAAAAAAAACGTAAAGGAAAATTTGTTAGGGCGTCTCAAGGAAAGAACATAAGCACTTAAAAAAATGTCTCATGATTAAAACAACATACAAATAAATAAAACAAACAAAAAATAAGTAAAACAACATAAAATCACAGTTTTATTACAAAAAATAATAATATATCAATATTGCTTAATTATAATGAGACTATATATGTAGCGATTACATTTCTTTTTCACTATCATTCTATTTATAAGTTTAGTTTGAGGGAAAAAGTTTGATTCTTATTACAAGTTCACTTTCATAATAATAAAACTTATGGATGATAAGGGTTTCCAATGGAAAGGGGGGAAAAAAATCCTAGTGTGGTATTTAATTTATGTTAAGATATAAATTTCTCCTGAAAGTTCTTTTACCGAGGAATAATATTACCTAAAAAATTGTTTTAGATTCTATGTTACTCCAAAAATGTTAAAATGAACATTGTTGTCCATTTCTATTAAAAAGCTAATAATCACTAATAATTTTTTAACATTTAAATTTATATTTTAACGGTATAGAGTTTAAAACTCCTATGATGATATTGAATTAAAAACACTTTTAAGATAATATTAATCTTAAAAAAATCTTCGGAAACAAAATAAATTTGTACCTTACCCATATTTTATTTAATTTTAGACTTTTTTTCTTGCTCGGATTAATTTGAGGCCTTAGGATGATGATCCCAAAAGAAAACTGGTGTGGTGGAAAGCAAGGACTATGGGACAAAGTGGCGCAAATCCCTATACAAAAATGACAATCTCAAGGAAGGAAGCAGGGTGGGATGGGGATCCATTGCGGGCATCCACTGTCTACTCTCTTCTTTTCCATTCATCGTATCTTTGTTCTGCTTTTGCATTTTTCTTCTCCCCTCCTCTCCTCCATAGACACGTGTTTCTCTCAAATACCTCTCATTTTCATAACAACCACAACAATAATTAGTTCCAATCATTCAAAGTGTGTTACTATTATGAATGAGCATCGCAGATTCGGGAGCGGCTTGCGTCCTCTTCACTTAAAATTCTCTTCAGTCCCCTTCTGTGCCGTTTTGGCACAAAATTGTGGAGGATGGTACTGTTTTTTTTTAAAGAAAAATATATATATTTTAGGGTACTAACGGGTATTAAAAAAAGATACTTTAAGATATTGACTGGTATTAAAAAAATACTTCATGATCTTGAAAATATTTCAGGGTACTGACTGGTACTAAAAAGATACTTTGAGAATACCAACTGATACAAAAAATATACTTCATGATTTTGGAAAATTACTTCATGATATTGAAAAATTATTTTAGGATCTTGAAAAAAATATTTCAACCTATTGACTAGTACTAAAAGGATACTAACTGATACTAAAAATATATTTCAGGGTACTGATTGGTCCTAAAAAGTACTTTGAGGATATTAACTGGTACCCAAAAAAAAAACTTCATGATATTACAAAATTATTTTAGGATCTTGAAAAAATATTTCAGGTTATTGACTGGTATTAAAATGATACTGACTAGTACTAAAAAAATACTTTATGACTTTGAAAAATCAGATTAAGATTATGAAAAAAATATTTCAGGCTACTGATTGGTACTAAAAATATATTTCAAGATATTTTTTTAAGATCCTAAAATAATTTTTTAAGGTCATGAAATATTTTTTTGGATTCCCGTCAGTATCCCAAAAGATTCTTTTTAGTACTAGTCAGTACCTTGAAATATTTTTCAAGATCTTCAAAAGAATTTTTAAGATCATTAAGTATATTTTCAGTACCGGTTGATATCTTAAAGTATCTTATTTTAGTACTCGTCAGAACCCTAAAATATTTTCTAAAAAAAAAAAAAAACATCTTCCTCTACAATTTTGTGCCAAAACGGCACAGTTTAGAAGAAGTGGACCGCAGAGAATTTTAAGCGCAGAGGATGGAAGTTGCTCCCCGCAGATTCAGGGGTTGTTCATATTGGACATATTGTATTTTTCAGGTATAGTGTTATTATAAGAGCGAATAAAAAGATAGAGATGATAATATTAATTCTTCCTAACTTAGACTTGTGACCAATTGGCATGTTTTTTTCCCACACAATTGTTTTGAAAGCTACATCATCGTCTAATTAGCAAAAAAAAGTCAAACAATATTTTTACACCTAAAAAAAAAGCTTGGTGTTGAACATTTTTTTGACCAAATTACATATATATTTTTACACTTTAAAAGTTATGTCATTGTCCAGTTTGCACCTTGAAAGCAAAAACTGTTAGTTCTCTATGTTTTTGATGTTTTGATGATAACAAATATAATGTAAATAAGTTAATAGATTCATGGTTAAATTATGTTTTATGTAGTTAACTTGAATCTATAATGTGTTTGGAAGTTTTGCATTGGTTGCCTTGAGCTAAAATGGTTTTGCCTTGGAGTTAATAAATTAAATCTATGCAAGCCTCGAGTTAAATCCGTGTATGCCTCTAGTTAAATGATGGAAATTATTTAAATAAATATTGTTAACTCCAGTCAATTATTTAATTGCCTCGAGTCATGTGTTTTAATCTTGAGATTTTGAAACTATTGATTTTGACTCTTGAATATCAAGTTGATGACTCAAGTCATTGACTCTAGGCAAACACTTATTGACTCTAGTTAATCTCTCATTTGGTCTATTTCTTAGAGAGCATCAGCTTTGACTTTTGGCATATCAAGTTAATGACTCAAGTCATTAACTTCTTATATCAAGTTAAGCTTTCAATTGTCTATTCTTTAGAGAGTATTGGCTTTGACTTTTGGCATATCAAGTTAATGACTCAAGTCATTAACTTCTTATATCAAGTTAAGCTTTCAATTGTCTATTCTTTGGAAAGCATCGACTTTGACTCTTAATATCAAGTAGTCATTAACTTAAGGCAAATACTTATTGACTCAAGTTAAGCTTTCAATTGGTCTATTTCTTTAGAAAGCATCGGGTTTAACTTTTACATATCTAGTTGATGACTCTAGTCATTAACTCAAGTTGATAATTCTCTAACTTCAAGTCAAGAATCAAACTTGTCTAAGAATTGCTTTTAACTTTTGCATAACAAGTGAATGCCTCAAGTCATTGACTCAAGGCAATTAATTTTCAACTTCAAGATTAAAGTTTTTATCTTGTGCATTTCAAAGAGAAAGTTATTAACTCTTGCATATCAAGTTGATGACTTTAGTCATCAACTCAAGGCAATTAATTTTATACCTCAAGTTAAGAGTCCAACTTGCATCTTTTCAAAGTCATCGACTTTGACTCTTAAATATCAAGTTAATGACTCTAGTCATTAACTCAAAACATGATTTTCACACTTCAAGTTAAAAGATTAAATTTGTGCATTTCGAATGGAATTGCTTTTGACTTTTACCTATCAAGTTATTGCCTCTAGTCACCAACTCAAGGCAATTATTTTTACCTCTAGTCAAGTTGTAATTTCCTTTAACTTGCATTTTTAACTTGTGTAAAATGAATTTAATTTGCCTCTAGTCAAAGTTTCAAGTAAACTTCTTCTAGACTTTAGTTCTCTTATAAAATTAATTTGCCTCGAGTCATTTATTCTCTTGCCTCAAGTCATTACCTCCAGGCATCAACTCTTTAACTAAGAGTCAATCTTATCTGTTTTCAAAATCACCGTTTCCGGAAAATCAAAATCAATTGATTATGATTTTGTTTCTTCAAATCATTACTCATTACTATTCTTAATTGCATTTAATCAATTTGTTAATGAGTTATAGATTATTAGAATGAGGATCAACACAGGATGTTGACTAAAGCAATTCGGCATTTATTAAACTTACCTATTCGAGAAACTCAACAACAGACATATCTTGGCAACATACTGGGCAAGATTATTTCATTTCCTTTGCTGGGTCTCAACAGTCATAATCACAATTACAGGAATAATGACGACAATTATTCCGACCCTTCTACTTCATATCTAACGGTCATTTTAAAGAGCCTCAACGGATATTTCTTCAATCTTCAACTACTATAAATACTCAAAGGATTGAATTCATCAACAAGAACCAACGCATACACAGACAAGGCATTCAAAGCGATCAATTTCTATTCTGTTTATATCTTCGGATACTATTGAGCTTCAATGTTTATTATTCATCTACTCTGTGAGAGAGTTTTATTATTTGTTTTACATTCGTTCAAATCTCAAGGTAGTGGTATCTTGAGTGTGAGTGTATGATTACAACTTGTAAGGATGAGTGAGTCCTAGAGAGAAAGGATCATCCTGAGTTACAGAGAGTGTAATTATATTTGTGAGATAGTGAAAATCCCAAAGTGTCTAGGTACTAGACGTAGGTCAAGAGTTGGACCGAATTAGTATAATTCCTCTGTGTCATTTCTCTTTACTTTTCTTACTGTCTTCATCGTTTGTCTATCATACATCGATTTTTTTTTTGAAATCACCTATTCACCCTCCTTTAGGTGATATTCCACCTTCAAAAGCATCGTTCAGTCAGTTAAAAAAGCCAATGTTATCACAATGCTATCACCAATGTGTGAGGGGTGGGGGGGCGGGTCGAACCCCATTCTTTACACTTCAATGAATAAATTTTTTTCTAAAAAACAAACCCACTCTCAAAAAAAAAAAAAGGAAAAAAAAGAACCCCACCCTCTCGGCGGCTGCCCTCTAGCGGGGGGGATTTTTATTTTTTTTAAATTTATTTAAAACTAAGGGCAAAAAGGGTAATTTCACCCTAATTTGCATATCCCTCATAGGTCCTTAGTACCTTTCAATCTTTTTACAAATTCGGAAGACTTCTAGAAGTTTTACAAATTTAAATAGTATTTAAATGAAATTTTCCCTTAATAATACACCCTCTTTTTTGGGGGGGAGGGGTGTGGGGGTAAATGGCAAGTCTACCTACCTTTAAATATACATCTTTTTTTTTTGGACATCAAAATATACTTTTTTAATTTCCACTTGCTCTTAATTAATGAAAAGCATTACAAGTAAAACAATAATGAATTAAAAGCATGGGATTTGTTCCAAAATTTAAAAGCATGGGATAGAAAACACGTGTCACACATATGTTGATCAAAGCTATACCACTTTGTCAACGTGACCACATGATTCATGAGTTGCGTCTCTCTCCCACGTCACTCCAGCCATGTCATTGTGTTCATTTTTTTTTTAATTTTTTTAAATCAATCATGGAGTACTCCCAAAATTCCACGTAAGAGCATTTTTTGGGGAAGCAATAATGTTTTTTTGTCATGAATGTACAACATAATTAAGTTTTGAAAAGTGTAAAAATAAATAAAACCTTTTAAAAATAGAGTAATTTTAGCAATTTTGTTAGATTAGTTCAAATGTCTGTCTCTTTTTTATATGAGACCCACTTATTCTCCCTATAGCTTTTTAGCAAATGTTTGGGTCAATTTAACGGTATCGTTAAAATGATACATTTTTTTAAAAGATTGTATATATTTTTGTACTCTTCAAAACTTAATTGTGCCAAACGCTCATGATGAAAATTTTTGTTATTAAAATTGCACCTTAACCCTCCCTTTTTATGTTCCAATTTTATTCCTCCAAATGCAGCCTAAAGGCTTCACTTTTTCTTTTTAAAGTAGCGTTAATCTTTGTCCTTAAGTTCACGCTTATTTTGATTTTGATTTCTCAAGTTTTATTTTGTGCAAGACATTAGTCCCTATAATTCAATTAAAACTAGGATCATTTTACCTCTTGAGGAAACCAAAATCCATTTTTTGAAATTTAAGGAATCACAACCAAATTGAGAACAAATTTGAGAGACTAAAGATTCTATTCCCCGTAAAGTTTTACTTAAATAATATAGTTTGTTAGTAGTTAGATGACAACAATGTCGTACACAATTTGAGGCTGGTAAAATATCTGGTTTTACAAAAAATACAGGAGGGATAGATATAAAACAAAAGGACAGAAAAATAAACTGAAAATGGAAAATGACAAATTTGGGTGTCAAATTTATAAAATGCCAAATCACTCCACATGGACATATCCAGAATTTTGAAATATTGGGGAAAAGAACAGTCCTCGGCTTTTTTTTTTTTTTTTTTTTTAAAACCCCTCAAAAACTCTAGCTAGTGCCCACTACCAGCAACTGGTATTTAGCTATATACAAATGACAATATTTCAGTGAATCTCACTGTCAGATTCATGATATTTACAACACTTCCTTAACTATTTACTACTTTTTATGGGCGAAATAGTTTTTTTTTCTATGTTTGATTAGTTATTTAATACATTTCAAGTGTGAAACTTCCTTAAATATCTTGAAACAACCCTTTGTAAAATTTGTTGAAATGTGTTGTTATTTGCTAATCAAGTGTATAGCAAATAGCAAATGTGCAATAAATATCAATTTTACACTTAATCATTTACTACACTTCATTCCCTATTTTCTATACTTGATAAACAAATAATTACACTTCCTTAATGTAGGAGTCAACTTTGCAGTCGCAAAACAAGGCATTGTCGAATTCGAAGCCCTAGTCATCGGCTGATGTGGCTTTTTTAAAAAAAATAAAGGAGCAATATTGCAAAAGCACAAAGATTTAAAATGTCATTTCGGTACAATGGATTGATTTGAGACGCAATTGGATTTTGATATTTTCACAGTATTTTTCAGGAATTTCCCTAGATAAATTATAACAATATTTTGATAAAAAGGGTTAATACCAATTTTGATCCTTATAGTTTATCTTAATTTTGTTTTTGGTCCTTGAGGTTTGAAAATCATGTTTTTAATTCCTCAAGTTTACTCAATCAGGTCATTTTTTTAAAAAATAATAATATTTTTTTTCTTAAAAAAAGATAAAATTTGAATATTTTAAGATGAGTCATCAATCAATTAGGATTAAAATAATATGAGTTATTACTTCTCCAACTTTGAATAAGAATTTGTGACTAGGCAAGAGAAATTAATTTTCACCTAACCCTTTACCTCTACTTTATCAATTCTTTCGAAAGAGCGAGGGAGAGGAGAGGAATGGTTAAGTGGAGAAAAGGTGTTAGATGGAAATTAATTTTCCTTGTCCTGTTAGCAAATTGTTATTTCAAGTTGTTTTTTAATCATCCACTTCATCCTCTCCATGTCACTATTTTAGTTAAAAAATTCAAACAAATGTTCAAATAATGAACAATATGTATTTGTGCCCCTCTTTTGAAAGTTTATAGTTACTTTTATATCTAAAAAAACATTTATATCAAGCACACTTTGTGAAAAATCTCATGTGTATTTATGTACCTTAACCCTTAAAAAATTCAAACAAATGGTTAACTCACGGTTAATGTGTATTTTTGCATATATTTTAGAAGTTCACAGTTATTGTTGTCCCTTATAAAAATATTTGATACTGCGTGCACTTTTGAAAAAATTTTATGTGTATTTTTGTACTTTAACCCTATTAAGTATATATATCTTTCTATACATGTGTGCCTATTGGTTTTACGTTTTTAAAAATGCTTTTACAATAAAGTGAGTAATAAGAGGAGTTTTATTTCGACTTACAAAAAAATGTTTAAAATATATTTTTTTCCCAAACAACCATATATCCAATCATATTCTAGCCGCTGAATTGTATTATCTTTGATCTTAAATATAAGATATAGTTTGTAGTACAAATTGCAAAAAACTATATTCTATATATGTAAGACAGAAGTAATCATTTTTTTTTTGATGGCGGAGATTCGAAGCTTGAAAAGTATGTGCTCTAATTCTTAATAAAATTATCATGAACAATAAACACACACACACACATATATATATATATATACACACACACTACTAAACGGTTGTTCGAGAGGGAAGGAAAAGGGTGTATCCAGTAATAGCAAGAGTTGGGGAGAGAGAAAAGTAAAGGTGATAGCAGAAAATTGCAGGAATGCAGAAAAGGCGACGTGAATCTCTCAAATTTGTGAGCCTATTATTAGGCCTAATTACCCTAACTCAGTCTGCAACTGTATCCATACCAGTAGGAGTGATTCTGGATTCGAATTCATCACTTGTCAACACCTCTCTCAACATCGCACTTCAAGATTTCTATGACACACATCATTCATATGCAACCAGGCTCCAACTTCTTTTCAACATATATGAAACCGATCTCGATGCAGCTTCTGCAGGTATGACTTCAACTACTACTACTACTCCTCCTATATGTACATTGATGATGATGTTTTTTGTTTGTTTTCTTCTTCTAGAGTTTGTTGAATTGTTAGAAGTTTGAGCTTTGTTATTCTTTTTAGCGCCAACCAAATCTCCTCGCCATCTACTTAATTGCTTCCCAGTCGCAAACTCCAGCCCTCCTCCTTCTGTCGTTACCAGTATAATTACAGATCTGAGTTCAGATTGACCACTACTTCATGGGCTGAGATGCTTCCACGGCAGCTTGACGAGGAGACTCCGGCGTTAGAAAATAAGCAATGTGGAATGCACACTATATGTCCAATAATTACATGCTTTTTATGTGCTCATACCAATAGAGGTATGAGCATATTTTTTTTTAATTTTTTTTAAATTTTTATATAATGTATTTATTTATATTTAAATTATATGTTGCTTTTGGAAATTTTTTTTAACTAAATATCTCAAATTAATTAACTTTCAGACCTACATTCAGAAATATCTGTCTGTAATTGGAAGTTAATTTATTTGAGATACTAGGTACAAAAAAAATTTTAGAAAGCAGCATATAATTTAAATATAAATAAATACAATATATAAAAAAATTAAAAAAACTATGCTCATACCTCTAATAGAGGTATGAGCACATAAGAAGCATATAATTATTGGGCATGTAACGTGCACCCTATAATATAATATTTTATAAATATTAGATATTGATAAATTAGATATTTATAAAATATAAAATTAAAAAAAAACCACCGTCTGCCATCGTTCACACTAGAGCTGGCAATTAGGGCCAGCCCGTAGGGCCCGGAAGTTACTATTACAAATTTTAATTATTTTTCCTTCTTTTTTTCAAAGAAATATAACTAGTAAATTACAACAATTGAAGTTTTAATTTATCAAATAAATGTTACCATCATATGTAAATCTATGCATTAAAAAAAAAGTCCTTCAGGGCCGGCCTGATTAAGCTCGGCCCTTAAAGGGCCAGGGCCAACCCGATGGACTCGGCCTGATTTCCCGGCTCTAGTTCACACCCATCTGAGCATAAAATATAATATTTTTTGTCATAAATTGTGGAAATCTCCTTCTGGTTTTCTCTCTCTTTCACGTTTGGATCAGCGAAGGAGCCAAAGCTGAAGGCTTTGTAGAATCTAATTCCAAATTCAAATAAGATGGAGAGGCAACGATAGGCTTTAACGATAAAGCATGAGGCAATGGCAGTGTAGTGGAGGAGAGTGCGGAGAAGGAGAAGCGACAGTAGAGACGAGACAGAGGCGAACGAGAGGGAAGTGCGATGGGTAGTGTTAGAATATTAGAAAAATAGTATGGGCAATCTCGTCCTGTTATGTCATATTATTTATCACCCCTCCAAAAAAACACACCCCATTTTGGAGATTCAGTTCCTTGCCTATCCAAAGATAGCTATCCAGGTTGCTTAGACTGTTCAGATTAAATCTATTTTTTTCTTTTATTTTTTGAAAAATTATTTTAATAATTAGATAATCTAAAATAAAAATAATCTCTTAATTAATATTTTTTTTTAAAAATATTTATTTCATATAAAAATAAAAAAATAAAAAAATTAAATTAAAATCGTTCAGATCTAATTTAAACAGCCTAAAAAGGCTGGACGCCTCTTGCCTATCCTTTGATAGGCAAGGAAAAGTGGTGCCACTTTTGGAAGGTTGGAAGAGGAGGGGAATCTTTATATCTAATAGTCATTTTATTTTATTTTTCTTATCTTTATTGTTGATGGATATTTTTGAACTTTCAAAAAATATATAATGTTAAACACATTTTTGTAAAAGTTAATAAATATTTCTATACCTTAGGCTATGGCTAGCTGTTCTTTTTGTTAAGAGTAAATACCTTATTTGGTCCCTAAAAAAAAACACGGACTCCATTTTGGTTCCTTAAACAACGAAACCTCTTTTTAGTTTCTGAAAAGGATGAATTAAAAAAAAAAAAGATCCCATTTTGGTTCCTCGAAAATTTCCAAAAACCCATTTTTAGTCCATAAAAATGTCTCATTTTAGTCCCTGGAGACAAAAAAAGGGTCTGTTTTTTTTTTTTTTTCCAGTAACCCAAATAGGGTATTTATTCTTTTGTTAACTTAAAAATTTAGAGGCATTCTTTATCAAACTATAGGACAAAGGATTATTTGTATTTGGGTTAAAATTTCAAACACCGATATATATATATATATATATATATTAATTTCTTACAAGTTTTAAAATTTAATACAAATGCATATCATTTTAATTTTATTTTTTAAACTAGATAATCTTGTAATTAAGCAGCTTGGCAGCTAATATATGAGGAAAATGTGAGTGCAATCCTGGGACCTCAAAACTCAGAGCAAGCAAGGTATGTTGTAGAACACGGTGACGCTAACGTTGCTCAGGTACCTGTGATTTGGTTTTCTCCATCTGGTCCTTCTCTTATGCCACCTCGTACCCGATTCTTCATCCACTCCAACTCCACCAGAAGCCATTGCTCTCAGTTCGAGGCCATAGCTGCCATTATCAAAGCTTATAATTGGCAGTCTGTGATCCCCATCTATGAAGACCCTGAATTCGGCTATGACCTAATTCCATGTCTCTCTTATGCCTTGCAAGACATGGACACTCGAATGCCTTACATAAGTGCCATTAGTCAAAATTTCACGGATGATGAAATCACCAAGGAGCTTAACAAGATCAAAGACAAGCGAACACGTGTGTTTGTTGCCCATATGACTGTGGAGCTTTGGTCAAGACTCGTGAAACCTGCAAAAAATGCAGGGATGATGGATAAAGGATACGCTTGGATACTTACACAAGGCCTTTCTTCTGTTCTAGATCCTGAAGCCTTAAATGTAACAGCCAAAGGCTACATGGATTGTGCTTTGGGTGTGAAGCCATCATTGAATGATTCCAACATGAATGATCGCATTTTATTATCGACAGAATTAATGTCTAGGTGCGGTAAAACTCTGTCTCTATATGGCCTCTGGGCTTATGACACCATCACAGCATTGGCCAATGCGGTCGAGAATGCTGGCTTGGTCGATTATGACGTTGCAAAGCGAAATATAGGAATGCGCGCAAAACTTCGAAGAGCAGTTCTGGAAACTAATTTCTCAGGTCTGTCAGGGAATTTCAATTTGACGCAGGGAGAATTAGAACCATCAGAGTTTTTAGTATACAATGTGAAAAATCAAACAGAAAGGATCATTGGACATTGGAGACCCGGAACAGGACTTGATTTAAATGACAGTGTAGTAGTTGAATGGCCGGGTAACGCAGAGGAGAGACCACCAAAGCTGAAAATTGGGGTCCCAACAAAGGCGAATTTTATTGAATTTGTTAATGTTAGTGGAGAAGGGCAGAATATATCAGCTACTGGATTTGCTGTTGAAGTGTTTAAAAAAGTGGTTGAGGTTTTGCCATTTCCTTTACCTTATGAGTTTGTGCCCGTGGACAACACTAATGGATCTCGTGGTCTTCTCTGCAATATCACAGACAAGGCAAGTTTTCATTCATTTATGTTGCTTTCAATTGTTTTACTTCTATAAGCTTTTCTGGTATAGTTTCCTTGGTGATTAAATATTCCCCTGAAGCTTTGATACACTCAACAACATCCTAGGATATGCTCACGGACGGAACTAGAAATTAACATTTAAGGAGGGGGGGGGGGGGGTCCAAAGTTACAGCAAAGAAATTTAAGGGGGGTGAAGTTAGAAATTTTTTCAATAAATTAATATAATCTTCATGTATAGTCCATGTATATTACAAATGAAGCAAAAATTTTACACTTAAATAACTTATATCGTTAGTGAGTGTGCTGGCCACAAATAAGCGCACATGCATTTAAATATATGTAGGGATTAATTTCCAACACTTCATCCGTGAATGAAAATATTGCAGAATGTTGATGTTGATATTATCGTTGGAGACATTACAATTGTAGAGAATCGTACAGAATGTGTTGCTTTCACAATGCCGTATTTAGATTCAAGCGTGTCAATGGTGGTAAAGGTCAGGTCCGACTCCAAAAATGGGTGGATCCTCCTCAAACCTTTTGATTGGAAACTTTGGTTAATCCTTGGTGTGATATTTTTGGTTGCAACTGTCATTGTAATTATATTGGAAGGAAAAGAAAAGGATGATACTGATAAGAGCGATACTGATGAAAGCAATACTGATAAAAGCAAATTCAAACACTTTGTCCGCAATCCCTTCCTTGTTTACATGAGCGGTGAGTGCCCTTTTGTTGCACACGATTGATTTTATATATGTGTGTGTAACTTTTCAGATCTTTTTATGTTGCTATTTATCAATGATTATGTAAAATTTATGAAGTAATTAACTTTTTTTCCTGACAGAGCTCTTGGTATCGAATTATATGGTGAAGAGATGACTTGGGGGATAAGAGTTTACTTAGTTTATGTGAATAGTAACTGGGAGATGTTTTGATGATTTGCAGATGTTGAGTCTTTGAGAAGTGGCAAGTCTAAGTGGGTGGTAATAGTGGTCATGTTTGTGTTGACCATAGCAATGCAAGTTTACACAGCAAATTTAACAGCAAATTTATCAGAGAGGATAACAACAAAACCTTCTTCATCGAAGAACTTGGTAGAGATTAAAAGGAACAAAAAGCCAGTGGGATATCAAAGCAATTCCTGGGTGAGAGAGCTTCTTATCCACCACATTGGATTGAAGGAAGTTCAGTTAAAGCCTTTAGAAAATCATACAGAGTACAAAAAAGCATTATCAAATGAAGACAAAAATGAAAAGGTTGATGCTATTTTTGATGAAACTCCTTATCTGATGCTCTTGCTTTCCAGTTGTTCTTCTTGTAAAATGACAGGACCAATCTATAAAGCTGGTGGATTTGCCTTTGTGAGTATTGTTCTTCTCTCTCCCCAATATAAACATTATATTCCTTATGGTCTTTATAAACTTAACTATGATGATGTACGATGTTGTACGTATTTTCAGGCATTCCCAAAGAATTCTACGTTGGTCTCAAATTTTTCAGCTGCAATATTAGAAGTGACTCAAAATGTGACGATGTTTCGTAACATGAAGGAGAACATACATTTACCCACCACCGTTGACAAATCCGAATACAAAAGTGGTGTTGAGGTGAGAGGTTTGGCGAACAGTGACTTTGGAGGCCTTTTCCCAATAGTATACTCTGTTTTAGCTCTCTTCTTCACCATTTCAATTCTTAAAATTCCATCTGTCGCTTTGCTGCTGAAAAAAGTTCCACCTTTCGCTTTCCTGCTGCAAAAAGTTTCATCTATACCGGTTTGGTTACATAACAAATTTGTTTCTTTTTTAAGTCCCTCCGGCGGAGTTATAATCATTAAAAGCTAATTAAACATATGTAAAATTAGTATGTTGTGTATGTGTGGCTTGCTGTTAATATTCCGAGTGATAAGAATAAGGTGATGAAAACCTACAAGTTTTAGACCTTTTGATTGTAATTGGGGAAAAATTCCTGCCTATCCTATCTGTTATTTTATGAATAGCTCTTCAACCTCTCTCATTTCTCTCTTCTACTCAGTAGCTTGTTATTATTATTATTATTATTTTTTTACATTGCAATTTAGAATTTTTGGAGCAACAATTTCAGCTGTTAACCCACAAAAAGACAATACTATAATTTCATGTTTTATTGGAGGGAATGTGATTTACTCTTTATTAGAAGACTATAGTCATCTTACTTAATCCACTTATTCCCTCTTCTCCTTAATTATTATTGAAAAAGTATTATTAGGGAAGCAGCATCAATTGGGATAAATTAGAGAAAAAAATTAACAAATACTCTTGGGCCCATGCATGAACAACATTAATCCCTCAAGCTATGATGACTTCTCTTCGATATCAAAAAGAAGGCAAGAATTCATTCATTCTGTTGCTTACATGATGATTCTGACCATGTTGACAAGGATTCACACATGGTAGTTAATTGCCCTTCACAGGATGCTTATTGCTTAGTAATATTTATATATAATAGAATGTTCTTATATGTGCATGATTTTTTGGTGGGAGTCTATGCTTACTTTCATCTATAGCGGTTTGGTTACATAACAAATTTGTTTCTTTTTTAAGTCCCTCCGGCGGCGTTATAATCATTAAAAGCTAATTAAACATATGTCAAATTAGTGTGTTGTGTATGTGTGGCTTGCTGTAAATAATAGTCCAAGTGATAAGAATAAGGTGATGAAAAGCTACAAGTTTAAGACCTTTGGATTGCAATTGGGGAAAAATCCCTGCCTATCCTATATGTTATTTTGTGATGAATAGCTTTTACACTTCTCTCATTTCTCTCTTCTATTCAGTAGCTTGTTATTTTTTTACATTGCAATTTAGACAAAGGTGGGAGTTAAAATACACGCTTACTTTCCATAGAATTTCCCAACAACAACAACAACAACTATATAATTTAATGGTACCCCATTTGAAACTTCATGATTCAGATAAAAAAATAATAATAATGCTTTGTGCACCTAATTAGCTTTTGATCAAAGTGGTATATCTAAAATATATAGCACATCTTCAAGGAAGATTTCCACAAGAATTAAATTAACACTATACACCTCTAGAAACTTGTCCTATCATCCTTATTTGAAATTCGGAGACTTTTAATATTTTTTAAGGGGAGAGAATGTGATGACCCAAATAGAGAGGGAAAAAAAGTTAAATTATAAAAAATAATAAAATAGAGTAATATTTTAAAGACATTATGATATATATCCCGATAGGATTTTTCTAGTATTCCAACAAACTCTTTTAATAATAATAACTTATTTTTTTTATTGAAGATATTTTTTAATTGATTACTTATTTAGTCATAGAATCCATAAAATATTTTGAAATTAAATATTTAAAATAATTTAATACACACGAGAAGATATTTAGTAAATATTAATAATAATGAATCTCATTTAGTAAATATTAAAGAATCTTATTATACATCATAAATTATCTTATAGAATTTTTTAGGAGACCCATTTACAATTTCAAATTTAAGTTTCTAGAAAGCCCTAGATTTTTATAGCCTCATCCTCCGTTCCATTATCCAAATTGCCGCCAATCTCAATAACCTCCTTCCATCCAATGATTTACTACCACCACACTACCACAACAACATCTTCTCTTCTCCAAATTCAAGAACAAGTACTTTAATTTGCTCCACATCTAAGTATATATATAATGAGGGATCGCCTCTTGCCAATTACATTGGTGTTGGGAAGGTATTCTTCATCCATCCTTAATTAATATATAATTCTAGTTGGGAATCATGGGAATCTATACGTTCTTATAATTAGAAATTAAGAGGGATATTACTAAATACTATAAGATGTCGTTAAATTAGCTAATGACATAAATTTAACTATAGGAACGATCTTATGCTTAAATAAACTATAAGTGATACTCGTGAGGACTCCTTAGCTGGTGTTCAATCCTAGTATGACAAAAGTGGAACTTTTCAATCGTTCATACCAGTGAGAGCATGCATGAATTGCAAGGTGTCACCATTTGTTTCACCTTTACTATATGTTTTTTCAGCCTTAAATATATTTTCCTTGTTTTTATTTTAGTTCCTTGGGCAGCAAATCCAAATCCTTTATTACTCCTTAATACTTTTAAATACATCTTTTGTATTCATTTTGTTTTATAATTTTATGTTTTGTTTTATAATTTTATGTTTTCTTGGATATAATTATCTGTTGGGATTCGTACACGCAGCGAATTTAAAATTTTTAGAATCTCATCCTGAGGATCACTCAAACGTGTTTAAATCAAGGTTAAGGAACCCGAATCATTACCTTTGGCGAACTCGTACGCGTCTCGTTCTCTTTAACTGGTGGGCTACCTTCTCGATCAACAGAAGCCGACTCTCCGAATCGTCTTCCTCTACCGATATCCACACGAACAATCCCGAACACGACTGCGGCAGCGTGCCAGCGCCTTTTTGAGTTATGCGTCTCTCTTATTCGCCATTAATTTTAAATTCGAATTTTGAATCTGAATAATATATTAATTAAATCTATCTAATAGATCTAATCTAGTATATTAAAAGTTAGATCTGAAATCCGAATCTTGAATTTAGATTAAATCTAAATTAAAAGCCTTCTGATTTAATTTATCTCTATAAATTAAATCCGAGAAATGATATCTATCTATTTAATTAAATCTGAGATACTATATCTTAATTCATATTAAATAGATATATGATATCTTTATTCGAAAATTAAATGAGATACAATATCTCTATTTGTTTTAGATATTTAATTTATCAAATAAATTAAATACAAAACAAATATTATATAATAATATTATAATCTCTATTAAATAATATTATTATATTATTTTCGAATATAATACACACACACATATATATTCACCTCAGATTAAATTCAATATTGATTAAATCTTAGATTAATCTAAGATTTAATGAATCTGGACATTTGCTCGTGTTGGGTTATTCTTATGTGCGACCCTTGATAAATAAAACTTTAGACTTCGCAAGTATACGGGCCGTATCAAGTAATAGAGTGATGAGAAAAGTATCTTTCCCACGAGGACTCAATCTAACTAGCGTTTAGATATTAAATCTCCTTGTTTCGTTTAAGTTGAGCACGATAGAATTGTTTTCAAAGAGAAAAAGAATAAGAACTAATAGTAGCAAAAGACTTTTCACAAAAGAGCAAATGCCAATATAAAAAAGTACAACCTAGAGTCACTAATCCCTTGTTTGGTATTTTTAGATTTTATCCCCACTAAATTAATTTCGACTTAACCTAAACAGCTAATCTAGAGTATTAGTGTCTATAAATGCCTTCCGGTCCATTTATCTACCTATCTTAATCAATTATGTGATGCCTCACAAAACTACATAAGATGCTTTTTAAATCGGGCTCACTCTAATTTGATTATGCGGAGCTTCTAGGTATATTCATATCCTAGACGCAAATTAGATTAAAACCTAACTTCACGTTAAATTTAGACCTAATTCCACATTATTTATTCCCAAGGTCAATTTAGGATTCCCTCTTCCAAGTTCAACCCTAAATCCCCAAAACATGCTCAATGGTGGCCACTCACTAAGCAATAGCAATAAACACAGGATTAAATAAACTGAATAAAATTAAGCAAAACTAAAAAAGTGGGAATAATCTCTAAAACCCAAACAAGTTCATAGGTTCTCTAGGTTGAAAAGAAAAATTAGCCACACATGGCTATGAAAAAACCCATTACAAAAATAAAAAAATTCAGATTCAAGCATAACGAGAAGAAGAAGAAGAAAAAGAGATCCCAGAATAACTCTACTTCTTGACTTGATATCACGTCCAGCAAAATCTCACGCTCCTCCTTTTTCTTCACTGTGCCGTCCGTGTTCTCTGATGCATGCCCCCTTCTCTCCTCCAATGCCGCCTCCTTTTGTAGCTTTTAGGTCTGCTTTTTCCATTCAATGTGTGGGCCCCCTTCAATGCAATAGAATCAATCTTCTTCAATGCCAAAACGTTGCCAGAATAACTCATATCCAATCAAGTGTGATCACTCCGTGGCAATTGCAATTTGTGTGGGGTCCAATTCCATTCAATCCAATGCACTTTTTAGTCAAACTTTACAAACCCCATCTCACATTCTCCACCACGTTGCTGCTTCATTCTCCTTTTTGTGTGGTCCCCTCGTCATCATCAGCTTGTGTCCCACGTTTTCAATCTTTATTTATCCAAATATTAGGAAACAAGACCTTATTCTGACCAATGAAAAAGAAAAGGAAATTATATGGTAATCATAATAAGAATAAAACTGAACTTATTCAAAATATCTCATTACTATTATTTATTTCCTAAACTCAAAAACTTGTATTTTAAATTGAAATTCCCTAAATAATGCATCTAAATTGATATCTCTCAAAATCTCAATAAAATCTCTTTAATTTAGTATTGATGACTTCCTAAATATATCAAAATATATCTCAAATCAATTAAAAAATAGGAAGTCATCAACCCTGCAGGCCCATATGAGATTGGTAGTGGGCCAATACTGTACCAGTTCACAAGTCGTAAGCGGCCTCTAACAAAACATTGCGACTACCCAATTCACATGGGGATCGATGACACGATACAACCTATCGTACAACCATGTCACATCCCTTTCGTCACGCGATAATTTGGTCAAGGATGAGGCATGGATAATGTCAACTTCCTGTTCTTGACCATTACTTTCTCGATTCTCGAGTAGTCTAATAAGTGAAATGGAAACTCCTTTCTATCACAGTATGGCCATACATTTCTTAGACTCATTCATCGAGGGGCCCAGTATTATCTTTCTACAAAGTGAGGGACAAATTCCATCTTGACTATTCATATTTCTCCGCATGAAAATCACTGATCTTAATCCCAGCCTTTATCATCACCCGGTCAAAGGTGACTTTTGACTAGGTCAAAGGTCAGTGACTCATCATGTATGAATTCATGATGATCTCAGGTCATAGGGCGTCGTGACGTGGTTATACATGAGATAAGTTTATGACTTAATCCATGCAACTTTCTCATAGTGGGTCGGTCCAACACCTTGTACTCTTACAAGTGCCCATGACTTTGATGAAGTATGATGACTTTGATTTGTATCTTCATACTTCATCAAAGTCATACTGGTCTTAACTCATCTTCGCTCCCACGTAGATGACCGACCAGGGACATTTGAGATAATCTATAAGATATATCCAAGGATACAGTTATCACTATAAACATGCGAATGAAATGATAATTTAATGGAGAACAATGACTTACTCCTAGGGCAAAATTTCCATCATTATCGTGATGGTATTTGTTAGTGTGGATATTTTAATTCATACTTTTATCTTACTTCTATAATAAATTTATTTTTACCTATATTTTCTTACTTTTGTCTTGTTTATTAGCTTTGTTTTCAAATCCTCTTTATGTTTTCAAAATATTAAATTGATTTATTTCTTAAAAAGAAAAACATTTTTCTTAAATTATTTGTTTTAAAACTATTATTTACTTTTGTTCAATCTCTCTTTTTTGTTAATTTGATTTCTATGCAATCTGATTTCTTTTGAAAATAGATAAGTTGATTTATTCTTTTTGAAAAGGGAAAATTTCCTCTTGGGCTGTATCTATTATAAATTGAGGGAATCTATGCTATATATATGAGATCATAAGTTATATATAATGGGGTGGTTATTTTTCACAAAATTATTCGGTGTATATATATATATATATATATGAATGTCTCATGATATGTGGCTTATGAAATTATCTGATTTTGATTTTGTTCAAAGTTTCTCTTTCTCAAAAATATTTTGAAAAACTCTATGCATCTTTGCTTTCCTTCCGCACACTTTGTTATTTATGTTCTCATTGAGTCAGTGGTACATTCATTCCACTGAAGTCTATTTTTTTTTCTCTCTTTTTTGACATATAAAGCAACTAGTGAGGTTCATTGTGATTTATAAGCTTCATAAACTGATGGAGTATATTGTAATGTACTGGTGAGCCTCGGGGGATTCCATGATGTCATGAATATGATGGTATCCAAGTCATTGTGTTATGTTGTAAATGGGATAGCATGTACATCCCCAAAGTCAATTGTTGTAGATTTGTTCTCTTATTGCGATTTTGATATGGAAGTTCAATATGTTTTGTTATTCTTGTGTAAATGCTTGTTTGAGAGTCGATGTATTTTGTTTAAGGCTTGCTAGGCTAAGTGAAATTATTTGGTGTAGCCTATGTGCCAATTACGACTCAAATTTTGGATCGTGGGATAATTATTCAAACAAATTTTTTCTTAATCTTTTTTTTTTTCAAAACTTGTTTTTAAAAACAATTTTATGAAATTGTTTTGGAAACCAAAAAAAAATAAACATAATCAAATAGGCCCTAAATCTCTTGGTTAATTTCCCCATAAAATTATCATTAACAAGCAAATACTATGGATATGATGGTTGTTACGAGGGAAGGAAAGCATGTATAACGCTAGGTGATGGTAAGAGTTGAGGGAGAGGGTGAGAAGGGAAGAGTAAAGGTAATAGCAAAGAACTGCAGAAATGGAGAGAAGGCAAAGAGATTGTGCAATATTATTTTTGGGCTTATTATGCCTAATTACCCTAACTCACTCTGCAACTGTCTTAGAAGGCCACCCCCTGTGGTCAGCCGTCTTGACGATTCCCTAGAGTATTTTTTAAATAGTGCTCAATATCTTAATCAAAAGTAATTTTCCTGGCATGAAATCTAATAAATAATACAAAGGTGCATGCAATCCTGGGACCTCAAAACTCAGAGCAAGCAAAGTTTGTTGTAGAACTTGGTGCCATGTTTGATGTGCCTGTGATTTGGTTTTCTCCATCTGGTCCATCTCTGTTGCCACCTCGTTCCCGATTCTTCATACACTCCATCACCACTAGAAGCCTTTAATTTGTCTTCAGTTCGAAGCTATAGTAGACATTATTGAAGTTTATAAGTGGCAGTGTGTGATCCCCATTTATGAAGAGCCAGAATTCGGCAAAGACCTCATTCCATGTTTCACTTATGCCTTACAAGAAATGGACACTCGAGTGCCTAACACAAGTCCCATTCGTCAAGATTTCTTAGATGACGATATCAACAAGGAACTTTACAAGATAAAAGACAAGCGAACATGTGTTTCTTGCCCATATGACGGTGGAGTTTTGGTCAAGACTTGTGAAACTTGCACAAAAAGAAGGGATGATGGATAAAGGATACGCTTGGATACTTACACAAGTCCTATCTTCTGTGATACATCACGAAGCTAAAGATATAGAAGTGAAAGGCTACATGGATGGTGTTTGAGGTTTGAGGCCATCGTTGGTTCCTGTTATGGACCTAAGAACATGGGCCACGAAGCCCAATCCATCATGCCATCATCTGCGGTAACTACCCCCACTAATATCGCCACTCATAGCATACCTCGGGGTCACAAACCCATGAATAGCCGAGTATCTCGGATACGAATCCTAACTACCACTCCCTATAAATAGGAGATCACCCCACTGGTGAACGGTACGCCGTATCAACTCATTTCCCTTCTCACTAAGCACACACCCCACACCCAGTGGCTAAACGCCGGAATTCTATTCGAACTACGTTGGCTTTGATCCCTGACTCAGGGTACGTAGGCCCTAGGCGGTGATCCTAGTTCAAGCCATAATCCAGATCGACATAATCCACACACGAACATTTGGCGCCGTCTGTGGGGACCCTTAAAAAGGTCGACCACAAGGTTCTAAGGTCACGTATCAATGGCAAGATCAAAGAGAACTTTAATAGCTCCGAGTATGCAGGAGCCGGAAGAACATGGACAGCAAATGATGCAAGCGGAGCAACATGATCGTATCAACCTCGACATGGAACAGGTAATCGTCGAGACGGAAGGAGAATCAAACGCAGCCGACTCCGACATCCCACAGAATGACGTGTTAGAGCATGAGGAAACTCAAGCCGCTGAAGGTGGTTTTCAGGGGGAAGTTCAGGTAGTCAACCCGGACATTCTCTTGCTGCAGAACACAATAGGTTCCATCCTAAACAGAATGGAGGGAATGGAAACCCGCCACAGTCTGCAAATTCAAGAAAGCGCTTGTGCGCACCAGGAAGAAATGGTCCGACGTGATGAGGAATGGAGGAATTTCTTCCAGCAATATGCTGACCAAACTGACAAAAGGAGTTCTGCAACCAACAGAGATGAGGCGGGACCAAGTCGGCATGGCTCCCACTCCCATGGGGAGCGGCCGAGTAACGGGCGCGATAGAGACCGAAGTAGAGACCAAGGGCAATCTCGGGAAAATGACCGAGATGAGCAGAACAGACGTTCGGGCAATAATGGACATCCTGAAAGACAAGGCCGGACTGCCGGCACTAATGAAGAAACTGATAGGCGTGATCCAGTGTCAACTAGGGCGCAAACAGGCGGAAACCTGAGGTCCTCAAGGGAGCGGGTCACACCCCCTTCGGACGAGGGCGACAGAGACAGAGTAATAACTCCCTTCACGAAAAAGATCATGGCAGCACCTTATCCGAAGGGCCTTGACACTAAGGACTTCCTTAAGTATGATGGCAGTCAGGACCCGCAAATCCATATCAGTAACTTCAAGATGAAAATAATGGTAAAGGGATACTCCGGACCGATCATAGCGCGTTTATTTACAGGAACTTTGCGAGGACCTGCACTGATATGGTTCAACAGTCTGCCGGCCGACTCCGTCCCGGACCTCAAGGACTTGGAAGGCAAGTTCTTACTCCACTTTGCCCCAAGTCGGAAGCAGCCTAAGACAGAGTTTCAACTCGACCAAATACGACAGGGACCCGGAGAAACTCTTCAGAAATATTTGGAGCGATTTAATACTACTGCTCTGCAGGTTCCTGGTTTGAAGGATGAGGTGCAACTGCACTGTGTGATGGCGGGCTTGGACAAAAGTTCGCCATTAAAGAAGCCAATCATGAAGCGCCGCCCGACGTCGTTGAACGAGTTCAGAGATCGCACAAAGCAGTATATAGAAATGGAGCAAATGGAGGCAACGAATCATGTACCAGCCCGAGAATCCTCAAAAAGATCCCCGTCCCGGGGGAAGGATCGCTACAATACGGACAAACAACGTGACCGAGGTAGGGACAGAGTACCACGAGGAAGTCGGGCAGAAGGAAAATACGAAACGTATACGCCACTGAAGGTGCCGCGAGCCCAAATTTGGAAAGAAGTCTCCTCAACTAAAATGAAATATGTAGAACGACCACGGCCAATGCGGGCGAACCAACCTTTAGACAAGTCCCGATATTGTGAATTTCACGACCAAAATGGTCACACGACTAAAGCTTGTTGGAATTTGAGGGATGCGATTGAAAAATTTGTGCGGGAAGGGAAACTCCGTCGATACGTAATACAAACTCAAGGCCGACAAAACAAACAGCCGAACAGAAGTAGGAGACTGCAGGAGGGGAGGAAAAAGCAACACGGGGACAATTCTAAACGTAACGATGGGGACGAGTTTCCAGAGTCAAGGTTTGTGTGCACCACGATCGTGGGTGGTTTTGGAAGAGGAGGAGACTCTTCCAACCAGCGAAAGAAGTATTTTAAGGAGGTTATGTCAATTGTAGACCGACCCAAGTTCAAAAGGGGAAAGAAAAAAGAAGAGCCCATATTGGGATTTTCGCAAGAAGACTTTGATGACGTGATACTCGGGCATAATGACGGCCTGGTGATCACGGGGGTAATCGATGACTGCCAAGTTAAGAAGGTGTTTGTCGACAATGGGAGTGCAGTGGATATCATCTTATGGGATGCATTCAAGCGAATGAGGCTAGACTCTAAGGATTTGAAACCATGTAGGACCACGTTAACCGGGTTCAACGGCGAAGATACTCGTCCTAAAGGGTTTATCGATTTGAAGTTGACTCTGGGAACCAAAGAAGCATTCAAGACCGAGGTAGTTCGGTTTGTGGTAGCAGATTTCCCCTCACCTTATAATATGATCTTGGGGAGTCCGACTATTCACTCCTGGAACATGCTGGTATCGTCAAACCACCAAAAATTAAAGTTCATCAATAAAAAGAATCAGGTGATAACGATCAAAGGGGATCAGAAGGACTCCCGTAAATGTTATTTCGAGGCAGTCCAAGAAGGAAAATCGGCAAGTAAAGGAAAAGCGTGTAGCAGCGCCGTACAAGTAGTTGAGTTGGACCTGAGGGAGGAGGACAAGGCACGCAAAGCAGAGCCCGGCGAAGAGTTAGAAGACCTCGTCCTAGGAGAAGATCCGGGACAGGTCACGAAAATAGGGAAAACTTTGAATCCCGAAGTTCGTGCAGAGTTGCAGGAATTTTTGGTCAATAACAGGGACGTGTTCGCGTGGAGGCCGTCCGAGATACCGGGGATTGACCACGAGTTTTGTTGTCATAAGTTGGCTATTCCTCCAGGATCAGCGCCAGTAGCGCAGAAGAAAAGAAACATCGGTTCCGATCGTGGGAAGGTTTTGGACAACCACGTCCAAGAATTGCTTGAGGCTGGATTTATAAGGGAAGTACAGTACATCACGTGGCTATCCAATGTTGTCATGGTGAAAAAACCTAACGGCAAGTGGCGGGTATGCGTTGACTACAAGGATCTGAATAGAATATGCCCAAAGGACGCGTTTCCGATGCCCAACATAGACCAGCTGGTGGACCAATCATCCGGGTTTCAGTTGCTTTCATTCATGAATGCGTACTCAGGATATAACCAGATTGCCATGCACCCGGAGGACCAGGATAAGACCGCCTTCATCACTAATAGTGCTAATTACTGTTATAATGTAATGCCTTTTGGTCTCAAAAATGCAGGGGCAACGTATCAAAGGATGATGACTAAAGTGTTCAAAGACCAGCTCGGGAAAAACGTGGAGGTATATATTGACGACATGATAGTCAAGTCGAAAGAACAAAGCGGTCATATCCAAGACCTCGACCAGACCTTTGAGAAGTTAAGAAGGCACAAGATCCGACTGAACCCGACAAAGTGCGCTTTTGGAGTACCCTCGGGAAAGTTTCTAGGTTTCTTGTTAACAAGCCGGGGCATAGAAGCCAACCCGGAGAAGTGCAGAGCAATCCTGGACATGAGGGTCCCGACAAACAAAAAGGAAGTACAGCAGTTGACGGGAAGACTAGCGGCCTTGACTAGATTCTTATCCAAGTCGGCCGAAAAGTCACTCCCCTTTTTCAAGCTGCTCAAGAAGCAAGCGTCCGGAGGATGGAACTCGGACTGTGAGGATGCTTTCGACAAGATTAAGCATTGCTTATCTTCCCCCCTAGTGCTTTCAAGACCAGAGCCTAATGAGAAATTAATTCTTTACTTATCTGTGGGGGAAGAAGCAGTCAGTGCGGTTCTAATAAGGGAAACCGGTCAGGAACAAAAGCCGGTATATTTCGTGAGTCGGGTATTGCAGGGGCCCGAGGTCAGATACCAAAAGCTTGAGAAGATGGCGTTCGCTTTACTAACAGCGGCACGACGGCTAAGGCATTATTTTCACAGCCATTCTATTGTAGTCCGGACGAACCAACCGCTACGGCAGATCCTGCATAAGCCGGACTTAGCAGGCAGGATGAAAAATTGGGCAATCGAATTGTCCGAATTTGATATTATGTACGAGGCCCGACAAGCGATCAAATCACAGGCGTTGGCCGACTTCCTGGTGGAGTCGACTTTCGTCCAAGGACAAGGAATGAGAACGGAGCCCTAGAAAGTCTTTGTGGATGGCTCTTCCAATGTACACGGAGGTGGCGCCGGGGTTATTGTTGAAAACCCCGAGGGCGTCGCAATAGAACTGTCTCTCCGACTGGAATTCCCGACGTCCAACAATCAGGCCGAATACGAAGCTTTGTTGGCGGGATTGTCTCAGGCAAAAGAAAGCGGAGCTCAGAGAGTACACGTCTCAACGGACTCGCAACTAGTAGCTTCCCAAATCCAGGGATCATATCAAGTAAAGGGACCGTTGTTGGCTAAGTATTTGGCCAAGGTAAAGGAGATTATGGCCCAGTTTGATGAGGTGACAGTAGCACATATCCCAAGGACAGAGAATACAAGGGCTGACGTATTGTCCAAATTGGCAAGCACTAAGTGCCCGGGAAGCCTGAGAACCGTCGTCCAACAAAACCTCCCAGAACCAAGTTGTGTAATGTTGATTACGAACTCTGAAGACTGGAGGAAACCAATTGCGGACTACTTGGAGCGAGGAATTATTCCCGATGATAACGCACAGGCAAGGAACATGGTGAAGGCAGCAGCTGCTTACACGATGGTGGACGACCATCTTTACTGAAAGGGTATACATGCACCTCTGGCAAAATGTCTCGGGAGCGACCAAGCCCAATATGTCTTGGCAGAAATACATGAGGGCATCAACGAACAACACATGGGGGCCAAGGCACTTGCGCGGAAGGCTATTCGGGCAGGATATTATTGGCCCACTATGGCTCGAGACGCCAAGGACCACGTCCAAAAATGTGAAAGCTGTCAGAAGCATGGAAAAATCATTAGAATGCCACCATCCGACTTACAGGCAATCACGGCACCATGGCCATTTTTTAAATGGGGAATGGACTTGCTAGGACCCTTCAAACCAGCTCCCGGTCAGTTGAAGTGGCTCATAGTGGCAGTGGATTACTTCACTAAGTGGGTGGAGGCGGAGCCGCTAGCAACGATAACCTCGGCCAAAACCCAGAAATTCTTCCAAAGGAACATCATCTCTCGATTTGGGATCCCGGCCGAGATAGTTACGGACAATGGTACACAGTTTGCAGACCGGGGGTTCCGGAAAATGATGTCCGAGTTTCAAATTAAACACCACTTCGCTTCGGTAGAACATCCGCAGTCCAATGGGCAGGCGAAGGCGGCAAACAAGATCATTGTGAATGGGTTAAAGAAGCGAATGGAAGAGGCCCAAGGTGACTGGGTTGAGCACCTCTACTCGGTACTTTGGGCATATCGAACAACGGTACAGACATCTACGGGGGAAACCCCTTTCAGGCTTACTTATGGTTGCGAAGCCATGATACCAGTGGAAATTGGAGAACCTTCCTTAAGGAAGTTACAAATGCGTCAGGAGCGAGTTAATAATGAGGCAATTGCAGCCGAGTTGGATTTAATTGACGAGGTTCGCACCACTGCGCACCTAAGGGATGTGGCTACGAAACGGCTGATCATGGCTCGCTATAACAGGAAGGTAAAGCCCCGCTCATTCGAAAAGGACGACTTGGTCCTCCGAAGAGCAGACATCAGCAATAAAAATGCCCGAGAAGGAAAGTTGGCAGCCAACTGGGAAGGCCCTTACAGGATCAAGGAGAAACTCGGGTCAAGCGCTTACGTTCTGGAGACTCTCAACGGAGAGGCGCTGAAAAGAACTTGGAATGCAGATAAACTTAGGGCCTACTACAGTTAAAGCAATTTGCTACATTTAATGAAATAATAGGCTACATAGCCGAGTTTAGTCTTGTTCAAGCTATCAACGTATATATGAACCCCGAGTTAGTTCATTTATCACGGTACTGAAAGAGCATGTATTAACCCCGAGCTGGTTCATAAATCATGCCGCTAAAAGCATGTGTGAATCTCGAGTGATTCATAAATCATGAAGCGAGTAAAACGCCAGCGGGATAATCCGTTAAATACGAGTCTAAGCTTGACCGTATAGCGGCAAAGCCGCCAAAAATAGACGGACGGGAACTCGGGTTGGATGATCTGCGGTTACCGTATCGTCTTAAATGGCCATAATAAAAAAAAAACATGCGCGAATGGTACGAACGTATGATTTCGTGAATCATGTAACTCGGCAATGTAAATGCTGAAAATAAAACTAGGGCACTTCAACCGACCTTGATCACGTCGACCGGTGGCCTTGACAAAAAGAAACAGTTTGATTGAAATATAGATAAACGCAGAAAATCATGCGCATATTGATCAACTGTTCATTACAAAGCCCAAACATGGGCACAAAGTCTGCAAAGCCAGAAAAGGAAAAAGCCTACAAATCGAACACTTAAGAAGCATCCGGGCCATCAAGAGCCTGTCCATCCCCAGTAATTTCCTCAGGACCTACGTTAGCTGAAGGAGCATCCACATTGGGAGCCGGGTGAAAAATCCCGCCTTCAACATAGGCGTTAACATGCGCTTGCGTCAAGTCTAGGGAAAACTGAGGATTTAAAAACCGTGCTTGCTCCAGGGCATTGTCAAAAGCATCCATCACCCCCGTCTTTAGCATCTCTACGTCCTAATTGGCATGTTCGAGGGCAGTTTGGCTAGTTTCGAGAGACGACGTCAGCCTTGCAACCTCGTCCTTGTACTTCGCCACCTCGTCCTTGTACTTCGCCACCTCGTCCTTGTACGTTGCCAGCATTGCCAAATCTTGGTCGTGGACTTGAAGGTGATGGGTGACCTCGGACTCTGCCTTGTGAAGCTTGTCACGAAGTCCAACAATCTCGTCCGACAAGCTCGCCTTCTCGGCTTGAGCCACGAGGAGCTCTTCTTGGGCTTCAGCTACCCGATCATCGGCTGTTTGCTGATTGGCTTTTAAAGCCTTTATTTCTTCTGCCTGTTCTCCAACCCAGTCCTTCAGTTGGGCAGCCAGATGACAAACGCCGGCATTTTTCATGTTCATATGCTCCAAATCCCTGAGCTCTTTTACCTCCCGAGATGAAATACTCTTCCTATCATAGAAGTGAGAAGGAGCCTGGAGACTCGAGCGAAGGCCCGTCGAAATTTTGTTTTCCCAAAGATAAGACTTCGGGAACTTAACCACGGGTACAGTTGAGGAGGACCGATCATCAGAGGCCGCCCTATCGGGCTCAACAACACGAAGGGCCAGGGGAATGTCGTCTTCAGCCTCTTCCTCCGGCTCAGCCTCGAGGGTTTTCTTTTTCCTCAACCTCTTGGTTTTCTTCGCCGGGGGAGGATCAGAAGGTTCAGGAACAGATGCCGCCCTCTTGGTAGCTGGAGTCATAGGCCGAGATGACGTGGCGGTGTTCGGAGGGCGGGCAGTGACGTTAAGATAATCGGGCCTTTTACCCATCGGATCACCTAAAAGACAGAAAAACAAGAGACGAGTTAAAATCAAAATTCGTCAACAATACACTGCAAAAACAGATAAAGCGATTGTCATACCCACAGTGGGTGACTTCTGTACAAAAGAAAATATGTAATCGGTCGAGTCCTCTAAGGGCTCTTTATTGACAAAAGTGGAAATAAAAGCGACGGCGTCTTTCTCCTGTGCAGTCATATGAGAAAGGGGGGTAAAAAACGCTTGGCATCAAATCGGTGGTACTCTCCGGTCCAATACAAAGGAAAACGACCTTCAAGCTCCCCAGAAGCAGAGGTCTGAAGAAACCACAGAATCTTACCCGCCTTGGCAGAAACCTTAAAAAAGGAGTTCTTGAAGCCCTTCCACGAATCTGTGAAAGGCTTGAGAAACTTACGACCAAGTGAAGCCCGGAGAGAAGTCCATCCAAACTCGAACAAATCTCCGTCCATTGAAAGATTGTTCTCTAGCGGAACAAAGAAGTAGCAGAACACTGGCACGGAGCAAACTAGCTCATACTTATGACAGAAACTTTCGAAGGCAATGGCAAAGGCCCAGCCATTAGGATGAAGTTGAGAAGGAGCCAAGTGAAAGTGGCGGAGAAGCTGCATTTGGAAGTTGGAGAAAGGAAATTCCAGCCCAAGTCGGGAAACAATGTGTCTGCAGAAGAAAAAGAATGGAGTTTCATCCTCCTGACATCCCGAGGCCACTGACTCGCTAGTTGAAGGCGGGGATACGGTGTAACAATCACCACCCCGGATTACTTTAGCGATTGTCTTAACCGAAGATCTACTCCTCATATCGGTAACGACTTCACTGACGACATATCGGTTGATAGTCGCCATTACGGGAATACCAGAGGAAACGGACTCGCCGGCCTCCGATTGGTTGGTTTGATGAGTGGAAGAAGACATAAATACCTATAAAAAAATAAAATAAATACTGAGTCAAAACTCGGGGGTACCTGAAGTCTTAAGATTTTCAGGAGTTTGAGACGCCCAAGGCAACAAAGGGGGGAAAGCGGCAGCAGATCTCCAAGGCCTTTGTTTACAGCGACAACGGTCCAAGGTCTACTCAGCTTCTTGTTCAAGTCCCTGATTAGAAAAGTCGATGGCCTTATACATGCATTCCTCGCAAGGAGTGTTGTCTTCGGCCGGACGACCCCGGGCGGAACTGTCAGGAGCCACATGTCGGGCAACCAAATGGCCCGGCGAGGCAGCGGATGACAGCTCAAACGCCCGAACTTGAAGGGATCTTCGGCCTCTGCTACCAGGGGACGGACTGGAACCTCGGGAAGAACGACCACCCCGGGAAGCAGTAGTACCTCGGGTGGAGCTCCCTCCTCGGAAGGATCCGCTGCCATACGAGGGACGAAGCAAGTCTTCCATCTTTTCTTTTTCACCGGGAAGAATTGACCACAACCACATTTTAGTCCGGTCAGGAACTCTTTTCAGTAGTTCTCTATCCTCCTCGGGGATGGGCCGACCAAACATGTCTACTAATGGTGGCTGGGGATCCATCTTTTGAAAAACGGCTAAAATATCTAAGTCGTACGTAGTTGGGATTATTAAGCAGATTAAGCAGACAAGAATAACGTCAAGAGCTCGAAAAAGCGTAAATGGTGAAACAAAGTTAAAATATACAAGTGGTTCTCATCTTCCCAGAAATCCCAATTTTCTAACGACTCAGATAAGGTAACTTCACTATGGTTCTCAACATTTTCTTTCCTTCAGAGAGGAATTCAGGATCATCATTGTCGTTTAAAACCACCCACCAAGAACAGAAGAACATTTTAAGGCAACATCAAGAACAAAAACCCAGGCGTGCAAAGACGTTAAGGAATGAAATAGGGACTTAAAGAACGCATTTCAAGATCGTTACGATCAACCAAAGTGAATAAACTGAAAATGCCAAGAAAACTTACTCGCAAATGCGTAGAAGATGAAGTATGAGCAAGAAAAACGAGAGAAAAGGTTACTCTGCCAAAGAAGAACTTCACCAGAATAGAGATGCGCGAAATGGGAAGAGCGGAGAGACAAAACACCTGTACTTATAAGGAAATTAACACGCACGACGGTTCATCACCCAGAGGTTTCACCGGTTACGAGGTGCCAGGGAAGGTGACTGTACAGATTTCGGAAATTTAATTGGAGAATAATCGACGGGGATAGGGCTAAGCCCTATTAAAACCCTAAAAAGAAATCATGACTGATGGGAAATGACGTAGCACATTAATGAGCGCGATAACCGATGGTGGCTTTTCGGAGAACGCGGCGTTGCAGATTCAAACGAAGTGGGTAGACGAAACGACGCCCCAAACATCCAAGGGTTAGTAGAAAGGCGGTCACGGCGGTAGATATGACCACGAGCTACTTGACAGGAGGTATCTCGGGTAATAACACACCTCGACGATTCTTAGAAAAGAGTTGTCAACTCCATAACATACAAGGCCAGATGTGCACATAGTCCTAAAGGCATACTAGAGTGATCGGACTATGAGAATCAGGTCGAGTTAGACCAGATGACACTAAGTCGGGAATGATCAGCGATGCACCCCGACACCCCAAGCACTGGTGTTATCGGGCTGGGGGCAACTGGTCGGATAATAATTCATTTGCAAAACTGAAAGACGTGTCATGGCCGAGATTAAGTCTCGAAAAACAGCTGTCAAAGCAAACGACAAATCGGAGTTGATACATGATTCAATCGAGCAACCAATACATCCCGGCAGTTCATAAACTTGAACTACCGGGCTGGGGGGCAACTGTTATGGACCTAAGAACATGGGCCACGAAGCCCAATCCATCATGCCATCATCTGCGGTAACTACCCCCACTAATATCGCCACTCACAGCATACCTCGGGGTCACAAACCCATGAATAGCCGAGTATCTCGGATGCGAATCCTAATTACCACTCCCTATAAATAGGAGATCACCCCACTGGTGAACGGTATGCCGTATCAACTCATTTCCCTTCTCACTAAGCACACACCCCACACCCAGTGGCTAAACGCCGGAATTCTATTCGAACTACGTTGGCTTTGATCCCTGACTCAGGGTACGTAGGCCCTAGGCGGTGATCCTAGTTCAAGCCATAATCCAGATCGACATAATCCACACACGAACAGTTCCGAGGCGAACAAGGTATATTTACAGTATAACAAGGCGTATGCGCCTTTCCTTAGCGACAAAATTATGGTTGGAGTACGGTAATAAAACCAGGGACGGAGCTACATTTGTGCCAATGGGGGCAAGTGCACCCATAAAAAAAAATAACTTGAGAGAATTTAGTAACAATATATATTGGTAGTGTAGTTGTTAAGACTTTATATTTTTAGCTATAGGTTGCCGGTTCGAACTGAAAGTGGAGCTTGATACCCAAGAGGGGGGTGAATTGGGTATCTTTTAAAATTTTTTAGAAGATGCTCTGTTTTAAGCTACTAAAAACAGGGTATAACAGAGATGAAGGGAGGAAAAAAACTTGCACGCAAGAGTTTATCCTGGTTTGGTCTTATCCTTGACCTACGTCCAGTCCCCAAGCCTCACTTGGGATTTTCAATCCACTAACTCTTTTAACTTGGTTACAAACTCTGCACTCAAGAGTAGTTCTCTCTCTAGAACTCACTCCCCCTTACAAGTTGTAATCAAATATCCCAACCACCAAGTCCCCTGACTTTTGGTTCTTTACAATCAATAATCAATGAACAATTAAAACTCTCACAAAGAGTAGATAATGATAATCACTGAAGCTCACAATGTCAAAAGACAATTTACAACAGAAAACAGAAGGTAGGTGAGACTATTGAATGCTTGTGTGTTTTCTGATGTTCTTAGTTGCTCTGAGTTGTTGAGAAGCTTTGAATGCACTCTATTTATACTTAGAGAGCATTAATTGACCGTTGTAAGATGAATCCAACCGTTGTAGGTGATTAGTGTTAACTTTGGTCAGCTTCTCTCTCTTATCTCCAACTAATCCAGGTGTTTAATTGTTCTGAGGTGTCTCTCTGTGGATTTGCCCCTTGGAGAAGAGTTTACTTGTTGTAGTAATCATTCTTTACCGTTGTGAAGGCGTGCTCAGGTGGATTAACCAAAAGGAGGCTAATTTTTTGAAGTGCATTAAATGCTCTGAACACTTTATGCTTTTTGCCTTTGACCTTCATTAATCTTCTTCTATGTCAACTGAAATTCACTTAGCAAACTGGTTAAACATAGCTGGGAGCATAAGTGAATGAAAAATGGAAGCAATAAGATCAAAAGAGATTGTTTCAGAAATTCGTGTGATTTGAAAATCAGTTTTTATCGTCCAATACTCGAGTATGTTCTTCAATACTCGAGAATGTCACTGTGTACTTGAGTCAATACTTGAGTATCCAAACTGATACTCGAGTATACTGCTTCCAGAGGCAAAACATCGTGACTGGAACTTTGAAACCAAGGTCAATACTCAAGTATGTAAGTCCATACTCGAGTTTTGAACTGTTTAATGTGAAATTTTGTTTAAGTTTAAAAACCTCAATACTTGAGTATTCATTCCTATACTTGAGTATTCAAATCATTAACAAATGGATAACCTCTCTGTATGGCCAATACTCGAGTTTGCATATCAATACTCGAGTATTGATTCATCTTTCAAAAATTGTGAAGTTTTTCCATGTCAATACTTGAGTATTCATAAACAGGTGTTCAGTTGAAAACCAATGTAAGAGCCCAATACTCGAGTATCCAAAACCTATACTCGAGTTTCCAGTAGTTATAAAAGTTTGAAGGCTTTCTGTAAGACCAATACTCGAGTATACCAAAACCATACTCGAGTATTCACTCAAGGTGAAAAATTGTTTGCTCTCTGTAAGTCCAATACTCGAGTATAACTTCCTATACTTGAGTATTGACTCAGCTTGAAAAACTTGAATGCTCTCTGGATGACCTATACTCGAGTATGCAAGTTCTATACTCGAGTATGAGCTTAAGTTCAAAACTTGATTGCTCTCTGTAACTCAAATACTCGAGTATTGCTTCCAATACTTGAGTATTGCTTTGTAAAATGCAATTGAGCAATCCACTTTCAACTCAATACTCGAGTATGCAATCCTATACTCGAGTTTCCAATTGACAGATGATTTTTAACAAGTTTGGAAACTTCAAAACATGTTTACCATTGTTGATTATCATCAAAACACATAGAGAACTAACACGAACCTCCATCTTCTTTTCTTTCCTTTTTTCCCCCCTTTCCCCATTTCATCGTATATCCCGTTCTCTCATGCTCTGTTGCTCTCCATCCTTTTTTTCCCCATTTGAATTGACCACCGATCATCTCTTGTTCTCTCACTCTGTTCTCGGCTCTAAAACCTCCGCCGTCACTCTCTGTCTCCGCTCTTGTTCTCTCACTCCATTCTCTGCTCCAAAACCTCCGAGTCACTCTCCGTCTCCGCTTTCGTCCGCCGTTAGTACTTCCAGTCCCAGATCCCCCCTCTCCGTTCTAGATCCCGCCATCAATTGCTCTCCGCTCTCGGCCTCTCGTCCACCATCAGTGCTTCTAGATCCCCCCTCTGACGCTCTCCGTTCCAGAATCCTGATGCCGCTATAAATTCTGTCGCCTTTCTTCCACGGAGGTTAGGGTTTTCAATCTGTGTCTTTAAGAAAATTTGGCACTGCTAATCATGGAGCACTGAATCCATTTTAGTTCTATTTTGATTTTGGAATTTTGTGGTATGAGTTATTGTAGGCTCTGGCTGGCAATAATTGAAAATCTTTTATGTCAATTGAAGGAAATTGTTTGAGCAAACTATAGGTAAGTTTTACTCCCAAGCTCTTGATATTTAATGCAAAAAACTGGTGCTGAATATTCAGAGCTATAAGGAATAATATTGGTTCTGGCTAGTTTTGCTATGGTTTCTGTTTTATGTGAATTTGCCCCCTTTGTGGCTGACCTGAGGCAATAAAATAAGTTGAAACTGAGTTCTAATGTTTGTATGGTGAATCTGATATTTCAAAGCCAATGTCTTATAATTTGTAATTTGTGTATATGCACCACTTTGAAAGAAGGAGTAGTTGTTGCAAGTTCATCAGATGAATAAATAGTGCTGTGGTTTGGAATGGAATAGGCTCTTTTGAGGAAGATGTCCATCAAGCAGCTTGAATTCCGGAAATCAGTCTAACTATTCCTGATTTCTGGAATCAGCTACTTTAGCAGCTAAAAGACCAATATTTGTATGGTGAATCTAATATTTCAAAGCCAATGTCTTATAATTTGTAATTTGTGTATACTTAACTCGAGAAGGCAAAAAAAAGGGTACTTAGCTCGAGTAGGTCACAATGTCATTAGTGTTTATATGTATCTTTAAGACTTTCTTTAAAAAAAATAAAAAAAAAAATTTCGGGGGTGCTGCCCCTGAACCCCTCCACTAATTATGCACCCATTAACTCTTGACTCCGTCCCTGAATAAAACTAGTCTGTCTCTATATGACCTGTGGTCTTATGACGCTATCACAGCATTGGCAAAAGCTGCAGAGAATGCCAGCTTAGTCAATTCTGATGAAAACAGAGTTGATTTTCACGATGCAATTAAGAATACTAATTTCCTACGCTTGTCGGGGGATTTCAGTTTGAGGCAAATGACAACTAGAGCCATCGCGATTTGTAGTATAGAATGTGAAAGAGAAAAGAGACATGATCATTGGATAATGGAGATCCAAAACAGGACTTTATTATCAAAATGACAGTGCAGTAGTTGAATGGCCGGGTAATGCAGAGGAGAGACGACCGACGTTGAGAATTGGGGTCCCAACAAAAACACATTTTACTGAATTTGTTAATGTTAGTGGAGAAGGGAAGAGTATATCAGCTATTGGTTTTGCTGTTGATGTGTTCTATAAAGTGATTCGTGTTTTGCCATTTAATTTAACCTATGACTTTGCGCCCGTGAACAACATTTCCCAAGATTCAACTGTCTCGAGCTATAAACAACTTCTTTGTCATATCAAAGACAAGGGAAGTTTTCATTCATTTATGTTGTTTTCAATTGTTTTCACTTTTAAAGTTTTTCTGCCGCTCAGTTTCTGAAGGAAGGTTAGGCATGATACTGGTACAATGGTTTGCATTGAAAAATTGCAGAATGTTGATGTAATAATTGGAGATATTACGATTGCAGTGAATTGTGCACTACTACAAAAAAACATTGTATTAGCCATAAAAAAAATTCTATGGGAAATTAGCCACGGAATTCCGTAGATAATTTTCGTGGGTAAAAATTACACACCGAATTACTTATGAAATTCCATGGGTAACTGACATTACCCACAAAATTCCATAGATAATTTCCGTGGGTAATGAAAATTACCCATGGAAAATTTTTGTCTCAAAAAAATATGTGGTAAAATAAATTACATTTTTTTTAGATGGAAATTTTTCATGGGTAATTTTCATTACCCATGGAAATTACTTACAGAATTCCGTGGGTAATTCCATATGTAATTTTTATCCACGGAATTCCGTAGGTAATTATCAAAATTTTTTTTTATAGTTAATTCCGTGGTTAATACGATGTTTTTTTTGTAGTATGTTGATTTCACGATGCTGTATTTAGATTCAAGCATGTCAATGGTGGTAAAGTTGAGGTTCGATTCCAAAAATGGATGGATGCTCCTAAAACGTTTTGAGACAGTAAGAGAGGAATGCCTGAGCAACTGAGAGAGTAAGAGAGGCTACTGGTACGTGGGTGAGGAAGAGTGGTAATGCAACAGGAAGAGTGACTTCACAACAACAAGAGGGGTTTCAGAGGTACAACGTAAGTTTTATGGGTTTCACGCGAAGATATAGGGGTTTTAGAGTTCAGAGATACAACGTAAGTCTTAAGGCAACGTTTCGCGGGAAGATATATTTGGCGGTTTATTTTTAAGACTAGATGAACAAAAACGATGGTCTTAAAAGTTACGTTTTAAGACCGTCCTCTTTTAAACTCCGGTCTTAAAAGTATTACTACCGGGCGCGATTTTTGTCCAGCTAAAAAGTATAATATTTAAGATCTCCTGTTATATATATTCAGTCATAAAAGTTTAATTTAATTTTTTCCTTATTATTTTGGACCGTAGAAAAAATAAGTCTGCCTGTTCGAGATTTCTCTATAAAGAATTTTTATATTTCAATTATTTTAATAACATTTTTAAGACCGGTCGTTTTTCTAAGCGGTCTGAATAATATATTTAAGACCCATTGCTAAACGATTCGGTCCAAGAAGTTCTTTATATTTACAAAACTGCCATCGGTCATAACTTTAAAGTTCTTTATATTTACAAAACTGCTACCGGTTATATCTTTAAGGCGGTCTTAAAAGCCTTTTTTATACTAGTGAACTTTTGATTGGAAACTTTGGTTAATTCTTAGTGTGATATTTATGGGTGCAACTGTTATTGTAATTATATTGGAAATAAAAATAAAGGAAGATACTGAAAGAAATTTCAAACACTTGGTCCGCAATCTCTTCCTTATTTACATGACCGGTGAGTTCTCTCTTGTCGTACCCCATTGTTTGCGTGTGCATAAACACACACATATTAATCATGGAACCAGTTTTAGTGATGAGCACCAAGAGCTCATCTCCACTGCAGATTCATATTTAATTTCAGTGGTTTGAATTTACAGAGTCTAAAATAAAAGTAATCTTTTAACTATTAGTTATTCAAAAAACACTTGTTTTATCTAAAAATCACTATTTGAAAATATTAATTCTGAACCGTTAAAATTACATTTGAACTATGTAGATCTTATTACAATAACTAGCTCTTGGTGATCATTAGGATTAGCACTGAAACTAGTTCTATCGTGGTCATTCATATTTGTCACACACTCAATATTTTGTGTGTGATGATTGCAGTTGTTTTGTCTTTGAAGAGGGGCACGTCCAAATGGGTTGCGATAGTGGTCATGTTTGTGTTGCGCATAGCAGTGCAAGTACACATCAAATTTATCAGAAAGGACAACGGCAAAGGCTTCTACATGGGAGGGTCCAAGAGATTAAAAGGAACAATGTGATAGTGGATATCAAAGGGATTCTTGGGTGAAAGACCTTCTAATTAACCAAATAGGATTGACGAAAGATCAGTTAAAGGCTTTAAAAAGTCATGAAGAGTACAAAGAAGAATGATCAAAAGGAGCCAAAAACAAAGGTTTAGCTACTATTTTTGATGAAACTTCTTGCTGTTGCTTTCTGAATGCTCTTCTTGTAAGATGACAGGACCAACGTACAAAGCTGGTGGATTTGTCTTCGTGAGTACTATTCCTCTCTCCCCAATTTATATATTGGCCCCTAAAACTCTTATGATTTTGATAGGATGTTGTATATTTTAACGCATTCCCAAAGAATTTTGTCTTGGTCTTGAGTTTTTCTATTGCAATATTGAATGTGACTCAAAATGTGACGATGTTTCGTAACATGAAGAAGAAAATACACTTACCCGTCACCATTGATAACAAATCTGAATATAATAGTCATGTTGAAATGCGAAGTTTGATGAAGGACGACTTTGGAGGCCTTTTCCCAATAGTATACTCTGTTTTAGCTCTCTTCCTCGCCATCTCAATTCTTAAAGCTAAATGGTTGCAAGATAAATTGGTTTCATTTTGGAGGGTCTACGGCAGAGGATTTATGAAGAGTAGCTAACTAAATCATTTGTAAAATCAGTATGTTACGTATTTGTAATTAGTGTGAGTAGTCCAAGACTCCAAGTGATGAGAATAAGGGTTGAAAGACTAAAAATTTTAGACGTTTTGATTGTAACTGCGGAAGAACAAAAAGAAATTCCCGCCTATCCTATTTGTTATTTTGTAATGAATATTCTTCAAGCTCTCTTATTTATCTCTTCTCTCCAGTTAGCTTATTATGTTCCACATGCATATACATCATAAATATACATGCGTAGTACATATCTCTTTGAAATTGCTTGCAATAACACTGTTGAATTGAATTATTACATAGTGGAACGTAAAATAGACAGAGAAACATCAATTGTAACTTCGAAGAGTTTTACAACTATTTAGCTATACAACCAATTTTTCAAAAATGTGAAAAAATTTTGTAGTAGTGTAATAGAGTCTATTTTGTTTCGAAAGTTTTTTAAGGGCAATTTTCTCCAAAATTGTCAAAAAAGGAATAATTTTACTATGACTGTTATTCCAGTTAATTTTGTTCGTTAGTTGATCAAATATATCGACTTGATAGTCCACGTGCCATTCATGTCATTTTTGTTAAAGTGTAAATTTGTTATGAAAGTTTTAAATATAACTTTAGAAAAAAATAAAATAGATAACAAATGGACTTTTGGAGCAAATTTGTATTTTAACAAAAATAATGTGGATCACATGTAGACTTCCATGTTAGCTTGTTTAGTCAACTAAGGTCAAAATTAATTGAGATAATAGTTAAGACAAAAGTGCTCTGTTTTTTATACTTCTCAGGAAAAATTGTCATTTGAAAAACTTTTAGAATAAAATTATTCCTAAAAAAAACCTTACAATTTCTGAAATAAAATTGCCCCAACGCCATTGGGAAGTGGCGTTAACAATCCTCACGCCATTTGCTCATGCCAAAGCTGCTTTCAAGTCTCGTCGGGCAATCTTTGGGTGACCAAGGAGTAAGCTCGCCTGGAGACGTACGAATAGGCAACGTGAAGGCTTGACGACTCGGAACTCACTTAGTTACTTAAAAACATTAATTCAGAAAAAGAAAAGAAGTTGAGTGCTCAGTTGCAATGTCTTTGCAAAGTGAGCGGCAGTCGTTGGGAAAGTCAGGCATGGAATCACGCTAAGGTAAGGTTTGCTAATCCATCTAGAATAGGATCCACTCTAGATATTCGATTTACCATAAAGCTAGGCGGCCATTAGTGGCATGAGGATTTCTCACGCCACTATCGCATGAATAATTGATACCCTGCGTCAATCATATTTTGACGTCGTGTGGCGTCAATTTTTTTTTTAATATAATTTTATAATTATATTCAGTATTATAAATAATAATTCTAATTCATTATAAATAATAAAAAAAGTAAATAATAATTTTAATTAATAATTAAGGGAATTAAAATATTTAAAATTTAGTATAAACTTTAGGATACAAGATTAATTAGTAAATTAATTAATTAGTGAATTTATTATAAATATTAAGATAGATGACTAATTAATTAAATTAATTAATTAGTGAATTAATTATTTGACTAATTATTATTCTCTTAAATTTAATTAATTAGTGAATTAATTATCTAACTAGTTATTATTATCTATTTAAGTTTATTTTATCTATCTTAAGGTACTTTATATATCAAATTGTTAATATACAAAATATTAAATAATTAGTCATCTATCTTAAGGTTTATAATAAATTCAATAATTAATTAATTTACTAATTAGTCTTGTATCCTAAAGTTTGTACTAAATTTTAGATATTTTAATTCCCTTAATTATTAACTAAAATTATTATTTACTGTTTTTATTATTTATTATTTATAATTTTAAACATAATTATAAAATCATATATATATATATATATATATATTTTAAACAAAAAATTGACGCCACACAGTGTCAATATTCACGCCGTAGTGGCATGAAAATCCTCATGCCACTAATGGAGTGAGGATTGTTAACGCCACCGTCCAGTGGCGTTAGATCTGGTGGCGCCACTAGTAGCATATTGATAGGTGATGTTTTTAATTGTATTAATTTGATAATTCTTTTCAAAAGATTTTCAATTAGATACAATTTTTATTAAAAGTGATTACTTTAGTGCTCTTCCCTAAAATTGTCCCTTGACCGTTTTGCAATATCTCAGAGCATTACATTTCATCCATATCATTAAGACATAAAGTAATAATATTATGAGTATTTTTATAAACAATTTTTAAATATAAAAAACGTATCTTAATTATGATGAGACCCCCAGAATTTGACTGATTCAGCTTTTTTGTAAGTCAAAATTGATAAGAAGTCCTCCACGTGAATGCTCCCCACTCACAGCTCCCCTCCCCAAAGGCAAAGAGACAAAGTATACCCCACTCCTCGTCCTTCCTTGTTTGATCAGGGAATCAATGCGTCCTTTCCTTCTTTATACGTAGTAGTCCATCATAAATGAGAGATATTACTCTCTTCTATATTAAATATAAAATAAAATTAATTTTTTTAGGATTATTAAGAAAATTAATTAAATTATTTTAAAATATATTTATTTATTTTTTTCTTTCAAACTATTCTACTTAATATATAAAACAATATATGATCTAATAATATACAATACATGATACGATTAATTAGGTCTTATATTTAGGACTGGAAGAAGTATAAAGTTCCTCTCACTTATTTATAAGTGATCTCAACATATTTTACTGAAATAAAAAACAACCTTAAATCTAATTAACTCTACTCTAAAATTCTAAAATTTAACAGTTATCACCATCTAATCTTATATATGCCACATGAAAATAAAGCCGACCTACGCAATTATATAAATGAAAGCTAACATTATCTCTACCTCATAAATAACATCGTAAGCTACTTTCTGAAAGAAATTCACTATCGTTGTTAAAATATATATACATCGCTTGTAGCAAAAAAATATATACATCGCTTGAAAATGGACTGGATCATTACGTATATACGAGTATAATGGATAATTTGGTGTCTTCTGACTCTTTTATATAATTATGATTTTTTATGACCATTTATAATAAAATATTAGTCCATATAAATTTTTTGTTATATTTTTCACTTGGAAAGGTAAAAAACCCATGAAGAGATCACATGCATGTTTATTAAGAAAATTAATTGGGCTTGGGTCCAAGTGTTTTAACCCCACCCCCCTCCAAAAAAAAAAAAAACGTAAAAATTATGGGGAAGTGCTATTTAAATACCATATAAAACTCCAAAACCTCAAAAAGTTTATTAAAATTTGTAAAAAAACATAAAAGTGACAAGAATCAAATTGAATTGGGATTTTAAAATGTTGATTAATTTACCATTATGCTTTCTCTTTCTCTTTCTCTCTTCTCTTCCTCTTTGCCTCCTCCTCGTCTCGCGCCATGTCCGACCTCTCTTCTTCTTTCTCTCTCCTCTCCCTCTCTGCCTCCTCCTTTTCTTGTTGCCATGTCCTAGCTCTCTTCGTCTTTCTCTCTCCTCTCCTCCTCCTCTTCTCGCTACCATGTCTGAGCTCTCTCTCTCTCTCTCTCTCTCTCTCTCTCGATGGTGGTGTTGTTGTTCGTTATGGCCGAGTCATAGTTGTCCCTAGCGAGGTGAAGTTGGAGGAAGGTTGAAATTGATGTTTTTGGAGGAAGTCAGGAGGTTGAGGAAGAAGGTGAACAATAAAAAAAAAGAGGTTGAAGAAGGTGATGATAAACAATAAATAATGAGTTTGACAAATTTTGTAATGGGAATAACAAGTTCATTAATGGATTTAACAAGTGCATTTACAGGTGGAAAACATATCACTATGGTGAAAACAAAATTTGAGTGTAACACCCCAAATTCCATATTACTTATTGTGTCCATTGACATGTAGTATCTAGGAATACGGTGTTGACAGATCAAAGTAATGCAGAACGAAGAGCATGCACTTACGTTTGGACGATGAGTAACTGATATAAAATGCCTAGGTATAAGTTGGTATATTAAAAAGGGTGAAGGAGCGATTTCGCCAACCAACTATTAGGCTAGGAGCAGTGGACACAAATAACTTTTAATAAGACCAAAAAGGCCAAAAAAACAGTTGAATTTCCAAAAAAACTACAACACCGTCAGATCCATACTAACTTCCGTCTGGAATAAACGCCATGTGGGATTTTGAAGTACAGCTCAGTCCTAGATGGCCTATTTTGTTTTTGGTCAAGAATTTCTAGTTGGCTTCAAACGGAGAAAACGACATAACCTAAATAACCCATAAACGTTCCACTTTCTCTTTTGCTCGCTCTCGGGTGTCGAAAGAGTCGAAGGATACCTCTGCTTTTCTGGGTATACTATAAAATTTAAAATCAGCCTAGAGGGGAACTGAATATTGGGCCCAAGAAGTTTGTCAATGAAGGCATAAATTCCCAAACCCACGCAGGCCGTGCCTCCCAATGAATTTGCAAGTACTCTTCCCCTTGGCCTTCACAAAATTCTTCGTCGTTCTCTCACACTTATCTGAACTGTGTCTGGCCAGCTGTTCCTACTCTTCACAAACAATAATTAACCGCACCAAGATGCAGATCTTTGTGAAGACTTTGACGGGAAAGACCATCACTCTCGAGGGTGATAGCAATGACACGATTGACAATGTCAAGGCCAAGATTCAGGTTCTCCTTTGCTTTTCCCACGCCCACTGCCATTTATTTTTCTGGATAGAGTTTTCTTACGATTGCTTTTGAGTGGGATTTTGCTGCACGTTGACTGATTTTCTGGGTTGAAAGTGGAACATTATGGGTTATTTAGGTTATGTCATTTTCTCCGTTTGAAGCCAGCTGGAAATTCTTGACCAAAAATAAAATAGGCCACCTAGGACTGAGCTGGACTTCAAAATCCCATGTGGCGTTCATTCCAGACGGAAGTTAGTGTGGATCTGACTGTATTTTAGTTTTTTTGGAAATTAAATTGTTTTATGGCCTTTTTGGTCTCATTAAAAGTTATTTGTGTCCACCGCTCCTGACCTAATAGTTGGTTGGCAAAATTGCTTCTTCACCCTATTAAAAATCCCAAAGGAAATATTCATGTGATACAATTATCCGGAACTTGTATAATTAAAATTCCAACATAATAACTATACAATCTTAAACCAAGCCTTAACTAGACTTGTGGCTTGGAACCTAATACAGTTAATCAAACCCTTTGACTAGGCAGGGTAAAATCTAGTGGAAGTCTCCCTGTCTTTCACGGCGACTTATGACAGAACTACATAGACCAACCCTTTCTTAGTTTAAGCACCAAATGGTTTGAAATAACTTTATCAGATTCATGCCAGAAACTATACTCTGATGAACCTCTTCTGGCATTCTCTCTAACCGGTGCCTCTTCTCAACTCTGTCCATTGGTGCCTTTTCCCGACTCCGTCTATGTCGTCTTCTTAGATCCTAGTTCCTTTCTTGAACCTTAGTCAAATATGAGATTCAATACCCATTGAATCTTAGGTAACAGTTAACTTTATGTTCAAGTAATAACAATATCACTGTGCAGAAAAGGGCTTTAAGACCGCTTCATTTAGACCGGAGTATCGACGCCCCGGTCTTAAAGGAATGACTGGTGGTAGTTCTGTAAATATAAAGAACTTCTTAGATCGAATCATTTTTTCATAGGTCTTAAATATATTATTTAGACCGCACTAAAAAACAACCGGTCTTAAAAATGTTATTAAGAAAATTGAAATTTCAATTACTTTATAGAGAAATCTCATACAGCCATACTTATATTTTCTGCAGTCCAACATAATAAGGAAAAATTTAAATATAAAAGTCTAAAAGGTTTAAGATCACACATATTTAATAGCCCGTCTTAAAATTTATTCTTTTAGGACCGGACATATAATGCGGCCGGTACGAAATATAGAAAAAAATTAAACAAAAACTTAATTAATTTTAAGACCAGAGGTTTATAAAGACCGATCTTAAAGGTTAACTTTTAAGACCGTCTTATAAGTTGTTCGGTCTTAAAGTTAAATATTTTAAGACTGGACTTAAATTGTGGCCAGTTCCTCGATATTGAAGAAAATTAAATAAATAATTAATTACTTTGAAGACCAAACTTTAATATCACCGGTTTTGAATGTTAAATATTAAGACCATTTCCTCTTTTATCCGGTCTTAAAAATGAAGCGCCAAATATACATTTCTTCACACGAAAAGCTTTTTTTGTTACTTTCACTGAAGAACCTCTGTTCACGTTGCGAAACCCTTCCTGTTGCATTACCTCTCTTCCTTGCCCACGTACCATTAGCCTCTGTTACTCTCTCATTTGCTCAGGCATTCCTCTCTTCCTGTTGATGAGCACAAATCGTACCATGTTTTCCCTATACTTTATATCTGAATTGAATGTTAATGTAATACCCTTGATTAAAATAATAGATTAAAATAATAATAATAATAATATAGTAAAATCTAGAAATTCATAATTTTGTATCGTTAATTTATTAATTGGGAATAATTAAAAGGTCCAGCCTATAGCCAAAACCCTAGATTTTAATTATAAACTTAGGTCTGGCCGCTTAAACCTAGAAAACACTCGATACTTTTCTCCGCCGCTAAATTTTTCTCCACTACTACATCCTCATTACGTACTCTCGTCAATTGTTCTCTTAGGAGATTAGCAACACGGAGACCATGTAATCCTAATCCTCATGAGTCTTAGGTTAATTTTATATCTTGATAGGTAATCCTGATCCCTAGATTATAGAAACCAATTGTTGTTTGATTTTCGTACAAAGAGAGATATATATGTATATGAAGAATGTAATTGTGTTGCCTTGACTTGCGTGCTTGAACTATATACATATGCCTGTGCGTTTTTCCCTCTTATGAATTGAATACAATTGATTTTGCCTCGGCCTGCGTGCATCAAACTCATATGTATATGATTGGATCCAATTTTTTTTCCCTGTGCATCTCTTTTTGTCTTGTGATTGAAAATCCATTACTTCGCCTCGACTTCCGCAAATGAATGGTATACCCATGATTCCTGTACGTCACTTTTTTGAATGAATTAGGAATCCATTGAAATTGTGCGCAATTTTTTTTATTGCAATATATTCGTGGCGGGAGTAGAAAGACTCAGGGTTCGCATTTGAATTTATATGCTACAGGTGAGTCCACAAGACATTCATGCAAAGCATTTAATTTCCTCGTCATGCATTTATTTTTCTTCTTGGATTCACTGTGATATTTATGAGCATAAATATGCATTTGGTATTGCCTTATTTTACGTATGTTAAATCTTTCCGTCCATAGGAATTCTAGTATGAATCACAGTTGGATAAATGCTTTACAGACGAGTGTTGAATATCAGAATGGGGTGAGGGACTTTATAGAATTTGCTAAACAAAATGGCAATGATGATAGTGGAAAGTTTTATTACCCTTGTGTAAAATGTTTGAATGAGAGGCGACTAAGTCCTGAAGTTATACACACACATTTAATTTGTAAAGGATTTTGTAAGATTTATACAGTATGGGTATGGGATGGTGAAAAAAATCAAGTGGGTCTCAACATGGGGAAGTGGCCTTTGATGATAATGTCACGGATATGGATGATCGCATAGAGGACATTATTCGTGATGTAGGAGAAGAGGCTTTTCATCAATCACATGCATATGGTAATATGTGCAGTGATGCAGAGACCCCGCTATACCTTGGGTGTAAAAAATACCAATTGTTGAACGCTGTATTGAAATTTGTAAGCTTAAAGGCACATCATGGATGGAGCGACAAGAGTTTTTCTGAAATGCTTGATGCTTTTAAGGACATGCTTCCGGATGATAATGTGTTGCCGCATCGATACTATAATGCTAAGAAAATACTTTGTCCACTGGGGATGGAGTACAAAAAGATCTATGCATGCTCGAATGATTGCGTATTGTACAGAAAAGAGTTTGAAGAGAAGCAGAATTGTCTGATATGTGAAACCCCAAGGTACAAGTCAGATAAGGAGCCTACAAAAGTGTTGTGGTATCTTCCAATCATACCAAGGTTCAAGCGGTTGTTTGTGAATGAAAGTGATGCAAAAAATTTGAGGTGACATGTAGATGAGAGGATTTCTTATGGAAAGCTTCGACATCCGGCCGATTCTTCTCACTGGAAGAAAATCGATCAATTATTTCTGAACTTTGGCGAGGAACCTAGGAACCTTAGGCTTGCCCTTAGCACGGATGGCATGAATCCTTATGGAAGCCTTAGCAGCATACATAGTTCATGGCTTGTACTCCTGATTATTTAGAACTTATCTCCTATGTTATGCATGAAACGAAAGTACATCATGCTGTCTATATTGATTTCAGAACCAAAACAACCCGAAAATGACATTGATATTTACCTTCAGCCCTTGATCGAAGACTTGAAGGAGTTGTGGGATGAAGGTGTCGATGTTTTTGACTCTTTCAAGAAGGAGGTGTTTAAAATGCGAGCCATGATATTTTGTGCTATAAACGACTTCCCAGCATATGGGAACTTGTCAGGGTATAGTGTAAAAGACCATAAAACATGTCCGATTTGTGAAGAAGGCACACACTACTATCAACTTCAACATGGAAGAAAGACGGTTTATCTTGGACATAGGAGATTTCTTAGACGGGGCTACCCATATCGTCGATTAAAGAAAGCCTTTTTTGGTGGCCAAGAGTATGAAGATGCTTCGATGACATTAACTGGGAAGCAAGTTTATGAAAAGGTGAAAAATATCAATGTCATCTTCGGTAAGACTGCAAAGAGTACAAAAGGAACAAATATATGGAAAAGGAGATCTGTATTCTTCGATCTTCCCTATTTACACAATCTTGATGTGAGACATTGTATTTGATGTCATACATATGGAGAAAAATGTATGTGATAGTATTGTTGGCACGATTCTCAACATACAAGGTAGTTCCAAGGATGATGTGAAGGCAAGATTGGATTTGCAAGCAATGGGAATATGCGAAGACTTACATCCAAGGCCATATGGGAAGAGAACTTATTGTCCCTCAGCTTCTCATACTTTGTCTAAGGATGAGAAAGGAAGTTTTTGTGAGTGTTTACATGGCACAAAAGTTCCCTCGGGGTACTCTTCAAATTTTAAGAGGCTTGTATCGATGAAGGATTGAAATTAGTAGGCCAAAAGTCTCATAATTGTCATATCTTGATGCAACAACTACTCCCAATAGCTATTCGAGGCATTGCCAAATATGATCTTCAAGTCGTTTTGACTAGACTTTGTGTCTTCTTCAATACGGTTTGTAGTAAAGTTTTCAAAATTGAAAAGTTGGATGAATTGGAAAATGAAGGATATCTTATCTTGTGCCACCTTGAGAAGCTTTTTCTTCCTACATTTTTTAACAACATGGTTAATATAATTGTTCATCTAGTGAGGGAGATAAAGTTGTGTGTCCCTATCCATTTACGGTGGATGTACCCAATTGAAAGATCTATGAAATTCCTAAAAGGGCATGTGAACAACGCATACCGGCCCGAAGCATCGATTGTTCAGAAATATGCTTCTGAAGAAGTCATGGAATTTTGTCAAAATTATTTGGCCAATGTAAGATATATTGGGCTTCCAAAATGTCAGCATGTTGAAGGGGGTAGACGAAGGGCTTCCGTAAAGAGTGTGGATCTTGATGAATTGTCACAAATCCACTTATACATCTTGAATAATGTTGATGAAGTTCAAGCCAGCATAGTTGCACATAAAGAAGCTGTAAGGAAAGAAAATCGTTGAATGACTGAACAAATGTTGATTAGGGAGCATAACAGAACTTTTGCAAATTGGTTCAAACAAAAAGTCGAGGGAGAGGAATGTGTTTTTTATACAATCAAATGGTTAGCACGTGGTCCTGAGGTTGATGTCATAAGTTGGAATTCGTATATGATCAATGGTTATACATTTTACACGAAGTACCTAGATGATACGAGCACAGTCCAGAACAGTGGTGTTATGTTAGAGGCTGAATCTATGCACTTCTCCAGTTCGAAAGACAAGAGGCCTTTATTGGAAGTCATGCCATATTATATGGTTATTGAAGAGATTTGGGAGGTGAACTATGTTAAAATTAGATTTCTCATTTTCAAATGCAAGTGGGTTAATGTCAATAATGGTGTTCAGATTGATCGGCTAGGATTTACATTAGTCGATGTCAATAGTAGAAGTTTTGGAGATAAACCGTTTATTATGGAAGACTAGGTGAAACAAGTGTTCTATATCACCAATCAAGAAAATAAAATGTGGTCTATAGCTCTCCAAGGAAAAAAGGTCATCGATATTGATAGGGAAAGTCATTCAAATTATGGTCTGTAAATGGAGCTAAATACCCAAGAGGGGGTGAATTAGGTATGTTCAAAATTTTTGAAAACTTCCTCTGTTTATGAACAATGAAAACAAGGATAAACAGAGAAGAGAGTAGAAGAGCAAGACACAAAGAGTTATACTGGTTCGGTCCAACCACTTGAGCTACGTCCAGTCCCCAGACACTCTGGGATTTCCACTATAACAATTGATTACACACTCTGCACTCAAGAGTAATTCTCTCACTAGAACTTACTCCCCCTTACAAGTTGTAATTAATGAACTCCCAATCACCAAGTCCCCAGACTTGCGATTCCTTACAATAAATGATTTGTAATGAAATAACTCTCTCTAAGAGTAGATAAAGATAATCACTGAAGCTTATGTATCAAAAGATACTTTTACAAGTGAAAACTGAAGGTACGTGAAGAACTTTGAATGCAATTCGTTTTCAGTAGTTGTAGTTGTTATGAAGACTTAAATGCAACTCTATTTATACTCAGAGTACATTAAATGACCATTGATTACCCTAATGTAACCGTTGGAAGTGTTCAGCAAAGATTAGGTGGTGGTTTAGTCTTCTTCTCTCTCTATTCTTCACTTAATCCAGCTGTCCAAGAGTTCAGAGTTGACCTCCTCAAGATTAATCCGTTGGAAAGACAGTTGCTGGATGTGGAAATCATTCTTTAATTCTTTCTTAGACGTGTGCAGATGGATTACCCAAAAGATTGCAACTTTCTGGGTTTACATTTAATGTGCTGACGTCACTTTTGCTTTTGGTTTAAACCTTCAATAAACACTCTCTAATTCATCTGAAACTCACTAAAAATGTGGTTAAATATATCTAGGAACATTAGAGAATAATAATAGAAAGTATTAAGATCAAACAAAAGTGTTTTGCAAATTCGCAGAATTTGAAATTTTGAACTAGCAATGAAACCTTGAGGTTTGTTCTTCAAACCTCGAGTTTTGGACTATAGCATGTAATATTGATTTAAGTCCAAAACTTCAAACTTGGAGGTTTCTATCCAAAACTGGAGGTTTTCATCACATTAAAAAGTCCAGTGCTCTCGGGTTGACAAAAACTCGAGGTTTCTCACCAAACCTTGAGTTTTGGTTTAAATATGATAGCTTTGAGAAATTGTGCCAAAGGCAAAACTTGGAGGTTTTCTTGAAACCTCGAGTCTTTTAAATCAGAGAAAAGACATGTGCTCTCTGGATGTCAAAACCTTGAGTTTTCTTATCATAACTCGAGTTTTTGCTCAAATATGAAAACTTTGAATTTTTGCGCCAAGACAAAAAACTTGAGGTTTTGAAGTAAAACTGGAGGTTTTGAAAAGTGAGAAAACTTAGATACTCTCTGCCTGAACAAAACTCAAGGTTTGTCCTCAAACCTCGAGTTTTCACTTATTGTGAAAACTTTGAGAAAACTTTGTCAAACTCAAAAATGGAGGTTTTTCACAGAACTGTAGGTTTTGAGACATCGGTTAAAATCTGAGTTTTCTCTGCCAGGCAAAAACCTCGAGGTTTCTTACCAAACCTTGAGTTTTCACAAAACTTGTGGAAACTGAAATTTTCAAGTCAAAAACAAAACCTTGAGGTTTTAGATAAAACTGGAGGTTTTCAAGTGTTCAAAATTTGAGAGACTCTCTGTAAGACAAAACCTCGAGGTTTTATCAGAAACCTCGAGTTTTGCATTTTTCAGAAAATGCTGAAAAGTCTCTAGATGATGAAACCTCGAGTTTTCTCTGAAAACTCAAGTTTTGACTTAGTTAAGAAATCTTGAAATTGTTTCTGTAAGGCCAAACCTTGAGGTTTCTGTGCAAACCCCGAATTTTGCTCTGACAGTGAGTTTTACAACATTTGACAGCAAAACTTCATGTTTTCTTCACAATTATTGGAGATCATCAAAACCCTTAGAGAACTAACATGGTCTGCCTGAAAGTACTCCTTTTTCAAGGGGTCTACCAGACATGAACGAAGAAGATGAAGCAGATAATGAACCCGGCAAAAGAAATGATCATCAAGAAGGGATATGGGAGGATATCACTTTATAAAAGAGTCAATTCATAAGGTAATATTCATATGCAGAATTCTTTGAAAACTTTAAGGTTTTAACTATATTATATTCCTTCTATATTCATAAACAATGTCATTGATTATGAAGTTTGTTCTTGTTTTATTTTTGTTGCAGGACCTGATCCGAAGGGGCATGTTATAAAAGAGGATGTTACGTTGTTGGGTGGGAATCAGATGAAGGCATGGTGAATATTATTGAAGGCATGTATGTTGTATTTGTAAGTTATTGTATTTGTAAGTAAGTTATCTTATTGTATGAATTAATTTAGGTGTTGTAGTCATAGTATAATCATTAATTAAGAGGCCACATAACTCATGGTGAATAACATTTGTGTTCTTTTTCCCAATTCAATTTATTCGTAATTGTTAATAGCTTGTAGCTTAAAGTATCGACTTTTATGTGCTGGATTGGGTGGCGGATTTGTGTACATATATATATAATCAGGAAGAACAGAACAGGGAAAAATTCAGAAAAATTTAGATCAGAAATAAATACGCCGGTCTTAAATGTTCAACTGTGAAGACCAGATGTATTTATATGTCTGGTCTTAAAGGTCAGGTGTACACATTTGATATTAAGCCTGGTCTTAAAAGTTGGTCTTTTAAGACCGATATATTTATATGTCCAGTCTAAAATCAATTTTTTAAGACCAGATGTATTTATCATCCAGTCTTGAAAGTCGGTATTTTAAGACCACGTATAATTAGTCATCTGGTCTTAGAAGCCGCTATTTTTAAGACCATATTTATTTTTTCCGGTCTTAAAATTCCGATCTTTTAAGAGCGGCCTAGTTGTTGGCCGGTCTTAAAAGTTGAGTTTTAGGACCGAACAAAAAATATTTTAGGTTTATTTAGTACGACTTTTAAGACCTAATGTTTTAAATGTCCAGTCTAAAAGAGTTTCTTTAAGACCGTTTCGAGTCCGGTCTTAAATGTTAGACTTTTAATATCGGCTGGAACAAGATTGGTCACGGGTTAGGTCTTACGATTCCTCTTTTGTCCGATCTTAAAAGTCTTTTCTACACTAGTGTATATATGACAGATATTCATTACATTTCAGCATCAACCATACATAGCACATAGTAGATGTAAGGTTACAACAATATATAGCACACAACACATGCAATATTAACAACACAACACTACATAGCACACAGCAAATGTAATGTTCGCAACGTTTGCACACTCACCCTGTGCCACACTTCTACGTGTCCTCAGCGCTAAGAAAATAGCCCTACGGCATTATCAAGATTATAACCCGCACAAATTGAATGTATATAAATATGTGATTAAGGCCGATAACTTAGTCACGGTGCATGACTGATGAGCACAAATTGTACCATGTTTTCCCTATACTTTATCACTGAATTGAATGTTAAGTACAAGCTTAACTGCAGATAATCTAAGCAAAAAGGCATACATTCATGATATAGGGGCTGAAGAATAGAAATCATTTGCATGTGCTAAAGACGGAACAATTTACATGGTTTTTAAAGAAGAACGTATAGCAGAGCAAATACGATGCTATAGCATTCTGACAGTAATTCGAAGTGCAACACAAGGCATCACGAAGGCTATAGCAAAGTAGAGGACGTAATGCTATGCGGTATGTTTTCTGACCTTTTTATCTAGATGATTTCAGGAATAAAAGAAAAGTGCGATACTGACAAGTAGATTGCTGACATACCGGAATAGAAGATGCGGAAGATCAGAACTAAAAGATTTGAAGAATCCCATAGAATCAGTAGAAGCAATCTACTCGGATCACGAGATACGATAGATCCCGACGGATTAGGAAAGGCCCAACTCGCTATAACTTACACCGCAAGAAAAGACTGATTATAAAAGGAAACCACGGAGCCAACCCTAAAGAGAGTCGGAGAGCCCTAGAATGAGATTCTACTTTCGGTAGACACAAGAGAAGAGAGAGAGATTTCATAAGAGCACGAAATTTCTAGGACAACCCAGCATTATTCCCTGCAGTACGACGGAACGAAGAAGACGTGGAGTGGTGACGTGACAGGGCTGCATCCACGCCGTTGGAATTCCGTTAAAGCTTTCTGTTTTCCTTTTTATCTTAGCTTTTTTGATTATGGGTCATTCTGTTAGTGTCTGCTTTGTGTTTCCCTCGTCAGTCATGAACTGATTTTCATATGGTTGGACGAGGATGAGTCCTTAAGTTGTTGAATGAACCCAGTTGCAAGTTCTTAATTTAATAAATTTGGTTTACTTATCAGTGTTTTAATTACTAGTCGATTAACGAAAGTTAAGGGCTTGATTTGTGGCCTCAGCTTACTGGCAAGGAGTTGAGGTTAAACCTCTGAGAAATAGTGTTTGCTAGACAGCCCGTGCACGACTTGACCTATTATTGTAGGCTTCAGGAATGAGTCTACCTCTCATAACCATAACACCCTGAGTGTAAAGCAGTCCTGACTAGAAAGTTGCCATAGGAATATGGAAGGAGTATAGTTAGTATCATATGTATCGGATGCGGAAGCTTCGATAGACTTTAGTGGTGGGTTAACCAAATAGATTTGTAGTTAGTAGCTATGTTGTAGCATTGCGGAAGCTGTGCAGTGTAGATGCTATAGCAATGGGTAGAGCAACTGGGGGAATGATGCACTTAAGGGTGATTCTGAGTCCAGCCTAATGTCTTACTGATATCTTCTCAAGTTAATTTACGCTGTTTAATTTTACTATTAGCATAGCCATTATAACCTCTCAACCCAAGCAATTTACTTTCAGTTTGTGCAACTATAGTAGCGATTGAGCGTCACTCCTTGGTATCTCAGTCTCTGTGGGACAATACTCTACTTTCACTTTATTACTTGTTCGACTGGTTCGCTTGCCACAAGAGAATTTGACCAACAATGACCCAAGACCTACTCTTGTCCATGACTTCATGAATCATTCAATCATGTACATACATACAAGACATATCAGAGTTAAAGTTACAGTACGCGTCCGTACCTTTAACCGTGTAATTGCTAAAACGCCCTACCTTTTGAATCTGACTCCAGACTTCCCGGATATCCTATAATGTTACTATCAGATTATTTTTCTTTTCCATGATATTATAATTAATATCATATTTCCTAGAATAATATCAAAAAGGATATTTTCACCTATTTTGACATTTATACCCTTGGTGGATTTGTTATTACAATTTTGCCCTAACATTTTCTTAAAAACATAATTGCTGGATTTTCTGGGCAGATTTTTCAGTAACTTTGAAAAATCATAATTGATTCTACAAAAATCATTTTTGAGTGCTTCAAAATTCCTCATGACCCTTGACTTGTATATTTTCAAGGAAAAATATTCCCAGAATTCAGAACATCACGGATGATTCCCAGGTTTAACGTTTTTAAACACTATTCAGTTTTAAGTCCATAAATAAGGCTTAAATTCAACAAATTGTATCTCCTTGTGTAGAACTTAAAATGCTACATATTTTATGTAATACCCTAAAAATCCTACTTAAATTAACCACTATGTTTTGATAGTAAATACCTATTGAAATGGGTGAATATGTGTCTCAAAATATTATAGCTTACTTAATTTAATTTAGGAAATTTTCTCCTGGAATTGAATAAAACAAACACCCAAATTTTCTAAATTTAATTAGAGATCATAGAATACCATATGAGTAATGAATTAATATTTAGTCTATATCTAATCATAAAAGGCCTCAAAATGATGAGAAAATACCTAAACCAATTAAAGGAAATTACCAACAACTAATGGACCATTAAATTTACATTACTTAAATATTAACATTTAGTTCTTATATCATCAAGAATGAACCATAAAGGGTTGTGAAAATAACTAAGGTGATTAAAGAACATTAAAAACAATTATGGGGCAACTAAATTGATATTAATTGAGTTAATTCCATGAACATTCATAATTAACTTGGTGGCGATTATTAATTAACAATTAGGAATATTTTGGCTTGATTAAATATTAAAGACTAATAAGGGTTCAATATTAGTATCAAATGAATTTCTAAAAATCATAATTAATTTGGTAATCAATCATACAATTACAACTAAACCTAATTAAGCTAAAAGCCTTAATTAATCATCACAAAGTAAGAAGGTTCTAGATGTTTAAAACTTGAAGAACAAGTTGTAAAGCTTGGAGAACAAGTTGTAAAACTTGAAGAGCAAGTTGGGAAAAGTCAAATGTGCAACAACTTGTTGGCTAAGGTAAGGAACTTGTTGAAGAAGTAGGAGATAACTTAGGAAGCAAGTTGGAAGAAGGAGAGAGAGAGTGTGCAATACCCTAAAATTCATATTTATCATAAATATTATATTTTGATAAATAATACCTGTTAAAAATAGGTGAATATGTGTCTCAAAAATTTATAATCTGTTATTATAATTTTTGGGCAATTTTTCCTTGAAATTAAATTAATCAAGGGCCAATTTTAGGATTTATAATTAGGGATCATAAAAAGATTATCATAGTAAAAACCTAATTCTTGTTTAATCAAAATAAGCAAGAAAATGCTATGAAAACACTTTAACCAATTAATGGAAATTAGCAACAATAAAATGAACAATTTAACTTGCATTAATTGAGATTAGTGGCAAACACATGTAATTACTTATTAGGGTTATATTTTAGGCTAAATAAAAGAGGTAGATGGCAATGAAAATAAATAGGTATTAAAGGGAATAAAATACCTAATATTCATTGAATTTAAGCCACAAATACACATATCAAGCTTGGGACAAATATCACCTTGATTTTACCCAACTCATATATTTAGGCAAATTAGAGACATCTAAGGGATGCAATAATTTTCGAAAGTCACGTCATCACTATTCAACAACAAAAAAAAGTCACGTCATCATCTAGTCAACAAAACAAAAGTCAAATTTAACGATCAAAGTTAAACTTAACGGTCAAATGGTATTTTTGCACCTAATTTGTAACTACATGTGCATTTTTGCACTTAAAATAAGCATTTGGTGTTGGGTGCTCCTCAGGGTAAAGTATATGTGCGTTTTTGCACCTTAACCCAAGTCTTTTTTTTTTTATAGGCTTACTCCTAAATATAAGATCTTTTTAAGTTTGTCTCAATAATAAGTACATTTTTCTTCATTTTTCCCTCAATTAATTATTATGCTACATACATTCTCTTTCATCATTCTCTCATTACTCTCTCTCACTCATTCATAAATATAAGTAAGGTTTAGGAGCAAAAATACACATGTGATTTTCCCCCAGGAGCGCCCAGCACCATGTGTTTTTTTTGGGAGCAAAAAGACACATGTGGTTACATTTTAGGAGCAAAAGTAACACCACCGTTAAAATTTTGTTGTAAATACCGCACTTCTTGTTGTAAATCTATCATGTTGTAAATATGGCTTTTTCTGTTGTAAATAGCTAGATTTTAAATTTTGTTGTAAATACAGCATTTCCTGTTGTAAATCTAGCATTTTTCTGTTGTAAAAACCCTTTCTATGTTCAAAATCTAGGTGTGTAAATGTTGTTGTAAATATGGTCTTTTCTGTTGTAAATATAGTTAGATTTTAAATTTTGTTGTAAATACAACATTTTCTGTTGTAAATATAGCATTTTTTTGTTGTAAATGACCTTTCTATGTTCAAAATCCAGGTGTCTAAATGTTGTTGTAAATATGACATTTTCTGTTATAAATATGGCATTTTCTGTTGCAAATGCGCCGTTAGTTAGATTTTAAAGGGACATTTTCTGTTATAAATATGGCATTTTCTGTTGCAAATGCGCCGTTAGTTAGATTTTAAAGGTGGTGTGATTTTTGCTCCTAAAATGTAAACACATGTGTATTTTTGCTCCAAAAAAAACACATGGTGCTGAGCGCTCCTGGAAGAAAAACACATGTGTATTTTTGCCCATTTACCCATATAAGTATTATATTTTTGGGAAAAAAAGTTAAATTTCCTACATAATTATTTCATTTAACAGATTTTACAATCTTGCAATCCAGTTGAAAGATTCTTATATATAGAGATGGATGGAGTATTGAATAAAGAATTCTAATTTTATCACTCTCGTCTCTTCTCTTTCTCTTACTTGCCTCCTATATCTCCTTGGCTTACGTCTAATTAGCTAGTTGGCCGATGAGGTATGTAGTAATAACTAACCAAAGCAATGATCAATAGTTCTTTCTAGTTGGGAGGGATATCTCTACTAACCCTTATCTCTACTTAATGTCTCAATCGTTCGATCATGTTTTAATGAGGGAAATTTAATGCTATGTATTGAATCACATTATAATATGAAATATAATGGAAATCTACAATTGTAATCTTATTACATTGTATTAAATCTCACAAATTAAATTATAATACAATAGTTGAGACATTAAGTGAAGTGAAGAGGAAGTAGAGAGGGAGAGGATGGGATTAAAAGGATGGGGATTGAAGACACGTTTTACAAAGCCATTGATTGAAGCATCATCATCCTTTTCCATTCATTATCTTTGTTTTGCTTTTGTCTTTTTACATGTACCTATTTGGGTTGAGCTTCTGTAGTGGTGGGATGAGCTTTTTAAAGGGGGGGAAAAATCAATGCGAAAAAGCCCAGTTTGAGGTTTTTGGAGGTGTTTGGCTTGGCTTATTTCTAACTAAGCTTATACCCAAAAAGTAGTGTTTTCATTTATGCTAAAAAGGGGAGCTTCTACCAGCGGGAGTTGGCTCAAGTGGAAGGGACTTGGGCCGCTTAAGCAGGGGTCTCGAGTTCGAGTCGTTGTGCATGCAGAAAACTCCCCTGGGAGAGGTCCCCACATATGCACCCGACAGAACCTCGATCCGGACTAGGCAGGGCGAAGCTCTGGTGAACCGGGTGCAATAGCAAAAAAAAAAAAAAGGAGCTTCTAGGCTGAACTTTTGACTTTTATGCTTTTTGTGCATCACATGGTTGAAAGAAAATAAGAGAGAGGGAAGGGACAAATTTTTTGCCCCCAGAAATATCTTTCTTTTGTTAATTAAGGACTTTTATTATTTATTAATTTTTATAATAATTTAAATTTTTATCTTCAATTACCTCAATATATACAACTAATATTAATATATGTAGTATTCAATAAGATTCATGACATTTTCAGTCGTTTTCCATTTCAACTGACTTTTCAAATAATAATTCAAACACATCTTCGTTTGGAAAAAATCCACCTCTACCACTGTCAATTTAAACACAAATCACATTTATAACATGACCTTTTTTCTATTGGACTTTTGTAAAAATTAAATAGAAAATAAGTCATTGCTCTCATCGCCATCCCGAATAGGCCCGTCCTCCCATTTTCTTCTCCCTTCCTCTTTTTCATATAGATACGTGTCTCTCCAAGGACCACCCATTTTCATAACAACCATGACAATAAGTAGTTCCAATCATTCAAATGTGTGTTACTAATATGAAATTTTAAGTATAAGAAACATGAGTAAACTTAATTATTCTCACTTCTTAACTACAATGCTTCGTCAAAACTTTGCTTAAATGATAATCCCTCTGTTGTGGCTTGTTATAGGTTCTAATTTTTAGATTATTTTATATTTAAATATAAATTTTAGTGCGGATTTTTTTTTTTTTTTTATATCCAGTATCCGGTTTATAGTTTATGACTACCCTTTTTAACATAAGTGTCTTCTCTATGGCTCAAACTTAAGATTTAGAGGAATCTAGCGGGGTCTTACACCTCTAGACTAACTCTATGTTGGTTTAACATGAATTTTAGATGTGATTAAATACATATTTCAAAAAATACGAAATATTTAAATATGCCCTCTTTTTCATATGGCTTTGATGTAGGGTATGAATGAATTGAAGGAAAAGTTGTTGAAAAAAATATCATTTCAAAATTTATTTCTCATAGTAAGCACATGAAATTTGCTTAAAGACTCAGACATAGCCTAGCTTTATGCCCGTTTTGTATGCACAATACGTTTTGATGGATATGTATATGGGGTTTAAAAATAGGGACAATTATAATAAAGGACCTAAGAAAAATAATATTTGTTAAGAAGGACCATAAAAATGGTAATTATTTTGAAGGACCAAAAATTAAAACATTAATATAAAGAGACTAAATTTCCTTTGGTTCTACAATTTTTACATAAAGGTGAGAAATGGAAAAAACGTTTTGGAACAATAATATATGGCAACCTTTTTTTGGAATGAAATATCTAATTAACCAAAAAAAAAAAAACCTACAGGTCAATGTTTGGGAAACTTTTTTTTTTTTTGGAACAATAATATATGGCAACCTTCCCTTCCACATAAAGATAGAAAAGTGACGAACCATGTGAATTGGCTTCGGTGATTCAAAACAAAAGTTTGAAAAATATACAATACTAAAGGGGCAATGATTAATCAGATTTTAATGATTAAAATAAGAACCGAACTAAAAGAAAACGAGATAAAAAATTATCACGAAGAAAAACTTGAAGATTATAGAACAGATGGGAGGACGCCTGGGAGATCTTTGTGGATGAAAGAACCTACGATTTCTTCTTTAGTCTTCATAGAAAGATAAAAAGTTACCAATTGAGACTCTAACTTGCATATTCTAGATTCTGATTTGATCTCTATTTATCATTTTCAATCAATCACTTCAAATTCTAATTTAATTAGAGATAATATAGGAAATTTGATCAAGGGCAATTTAGTCTCTTTATATTAATGTATTATTTTTTTGTCCTTCAAAATAATTACCATTTTTATGGTCCTTCTAAATAAATATTATTTTTCTTAGGTCCTTTATTATAACTCTCCCTTAAAAATATGTTTGGTATGTCATAGAAATGTGACATATTTTTTATACGGAAATATCAGAATGCTCTCCCTAAAAACCCAATCTCCACCATCATCAAAACCAAGTAACCATGTCTTCTTCATCACATATGGATATGGATATGGGGTTTAAAAATGTAGCAAACAGGCTTCATGATGGAATTCAATTCCATTTCCCTAGCCATGTGCCCCAATTCCAGTATACCAAACGAGCCCTTAGTAAGTGCAATTTTTCTTCAACAATGTTCAAATGTGTGAAATGGAAGACATTTGCACATAGTTAAAGATATGATTTACACAAATGAAAAGGAGTTGCACTTGCTGAATATGAGTTACAACTGCTAAAGGACGTGAGTCTTTAGTACCTTTGGATAATAAATTTTGCAATAAGGGGTTTTCAACAATTTTTTCAAAACTATATTATATTTTCTTAGTATGGGTGTCTTTAGTAATTGTTACCAATAATAAGAGATGGAGGAATTATTTTATCTCTTCATATTTTCACTACCCCCATACTTTTATAATAAATGTAGTTTTATGCACTATATAAAATTTTAAAAGTATATTATTAATAGTGAAATCTTTAAACAAAATTAATAATATATTAACAATGTTAATTAGACAAGAGGTTCATGATATTCAGTTGGATTATGCCCTATGAAAAATGAAACCGTTTGTTACAAATTTTAGACTTTATAAATAATAATTATGGTTTTAAACTTTTCTCTCCAAGTTCCCACTTCACATCTAAAGTCGGCAAGTCGCTATCTTATTTTATTTTTTCTGCAATCTTTTGTTGTTTCCTTTTATTGGATCCCACCAGATAGGAAAGGTAGAGCCAATAGCTTGGAATTTTTAAGAAAATTATGAAGGAATTAGGTTCTTATCATAAATTACTTTACGCTGATAATAAATAATTTTTATTTGACTAATTTAGACAGATTAAGAAAATTATAATTAAATTAGCTATTTGTTAAAAATGTGCATTGATTTCTCTAAATATCCTTTTATCTGTCTCATCTCTTATCCTCCTCTCTCTCTCTCTCTCTCCCTCTCTCCCCCCTTAGCTTACGTCTAATTAGCTAGTTGGTGAGTAGTAATCATTGTTGTCAAATTTGCGAGTTAACTCTTCAAGTTTATCATTTTTATGTTTCTAGATTACAAAATTGAGTCGAGTCACTGGTAAACTTGAGATAATTGTAGACTCGGTTAAAGTCACAAGTTTATATATCGAGTTTACCATTTTTACTTTCTAGCTTACAAAACCGTATTAACTCATCCTTAAACTCATATTAGCTTCTTCAATTTGATTATATACTCAGTGGCTTTATATATAAATTTTATAGAAATTTCTTTGTTAAATATGATAAATTATTAATGTTGATGGATTTAATTTCAATTATTTGGATTTAAAATATATTTAATTAATTTGTTATTATTTCTTATATTTTAATTATTTAATTATATACTATTAATATATATTTAATGGTGATAGTAACTCTTGCGAGTTTACAATTAGGGTTCACGATATGAGTCTAAGTCACTATCATGAATTTGAAAATTTTGGTAGTAATAACTTACCAAGGAAAACAATAATTGTTTCGAGGGGAGAGGGGTATCTTTACTAACCCTCATTTGTACTTAATATCTCAACCCTTAGATCATGTGTTAATGAGGGAAATTTAATGCAATGTATTGCATTGTATTATAATATTAAATATAATAGAAATCTACAATTATAATATTATTACATTGTATTAAATATCACAAATTAAATTATAATCTAATGGTTGAGACATTAAGTGAAGAGAAAGCAGAAAGGGAGAGGATGGGGTTAAAAATATGGGGATTGAAGACACGTTTCACACATCCATTGATTGAAGTAGGGTTGTACATCAACCAGACCGAACTGAGCAGGTCATTAGCCCATGGTCTGGTCCGGAAGGTTGTTGACATTCTAGCTTAAGCTCGGTCCTACCCAGAGGAAAACCCAATGGCTTCTGGGTTGGACAAACTGGGTCAGACTGTAGAGGGTTAGTGGTCTAGCTGGCCTAATCGATTGAAATGAAAATCCAAAAGAAAATTCTAGAAAAAGAACAATGTGCAAGCATAAAGTTTTCAAAACACTGAGAAAACGATTCAGAAGACGAAAATGAAGAAATAAAACAGAAGGTATGGTAAAAATGGCGATAAGACAAACATGTACCAAAATGACATTACAAGTTTCGGACAACCAAATCATAATTTCATATATAGAGAAGAACAGAACACATAAATGATGAAGATTTCAATCATTGAAGAAGTGAAGGTTTCAGACACGAGGAAGGCAAAGACGAATTACGAATCTGAATATTTCAGCTACCCGAGCACACAGCAAAATCATGAAGACGACAACGATAAGGAGAAGTGGTGAACATGGTGATGACGGTGACTGAGAGCAGAACCAAAAATCTCCTACTAAAGCTTAGACAGAGAGGATCTTAGGAACAGAGAGGATCGAGAGAATTCTTGATTGTTCTTCACTTCATCTCAATGGCCAAATTGAGGACAAGGAGGGCAAATGCTTGACTGGGAAAATTAGGGCAGATAGTAAGAATATGTACTCTAAACGGTGTCATTTTAAGCTTAGGTTAGTTTTTTTCCCCTAAAGGCCATAATTATATATATTAATAAAATTATATCATATATCCGGGTAGGATCGAGCTTACTAGTCCAGGATCCTAGCTCGCTACCTGGTCTTACCTGCTATTCGAGTTAGACCCAGTCTCACCTGATTGTGTTAGGCTTTTTCATTCTTTTAGCGGGTTGGATAAGGTTTAAGTCGAACTGGACCAGGTTCACCGGGTTACTGGGGTTTTGTGTACACCCCTAGATTGAAGAAACATCATCCTTATCTCTACAGTCTTCACATCATTTCTCTCTCCTACACGATACAGGATAGGATTCAACCCCACCTTTTAATTAAATGGATAAGGATTGAAGATACATTTTGCACACCCATTGATCCAAGCAACATTTTCCCATTCATTATCTTTGTTCTGCTTTTACTTTTTTACTTGTCCTCCCATTTTCTTCTCCCTTCCTCTTCTTCATAGATACGTGTCTCTCTCAAGGACTACCCATTTTCATAACAACCATGACAATAATTAGTTCCAATCATTCAAATGTGTGTTACTAATATGAAATCTTAAGTATAAGAAACATGAGAAAACTTAATTATTCTCACTTCTTAATTACAATGCTTCATCCAAAACTTTGCTTAAACGATAATCCCTCCGTTGTGGCTTGTTATAGGTCTTAATTTATAGATTTATTTTATTTATAAATATAAATTTTACCATTGATTTTTTTTGGGGGTGATATTATGCCCAGTATCCGGTTTATAGTTCGTGACTGCCCCTTTAAATATAAGTGTCTACTCTAGTGCTCAAACTCAAGATTCAGAAGAATTTAGCGGTGTCTTATATCTCTAGACTAACTCTATGTTGGTTTAATACGGATTTTAGATGTGGTTAAAAACATATTTCAAAAAATACTAAATATTTAAATATGCCTTCTTTTTCATATAGCTTTGATGGAGGGTATGAATGAAATAAAGGAAATGTTGTTGAAAAAACTCTCATTTAAAAATTTATTTCTCATAACTTGCACATGAAATTTGCTTGAAGACTCAGACATAGCCTAGCTTTATCCCCGTTTTGTATGCACAATACATTTTGATGCATATGGGTATGGAATGGGGTTCAAAAATATGTTTGGTATGTGATAAAAATGAGACATATTTTTCTACAAAAATACCATAATGCCCTCCCTAAAAACCCAATCTCCACCATCATCAAAATCCGTAACCATGTCTTCTTCATCACATATGGATATGGATAAGGGTGTTCATGAAGCCTACTACCTTGTGCGCCTGCGCGAACCTGGAGAAAGAGCGCCTGTCTAGCACATAAAAAAGTAGTCCAGAAAAAATTGGGTATAATTGGGCTGGACATTTTTGTAGGTGAGACTAGGTATTGCGCAGAGTATGCTGCCCTGCCCATTTGGCCTTACCCAATATATATATAATAATAATAATTATTATCTTTTATAAATCCATTGATATATTATTATTTTTATAAATCCATTGATATTTGATATGTTTGTTTGGCCCTTCCCTTTTTTTCTTATTTTCAGATTGTCCGTTGCCCAATTCCCTTTTTAAAACTAATGCTAAGAGCCTACAATTACTTATTACTTGTACAAGTTGTAATACCCTAAAATTCTTAATTATCATAAATACTATATTTTGGTAAATAATACACAATAAATAAAGGAGAATATGTTGTCTCCAAAATTTTGTAGATTATTAATTAGATTTTAGACAAATTTTCCTTAGAAATTAATTAAACTAAAGATTTAATTTAAGACCACATTTAAGGATCATAAAAAACAAAATAATAAACCATGGTTCTTAAATAATTAAAAAGAGCAATAAAATGTTATGAAATACTTAAATGAATTAAAGGAAATTAACAACAATTAATGGACAATTAAATTCACAACTAATTAAAATAATTGTATAAAATTTTCATAATTAATCTAGTGGCAAATAAAAGGTCAAGATTAAATCTAATAAAGTGGAATCTAATGGCATTGATTAATTACGTTATTAACCAAAATTCAAGTGATAAAAAATGGACCAATGAGGAGCTTGGGTTCTTATCTTTAAGACTCAACAAAAACACAAAATAAAAGACCCAAAAAAAAATGATGAAGGGGGAGGGCCACGGTTTTGTTGCTTGGAGAGAGGAAGTGATTAAACAATTGAATAACTAAGGTCACATGCTTTAGCTTTGAAAAGTCAAAAGTTGCAACTACCCAATGAGAAGCCATGAAATAATTGTTATATTGTTTATTCAAAAAACACATTAAATGGCTATTAGAAGAGAGGGATGTCGACCAAGCCATGAGAGGTGGAGATTTGTCTTCATAAAGTGTCATTTTAAACCAACGGTTAAGGTGAGTTTTGGTCAAATTTAAATACCAATTGTGTCCCTAATTTTTCCTATAAATAGGCCATCAACTCCTTCACATTTCCTCACACCACCACCACAAACACCTCTGATCCTTTGATTAAGAGAGTGAGAGTGAGAGTTCTCTTGGAGTTAGAAGGAAGGAGCAAGGTTCTTCAAGGGTAAATTCCTAGTTCTTGAGCTTTAGTCTTTAATTTTTAGTAAAATGTTAGTTTAATCTAGAAAATGGTAAAATAAATTCCCATGACTATTTTTTGGCCTCATTGCATTGAAAGATGCTTGACGAGGTAAAAACATGTTGGGAAATAATTTTTGGGATTAATGGAACAAGATAGAGTAAGATAGGGAATTGCTGGGTTTGCTGGGCTTATTGGAATTAGTTAGATAGAGAGCATTATTTTATGTGTAAATTTACCTTAAAAAGTTATGAAATATTTCATGGGTATAGTAGACATGTATAGCTTTCCATTGATATAAAATGTGTATCAGTTAGAGGTCTGTAGAAGGAGATAAAGATTCCTAAAGTTGGGCTACATTTTCTGGGAAAAAAATCTGGGCAGAGGTTGGAAAACATTAAATTGGGAATGATTCTCATGTTCCTAGAGAACACCATTATTTTTAATCAAAAATAGACATGCTAAGGTTTCCGAGTAATTTTACGGAACCTCATTTCAATTTTTGTGGAATTAATAATGATTTTTCAAAGTTAGCGGAAATTTTGCCCGAAAATGCTAAATCAGCGTTTTCTTAGGAATAAAGGGATATAATTGGAATAACAAATCCACCAGGGGTAAAAAGGTAATTAGTGGTTAAAATATCTCTTAGGATATTATTTATAGGAGAATAATGCGGTGGTATTGTCCATGAGACGTACCGAACCGGCGGACGTACTGCTATCCGCACGGACTAAAGTGTCTCTTAGGATATTATTTACGGAAATGTATTTCAGTCGCAAAAAGCTGATTGTGCGACGGAATTCACTACAAGAAAACTGGTAAATGGAGGTGGACTATTGGAGGCGGTTTTAAGTAAACCGCCTCTGAAAGACGTTTAAAGGTGGTTGTAGAGGCGGTTTTAATAACCGCCTCAATATTATGTAAAACAGAGGCAGTTTTTTAAAAAACCGCCTCCGAATTAAAATATAGAGGTGGTTAGTGAGGCGGTTTTCTATAAACCGCCTCCAATATACATTTAGAAGCGGTTTTCGAGGCGGTTATTTATTATTTTTATTTTATAAATATTTAATATTCTTGTTTAAATTGTAATTATATATCCATTTCATATTTTTACCATGTTTTTCTCTTTTCAAATTTAAATAATTAATAATTGTTATAGCCCAATTATTTTGTGTTATTAAATTAAAATTTTAGTTGCTTTGATGATAGAGTTATTATTATTTAATTTATAAAATCAATTTAGAGAAGTTATGTTCATTACAATTTAAATACTTTTCATATTTTTTTGCTAAAAAAAATACTTTTCAAGAAATGACCATTTTACAGAGATGTTAATCATTTGTATTTTCTTGATTGGAATCGTCTGTAGTATTTTTCGCTGTTCGCTGTGATTTTAGACATTATAATTAGAGCAGCAAAATGTTTCCCACAGAAAGAGTAGCAAAATACTATTATATTCTATCTAATTTGAATAAACTAAAAAAAGTAAATAAATTACTTATATGTAATATCATATTGTATACCAATCTATAAATTTAACAAATTAGTTTAAAAAAGAAAAAGAAAAACAAGAGGAAATAAAAAATTATATTTAGAACTAAATTTTACACGGGAGCGTTTTATTATAATTCACGGTATTAGCAATGAATGTATTGGCTATCAAAAACTTGTTCAAAGTGATACTAGTTCACACGGGAGCGTTTTACACGGGAGTTTTTTTTTTTTGGATAAGATGTTCGCTGTGTATTGGCCCACTCTCCCGTCCCCAGAACCGAGAGTCCCACTCGGAGGAAGTATTTGGCCGTCTTTCAATTCGAAGAGTGCCAAACTCAACAGCGCAGAGCCAAACTCAAACCCTAACCCACCATCGCTTATGTTCTTGGCCGTCGCACCATCGCACGCAGTAGCCGCCAGTCCGCCACGTCTTCCTCTCCCTCTCCCTCTCACCGTCGACGTCGTCTACCTTTTGAAAGTATTGAGTTTTGAATCTTGCTACAACTAACCCGCTACCTCTCTAATAAATCTGATCTCGATGCCTATTTTTCCTTGAATATTGCTTGAGCAATGAGCACCGTCCATGGTCTTGCTTCCCCTATCTGTATGTTCCTATCTGAACTGTCTGTTATGGGAAAGCCTGTAGGCTATATATATAGAAATTGATTGTGAGATTCTCCTTCACATTCCACTCTCGGCCCCACTGCACTTGTATGTCCCTGTCTGGCTGTCTGTAACTCTATATAAATAATTGTGTGTGTGAATCAAAGTGCATTTTTGGCCCCACCATCTCTCAACCTGTCTCCTGCATTTTTTTATTCCTACTGAATAGTGGACTAATTTAATTAGGTAAAGTATATTAATTTAAAGTGAATCAAAGTGCATTCTGTTTCTTGTATTTGTCAAACAGCAGCCTCTTTTCCCGGCCAAGAAAACAGCAGCCTCCGTGTGTGGCAAAATTGCATCTAACTCATTTTGGTATTTACTAAGTAATATTTTTAAAGGATGTCATTCAACCGTTTCAACCATAGATTTTAATATTTTGGAATATGCTTTTGTCATCTAAATCTGGCACACTTGAATGTAAGTTCGATTTAATATTTTCTACTCTTCTGCCATTTTTATTGTTGGATGGTTTGTTGTGATTTTATTAGATATGCTTGTTTTTTTTTAAAAAAAAAAAACTTATCTTCTTCTATTTTTTATTGAGATGTGTATTTTATTATGAGATCTCATAATATGGTAGATTCTCTTATGCAATTTCATGAATCATATACGGATCTGAAAATTCATATCTCAAATAGAAGCCGTTCTAAGAGAGAGAAAAAAAAAAGAATCATAACAATCCAGATCTCAAAATTTTTTCTTTATCATCATTTTGAAATCTGAATTTTTCTATTTTTTTAATGTCATATTTTGGACCAGTTGTCTATCATACCGTCTAAAACGTTTCAGAATTTTTAAGTGGCTCGATATAAGATCTAACCTAAAACCAGTTTAAATAGTCATTTTTATCTAGTTTAAAAAACCTTTTTTCTAATAATGAATTTTGAAATGTGGCGAAAAATAATGATCGCAAGGGATTAATATTTAAATGATCTTTGCTCCAAAATTTAAATCTTATGCTTTTCTGTTTGCATATCTCATTTTGGTCTCCTTTTTACCTTTTCTGTTTGCTTGTGCTTTGCAACGTAGATAAATATTTCCATGTGCTCCTCTCTGCCGTCTCTGAACTCATATTTTGCGTGCTTTTATTTTCAATGTGACATAGTTATGAATTTGAATTTGTTCAGAAAACTCATATTGATGGTGACCCAAAACTATTGGATGACTCTGAATTTTATCAGCAATTACTAAGAGAGTTTTTTGAGACAGTTGATCCGACATCATCCAGTAAGCAATAATTGTCTTGTTTTTTTTTTCCCCCTCCTCCTGAACAAGCCGCCTTTATATATTATATTCATATTTTCACTTCTCCTGTCATTGGAATGTTAGACTAGTCCGGACATCTTTTTTTTTTTTGTTTATGAGTAACTTATACTAGTTTATTTAGCGTGAATGTTTTCTTTGAGGGTGCTATTACTGAAGATTGCTATTTTCCTCCTTTTTTTTAAAAAAAATAATAGTGATTTGCAGAGGAAGTATGTGAAAGATTGTAGGGTTAGTGATATTTTCCTCCTTTTTATTTAGCGTGAATGTTTTCTAATGATTAATATTTTCTGAATGTTTTCATTAAGAAAATATTAATCATTAGATTGTGATATAATGAAGTCGAAGTAGAGTAGTTACACTCTTCTTCTTCTTCATTTTTTTTTGTTTTTGTTTTTTGTATTATTGTCCTATGTTGATAACTTGGACAATAAAATATTGGCACATTTTTGTTGAAAAAAGAGTTTGACAAGAATGCTTCACTTATTTTCAGAGTGAATGGACAAGTCTTGGATTATAAAACCGTGAAATTCAATTGAGTATGAGGAAGGAGTTAGGAGATTCATTGATTTTGCTTTTCAACATAGTTCAATTGAAGGCAAAATACTATGCCCTTGCTCACCTTGTGGTTTTATAAAGTGGCTATCAAAAGAAACTGTGTATGATCATTTATTGTGCAAGAAATTCCCTGAAGGATACACATTTTGGTTCTATCATGGAGAGTCAAAGTTCGGGTCAAGTAGTAATGTTGCTGGTGGATTCATGTCACATGGAGTACGAGACCACAATGTTGATGTAGATCCAATGTTCAACATGATCAATGATGCATTTGGCATAAATAGGCAATGTGACAATGAAGCACAATTTCATTCAAAGGAAAACATTGCCCAAGATGAGGGAACAAATTGTTTTGCAAATGAAAAAGTTAATGCAGATAAAGAATTTTATGAATTAGTAAAAGACGGTGAACAACCATTGTATGGAGGGTGTCAAAAATATTCAAAGCTTTCGTTTATTGTGAAGTTGTATCATATTAAGTGCTTATGTGGGATGACTGACAAGTTCATGAATATGATATTAGAGCTATTGTGCGATGCGTTTGAACATGCAAAGATTCCATCTTCATTCTATGAGGCAAAGAAGACCATTACCAAGTTAGGATTGGACTACCAGAAGATACATGCTTGCCCAAATAATTGTATGTTGTATTGGGGAGTGGAAGATGAAAACAGACAAAGTTGCAAGGTTTGTAATGTATCTAGATGGAAGCCACTTGTTAAAGAAGGTGATCGTACATCTTCTCAACAAGGAAGAAAGAAGCGTAATGTGGCTGCAAAAGTTGTTCGATACTTTCCCCTTAAACCACGCTTGCAAAGACTATTTTTATCAACAAACACTACTGAAGATATGAGATGGCATGCTATGCATGATAAAAATGATGGCTTGATGAGACATCCTAAAGACTCTCAAGCATGGAAGAAGTTTGATGAGCTGCACACATCATTTGCTTCAGAGCCACGAAATGTACGACTCGGTTTAGCAACTGATGGTTTTAATCCTTTTGGTAATATGAGTGCTAGCTACAGTATTTGGCCAATCATTCAAATTCCGTACAACACCCCTCCATGGTTGTGCATGAAGTCGACGTCTTTTATCATTTCAACCATCATACCTGGTAAAAGAATGCCAGGTAATGACATTGATGTGTTTTTACAACCTTTGATCAAAGAGTTGAAAGAATTATGGCAAGATGGTGTAGATACTTATGATGCTTTTGCACGAGAGATGTTCAAGTTACATGCAGCATTGATGTGGACGATTAGTGATTTTCCTGGCTTGGGAAATCTATCTGGCTGGAACACATACACAGGCTTAGCTTGCCCTTTATGCAACTTTGATTTTGAACCTTGTCGTCTTTATCATAGTAAAAAATGGTGTTTTATGGGTCATCGACGCTTTCTTGACCAAAGACATAGATTTAGATTGAACAAGGTTCGGTTTAATGGGCAGCAAGATCTACGTAATCCTCCAAGGTTGTTGTCTGGTTGTGAAATACTTGAACAAGTTAAAAATATTAATGTCCAATTCGGTCGAACTCCCGAAGTTAGTGGAAGAAGAAAAAGAGGACGTGCTAGTGATCGTGATGCAGATGGCAACACCCAACAATGGAAAAAGAAGAGCATATTTTTTGAACTTCCATATTGGAGGCATAATTTATTGCGTCACAATCTTGACTTGATGCATATTGAGAAAAATGTGTGTGATAATATAATTTTCACATTACTTAATGATGCATCTAAGTCAAAAGATCATATGAATGCTCGAAAGGATCTTAAAAGAATGGGTTGTAAGCATGACCTTTGGCCAGATGAGAATGGAAAATATCCTTTAGCAATCTATACAATGACTAATAAAGGCAAGAAGATGTTTCTGACAACATTGAGGAATATTAGAGTACCAGATGGTTATGCAAGCAATATTTCTAGGTGGAGGTTGTGTAATTATTATTATGATAAAAATGCAAGTTATGAGCAAAACCTTGAAAACTATCCTGAAGGTATGACTCGAGAACAATGGGCTGGTTTTTTGGCATATAAGTTAAGCGAGAAAGCTAAGGTAATGACATAAGCTTGCATATATTTGTTTAATTTGGTTTACTTAACTTAATTTGAAGTATTTTTTGCTGGACAATGTAGAAATACAGTGAGATAAATACTAGAAATAGAGCAAAACAAACAATTATGCACACCCTTGGATCCAAAAGCATTGCATCATTAAAATTTGACCTGGTATGTACGTCAATTATAATCTTTTTTTATCTATCTTTAATCTTTTGTGAATTTAACTAACCTTTTGTATACTGACATTGCTTTAGGAAAAAAAATATCGACGCAAATTTAGTAGGGGGAGATGTTCACCATTTCGCACAAAAAAAAGGATGGCAGTTTTGTCTGTGAGGAAGCTAGAGAAAAGAATGTATGTATTTTCATTGAGAATGAGGAAGCTGTACTTGCTATTTGATTACATGTTTGATGTTGTATTGTAGGACCAATTACTAGCTGAGATGGAGGAAACCTCTTCTGAAGAAGAGGCCTATGAACAAGTCTTTGGGAAAGAGCACCCTGGACGCGTTAGAGGAATGGGGTTTGGGGTGGTTCCATCTCAAATGCGTAAGCGCTATAGCTGTTCTGCATCATCTTCTACTGCTGGTCCTTCTCAAGCAGAGTATGATTCCCTTAAAGAAGAACTTGACACCTTAATAGGGAAAATGGGAGAACTTGAGGCCTTGAAAGCACAAATGGCTACTATTTTGCAACATATTGGTGCTCAACAACCTTCTCATTTTCCCTTCAATGAGGTAAATGTTGTGTTATAATTACTTGGCATGCCTATTCTACATTACTTAATTTGACTGCTTCTGTTGATGATAAAGTAGACCTAATTTTACATTACTTGGCATGCCTATTCTACTACATTTTGCATATGTGACTGGAGTCAAATTTGCAGTCTATTTGATGCCTCCCACCAATCACTTGCATGTGTGTGTTTTGCATATGTTACTTTGATGAAGATATTTATTTAAAAGGCGAGGCAGGGAAGTAGGTGTGTGTTTTGGATATTGATGAGGTGGATGGATTATAATATTGCTTATTGGGGAATGGCACCGCTAGAGATATGGATATCTATGCCCAAATCATTCAAGATTTGATCAAATATCATTCTCACTTCCCCCCCCCCCCCAGTGTCATGTTGATGTCAAGGCTAAGAGCACTTTCAAATGTCACGTGTGTGTTTGAATCTCACATATTTTGAATCCTTACCTCTGAGGACCATGTGGGCTGCACACAAATATGGAGTACATGCAACATGTTCCCATACCTCTACTCTTTTTCACAAAGCCAATCCTACTATTGTCACAACCAGAACAATCGATTATCCAAGTATATATAACTGACGATGGTGCACCAGCACTACAAAAATAAGTTGCATTTGATGTTTGTTTTCATTTTTGTTTCAATGTATTAGGATGTAAATTTGGGGTCTCCAGGGCTCAGAAGATCTTCTCATGCTAGTCATGACCCGCATTGTGACGGACCGAATTCATCACCTCATATTCCATCTTCATCACCACAACCACAACCTTGAATATTTTATTTAGATATTGATTTTGGATAGTATTGTTGTCATTATCCAATGTTTAGGGTTTTGAGACTTTGTTTATTGTTGTTAACCATATTTTGTTCTATGATTTTGGATAATGTATGCAAACATACACTTTAATTTTGTGGTGAATTTATATATCTTATGCTTTTAATTAAGGGCTTTAACATTGTATGGATATATGTATGCCGAAATGCAATAAATTTTTTTTTCTTCATACATCAAATGGAACAAGTTATTATTTCATTATTAGAAAAAAAATTATTAAATCGACACGGTAAAAAATCACCTATTAACTACCTTTCGTTATTAAAATTTAAAAATATAAAAAAGTAAAAAAAAAATATTTTTATATATATTGGTTGATATCTGCAAACCACCTCAAAATGACATGTTGAGGCACCTGCAAAACCACCTCGGAATGGTATTTGGAGGCGGACACAATAACCACCTCTAAATCATAATCAGAGTCGCTAAAAATAAACCGCCCCTATATCATATTCAGTGGCGGTTTAATCAACCGCATTCAGTGGCGGTTTCTTCAATCGCCGCTAAATCAAAATCATTTAGAGGCGGTTTCTTAAACCGCCTCTATATCAGCATTATTTAGAGGCGGTTCATCAAAACCGCCTCCATATTCCCATCATTTAGAGGCGGTTCAGGAAACCGCCTCTAAATGCTCTGTTTGGCGGTTACTCCAGCGGCTCGTTTAAACTGCCTTAGTTTGCCTCCCGACGGAGGTAACTTCGACGGTTTTTTAACCGCCTGAACAGGCAAATAGAGGCGGTTTAAACCGCCTCTAAATGCTATTTAAACCACCTCTAAATGCTTTTTTTCTTGTAGTGATTGGTTTCCGTCGCAAAATCACTTATCTTCAGCCTTATTCCCCTCGCGTCCAGTCACCGCCCCCAGCTCCATTCCTTCGTCCCTTTGAGCAGCGCCGCCCCGGAGTCCCCCCCAGCCCACGTGCAGCTCCCTTCCTCGCCCCAACCCCAAGCTCCGATGCCCCCAGGCCCCCAGCTCGCCCAGCCCACCCGCAGCTCCCTTCCCCGCCCCAACCCCAAGCTCCAGCTCCCCGGCCCCCAGCTCGCCCCCACCCCCAGCCGGCCCCACCCCCAGCTTCCCCGCCCCCTGCTCGCTCCCAAGCTTCGCCACCCCCAGCACTCCCAAACGCCCCCAAGCTCCACCGTCCCCAGCTGCCACAACGCCCCTTGCTGCCGCCACTCCCTCAGCTGCGTTTTCCGGTAAGCTCGTTTATTTTATTTTTTTTTTTTTGCTGCCCTACATTATTTAATGATATGAATATTTTTAATTTTTTTGGGACCAAAACGAGCTGTAGCTTATAAAGTCATAATTTATTTTCTTTGCTTAACTATATCATCTCTCTTTTTTCCTTGGTATTCTGCATAATTTCCTAGAGATGTACACTTTGTTGATCGTGGTCTGAAAATGGTTATTGTTCCCCTATTAAGTAAAATTTTACATTCATTACCTGTCAAATGAAACTCGTTGAAACTGATGCATTAGTTGTTGCCCTAGAGATGTACACTTTGTTCATATGACTGAATGAATGCCTTTTTTTATCCTTATTTTATTTCAGTCTCAATTCATTTTAATGTAATACAATGACATAGGATTTGAAAGATCATATTGTTGAAACATCCTTATTAGTAATTAGTGTCTTCTACTCTGTTTTTACAATTCTTCAATTTACTGATTTTGTTCTCCATTTTTGTTTAAAGGTGCTGAGCCAACACATTGGCTTTCTTTGTTGCTTTTGGCATTACGTTGGGAATATTCTCTATATTCGGTATGTTGTTATTAAGGATTTCTAAATTTCTGAAAATTTAATTTCTGTGAAATGTATGAATATGATAGATACTTGAATGAGACTACTATAGATATATTCTTTATATGCGGTATGTTGTTATTAAGGATTTCTAAATTTCTGAAAATTAGGCTCACCAAGGTAGCTTTAGCACCACTACTTTCTCTTTATTAATATTGTTCAATTAACTGTATGGTATGTGTTTTACGGTTGTAATTAATACCAAATTAAGAATGTTTTCTTCCATGCTTGTATCATTTTTATTTCTGTGTGTGTGTGCTCTTAGTATGGATTTACATAGTTTAATTAGCACAACCCCTTATTGATTCAGTTAAGTGTTCCTTGTATGGATTTAAATACTTTAATTTTAAACTTAATTATGGTTGAGTGAATATTTTACATTCTATCATAGCTAATTTTATTCTATTTTTTGTTTGCCCCCTCCACAAGCATGTCCCCATGTTCTAGTGTGCTATCCTCATTCTCTGGTTGCTTGCTGGGATATGTTCTTTGTTCAATGCATGTGTTTTTTTTTTTTTTTTTACTTTCTTGATTAAGTGGCAATTGGTTGGCATAAGTGGCTAGTTGTATTGGCTACTTATAATTGTATTTGTGGCAAATTGAGATGTTAATTAGGTTAGTAACTGAAGTAGCTAGGAAGTATGGAAGACAATCACGATAGGAGTTGGATGTACAATCGTCTAACTGGAAGAGAACTAAATCCAGCATTCTTGGCGGGTTTGAACGAGTTCATCAAATTTGCTTTGGCGCATTCAAATAATTCAAGTAGGGAGATCAGGTGTCCGTGTGTCAAATGTAAGTGTTTAAGGTTTAAAAATCCGAGCAGGGTCAAAATTCATTTGTGTCACAATGGATTCATGAAGGATTATAAGTGTTGGGACTATCATGGCGAAGTCCGACAGACACCGAGTGGTTATTACGGGGACAGTTGTCATCGAGAAAACCTTAATGCGTATGAGCAGTTGGTTATGGATGTCGCGGGACCGTCCATCGGCAGATATTTTGATCCCGTTAATCATGCCGAATCGTCATACATGGGAGAGGAGACCGGTACACATACTCAACCATCATACATGGGAGAGGATCCTCATCCGGACGCCGATAGGTTTTATAAAATGCTTCAAGAAGCGCAACGTCTGCTATGGGAAGGGTGCAAACACTTTGAAAGTAGTGAATATTCATCGCTTTCGGCTACCCTAGCAACACTAAGCTTGAAGACTGATCACCATATGAGTGAGAGGAATTACAACGAAATGATGCAGATCATAAGCAAAGTTGTTCCCAAAGACAATAATTTGCCGAAGGATTTTTACCAAGCAAAAAAAGGTGAAAGAGCTTGGGCTTGGATGTGAAAAAATCCATTGCTGCCCTAGAGGATGTATGTTGTATTACAAGGATGATGTTGAGCTGATCAATTGTAAATTCTGTGGACATGACAGATATAAAGTTGTGAGGAAAGGAAGGAAAATGACCCGTCAAGTGTTAAGCAAGATGCACTACTTTCCTTTGGTGCCCAGACTTCAGAGATTGTACGCATCAGAACAAACAGTTGCTCACATGAGATGGCACCGGGAGCATCACAAGGATGAAAATTTTGTGACGCATCCATCCGACGCCGAAGCTTGGCGTAAATTTGACGAGGCGAATCCTTTCTTTGCTATGGATCCCCATAATGTCCGTCTTGGTCTATGCTCGGATGGGTTCGCTCCTTTTGATAAATCGGGCAGAAATTATTCCTGTTGGCCTGTCATTGTGACACCGTACAACCTCCCACCTTCTATGTGCATGAGAAGGGAGTTTTTGTTCCTCAACGCGTTAATCCCTGGGCCATCCAACCCCAAAAAGAAGATAGATGTGTACCTCAGGCCTTTGATAGACGAGTTGAAGATGTTGTGGAGTGAAGGGGTTCTAACGTATGATATATCATTGAGTCAGAATTTCACAATGCGTGCTGCCTTAATGTGGACGATAAATGATTTCCCTGCATATGGGATGTTGAGTGGCTGGCAAACGTCGGGAAAGCTTGCATGCCCGGTATGTCTTGAGCAGAACATGGGTTTTAGCTTGGAACACAGTCACAAAGTCTGTTGGTTTGACAGGCACCGATGATTCCTACCCCCGGACCATCCGTATAGGAGAAATAGAAAAGACTTCACACGAAATGTGGTTGAACGAGCAGATCAACCTCGTCGTTTAAGTGGCCAAGAAATATGGGACAGGGTCAAGTATATTCAAAGTGTCGAAGAGGGTGCTGCTTCCAACGAACCCGAGGGATATGGTGTTGATCATTATTGGAACAAACGCAGCATCTTCTGGGAACTACCATATTGGAAAGATCAATTGTTAAGACACAACCTGGATGTCATGCACATTGAGAGGAATGTGTTTTGCAATATTTTGTACACCGTGATGGACACGAAAGGCAAGACGAAGGACACAATCAATGCTAGACGGGACATAGAAGCGATTTGTAGAAGGCCTGCTTTGCATTTGGTGCAGGATGGCAGGGGACGCATTTCCAAACCTAGAGCACCGTACACATTAAACAAACAACAAAATTTGGAATTGTTGCAATGGGTTGAAGATCTGAAACTCCCGGACGGTTATGCGTCAAACTTGAAAAGATGTGTCAACTTGCACGAGGGGAAGTTATTCGGGATGAAGAGTCATGATTGTCATGTTTTTTCCAAAGATTGTTGCCGTGGGCCTTCAAAGCATTACCGAACCACATATGGTCTATTCTAACAGAATTTTCCAGGTTCTTTAGAGAAATTTGTGCTTATGAGCTTAATGTGGAAAACTTACGGCACCTGGAGGTGAGCATGCCAATAACACTATGCAAGTTAGAGATCGTGTTTCCTCCTAGCATGTTTGACTCAATGGAACATTTACCTATTCACTTGGCCTACGAAGCAAGAGTAGGAGGTCCCCAACAATATAGGTGGATGTATCCGTTTGAGAGGTAATATATATTTCTTTCGTGCAGTTATTTCTTTCACGTACTTTAGTTTATAGATACCCTCTAATTGTCCATTGTAGGTTTTTACGCACTCTTAAACAAAAAATCAAAAATCCAACCCACGTTGAAGGATCTATCGCTGAAGCGTATCTAGTCGAAGAGGCCACAAATTTGCGTCATACTATTATCCCCCTGTATGACATCAAGATGGAGACGGGTACCTCGCAACGATGATGGCGGTAATACGAGGGAAAAAAAATCAATATTTGATTTTCCAGGCCGAGTCGTGGGAAAACGTTGGAGATCAACTCTTGAAGCAAGAGATAAGCGAGTAGCGAAGTGGTACATTCTAAACAACTGTGAAGAGGCCGCCCAATACTTAAAGTAAGATTTGTTTTCTTTTCACTGTTACGGTAAGTATTATAGTATTAACTTCATTTTTTTGTTGCAGTTATTTTTCTAACTTGGTCCGATCGGAAAATCCTGAAATGTCGGAATCCCAAGTTAATCAATTCATGAACTCTAAGTTCCCAAAATGGTTTCGCTCCTACTTCTTGGCACATCCAGAAGATCCCAACAAAGTGGCATGGAGTTTATCTTATGGAGCTGCAATTAGTGTTACCCGGTGCAACAAATATATAATCAACGGGTATCAATTTTCAACTGTTGAAGCGAACGCAGGTACACATTGTTGCAATTATGGTGTATGTTGTTGAGGTGACCAAGTTGACGGTGTGGAGAGTGACTACTACGGGAAGTTAATCGACATAATTCAGCTGAGTTACCAGTGGGACAAGGTGGTGACACTTTTTAAATGTGAGTGGTTTGATAACAGTCCGCGTGGGACAAAAGTGGACAAACATGGAAATATTGAGATCCACTGGACAAGGAGATATACGGTTGGTTATGACCCATTCATCCTTGCTCAACAGGCGGAACAAGTTTACTATACATTATACCCCACATCCCGCCAAGGGTGGGTGGGAGTTATTAAAACCAAAGCACGGAATATTATACCTCAGTCGAAAGAGTCGGAAGCAAATGATGGCATGAAGGAACAGTTCCAGGCTGATGTGGAACATGTACTGCCCATAAACATTGCCGACGACGATGTACCAAGCAATCTATTTGATTTTGCTGCGAACTTAGAGTTGATTCCTATCCAAGTTGACGGTGAGGAATCAGACGATGAGACAGAAGTGATTTACTCTAATAGCGAATCTGAGTTCGACGACTATGAGACTCCAGAGGAAGCCGTGCAAGCAGATGACGATGAACATGAATCATCCGATTGATTTGTGTTAGTTCTTTGTTTATGACAATTTTTTATACTACATATTTTCTAATTGCGCTACTGTCATATTAAGTAATAAATATCTTATTTTTATGTATATTTTCACATAGTATTTGTAAGTGTTCAGAGATGGAGCATCCTGGAGGACGTGCAGATGGTGGACGTGGTTGATTTGACAAAAACCTTAGTCGTCTCAGGGTCAAATCACAATTTACCATGAATTAAAATGCAATACAGTGCAAACAACTCGGGATCGTTTTCTTATCAAGGAGCCTTTTATTTTGAGTTCCCTAGGTTAAACTAAGTGCAAAAAGAATGATTAGAAAAGGGTTTTGAAATTGATTTTCTCTAAACTAAAATTCATAAAAAAATAAAAAGAAACTAATTCTAATTTTTTTGGTATTTTTGGAAAATAGTGAAGAATGCTTAGGATTAAAAAGAATTAATTATGGATGCTCTTGGTAATGAAGAAGATGGCTATCATTGGTTTTAAAAATATATGGAAGTTAAATTCTCATTAAGTCTAAATAACAACCTCAAGATAACACTTGAGTCCAATAATCTCAATTAATAGTAGCTCCTACAAACATAGCAAACTACTACCTTTTGACAAATTGTTAAAATCCACTTAATGTGTAATTTAAATTGAGATGATGTAATTTGTTCTTCTAAATTAGAGTGTTCTAACAAACCATTCAAATACTCAAATCAACTATGATTACTAATCACAAACATGACAGCAAACACAATTTTATCAAGCATATAAAGAAATTTGGAAATTTGAACATCAAAATAATCATCCAATAAAAATCACAATATTCAATCCTCTTGGACACATAACAGTCATCCAAGTCTTAAAACTAAATAATGAATAATCAAAATTAGGAAATCAAATAAATAATTTAGCAAAAGATTAAATTAAATAACTCCCCTATTGAAGCACAGTTGCTCAAGCCACAATCTCCATCACCAAGAAACAAGGATTCTAGCCACACATAGCCATGGGATAAACTCTAATAAAATCAAACAGCAACCCAGTCATGAAAACAAGCTTCGCTGGAAATATTGGAGTTGAAAGCACTGGTTGGTGAAGGAGGTGGTGTCGGTGATGATGAAGGAAGGGAGAAATAAATGAAGCTTGAGTCACGGTTGGAATTGGTGAAAGATGAGGATGAATGATTTTTTTTGTGGAGTGGAGAATCAAAAACGCAGATGTGTAGGTCGATGGAGGAGGTATGGAGGTGAAGGTGTGAATGCGTTAATGAATGATGATGACGATGATGGATAATCGCGTGAATGAATCTCTTTTCTTCGTCTCAGCCTCCCAAGAACTCGCTGCTGCTCCTGCGTGTTTTTTTGTTTGTCCTCCCTTCCTGATTCTCCCGTCTCTCCTTCTTTTATTTTTCTGTTCAGCGTTCTTTTTTCTGATTCTCTGTTCAGCGTTCTTTTTTCTGATTCTCTGTTCAGCGTTCTTTTTTTTCATCTCTGATGCATCTTTTTAATAGATATAGGTAGTATAATAAAATAATATAATATAATATATCTTTTTCTTATAATATAATATATTAATATATTCTATTATACCCTTTTCAATTTAATTTGTTGCTTTTCTTCTAGATCACATAATATTTCCTGCCAAATAAATAGGATATCAATAGATTTTCTGTTGTAATCACATTTTATCCTATATTTAATTAAAAGATAGATAAGTATATAAAAGATAATTAAATAAGTATAAGATATTAATAAAATCAATCAATATATCTTAGAATCTATACTTATTTAATTATAAAATATTTACTTATCAAAACTTGAATTAAAACTTCTATTTTCAAAATTAATTTAATCTTTTCAAGCATCTACAATCAAAATAATTAATCTAGCATCAAATATTCTCAGAAAAATCAATGATTAAGAGTAATTATATTTTTTTGACAATTTTCTCCTTTTTAGCCCTAATTTGATGTATTTACTCTTAATATCAATTTATCACAAGAAAGTCATTTTAAGCTCAATTACTATGATAAAATGCATTAAAAATCCCATTTAATTACCAAAAATCATATAAAAATATGGTTAGATCAATTCCCCCACACTTAGACCTTTGTACTCCTGAACAAAGGCAATTGAGTACCAAATTTCAAGTTCAAACCACTAATGCATTTGAAAGATGAGCAATTTCATAATTAAAAAGCAATGAATTAATTAATCAAATTCTTCAAGCCAACACCAGTGATAGTCAAGTGATGTGAAGGGATTAGCCAACTTCACAACTCAAAATATTAGAACGAAGCACAAGAGGACTCTCAAGATATTAGTGTTTCACTCATCTCACCTCATTGATTGGGATAATTTCACTCTAGCTCACTTAATCAACACCTTACCATAGGCTTGTAACAACTCTAACATCTCCACTATCAATAGCAATTAATGAAATGAATCAAGAGGACTTTTAAGGGTTGTAATGTTGGGTGAAGGCTAGATGGAATGAGTTAATTAGAAAATGAATAGTTGATATGCAAATTAAAGTTAACGAGCAAGTTCATAGCATCTAAATAACTTTACAAACTTCTGCCAATTCTTTTGAAAATCATGAACAAATGCCTTCTTGATTTTTTTTTCTCTTGTTTTTTTTTTTTTAAAAAAACTTAACTTCAAAATACCATTTTTTTTTCTTTTTCTCCCTTTTTTTTTTCAAATAATAATACTCACTTTTTTTCTTTTGCTTTTTTTTTTCCCACATACATGGCATTTCAAATTTTTATTGGCAATTCTCTTTTGAATTATATTTTTTTTTTAGATTACTATGAACATTATGAGTAATGACATGCATATAAAAGAAATGCTCAAAGGGGTAAGCAAAGGGTAGATGAATGTAGGCTTGTGTTTGGGTAAAAATGGTTTAGAATTGAATGCCTCTTTCATTTTCATCACAATAACGCAAATACTGTTTCGAAAAAGAGTTGAAACAAGTTCTAGAAGGTGAAAAACTAAGTAAACATGCACACATGAAAAGAATTTAAGGCTCAAATATCCTTCCAACAAGGTTTTTCTCTAAATGCTCATTCTAACAAAATCAATTGTATAGTAAGCTAATCACAAAACATATGCTTAACTATTCCAAGTGTTAACCTTACCAAACACAACCAATCAAAACATTGCAATCAGTTCAAACAATGCTCAACCATTAAATGCACTAACGATTTATAAACTTCTCATTTTCAAAATAAGGAGTAAGCAAAAATTCAATTGTGGGCTCATTTCTCTTCCCATTCACTTGAAAAACAAGACATGGTTTTCTAAAGTTGCCAAAACGCTAGATCTCATGAAAGCTCAAAAAAATTTCTCACAAATTACACTTCCAAAGCGGCAAATGCGACCCTTTACCACTTAGGACATGCATTAGAGCAAGTCATTCTTTAAAAAAAAAATTCTAGTTTAAGGCATTTTCACATTTAAAAATAACCAAATAATTGGGATTCAAAATGTATTTCCCTCCCCCACACTTAATCAACACATTGTCCTCAATGTTTGTAAAGCAATTCTATTATTCTAACTTGTTCCTTAATGAAGTGGAAAGTTGTGAAGTCCAATTGCAATTGAAGCACAACACATCAACATCATAAAGAGAGAAGAGAGAAGAAACAAGTCATAATAACAGAGAAAATTAGAGTGAAGAGGCACAATGGTAATTAAGCAGGGTTGTGGCTAAGATGCAAAGCATAAATTGGGAGTTCTTATTCTAATTACTAAACTAAATTATTTCTACTTTTTCTACTGAATTGTGTCCCTCCCCCACACTTATCTTCCTCATACAACAAGTAAGCCCAAAAAATCATAGAAATTAGGAAGAAAATAAGTGAGGAAAGAGACAACCTGAGTTAGAGTATCTTGAGTCGCTTGGAAAAGAAGTTCTCATCACGGATGAGAATCAGGCATTTGGCTTTGAAAACTTCTTCTCCTGCATTGATTGTCCTTGGTGGAGGTGGCTTAGGATCAATCGGGGGAGGCCCAAGAATATACGGTGGAGAGTTGTACCATAAAGGACCTTTCCAATGATGTGCCTGCAAAGAAGACAAGCAAACAGCAGTATTCCGTCCAAAAATAGAAACATGGAGAAGTTTCAAGTGAATTAAAGACATGTTAAGTTCTAAACTCTCCAAGTAACTATCACATCCAATGAAATCAATATTACTCCTATCAGTAGGAGTCAAACAAAGAGTTCTATTTTGAAGATTCTCTTGTGTTTGCAGAAGGGAAGGTGCGGAATCCAACTTGGTGTTGGGGCACACCATATCTTCATTGCAATCACAATAGATGGGAGGCGAAAGAGTGGAAGAAGAAAGAGAATTTTTAAAATTGTTACCACCCAAAACTTTTAAATTTTCAAAAGAATCATTTTCTTTGTCTATATCGGGTGGCAAATCACAAGAAAGAATCATATGGAAAGATCCAGTTTCATTTGTAATATCATTAGTCAAAACAATTGAATCTTCCCTTATTAAACTACCATGCAATTCATTGGAATCAAAATGAAGATCTTTTTCTAAGCTATGGTCTTTTTCACTCAAATCAACCACATTATCATCTATGCAAGATTCAACCTTTTCACAATTAGCATGCTTACTATCATCAATAGTACTAGAGGGTGCATTATGATCAATGGTAGAATCAATCACTTCACTAATTGCTTTCTTTTGAAAATCAACAAGTAAGTGGCATTTTTCATGATAACAATATACACATATTCGATATTCCGCACAAGAACATGAAAATGTTTCAGTTAGTTCATCACAAACATCCCTAGTACTATAAAGAGAAGCATTTTCAACAGTTAAAGCATCACCTAAAGAAGTAGGAGCACAATTCTGAGTACACGTTATTTTCTATTAAAGTATTCAATGTTTTGTACATTGAAACAATTTGTTAACGATTTTTCATGTGTTTACAGGCACAGTCTGGGGATGTTCCACCAGAAGATGTTGAGTGGCGTGCCTATGAGCAGACCCATACCCGGCAGACTGAAGGGGGTGAGAAAATATGGATTAACGCCAGGTCAGAGCAAGTGGCGGTGAGACATTTATATTGCATTGATTCTTTGTTTCGGACACCATCATGTTTATTTCATTTCACATGGCTTTTTTTGTGATGTCTTTTTTTGTTTATAGGACACCTATCTGAGGCTGACACAGGAGACACTACAAAAAAAATGTAGAATACCGACGGAATTTGCGACGGAAAATATTCCGTCGCAAATTCAAGCCATTTTGCGACGGAATTAAAATTCCGTTGCAAAATGAGAAAATTAGCGACGGATTTTAAATCCGTCGCTAATTTTAGGGACGGAATAAAATTCCGTCGCTAAATTTAGCGACGGAATCAACAATCCGTCGCTGACTGGCGGCAAAAAGCCGCCAGCCACACCTTTTAGCGACGGAATTTAATTCCGTCACTAAATTTAGCGACGGAATTAAATTCCGTCGCAAACTGGCGGCCAAAAAGGCCGCCAGTTTGGGGATGTAGCGACGGAATTCATTTTCCGTCGCTAGCTGGCAGCAAAAAGCTGCCAGCTGCAGCTTTTTTTAGCGACGGAAATGAATTCCGCTAGCTGGCAGCAAAAAGCTGCCAGCTGCAGCTTTTTTTAGCGACGGAAATGAATTCCGTCGCTAAAAAGTTACCTTTTTGCGACGGAAATGAATTCCGTCGCTAGAAAGTTTTTACTTTTTGCGACGGAATTCATTTTCCGTCGCTAATCCATTTAATTAATCAGCTCCTTCTTCCTCAGAACCCACAGCTCGCGTCTCTCAGCTCTCACAGCTGCCGTCAACTGTCACAACCGCCCCAAGCTCGCCCCTTTCTCGCTGTCGCCTCCAGCTCGCCGTCGCCCCCCAGCTCACCTTCCCCACAGCTTCTCCCTTTCCCACAGCTCGGCCATCGTCGTCTTTCCCATAGCTCGCCTTCCCCATAGCTCACCTCCACCCCACAGCTCCACCGCCACCCACAGCTCCCCCGCCACCCCACAGCTCGCCGTGGCCGCCCAAGCTCCCCCCTCCCCCACAGCTTCCCTCCCCTAAGCTACACTACTCTCAGCACCCTCAGCTTGTTCTTCCCACGGCCAAAGCTCAGATCCGGCGGTGAGCAAGGTTTTTTTTTTTTAAATTAATTATTTATTTGTTATGTGAAATTAGTATATAAAAAAATGGAAAAAATTTGTAATTTTTTTCCTCATGAATAAATAGGTCTCTACAGTTGCCGTTCTCTCTTCCGGTTACCCTCCCCATCTGGTAAGTTCCCTTTTTCTTATTCTTTTTTTTTCACCACTTTATTTATCATGAGAAATTAATATAAATAAAAATTGAAAAATTATTCATATTTATTATTCATGAATAAATAGGTTATAATTTAAGATTTGTTGTTTATTTGCTGCATTTTTAAGAAAAAAGTTGTAATATTAGGTTATAAATAGTCATATTTAATAAAATTTGTTTATTGCATTTGTTAATAAAATTATTTCGTAACTAAACTCCCAATCAGTTTAAGCAATATAGGAGTTAGTCTTACTCAAGTATAAATAAATAAATAAATAAATAATCTGCTCAGAATATAATCTATCAATTAAATAATGTTGTACAAGGTTTATAATGAATTGCAAATCTCATCAACGTTAATTTATTTTGCTCTCATATTGTCTTATTAACCTTTGATATATAGTGATACAAAACACTGATTTTGGTTTTTTTTTATATCACGTTAATTTTTTTTAATGATAAATGTATTAATATTTTACCATTAAGTTTCCTTAAATGCTCCATTGCGTGTTGATTGATCTATCTGTATGTAAAGGCATACTAGAAAAATCATACTTTAGCTGGAATGGCCGTCTTAATTTTTTTAGCTTTGTCCTTTTTATGGCTTAGTTAACAATAATAATTAAATTTTGAATATCGTCTTCACTGCCATTACAATTTACAAATAATAATAATAATAATAAAATTCTATCTAATACTTCCTGGTTAATTGGAACCGAGAAACTCTTAATTAAGATTACTTCATAATTGGCAAAATTTAGCAATATATCAATTATTGGTCAACTTCATTGTACATATTCAAATTGAAAATTTTGATCATGACCCACTAGCTATTTGAAATGATTTTTCCTAGGGAAAAAAAAAAATCAAGAATTGGATACAAAATGTTGTGGTAGATCAAATCCAATTCACACGATATAGAATTGGGGAATGAACTATTTGAGCCATAATTAGGCATAATTAATTGACTCAAGTGTTTGACATTTTGCCTACTTAAAAGCAAGCTACAATTAATTATGCCTAAAAAAATTGGATTTGTGTAACATGTGAGAACAAATATAAAGTGCTAATGAAGTAACCAGCCAAAAAAAATTAAAAAAGTTGATTATTATGTTCACTTTAAAGGTTTTTTTTATTTTTTGTGAAAATCGAAATTGTATTTGACTCAGCTTTTAGTTCATTGTTTCAATAAAATTAAATTTACTATTGTTTTTAATCATTGTGTGAATCACTTATTATTATTTTTTTTAAAAAAAAGGCAAACTCAGTAATTGTCCAGTATAATTAAAGCTTGGGCACTTGATTATATATCCATTATCTGCTTAATTAACGCCAGTACTTTTAATTAAATTATCGATCCATATCATCATTAATCAAGCATAGGTCACACTCAACGGGAGAGAGAAAGTGTGTGTTCATATATCAAACAATAATAACAAGATGGGTTAATTAGGTAATTATAAATAACAAGTTGTTTAGATATATAGGTAATTATAAATACAAAAGATAAGGTTGATTTTGCAGATTATATAAATTTGATGTAGTCTTATTTAATCTTTATAATTTAGAATATCCAAAATACTTATAGTTTTTACGCTTTCTTGATTAAGTGGCAATTGGTTGGCATAAGTGGCTAGTTGTATTGGCTACTTATAATTGTATTTGTGGCAAATTGAGATGTTAATTAGGTTAGTAACTGAAGTAGCTAGGAAGTATGGAAGACAATCACGATAGGAGTTGGATGTACAATCGTCTGACTGGAAGAGAACTAAATCCAGCATTCAGGGCGGGTTTGAACGAGTTCATCCAATTTGCTTTGGCGCATTCAAATAATTCAAGTAGGGAGATCAGGTGTCCGTGTGCCAAATGTAAGTGTTTAAGGTTTAAAAATCCGAGCAGGGTCAAAATTCATTTGTGTCAGAATGGATTCATGAAGGATTATGAGTGTTGGGAATGTCATGGCGAAGTCCGACAGACACCGAGCGGTTATTACGGGGACAGTAGTCATCGAGAAAACCTTAATGCGTATGAGCAGTTGGTTATGGATGCCGCGGGACCGTCCATCGGCAGATATTTTGATCCTGTTAATTATGCCGAATCGTCATACATGGGAGAGCAGACCGGTACACATACTCAACCATCATACATGGGAGAGGATCCTCATCCGGACGCCGATAGGTTCTATAAAATGCTTCAAGAAGCGCAACGTCCGCTATGGGAAGGATGCGAACACTTTGAAAGTAGTGAATATTCATCGCTTTCGGCTACCCTAGCAACACTAAGCTTGAAGACTGATCACCATATGAGTGAGAGGAATTACAACGAAATGATGCAGATCATAAACAAAGTTGTTCCCAAAGACAATAATTTGCCGAAGGATTTTTACCAAGCAAAGAAAAAGGTGAAAGAGCTTGGGCTTGGATGTGAAAAAATCCATTGCTGCCCTAGAGGATGTATGTTGTATTACAAGGATGATGCTGAGCTGATCAATTGTAAATTCTGTGGACATGACAGATATAAAGTTGTGAGGAGAGGAAGGAAAATGACCCGTCAAGTGTTAAGCAAGATGCACTACTTTCCTCTGGTGCCCAGACTTCAGAGATTGTACACATCAGAACAAACAGCTGCTCACATGAGATGGCACCGGGAGCATCACAGGGATGAAAATTTTGTGACGCATCCATCCGACGCCGAAGCTTGGCGTAAATTTGACAAGGTGAACCCTTTCTTTGCTATGGATCCCCGTAATGTCCGTCTTGGTCTATGCTCGGATGGGTTCGCTCCTTTTGATAAATCGGGCAGAAATTATTCCTGTTGGCCTGTCATTGTGACACCGTACAACCTCCCACCTTCTATGTGCATGAGAAGGGAGTTTTTGTTCCTCACCGCGTTAATCCCTGGGCCATCCAACCCCAAAAAGAAGATAGATGTGTACCTCAGGCCTTTGATAGACGAGTTGAAGATGTTGTGGAGTGAAGGGGTTCTAACGTATGATATATCATTGAGTCAGAATTTCACAATGCGTGCTGCCTTAATGTGGACGATAAATGATTTCCCTGCATATGGGATGTTGAGTGGCTGGCAAACGTCGGGAAAGCTTGCATGCCCGGTATGTCTTGAGCAGAACATGGGTTTTAGCTTGGCACACAGTCACAAAGTCTGTTGGTTTGACAGGCACCGACGATTCCTACCCCCGGACCATCCGTATAGGACAAATAGAAAAGACTTCACGCGAAATGTGGTTGAACGAGCAGATCAACCTCGTCGTTTAAGTGGCCAAGAAATATGGGACAGGGTCAAGTATATTCAAAGTGTCGAAGAGGGTGCTGCTTCCAACGAACCCTTGTCTACAATTTGGGACAGGGTCAAGTATATTCAAAATGGTGAATTTGCGAGGGAACCCTTGTTCCCTCGCAAAATTGCAAAAAAATTGGGCGGGATATTTCTCCCAATTTTTTGTGAAGTACACAACTTTGCGAGGGAACGATAATTCCCTCCAAAATGTCTACAATTTTGCGAGGGATTAAGTTATCCCTCGCAAAATGCTAGATTTTGCGAGAGAATAGTTTATCCCTCGCAAAATTTTGGGCATTTTGCGAGGGACTTTCTTTTCCCTCGCAAAAGGTCTACAATTTTGCGAGGGAAACTATATTCCCTCGCAAAATAGTATATTAATATTTATATATATTTTTTGTTAAATATCTCTCCAAAGTAAACCCAAGGTAATTAAAACAAAAAAATTCAAGTCTCTCGCTCATTTCTGCCTCTATCCGACTAAGTAGCATATTGATTAAAATCAAGACAATTTTCCTCTAAAGAATAGTATTTTAAAATATATTGATGAACATTTATCTTATAATTAATATATATATATATATATATATATATATATATATATATATTATTTCTATATATCTTCCTTTTTATCATTTAATCAAATAAATATAACAGAATGTAAATTAATAAAAACCTTCATAAGAAATATATCAAAAGGGGAAATAAATGACATGATTAAAAATGTTTAAATAAGCGAATAATTATTGCTACTAAATGGTAGAATAAAAGCCATTGAAATCATGAACTATGTGACCATTGTAATCTTATATCTAATTTATAGTTATCTCAACTTACGATGTTGTCATGAATTATATATAAATGTCGCTTAGGGTTAAATGGCAAAAGGTTTGAATTTATAGACAAATGTCGCTTATACATGAATTATATATGTTGCTACTGTCGATGGAGGTAAAACGTGATCCAGGACGATGAAGTTTTACTGATAAATGCAAAAGGCAAAGGTTGGAAATGGGGATTATTTGAACTACACACTAGTGAAATTCAGAAAAGAAGAAAAGATTATTTGAAACGTTTTCTTGATTAATCAGCGAAGGCATTTGGTTAGAAGTTTGGCACAAATTGTACTTATTAGCAGTTCTATCATTTTGGTCCATGGCTTAGTTACCTTTAACATGTATGTGAGCCTAACTCCTCACACTGCGACATAAGTATTTGGAGCCTGCCACATTACCTTTTCCAATGCACTCTATCCATTTTGATCTTACCAACCACTCTTCCTTTTTTTATTACTCGTTTCTGTTTTTTCTATTAAACCCATTTATTTAATTTGATTATATTACAAAACTTTAGTTAAATTAGTTAACATGATATACTATATTTTTTTTCCTAAAACACTCATACATCTTTCTTTATTTCTCATTCTCTCTCATACCTGATAACAGTTGATTGTGTATCAATAGGGATAAAGAAAAAAAATTGACCAACATGAAAAAAAAGTACTCCCTCCGGTTTCAAAGATAAGACAAAGCTTTTAGAATAAATCATACTGCAAACTTTATCTTATATTTAAAATCAGAGATAATAATATATATAAGATCAATATCAATTCTTCAATTAGATCCTATATTTATGAGTGAAGACACTACTTACTTGTATTTGGTCACAATTCAACTATCAATAAGTTTTAATTCCACTAATCAAATTAGCATGAATATCCGTTTAGGAATTAGTATTTGGTCACAATTGAACTATCAATAAGTTTTAATTAGTTTAAATAGTTTGATTATGAGAAAAAATCTTGCAAAAATTAAATAATCGACATCAAATACTTTCTTAAATATTCCTACAAAATTATGAACCGACAAATGTTCTAACATGATTCTAACTTCTTGATATTTAATTATACGAAATCAAAATTAATAAATAATGTGCTGCGATTTATCCCATCTCAAGTGCAAATATTTATTTATTTAGATTGAAATGATTTGAATCTTAAGCAAAGTCAAATATAATGCTACTTTATCTTTTCCACTTACCTAAATGCAATATACACTTTCTAATCTCTATTATGAGGCACTTTTTAGAAGGAAAGCGTGACCCTTATTTTAAGTTATCCATTGAGTATTAATGATACTTTTCAAGATTTCTTTTACTTAAAGTTTGATGCAATTTTTATTTTTTACCTTTCAAGATATAATTTATTGTTTCATTTTCAAACAAATTTAATGAATTAATCAACTTTTTTTTTCAAATCATATGGTTGAAAGTGTAAAACATTAAATTACGGCTAAAAAGCGCAAAATTGTCAAAAAATTATAATTACTCCTAATCATTGATTTTTATGAGAATATTCGATGTTGGATTAATTATTTTGATTGTAGATTCTTGAGAAGACTAAATCAAATTTGAAAATGAAAGTTTAAACTCAAGTTTTAAAAGTTTCAGTTTGGTCCCTACTCCAGAACTTTTTTTCTTTTCACTTAGGTCCCTCTGATAAAGCCGTGCGTTTTTGACAATTAGGTTTAATTTGATCTTCAATTTTGGATTCAGTAAAAGGGGAACAGGGGCGCCGCAAGAGATCATCCGAGACCAGCTCACTCCACCTCCATCACCGTCACCCTTCTTTGGCTCTCTTCACCACCACCCAGACCAGATCCACCTCCTTAAACCCTCCATCACAGTCGACCTCCACTTGCAACGGACTGAATCAGAGAAAAACCAGCACCGCGAGATCACTCTTTGACCCCTGGATTCCATTGTCTTCGCGTTCAAGCTCCTTTCTCCTCCAAGCCGAACGCCCACCTCCTTCACTCTCCTTCCTACAGCATCATTTCTCTTGCGCTCTCTCTCTCTCTCTCTCCCGCCGGTGGTCTGTGTGGCGAATATCTGCATTTAACCGAGCTTCGGGAGCTGTGGACTGTGGATCTGGTCTGCTCATCAATCCAGAGGTTGAAGGTATATTTTCTTAATTCACCTTTCCTTTCCTCATCTCGGGTTTTCTTCATCCCAAATTTAAGATCTTCTGCCGACGATACAGAACCGTGGTTCCTGGCGGTAGAAGGAAGTTGACGATCCCAAATCCGATCTATCAATTTCACTTTGCTGCTCTTCGTTTCTGGACTTTTGACACAAAAGGGAAAAAAGGTGAGCTTTATTCTCTTAATTCATGTTCCCATTGTTGTTGATTAGCTGAAAGACAAAATATGTATGTGTGTTTTTACTGTGTTTTTAGAACAAGGTCTACATGTTTCTACTGTGTTTTTTAAGCAAACTAGAGATCATTGTTAAAGAATGTAATAACACACAGCAGCACATAGTATGTGTGCTGTTAACTTATTGGAGAGGGGGGAAAACATTGTTAAAGAATGTAATAACACACAGCAGCACATAGTATCTAAAATACGTCACGCTTAATTTTATTGTAGCTAGATGGTCTTCCTTGTGATTCTATTATGCTTAATAAGTCCATTCCATTGGAAGAAATATCTTTTCTGGGATGTGATGACTTTGGTCAACACCATCATGTTGCTTTGACCCATTTTTCTGCTCATGTTTCTTCTTGCTTGGTTTACTGATGTCGAATCACTCTATCTGGGAGCAGCACAGGAGCACAACCTGCAAATTATACATAGTAATTACAGTCTCTCAAGAATCAGAATCTCTGATTTAATTTAAACAAGAAATTAAATATGATTCTGTAGAATCTTCACAATTAATTAATTGATATTGCATGAATAATTACAAGAACAACCGTTTATAACATTATTGTTTCTCTTCGTTTAGAACAAGGTCCAGACATCCCACACTTTGACTACTGCTTATGCCCCCCCAAAGGAAAAAATGATTTAATTTCCACGAATTAATTCAACTACTGCATTACTCTCACTGAACTGCTAGATTTAAATACATTATAGTTTGCAAAGATTTTTGATTTACAATTTCTTAATGACAGCCAGCTGCAGGGTCTTAATTTGTCTGGAGTTATACTAAGTCAATTTGGTGATCTTACTCAATTGCAAGAACTGTAAGTGATGCTTTCTTTCTTGGAAAATTTTCACTTTTATTATCTGTTTATTTATATCTATAACCTTAGGTTAGTAGTAGGGCAGAGCAATGGGCGGGTTGGGTAGCCCATGCCCTAACCCATAACGCGCCCATTTAACTTTAGTATGGGCTAACCCATACCCATCCCTCAACCCATCTAAACCCGTGTAAATGGGTTAGCCTATAAATGGGCGGGTTTCACTGGGTTTTGGGTAACCCATTTACATTTGACTTGTTTATTTTTTGAAAAAAAAAACATATATAAGTATTAAACACACATCCAAATTCATGACAACTTTCACATATTGCAAGATATTTGAAATCATTTGGATTATTTGGGATGTGGTGTGTTAGCTAAAAGATTGATTTAAATAAGAAAAAATAATTCTTTTTGGAAACAAAAGCTGGACCACATAAATTTAGAGAGAAAAAAAAGTAGAGATGGAGGAACAAATCAATGAGAATTTAATGAAATAACATTCAGATAGTACGACCTTGGCTTGCTCTCTAGTTCTGGTTCAGGGGATGAAGATGACACCTACAAATGCTGACTTACGAAGATTACAAACTCTGATTCTCTTGTTCTGGTCAGTCGTGACGACTCACAAGTTGAATAGGCAAATATAGAAAGAAAAAGAGTGAGAGTCAATACATATTAGGATTATGGTAGTTAATAATTTTTTTTAAAAAAAAAACCACTTAATGGGCGGGTATGGGCAACCCAAAGGTGTGCCCATAGCCCGCCCATTTAATTCTTAAATGAGCGGGTTTTAGCCCAACCCATTATGGGTCTTTTTGGGCGGGCTAAAAGTTGCCCAGTTACACCGGGTTATAAGCGGGCTCACCGGGTTATGGGTTTCTTGCTCAGCCCTAGTTAGTAGTTGAATTAGTTAGTATTACTGTGTTTGTTCCAAAAGTCTTTGTGTATGTCATAAATTTACTAGACTATATAAATATTTTAGTCAAATTCAGTCTCTATTTTTCAATTATGTGTTGTATTTAATCAGTAGGCATTGATACTATTGTAAAGATGTCATCCTCACATGTAGATAGAGGTGAAGGAACACTTGTTTAATTTATATGTTTTTATTTCTACATAATTCTTTCAAAAGGTAGTTAAGTTTATTCCCCTTTGTAATATGAATAAATTATTAAGGTAATAACATAATCTTGAGTTAGACCAAGTGCTTATCATTGTTGACAAATCCCAAGTATGTCATGCTTTCTGGATATATTCATTGTCATTCTAGTTTATCTTTTTAAGTCTTATTCTTTGCAACTGAACAATCTTCTTTACTTGAATGAGACTGCTATGGATATATTCATTGTCACTTACTTTATTGGAATTTTGAAATTTATTTAGATAAGGTACATAATCTATATTTGGTAATTCTTTTGATTTCTTTTGCTCTGAACTTTGCCAAAATTATTTAGATAAGCTGCATTTGTTATGCTCCTTTGCTCCTTCGTTGTATTTAACATATATTTGTATTCATGCCCCGTCCACATGCATGTCCCCATCTTCTAGTGTACTATCCTCATTCTCTGGTTGCTTGCTGAGATCTGTTTTTTGTTCACTGCATGTGTTTGTTTGCCACTTTTTTGATTAAGTGCCAATTAACTGGTATAAGCAGCTAGTTGTATTTGCCACTTAGGTCTTGTAGTTGAATTAGTTTGTGTAGGGTTAGGTTGAGGAAGCATGGAAGGCGATTGTGATAGGAGTTGGATGTATAATCGTCTAACTTCAAAAAAACGACTTACTCAAGTATTCTTGAAGGGTTTAAAAAAGTTCATCAAATTTGCTTTGGCGCACGCAGCTAATTCAAGTACCTCGATCAGATGTCCGTGTGTGAAATGTAGGTGTATGCAATTTCATGATCCGAGCACGGTCATAATCCATTTGTGTCAAAAAGGATTCATGCCAAATTATGAATGTTGGCAATTTCATGGGGAAGTCGGACAAACAACGAGTGGTTATTACGGAGATAATACTCATCGATACAACTTTAATCAATATGAGCAGTTGGTTATGGATGCCGCGGGACCGTCGATCGGCCAATGCTTTGATCCCGTTACTCATGCTGAACCGTCATACATGGGAGAGGAGACCGGTGCACATACTCAACCAGCAAACATGGGAGAGGATCCTAATCCAGAAGCCGAGGGGTTCTATAAAATGCTTCAAGATGCGCAACGTCCTTTATGGGAAGGTTGTGAACACATTGAAAATAGTGAATATTCATCACTATCGGCTACCCTAGCAACACTAAGCTTGAAGACTGATCACAATATGAGTGAGAGGAATTACAATGAAATGATGCAGATCATGAGTAAGATTGTTCCCAATGACAATAATTTGCCGAAAGATTTTTCCAAGCAAAGAAAAAGGTGAAAGAGAACACATTGAAAATAGTGAATATTCATCACTATTGGCTACCCTAACAACACTAAGCTTGAAGACTGATCACAATATGAGTGAGAGGAATTACAATGAAATGATGCAGATCGTGAGTAAGATTGTTCCCAACGACAATAATTTGCCGAAAGATTTTTACCAAGCAAAGAAAAAGGTGAAAGAGCTTGAGCTCGGATGTGAAAAAATCCATTGCTACCCCAGAGGATGTATGCTCTATTACAAGGATGATGCTGAGCGAACTACATGTAAATTCTGTGCACATGAGAGGTACAAAGTTGTGAGGAATGGAAGAAAAATGACCTTTAAAGCATTGAGCAAGATGCACTACTTTCCTCTCGTGCCCAGACTTCAGAGATTGTATTCATCACAAAAAACAACTGCTCACATGAGATGGCACCAGGAGCATTGCAGGGATGAAAAATTTGTGACGCATCCCTCAGATGCCGAAGCTTGGCTGAGGTAGAGGTGTGCCTGTCTCTCCGAGTGATCCACAACAAGGGGCAGAGCAGGTTGAGTTTACAATTTCTGACTAATTTACATATATTTTGTTTTTTATAAGCATCTATGTTCTAGCATTTTCAATACTTCTTCCTTGGAAAGCAGACTGCGTCGCCTCAAAGTCAGGTCGAGGATGCTAGTTCCTCCGGCACACCAGCTTGGGGAACATTTGATCCCAGTACAGGGAAGATGTGGATTCGTCCTGTCGGTGGCACCGAGTAAGTAATGTAAAGTTACTAGTAATATGATTTTTTACCTTTAGCTTGTATGCTAATATTTGTAACATTTTCTTTGTTTTCAAGTTTCAGCCTAATAAGCCGTTCAAGAAATTCATAAAGGATCAGATGTTCCGTAATTTCACTCAGCCTTGGGCCAAGTGGACAGAGATTCCTCAGGCTGACCGGGACACTTGGTTCAAAGAATTCTTAGTAAGTTGTGTGATTTATGGTTATTAATTTCTTCTCATCAAAATACAAATTGATTAACTACTTTTATACTTTGGAGAACTAATTGTTTATTATTGTTTTTCAGGGAGAGTTTAGTTGGTTATCGGTTGATTCGATAGATTTAAGAAGAGCTTATAACTTCAGGGCCAGCAAGTGGATGTCTGATAGATTTTTTAAATTGAGAGAGGAAAGGGGAAAGAAAAATTGGATTCAAGATGAGGTCGCAGCTCAGTTATTGGAAAGATGGGCCAACGACGAGAAATTTATAAAGCAAAGTGAACAAAATAAGTTAAATAGGGCCCATATGGATGGACCGTCATATGCTAGTGGCTGCATTCCATTTAGTGAGCATAAGCAAAAAATTGTAAGTATATGTTATTTTCTATTTTAGCTTTCAATATTTTATACTTTGAAGTAATTAATTGACGGTTATCAATTTTTATTATTTCTCTTTTAATTGACGCTTATCAATTTGTGTTTGCATGCAGACAAAGGGGAAGTTCCTGTGGATTCGATTCATTGGGCTGCCTTTGAGCGGACCCACTCCAAGGAGATTGAAGGTGGGAGGCGTTGGATTAACGCCAAGTCCCAGCAATGCGCGGTGAGATATTAACTAGATTTATTAGTTGTTTAAAACAGTAACATTTATTTCATTTTACATGTCTTATTTGTGGGATATTATTGTGTAGTTGTAGGAGACTTATCAGCAGCTGACGCAAGAGAGAGACTCGCAGACTAAGAACGACCCGGCGTCCTCTTATTCCGATAACGAGAGTCTTTTCATTCAGGCTGCAGGAGGATTTGACAAGAATGGGAGAGTCTTCGGGATGGGTGCCTCTGCCAGCGAACTGAAGTCTTCTATGAAGTGCTCATCAGGAAGTAGTGGAGGTTTTGCTCCAGGTAGACGTAATACTTTTGCTACCAATCGCAAACCATTATTCCCTCGTCCATTTAAATGAAGTACAAAAAATAAACTGACTTCGTAATGTTGGTTTTGTAGATGATAAGAGGGTGAAGATGTTAGAAGCGAAGGTGAAGGAGCAAGAAGCGCAGGTGAAGGAGCAGGGAAAGATGATTATAGAGTTGCGGAAACTTCTCCACTCCCTTTTGAAGGACAAGGGTACGGGGCCGCCTCCTGATGGTGATACCGATGGTGATCCTGACCAGACTGCTACAGTTTAGACTGTTTTTTAGTTTATTTTGGTTGAAACATTATACTTTGTAATATTTTGTTATTTCTATGTAAACTCTTATGCTTGTTACAATATATTTTTATCATATATAAGTCTTTTTATTTTCTAATTTTTAATATTTTTTATGAAATTAATTAAATTTTAAAATCATTTTATGTTTTTAAAAAATTAATTGGGATTTGCGAGGGAAACATCTTTCCCTCGCAAAACCCCACATTTTGCGAGGGAACAATATTCCCTCACAAAATCAACATTTTGCGAGGGAACAGGATTCCATCGCAAATTGGAACATTTTGCGAGGGACCAGGATCCCTCGCAAAAAGTTGGAGTTTGTGAGGGAACAGCATTCCATCGCAAATTGAAACATTTTACGAGGGAGTAGTATTCCCTCGCAAAGATAAAAATTTTGCGAGGGACCAAAATCCCTAGCAAAATCCAAAACTTTGCGAGGGAAAACGTTTCCCTCGCAAAATTTGACCGAAATTTTGCGAGGGATTCCTTTTTCCCTCGCAAATTTCAAGGTTTGCGAGGGAAAAGGGTTCCGTCGCTAAATCCAAATTTCGCGACGAAAATATGCATTTTTGCAACAGAAATTTGGTTTGCGTGGGCGATTTTTGCGACGGAATATTTTCCGCCGCAAATCAGTTTTGCGACGGAAATTCTCTATTTTGCGAGGGAAAAATTCCGCCGCAAAAAACTGTTTTTTTTGTAGTGTATACCCATGAATTATTTCAGAATTTTTGAATATAAATTTACTCATAAAATAATGCCCTCTAACTGACTGACTGCCAAAACCTAACAACCCTAGAATTCTCTATCACACTCTAACTTGTTCCATTAGTCCTAGAAGTCACTTCCCAACATGTTTCCACCTTGTCAGGAATCTTTCGATGCAATAAGGCTTAAAAACAATTATGGGAAATTACTTTACCTATTTCCTAAATTAAACTAATACTTATACTAAGAACTACTAAGAATTATAAAAGATAAAGACTAAAAACTAAAGACAAGCTTATCTCTTGAAGCCTCTTGCTTCTCCTTCCTCCTTCTTAGAAATCACCACTTGGTGGTTGATTTGGTGTGAGGAATTGTGAAGAGGCAAGGCCTCTATTTATAGGAAAACTCCAAGGCTAGTGTTTGGTTTCAAGCTTTCTTATTCCTCTTCCCAAACACCTCATCTTTAATCCTACCCATTGGATGATCTTTTTTAATCAATGGCTTTGGTTGATTTGTGCTTTTATGAAGGCTCATTTTAGGAAGAAAATGCTCCCATTGGTTGATCTTAATTACATGGGATTAAGCTTTTATTTTTATTTCCTTAATTAAATTCAACATGTGCTTCATAAAAAAATAATATTTTTAATCTCTCTCTCTCTCTCTCTCAAAAAAAAAATGTGTTCCCTCTCTCTCTCCTATCTTCTTGCATTTTTTGCATTTAATGCTCCATGTGCTTGTTAATTATGTTATTTTAAATATTATTAGATAATCTCTTATCCTCTTATCTTGATCCCTAGCCATTGGATTTGATTTTGTGTTTGTTCAAACTTAATCTTCACCCTTAATCCATATCTTAATTTTCCTATTGGTCTATTTAATTTTACAAGGATTGAGCCTATTTCTTTGATTTCTCATTGGTTCATTCATTTTCAAGAGGATTGAGCTTAATTCTTTGATTTCTCATTGGCTTATTCTTTTACGAGAGGATTTAGCTCATTTATAGGTTTAATTAACCCTTAGTTCCATTTGTTATTGGTTTATTAAATAAATTATGAAAATTGGTGTTGAAGTCTTCATTAATTAGTCCTTTGATTAATTATGAAGATTTACATAATTATCTAGTTTAGTGAAGACTTAATTGCTCATTTATCTTTATTAATTTCTCTTAATTTGTTTAAGTGTTTCCATAGTATTTTCTTGTTCTTTTTTATTATCTAAGAATCATAGCTTAATATGATATTTACTTTGTATTTTATTAGCCTTTGGTTGTTTTAATTTCCAAGAGAAAATTGCCTAAAATGTAGCTAACAAATTTACAAAACTTAGAGACAACATTCTCTCCTTTATTTATTTTGTATTATTTACCAAAATATAGTATTTATGATAATTAAGAATTTTAAGGTATTACATGAGGACCAAGCCGGAGTTTTGTTTCTGGATTGTATATTATTTTTAATTATCGGGATAAATGTACCACTACTATAACCAGCCATGGTTAATATTTTGTAACATTCTCATCAGTACTCACTCTTTTGAATTGCTCCGATGTGGCACTTTGATAAAATGATATTATTCCGCTTTTGAAAAATGAGGTGTTACACAGGTAAATGATGTAATCATACACTTTTTTTATTTAAAGTTTTGGATGACAATAAGGCTTTAACTACAATTTTTTTATGCGTTGTATTTAATGGATTATAGATGTCTTTAATTTTTCATGTATGGGTATTTGACTATTTGTTTAGACATATGGTTATCTTTTTAATTTTAAGACTCAAATTGTGTGCTTATTTTAGAATATTCCAAAGCGCAAAATTATGGATTTTATTTGAAGTTTTCAATATTGTTTATATTGAAGTTGTTTTTCTTTTCGACAAAAGGTGTTGCAGAGTATCACCACTTGAGCAAGGAAGCCTGCCCTGCCTAGCCCATTATTTCATTGCCCAAAAATGTTAAGGCTTCTATTGGGTAGGCTTAGACACTAAGTTCCATTTTACTGCCTAATGATCCTTCGGACAAAGCATCGAGCAAGGGTTTTCTTCAACAATGTTTAGATGTGTGAAACGGAAGACATTTGTACATAATTAAAAATATGATTTACAAAAGTAAAAAGGAGTTGCACTTGATGAATATGAGTCGCAAATGCTTAAGGACGTGAGTCTTTATAGTACCTTTGACAATATTTACAACAATGGGTTTTCAACAATTTTTTCAAAACTAAATTATATTTTCTTAGTAGTGTTTCTTGTGTAATCGTGACCAATAATAAGAGATGGAGGAATTATTTCTTCTCTTCTCATTTTCACTACCCCCATCACTACTAGAAAAATACAAATTAGCGACGGATTTTGCGACGGAATTTTTTCCGTCGCAAATTTAAGGGATTTTGCGACGGAATTTAAAATCCGTCGCAAAAAGCAAGGTTTTGCGACGGAATTGAAATTCCGTCGCAAATTTTTGCGACGGAATTGCAATTCCGTCGCAAAATCTCTTTTTGGTTTTGCGACGGAATAGTGTTTCCGTTGCAAATAAGCGGCAAAAAAGTGCTTCAATTCCCCCTATTTTGCGACGGAACTCAATTCCGTCGCAAAAAAAATTTGCTTTTTGCGACGGAAGTTTATTTCCGTCGCAAAAGGGGCGATTTTGCAGGACTCATTTATTTCATCTCCCCCACCGACTCTTTCTTCATTCGTTCATTCTCTCTTCGCCCAAAACTTCTGCAAACAATGGCCCTTGAGGCATACAGAGAGCGATTCTGGAGGAGTTACCGAATCGTGTGTTCTTAATTTTCACTGCAATTTTTCCTTCTGTTGTTGCTCGCTAAAACTCTTCGCTTTTCTCTTCTGTCGAAATCGCTCCCAAGTCTGTTCTGTTGAAATCGCTCTCAGGTCCGTTCTTGTTGCTGTCCGACTGTCTGACGATCGCCGCTCTCCTCTGGTTGCTGTTTCGGGTGTCTAAGGCTTGCGTCTCTCTCCTTCCGATCTTCCAACAAGTTTGAAGTTGAAGATAACGATCTGATCTTCTTCGGTGTTAAAGATATGCGTTCTGATATTGTGTTTTGATTTTTCAATGCTTTTTTGATATGGATTTTTCAATGCTAGCAAATCTGATCTCTATCGTGAACGCCTAAACTTTAGGTTCTAAGGGCCACGCCTTTGATTTTGAACACACACATAGATAAAAATAAAAAAATAAAAAAAATAAAGAAAAAAAGAAAAAAAAGGAAAAAGGGAAAAAAATTAAAAATTAAAAAATTAAAAATAAATTAAAAAATAAAAAATAAAAAAAGAATTTGCTACGGAATTTTATTCCGTAGCAAAATTGCTACGGAAAAAATTCCGTAGCAAATTTGCTACGGAATTCTATTCCGTAGCAAAATTCAAATTTGCTACGGAATAGAATTCCGTAGCAAATTTGCGACGGAAAGGAATTTCCGTCGCAAATTGCGACGGATTTTCCTGTCCGTGGGATTTTGCTACGGAATTTTTTCCGTAGCAAAATCCGTAGCAAAAACATTTTGCTACGGAAAAACCATATTTTTCCGTAGCAAAATGATTTTGCTACGGATTTTGCTACGGAATTTTTCCGTAGCAAAATCCTGAAATTTTTGCAGTGCATACTTTTTATGATAAATGTAGATTTTCTGCATTATATAAAGTTTTAAAAGTATATTATTAATAGTGAAATTTTTAAACAAAATTAATAATACATTAACAATGTTAATTACCCAAGAGGTTCATGATACTCAGTTGGATTATGCACGACAAGTGATGAAAAATGAAACTTTTTGTTACAAATTTTAGACTTTATAAATACTAATTAAATCAATTACTAGTTATGGTTTTTACCTTTTTTCCCAACGTTTCCACTTCACATCTAAAGTCGACCGGCAAGTCGCTATCTTCTTTTACTTTTTCTCAATCTTTTGTTGTTTCCTCTTTATTGGATCGCACCAGATAGGAAAGGTAGAGCCAATACCTTGATGGTTGTTAAGAGGGGAAGAAAATTAAAAGGATGAATAAAATTAAAAGGTCACCACTTTTTTTGCGAGGGACATTTTCCGTCGGTAATTTCAATTACCAATGGAAATTACCTACGAAATTCCATCGGTAATTTCAGTTACCCACGGTTTTCCAATAGAATTTTTTTCGTCGGTAATTTCATGGGTAATTTGAAGTTTTTTTTTTCTTTAGTGAAGCATGACAATTAAAAACAGGAGTAAACTTATTTATTATCACTTTTTTAATTACAATGCTTCGTCCAAAACTTTGCTTGAATGATAACAACAATAGGAAATTTTCATCAATTTTTCAAATAGTTACTAGTTTTTATAGCATTCTTTAGGCGAACATAGGTTTCTTTAATATATAACTTAAAGATACTTTGATAGGATAAAATCATATAATCCATTACCTTGCTTTATATCTGTTGAAGATCCTAGCTTACGATCTGCGGATGGCTGGGAATTGCATGATTGGGGTTTTGTTCTCTTCTTTAATGATATCGTGTTCCTTTTGTTGCCTGTTTTTGTGTTAGTTTTGGTTGTTTTTTCTGGTTTTGGATTGCCTTGCGTTGTGCTCCTTTGTGGGTGAACTATGGATATGGTCTTGGTTTGCTAAAGAAATCAAATTATATAGGATTTATGCCCAAAAATCAAATCTCTATTTTATTGGCCTCATGGAATGTTGCTCAGGTTTCTTTTGTTGGATGGATTTTGCAAGGAGTTTTGAAGAATAGAAAAGGGGAAATGGGTATAGGAAGATGATGATACTTAAGTCTCAAATTTAATTTAATACTCCTCTTATCCTAAATATATAAGATAATTTGAAGGTTCATCTCAGTCCTAAATATAAAGCCTCTATTTTTTTTTCCCCATCTTTCCGTGAAATAATCTACTTAACTATGAAGTGATATGCAATCTCATTTTATATGAAACCTTTAATCTTTTTTTATATTTATCATCTTTCCATGAAATAATTTACTTAACTATGAAGTGATATGTAATCTCATTTTATATATAAATATTTCATGGAGATTGAGTCATATTTGTTATAATTAAATAATTTATTTAAATTTTTTAACCTACACAAATTAATTAAGAAATTATTATATTAAGTATGTGTATTATTTGTGTTTAAGAAAAATTTATTAAAAGATGAGTTGCAAACGTGGATTATTAAAATCTCCATTATAAATTAGACGTTTGTTTAAAATATTAATTAACATTTTTCAAAACCACTCTTGACTATAATTTTATATTAAATGTATGTATTTAAATAGAAGTAAACTTAAAAAATCAATGCCTTATCAGAAAACATGAAAGATAATTGATATTTCATTTTAAAGCATGGCAATTAAATTTTTTTATTTTTTATTTTTTATTTTTATGTTCTGATGATGTAGTATGAATTACCACTCTGGTCCTATTTATAAGTCCACTTTAACTAAAAAATTTGGTCCTTTTTATAAGTCTATTTTGACCAAATAAATGAGATTGTGACAATTTTGCCCATAGTAATGATGATGAAAGAGATTGACTAGCCATGTTGGAAAGAGAAAAAGATGAGAAAGATTTGACAATAAATTTTAAAAGGTACCCATTCATAAATGAGGGTAAAGTTGAAAATTTGTTTCATAATTATTGAGATATTTACCTCTCCTTGGTATGTGAGATTTAGTCAAACTGGATTTATAAATAAGATCAGAGTGGTAAATATCCTATATTTATATTGGGAGGCCTCCGTTCTTTTTAAAAGCAAATCCACCTACCTTTCCCTAAGTACTTTTTTTTTTAAGACATCAAAATATATACTTTTAATATCAGAAAACAAGCTGTGACCTTTTTATTGTAGTATTATAAAATACTTTTTTTCCGCAGGCACTTGTTCTCTTAATTAATTCAAAGCATGGGATTGAAGACAAGCATCACACATCAATTATTGCTCCAAGCTAATTATACTTATCTCTCTCTCTCTCTCTCTCTCTCTTTTTGGTCAAAATTATACTTATCTCTCCAGTCATTATGTTCCTAGTTCCTACCATTATTGGAGAACACAGCCCCACGCCACTTTTAATAATGTTGCCACATGATTCATACGTTGCGTCTCTCTCACACGTCATTCCATCTGATGTCACTGTGCCTTTCTTTTATTTATTTTTTATAAGATCACAAGAAAGGTATTTAACCATTTAAAAATCCGAAAATACCTGAAAAGTAAGTAGTGACAAACTCTAAATCATTTTAAGTTTAAGTTATCATTAAACTTTAATAATTAAATCCATTTCTTGTGAGGTAATAGTAGTTCTCCTCTTACAGTTTCATCTAATTTTTAATTAGGTTCATGAAGTTTTGTGTAAATAATTATATTCCATAAAAAGTAATTTATTATAATAATATTATTTCAATATTCTTTGAAATTTTTAATAGAAAAATTATTTATATTATTTAATGGGGTTTAAACTTATCATGTTACTCCCTCTGGTCCTTATTATAAGGCACCAACTAACTTTTCTCACAAACCAATAAAAGTAGTTAAAGTCAATAAAGTTATCCTATAATTTAAGTAACTTCCAATATTACCCCTACTAATTGCATTAAACTCTAATTATTACTCTCACCCACTACCCTCATTAATTAGGGACAAACATGGAAACAAATAATTAATGTGCATTGGGAACAAGCAAGTGCCTTATAAAAATGACCAAATAAACTTGCTAGTTGGTGCCTTATAATAAGGACCAGAGGGAGTACATGAGAAGAAGAAGATTCCTACACACGCATGAAATGGTAGGACCCATATATATAGATAATGCTAATATTATATATATATATAATATGTGGGTCTCACCACTTCATGTATGTATGACATAAGAATACACTTCTCTTACAACATGAGAAGTGTTTTTCCCTTATTCAATTTATGATTATAATTTATTTATAAATATGAAATTTTAATTACATTAATAAAATTCTCTATAAATATAATATAATACTTAGTAATTATTTATATACAAATTTATTATATTAATTATTTTTCTAATTATATACTTGTTAATTTAAGCTAATTATTAATATTTATATTTTAATGTTATTTATTTATTTAATTTGAAATTAACTTGATGAATAAAAAAAGTATAATTACCTTATTAAAATCATGTAAAATTATAATAACCTGATAAAAATAAAAATAACCACAAAAACCTAATTAAAAACAATTGAAATGATAAGGAGTTAAATTATACACGTCGGTGTTGCCTTTTTCAATAGGGACATTATTGCATGATTTTGATAAATTGGGACTTAATAGGAGCAATTTTGAAGAGCATATTTTTCAAGACATTCTGAGAATAATTTAGAGGCAAAAACTGCACCCTCCAAATATCACAATTTTTTAGTGGATTATGGAAATAAACAGGGTCATTCATTTTTTTTAAAAAAAAACGTGAAGGAAAATTTGTTAGGACGTCTCAACGAAAGAACATAAGTACTAAAAAAGGTCCCATGATTAAAACAACATAAAATCAGAAACCAAAAAAAAAAAAAAAGGTAAAACAACAAAAAATCACAGTTTTATTACGAAAAATAATAATAGATCTATAGTGCTTAATTATAATGAGAATATGTAGCGATTACACTTCTTTTCACTATCATAAGTTTAGTTTTGGGAAAAAATTGATTCTTATTATAAATTCACTTTCAGAATAATAAAACTTATGAATGACGAGGGTTTCCATTGGAAAGGGGGGAAAAAAAATACTAGTGTGGTATTTAATTTCGGTTAAGATACAAATTTTCCCTTACTACAAGAAAATATCATATTTACGACGGAATTTACGAGAGAAAAAATTCCGTCAAAAATTTTAGGAAATTTGCGAGGGAAATTCATTTCCCTCGCAAAAAGGTGATTTTTGCGAGGGAAATCATCATAACTCGCAAAATGAACGAAATTTTGCGAGGGACGAATCATTTTCTCGTAAAATGGATAAAATTTTGCGAGGGATAAAATATTCCCTCGCAAAATATGGCATTTTGCGAGGGATAATTTATTCCATCGTAAAATTGTAGACATTTTGCGAGGGAATCGTCGTTCCCTCGCAAATTTTGTGCATATTGCGAAAAATTGAGGGGAAATTTCCCCCCAATTTTTTCGCAATTTTGCGAGGGAAGAAGTTTTCCCTCGCAAAATGTGCCTATTTTGCGAGGGAACCGCTCTTCCCTCGTAAAATTTGTCAATTTTGCGAGGGATCCTTTGTTCCCTCGCAAACTGGCGAAAAATTTGGGGGGAAATTTCTCCCCAATTTTTTCGCACTTTTGCGAGGGAAGAATGGTTCCCTCGCAAAATGTGCCTATTTTGCGAGGGAACAGCTGTTCCCTCGCAAAATTTGCCAATTTTGCGAGGGAATGTTTCTTCCCTCGCAAAAGTGCAAAAAAAATTGGGCGGGATATTTCCCCCAACTTTACGAGGGAACTAGAATTCCCTCGCAAAATGTCTACAATTTTGCGAGGGAATAATTTATCCCTCGCAAAATGCCATATTTTGTGAGGGAAAATATTATCCCTCGCAAAAGTGTAATTACATATATGTTTTTTAATAATTAAAACTCTTTGTGCCCACTGCCCAAGTGACAAGTGTCCAGCGAATTCTGAAAAAAAAAAAAAAAAAGAGCCAATTCCTCAAATTCCAATCCCCATTTCATTTCCACGTCGTGACTGCGTCTGCCTCTTTCCTTCGCCGCTACTGTGTGGCTTAACCCTAATCCTCAAATCCCTAATTTCACGATCGTCGATTGGCCTCACCGTCCCCACTCCCTCACCATCCCCACTTCGGAATCAGGATCCATAAGAAGATAAAACGGATCTGCGCCCGCCGACTCTTTATTCCCCAATTATATTTTCCTTTTCTGCGTCTCTTGGTGCTGTGCAAAACCCTAGCTTCTTGCTACTCGATCGCATCATCGCTGAGTTTCAGTTTGTCCAGAGTAAGCCTCTTCTCCATCTAATTTTTACTTTCTTTCTATCCTTGTATGACTTTTCTATATGGCGTCATCCGTATGTGGTGTTATCAAGCCCTGGTTTGATTCATGGGTGTTGACTATCTTAAAGATCTATAGTTACATCCGAGTTTATAACGTTATCGCAATTATCTAGAGTAATCGATGCAGTGGATTTGAAATTTTCAATGATGAAAAGGAATACTATCCGATACTATCTTTAATCAATTAATATCGGGCATGTTTTATGAAATTTTCAGCGGATTGGAAGCGTATATTGTTATATTATCCAATACTATCTTTAATCAATTAATATCAGGCATGTTTTACATTACTTGGTTTTGATTTGGTTGGAAAGATATCTATTTATTCGATGAGCGCTCTATTTTCTTTTTATGATTGAATTATCCGTTCAATATATTAACTTTTTCCCCTCGGTTGGATTCTTGCTATATGCTAATATCTCTTCTCCATAAAATTTAACATTGTCTACGTTCTAAAGTCATTAAAAAAAAAAAAAAATTTCAGTGATGCTTCAAGGTCATGTGTTGATCAGACCTAGCTCCTTTACTTATCATTGTTTTATACTCAGGTTAGTGAATGAGGAAGAGGCCATGCTTCCACTTTCTCATCCTCCCATATTCCCCACTGTAATATTATTGTTGCGATCTTCTAGCCTTTTCTTGCTATTGTTGTATGGCTAAATGGGCCAAGTAATTTTTTTCAAGGTCTTTGAAGCCTTTGAAGCCGAAGAAGAAATTATATTGAAGATTTGAAATCAATGTCCGCCTCCTGATGGTGATGGTGATGGCGATGCCGATGGTGATCCTGACCAGACTGCTGCAGTTTAGACTTTTTTTTAGTTTATTTTGGTTGAAACATTATACTTTGTAATATTTTGTTATTTCTATGTAAACTCTGATGCTTGTTACAATATCTTTTTATCATATGTAAGTCTTTTAATTTTCTAATTTTTAATATTTTTTATGAAATTAATTAAATTTTTAAAATTATTTTATTTTTAAAAAAAATTAATTGGGATTTGCGAGGGAAATATCTTCCCTTGCAAAATTGAAACATTTTGCGAGGGAATCCTATTCCCTCGCAAAATTCAATCATTTGGATTTTGCGAGGGAGTAGCATTCCCTCGCAAAATTTGAAATTTGCGAGGGATTAGTTCCCTCGCAAAAATTTCAAATTTGCGAGGGATATAGTTCCCTCGCAAAAACTCGAGATTTTGCGAGGGATTCATATTTCCCTCGCAAATTTCAATATTTGCGAGGGAAAATGGTTCCGCCGCTAAATCCAAATTTTGCGACGGAAAATTGGTTTGCGTGGGCGATTTTTGCGACGGAAAAAATTCCGCCGCAAATCAGTTTTGCGACGGAAATTTGCTCTTTATGTTGAGGAACAATGTTACCCTAATTTTTTTTCTTTTTTAAGTTCTATGTTGCTCCAAAAATATTGTTAAAATGAAGAATGTTGCTTCTTATTATCAAAAAGTTAATGGTTTATAATAATTATTTAACATTTAAACACTACTAGAAAATGTTGTATTTGCGATGGAATTTGCGAGGGAAAAAAATTCCGTCGCAAATTTTCATCAATTTACGAGAGAAAATTTTTCCCTCGCAAAAAGGGGGATTTTTGCGAGGGAAAAATAGTTCCCTCGCAAAAAAGGCGATTTTTGCGAGGGAATTAGCGTTCCCTCACAAAATACCCTCTTTTTTGTGAGGGAATCACATTTCCCTCGCAAAATAGGTAATCTTTACGACTTTTTGCGAGGGAGAAACATTTCCCTCGCAAAATGCCTTTTTTTTTGCAAGGGAATAATATTTCCGTCGCAAAAGGCCTTTTTTTTTGTGAGGGAATCATATTTTCCTCGCAAAATATGTGATTTTTGTGAAAATGCTTTCTTTTTGTGAGGGAACAACATGTCCCTCGCAAAATAGGTGATTTTTGCGAGGGTGTATTAGTTCCCTCGCAAAATATCAAACACATTAACAAGTCCTTCACTCCTTCCCGTGAATTCTCGACTCTGTCCTGTCCCTGATCGACTGCTTCCCGTCTTCCCTTCATCCCTCAACAGAGTCAGAGACCGTGAGCCTTCTTCAGTCCGTCGTTCATCCCCGCCGTTGTCTTTGTTTCTCGACTCTTCATCACTCCGTAAGTTTTCCGCTTGCTTTGATTTAAATCCCAGAAACCCTAAATCAGTTTCGCGTTTTCTTCGGTTAGAACTACACTGTAAGCACTTTGAATTCCATTCTCTTTCTGGTTTGTTCTGCAATTTATTTTCTTTTTCCTTTGGCCATGTCGAAAGAATGGGGTTGGGCGTGAACGCCTTCGATATATTCTCGATGTCGTCAGGTCTAGACTTGACAGGGCTGTTCGAAATGACGTCGGATAACAAGAGAGAGAAGATATTCACATCGAATGCTTCACTGGTAGCAGTGGAAGAGAAAGTGAAGGAAATGGGAGGAATTTTAGGGTTCAAAGTTGAAATCGGTAAAAATGGAGCAATTGGATTAGGGAAAGGGAAGGTGGTTCTTGTGGTGGAGGTGTTTGAGATAGTTCCTGAGTTGTTAATGGTGACTGTGAAAGTGACTAATGGTGGGTTTGAGTTCGATGAGCTTCACTAGGGAGACATGAAATCTGGCCTTCAAGATGTTGTTCTTTCATGGCACAATGAATCAGTGTAAATATTTTATATATGTGCTAGTTAAATATTGCATGAATTTAACTTTGAATTTCCTATTCTGAAATCTGAGCATCAAAGAAAATAATTGCCTAACAGGTTTGGTTGAACTATCATGCAAAGTTAGTGCGACTACCTTTGTTTTTGCAACTCACTTCTTCAATAAATTAATCAATTCAAAATTTTGCAGACGGAAGTTGTCTACTATGGAGGCATTTGATAGGCTTTACGAACTATTGGCAAGGAAGAGGGATTGTTTGGGCTTTATAAAGGACTTGAAGCTACACTGTTGGTATGCAGCTATTCACAGATTTTATATTTAATTGAAGTAGAACATTCTTGTCTTTTGTAATTTACAAATGCTCGGGTGCAATGTAGGGTGTAGGGCCCAGTATAGCAATAATCTTCTGTGTATGAAACCTTCAGATCATTTTGGCAGTCAAATAGGTAAGAAATTCTCAAATATCCTGCAATTTAATTTAAGAGCTCACATAGAATTTGGTCCCTGAAAAATTCTACACTCGGTCTTATTTATCCATCTATACAAATTGGTTTGCATATTATATCGACCCTCAAAGGAGGGTAAATATAACTTTGTCCAATAGAAGGACTAATGTGCAACAATTTACAAACTTGGGACTATCTCATACAGAGGAATAAATTCAAAAACTAAATTTAGGTGGTATATCTTTGAGGGATCTAATTGTGTATTAATTCTTAATTGAGGGTTCTAATTTTGTCTTACATATGCTTATCATAGTTTAATATTTGTTATGTTTGTACATCAGACCCAATGATTCAACTATCCTTGTCTGTTTAGCATGTGGTAGTCTCAGGCATTGCATCATCAACAGATGAGTGATCTAAAGGGCTACTATGTTAGGTTACAGTTCTGAAGTTCCTTTTCACTTAGACTTAAATGGAAACTGCCTGTTTTCTTGAGAAAACAGAGAGAAGTAAATGAGGGGGAAATAGAAGGCAACTTCCTTTATTCCGATGTGTTATATGTCATTTGAGCATTATTTTAAATGTCTAGTAGTATCTTGTGTCTGCAAAACAAAGTTGAAGAACTTAGGAAACAAATTGTAGCGATCTATTTCATATGTATCTTCACCGATGCTTGTGTTTATTTGATTTTCTGATTCTTCCTTATGGCTCAACTTGTTTGAGTCATGCATTTTTTTTTTTGGTATCTAAGTTATTCCAGGAGTTGCTTGATGTATCTCTTGGTTTTAGTCCATGTTGTTTTGAATTTCTGGACTATTTGGCTGAAGTTGGTTTATGTTCTCATATGCTGTCCGAGCACCAAGAGTGTTAAGCTGATCGTCATAACTGCATAATCAGTATGTTGAACTTTTGTGCAGAACACAAGCAACTTGTAGTTTTGCAGACACAAGATTTGTAATTTAAATTTTGCATGAGTTATAATTAGTGATTGCTAGGAATCAGGATTTTGTTATTCAAACCAAGTTTGCTTACCAGATCTGTGTTTTCTTTAATTTTTATTTTTAAACTTCTTGTTTCCATTGGAAGATTGAGTTTGAACAAATGACCTTTACCCCATGACTGGTGATTCGTGATTTGGCTAATAGTTGGATTGATGGATGCAGAGATCCTGAATCTCCAATGTTGTAATGTGTTAATTGAGCTATTATCAATTGATTACTATTTGGATGAGTACTCTTTGTCTATCCCTACCGTCTTTCATTTCCATGTCATCCTTCGTAGTTGAATATCTCCATTGCAAGTAGTCAAAACTCAAACAAAGTCATATTTACATTAAATAGGTTTTGGTTAGGTTCTTCATATTGCCTTAAAAAAATAGAGTAGGATGCGTTTTTTACATGACTGGTGTTCTTCAAATAACTCAAATGCACTATAAGCAATCAAATGAGAGTTTCACTATTTGATAATATTTATGGTTTATTGATCAATAATTCTCTTGTACAGTTTGATCAGAGGCATAAGTCTATGGGTCTCCCAACTAGCGAAGAGCTCCAAAAACATGAACTTTTGAAGAAATTTATGGTGGAGGTGAGCACCTGATTCAAATCAAGTCATATGGTTTTCATAATTGAATTAATCTTTAATGTGTGCCTCTAATAATGTCTTGTACCATCTGGAGATGGACTTCTCAAGGGCTAAAATTTCATATGCGATGTGGATGCTTTATGGTCTGGTGTCCTATGTTGATGATTTGAATGACTTAGGCTTTTTTTTTTTTTGTTAGTTCATTTTGGTCGCGACAATATAATTTGTAATATTTTGTTTTTACTATGTAAACTTTTATGATTGTTACAATTTATTTTTATGATATATAAGTCTTTTTATTTTCTAATTTTTTATATTTTTTATGTAATTATTTTATTTTTTCTGATTTTTTATATTTTTTAAAAAATAAATTAGAATTTGCGAGAGAACAGTGCTTCCCTCGCAAAATCCTAGAATTTGCGAGGGAAAATTTCCCTCGCAAATTTCAACTTTTGTGAGGGAAAATTATTCCCTCGCAAAATCCTAACTTTTGCGAGGGAAAAACGTTTCCCAGGATTTTGCGAGGGAAATGTTTCCCTCGCAAATTCCAAGATTTTGCGAGGGAATAATTTTCCCTCGCAAATTTCAACTTTTGTGAGGGAAAATTCTTCCCTCGCAAAATCCAGAATTTGCGACAGAAAAATGCATTTTTGCGACGGAAAAGTGATTTGCGATGGTCATTTTTGCGACGGACTTTATTCCGCCGCAAATTCCGTCGCAAACCATTTTTGCGACTGAAAATAGCTCTTTTGCGAGGGAATTTTTCCGCCACAAAAAACTATTTTTTTTGTAGTGAAAGTTATTTTTTAACGGTATGGAGTTTGAAACTCTCAGGATGATATTAACTAAAAAAACTCCTAAGACAATGTTACTCTTCAAAGAAATCTTCGGAAACAAATTTGCATCTTACCCGTATCTTATTTAATTTGGGATCTTAGGATGATCATCCCAAAAGTAAAGTGGTGAGGTGGAAAGCAAGGGCTAAACAAAGTGATCAAGTGAAGTAGGGTGGGATGGGGGTCTACTGTCTGGTCTCTCCTTTTTTATTCATTGTCTTTTTTTTGCTTTTGCCTTTTTTCTTATCCTCCCATTTTCCTCTCCCTTCCTCTCCTTCATAGATAGGTGTATCACACTTAATGCCTACTGTAGTCCCGAAAGGAAGGGGAGGGGTCGTTCATAGTCATTATTCGCAATACTTAGCTCTGCTACTATTGTTCCACTACATACCAACTTCTTCAAAGGGAATAAATTAAGACCCATACAAAAATACCAATTGTACAAGATGTTTACAGTTATATTTATATTACAACTGAGTTTACAAAATGTGCAAAACTTTTGTAATTTATTTATCGTAAATTAGTAGAGAGACTCATCTCCCACTATTTATCGTATAAGAACAATTTTATTTCATTTGTTTTTATTTTGTATCTTAGTGGTGCCCATTTGATGCAATATCCTATTTCCTATAATCATGATGCAATGCGTTCTTCCAATAGTTTGGTTGGCACATTTATGTGATGAAGGGCATCACCAAATACACTAGGATCGCACGCACACATACAATTAACATGGATTAGACTTCTAATTAGCGTTTTACGACTCGGACTGGACCGGACTCCCAGTCTGTTTCAGACTATTAAGCCGTTTTGGAAAATGATCCACAACCTGCCATTAAGCCGCCGACTGGAACGGTTAGAGGATAATTGGACGGGTGATCAGAAAAAGCAACATGAAAGAAAGAAGAGGAAAGAAGGGGAAAATATGAAGAGGGCTTCAGGATGTGTTTGGTTTGAGTGGAAGGAAAGGGATGAGAGAAATTTACCATCTGAATTTGAAGTGATTTTTAAAAGACGTCAAATGATGTTATATTTTCTTAGCCTTTTCAATTCCTTTTGCCATCTAAATTTTCTTAGATTTTAAATCAGCATTACCATCCTATTTTAGCTTAATATTTACTACTTTATTTGTTTTGGGGAAAGAAAATTTCATTATACTTTAATTTAATGATAAATTTCATGTATAAAAGCTGATGAAGGAAAATAATTAATGAAAAGCAAATAAACAATAAGATTTTAGCGGTATAAAAGCAAAACCACACTATATATGTGTGTGTATCTGTGTAAAAAGAGTATAATTTGGAGACTGGTAATTTTGCCTATTGATTTATTATTTTTATATATTATTATATTTTTTTGTAATTGAACCATACATACATACATGTATGTTTGTATTTATGCATCATTTTTCTGTAATGGATACCCAATAAAATTATGCAAACATCATTCTGAACCAAACAAGCCATTTATCTTGCTTAACACTACATAAATTCGTAGTCCTCATGTCATTTTCTGGTTTGTTTTCCGCGGTGCTTACCCATTGAAAAGAAATTCTTTAGTATTAATAAAAATCTAGTGCGTGGTAAAATATTTACAAGATTTTATAGCATTCTTTTGGCCAACAGAAGTTTTTTTTTTCTTTTTTTTTTTATAATGAGTATATATATAACTTAAAAAATACTTTGAAAAGAGCTTTATAATATCCCATTACCTCGCATTATCTATTTGCTTAATTAATCCCGCACTACCTTTATCACTAAAGGCAATGAACGGAAGATGGGAATGCATGAAAAGAAAATTTTGCGATTTTCCAAAGATGGTGCGAATGTTTGTTAAGAATAATATTATAATGAAATATTTTTATAAAAAAATTCAAATATAAAAATCTATATTAATTATGATGATACCCCAAAATTTGATTCATTCAGCTTTTTTGTCAGTCAAAATTGACCACGTATACACTTGCGCCCTTTTGTGCTTCAAAGTTTAAACATAGTAGATGAGAGATATCAATATAAACTTAATAGAAAGATCAAGATAAGTCGTTCATTGTAGCTTGTGACACAATATACTATTGCTTAGAACAGTAGCGGCTCATTCTCAAGTCGTTGCATTATTTCGGGCTCCGTGCCAGATGAAGTGAAGAAAGAAGAACGAGAGGCAGACTGTTAGGAAATGGAGGCAGACGTTTTGAATTTTGAATTTTCAACCTTGCAGATTGTGACTTCTGACCGAATCCCTGCCACTGCTTTCAATTTTCAAATTTCAATGTCCCTTGTTATCGCAATCGATCAATCCTGAGAGCCACGGAGATATTAAGCGAGGGTCCTCCTCTCCCTGCAAGAACGGAAGTATTTGAAGAAAGTTAGAGTTCCTGAAGATCCCCGCCCTAACACCTGAAGACGCTGCTCTGCCTTTGCTTATTGATCATGACACCAACGATGGTAGACCTGAACAATTAATCATTTATTTGTGTTTAATGTCCGTCTTAGCCATTTCTCCAGCTTCCTGTTGCCCTGGTATTTCCTTGTCGATTTTTCATCACCTGAAAGAGTCTGGCTGCTGCTCACAATAGAGCTTTCGGATTGATCTGCCGGAGCAAAGGATAGTGGTCTTTGAAGAGTGGGACACATTCGTGGAAGTTCTCAAAACTCCATTGCCTGCAACCTTCCGAATCAATTGGAGGTATTTGGTGATTTTCCGGTTGTCTTACTCTAGCCTATCATTTTCTATATGATAATATATTGAGTATCTTAATTTCCGGTTGTCTTACTCTAGCCATTTATAAGTATTTTTATAAACAATTTTTAAATATAAAAAGCCTCTCTTAATTATGATGAGACCCCCCAACATTTGACTGATTCAGCTTTTTTATCAGTGAAAATTGATAAGGCCTCCACGTTAATGCTCCCGGCCCACTCACAGCTTCCCTCACCAAAGGCAAAGGCACAAAGTATACCCTACTCCTCGCGTTTCCTTGTTTGATTCAGAGAATCAATGCGTCCTTTTGTGCTTTATGCATAGCAGATGAGAGATGTTCTCTCCTATGTTGAATATAAGATAAAATTAATGTTTTTTTAGAGATATTAAAAAAATTAATTAAATTATTTTACAATATTTATATGGGTTACGTACCATTTTTGTCCCTGAAGTATGCGCCCAGGAGCAATTTTGCCCCTTAAGTTTCCGGAGGAGCAATGTTGCCCCTGAAGTATGAAAACGGAGCAATGTTGCCCCTCCGTTAGGTCTACTAACGGTCAACGTTCGTTGACTGTTAGTTGATCGTTAGGGTTTCTAACAGAGAGGCAACATTGCTCCGTTTTGATACTTCAGGGGCAAGATTGCTCCTTCAAAAACTTAAGGGGCAAAATTGCTCCTGAACGCATACTTCAGGGGCAAAATTGGTACTTAACCTTTTTTTTTTAAAATATCATTAGTTATTTTACAAAGATGATATTTCAGGTTAATAGTTAAAGTAAATGGAAATGAGACACAAATTCCAAAGAGAGTGAGAAAGAAAAATATTGTCCATACAAAGTATGTTATGTCAGGATCCAGCTGAGGTCCTCTTCGGCCTCCTATCCACTGATGTTCTGTTTTTTAATACTGCATCGTTTTGACGCAAAATATACCTAATCCCTCTTTTTTGTTTAAATATTAAGGGTACAAAAAAGAGATTTTAGGATACTAATGGGTACTTAAAAAATATTGATAGGTACTTCATGATCTTGAAAAATTATTTTAGGACGATGAAAAAATATTCAGGATATTGACAGGTACTAAAAAGATATTTCAGGATACTGCCTGGGGATATTGGCTGGTACTAAAAAAAAAATACTTCATGATCTTGAAAAATTATTTTAAGATGTTGAAAAAATACTTCATAATCTTGAAAAATTATTTTAAGACGTTGAAAAAATATTTCAAGGTATTGACAGGTACTAAAAAGATATTTCAGGATACTGACTGGGGATACTGGCTGGTATTAAAAAAATACTTCACAATCTTAAAAAATTATTTTAGGAAGGGTTAAGTACCAATTTTGCCCCTTAAGTTTCCGGAGGAGCAATGTTGCCCCTGAAGTATGAAAACGGAGCAATGTTGCCCCTCCGTTAGGTCAACGAACGTTGACCGTTAGTTGACCTAACGGAGGGGCAACATTGCTCCGTTTTCATACTTCAGGGGCAACATTATTGCTCCTCCGGAAACTTAAGGGGCAAAATTGCTCCTAGGTGCGTACTTTAGGGGCAAAAATGGTACTTAACCCTATTTATATTTATCATTCTTCCTTTAAATTATTTTATTTAATATATAAATGATATATAATCTAATGATATACAACATATGATATAATTATCAACAGGCCCATTAAGGGGAAAAGTCTATTTAATAATGCACAATAAGAAAAAGCCAGAAAAGTGTTTGGATCAGCATTATTTGTACTAGACTTTTCCCCTTAATGCTCATTAATCTAAAAACTCCCTTCTCCAGCTTTTTCTGCGTCAACGTTATCTTCTTCTGAATGTGGGGCGCATTGTGGAGCAAAACTGGGGTTCACGGGAGGAAAAAAAAAGTCTCAACGTAGGGCCCCTTGTGTTTTTGATTGACCTTCCCATACTTCCAGCTTTTCTTTTAAAAAAATAAACAAAAAAAATCAGCTTTTTATTTTCTTATAAATTTTTTTATAATTTTTTATATAATATATATATTAATCAAATTCATGTGATTTTTTATTTTAACTGACTTTTGAAATAATAATCCAAACACTTATAATTTTTTTTAAAAAGCTACTTCTACAAAAGTCAAATAGGAAATCCAAACACAAATCACATTTACAACTTGACTTTTTTTTCTATCGAACTTTTACAAAAGTCAGATAGCTTTTAAGCCGCCGATTCTACCGCTAACCCAAACAGGTCCAATTTATTAAAAGATGGGGGTTTGTATCAAAAAGTAAAAGCATGAGATTAAATATACGTGTCAGACATCCAATGATCCAAGCTACATCACTTTGTTAATGTTACCACATGCTTCTTGTGTTGCGTCTCTCTCATACGTCATCCAGCCAACGTCATTGTGTTCCTTTTCAATTGGGGAAAGTTCACTTCAACCCCTTACTCATGTTTGATATCCAACAGCTTTTAAAACTTTATGGAATTTTACTAGTATATTCTTTAGAGCTAAAGTAAAATTAAGTTTTTTTTTTAATAGATATTGATGCTTTTATTTTGTATTTGATCAAGACGATCTTATAAATTTTTATGTCTCATGTAAATGGACATATTTGTCATATAAATGACATGTGCTCTTGTGATTCTGTCCCTTGTCTTGTACATGCATGGTTGATATAGTCTTGTAATTTCACTTATTTATCTTGTAAATAAGCATATTTAAGTTATAAATTCTCACATGACCTATTTTTCTAGATTTTAACTTTTTCTTGTGTTTTTTCAAAGAAATATAATTAGTGAATTTCAATAATTAAAGTTTTAATTTAATAAATAAATATTGTCAACATTAAGATTTAAACAACATACATCATATAACAAATAAACACAGTGACTAAGTCATAATCAAAAATAAACTATTGTCCACATACTAAATTACAAATAATTAATGAGAAGACTTAACAAAATAAAAAATACTTGTTATAGATATATCTTGAAAAGTGTAAATAATAAACAAAATAAACAACACAAGATATGAACAAAACAATCACCACAAAATAATTCAAAAAAATACAAAATTAGTAAGGATACATATGAAATAAGAAAGATACTTTATAAATTTTTATCTTTAATATTCTTAATACAAGATGTTCTTATAAAACTTAATACTAAAAAAAAAACAACTAAATCAATAATATTATTATTATATAAATAATTTTTTTAAAAAAAATATGTGGCCCTAAAGGGCTGGCTCTTTTAGGCCTGCTTTTATTTTTTAGGCAAAAATCTTAAACCCAGCCTTAAAAATTCAGGGCCTAAATGGGCTGACTTGACAAGCTCAGTCCATTTTCCCGGCTCTATTTGCAAGCTCTATTTATTCGTTCTTTTTGTCAGCAGGGTTGTTTTTGTCTATTCCCTCCCCCAAGTTAATTTCATTTGCTCCCAAAAGTATGCAATGATGTTTCAAATTTTATAGGGGCACTTGGAAATTATTTTACTATTGTGGGGACTGAAAGTGGAGCAAATCATCAAGAGAGAGTGAATTGGAGATTTTAAAAATTCTTTTCCAAGGCTCTGTTTTTGAATACTAAAACAGGGTATAACAGAGAAAGGAAAGAGAAGCAAGACACAAGGAATTTATACTGGTTTAGTCCAACCACTTGACCTACGTCCAGTCCCCAAACACTCTGAGATTTCACTATATCAATTGATTACACTCTCTGTAACTCTAGAGTAATTCTCTCACTAGAACTTACTCTTCCTTACAAGTTGCAATCAATATCTTAATCTCCAAATCCCCAGACTTGAGATACTTACAATAAATAATTTTTCAGTAAATAAACTCTCTCTAAGAGTGAATAAATATGAACACTGAAGTAAAGATGTATCAAAAGAGACTTTGCTCAAGAAAACTGAAAGAGTAGTTGGTAAACTTGAATGCAATTCGTTTTCAGCAGATTGGTTGATGAGAAGAATTGAATGCAACTCTTTTTTTCTTTTTTTTTTTATAAAAGGCAATAGGAGGAGAGGGATCGAACCCAGGACTTAGGGGGAAATGAATCCCAATACCACTGCACTACTAATAGTGCTGGTAATTGAATGCAACTCTATTTATACAAAGAGAGCATTAAATGATCGTTATAATCTTCAATATATCCGTTGAAGACATTAAGGAAGAATTAGATTAAGCATTGGTCTTCTTCTCTCTCTACTCTTTGATTAATCCAGCTGCACAAATGTTTATGTTTGACTTCTTGACTTTTAATCCGTTGGAAGAGTAGCTACTGGATGTGGAAAGGAAATATTAATCCCTTTGCAACGTGTGTAGAGTGATTGTCCAAAAGGATGCAAGTTTTCTGCATTTGTATTTAATGTGCTGACATCACTTTTTGCTTTTGTCTAAATCTTCATTTAATATTCTCTAAATCATCTGAAACTCATTAACAAACTGATTAAACATAGTTAGGAATAGTTGTAATACCCTAATTTTCATAATTCGTATAAATATTGTATTTTAGCAAATAATTACTAACATACAAAGGTGAATATGTGTCTCAAAATTTTGTAATTTGTTAATTATAATTTTGGGCAATTTTTCCTTGGAATTAATTAAACAAAAGGTCAATTTTAAAATTACCTATAGAGATCATAAAATATGATATAAATATCATATTAAACCATAGTTCTTATATGAACAAATGAGCAAGAAAATATTATGAAAGCACTTAAATTAATTAAAGGAAATTAGCAACAATAAATGAACAATTTAGCTTGCACTAATTGAGATTAGTTGCAAAATGCTTCAAGATGATTAAAGGCAAATTAGGATCGACAAAAGAGGGCTAATTATTCTTGCACATAATTAAGCCAATAAGGATGGAATAATACTTGTCTAATTGAACACTAATTTTTATGATTAGTTAATTAATCAATTAGCTAAATGTCAACGGCAATTAAGGGTAAGGATTTGATCTAAGCAAGCACCAAGAAATCCAATGGTTGTAATTAAAGCCAACAAATAATTTTAATCCTTGTGTAATGGAATTGATCAATGATAAGTCAAGAAAATATTCTTAATCCTCATGAAATTAATTAATACAATGGGAGATTAGCAAATAGAAGGCCAAGATTTAATCTAATAAAGTTTATCCAAAGATTCTAATTAATTCTCCAATTAATCCATGTGACTTGGTATGAATCAATAGGAAGCTAGAATGCTTGTTCATGTGGCATATTAGGAAACACAAACTAAAAGCCAAGGAGGAGGAAGGGCCACGGTTTTGGCTTGTAAAAAGAGGGAGGAAATTGATTAATATTATGACATCAAAAGCTTGTCAAAGAAGTAGGGGGAAACTTGTTGAGGAAGGGAGAGAACTTGTTGAAGAAGGGGGAGAACTTGTTGAAGAAGGGAGAGAACTTGTTGAGGAAGTAGAGACAACTTGCAAGGTAAGGGCTTGGATTTTCCCTATAAATAGAGAAGCAATCCTCTTCATTTCTTCACACCAAATCAGCTAAAAGCATCTGATTTTAGAGTTAGAGAGTGAATAGAGTGAAGTCTTGGAGCAAGAAGGAGGAAGGAGTAAGAGCTTCAAAGGTAAGTTCTAAAGTTCTTGAATTTTAGTCTTTAAATTCATAGTTAGATTATGCTTTGATCTTTAATCTTCAAAAGTAGTTTTGTTTTCATGTTTTTATGGCTAAAAATGAGTTTATTTCGAAAATTTGATGGAAAATATGGTGGAGAAAAATTCTTGGAAGATGAAGATCAAAGTAGCGAAATTCCAGTAAAGTTTACGGTTGGGAGTTTTCTGGAGTCAGCCATGTTGAGGCTATCATTTTATGTAGCAAATGAAATCATTAAATCATGAAATTTTACATGAATAAAGTAGACATGTAGGGCTTTCCAAATATATAAAATATGTACCGTTTTGATCTCCGGTCAAGGAGATATGAATTTTTGAAGTTAAGCTATTTTTCTGGACGAAATTCTGAGCAACGTTGTGAAAAATGAAAACTGGGAATTGTTCATAACTTCGGGGTATATACAAGTATTTTTTCTTGAAAATAGACATCCTAAGGATTTCGAGGAATTTTACGGAACCTCATTTTGATTTTTGTGGAATTAATTATGATTTTTCAAAGTTACCGAAAAATCTACCCAGAAAATACTGCACTGCGTTTTTAAATAAATGTAAGGGCAAAATTGTAAATAGCAAATCCACTAAGGGTAGAGAGGTAAATAGAGGTGGAAATACCTCTTAGGATAATATTCTAAGTGATATGGTGATATGTTAAGATATCCGGGAAGTCCGGGGCCGGATTCAAAGGTCGAGCGTTTGACAACTACACGGTGAAAGGTACGTTCGCATACTAGTAACTTTAATCGTCTATATCTTGTGTGATTATATATGATTGATTGATTGATTCACGAAGTGATGGACAAGGCTAAGTCTTGGGTCATGCACTGTGACTAAGTTTATAGGGCTTAGATCACCTGTTTATACTTTCAGCTTTATACGGTTTATAGTCTTGATAATGCCGTTGAGTTTTCCTAGCGCTGAGGACACGATGGGCCGTCGTGGCACTGGTGAATAGTGCAAACCATAATAACGTATATATGCAGTGGCTGTGTTCTGTTATTATCTTTCATATGTGATTACTGCTGTAATGTCATGAATATCTGTCATATATTGTTATATCTGATATAGAGGTTAACTGTTACTTGAGATTCAATCCAATTGAATCTCATATTTGTCTATGGTTCAGGAAAGGAACCAGGATCAGAGAAGGCACCGGTAGATGGAGCTGTGAAAAGGCACCGAAGGGAGAAGCCAATAAGAGGCACCGGTCAAATCGAATGACGGAAGAGCGTCAACAGAGCATTCTTTCTGGCATGGATTTAACGAAGTTATTTCAAATCATTTGGTGTCTAAAAAGGGTTCATCTATGTGGTTCAGTCAATCAGTCACCATGAACTCGGTGAGACTTCCACTAGACACCAGCCTGGCCAAATTGTTTGATTAACTGAGTTAGGTTCATTGCCCCAAGTCTACCTAAGGCTTGGTTTAAAGATTGTATAGTGGTCATGAAGAATTATAATTATACAAAGCTCTGTACTAATGTATCACATAAATATTTCTTCGGGAAATTTTTAATATATCAGCTTATGTCGGGACATCAGCATATGTCTGGGCATTTTATATCAGATACTCATCGTCCAAACGTTAGCGCATGCTCTCTCCGTTTCCGCATTATTCTAAGCTGTAGCACCTCAAACCCTAATCATTTTTCTAAAAATAAGTGTCAGCAGACAAGATTTGAAGTATGGAATTTGGGGTGTTACAATAGTAATGAGTGATGATAAGAAGTATTAAGATCAAATAGGAAGATTTCACAAATTCGAGTAATTTGATTTTCAAAACCAACGACACAAACTCGAGTTTGTTTTTGCAAACTGGAGTTTGTAACTATGCTCAGAAGACAAAACTAGAATTTCCATCTGAAACTCGAGTTTTCTTCTTCCAGAGACAAACGTCACGATTTTATCTTTGAAGCACATTTTGGGACATGAGCAAAACTCGAGTTTTGGACTTTTATAGTGAAAAACATGTTTAAGTCCAAAAGCTCAAAACAGGAGATTCCAAAGTAAAATGGAGTTTTCAAACATACTAAAATGAGCAAGGCTCTTGGGTTGGCCTAAACTCGAGTTCCTAATCCCAAACTCGAGTTTTCAATTAAGTTTGAAAACCTTTGAAAAACTATGCCAAGTGAAAACTGGAATTTTCTAAGTAAACTGGAGTTTTCAAATATATTGAAATGAGTAAAGCTCTCGGCTTGGCCAAAACTCGAGTTTCCAAGTCTAAACTCGAGTTTTTAATTAAATTTGAAAACCTTAGAAAAGCTATGCTAAGTGAAAATTGGAGTTTTCTAAGTAAACTAGACTTTTCTCAAAGTGAGTAAAACATGAAATCTTTCTATCAAGTGCTCGAGTTTTTTCAAATTTTGAAAAACATGTAAAACTCATGGCTAAATGCAAACTAGAGTTTTCATATCAAAACTGGAGTTTTCTTATGCTCAAAACATTAAAGGCTCTCTGTATGCTCAAAACTCGAGTTTACTAACGCAAACTAGAGTTTTGCTTTCTTTAGAAAATATTGTAAAATCTTTGTATGGTGAAAACTCGAGTTTGTAAAACTAAACTCGAGTTTGTCACAATGTGAAAAACTTAGAGTGCTTTCTGTAAGTCAGAAACTCAAGTTTGCATACGCAAACTGTAGTTTTCTCAGTTCATTAAAATTGAGTTACTTTCTGTCAAGTCCAAAACTCGAGTTTCCAATTCAAAACTCGAGCTTGTCTTTGATAGTAAGTTTTTCAACTTACATAAGACAAACTTCATCTTGTGTTTACAATTGTCAGTTATTATCAAAACACATAGAGAACTAACAGGGACAATATGAAATTTTTTTCTCTTTTTTAATCAATCATGGAACTCTCCTTAAATTTCACTTCGTAAGTCCTTTTTCCTGGTTCCAATTTTCTTTCTCCTTCCTTTTTTTTTTTATTTTTTTGGGATACAAGAAGAGGAGGGAGGACCTCCAACCTATGTCACTATTAGACCCAGCTTGTTCTGTATTGTCTTATCTTGGAACTCAAACAAGCACTCGAATGTGACACTAAAGTGGTGATGACCTGACCATGGACTCAACGCTTACTTAGCAACATATTCAACAGTTGTATTAGCACTTTTAGGGATCTGATAAACCTCCACCTCCAGCATGTTCTTGATCTCATTTATTATAGCCGCATCAAGGTGGCTCATCAAAACAGAACCGTGGATCAATGACATCACCTCCTCAACATCATTTTCCAATACCACTCTTCGTTCTCCAGAATCCCAACACATATTGAAGCCAAATAAGACATCCCATAACCCAGCTAGTAGATTGCCGGCAAGCTTGTCCGCTTTAAACATGAAACCTGCCTTCAGTGCACCTTTATCATCACGAAGAACATGACCACATGCCACCACATGGTTCTGTGAGCAGGTTCCATCCATGTTCAAGTTTATCCAACCATGACTCGTGTAATACCCGATTTTCAACTTGCCGAAAATCCAATATTTTGGAATATGTTACCATATTAAATTGGTTAACATATGTGACTTAGAGTCACAGAGAATAATGACTATTTTAAGATTAAAAGAGCCATGAAAATGTTATAAAAACACTTAATTGAATTAAGTGTCAATTAGAAAATAATGGGCAAATTAGCTTGCATTAATTAGGATTAATTGAATAAATTCTCGTAATTAATTAGAGACAAATTAAAAGCATCAAAAGAGGGCTAATTATATTAGAAAAATTAAAGGCCAAAGAAGATGAAATAATACTCTATTAATAAATGGATACATATACTTGATTAAATAAGCAACCAATTGTAGGTTGGTATTGGGCATTAAGTGATACTTAAGCCCTTAATTATGTGATTAAATGACATCACTAATTAACCCATAAAGGCCACGTTTTCAGCTGCACATGTGGGGAATTATAAAGCAAGTATTTAAGATGATAATTTATTTGAGTTGAAAAGTCAGATAAACCAACAAACCAATGAAAAATCAAGGAAATAAAGCCTAAATCCTCTTGTAATTAATTTAACCAATGGGAGAATTAAAGACTTAAGATTATGAAATATGGAAAAGCAATCCAAAGGCTCACAAAGGGATGTGGATGTCGACCATGATATGGATGGAAGGGATTGGAGTTGAAATTATTGACTAATTCATGTGAGAGGATGCTTTTTTTTTCTTTTTTTTTTTTGATACAAAGGAGATCGAACCCCTAACAGGGGAGGGGGAGTTCAACTCATAGGCTGGCCCGGTGCCACTGCGCTACGAGGCGCTGGGCTGAGAGGATGCTATTTTATTAGCTAAAAAGAAAGAAAAAACGCATGGAATGGCTGAATGAGGGGATTGATGTCGGCAAGCTCATGGAGAGATGGGATTAAATATGAAAAAGTGGTTTTAAATCCTATGGTTGCAAGGGAAGAAGGAAATTTGGATTACCTTGTAAATGACTATTTTAACCTTGGAGTTTTTCCTATAAATAGGGCTTGAACCCTCCTCATTTCTTGACACCAACATCACAAACTCAGCTGATCCTAGTTGAGAGAGTGAGAGTTCTTGAAGAAGGAAGAAGGAGTTGAAGTTTAAGGTTATGCTCTTTAGCTCTAGTTTTTAGTTCTTGAGTTTAAGCTTTTAGTTTTTGATAAAATAGTAGTTTAATCTAGGAAATTGTTAGGAAAATTCCCTTTCATGTTTGGAAGTCCCCATTGCTTTTAAAATGCAAATGGAGTGGAAAACATATTAGGGAATAATTTTTAGAATTAATAAATCATTATGATCAAAGTTTGGAAAACTGTCGGTGTAAATCCTGTGCTGGCAGCGAACAGTGAGACTATTATTTTATGTAGGAAATGAAGTAATTAAATCACGAAATTTTGCATGAATAAATTAGACATGTAGGGATTTCTAAGTATATAAAATATGAAGCATTTTGAGTTCTACATAAGGAAATAAAATTTGTTGAAGTTAGACCATTTTCCTGAAAGTTAATCTGGAACAGCATTGAGAAACGTAAAACCTGGGAATGATTCTTGATGTTCTATCTTCTGGGAATATTTCTCCTTGAAAATATACATGTAAAGGGTGTTGAGGAATTTTTCAGCACTCTAAAATGATTTTTTTAGAATTAAGTATGAATTTCCAAAGTTGCTGCAAAATCTGCCCAGAAAATCCAGCATTGCGTTTTTAAGGAAATGTAAGAGTAGAAAGGTAAAATGTACCTTTAGGATATTATTCTAAGCAATATGATATTTATCATAATATTATATAATATTCCAAAAATAATTTTTAGGATATCTGAGATGTCCGGAGTCAGGTTCAAAGGTCAAGCATATTGGCCATTACACAGTGAAAGGTACGTTCACATATTAGTAACTTTAATCGCCTATATCTTGTATGATTGTATATGATTGATTGATTCATGAAGTGATGGACAAGACTAGGTCTTGGGTCATGCACTGTGACTAAGTTTATGGGGCTTAGATCACCTGTTTATACATTCAGTTTTATACGGGTTATAGTCTTGATAACGCCATTAAGTTTTCCAAGCACTGAGGACACAAGGGGCTATCATGGAACTTGTTAGTGCAAACGTTGCAAACTTTACATGTGCTATGTGCTATGTACTGTTGTGTTGTTGATATTACATCTGCTATGTACTTATATATTGTTGTAACCTTACATCTGTTGTGTGCTATGCATGGTTGATGCTGATATGTAATGAATATCTGTCATATATTGTCATATCTACTATAGAGGTTAACTATTACCTGAGGTCCGATAGGTATTGGACCTCAGATTTGTCTAAGGTTCAAAAATAAAGAAACCAGGATCAGAGAAGGCATCGGTAGATAGAGCTGTGAGAAGGCACCGAATGGAGGAGCCGATAAGGGGCACCGGTCAAAGCAAATGCCGGAAGAGTGTCAACAGAACATTCTTTCTAGCACAGATTTAACAACGTTACTGATAGGGCAACACTTTAAGCCTAAAAAAAACTCTGCAAGTGCACGGGCCGTATCAAGTAATAAAGTGATGAGGACTTAGTATCACAACCTTTAGTTGAGCATTAATTTCACAATTTCATTTAAGTTGAGGAAAACAAAAATTGAATTTAATTAAGAAAAAGAAATTAAAACAAAAATAAAAATAAGAAAATTACCACAATAATCAAATGAGCAACCTAGAGTCACTAATCCCTTATTTGATTCCTAGATTTTATCCCCACTAAATTAACTTTGACTTAACATGATCAGCTAATCAAGAGTATTAATGTTTATAAGTGCCTGTCGGTCCACTTATACACCTACCTCAAATAATTATGCAATGCCTCACATAATTAATTAAGATGCAATTTAAATCGGGTTCACTCTAATTTGATTATGCGGAGCTTCTAGGTATATGTCTATCCTAGACGCAAATTAGATTAAAACCTAACTTCACATTAAATTTAAATCTAATTCCACATTATTTAATCCCAAGGTCAATTTAAGATTCCCTTCATCAAGTTCAATCCTAAATCCCCAAAACATACTTAACGGTGGCCAATCACTAAGCAATAAATAATAAAAACAAGATCAAATAAACTGATTAAAATTAAGCAAAACTAATGAGTGGGAACAATTTCTAAGCCTCAAACAAGTTCATAGTACTCTAGGTTGAAAAACCAACTAGCCACACATGGCTTTATTCAAATCCATAAAAAAGATGAAAATTCAGGTTCAAAGAAGAAGGAGAGAAAGGAAAGAAAGATTCTCCGTCGCCTCCACAATCCTTCCGTCCTTCCGTGGAGATGATGAAGAGAATTGAAACGCTCAGCCTCTACTCCTCTGCTTCTTCGTTCCTTCTCGTTCTGTGTCTCTTTGATCTGCCTTCTTTTTTTCTTCCTCTTTCTTGTCTCTGCCTCCATATTTATAATTTAGGTCTTGGGTCATTGATTTTCTTTTTCTTATTACAAAGATATCTCATATCTTATAATTTACTCCATCAGATCAAACAATTGATTTTGTTTCTATTTTTCTTGCGGGGACCATCAAGTTTGGCAGATTGCATATCCCCTTATTGCCTTTTCTGCTTCATTCCAAATCAGCTAATATTTCCTGCACAATAAAAATAGGATATGAGTAGATTTTATGTTGATTTATTCTTTGATCCCAAGTTTCATTCAATTATGGAAAAGTCAATAAAAGATAATTAAATAGGTATATAATATCAATAATTCCAATTAATTCTCATAAAATATACACCTATTTAATTATAAAATATATACTCGTCAGTTACTCCAAATATTTTGATGTCTAGGCAGGATTCGTCTTTGTGGTTCAGTCAATAAGTTGTCGTGAATTCGGGGAGACTTCCACAAAGACACCTGCCTGGCCAAATTGCTTGATTAACTGAGTTAGGTTCATTACCCCAAGTCTACCTAAGGCTTGGTTTAAGATTGTATAGTTATCATGAAGAATTGTAACTATACAAGCTCTGTATTACTGTATCACATAAATATTCCCTCAGGATTATTTTTAATATATCAGTTTATGTTGGGACATCATCATATGTCTAAGCATTTTATATCAGTTACTCATTGTCCAAATGTAAGTGCATGATCTCCCTTCCGCATTACTCTGATTGGTAGCACCTCAAACTCTGTCGATTTTTCTAAAACTAAGTGTCAACCGACATGATTTCAAGTATGAAATTTGGGGTATTACAACTCGATGGAGTCTATTTAGTAGAGGGGCTTCAACTTTTTCTTTTTTAAAGTACTCCTGCCTTCTTTAAGATAAGATTTATTTAGAGAGTTAATAGTGATCTAAAATATAAGACTTATTTTTTATATTTATCAATTTTTTTCATAATTCACCATATTGGTGTTCCATCAACAATAATTAAAGGAGAAAGGAAATGAAGGAATTAAAAAAGATTATTAGGGTGTTTTACAAAATAAATATCATATTAATTAACTGACTTAACTAACTTCCTTAATCTAATTAAATTAGATAAATATCTCTTATATTGAAGGTAATAAGGAAAAATACTTAGAGTTAAGGTGCATCCCATACCTTGAGGTAGAATTTTTTTCAAATGCATATAATGCTTTAAAGTATCTTGTGGTAACCAGCTAATTAAAATATTTTTTTCAAGTGCGTCAGGTACCCTAAAATAATTTTAGGCATATACAACACTATAAATTATGTTTTAGCGCATCGAACCGCCCTAGAGTGTTTTTTTTAAAAAGACTATCTAGCACTCTAAATTACGTAAATTTAAAGTATTTTTTAAATATATCTAACACTCTAAATTACATAAATTGTTACAAGAAACATTGCACAAAAAGTAATTTAGGGTGAGGAAAACACCTAAAAAAATATTTTAAAGTATTTGATACACCATAAAATACCTTAGGAAAATAGATTTACCTGAAAAAATATTGTTGTAAGTTAGATGACAGCACTGTATCACAGAATTTGAGGCTGGTAAAATATTCGGTTTTACCAAAGAAAAAAATGGTAGATGAGGCGTAGATAAAAAAGGAAAATGACAGAAAAATAACATGAAAATGCAAGATGATAAATTAGGGTGTCAAATTTACAAAATAATAAATTGCTCCACATAGACATATTTAAAATTTTGAAATGTTAGCAAAAAGACCATCACATTCCTCTCTTTTTGGGGTTTTTTTTTTGGGGGGGGGGGGGACCTCATCACTCCTCGCTCGCAGCCGTTAAGAGCTCTGGCGTTGATGACTAGTCATTAACTATTTACGAATGGTGGCACATTTCGACAAATCTCACGGTGGTTTGTTTGGGATATTTAATTTGCTACACTTTATTAACTATTTACTATATTTGATTAGTTATTTACTACATTTCAACTATGAAATTGGCTTAAATATCTTGAAACATCCAATTGCAAAATTTGTTGAAATGTGATGCCATATTTCGACAAATCTCACGGTGGTTTGTTGAATAATCAAAATAATATTAACAAAATAACCGAGCCATACATTAGATACAAAACAAAAAAAGAAACAAGGACAGTTGTAAATGGAAGAAAAATGGTCAGTAAATGTGGAAGTGAGCAGGAAATAATGTGCAGTAAATGTCAATTTTACACTTCAACTATTTGTTAAACTTGGTTAGTAAAATGACAACACTTTCTTATTTGTTACACTTGGTTAGTAAAATGACAACACTTTCTTAAGATAGCAGCTGACTTTGTCAGTGGCAAACAAGGATTATCGAAGTTCTAGTAATCGGCCGCGTGCTGATGTGGCTTTTTAAGCATAGGAGCACTATTGTAAAAACACATATTTCAAAATTTCATTTGGTACAATGGACTGATTTTGGATTGTTAATTATTTAATGCCATGTTTGTGATTTTGATATTTTCAGAGTACATTTTAGGGATTTCTCTAAATAAATTATCACAATTTTTTAGTTTAAAAACTTTAAATGAGTTAGCTTTCATTTTCTGGATCCGGCTAGCATCCAATACCCTTATTATCTGTTGCGGTCCACTGCTCAAAATTGGACCAGGCTTTACCATTAATATCCGCTGCCCACCTTTTCTTCCATACGGCATCGTTTTGGTGCTAAAATGGCACTGGTCAACTTTTTTTTTTTTTTTGAAATAACATTAATCTTTAAGTATTTTTTTAGCACCAATCAATGCCTAAAATATTTTTTAAGATCCTAAAATATTTAAGATCTTGAATTTTTTTTTTAAAGATCTTGAAGTATTTTTTCAATACTAGACAATATCCTGAACTATCTTTTTAGTGTCAGACAGTATCCTGAATTATCTTTTTAGTGTCAGTATCTTGAAGCATCTTTTTAGTATAGTCAATATCTTAAAGTATTTTTTTTAGTAACAGTCAATACCATGAAGTATTTTTTGAGTGTTAAAAAAAATACTTCAAGATACTGACTAGCACTAAAAAGATATTTCAGAATACTGACCGTACTAAAAAGACGGTTCAGGATACTGAATGGTGTTAAAAAAAATACTTCAAGATACTGACCGTACTAAAAGGATGGTTCAGGATACTGACTAGCACTAAAAAGATATTTCAGAATACTAGCTAGTACTGAAAAAATAATTAAGGATCTTGAATCTTTTTTCAATATCTTAAATATTTTAGGATCTTAAAAAAATATTTCAGGTATTGATTGGTGCTAAAAAATACTTAAAGATTAATGCTATTTTTTTAAAAAAAAAAAGAGTTTTTTTTTTTTTGCTATTGCACTCGGTTCACCAGAGCTTCGCCCTGCCTAGTCCGGATCGAGGTTCTGTCGGGCGCATACACGGGGACCTCTCCCAGGAAAAAAAAAAAAAAAGAGTTGAACAGTGCTATTTTAGCACCAAAACGATGCCGTATGGAAGAAAAGGTGGGCAGCGGATATTAATGGTACCGGAGGAAAGCCTGGTCCCTCAAAATTGTGCCGTTTTTGGCGCAAAACAGTGGCAGCTGATGCTTGCTTTTTGTTTTTAAATGTTTCATGGTTTTAATAGCTATACTAAAAAGATACTTCAGGATACTGACCGGCTCTAAAAAATACTTCATAATCTTAAAAAATTACTTTAGGATATTGAAAAAATATTTCAAGGTACAATACTAAAAAAAATACTTTATCATCTAAAAAAATTATTTTCGGATCTTGAAAAAATATTTCAAGGTTCTCATATGGTACTAAAAGGATAATTTAAGATATTGACTGGTACTAGAAAAATACTTCATAATTTTCAAAAATTATTTTAGGATCTTAAAAAAATATTTCAAGGTACTCACTGATACTAAAAGCTTACTTTAGGATAGTGACCGGAACTGAGAAATGCTTTATGATCTTGAAAAATTATGTTACGATCTTGAAAAAATATTTCAGGGTACTACTAAAAATATACTACATGATATTATCTTAGTATCCTGAAATATCATTTTAGTACCAATCAATATTCTAAAATATTTTTTCAAGATCCTAAAATGATTTTTCAAGATTATAAAGTATCTTTTAATACCAGTAATATCCTAAAGTATCTTTTTAGTACTCGTTAGAATCATAAAATATTTTTTTCCAAAAAAAGGGAAAATCTATATGGGGCCCTTTTGGAAAAAAAATCCTAAAGAGGGCCTCAAGATTCTGAAAATCCCAAAAAAAGTCCAAGGGCCTTTTTTGGTTTAAATTCATTAAAATTTAACAACAAAATCAGCCAAATTAACAACAAAATCAATACTCATTAACAACTAAATCAATCGCATTAACAATAATATTTTAACAACTAAATGAGTCACATTAACAACAATATCAGCTCTAGTTAACAACTATATCAGGCTGATTAACAACTTACGTAGATTCTGAAAATCCTATGATCTTTTTTGGGATTTTTAGAATCTTGAGAGCTTTTTTAGGATTTTTTTTTTCTAAAACGGCCCCTTAAATGCATTTGCCAAAAAAAAAAAAAAAAAAAGCATCAGCTGCCACTGCTTTGGACGCTAGCCAGATCCTCATTTACTTATTGGATTTTTAGAATCAAAGACCGTTTAGTATATCACTGATAAATAAAATCATCACATTAAAGTGAGTGTTTAATAACTAATGAAACAATTTCGAGCAAAAAAAATAACTAATAAAACAATAGTTTCACAAGTCTTTTTCAAAAGTAAAAATAAAACTCATCTTTATTTCGTTGATCATAAAAATTATTTTCCAAGCCTTGCGTCTCTTTATCTTTAAAAGTTATATATAATAATACTGGAGAGAGGTTGGGGCATAACTCATAAGATATAGAAAGAGGAAGAGTGACAAGAGAGAGAGGGAGAGAGTGATAGCATGAGAACAATGGCAGAGTTGCAGAAAAGCCTCAAAGCTTCTTATCTCGCAAGTGTGAGTCTTCTTCTCTCAGTATTATTATGGCTTAGCATCACAGTAAGACCATCCATGGCGGCCAAAGAAATCCCAGTAGGAGTCATTCTTGATCCGAATTCAACACTTGGTATAATGGTTTACAACAGCCTCACCCTCGCCGTCGAAGATTACTATTCCGAGCATAAGGATACAGCCACCAAGATCCACCTTTTAGTTCGGAATGTTTCTCACAACGACTTCTTCACCGCGGCAGCAGAAGGTAATAACTCACCGCTACTCCAATCTCCATTATTTCTCGCTAAAATACTGAAAAATAAGTGCTTATTATCTTTCATGTCAAGAATTGAAAATTCAGCCGCAAATTTGACACTCATCATACATAATTTGCAACGGTTATTTATATAATTTAATTTGAAATTGTTTTTTTTTTCAAAATTTAAGATGAAACATGTTGAAGAAAAAGGGTAGTTATGTAATTTTATGATGATTAAAAAAGAAAGGGTAAAGGAGCGCTCAGCACCACGAAGTTTACCTCCAAGAGCGCTCAGCACCACGAAGTTTTTTTGGGAGCGCCCAGCACCACGAAGTTACGTTTTTGGAGCGCCCAGTGGCACGGCCGTTAGTTGACCATTAACGCTGACGTGGCGCTGATGTAGACTGACACGTTGACGTGGACGATGACGTGGCGCTGACGTGGAATAAAAAATTCAAAAAATTAGGAAAAATTCAAAAAAATTAGGAAGAAATTTTTTTTAAATTTTTTTCTAATCATTTTAATTTTTTTTCCTAATTATTTTAATTCTTTCCTAATTATTTTAAATGTTTTCCTCATTTTTTGATTTTTTTTCCAAATGTTTTGAATTTTTTCCTAACTTTTTGAATTTTTTTCTAATTATTTTAATTTTTTCCTCATTTTTTAAATTTTTTTTCGAAATTTTTTTTTGTAAGTTTAAAAACAATTTCTAATTTTTTTATTCTTATTTTTTAATTTTTCCTAATTTTTTTGATTTTTTCTATTCCAGCTTCACGTCAGCGTCCACTTCAACGTTAACGGTCAACTAACGGCCGTGGCACTGGACGCTCCAAAAACATAACTTCGTGGTGCTAGGCGCTCCTTTATTAAAAAAAAAAAAAAAAAAAAAACTCTTTCCGCCTTGTGTGAATTTTTAAAATTTTGTACCGTCCCAAGTTAAAAATTAAAATTATAAGAGAAAAAGACACGAAATTTGTTTGGAAGAAGAAGGCACTATGATGAAAGAGAGAGGGCTGGAGGTGATTTGACGGAGGTGGTTGGAAATGTTGGTGAAGGTCCGATGGTGGTAGAGGAAAGAGAGTGAAACCGAAGGTGGAAGTGGTGGGGTAACAGGGCGCAATCTCTGGTGACGGTGGTAAGTGAGAACGAAGAAGAAGCCAGTGGTGGAGAATCTCGACTGTGCCATCAACGGTGGTCCATTTTCCTCTTCTCCTCTCCCTATTGTTTCAAAATCGTGCCTCCAGTGTACTGGTCCAAGCTGGGTTTCAAAGTCTACTTCCTCTCTAGTGTTGGAGAAGACGTCGACGGTGAAGAAGTTAACCGAGGGTGGTGGTGGTCGGATCGAGATGGTGAGGCTCGATAGTGAAGGTGATAATGATTTTTGTGAAAATGAGAAGCCCGTATATATATCATAAATTAATTTTTAGAATTAATATGGATTTATTATGTTTAGATTTGAAATTAATAACTTCAGTGTTGGTTGGGTGGCACCACCCTCCGTCGACCGGCAACTGGCGAGGTGGGGTTAATTTAAAAAAAGTGTGGGGACATTTTTATCATGTGCTTTCAATTTTAAAAATACATAGTATCTCATAATGATTAGTGAGAAACTGGAAGTATCTCTCTACCCTTTACCGGTTAAAATGGTTTTTATATGTCTTTTCCCCAAATTTATAATTTATTCATCAAAAATGTCATTCTGCCCTCATTTAGATAGTCATCATAAACTTAAGATTTCATTGTCATCCCTCTCTAGTTGGGGTCAAATTAGTGCTAAATATAAAATATTAACCCATTTTATCTTTTATATTTACCATTTTTTAAAACTAATTTATGTAACTTATAAATTAATATATAATCTAATATTATTATTGTAGGGGTATTTTATGATATCATGTTAAATTTCTTCAAATTAACTAATTTATTTTATTTCCTTAATATATTAAAATTAGATTATTTTTATGTTAAGGACATCAGGTGGTATTTACTAAGATGTTTCTATTTTGAGTCTCCATCCCAGTCTCCTATTTGAGTCTCCATTCCTGTCTCCATTACCCTCCAAGTTAATTACCTCAAGTTTAAAATATAAACTTCAAATAACTAACTTATGTAATTCAAAAGGTTGGTTGAAATTGGTTAAAAACAATAAATATGTAAAAATATAACTTATTTTCCTAAAACACCCTTATTTATTGAGGATGTGAATGGGAAAGAGAAATAGTGGGAAAAAGAGAGACAAATAATTAAGTATAGGTAAATATGAAAAAGTGCACTACACGACTAGACAATTCAAACTGAAGCTTATGAAAAATAGACCCTTTCAAAAACTTGAAGCTTTCATTTTAAACTGGAGGTAGCATAAAATAGGCCTTCCTTTATGTTAAATTATAATCCATTTTGCTTCTTATGTCTACCATTTTACCCCAAACTAATTTATTTAAATTATAATTTGATATATAATCTAATGTTACATATAGGTATTTTAGCATAGATCATTTCACATTTGTTCGAATTATTTTATTTTATTTTCTTAACATACCCAATCTTTTTGGCCAGAACTTAATCAATAGTAACTCTTGTGTTAGTATTTACTAAGATGGTTTCTTTTTGGGGGTCTCCAATCCTGTCACCCTGCCACTCCAAGTTAACGTAGAGTAGACCTATTTTGTTTACAATATAGGCTTTATTTTATGTTAACATGGAGAGGGCAAGGTGATAAAACTTGGAGACGAAAACCTGTAATTTGATATGCAAAAGCAGCTCATGATCTAATGAAGAATAAAAAAGTGCATGCCATCTTGGGGCCCCGGAACTCAGAGCAAGCAAGGTATATAGTGAGACTTGGTGAGGTAGAATTCCAAAAACCTGTTATTTGGTTTCCCATGACTGGCCCATCTCTTTTGCCTCCTCCATCGCCATCTTCCATCTACACCGGCCAAGGCCTTAATTGCTATCAGTTCCAAGCTATAGCTGCCATTATCAAAGCTCTTGGGTGGCAATCTATTGTCCCCATTTATGAAGAGACAGAATATGGCAGTCACCTTGTTCCATGCCTCACCAATGTGTTGAAAGAGATGGGCATACAAATGGCTAACGTAACAGCCATTGATTCAAGTTCAAGAGATATCAACAGCATTCTTGACACGTTAACCAACATGAGAACACATGTATTTCTTGTCCATATGAGCATGGATTTGGGAACAAGCTTTATTTTGTCTGCACAGAAAAAAGAGATGATCGGTGAAGGGTATGCTTGGATACTTACCCAAGAGCTATCTTCTTTGACAGATCCTCAAGTTCCGCTAGTCAGAAACTTGTATAATGGCTCACCTGTCCCAGTTGATAATTTTACTGATTTTGTTTCTTTGAAAAGATACATGCAAGGGGCATTGGGAGTGCGGCCAATGGATTCGAACAAAACAGATTTGCGTAGGGCTAAAGAGAAGAATTTCACTGATCGTTTCCTAGGTACCCTACCTATCTATGGATGGTGGGCTTATCACACAATCGAAGCATTGGCTATGGCAGTAGAGAAAGTAGAGAAGGCAGGCACAGACAATGGCCTAACACTCGGCGATGAAATTAGGGCTACTACTTTCACGGGCGTGTCAGGGGTAAAATTTAATCTAAGTCAAGGACAACTAGACCAATCGGAGTATGAAGTATACAATGTGATATCTGCAAGAGAAAGGATCATTGGATTTTGGAGCCCTAAAAATGGACTTGTTCAAGATCATATTGAAGGAGGTGGCGGTGGGGAGGCATCTGGTGGCCGTGAATACCAACTAAAGGATCCACTGTGGTCGGGTGACACATTGGCTAAACCACCAAAGTTGAGGATTGGAGTTCCAAGAACAAATTATTTTCCTGAATTTGTGCATGTGTATAATTCCAGTAACTCCAGTAAGCTTCAGGTTGATGGCTTTGCTTATAATGTGTTCTTAAAAGCTCTTGATGTTTTGCCATTTCCGTTAAATAATTATGAGTTCGTTCCCTTGCCGAACAAAAGTAGAAGCGATAACACCACCTATGATGACATGCTCTGCACTCAAATGAAACAGGAGGCAAGTTTCCATTCTTTTCTTTTTAATTTGTTTTACTTTGCATCAATTTATCTTTTAGTTTCTCACGGAAAGCATGGTATGATATATATATATATATATATATATGTACTGGCGTTAGCACCTTACACCGTACAAATTGTTAGCGGCAGCACTTTAGCTTCCAGAAATACAATAACGTATAGGTCGAGTCCTGTTCTTGACAATGTACTTAGGAGATTTTCCGCAAGCCCCTCGTAATTTATATTAGGATAAAGAAAAAGTGTAACTCAAGAAGGGAGAGGAGGGGAGCTTGGAGATAAAACTTGGTTTCACCTAATCGCCGTCCTCTGACCTTGGTTATACTGAGCTCGGGGATAGAAGGTCAGATATGATATAAATATAGGGGATAGATGGCCAAATATGATATAAATATATATATATAGTTTTAAACTTTCATACAAATTTATGTGTATGGAAATATTGCAGGATCTTGATGCTATAATTGGGGACATCACAGTAGTAGCAAGTCGCACAAATTGTGTTGATTTCACGTTGCCGTATTTAGATTCAAGCGTTGCAATGGTAGTTAGGATGAAGAATGCCTCCACTTCTGGGATCCTCTTGAAACCTTTCGGAGGGTTACTGTGGTTAACTCTTGGTTTGATTTTTGTGGCTGCAACCATTATCATACTTCTATTAGAAAAATACAAAACCAAAAGCAACGAAATAAAAAAAATGGACCAATTTCTCATAAACCCCTTCCTTGTTTACAAGATAGGTGAGTTCTTTAAGACCATATGTAGCATTTATACTTGATTATATGTTATGTTTCAATTTGTGCCTTGTACGGATGTACTCTATCACACACTTGATAATATTACAGATGTTATGGAGAAATTTGCAAGCAGTGCTGCAGGATGGATGGTGATACTGACGTCATTCCTATTCATCTTAGTAGTGCAAGTTTACACAGCCAATTTAACATCAATTTTGACACAAGGAAAAGAGAGGGAGCCTACATTTAAGGATGAATACGTGATCAACAAAAGTAGCAATTTGCACGTGGGATATCGAAATGGGTCGTGGGTGAGAGAGCTTCTAACTGAACAACTAGGATTCTGCTCGTCTCGGTTAATAGCTCTAAATAGTCCTGAAGAGTATAATGAAAGATTGTCAAGGGGAACCAAAAAAGGAGGAGTGGATGCTATTTTTGATGAAACTCCATATCTCACGCTCTTTCTCTCTGAATATAAGTCTGGCTTCATGATGACAGGACCAATCTATAAAACTGGTGGATTTGCATTTGTAAGTCTCCTACCCCATCTTACTCTTAGTCGGAGTTCTAATTGTGAGATGGACAAACCCTAGTTCACGTTGCTTATATTAATTAGATCAAGTTCAAAGGTGAATTTACAAGTGTGCACACATATTTTAATAAATAACACCAGCAAAATAACAAGTGATTAGAGATCATGACCTAATTGATAGAAGCAACTTGACCTAAATTTTATCCTAATTAAACCAACTTAACTGACTTCGATCATTTTGGTATTTATTGTATCTTTAGGCATTCCCCAGGAAATCTAGCCTGGGCTTGCACTTCTCGAACGCAATCTTAAAGGTGACTCAAGATGCAGAGCCATATAGTGTGCTGATGGCAAGGAGCTCCTTACCAACCTCCATTGAAGATTTGGAATTTGAAGACGAAAGTGACATAGAGACGTCAAAATTGGAGATAGATATCTTTGGAGGCCTTTACCCTGTCCTATTATCTGTTGTGGCTCTCTTTTTATGCCTTTCTATTCCAATACTGATTGAATGGTGGCGTAAGAAGTAGCCTTTCAAGTAAGCTAATACGGCTTAATTATAGTAGGACTTGCTAGTTAGTCAGTTGCCGCTTATTAAACATGTAATATATATGTGTGCCTGTATAAATTAAAGCTCCTTGCTTCTTATCTCCAGTTCTGTGATGAATAAATTTTCCTCTTGCTTTTTCGTGGCCAACAAGAAATATTGTACTTCCTCTCCAATTCTTTTTATATATATATATAAGTTCCTCTCCAATTCTGAATGTAGAAGACTGGCAACTAATTTAGAGATATTTCAAAAAATTAGTGAAGTTAAGCTTTTTTGTAACAAAGGGTATAGTTTGCTGGTTTTCCTACCCGGCCCACTAAAAATATATTAGCTAAATTGAAGAATATATTGAAATTTTATATTTAAGACTAAAAATAAACATCGTTATTAATATCAAAGAGAGAACTCATAAAACAAATTGAAAATAATCGTGATTAAGGCCAGTTAGAAATCGAAGTTGCCAATAATCGAATTTGGTAAAAGAGTAAAGATTTCATGATGAAGAAGAGAAACGTTTCAGCGGAAGAAGAGGTCAGTTTGTATGCCGACATAAGCAACTCAAGCATGTATCAAAAAATTAAACAACATTTGGTGGGCCCTTCTCCCTGCGATAATATTGCATCGTTCTAAAAAAATTCAATAGCTTCATTAGACCCGTGTTTAACAAATAATGATATACACACACACACAAACACACTATACAACAATGTTTGTTAGAGAATAATTTAAATTTAAATGTATACCAATTAACCTATAACTTAACTTAGTTGTATGAAAGTTCTTTTGTAACTAGAAGGTCTCGAGTTCCATCTTAATAAAAAATTAAACCGTCATCCCTTTAATTAAAATAAATATAGGATAATTTCAATAAATCCCACAGAACGAAATTTATTTCAGTCAATGGTTATAACATTTTAAAATTTTACTGTAAACCCAATGATCAAAATGAAAATAAGTCTTTTTTAATAAAAAGACAATAATACTCCTTTCTTTATCTTTTTTAAATAAAAGGTTTGATCATCAACAAAGCACTGGTGACCGATCACCCGTAGCTGCCAGGCCAGAGTTGACACCGTTAGCCATTCATCAAAGCTTTAGCGCCGACCGACTCAAGATCCGACCACAAAAAATTAATGTTTTGTTCACATGCTTATTCCACTTGTTCATAAGGATTGGAGTACAACACTTGCAAATAAGACTTGTTCAATTTGTGTCATGTATATGTATAATCTCATTCTTCATGAAGAGGTAGACACTTGAAAATGAGATTTGTTTATGATCCTAAATTTTCTTGTTAACCTATTAATTTGTGTTGGTCATATGTCTCTTTCACTTGGTCATGAGAAGCTTGACACTTGCAAATGAGTAATACAAATTCAACAAGGCATTAATAATACATTAATGAGCTTGACCAAAAATGAGATATTTGCAAGTGTGCAACTGTTCATGCACAAATAGAATCTTCTTAAAAATAATGCATTAATTTTCGGTGGTCAAAGCTTTGGCCGATCGTGTCAGATTTTGGCCGGATCAAACCTTTTTTAAATAAAATTAAAATAAGGGACATTATTATCTTTTACCTATAAAACTTATTTTTATTTTAATCTTGGGACATTATATTAAATGATACTGTGGGAAGAGGAGAATCTCACTACTGAGACAATCTACTCCCCTGAAGGCCAATACACAACAACTCTGATAGTTTTTTTTTTTAATTAAGGGTATTTTGGTATTTCCATGAAAATAGTATGAGACCCCGCACAAAAAGTAACATTTCACTTTGCTAGAATTAAATGATACTGAGCTAAGAGGAGAATCTCACTATTGAGACAATCTACTCCCTTGAAGGCCAATACGCAGCAGCTCTGACACGGTTGTTTCTTTCTTTCTTTCTTTCTTTCTTTCTTTTTTGTGAATTAGTGGCATTTTGCTATTTTCATGGACCCACCGCAAAAAGTAACAGTGATAAATTAGATTTAATTGTCATGTTATTTTTATACTTATCTTGAGAGCTCATAGGTATTTTTGTATTTTCAAAAAACATTTAGTCTTTGGTGTCTTTTGAGTAAAAGCCGATATTTATTTTTGTGCTTTAACCTTTGAAAAAAAAAAAAAATTCTTATTACAAAGGTTATGAGACAAAGTGGCGCAAATCTCTATACAAAAAAGACGATCTCAAGGAATAAAACAGGTTGGTACGGGGTCCATGGTCTAGTCTCTCATTTTCCATTCATCTTATCTGTGTTCTGCTTTTGCCTTTTTACCTGCCCTCCAATTTTCTTCTCCCTTCCTCTCCTTCATTCCTTCATAGACACGTGTCTCTCTCAAAGACCTCTTATTTTCATAACAACCACGACAATAATTAGTATTCCTTTCCATCTTAATTATAAGAATAAATTTTAAAGTTTATTTTGGTTCTAATTATAATAACAAGTGATATTTATACTTTCTCAACAATATACACTTTTTTTTTTTGGGAAATCAAAATATACTTTTTTCCACTTACTCTTACTTAGTGCCCGTTTGGCCTAACTTATTTTCAGCTTATTTTATGCTTATAAGTAAAAGCTAGGCCAAACAGAATTTAAAATAAGCTCTTATATTATAAGAGCTTATTTTACAATGAAGAAAAAAACTCTTAAAAAAAAAGCTGGTGAGAGGAGCTTATTTTAAGCTCTCTTTTTTTAAGCTCTCTTTTTTTAAGCTCTATTTTTTCAAGGGAAAATTCCAAATAAATATCACCACCGCCGGCCGACCACCACTACCACCGGTCGACCACCACCTCCGCCGGCCGGCCGGCCACCACCACCCCGCCGGCCGACCACCACCTCCGCCGGCCGGCCACCACCACCGCCAGCCGACCACCACCTCCGCCGGCCGGCCACCACCACCGCCGCCGGCCGGCCACCACCACCGCCGGTCGACCACCACCTCCGTCGGCCGGCCACCACCACCGCCACCGGCCGGCCCCCAGCACCGCCATTGCCGGCCACCCACCACCGCCTGCCACCACCTCCGGCCGACCACCACCAATGCCGGCCGGCCACCACCACCGCCACTGGCCGGCCACCAGCACTGTCACCGCCGGCCACCCACCACGGCCGGCCACCACCGCCTGCCGGCCGACCGCCACCCCCATCGCTGCCGGCCCACCACCACCACCTCGGCCACCATGGTATATTTTATAATATACCTTTTAAGTTAATTTTTATTAGAAAAAGTGCTTATGACAAAATTTTTGCCAAACAGCTTATTTTAAATTTCAACTTTTAAGCTGAAAAATTTATATAAGCACCAAACAGCTTTTAGCTTTTTAAAATAAGCTCTCTTTTTTAGCTTTTACTTAAAAGTAGCTTAAAAGCTAAAAATAAGCTAGGCCAAACGGGCTCTAGTTAAAAGCATTTCAAGTCAAAAATAAAGAATTAAAAGCATGGGATTTGTTCCAAAATTTTAAAGCATGGGATCAAATACACGTGTCATGCATACATTGATCAAAGCTATACCACTTTGTTAACGTGACCACATGATTCATGTGTTGTTTCTCTCTCGCATGTCACTCCAGCCATGTCATTGTATTTAATTTTTTTAATCAATCATGGAGTAAACCCAAAATTCCACTTACGTGCATTTTTTTGTTGTTGATTAATTTAAGCAATAATGGTTTTTTTTCTTTTTTTGTCAGGAGCGTATGATAAAATTAAGTTTTGAAGGGTATAAGGATAGATATAACCTTTTAAAAATGGAATAATTTTAGTAATTATGTTAGTTTAGTCCAAATGTCTGTCTTTTTTTTTTTTTTATATGAGACCCACTTATTCTTCATTTAGCTTTATAACAAACATCTGCATTAGTTTAACGGTATTGTAGAAATTGTACATTTTTCAAAATATTGTATGTATTTTTATACTCTTCAAAACTTAATTGAGCCAAACAATTTTAACGAAAATTTTCATTACTAAAATGCACTTTAACCCTTTTTTTCATTTCCAATTTTATTTCTTCAAATACAGGCTTCACTTTCCTTCTCAAGTAGCGTTAATAATCTTTATCCTTAAGTTTGTGTTCATTTTTTATTTAATCCTCAATTTTCATTTCGTTTAAGACATTGGTCCCCATAATTCGATAAAATCTTGAATAATTTTTCCTCTTAAGGAATGAAGACTTATTTTTTAAAAACTTGAGGAATCGAAATCAAATTGAGAGCAAACTTAATGGATCAAAGATTATATCAACTTTAAAATTTTGCTTAAATGATATAGTTTGTTAGAAGTTAGATGACAGCAGTGTAGTGCACAATTTAAGGCTGGTAAAGTATCTGGTTTTACAAAATATATAGGAGGGATAGATAAAATAAAAAAACAAAACAAAACAAAATGACAGAAAAAATAACGTGAAAATGGAAAATGACAAATTAGGTTGTCAAATTTATAAAATGCCAAATCACTCCACATGAAATTATTTAAAATTTTATAAAATTCGGAAAAATAGTAACAGCCCTAGCTTTTTCATTTTTTTTAAAAAAAAAAAAAGAGCCCTCAAAAGCCCTGGTTAGGAGTACCCATTAGAGCTCTGGCCAGAATAACTAGTCATTAGCTATATACAGATGACAATATTTCAGTTAACTTCTCTAGACCTTGTAACCCTGAAAGCGTGGTTCTTCACCTATGGAAGCAATATTCTATATGTTCTATTCTTTCTCTGATCAGGTTAGCTTGGGAACCTTGCTCACCCCATGCTGGAAAAAACCTGAAAAAGGATGGTGGAAATTCAATGTGGATGGTGCTGTCTGCTTTGGATCTTCGAAGGCGGGCTGTGGTGGGATTTTTAGGAATGATACAGGCTTGTGGGTCGCTGGATTATCTAAAAGCATTGGGATTTGTGATGTTTTATCAGCTGAACTTTGGGCTGTTATTGAGGGATTATCATTAGCATGGGACCTGGGTATAAGGAAGATAGTTGTTGAGTCTGATGCAGCTGAAGTCGTTAGATTAATTACAAGGGAGCTAGTCAATTCGGATAGTCTCCTAGTATCTAGAATCAAGACTATGTTGCGCTGGGGTTGGGAAGTCATGGTTGCTCAAGTATCAAGGGAGACTAACCGGATAGCTGACGCTTTAGCTAAGACGGGTATTTCTAGGTCTTCTATTTTTAGCACTTGTCCTATGCATTTGAGAGTATGGGTTGATCAAGAGTGTTTGGGATTAATTTCCCATTCTTTGTAATGTTTTTGGTAATTATGTAGACTTTCAAGCCATCTTTTATATCAAAAAAAAAAATCTCACGGTTGGATTCATTAATGAGCTTGACCGAAAATGGGACATTTGTAAGTGTATAACCGGCCAACTGCTTATGAATAAATAAAATCCTTCTATAAATAATATCTTAATTATCGATGATATGAACTTTTTTTTTTTGAAAATATTAGTAAGGTCCCAAGATAGATAAAAAAAAATATTAAAAAAGTCGTCCAACCCCAAATCCCTTTACAAAAAGGGACTTTTTTTAATATTAATTACGGAATTCCTCTCATAAAAAAGTTCCGTTGTCAAAATGGCTTTATTAGTTGTTAAAATGTCTCTATGACAATCTTATTGTTAAAAGGGTTTTTCATGTCGTCAAAATAGTTTTTCCTGTTATAAAAAATTCTCCGAGTTTTTCCTCAAACGTGTAAAATTTTGAAACCTGGAAAATTTTTGGCAATAGAAAAAGCAATTTTGACGATGAAATTTTGATACAAACATTTTAACAATTAATAAAGCCATTTTGATAACAAAGAAAAATCATTTTAACAATGAGACTTTTTTACGAGAGGAATTCAATTATTAATATCTTAGAGACTTTTTTTTAGAGGAGATTTGAGGTTGAAACTTTTTTGATATTTTTTTATCTACCTTGGGATCTTACTGATACTTTCCCTATTTTTTTCGCTACAAAATTTATTTTTATTTTGATCCTTGATCTACGATAAAATTTCATAATATTATCGTGTTTGGTCGAAGTAAATTTAGTCACTGACGACTTAACTAAAATTCTCTAAACAAATAAAGTGTTGAGGTGGAAAGCACAGTTAGAAGACATTATCATAATATTATTGTGTTTAGTCGAAGTAAATTTAGTCACAGACGACTTAACTGAAATTCTCTAAACAAATAAAGTGTTGAGGTGGAAAGCACAGTTAGAAGACATTATCATAATATTATTGTGTTTGGTTGAAGTAAATTTAGTCGCAGACAACTTAACTGAAATTCTCCAAACAAGTAATTAAAGTATTGAGGTGGAAACCACAGTTAGAAGACATTATCATAATATTATCGTGTTTGGTTGAAGTAAATTTAGTCACGCACGAGTTAACTGAAATTCTCTAAACAAATAAAGTGCTGAGGTGGAAAGCATAGTTAGAAGACATTATCATAATATTATCGTGTTTGGTTGAAGTAAATTTAGTCACGCACGATTTAACTGAAATTCTCTAAACAAATAAAGTGTTGAGGTGGAAAGTACAGTTAGAAGACATTATCATAATATTATCGTGTTTAGTTGAAGTAAATTTAGTCACGCACGATTTAACTGAAATGCTCTAAACAAATAAAGTGCTGAGGTGGAAAGCACAGTTAGAAGACATTATCATAATATTTTCGTGTTTGGTTGAAGTAAATTTAGCCACAGACGATTTAATTGAAATTCTCCAAACAAATAAAGTATTGAGGTGGAAACCACAGTTAGAAGATATTACCATAATATTATCATATTTGGTTGATGTAAATTTAGTTACAGACAACTTAACTAAAATTCTCTAAACAAATAAAGTGCTGATGTGGAAAACACTATTAGAAGATAGTATATCATAACATTATTATGTTTGGTTAAAGTAAATCTAGTCACGGATGACTTAACTAAAATTCTCTAAACAAATAAAGTGCCGACGCGAGGTAGTAGAAAGCACAGTTTGAAGACAAAGTGATGGCAAAAATCTCGAATACAAAATGACGATGTCACGGAGAGCAGCATGGTGGCCCATGTGTCTATTCTCTCCTCCATTTCTTATCTTCTTTTATATTGTTCTGTTTTTTCTTTTTTACTTATTCTCCCATTTTCTTCTCTTTTCCTCTCCTTCATCCCCACGTGTCTCCCACAAGGGATTGGCTCCCATATCTTTTTTTTTGCATAAAGGGGGGAATATCATTAAATGAAAACAGAGCTGTACAATCGAAGGTCAGGACCATTACATGAGAAGACTAAGCTTAGAAAAACACAGTTGAGAATGAACTACAATGGCGTTAATCTGAGCTAAAACACCCTCAGGGGAAAAGACTTCATCGGCAAAAATGGATTTGTTCCGGGATTCCCAGAGTTTCCAGCAAGTAATACACGCTCCTATCTTCCATGAAATATCAAGGGAGGGTGAGCAGATGATGAGGGTCAGCCAAGACTGGATGCTTAATCTGAAAAAATCAGAGCACATATCAGAGGGTAAGATCTTCTTCCAAACCGTGGAGGCTAAGAGGCAGCCTTTGAAGACATGATCAATATCTTCCTTGGGGTGGCAGCAAATGGAGCAGGACGGGTTAGAAGTCATGCTTCGTCTAAGGCGATTCTCATTGGTTAACAGTTTGCCTTTGAGAAGCAGCCAGGTGAAAGTCTTCACGCGTTGGGCCATGGGGAGTTTCCACATTTGGGTCCAGGTTGCGCTGCTATCGTTCCAGTTCAGGGATTCAATCGCTCTATAGGCAGATTTAGTGGAGAAGGAGCCGTTATTATTTAGGCTCCAGTAGCATGAAGGCGCAAGGGGGCCTCTATGAATAGTTGTGGAGGATATATTCTTCAGCACATCAGATGGCAGAAGGTGAGAAAATAGCCTCCAATTCCAGGATTCCTCATTCAAATAATCCGAAATAGGCCTCAAAAGCTCATGAGGAGGAATAGGGGAGAAGGAGATATTCTTCAAAGGGCCATGATCCCCTACCCAAAAATCCTCCCAGAATCTCACCCTACAGCCATCTCCAGGTGACCATCTAATATGTATAAAAGTCTCCTCCCAGGACTTAATGAGATTCCTCCAGAAGTAAGACATGCGAGCGCAGACAGGCACACGTGAGGGATCCAAGACGGAGTATTTCTGTTTCAAAACTCTAACCCAAAGGGAATCAGGTTGAGAGTGAATTTTGAATATCAATTTCATCATGAGTGCTTTGTTTTGGGATTCCAATTTGAATAAACCACATCCACCATGCTTTGTAGGTTCACAAAGGTCCTTCCAACTAGCCAAGTGGACTCCCCGATGGTCATCAGAGTAACCCCAAATGAATTTCCTAATTAACTTTTCAATCTTCTCACAGCAAGAGGAAGGGAGAATTGTGCTTTGCATCGTGTAGAGGGGGAGAGCAGAGAGGACGGACTTAGCTAGAGTTATGCGACCAGCCAGGGAAAGGGATTTACTTTTCCAGCCCGCTAATTTAGAGTGGAGACTGTCAAGGATATACTTATACGTGGCAGAGGAGACTCTCCCATTTAACAATGGAACCCCTAGGTATTTACCTAAGGAATCAGTTTTCTGGAAACCCAAATCCTCACAAATCCGTTTACATTCATGAGCTTCCACATTCCTGGAGAAAAAAACTTTTGTCTTGGGCTGACTAACTGAGTGTCCAGAGGATTTACAAAAGTCATTCAAGACCTCTTTAATCACAGTAACTTGGTGGGATGAGACTTTACCAAAAAGGATGAGGTCATCTGCAAAGAAAAGGTGAGATAAGGGGACCCCCCGCTGTCCAAGTTTGATAGGTTGCCAAGCACCTGAGCCAACTTTCGCCTCAATGAGGTGAGAAAGGCGCTCCATACACAGAACAAAAAGGAAAGGGGAGAGGGGGTCCCCCTGCCTCACGCCTCTATCCGGAGAAAAAGGGGCTGTGGGCTTGCCATTCCAGAGAATCTGCATAGAAGAGGAGGAAACACATTCCATAATCATGCGAGAAAGATTGCAGGGAATGCCTGCATCTGTAAGAGTGTCTTGGATGAAGTCCCATCTAAGTCTATCAAAAGCCTTCTGGAGATCAATTTTGATGGCCATCCAGCCAGATTTTCCTTTTTTCCCTCGCATGGAGTGGATCACCTCCTGGGCGATAATAATGTTATCAGTGATGCTCTTGCCTTGAATAAAGCTTGACTAGTAGTGACCAATTAAATTAGGCATGATCAAGCGTAGGCGATTGGCAATAGTCTTAGAAATGATTTTGTAAAGCACCGAACATAGGCTTATCGGTCTAAATTCACTGATAAGGGTAGGTTTATTGACTTTTGGAATCAGGGCCAAAAGAGTATGATTAATGGAGGGGTCAAGGGAACCTCCAGACCAAAATTTCTGGACAAAGTCGAGGATGCTAGGTCCCACAGCAGCCCATTGAGACTGGTAGAAGAGGGCGTGGATACCGTCTACACCAGGTGATTTTAGTGGCTTCATCTCAAAGAGGGAGTGGTGGATTTCATCTAAAGTCACAGACCGCTCCAGAGATAAGATATGTGCAGTCTCGAGCTTAGGAAAGACACCACAAATTGAGAGAGGGGTGAATGCGGAGTCTTCAAGAGAATAAAGATCAATGAAGAAATTCCTAGCATGACTCGATAGGAGATCGTCGTCAACCAGCCACGTCCCATCAGATAATTTGAGTTGAGAAACGCGGTTGCGATTCCTTCGCATCAGGACTTTGAGATGGTAGTAGGAGGTGTTGCGGTCTCCAAGGCACACCCAGTCCGCAGATGATTTCTGGAGCCAGAGGAGTTCCTCTTGAAAGCACACGTTTTCAAGATCCTCTCGCAGCGAAATCTCCAGATCAGAGAGGAAGTCATGACGAGCACTCGGCTGGAGATCAAGCTTGCGTTGAATTCCGTTAAGCCTTCTAAAGAGTCTTCGTTTACGATGACCAATCCCGCCGAAAATTTCAAGGTTCCATTTTTGGATTTCCGCCTTAAAGGAGTCCATACAGGACAAAAGATCAGCTCCAGAGGACCAGATACGCAGAACAATTTCATGAAATTCGGGGTGAGTAATCCACGGCGCCAGGAACCTGAAGGGAATATTAGGAGGGCTTGCCGAAGGGTTAGGGCCCAAAGATATAGATATGGGCCTGTGGTCAGAATGAAGCTTAGGGAGGTTGTTCACCACACTTTCAGGAAATCTGTGGAACCACCTAGAGTTGCACAAGGCTCGATCAAGACGCATCAGTAATGTTCCCCATCTCCATGTGAACCTTGGGCCATGGGAGCCCAAATCAATCAGGCCAGACGAATGGATAAAGTTGTTGAATAGCCCACAACCATGAGCCCTCCTAGACGACCCCCCATGCCTCTCCTCTTGGTGGAGAATGGCGTTGAAGTCCCCAACCAATAACCAGGGAGAAGAAATAGATTCAGCTAAGTGATTTAGATCTTGCCATAAGAATTTACGAAGCTGCTGTTGGGGACTACCATATACCGCAGTAAAAAGGAAATTGTTGCTCTGAGAACCCCAAGAGACTTCCATATGGATAAATTGGACTTGATTAACCAAAATATGAACAGATACCTTAGAAGACCAGAGAATCCAGATGCCTCCCGAGAAGCCAGATGCTTCGACTCTGTGAGAGTTTTGGAAACCGAGCTTCTTGATAACCAAATCAGCCTTTCTTCCAGAGATTCTAGGTTCCAAAAGAACAAAAATATCAGCTTTATAATTAGCAACATAAGATTTAAGAATAGAAGGGAACTTTTGGTCAAAAGCTCCACGGCAATTCCAGGTAATTATTGACATTAAAAAACAATTAAAACAAAGCAGGGATGAGGTTAGCTCCCTCCTTCTGCTGGGCATCGTCGGATACAACAAGGTCCTTTTGGATTCCTTTAGCAAGTTCCTTCATAGCTTTGACTGAAGGTCCAATGCCGTCGGGATTGGGCTTGGCACCTAAATGGTGAATGGCGACCCCAGAGGAGATTTTGGTTCCTCTTGCCTTCGAGCGTGGGTCATTTCCTTCATTGGGCTGGGACTTGGAAGAAGAAGGGTTTTGAGGCCCAACTTTGCTTTCTTTGTTAACTTGGGTTGTCCTGGGAAACCGTTGGTCCTCAATTCTCACAGCAGAATTTGAATTATTATCCAGGGACGTGTCAGAGCGCTTGGCTATATAGTGATGGGAGTTAAAAATACATTCCTGATTTTTGCTCTGCACAGATGCCACTTTTTGCTTTGTTGCTGAGACAGGTTTTTTAGCACCTTTTGTGTCTTTGACTTTGGTCCTGCAGGTAGTAGAATCATCAGCAGGGTAAGGTCTTGTCTGCTGTGGTTCAGGATTCCGTTGCTCATCCTCCTCGATGACATCACCGAGAACCTCGTACCTCGAACCATTGACGACCTTGTTGCTGCCAGATGCCGCATTCGCTTTGCCTCCTCTGTCAGAAGGTCGTCGCCGTCTCTGCACTTGCATCCAGGCCCCAAACTGAGGAGATTCACGCGCAAGCTGATCAGGGGGTGGCGCGTTGGGCGTTGGGGCAGGGGAAGGCACCGATAGAGCTCCAGAGGCCGAGGCCATTTTTTCTGGGCAAGCTTCCAAGAGATGGCCATATTTGCCACAGTCGAAGCATATAGTAGGGAGGCCTTCATATTCAACGAAAATCAACTCACCATCTACCATGATCTTTGAGATTAAGGGCTTCGTGAGATCAATGACCACTGCTATTCGTGCGAACTTACCCCGCTCACCGGAGTCGGTATTATAATCTACTCTGATGACTTCCCCAAAAACACCACCAATGGAACGAATGATACTTTTGTGGTAATACCTTGCTGGGAGCTTTGGGAGTCTTATCCAACCAATAACATGGTTAACGACGTGTTCATGAGATCTGAAAGAGGGCGTCCAAGGCTGAACAGTCAGGTAATGCCCAAAGATCATCCATGGACCAGACAGGATGGCATTCTGGTAGTCAAGGTCCTCCTGAAATCTCACTAAGAAGCAGTCATCATTGATATCAATGATTTTGAGTTGGCCCGATGGCTTCCATAAGGTCATAAGATGGGAGTGTAAATAACGATAGCCTATTTTCCTCCCGAGGAGTTTGACCACCACAGTCAATCCCATTTTTTTATTTAGAGAATCGATAACATGGGAAGCAAAGTCTACAGTTGGGATCTTGCCGTTCAAACCAATGGAGACGTCCCCCTGTTGTAGGACAATGTCATCGCCTTCCTCTACCGGTAGGGAAGATTCGGAGTTCAGGAGCTTGTCTCTGAAGGACGGCACCTTCGGTTCAGAAGCAGCGGGGATTTCACACATCAAGGTGTCTTGAAGGGGAGAAGAGACAAGGGTCATCTGAGTTTCAGGAACACAGTCAACCGATGGTACAGGGACGTGGGGCAACAAGGACCCAACATCAGGGGGCTGGTCTGCCTCCATGGAATCAACAAGCGCAAGGTCCTCACCAATCTTGGCCCTTTTGGCAGATTGATCTTCCCCTGGATGGGGAGGAGGATCGTCCTTTAGGTTTCCTTCGAATGGAATAGGGTGAAGCATGGTTGCAGAAAGAGAGAGAATCTAGAGAGAAGGAGGAGCCTCTCTTACTAACCCATTCCTTGGCTCCCATATCTTTGTCATCTTAATTGTTGGACTGAAACCTGTGTATCCCACAAGGGATTGGTTCCCATGCCTTTTCTATCTCAACCGTTGGATTGAAATTTGAATAGTTTAAATTTAATCTTTTATAAAAATTTTATTTTAATAATTTAATATTTTACTAATATTTTTATAAAATATTAAATAGGAACCATTGAGATTTCAATCCAAAAGCTGAAATGAAAAAGAGGAAGGAAAAAAGATGGGAAGCAACCATCGTATTTAGTTATAAATCTTAAATGTAAGTTTTTATTGACAATGTTGTTGCTTCCAAAACTTTGCTTAGGTGATGCTATTTGGTCCCTATTATAAATTAGTTTTATTAATTATTTAAAATAATTTTAAAAAAAATAGTTCAAAGCAGTTAACATTATTAGAATGGTAAATTTTATGTTAATCACTTTAAATTTCTTCGTTACATAATCTGTCTCAACATCACAGTTGTGGAAGAGAGAGAATTCAATGCTATTGCGTGTTTGCAAAGTGACTCATATTTAAAAATTTAAAAAAAAAAAAACTTATAAAAGATGGCTTATATCAAAGACTGGAATATTACTCTCACCTTCGAGCGAAAAAAAAAAAGAAGAAAGAATATTACTCTCACCTAAATCGAGATTTTAAAAATCATTTTTTACAACTCAATTATTGTGAAACAAGGAATGGGAAGAGCTATGCACGAAGAGAGAGAAATTTTGAGTGATGTATGGGGAGGATGAGAGAGACAAAAGCAGAGTTTCAGAGATTTTTTTCAACAAAACATTTTAAATTTATAAAAACATCCACATAAAGTGACATGTAGACTGACATCTATTGGGTTGGTACAATTTCAGTGGTCAGTGTTCAAATGACGTGGTGCCCTTATGTAAACATTTAAAAATTCTTAATGGGGTATTCGGTACTCCTAACTTTAATAAACATTTAAAAATTTCTAATAAGGCCTTTTGATAAACTTGATCAAGAATTTATTGGAAGTATAATAATGAATTTAGATTTGTTTTTGTTATAAAAAATAAAGAGATAAGATAAGAGGATAAAGAAAGATAAGAGAAAATAATAAAAATGAAGAGTTGAAGAGAACTCTTATTCATGTAGCACTTCTATGTATAACCAATCATTTGTGTTAATTCCTTACATTTAAGCTTTTATTTCTTTCAAGAGTTACAATGTCATCAATATAAAAATTAATTTACAACCTAAAACTAAAGCATGGAAGGTTATCAGCATTAATCATAAAATGATACTCTTTTCGATCTTAATTATAGGAGTAAATTATCAAAATTTAGAAGGATTAAGGAAGGAAGTTAAATTAGTTAATTATGTGTATTTTTCTAAAATAGCTTTAACCAAAATTTAAAATAACGTTAATTAATTATTTTTGCTATCGGCATGTTTCATGCATATATATTAGATTACTCATTTCACAAGGTCATTTATTTTACGTATATTTTACTTATTGTGCACATTAATGTATTATATTTGATGTGTCTTTGGCATAAAATTAATTGTAATAAAAGAAGAAACAATGTTAATTAATAGAATAAAATCAGTTAAAAAAATATTCTTAAAGGAATATTAAAATTATTTTATTTAAAAATAAAAAATAAAGTAGAATATCTCACTTGATAGAATATAAGCTTATTGTTAAATTAATTATTGTGGAATAAGTATTAGTTAGGTGATATGAGAAAAATATGACAAAAGTATTAGTTGGCATAATTTCGGTCTATATGACATTAATAAGTTGTAAACATTATTTACTTTATAAAATATATAGGTGTATTATTAAAATATTATCGTCTTTAATTATTATTGAGAAAGCATAAATAGGGGTATTATAGAAAAAAAAAATGACAAAAGTTAAAATTTGCTCTTATAATTAGGATCAAAACTAACTCCAAAATTTGCTTCTATAATTAGGATCGGAGGGAGTACCCTAAGAGGCTTATGAACATCCTCCACCACAATATTTATAACATTCCCTTTTCCCTTTTGGATGTTCATAAGCAAATAATATACTATGTTTGGTCCTAATTATAGAAACATTTTCATAGTGTAAATTGCATTACAAAAGTGTTTGTATAATTAGGACGGGAGGGAATACCTCATTTAAACCTTATTTAGAAAAATTCAATGGGACAAAAATCTAATGAAAGAAAAAGAGTACTCAATGGATGTTCATAAGCAAATAATATATCTTTAGTGTTTATTTGATAAATTGAGATAAATGTTATGTTTTTATATCGTGATTGAAAAAGCTTTGATATTTTTTTAAGGGTACTTAACTAGTCTGCTTCCCACTTTGCGAAGTTTCTTACGAGTCTCACTGTCCATCTGGTCCAGTTTGACTCGCGAGGGTTAAAAACTAGCAAAATATTTCAGTCACCCAAACTGGGCACAAGAGGACAGCTCATCAAGTGCTCAAAGGATAAGCATCTAACATATCTTCTGTTGTACACGTGTATGGATTGGATGATTTGTAATAGTCTATAGTACCAAAAACAAATGATTGTATGGCGTGGATGATTTGTAATAGTCTCTAGTACCAAAAACATTGCAGATTCTCTCAAATCTTTCTGTCGTTATTATTTGATTGCCTTTATTTTTTTCCTCACAGGGGTATACCAAACAAACTTCTTCCAACTTTCAATTCCACCTCCAAATACACTCCCATTTCCATAAAAAAAAAAAAATGAATGTTTGTTAATATGACTTAGATTGCGGTCCGCGTTCACTCTGATTGAACTCCCAAGTCAATATCTTCTTTTCCATCTCTAGTAGAATGTCATATATGCTTGGAAAGAAAGGAAAAGGTAGCCAAGAAAATAACGAAGGAGCTAACAAACAACCAATTATCGGATCACATCACTAACTAGCAACAGTGCTGGTAACTAATTAAAAAGAAAATACTATTTTTGTATTAATAATATTTTTTAAAAAAGCATTAACACTTTTTGTCCAAATTAAAATATTAATAGTACTTTAGTATAATTTAATAACTTAAATATCACTACTATTTCCGATTCTTCATATGAATTATAACAATAATTTAATTTACATCTCAATTATTGTGAAATAAGGAACGGGGGAGAGCTGTGCGCGAAGGGAGAAAAATTTAAGGGACCTAGACTCGTTTAAAAAAAATACTTCTGAATGTTTAATACAGCACAAAACAATTCTCGATCCATACACACAGTCTAGTTTGAATCCAGGACATCATATTTTAGGAACCTAGTAATCTAAATGCTTTTGTTGGTTCTTTTTTATCATTAAACCCGGATCTCTGTTTTTTTTTTTTTTTTGGATACATTAAACCCGGATCTTAATTTGATTGAAAGTTTGAAACTATCCTATATTCCATTAGCCATCAGTCCTCACTCAGGGCTCCCTCTTAAACTTGGGCCAACCCACAAGGGCCCAAGATCTCAGGATTTTAGCGGCACAATCTTCAGTGAAAGAATGAAAAGAAGTGTCATGGGATTATGAGGTTATTATTATAAATTAGTGTACAAAAATACCTGTGAACCTTCAAAATCAAAGCAAAAGTATCTTCACCGTTAAAAAGCCTTAACATTTGTTACTTTTGTGGTGGACCCACCGTATTTTAAAAAATAAAAAAAAAATTAAGATTTTATAATTTTCCTCATTGCCCCAGTCCTCCTATGTCACTCCCTTCCTCCCCTTGTCTTCCACCATTTCCTTCTCATGACCTTGCATCAGCCTCCCTTGTGCGATATTGTTTATGATTTGTTTGTGTAAATTGACTCAATCTATGGAGTTCTTTTTCCCTCCGGCCAGCGGGGCAGTTAGAGTGTAACTGAACATATATATATATATAAATATAACTTTAATTAAAATATATTTTAATGAGAGCTTTTTTTTAATCCATTACCTTGCTTTACAGTAATATTAATTTTTTAATACACCACTACAATCAGATTTGTAATATGATAATATCCTACTATCTTGCATTATCTAATTTTTTTAATACTCACTGCCTTTAATTTATTCCTAACGGCAATGGATAGTAGATGGCAATGCATGGACCCCAAAAGCAAACTTTTTTGGTTTTCCAAAGACCCGCAAATCTTCGATAAAAGATAATATTATAAGTATTTCCATAAATATCTTTTTTCTCGAAAAAAATAAGAAGCCACTTTTAATCATGATAAGACCTCAAAACTTGACTCATTTAGCTTTTTGTCATTTAAAATTGGACAGAAGGCCTCCACACATGAATACACCCAGAAGGCCTCAACTCTAGCTTACTAGCTTGTGTGCATTGCTTTAAACATTCACTAGTACAAAAAAGACTTTTAAGACCGCCTCATTTAGAGCGGACTATCGACGGCCCGGTCTTAAAGGTATGACCGGTGGCAGTTTTGTAAATATAAAGAACTTTAAAGTTATGACCGGTGGCAGTTTTGTAAATATAAAGAACTTCTTGGACCGAATCGTTTACCAATGGGTCTTAAATATATTATTCAGACCGCTCAGAAAAACGACCGGTCTTAAAAATGTTATTAAAAAAATTGAAATATAAAAATTTTTATAGAGAAATCTCGAACAGACCGACTTATTTTTTTTACGGTCCAAAATAATAAGGAAAAAATTAAATTAAACTTTTAAGACCGGATATATATAACAAGAGGTCTTAAAGATTATACTTTTTAGCCGGGCAAAAATCGCGCCCGGTAGTAATACTTTTAAGACCGGAGTTTAAAAGAGGACGATCTTAAAACATAACCTTTAAGACCGTCGTTTTTGTTCATCCGGTCTTAAAAATAAACCGCCAAATATATCTTCGCGCGAAATGTTGCCTTAAGACTTACGTTGTATCTCTGAACTCTGAAACCCCTATATCTTCGCGCGAAACCCATAAGACTTACGTTGTACCTCTGAAACCCCTCTTGTTGTTGTGAAGCCACTCTTCCTGTTGCATTACCACTCTTCCTCACCCACATACCAGTAGCCTCTCTTACTCTCTCAGTTGCTCAGGCATTCCTCTCTTACTGTCTCAAAAATGAACGGTGAAGACGATTCCATTCGTGTTCTGGGATCGCCAGTTAATGGTGTGGGTCAGAACGAACCCTCCTCCACTGACAATGTGCCTCCTAACCGCCCTGCACGCCGTGGTAGAAGAGGCACACGAATGATGGATGTATCTCTAAGTCGGACTTCTGGGTCAAGGCTCGAGATTCAATTCGATGAAAAGTTGCGGCCTTACGGTCCTAATAAAAACAAATATAATAGTTTTGTCGGCTATCTTGCACGCAGCAAGGTTAGCATCTTGGAAGATGAGTGGAAAAGTGTTAACTTTGAAAAAGTAAAGCAACCTATTTGGGACACTATCCGGCTTACATACACTGTCCCTGACTCTGAGGAGTTGAAAGTCAAGACATTGTCCTATTGTGCTAATTGGTGGAGGAAGTTTAAGACCTCTCTCGCTAACACATATATTTTTTACGAGGTTGCGCTTGCCAAACAGCCTTGGGAACAATACACATTTATTGATGAACGAATTTGGCAACAATTTGTTCGGCTGCGGACCACTCCTAAAGCTCTGGTGAGTCTATATTTAGTTTTGTTTGCTTATGTAACCTGTGAGCTTATATTTGTTCATTTAATCCTGTTAGTTAAATTATATTGTTTGGTGTGTGAATAGAAGTATACATTTCCTGCCTTTGTCTATGCAAGTCTGATATGTAAACCCTGAAAAGGTAAAATACTAAGGAGGTAATTGTGTAATGGTTTGTCTTGCAAAGGAGGAAATGAATAGTCTTAAAAGGGGGAAACTTTATATACCCAATTGTTACTATCTAATGTGGACGTACTGATGATCCCACTGGATGCCTTAAAAAGAATCAAGTTTGTATTATTCTGTAAGCATAATCCTCTGTTTTTTCTTGTTCTATCTACCTAGCAGTACAAAATATAGCTCTTTTGTAAGCATAATTCTCTTTTGTTTCTTAACCTATCTACATCTTCCTTAAATAATAAAATGTTGAAACTTGATCAAGTGAATTTGACTAGTGTTTGAGGTTCATATCAAGCAGAAGTTCTCTAATTTCTGTTAGTGAGATGGCTGGAATTCATAATTAATAGTTGTTTTCAATTCTGATTCACAGCAAAGAAGGGCAAAAGCACACGAGATAGGGAGAAAGAATGATTGCCTGCATAGGGCTTCTCGCGGTGGATATGAAAGGGCTGAAAAGGAATTGATGGCGGCCAAGCGAAAGAGATTGGAAGATGAAGCAGAATCCAATCCTGAGGCGGTGCATGGTCCGCCATCTCCAATACATCGCGAGGATTTGTGGTTGCACATTGGGCAAAAGCCAAGCGGCTCCTACACGAGTGAACAAACTCGTGTAGTTGCTGAAAAAATTGTAAGTATTGTTATTGTTGTTATTTTTTAGTTAACATGATTCATTACTAAGCTTCTCGTTATCTGTACCTTACAGGAAGATCTTAAGAAGAAAGAGGCAGAGGGATCTTTCGTGTCGTCCGGTAGAAGTGATGTTCTCACGGTTGCCACCGGAAAACCGGACCACGGTAGGCATGTAAGGGGGGTTGGAGGACGAGTAGGCCTGAAGGTATTCTTTGGTTCATCCGCCAAACGCCGTAGGAAAGAGGTGGTTACCCGGGAGGAGATGGATCAGACAGTGGCCAAATTAAATGAGGAGGCAGCGGCTAAAGAAGCAAGGCATCAATCTGATATGAGCAAGTTGAGGGAGGAACTGAATCAAGTGAAGCTGCTTTTGAACTCTCGTCCAGAGACCAGTGTTCCCTTCACACACTCACCTGCAACTGTGTAGCAGATCACTCGAGGGAGCTGCATTGTTGGACAGTCAGAGCAACCTTGTGACCTTTATGTGGAGGATCATGATAGACTACTATTGGTTGTAAAAGGGACTGTCCACAACTTTTTGGTATCAACTGTACACCACCAACAAATGTCTGATGATGAAGTCAGAGTGTCAGTTGAAAAGGTGATCATTGATGCACCTCTCCCTCTCCCAACTGATGAGATGAAGATTGTGAGTGATGTCAAGGGAACCTTCATCTCTTGGCCAGTGAAGCTTGTACATATCTGTACTCCTCCCCAAGCTGCAACCCCTCGTCCTCAAGTTCCATCCCCTCGTAGAGCTCTATCCCCTCCTCCTCAGGCTCAATCCCCTTCTCCTCAGGCTCAATCCCTTACTGCTAAGTTGACTGGCCGCGAAAAAATAACCGATATGGTGAAAAGTGGATGTTTTAAAACTAAATCGTGGTCTGTCCATGAAGTAGTAGGCGACGCGATTCCCTTACCAGTCCAAGTTGACTCCGTTGATATTGACTCCCTGCTGCTACCTCGACAGGAGCTTACTGATGCAATTATTCAAATTTGGATGAAGTAAGTATGTTCTTCTATGGTACATATAATTTAAATGCATTGTTTAGACACACATACATATATATACTAATTCCCTGATCGATGTAATTATTGTAGGTTCTTGCATCAAGAATTGGAGAATGAGGGTAGGATGGACGATTTTGGATTCTTGTGCCCACAGTATATGAGTCAAACAACCATGGTGCAATGACAAGAGTACATATCAAGGAGGTTGTGTAATGTGAGAAGAAAGGTGTACTTGTTGCCATTCTTCCACAGGTACATATCACAAATCTTGGCTACAAGTCACTTAATTCTGCTACATGCCTACATATATCACTGAGTATACTTTACTGCTGTGAATTTTCAGCCGCCACTGGCAGTTTTTCATCATGTGCATGGAAGAAATTAAAGTTATCTTCTTATGCTCCATTCACAGCCTGCCAGTGCACACGTTGGTCCAGACCATCAACGCGTAAGCATGTCATTTTGATTCTCTTGTTAGAAATCTCTGTTGTGAATTTTCAGTGAATTGATAAATATGCATTTTTTATGATAGTGCCATGAGGACCTTCCAAATCGATGCACTCAAAAAGCGTCCTTCAAAGGCCAAAGAGCCTAAATGGCTCAGACCAGAGGTTGGTACAATATAATATTGATAAACTTGTCAATTGCCTTGTGAACTTAATCATAAGATATATATTACTTATATATTTCTTTTTCTTTTTAGACTCGTCGGCAACCACATGAGTCCAACCTATGTGGCCAATACATCATGAAACACATGTATGATATTGTCACTAAAGGAGAAACTAAATTATTTGCAAAGGTAAATATTTGATGTTACATATATTATGCACGCAAGTTAATTCAATTTCTGGCTTAATGAATTACATATGAAATATGGGCGCAAGTTATTAATTCAGTTTGTGTCTTTGATGTTACAGATGTTTCAATGCCCTGCCCCCTTCTCGGATGCTGAACTCGAGCACATACGCGAATTATTTTGTCAATATCTGTATGACCTGATCTTAAGTAGTACAGTGATCAGGGACAATAATTAATGATGTTATTCATTTGTAAATATTCTGTAAAATTTGATTATTTTTTCGATCAATTTGTAAATAATACACATGCAATGTAAAATTCAATAGATAAATTTGTTTAATTTTTTGAACAATTTTCTTGTGTCCATTTTGGGGTATCTGAAATTGGATGGTGGATATAGCTATTTAGTGCGCTTGAAATTTGAGGTTCAGGATGATGTAGCGAGTTCGCGACTTTAGGACCGAATATGGGTAAACTTCCGGTCCTAAAAGTTTTCGGTTAAATAATATGAGACTTTTAGGACCGCATGTTGTATACTTCTGGTCCTAAAAGTATTGACAAAATATTGGTGAGACATTTAGGACCGTATGTTTTAAAATGACGGTCCTAAAAGTATTCGACACTTTTAGGACCGTATCTCCTTTTTCCGTCCGCTCCTAATAGTCTTCCTTTAAATAGAGTTGATTCGCTTTTCGTACAATTTAATTAGAAAGTTCAAGTGTTCATTTTAGGACCGTATGTTTTAAAATGACGGTCCTAAAAGTATTCGACACTTTTAGGACCGTATCTCTTTTTTCCGTCTGCTCCTAATAGTCTTCCTTTAAATAGAGTTGATTCGCTTTTCGGACAAATTAATTAGGGTAATTAAAGGCAACTGAGGTTCTGGCGTTCTGCTCAAGCTAGGACCCTCAATGTCGTCGTTTTTACCTCTCCAGATTTAGATTATCGGTTTCCCTTTTCTTTGGCCCTTTTCTTTTTGTCAGAAAAAGATGAGAGATATTGAAAAGAACACTTTGTTTCTAATCAGGCGAGGTAAAACTGACGACACTGATGGTCCAACCTTGAGAAGAATTGTCACTGTTTGTTTTTATTCGAATAAGGTAAACGTTCTTTTTGTTTTGATGGTCTGATCTTAACTGTATATTGTTGGATATTTTAATGTGCGAGTTTTTAATGTTGATCATACACACGAGGACAATGTTTTGTTTTTTTTCCTCCTTGTCGGAAAAAGAAAGAATGTATTGATCAGAAGGATAAAGGCGATCGAAATAGGAAAGTAACAAATTTATTATATATTTTTTAATGCTGCCCCATCGGGGGCAGCGGAGTACATGATTTTTTAAAAAAAAAAATAGAAAAATATTTACTCCTCCCCATCGTTGTCGAAGGGGAGGGAGTCATCGGAGGGGTCGGTGACGTCGTCATCTAACAGATTGTACTCAACGTCGTGGGCATCGAGTATCGTGTTGATCTTGTTGTTGACGGCGTGGTAGACCTGAAAAAGCTGGCCCTGTCGTCGATCTATATGATCGACGCGGGCCAGGAGGTGGCGCAGCAGCTGTTTGGTGGTCGGGTTTGGAGGCAGAGGAGGAGGGTAAGGATTGTTATGCCCAGCGGGAGTAGGAAAAGGAGGACCTGGTGGTGGTGGAGGACCTTGGGGCGGTGCAGCAGCCATTGTAGAAGTGATGATGAAGAATGTGAAGAAAGTAAAGTAACAACGCCTTTAAATAGAGAACGCATCCGGAGTGAAACGTCGGAACCTTTAATGAGCAGACGCATAGTTCATCAGAATACAAGGAGACGCCTAGTTACGTTGGGAAGTTTATCTGGAAGCCGAAGAGATCTGATAGAGTGTAAGGATACGACTTTGCTATCGGAATTTGAAAGGATGAACTTTTTTTAGGAAATTTAAATCTTGAATAAATAAATTTTAGGACTGGAAAACTGATAAAAGATCGGTCTTAAAAGTAATTTAATTGACTAAAAAACTAAATAATATACTTATAGGACCGGAGAAGTGATAAAAGGTCGGTCTTCAAATTAATTCAGTTAAAAAAATAAATAATATACTTTTACGACCGGAGAAATTATAAAAGGTCGGTCTTAATATTAATTCATCTTAAAAATTAAATAATATTTATAAAACTCGCTCGTAAAGTGCAGACCATTCGTTTGCTCTTTACCTCTCTGTCCTTAACACTCCTTATTAACTCCGCACTACCTCGTAACTCCAAACTACCTCTAGCTTTGCCTTTATTAATAAACGCCTCATACCTCTTTGCGCCAACGTACTGTTCAAACCATGGTTAGATACAAGATAACCGCTCGTAGGGGTGCTCTTACTCGTGATGCTCGTGCCTTCCGTCGATCGTTATACGGTGCGCCTCCTCCATTGAGAGTGCGTTCGATTGAAACAGAAGAGTCTCGGGTTGTTGGACCCATTGTTATTTCCGATGATGAAGACATTGCCGCACCCCCCCTCCAGCCTTCCGACCATGAAGAGGTTCTTGCTCCACCTCTCCAACCAGTTGGCCCCAGCGTGTCGACCGCTGACCCTCGTCCTCTTTCCTCTAACGACCTGATACGAATAAGACGGGAACTTGCTGATATCCGGCGGGAGATTAATGCTGCTCAAGCCGATATTGCCTGGGCTTTGAAGGATAACAAGCTTTGATAATTTTCTGTATTTGTTTTTTGGGCAATGTGTACGACAATATTCAAGTAATTAATAATAGCATTAATTAAGAACCATAAGCTTGTCTCTTTTTAATTTTTTGTTCAAGTAATTAATAATAGCATTATTTAAGAATATCATTAATTAAGAACCATAAGCTTGTCTCTTTTTAATTTTTTGTTAATGTAATTAATAGTAGCATTAATTAAGAATAGCATTAATTAAGAACTATAACCTTGTCTATTTTTAACTTTTTCTTCAAGTAATTAATAGTAGCATTAATTAATAGCATTGATAATTTTCTGCGCTCGCCAAAGGCTCAAAGTCAATACTCTTTTCTCTGGAAAATTAACTTAGGTCCGGAGTATTATAAAACTGCGGTCTTAAATATATAGGACAGGACAGGATAAGAATTCGGTCTTAAAAGTAACACTTAAAAATCTAATATAAAATATTTAGGACCGGATGCTTTATAATTAATCGGTCTTAAAAAATCCAAACATAAAACCCAGTCTCTGTCGCGCGGAAAATTAAATTTCCCTCTCTGAATTTCTCTTGTCGCGCCGAAAGTGATTACTGAGGAGGTTCTGTCTCCCGTGGTTATGTGTTGCTCCGTCGGTGCTTCGCGTTGCTCTCTCGACAATCACTTCCTCGTTCCTCAGCTAAACTTAGACCAAGCTGTAAGAGGTGTTTCGGTTATATAACTTCATGGTTTGCCTACTTATCGTTCTGGGTTTTTCTTGAGTTGAACGAAATCGATGAAATGCTCTTGTGTGCTTCTCTGTTGTTAATGAATATTCTATTCTGAAGATTATATTTGCACTTGAGACCTACCCAACTGACCAACAAATATTTTTAGGGTACTCTTGCTGTCTCCAACATCAACGTTCGTGGCGGGAGAAGAAAGACTCTTATTTGGCATTTGAATTTATATGCTACAGGTGAGTCCACAAGATCTTCATGCGAAGCATTTAAATTCCTCGTCATGCATTTATTTTTGCTTCGGGAGTATTTTAGTTTGGCTTCACTGTGATATTCATGACCAAAAGTGATTCTTCGTTATGCATTTATTTTGCCTTATTATACGTATGTTAAATCTTTCCGTCCATAGGAATTCTACTATGGATCACAGTTGGATAAATGCTTTACGGACGAGCGTTGAATATCAGAATGGGCTGAGGGACTTTATTGAATTTGCTAAACAAAATGCCAATGATGATAGTGGGAAGTTTTATTGCCCTTGTGTAAAATGTTTGAATGAGAGGCGACTAAGTCCTGAAGTTATACGGACACATTTAATCTGTCAGGGATTTTGTAAGACCTATACAGTATGGGTATGGCATGGTGAAAAAATACCAAGTAGGTCTCAACATGGGGAAGTGGCCTTTGATGATAATGACACGGATATGGACGATCGCATAGAGGACATTATTCGTGATGTAGGAGAAGAGGCCTTTCAACAATCACATGCATATGGTAATATGTGCAGTGATGCGGAGACCCCGCTATACCCAGGGTGTCAAAAATACCAATTGTTGAACGCTGTATTGAAATTGGTAAGCTTGAAGGCACGTCATGGATGGAGCGACAAGAGTTTTTCTGAAATGCTTGAGGCTTTTAAGGACATGCTTCCGGATGATAATGTGTTGCCGCATCGATACTATGATGCTAAGAAAATACTTTTTCCACTGGGGATGGAGTACAAAAAGATCCATGCATGCCTGAATGACTGCGTATTGTATAGAAAAGAGTTTGAAGAGAAGCAGAATTGTCCGATATGTGAAACCCTAAGGTACAAGTCAAATAAGGGGTCTGCAAAAGTGTTGTGGTATCTTCCAATCATACCAAGGTTCAAGAGGTTGTTTGCGAATGAAAATGATGCAAAACATTTGCGGTGGCATGCAGATGAGAGGATTTCTAATGGAAAGCTTCGTCATCCAGCCGATTCTGCTCAATGGAAGAAAATCGATCAATTATTTCCCAACTTCGGCGAAGAACCTAGGAACCTTAGGCTTGCCCTTAGCACAGATGGCATGAATCCATATGGAAGCCTTAGCAGCGTACATAGTTCATGGCCTGTACTCCTCATTATTTACAACTTATCTCCTATGTTATGCATGAAGAGAAAGTACATCATGCTGTCTATGTTGATTTCGGGACCAAAACAACCCGGAAATGACATTGATGTTTACCTTCAGCCCTTGATCGAAGACTTGAAGGAGTTATGGGAAGAAGGTGTGGATGGTTTTGACTCTTTCAAGAAGGAGGTATTCAAATTGCGAGCCATGATATTCTGTACTATAAACGACTTCCCAGCATATGGTAACTTGTCAGGGTATAGTGTAAAGGGCCATAAAGCATGTCCGGTTTGTGAAGAAGGCACATGCTACCATCAACTCCAACATGGAAGAAAGACGGTTTACCTTGGACATAGGAGATTTCTTAGACGGGGCTACCCATATCGTCGATTAAAGAAAGCCTTCTTTGGTGGCCAAGAATATGAAGATGCTCCGGTGCCATTGACTGGGGAGCAAGTTTATGAGAAGGTGAAAAATATCAATGTCATCTTCGGCAAGACAGCAAAGAGTAGAAAAGATACAAATATATGGAAAAAGAGATCTGTATTCTTCGATCTTCCCTATTGGCGCAATCTTGATGTGAGACACTGTATCGATGTCATGCATGTGGAGAAAAACGTATGTGATAGCATTGTTGGCACGCTTCTCAACATACAAGGCAGTTCCAAGGATGGTGTGAAGGCAAGATTAGATTTGCAAGCAATGGGAATACATGAAGAGCTACATCCAAGGCCGTATGGGACGAGAACTTATTGTCCCCCGGCTTCTCATACTTTGTTTAAGGATGAAAAACGTAGTTTTTGTGAGTGTTTACATGGCACAAAAGTTCCCTCGGGGTATTCTTCAAATTTTAAGAGGCTTGTATCGATGAAGGACTTGAAATTAGTAGGCCAAAAATCGCATGATTGTCATGTCTTGATGCAACAGCTACTCCCAATAGCTATTCGAGGCATCGCTGAATATGACCTTCGGGTTATTTTGACTATACTTTGTGTCTTCTTCAATGCGGTTTGTTCTAAAGTTTTCGACATTGAAAAGTTGGATGAATTGGAGAATGAAGGACATCTTATCTTGTGCCACCTTGAGAAGCTTTTTATTCCTATATTTTTTGACATCATGATTCATCTAATTGTTCATCTAGTGAGGGAGATAAAGTTGTGCGGCCCTATCCATTTATGGTGGATGTACCCAATTGAAAGATCTATGAAATTCTTTAAAGGGTACGTGAAGAATGCATACCGTCCAGAAGCATCGATTGTTCAGAAATATGTTTCTGAAGAAGCCATGGAATTTTGTCAAAATTATTTGGCCAAAGTAAGACATATTGGGCTTCGAAAACGTCATCATGCTGGAGGGGGTAGGCGAGGGGCTTCAGTAAAGACTGTGGATCCTGATGAATTGTCACAAGTCCACTTATACATCTTGAATAATGTTGACGAAGTTCAAGCCAGCATAGCTGCACATAAAGAAGCTGTGAGGAAAGAAAATCCTCGAATGACTGAACAAAGGTTGATTAGGGAGCATAACAAAACTTTTGCACACTGGTTCAAACGAAAGGTTGAGGGGGAGGAATGTGTTTCTGATATCCTCAAATGGTTAGCACGTGGTCCTGAGGTTGATGTCATAAGTTGGAATTCGTATGTGATCAATGGTTATACATTTTACACGAAGTCCCTAGATGATAGGAGCACAGTCCAGAACAGTGGTGTTATGTTAGAGGTTGAATCTATGCACTTCTCCAGTTCGAAAGACAAAAGCCCTTTATTGGCAGTCATGCCATATTATGGGGTTATTGAAGAGATATGGGAGGTGGACTATGTGAAAATTAGATTTCCCATTTTCAAATGCAAGTGGGTTGATGTCAATAATGGTGTTCGGATCGATCGGCTAGGATTTACATTAGTCGATGTCAATGGTAGAAGTTTTGGAGATGAACCTTTTATTATGGCAGACCAGGCGCAACAAGTGTTCTATATCACCGATCAAGAAAATAAAATGTGGTTTGTAGCTCTCCAAGGAAAGAGGGTCATTGATATTGATGAGGAAAATTCAAATTATGGTATTCCTGAGAGTACACCTTTTTCAAGGGGTCTACCGGACATGAACGAAAAAGATGAAGCGAATAATGAACCCGGCATAAGAAGTGATCATCAAAAAGGGATATGGGAAGATATCACTTTATAAAAGAGTCAATTCATAAGGTAATATTCATATATATGCAGATTTATTTGACTACTTTAAGGCTTTAACTATATATATTATTCCTTCTATGTTCATAAAATGTCTTTGACTATGAAGTTTGTTCCTTGTTTTATTTTTGTGGCAGGATCCGATCATGTTATAAAAGAGGATGTTACGTTGTTGGGTGGCATGGGAATCAGATGATGAAGGCATGGTGAATATTATTTTGGGCGCATCTATGTTGTATTTGTAACTTATTGTATTTGTAAGTAAGTTATCTTATTGGATATATGAATTAACTTTGGTGTTGTAAATTAATTAAGAGGCCAAATAACTCATGGTGAATAATATTTGTATCATTTTTCCAATTCAATTTATTCAAATAATTGTTCATAGCTTATAGCTTAAAGTATCGACTTTTATATGCTGGATTGGGTAGTGGATTTGTGTGTATATATAGTAGCAGGAACAACAGCAGGGAAAAATTCGGGAAAATTTAGATTGGAAATAAATAAGCCGGTCTTATGCGTTTGACTTTTAAGACCGGATGTAATTATATGACAGGTCTTAAAGGTCATATTAAGCCGGTCTTAAAAGTTGACCTTTTTAAGACCGTTATGTTATATTTAGAAGTCCGGTCTTAAAGGAAAATTTTTAAGCCCGGACGTAATTATCATCCGGTCTTAAAAGTCAGTCTTTTAAGACCGCGTATGATTAGTCGGTCTTAGAAGTCGCTAACTTTAAGACCGTATTTATTTTTGTCCGGTCTTAAAAGTCCGATATTTTTAAGAGCGGACTAATTTTAGGCCGATCTTAAAAGTTGAGTTTTTGGACTGACCAAATCAAACTATTTCATGTTCATTTAGTACAAATTTTAAGACCGAATGTTTTAAATGTCCGGTCTAAAATATGTAGACTTTTAAGACCGGATCATTGTCCGGTCTTATATGTAGACTTTTAATACTGGTTGGAACAAGACCGGCCGTCCGTCCGCTCTTATGAGGCTGTTTTGTCCGGTCTTAAAAACCTTTTTTGCACTAGTGATTATATATATATATATATATATATATAAAAGATACTTTGATGAGAGCTTTTTAATCCATTACCTTGCTTCACAGTAATAATCATTTTTTTTAACCCGCCACTAAATCAAAGTTGTAATATGATAATATCCCACTACCTTTTATTTTCTAATTTTTTAATACACACTGCCTTTAATTTATTACTAAAGGCAAATGAAGAGAAGATGGCCGGCAATGCATGGACCCCAAAAGCAAACTTGTGTTGTTTTCCAAAGACGTTTGTTCAAAGATAATATTATAAGTATTTTCAAAAATATCGTTTTTCTTAAAAGTAAAAATAAAAAGCCAGTTTTAATCATGATTAGACCTCAAAACTTGACTCAATTTGCTTTTTGTAAGTTAAAATTGGACAGAAAGCCTCCACATGAATATTCCCCAGTCCCAAGTCATAACTCTAGCTTACTAGCCTGAGTGCATCGCTTTAAACATTATATATACACACACACACTTTAATTGAAAGCTACTTTGATGAGAGCTTTTTTATCCATTGCCTTGCTTTACACTAGCATTAATTTTTTTAATACACCACTACAATCAAAGTTGTAATAAGATAATATCGCACTAACTTGCATTATCTAATTTTTACTTGTTACATAATTAATAAATAATGATTTTGTGAGCAACATGCCTTTTAAAAACCAACACTATTTGCCTCATCATGATGGAAGCAGCAAAGAAAGACCAAAGAAGTAAAAGGGGTAATATAAAGGTGGCTTTTGTTACTCCATCATATCGCTTACTAAATTTACAAAATAAATGATATTTTCAGCTTTATCTCTCAAGTTTATCTCAATTATATTTTCTTTATTTTTATGTAAATAAATGATATTTTCAATTTCCTAATTTTAATATCACTAGTCTCATTAATTTAAGGGATCGAGTACGTAAACTGAAATTCGATATTCTAAGTTTGGAAGAAGAAATGTATACTTGAGCCTAACATTAAAATATTAATTAACATTTTCCAAAACCACTCTTGACTATAATTTTATAGGTTTTGTTTTTCTTAAATGTATGTATTTAAATAGGAGTAAACTTAACAAATCATTGCCTTATCAAAAAACATGAAAGATGATTGATATTTCATTTTAAAGCATGGCAATTAATTTAATTATTATTTCTGATCATGTAGTATGAATTAAGTGTCCTATATTTATATTGGGAGGCCTCCATTATATTTTGCCTTATCAAAATATATACTCTTTTCTTTTCCACAGGCACTTGCTCTGTTTAATTAATTCAAAGCATGAGATTGAAAACAAGTATCACATATCCATTATTGGTCCAAGCTAATTATACTTATCTCTTCAGTCATCATGCTCCGACCATTGGAGAACACAGCCCCACGCCACTTTAATAATGTTACCACATTATTCATGCATTGCGTCTCTCTCACACGTCACTTCATCTGATGTCATGGTGCCTTTCTTTTTAAATTTTTATTGAGATTTTTTTTTTGGTCAAAGGAAATATATATTAATACTGCCAACTGGTACAATATATAAAGACAAATACAAACAAAGCTAAAACAAATACAACAAAATAAATTGATACAATACTAGCTAAACACCGTACATTAAAAATATTAGAGATGAAGTAGAATCATAAACGATAATGGCCTCCTCAATACCCAAGGTTAGAAGTAACAAGCAAGAAAGTGTTGGTTATAAAACCCACCCTAATGGACACACAATCTTATAAGCAATAGCTGTAATTAATTAAGGCAGCTAAATGGGTACCTCATCTTAGGGTAAAGAGCACAGAAAGCCCAACCTCAGAAGAACGAAGACCCTTAATGTCCTGAGGAACGCTTTTTCTCTTCTGATCAAACAGATCCAGTGATCTCGACCATATACCGATCAAATTTTGGCTAACACTAAAGCTTTGGATTTGCCACCATCGAACAAACCTCACAATGGTCCTCTCATAGATAAGGTGCAAAACATTATCAACCATTGATACAACCCTTCCCCCAAAAACGCAGATCCAAACCACAATAGAAAACACCACCATAAAATCCCAAGTCCACAGCAACATCAGAAGAAACACAAAAACATAAAACAATAGAAAAAAAAGAAAAAGGCAGACTACCCCTTCGCCGGAGACCACCGTCGCGCCAGAGACCACAGCCACGCCGGAGACCACCGCCACGCCGGAGACCACCATCGAGGGAGACGTCCAGTCAAAAGCTCCCACTGCCAGAGACGAGGGAGGACCACAGCTACAACCAAAAGACAGAGGGGAGCCGGAGTTGGAGAAATGATGAGCACGGAGACCAGAGGAAAGTCGACGCCGGAGAAGAAGGAAGGCCGCCGCTTTGTGTCCCTGTTTCGAGCTAAAACTCACTGCTACCGGCTCATCGGGGTCCGATCTACACTTTTGCCGCAAATGTGGGGCGAAAGGAGCCTCGCTGGCGGCCAGAACGCCGCCGACGAGACAGAAACCTAAGTGGGGAAGACGAGTGCACAGGAAACCCTAGTAGAGGCGGGGAAAAGACGCGAGAGACTGTGAAGCTATCTAAATTTTTATTGGGATGATAAGAAAGATATTTAAAAGTTGGAAAGTCTGGTAATACCTAAGTAGTATGTTGTGACAAATTCTAGAATAAAAAATCACTTATCATTAAATTTTAGTAATTAAATCCATTTTTTGAGGTAGAAGTAATTTCCCCCTTTTGTAATTAATCGTGGAGTACTCCCAATATCCCACTCAAGTGTTTCTTTTTCCCCGCCAAAGGATACCCTTCCGATCTTCTTTCTAAGATTCGGGGTTTTAGTTCCCCCCCCCCCCAACCCAACCCAAAAAAAAGAAAGCATATTATGTAAGTTTCTTTCTTTTTTTTTTTGGAAAATGACTGAAAAATATCATTGAATTTCTTAATATTATTATAAAAATTAATTATATTCCATAAATATTAATTTATTATAATAATATTATTTTAGTATTCTTTCAAATTCTTAACTAAAAAATATCGTTATTTTAGTATATACTTAGAAGTAATATTGTCTTAAAATTTTTTTTTGGTCTCAATGTCAACTTAAAAATCTAAAAATGTTGCAATATTATACCTTAGTTAGTAGCCTTAACGATCAAACGTTAGATAACCCCATTATACTAATATGTCATGTCTACATGCTATCTGTGTCACTCCCCCCTCCCCCCACATCTGATTTATAAGTCATTTATAAAATGGAAATATATATATATATATATATATATATATATATATACAACCCATATCCTTCCCAAAATCATCAAAGCCTTCCGGAAACCTTCAAACTCAGATAAAAGACTCAAAAATCAAAACTCAGAAAATTATCTTCATTTGCGAAAATTTCTATAACTGTTTCAGTTCCATTTTTCCTCCACAAATTAAAACTCAAAATTATCTCCATTTGAGAAATTTATCTCAAAAAATAAAAATCGAAGGATAGATGCAAAGAATTCTGGAGGATTTGGAGATCTGAGCAGCAAAAGGATGGTGAGATGGAGGTGTCTGAGTCTTCGTGTGTGGAATCAAATTCTAGAGTTGGAGAACAAAGGAGTCTGGTGTTGAAATTTAGGAGCGGAAAATAAATAAAGAATGTGAAAGAAACCGAAACAAATGAAGGTTCTGTAGCTTTTACGAAATCGGAGACTACTTGCGATGAGCAATGCTCTGCGGGAGATTCTGAGTACGTACGGCACCGCGAGTCTTGAAATCTCATCGGATATAACGGGAAACGATGTCGTTCCAGCTGGCTGTTGTGTTCTTGAGATGTCTGGAGAAGCAGGAGAGGAGACGTTCAGAGGAAAGGAAAACAGATAATCTGAATTAGAGTTCTCTCAAGTTTCCTGAAATCATCGTGCAAATGCGAAATCCGGGTCTCTCATATAACGAAGATGATGAAGTTTTTTGAGATTTCCCTTTAGGCTTTTGGAAGTTTGGAGGGGAGGGGAAGGAAAGGAATGCAAGGAGATCGAATGGAGGGGAAAGGATGGAAGGGAAATGGAGGATATTTCCTCCCCTTGTTTAGAAGTTAAAAAGATAGTAATGGAGGATTAATGAGTTACTTTTACCATTTTGTCCCCTTCTTTAATAATTAATATAATTATTATACTTTACAAATAAATTTAAATTTTTAAAAACAATTATTTATGTAATTTTTACATTCAAAATATTGTTTATGTGGCGGTGGCGGCGGTGGTGGGGCGGCGGTGGCGGTGGTGATGGCGGTGGCGGTGGCGGTGGTGGCAGCGGTGGTGGTGATGAGGTGGTAGTGGTGGTGGTGAATAAGGGTAAAAAAGTAATTAACCTATTTCCCCTCTTAAAACCCCCATATTGGGGGAACTCTAGTTTTTTTAAAAAAGGAGGGTTTTTGGGATTTGTAAAAACCCTTGATTCCCTCCCCTCTCATTTTTAAAACTTGCAAATAAGGGAATGAACTACCAAAACCCTCCCTTCCCTTTCCTTTCCCTCCAAAATAAAGCTCCCAAACATAGCCTTATGGGTTTTGATTTCTGAGTTTTGGATTGAAGGAGATATGGAGTGAGGAGGAAAAAAGAAACTGAATCAGTTATAGAAATTTTTCTAAATGGAAATAATTTTCTGAGTTTTTGATCTTTTGCGTTTTTCGGTCTCTGATCTGATGATTTTGGGAGGAAGATAAGTGGTCTAATTTTTGTTTTTATTTTTTTCCCTATTTTATAAATTTAACTTGTAAATCATATTTTTTTTAAATGATGCAGATGCCTTGTAAACATGCCATACCAATATAATAGGGTTAACTAACGTTTGATCGTTAGAGTGTAAATTGAAAGACAACAATGTTACATTTTTAGATTTCTGAGACAACATTAAGATCAAAAAAAATTTTCAGTGCAACATTAATCTAGGCACTAGAACAGATTTACCACTTAACCCTGGAATAAACACAAATGTAGGAATGCGAAATAGGAAGTTAAAAATTAATCCAAAAAGCAAAAGAATAGTGAAAAAGGGTTTAATAATACTGGAGAGAGCTTGGGGCAAAATTATTTTTCTTAATATATAAATTGATATATAATCTAATAATATATAATATATGATATGACTAAATAATTTATTTAACTTCATTTTTCTCTCCAAAATAATTAACTATGTCTCATATTTCAGACCAGAAGGAGTATATTACACAAAAACTTCGGATCAAGGACAGAATTGCTGACGGAAAAAATTTTGTTGGAAATTACCGACAGAATCTCGTTGGTAATAATTACTGATGGAAATTACCCATAGAATTCTGTGGGTAATTGAAATTACCAACGGAATTTCGTGGGTAATTCCATGGATAATGTCTTTTACCATATTTTTTTATTTTTGCAACGGACGTTTTCTGTCAGAAATTCCGATGGTAATTTTGTGGATAATTGAAATTACTGACGAAATTCCGTTAGTAATCTGACGCTTTCTTTTATAGTGAAGTAGTCCTCTAATATTTATTCATAAGTGATCTCAACATTTTTTTACTCAAATAAAAAAGAAGCTTTAAATCTAATTATCTTTACTCTATAATTTAACAGTTTTTTTAACTTTATCTCTATTTAACCTTATAAGTAGCACCGCCGGTACTTTATGAAAGAAATTCATTATCGTTGTTATTAATATAGTGATACGTATTATTTTTGCCTTAGATGTTTTGATTGAGGAGCACTAGGCACTCAAAAGTTTTTTTTTTTAAAATCAAAATTGCCCCGGAAGTTAAAAAACATAGCAATCTTGTTTTTTTTTGTTAATCTTGACCATTAAATTGTTGCTTTAATTTGTAAATTTTTAGAGTAAAATTGCTCCTAAAACAAACTTTCAAAGCAAAATTGCTTTTTTTTTTTTAAAAAAAAAAACTTCCCGAGCAAAATTGCTCTATTTTATTAACTTCCAGGGCAATTTTGCTCCCAAAAAAACTTTTTTGTGCCTAGTGCTACATAGCCAAAACTTCTGAGACAAAAATAATACTTATCCCTTATTAATACTATACATCACTTGAAAATGCACTTGATCATTATAAATGAGTATAACCATGTATATATGAGTATAATGGATAATTTAGTGTCTTTTGTATAATTATGATTTTTTTGACCATTTATAGTAAAATATTAGTTCATAGGTTCAAGGAAAATTGAGGGAAAGAAATGGAGAGCATCGATTTGCCATCAGACGTGGCTGTTTGTTTCTCATTTTTACAGGAAAACATTTTCCGGAGGTGAGCTATTTTCCCTTAAACATGGGAAAATCGATTCCCATCTATTTTGATGGGAAACCATTTTCTGGCAGATGGAGAAGACCAACCTACCTTTTTTAACGCCAAGTTTTTCCTTTATACGAGCAGCACCTTGTGCAGCATTGACGACGACGATGAGGTTGATAATGCCATGGCCATATGTACGTGCCCCGCTTGTCCATGGACAATTTTGAAGAAGGTGACGGTGATGGTGGTGGAGCTGAGAGAAGATGACGGTGAAGAAGGAAAAAGACTGAGACGCAAACGAATCTATCAATGGGAATGCGAGGAGAGATGCTTGTCAGAAATTTTTCCAATCAAAGAGGATGAGATTTTTTCCAATCATATTGAGAGAATGAAAGAAGAAGGCATGTTTTTATTAGGTTTGATTTAGGTGATTTCCATGACGGCTAAGGCGACCGAGGAAGAGAAATTAGTGTGCAGGCACACACTTGAATTTGAGTGTGTACTCCAATGAGTGAGTGAGTGAGAGAGAGAGAGAGAGAGAGAGAGAGAGAGAGAGAGAGAGAGAGAGAGAGAGAGTGAGAGAGAGAGAGCATGTTTTAAATAATATTTTATGTTTTAGAGGTAAAATGGTATTTTACCTAATTTTCCTACTTTATTTTTTTCAATCAAATAAAAATTTTCCTATTAACCCCTTTTTTTTAGTGTGAACCAAACGCATCGAGGCAAAATATTTTCTATTCAATTATATCCTTTTCATTCCTAATTTTTCCTCGATCCAAACGAGGCGTAAAAAACTAAGGAATTGATCACAGGTATCTTTACCAAGAAAATTAATTGGGTCCTCGTCTTTTGCCCAATAAAAAACTTAAAAAGATTGATTTATTTCGTTTAAATTATTTTTTAAAACATGAATAATACATGCTCAAATTTTTTGTTTGTTTTTTTGCTAATGACCAGTCTACCTACCGTTCAATACAGATCCCAAAAAAAAATACTATTAATTTATTAAAGGGTAATGGGGGCAAAAATACACTTGTGATTTTTTTAAAAGTGTGTTTAACATCAAGTGCTTTTTTTTTTGTTAGTGTAAAAGTGACTACATGATTACAAAAGTAGGGTAAAAGTCACAGATTCCGTTAATTATATTGTAGATGACGAAGCTAACTTCAATCTAATGGACGTTATTTATATTTAACGGAATCTGTGACTTTCATTTTTGTAACTACATAGTTATTTTTACACTTAAAAAAACACTTAATGTTAAACGTGTTGGAATATATTTAATTCAGTATTCAATATTCCGTTTTTCTATTTATGACCCACATTATTGCCGGTTTTGTAACCACCCATTAATACTGTAACGGCCCAATTAATGCACAGTTAATACGCAATAAGTGCGTATTCAATTTGTTTCCTTTTTGTGACTCTGTGATGGCCGGAGTGGAAACGACGCGCAGAAACTCTGTCTGGTCTCTTGAACCTGCTCTGACCTTGAGAAGCACACCATCTGCAGATTCAGAGAGAAGGGTCAGAAGGAAAAGACTCGGTGATTGATCCTGGTTGCTGGCGTGGACTGTTCGTGTCTGGAGACTCGAAGTTCGTTCCTATTTGCTTCAGGAGACAAATCAATGGCGGGAGGTATTTGTGAACTCTACTTCATTTTTCCGCATTGATCTTATGCTATTCAGTAGTTCAGCATGTAAGATCGCTTAAGTTTCTAACATTTGGTATCAGAGCCTTCTATATGCCTCTGCCTTGATTTTGTTTGATGAAATTTTTTTTTCAAATGTTTGGATATAGCATGCATATATTAAAATCTGGATTTTTGATTTAAATATATGTGTGTTTATTTCATCGAGAAATCAGTTATAAAGATTTTCGAATAAACATATGGGTTTTCAGATATATGTATGTTTGTTTCTCATATGCTCATAATGTATAATTCATGGATGAGATAATATTGTTCTTGTCCGCTAATTTTTGTGTTTATTCGGATCCCATTGTGCTTTGACAATGCTTTTTGTTTGAGCTTGGACCTGCAATGGTTTAAATCTTCCTTTACGATGTTTTGTAATTTTTGGAATTATTGTTTGTGCTCAATGATAATTCTTAAAGAATCAAAGAAATATGTTTCAAAAACTATGAATCTGCATTTTGGGATGGAACCTTCGATTTTTCATTTGATTATATGCATCTCGAAGGTTTGCTTATGTGATCGATTGTTGTTTTCGATCTGGGTATTGTTTTCTCTGATGTGACGGAGCCTACGTTTTCGATTACATTTGTTTTCGATTTTATGGAGTTTTGCTTTGCCTCTGGAAAGTTAGTGATTGGATTGTGTTTTCTAAACGCTGGCCTGCGATTTCACCGCTGGTCCTTCACCGGAAACAAACGGAGAAAAGAAAAAAAAATCGTGATCGTGATTTCATTTTGAATTTCAAAACTGAGAAAATATCGTTTTGATTTTGTGTAAATCTTGGAAGATTGATCTCAAGTTTCGTTGGGGATCATTATTTCTGTGTTTTCGCCGTTAAAAACCGCTAGATTTGAGCCCTAAAACCGCCGGAATCCATCACCAGAAATCACGGGTCGCGGCAGCTGTAACCGGGTTAAAACCGGGTCGCGGGTCGGGTAGGGTTTCCTGAAACGGGTAAGGGAGAAGACCTTAAACGGCGTCGTTTGGTTCTTGAAGTGAAACGCTGCGTTTCATTTAATGGAGCTGGGCCAGACGCATTTGGGTCGAGGGTTTTTTCGTTTTGGGCTGAAGGCCTGTTTTTAGAATATTTTTTTTTTATAAAAAAATTGAATTGATTTAACGCTGAAGTGAACTCTGGAGGATTCGAACCTCTATCCTGGGCGCGTGGGCGCGCCTTAAAGTCGGGCGGTATGCCAACTAAGCCATGCACTCACATGTGTTTAGTCATTATCATTTATTTAATTTAAATCATTTTTAAGTTAAAATTGAATTAAAACGCTGAAAAGCATGTAAAGGGGTCCTGAGGGGTTTAGAACCCTGGACCTGTTGGTGTGTGGGCAGTAGAAGCTAGCGTTGTGACCAGTTGAGCTACGCATATGCTTTTAGCAATAGATGAATCATTATTATATTTAAATGATTTCTGGCCTAATTGCCAAAATTTTGGAAAATGTTATCAGTAGGATTCGAACCCACACCCTCACATATAAAAGGCCAAAGCCTTATTTTAAAGCTTCGGACCATTAGGCTGAGATAATACTTAGGTATTTTATGTGGATTTAATTCATATAAATAGCGTTATTTTTCGGATTTTAAATATAAATTTGAAATTTAATTTATTTTGGATTCATGTAATTATTCTGATTAATTGTATGTATTAATTATTATTTCATAATACATGCAATATTAAGTTGAATAATATGACACATGAATATCCAATTTTATTTTAATATTGCTTATAGTTTCTTGCAATATTATATAGAAATGTTAAGTGATCCTTATGTTTTTAATTAATTAGAGAATAGCCACAGCATCTTTAATTAATTGAAAATGTAAATTGAGTTGAATGATCACATAATGACATTAGTTGTAATAAATCATATGTAATATAATAAAATGTTATCCCACAGGAATATTTTATTATATGTTTTGTATGATTAATTAGGATAAGATATCAAATTATATTCTTAATTTACCCACAGGTATTAAGAATAGGGAAATAATTTGATAGTTTTATCATATAGTTATGAATAAATCTAATTGGATATCTTAGGCCATTGGGCCAATTGTTCGAATGTATTGAACATTTATTCTGGGTCTTTAAATCTTTTTATTTCTTTCTTGGAAAATTATTAGACCCTATTGCAATTTTTAAACCACCTTGGCCATAATTATTTGTTTTCTTGGCAACCTGTTTTATGTGAAATGTATTTTATTACATTAAATTGATTTGTTTAAATTGAGAAAAGTTAATTTTGGCAACTTTCACATTTTGGAAACTTTTTGAAAAATTATTAACATTAATTTGAGTTGTTTAATTGTCTAAATATTTGGAAAAATTTACTTTAGACAATTATATATACATCTCTTTCAAATTATTGAAACCAAATTTGAGGTGAATTATGCCAAAATTAATTCTTTAAACAATATTTAGATACATACAACAGTGGGAGGATTTTTCTTTTAATTTGATTAAATAGTTAATCAATTATTCCCTCCATTAAGATGTGCCTATATTAGATTTATTTTTGAATGCACAAAATAGTGGGAGAATTTGTCTAAGATGATTATTTAATCACATTTTGTTGATTAAATTAATCAATTAAATTCTCATTAATAATTTATGCATATTTTGGAATCTAAATGCACAAGATTAATTTTGGTGATTAATATTGGTAATATTAATTTAATCAAAGTGGGAGGATTGTATTTAGTCATTCATGTTGATTAAATTAATTGGTTAAGTCCTCATTCATGTTGATTTAATTAATTGGTTAAGTCCTCCATAAAGCTGTGCATATACAGATTTTAAGTGCACATTATTGATATTTGTGATGAACAAAATACATCACATTAGGGTGGAATGGAACGGCTTTATATCTTCTAAGTAGCCCACAGGTATTAGGGGATATAATTGCATTCTAGTTTCATCAATTCGAGATAAATTCATGCTATGCTAATGTCTTTGCCCACAGGTAGACTTTAGTGATACGAATTTATAATGGTATGGTTAATTGGAATAGAACATCAAATTATATTCTTAATTTACCTACAAGAATTAAGAATAAGGAAATAATTTGATAGTTTTATCATAAAGGTATATATGGATCTAATTGAATTATAACTTTAGCCCACAGACAAGTTATATGTCAGTAGATTCATGCTTTTTAAGTATGATTTACATTGGTAAATCATGATATGATTTGTTAGTCTCAAATTTTAGTTATAAGCATGTATGTTTAATACTATGCAGTCATACAACCTGCAAATCAATAATATTATTTACATGCTTAAGTACAAACGAATCAACAATTTGGAAGCGACTGGTTACCATGATTCATGGTATGCTGGCTGTATTGACTTAAGAAAATCCGTTTTAGGATATATTTTCATGCTAGCCAATAGAACTGTATCATGAGTAGTAAAAAGCAAACTTTAATTGCTACTTCCATTATGTAAGTTGAGTTTGTATCTTGTTTTGAGGCTACCTCACATGGTGTATGAATGAAGAGTTTCATTTTTAGGCTTAGAATTATGGATCCAATTTCTAGGCCATTAAGATTATATTGTGACAATTCAGTTGTTGTTTTTATGGCTAAGAACAATAAAGGTGGTAGTCGAATCAAGCATATCGACATTGAGTGTCTAGCCATAAAAGTGCGTGTTTAAAATAAAACAGTGGTTTTTTAACACATGAGCACTGAATTGATCATTGCTGATCATTTAACTAAAGGCATCCCTACATTGAAATTTCAGGATCATGCAGAAAGAATGGGACTTGGCTCCTTTATGTGATTTTCGTTGTAAGAACGATATTATTTAGGAAACTCTATTTTCGATATTTTCTCATTCAGCATTGCGCACATATTCATTTTGAGAAATATCATTAAAGTTTGGACCTAGAATAAACGTAGGGTTTATTCATTAAGCTACTTGGGCTTGGGAAACATGATACACTGTGTTACATGGAAAATATTACTCGCTTTAAGAGGACCTATCGCCATGATCCATGCATTTTGTTTTTCATTGGTATATACTAAAGTATGTGGGCCAAGTGGGAGAATGTTGGAATATATTTAATTCAGTATTCAATATTCTGTTTTTCTATTTATGACCCACATTATTGCCGGTTTTGTAACCGCCCATTAATACTGTAACGGCCCAATTAATGCACAGTTAATACGCAATAAGTGCATATTCAATTTGTTTCCTTTTTGTGACTCTGTGATGGCCGAAGTGGAAACGACGCGCAGAAACTCTGTCTGGTCTCCTGAACCTGCTCTGACCTTGAGAAGCACACCATCTGCAGATTCAGAGAGAAGGGTCAGAAGGAAAAGACTCGGTGATTGATCCTGGTTGCTGGCGTGGACTGTTCGTGTCTGGAGACTCGAAGTTCGTTCCTATTTGCTTCAGGAGACAAATCAATGGCGGGAGGTATTTGTGAACTCTACTTCATTTTTCCGCATTGATCTTATGCTATTCAGTAGTTCAGCATGTAAGATCGCTTAAGTTTCTAACAAAACGCATATGTATTTTTTTATACTTTAACCCTTTTATTAAAAATAGGGGATTTGAACCGAAAAGTAAAAGCATGGGATTAAAGATAAGTGGTAGACATCCAAGTTACATCACTTTGTTAGTGTCACCACACATAATTCGTGTGTCGTGTCTCTCTCAGACGTCCGTCATCCAGCTAATGTCATTGTATTCGTCTTTTAAATGGGTAAACTTCACTTGAACCTTGCTTGTGTGTATGAAAATATTATAGGATCTTAATGCTATAATGAGAGAGAGCACAATTCTGGCAAGTCACACAAATTGTGTTGATTTCAGTTGCCTAATATAATCAATCAACACTGATTGAATGGGGATGGCGTAAGAAGCAGCCTTTTAAGTCAGCTAATAAGGCTTAATTATAGCAGGACTTGCTAGTTAGTTGCGCAGCTCATTAAAAATGATGTGATGTTTGTGTGTACAGAGCTCCTTGCTTCCCATCTCTAGTTCTCAATAATTTTTCTTCCTGGCCAACAAAAAACATTATACTTTCTCTAATCCTGAAGGTAAGAGGTTGATAAATAATTTACAGATATGCCAAAAAAACAATTAGTTAAGTTAATTATTGATAACAAATAGTAGTGTTTTGGTGTTTCCTATGCCACTAATAGAAATTTCCTTGAATATATATAATCAACAAAGATAGTTTTAAGAAAATTAAAAATTTGGACGGAAAAATATATTGGACTTTTATATTTAAGACTACAAGTAAATTCTCTATGATATTGCAACGTTCTGAAAAATTCAATAGCTACATTACACCATTTAACAATTTATGATGTACTATACTACAACGTTTGGTAGATAATAATTTCAATTTTAAAGTGATACCAATTAACTTATAATTTAGTGTCATGAAAACTTATAACTACGTCATGGAGGGGCCACCGTGGTCCGGGTGTCTGTTCCCTCCTTTTCCATTTCTTATCTTCTTTTATAATATTCTGCTTTTGCTTTTTTCACTTATTCTCCTATTTTCTTCTCTCTTCCTCTCCTTCTTCCAAAACTTTGCTTCAGTGATGCTATTTGGCCCTTATTAACAAATTATTTTTTATTAATTATTTAAAAAATAGTTAAAAGCAGTTAACATAATTAAAATGGTAAATAGTATAGTATATTAATTACTTTAAATTTCATCGTTACATAGGGCTTGGTTGGGATAGCGATAGTAGAACACTAGTGCAAAAAATGCTTTTAAGACCGCCTCATTTAGAGCGGACTATCGACGGCCCGGTCTTAAAGGTATGACCGGTGGAAGTTTTGTAAATATAAAGAACTTCTTGGACCAAATCGTTTACCAATGGGTCTTAAATATATTATTCAGACCGCTCAGAAAACCGACCGGTCTTAAAAATGTTATTAAAAAAAATTGAAATATAAAAATTCTTTATAGAGAAATCTCGAACAAGCCGACTTATTTTTTCTACGGTCCAAAATAATAAGGAAAAAATTAAATAAAACTTTTAAGACCGGATATATATAACAGAATGTCTTAAAGATTATACTTTTAAGCCGACATAAATCGTGCCCCGGTAGTAATACTTTTAAGACTGGAGTTTAAAAAAAGGACGGTCTTAAAACTTAACCTTTAAGACCGTCGTTGTTGTTCATCCGGTCTTAAAAATAAACCGCCAAATATATCTTCGTGCGAAACGTTACCTTAAGACTTACGTTGTACCTCTGAACTCTGAAACCCCTCTTGTTGTTGTGAAGCCACTCTTCCTGTTGCATTACCACTCTTCCTCGCCCACGTACCAATAGCCTCTCTTACTCTCTCAATTGCTCAGGCATTCCTTTCTTACTGTCTCGAAAATGAATGGAGAAGACGATACCATTCGTGTTCCGGGATCGCCAGTTAATGGTGTGGGTCAGAACGAACCCTCCTCCACTGACAATGTGCCTCCTAACCGCCCTGCACGCCGTGGTAGAAGAGGCACACGAATGATGGATGTATCTCTAAGTCGGACTTCCTGGTCAAGGCTCGAGATTCAGTTCGATGAAAAGTTGCGACCTTTCGGTCCTAATTAAAACAAATATAATAGTTTTGTCCAGTATCTTGCACGCAGCAAGGTTAGCATCTTGGTAGATGAGTGGAAAAGTGTTGACTTTGACAAAGTAAAGCAACCTATTTGGGACACTATCCGGCTTACATACACTGTCCCTGACTCTGAGGAGTTGAAAGTCAAGACATTGTCTTATTGTGCTGATCGGTGGAGGAAGTTTAAGACCTCTCTCGCTAACACTTATATTTTTTATGAGGTTGCGCCTGCCAAACAGCCTTGGGAATAGTACACATTTATTGATGAACGAATTTGGCAACAATTTGTTCTGCTGCGGACCACTCCTGAAGCTCTGGTGAGTCTATATTTAGTTTTGTTTGCTTATGTAACCTGTGAGCTTATATTTGTTCATCTAATCCTGTTAGTTAAATTATATTGTTTGGTGTGTGAATAGAAGTATACATTTCCTACCTTTGTCTATGCAAGTCTGATATGTAAACCCTGAAAAGGTAAAATACTAAGGAGGTAATTGTGTAATGGTTTGTCTTGCAAAGGAGGAAATGAATAGTCTTAAAAGGGGGAAACTTTATATACCCAATAGTTACTATCTAATGTGGACGTACTGATGATCCCACTGGATGCCTTAAAAAGGATCAAGTTTGTATTATTCTGTAAGCATAATCCTCTTTTGTTTCTTGTTCTATCTACCTAGCAGTACAAAACATAGCTCTTTTGTAAGCATAATTCTCTTTTGTTTCTTAACCTATCTACATCTTCCTTAAATAATAAAATATTGAAACTTGATCAAGTGAATTTGACTAGTGTTTGAGGTTCATATCAAGCAGAAGTTCTCTAATTTCTGTTAGTGAGATGACTAGAATTCATAATTAATAGTTGTTTTCAATTCTGATTCACAGTAAAGAAGGGCAAAAGCACACGAGATAGGGAGAAAGAATGATTGCCTGCATAGGGCTTCTCGCGACGGATATGAAAGGGCTGAAAAGGAATTGATGGCGGCCAAGCGGAAGAGATTGGACGATGAAGCAGAATCCAATCCTGAGGCGGTACATGGTCCGCCATCTCCAATACGTCGCGAGGATTTGTAGTTGCACATTCGGCAAAAGCCAAGCGGCTCCTACACGAGTGAACAAACTCGTGTAGTTGCTGAAAAAATTGTAAGTATCGTTATTGTTGTTATTTTTTAGTTACTAAACATGATTCATTACTAAGCTTCTCGTTATCTGTACCTTACAGGAAGATCTTAAGAAGAAAGAGGCAGAGGGATCTTTCGTGTCGTTCGGTAGGAGTGATGTTCTCACTGTTGCCACCGGAAAACCGGACCACGGTGGGCATGTAAGGGGGATTGGAGGACGGGTAGGCCTGAAGGTATTCTTTGGTTCATCCGCCAAACGCCATAGGAAAGAGGTGGTTACCCGGGAGGAGATGCAACAGACAGTGGCCAAAATAAATGAGGAATCAGCGGCTAAAGAAGCAAAGTATCAATCTGATATTAGCCAGTTGAGGGAGGAACTGAATCAGGTGAAGCTGCTTTTGAGCTCACGTCCAGAGACCAGTGTTCCCTTCACACACTCACCTGCAGCTGTGCAGCAGAGCACTCGAGGGAGATGCATTGTTGGACAGTCAAAGCAACCTTGTGACCTTTATGTGGATGATCCTGATCATCATGATAGACTACTATTGGTTGCAAAAGGGACTGTCCACAACTTATTGGGATCAACTGTACACCACCAACAAATGTCTGATGATGAAGTCAGAGTATCAGTTGAAAAGATGATCATTGATGCACCTCTCCCTCTCCCAACTAATGAGCTGAAGATTGTGAGTGATGTCAAGGGAACCTTCATCTCTTGGCCAGTGAAGCTTGTACATGTCTGTACTCCTCCCCAAGCTTCAAGCCCTCGTCCTCAAGTTCCATCCCCTTGTCGAGCTCCATCCCCTCGTCAGGCTCAATCCCCTCCTCCTCAGGCTCAATCCCCTACTGCTAAGTTGACTGGCCGCGAAAAAATAACCGATATGGTGAAAAGTGGAGATTTTAAAGATAAATCGTGGCCTGTCAATGAAGTAGTAGGCGTCACAAATCCCCTACCAGTCCAAGTTGATACCGTTGATATTGACTCCCTGCTGCTTCCTCGACAGGAGCTTACTGATGCAATTATTCAAATTTGGATGAAGTAAGTATGTTCTTTTATGAGTACATAATTTAAATGCATCGTTTAGACACACATACATATATATACTAATTCCCTGATCGATATAATTATTGTAGGTTCTTGCATCAAGAATTGGAGAATGAGGTCAGGAGTGTCGATTTTGGATTCTTGTGTTAGTTCTCAATGTGTTTTGATGATTAACAACAAGTGTAAACATGTTTTGAAGTTTCCAAGATCATTTAAAAAGCCTCTGATAGATGCATACCGCAGTATGGGTCTGCATACTGCAGTATCGGGTCATCCAGAAAGGCAATAATTTTTCAAGTTAACTCAATACCGTAGTATAGGGTGCTATACCGCAGTATTGGACTTCCAGAGAGCAAGCAAATTTTTCAAGTTAAGTCAATACCGCAGTATAGGGTGCTATACCACAGTATTGGACTTCCAGAGAGCAACCGAGTTTTTTCAAAACTAGCCAATACCGCAGCATAGGTATGTATACTGCAGTATAGGGCCATCCAGAGAGCAACCAAGTTTTCTCAAGCAAGTTAATACCGCAGTATGGATATGGATACTGCAACATAGGCTTATACAGAGAGCTCTCAAATTTTATAACTATTGCATACTGCAGTATAGGTTACATACTGCAATATTGGGCAATTAAACTGACTTTCAATATTGTCAAAAATTCGCTTACTGCAGTATGTTACTTACATACCGCAGTATAGGTCATGACTTTCAAACTCAAATCACGATGTTCTGCCTCTGGAAGCTGCATACCGTAGTATGACTTTGGATACTGCAGTATGGACACTTATGCACAGTGCCATACTCCAGTATAGAGGAACTTACCGCGGTATACAACGGTCAAAACTGATTTTTGAATTACGCGAATTTGGAAATCACTATTGTTTGATCTTATTGCTTCCATAATTCATTCAATCATATTCCTAGCTATGTTTAACAAGTTTGTTGAGTGAATTTCAGCAATCACAGATGAAGATCAATGAAGGTCAAAGCCATAAAGCAAAAAGTGTACAGTGCATTAAATGCACTTCTGTAAATCAACCTATTTTCAACTAATCCATCTGAGCATGCCTTCTAAATGTTAAAGAATGCTTACTACAACAAGTAAAGTCATCTCCAACGGGCAAATTCTCAGAGGGCCACATCAGATCACATTAACACTTGAATTAGTAGAAGTTTAGAGAGAGAAGATGACCAGAACCCAAGCTAATCACTTCCAACGGTTGGAATCATCTTACAACGGTCATTTAATGTTCTCTACCTATAAATAGAGTGCATTAACTTCTTCTCAAGCTGATACACCAACTGAGAGCGAAAATTTATTAAGTGTCATTTACTGTGTTCAGCTTTCATCTGTAATAGTATCAATTTGATACTTGTGCTTCAGTGTTCATTTTATCTACTCTGAAAAAGAGTCTTTTCTTGTAAATCATTCATTGATTAAGATAACCACAAGTCAGGGGACTTGGTGGTTGGGTGTATTGATTGCATCTTGTAAGGGGGAGTGAGTTCTAGAGAGAGAACTACTCTGAGTACAGAGATTGTAATCAATATTGTGAAGATAGTGGATTGGAAATCCCAAGTGAGGCTTGGGGACTGGATGTAGGTCGGAGAAAGGACCGAACCAGTATAAATCTTGTAGTGTATTGCTTCTCTTCTTCTCTCCTCTGTGTTACCCTGTTTTACTTAGTAAAAAACAGAGTAGAATATTTAAATTTTTATAGATACCCAATTCACCCCCCTTCTTGGGTATTTAGCTCCAACCTTCATCTTGTGCCCATAGTCTATGAGTCAAACAACCATCGAGCAAAGACAAGAGTACATATCAAGGAGGTTGTGTAATGTGAGAAGAAAGGTGTACTTGTTGCCATTCTTCCACAGGTACATATCACAAATCTTGGCTACAAGTCACTTAATTCTGCTACATGCATGCCTACATATATCACTGAGTATACTTTACTGCTGTGAATTTTCAGCCGCCACCAGTAGTTGGTCCTCATGTGCATGGCAGAAAATAAAGTTATCTTCTTATGCTCCACTCACGGCGAGCCAGTGCCCACGTTAGTCCAGACCATCAATGAGTAAGCATGTCATTTTGATTTTCTTGTCAGAAATCTCTGCTGTGAATTTTCAGTGAATTGATAAATATGCATTTTTTATGATAGTGCCATGAGGACCTTCCAAATCGATGCACTCCAAAAGCGTCCTTCAAAGGCCAAAGAGCCTAAATGGCTCAGACCAGAGGTTGATACGATATAATATTGATAAACTTGTCAACTGCCTTGTGAACTTGGTCATAAGATATATATTACTTATATATTTCTTGTTCTTTTTAGACTCGTCGGCAACCACAGGCGTCCAACCTATATGGCCAATACATCATGAAACACATGTATGATATTGTCACTAAAGGAAATACTAAATTATATGCAAAGGTAAATATTTGATGTTACATATTATGCACGCAAGTTAATTCAGTTTCTGGCTTAATATTACATCTGAAATATGGACGCAAGTTAATTTAGTTTCTGTCTTTGATGTTACAGATGTTTCAATGCCCTGCCCCATTTTCAGATGCTGAACTCGAGCACATACGCGATTTGTTTTGTCAATATCTGTATGACCTGATCTTAAGTAGTGATCAGGGACAATAATTAATGATGTTATTCATTTGTAAATATTCTGTAAAATTTGATTATTTTTTCGATCAATTTGTAAATAATACACAGGCAATGTAAAATTCAATAGATAAATTTGTTTAATTTTTCGAACAATTTTCTTGTGTCCATTTTGGGGTATCTGAAATTGGATGGTGGATATAGCTATTTAGTGCGCTTGAAATTTGAGGTTTAAGATGATGTAGCGAGTTCGCGACTTTAGGACCGTATATGGGTAAACTTCCGGTCCTAAAAGTTTTTGGTTTAAATAGTATGAGACTTTTAGGACCGCATGTTGTATACTTCCGGTCCTAAAAGTATTGACAAAATATTGGTGAGACATTTAGGACCGTATGTTTTAAAATGACAGTCCTAAAAGTATTCGACACTTTTAGGACCGTATCTCCTTTTACCGTCCGCTCCTAATAGTCTTGCTTTAAATAGAGTTGATTCACTGTTCGGACAAATTAATTAGGGAATTCAAGGCAACCGAAGTTCTGGCGTTCTGCTCAAGCTAGGACCCTCACTGTCATCGTTTTTACCTCTCTAGATTTAGATTATCGGTTTCCCTTTTCTTTGTCCCTTTTCTTTTTGTCGAAAAAAGATGAGAGATATTGAAAAGGACACTTTGTTTCTAATCAGGCGAGGTAAAACCGACGACAATGACGGTCCAACCTTGAGAAGAATTGTCACCGTTTGTTTTTATTCGAATAAGGTAAACGTTCTTTTTATTTTGTTGGTCTGATCTTAACTGTATTATGTTGGATATTTTAATGTGCGAGTTTTTAATGTTGATCATACACACAAGGACAATGTTTTGTTTTTTTCCTCCTTGTCGGAAAAAGAAAGAATGTACTGATCAGAAGGATAAAGGCAATCGAAATAGGAAAGTAACAAATTTATTATATATTTTTTAATGCTGCCCCATGGGGGCAGCGGAGTACATGATTAAAAAAAATAGAAAAATATTTACTCCTCCCCATCGTTGTCGGAGGGGAGGGAGTCATCGGAGGGGTCGGTGACGTCGTCATCGAATGGATTGTACTCAACGTCGTGGGCTTCGAGTATCGCGTTGATCTTGTTGTTGACAGCGTTGTAGACCTGAAAAAGCTGGCCCTGTCGTCGATCTATATGATCGACGCGGGCCAGGAGGTGGCGCAACAGCTGTTTGGTGGTCGGGTTCGGAGGCAGAGGAGGAGGGTAAGGATTGTTATGCCCAGCGGGAGGAGGAAAAGGAGGACCTGGTGGTGGTGGAGGACCTTGGGGCGGTGGAGCAGCCATTGTAGAAGTGATGATGAAGAATGTGAAGAAAGTAAAGTAACAACGGCTTTAAATAGAGAACCCATCCGGAGTGAAACGTCAGAACCTTTAATGAACAGGCGCATAGTTCATGAGAATATGAGGAGACGCCTAGTTACGTTGCGAAGTTTATCTGGAAGCCGAAGAGATCATCTGATAGAGTGTAAGGATACGACTCTGCTATTGGAATTTGAAACGATGAACTTTGTTTAGGAAATTAAATCTTGAATAAATGAATTTTAGGACCGGAAAACTGATAAAAGATCGGTCTTAAAAGTAATTTAATTGACTAAAAAAATAAATAATATACTTATAGGACCGGAGAAGTGATAAAAGGTCGGTCTCAAAATTAATTCATTTAAAAAAATAAATAATATACTTTTAGGACCGGAGAAATGATAAAAGGTCGGTCTTAATATTAATTCATTTTAAAAAATAAATAATATTTATAAAACTCGCTCGTAAAGTGTAGACCATTCGTCTGCTCTTTACCTCTCTGTCCTTAACACTCCTTATTAACTCCACACTACCTCGTAACTCCAAACTACCTCTAGCTCTGCCTTGATTAATAAACGACTCATACCTCTTTGCACCAACGTACTGCTCAAACCATGGTTAGATACAAGATAACCGCTCGTAGGGGTGCTCTTACTCGTGATGCTCGTGCCTTCCGTCGATCGTTATACGGTGCGTCTCCTCCATCGAGAGTGCGTTCGATTGAAACAGAAGAGTCTCGGGTCGTTGGACCCATTGTTTTTTTCGATGATGAAGACATTGCCGCAGCCCCCCTCCAGCCTTCCAACCATGAAGAGGTTCCTGCTCCACCTCTCCAACCACTTGACCCCAGCGCGCTGACCGTTGACCCTCTTCCTCTTTCCTCTAACGACCTGATACGAATAAGACGGGAACTTGCTGATATCCGACGGGAAATTAATGCTGCTCAAGCCGATATTGCCTGGGCTTTGAAGGATAACAAGCTTTGATAATTTTCTGCTTTTTTTTTTGGCAATGTGTACGGCAATATTCAAGTAATTAATAATAGCATTAATTAAGAACCATAAGCTTGTCTCTTTTTAATTTTTTGTTCAAGTAATTAATAATAGCATTAATTAAGAACCATAAGCTTGTCTCTTTTTAATTTTTTGTTCAAGTAATTAATAGTAGCATTAATTAAGAATAGCATTAATTAAGAACTATAACCTTGTCTCTTTTTAATTGTTTCTTCAAGTAATTAATAGTAGCATTAATTAATAGCATTGATAATTTTCTGCGCTCGCCAAAGGCCCAAAGTCAATACTCTTTTCTCTGGAAAATTAACTTAGGTCCGGAGTATTATAAAGCTGCGGTCTTAAATATTTAGGACCGGACAGGATAAGAATTCGGTCTTAAAAGTAACACTTAAAAATTTAATATAAAATATTTAGGACCGGATGCTTTATAATTAATCGGTCTTAAAAAATCCAAACATAAAACCCAGTCTCTGTCGCGCGGAAAATTAAATTTCCCTCTCTAAGTTTCTCTTGTCGCGCCGAAAGTGATTACTGAGGAGGTTCTGTCTCCGTGGTTGTGTGTTGCTCCGTCGGTGCTTCGCGTTGCTCTCTCGACAATCACTTCCTCATTCCTCAGCTAAACTTAGACCAAGCTGTAACGGGTGTTTCGGTTATATAACTTCATGGTTTTCCTACTTATCATTCTGGGTTTTTCTTGAGTTGAACAAAATCGATGAAATGCTCTTGTGTGCTTCTCTGTTGTTAATGAATATTCTATTCTGAAGATTATATTTGCACTTGAGACCTACCCAACTGACCAACAAATGTTTTTAGGGTACTCTTGCTGTCTCCAACATCAACGTTCGTGGCGGGAGAAGAAAGACTCTTATTTGGCATTTGAATTTATATGCTACAAGTGAGTCCACAAGATCTTCATGCGAAGCACCACGGCAGTTAGTTGACCGTCAACTTGGATGGAACGCTGACGTGGCGCTAATGTGGCTCTGATAAGATGACGTGGACGCTGACATGGAATAAAAAAAATTCAAAAAATTAGGAAAAAATTTCAAAAAATTATAATAATTAGAAAAAAAATTAGGAAAAATTAAAATAATTAGAAAAAAATAAAAAAAATAGAAAATTTTAAAATACTTACGAAAAAATTCAAAAAATTAGGAAAACTTAAAATAATTAGCAAAAAAAAATTAAAATAATTAGAAAAAAAATTAAAATACTCTCCCCAGTGGGCCTCACCACCGGCCACTCTACCGTCGCTTATTTTAATTTTTTTAAATTATTTTAATTTTTCCTAATACGAGAGTGAGTATTACATTCTTTGAGCGTTATATTACTACTTTATAATAAAAATTTAGATTGATGTTAGAAGGGAGATAAGGAAATGTTTTGATAGAAAAAGAGATTATATATTTACTAAACATAGAAAATTTTATAATAATTCATGTTAATATAAATATTTACAGGAACGTGTCTAAATTATTAAAGAAATGAATGATAGGTTCTTGAATTTTTGTCTAATTATTTTAATTATTTTTAATTTTTTTTCTAATTATTTTAATTTTTTCCTATTTATTTTAAAATTTTCTATTTTTTTTTGTTTTTTCTAATTATTTTAATTTTTCCTAATTTTTTGAGTTTTTGCTATTTTTCTAATTATTTTAATTTTTTCCTAATTTTTTCTAATTATTTTAATTTTTCCTAATTTTTTGAATTTTTTTATTCCATGTTAGCGTCAGCGTCCACGTCATCTTGCCAGAGCCACGTCAGCGTTCCATCCAAGTTGACGGTCATCTAACAGCTGTAGTGCTGGGCGCTCACGAAACGTAACTTCGTGTATTCTTTTGCTCCCAAAAAAAAACTTCGTGATGCTGGGCGCTCCTTGGGGCAAACTTCATATGTAAAATTACACCTTCGCCCTTTCTCATATCTTAGCTCTTGATCAAGTTGTTGATATCTTTAGTGTTTGTTTAAATCATGTCTGAGATCCGTTTATACATATAAATTCAGATAAAAAATTTCTCTTATATGCTTTTAGGGAAAAACACTTTTTATGTTGTAAGAGAAGTGATTTCTGTTGGTTATGATTAGTTTTGATGATGTCTTATATAGATGCCATTATTAAATGCAAAAAGATTGAGTAATATAGTTATCTCCTACAGTGACTAACTACTATATTTAATGTAGATTAGCCCAAGTTGAATCATGCAGAATAATCAAGAAGGAGATAAGGGATTAATAAAAAGAAGAAATTACAGAGAATGTCAAGGAAGCAAGAAGCTATCAAAGTATTTTGGGAATAATCAAGAAAAAGAGGAAATATTGAAGAAGATATAGAACTTGCAGAGAATGACAAGTTCAAGTTTAATGAGAGAGAATGATCAAGAGAAGAGAAGAAAGAAAGAGTTGGATTATGAAGAATAATCAAGATGGGAGGTTAAAGAAGGAAGAATTTGTTGAATGGAATGAGAATATAATTATTCAAGTTCTTATATTGATACTAGAAGTTTCCAAGGTCATATGGAAGTTGAAATGGCTCAGTTCAGAGTTGAAACAAGCAAATATGAGGTTTAGGACGAGAAAACTCGAGGTTTGAGTACAAACCTCGAGGTTTGAGTGTCGTCAGCATCTCTGGCATCTCTAGACTAGCAAACCTCGAGGTTTCAGTCAAAACCTCGAGGTTTCAATCAAAACCTCAAGGTTTCAGCACTGATCAGCAACTCTAGTATAGTCTGTTTCACGTTCAGCTCAGGCGAGGTCTGGTAATTTGATGATATCTCCCAAACCAGAGATCGGATTGAGGTGAAACTAGTGGTATATGAAACTAGACTCCCAATGCATCATGTTGATATAAAATTTAAGCCCAAAGGAGTTCAGATCAAGGAGCTATGATTCTTACAAGTTGCCACAAGAATCAACGTCATAGTCCAGACCCACCTTTGGTATTTTGGGTGTATCTCACAAACGACAAATTCGATTGAGCTGAAATTAGTGGCATATGAAAGTAGACTCACAGAGCTTTCCACCAAGAGTTGAACGGACCAAAACGGAGTTCAGACCATGGAGATATGGCCTTTGAAAGTTGACAGTCAGTTCAGGACATCGCAAAAACGCTGGTCAAGAACAGCTTTCATTCATTGGATCATAACGGACATAATACAATGAGTTTGGAGCTGATTCTTCTTGTATTGGATTCTTACCTCGAGCTTGAACATATAAACTTGAGTTTGAAGTGGGCCAAGAATTTTCCAAGTTTTTCTGAACAAAGTAGAACCTCCAGGTTTATGGGAAACCTTCAGGTTTGAGCTAAAAAGACTTTTATCAAGTTTCTCAAAATTATGAGAAACCTCGAGGTTTGGACAAACCTCAAGGTTTGTCAAGGCAGAGAGGTTCTGCGTTTTTCCAAGTTTTCAAAACCTCCAGGTTTATGAGAAACCTCCAGGTTTGAGCAAAAAAGATATTTTCAAGTTTCTCAAAATTATGAGAAACCTCGAGGTTTCTGAAAAAACCTCCAGGTTTGTCAAGGCAGAGAGATTCTGCATTTTTCCAAGTTACCAAACCTCCAGGTTTCTTTCAAAACCTCCAGGTTTCTGTTTTGGCGCAAAACTGAGAATTTTGAAAAATAGATGAAACCTCGAGTATTTGTTGAAAACCTCCAGGTTTCTGAATCCATAGAGCAAACGCTTTTCATTGATTTTCAAAACCTCCAGGTTTCTGGCTTCCAGAGAGCAAACAACTTTTTCTGACTTTGAAAATCTCCAGGATTTCAACAAAACCTCCAGGTTTTGGCTTTGGATCAAAACTCTGATTTTCAATGATTTTAGCAAAACCTCGAGTATTGCCACAAACCTCGAGGTTTCTAAGTTCCAGAGAGGAAATGAACTTTCAAGGTTTTTGAAAACCTCCAAGTTTCCAGAAAACCTCCAGGTTTCTGTTTGGCACAAAAAACTCAGAATTTCCACTTTTGATAGAAACCTCCAGGTTTTGAAAGAAACCTCCAGGTTTGGGCAAACAGAGAGCAAACAACTTTTCTCTGGTTTTGAAAACCTCCAGGTTTCCAGATAACCTCCAAGTTTCTTCGAAACTTCAGAATTTCAAATCTAACGAATTTGCAATACCTTCTTGTTTGATCTTAATACTTCCTATGATTAATCTCTAATGTTCCTAGATATGTTTAATCAATTTGTTAGTGAGTTTCAGAAGATTAAAACGAAGGATTAGAAGCAAATCTCAAAATGTCAGATTTGTGTCAGAACATCAAAAGCTGTGCAAAAGTTCTAACGACTATATTTCTTTATCCAACAGTCATTGAATCTTCTCAACGGTCATATATTGATCTCTACCTATAAAAGAAGACAGATTCAAGCAGAAAAACGTGGAGAAACAAGCTTACACTTCCAACATGCTGATACTCTGCTCCTACAACATTTGCTCTCTGTTTTTCATGTTTAGATGACTTAGAGAGTGAAGTGATTTGTATTTGATCTTCAGTATTTATCTATTCACTTCTAAGAGAGAAGATTTATTGTAATCATTCTATTCTTCTGAGAGTTACTCAAGATTGGGTGATCTTGAGTGGGAAACACATTGTGTTGATTACAACTTGTAAGGGGGAGTGAATCCTATTGAGAGGATTACTTCGAGTATAGAGCGTGTAATCAAGCGGTGTGTTGATTACAGTTTGTAAGGGTGAGTGAATCCTAGTGAGAGGATTACTTCAGTTACAGAACGTGTAATCAAGTTGAAAGAAGATAGTGGATTGAAAATCCCAAGTGTGGCTTGGGGACTGGACGTAGGTCAAGGATTGGGCCGAACCAGTATAAATCAGTTTGCATATTTTCTTCCCTTATCTCTTACATTTCCAGCATATATATTTGAATGTGTATACATACTTAAATGTCTGGTTATTGCTTTATAAACTGATTTCAGTGAATTGCGAAAAGATTTTCGAAGTTCCTAAATTTTTATACTTCACCCAATTCACCCCCCTCTTGGGTTCAGCCGGTTCTTACAATTTCTCATGTTATACATACATAAAATGGTGGGACCCACTTATATATACACCTCTATTTTATGTGTGTGTAGGAATCTTCTTCTTCTTACATAACATAAGAAGTTTAAACCCTATATTTTTATATCGTAAAAGATGGTTGAAAAAGCATTGATATTTTTTTAAGGGTGTGTCCTAGGTCGGGAGCATCCTTCGTTTACAGAGTGTGTATCTATTGTATACAATTACAACTTGTAAGGGGGAGTGAGTCCTAAGTTGGGAGTGTCCTTCGTTTACAGAGGGTGTAATTGTTCTTGAGTGATAGTGGAAAATCCCAGAGGTACTGGGGATTGGACGTAGGTCAAGGAATTAGACCGAACCAGTATAAATCATCTGTGTCGAGCTCTTCTACTCTATCTCCACTTTGCCTTGATATTATCTGTTGTGTGGGTGAACCGAAAAGAATTTTAAAATCCCCAATTCACCCCCCTCTTGGTGATTTCCTTCTCTTTCATTTGGTATCAGAGCATTGGTTATCTATTTGAAGGATTAACATCCTAGATCAAAGATCCAATGGAAGGAATTCTACCGGAAGGAGCTGAAATCAACAGACCACCAAATTTCAGTGGAGAACATTATTCTTCCTGGAAGGCTAAGTTCAGAGTCTTTATCATGGGAAGTGAATTTGGTTTATGGAATGTATTTGAGAAAGGTGATTATAAACCATCTGTCACTAGAAATGGAGCTAAAGAAGACAAGCGTGAAGAAGAGTATGATGAAAATGACAGAAGGCAAGTCACTCTCAACATGAAAGCAATCCACATGTTGCGAAGTGCTTTAAGCCCAGAAGATTATTCTCGAATCTGCACTTTGCCATCTGCTAAGGCTATGTGGGATACTATTAAAATGGCTCATGAAGATGAAGCTGAAAAAGAAGATAGAGCTGACATCTATTCTGTGGCCAAAGAGGAAGAATCAGAAAGTGAAGAGGTAAATGATCTCGAATCATCTTATGATGAACTCTTATCTGAATATAAGTCTCTCTTCACTGAATTTCGAAAGATTGCAAAAGAACTTTTGTCTTCTAGATAGAAAATTAAATTGTTGGAAGAAAAAGTTCAGAATGTTTCTATTTCTAAAAACATTTCTGCTTGCGAAAATATTCCTGGAAATGATTGTGAAAAGATTTTAGAAAAGGTTTGTGTCAATTGCTGTGATTTAGAGAAAAGAAATTTACATCTTACGAAAACTCTTGAGAAATTCACTAGAGGTAGTGAAATGCTCAAAGTTATTTTGAAACAGCAAAGGTTCACAAATGACAAATCAGGACTTAGTTACAAACCTGATTTTGACAAGAAGAAAGGCAAGAAGAAGCTTGGACAAAGATCATATATGAACTATTTTCAAAAATCAGTCCATTCTTCAAATCCTTTTGCTTATTGTAGCTATTGCAATCGAAAAGGCCATGCTACTTCTTCATGTTTTCATAAAAAGGAAAGAATGAGCAAGCCTGTAGGTAATTATCAATGGGTATTAAAGGGAACTTATGTTTTCCCTAAGGTGCAAACTAACCCAGAAGGACCCAAGCATAAATGGGTACCAAAATGTCCATCTGCTTTGTCTGTGCAGGTTGATTCTAAAAGGAATGGACATAAAGGGGTTAAGAATCAGAAAATCTCCCATGAACCAAGAAGGAGAACTCCTAGTGCACCCATTGCAGAAATTACAAGATCAAATCATAAGAAGCAATGGACACAAGCAAGAGGAGTATGTTCCACCTCAAGAGCAAACTACCAGAGAGTACTATTCAATTACCTTGAGGAGAACAAAAAGAGGAGAACCCCTCATGTATCAAAGAGTAAATACTTGAAGCCTATATCCTTTGTGAAAACTTTTCAGACACCAAAGAGACAATAGGTGTGCAAAGCCAATCCTCCTAGTACCTAAGGCAAGGGTACATGTAGGTAAAACCTCCTACTCTATTATCTTGAACATTTATTGAGGTTTTATACATTGGATATTAGGAATGAACACTGCAAATAATTTTGAAATTATTTTTCTGTAAAACTCACTCAAAAGTTTTTGCATTATTCAAGAGGTAGATTCCTTATGCATACATAATGTTTTGAAAAACATATTTTTATGCATGAAGTCGAGTTGAATTCATTATGATAAATTATCATGATCTGATTATGTTTTCGGAGCATGCAAATATTGTTCCTACAAGCTAACGATGAATGGATCCAAGTTAAGTTGGAAACCAAGAAAGAAAAAGATTTATATGGCTTTTGTAGGATCAAAGAAAATTTCTCAAGAATGTAACACAGAGAAATGATCCAAGTCTTGAGAAAGCTGAACAAGCTAAGCTTGATGTTGATGGTGAAATCTGGAAAATGAGTTATCTACATCAATCCATCTTAACCAGGCAAGCTTCTATGAAGAAAAGATGATTATGGTGATATCTAATTCTTACCTCATACTATGATAATATGAAATTGATTTTTGGTTTGTTTTTGGTTTGGTTAAAAGATTTGGAAACTGATTCAATCAGCAAATTTATTGACAAAGCTATTAGTTTTCTATATGTTTTGATGTTGGTTGAAAACAATTGTAAACCAAAATGTGAAGTTTACTCTTGAAAAATCTAAATTCTTTACTGTCAAAGGAAAACCGCCAGTTTTGAAGTAAAACTCCAGTTTTGAGTTTTCTGAGAAAATCATGAATAGTGCAAAACCGCCAGTTTTGAAGTAAAACTCCAATTTTGAGTTTTCTGAGAAAATCATGAACAGTGCAAAACCGCCAGTTTTGATATGTTCACAGTTTTTCAGAGTTTTCATGTTTTAAGTGAAAACTCGAGTTTTGAAACCGAGAGCTTTAGCATTTTTATAACTTGAAAACCTCCAGTTTTGGTGAAAACCACCAGTTTTGAACATTTCAAAAACTTCTCATATTTTGTGAAATAGTTCAAAACTCCAGTTTTGGGGTCAAAACTCCAGTTTTGCTTCAGCACAGTCCAAAACTCCAGTTTTCAGATGAAAACTCCAGTTTTTCTTTTGAGGAATAGTTGAAAACTCCAGTTTTGTTTCAAAACTCTAGTTTTCAACACTCAGTTTGAAAAATCAGATTTTCTGAATTTGCGAAATCTTCTTGTTTAATCTTAATACTTCCCATCATCATTCACTCATATTTATAACTATGTTTAATCAATTTGTTAGTGAATTTTTGATGATCAAACAAGTGAATTTGTGCATAAATTTGTTGATTTCATATTTTTGAAATGCACAAATATAAAATCTATTTGGATTTCAACTCACATTGTTTTGAGAAAGTATATACAAATGTTTTGAAACATATCCATACTTTGATTGCATTCAAATAATGTTTCAAATTAGAAGTTAATATTGTTACTGAATGTTGAATATGCTTCAAATTTCTCTAATTGAGTTTTCATTATCTTTCACATATTGATCTTTAGAATTCAATGTTTTTGCTTGAACTCTTTAGTTTCATTCTCTAACTAGTTGGACCTCATGTCTAACAAGTTAATCATCTATGAGCTTCAAGCTTATTTCCAAAAAAGAATTCAATTTGTGAAAATTTATGCTTATTGCATAAAACCTTATTCCAAGCATTATGAATGTTCATTAATGCATTATGTGCATTAACCATTATATGGAATAACTTACTAGGATAATATTTTGAAACTTTAGTCATTTGGACTAAAGAGTTTGTGCTTCATCGTCCATGAATCCTAGTACTCCTAGTATAACTCAAATACATCAAATTTAACTCCATCCATATTTTGAGTAACTATCTATGTATATTCATAATCTTCCCTTGATTGTTGACATACTTTCAAGACTTTCATCTAAGAAGCAAGATTATCTCTTGGCCATAGGAAAGTCATTATGCATATATATGTTGTGCTAAGCATATCCTGATAATGCTTTACTTTTATGACTTTTGCCTTGCAGAAAATTCTTCAACATGTTAACTTCAATGTTAGACATGTTCTCTAAAATTGAAGCATTTTCATATATTCAGCTAACCTATTGACTTCGACAATGTTTACAATGAGCATTGTTTTCAAACATATTTCAAAAATCTTTCATGTATGAAAAATTTTGATTTCATAATGTGCCATCACATTTTTGAAAGACCATTTAAGATTTAAAATACTTTGCATATTTCATTATTTTTCTTTAAAGAAAAATCTGAACTTTAAATTGATAAATGCTTATCGTTATAGATAAGGTTTTTTATACTCATTTTTATCAATGACATCTTTTTCTGCATAAAATGTATTCACAAATTGTCATTGAGAAATAACATTTTTGGTATCATTTAGTTGTTACCCTATTTGATTCATTGGCTTGAACTTATCTGTTTGGGTAAAACTATGTTTTGATATTTGATTGTTATACTCTTTGCTAAAAAATCATATGATTTAATTCTATAAGAGAATTAGAGTTGTCAAGTCTAATCTTGTGTGGACTTAGGAATCATCGAGTACCAAAGGACACATATTTTTGCAGGAGCTAACCGAAATGTTCTGTTAAGAAATACAAAGAATATAGGCAAACAGAATAGATCATTTCAGTGGCTATATCTGTAAATTCTGTGGCATCACTTGAGTGACATTCCATCACTAGCAAGAGGCTTAAACCAAGATGATAAGGAACATGCTAGCTTGATGAGAAGCTATGAGCAGAAACTACTGTGAAGTCCTACACAAAGCTCATTTGGGATTTCAGCTTCTAAGATGCATTCAGAACAATTGATAATAGCTATTCAGTAATGCATCTATGGACTACAAATGATTATGACTCAAGTAATTATGATATTACTTGAGTAAGGTATTGTATTTTGCAATATTATTCATATATCATAATCATTTCTCTGTTCTCATATCACTCTTCAGGCTAACTTGATTTTATTCACTCAAATTTTTCATGAAGTTTAGCCTAAGCAAATCATTTTTAAAATGATCCTTATGCTTTAAACTCCTTTATCATCATAAAAAGCATGAGAAAGTTTTCAATTCTGAGATACCATGTTGTGAGCAAAGATTTTTCCAAACCTCATAACATTTGGTGTCACACCATTATTTGGTATTATTAAAGGGAATTTCATATTTTAGTCATGCATTCATTAAGGGGGAGCTTCACATTCATATGCGTTTTATACTTTATAAGCTCTTCTCTTTTATTTAAAGAAAATCCTTTTAAACATACTCATCTACATTCACTATCTTTGATTAGTTTTGATGATGAGTTAATTTCACTCTTGAAAATATCTTATATTTTCCTTTCATTATTATTTGAAAATATCTTTTCGAAAGGAATACTTCGATATGTGGTTGCACTAACCAATCTCTTCTGGAAAGGATGTTTATAATTTGTAGCAGGAGATTTGGTTATGTGTTACAACTTTGGTGATCAATCTTTGAAGCTGAGATGTGCTCTACATGGATGATCTATGAAGAAAGAGCAAAGGATGGAAGCTGAGTATAGACCATATTTAACTGTGATAATCCTCAAAAAGCCAGTACTTTCATCTTATTTGCATCATACAGGATATTCATGATCCTGCTATTGATCTTCTTCAAAGAATCTCACACAACAAGGAAGAGAGCCTTCCACTGCTTCATCTCAGCCCATGGCAACACAATCAAACTTCATGCAGCAAGCAAATAGACTTCTTTGATCATTCATCAGTTTGCAGAACCAACATGAGCATTTCTAAACTCTATCTTTTTATATTCAGTAGAAATTTTGCACATGTTTGGTATCTATATGTTTTAAATGTGAAAGATGTCATGAAAACCTCTCCAAATTCTCTCAAATTTGTTTTCATAAAAACATTCCAAATAGCTTCATATTTAGAATAAAAACACTTTCAATTGGGGAGAGAAAATCAGTTCTTTGACTCTTTTTAATATGGTTTCATATTTGTCTCTCTAAGCATTTCTTCTTTACTTCAACTTTTTGCTAATGACAAATAAGGGGGAGAGAATGGCAAGAAAAATATGTTGCATCTAATGTATTCTCATATTCATACATATTTTTCTTAAGGTATTTGCCATCATCAAAAAGGGGGAGAATGTTAGTTATGATTAGTTTTGATGATATATTATATAGATGCCATTGTTATAAGCAAAAAGATTTAGTAATATAGTTATCTCCTACATTGACTAATTGTTGTATTTAATATAGATTAATCCAAGTTGAATTATAGAGATTAATCAAGAAGGAGATAAGAGTTGAAAGAAAGAAGTATCTGCAGAGGTTATCAAGAAAGCAAGATGTTATCAATGGGTTTTGGTGATAACCAAGTAGAAGAGAAGAAACCAAACAAAGAAGAACTTGATGTATGGAATGAAGATTTTATTATCCAAGTTCTTATATTGATGCTAGAAGACTCCAAGATCATATGGAAGTTGAAATGATTCAATTCAGAGTTAAAACAAGCAAGAATGGGGTTTTGGATGAGTAAACTTGAGTCTCCAAGTATTAAACTTGAGTTTTCTACCTTGCTGCTGTAATTTACTCATCTGATAGGAGAAAACTCGAGTTTTGAGGCAAAACTCGAGTTATCAAGTGTCTACAACGTCTCTGGGGTCTCTGGACTAGCAAAACTCGAGTTTTGGGGTGAAAACTCGAGTTTTGGAACACTGGAATCAAGTCTTAGGGCAAAACGCGAGTTTTGGAAATTTCAAGAAGCAAAACTCGAGTTTTGAAGGGCAAAACTCGAGTTTTGAACTGTTATCAGCACATCAGCTCCACACTGTCTCACGTTCAGCACGGGCGACCTCTGATGTTTTGATGATATCTCACAAACCAGAAATCGGATTGAGACGAAACCAAAAGCATATGAAACTAGACTCCCAATGCGTCATTTTGATATAAGATTCAAGCCAAAAGGAGTTCAGATCAAGGAGCTATGAGTTTTACAAGTTGACCCAAAAATCAACGTCACAGTCCAGACCCACCTTTGGTAGTTTGGGTATATCTCACAAACTAAAAATCCAATTGAACTCAAATTGGTGCCATTGGAAACTAGACACATAGAGCTTTCCATCAAGAGTTGAAAGGACCAAAACGGAGTTCAGACTAGGGAGATATGATCATCTAAAGTTTATGGTTATTTCAAGAAAACTCAGCAAATCCAGGAGAAGGCAAAACTCGAGTTTTGCAAGTGAAAACTCGAGTTTTGGTGAGGCAGAGAGCACTCAAGAATCTCACAAATGAAAACTGCCGGTTATGGATCAACACCTCCAGTTTTGATGTTTTGAACTTGATATCAAAAGTTCAAAACTCAAGTTTTGGGAAGCAAAACTCGAGTTTTGGTCAACCCGAGAGCATCAGACTCTCCAAAGCTTGAAAACTGCCAGTTATGGTTTGAAAACCTGCGGTGATGAAATGTGAACAGTTCAAAACTCTAGTTTTGATAATCAAAACTCGAGTTTTGGTGCTTTTATCAGAAAAACGCTGTTTTGTTCCAGAATTGCCCAAATCTGATCTACACTCCAGGATTAAGTTACCCATTGATCTTATATGTTATATCTATCATTTATCATTGTAACCGAACTGTTTTAACAAGTTTGTTCATGAGATTACAGAAAGCTCTTGAATTTAATTGAGAATCAAATGAAGATTCACTTTGGGCAACTTGCAATATTTTAGAGACAGCCTGGCAAGATAGACAGCCATTTCTCAATGCAGTCATTCAATGCCTCCACCAATTAAGCCTGAACATCTTCATTCCTCAGACAAGACCACATGGGAAGAGGATATAGTTCCTCAGACAAGACCAAATCTGATCTACACTCCAGGATGAAGTTACCCTTTGTGTCTTCTTGTTTGATCTCAATGCCTTACATGTTTAATATATATTGATCCTAGACATGTTTAACTATCCTTTTAGTGAGTTTCAGACAGTTTAAAGAAGGATTATTGAAGGATTAGAGCAAAAGCAAAAAGTGTGTCAGAACAATAAATGCTCAGCCCAGAAACTTGCTTCCTTTGGTTAATCCACTTGTACACGACTGCAAAAGATTAAAAGGAAGATTACTACAACAAGCAACAAACTCTCCAACGGATTTATTGCCAGAAAGTCAACTAAGAACCAAGTGACAACTGGATTATGCATAAACAAGAGAGAGAAGATGTCCAAGGTTGAACCAACTCTCAGCAGAAGTTTCCCAACGGTTCAATCCAGTTTGCAACGGTCAATTAATGCCCTCTACCTATAAATGGAGTGCATTAACACTTTCTCAAGCTGATACACCAACTGAGAGCGAAAATTTATTGAGTTCATTTATTGTGTTTAGCTTTCATCTGTAATAGTATCAATTTGATACTTGTGCTTCAGTGTTTATTTCATCTCTCTGTAAGAGAGTCTTTTCTGAAAATCATTCATTGATAATGAGAATCACAAATCAGGGGACTTGGTGATTTGGGTGTGTTGATTACAACTTGTAAGGGGGAGTGAGTTCTAGTGAGAGAACTACTCTTAGTACAGATTCTGTAATCAATTGTTGAATTTAGTTGATTGAAAATCCCAAGTGAGGCTTGGGGACTGGACGTAGGCCAGAGAAAGGACTGAACCAGTTTAAATCGTGTTGTGCATTGCTTCTCTTCTTCTCTCCTCTGTCTTACCCTGTTTTACCTAGCCAAAAACATAGTAAAAGCTTTAAATTTTTATAGATACCCAATTCACCCCCCCTCTTGGGTATCTAGCTCCAACCTTCATTTGGTATCAGAGCAAGGTCTTCTCAAGAGAGTTTAACCACTCGAGAAGGATCAGTATGGAAGGAATACTTCCCGATGGAGCTTCTATCAACAGACCTCCCGGCTTCAATGGCGAACATTATTCATTCTGGAAAGCAAAGTTCAAGGTCTTCATGAATGCAACAGAATATGGGCTTTGGAGAGTATTTGAACGAGGTGACTACATGCCGACCGTCCTTGAGAATGGTGTAAGGGTCATGAAGCTCGAAGAGGATTATGATGACAATGATCGTAGAAACATCACACTGAATAGCAAGGCGGTCCTTCTACTCCAGATCGCCTTGAGTCAACAAGAATATTTCCAAGTTTGCACTCTACCATTTGCTAAGGCCATGTGGGATACCTTGGAAATTGCTCATGAAGGCACAGACGGTGTAAAGCAAAATCGTGTAAATACTCTTATGACAGTGTATGACCTTCTAAGAATGAAGCCCGACGAGTCCATTGGAGAGTTCCAACTGAGATTCACTCATTTGATCAATCAATTGGCTGCTCTTGGAAAGGGTTACGACCAGCAGGCCCAAGTGAGAAAGATTCTAAACATTCTTGACAAGGAATGGGAGGCCAAAGTCACTGCAATAGAAGAAGCAAGAGGAGAGTCAATGATGTCGGTCACTGCACTCTTTGGAAGCCTGTCTGAATATGAAGCCAAGTTAAAGTTCAAGAAGGGCTTGGATGAAGTACATGGAAAGAACAAGGGAATAGCCCTCAAGACAGTCAAAGAGAGCAAAAAGTCAGATGATGAAGAGATCGCGATGATGGTTTAGCGTTTCAAGAAGTTTTACAAAAAGGATCAAGGTTTCAAGAAATATCAAAAGGGTAGCTCCAGCTACGAATCAAAGAAGCCTATCATTTGTTATGAATGCGAGAAGCCCGGACACATCAAGTCTGAATGCCCTCAGCTGAAGAACCAAGAGAAAGAGAAGAAAAAGTTTAAGAAGTTCAAAAAGAAGGCATATGTTTTAGCCATATGGGGTGATAGTTCATCTGAAGAAGATGAAGCTGAAGAAGAAGAAGGAGAAAAAGCAAATATATGCCTAGTTGCTAAGGAGGAAGAACAACTCAATGAAAGCAATGAGGTATATGAATCTCTACCCTCCTACGATGAATTATTTGCTGAGTACAATGTGATTCAAAAGGAGTTTGAAAAACTAGCTGACAAGTATATGACTTTGAAGAAGAAAAATTCTTTTCTTGAATTGAAAATTGAAAATCTTCCCTCTCCTGAATCTCTAGCTTGTGATGAATGCCCCATTTTAGAGAAAAAGAATTTACAATTAACAAAAGCACTTGAGAAATTCACTAAGGGAAGTGAAATGCTCAACGTGATTCTCAAACAACAACGATTTATAAATGATCGATCGGGCATTGGTTACAAACCGGATTTTGATAAGAGGAAAGGCAAGAAAAAGAGTGGACAAAAGTCATATATGAATTACTTTACAAAATCTGTTCATTCTTCAAATCCTTTTGCTCATTGTAATTTTTGCAATAGGAAGGGTCACTCAACATCATCTTGCTTTCATAAGAAGGAAAGAAAAATTAAGCCTGTAGGGAATTATAAATGGGTACCAAAAGGAACTTATGTTCCCAAGGTACAAGCTAACCCCAAAGGACCCAAGAAAAGATGGGTACCTAAGACTTGATTCTTTGTGAATTGCAGGTTTGTCTTAGAGCATCAAGGCCCAACAAGTGGTATATTGATAGTGGGTACTCAAGACACATGACGGGGGACAAATCCAAATTCCTTTCAATCAAGCCAAAAGATGGTGGTCGAGTCACATTTGGAGGTGACCAATCGGGTAAAATTGCTGGGATTGGTGAGATAGGCAACAATGAAGGTCCTCTCATCAAAGACGTCTACTTGGTAGAAGGATTGTGTCACAACCTCCTAAGTGTGAGTCAAAGCACCGACAAAGGGAACTTGGTAATCTTTGATTCTGATGAGTGCTTTATTGTTAAAAAGGATTTGGTCTCCATAAATGATTTGAAACCTAAAGCTTTGTTTAGAGTACCTAGAGATGGAAATTGTTATACTCTTAACCTCTCTAGCAATGCTTTTGTTTCTGAAAATTGTTTTGTTAGTAACTTGAATGAAAGTTGGCTTTGGCATAAGCGATTGGCTCATGTCAATATGTATCAACTTGACAAGTTATTGAAAAAGGATCTGGTTATTGGTATTCCTAAATTGAATTTCAAAAATGATATGATTTGTGATGCTTGCCAAAGACGAAAACAAACCAAATCTTCCTTTAAATCTAAAAATGAGATTTCAACTAGTAGACCTCTTCAATTACTTCATATGGATCTAGTTGGATCAGCTAGAGTAAAAAGTCTTGGTGGAAACCTCTATACTTTGGTCATTGTTGATGATTATTCAAGATTTACATGGACTATATTTTTATCATCTAAAGATGAAACGTATGATCAGTTTGTTGCTTTTGCCAAGAAGGTCCAGAACGAGAAAGGGTTCTCAATTTCAGGTATAAGGACCGATCATGGTGGAGACTTTGAGAACAACGCCTTTGTTGAGTTCTGTGATAGCATGGGGATCGATCACAATTTTTCAGCACCAAGAACACCACAACAAAATGGTGTCGTGGAGAGGAAGAATAGAGTACTCACTGAGATGGCAAGAGCGATGCTGAACGAGTACAACACTTCACAAGTGTTTTGGGCCGATGCCATGAGTACGGCTTGCTACATCTCCAACAGAGCTTATTTGAGAAAGAAGCTGAATAAGACCCCGTACGAACTCTACAAGGGAAGAAAGCCAAATCTCAGCCATCTTCATGTCTTCGATTGTAAGTGCTATGTGCACAATAACGGTAAAGACAATCTTGGTAAATTCGACCCTAAAGCTGATTTAGCTATCTTTATTGGTTATTCTAATAGGAGTAAAGCATATAGAGTCTTTAACACTAGGACTAAGGTTGTAGAAGAGTCCATACATGTTGTGTTTAGTGAGAATGACTCTGGTAAATCCTTGGATGATGAAGAAGAGACAATTTTCAAAAACTAATTCTTTTCGAAAACTACTCCTTCTCAATCTGAAAACTCTGAAAATGTTTTTGAGGCTGATCCTGAAAACAATTTAGAAAATCCTGATCAGTCTCAACCTAGAGCTTGGAGATTTATAAGGAATCATCCTTTGGACCAAGTTATAGGTGATGTTAACCAAGGAGTAAGAACAAGAAGAAGTACTTTGAATGAAGTAACCTTTGCTGCATTTATTTCTCACATAGAACCCTCTAAAATAGAAGAAGCCCTTTCAGACAATGATTGGGTAATAGCTATGCAAGAGGAGTTGCATCAATTTGACAGAAATCAGGTTTGGGACTTAGTACCTAGACCCAAGGACCATCCGGTAATTGGGACTAAATGGGTATTTAAGAACAAACGTGATGAGTCAGCAATCATTATCCGTAACAAGACAAGATTGGTGGCTAAAGGTTATAATCAAGAAGAAGGCATAGACTATGAGGAAACTTATGCCCCAGTAGCAAGATTGGAGGCCATAAGAGTCCTACTAGCCTTTGCATGCACTAAAGGCTTCAAACTTTATCAAATGGATGTTAAAAGTGCATTTTTAAATGGTTTCATTCAAGAGGAGGTATATGTTGAACAACCTCCAGGTTTTGAAAATGATCAATTTCCGGATCATGTTTTCAAACTAAAGAAGGCTTTGTATGGTCTTAAGCAAGCTCCTAGAGCTTGGTATGAAAGGTTGAGTCAATTCTTACTCAATCAAGGATTTATTAGAGGCAAGGCTGATACGACATTGTTTATTAAGAAAAACAAATTGAATGAGATTTTAGTTGTCCAGATTTATGTTGATGATATTATATTTGGTGCTACTAATGACTCCTTGTGTGAGGAATTCTCCAAGACTATGCAGGGTGAATTTGAAATGTCAATGATGGGAGAGCTCAACTACTTCCTTGGGCCACAAATCAAGCAACGAAAAGATGGGATATTCATATCTCAAGCCAAATATCTGAATGATTTGCTGAAGAAGTTTGGGATGGACAAGTACAATGGGGCTGACACACCTATGAGCACAACAACCTCATTGGATGCTGATGAAGAGGGCAAGGATTTCAACATCACCAAGTATAGAGGAATGATTGGATCATTGCTCTATCTCACCGCAAGTCACCCGGACATCCAATTCAGCGTTGGGATGTGTGCTCGGTTCCAATCTGCTCCTAAGAGTCACATGCTGAACATGTAAAGAGGATATTCAGATATCTCTCTGATACGAAGACTCTTGGACTATGGTTTCCCAAAGGTCAGCCGGAGCACTTGGTGACATATTCGGATTCGGACCTTGCTGGCTACAAGACGGATAGAAAGAGCACAAGTGGCCAATGTGAGTTCTTTGGCAACTCACTTGTGTCTTGGTTTAGCAAGAAGCAAACAACAGTAGCTGTGTCATCAACCAAAGCTGAATATGTGGTTGCTTCAAGTTGCTGTGCTCAAGTGCTATGGTTGAAGCAACAACTTGCTGATTTGGGAGTGCACTTGAAGGAGATTCCAATATTGTGTGATAATACTAGCACAATAAGCTTGGCCAAGAATCCGGTGCAACATACAAGAACCAAGCACATTGATGTGAGACATCACTTCATCCGGGATCATGTCCAGAAGAGAGATGTGAAAGTGATGTTCATCCCAACTCACCTTCAATTGGCAGACATCTTCACCAAGCCTTTAGCCAAGGAACAATTCACCTTCATAAGGAGAGAATTGGGAATGGTAAATCCCAATGAGCTGTAAGTGATTCCTGTTCATTTTAGTATTAAATTATGGTTTTGATGAATACAAGTCACTAACTTAAGCATCGGAGTGTCTAGATAATTTTTGTGCAGGTTTTGCTGTCAAAAAGAGGCAAAACCTCGAGGTTCATGAGAAAACCTCAAGGTTTGGAGGTGTATGTTCACCACTGAAGTGTTTCAGAAAGGAGAAACCTTGAGTTTTCAATGGAACCTCGAGTTTTGGATGAGACAGAGAGCACTTCCAATATGACAGACAGCAAAACCTCAAGGTTTTTGAGAAAACCTCGAGGTTTGGGGTAAGAATTTCAAAGGTTCACTGAACACCTTTGAACTCCAGGTTAGTGAACTTTATTCATCAAACCTTGAGGTTTGGTTGAAAACCTCGAGGTTTGTCGCACTTATATATATATGTTCTGTGCATTTTTCATCAGAACCCAACCCTAACCTCGAGTAAACCCTCTTTCTCTCGTTTTCTTCTCTGTCAATCTCTCATTCTCTGTTGATTTCTTCTACTCTAAAGCCGTAAATGTCCTCGAAATCACCTTCCCTTTCTAAATCAACCACGCATTCCAACGAAGAGACTGAATCGTGGTCTCCTCCTCCTCCACCTACTCGCTAGCCTAGTTCTTCTGTGCCTGAGTCTCCCTCAAACAGACCAGTGAGGAAGAAGTCTCGATCCACTCGTCTTCATTATGGGATTAATAAACATATCAGAGGCGTCATGAATGAACCTCCACCTTCACCTCCTTCAAAGGGCAAACAGAAGGGTGTATCCTTCAAGGAACCAATTAAGGAGCAATCAAAGAAGAGGAAAGAGCCTGAACCGAAAGGCAAAGGCAAAGAAAAGGTCTCAGAAAAGGCGAAGAAAACACCAACAAAGGCTAGAACAAGGAGAGCCACAGCTGCCACTTCCCAAACTTCAAAGGGTCAATCATCCTCACATGCTACAAGTCAAGGGAGAAAGGAAAAAGCCTCTCCGGTAATGGAAAATGCTATCACTAACATTTGTCGGGTCATCTCACCACCGGAAGGTTTTGTTACTGCTGCTTCTTCTCTCTTTAAGGTTGATAGTGATAAGTTTAGAGAGACCTACTTACAGAGAGTGTTTTGTCCTATGGTAGTAATTAATTTAGAAGAATTCTGTAACATCCTGATTTTTGAGTCTACAGACTAGAAAATTAGCCTATTTTTGGAAGACTATTAGACCCTATTTTTGATAATGGGAGTTTTGAATCAGTATTTTTGGGAGATGAAATACGTATTTACTATTTGAATAATAATATTATATAATAATATAATATATATTATATTATATTAATAAAATATTTTTTTAAAAAAATAAAATATTAAGGGTGGGCAACACGTTGTACGTGCTGCCCACGAGGAAGGGGTAATTAATATCCCTTCCCCTTCCCATATATATATATATATAGGCGTGTGTGTGTGAATTAATATGTGGTGTGTGTGTGTGTCCGAAAGTGAGAGAGAACGTGGGAGAGTGAGAATAAGAGAAAGAGAAGAGGTGTGGAGAATGATGGTTTGATTTGAGGTTAAATTATTTGGTGATAGTAAATTGAGAGTATTGAAATATTGGTAGAGTAAGCTTGGAATTGAGGTAACCTTGGTTATTCTTTTATATACTTGTCAAATATTTATATGTGTATATTTATTTACTGTTTTGGGATTTATTGTGCCTATAGAAGGCTTGATTTGGAATCTGATAATGTTGTTTTGATGAGAGTGGATATTCTTGGATCCCTTGGTATCACTTTTCTTTTAACCGGGTTCAGTTTGACACCTCCTTAATTGTGATTACAAGGAGGGGAGCCATGTTGAAGTTATGAGTAATGGATATGTTTTGTTGGAGGATGTATTATATGTTAGATGGCTCCTGTCAACGGTTATAAGAGGTGATCAGGGTGATAAGGATGATTCATGCATCAGTATGTTTGGCAGATTGCAAATGTGAAATCTCTTGTGAAATATTGGAAAGTAAATTATAATGTTATGGAACCCTTTTTGGGAGGGAGTTTTGGTAACTGAGTCGAGAACTATTTTGTGAAAGGTTTTTATATAAAGGCATATATTTTAATTATTGTGAATTTATAAATATGTTCTCGTTCTTGGTTTGCATGTATATTTCTGAATAACCAATGGTTACGGGGATCTTTGGATCTTACGGTTACTTTGTTTATTTTTTTTCAGGTAAATGATTTAGTAGGGAAATCAGGGAAGGCACATATGGAAAGCTCATGCTATGTTATTTTATTTGCCATGACCATAAGACTTCCGCATTTTGAAAACTCTGATATTATTTTGGATTTATTTTGGCCCTGTATAAATGAATTTGTATCTTTGGCCAAGTTTTTGGGTGTTAAAATTGAGGCGTTACATTTTTGGTATCAGAGCAATGGTTCTGGCCAATTTGTTGATTTCCTAACAGTTTTCTAAAAGAAAGAGGTCGTGGCAAATTACATATCATAACATTTGCACTTCCCTGTTAGATTTAGAATTTATTTAGCTATTTTCTTATTTAGTGTCCTTGTGATATCTATAATTGTTATTGAGGATTTATAGTTTGAGATTATGATTAAGGTTAGATTGTGAATAAGGTTTGATATTTTATCAGAGCGGCGCAGCGGAAGATGATGAATTTTGAGGACAAAATTTTTTTTTAGGAGGGGAGAAATGTAACATCCTGATTTTTGAGTCTACAGACTAGAAAATTAGCCTATTTTTGGAAGACTATTAGACCCTATTTTTGATAATGGGAGTTTTGAATCAGTATTTTTGGGAGATGAAATACGTATTTACTATTTGAATAATAATATTATATAATAATATAATATATATTATATTATATTAATAAAATATTTTTTTTAAAAAATAAAATATTAAGGGTGGGCAACACGTTGTACGTGCTGCCCACGAGGAAGGGGTAATTAATATCCCTTCCCCTTCCCATATATATATATATATAGGCGTGTGTGTGTGAATTAATATGTGGTGTGTGTGTGTGTCCGAAAGTGAGAGAGAACGTGGGAGAGTGAGAATAAGAGAAAGAGAAGAGGTGTGGAGAATGATGGTTTGATTTGAGGTTAAATTATTTGGTGATAGTAAATTGAGAGTATTGAAATATTGGTAGAGTAAGCTTGGAATTGAGGTAACCTTGGTTATTCTTTTATATACTTGTCAAATATTTATATGTGTATATTTATTTACTGTTTTGGGATTTATTGTGCCTATAGAAGGCTTGATTTGGAATCTGATAATGTTGTTTTGATAAGAGTGGATATTCTTGGATCCCTTGGTATCACTTTTCTTTTAACCGGGTTCAGTTTGACACCTCCTTAATTGTGATTACAAGGAGGGGAGCCATGTTGAAGTTATGAGTAATGGATATGTTTTGTTGGAGGATGTATTATATGTTAGATGGCTCCTGTCAACGGTTATAAGAGGTGATCAGGGTGATAAGGATGATTCATGCATCAGTATGTTTGGCAGATTGCAAATGTGAAATCTCTTGTGAAATATTGGAAAGTAAATTATAATGTTATGGAACCCTTTTTGGGAGGGAGTTTTGGTAACTGAGTCGAGAACTATTTTGTGAAAGGTTTTTATATAAAGGCATATATTTTAATTATTGTAAATTTATAAATATGTTCTCGTTCTTGGTTTGCATGTATATTTCTGAATAACCAATGGTTACGGGGATCTTTGGATCTTACGGTTACTTTGTTTATTTTTTTTCAGGTAAATGATTTAGTAGGGAAATCAGGGAAGGCACATATGGAAAGCTCATGCTATGTTATTTTATTTGCCATGACCATAAGACTTCCGCATTTTGAAAACTCTGATATTATTTTGGATTTATTTTGGCCCTGTATAAATGAATTTGTATCTTTGGCCAAGTTTTTGGGTGTTAAAATTGAGGCGTTACAAATTCCATACGGAGTGCCATTTTGACTTATCACCATGGATCAAACCATATGAATCTTTTATCTCTATATCCTCTCCTTATACTCCAAGTTTAGTCCGGATGTTTTATTACAAGATGGAGTATGATAATTTGATTGATGAAGATGGTCAGTTGATTGAAGAAAGGGTCACAACTGTGGTGAGGGGTGTAAAATTCACACTGTCTGCTTCTATTTTGAATAAGATTTTGAAAATAGAAAATCCCCTGACTATTCCTGATTTTGCTTACACTAACCAAGAGGTATTTGAAACATTGAGGCCCGGTGAGCCATTTCCTCCTGATCAACAGCTTAAGCTCACCTTCAAACCCAGTTCTATGCCTCCTGAAAATAAAGTGTTGTGGTATGTCTACTCTAGGAATTTCATTCCTAAAGCAGGCAACTACACACACTTTACCCAGTTAGACTACAGGCCATTCACCGCCTTTGTTAAGAAGGTTCCATTTAATATCGGTCATTGGCTTCTTCAGGGGATGACAGAGTTTAAGTTTGCCAAAAGACAGCTCTCTCACATACCCTATCCCTCTTTGGTCTCTATGATTCTTTTCTATCACAAGATATGGTACGTGGGATCCACTGATACCCTTGAGTATCCACCCTTCTTTGGCAAAAATCAGATGAACTTGATGCGGATAAAGTTTGGTGAAGAGGGATCAATCCAGTCATAGGCTCCTACTCGATCACATCCTCGGTCTTAGACTCAACAAGAAGCCCAGTCAGCTCCTCCACCTCCACAAGCACCTTTGCCAGATGATCTTGTCTCTCAGATCAAGAGTATTGTGGATGCTTCCATAACTTCCTTATCTATGAGGATGGAGTTTGAGTTGGGAAAAGTCAAAGCCGAGATGGCTCGAGGTCATGGGGGTCTCATTGAGATTCAGGATGCCATTAAGGAACACCTTCAAGACATAGAGGGGCAATCCACAGAGATCAGGGAGAAAGTAGAGGAAATTGAGCTCAAGATGGCCACATATCTTATATCTCAGGTGGATCTCACTGGTAAAGTGGACCGGATCACAGAGCACTTGAACATTGGTTCCACATCTGCTCCTGGACCTTCTACTGGTCTAGCTCCTAATCCTCCTACTGGCCCTAGCTCATCTAACCCTGTCCCTGATTCACCTTCACATCCAGTCACTGAATCACCTAGCCACTCACCATCCTTCTCGTTTCCTAGTCCACCTCACACCACCTCATCCCCAGCCTCCTCTTCCACTCCTGCCACTATGGTACTGTCTTCACCCATCATTCCTACCACAGAGGTCCTACCTGACCCATTTCCATCTCCTGTCACTCCATCCACTAAAATTTTCCCTACATCTTCTCCATTTCATGATCCCACCTTTGATCCAAACCCTCTGGCCATGGTGCCCTTCACTCCTCCTGTCTTTGTCATTGACCCAGAGTTTGCTGATGACAAAGGGGGAGAGAAAAGCAAGGAGTAGTTAGGAGTTAGAGTTGTTCTGATGATTTTGGCACATGTATCTGCTGTATACATTTCTTTTGTGTGCATCTTTTTGTTTTTGTATTCCATTGTATCTTGACTTGTCCTATTAAAATGGAATACAACTACAGATTTACATGCTTCTGCTTATCTCTGATTGTATTGTGTTATTCTTTAGAGTTTTAATTGTCCAAAATCATAACTTTTCAAAATTTTTGATAACTTTTCAAAGGTATTTCAAACTCTCTTAAATTTTGCAAAACAAATTGTTTATAAGTGTTATCATCATCAAAAAGGGGGAGAATGTTAGTTCTCTTATGGTTTTGATGATTGCCAACAATTGTAAACAAAGAATGAGGATTTGCTCTTAAGATTTGAAAATTTTGAGTAAGAGCAAACCTCGAGGTTTGCACTGAAACCTCGAGGTTTGGCCTTACAAGAAAGCCTCAAGGGTTGAGTGTTTCATGGTTCAAAAGACTTGGTTTCACAAATCAATGTGAAACCTCGAGGTTCTGCATCTCTCAGAAAACTCAGTTTTACACCAACACATGAAACCTCGAGGTTTGTAGCAAAACCTTCAGGTTTGTGGTTTGGCGCCTAACTGAAAGTTTTGAAAAACAATGTGAAACCTCGAGTATTATAAGAAACCTCCAGTTTTCTTCATCCAGAGAGCATTTGGTTTTCATCAAGTATGAAAACCTCGAGGTTTACTTTGAAACCTCGAGGTTTGATGTTTTGACTTAAGTTTAAAATCTTTCAAAAACGCTTAAGCCTCGAGTATTACTTTAAGCCTCGAGTATTCTGGCATACAGAGAGCAAACAGGGTTTCACATGAATGAAAACCTCGAGGTTCAGTTTTAAACCTCGAGGTTGTGTCTCTGGAACAAAGCTTTGGCTTTGCAATTTTTTATCCAAACCTCGAGTATTGCGAAACAACCTCGAGGTTATCGGGTTCCAGAGAAGAAACGAGTTTTACACCAAATATCAAACCTCCAGGTTTCTTATGAAACCTCCAGGTTTGTGGTCTTCAATATTTTTCACAAGGTTTCTTTACAAGGGAAACCTCGAGGTTCACCAAGAAACCTCGAGGTTATGTGTTTTTGAAACTGAGATTGCTTGAGATGTTCAAGCAAACCTCGAGGTTTGTGGAACAAACCTCCAGGTTTGTAGCCGTTACTGGAAATTCGAATTGGGCAAATCTGTTGTGTCTTCTTGTTTGATCTCAATGCCTTACATGTTTAATATATATTGATCCTAGACATGTTTAACTATCCTTTTAGTGAGTTTCAGACAGTTTAAAGAAGGATTATTGAAGGATTAGAGCAAAAGCAAAAAGTGTGTCAAAACAATAAATGCTCAGCCCAGAAACTTGCTTCCTTTGGTTAATCCACTTGTACACGACTGCAAAAGATTAAAAGGAAGATTACTACAACAAGCAACAAACTCTCCAACGGATTTATTGCCAGAAAGTCAACTAAGAACCAAGTGACCGCTGGATTATGCATAAACAAGAGAGAGAAGATGTCCAAGGTTGAACCAACTCTCAGCAGAAGTTTCCCAACGGTTCAATCCAGTTTGCAACGGTCAATTAATGCCCTCTACCTATAAATGGAGTGCATTAACACTTTCTCAAGCTGACACACCAACTGAGAGCGAAAATTTATTGAGTTCATTTATTGTGTTTAGCTTTCATCTGTAATAGTATCAATTTGATACTTGTGCTTCAGTGTTTATTTCATCTTCTCTGTAAGAGAATCTTTTCTGAAAATCATTCATTGATAGTGAGAATCACAAGTCAGGGGACTTGGTGATTTGGGTGTATTGATTACAACTTGTAAGGGGGAGTGAGTTCTAGTGAGAGAACTACTCTTAGTACAGAGTCTGTAATCAATTGTTGAATTTAGTGGATTGAAAATCCCAAGTGAGACTTGGGGACTGGACGTAGGTCAGAGAAAGGACCGAACCAGTATAAATCGTGTTGTGCATTGCTTCTCTTCTTCTCTCCTCTGTCTTACCCTGTTTTACCTAGCCAAAAACAAAGTAAAAGCTTTAAATTTTTATAGATACCCAATTCACCCCCCCTCTTGGGTATCTAGCTCCAACCTTCAGAATCAATTTCATAAAGTGGAATCCATGTGAACCAAAATTAACCAATGAAGAATTTTCTTCCAAATATTGTAGGAGCAAAAATTGTTTAATTAATTAAACCAACACATGCACAAATGAGTCATAACCCTATGTAGAAATGAGTCACAACCCTATGCATGAGTCATGAATCTAATATTAATAACATGAAGACTTCTACGGCAAATGGAAGAAGATAATGTACTAGAAAAATGATAGCTCATAAAGGGAATGGAAGAGGATAAAAGGTGAGAGAAAAGCAAGAGGAGGTGTAGTGTGTGTGTGTGTGTGTGTGTGTGTGTGTGGCGTATGAGTGTGTGTGTGTGTGTGTGGCGTATGAGTGTGTGTGTGTGTGTGTAGGAGAGGGGGAAAGAAAGAAAAGTCAAGGTATGGACAAATAGGAAATTAGATAGTTGAACAATTAGATTAATTTATGAAATTAATTCTAGACAAGAGCAAATGAAAACCTATACAAACTAAATTATATCTTGAAATCCATTAATTATAGATCAAATGTAAGAAGAGATTATGAACAAGCATAATTCAAGCTTGAGAATGAGTATAGCCAAAGTCATTTCCCCTAATTTTGGAAATTGATACCAAATGAGAAAGTAAGTGATTACGGTCTCTAAATGAAGCTAAGAACTTCAAGATTTCAAAACCAATGAAAAGATGTGAATAAAACTTCATTAGGACCCCCAAATAATTTTCTATCTAGTGGAGTGCAACACAAAAAAATGAAGAAGCAACTTGTTGGCTTATGAAAGAACCTAGAACACATGGGGAAAATGGAATGCAAACTTGGAAGAGGATAGGGTGAGTCATAAAGTAATAGAAGAGGCTAGAAGGGAAAGGTGTAAGGCTAGGATGAGTGCTTCCAATTACCCTAAATCCAAGGGCTAGAAATGAGCAAGAGTTGTTAGGAAGTTAACCTCCCAAAATGCTATAAATAGGGGGCTTGGCTTCATCATTTCCTCACACCAAACCAAGCTTGAACAAGCTGATTCTAAGAGTGAAAGAGTGAGTGAGAGTCTTGAAGAAAGGAGGAGCAAAGTTCTTGGTAAGTTCCCTAGCTCTAGCTTTGAGTTTTTTAGTTTTAGTCTTTAAATTCTTAGAAGAGAAGTAGATTAGATCTTAAATATTCTAGAATAATTTTATTTACATGTTTTTATGGCTAAAATCAGCCTTATTTCGAAAAATTGATGAAGAAGGTATTTTGGCAAAATTTTGGAAGAAAAACAACAAAGTAACGAAGTTCTGGCGAAATTTCATCGGTTCTGGAAATTCTGGAATCAGTGTCAAAAACACCCATATTTTATGTTGAAACCATGGTTGGAAAATTCTGGGAAAATTCATGATGAAAGTAGACATATAGGGCTTTTTAAATATGTCAAGAACATGTTAAAATGATTTCTGTACAGTGAGACAAAAATTCTCCAAGTTAGGCTGTGAATTTCTGGAAAAATTCTGGGCAGATGCTCAAAACTTAAAAACTGGGAGTGATTCGTGAAATCTGGGCAAGATTTATTATTTTTACTTGAAAGTAGACATCCAAAGGATTCCAGGGAATTTTACGGATCCTCGTTAGATTTTTCTAGAATTAGTTATGATTTTTCAAAGCTAGATGAAAATCAGCCCCAAATGCTGTGCATCAGCGTTTTTCCGAAATTTAAGGAAAAATAATTAAATAATAAATACACCAGGGGTAAAATAGTCATTTGTGGCTAGGATATCTATTAGAATTTTGATTGTGAATTAATAAATGCAATATTACCCTGATAGGATAACTGTGACCACCGTCCGACCAGCAACGTACCGTTATTACCAACTAAGGTATGGACGCGTACTGTAACATTAACTCTGATGCTTATTATATGCTTATCTGTGATAAATATGCCATAGTCTGTGACTTTGTTTTCGAAAGAATTGTTATACACATACAGCTTTATACGGGTTATAGTCATGATAACGCCGTTGAGTTTTCCTAGCGTTGAGGACATGATAGGCCATCGTGGCACTGGTGAATAATGCAGACTGTAGTAACATGCATATGCAGTGGCTGTGTTTGTTATTATCTTTGAGATGTGATTATTATTGTATTATCATGAATATTTGTCATATATAACTGTTACATAAGCATGAGGTTAACCGTTACCTGAGGTTCAATGGAAATTGAACCTCAGCTCTTACCATAGCCTCAGGTTCTGGAGGAGGCAAGGTCGCCGACAAGGGTAAGCAGCCCGCATGAAGACTGGGACGGAGAATTACTTTTGATTTTTGTGTAGTCATAATTTGAAGTACTTGAATATTCGGATGACTGTATTAGTAACCAGACACACCAACTATGAATGTTTATCAGTTACTCGTTTTGTTAAAAAAAATTAAAAATTACTCCAATGCCACTCTGATTAAACTCTTTCGAACTTTGATCAATCCTTTCCAAAATCACATTTAGAAAATTGGGATGTTACACAGATTCTCTCAAATCTTGCTGTTGTTATTTGATTGCCTTTATTTTTGGGAAAATTTGTTTAAGGGCCCTTATTAGCCAAAGAATTCCAGAAAAGTCCCAAACATTCTAACAATACGGAAAAAGGCCCAGAGATTCTGACAATACCCAAAAAGGCCCCAAGATTCTAACAGGGGGCTGATATAGTTGTTAATGGGGCTGATATAGTTGTTAACGGGGGGCTGATATAGTTGTTAATCGGGTTGATTTAGTTGTTAACATTTTTTTTTAACAATTAAATCAGCTCGGTTAACAACTATATCAGCCCCCCACTAACAACTATATCAGTCTCATTAACAACTCTGTCAGAATCTTGGGGCCTTTTTCCGTATTGTCAGAATCTCTGGGCCTTTTTAGGTATTTTTAGATTGTTTGGGCCTTTTCTGGAATTCTTTGCCTAATAGGGGCCCTTAAACGAATTTTTCCTTTATTTTTTTCCTTTCAGGGTAATAGTCTAAAGTACTATTAATGTTTTTCCTTTAAAATATTAATAGTAATTTAGTATAATTTAATAACTTAAATATCATTACTATTTGCGATTCTTCATATGAATTATAACAATAATTTAATTTACATCTCAATTATTGTGAAACAAGGAATGGGGGAGAACTGTGCGCGAAGGGAGAAAAATTTAAGGGACCTAGACGTGTTTAAAAAAACACTTCTGAATGTTTAATACAGCACAAAACAATTCTTGATCCATACACACAGACACAGTCTAGTTTGAATCCAGGACATCATATTTTAGGGACCTAGTAATCTAAATGCTTTTGTTGGTTCTTTTATCATTAAACCCGGATCTTTTTTTCTTTTTCTTTTTCTTGGATACGGTAAACCCGGACCTTAATTTGATTGATAGTTTGAAACTACCCTATATGTTTTTTTTTTTAATACAAAAATCATTTGCCATCAGTCCTCACTCCTCACTCAGGGCTCCCTCTTAGACTTGGGCCAACTCACAAGGGCCCAAGATCTCAGGATTTTAGCTGCACAATCTTCAGTGAAAGAATGAAAAGAAGTGTCATGACTCATCAGATTATGAGGTTATTATTATAAATTAATGTACAAAAATGCCTGTGAACCTTCAAAATCAAAACAAAAGTATCTTCACCGTTAAAAAGCCTTAACATTTGTTACTTTTGTGGTGGACCCACCGTATTTTTAAAAAAAAAAAAATTAAGATTTTATAATTTCCCTCATTGCCCCAGTCCTCCTATGTCACTCCCTTCCTCCCCTTGTCTTCCACCATTTCCTTCTCATGACCTTGCATCAGCCTCCCTTGTGCGATCTTGTTTATGATTTGTTTGTGTAAATTGACTCAATCTATGGAGTTCTTTTACCCTCCGGCCAGCGGGGCAATTAGAGTGTAACTGAATATATATATATATATATATATATATATAACTTTAATTAAAATATATTGTAATGAGAGCTTCTTCTTTTTTTAATCCATTACCTTGCTTTACACTAATACTAATTTTTTTAATACACCACTACAATCAGATTTGTAATATGATAATATCCTACTACCTTGCATTATCTAATTTTTTAATACTCACTGCCTTTAATTTATTCCTAATGGCAAATTGGCAATGGACAGAAGATGGCAATGCATGGACCCCAAAAGCAAACTTTTTTGGTTTTCCAAAGACCCGCAAATCTTCGATAAAATATAATATTATAAGTATTTCCATAAATATCTTTTTTCTCGAAAAAATAAAAAGCCACTTTTAATCATGATAAGACCTCAAAACTTGACTCATTTAGCTTTTTGTCATTTAAAATTGGACGGAAGGCCTCCCTCCACACATGAATACACCCGGAAGGCCTCAACTCTAGCTTACTAGCTTGGGTGCATTGCTTTAAACAATATATATATATATATATAAAAGATACTTTGATGACTGCTTTTTTTTTTTTTTTTGATACAGCCAGTGGAGGGAGGGGAAGGGGCAGGCAGGGCTCGATCCCTGAACAAGAGGGAAGGCCAGCTCCTAAAGCTAGCCCTAGTACCATCACGCTACGAGACGCTTGACTTTGATGACTGCTTTTTAATCCATTACCTTGCTTCACAGTAATATTCATTTTTTTAACGCACCACTAAATCAAAGTTGTAATATGATAATATCCCACTACCTTTTATTTTCTAATTTTTTAATAGACACTGCCTTTAATTTATTACTAAAGGCAAATGAAGAGAAGATGGCCGGCAATGCATGGACCCCAAAAGCAAACTTGTGTTGTTTTCCAAGGACGTTTGTTCAAGGATAATATTATTAGTATTTTCAAAAATATCGTTTTTCTTAAAAGTAAAAATAAAAAGCCAGTTTTAATCATGATTAGACCTCAAAACTTGACTCATTTTGCTTTTTGTAAGTTAAAATTGGACAGAAAGCCTCCACATGAATATTCCCCAGTCCCAAGTCATAACTCTAGCTTACTAGCCTGAGTGCATCGCTTTAAACATTATATATATATATATATATATATATATATATATATATATATATATATATATATATACAAAGCTACTTTGATGAGAGCTTTTTAATCCATTGCCTTGCTTTACACTAGTATTAATTTTTTTAATACACCACTACAATCAAAGTTGTAATAAGATAATATCCCACTAACTTGCATTATCTAATTTTTACGGAGTACTTGTTATATAATTAATGAATAATGATTTTGTGAGCAACGTGCCTTTAAGAACAACCACTTTTTGCCTCATCGGGATGGAAGCAGCAAAGAAAGACCAAAGAAGCAAAAGAGGTAATATAAAGATGGCTTTTGTTGCTCCATCATATCCCTTACTATCAACCATATATTATTCTCTAAATTTACAATAAATTTCAGCTTTATCTCTTAAGTTTATAAATTACATTTTCTTTATTTTTATGTAAATAAATTATACTTTCAATTTCCTAATTTTAATATCATCATTAGTCTCATTAATTTAAGGGAGTAAGCTGAAATTCTATATAAGTATGGAAGACGAAATTTATACTTGAGCCTAACATTAAAATATTAATTAAATTTTTCAAAACCACTCTTGACTATAATTTTATAGGTTTTGTTTTTCCTAAATGTATGTATTTAAATAGGAGTAAACTTAAAAAATCATTGCCTTATCAAAAAAACATGAAAGATTTTTATTTTTCATTTTAAAGCATGGTAATTTATTTAATTATTATTTTTTAATTCTGATGACGTAGTACGAAATTGGGAAGCCTCCATTATTTTTAATGACAAATCCACCTACCTTTCACTACATACTTTTTTTTGATAGACATCAAAATATATACTACCTCATAATCTAAATATAGGATATATTTTGCAATGTAATTTATATTTTAAATTATATCTTATATTTAAGATTAAATCGGATGAATACTTTTTTTCCACAGGCACTTGCTCTCTTAATTAATTCAAAGCATGGGGTTGAAGACAAGTATCACATATCCACGCCTCTTTAATAGTGTTACCACATGATTCATGCGTTGCGTCTCTCTCACATGTCACTCCATTTGATGTCATTGTGTCTTTCTTTTTGAATTTTCATAAGATCACAAAAAGATATTTAATCATTCAAAAATCCGGAAAGACGTAAAAAGTATGAAGTGGCAAATTCTAATACAGAAATTCACTGTAAGTTTATGTTGCGCATGCACTTATCATTAAACTTTAGTAATTAAATCCATTTCTTGTGAGGTAATAGTAATTCTCCCCTTTTTTTAATTAAATGGGTTAAGTAATAAATTTATCGCAAAAATTTTCACTAAGGAGCAGTGTTACTCTGAAGTTTTTCTTGTCTCAATGTTGCCTTTAAAATTTTAAAACATATTAATATTGCCCATTTCCTTCAAAATGTAGTTAACAGTCAACGTCAATTTTCTTATAGTCAAAGTTAATTTTTTAACAGAATATAGTAACATTGCTATATTTTGAAACTTCCAAACCAACATTAAGATAAGAAAAACTTTCAAAAAAATATTGCTTCTAAGTTTATACTTCCAGAGCGGATTTGTCACTTAACCCTTTAATTAATCATAAAGTACTCCAAATATTCCACTTAAGTGTTTCTTTTTCCCCGCCAAAGGATAGGGCCCTTCCGATCTTCTTTCTAAGATTCGGAGTTTCAATTTTTTTTTGAAGGGAAAACTGCATTTTATGCCAGTTCTTTATAATTACTTTTTATTTTTTAATTTATGTTCATGGTTTCATAAATTAGTTCTTCATAATTTTTAAATTAGGTCTTCATACTTTATTAATTTATAAAAAACGCTAGCATTGGTTTGGTTGCGTCTTTTCATAACAGTACGCTTTGTAATAGCTGAGTTTTTTACAGTAATGAATATAACTAGAATTGTCCCCAAAAAAAAAAAAAAAGTAGTTGATGATGTGATTCTTACCCAAAATACACCTAGAATCATTTCAAGATACTTAATCTGTACATCCTTATAGTTTTAATCAATTTTTAATTAGGTTCCCGTAGTTTTTTTTATTTGGTCCTTATACTTTCATTTGTTTTCAATCAAGTCCCCATAGTTTTCTTTTTTTTTTCTTTCATATCCTTATAGTTTCATCTAATTTTTAATTAGGTCCCTGCAATTTTGTGTAAATAATTATATTCCATAAAAATTAAGTTATTATAATAATATCATTTTAATATTCTCTCAAACTTTTAATGAACGATTATTTACATTATTTACTTTATGATTGTAATTTCTTTATAAATATGAAATTTTAATTATATTAATAAAATTATCTATAAATATAATATAATACTTATTAATTATTTATATACAAATTTATTATGTTAATTATTTTTCTAATTATAATTATTAGTTTAAGATTATTATTAATATTAATATTTTAATTTTATTTATTTATTTTATGTGAAATTAATTTGATAACTAAAGAAAGTATAATGACCTGATTAAAAATCATGTAAGATTTTAATAACCTAATAAAAAATAAAAATAACCATAAAAATGTAATTAAAAACAAGTGAAAGGATAAGGAGTTAAATTATAGTTCGGTGTTGGCTTTTTAAATAGGGACATTGTCGCATGATTTTCAAAAATTGGCCTTAATAAGATCTGGATACACTATGTTCCGAGAATAATTTAAAGGCAAAAACTGCACCCTCCAAATATCTCAATTTTTTAGTGGATTATGGAAATAAACAGGACCATTCCTTTTTTCAAAAAAAACGTAAAGGAAAATTTGTTAGGACGTCTCAAGGAAAGCACATAGGTAATAAAAAAAAAGTCTCATATATGATTAAAACAACACACAAATAAAAAAACAATAAAAATAAGTAAAACAACATAAAATCACAGTTTTATTTTTTAAAAAAAGATCTATAGGGGTTAGTTATAATGAGACTATGTAGGGATTACAATTCTTTTCACTATCATCCTATTTATAAGTTTAGTTTGGAAAAAAAAAATTTGATTCTCATTAGAAGTTCATTTTCAGAATAATAAAACTTATGGTTGATGAGGGTTTCCATTGGAAAGGGGGGAAGAAAATACTAGTATGGTATTTAATTTGGGATCTTAAGACGATGATCCCAAAAGTAAAGTGGTAAGGTGGGACGGCCACTGTCGAGTCTCTCCTTTTCCATTCATTGTCTTTTGTTCTGCTTTTGCCTTTTTATCTACCCTCTCATTTTCTTCTCCCTTTGACTCCTTCATAGACATTCTCTCAAAGACCTCCCATTTTCATAACAACCACGACAATAATTAGTTCCAATCATTCAAATGTGTACATGTTACAAGTATGAAAAAATCACTGCAGATATTGAGGGGGTGATATCACACTTAATGCCTACTGTAGTCCCGAACGGAAAGGAAGGGGTTGTTCATAGTCATTATTCACATTACTTAATTAACTAGCTCTACTCCTATTATTCCACTACAAAAATACCAACTGTAGAAGATTTTTACAGCTATATTTATATTACAACTGAGTTTACAAAATGTGCAAAACTTTTGTAATTTATTTATCGTAAATTAGTAGAGAGACGCCTCTCATTATTTATCATATAAGAACAATTTTATTTCATTTTATCTTTTTCCAGCCTGACGTCAATCGGTCCGGTTTTTAAAACATTACTTCTAAAGATTATAATAAGGATTACAAGTGAGAATATGAGTTGTGGTATAAGACAATTTACCCATCTGAATTTGTAATGATTTTTAAAAGACGTCAAATGATGTTATATTTTCTTCACTTTTTTCCTTTTGCCATTTAAATTTTTCTTAGCTTTTAAATCAGTATTAACATCCTATTTTTGCTTCATATGTACTACTTTATTTGTTTTGGGGAATTAAAATCTCATTATACTTTAATTTAATTATAAATTGCATGTATAAAAGCTGATGAAAGAAAAGAATGAATGAACGTAAATAAACAATCTGATGTTAGCGGTATAAAAGCAAAACCACACTATATATGTGTAAAAGGAGTATAATTTGGATAATGGTAATTTTGTCTCTTGATTTATTATTCTTATCTATTACTATGTTTTTTTTTTAATCTAACCAAACATTATATATATATATATATATGCATCATTTTCTGTAATGATAACCAACAAAATTATGCAAACATCATTCTATTCCATTCCATATGACTCAATGAACCAAACAAGCCATAAAATCTTGCCTAACATTTCATAAAGTCATAGTCCTTTTCAATGGGCTTTTTTTTTTCGAGCAAAAAAAAAAAGTCATTTTTTTTTTAAAATTTCCGTGGTGCTTCCCCATTAATGAAAAGAAATTATTTAGTATTAATAAAATTATAAAGAATATATAAAAATCTAGTGGTAAAATATTTACAAAATTTTATAGCATTGTTTTGGCCAACAGATGTTTTGTGTGTGTGTGTGTGTGACTTAAAAGACACTACTTTGAAAAGAGCTTTATAATATCCCACTACTTCGCATTATCTATGTGCTTAATTAATAGTTTAATACCGCACTTCCTTTATTACTAGAGGCAACGAACAGAAGATGATGGGAATGCATGGACCCCAAAAGCAAACTTTTCCGGTTTTCCAACGATTGTGCGCATGTTTGTTAAGAGAAAGGGTAATAAACCATTTCTTTTAATCAATCATGGAGTACTCACAAAATCCCACTTCAGTGCACTTTTTTTGGGTAAAGGAGTAATTTAAGCAATAATTTTTATTTTATTTTTTTTGGTATGAGCGTATGACAAAATTAAGTTTTGAAGGGTAAAAAATAGATACAACCTTTTAAAAAATAAAGTAATTTTAGTGATTCTGTTAGATTAATTCAAATGTCTGTCTTTTCTTTTTACGTGAGACCCACTTATTTTTCATGTAGCTTTATAACAAACATTTGGGTTAATTTAATAGTATTGTAGAAATTGTACCTTTTTAAAAAAAATTTTTAAAGCTACTTTTATTTTTTTAATGATACTCGTCTACTTCCCAATTTTGCGAAGTTTCTTACGAGTCTCGCTGTGCATCTTGTCCAGTTTAACTCGCAGGGGTTAATAATTAGCAAAATACCTCAGTCACCCAAACAGGGCACAAGAGGACAGCACATCAAATGCTCAAAGGATAAGAATCTAGAATAGTCTTTCTTTTGTACACGTGTATCAATGAAATGATTGCAGATTCCCTCAAATCTTTCTGTTGTTATTTGATTGCCTTTATTTTTTTGGGAAAATTACGTTAACTCTCAAGAACTAGATATAGATATAAGAGGTCGCTTAAAATCACTAAATTATATAGAAATTTTTAAGGACTTTTTTGATATTATTTATATTAATAACAGAAAGTGCCAAATTTACAACAACATTTAAACACTTGACTATTTACAAGAGAAAAAGCCATATTTATAACAGAAAGTATCACATTTACAACAATATTTAAACACTTGGATTTTGTTTCAAACTCAAGTTCCTATACGTATAAAGATCATTTACAACAGAAAAATACTAGATTTACAATAGGAGGTGCTATATTTACAACAAAATTTAAAATTTGGTCATTTACAACAGAAAAAACCATATTTACAACAAGAGGTGACATATTTACAACAAAGTTTAAAAACCTGAATTTTGTTTCCATACAAATAATATCAATGTGTGAATTTCTATTGGGACTTTTTTCTATTTTTTATGGTCCTTGGGACTTAACTGTAATTTTCCCTTATTTTTTCCTACCAAACAAATTTTTAAGCCTACTTTCAATTCCACCTCCAAATACTTCATAGCCTTACATATTTTAGTCATAAATTATGGTTTATAAATAATGTAATTTGTTGGAATTTTTAAATTATATATGAAGTCAATAAGTCAACTAAATAAACAACAAACTAATTGAATAAGGGGAAAAAAACAAATTTCACTTATATATTATATTAAGTTAAAGAATCTATATGTTCATACGTCTAAAAAATCTTCTACAAGTAGTCTTAATATTATTTTTAAAAAAATAATCTAAATCCTTATAATTTCACTTATTTAAAATAACGTTTTTAGGCCCCTTTTTTTTCCCCCTTTCTTATTGGGTCCTTATAGTTTTTGCCTTTAAATCCGTTATTCACTTTTAATAGGACCAACGGTGTTAAATAAAACAATGACGAACATAAATCACACCAGGCACGGACCCACACTAGTGCTTATGGGGCCAAGTGCAGACATAAAATTTTTTTAAAAAATATATATAGTAAAGGACTTCCATTACAATTTTGTTGGTTGGAGTAGTTGGTAATTACTTTTCCCACCCATCCACACGTCGAGGGTTTGAACTGATATCCTGACTTCTCTGTTTTTTTTAGCCCAATTTCATATTCTCACTTTGCACTCCTCACATCTGGCATCTGTCGTCGAAATCGAGCAGTCGGGACCCCAAATTGTTCCATCTCCACACTTGATCGAGCTCACCGTTGGACGCCTTCCTTCGTTATCAGCTCTGAGTGGTTGTTCTCCGGCAGGTGGCAGGTATTGAAGAAGGTTTGAACTTCGAACCCTAGGGCTTCGTCTTCTCCCAATCCGGTAAGATTGACTTATTCAATCAAGCTTTGAATCTAGGTTTCCTCATTTATCCTCTCTGTTTTTTTCCCCCAATTTCATTATTCTCACTTCTCACTCCTCACATCTGGCATCCGTCCTCCATTTTATTAATGTGAGCAATGATTCATGTGCTGTGAGCAATGATTCATATGCTGTGATTGTATTGAGGTTTTATTAATGTGTTTAATTTAATTGCTTTTTGCAACTTGAAATTGAGGTACACAAATGTTGAGTCATCTGATGTAGAGCGCTAAAATCAAACGGAGAAGTTATACATATTTGTATCATTGAAATCAAATGTGGCCCTGATGAACTTCCCTTTAGCAAAAGTCAGGCCAAAGTATCTTCTCTTGGCGGGATGCATTGTGTGTGTGTGTGTGTGTTGGGGGGGGGGGGGGGGGGTCTTGTTTTTTCTGCACAAGTTGCAATTTATCTGTACCAATGTTTTTTTTTTCATGGATTGTGATATTGTATCAGCATGGTTTTTGATATTGAAGAAAACAAGAATGTTGAGAAACAGTTAGATATAAGAATGAAAACCAAATATATAAAGAAATTGGCATGTCTTTCATGCTATAAAGTTTAAAATCCCTGTTATAGCTGCATATCATTGAGCAGCCCCTAACAGAAGTATGGCTGCATATATTATAAAGGTTGATTATTCTGGAGTTGCTTATAATTTATTATGCCGGGGGGGGGGGGGGGGGGGTCTTGTTTTTTCTGCACAAGTTGCAATTTATCTGTACAATGTTTTTTTTTTTCATGGATTGTGATATTGTATCAGCATGGTTTTTGATATTGAAGAAAACAAGAATGTTGAGAAACAGTAGATATAAGAATGAAAACCAAATATATAAAGAAATTGGCATGTCTTTCATGCTATAAAGTTTAAAATCCCTGTTATAGCTGCAATATCATTGAGCAGCCCCTAACAGAAGTATGGCTGCATATATTATAAAGGTTGATTATTCTGGAGTTGCTTATAATTTATTATGCTGCATCACTTTTCTATACTGTAGCTGGAGTCTCTACCTATTATTTGGTTCAAATTATGCATAATAAACAAGATTTTTTTTTTCCCTCACTTGGATATAACATTTGTTCTTATGTTGCTTCTACTGATTTATGATAGGCTTCACCAGCTGTGACAAAGATTAGCAGAAGAGCCCGGGCTTCTTCATCAGCAGCAAGCCTGGCTCACAGAATACTAGACGAGGCTCTAAGAAGAAAAGGTAAGACTTTTTGATGTTATGCATGCGTTTAAAGCTTTCCTTAAAAAAATAATAATAAAAAAAAAATTCGGGGGTGGCTATCCCCGAATTCCATCACTAATTATGCACCCACAAATTTAGAATCCTGGGTCCGCCACTGAATCACACAGTCACCTAAAAACATAATGATATGTATATATATTGCATAGAGCGTAAGAAACCGATCACATTGTTAAATAATGTTAATGACTCTTGAATGGTTATATTTTATATACGGATGAATCAATAAATATATGTATATAAATTAAGGAAAATCCAAATTGAATCCTACTAAAATACTAAAATCTAAATTAATGCTTACAATTTTAATAAATTTCTAATCAGCCTAAAAGGCCTAATTAGAGATTTTTGAGTGCTGTTCAAAGGCCAGAATGTTCCTCCATCATTAAAAGGAATTAAAGGTAGGTGTAGGTCTGATTTGAGTTTTAATTATTTCAGTTAATTAATTTAGGGCTTGTTTGTTTGATATAGTGGTGATAAAAATGACTTTTTTTCTTGATGAGCTTTTTCAGATGGACTTTTTTTGTAAAAGTCAGGGTGTAGATGTGATTAGTGTTTAAGATAGCAGTGATAGAAGTGATTTTTTTATAGAAGTTACAAATACTGGCTTCTCTTGAAATGTCACTTTCTTATTAGGAACCCATTACAATCCAACGCTATTCCAAACACTAATTTTTTCTCCACTAAACTTCAACTTATGCTACTGAGCTTTTAATTCATTTTAATGCTATAACAAACAAGCACTAATTGATCTTTTCGTCAACATTTCTTCAAACTGTGAAACCAAAGGCGAAATATTAAAACAAAACAAGAAAAATTCTTTGGTGGGATCATCACGTCTCTCTAAGAATCCCAGCCTTCCGAGAAAAAGAAATCAGACAAAATGAAGATTCGCCCAATTCCTCAGAACCTACAAGGAGATTTCAATTCTCTTTCGAGCTTAAAATCGGATTATTCTTTTAACTTCCTCTGTTGACAATTAATCAGATGAGATGACAGAGACCGTCCCAAATCGGTGCAGGAAACGGAACCGGCCAAGTGCCTATTTAGATTAGCAATAAAAACTACTTTTCTATTATGATTTACAGTATACGAAGTAAATTTATAAGAGAATTTTTGACTTGACTTACATAAACATATTTATTCAACATTAACTCAAATAGACCCAATCTTACTCGGTGTGGAGTTTTGATTTGACTTGAATTGTCTCACACCTCTTTTCGACGAAAGCTTCCCAACTTTTCTCCTTTTCCTTCTAAATTATAAGACGGTAGGCACTAAAAGCATGAATTACAACTAACGGGATCCAACTTTTCTCCTCTGACTCGTCGCTTTTTCTATTTGTTTTGGTTTGCACTCTTTGCCATATAATGGTGAATTCCATCTGTAAAAATCACCAAAAATCCCGAAAAAAAGATATTTATCTTATTTAACCCAAATCTCATCCAAATCACTAAAAATTTACGTTCCAAACTAATGAACAAACCCATATGTAAAAAAAGAAAATCCTAAGAACTAATTTCTCAAAAACCACTTGTTACATGCTAAATCTACAGAACTAATCAAATTAGTCACATCCAACAAGGAGAAATATGCGTTTGCGTATGCAAGAGATTTCTGGGTTGAGACTGAAAGGGAAGATAGGGAGAAGACATAGGATGAAGATAAACAACAAACCCTCAATTTCCTTTTCAATTACATAGGGTATTCTAGAAATATCTAAATAGGCATTTTAACTTAATCAGGAATTTGTCAAAAGTGTAAGTATGAAATTAATTTTCATATTTTTATTAGATTCACTTGAGATTTTCCCCATAATAGAAATAAACCAAAGAGCTGTGTCTTGTGAAAATTAGTGAGAAAAAAGGGATAAGCAAGATGAGGGGGAAAAAAAAAAGAATATTGGTTCAACCTTTTTAGGAATATATGCAAATGTATGGATGCGAAAATCCAAGTAAAACATTAACTCGAAAAGAGCGTGTAGACTTTTGAGCAAAAAAAGAAGATAGAAAAGAACATGAAGACAAAAGGAGAGTGAAAATAAAGGAATTAGGGCTACTTGGTAGTTAGATGATAAAGTGAGCAAATTAAGTTTGAATATCGCCTTGTTAAAAAAGACTATGGGGAGGGACATTTTGGTCATGAAGCCTCAATCTAAAATAGTCGTTTGTTTGGATAATATCGACTTTACAAAAAATCATTGGATATCAAGTGGGGCAAGGAGTTAGCAGGGGGGGGGGGGGGGGGGGAAGGTGAAAATAAAGGTTATAAAATATGGGAGGCTGGGGCATTCATTAATTGATAGAGGCAGAGTGGAGAGCGGGAGGGGGGAGAGAGGGGCATGAGATCAATGGCAGAGTTGCAGAAAAGCTTCAAAGCTTCTTCTCTCTTAAGTGTCAGTTTGGTCTTAGCATTATTATGCCTTCACATCACAGCAAGACCTTCCATGGCGGACACGCGAATTGTACAAATTGGGGTCATTCTTGATCTGAATTCAGCACTTGGTAAAATGCTTAACCACAGCCTCGCCTTCGCCGTCCATGATTACTATTCCAATCATACGGATACAGCCACCAAGATCAACCTTACAGTCTGGCATGTTCCTCAGAACGATGTGGTCACTGCGGCAGCAGCAGGTAACACAAACTTCAATCTCCATCTTCTGAAAATGATCAACAACATTGTTGCATGTAGAGCGTAACTGATTATTAGGGGAAGAAATATGCTAGGTCACTATTAAGGGAGCCTACTTTAAATCTAACCTGGCATATTTAATAAATAAGTCACTATTAGATTTAGGTCTATTGTCAAGCCTATTTAAATAAATAGGTCAGACATATTTTTATAAGGCCTACCCTATAGGCCTATAGACATGACCTATTCAGTTTTTTTTTTTAAATGTATTATTATGCATAATTATATATAATAATCCAAATTAATTTTATAAATTATTTATAAAATTAATAACTTAATCTTAATCCTAAGTTTCATATTTCATCATTTACCTCATGAGCTTAACATTTTCATTCATCAATTAATTACATCTGCTTCTCTTCTTTTTTATCACTCTATATGGCAATGCTAGCTCACTACCTTTCCTTCGATTTGTCTCATTATGCAATATAATAATTGTAGTAAGTTTATTTTAGTGATACCCAAATGAACATTATTCTAATAGGAGAAGTTTGTCTCATTTTATGCAAGAAAAATAAGAGATAAAATCTAGTTTTACATGCCATTTGTTGTACTTAGTTGATTTTTAAAAAATGTATCTCTTTAGTGAATAGATGATTGATATTTCTTATTCCTACATACTTAGATAATTGTTGCTATTAGATGTTCTTTTTTCTCTCTTATTAACTCTTTTATTTCATCTGAAAACGAATCCTTAAACTTTTAAGACATAATGTGAGTTTTTAAATAGGTTTGATGAATTATATATGAATTTAGATGCATAAACTTTAAGTCTATGTAAAAGCCTACATTTTAAGTAAGCCTTTAAATAAGCTTAAGGCCTTGTCAAGCTTTTTAAAGGCTCAGGCTCATGCCTAAAAAAGCCTACATGTAGGCTTAGGCTTTGGATTTCCATAACAAGCCTAGGCCTATTTAGCTAAAGCTTAGTCTAACCGGTGATTATACTAAAAAAATCACATTATTAGAAAACAAAATTTTTAGACATAATTTAATAATATATTAAGTCAAAACTACTATATCTAATAACAGCTAATAAATAAGATAACAATAAGAAGAATACTAGAATCCAAATTCACTCTAAATAATTTATAAGTGAAATACTACAAGAGAACAAGAGAGGAAGAAATACAAATGTCTTAAGAGATAATTTGTGGGATGATTCGGAAAGGGAGGTGGGGGTCTCTTTTATAGTAAAAGTCCCATCCCTTCCTCATTATGTTGGTCGATATAGGCTAATTCTTGCCACAACCAATAAATCTCCACATTAGCAAGATTCCCACATGCTCATTTTTTCCTAATTACAAATTCTAGTTGTATATTCTATTTAATATATAATGTTCGACAATGTTAATCAGATCCAAACAATATTGAAATTTGATAGAAGTTACTACTTTTATCAGCATATCAACAAGATTTTCATTTTTCTGTCTTTTCGTATCAAGACTTCACCTTCTTCTAAAATTTCTCTTTTTAAAGTGATATCGAACATCAATATGTTAGTCATTACATAATAAACTTGGTTCTTCGCTAATTCAATAGTGCTTTGGCTATCACAAAATATTATGTGATGCTTTCTTAATTAATACCAAGCTCTCCAAGCAATCCTTGAAGCCAAATTGCCACATTCACAGCCTCTGTAATTGCCATGTATTCTGTCTCTATTGTAGACAAAGCAACTATTGACTGTAAAGTAGACTTCCAACTAACTGGTGTGTTTCCAAGAGTAAACACATAACCAGTAGTTGATCTTTGTTTGTCCAAATCACCTGCAAAATCTGAGTCACAATACCCAATTAAACATTGATAATCTTCCTGCTCAAAAACCAATCCAACATCTATAGTATTATGAATATACTATAGAATCCATTTTATAACTTGCCAATATTCCTTTCTTGGATCATGCATATACCTACTCACAACTCCAACAGCCTATGAAATATTAGGTCTTATACAAACCATAGTATATATCTACCAACAGCATTTGCGTATGGTACTCTTGACATATATTCTTATTCATCTTCATCTTTTGGCAACATATCAACACTAAGCTTAAAATGAGGGGCAAGTGGATTGTTAACCGACTTCGTTTTGTCATTCATACCAAATCGATCTAGCATCTTCTTCAAATACTCATTTTGAGATCAAAAGAATTTATTTGATCATCTATCTCTTATTATCTCCATGCCAAGAATTTTCTTTGCCTCACCTAAATTCTTCATCTCAAACTCCTTTTTTAGTTGAATCTTTAGCTTCTCAATCTCTGTTTGAGTTTTTGAAGCTATCAACATATCATCAACATATAAAAGGAGATATATAAATGATCTATCTTCAAGCATTTGCAAATAGACACAATGATCATATTTTCTTCTTTTGTACTTATGCTACAACAAAAACTTGTCAAATCGTTTATATATATCATTGACTCAAAGACTGTTTCAATCCATATAACAATCCATATAACGATTTTTCAAGTTTGCTCACCATATTCTCCTTTCCAGCAACTTTGAATCCTTCTAGATGAGTGATGTAGATTTCCTCTTCAAAGTCTCCATTTGAAAATGCAGTTTTAAAATCTATCTGAGCTAGTTTCGAATCTAACTGTGTTACCAAAGCTAACAAAATTCTAATGAAGGAATATTTTATAATTGGAGAAAATACCTCATTGTAATCAATTCTCTCATTCTGAACATAGTCTTTAGCTAGCAATCTTGCTTTGTAGCGCACATCACCTTGGTTAAGAAATTCTTCTTTCTTTGCATACACCCATTTACAACCAATTGCTTTCTTACACTTTAAGAGTTTGGCCAATTTCCAAGTACCATTTTGAAGAAGAGACTGTACTTCTTCATTCATTACATTTCTCCACTTATCCTTTTTTGACCTCTGGACAACCTATTTATAAGTTGAAGGAATATCATCAGTTGCAATTGAAGTTGCACAAGCCACCATAAGCGAGTAAGCTTTCTTATTGTTCATTTTGACTTGCTAGTTGCTATTGATTCTAACTGCTTTTCTTCAATAATTTGTCCTCTAGTGCCTTCCACAGTCTACATGCAAAATTTTTCTTTGTGTATTGAAAGATACGATCGAATGGTACTACAAGCAACATTGTTGATGATCCTTCAATCTTTCTCCCCTACACTGTCTGGTTTCCTTCCTTCAATAACTTAGTCTAGTCTTTGTTGCAAAAGGACATCAAGAACCTCGCTTTGCTACATTCTAAAATGTCTAGATCCGTTAAAAATTTTAACTACAAACTGTACATTTGATGTGGATTTTTCAATCTTTTTGTCTGTCATTTCTGCTTCAGATATTATTTAATAGCTATCAATACAAAGGCTCAAAGTAGTTCTCTTTTGATGTGAAAGTTTAGACTATGCTACAACCACAATGTATACTCAGACAGAACCTTGACTATAATATTAATTGTTGCGAAAGCGAGATATATAGAACGTAACCGGATATACTAAAAAATCACATACTAGAAAACAAAGTTTCCAGACGTAATTTAATAATATAATAAATCACAACTACTATATCTAATAATAACTAATAAGTAATAAATAAGATAACAATAGAAAGAATACCATAATCTAAATTCACTCTAAATAATTTACAAACAAAATACTACAAGAGAGAGAGAAAAAAAAGACTTAAGAGACAATTTGTGAGACGATTTGGAAAGGGAGGAGGGGGTCTTTTTTATAGTAAAAAGTCCCATCCCTTCCTCATTTTGTTGGTCGATGTGTCTTCTTCTTGCCACAGTCAAGAAACATTACTTCTTCATAGATTTTTTGCGATGATCTTTATCTAGAAAAAAAAAACGTAGAATTAGTCTGAGTCCTTGAAAAATTCAGCTCCCCTGAATAGTTTGATTTGGGGAAAATTAGTTTTTTGGCCCATATGGTTTGGACTCAATTTTAACTTAAGAAAAACTTAGGGTAATAATGTTACTGGAATATGACTCTATGGGCAAGTATAATCAAAGGTCAAATGAATTTGTACTAAAGACGGGACATAGATATAAATACTCTGATCTACACCCTCGCCTATAAAATAAGAAGATACCATTTATTAGTTTCATTAACGTGTTTTGAATTTGTAACTTTTGTTTTAGAATTTATCAAATGATTCTTGTAAAAAGTATTTGTCCAAAAATGTGTTGTTTTCAATTTGTATTTCTTTAAGTAAATTGGTCGTTAATAATTATGAATTTTTAGTAAAGGTTAGAATTTGGGGGATGACTTTGGAACATGTTAGTACTTATGGTCAAATTTTTGTAACGAGTATTTCCAATCGTCCATGTTAGTTATAAGTAGGAAAATTACTTACAAATTCATCATATGTCAGTGTCAAATTTTGAAAAGTGATTGTAAAATTCCTGCACCTGTAACAGTCAAATATTTTTTTTAAAGAATTATTCATGATAAAAATTAGCATATGTAATTTCAAAAATTCAATGTGAAATTTTGAGTGCATATGTTGCGAATTTGACACTCATCATCCGTAATTTATCACACTGTTTATATATATAATTTAATCTGCATTTTTTTTTTTGGGGGGTCTCCTATGGCCTGTCTCCCTGCCTCTCTCCAAGTTAACTTAGAGTAGACCTATTTTGTTACTCCATTTATTCTATAGTAAGTACTTTAACTAATTTATTAGAACTATAGTTAACTTATTAAATCAGTCTTAAATTAATTTTTTTTAACATTACCCATATTAAATAAAATTTTGAATTTTTCTCTCTTATTTCTTTTGTTTTGTTTTTGTTTTTGTTTTTTTTTTAAAAAAAACCCTCTCTCTCTCATCCCTCCCTTTTGCCTACTTCAAACACAGGATCTCATCAATTTAAAGGTCCATTCTAGGACTCATCGTGAGGACCAAGGTACCAAGAAATGATGTGAACAAAAGAGAAAAATATAAGAAGCCACATTTAAGTATTGATTATCCAGATAAAATTAATAAATAAACATTAATTACTTTTAAGTGACTTAAACTCTGAAGTAGAAAATTCTTCTAAAAGTGACGTGTATATGGAGAATAGACGGAGTACAAACTAGGCTTACTTAATTCTAAGTTAATATGGAGAGATCAAGGTGACAGATCTTGGAGACAACCATTGATATATGCAAGCAGCTGGTAGGCTCATAAAGGAAGCCAAAGTGCGTGCCATATTGGGGCCCCAAAATTCGGAGCAAGCAAGGTATGTAGTGAAGCGTGGTGCGATGGAGGAAAACCAAGTACCTGTTATTTGGTTTCCCATAACTGGTCCATCTCTTTTGCCACCTTCTTCCCCATCCTCCATCTACTCCGATAAAGGCCTTAACTGCTTTCAGTTCCGAGCTATAGCTGACGTTATTAAAGCTCTTGGTTGGCAATCAATCGTCCCCATTTATGAAAAGACTGAATATGGCAGTCACCTTCTTCCTTGCCTCACCAATGTCTTGAAAGATATGGGCGTAGAAATGGCTAACGTAACTGCTATTGCTTCACAAGTTGAAGGTATTAACAGCACTCTGGACAAGTTAAAAGACATGCGAACACATGTATTTCTTGTCCATATGAGCATGTATTTTGGAACAGAATTAATTTTGTCTGCAGGAAGAAAAGAGATGATGGGTGAAGGGTTTGCTTGGATACTTACCCAAGAGCTATCTTCTCTGACATATCCTCAAGTTAATACTAAGAGAGAATTGTATAACGCCGACCTATCTTCTGTTTTAACAAATTTTAATGAACTAGTTCCTTTAACAAGGTACATGCAAGGTGCATTGGGAGTGAGGCCAAGGGATCCGGAAAAAACAAAAACACGTGTGGAGAAAGAGACAAATTTCTCTAAAAGTTTCAAAAGCAGGCTAACTATCTATGGATGGTGGGCTTATCACACAATCGAAGCATTGGCTATGGCTTTAGAGAAGCCAGGCAGCACAGACAATGGCCAGACACTTCGCAATGAAATTGAGGCTTTTACTTTCACAGGCGTGTCAGGGGTAAAGTTTAATTTAAGTCAAGGACAACTAGATCAATCTGAGCTTGAAGTATACAATGTTGTAGGAGACAGTGAAAGGATCATTGGAAATTGGAGCCCAGAGGAGGGGCTATTTCAAAATCAAAGTAGTAATAAAGGTGGTGAGACTGCTGGTGAATACAAGGTAAAGGATCCATTGTGGCCGGGTAACACACTGGATAAACCACCAAAGTTGAGAATTGGAGTCCCAACAAAAAATTCTTCTCCTGAATTAGTGGATGCTGATAATTCTAGCGAACGGCTCACGATTGATGGCTTTGCCAAGAATGTGTTCTTAAAAGCTCTTGATGTTTTGCCCTTTCGGTTAAATAATTACGAGTTTGTTCCGTTGCCCAACATGACGTATGATGATATTCTCTGCAGCAAAATGAAAGAGAAGGTGAGTTTTCATTCTTTTCTTTTTAATTTGTTTTACTTGTGCATCAATCCATCTTTTATTTTCAAAAATGGAAAGTCAGGCATGATATGGTATTACCTATGAATCCATGATATATATATATATATATATTGCTCTTTTAATTACCCTCACACTCAATGGCGGATTTAGAAAATTAATGAAGGGTGAGCACCAGTGGCAGGGAGCCCCCGAATTTTTTTTAAGGAAAGTTTTAAATGCATTAAAAAACAAAAGAATATAAACAAGAAAAGAAATTAATATAAAAAAAATTATTCATGAAATCAAGTAAATATCAATGATATAATAAGAGAGACAGTTATTTTACAAACTTGTCATTTATAAAAGCGAGGCTAAGTGCGGTTAGAAATGCAGCTATATAAATTACAATAAAGGGTGGGTACTTAATAAGTTCAAGTACATATATTTTAATAAAAAAGTATATTACAATAAAAATAATTACAATATCATCCTTCTAGGCTTTTTTTTTTAATTCCATCATAATTGCCTTATTATCAATGATATCAAATACATCATAATTTTAATTCCTTTATTTTTTAGAATTTCATTATAATTCAAGGGTAGGCACTTGCCCCCTTTCTCTTATACCTACGGCCGCCATTGCTCACACTTGAGGACCGGTAAGCATGTACCGCCTCTGGTCCTAAATATAAGATATCAAGGGGTTCATTTTGATCCTTAGTACTACCTCCAATATTTCTTAGTATAAGAGCTAATTGACTATTTTTTAGAGATTAAAAAAACTAAATAAATTATTCAATCATAATATATTTTGTATTTTATTAGATTATATATCAGTATGTAAGTAATAAAAATTATTTTAGAGAAAAACGATAAATATAAATACTTTAATGTATCTATTTAGCTTCTTTAATCACTTTAAAAAAAAGAAAACAAAAAACAAACAAAAAATCAACTATCTTTTATATTAAGAATCAAAAAGAATATAAAACTTCAATCCACTATGTCTTATAAATTTATAATCTTTTCTCTACAGTATCTTTGTTGATTGAACATAGTGAGGAGGTTTTCATAAAAGGGGTGGTTACAATGCATAGAATTAAAAGTGAATTTTAGGAAAATCAACCCACAATTATTGTAAATAACCAACTTAATTAATTTTCTTAATATTTACAAATTAGTTACCTAGAGCATTTAGTGTTATATATGTTTGTGTAAGATTCATTTCCAAACACTTGCTCTCTGTATGAAAATATTGCAGGATCTTGATGCTATAATTGGAGACATCACAATTGTGGCGAATCGCACAAATTGTGCTGATTTCACGTTTCCGTATTTGGATTCAAGTGTAGCAATGGTGGTAAGAGTGATGGATGCCTCCACAAATAAGCTGATCCTCGTCAAACCTTTCAACGGGTTACTCTGGTTGCTTTTTTGTCTGATTTTTGCAGTTGCAACTACTATCATAATTTTATTTTTACAAATAAATGAAACCAGAAACAGAACCAACCAAACCGGTGGAGGAGACGAAACCGGGGGAGGAAACGGAACCAGCCTATCCGGTGGAGGAAATGAAACCAATGGAGGAAATAGAACCAACCAAACTGGTGCAGGAAGCAGAAACGGTGGAGGAAACGGAACCAGCCAAACTGGTGGAGGAAATAGAACTAGCCAAACCGGTGCAGGAAATGGAACCAGCCAAACTGGTGAAGGAAATGGAACCAGCCAAACCGGTGCAGGAAACAGAACCAACGGAGGAAACGGTACCAGCCAAACTGGCGAAGGAAACGAAATCAACCAAACTGGTGGAGGAAACGGTGCTAGCCAAACCGGTGAAGGAAACAGTGCCAGCCAAACCGATGCAGGAAATGGAAACAGCCAAACCGGTGCAGGAAACAGAACCAGGGGAGGAAAAGGAACGATCCAAACTGGTGTAGGAAACGGAACCAGCCAAACCGGTGCAGGAAACAGAACCAGCCAAAGCGGTGCAGGAAATGGAACCAGCCAAATTGGTGAAGCAAAAGGTGCCAGCCAAACCGATGTAGGAAACAGAACCAGCCAAATCGGTGCAGGAAACGGAACCAGCCAAGTCAGTGCAGGAAACAGAACCGGTGGAGGAAATGGAACCAGCCAAACCGGTGTAGGAAACGGAACCAACCAAACCGGTGGAGGAAATGGAGCCAGCCAAACCGGTGGAGGAAACGGAACCAACCAAACTGGTGAAGGAAATGGAACCAACCAAACTGGTGAAGGAAATAGAAACAACCAAACGGATGGAGAATATCGCTTCAATCCCTTCCTTGTTTACAAGATGGGTGAGTTCTCTTATATTACATATGCCTCTTAATTACTCTATCACCCACTTGATATCAATGTTGTATGTACGATGATATATCACAGATGTTATGGAGATCAATTCAACAAGCAAAGCTGCAGGATGGCTGGTGATACTGACGTCATTTCTATTTATCTTTATAGTGCAAGTTTACACAGCGAGTTTAACTTCGATTTTAAATCAAGGAAAAACGAAAGAGCCCTTATTTATGGACGAGAAGGAGCTTAAGAGTAGCAATCTGTCGGTGGGATATCAAAATGGGTCATGGGTGAGAGGGCTTCTGATTGAACAAATAGGATTCAATCCATCTCAGTTAAAGGGTTTAGGAAGTCGTGAAGAGTATGATGAAGAATTGTCAAGAGGCACACAAAATGGAGGAGTTGATGCTATTTTTGATGAAACTCCTCATCTCACACTCTTTGTCTCCCAATACAAGCCTCGCTTTATGATGACTGGACCTATCTATCAAACTGGTGGATTTGCCTTTGTAAGTCTAGTACTCCATTACCTTACTCGGGATATATCCACTTCCCTTATGTTTCACTTTCCTCCACTTCTTTAATATCACTACTCTTAAATCAATTTTGAACAGTTGAGATTTAATATAAGATTCAATATCTTATAAAATGTGTGTCTGTTATATACTTTAACAATATCCTGTGAAATCTCAATTGTTTAGAGTTAATCTCACAATGAGAATAAAGAAGTGGACGGCAAGCAAGCGAATTGGAGAGGCTCCTTTCCTATCTTGCTCTTACTAATCCTAACTATATATATATATATATATATATATAATTTTAATGATGAATTTGTGTGTGTGTGTGTTGTATTTGCAGGCATTCCCAAAGAAATCTAGTCTGGCCCCACATTTCTCGAATGCAATTTTAGATGTGGCTCATGATGTGGAGACATACCGTGTGTTGATGGCTAAGAGCTCCTTACCCACTTCCATTGAAGATTTGCAATTACAAGACCAAAAGTGATGAAGGGCTGACAAGTTTGAACTTTTCGGATAAGGGGCTTTGGAGGTCTTTATCTTGTCCTATTATCCATTGTGACTCTCTTTTTAGTTAGAATCTGCGTGAGAAGTTGTGTTTCAACTCATCAGCAGAGGCTCAATTATATATACTAGGTGTTTCTAGTTAGCTGTCGCTTATTAAACATGCGATACATATATGTGTGTATGAAAAGCTCCTTGCTATCTTATCTACTGTTTTGCAATGGATATACTCTTCCGGTCCACAACGTAACACAAGTTGTTTGTAGAAGTAATTTTTTGGTGCATGTTGGTCGATTTCTTTAATGGCAAGTAAACCAGTCGAACAAGTAATAAAAAGTAAGTAGAATATCATCCCACATAGACAGAGATACTGATGATGATACTAGTTTCGAAGACAGTTGGGTTTAAAAAGAAAAGAAAATTATGATTGGGTTGGGTATTTTTGGCTATAACTATCAAACAAAGAAATAAACAAATAATTGTAGTCGCAAGAAGATATTAGTTTAAAGATAGGCTGAGCTCAGACTTCATCCTAAGCATATTACTCCCTCAGTTTGCTTTAGCGCATTGCTATAGCAATTATGTTGTACAACTTCCGCAATGCTACAGCATAGCCGCCTTCACAATGTTATCCAGTTACCCACTACTATGCTATACAGAAGCTTCTGCGTCCTATAAGTACAATCCTAGCTATACTTCTCCCACATTCCTATAGCGATTTTCTAGTTCAAATTATCACTTCTACTCAAGGTGTATGGTTATGAGCAGTAGACCCATTCCTGTAACCTACAATGATAGGTCAAGTCTTGCATCAGCTTGCCCAGCAAACACTGCCTATCAGATGTCTAACCCCGACTCCTTTTTAGTAACGAGGCCACTGATCTAGCCCTTAGCTTTCGCTAATCGACAAGAGATTAAAATACTAATAAACAAACTAAATTTATTTAATTAAAGAACTAGCAAACTGGGTTCATTTTACACTCAAAAATTCATCCTCGTTTAGCCAAAGGAATTTTAGTTCATGACTGATGAGAGAATCACAAAACAAATCACAGTAGAATAGCCCATGGAAACAGATAAACTGAAAATCAATGAAATAAAATAGAAAGTTCGCCGGAGGGGTCGACAGCGTAGGAGGCGCTTGTCACGTGACATCTCTACGTCTTCTAATATTCGTCTTACTACAGGGAAAAATTTTGGGTCTCTTTTGGAGATTTCGTACTTCGTAAGTTCTCTCCCTCTTCTTTGGAGTGTTGCCTAATAAGAATTCTCTTGACTCCTTCACGACTTCGATGATCTTTAGGGTTAGCCGTCTTTTCCTCTTATAATCAGGTTTCCTTGCGGTGTACGTTCAGTGAGCTGGGACTTTCTAAATCCGTCAAGTCCAACTTTCCAAATTCAATTCATTGATTCTGTTGGTATTGCAAGATTCTCCAAATCTTATCTTCGATCCTCTGCATCTTCTAATTCAATCCGTCAGCAATCCAACCATTGTTTAAACGTTCGTCTAATAACCTGCACTTAATTTCCTGAAACAGCCTTGAGGGAAACGTCAGAATACACGGCGCATAGCATCACTTCACTTACAATGCTATAGCATTCTGGTTACATTGTAGTGCAGGCACGTTATGGCTTACCCGATGCTATAGCATTGTATTGGCTATGCTATGTGCTTTCACACTAAACCTCAAACTTGCCCTTATCTTATGCACATGTATCAAATAATTATGAAATTGCTACCATTTATGAGATTCATCCTACATTTCCTTGTATGCATGAATTATAACATATTTGCTCATATTAGACACATTTAAGTTCATATTCACCATACAAAACAGTCACACATCATAGTGAAAACATGACATATATAGTACTCATCAGTGCACAACATAAGTAAGTCTCTTGCATATATAATAATTGTTGCTTATTTGTTTTCCTATAAATTAATGTTAAAATGTGACTTTTTTTTTTTGTCCATCACTAAAGTTGGAAAATTTTCAATCTAAGACAAATTTAATAGAGAAATCTTTCAGAGTTATTTGTGACCTGAAAGTACCTAATAAGGTGAAAGGGAAGTTTTATCATACTGCTCTAAAACCAGTAATGCTATATGGTAATAAATGTTGGTTGGGCTTTAAAGAGACAATATAAACATAAAGTGGGAGTAGCCGAGAAGAAATGTTGAGATGAATGTGTAGCCATACAAGAAAATATAAGATCCATAATGACCATAGTGACACCAATTAAGAAGGAAATGGTAGAAAACTGTCTCAGGTGGTTCGGATAAATTCAAAAAAGGCTTTTGTGTGCGCCAATGAGGAAGGTCAATCAAGTAATATGTAGTCCTCTGAAGGGAAAAAAAGAATAGAGGAAGACTGAATCGAGCACTTAATGAGGCTAAAAAGCAGGATTTACTCCTCTAGTCCAATATATAGGGTAGAGAGAGAAGCTTTTTTATCTTATATATATGGCACATCATTAAAGTTTTCAGGTAAATATGAATGTACAATTTAACCATTCACTTATTACTGTATTAACTTTGTTTTTATTTAGTATTATATATGTATATATATATATATTAAATAGGGGTAGAGTTGAAAAGTTATTGAATTTTACGGTAGAGTTAATGAGATTTAAGATTTTCTTGGTCTATATGATAAATGTTGGAAGTTTCCTATAAATAGAACTAGAAAAGTATTAGTTAATAATATATCCAAAGAGCTAGTTTTCGATAGAGCATAATGGCGTCACGTGAACCATGTAGCTGATCCCACTTATGGGATAAGTCTTTGTTGTTGTTGTATGAACCAGTGAGAGTATCCCCTCTAGTCCATAATATAGGATACTTAAACTATATCACGAGAAATAAGAAATGACAGTTATGTAATTTAATATGGCCTTAAATGTAAATTTTTTTCACTTTTAGCAAGAAATGACAGTTATGTAATTTAATATGGCCTTAAATGTAAATTTCTTTTTCACTTTTAGCCTTATTGAGAAATGTTTTTTTTTTGTTGCCCACCCGATTCACCAAAGCTTCGCCCCTACTAATTCGGGTCCAACCCAGCCTCCCAGCCCCCGGGGGGGTTTGCATGTTGAGAAATGTGTTTAATTGCATTAAGAATGTTATTTTAGATAGATAGAGGGATAGAATAAGTGGGCAAAGTTGGAAAATGAATATTAATCACAAAAGTCAAATAGAAAAATGAGCATTAATTAAACTGCAAGTGACTTATAATTTGGACCACGCTTTCCTCCTAAAAGTTCTATATATTGTGGACCGGAGGGAGTTTATAGGAACACATGAAGATCAATTCAGACCAATTAGGAATTTAAAAGGCGAAACAGTCGAATTTGGTAAAACATGTTTCGTCCATGTTGAAGGTAAAACCTCTTTCCTTACCCCAAGATCACTTACAAGAGTAAGATATGGTGAGGAAGAAGATAAATTTTCAGTGGAAGTCACGTCCGGCTTAACAATGATTATTCTAATTCATTCGATTAACCATAATAATACAATTTAGTCACCACTATAGTAGAAAATGACTTATGTTTAATAAAAGGCTATAATAGTAGAAAAATTATCAATTCAACCTATATAACACTAACTGTAGTAGAAAGTAATTAATCAAATGAAACCCCACCATAGTTATAAAAGAACTTTGATTGCCCCAAAAAAGTATTTGTTGTTGGTCTAGTTCTCAAGAGTGACTCAAGTTTTAAACTTTTAGCTAAGGACCAAGTAATATTGCGTCAATCTCTGATCCAGTCCCGTCACTATTGAACTTCAAAGCATATTAAGAGGCTCGGTCACCAATTCTTCTTTTTATTAAACTTCAAACTCAAATTTAATCATAACTGTGGAGGCAGCAAGGATAAGTTGACCCACTTCAAAAAATTCAAATTATGTGGAGGCTCTTTGAGGTGTATAGGAAATTGGACCATTCGGATTTGAAGCACAATCTGGTTGGCTTGGATGTAGGTAAGTTTTGAATTGAAATTATGTGATGCTAACGTTCGCCCATCGAATACTTTTGTTGCTTATGCTCCCTTTTATTTTTAGGAGAAGAGTTTTATTTGAGAAGCGATATTAAAGTAAAAGCTTTTAAAACTTACCATATTATACCTAGCCAGCTTACCAACTAGCAATTATACATCTTTTGAGTTTGAATCTTAATTTTGTACTCATTTTTCAGAAATACCATGGACTGACTTTTATGCATGCTTTTGACAGGGTTATATACTTTACTCTGTAAAAAAGAAGCTCAAACACGAGTACCTTGGCCTTACTGGAGATGAAATTAAGAAGTTGAAATTTTCAGGTGTGGAGGTCGGTCTTGATAACTGTATTAATAGAATTTTTATTAAAGTGATACCTGGGAAATTAGAACTACTTTCATTCAACCAATTTTAACACTTTCTGCTCTGTTCTTGCTTTTCTTATGTTGCTTTTCATTTGATTAAAAAAAGTTATGTAAGTCCAACAATTTCTATGAAAAGAGGGGAAAAAAATACTGACTGTGGTAATCAGGTAGAACTAAAACTCTGAGCTGAATATGTTTTCTGAGTTAATGTTCAGTTGGCTACCACTTTATGATTCAGTTTGTTTTGTCTCCCTCTTCAAACTCAAAATCCATGTAATATAATTTGAAAAATTGAACACATGTACAGTTGTCCTCTTGATACCTGTAGATTATAAAGTTATATATGTTGATTGTTTCTGCGGCACATAATTCCTTGTATCAATATTGGGTATCCTCTTCAAAATAAGGTAGCTGTGGGCCGCAATTGATGATTTGTTTTATGTTTAATAGGCAATGTTTACCTATTTTAATGTAGAAGTTTGCTAGTGTGTTTGCTTCTTGGTTTGACTTCACTGAGCATGCTCAACCAGATTGTGCTATGGGCAGATAACATACACTTTGGAAGAACTAGAGATTGCTTTCACTGGCGACACTATGTCAGATTTCATAGTTGATGATAGTAACATTGATGCATTGCGAGCCAGGATTCTTGTTATGGAGGTGCTCTACTTTCTTTATAATTCATCTTCTACTTTGTTGCAGATCTAATTTATTGGACCAAGTTTCTGTATTTTTGCATTATTTGAACAGATCATTAATGGTCTTCCTTGATTATATACAACTTGCTCATTATTTAATGTAATTTCATCATGTTCGTTTGTGGTTTAATTCATACTTAAACTTGGCAAGTTCATGAAAATATTTATAATATACAAGTCTTTTTATTTTCTAATTTTTTTAATATTTTTATCTTATTTTTTTAATTTTTTCTGATTTTTTATATTTTTTAAAAAAATAAATTGAATTTTGCGAAGGAAAAATATTTCCCTTGCAAATTCTAAGCTTTGCGAGGGAAAGTGGTTCCCTCGCAAATTTTGTGATTTGCGAGGGAAAATTTCCTCGCAAATTCCAGGATTTGTGAGGGAAATAGTTTTCTATCGCAAATTTCATGATTTGCGAGGGAAAAAGATATTTTTCCATCGTAAAACTGATTTATAAGACCTATTTTTGCAACAAACTTTAATCCACCACAAACCAGTTTTGTGACGAAAAATAGCTTTTTTGCTTGGGAATTGTTTCGCCGCAAAAACAATTTTTTTTTTTTGTAGTGAGTTAAACCTTAAAATCACAATGAAGTTGAATATGACTTGCACTCAGACACTTCACCTCCTTCCTCCAATAATGAGAATAAATCACACAATGACCTAAAATTGTCTAGGCATAATTATATGTGGGTCTACACTCTACACACACATATATATATATATTGCATAGAGTGTGAGAAACCAATCACAATGTTATGGCTCTTGAATTGCTACATTTTATGGTTTGTCATGTCACTTGATATAAGGTTTTGTCAAGTTACTCCAAAACTACGTCATTTTGGGTGCTAGAGGAATTAATGAAGGGTTTTTTTAGTAAAATTCATATAATAAATACAAAAACAAAAACAAAAATCACCCTTCATTAATTCCCCTAACCCCCAAAACAACGTAGTTTTAGTGCAACTTGACAAAACCTTATATCAAATAACATGACAAACGAGAAACCCTTTTATATATCGTTGAATTGATAAATATATGTATATAAATTAAGAAAATTTTCAATTAAATTAAGCTGAAATACCAAAATCTAAATTAATACATACAATTTTAATAAATTTTTAATCAGCTTAAGAGGCTTAATTAGAAATTTTTGAATGTTGTTAAAACTCCCTCTTCTATAATTAAATTAAAGAGAATTATATTGAAGGCAGGTTTAAGTCTGATTTCAGTTTTAATTATCTGAGCTAAATTTAGTTAGTCTTTAAGTTGTCGTCGTCATCAACAACATTTCTTCTTCAAACCGTGAAACCAAAAGGAAAAAATTAAAACAAAACTGGAAAAATTCTTGGGTGGGATCATCATGTCTCTCTAAGAGAAAAAGGAACTAATCAGGCAAATGAAGATTCGCCAACAATTCCTCAGAATCTACCATCAGATTTCGTATCCCTTTCGTGATTAAAACTCGATTATTCTTTTAACTTCCTCTGGTAAAAATTAATCGGGTGATAGTGACAGTCGAATTCTTCCGGTCTTCCACCTCTTTTCGACGAAACCTTCCGAGCTGTTTTCCTTTGACGTGTCGTTTTTTTAATCTGTTCTTTTATGTTCTCCTTTTCTTTGCCATTGAACGGTGTATTCCCTTTGTAAGAATATCACCAAAATCCCAAAATATATTCATGAGATTTAACACAAAATCACATCCAAATCGAGTAAAAATTCCAAACTAATCCACACACCCAGATGTAAAAGGAAAAAACAAAAATCCTGAGAGCTGATTCCTTAAAAGCCACTTGTTTTGTGCTAAATCTACAGAACTAACCAAATCAGTCACATCCGACAAGAAGAAATACGCGTCTGCGTATGTGTTGAAATTGAAGGATCAGTTATCAGTACTGGAGAAATATTATAAATATTATTGATTTTCAGAACAAGGGAGGGTACACCAATGGCGGAAGCACGTTATGGCATTGACCTTATTTTATCTTATGTATTTATATATATGTATTATATAATATTTTATTTTGGTCAATAAATTGGCCCCAGTTAAATATTTTATTTTACGTACTTTACTCTTTCTAATGAGGATAATATTTTGTTGATTAATGAAAATTTTGAGCTTATGATTTTAAGGGAGTCTTGAGTTTTGACGACTATATATATGTAGAGGATAATTACTGGCTAATTTTAATCATTTTGGATTTATTATTTGGTTGTCTTATAATTTTATAATTAATTTCTTTTAAAAAATATATTATAATAGGTTATTTACTTAGTTGAAATTGAATCAGATCTTTATATTTTTTTAAACATATTTTTTTGGGTTCATAATATATTTCTTTTATTTTCTCTAATTATTTTGTTTTGAGATAGGTAGAATACGTATTTAAGTATTAATTTTATTAAAATTTCATTTTACATATAATTATTATGATTGTGTTTGTGATATATTTAGAATAATGTTTTATTCATTACTCATTGAGCTGTAAGAGGAAAGTAAAATTCTTGTTTGAGATACCTACTGAAAATGTTATCATCTTATATCTTATTTTAATTTATAATTGTCAATTATTATTTATTTGTATTTTCAATGTTATGCGATATTATTTAGTAAATAATTTAATATGTTTATTTTTGGCCCCGACTAAAAAAAAATTTAGTTCTGCCACTAAGCACACGGAAGCTTTTATATAGGAAAGAATATACTAACTCTAACCGTCTAACCCACGCAACTAATCTAATTAAATCTATCATAATCAAATTAAATCAAATCAAATCATAATATCTTAAAAATGTATTTCTAAAATATAATATTCATGTCTAATCCTAATAAACACTAAACATTATCCCTAATGATAATAATTAATTAATATTTCTAAACTTAATATTCTTAATGCTTCCTCTCAAGCTGAAAGGGCACTCACACATGCCACAACTGATTTTCAAGAAAATAATGATCCATAGCCTAGAACTCGAACAACAAAGGCTGAGGTAATAATCCCCTTGCTTCACCAGGAGCTCAAACAACAAAGAGTATCAAACCAGACTGCAATAAACGGTCTCACAAGGGACTAAATAAATAGTCTCATAAGGGACCAAAGCACAAACATCTTACAAGAAACTAAACCAACAACGAACGGTCTCATAATGATTTAAAAAAAAAAAAAACACACACACACACACACGCAGGCACACACTCTTTTGATACCAAATATAAGATATTTTTAAATATCTTATTGAAAACGGATTAGAAAATGTAGTTAAATTATTAGTATGGTTTTAAAAAAGAAATATTAGTAATTTTCGATATTATCCTATTTAAAACATATATTTAAGAAGTATAAATCATAGAAAACAAACAAGAGTGCTTTTGGAAAAATTTAATTAACATTCTAATTTTCTTATACAAATTACTAATATATAGTATTACCAATGTATTTTCAGAAATAACTAATATATAGAACGGAACGGACTAAAAGCCATCTTTATATTCCCCCTTTTTTCCTTACTCTTTCTTGCTTTGTCTTTCGGTTTCTTCCATCTGATGAGGTAAATACTAGAAGTTGTTAAAGGAATGTTTCATACAAAATTCGGAGCCTTCTTGATTGAGTAGCAAAAGAATGTCAAAACTTTTAATTTCCTATATGAAGAGCAGTGAAGCTTTTTCAAGCACAATGCAATACACAATACATTTTAAGGTATGATATTGTCACTACCTTTTCACTACCATTTTATAACCCTTAGATTTATTATTTCATCCAACGATCCTGATTTAACATACTTAAAACCTTCTTCCTTCTCCACATTTCTCTCTTTTTCTCTTCCGTTCTCCCGATCGGCTACCCAGTGCATCGCTTCCAGGACGCGGCCACCGTCCCTCCCCCTCCTTTGCGCCCCTCTTCCTCACTCTTTCCACCCCATCCACCGCCCCACTCCCTCTCTGCTACCACTACTAGAAAATTCACTATTTGTGACGGAATTTGCGAGGGAAAAAAATTCCGTCGCAAATTTGAGTAAATTTGCGAGGGAACCAATTTTCCCTTGCAAAACGCTGATTTTTGCGAGGGAAAAATTATTCCCTCGTAAAATATAACTATTTTGCGAGGGAAAATTTTTTCCCTCGCAAAAATGACAGAAAATCCTGCTAATTTCCTCTCATTTTGCGAGGGAATAAGGTTTCCCTCGCAAAATGGTTAAATTTTGCGAGGGAACAATTTTTCCCTCGCAAAATATGACCATTTTGCGAGGTAAAATTGGTTCCCTCGCAAAATTGATGGAAATTAGGAGGGAAAATTCCCGCCAATTTCCTCCCATTTTGCGATGGAACAATATTTCCCTCGCAAAATGATTATTTTTTGCGAGGGAGCATATATTCCGTCGCAAAAAGGGGCTTTTTTGCGGGGGAACATATATTCCGTCGCAAAATAGGATATTTGTGGATGGCCAAAAATATTCTATATTCTACGATTTTTGCGAGGGACCAAGTGTTCCCTCGCAAAAAAGACCTTTTTTGCGAGGGAAGAATATTTCCCTCGCAAAATTAAGAGAATTTTGATAACTATTTTACCATCACTTTGCGAGGGAATAAATTCTCTCGCAAAAAAGGTGATTTTTTGCGAGGGAACACATTTTTCCCTCGCAAAAAAGATGATTTTTGCGAGGGACCAAGTGTTCCCTCGCAAAAATCACCTTTTTTGCGAGGGAATACTATTCCTTCGCAAAATTAAGAGAATTTTGATATTGCAAAACCCCGTGAAAATCCCTAAAGCACTCTTTCCCCCTTCTCACAAACACATCTCAGTGAAGACGAAGAAGAACCCCTCTCTCCGGCCTCCTTCCTTCATGGCTTCTTCCTTCTCCTCCCTTCGCTTCCTCTCCCCTCTCCCTAACCCTAATTCTAATTCCCATGCCTTCTTCCTCCTCGCACCCCAACGCTTAGCTTTACCGTCAATTCTTTGTCGGATCGTAAGCTCCAAAGCTCCGTCACTCCTCCGCCATCTCCTTCAGAGGCAGTCGGTAGTGCTTAATCGTGATGGAGCAGAAAATATGAAACCCAGACAACTATCCCATGCCATCTATGAAGAAGTTGGGTAATTCATCGTTTCCTCTTTTCTACTGTATAATTTTGGAACTGCATTTTTTGTGTTTTTGCTCGTACTTCTGCATCGTTTCCTCCATTTTTTGTTGGAAGCGGGCACACTACTCAGTAACTCAACTGTTTAGAGGCAGAATGGATACGTTGTTTTCCCTTTCTCTTTGACGATTGACGAGCACGACAAAATGGATTGATAGAGACTTCGGAGGCGTGCTTGCTCTTTATGGTCATTGCTGGTGGGAGAACAGCCAAGCTTTCGTCAGAGTCTTCACCTGTCAATATCTCATTTCATTTCTGCAGGTATCATCATCTCTCCCATCTTCCTATTCGCTTGTACGTCGATTGTGCCGATATGTTTAAACCTTTTCTCTGTCCTCTGTTTATCAGTTCTAATATCTCAGTTTTCTTCTTTAGATAACGTATTTCTAATTTACATCTTTGGTTGTTGAAAGAGGAAAGGGAAGAATTTAAATCTTTTTGTGAATTTAGGAAACTGTGGGGTTTGAGGAAATCCGCATCCAGGTTTGTGACGATGACTAAAGATATTATTTGAAATTTCAAGAATTAAGGTTGCTCTCTCTACATTATTCTTGGAGTGCCTGTGAAGTGTTTGATGAAAGGTCTAAAGAAAGAAACTCTCTAAAATTTAGGAATGGAAATTGTTGCTGGTAAGGATAAAGAGGGCTTAAATTTTTTTTTTTTTTGACTCAAACTCACGTTAAATCCTATGAAAAAATTGGATTGAGAAAATTTTCAGTACCATGTTATTGCTTTTTTTTTTAATAAAAAAAATGATTGGGTGTGGACGCGCTATGTGTTTCTGAAAATGTGTAGAAAGAGTAATTTTGTTGGATTAAGATTGTTGGCTTCAATGTTGAAACTCAGATAAGTTTGGATATTCATTGACTAATTGTACTTATGAGTATACTCTTTGTGAAATGGACTATAAAGCTCAAGCTTTTCTTTCTCTTTTAGGTTGAGGGTTGAGATGCTGCCTGGGTGGTTAAAGATCATGTTTAAGGAATGGCAACTTATGCTTGAATGTTATCAGTTAACATGTGAAATAGTTAATCATGGTTAGCTTGGAATTTATTTATAGGAGCTACTAAAGCCACTTAAACGCGTAGTCCCTTGGTTCCAAGAAATCATTGAAGGTTCATTTATCATTTGATCTGGCCATTGAAGTTCTTATTGAGCTAGTGAGCCGACATGAGGTATTGTTTGTCTTCTTTTACAAATTGTTATTCAAACTCTATTGATTTACCATGGTTGCATGTGTCAATAGTTGTTTAATAATTTTTAATGATGTTTCCTTTTGGTATATTTATTGTGCTTAAAAATTATACTAGTAGTAGAAATCAGAGTTATTTGATCCTTATTTTTGTGACCAAACATGAAGAATGAAGCACCTCATGTGGGCGTTAAGTACATTGTACTTAAATACTCACTTAAACACATGCATGTTTCTCTGGCGAGAGACATGAAACCTCACCCTCAGAGGGTGGAGAGTTTTTTGGTCCTTAAAACGGACAAATGTGCTTACAAGAACCTTTAAGGTTTGTAGTTTTCCTTGCTTCCTCTTTGGATGAATTTGGGTTGATGCGTGGTTGGTTATGTATTGTGGTTATGGGTACAAGTGTTACCCTTTATGACAGTCACAATAAGAAGCTTAGGCAACTCTTTAAAATAAGATATGAGCAAGGTGGGGTATATTAAATGAAATATATTACATTCTTATTTGCATCCATATTTCTATAAAGATTATGCCAGGTGAGGAAAAAAACTTTCAAAATCACTGACTATTCATAGTCATTTTTGTCTGGCTCAATTAGGGGTGAAACTAAAACTCCACGTGATGATTTATGCTCATTATTTTGTAGATAAATTTAGAATGATTACTTTGGCAGATGTAATTTTACAGAGTCTGCACTACATTCACCTCAAATTTCAATGTGTAAAGTCTTTTGAATATGAAAGATCCATCTCTTTTGATCTGTGCTTTTGTTTAGGGGTGCCCCAGGTTTTATTATGCAGAGTACATTATCTCAAGGAAGTACTTCTTTTACCAGCTCTTTCTAGGGGAGACGAGAAAATAATTGGTGGCCTCGCATGCTTGCTGTTAGAAATTGGTCAGGCTGTAAGACGAAGTGCTTATCCGGCAGTGTTCGAGGTGTTCCTACAGTTTAGATTTTTTTTTTTAGTTCATTTTGATCGCAACATTATAATTTGTAATATTTTGTTTTTCAATGTAAACTCTTATGATTGTTAGAACTTATCTTTATGATATATACAAGTATTTTTATTAATTATTTTTTAATTATTTTTTTAAAAAAAATAAATTAAAATTTGCGAGGGAAAAGTTTCCCTCGCAAAATAATGAATTTTGCGAGGGAAACTTTTCCCTCGCAAAATCCTGAATTTTGCGAGGGAAAATATTTTCCCTCGCAAATTTCATTATTTTGCGAGGGAAAAGTTTCCCTCACAAAATACGAAATTTGCGAGGGAAAATATTTTCCCTCGCAAAATCCAGGATTTGGGAGGAAAAAGTGTTCCCTCGCAAATTTCAGAATTTGCGACAGAAATATGCATTTTTGCGACGGAAAATTGGTTTGCGTGGGCGATTTTTGCAACGGAATTTTTTCCGCCGCAAATCAGTTTTGCGACGGAAATTCTTTATTTTGCGAGGGAAAAATTCCGCCGCAAAAAACTGTTTTTTTTTGTAGTGTACGGTTTCTCTCTCTTCTGCTTCATCGGAATCTTCCATTTTTGCCGCTGTCCATATCTGCATCTAAGCCCACCGCCGGCTCCCTCTCAAACTTAGACTTTCCACCACAATCATCTCTCCTGCTTCTCACAACTACTTTGCGTACTTCTTCTCTGCATCGTGAGTTTGCTTTGTTTTTCATTTCGCCGATGAAATTGATGTATTTTAATTTTTTTCTGTTTCTGAGGATCACCATCGGATGTTGAACTTCCGATTTGGGTCTTTTTTATCTTTCTCGGAGTTTTCTGGTGTTGCAAATATTTAATACATGTGTGTTCTGCATTTGAGAGGTAGAAATTCTGCATTAGCTAATTGACATTACTTAATATCTGTCTTGAAGAGAGAAAATAATTGTGTGTGATAAACCATAAATGGTGGAGTGGGATATAATGAGGGAGTGGAATATAGGAAATGGAAGGTGGGGTAGTTTCAGAAAAGGGTCCCCAATGCCAGCCATATGTGCAATTTGGGATAATTGCGTCAGATTTTGGTTTGGACTTGGAATCCCCAAATTTACTGGCATCCCACAATCATAAATATAACCTCCTGTGATCTTCGTATCTTGGGGGATATGTAAAGCTCATTGCAGGCAATGTGGCCAAAAATTCTAGAGGTTGAAGAGATGATATAAATTATGATATTCTAGCTACGTACATACATTGAATTTACTGTAGAATAGCGCATATCTATATATGTGATAAATAGAATAATAACGCAGGTAGGTATTTTGAACATCAGGAATTAAAGTGGGTATTGACAGTATGAGAGAGATGAAAATGACAAAGTGAACGTGTAGAAAGTGGAGGAGCCGACTAATTTGCATTGCTTAGTTTATTCTTAATTTGCATTGCTTCAATGCGCATACGGGATATATTCTTTTTTTATCCCTGGGGTTAATTATTGCATTTTAGGTATTTAGATTACAAAATCAACGCATTTTCTTCTCTCATGATGTTTAACTGAGATATATGGTTATTTTGGATTCTGCAGGTCTTTACAGTGGATTTGGCTGGTTGGCATTAGGAAGGATTTTATGTTTGTAGACGCAATTTGGAGTCTACGAAATCTTGACAGCCTTTTATAAAGGTATCAATTTTTTTTTTTTTTTGGTTTAAAAAATATCAATTGAAAAAGTTAGCATTGCTTTGTTTTACAGGAATACGTCATGCCCTTATCATTTGTCTATCTTTAACCATTCATTTGTCTATCCTTAACCATTCAATTGAGAAGGAAATGATATAATTTGTACAAATAAAGACATTTGTCATTTTGATGGAGAAGAACTCCTTCGCGGCTTTGATATGCGCTCTAGATTTTCCAAACTTATTGATCTTGCTGATAGGTCCAATGAAGCAGCTAAATTCACTTGTGATGGTCTTGATTTTCTCACTGAATCTTTAGAAAAATTTCCAAGACCTGATGATAGTATTGGTTTTGAGGATTTTGATTCACAATACTTGAGTTCTCAAACTGAAGTGTCATCTATGATGAGATTGAAGGATCACAACATTTCACAGACAAAAGGTCGAAGAAGGGAGTTGCACAATATGTCACAAGGACGTAGAAATCATAGTGGGATTGAAGAAGCATCAAAGAATACTAATATTTGTGGAAATTGTAAGAAACAAGGACATAATAAACGTACATGTACAGAGAAAATTTTACATTGACTCAATTTATGTTTTATTATTATTTTGGGTTACATGACATTTGTTAGATGATTATTATTTAGTTTATTATTTCTAACTTGAACCTTTTTTCTGGCCTTAAATTAACTGGTAAAAAAGAGAGTAATAAATGCAGGGTGCAGATAGTGATCCATAGGCACATGAGATGAAATATTTATCGCAAATCATATTCATAAAACTCCACTAAAAATTGAACAACATAATATCAAAATACATAGAATTTTCACCCTTGTAAGGGTTGAAGCATAATACATACATACACTTAGTCACAAAAAAATAGGATTAATTAAGCAGGGCTTGCTACCACTTCAGCCTCATTAGGCAACCCTTTCACTACAATGGTTATGTGGCAAGTTCGCTTTCTAATTGTATAAGCTCGTCCACGAGCTAGGGTCTTACCCTTTTCATGGTTTTACCTTCATCGACCTCGACTCTATTGAAAACTAAACTTCCTTTGTTTAAACCCAAGTTATGGCTGGCATTCGCTGCTGCAGAAAACACCAATTTAAGGATGACATCACATGCTCGATAAGGCATGAGCTCTAATATCGTGAGTCCTTCCTTTGAAGGAGTAGGAATCTGATCGATCACTCTTCAAGCCTTATTGGCAGACATACAAATGTGTCATCCTACAACATATGCCTCTACATTTGAGGATTCATCGTCCTTCACTGCATCATTAGAATAAAAAGACTTAAGTTTATATCATGTTTTGCCAAATTATTCTAGGCAGAAAATTGATAAGGTTTACATTCAAAACATGCTAAAAGCATAAGAAATAACACCAGCACCTGCATAACGAAATACCATAAACCAATGCTCTTTGAGACTTTTTTTTAGTAGGTATTCTGTGAAGGATAGTAAAACATGCCTCATATCTGTATCCCATTTCTCATACAAATAGGAACTCTCACCCATTTGTGAATTTGCAGAGTAAAATCATGTTACACCTAAATTTGACCTCACAAGAAGATGCACTTTTATTTGCAATTTAAACCTGGAAAAAAATAATTGCAATTAACTTTATTCTTATATGTTTTACTTATAGAAAATTAAACCAAAACTTGAAACTCGCATTCCAGATTTCCAGAGGAAAACAACTGGAGGAATTAGTGTTACCTTTTTCTACCATGAATACAGAATCCATTACAAGACACACTAATAAAGTACAAATTTCACAGTATAATAGCAGAACAAACATCTTTTTGAATGGCCCAGGTCAAAGAAGATGGCTATAGCTATACATGCTTCCGAAGATCCCATGCCTTCACTCTAACATATTTGGGCTCTTTACTCACACCCATTTTTTGAAAGTGATTATAGCACAGTAGAACTTTACCTAAATCTAGTCTAAAACAAATCTAAGTGCATACCAATTGAAAATAATTTGGTCCACAAGGTGCAATTTCAGCATCAGGAGGAATCCACGCAGATATTGTTTCTCAGCCTGTCAATTAATGAGTTAAGATATATTCTGACTAATGCACAGAAATTATTAACAGTAGAAGTTAGTTGTTCCCCGGAAATTACATCTAAAATTCATTTTATCAAGCAGATATTTCTGATGCTACCTCTACTCAGACACCAACAGTCAACTGTCTGGCCTAAAATAAAAAACCAACTAACTAAGAGGTTCCTTCTTGAATTAATATTAGTTGTGATGAGATTAGAAACTTTCTTTTGGGTCAATTTGGCTAAAACTGAGACTTGAAATCAAATCCTGTAGCACTAGAGACAGCTCCAGTAACACTGAGAAAAACAGAGATAAACCCCCATTATTCATATGAATAATTATTTTCAGAAGCTAAATTTTTTGTCCAATTTCAGCATCCAGTGAGCATCAAAATGCAACACCACAAAACTCCGAGAAAGATAAAAAAGACCCAAATCAGAAGTTCAACATCTGATGGTGATCCTCAAGAACAAAAATAAAAAAAAAATAAAAAAATACATCAATTTCATCGACGAAATGAAAAACAAAGTAAATTCACGATGCAAAGAAGAAGAACGCAGAGTAGTTGTGAGAAGCAAGAGAGATGATTGTGGTGGGAAGTCTAAGTCTGAGAGGGAGCCGGCGGCGGGCTTAGATGCAGGTATGGACAACAGCAAAAATGGAAGATTCCGATAAAGCAAAAGAGAGAGAAACCCTAGTAGAGAGGGAGTGGGGTGGTGGCTGGGGTGGGAAAACTGAGGAAGAGGGGCCTAGAGGAGGGGGAGGGACGATGGCCGCGTCCTGGAGGTGATGCGCTGGGTAGCCGATCGGGAGAACAGAAGAGAAAGAAAGAGAAATGTGGAGAAAGAATAAGGTTTTAAGTATGTTAAATCAGAATCGTTGGATGAAATAATAGATCTAATGGTTATAAAATGGTAGTGAAAGGGTAGTGACATAAGAAGGTAGTAACAATATCCTACCTCATAAATTTTATGAAACTCCAAAACTCATTGGAAAAATGTACTCCTAAAAATTCAATTTTGATGGTGACACAATTAAGTATAAAAGAATTTAAATAACATGCTATTGACTAAGATGATAAGCGGCATCACCTTTTAAAGAGGAATACAAATTCAAATCATGAAAAATACATTTATTAAGAAAAGTGAAAACCACTTACGTTCTAAACTCTTAAAATATTAGTGTCTTGAATACAAAATATATGTGTAATGTACAACCAAAAGTTGTATATCTAAAAATATTTGTACCAACATTGATCGAACCATATTTTTATATGATTTTCATAATTAAATAGGGATTCTTAATACATTTTCTAGGACATTATTAATCACTAATTTGAGTTAGAGACATTTGTATTAAATTAAGTGTAATTATGGGTAAAATGGTTATAATTTGTTAATTTATTCATACAATTGATTCCTTGGATTTTTTATGTTACCTTATGCTTAATTTTGCTTTGTAGGAATTTTGAAAGAAATTTGGAAAATTTGAAAATGAGAGTTTGGGCTCAAATTATAAAAGTTTCAGTGTAATCCCTCTATGAAGTTTTATACTCTGCAGTTCAATCCCTGGTCAAAACTTACATTTTGACCAGAGACTTATCAGACTTAGAGAGACCTAATACGAGAGCACGAAAAGAAAGGAGAGACCCAGTGCCGCAGAATTAAAAAGGAAGGGAGATGAGAATAGAGAGCAGCATGCTAGCATTGGACTATCATCTCATCCTTCCTCCACCTTCCTTTTCTTTTGTCGCTGGCGACTACCATCCTACTCTCAATTGCCGCTGGCGACTCACCTACACAAGGAGACAGAGCACTATGAGCATAGAGTAGAGGAGAGACGGAAATCACAGTAGCTAGTGGCGGAACCAAAAAATTTTGTTAGCCCGGGCCAAAAATAAATGTATTAAACTATTTACTAAATAATACCACATAACATTGAAAATACAAATAAATAATAACTGACAATTATAAATTAAAATAAAATATAAGATGATAACATTTTCAGTAGGTATCTCAAACAAGAATTTTACTTTCCTCTTACAACTCAATGAGTAATGAACCAAACATTATCCTGAATATATCATAAACACAATCATAATAATTATATGTAAAATGAAATTTTAATAAAATTAACACTTAAATATGTATTCTACCTACCCCAAAACAAAATAATTAGAGAAAATAAAAGAAATATAATATGAACCCCAAAAAATATGTTAAAAAAACATAAAGATCTGATTCAATTTTAGCTAAGTAAACAACCTATTATAATCTATTTTTCAAAAGAGAAATTCATTATAAAATTATAAGACAACCAAATAATAAATCCAAACTGACTAAAATTAGTCATTAATTATCCTCTACATATATTAGTCATCTATTGTCAAAATTCAAGACTCCCCCAAAATCATAACCTCAAAATTTTCACTAATCAACACAATATTACCCTCATTAGAAAGAGTAAAGTACGTAAAATAAAATACTTAGCTGGACCCAAATTATTGACCAAAATAAAATATTATATGATGCATATATATATATATATATATATATATATATATATATATATATATATAAGATACGAGAAGGCCAACTAGGCCAAAGCCCCAGCTGGCCATAAGGTGCTTCCGCCATTGACAGTAACACCGCGGAGAAATCTGCAGAACCAAATTCACCGTCCCTTCCTCACTCAAACACCTCACCTTCCTTTGTTGGCATTTATTTGGGAGTTCTGGCAAGGTTCTGCATTTTCCGGCGTATTTCCCAGTTTCCCGGTGAGAAGCTTTCCAAATTACGGTGAATGTTGCAACTTTCTGGTGAAGCTCTTTTTGCAGATTGTGTGGATTCTCTGATTTCTATGTGTAGCTAATTCCCGTTGCCTCTTGGAGATGGATTAAGTGGCTGGAGTTTCAAAGCTTCAGGGGGAGTTTATTTTGTTCAATCTATTTTCTCTAATTGTATTTGGATTTCCTAGTTTTAGGAATGTTGTTTTGTATTGTTGAGACTTAGTTTACTTATTTGGATAACTTTGAAGATTGAACCTATGTGATTGAATTGGATTTTTGTAGCTTGTCAGATATGTGTGTGTGTGTGTGTGTGTGTGTGTGTTTTCCTTATTGATTCAATGATATTGTGCTTTCTATGTGTTATTTTAAATAGTATGATTGAATTTGATTAATTGAGTGGCATGTTATCCATTCATATAAAGAGAAAACAATTAATCTAATCCTAATCGCACATTAAGTGCTTCTCAATAGTGCCTTAAGAGGTGATTGCTAGCTATGTTAGTAGGAGTAATCACTAATTAAAAACACTAGTCTCAAGTTTTTGTTTTGAGTTTTTCATCAAGACTTAGTGAAAATTTATCCCTACATTTAATTGAACTATGATAGTCACTACTCCATTTCTAAGAGTATACATTATACATTTTCATACTTCATTGCATTATAAATAAAATACCAAAAATAATAGTTAGCATTTAATTAAATTACATTTCTTTTTAGATTACTAATTTGAAAAGTCAAAACCAATTTTTCCCTTATTTTTATTGCATTTGTATGTCATTTAGATTGCTAAGAAATCAATAAAAGGCTTGTCGAAAAGAGAGAACGATTCTAGGTTAGTCTATATGCAATCCTTGATTAATCGTTGATTGTAGGCCCTCATCAAATGAACATTTACCACCCATCTTTTAACAAAATTTTGGTTATAGTCATTTATGATTGATGTTTTATTTTCTTTCTTTCTTTTTTTTTTTGTTTTAAAAATTTGGCAATTGCCAAATAATGTTTAAAGCAATGCACAAAAGCTAGGAAGTAGGAGGAGTTGGGCAAACTTTATATTTGGGACAACGGTAAAAAAAGTGACTTATTTGCAATCTGACTAATGGAAAAGTAAGATTACGTAAAAGTCATATTGTGTAATAATTTATGTTTGGACTAGCAGTAGCATAAGTAGCTTTTCTAAAATTGAAACTTGTTTAAAATGATGATAGAATAAATGACTTTTGAAATAATTATAAGAGAAAATAAAAATTAAACACACAAAGTGGGCCATACTTGTTAGAGAGAGAGAGAGAGAGAGAAGCACGTCTCATTTCTACAAAATATCCATGAGAAAGAGAGGCAACTCTCGTTTCCACTGCGGGTCATACCTGTCAAGCGAATTCGGCATGATCGATAAGCTCCAAAAATCAACTTTTCAAATAAGCTCATTTTCTTCCAAAAGCACAATTGGACTAACAGCTTTACCAAACATGTTTTTTTTTCTTTAAAAAAAAACAAACAACAACCCCCAAAAACTCATCAAATGCGCGGTTTATTGCCCAAAACGCTATTCCAACCATAGCCTTTGTCACTTTGCCCTTTGTTGAGTGAAGTTTTGACTTGGGGGTTGGTAGTGAAGTCAAGAAATTGGGTCAAGCGCGTCGGGCCAGGCTTATAAAATGGAGCATCCAAATAAAGTTAGGCCTAAAAAGGCTAGCCCTATAGAGCCGAGGGCTTAAAAGCGCTGGCCCATTAGGCCCGTTATTTATTTATTTATTTATTCTTAACTTGCCTAGTTGGCAATTGCCCATTTACTACAAGAGTCAGTGAATCAGTTTTCAGTATTGGTTCACGGGTTCTAAAAAAATATAGAAGTTTCATTCTTCCCATATGACAGTTGCCCACTTACTACTGAAAAGACCTTTCTCACTAAACAACAATTAACCATAATGTTTTCATAAAATAGGATTAACAGGTAATTATGGAAAACCCTTTTTTTTTCTTTTCTTTTCAAGACAACACACCTCAGGGTCTAGGGTACAAATTCTGCCCACAAACCCACCATAGGAAATCATAACTCTGGGTTCAATTATCAAACAGAAGAATACATAGCCCACGAATCTTACAACACTAACCCCACAATAAACTATCTACACAAAACAATTTTTGCGCAAGATATGATTGTGGATCCACTAATAATATGTTAGTGTTAAAAATAAGGCCTTCAAAAAATAGACAGTCATCCAAAAATAGTTAATGTAGTATTTCAAAAATATGAGCGTCCAAGAATGGTAATATAAGAATCAATACAACACTAATATCAAAAAGAGGCATACAAGTTCTGCGACTTCTATGCCTCTGGCTGCTTCCCTTGTCCTCTAGTAAGGTTAGAGGTCTCACTTGAAAAATTTAATAATGACGGGGTGAGAAATAAAGTCGCCGTATTCGAAATTAATCTATCAAATATGCAGAAAAGGATTACAAGTCAGAGAATCATGTTTATTAACATAATTATAATATCAACAATAATTAAATAATACATAATAATTAACAATAATTAGAATCATCCCCACTCATCCATCCTACTCCTCCTTATATCTTCTGGACGTGGTACACCCTATCAATGCTAATATACCCGGCTTGTTAGTTCTCTATGTTTTTGATGTTTTGATGATAACAAATAAAATGTAAATAAGTTAATAGATTCATGGTTAAATCATGTTTTATATAGTTAACGTGAATCTATAATGTTTTTGGAAGTTTTGCATTGGTTGCCTTGAGTCATATGTTTTAATCTTAAGATTTTGGAACTATGGTTTTTGACTATCAAGTTAACTTGTTATTTCAAGTTAACTTTCTCAAGTTTTCTCTTTGAACTTCAAGCATGAAGTTATCGATTTTAACTATCAAATTAACTTCTTATTTCAAGTTAACTTTCTCAAATTTTGTCTTTAAACTTAAAGCATGAAGTTATCGATTTTAACTATCAAGCTAACTTCTTATTTCAAGTTAACTTTCTCAAGTTTTCTTTTTGAACTTAAAGCATGAAGTTATCGATTTTAACTATCAAGTTAATTTCTTATTTCAAGTTAAGTTTCTCAAATTTTCTCTTTGAAATTGAAAAGTCAATGTCAAGTTAACTTCTTATTTCAAGTTAACTTTCTCCTTGAATGAATTGAAAAACCAATATCAAGTTAACTTCTTATTTTAAGTTAACTTTCTCTTTAAAGTGAAAAGCTAATATCAAGTTAACTTTTTATTTCAAGTTAACTTTCTCCTTGAACTTCAACTTTAAGTTGTCGTGTTTAACTTGCAAAGTCTATATGAAGTTAACTTCTCATTTCAAGTTAACTTTCTGATCATATATCAAGTTAAGCTTTTTCTTCAACTTATCGGGTTTAACTTTCTCCACATCAAGTTAACTTTCTAAACATATCAAGTTAAACTCTTTTTCTCTTCAACTTGCGATTTCAACTTTCTCCATATCTTAAGTTAACTTTCAACACCTTATCAAGTTAACTTCTTCAATAACCCAAGTTAACTTTCAAGATAACATTTCATGTTAACTTATTATTTCAAGTCAAAATTATTTTAACTTGAAGTTAACTCTTCAACTTTTCAAAATCATCGTCTTCGGAAAGCAAAAATCATTCGGTGTGATTTCTTTACTTCATATCATCACTCATTATTATTCCTAATTGTATTTAATCAATTTGTTAATGAGTTACAGATTATGAGAATGAGAATCAACACAGGATATTGACTATAGCAATCCAGCATTCATTAAACTTGTCTATTCAAGAAACTCAAACAACAGACATACTCTACAACATTCTGGGCAAGAATATTTCATTTCCTTTGTTGGGTCTCAACTGTCATAATCACAATTACAAGAATAATGACGGAGATTATACAACGGTCATAATCACAATTACAAGAAATAATGACGGAGATTATACAACGGTCATAATCACAATTATGGGAATAATGACGACGATTATTCCAACTCTTCTGCTTCATCTCTAACGGTCATTTTAAAGAGACTCAACGGATATTTCTTCAATCTTCAACTACTATAAATATTCAAAGGATTGAATTCATCAGAGGATACAAAAACACATACACAGACAAAGCACTCAAAGCGATCAATCTTTATTCTATTTATATCTTCGGATATTATTGAGCCTCAATGTTTATCAACATCTACTCTGTGAGAGAGTTCATTTTCGTGTATATCATTCATTGTAAGAATCTCAAGTCGTGAGACTTGGAGATTGGGTAATTAGAGTATAACTTGTAAGGGGGGGTGTATTCTAGAGAGAGGATAACTTTCGAGTACAGAGTGTGTATCTGATTGTGTACAATTACAACTTGTAGGGGGAGTGAGTCCTAGGGAGAAAGGATCATCCTGAGTTACAGAGTGTGTAATTATTCTTGAGTGATAGTAGAAAATCCCAGAGTGTTTGGGTACTGGACATAGGTCAAGAGTTGGACCAAACCAGTATAATTCCTCTGTGTCATTTCTCTTTACCTTTCTTATTGCTTTCGTTGTTTATCCATCATACAATGAAAGAATTTTTGAGATCACCTATTCACCCTCCTCTAAATGATATTCCACCTTCATGGCTAAGATTAGCTAGTCACTTCAAGAATACTATCCCCTCCCATGCCACCACAACATACCTTAACAGGGAAATGTCCCCCAAAACACTCTACTCGAATTTTGGGCCAGAAATGAGAGAGCCGATGGGTACAATTTCACCCTCAATCTTTTCCACACAACCTAACATATCCCACAACAAAAGAAATAATATAAGAATAAAACCATCACAACAATAACAATCCCAATAATAATATTCACTTATATATACCGATTGGAAAAATACACTACTTCAATGAAATAATTTTTTATATTCAAATATACACATAATTTTTCAAAACACATACAAATAGTATGTATGAAAGTAAGGCTTAGAATATCATCTTACAGCTCAAAACAAGCATATAAAATAAATTAACCCCAGTTACCTCAATTTCAAACTTAACCTTAACTGAAAGGAGTACAACCTGAACAATCACCGGTCACAATAAGATTCTACATTATCACAATTAAAACTTATAGTTTCCTATAACTTAAAGTATACAACTTTAATAATAATATATTATAATAACAAAAATAAAAAAAATGACAGTTTGGGGTTTAAATTTTGAAAATCACCATTTAGTCCTTCAATTTAAAAAATGACAATTTAGTCCTATGAATTCCAGAAATGAAGTTTTAGTCCTCGAATTCCAAAAATGACGTTTTAGTCCCAAAATTCCAGAAATGACAATTTCGTCCAAAATTCTATAAATGACAGTTTGGTTCTTCATATATCAAAACTAAATCGATAAAAATTCCGCTAACATCCCCACTAACACAAATAAATTATTTTCATAACATTTAATTGGTGAAAACATTTTATAGGACATAAAAATCCTAAACTTCTTAAATAGAAAAATTCATTTTAAATTCCTACAACAGCCAAACAATAAATCTAAGCCGATTAAATTTACTATTAATCATCCACTACATATATATAGTCTTCTGTTGTCATAACTCAAAACCCTCCTAAAATCCCCAAAATTTTCACTAACCAACACAATATTAATCTTATTAGAAAGATAAAAATCTATAGAATAACTTTGATGGAGAAAGTTTATTAAAAAGAAGCTAGTTTAGCTACCTAAATAATCTTATAAGATAAAAGACATACCTTAAAATAACCTCTAGACTCCTCTTTCTCCTCTCCTTCTTCCTCACTCTCACTGCCTCCTCTCTCCGTGCGTGCGTGCATGTCGTGTGTTTGAGGGTGATTAAATAGAAGGGGGAGGGAAGTTGTTAGAAGGAGTGGTACTCCTTCACAAATCAATTAAATGGGTATGGGAGCACTTGCCCCATCTCATCTGATGCGTTGCACTTTTGCAGTTTTTTTTTTTTTTTTTACTTGCTCTTTGCTGCTACTATTTTTTTTTTCCAGATATCTTTCTTTCTTTCTTTTTTTTTTTCCTAACAATTACATAATAAATATATTTATCATATATAATTCTTTAATAATTATAATGAAATCCTAGACTTAAAAAATAGGATGTTACAACTACAGTAGTCGCAACTGGATGTATATGATGGTAATTTACTAATTTATATGTATCTTGCGTTTGTTATAGAGTAATTTATCCATTTAATAACAAATGCATAATAACTATACTCTGATTGTATAATTTGGTTTATTATTTGTTACAGATAAAAATTATGGATGTATTCATGATACGAGAAAAGAAATTCTTGATATTTTTACCCATAAAATGTTTATGAAGCACAATCATCAAATGTTTATGAAATTGATTATAATGACGAAGAAGATGAAAATGATAATCATCATAGTCATGTTGTTTAGTGGTAAGTTTCTTATGCTTAGTGAGTTATTGGTAGAAAATAGTTTATTTTTTATTATGAATTAGTGACTGTGTTTGTTTGTTATATGATGCGTATTGTTTAGACCTTCATGTTGATAATATTTATTTGGTAAATTAAAACTTTAATTATTGTAATTTATTAATTATATTTCTTTAAAAAACATAGAAAAAATAGTTAAAATTTTAAAAAATTACTTCCGATCTTGGCCTACATGCTCTAGAGGCGAGCCTTAAAAAACATATATTTTTCTTAGCTAGACTTAAAATGACTGACTTTTTTAAACCTTAACCCTTTAAAAATCGGCCCTGTAGGATTGGGCCGCAACTGATCTACAACTCCAGTTGGGAGCATTCATGTGGAGGCCTTCTCTCCAATTTTGACTGACAAATGGCTAAATGATTCAAGTTTTGGGGTATCATCATGATTAAGACTGACTTTTATATATATTTTTTTTAAAAAAATGTTTATGAAAATACTTAAAATAATACGATCTTTTAACAAACATTTGATTTGCACGTCTTTGGAAAACCGAAAAAGTTTTGCTTTCCCTGTTTAATTTTCTTCCATGTAACTTCGGCTTTTAACCTTCTTTCTTATTAAAGAAAAAAAAAAGTTTTGCTTTTTGGGTTCCATGATTGCCTTTAGTATTAAAAAAATAGATAATGCGAGGTAGCGGGATATTACCATATTAAAACTTTGATGGTAGTTACTGGCCAAAAAAAAAAAAAAAAACTTTGACGGTAGTGGGGTATTAAAAAAAATGAATCCAAGTGTAAAGCAAGGTAATGGATTAAAAAGCTCTCATCAAAGCATCTTTTAATTAAAGTCATATATATATAAACCAGACTTCGGTTGACCAAAAGAATGGTATGACCAGTTTTTTATTTTTATTTTTATTTTTTTGGGTTTATTTATGGCCCGAGACCAGCAGGTTGTAATATACCTTTTGAATATATATATATATATATATATATATATATATATATATGATGATCCCAGACAAATTACATCTATACACGATTTGAATTCACAATCTCACATTTAAAAAATAGTACTATACTCGTAGGAGATTTTTATAGGCATATAGATATGTAGATTCTATAAATTGTTAAAACAAAAAATATTATTTACAATTTCCCACCTATAAACTGTAAGGTTAAGGTGTAAAAACACATATATAGTTTTTGTAAAAATGTGTCCAACACTAAGTGTTTTTTTAAAATACAAAAGTGACTATGTGGAATGTGGTTATAAAAATGGGACAAAAGTTACAGATTCCATTAAATAGATGACGTCTGTTAAATTGAAGTTAATCATATCATCTAAATTTAACGGAATCTATGACTTTTGTCCTATTTTTGTAATCATATAGTCACTTTTGCACATATAATATATATATATATTTGGTGTTGGGTATATTTTTAAAAAAACCACATATATTTTTACACTATCACCTTAAACTGAAATGGATAAATTTTAAGGACCGTTGGTTAAAAAAAAAAAAATTGCCCGGTTAATTTGAGGATCTTACTAATAGATAGTGTGTAAATATTTTTGTAAGTACGTTTCAAGTATAAAGGCATACGCTCAACCTGTTAGACCGGGCTATCACCTAAAAAGGGGGGGTGAATTGGGTGTCTGATAAAAACTTTAGATAACTTTGAAAATATTTTTGCAACTTACTAAAGGTAGTTCGAATGACAAAAATAAGTTATAAGGTGATAGTCAGTCAATCAAACATATATGCTAGAAATGTAAGAGTTTAGGGAAGAGAATATGCAAACAGAGATTTATACTGGTTCGGTCCAATCCACGATGACCTACGTCCAGTCCCCAGGTTCCTCCTGAGCTTTCAATCCACTATCACCTTGTTTAACCAGGCACAAGAGAAAAGCCTTCACAATCTCACAAGTTTAGTCGGGCACTTGTGTAGCCTTTACAATCTCTTACCGAGATGCTCACTCTTACAGGGATACAATTACACACTCTGTAAACGAAGGATGGTCCTCTCACTCAGACTCCACTCCCCCTTACAAGTTGTAATTGATTACAACAGATACACACTCTGTAAACGAAGGATGCTCCTCAACCTAGGACACACTCCCCCTTACAAGTTGTACTCTGTTTTTCCCAATCTCTAAGTCACCTGACTTGAGATTCTTACAATGACTGAAATACAAGGAAATTGACTCTCTCTAAGAGTAGATAATGATACACACTGAAGTACACATCGATCACCTCACTCTTTGCAGTAGATTATATAGACATTGAGAAACAGAGAGTGTATGAGATAAGTGTTAGATTCAGATCAGCATTTCGATAGTGCAAGCTCGTATCATCGTTATATCCATTTTGAATCCTTCTCCTTTTATAGTTGATCGTCCTTAATACCGTTGAGAAGCTAGCCGTTGTGAGCGTCCGTTGGAACTATTTGACCGTTGGAGAAATATAGCCGTTGCTTCTGACGTCATCATTCACCTTTTGATAATTTGATGTTAATCCTTCATTTGATCATCTGAAACTTGCTAACAACCATGATTAATAGTATTGAAAAGTATAGCAAGTAGAAATCAATTGATAACAGTCATTTCTGAATTCTCGGAGACGTTATGGAATGGTGCTCTGCTGTCTGATAAGCTGTCTGCTTCTTCATATAATCATCATCTGAACCTTATACAAAAATGATATAAATAATGTTAAGAAGTAGTATAAGTTCATTTGGAATCCATCTGGATGTTCTTGATGAGAAGCCAAGATTTTAGACATGGTGAGTTTGAACTATACGCTTGAAATGCCTCTGACTCGAGGGAACAGAAACCTTGACTCAAGTTTGTCCTAAAACTCGAGTTGCATTTGAGGAGGCTCGAGTTAGTACTTCACATTCGTTATGTATTAGACTACTTTGGCTCGAGTTAGGATAAGCTGGCTAAAGTTTTGGCCTTGGCTTAAGTCACCAAAACTTGGCTAGAGTCAGATTGCACATTCAGATCAGAGTTTGGCTTGAGTTAGAATAAGTTGGCTTGAATTTTGGCCTTGGCTCAACTTAACCAAACTTGGCTAGAGCCAAATCATATATTTTGACAGTGAGCCAATCTGACAGATAAAATTGCAGATTCAATTTTCGCAAGGCAAATGAACTTGATCAAGATTCTATGAAACACTTGATGAGTCTAGATTCATATAGAGTTTGTCTCACTTCATTTGGTTGTGTATAGTGTGAGCTATGTCCAAAAAACCGAGTCTATGCTGAAATGAATCCAGAATTTCGAGTGTCAACTTTCAAAGGCCATATATCCCAGGTCTGAACTCCGGTTTAGTCCATTCAAATCTTGATGGAAAGCCTTGTGAGTCTACTTTCATATGCCACCGATTTCAGGTCAAACCGATTTGTAGTTTTTGAGTTACGCTCAAAATACCAAAGCTTATTCTGCTGTGTGACGCTGATTGATGTGGTAACTTCACAAATTCATATATCTCTCATCTGAACTCCTTTGGGCTTGAATTTTATATCAAAATGACGCATTGGGAGTCTAGTTTCATATACAACTGGTTTCATCTCAATCCGATCTCTGTTTTGGGAGATATCGTCGAATTACCAGACCTCGCCCGAGCTGAACGTAAAACAGAGTAGAACAGAGTTGCTGAAAACACATCTGGCTCGACTCAACTGAAGCCTGGCTCGAGTCAAGTTGCTCCAGAGTGGGAAAATGGCTTGAAAATCACTGTTGGCTCGAGTCAACAATATCTTGGCTCGAGTCAAACTGTACCAAGTGTCCAAAACACTGTAGAAATCATTCTAACTTGAGTCTAGACATCCTGGCTCAAGTTAATTCATCCCGAAGCTTGATTTTGCTTATTTTAACTCTGATTTGAGTTATTCCAATTTCCATATCATCGTGGAGACTTCTATAATCAATATAAGAACTTGTGTAATGATCTTCTCATTCCATTGAGCAAGTTCTTCTTTCTTTCTTTATCATTCTCCATAATTCAACTCTTTCTTTCTTCTTGGACTTGTCATTCTTTGCAGATTCTACCTTTTTCAATATCTCCTCTTCTTCTTGATTATTCCCAAAATATTTTCATAACTTCTTGCTTCCTTGATATTCTCTGCAAGTTCTTCTTTCCAAAACCTCTTATCTCCTTCTTGATTAATTTTTATAATTCAACTTGGACTAATCTACATTAAACATATAGTAGTTAGTCAATGTAGGAGATAAATATAGTATACAAGCTTTTTGCTCTTAATAATGGCTTCTAAGACATCATCAAAACTAATTATATCTAACACAACCAACTTACCTAAAGTTTTTTTTTTTTACCAAAAAAATTGTGATATTTTATATATCCATCTGCTTTTTTCTTTTTTGTGAAGCACCTGCCTCAAATTATGTACTACGCTTTTGTCATCTAACTTCTAACAAACTATCTTTATTTAGTGTTTAATAAATAAATTTTTGTTAGTAAATTATTAAAAAGAAAGGAGAATATATTAAGAAAGAAATTAAATCGGAACGAGCCTATCCTTTGGCTAGAGGGGAAAACTAAAGTAGAATTTGAGGAGTCCTCCATGATTGATAGAGTCGGGAAATCAAAACGGCCCTTTTAAGCTCTGACTTTTCAATGACCGAACTTGAAAATTAGAGGAGTTTAATAAAATAAGCAAAGGCCAACCCTGTAGAGCCTTGGGCTTAAAAGGACCAGTCCTAGAGGGCTTCGAGCCGGCCCTTTTATTTTATTATTATTTTTTATGCATGGATTCACATATGATGGTAATTTACTAATTTATATGTATTTTGTATTTGTTATAGAGTTATTTATCCATTTAAGTACAAATGCACAAATACATAGTAACTATACTCTAATTTTATGATTTGGTTTAGTATTTATTGTATATAAAGACTATAGATATGTTTATGATGTGAGAGAAGAAATTCGTGATATTCTTACTTATGAACTACAGCTTACTCAAAGCGAAGTACAATCAAATGTTGTTGAAATTGATGATAGTAACGAAGATGACGACAATAATAGTCATCGTACTAATGTCCCTTAGTAGTATGCTTTTTATGTTTTATGTGAGTCATTTGTGAACATAGTTTTGCTTTTGATTATGAATTAATGACTGTGCTTATTTATTATATGATTCGTGCTGTTTTGATATTAATGTTGACAACTTTTATTTGATAAATTAGAACATTAATTGTTGTAATTTACTAATTACATTTCTTTGGAAAAAATAGAGGAGAAATATTTAAAATTTGTAATAGTAACTTTCGGATCCTAGAGGGTTGGCCCTTGCCCTGGTGCTCTCAGAGGGCTTTGAAAAATAGATGTTTTTCTTACTCCTGGGCCCTGGAGTCAACCCTGTTAGGCCCTAATCCTTTACGGCTGGCTGTGATTCCTAACTCTAATGATTGATTAAAAATACAAGAACACAATGACATAATGAAGTGACGTGGGAGAGAGACGCAACCCATGAATCATGTGGTCACATTAACAAAGTTATGTAGCTTTGATCAATGGAATGGATGTGTGACCCGTGTTTTTTAATCCAATGCTTTTAATCAATTAAGAGTTGGTGCATGATAAAAAAAAGGGGGGGGGGGGAGAGAGAGAGAGAGAGACTATATTTTGATGTCCACCAAGTAGGGTAATCACGCGTCCTGTTTATAAGTTATTTATATGGAAAATATTAAAACTCATTAACTCTATTTAAGAATTTAATAAAACTTTAACTTTGTTCTTATTAAATATACATACTCTGCCACTATTTTAATACATACACCAAACCAACATTTATTGGGTAAATGAGTAAACCTATAAAGAAAAAAAAATCAATATTATGTCTTATAAATAAGACCAAAAAATTCATTCTCTCTCTCTCTCAAAAAAGATTAGAGGAGTATATTGAAAGGTAGGTAGATTTGTCATAAAAAAAATGGAAGGGTTATTTTTTATTTTTTTATTTTACCATGCAAGGAAGGAGTACTATTTATATTGTAAAAAATAATTTGAATGACAGAAATCAATATATTTAATTTTCTTAATAAGAGTATACCTTATCTCTTCGTTAATTTGTGTTACCTTTTTCTAACTGAAAAATATAATAATGAATTTTATGAAAATAAGAAAAGTACAAGATATTGATATGAAGGAGATAGGAAAGATTGACGTAAAATTGAAGGAGAAATATAGAGGAGCTCTCATTCACTTCATTCTTGACATCCATACATTGCACATGGCCTCCATGTATAAGTATCTGCTCATTAAATTCTATACTTATGGTTACAGTGAAATAAAGGTAGGTATAATGGTTTTAAACTTTTAATCATAAGAAAGTCCCACAAGCCAGTCATTAGGGAAGTTATAGGTTTAGAGCATTGAACACATGAAATCCCAAGAATGAGAGGTAATAGACATTAATTAACTCATATAATTTAGAACAAAGAAAGAGTTTTTATGAACTAAAATTTATTATAAATGTCTATGATAAACATTATAAAAGTGCCAAAACACACTAAATTAACCATTACATCCACTCACGTACAGAACTGCTTTTGATATTAAATATAATACCTTTTGTACTCCCTCATTAAAAAAAAAAAATCGAAAATGTAGTTAAATTATTACTATGTTATTAAAAAGAAATATCAGTACATTTTCAATTTTACCCTTGTTTAAAACATATATTTTTAAAAAATAAATCATAATAAATAGACAAGTGTGGTTTTGGAAAAAAATTAATTAATGTTCTGATTTTCTTATACAATGCAAAATGACTTATACATAGTATTATATCAATTTATTTTTGGAAATAACTAATTATACTACCATATTAAGGTTGACCTTATATTAAGGAACGTAACGGAGGAGTATATGGCACAAAAAGGACCCAAAGCCATCTTTTATTTCCCCTCCTTTCCTTACTCTTTCTTGCTTTGTCTCTCTCTGTTTCTTCTACCTGATGAGGTAAATACTAGTGGTTGTTATAGGTATGTTGCTTACAAAATTTGGGGCCTTCTTGATTGAGTAGCAAAAGAATATAATGTCAAAACTTTTGATTTCGTACACGAATAGTGAAGCTTTTTCAAGAACAATGCCGGGCACAAAAAAATTTTGTGAAACTCCAAAACCCATTGGAAAAACATACTCCGAAGAATTCAGTTTGATGATAACACAATTAAACTTAAAAGAATTTTAACAAACTATTGCCTGAGATAATAAGAGCGGCCATCTCATAACAAGGAGGGGAATAGAAATTTAAATTATGAAAAATACACTTGTTGAAAAAGACAAAAAGCTTTTACATTCTAAACACTTTAAATGATTTACAGCCAAAAGGTTTCTTACGGTTGGGAAAAAAAATTACAACAAAAAGGTTATATAACTAAAAATTTATTGATAAATCCCAATTTTAATATATTTTATCTCACCTTAATCATTTATTTTGGGGATTATTTTAGGCTAATTTGGATATATTAAATAATGTTTGGATTGTTAACCAATTTTAGAAAATAATATAAATCAAAATTAAATATAAAATTATTGGGCCTAAATTATTAATATTCTGATTAATATCTTGTGATTAGATAATATTTTTAATATATAATAGATCATGACTTTATCATATTAGAAAATCCTATGGTACAGAATTTTTCAAGGAAGCTAGAAGAAAATCTAATGGTGGAATTTTATTGAACTTCTTATATTTTAATGAGCTCAAGTTGGTACCCAAAAACTCTCTCTTCTTCTTATTAATTAACCTAGCAGCCGGATATATGGGGGATTCAGGCCGAGACGCAAAACGCCATTCAGATTGACGCTGAGACGCAGGAGCATCACGCAGAGCATTGATTTGATCCATTCATCTTCAATTCCCTTTCTCTCACGACGGGACCCACCACCTTTAATCAATTGAATTCTCTATTCTTAGTTAGATGGCTGTGAGATGCAGAATGTTTGGTGGAGGACATAAATTTATGACAGCTTAAGTTTATTTAAGAGGTAATTTGGGAGGAGTATAGGAAAAACTAAAGCCTAGGAGCTTACACTTGAAGACTATATGGAGTGTTTTTCCTTTTATGATTTATTTCAAGACTTTGAAATTATTTAGTTTTAGATAATTTTGAGTTGTTTTATTGAGAACAATCTAGTTTTAGATTGTAAACATATTATTTAATTTAGATTAAATTGATAATTTGGATTTGAATTGTACCAAAATATTTGTTGGGATTTTTGCTTGCACACTGTTTGGTTGTCAATTTTTAATAATTGAGTTCTCATTATTGATTTAATTGTCAATTTAGATTTATCTTCTTGATTGTTTAATTAGGTTAGTTAATTGTCTAGTTGTTTAATCAGGCAATTGTGAACATAATTCCCAAAACTATCTTGAAACTATTTTAACTGGTTTTAATGGGTTTAATTAACTTGCACTCACTCCATTATGAATTTTCTAATGGATTAGACGTTATTGAACTTGAGTGTTTCCTATGTTTCAATTACTTACTTAAATTCATTAATTCCAATCTTTCATTAATCCTTTTGGTCTAATTAATTGATTTAGACTAAGAAAATTAACTCCATGTGAATGCTAAGTTGTCCCATTTACCATCATAACTAAACTAGATTTTCGTTGTCTGATTTGCTTTTATTCAATTTTCTCTTCTTAAGATTTTAATTATTCTATCATATCAAAACCCTCAAAAATTACATTCAAATTCATATAGATTAGTTTCATTTTCATGTAGGTTTTAGACTCAATTTTCATCTTGCATTTAACTTAAAGAAAACCCACAGCTTGCTACTTGGGAGAATGACCTAGGTTAACTCTTAACTGCATAATAAGTTAGGGCTTAGTTTAATTAATTGCTTTAGTGACAAAACCAACACATAATTTATGTACCGATATTTACAACTCATCTTTTAACAAAATTTTGGTTATAGATTATAATCTAACCTCTGTAGCCCCACTGTACTCCTCAGCCTCCATTGTAACATCCCGAATTTTGGACCCTAAGCATTGAGAATAAGCCTGAAATAGGCGGACAACTAGGCCCAGTTCGGGAAGAGTCCCAAGAAGTTTGAGGCCTAGGAAGCCTCTCGGGGACTAAGTAACTTGGCTATACGGGTTAGTAGACCTGGAATGTTGAAGCCATGGAATTAAGGTGCTAATGTAAAATGGGCACAGAAGATGTATACATTGTAAGTCTGGTCGGAAAAGATGCCGCCCAACTATGTCCTGAGGTATAGGACACTTAGTTGAGCGAAAATATGCTAGTATAGGTAAGTATACAGCATTTTCAGGGCAGTCATGGGAGTCCTGCGTTTTTGAAGGAAATAAGAAGGGAAGAGAGAGAAAATGTGTATTTGGACCCAGTATAGAAGGAAAAGTCAATGGTAGTAGTGCTACGTCGGACACGTGGCATTTTGAGGCCAGAAGTTGGAGAAGCGGGTAGCACGCATTACGAGGTGGATCTGAGGTATTGGAATAAAGGTTTATTGATCCCCAAGGTATTATATTCCGCCCACTTGTGGCCAGGGAAAAGTGACTGATGATCCGGGCCCACACAAGTCCAGTTGAAGGGCATGCATTACGAGGTAAGGTGGGACCAGCAACCGGGAGCTGAGCGGGGTCAGACAGGATTTTCGGAGTCGGACCCAGGCCCAGGACACTGATAAAATAATCCAGAGGAGAGAGAAAATATCTTGCTATGTAATTATGAAGAGAGAGATTGTCACATCAAAGTCATGATGAAGAGAGAGAAAGAATAAAATAATCCGGTTTAATCTGGACCACATGTTTGAATCTGATGTGACAAGTTGAGTGACATGTAATTATGACTTGAAAAGTGCAATTATGGCATATCTTGGGCAAATTTCGTGGACCCCACTACCTTGGAAGAAGAACGACGCAAAATGACCATTTTGCCCCACATCTTAAACCTACAACTAAGGTCACCTAAGGGCAAAACTGGAACCCTATTTTTGGCATGGGAATGCGTTATTTTCTGCCTTTGGAAGACCCTATAAGGCTTCTAGAAGATCTAATTTCATGGGCCCCATGCTTTGGAAGATGAACAAGGCGAAATGACCAATTTACCCTTAACCCTAAAACCCACAACTAAAAATATCTAGGGGCAAAATTTGGAACTTGGGGCCTATAAATAGGACACTCCCCTTGGCCATGTTCTGCTTCCTTTTTCATGCTTAAGGTGAGGGAGGAAGGATTGGGCAGCAAGGTCTTGGTCCAAGGAGAAGAAGAAGGTCATACGCAACCGACATCCTAAGGTAAGCCCCTAACCGACAACTTGGAACTCTTGCTTCTGCCCTATGATGTTTTTCGTGGAGTTAAAGTGGGATTTTGCTATTTTTGATGTTTCCATTGAGTCCAGATGGTGTTTTTGTGTGGGGACATGTTGGATTACCTTTTTCCAAACCCTAAAGGCTCAAGTCTTTGTTATATGAAAATCTGTCGGTTCTTTCGGTATTTGGGCATCGTGTGTTAATCGGTAGTTTTGAAATAGTAAATGAACTCTGTTTGATATGAAAGTTTACATGATGAAAGTAGACATCCTAAGTATGATTTTGATATAATAATTCGTGTCATTTGGAGTTTCCAACCGAGAGATCTTTCAAGTTAAAATGACCTAAAAACCTGGACTTTTCTCTGGACCAGTGGCTCGGTTTTGCAAATAAGAAAAGGATATGAACCCATAAGATATTGGGAGTTATTTTTGGAGTAAGCTAGACATTCTAAGGGTTCAATGGCCACTGATTTCATGTCGATAAGATTTTTCTAGAATTTATTAAAAATCGGTGAAGTTGGGTCAGCGTTTCTGGAAAATTCTGCTGCTATGCGAATTTTATGGAACTTGAAGCAAATTGTGTTCATATGACTAAAAGCATGATGTTTGGCTGTATCTAGGGTGATTGCACGTGTGGACCCTATTTTCAATGTCAAGGAAGAGTTATTATTTTGCAAGGCGTGCCAGGTAGTAACTGTTGACTTGCATACTCTATGTTGCTTTTGCATGTGCGTTTTATCATGATGTAGGAGATCGGGCTGCAGTGTCTCTGCTGCAGTACCGAGATCGGGCTGTAGTACCTATTGGACTGTGTGTCCTTGGGGTTTCTACTACAGTACCGAGGGCATGTAGGATCGAGCTGCGGTACCTATTGGACTGTGTGTCCTTAGGGTGTTGTTGCAATACCGAGGTATGTGGCTAGGTAGAGCCTATATGACTGTGTGTTTATAGGTGTCTACTGAGGTCTAGGCTAGGTGGTTGGGGTCGCTCCCTTACTACTGAGGCCTGTTTGTGCGCTGAGTCTGGGGGCTTGTCTTGACCAGGTAGTCCTGCGGAGTTGCTACATGTCAGTTGGTTGTGACAGAGGCAGGTTTATTTGTACTTCCTGGTTGTGATTGGCATTGCATGCATTGTATACATATTGTATATGAGTCTAACAGTTACTCTGGGGTTCAACTTTAAACTCCAGTCTGGTTGACAAGATACAGGCGTAAAGTAGTAGCGGCTGGAGGACTTGATGAAGGTAGGACTTGGTAAGGACAGACGAAGTAGCAGAGGATGCTCAATTGCTTCTTGTACCTCTATAATTGGGATAACTGTACGAGTCGTACTCTCTGTCTTGTATTTGTTTTAGATGATTGTACCCTTAACGCTATGTGGACTACTTTATGTTTTTGCATGAACATTTACCAATATATTGTAAGTTGTCCAAACCGATCCAATGCTCTGTCGCACGTAATCTGATGTATGATTAAAGGGAGTAATCAACAAAGAAAAGATAATAAGAGAAAAGGATCCCTCTAACCTGCCACCCGAAAAGGCGAGGCCAGTAACGGTGTAACATCCATGATGTGTCTCTTTGCGCTGACCAGTCTCCAGCCTCCCTAGTCTCTGACAAAAACCTAAAAAGACACATCTCCACTTAAATAAGTAAGACACAAGAACATAACCTTTCTCATATAAACAACAATTAGGAAACTTTCACTTTTTTCATTTTCTCACCATTTTTTTCCTATTTATTCTTTTTCTTTATTTCTTTTCTTTTCATAAAATAGAAAATATATAAAATTACGAACCTTCCTCCGCGTAGAAAGGGAGTTAAAAACTCAACAGGAGACCGGTGCCCAACGAGTTATAAAAGAGTGAAAATAAAGAGTATAAAGTAATAATGGAGGTTGGGGCATTCATTAATTGATAGAGGAAGAGTAGAGAGAGAGGGAGGGGGAAGAGAGTGAGAGAGGCATGAGATCAATGGCAGAGTTGCAGAAAAGCTTCAAAGCTTCCCTGTTAAGTATGAGTGGCCTTCTTCTCTTAGTATTATTGTGCCTTCACATCACAGCAAGAGCTTCCATGGCGGCCACAAATGAGCAGAAGAAAAGACTAATTCCAGTAGGAGTCATTCTTGATCTGCATTCAGCACTTGGTTCCATGGTCAACGGCAGCCTCGCTCTCGCCCTCGAAGATTACTACTCCGTTCATACGGATACAGCCACCAAGATCGACCTTAAAGTCAGGAATGCTTCTCACGACAACGTCCTCGATGCTGCAAAAGCAGGTAACACGCCACACTACTGCAATCTCCATCATCTGGGACTTCTGAACATGAGTGTCAAATCTTTGTAATAAGTCTTTCTAAGCCATTCATGTTAAGTAGGAAAATCAGTTACAAATTTATCATATGTCGGTGTCAAACTTCGAAAGCTCTTCGTAAAATTTCAGCACCTGAATGTATCAGTAAAATACTTTTTGAGAATTTATCATGACAAAAGTTAGCGTATCAGCAATTGCAAATATTTCACATATTGAAGTTAAATGTAATTCCAGAAATTCAATGTGAAATTATGATTGCATTTTGCATATATTACAAATTTGACACTAATCACCCATAATTTACCACCGTGAGAAATACTTACATGGAAAATATTAGTGAGGTCTAAGAGAAGAGAAAAAATATCAAAAAAATCTTAACTCTAAATTTCCTATTAAAAAAAGTCCCTAGGGACTTTTTTTATATAAATTATGGAATTCCAGTATCAAAAAAGTCCCGTTGTCAAAATAGATTTTCCTGTTGTTAAAATTTCCCTATAAAAATATCATTGTCAAAATTGTTTTTCCTGTTATAAAAAAATTTTCTAGTTTTTCCTCCAACGTGTAGAATTTTAGAAACCTGAAAAATTTTTGACAACAGAAAAAAGCCATTTTGACAATGAGAATTTTTTGATATTAGAATTCCTTAAGTAATATAAAAAAAAAAAAGTCTGGACTTTTTTTATAGGGGATTTGGGGTTTGGATTTTTTTGATATTTTTTCTCTTCCTTAAGACCTCATTGATATTTTCCCTGCTTACATGCTGACACATCATCTAAACTATATTCAATCAAAATATTATAATTCAGTATATTTTAATTCTAGTTGCATAAAGACTCATGAAAAATTCTTATTTTATTTTATTTTAAACAAAAATAAGCATCTTCCAAATTAAGGAACAAAAGGGAAAATATCAGTGAGGTCCCAAGGAATAAAAAAAATATATCAAAAAAATCTCAACCGCAAATGCCCTCTTAAAAAATCCCTAGAGACTTTTTTAATATTAATTATGGAATTTCTCTCGCACAAAAGTCTCGCTGTCAAAATAGTTTTTCTTGTTGTTAAAATGTCTTTAATTATGAAAATCTTGTTGTCAAAATAGCTTTTCTTGTTGTCAAAAATTTTGCAGGTTTTTAAAATTCTACAGTCGGAGGAAAAACTCAGAGAATTTTTGACAATATGAAAAGTCATTTTGACAACATGAAAAATCATTTTGACAACAAAATTTTCATAGGAGCATTTTAATAACAAAAAAAGTCATTTTAACAACGATACTTTTTTGCAAAAAAAATTCTGTAATTAATATCAAAAAAGTCTATGGGGACTTTTTTGAGAGGGGATCTAGGGTTGAGATTTTTTGATATTTTTTCTTTTTCTTGGGACCTCAATGATATTTTTCCAAAACAAAATAAAATGATACTATCTCCCGTCATAATTATAAGAGTCAATTAACTTTTTTTATAGATATTAAGGAAGCTTAACAAATTAATTTAAAGTATTTATATTTATCGTTTTCCTCTAAACTAATTTGTTTAACTTATAAAATCATATATATATATATATATATATATATATATATATATATATATAACCTAATAATGCATAACATATGTTATGATTAAGTACCTTATTTACTGAATCCAAAAAAAAAAAAAAGTTAACTTGGTCATATTATATTATTAGGACTAGAAGCAGTAATTTTTTTTAAACGAGTCATCAGGAATTATGATTAAAATGTGTTAAATCATTATTGTTTTTTCCGGCCAAGTTAAATTGTCTCTTTAAATTTCGTGATGTTGGCATTAAGCAGCTTGGGATCTAGTAAAAAAAGAAAATGTGACGGCAATCTTGGGACCTGAAAACTCTGAGGAAGCAAGGTACGTTGTAGATCTTGGTAACACAGCTTATGTACCTGTGATTTGGTTTTCTCCATCTGGTCCATCTCTATTGCCGCCTCGTACCCGGTTCTTCATCACCTCCGACTCCACCAGAAGCCATTGCTCTCAATTCGAAGCTATAGCTGCCATTATCAAAGCCTATAATTGGCAGTCTGTGATCCCCATTTATGAAGAACCTCAATTCGGCGATGACCTGATTCCATGTCTCTATTATGCCTTGCAAGACATGGACACTCAAGTGCCTTACATAAGTGCCATTCGTCAAAATTTCACGGATGTTCAAATCACCAAGGAGCTTGACATGATAAAAGACAAGCGAACATATGTGTTTGTCGCCCATATGACGGTGGAGCTTTGGTCAAGACTTGTGCAACATGCAAAATCTGCGGGGCTGGTTGATAAAGGATGCGCTTGGATACTTACGCAAGGCCTATCTTCTGTGCTAGATCCCAAAGCTTTAAATATAAAAGTGAAAGGCTACATGGATGGTGCTTTGGGTGTGAGGCCATCATTGGCTGATTCCAACATAACCAAGCGAGTTGAGTTAGGGAGAAGAATTGTGCCTCAGTACGGTAAAAGTCTGTCTCTATATGGCCTGTGGGCTTATGACACTATCACAGCATTGGCCAATGCAGTTGAGAAAGCCGGCTTAGCCAATTCTGATGAAAGCAGAGGTGATCTTCGCAACGAAACAGGCCCGGAACTTCTCAAAGCAATTCTGTCAGAGAATTTCACAGGTCTGTCAGGGAATTTCAATTTGAGTCTAGGACAATTAGAACCATCACAATTTGTAATATACAATGTGCAAGCCAAAAGAGACATAATCTTTGGAAATTGGAGCCATAAAACAGGACTTGTTCCAGATGCCAGCGTAATAGTTGAATGGCCGGGTAACGCAAAGGAGAGACCACCAAAGTTGAAAATTGGGGTCCCAAAAACGCATTTTACTGAATTTGCTGGTTTTACTGTAGAAGGACAGAATGTATCAGCTACTGGTTTTGCTGTTGAATTGTTTAAACAAGTGGTTGATGTTTTGCCATTTCCTTTACCTTATGAGTTTGTGCCCCTGAACAGCGTTAGTCCCTCGAGCTATGATGATCTTCTCTGCCAAATGAAAGACAAGGCAAGTGTTCATTCATTATTGTTGATTTCAGTTGTTTTACCTTTATCAGCTTTTCTGTTTCTCAGCATCTTATTGGACGGACCTAGAAAATAGTGATAAAAGTAAGGGGTTAAGGTGCAAACTAAATGACGGAAACTTTTCTTCATGAGGATCTTAGACCAGGATGTTGATGCATCATATGGCCCAAACGTCCAACTTCACAACGAACTTTTAGGTCAATTTAACATAATTGCTGAAATTACACCATTTTTAAAATATTGTGTCTACTTTTCTACTCTTCAAAATTTAATTGTGTTAGACGCTGATGACAAAATACTTTAATTTATCAGCTGTTCTGGTTCTCAGCTTCATAACTACCAACACTTAATCCGTGGACGAAAATATTGCAGAATGTTGATGTTTTAATTGGAGACATTACGGTTGTAGCAAGTCGCAAAAATTGTGTTGATTTCACAATGCCGTATCTAGATTCAAGACTGTCAATAGTGGTAAAGGTGAGGTCCGACTCCGACTCTAAAAATGGGGGGACCTTTCTCGAACCATTTAGTCGGTCAATTTGGTTAAGTCTTGCTGTGGGTGTTGCGGGTGCAGCTGTTACTGTGAGTGTAATTATATTTGAAATAAGAAAGATGAATGAAGGAAGCAATTGGCATCCCTTTTTTCTCAATCCCTTGCTTATTTACGTGAGTGGTGAGTTCTCTTTATTGATTCTTCATGCATATGCTAATCCATCCGTTCTTATTTATGAGTCAAGTTCTTTTATGTTTCTATTTATAAATGATTTCGTAAAATCTGTACTTTTTCTCCTGGTAGCTATTGATATGGAATTATGGTACAAAGAAGGATTCAGAGAGAGAATCAAGAATTTTCTTAAGGCTTGTTTGGGATGGCTCGACTTCTAAGCATGAAAATATTTCAAACTCAAGTTAGACCAAACAAATTTATGTTTGACATTCCTTCGTAGGCAATTGACCTTTTAGCTATTGATCCACTTGATGTGAATTAGTTAAAAGTACAGGATAGTATTTGTATCCACCTGATTTGAGGAACTCAATATATATGGGTGTGTATTATCAACGGTGTCTGTGATGATGATTGCAGGTGTTGACATTTTGAAAAGCAGGACGTCTAAATGGGTGATGGTATTGGTGATGTTTGTGTTGGGCATAGCAATGCAAGTTTACACAGCATATTTATCATCAATTTTATCAGAGAGGACAATGGCGAAGCCATCTCCATGGAGGGACTTGCAAGATATTAAAAGGAACAATGGGTCCTTGGGATATCAAAAGGACTCCTGGGTGAAAGATCTTCTGATTGATCAAATAAAATTGAAGGACCATCAGTTAAAGGCTCTAGGAAGTCTTGAAGAGTACAATGAAGCATTGTCAAATGGAACAGTGGGTGCCATCTTTGATGAAACTCCTTATCTCAAGCTTTTCCTTTCCAAATGCCCTTCTTGCAAGATGACAGGACCAATCTACAGTACTGGTGGATTCGCGTTTGTGAGTACTCTTCTTCGATTCTCTCCCCAATAATATTCCATATAGCCTCTAAAACTTTAATGATGCTCCGATGATATTGAATTTTCAGGCATTCCCAAATAATTCTATCTTGGTCCCGAATTTCTCAGCTGCAATATTAAAAGTGACTCAAAATGTGACAGCATTTCATGAGATGAAGAAGAGCATATCCTTACCCGACACCATTGATAAATCCGAATACAAAAGTGATGTTGACATGCGAAGTTTGACGAAGGAAGACTTTGGAGGTCTTTTCCCAATAATATGGTCTGTTTTAGCTCTCTTCATGACCATTTTAATTCTTAAAGTTCCACCTATCCCTAACTGGTTGAGTACTATCTATGCCATCTCACTATTGCTCTCCGGTTGCATACGATCGATATTGGTTTTAATTTGGAGGTTCTTTAAGAGGAGGTGGAGATTAAAACAATAGTGTTTCATCAGTAAAATCAGTATCTTATGTATTAATTATTACATCAGTAAAATCAATATCTTATGTGTGTGTAAGTCACTTGTGAATAGTCGAAGCAATAAGAGTAACTAGGTGATGAAAAACTAAAAGTTTAAGACCTTTTTGGCCTAGTGTTATTTTGTAATGAATAATTCTTCAAGTTTTCTCATTTCTTTCTTCTCTTCTCTACAGTTAGTTTGTTATTTGTGCAACTCAATATCCTCCATATATATATGGTTAGTACATATATCTTTTAAAATTGTAGGTAAAGAACAAAATTTAATTTATAGTCTTTGGACATTGGAGTTTAGACTTTCTCGCTCCACAAATTCAATCATCACCCCACAGAGAAAAAGAAGACAAGACTAATTTCAACCATAAGTCTTTAGTACATTGGGAAGAAAAACTTCTTTTTCAGGACAAAGAAACGTAAGTTAATGTCTAGACCCTTCTCAAGTTTGCCTCAGAACAACATACTCAAATACACATTCCAAACCTATAGTTACCCTCAGCTTGAAAGAATTAGCCTTTGGGGTTCCATAAAATGGAGCAACAAATGCAAAATTCCTTTCTTTTTCCGAGCCTTTAAGAAGCTTCCAATCTAGAAAAACATACTGAGATGAACCATCATCATTCATGGTCATGCTCAGCCACAATCTGTTATCACTGATTATATTGTGAAGACTGATATCACACTCATACCTACCGGTAGTCCCGAAACGAAAGGAATTGAAGAGGATGTTCAGAGTCATTATTCAAAATACTTAGCTTTGCTCTTAGATTGCTCCCCTACATATAAACTGTTTCAGGGACAGACGCTTGCAAAACTCCAATGGACTCTGGGAAGCTTCATTTATCGAAGTGACAGCCTAAGGACATATATAAAATGATCATGAAAATCCTGGAAATGCTGCATAATCAGATCATTAAAAGAAACAAGTTCACCTCTTCCTAAACTTCCTTAGAGACAATGGCTACAAATTTGTTGTGATTTCAGCCGATATGGGAAACAATTGAAAATGAATCAGCTTCGTCCTGGATTGATAATATGAAGACGTTAGAATGAAAGAGAGTTAAAAGTTTTATAAATGCCAAGAATTTACACAAACCTCTTCCTCAAACTCTTAGAAAATTAAGCAGCATGTGATCCATATAGCATAGACAAAATAAATAAAATGAGGAGGCAAGGTTCAATGATCATTGTAAGGCTTTTGAAGTGAACATTAAGGAAAGAGTAAATATTAAACAATGATGAGCTGAGAAGGCACAAGGAGAGGGTAGACGCAGAAAAAGATGAGACCATCACCAATCAGGAAAATGGCCGGGGTGGCAAGATAAAAAGGTAAATTGTCCCATCTAGATTTTATTGAGAACATGTTAACTTGCCTAAGATGTTCAAATATAATTGTACATAGCATATATAGCAGGATAGCAGGATGTGCAGTTCATGTTAGGGTATAAAAGATAATGATCATTAATTGAGAGAAGAAGTGGAAAAATGGGGGGAAAAAAAAAGAAAAAAGAAAAACATAAATTAGCTAAAATTTTCTAAATACATTGGAATATGAACAAGAGTGGTGTTTTATAATCTAAGCCGGATCCCAATTTGTTTGAAACAAGTTTGTGGACCTGGGCTCTCTACTGGATTGGGCCAGCCCACATGTGCCCAAGAGCTCAAGATATTAGCAACAAAACTTGAGTAAAGGTCCACAGGAATAAAAAAAGGGAAAATTACGCGCAGGTCTCAAGGAAAAAACTTATAAAAAAGTCCATTGAAATCACTAAATTACACAGAAGTCTCAAGGGACTTTTTTGATATTATTTGTATGGAAATAAAATCCAGGTTTTTAAATGTTGTTGTAAATATAGGCATTTCTTGTTGTAAATGACTAGATTTTAAATTTTGGTGTAAATATAGCAGTTCCTGTTGTAAATCTAGTCTTTTTCTATCGTAAATGATCTTTCTACGTTCAAAATCCTGGTGTTTAAATGTTGTTGTAAATATAGGCATTTTTCTGTTGTAAATATGACTTTTTATGTTGTAAAATATCAAATTTTAAATTTTGTTGTAAATACAGCACTTTCCGTTATAAATCTAGCCTTTTTCTGTTGTAAATGACATCTTTACGTTTAAAATCCAGGTGTTTAAATGTTGTTGTAAATATGGGCATTTCCTGTTATAAATGGTCAAGTGTTTAAATGTTGTTATAAATATAGGCATTTCCTGTTGTAAATATGGTATTTCCTGTTGTTAATACAAATAATATCAAAAAAGTCCCTTGGAGCTTCTGTGTAATTTGGTGATTTTAAAGGACTTTTTTGTAATTTTCTTGTTCCTTGGGACCTACACATAATTTTTCCAATAAAAACAGTTACCCCCTCGATCCTGGAGTTGGTCAAGGCATTGGGGGAGGTATCATAAGGGTTTACGAAGCAGTGGAAACACTGGGAAGAGTTGGAGGTATGTTTACTCGCTAATCCTATATACCTTGCAGACTGGGCTCCAAGTGCCCTGCTCTTAGACTGTAAGTAAGCCCAACCCCTTTCCTAAAATTTTTGTATATATAAAAAAAAAAAACAGTTACCCAAACAATTTTTCATCAAACCATTAGTTTTTTGTGTGACAATCTAATTAGGTTAGCTCGTAGTAACACCGGATAATTCCATTTTGTTTTTAAGTAACAACTTTAACGGGGTAACACCATTTTGATTTTATATTCCTTCATAATTGAATTTTATTTTATCTCCATACATTAAGGAGTTATCATAATTTAAAATTATATTTTTTTGTCAAAAAAACATACTAAATATACTATGTGATTTAGTTTGGATCCATTAATCAATAAATATAATTTACCAATGATTAATTTTAAATTTATTTTTTATATTTCCTTATAATTGAATTTTTTTTAAAATCTCCATATGAATCAACAAAATTAATTTATTGATGATTATTTTATATTTTTTTGCCGAAAAATATAATAAATACTAGGGGATTCTATTTGGTAATAAATATATATTAAGGGATTCAGTTTGGATCTATTAGTCAATAAATATAATTTATTGATGATTATTTTCTAATTTCTTTTTTAAATTCATAATTTGGTTTTAATTTGTTTTGATTATGTTTGGAGTTTAATTTTTGAACTTGAATGTAAAAGTATTAATTTAAATTTAAATAATTTCAAAGTTTTTTGTGAAATTCTGTTTCTTTCTTAAGGTTGTATGCTCTTAGGAAAATATGAGTGAGCAAAATAAAAAAAGGCATATACAAATGCTCAAACCTATAGTCAACTTTATATAACCTAATTTGGGTACATATAGATATTTTCTTTTGAATGAAAGGATTCCATTAATAAAAAAAGTCATGAGCTGTACATGAGAGGCCATGGAGAATTACAAAATAAGACTGAAACTAGAGAAGCACCGTAGAGTATGGAGTACAATTGCCTTGATTTGAGAAATAACCCCATCAGAGGTAAAGACTCCATTAGCAAAAATCGAATTATTGCGGATTCCCCATAGTTTCCAGCAAGTGATGCAAGCTCCAATCTTCCAAGAGGTGTCCAGGGAGGGGGATTGGATGATGAGCGTTAGTCATTGTTGAATGCCCAATCGAGAGAGGTCATGGAACATGTCTGACGATAGGATTTTCTTCCATACCGTGGGAGTAATGCTGCAATCTTTAAAGACATGGTCCAGATTATCCCTAAGAGAATGGCAAATAGAGCAAGACTGATCAGGGGCCATGCAGCGCCGAAATCGTTCTTCATTGGTTAGCAACTTTCCTTTGAGGAAGAGCCAAGTGAAGGATTTGACCCTTTGAGCCATCGGTAGTTTCCACAATTGGGTCCAAACTGTCGCAGGCACATTCCAATTTAGAGATTCCACAGATTGGTATGCGGACCTAGTTGTGAAATGGCCATTGTTGTTCAAGCTCCAGGAACAAGGGGGCGTTGGTTGCCCGCCACCAACGACAGTAGAGGAGATTTCCTTTAGCACATCAGGAGGAAGGAGGTGTTGGAAGAGCGTCCAATTCCAAGAGCCATCGTCATTCAGGAAATCCGAAATGGGTTTCATCTGCTGGAGAGGTGGGATGGGTGAGAAGGATAAATTTTTTAGAGGTCCGGAGTTGCCAACCCAGAAATCATCCCAGAACTTGACCTTGCTACCATCTCCAGGATTCCACTTGAAGAAGAGAGAGGTATCTTCCCAAGACCTGATCAGATTCCTCCAGAAATAAGACATACACGTCCGGTGGGGGACTTCCTTGAAATCCATAACAGCATATTTCTGTTTTAAGACCTTGACCCAAAGGGAGTTGGGTTGGGATTGGATCTTGAAGATCAATTTCATCATGAATGCTTTATTTTGTGACTCAAGGTTAAGCAATCCACAACCACCATGCTTGATAGGTTGGCACAAATCACTCCATTTAATCAAATGGATGCCCCGATGGTCGTTCGAATAGCCCCAAATAAATTTCTGGATTAATTTCTCAATCTCTGCACAGCATGATTTAGGGAGAAAGGAGCTCTGCATTGTAAACAAAGGAAGAGAAGCCAGAACAGATTTGGCCAAAGTGATTCGGCCAGCCAAGGAAAGGGATTTGCTCTTCCATCCAGCTAGCTTAGAGTGGAGATTATCAAGTATGTGCTTGTAGGTAGAGGAGGAAACACGACCATTAATCAGGGGGACACCCAAATATTTCCCTAAAGAATTAGTTTTCTGAAATCCTAATTCATCATAGATTGTCTTGCATGCCTGGGGATCCATGTTCCTTGAAAAAAAGACCTTTGTTTTGGATTGGCTTACCGTGTGGCCTGATGATTGGCAAAGTTCCTGCAGAATCTGTTTAATCAAGGTAACCTGCCCGGAGGTCGCTTGGCCAAACAGGATCAAGTCATCAGCAAAGAATAGGTGAGACAATGGAACCCCCTTCCGGCCAAGTTTGATCATTTTCCAATCACCAGAATTAACCTTGGATTCAATCAACTGGGAGAGACGCTCCATACACAGAGTAAATAAATAGGGAGAGAGGGGATCGCCTTGTCTCACACCACGTTCAGGAGTAAAGGGGCATGTAAGGTTCCCGTTCCAGATAACTTGCATTGAGGGCGAAGAGATACAGTTCATAATCAACGTGATCAAACTACTGGGGATACCAGTATCTTTTAAAGTATCCTCAATGAAATCCCATCTAATTTTGTCAAAGGCTTTCAATAAATCAATCTTAATAGCCATCCAACCAGATTTCCCTTTTTTCCCTCTCATGGAGTGAATAACCTCCTGAGCAATAATAATGTTGTCTGTAATGTTCCTTCCCTGAACAAAGCTAGACTGATATTGCCCAATTAAATGAGGCATTACTGATCTCAATCGATTGGCAATACACTTGGAGACAATTTTGTAGAGAACATTGCAGAGGCTAATAGGTCTGAATTCACTGATGAGAGAAGGCTGGTTTACTTTAGGTATTAACGCTAGCAATGTATGATTGAGGGAAGGGTCCAGGGAGTTACCAGACCAAGCCCGTTGGACAAAATCAAAGATGCTAGCGCCAACTGTAGACCACTGGGACTGGTAAAAGAGTGTGTGGATCCCATCCTTCCCTGGCGCTTTGAGGGGCTTCATTTCAAATAGGGATTGCCGAACTTCTTCCATGGTCACCGAGCGGTCCAGAAATAAAGTTTGTTGGGCAGTGAGAGGCGGCAAGGCACCACGGAGGGAGAAGGGGGTGAAAGTAGGGTCATCAAGCGAGTAAAGATCCTGGAAATATTGCCTGGCAGATGTAGAGAGGACCGCTTCATCCTCAGACCAAGATCCATCCAGAAGTTTGAGCCGTGAGATCGAATTCCTTTTGCGTCTTATCAGAGCCTTCAAATGGTAGTAGCTTGTGTTCTGGTCCCCTAAACACACCCAGTCAGAGGAAGACTTTTGAAGCCACAGAAGCTCCTCCTGGAAACAAGTCTCTTCAAGATCCTCTCTTAGCGATGATTCCAAGTCGGTTAGGAAGTCGATGTCAGCCCCAGTGTGAGATTCAAGCTTAGCCTGGATCCCATTGATTCGACGAAGCAATTTCCGTTTCCTTTTCCCAATCCCTCCAAAAGTATTGATGTTCCATCTTTGAATCTCTTCCTTAAAGGAGGCCATACAGTCCATAAGATCGTGCCCAGATTCCCAAATGCGATGAACAATTCCATGGAAGTTGGGATGAGAGATCCACGGAGCGAGAAATCTGAAATGAGGAGGATTTGGGTTGGCTAGATGATTAAGGCCCAAAGCAATGGAGATGGGCCGGTGATCTGAGAGAATCTTAGGGAGGTGGTTGACAACGCAGCCGGGAAGGAGGTGGAGCCACTCTGGATTACAAATTGCCCTGTCTAGCCGCATGAAAAGGGTTCCCCATCTCCAGGTGAATTTTGGACCATTAGAGCCCAAATCGAGGAGCCCATATGAGTGACTAAATGCATTGAAAAGGCGACATCCTTGAACTCTATTTGCAGATCCCCCCTGGCGCTCATTACAGTGCAAAATGGCATTAAAATCGCCAGCCAACATCCATGGAGCCGAGATACTATCAGCTAGCATTGAAAGATCCTGCCATAAAAATCTCCGGAATTGAGGTTGGGGACACCCATACACAGCCGTGAAGAGGAATTTGATGTTGGGGCAGGGCCAAGAAATCTCCATGTGTACGAATTGTGCATGATTTGCTAAGACGTTGATGGCCACATTGGAGGACCATAAAACCCAAATACCTCCAGAGAATCCAGATGCTTCAATCCTGTGTGAGTTGTGAAAGCCAAGCTTCCTAATAACAGAATCAGCCTTAACTCCAGAAATCCTAGGTTCAAAAATCACAAAAATTTCAGCTTTTTAGTTAGCAACAAAAGTTTTAAAAGTGGATGGGAACCTTCTATCAAGAGCTCCCCTACAATTCCAAGTTATTATAGACATAAAATAAAATTTTAAAGGGGTAAGTTAGAGGAAATTTCAACTCCCTCACTCTGCATAGCAACATCAGTGGTCTCCAAATCAGATTGGATGTCACGTGCCAAGTTCTTCATAATTTTTGCCGAAGGCCCAGCATCCTCTTGATTGGGCTTGGGGCCCAATTTGTGGATAGTGATTCCGGTGGTAAGTTTAGTCCCCCTGTCTCTTGGCCGTGGATCAATATTACAAATGGGCTGGGGATTGCGTGGCCCAAGCTTGTTGCCTTTCAATGAAGCCTTAGACCGAGGCATTCTAGGATCCTCAATCTGAACAGCTAAATTGGAGCAAGGGTCGAGGGAAGTGTCAGATTGCCTGACTATGTACTGCTGTGAGGGTAGCTGGTTGTCGTGTTCCATGCGCTGCAGGTCTGTCACATTTTTCTTAGGCCTTGTGTCCACCTTTTTGGAGTCTTTTACCCCTTTATCTTTTGCCTTACGGTTCGCAGGTTCGCCATTTTGATGATTGGTACCCTTCATCGAATAAGTCTCCCTTGACCTGTCCTCTTCCAAAACTTCGTCAAGGACCTCGTACCTGGAGCCGTTGACAACCTTCCTGCTGTCAGACGCTACATTCGGTTTGTTTGGTTTGCCTAGGGGACGTCTTCGCCTCTGAACCTGCATCCAGGCCCCGAATTGGGAATCCTCACGCGCCTCCTCGACAGGCCGCGCGTTAGGTTCAGGTGGAGGTGTCGGTCCTGTTGCATTTTCAGTGACAGCCACCATTTTTGCCGGGCAGGCATGCTGAAGATGACCATATTTTCCGCACTCGAAGCATATGGAAGGAAGTCCTTCGTATTCCACAAAGATGATTTCCCCGTCCACCTGAATCTTGGAAATGAGAGGTTTGGTAAGGTCTAACATTACAGAGATTCTTGCAAACTTGCCACGGTCGCCGGAGTCTGTGTTGTAGTCCACTCGAATGACTTCACCGAAGACTCCACCGATAGAGCGGATAATACTCTTGTGGTAGTATCGGGCAGGGAGTTTAGGTAGACGAATCCAACCCATTACTTGATTAACTACATGGTCCTGGGGCCTGAAAGAGGGCGTCCAGGGTTGAACCGTTAGATAGTGTCCTAAGATCATCCACGGTCCAGTCAGGAGTGCATTTTGGTAGTCAAGATCATCTTGGAATTTGACCAAGAAGCAGTCATCATGAAGGTCGATAAGCTTGAGCTGACCAGATGGTTTCCACAAGGATTGGAGCTGAGAGCGGAGGTAACGATAGCCTATTCTACGTCCCAGGAGTTTGATCACTACTGCTAGGCCCATCTTCTTGTTCAGGGTATCAATGACATGGGACGCAAAGTCCACTGTTGGAATTTTTCCATTCAGACCAATGGTGACGTCTCCTTGGTTCAAGGCTATGTCTTCTTCATCTTCTCCAAAGGAGTTGGAGTCCGAGTTGAGGAGCTTGTCTTTGAAGGAAGGAATACTAGGACTGGCATTCGCCATGGCATCTCCCATCTGTATATCGTTCAGAGGAGAAGGAAGAGGAGTCACTTGTGTTTCAGGCACGAAAGCCTGGGCTTCATCAGGTGATTGGTCCGCTTCCATGATGTCACCTTCGGCAAGTTTTGCACGTTTGGTAGAATGGTCTTCTCCGGGATGGGGGGGGAGGTTCACACTTGAGGTTACCTTCGAATGGAACAGGATGAAGCATGGTTGCTGAAAGGATGAGAAAACTTAGAGAGAAGGAAGAGCTTCTCTTACTAACCCATTACACGTAACATTGTACTATTTCAATTCAACGTTCAACGGCCACATATAGATATTAACTTATTCATACAACGCACAGGCACCAATACTTGTTGGGTTAAAATCAAGTATTTTTATATTAGCTCTCCTAAAGGTGTTTCTACATTTATACATACTTAAACTCGAGACATCGTGCACAACTACAAAAAATGCCATAAGTGATGGATCTGACTTTGGTCCTTTGCTGCTCCAATCCGCTGCCCTCCTTTGTGTCAAAATGGCGCCGATGAAGTATTTTTTCAGTACTAGTCAGTATCCTAAAGTATAATTTTAGTAACAGTCAGTATCTGAAATATTTTTTCAAGATCCTAAAATAATTTTTTAAAAATAATGAAGTATTTCTTTCAGTATCAATTAGTATCCTTAAATATCCTTTTAGTACTAATCAGTACTGTGAAATATTTTTTTAGGATCTTAAAATGATTTTTCAAAATCATAAAGTATTTTTCCGGTACCGTTTTGTATCCTAAAGTATTTTTTTAGCAACAGTTAGTATCCTAAAATATTTTTTCAAAAAAAAGGTACACCTTCATTTTTTTTATGTTAGAACAACACTGTTTTGACACAAAGGTGGATGTGGACAAAAGCAGCAAAGGATCAAAGCCAAATCCATAAGTGGTGCTTATTTTTATGAATACTATAACACTTGGGAAGTGTCACAACTTCCAACCAACGACGGATCTTAGTTATGACAATGGGGGCCATGGCCCCCAAAAAAAAACAATTGTTTCAAATTTTTTAATGGAACTTTTTCTTTTTTAGTGAATAATACAACTTCGCCCCCCAAGTAGTAAAATTAAATTTTTGCCCCCCAACTTCAATACAACTTTGGCCCCCCAAAGTAGTAAAATTAAATTTTGGCCCTCCTCCTCCTCCCCAACTTCTTCTTCTTCTTCTTCTTCTTCTTCTTCTCCTTCTCCTCCTTCTTCTTCTTCTTCCCCCCAACTTCTTCTTCTCCTCCTCCTCCTCCCCCCCCCCCCAACTTCTTCTTCTCCTTCTCCTTCTCCTTCTCCTTCTTCTTCTTATTCTCCCCAACTTCTTCTTCTTCTTCTCCTTCTTCTTCTTCTTCTTCTTCTCCCCAACTTCTTCTTCTTCTTCTTCTTCTCCCCTTCTCCTTCTCCCCAACTTCTTCTTCTTCTTCTTCTTCTCCCCAACTTCATCTTCTTCTTTACATTTTTCCTTATTTTTATATCTTTGGACTTATAATTCAATCTTTGTTCCATGTGGGGTCTTGTATGATTTATGTTAATTTTGTCATTCTTTTCTATATTTCATTCTAATTACCTGAAATTTTTGGCTTATCATTGAAATTTACTTTTGTGATGTATCCTTTACTATACTTTTACCCATTCTACACTAACACTCTAGTTCTATTTATAAGTCCCTTTTGACCAAAAAAATTTGGTCCTATTTATAAGTCCCATTTGACTAAATAAATGAGATTGTGACAATTTTGCCCATATTAATTGTACGAATGAAAATAGAGAGAGAAGAAAAAGTTGAAAGCACCCAATCATAAATGAGGGTAAAGTTGAAAATTCACCTCATAATCATTGAGCTAACTACCTCTCCTTGGTATGTGTGATTTGGTCAAAATAAGACTTATAAATAGGACCAGAGTGATACACTTGTAGATGAAGTTAATTGACTTAATTTCATGAATATATTTTTTTTATTCTTTTCCTTTTTAATGCATTTAAAACTTTCTTTGAAAAAAATTTCCACCACTATTTGGCTCCCCCAAACTTTTCCTCCAAGTTCCGCCACTACTTCCAACGCTACTAAGAGGCTGTTTGGGATGGTTGTGGATGCTGAAATAAGCACATCAAATGCACAACGAAAGGAGAAACAAGATAAATGAGTGTTTGGCATGGCTGTAAACTTGATGTGCTTCAAGATTTGATGTGGTTTTTTTTATGAAGCCACATTCTGTTGCTTATTATCCCATCACCAAAAACCACATCAATTTTATTATACCCAATGACCATTTCACCCTTCAACTAATCTTTATTTACAACTTTATTACTTATTATACCAATTTCATCAAATAATTTCTAGAAATTAATCATTAATACCATATAAATTCCAGAAAATAGTTGTAAAATTTATTTAAGCCAATTTTAGTAATTAATTTTTTTCATAATATTTCTAGATCGCCACAATAATATTCCATAATTTTTTTTCTAAATTTTCAATTTCCAAAAATAATTTTCAATAATTATCTTAAACTCTTTCTCATGATAAGGTCCAAATATATATATGATTCATGCCCTTTTCAACACAAATGAATCATCTTGATGATCAAATTAGATAACAACTTGTAGGGGATGTGTTTATTTAAACACTTCATTGTGTTGTAATCTTTTTAATGGTAATTTTACTATTTTATTTAGCAAATTTATATTTATATTTAATTTTTTATCTCAAATTATCACATTTTATACAACACATATATATGATTCATGCCCTTTTTAGTCATTTTCCATCTCATCTATCTTTTTAAAAGCTATGCCAAACAAGTGCCCATTAAGGAAAAAAAAATCACTTCTGTCACCGCTATCCCAAACATAAATCACATTAGAAAAAGTCTATTAGAAAAAAAGTCCAACAAGAAAAACGCATCAGAAAAAAAACCACTTCTAACGCCGCTATCCCAAACGGGCTCCAAAAGAAGCTGTGACGCTTCTTGAAGCAGTGGAAGCGCAACATCTTATTTATTTCTTTTTTTTATTTAAAAAAAAAATAGCTTCGTGTGACGCTTCCTTGAGGAAGTGCTACGGGAGGAAACGCTATAGCTTGCCCATATTTCCTATGGCCCTTCCTCAAGGAAGCGCCATAGAAAGTGATAACGCTTCCTATGGTATTTCCTTAAAGCGTCACAAGAAGTATTTTTAAAAAAAATAAATTTGCATATTTTTTTCATGAAAAATTGTATTTATAGTCTAAATCCACAACAATGTATTGTACAAATCCACAGCAAAATGAACAAAACCAAAGCAGAATGAAATAACTCCAAACAAATATAACAAATTCATAAACACTACCCAAAAAAAAAATACCAGTGAAAAAATTCGTCGCCAAAAAGAGAAAATCTGTTGCAAAATAGGTTTTGTTACGGAAAAAAAATCTGTCTTAAAAGCCCTCGTTGCAAACAAAATTTTGGATGGAAAAAAAATCCACCACAAATTGAGACGGATTAAAATTTCGTTGCAAATTGCAACGGAAAAAAAAAACTGTCACAAATTGAGGAATAGAACAAAAAATATATATTAATAATTATTAGGGTTCTTCCACAACAACCACTCAAATAAAAAAAATATTATAATTATTAGGGCTCTTTCATAGCAACCGCTCAAAAAAAGATAATGAAATAAATCATATTGAATAATGTATTAAAAAAAGTGCATATAAAGGAATATATACATTAGCAATCCTAAACAATTATACATAGACAAAATGAAATATAAAAAACAATGTTGCCAATAAAATAAACTAAAAAGTGTAAAAATCATAAAGAATAATAAGTTATAAACCAAGTAGTTATATAATAAATAAATTAGAGCTTTGCATAAGTACTTGTTGGTACTCGGTAGAGAAACAACTAATTAAGCGAGTGTGGGTTTGTGATGAGAATGGTCTCATGATAAGTTTGAATGGAGAGGTGACTGCACAGAATAAGCTGTGTTATTGGAAGCAGGATCTGATTCTGAATTCTGCTGACTTTAATCTCGAAAAGTTGGAAAAAAACGTTTAATGCAATGTAACGGTGATAGTAGTTTTGTACTGTTTTTAAAAGCTCATTGGTAGTTTTTCCACACCCAAAAAAAAAAGGTATTTGGTGTTAGGTGTAATTTTAGGAAAAATTCATATGTATTTTTGCACCTTAACCTTATAAATTGTGAATTTTTTTTTTAAAAAAAATATAAAATACAAAACTTATGTCCATATGCTTTTAGAAATTTTATCTGTGGTTTTTTTATTTTTTTAAAAAATCCATGTGCTAAGATTTAGTTGAAGAATTCAACCTAATAGTTATAAGCAAATAAATTTAGTTGCCAAAAAAAAAACAAAAAAGCAAATATATTTAGGTTTTTGTCTATAATAAGGAGGTTATGATATCATGACACGTTTTTTTTTTTTTGACACGTTTTTATTCTTTCACTCAAGATTGTGCAGGTAAAATCCAATGATCTTGGGTCCTTACGGGATGGCCCAAGTCCAAGAGGAAGCCAGAGTGAGGAACGGCTGACCATGTCATAAAGGTGCATGTACTAACCGGCCACATACATATATATGGTGGATATTGAGGTGGAAAAAAGATAATGAGCTAAATGAAGATAAAAGAGAAATGAGAGGAATTATTCATCATAAATAACACTAGGATATTCAGGGATTCACCCACCCATCCAAAGTTACAATAAATAAGTCTTTACCTATTATTTTTTCATCACCTTATTCTTATCACTTGGACTTTTCACCGTGAGTTACAGTAACGTACTGTATGTTTAGCTAGCTGCAAATGAATATAACTCCTCCCCCGGAGACAGTCCAAGATGAAACCAATTTGTTTTCCAACCAGCGAGTGATACATGGAACTTTAAGAATTGAGAGGCTGAAGAAGAGAACTAAAACAGACAATACCATCGGGAAGAGGCCTCCAAAATCGTCTATCGTCAAACTTCGCCACTCAACATTACTTTTGTATTCAGATTTGTCAACGGTGACAGGTAAGGATATGGTTTTCTTCAGGTCACAAAACATAGTCACATTTTGAGTCATTTGTAATATTGCAGCTGAAAAACTCGAGACCCAGATAGAATTCTTTGGGAATGCCTGAAAATACAACATCCTAGGAACATCATCAAACTTATATATGGCAGGCCATATATATATATGGGAGAGAAGAAAAATACTCACAAAAGCAAATCCACCAGTTTTGTAGTAGATTGGTCCTGTCATCTTGCAAGAAGGGCATTTGGATTGCAAGAGCGAGAGATAAGGAGTTTCATCAATAATAACATCAACTCCTCCTTTTTTGGCTCCTTTTGATAATTCATCATTGTACTCTTCAGGACTTCCCAAAGACTTCAATTGATATTCCTTAAATCCTATTTGGTTCATCAGAAGCCCTTTCACCCATGAATCGTGTTGATATCCCACCGACACATGGTTCCTTTTAATCTCTTGCAGGTCCTTCCATGGAGAAGGCTTTGCCGTTGTCCTATCCTTTAAAATTGATGTTAAATTTGCTGTATAAATTTGTATTGCTATTCCCAACAGAAACATGACCACTATTACCACCAATCTAGACATCCCATTTTTCAAAGAATCAACATCTGCAATCATCAAAATATTTAGAGTGTGCCAAATAGAGTACAAGAGGAACAAGGGGATATAAACATTATCCCATATTTATTACTACCTCTTCTCCTTAATATAAGAATTAGTTGACTTTTTTTGGAAAGATTAAACAAGTTAATTAAATTACATTAAAATATTTATATCCTTGTTCTTCAAACTATTTAATGATGCCTAATTTATATCATGATTAAGTAATTTATTTAGCTTTTCTAATCTCTTCCAAAAAAAAAGTTAACTAAATCTTATATTAAAGATTGGGTGAAGTAGTTACTTTTAACTAATTTATGTAGACTAACACGATTTTTAATTTTCTCATTTGTAAGTCCATATCAAGAGCATATTAGAGAAAATAGTAATTACTTCACATATTTTACGAAATCATTTATAAATACAAAAAAGAAGAAGAAAAGTTTACAGAGTGACAGTAACATATGTATAAAATCAATATCATTAAATAGACTCACCACTCATGTAAATAAGGAAGGGATTGCGGACAAAGTGTTTGAATTTGCTTCCATCAACATCCTTCCATTTGCTTTCCAATATAATTATAATAATAATTGCACCCACAAAAATCCAACCAAGAATGAACCAAAGTAACCAATCAAAAGGTGTGAAGAGGATCCAGGGACTTTTGGAGTCGTACTCCACCTTCACCATCATTGCCACGCTTGAATCTAAATACGGCATCGTGAAATCAACACAATCTGTGCGACTCTCTACAATTGTAATGTCTCCAATTATAACATCAACATTCTGCAATGTTTCCAATGAAACTATACGAGTATCATGCCTTTAGAAAAGCAAAAAATCTTATAGAAGTAAAACAATTGAAAGCAACAGAAATGAATGAAAACTTGCCTTGTTTGTGATATCGCAGAGATAATCATCATATCCATTAGTGTTTTGCAAGGGCACAAACTCAAAAGGTAAAGGAATTGGCAGAACCTCGACCACCTTTTTAAACACTTCAACAGCAAAGCCAGTGGCAGATATATTATTCCCTTCTCCACTAACATTAACAAATTCAGCAAAATGTGCTTTTGTTGGGACCCCAATTCTCAACCTTTGTGGTGGTCTCTCGTCTGCATTACCTGGCCATTCAACTACTGCACTGTCATTTTGATAATAAAGTCCTGTTTTGGGGCTCCAATATCCAATGATCATGTCTCTTTTCTATTTCACATTGTATACTACAAATCGTGATGGTTCTTCTTTTCCTTGCGTCAAACTGAAATTCCCCGACAATCCTAGGAAATAAGTATGCTTAATTTCTTCGCGAATATCAACTGTGGTTTCATCAGAATTGACTAAGCTGGCATTCTCTACAGCTTCTGCCAATGCTGTGATAGTGTCAAAAGCCCACAGGCCATACAGAGACAGTCTAGTTTTACTACCGTACTCCAACCATAATTTTTTTGCTAAGGAAAGGCGCTTACGCCTAGTTATGTTGTCAACAGACCATGATGGCCTCACACCCAAAACACCATCCATATAGCCATTCACCTTTATATCTGTAGCTCCGGGATCTATCACAGAAGATAGGCCTTGTGTAAGTATCCAAGAGTATCTTTTACCCATCATCCCTTCTTTTTGTGCAAGTTTCACAAGTCTTGACCAAAGCTCCACGGTCATATGGGCAAGAAACACACATGTTCGGTTGTCTTTTATCTTGTCAAGCTCCGTGTTGATATCCTCATCCGAGAAATCTTGACGAATGGCACTTGTGTTAGGCACTCGAGTGTCCATTTCTTGTAAGGCATAAGTGAGACATGGCATGAGGTCATTACCGAATTCAGGCTCTTCATAAATGGGGATCACACACTGCCACTTATAAGCTTCAATAATGGCTGCTATAGCTTCGAACTGAAGGCAAAGGCTTCTAGTGGTGTTGGAGTGGATGAAGAATCGGGAACGAGGTGGCAACAGAGATGGACCAGATGGAGAAAACCAAATCACAGGCACATTGTACTTGGCACCAAGTTCTACAACAAACCTTTCTTGCTCTGAGTTTTGAGGTCCCAGGATTGCACGCACCTTTGTATTATTTATTAGATCCCGAGCTGCTTCATGCCAGGAAAATTACTTTTAATTAAGATATTGAGTGCTATTGGGAAAATAGTTTAGGGAATTGTCAAGACAGCTGGCCACAGGGGTGGTCTTCTATTTCCATCTCATCAACAAAGAGAAACAAACATGGTAGAAGAACAAAGCTCGAACTTGTAACAATTCGACAAACATTTTTAAAAAAAACAAAACAAAACAAAACTAGACATCATCATTGTACCATTTCTGGGGCATAAACATCATTTATTACTTCACAGTTTATTTTCTTTTTCCCATAGAAGTGTGTTGTAGTTAATTACCTACATCAGCTGCAGTGAGGATATCGTTTCCAGAAAGCCTGAAATGGAGTGTAAGGTTGGTTGTGTAGGAATCATGTGTGGAATAGAAATCTTGGAGTGAGATGTTGATGCAGTTGCGAGCCATGTCACCAAGTGATGAATCCGAATCTAGAATCACTCCAACTGGTATGGATACATTTGCAGAGTGAGTTAGGGTAGTAAGGCATAATAAGCCCACAAATAATATGGCACAATCTCTTTGACTTCTCTCCATTTCTACAATTCTCTGCTATTACCTTTACTGCTCTCTTCTCACTCTCTCCTCAACTCTTACCTTCACTTAATTAGCTTTATACAGGCTTTCCTTCCCTCGTAACAACCATCATATCCATACTATTTGCTTGTTAATGATAATTTTATGGGGCAAGTACAGTAAGGCGCCAAGGAAGAGATTTAGGACGTGTTTGATTCTGTATTTTTGTTTTATTTTTTTCAAAACAGTTTTATAAAATTGTTTTTAAGAACAAGTTTTGAAAAAGGGGGAAAAAAAACTGTTTGAATAGTTGTTTTGAAAATTTTATTTTTGAAGTGATATGGTGATGGTCGTCTTGCCAATAACATGGCGGTAGTCGTCATCGGTTGTCTGATGTTGATAGTGAAGATGTGATGGTTTCAACAAATAAAAAAATAGAAAAGCAAATAACAAGAAAACACCTAAAACGGTTTTTGTTTTTTAGTTTTTTAAAACCAATTTTTTTTATTTTTAAAAACAGTTTTTCAAAAAAGTTTTTTAGTAAAAACAAAAAATGTTTTTTCAAAAACAAAATAAGAAAAGCCATTAATCACCTGCAAGTCCGATAACAAGCAAGGAGTAATATTGACAAGTTCCAGTGGCAATTGTAACGAAGAAACGAGATAGGAACATAAGTAGCTGGCTTCTTCATTAATTTTCAAGGCATTGGCCCTGCATTTTCTTTATTCCACACACCAAGCCCAATGATCATTTGGTGGTATCCAACAAAAGGGGAAAAACAAAAGATTGAGAAAAAGTAAAAGAAGATAGCCACTTCAGAATTCAGACCAAGTGAAGTGGGCCGGGCTGGGGGAGAGAAAATGACTTGAAACTATATAATTACTAATTAATTGTTATAATTCATCTTGTTCAGAATATGTTTTATAACAATTATCATTTTTCACTCTGATGAATATGAATAATCCAACTGAAACTCGTGAACTTCTTTGTCTCGTCATCAATACTAATTTACTTCGAAAACTTCACTATTTATAATTAATCTCCTTTTTTCCGACAATTTATAATTTATCTCCTAAATTTTACATATTGTACAAAATATACTGTCATTTATGGAAAGGCATGGGAGGGAGTAGAGCCGTCAAAACGGGCCAGGTCTATCGGGCCGGCCCGTTTAAGCCATGGCCCTTTAAGGGCCGGGCTTAGAAATTGGAGGAAAGAGGTGATGTTGGGCCCTGGAGGGCCAAGGGCTTACACGGGCCGACCCTGAAGGGCTACGGGCCGGCCCATCGGGCCATTCATTTTTTTTATTCTTTATTTTTTAAAGTTGAACACTTGTTGAAGTTGGATATTTTAATAACTTATATGTATTTTTTATTTGTTATAGACAATAATAAAGGATCAACAATCAAATGTCGCTTGAAATTGATGATAGTGGCGAAGATGACAACAATAATAGTCATTGTACTAATGTCGCTTAGTAATTAATAGTATGATTTTTATGTTTTATATGAGTTATTTGTAAACATAGTTTGCTTTTGATTATGAATTAGTGACTGTGTTTATTTGTTAAATGATTTATGTTGTAATTTACTAATTATATTTCTTTAAAAAAATGGAGGAAAAATAATTAAAATTTGGAATAGTAATTTCCAGGCCCTGCGGGCTGGCCCTAACCCTGGTGCTCTCGGGCCGGGCTTTAAAAAACAGATGTTTTTCTTACTCCGGACCCTGGAGGGCCGGCCCTGTTAAGCCCTGGCCCTTCACGGGCCGGCCCTGTTAAGCCCTGACCCTTCACGGGCCGGCCCTGATAGGCCGGGCTGGCCCTGATTGACAGCTGTAGGAGGGAGTGAAAATCTACAGAGATGAAATAATTCACCCATCTCTTATTATAGATTTCCAACAGACAGACCCAAAAGGTGTAAAAACATACAGACCAAGGAAATATTAAAATATAAATAATGCACAAAACATTGTTTTTCATTTCATTTGTACCCTCAAAGTGATAAGTATATATTTTATAATTAAATAATTGTGGATTCTGGGATATATTGAAATGAGTTTATTAATATTATATTTATTTAATTATCTTTTATATGTTTATCTATTTTTTTAATTAAATATAGGATAAAAAATATTATAATAAAAAATTTATAGATATTCTATTTTATTGTGCAAAGAGATTATAATTGCCATTGATGCCTATTTGAAAGAATATTATGGGTGTGAACCGTGTGATGATATTTATCTGAAAAAAAAAAAAAGAGATAAAAAACGTGGGCTCAAGCTGGAATTATTCATTGAGAGAAGGAGATAAAATCAAAAGGACATAATATATCCTTTACGAAAAACAATGAAGCAGGTCAGATAGTGGGAGCTTGAAAAGGATATGATATATCCTTTAAAAAAGAAAAGAAAAAGCTGACGTGGGCCCACACCAAAAGTTATATATATTAAAGAATGCAAAGACACGAAGGGAGGAAATAGTGACGCACTGCACAGGCCGAAGAGAATTCAAGAAACAAATTGGAGATCACATCAGGACGCACCTCGCACGAGAGGCAGAGATGCAAGGACGAAGCGCACAACGACGAGGAGGATTGAAGGATTTTTTTTGAGACTCTTGATTTCTTCTTTTTTTTTTTTTTTCCTGTCTGAATCTAATATTATTTTGCTTTCATGAACTTTGTTTTAGCAATATGTAGGCTAATTTTCTTTTCAATTTATTGTTTTTATTGAAGACAATTCTAACTCGCTCAACTTAAACGGAAAAAGAGAATTTAATATCTAATCATTAGTTTAATTGAGAACTCATAGGGAACGATACTTTACTCGTCATTTTATTACTTAATACGGTCCGTATATTTATGGAGTCTATAGGCTATAAATTTTGCCCTATCATTAAATCATACAAAAAAGCATGTATCTTTAAATATCTAAGAGAACAATGTATCGTTTATGGAGCATATACTTTGACTACACCTATAAGTCTGGACTATACCAGAATAGATATGAAAATTAATACTCATAAAAAGCACGCATGGAGGAAGTTCTTCCTCCAGTCTTAATTATAAGACTGGGTTGACTTCTTTTTGGATAGATTAAAGAAGCTAAATAAGTTACTCCCTCCGGTCCTAATTATAAGGCATAGTTGACTTTCTTTGGAGATATTAAGGAAGCTAAATAAGTTACTTAATCATTTCATATGTTGTATATCTTTAGATTATATATTAGTTTATTAGTTAAACTAACTAGTTTGAAGAAAAAAATAAAAATAAAAACAGTCTAAAGTAATTTAGTTAGCTTCTTTAATTTTTCCAAAAAAGTCAACTATGCCTTATAATTAGGACCGGAGGGAGTATTTAACTATATCATATGTTGTTGACTTCTATTTGGAGAGATTAAAGAAGCTAAATAAGTTATTTAACTATGTCATAGGTTGTATATTATTAGATTATATATTATTTTATTAGTCAAACTAATTAGTTGGAGGAAAAAAAAACTCCAAAATAATTTAATTAACTTCATTAATCTTTTTTTTAAAAAAAAAAACCAACTTGATCTAATAATTAAAACAAGAGGGACTATTGTTTAAGCAGAGTTTTGGACGAAACGTTGTAAAAGAATTAAAGTGATAATAAATAAACTTCCTTCTATTTAATATCGAGACGGGTGTTGACAAGGGAGAGGAAGAAAATGGGAGAATAATTAAGTAAAAAAAGCAAAATAAGAACCAACATAACAAGATAAAAAAATGGAAAAGAAGGTTGATGGGTTGGGTTAAATAACGGTAACAGCTGCTGTGTAAGAGTTATACAAGGAATAATGAAGACAGGGGGAATCACATGTTTTTATCCTCTATGGTCTTAATTTGTGCATAGAAGAAGGCTATAAGAAAATTACTACTCTTCATTTGACTATATATAGGGAGTTAGTTAGTTTAATCATTAGACGTTGGGAAACATGGTCCGCCGCAAACCAGTGTTTTAAAGGGTGCTGGTTTGCAACAGCGAACACATCCGTCGCAAATCAGGGCTCCAATTTGCGACTGGCAACCCTGTCCATCGCAAACCAGCGCCTCAAGGAAGCCAGTTTGCGACAAGAAACACGGTCTGTCACAAACTGGCGGCCCTAAGTGGGTCGGTTTGTGACGGTTGATCTGGTCCGTCACAAACCTAGTTTACGACAGAACCGATTTTTCGTCGCAATAGCAAAACTTGTTTTATATGATTTTCATATCTAACTTCCTCTCCAGTCTTGCATCCACTCGTCGTTCCTCCTCCAGTTCGCCTCCACCAAGATCTACTTTGTCCGGCCTCCTCTCACCGTCCAACCTCCTCTCCTCTCATTGTCTGGCCTCCTCTCCTCTCACGTCTGCTCGTCACTCCTCCTTTCTCTGGCAACCTCTCCCTTTTCTTCGTTCTTCGGCCTCCTCTCTGATCAACACAAGGTCTGGGTTCCTCTCCTCTCATCGTCCAGTGTCCTCTCTTCTCACGATATGTTCATCCTTTTATTTTTTGTGCTTTTTTGCATTAGATGCAGTTTATTGCGCCTATAAGAACTTTAATAAGCTTGAAACTGTAATTTTTGACGAAAGCAAGATAAGAACAGTAAAAGGCATGTGAGTATTAGATTATTTAAAATGTACTTGAGCAAATAATTGTGACAAGAAGGTTGTAAAGCTTAGAAAATTCAAGGCAGCAACTATCTCCATTCATATGATTTAAATTGCGTCGATTCAATATAGTTTGACATTGAATCAACCAACCAACAGTATGTAGTGAATTTGCTGGACTTATTGCCTGAAAATGTGATATGGCCATGTATTTAATTTCTTGATTGAATGTGTGTTTATGGAGTGTGAACTTTTATGGCATTATTTGTTGGAATTGGCGTGATTTTGCCTCACTTGTGTTAGATTATTGTCTTTGAAGCCTTTGTGATTGTGAATGGGGGAAGAGATGTTGGACAACTTGCAACTGAAGGGGTAATAGCTTGGTGAAAATAAGGAATAAAGGTTGCCAAATGCAGAACACTATCACCCATGTTTTTTGTCCATTTTAATGTACAATCGCTAAAATTTTCATTTGAACAAGTCACACAACACTAGGCTGGAGAACAAATAAAGTACAATCTGCTAGCTAAGTGAAGTCTACAAAGTACTCATCCAGCCATGTTGGAGGTGTTTCTGCAAGTTAACGTAATACTTTTGATATTGATTGTTACATTTTCATTCCCTCGTCCATTTAAATGGAGTACAAAAAATAAACTACTTCCTAATGTTGTTTTTGTAGATAAGCTTTAGAGGGTGAAGGCATTAGAACAGCTGATGAATCAGCAAACAAATCAACTAAATCAACAAGTGGAGATGATGAATCAGCAAGGAGAAGTTGAGCCGGGCAAAGCAGCAGATGAATCATCAAGTGCAGATGATGCATCAGCAACAGGAGATGATGAAGTAGATGCAGGATCTACTCCAGTCCCTAATAAAGGACAAGGGTACGGGGTTGGCTCCTGGTGATGATGATCATATTACTGCTGTTTAGACTATTTTTTTTTTAGTTCATTTTGTTGGCAACATTATTATTTATATTTTATTTTCTCTATGTAAACTCTTATTATTGCTACTATATGTGTTCATGATATACAATTCTTTTTTATTTCATAATTTTTTATATTATTTTTACTTTTATATTTTTTTTATGAAATTAATTTTGCGACGGAAAAAAAAGTTTCCGTCGCAAATTTGATAGTTTGTGATGGAAACAAATGCCATCGCAAAATACCAATTTTGTGACAGAAAGTGTTTCCTTCGCAAAATTGGCATTTTGTGAGGGAAATTAAATTTCCCATCACAAAAAGTGCTTTGTGATGACATTTTCTGCGAAGGACATAAATCCGTCATAAAACATTTTTGCAACGAAATTTCCCTAGTTTGCGATGGATTTTGTCCGTCACAAATCCTGACTTTTTTTATAGTGATATATTTTTGGCTCTCTTCCAATTCCTATCGATCTTGATCTATTATACTCCTATGGTCCTATTTATAAAGGCAGAGAGATAAGAATATTTTTTATCTTATGTTTATCAGGCACCTCATTAAATTTTTCATGTGAATGTACATTTTTACTTTCTTTATTAGTGTTGACTTTGTTCTTATGGGGTATAATGTACTCGTTCTAATTAGAAACAGAATTATCGATGGAAAACGTTTGTCAGAAACTACCAATAGAATTCTGTCAGGAAGTTTTTTGGGATGGAAATTACCGACGAAATTCCGTCGTTAATGTCTTTTACCACGGTTTTTTCTGCGATGGACCTTTTCCATCACAAATCCAATTACTGACGGAATTTCTTTGGTGACTTTCAGTCACAAAAAAATGACCGACGAAATTCTATCAGTAGTTTTCTTCTCTAATATGATGATTTTTTGTAGTGTCATTCCTTATATTAGGGACTACCCCTATGAGAGAAAATGTTCCTTATAAAAAGGATTGAGGGGAGTATATTAGATAGGGATAAAATTAGAAAGTTGTTAAATTTTTGATTTACTTGCAGCAAATCCTTATAGAGGGGTGTGCTCAATTGAGTGGGTCTACCAACCAACACCCTATTTAATGTCTCTTTTAACCTTGGATACTCAGGAGGTTAATGGCGTTGTGAATGAAGCTTCTCCTTATAGTCTATAATGGCGGGTGATTATTTTATTTCTGTTAGGCCCATTTCTTATCTATGTTGATGTTTCTGCAATATTTACTTTGTAATTGTATTTGGCTATTTCTTCAGTTAGCTTGTAATAGTTGTACTGTCCTTCTGGCTTTCTATTATATACGTATCTTATTCGAGAGAGATAAAAGCTGTTGAATTTTATAACATAGTTAATGAAGTTTAAAGATTTTATTAATCTATGTAAAACATGCTGGAAATACTTTATAAATAGAACCAAATAAACATTGTTGATTTTGTTCACTGAAAAAAAAGGTACTGTTGATTCTGATCTCAAGGGATCGGATCAGGATATTATGTGCCCCTTCCCTAGAAGCTAAGTATCATGTTTGCTTTCTTATTGATAGCCTGAATGGATACATACATCATGTTTCTGGCTAGCCATGAAAAATCAAAAGTACAAATTATTCATTTCACATAGTAGATAGCATAGCAACTAGCTAGGAGTTTCATATATACATGCACAAGTACCACACATTTAATAGCAAGCTTTTAGCTAGCTAACTTGAAAGGCAGCTTCTTAAGTAAGGGTAAGTGAGATAAAAATGCTGAGATAAATGTGTGATCTACAAAAAATAAGGTCTGTAATGAAAATATTTATAGAAGAGTTGGGGTGGCATTTATTTGAAAAAAAATGATAGAAATCAAAGAAGACCATTAGATGTGCTGGTGATAGGGATTGATTAAGCAGTATAGAGTCATTTAAAGAAAGATCAAAATGAACACTTAATGAAGGGAACTGATAGAGCACAATGACGCTATGCAATCTATGTAGTATAGCCCTACTAAGAGTAAGGCTTTGTTATTATTATTATTATTATTATATCGGTGGGAATGTGATTTAATCTTTGGAAAGATAAAATCTGTTTCGAGACAAAGAAATGCGAGTTCATGTCTTGGCCCTTCATAAATTTGCCTTGGAACGACAACTTCAAATGAAAATTCGAACCCTATAGAAAGCCCCAAACTGAAAGAAGTAGCCTTTGGGGTTCCATAAAATGCAGAATTATACCTCATCTCTCCATAGCCTTCAAAAAGCTTCCAATCTACAAAAACATACTCCCATGAACCATCATCATTCATGGACCTGCTCAGCCACAAATTGTTGTCATCACTGTTGATATTGTGGAGAGTACGTGATATCACACTCAATGCCTAATAAAAACTTAATGAATTTTTTTAAACATCACCCATATATAAAGTTATTAACTATGAAAGAGAATGTAATACAAATATGAAAATTTTAATTTAAGCATGGGTAAAATAAAAAATTATTTTTTTTGACAAAATTAATGACTTAATCAGTTCCTTTTTTTTTTTTGGGTAACATGACTTAATCAGTTCTTATTCCTAAAGGTGATAGGAAGGTGTAAGGATTTACCCGAGTCAACATTAATTATAAATGACTATAAATAAAATTATAATTACATTGAAGGACCTAGATACAATTAATGGAGTGATTGCGCGCTTGGGTCTCAGTCTCATTAAGCCTGCTAGACCCTACAAAGTTTGAAGTTTTTTTTGCCTCTTTTTGTAATAATGATTTTCATGACCATTTCTAATAAATATTAGTTCGTATAAATAAATTATTATATTTTACACTTAGAAAAAATAAAAACTAATGAAGGGATAACATATATGTTTATTAAGAAAATTTAAAATATTGATTTATTTCACTTAAATTATTTTTTTAATATATAAATTCCATTCTTTTTTTTTTGTATATGATAATTGATAAATCTACCTACATTTCAATATATACTTTTTTATTGACTTCAAAACATACTTTTCCCCACCTTTCTCATGCACTTTATTCTTAACTAAAGGCATGGGATTGAAGACACGAGTCACACGTCCATTGATTCAAGCTACATTAAGTGTAAAAAAAAAAAAAAAAAGAGCTACATTAAGTGTTGATATAAATTTTAGCCCATTAAGTTTGGCGTTATTTTTATATTGATCATTTAAATTTCAAATCATGAATTTTACTCCCTCAATAGATAAACTAGTCTAAGTGTTTATTAAATTATAAATGAAAACTTGAAAATAATATTTATAGTTTAAAATTTGACTGACCAAAACTAAAATTAAAAGAATGATAAATTTAAGAGACTAAATTATATTAACCATTTTGTTTGCGTTATTGTTACGACATGATTCATATGTTGCGTCCCTCTCCCACGTCACTCGATCCTATGTCATTGCGTTCCTGCTTTTTGTTTTGTTTTTTTTTTAAATATATATATATATATATATATATATATATATATATATATATATATATATATAAGTTTAATTTTCTCATGTTGCATGAGAAAAAGAAGATTCCTACACATACAGTGGGACCCACATATACATATAATACTAATTATATATATATGTGGGTCTCACTATTTTATGTGTGTGTAACACGAGAAAACGCTTATCCTATAACATGAGAAATGTTTTTCCTATATATATATATATATATATATATATATATATCAATCATGATTCATGAAAGGAAAAGCACGTTCCGGTTTTCTTTCTTAGTGGGCTACTTTAAGCAAATTTATTTCTTTCCAAATAAAGATAGTCTGTTAGAAGTTAGTGGATGACAGCTATGCGGTACTTGATTTGCGTCGGGGAAAATAAGCTTTGGAGGGAAATGTCCAAAAACAGAAAAAGACAGAAAAAAGAGAGCTAGTAATATAATGGGAAAATCCCATATAAATACCAGTTAAATTTGCAAAGCATTCAAAAATCTACCGAATTTGTAAAAAGACTGAGAAGTAACAAGAATTTATGAGGGATATGAAAATTCAGGTGAAAATTCCACACTGCCCTTAAGTAACTTTATGAAGAAATTGGAGGGAGTAAGGCCACTCCATTCTCATTCTAAATCCATTTCTCATTCAACCACCCTAGCGCATTCTTCATCGCGTTCTTCATCATGACACTCGTTCTTTATTGTCTTCCTTGTAACGCTATGAATCCCTTAAGAAAAATCAGGCTTGATTCCTGAAATTTTAATCATTTGGTATATGGTGGTTGTTGAGGCTGGACTCGATCCATTGTTGGAAAGTGAGAAAGGAGAGATAAAGAAAAAGACGAACAATAAAACGAGCTCAGAAAGTTGAAAAATCCAGTAATAAACAGTAAATACCTTTGAGCAAGAAGGTGAACAGTAAATATGGACTTTTAACAAAATTCGTAATGAGATTAACAAGTTCACTTATGGCTTAACTTTCAACGACTATTTTCGTATAAACTGTCATGGAAAGTTAAGCAAAAAAAAAAAAAAGTTACAACGATTGTTTTTAAGAAAATAGTGTTCGAAAGTACTTTTAATGACTGTTTTTTCCTTAAAAAAAAAGTCGTCAAAAACTTTTGATAACCGTTTTTAAGAGGGAAAAAACAACCATTGTAACTTTTAATGACTGTTGTCTTAAAAACAGTCATCAAAAGTTTTTTACAACTTTTTTTTTTAAAAAAAAAAGTCATTAAAAGTACTTTCAACCACTGTTTTCTTAAAAACAATTGTTATAACTCCCCCCCCCCTAACTTTCAATAACGGTTTATATGAAAATAGTCGTTGAAAGTTAATCCATTACTAAACTTATTAATACCATTACAAATTTTGTTAAAAGTCTACATTTACTATTCACCTTTTTTCTCAAACGCATTTATGGTTCATTACTAGATTTTTTAGCCTTCTGAGCTCATTTTACTCTTCGCATTTTTCTTTATCTCTCCTTCCTTCACCTTCTAACAATGGATCGAGTCCAACCTCAACAACCACCACATCTTAAACGATTAAAATTTCAAAAAATCAAACCTGATTTTTCTTAAGGGATTCATGGCATCGCGAGGAAGACGATAAAGAACGAGCATCGTGATGAAGACGATGAAGAATGCGCTAGGGCAGTCAAATGAAAAATGGATTTCGAATGAGAATGGAGTGGCCTCACTCCCTTCAATGTCTTTATAAAGTTACTTAAGGGCAGTGTAGACTTTTCACCTAAATTTGTAAATCTCTCATAGGTTCTTGTAACTTCTTAGTCCTTTTATAAATTCAGTGGGCTTCTAGGGTTTTGTAAATTCAACTGTTATTTATATGGGATTTTCCCTAATATAATCGACTTTATTTTTGAATGTAATTAACCTTTAATAATATAAACTGACCCACTTATGTTATGGAAAAAAATCCTTAAAAAAATACTATCTTTATTTCTAAATTCTTAAAGGCAACACTAATCTTCAAAATGTCAAATTCATACTCATGGCCATGTTGGAGCTCCGGCACCGGCCGACCAACGGTCACTAATCATTGCATTACAAAAGAAATAAATTGACATAAAGATTCAATTATATATTTTAAGAAGTTTTGGATTTGAAAAAACAATGATTACAAACTAATTATAGAATTCGTATGATAGAATATATAAAAACTAATTATCTAATGAAAAATATATGTAGTTTTGCTATTTTTTTGAACATACATTTGAATTTTTACGGAAAAATTGCCCATAAATCTCTATCTAAAAATTTATTTGTTAAATAGGAACTGAAATCTTGTAAAGTGTGGGGTTCTTGAATGTAAATAATTATGAAGGAACAAAGACAAAACTATCCTTAATAAAACTATTCCCTATATGCAATATATCTTTCGTTTATGTGCACTAATGGAGGATAATTGTTTGACGATGAATGTTTAGTTTTTTGGGAGAAATTACACAAAGGGAATGTTTTGTTAAAGACAATTTTGTCTTTCTCCTATTACAATTATTCACATTTAAGGACCTCACATTTATATGGTCTCTGGTCCCATTTCATAAATAAATTTTCAAATATCGATTTATAAGCAATTTCTCCATTTTTATTGGCAAAGTAAACATGAATCACAATTACCTAAAATGTCTAGACACCATTATATATGGTGCATAGAGTACGAGAAATCAATGACTTTCGAATAGTTATATTTTATATTGATGAACAGATAAATCTGTTGAAGAAATTATATATGAATTATATAATACATGTATGTATGTATGTATTACTAGTGTAAATAAGCAAATAAAGACAGGTGTCCAGTTAAAAAGAAAACTATTAAGTGTATGATGATAAAGAAACAGGGAGAAAAAAAGTGGATAAGCATATAATGATGATAAAAATGAGAACATTCATTCATAATTAAAACCCTCTATAGGAATATATGCAAATGTGTAAGTGCGAAAATAGAGGTTAAAAAATTAATCCCAAAGATATAAGGACAAAAGTGAAAGGAGTATATTAATATAACCCTTGTATTAATGGACGCTGGGGCATATATACAAAGAGGAAGAGTGAAGAGAGAGAGAGAGAGAGAGAGAGTTGAGATCAATGGCGGAGTTGCAGAAATGCTTCAAAGCTTGTTCTCTGTTAAGTGTGAGTCTTGTGGCCTTAATGTTATGGCTTAGCATCACAACAAGACCTTCCATGGCGGCCACACGAATACCGGTAGGAGTCATTCTAGATCTGAATTCACCACTTGGTTACATGGCTAACAACAGCCTCACCCTCGCCGTCAAAGATTACTATTCCGATCATCAGGATACAGCCATCAAGATCAACCTTATAGTCCGGAATATTTCTACGAACGGCGTGGTGGCCGCAGCAAAAGCAGGTAACAGTGTAACACCACCACTATACAATCTCCACATTTTTTCAAATTCAGTTTCTCTCTAAAATCATAAACAATGAATGTTATTTTTTTATGGATTTTTCGTTACCATCATTAACTAGTTGATTATTTGTTGAGTGTTAGGAAGTGCTTTTTGTGTTCTCGTTCTTTCCTTGCTTGTTATACTGTTTCTGTTCTTGTTTCCCTTATGCTGTTGTTTCAATTTTTGATGTTGAACTTTCTGCACTTAGTTTCAGTAATGAACGAAGTCATATGTTTTGGCAAAAAATAAAAAAATCATTAACTATAAAACATAACTTAAAATTAGTACGAGTGTTATGATTTTGCAGAGTGTGACTTATCAATAATGTCATTTGTTAGAATTTTTGTATTATGTTGAATGTAAAATATTGATAGTCGTCACATATTCATGCTGTTATACCGCACTGCCATTACCATACAGTTAATAAAGATCTAAACTTAAAACTATGGAATTTTATTCAATTAACAAATATTGAAATATGATTGTTTTTATTAAAAATAAAAAATAAAAATAAAAAAATCCATACACATGCAAAGCTTGCTTTAGGTTTCACCTGATTTTTAATCACATTTATGTAGTCCTTTTTATTTTCATCAGATCCTCATAATTATCTATGATTTTCACTTTTTCAATCAAAGTTTTTTAGTTTTTTTTTTTTTATCATCTTTATATAGTTTGACCGAAAATGGTAGTTATGCAATATTATGATCATTGCAAAAACAAAAGTACTTTACTTAAGTTTTAAATTTTGTTTGTCCCAAAGTGAAAATTAAATTTATGTAATGATCCTAAAATGCATTTCCCTCGTTAAAGCATTAGATAGTCATAATGATACCATTTTATTTATTAATGTGTTTTTTTTTTTTTTTTTGGGTTGGTCTCCATACCTGTCTCCCTGTCCTCCAAGTCAACGTGGAGTAGAGTTATTTTGTTAGTACAAAATAGGCTTTGCTTTATGTTAACATGGAGAGATCAAGGTGATGGAGCTTTGGAGACACCCTCTAATAATATGCAAGCAGCTTCTGATCTGATATTGAAAGACAAAGTGCGAGCCATTTTGGGGCCCCAAAATTCAGAGCAAGCAAGGTTTATAGTGAGACTTGGTGAAAAATACCAAGTGCGATTTGGTTTCCCATAACTGGTCCATCTCTTTTGCCACCTCCATCGCCATCCTCCATCTACTCCGATCAAGGCCTTAATTGCTTTCAGTTCCGAGCTATAGCTCACACTATTAAAGCTCTTGGGTGGCAATCAGTCGTCCCCATTTATGAAGATACTGAAGATTGCAGTCACCTTGTTCCATGCCTCTCCAATGTCTTGAAAGATATGGGCATACGAATGGTTAACGTTACTGCCATTGATTCAGATTCAACAAATTTTGAGATTAACTCCACTCTTGACGAGTTAAACAAGATGCGACCACGTCTATATCTTGTCCATATGAGCATAGATCTCGGAACAAGATTTATTTTGTCTGCAAACAAAAAGGAGATGATGGACAAAGGATATGCTTGGATACTTACCCAAGAGCTATCTTCATTAATGACAGATCCTATTGTTACGACTGGGACACCTTTGAAAGGTTGCATGCAATGCGCATTGGGAGTGAGACCAATGGATTCGAACAAAACACGTTGGCGTAGGTTGAAAGAGATTAATTTCGAGTATAGGTACAATAGTAGCCTAACTATCTATGGATGGTGGGCTTATCACACAATCGAAGCATTGGCCATGGCTTTAGAGAAGCTAGGCAAAGACAATGGCCTAACACTTCGCAGGGAAATTCTGGCTATGAATTTCACAGGCAAATCAGGGGTACCATTTGTTTTAAGTCAAGGACAACTAGCAGATCAATTGGTGCTTGAAGTTTACAATGTGATAGGACCAGCAGAAAGGATCATCGGATATTGGAGGCCTAAAACTGGGCTTGTAAATTATACTAAAGATGGAAAGACATCTGGTCAATACCAAGTAATTAAGGATCCATTGTGGCCGGGTGACACATTTGATAATCCACAAAAGTTGAGAATTGGAGTCCCAACAACAAATTTTTTTCCTGAATTTGTGAATGTAGGTACCCGTTTTGATGGCTTCGCTATTGATGTGTTCTTAAAAGTTGTTGATATTTTGCCACTTGAGTTAAAACGTTATGGGTATGTTCGCTTGCCAAGCAAAAGTGGAAACGATACTCCCATGACCTATGATGATATTCTCTGCAGCCAAATGAAAACCGAGGCAAGTTTTCATTATTTTCTTTTGGTTTTACTTGTATCAATTTATCTTATTGTTTCTAATGGAAAGTCAGGTATGATAAGCTGGATTTGGGGTGTTTACTGCCCCTCAAGATTTTCTAATTTCCCAAATGTTTTTTGTTGTTGTCCTATTTCTTTTCATGATTAGATTCTAAGCAAAACTAGTGGCATTTTGATATATTATGGGATAAAAGTTGTGCAAGTTTATATTTTCTACGATTTTTCAAATAATTTTTAATTGAGAATATTTTCCTTTAAAAATCATAAAAAATTGAAAATCGCACACTGTTTTTACCTTGGCACTTGAAAAATGAAGATGAAGATGATGATGAACACTTGGAAAGTTGGGGAAATTTGAGTGGCAGTAGAGGTGGGGCAGGAGGGACCCCAAACTCTGTTTTTCCCTTCGCACTTGAAAACTGATAACATAATAAGAATGAAGGATTCATTTACAACTCTTGTTGTATTGTGTATGAAAATACTGCAGGATCTTGACGCTATAATTAGAGATATCACCATTGTGGCAAATCGTGAAAATTGTGTTGATTTCTCGTTGCCGTATTTAGATTCCAGTGTAACAATGGTGGTAAGGGTGAAGACTTCCACGAGTAAAAGGATCCTTTTCAAACCTTTCAAATGGTCACTATGGTTAATTCTTAGTGGGATTTTTGTGACTGCAACTATTATCATAGTTATATTAGAAAGAAACAAGACCAACGAATTTCGCTTCAATCCCTTCCTTGTTTACAAGATCGGTGAGTTATGTTATGTAGCATATATACTTGATTATATGTTACTCCCTCCAATATTTAATATAAGATATATTTGGAGAGTTCATTTTAATTTTAAATATAAGACATAGTTTACATATTTATCAATCTTCTTATAATTTACCTTTATTGATATTCCATCATCAATAATCAAGGAAAAGAGGGAATGGGAAAATTAAACAGTAACTAAAATGTTTTAGAAAATACATGTTATATTAATTAAACTAACTAACTTTCTCAAACTAATTAAATTAGATAAATATGTCTTTTATTAAGGATTGGAGGAGGATTATGTTTCAATATTCTATCTCAGAACATTTAATGTTGTATGCACGATGGTATATCACAGATGTTGCAGAGAACATTGAAAGCATTGCTGCAGGATGGATGGTGATACTGACGTCATTCCTATTCATCTTAGTAGTGCAAGTTTACACGGCCAATTTAACTTCAATTTTAACAGAAGGAAAAATGAAGGTGCCTTCATTTACGGACGAAAACGAGATTAAAAGTAGCAATCTGTTCGTGGGGTATCGAACTGGGTCATGGGTGAGAGGGTTGCTGATTGAACAAATAGGATTCAACCCATCTCGGTTAATTGCTCTAAAAGGTCGTGAACAGTACAATGAAGCATTGTCAAATGGAACAGTGGGTGCTATTTTTGATGAAATTCCTTATCTCACGCTCTTCCTCTCCAAATATAAGTCTCGCTACACCATGACAGGACCAATCTACAAATCTGGTGGATTTGCGTTTGTAAGTCTCTGGTCCATCTTACTCTTTCTCATAAACAAAACATAACATACATATATATGTATATGTTCGTACACTTCCGCTGCTTATTATAAGATTAAGTTAACTACTTTTTTGTTCTTAATTAAGAAGTAGTAGTTGTTATTTTAAAACTCAAAAAATGTGCCACAATAGAATGTTGTCAAAAATCAAAGCAAATCAACTCTAATACAAAGGGGCAAATATTAGATAATAAATTAACTGTCAATTCTCTGTTTCCCTATATTTAAGATCAAGTCGGACTTTAAATTTAAAACTCTGCCCTATAATTGAAACGGGAGGAAGCATATTATTCACTACATATATCCCCGAATTTATATGGTTATAATTTTCTTGCAACTATTTAGAATATAATATTTTTTTCCTCATGTGAGTTGAAATCAATTGGAATATTTTCAAGGGTCAAATAGAAGTAACTTTATCAATATATATGCATAAGGCTTACACTAACCTTATCTAACGGGCATCAAACCCATTGCTAATTAATTCAACCATCATCGTTGGGTGGTCTATAAAACTTTATGAGATGCTATATATTTATTGTATTCACAGGCATTCCGAAAGAAATCTAGCTTGGTGTCACGTTACTCGAGGGCAATCTTAAAGGCGACTCAAGATGTGGAGTCATATCGAGCCCTGATGGCCAAGCACAACTTACCCACATCCTTTGAAGATTTAGAATTTGAGGACCAAAGTGATATAGAGGTTACAAAGTTGAAAATAGCTTACTTTGGAGGCCTTTACCCTATCATTGTATCAGTTTTGGCTCTCTTTTTAGGCCTTGCCATTCTGAATCCACCAGTGATTCAATGGTTGCGTGAGAAGCTTTCTTGGACATTCAAGATCCATATATCAGTGATTGAAGGGTTACGTAATAAGAAGCATCTTTTCAGGTTAGCGAAGGCTTAATTGTAGGAGTTGCTAGTTAGTATAGCTGTGTATATAGAGTTCCTTGCGATCCCAAGTCTACTATTTTGTAATGAATAATTTGTCCTTACGTTTTTCCATGGCCACCCAGAAACATGTATCAACTATAAATCACAAAGCAAACATCATATTTCTAGGGAAAGGGCACATACATATATAAGAAATCATTAAGATTAGGACCAATTAGAAATTGAAAGAGCCAATAATCGACTTTCGTAAAAGTTGTTTTGTAATCAACAAATGAAATCATCCTCCTTTACACGTATCTGAGTATTATGTGTTTACAACACCGTCTTCCTGAATATAAAAATGCCTTTGAAAGGATCGACTATAAGGGACTAACTAAGTCCTTATAAAACTATAAAAACTAAAGCTAACATTACAACATTCAACTCTGAATTGAACCAAGTCCCCATGACACGGGGGACTGAAAGCCACCATTTGAATCTATAGGATTAAAATTAAGGTTTGATTAAATTTTAAGAACTAACAATAATATTGATGCAACTCATTTCGATTTTTCATATCCTACTTAGAGGTAATGGTGGAAAAAAGTTAGGCCCCCTATCAGAGGATAAAGCATAGCCTATTTAAAGCCTAACCCAGCTCAACCTATTTAGTAAGTATGTCAAGCCTATTTTTCATAAAACCTAGCCTGTAAGTCTGCAAACCTGGCCTATTTAACTAACTCTTGTTTAATTTTCACTATAATTATATATAATTTAATCAAAAATAATTTTATAATTTAATTATAATTACTTACTTAGTCTTAACACTAAGTTTCACATATCACTCACTCATGAGCTTAACATTTTCATTCATTAGTCAATTACATCTACTTCTATTCTCTTTGATTTCTTAATATGGTAATGCTAGCTCACTTCCTCTTCTTTGATTTGTGTTGTTTGTTGTAGTATAAAAATTGCATTACCTAAATGAAATATAATGATCTCAGTAGGATGGGTTTGTCCCAGTTTCTACAAGAAAAGTAAAAGGGGTAAAATTCATGCTTCTTGTTTTGTTTAGATGATTTTTAGAATATGTATCTCCTTATTCAATATATAGTTACTTTTTCTTGTTTTCCTACTTACTTTCATATAGCGGCTTCTTCTTCTTTTTTTCTTTTCTTTTTTTTTTCTATTTGTCACTTTTCAAATAATTAATTACCATTTTGCCACTGTTTCCAAACTATTTCCTAATGTGTCCCTACTTAGTCGACTAAACCAAGGTTTAGTCGACTAAAACACGGGATGTGGATTTTTTTTACTGCCCCTGTGATTTAGTCGACTAAGCTACAGTGCTTAGTTGACTAAATCGCGACAAGGGATTTTTTAAAAACCCTAATCGCGGCATTTGGAACCCTAATCAACTACAAAACCTCCCCAGACCTCTCCCCCTCTGTTTTTTTTCACCAAATCATTGCTGAATCCATTGGTGGGTAACGAAGGAAACTTCATTCTAGCGTCATTTGTGTCGATTTTGATATGTTCTCATCTCCATTTCAAATTTTTGCCGTTGTTCTTTCATTTATGCGGAGGCTTTTACCTTTCCTTTGTCCGATTATTTATTTATATTATTAATATTTTAATATAAATTATAGGGTTAAACGTGAAACTCTTTATCATGTTCATGCGTGTATAACACGTTCAATAATATTGTGGGACGCGTTAGATAATCAACTCCTTTGTCATGCAGTTTGGATCATATTGGCACGTGGAGCTTTAAAACAACCATAAAATTAATTTTTTTTAATAAGTTTTTTTATTGAGGATTTTTCTATTACAATTCTTAGTTATGTCCACAATCCTCACTGAACTTTAGAACCTTGTAAAACTCATTTTTATTTTGTCTACCTTCATAAATTTAAACTTTTAAAATTTGATCTATACCCTTCATAATTGCAATCTATAATAAATAAAGAAATTTTAAATGATAAAATATTATAATAATAATTTTATAAAATATTAAATCTAAAATATACATTTCATTATTTAAGGATGGAGATGAGATGATGATATAAAAGAAGGTAATGATAATATCATTTTCCTATATGTTGATATAGTAAATTTTTTTATTTTCTATAATCTCATATACTAATATAATATTATAGCTAAGTAGAAAGATCGTATTTTGAGGGGCTTCCCTTCCTACAGGGGGAATCATATGGCATATTTTATAATATACTTTTTTAATATAAGACATATTAATTTAATTTAATTTAATTCGGAGAGTATTAATAGAGGTAAATTATGAAAAGATTGACAAACATGAAAATTATTTCTTATATTTAAGATTAAAATCAACAAAGAAGACATTTTTAGGTTTAAAACTTATATAATTGCCTGAAAATTTGTTTGACTAAAATATACTTAGGGACATAAAAAATGACCCTAGACCCTAAACCCCTCACATACTTCTAATTTTTTCAATTTTTAAAGTCAAATATATATATATAAACTATAAATAGACATTCGAACGTACAAGAATAAATTAAATCATTTTCTATTTTTATGAAAATATAATTTTGTTTAAATATTACAAGTGATAGGTTAAATTTATTACAAGTGGCCTCCTAAATTATTAACCATGGTTATTACTCCCTCCCGTTCTTAATATAAGTAACGTATAAATGCTTGCCGAAGGTAGGTTGAGTACCTCAAGAAGTTGTTGTTGATGAGTTTGAAAATGAAGATATCATTAGATATTTTCATATATATTTTAAATCAGTATCTTAACTAATCAATTTGATATTTTGAATGTAATCAATATAAATTATAAATGTTGAAAAATGTTTCTTCATATTCAGGTTTAAAAAACCATAAAATTAATTTTTTTTTATTAAGATTTTATATTTGGGATTTTTCTGTTAGAATTCTTAGTCATATCCTCGATCCTCACTGACCTTGGGTAAACTTTGATTTTAAATATAAAACTCATTTTTACTTTTAATTAATTTGTCTACCTTCTAGGGAAATGGGTTCGCATAAACGAAATAACAACGGCGGAAATTCGAAATGGAGATGAGAACATACCGAAATCGACGCAAATGACGCTAGAATAAAGTTTCTTTCGCTACCCACCAACAGATTTAGCAAGGATTTGGTATAAAAAAAATAGATGGAGAGAGGTTTGGGGAGGTTTTGTAGTCGATTAGGGTTTAAAATGCCGCGATTTGGGTTTTTAAAAAACCGTTTGTCACGATTTAGAGTTGACTAAGCACTGTGACTTAGTCGACTAAATCACAGGGGCAGTCAAAAAAATCCACGCCCTGCGTTTTAGTCGACTAAACCAAGGTTTAGTCGACTAAATAGAGGTACATCGGGAAATAGTTTGGAAACAATAGTAAAATGGTAATTAGTTATTTAAAAAGTGACAAAGTGAAATAGGTTTTAGTTGACCAAAACACATGGGAATTAAGAATACTACCTGATAGTTAACCAAAATTATCAATATAATTTTTCCCCGGATACGCGAAAATCAAAGTGACCCTAAAATAGTCAAAATATAAATATAAATAACTCCTCTTTAAAATATTTATTTAATGATTTAAAAATAGGCCTTCTTCAACCTTTTTAAAAAAAAATCTCTCAATCCTATATCAAAATCCTATTTTTGAACATTTTGAAGGCATAAGGAACACCAACAAAAATTAGCTTTCTCACGTCCATCCATAAGGTTGGCAAACACAATAAATTCTCATTCAACAACCATTTTTCTTCTATCATATTAATCTTTCTTCCTAAACCTCAAGCCTCAAATTCAATCCTTTATTCATTCATTTTATCTATTATTCACTCCCATTACATGAACAAAAACGCAGTGTACCCTCATTATTATTGTCTTGGCAAATCATGAATTTATAAGGTAGTTAAAAAAAATATGACTTACTTGATCTTGATATTCCACTGGCTTGAACCTTACTCCTCAATGTTTCCTTTTTCTTCTCCTTCTCCAACTTGTCCAGTGGCCAAAAATGGGAGGGCTATCCCCTTAAATAGATCTCCAACGTTGGGGCTAAGTACCTTGCATCTCTGAGTTTCTCCTCAACTTTCTAGAGAAATCTAGGAAATATAAATATAAATATAAATATAAATATATATATATATATATATATATATATATATATATATTATTTCTCTTGGTCTCTATCATCCAACGTCTTGAAGAAATTTGAAGAGAAAAAAAATGTTCCTTATTTCACTCTCTCTCTTCTCACGTCTGACGCAATTTGGGAGATTTGAAGGAGAATTTATCTTATTCTATTTGATTTCCCTCTCACATCCGGCAACAAGGGAAAATATTGGAGAAATGTTGAGTCCATTGTTGCCTTGTCCCCACTCTCACTACTTCACTCTTCATTAATTTACATTGAATTGTTTTATCATCACATCTCTCTTTCACATCTGACGCTAAGAAATATTGGAGAAGAAAAATATGTGTGTTTTCTTTTCTCATTGCCTTGTTCCACGCACAACTCCCTCTCCCCTAATTTAATTAATGCATATTATCTCTTCCATAACTTCTTTCTTCTCTCAACCGGCGGTTTTTGAGGGTTTGGGAGCATAATTTTTTTTTTCCTTTCATTTCATTTGGTTTCTCACCCATCTTATCTCTTACATTTACAACTAGGTAATGATTTCCTACTTTCTTCTTCCTACTCATCTAATGCAAAAAACAGAATATGGGGAAAAAAATGTTTTGTGTGCTCCTTTCTGTTTGCATTGATCACGTGCTCAACTCCCTTCCCCTCCTCTCTTCAATATGTCTCGTCTTATCATCCTTTCCTTAGGTCATTAATACACCTAGGACTAGATTATTAATTCCCACTATTTCCCTCTTGTAGCTCACAATTACCCTAAAATTAGGCTTATTATTTCCAACTTTCCCCCCTTACTTATATGCACCGCTTCAAGGAAATTTTTTGAAGAAACTTGTATTCTTTCCTTCCCTCCCATATGACGCGTTGGCAGCTGATGAGAGAAAAAAGTGTTTTTGTGTCATATAGGTCCCATCCTATGTCTACCTTCCTAAGGTAAATTAGACTTATATTAAAACTCCACTAATTTTTCATCAAAATTTTCCATCTCCTTTTATTGAACAAAAATTATAGAAATAATGATGGAAAAAAATATTTTTACCTTCTTAACATTACCATCTCAATTTATTTATAACCCAATTTATTAGCCACCTTTTTGAATAATTCCACATTATTTTCCCAGCGATTAATTTATCCGTTTGGAAAAATAAATACCATCAACAACTACCACTTAGTGAAAAATTTATATATCCCATTAATTGATTTACATAAAAATTTGTGGATATTACACATAGGACATTAGCTTGCATAGGCATTTCACATAACCAATTACCATTATTTTAAGGACTTTTCTACCCTTATTTTGCTGCTCCAAATCGTGTAAGAGAGAGAGGAAAGAGTGAAGAGGAAAGGTTTTTTTTTTTTTGGTAAATGAAGAGGAAAGTTCATTCCTCTTATGAAGGAGAAGGCACTCAAGTTGGAGAACTAAGCAGGGGCGGATAAGGGGGGCTAAGGTGGGCCCCTGCCCCCCCTAAAAAAAAACCAAAGAATGGGAATATGCATGAGTGCAGGACATTGTTTGGAGAGGAAAAAAAAAAGAAGAAAAGGGAATCAGCCTGATACCGCTGCACAGCCACAACCAAATATGGAATAATGAGAAATGGGCCCAACAAACACCAAGCATCCAAGCCTAAGCCCACCAATCATCTAAAAGGTAACAGTCACATACGAGTACATAAAAAAAAAAAAAAAAAAAATTGCAGCTCACAGTACCCTGATAATACTAAAAGTTAAAACCCTTCTAGCGTTTTTAATTCATTCTACAATTCCTCGCACGGTAGGCACACGGGCACGCCACAGTCACACTATCTCAAAAGATTAGAAGAAGCAATTCGCAACAGTCTTACTCACACAGAACTGACAGAAGATTAGAATATTAGGGTTTAGGTAAGTGATATAGTTTATATTTCTAGTCCCTCATCTTTTAATTGAATGGAATTTGTTTTATGAAAAATTTATGGATTTGTTAGCTTTTGAAATTTTGAGGCTTCTAGATGATCATTTTGCTTTTAATAGAGTTAATGAGGCTTAAGTAAAAATTGTATTATTTATATTTTAACTTGAGTGGTTGATTTGAAGAAAATAAAATTAGGGTTTAGTTAGAAAATTTATTATTTATCATTTATGATATGGAGTTTGTGATATGGAATGTGTGATATGAAATTTTGTGAATCATATTTCTGTGAAAAGGAATGTGTAATAAAGAATTTTGAGAATTAATTTATGCCCTTCATAGGTAATTATTATGGGGAAGGGTGCTATGATTGATACTTTTTTTAAGAGAAAGAATAGTGAGTCAAGTGAAATTATCTCAATTTCTATAATATATTTCTCTTAATTTTTTGTATATTAGGTGTGTATTGTATTTTAAATACTTTTATTTCTAATATAATATTTTATATTCTCACCCCCCGTAATTCAAAATCCTGGCTCCGCCACTGGAACTAAGGTAAGTTACATGGTTCACAAGTGCATCAACTAGTCTTCTACCTTCCTTAACATTCTTTATAGCTCTAAAATACTTATGAAAAGCTCTTTCTTGGTGCCTTTATGATCAAGGCCGACGCCACCAAGGAGTATCAAGAAGAGGAATTTCAAGTGGAACCAAGGCACGCACAAGAGGGGTAAATTACTAGCTTAGCTTGTTGTGACTTGTGTTTTGAGATTTTGAGTAATTTCCATAGAAGGGCTGATTAAAAGAATAATGTTTTGGTAAGAAGAGGCTCTGCCCTAACTATTAAAAGAGGTTATCAAATGATTAAGGTTACGTTTATGGTGTTAGAGTAAAGATTAAGCTAAGAAATGAAGGAATATGAGGCCTAAATGAAAGTTATGGTTATTATTCAAAATTTGAAATTTTCTTCCAGCAAGGTATACATGAGTTTATGATGTGATTTTGATGTTTTTTATGGTCCCAAGGTGTTTAGGATGAAATTTTGTATAGGTCCAAGTGGTAAACATAATTTTAGAACTCAAAAACCCTAAATTGAAAGTAAAAGGCAATCTGCCAATTTTGCTGAAATTTGGGCAGTCGTACTTAAAAAATGATTTTAAAATAGCAAATGAAGTCCAATAGCCATGAAATGTTACAAGCTTGAAGTAGACATTTGGGGCTTAAATTTGGTATATAATTTTGTAATTTGTCAAGATTCCTACTAAGATAAATGAATTTTCTAAAATAGCCCAGAAACCTGGACTTGGCCTCTAACCAATGAGTAAAGTTTTTACATAGAAAAATCCTGTAAATTTTTGTGGCATCTAGAAATATTATTAATAAAAACTAGACATGTCAACGATTAAATAGCCACTAGAATCATGCCAAAAGGAGTTTCCTAGAATTAATTATGAATTTTTGAAGTTGAGGCATATTTTCTGGAATTCCTAGAAAAAATGGGCTAATTTCATGAATTAAAGAGGAGAATTTATATAAAAGATTAAAATGAGATATATTTGCTTTATTTAGGGTCAACACATGTCCGAGTAATTTACAAGCACAAGGATCATTTTTATAAATTTTGGACAAGTGTCAGATAATAACTGTTTGCTCGCATACTCTATGTTACTTTATATATTATTGTGCCATGATTTAGAATCATGTCTTGTGAGTGGGACATGAGATTGGTTGTAGGGCGGCCTAATAGACTGTGTGTAACATCCCAAAGATTTACTTAACATAATAAGTAATTAAAGGTTCATTAACAACGAAGTAATGTCCATTATTGAATTAAAATATGCAAATGTAAATCAGAGTATGCAGTATGAGCCCTAACGTGGCAATATACATTCATCCCACATAAACCAAAAAGACAGAAGTACTACTTTCAGCAGAAATAGTTTAAGCTTCTTGCGTCTTCCCTGATGGACCTGCACGAGGGCTATCACCTGAAAAATATGGGTAACCATCAATCCAACTTATTACGAATACTAATATGTACTAATGAGGTGCCAAGTGGAACTGTTTATATAACCAGGTATTAAAAGTATAAATTATCAATATAATGTCACAAAATTTATATTTTAAATACTATATCAAAATTATGTATCATAGGTCTCATTAAAACAATTCCCAAATTGCCTCCCACCAATCCAACCGAACCGCCTTATTTCCTCCGACTAGACCCATGGGCTAAGTTACATCCACGTTACTGGTGACTCGAAAAGCTCTCTGGTCATGTGATGAGGACCGGCCAAAATCCTCAGAGCACATGTCCCAGACCATGGGCCTTTTCCCCTCATTGAACATGTGGGGTGTCGTATGCCCTTTATTGAATTAGTGGGCTCGTCCCTTATTGGACAGTGGGACAATAGAAAGCCAACCATCATGCATTAATGGAGGCCTCACCACGTGGTGGAATAAAATACTCCATCTTCCCAATTCAACCCTTACCATAATTATCAGAATAAATATCATGATATTAAAATGATCCATTCTTATACATGAAATAGTAGATATGATAAATATCATGATATTAAAATGAACAATTCTTATACATGAATAAGTAAATATGATAAATATCATGATATTAAAATGAAACATTCTTATACATGAATAAATAAATATCATGATATTAAAATGAACAATTCTTATACATGAATGAGTAATTATGTATATATATTCATAATTCAAATCATAAAGTTCCACAAGGCAATCTCTATTAAAATATTTACCATCATTTCACAAACACTCACAAGCAACATATCAATACCCATAAAAAGTGGAAAGTGGTTACCTCTCACCGTGGCTAACTATCATGATAGTGCTCCTAATCCAAGAGCTTAAACACACGCCATAAAAAGATCACCATTCCTGGAACACGAAATTCGTCCAGATTTTTGGTTAAACTTCGGAAAATCATATCTCCCCATCTACACGTCCGATTCAGGTGTTCTTTGGCTTTTTGGAAAGATTGAGATGTCTACTATTTACCATAAAAATTTCAAGATTAAAATCAAACGTTTGCCATTTCAAAATCAAGCTCAAAAATCGCTGGTCACCAAAAGTTGGAGAAAACATTTCAGATTTTGGCTAAAATTTGGAAAATTATATCTCCCTCGATTCTCATCGGAATTTGACGAATTACCTATCAAATTAAACCTCTATGTGTCTACTATTTAACTGGAAAATATCACAATTTTATGATTTTGTTTGTTCAGTTCGAAATCCAACGCCATCCACTGACACCAGAAACAAACCAGAAATTCTGCAGATTTTTTACTCAACTTCCAAAATTCATAACTGGAGTTGTAGATCCCCGTTTAGGGTGAACCAAAGCTTATTTTAAACCTTAAGGAGTCTATCTTTTACTGTAAAAATTTCAGATCAAAACTCAAATTTTTACTGGGTCCGAACTGCTTCGTCATTTTGATGTTTCAGAACCCTACCGAAAATTTTGCAGGTTTTTAATCCAACTTTGAAAAATCATAACTCCCATTCTACACGTCCGTTTTAGGTGTTCTTTGACTTTTTGGAAAGCTTAAGACGTCTTCTATGCACTGTAAAAATTTCAGAGCAAAAAGCTTTCATTTACCATTTCAAAACTGAACCCAAAAATAACTGTTCATTGCTGGAGACTGACAGTTTTCAGTTTTTCTTTCAAACTTTGGAAATTCCTAATTCTCTTTGTACACATCGGATTTGGGTGTTGTTTGGCTCATGTTAAAGGTCATGATGTGTACTAATTACCCACAAAATTTCAGGTTCAAAGGAGTTTGTTAGCCCTAGTTTTACCTTGCTCAAAGATCACTGTTCCAACAGCACATTCAGTTTTCCAGGTGTTGCTACAGTAACCAGTGAACTGTTCATCTACGGATTTACTGTAGCTGACGCTCTTGGTTCTGTTTCTGCACTCAAAAACAGAGTTTCATCATGCAGAAGCTTCAACGTTGAGAACCTACGTACAGAACCCACCGAAGCTACCTGGAAAGAGGTTCAAAACTCACCTTGTTTGACACTCAAGCTTCCATGCATGCTCATACTTCTTCTCTTCCAACTACCGTGCTTCTTAGTTCCAGCTTCATCTCCCTCTGTTTGCATTTCATTTCTGTGCAGAAATGAGCCATAACACTTCCCCTCCGTTCATTTCTCTTCATGCTCTCACTATAGCGTTTCTGTTTTTCTGTCTAGCTCTCATTTCTCTCAGACTCTCGCCTCTCAACGTTGCGTCTGGTCCAGCGAGTAGAATGAGAGAGGAATGGATATTGGTAGACATATATTGAGGTGCAGCAGTGATGTGGTGATGGATTGAGGAATGAAATATGAGAGTATGTGTGAGGTGTTCGGTTTAGAGGAAGAACGAGTGGGTGTGCTGTCAACTAGCACTTATTAATATGAAAATGTAATGCCCGCTGCCTCATTTTGCTGTCGGATAAAGAATGAAGGATCTGTTTGTGGAGCATGGCGTCACTGGTCAAGAGCACGAAACAATGAAGTATGGATGTTGGATACACAAGACAGTGGAGTATGGGCTGCAGGAAACCAAGCGACTTGCAGAATTTCGAGAGAAGCAAGTGAATGTGGGTGGCCTTTAAAAAAATGCTGCATATTGTTTAATTGGAATTGGTGGGTCATGTGAATAAAGAAAGAAATATGTGGTGTCGTGATTTGAGGAAGGGGAAAGGAAAATCGTTGTTCTGTCACTGCTGCTACTTGTGCGTGTTGGCTTTGCTTTAGTTTTGGGCTGGAAGTATAGGGCTGTACATTTGGGCTACTCAATTGAATATATATATGTTACTACTTTTAGCTCGTAGGCTGATGGGATTTTGGCAAAAATAATTAAACAGTTGGGTTGAGCATTAGATTAATAGTATTGGGCTGATTTAGGATCACGTAGGTATATATGCTGAAGGAGTTTCATTTTTATAATTAAACTTCACATGGGATGCTGCATTTTATAATTATTTGTCTTTAAATTCCAATACTTAATTTCCAATAATTTACTCCATAATTATCTTAGGGGAAATTTCGTAATTTAATTAACCACAAAATATTCAAATCCCAAATCTCAAAATTTGGGATGTTACAATTCTCCCCACCTACATAGAATTTTGTCCTCAAAATTCTCAATAAGTTATTAAAGAAAACAATCCACAAAAATTAATGACAACAAAAACTTGAACATTAGTCTAAAAAATGCCTATAGAACACATTCAAATATTATTCTCACAACCTCAGCATTGTTCACATGATTCAAATTCAATCCTTAGTATCTCAAAGACATATACTAAATATCATCTGTTCCTCTCATAGTTATCTATTAATCACACCCAAATAACATACTGATATTATAACATAAATCACCGGATTTCATACTTTCATAATTAGACATACTATCTTAACTCAGATTGAATTCAAGTCTATTTTCAAATATTCCCAGACATCAATAGTCAAGTTTACAATTTGATTCTTATAACCTCAACATCAACTGATAATTCGTGTTTCCCCAAAAAAATACCCATTATACATACTAAGATCATGATTCACAATTCCTAATCTAATTCTTGGATTATACGAAGACTATCTACAACCTCAGCAGCATTCACAAGGTTCTAATTCTACCTCAACCTGCAATATCACAAAGGCTCATTTCGTTCTTAAGTTCTATTTCAGCTCAGATTAAATTAAAGCCTATCCTCAACATTTACTATATTCATTCTAACATCTTCCTGGCATTCCTAAGGATCACCATTTCATACCTTTCCATCGATCTTCCAACATGTTTATCCAAAAACCTTAGTCTTTGAATTATCTGTGACAAATTCATAGAGTTCTTCGAATATTCAGAGAGTGAAGAATGCTTTCGAGTTAATTGGCACAACTCATCATCATTTCAAATCTTCGGATTCTCTCCGGTTCATCTAATATTATTAGAAAGTCACCCTTCCCAAGATTACTATCACCTTAGCACGCTTACGCTTAAAATCCTATTTTCAAATGTAAATTCCGACATCTTGAGTCAGCTGCACATCCAAGACAGATTTCTTAGATAAATGTGCGTATAAACGTCCAAACTTAATTTCTTGAAAACACAGCTAGCAATAAATGCCATAGCGATTTCTGTCTGCAAAGGTCTAGGAAACTGCGACCCCTAACGGTGGCTAGGGTGCACTAGGGTGCGGTGCCATAAAATTTTCCGCATAACAACAAAGTCTACATGATTCTGAGCTAACGACAGATGAGAATCCGATGCTGCTTAACAAAATATAGATGTTGCTAGCCCAGCTATAAATCGAGTAAAGAAAGAGTAAATGTTTCACGTTCTCTCAAACTTCACAAAACCTCCACATATTCATTTCCTCTCCGATCGTAACCTTCACTATAACCTTCCACATTATCCTTAAACATGGCCGGTTCAAGTAACTCTATTCCAGTCTCCGATTCATTCAACTCTTTCTTTCTTGAAGCCTTACTTCATGACTATCAGACTAACATGTTGTCTGATTTGTCAAACAATGTATCATACCCTTATTCTTCTTTACTTCCCCAAAATCCCGTAAGTATGAACGTTCATTCATCTGCCTCAACGATTAACATTCCTACTCCTCCTCCAAGGATACAAGATTCTATTTTTACAACTACTAACAGAAAGGAATCTGAAGCAGGTCCATCAAGGCGACCTGTCCAAAGGTGTCGTAATGTGGCAGAACTTATGGAGTCTACGGTACCTTCTCAACCAAGGAATCCTGCTTCTACCTTGACTGAGACTACTAATCCATTTTCATGTGGTTGCTGCCATGTTCTACGAGAGATCATTCATACCAATGGACTTCAATACCATAAACTTGAAGTTCATGGGAGGATTGGTATGATATGCCACGCTGTCTTTCACCAGGACGTACAAGGAGGTTCTTCCAATCCTCAAGTATTTGACTTTGGTAAGAAAAATTTAGATGATGTCAAACATTTTCTAGAAAATTATTGTTTGAATCAAAAATCTTTAGGGTATGTCCTGGTGTCGGATCCCCTATCAGCCTACTATGAGGCCCTCTGTGTTGGTTTGGAATGGACTAAAAATCAAAATGAACTCCCTAATAGTTCATTTCCAACCAATACAGAAAATATATCCAATAAAGGAAAAGAGCTCATGGTTGTAAATAATAATCCTTCAGTCCCCATACCTAGTGATCCATACCGATCAAGAGCTGAACAAAATATTAGAGGTGCATCAATGTCAATAAATGATCTTAGAGACTTATTCCATTTACCTCAACAAGAAGCGGCTAAACAAATTCGTCTATGCAAAAACGTCTTAATGAAAATATGCCATAGGGAAGGAATAAGGCATTGGCCTTATGTAAAAATCCGAAGCACTATGAGGCAAATAGCTAGATTGAGAAAAACAATGTCTTCTGATGGTTCTCTCTCATGTGCAGCCGCTCAGGAAGAAATTAATAGACTTAAACTTGAGATGGTCAACGCTTGTGGTGGGATTGTACCAACTGTTGCTCTTGATGCTTGAAATAATATAGTCTATTCTTCTTAGCCTTCTTGCTAATGTTTGTAATCTCTTATTCTAGGATTCATAAGGATTTTCGAGTTTCCCTGCCAAACTCAACTTTATCTTATTAAATTCAAACTTAAGCCAGTTATTTTGTATAATCAAGACTATGCCCGTATTCTGTTATGTTATTGTCATCTGTTACTCATATAAGTTAGCTAGGTAAGTGTAAATCTAGCGAAAATCTCTTCATACTTTTTTACAACGGCAACTAATTGAATAACCATCAAATAGGGGCTTAGTCTTTCAATCACTTTCCTAGACACCAATAAAAATTATTCATCCCCTAGAAAGTAATTTTAGGCCTACAGAATCCAATATTCAATAAATTTTCTACTTACCATCTTCCGCTACGCGGCTCTGAAATTTAATCTCAATCACGTCCTCAAATCATAAATCCTCATATACGTTGGTGCCACATTCTACTACCTTAAGTGATTCAATTCACTTGGCACCATATCCTAATACCTCAATTCATTCGGGTCGATTCACACATGTAAGAATCATTCAACTGTCAAGTTAGATCTTTAGATCACAATTCATAGTCTGATCCTCAAATAACCCCAAACAACGTAATTATCAGATTCACAATCCAGAACATAGTTTGGACCAAGAAATCATATTACCTCAATAATACCCAATATACAAACTAGGATTACAATTCTCATTTCTAGTTTAAACCTTGAAACATTCAAATGTCATCTTCATAACCAAAACACAACACACAAAGTTCTAAATCCATTTCGGTCCTCAATATCACAAGAGCCTATTCTAACATTATTCTTTCATCTAATCGACAACCCTCAATCATACCTAAAGCATTGCTCATAGCACCATATCAATCAATACTTACAGGGTTTCTACCTTCGAGTACTAAAACCTTAAGACAACCTTAATCTCATTTCGATCTAATTCACCATTCAATATTAATAGGATTCCTATTCTCATGTATTGGAACCTTAATGCAACCTCATTCACACTTTGACCTAGGCACGATTTCAATTTTGTATTAGGTTCAAGTCCAGTCTCAATCATTTCCTTATTCAACCTAGCATCCTCACAGCATCTCTATGTCATACCTTAAAGTACTAAGACCTTAAATCAAAGGAATCTTAAATTCTTATTATACTTCCCAGGAGGTCGCCCATCCCTAGATTTATCTTCCTTAAGCACACTTATCCTCAGAATCCTAATAGGATTTAGACCATACTATACCAACTTCCTATATATTCACATAACAAAAAGTAGGGAATTAAATTATATCCTATCTCCATATCAGAAGCCCTAAAGTTAGCATTATAATCCTTATTCTGCCACTTTATCTATCTCTTAAGCCTCAACCTTCAATGGATCCAATTCTCCATTAAATTTCTCAGGATTGTGCTAATAAACATCCTTTCAAACCTTGTTGTTAGCTAGGTCTTCAAGGTTGAGTTGCGATGATGCTTTACCCCCATTACTCTTAATAGCTTCTTCATGATCAATTGAGCCACCCGGCTCAGCTCTTTGTGATACCTCTATACTAGACTCGAGTATGTCATTATTCATTGGCATGGGAATACCTCCTTTCTCTCTTATCTTCTCTTGAAAATCCTCCTCAGCGGTTGAAACCGTGCATCTATGACAGTCATTAACGTATCTTTGAATCAAAGAAAAGAGTCTCGTCATCTTGAGACATTGGTGTATCGATGTAAAAGAGCTTCGTTTTCTTGAGACAGTAGTGTCTCAGGAGCGTCTGGAGGTGAATAAACGGCGAAATAATCCTTCGTGTATCTACCATTCTCCCCACCAAAGGATGAAACCTACCCTAATAAGTGAATAATAAAGCAACACAACAAAACAACTAAACAGGGAAGGTATGTGTGAATATTGTATATTGCCACTATATGTAGTGCATGCATAACTGTTATCAGAATCATACGCTCTGATACCAAATTGTAACATCCCAAAGATTTACTTAACATAATAAGTAATTAAAGGTTCATTAACAACGAAGTAATGTCCATTATTGAATTAAAATATGCAAATGTAAATCAGAGTATGCAGTATGAGCCCTAACGTGGCAATATACATTCATCCCACATAAACCAAAAAGACAGAAGTACTACTTTCAGCAGAAATAGTTTAAGCTTCTTGCGTCTTCCCTGATGGACCTGCACGAGGGCTATCACCTGAAAAATATGGGTAACCATCAATCCAACTTTTTACGAATACTAATATGTACTAATGAGGTGCCAAGTGGAACTGTTTATATAACCAGGTATTAAAAGTATAAATTATCAATATAATGTCACAAAATTTATATTTTAAATACTATATCAAAATTATGTATCATAGGTCTCATTAAAACAATTCCCAAATTGCCTCCCACCAATCCAACCGAACCGCCTTATTTCCTCCGACTAGACCCATGGGCTAAGTTACATCCACGTTACTGGTGACTCGAAAAGCTCTCTGGTCATGTGATGAGGACCGGCCAAAATCCTCAGAGCACATGTCCCAGACCATGGGCATTTTCCCCTCATTGAACATGTGGGGTGTCGTATGCCCTTTATTGAATTAGTGGGCTCGTCCCTTATTGGACAGTGGGACAATAGAAAGCCAACCATCATGCATTAATGGAGGCCTCACCACGTGGTGGAATAAAATACTCCATCTTCCCAATTCAACCCTTACCATAATTATCAGAATAAATATCATGATATTAAAATGATCCATTCTTATACATGAAATAGTAGATATGATAAATATCATGATATTAAAATGAACAATTCTTATACATGAATAAGTAAATATGATAAATATCATGATATTAAAATGAAACATTCTTATACATGAATAAATAAATATCATGATATTAAAATGAACAATTCTTATACATGAATGAGTAATTATGTATATATATTCATAATTCAAATCATAAAGTTCCACAAGGCAATCTCTATTAAAATATTTACCATCATTTCACAAACACTCACAAGCAACATATCAATACCCATAAAAAGTGGAAAGTGGTTATCTCTCACCGTGGCTAACTATCATGATAGTGCTCCTAATCCAAGAGCTTAAACACACGCCATAAAAAGATCACCATTCCTGGAACACGAAATTCGTCCAGATTTTTGGTTAAACTTCGGAAAATCATATCTCCCCATCTACACGTCCGATTCAGGTGTTCTTTGGCTTTTTGGAAAGATTGAGATGTCTACTATTTACCATAAAAATTTCAAGATTAAAATCAAACGTCTGCCATTTCAAAATCAAGCTCAAAAATCGCTGGTCACCAAAAGTTGGAGAAAACATTTCAGATTTTGGCTAAAATTTGGAAAATTATATCTCCCTCGATTCTCATCGGAATTTGACGAATTACCTATCAAATTAAACCTCTATGTGTCTACTATTTAACTGGAAAATATCACAATTTTATGATTTTGTTTGTTCAGTTCGAAATCCAACGCCATCCACTGACACCAGAAACAAACCAGAAATTCTGCAGATTTTTTACTCAACTTCCAAAATTCATAACTGGAGTTGTAGATCCCCGTTTAGGGTGAACCAAAGCTTATTTTAAACCTTAAGGAGTCTATCTTTTACTGTAAAAATTTCAGATCAAAACTCAAATTTTTACTGGGTCCGAACTGCTTCGTCATTTTGATGTTTCAGAACCCTACCGAAAATTTTGCAGGTTTTTAATCCAACTTTGAAAAATCATAACTCCCATTCTACACGTCCGTTTTAGGTGTTCTTTGACTTTTTGGAAAGCTTAAGACGTCTTCTATGCACTGTAAAAATTTCAGAGCAAAAAGCTTTCATTTACCATTTCAAAACTGAACCCAAAAATAACTGTTCATTGCTGGAGACTGACAGTTTTCAGTTTTTCTTTCAAACTTTGGAAATTCCTAATTCTCTTTGTACACATCGGATTTGGGTGTTGTTTGGCTCATGTTAAAGGTCATGATGTGTACTAATTACCCACAAAATTTCAGGTTCAAAGGAGTTTGTTAGCCCTAGTTTTACCTTGCTCAAAGATCACTGTTCCAACAGCACATTCAGTTTTCCAGGTGTTGCTACAGTAACCAGTGAACTGTTCATCTACGGATTTACTGTAGCTGACGCTCTTGGTTCTGTTTCTGCACTCAAAAACAGAGTTTCATCATGCAGAAGCTTCAACGTTGAGAACCTACGTACAGAACCCACCGAAGCTACCTGGAAAGAGGTTCAAAACTCACCTTGTTTGACACTCAAGCTTCCATGCATGCTCATACTTCTTCTCTTCCAACTACCGTGCTTCTTAGTTCCAGCTTCATCTCCCTCTGTTTGCATTTCATTTCTGTGCAGAAATGAGCCATAACACTTCCCCTCCGTTCATTTCTCTTCATGCTCTCACTATAGCGTTTCTGTTTTTCTGTCTAGCTCTCATTTCTCTCAGACTCTCGCCTCTCAACGTTGCGTCTGGTCCAGCGAGTAGAATGAGAGAGGAATGGATATTGGTAGACATATATTGAGGTGCAGCAGTGATGTGGTGATGGATTGAGGAATGAAATATGAGAGTATGTGTGAGGTGTTCGGTTTAGAGGAAGAACGAGTGGGTGTGCTGTCAACTAGCACTTATTAATATGAAAATGTAATGCCCGCTGCCTCATTTTGCTGTCGGATAAAGAATGAAGGATCTGTTTGTGGAGCATGGCGTCACTGGTCAAGAGCACGAAACAATGAAGTATGGATGTTGGATACACAAGACAGTGGAGTATGGGCTGCAGGAAACCAAGCGACTTGCAGAATTTCGAGAGAAGCAAGTGAATGTGGGTGGCCTTTAAAAAAATGCTGCATATTGTTTAATTGGAATTGGTGGGTCATGTGAATAAAGAAAGAAATATGTGGTGTCGTGATTTGAGGAAGGGGAAAGGAAAATCGTTGTTCTGTCACTGCTGCTACTTGTGCGTGTTGGCTTTGCTTTAGTTTTGGGCTGGAAGTATAGGGCTGTACATTTGGGCTACTCAATTGAATATATATATGTTACTACTTTTAGCTCGTAGGCTGATGGGATTTTGGCAAAAATAATTAAACAGTTGGGTTGAGCATTAGATTAATAGTATTGGGCTGATTTAGGATCACGTAGGTATATATGCTGAAGGAGTTTCATTTTTATAATTAAACTTCACATGGGATGCTGCATTTTATAATTATTTGTCTTTAAATTCCAATACTTAATTTCCAATAATTTACTCCATAATTATCTTAGGGGAAATTTCGTAATTTAATTAACCACAAAATATTCAAATCCCAAATCTCAAAATTTGGGATGTTACACTGTGTGTCCTTGGGTCGCTACCAAGCCGGCGATGCATTCAGGGTGGTTAAGGTTTGAGGGTCTGGCTACTGTGTTTTCCTCACGCTGAAGATCCGAAGGCTTGTCTTGTTAGGCAGTCCTGTGTTGTTGAGGACTGGGTCCTTACGCAGTGAACATGTGCATATGTGGGATGCATGTGGTATGTATTGCCATCGTGATGTTGTGATTTTCTTGATTGTGGATTGCATACATACACTGCATACATATTGCATATGAGTTTAACAGTTATTCTATTATTCAATTTTGAATCCCAGACCATTCTAAAGAGACAGGTGTTTTTGGTTGAGTTGACCTAGATATTTGAGGTAGGGCATGGAGCCGAGGGTTGAAGAAATAGGGAATGCCCTATCACCTTTTGTACTTTATTTTTGAATGATTGTATATATTTTACTTATTGCTCAATATTTATTTTGGATCACTATACCCTAACCCTATAAGGACTATTTACTTTTTGATTATTGTACTTTTACCAGTATTACGTATTTGTTCAAACCGATCATATGCTTCACTGTGTACACTTTGATACATGTTAAAAAGGGATTAAAACATAAAGGAACGGTATTAAATAAGAAGGAATCCCTCTATCCGCTACCCAAAAAAACGAGGCCAGTAAAGGTGTAACAGCACATATCTATATGTTCCATCTCTTTCACTTTCCAGCACATAAAGAAAACACTCACATCCATATCTCTCTGACTTACAATTATTTCGACTGGACAATTTTTCAACACATGCATATGCTCACTTTCGGACACACATGCATATGCTTCATGCAAAATTGCATGACTGCATGAGCTCACTTTTGGAAGAATAGACAACTCACATTTCTCCATCATTTCCATCCTCCATTTCCGTCATTCACTTCAGCCAAGCAAAAAGAGAGAAAAGTGAAGAAGAGGATAAGGGAAATTATAATTGGCAAGTGAAGGAATTTCATTGGTGATATAATTCAATATGGTTCAAATATTCAATATTATCACCACCAACCCTCCCTTTTCTGTAATATTCCAGTCGCCTATAGCTCAACACAGCAAATGAGACGTGTGAAAGCACAGTTCTCTTCAATCGTCCGGACTCACATTCCTTTTATTTCATTCACGGGTGGAATACTTCATGCATGCACGTCACAATTCACTCTCTCAATTATATTTGGACAGCGCATAAAGAGGATACTCCTAATCTCTCCATCCCACTTTCTGTCAAGACGACGTGGATGGTGCTTTGGGTGTGAGGTCTACTCGTTCAATTATATTTGGCCTAACTTCTGCGATAGATCCTGACGCTGAGGATATAAAAGAGAGAGACTACTATACGTGGATGGTGCTTTGGGTGTGAGGGCATCATTGGTTGATCTTCCCAACAAAATTGAGCGAATTTCCTTAGCGAGAACATTAATGTCTAAGTACAATAAAACTCTATCTATATGGCCAAGGGATGAGGAAAAAAACACAATAGTTTGGGTAACCTGGTCTAATACGAGGTGACCCAATCTAGTCCATTCTAGTCAAAAGCAGCCTTATAACATAAAAGGACCTGACTAGACCAAACCAACTAATCAGGCTGGACTAGGTTCAAGACCAAGTGTTCAGTCCACATGGTATAGTCTGGCCTTGCCTGAGTCATTTATTTTTTAAAAAAATTAGTTTAGTCCTGTGGTCCTCCTCTTAAACGCTGTCGTAATTGGACTCACATTGCAAAAGCCCATGCCTCATCCTTCCGTTGTTGATATCTCACCTCGACATCGCTGCCTCTCATCCTCCTCCCGGATTGGGTTCCTCTAGCCCTCCTCAGTGTTGACCCATGTGATTCTCTTTTCAGCGTCACTCCTTCCAGTTTTCGTCATGGCGTCTCTGATTAGTCCCATTTTTAATAGATTTGAGACATATTTTAATATATTTGGGGAGTCATCAATGTTAAATTAAAGAGATTTATTGAAAATTTTGATAAGATATCAATTTAGCACATTATTTAAGGGATTTTATTACAAATATCTCAATTTTAATTAAATAGAAATATTTAGGCTTATATAAAAGAACAAATAAATTTTAATGATGCAAGGTAGGTTAAAAAAAAAGGGAAAGAAAGAAAAAGATTTAGGTTAAAGTTTTAATTATTACTATTACCATTATTATATTAGTTTTTTTTATTACGCGAGGGGAGGGGGATTCGAACTAAGGGTCTAGGAGGATACACATCCCAATATCATTACACTACAAGGAGTGCTGGTATTATTATATTAGTTTTGTTTGGTCTTTTTTTTTTTTTTCCTACTATCAGGATATGTTGGAAGCCAAGCCACAACGTTTGGGCTGATGATGGAATGAATTGAATCCAAAAAAAAAAAAGAGGACAAAACCTAAAATCTACGGGGCCCACGAGTTTGAATTGATGGAATCAATGAAAAAGACGGATTTGACTTCTGTCCTTTTCTTTTACCGTCCGCTCCTATCCTTTACTCTCTTTATGACTATTGGATCAAGATCCAATGATCCATATTTAATATTTCTTTCTTATCTTTCTCTCCCCTCTTTTTATAAGAGGAGAAAAAAATATTAATAATATTAAATGTGGATCATTGGATCTTGATCCAATGGTCATAAAGGGAGTAAAGGATGGAAGCGGACGGTAAAAGAAAAGAACGGAGGCCAAGTCCGAAAGCCTAAAGCTAATAGACAAAAGAGTAGCAGAGGCGGAGAAGAGGAGGTGGCTGTGCAAAGAAAAAAAGAAAAGAGAGAAAAAATCAAAAACAGGGGCAGCAATTGAGCACGATTGGGAGGCGAGAGAATTTTGGAGAGAGTTCGCTGGAATTGGACGCGCGAGGGAGACAATTTTCGCTGGAGCAACAGAAGCGGCAATTGCGATTATTTCTCGCTGAAAAAAAACAAAAACGCTGTGCAGAATAAAGAACAGAGGCGGCATATATTCAAAGGGGATATTTCGCTGGGCAATCGCTGGAAAAAGGAGTTGTTGCTGAGTCTATGTTCTCCTTCTTGGTTTTAACATTTCACTCAACTCTGATTCTAGTTTTCTAGTCTTTCCCACTATGTTAATGAACTCTGATTTTTTCTTTGCTGCTGTGATGTTGATTAAAGTCATGTGTGACTAACTTGTTATTTGCAATTTAGAGTATTATGAACTTGCTTGAGACTTTGTAATTGTTCCCACTAATTAATTTTGTTTAATTTTAATTAGTTTATTTAATCTTGTTTTTATTATTCATTTAGTGATTAGCCACCATTAAACATGTTTGGAGATTTAGGATTAAACTTAACGAAGGAAATCTTAAATTGACTTTGGATTAAATAATGTGGAATTAGATTTTAATCTAATTTGTGACTAGGATAGACATATACTTAGAAGCTCCACATAATCAAATTAGAGTGAGCCCGATTTAAATGTCATCTTAATTAATTGTGTGAGACATTACATAATTATTTGAGGTAAGTGTATAAGTGGATCGACAGGCACTTGTAGACATTAATACTCTAGATTAGCTGATTAAATTAAGTTAGAATTAATTTGGTGGGAATAAAATCTAAGAAACAAATAAGGGATTAATATCTCTAAGTTGTCCTCCTTGATATTTGAATTTGCTCTCTGTGAAAAGTCTTTGTTGTTATTAATTTCTTATTTTATTTGCATTTCTTTTTACTCATCTTAAAAACAATTTTGGTTTGCTTAACTTAAATGAAAAAAATGAAATTTAACACCTAATCACTAGTTTGACTAAGTCTCTGTAGGACGACTTTGATTTACCACTCACTATTTTCATGACCCGTATACTTGCGGTGCTTAATTAAATTTTTGTAGCATCAAGTTTTTGGTGCCGTTGCCGGGGACTCAAGATAACTGGTGATTAGTATTAGAAATCCTTTAGTAGTTTTAGTTTGAGTAATTTTTTTATTTTATTTTATTGTATTTTATTTTATTTTGTTTTATTTGTTTATTTTTTCTCTTTTAAGCTTTTGGTGTTAGTTTGATACTTTGAGATTTGTTTGGGTTTTGCAGGTACTTTGATATATGACCCGTAGAGCCAAAGCAACTAAAACACCACAGAAAACAAGGAGTATCCAAGAGCTTTTGGAATCTACAACACCTCAGACCCAAGAGGAGAAAGTAATACCTACTGAAGAGATGGCTGATGATGAGAATGATAATTTGCGTATCCATGATTTTCTGGGAAGACAATCTCGGGGCTATCAGTCAGGAATCAGAGTACCTGATTTTCAAGCCAACAATTTTGAAATCAAGCAGACTATGCTTAAGATGCTTGAGCTACAGGGTCAGTATTCAGGAAACAATTCAGAGGATCCAAATCAGCATCTGATACAATTCCTTGATGTTTGCAACTCATTCAAACAAAATGGAGTTCCTAATGCTGTGATCCGTCTTCAGCTTTTTCCTTACTCTCTACAAGGGAAAACTAAAGAATGGCTCAATAATTTAGAAGAGGGCAGTATAACTTCTTGGGAGACATTAGAAGAAAAGTTCAGATCACGATTTTTTTCCACATAACAAGATGGTAGATGCAAGAGCCGCTCTTACTAATTTCTGTCAACAATTTGGGGAACATCTAATGATTTTGACGTCCTAAACTACTTTCAAGATGCCAAAAATTATACTTTTGACATCCCAAAACTAATTTAGGACATCAAAAAGTTCTAAATTAATATTTGAATTGTCTAAAGCCTCAAAGTTAAATAAATAATTACGACAATACCAGCGCCTTCACTTTTTACTTCCGTTTTTATAAAAATGACGTCTTTTAGGGTATTAGTATCTATATTTTGTAGTAGTGAGATTTATTTTTTTTTCAAATAATGATTTTTAAATAAAACAAGTATTTTTGAAAAAATGATACTTAACAGAGATGAACCAGATGGAGAAAACCAAATCACAGGCACATCATATTTGGCGCCATGTTCAACGACAAACCTTGCTTGCTCTTCGAGTTTTGAGGTCCCAGGATTGCATGCACCTTTGTATTATTTATAAATTCCCAGGCTGCTTCATGCGAGGAAAATTACTTTTAATTAAGATATTCAGCGCTATTGAAAAAATACTTTAGGGAATTGTCAAGACCATGGTAGTTAAAAACTCGATTTATCACTGCGATTTTATGTTTTTACGATTTTTTTCCATTAAAACGATTTTACTAATTTTCCAAACGCTTTTAAGTTTTTATGATTTTTTTACGATTTTACTACATTGCAATTTTATGTTTTACGATTTTTCATTCTCCTTCCGTTTTCAGGTAAAATCTACGTTTTCACTACCATAGTCAAGACGGCTGGCCATGGGGGTGGTCTTCTAGGTCTTCTATTTCCATGTCATTAACAAAGATAAACACGGTGGAGGAACAAAGCTCGAACTTGTAACATACGAAAAACATTTTTTTAAAAAAAAAAAAACTAAAAGATCATCGTTGTACCATTTCTGTGGCATAAACATAACATCATCTATTACTTCACAGTTTATTTTCTTTTTCCCATAGAAGTATAGTAGTTTTATGTAGTTAATTACCTATATCAGCTGCAGTGAGGATATCGTTTCCAGAACGATACATTTGCAGGGTGAGCTTTTTTTTTTTTTTTTTTTATACAGCCAGTGGGGGAAGGGGGAGACAGGGCTCGAACCTTAGACAAGGGGAAAGGCCAGCTCCTAAAGCTGACCCTAGTGCCATCGTGCTACGAGGCGCTTGGCAAGTGAGTTAGTTTAATTAGGAATGAGTGTATCACTAACTCATGAGAATATAAATAACACAGTGCGAGGAAGGGAAGCAAAAATGCACATAGTTTTTCAAAATATTTTTGAAAAAGAGAACTTTAAACAAAATCAAAATCAGATAATTTCATAAGCCACAAATCACGAGACATTCCCTACACCGATATACACACACACCTATATGTGTGTGTGTCATACACTATGTACCGTATATTTTTCAGTGGAAAATAACCGTCCCATTATAAATAACTTATAACCTCATATCTCTATAGCATAGACTCCCTCAATTTATAATAGATACATCCCAAGAGGAAATTTTCCTTTCTCAAAAAGAATAAATCAATTTATTTATTACCAAAATAAATCAGAAGGTTTAGAAATCCAATCAACTAAAAAGAGAGATTGAACAAAAGTAAATAATAGTTGGAAAAAAATAAGAAAAACATTTTTCTTTCAAAAAATAAATCAATTTAATATTTTGAAAACATAAAGAGGATTTGAAAACAAAGCTAATAAACAAGACAGAAGTAAGAAAATATACGTAAAAATAAATTTATTATAGAAGTAACATAAAAGTATGAATTAAAATATCCACAATAACAAATACCATCACGATAATTATACCCAAAAAAAACATAAAATTATCAAACAAAATGAATATGAAAGATGCATTTAAAAGTATTTAGGAGTAATAAAGGATTTGGATTTGCTTCCCAAGGAAGGAACTGAAATGAAAAAAGGAAAAGATATTTAGGGCTGAAAACATATATAGCAAAGGTGAAACGAATGGCGCCACCTTGCTATTCATATGCTCACCTGGTATGAACGATTGTAAAGTTTCACTTTAGTCACACTAGGATTGAACACTAGCTAAGGAGTTCTCACGAGTATCACTTATAGTTTATTTAAGCATAAGATCATTACTATAGTTAATTTTATGCGATTAGCTAATTTAACATCTTATAGTATTTAGTAATACTGCTCTTAATGTCTAATTAGTAAGAACGTATAGATTCCTATGATTAGCAACGAGACTTACATATTAATTAGGGGTAGATGAAAAATGCCTTCCCAACACCAATATAATTGGCAAGAGGCGATCCCTCATTGTATACTTAGATGTGGAGCAAACTACTTGTTGTTGAATTTGGAGAAGGGATGTTCTTGTGGTAGTGTGGTGGTAGTAAATCATTCGATGGAAGGAGGGTTATTGAGATTGGCAGGCATTTGGATAATGGAATGAAGGGGGAGGCTATAAAATCTAGGGCTTTATAGAAACTTAAATTTGAAATTGTAAATGGGTCTCCCAGAAAATCCTATAAGATAATTTCTGATATAATAAGATTCTTTAATATTTACTAAATGAGGTTCATTAATATTAATATTTATTTACTAAATATCTTCTCGTGTGTAATAAATTATTTTAAATGTTTAGATTTCAAAATATTTTATGGATTCTATGAGTGATTCAGTAATCAACCAAAAAATATCTTCAATAAACTAAGCTCGATTATGGTCTCAAGCTTCTTTTACCTTACACCAGTTTAAGGGACCTCTACAACTTTTACCAGAATCATAAAGTTTCAAATGGCATACCATTAAATCATATAATTGTTGTTGTTGGGAAGTTCTATGGAGGGTAAGCATGTATTTTAACTCAAACCAAAAAATCACACACACATAAGAACATTCTTTTATATATATATATATATATATATATATATATATATATTAGTACTAAGCATCCTATGAAGGGCAATCAACTACCGTGTGAAAACCCATCTCAACATGGTCAGAATCATCCTATAGCACTGAATGAATGAATACTTGCCTTCATTTTGATATCGAGGAGAAGATCATCATAGCTTGAGGGATTAATGTTGTCCTACTTTATCCTTATTGATACCCCTTTAACAATAATTAAGAAAAAAAGAGAATAACTAGATTAAGGAAGATAAATATAGTGGACTACTAAAGAGTAAATCACATTCCCTCCAATAAAACCTTAAATTCTAGTCTTGTCTTTTTGTGGGTTAACAGCTGAAATTTGTTGCTCCAGAAATTTTAAATTGCAGTGTGAAAAAATAACAAGCTACTGAATAGAAGATAGAAATGAGAGAAGTTGAAGAGCTATATATTCATCACAAAATAACAGATAGGATAGGCAGGGATTTTTCCCCAAGTGCAATCAAAAGGTCTTAAACTTGTGTCTTTTCATCACCTTATCCTTGTCACTTGAACTATTAACAGCAAGCCACACATACGCAACACACTAATTTGACATGTGTTTAATTAGCTTTTAATGACTATAACTCCACCGGGTGGACTTAAAAAAGAAACAAATTTGTTATGTAACCAAACCGCTATAGATGAAACTTTTTTCAGCAGGAAAGTGAGAGGTGGAACTTTTTTCAGCTGCAAAGCGACAGATGGAATTTTAAGAATTGAAATAGTAAAGAAGAGAGCTAAAACCGAGTATACTATTGGGAAAAGGCTTCCAAAGTCATCGTTCGTCAAACTTCGCATCTTAACACCACTTCTGTATTCCGATTTTTCAACGGTGGTGGGTAAATGTATGTTCTCCTTCATGCTACGAGACATCGTTACATTTTGAGTCACTTTTAATATTGCAGCTGAAAAATTTGAGACCAACGTAGAATTCTTTGGGAATGCCAGAAAATACGTACATAATCATAGTCAAGTTTTTATAGACCATAACGAATATAATGTTTATATTGGGGAGAGAGAAGAACAATACTCACAAAGGCAAATCCACCAGCTTTATAGATTGGTCCTGTCATCTTACAAGAAGAACAATGGGAAAGCAAGAGCATGAGATAAGGAGTTTCATCAAAAATAGCATCAATAGTCACACCTTTTTTGTCTTCATTTGATAATGCTTTTTCGTACTCTCTATGATTTTCTAAAGGCTTTAACTGATCAACCTTCAATCCTATTTGGTCAATAAGAAGCTCTCTCACCCAGGAATTGGTTTGATATCCCACTGGCTTATTGTTCCTTTTAATCTCTTGCAAGTCCTTCGATGAAGAAGGTTTTGTTGTTATCCTCTCTGATAAATTTGCTGTGTAAACTTGCATTGCTATGCTCAACAAAAACATGACCACTATCACAACCCATTTAGACTTGCCACTTCTCAAAGACTCAACATCTGCAAATCATCAAAACATCTACCAGTTACTATTCACATAAACTAAGCAAACTCTCATCCTCTCTCCCAAGTCCTCTCTTCACCATATAATTCGATACCAAGAGATCTGTCAGGAAAAAAATGTTAATTACTTCATAAATCTTACGAAATCATTCATAAATAGAAACATAAAAACCTCTAAAAAGTGACACACACACAGACACATAAAATCAATAGTGTGCAACAAAAGGGAACTCACCGCTCATGTAAACAAGGAAGGGATTGCGAACTAAGTGTCTGAATTTGCTTTCAGTATCATCCCTTGTTTTTCCTTCCAATATAATTACAATGACAGTTGCAACCACAAATATCACACCAAGAATTAGCCAAAGACTCCAATCAAAAGGTTTGAGGAGGATCCACCCATTTTTGGAGTCGGACCTCACCTTTACCACCATTGACACGCTCGATTCTAAATACGGCATTGTGAAATCAACACATTTTGTGCGATTCTCTACAATTGTAATGTCTCCAATGATAACATCGACATCAACATTCTGCAAAATTTTCATACACGGATTAAGTGTTGGAAATTAATCCCTACATATATTTAAATGCTTGTGCGCTTTTTTGCAGCCAGCATGACTAATGATCCTAGTTATTTTAGTTTAAAATGTTTGCTTCATTTGTAATGTACATGGACTATACATGAAGATCATGTTAATTTTTTGAAAAAATTTCTAACTTCAGCCCCCTTAAATTTTTTAGCTCTACCTTTGGACCACCCTTAAATGTTAATTTCTAGTTCCGTCCGTGAGCATATCCTAGGATGTTGTTGAGTGTATCAAAGCTGCAGGGGGAATATTTAATCACCAATGAAACTATACCAGAAATGCTGATAGAAGTAAAACAATTGAAAGCAAAATAAATGAATGAAAACTTGCCTTGTCCGTGATATTGCGGAGAAGACCATAATATCCATTAGAGTTGTCCACGGACACAAACTCATAAGGTAAACGAAATGGCAAAATCTCAATCACTTTTAAAAACACTTCAACAGCAAATCCAGTAGCTGATATATTCTGCCCTTCTCCACTAACATTAGCAAATTCAATAAAATTCGCTTTTGTTGGGACCCCAATTTTAAGCTTTGGTGGTCTCTTCTCTGCGTTACCCGGCCATTCAACTACTACACTGTCATTTAGATCAAGTCCAGTTCCGGGTCTCCAATATCCAATGATCTTTTCTGTTTGATTTTTCACATTGTATACTAGCTACAAATTCTGATGTTTCTAATTCTCCCTGCGTCAAATTGAAATTCCCTGACAGACCTGAGAAATTAGTTTCCAGAACTGCTCCTCGAAGTTTTGCGCGCATTCCTCTATTTGACTTTGCAACGTGATAATCGACCAAGCCAGCATTCTCGACCGCATTGGCCAATGCTGTGATAGTGTCATAAGCCCAGAGGCCATATAGAGACAGAGTTTTACCGCACTTAGACATTAATTCTGTCGATAATGAAATGCGCTCATTCATGTTGGAATCATTCAATGATGGCTTCACACCCAAAGCACAATCCATGTAGCCTTTGGCTGTTACATCTAAAGCTTCAGGATCTAGAACAGAAGAAAGGCCTTGTGTAAGTATCCAAGCGTATCCTTTATCCATCATCCCTGAATTTTTTGCAGGTTTCACGAGTCTTGACCAAAGCTCCACAGTCATATGGGCAACAAACACATGTGTTCGCTTGTCTTTGATATTGTTAAGCTCCTCGGTGATATTATGATCCGTGAAATTTTGACTAATGGCACTTATGTAAGGCATTCGAGTGTCCATGTCTTGCAAGGCATAAGAGAGACATGGAATTAGATCATAGCCGAATTCAGGGTCTTCATAAATGGGGATCACAGACTGCCAATTATAAGCTTTGATAATGGCTGCTATAGCTTTGAACTGAGAGCAATGGCTTCTGGTGGAGTTGGAGTGGATGAAGAATCGGGTACGAGGTGGCATAAGAGAAGGACCAGATGGAGAAAACCAAATCACAGGTACCTCATCAAAGTCACCGTATTCTTTAACATACCTTGCTTGATCTGAGTTTTGAGGTCCTAGGATTGCACTCACATCTTGCTCATATATTTGATACCAAGCTGCTTAATTACAAGATTATCGAGTTTAAAAATTAAAATTAAAATGATATGCGTTTCTATTAAATTTTAAAATTTGTAAAAAATTAACATGTATATCGGTTTTTGAAATTTTAACCCACATACAAATAATCCTTTCTTATAATTTGATAAAGAATCCTTTAAATTTTTAAGTTTACAAAAGGAACAGCTAGTCATTAGGTAAATGTGTAAAAATATTCATGAGTTTTTACCAATAGCCTGGTCGTTTTTTGGAAGTATAAAAATATCCATGAACATTAAAGATAAGAGCAAAAATGAAATGACTATTAAATATAATCTAATACCGTTATATATATATATATATATATATATATATATATATATATATATATATATATATATATATATATGCAAAAATAGCATGGGTTCCACCACAAAAAGTTTTATGGGTATTTTTGCACTTCCAAAAAACATATGGTTCCGGACGCATTTTAAACATGAGTATTTTTGCATCTTACACTAATGCAAAAAAGGGCTTTAAGACCACCTCATTTAAACCGGAGTAGCGACGCCCCGATCTTAAAGGAATGACCGGTGGCAGTTCTGTAAATATAAAGAACTTCTTGGACCGGATCATTTTTTCATAGGTCTTAAATATATTATTCAGATTGGACCAAAAAATAACCGGTTATTTAAATGTTATTAAGAAAATTGAAATATCAATTACTTTATCGACAAATTTCATACAACTGGACTAATATTTTTTGCGGTCCAAAAATAATAAGGAAAAATTTAAATATTAAGGTATTAACGTTTTAAGACCGAACATAATTAATAGCCAGTCTTAACAGTTATTCTTTTAAGACCGGACATAAACTGCGGCCGGTACAAAATATAGAAAACGATTAAATAAAAATTAATTAATTTTAAGAACTAATTTATATATGGACCGGTCTTAAAGGTTAACATTTAACACCAGGTACTAATTTGTCCGATCTTAAAGTTAAATATTTTAAGTCCGGACTTAAATTTTGGCCGGTACAACAATATTGAAGAAAATCAAACAAATAATTAATTAGTTTCGTTTAATTACAAAAAAAATTTCTTTAGACTTCTAGGACCATATGTTTGTTAAACGTGCGGTCTTAAAAGTCCCAAAATTTTTAGGACCGTATATATATGAATTGTCTGCTCCTAAAAGTCCTGGACTCAAACTTTAGGACCGTGTAGTTGTAAATATCCGGTCTTAATATTCTTCCTTTAAATATCTAGCAATTTATGTTCAAGCTAGGACCTTCGTTGTCGTCGTTTTTACCTCTCCTGATTTTGAGCAGCATTATCGGTCTGCCTTTTCTTTGTCTTTTTTCTTTGTCAGAAAAAGAATGAAGATAATGAAAAGGACACTGAAAATATGAATCAGGGCGAGGTAAAACCAACAAAAACGACGGTCCAACCTTGAGAAAAATTGTCACTCTATTTGTTTTTATTCGAATATGGTAGACGATGTTTTTTTTAATGTTCTTAACTGTATTCTGGGAATTTTCAATATTTATCACACGAGGGCAATGTTTTGGTTGTTTCCTTTTTGTCGAAAAGAAAAAGAACAGAATGAAAAGGACAAGGCGATCGATATCGTTTCTTTGCCTTCATGAGATGCATCAAGGCGAAGAGATGCTATGGTCTTTGAAGTTAACTTGCGATAAGAAATAAAAAACATGTAGAAATTGAAATAAAAATTTTATTTATTATATTTTTTTACATTAAAAAAATAACATAAAATTACCTAATCCTCCCCATCGTTGTCGAAGGGGAGGGAGTCGTCGGAGAGGTCAGACACGTCGTCATCAGAAAGACGGTACTCAACGTCTTGGGCGTCGAGTACCACCGTCATCTTGTTGTTAACGGCATGATAGACCTGAAAAAGTTAGCCCAAGCATCGGTCTATATGATTAACGTGGGCCAGGAGGTGCTGCATCATCTGGTAGAATGACAGGTTCGGAGGCAGCAAAGGAGGGTACGAATTGTGAAGACCGGTAGGATGACGAAAAGGAGGACTTGGTGGTGGTAGAGAACCTGGTGGAGGTGGTGGTGGAGCAGCCATTACGGTGGTGGAGGTTGTAGAAGTGATGGAGAAGAATGTGAAGAAAGTAAAGTAACAACGGGTTTAAATAGAGAAACCATCCTGAACAATGTGAAACGCCAGAAACTTTAACTAGGAGCCGCATAGTTCTCAGAATACGAGGAGATGCCTAGTTGGGAAGTTTATCTGGAAGCCGAAGACACTCTGAATGTATTCATTGAATAGGGTGACCGGATACGACTCTGCTTAACTTTTAATACCAGATATTTTAAAAGATCTATTCTTAAAAGTATTTTAAGACCGGATATGTATAAAAGGTAGATCTTGAAAGTAGTTTAGGACCGGATATATATAAAAGGTTGATCTTAAAAGTAATTGAATTTAAAAAGCTCTCTGCCCTTATATTAACTCCTCATACTACCTCTTTGTCCTTATTAACTTCTCACTGCCTCCTAACTCTTCACCAGTAATTAAAGAAGCTTATTAATTCTCCAGTTTTCCTTTATTTTATTTATTCAATTGCTAGTGCGCTCGCCAAAGCCAATCCTCTTTTCTTTTTTCCGTTTGGTTAATAAATAGACCATTAGGACCAGGTACGTTTCTAAAAAGTATTTGACTTTTAGGACCAGATGTTTTATAAATCTCCAGTCTAAACATTATTAAGAATTTAGGACCGGAGTTTTGTAAACCTCCGAGCTAAAAAATTAAATTAATAAAATCATCTTTAGGACCGAATATATTATAATTAATCGGTCTTAATAAAATCAAAAATAATAAAAGATATTTCTATTGCGCGTAAAATTAAATTTCCCTCTCTAAACTTCTCTTGTGCGCTGAAAGTGATTACTCAGGTTCTGTCTCCAGTGTATGTGTGTTGCTTCGTCGCTGCTTTGCGTCGCTCTCTCAATAATCACTTTCTGGTTCCTTAGTTAAACGTTTATAGACCAAGCTGTAAAAGGTGTTTCGGTTATATAACTTTATGATTTTCCTGCTTATCGAAGAGTCTTAATTTGAACACCTAGATGCTTTTCTGCCTCAGCCTTGAACTCTTAGAATTTTCTTTGAGCAAAAAAAAAACTCTTAGAATTTTCCAAAAGCTTTAGACTTGTGACGCATCAGATACACATGTCCAAATCTAGAGTAATCATCAGTAAATGTGATGAAATACTGATACCCGCCTCTGGCTTGGACATTTATTGGTCCACATACATCAGTATATACCAATTCCAGCTGAAGTGTGGCACGTTTTCCCTTGGCCTTGAAAGATCTCTTGGTCATTTTAGCCTCTAAACAGGATTCACATACTGGTACCGGTTCAAAGTTCAGGGATTTCAAAACCCCACTTTTGACCAAACCTTGTATCCTGTTAGAGTTAATATGACCAAATCTCAAATGCCAAAGATAAGTTTCATTGGAAACTTTTCTTTTCTTTGATGAATTAATATGCTCAACATCTTTTAATTCAACATGATTAACTTTACGGGGAACATAATTAAGGAAATAAAGACCATTGAGCTTTACACCAGAACAAATAAAAGAAGATGAACTTCTTATTGAAACTGAGGAATTAAACTGAACTGTCAAACCATATTTATCCAAACAACTAACAGAAATTAAATTCCTCTTAAAATCTGGAATAAATAAACAGTCTTCTAAAACCAAAGTCCTGCAATTATCAAAAGATAAAATAACTTGTCCCACTGCTAGTGCAGACACAAGCTCCTCAGTTCCAAGCTTCAAATCTCTTTGTCATTTACTTACAGGCAAGCTATGTTTGAGCCACTGCAAAGAGTAACAAACATGGTTAATGGCTCCTGAATCAATGATCCATTTATCATCGTAATTCTCCACTAAACAAGCCTCAATCACATGTAAGCCACCCATGCTAGGCGTAGCAAACATGCCATCAAGAGTCTGGAGCATTGTTGCTCCACTCTCAATCATGCTCACTTGCTCCTGAAGGTGATTGGCGAGACTGGCCAAAATGCAGCAGCGAACTGACACATTCGCCTTCTCCCATCTATCCTTCTGCTGCTGAAATCGAGTCCGAATTGCATCAGATGCATCTGCAGCAGGCTGCGCTGGCATAGGAGTAGTAAGAACAAAGTTGAGCTTTTCATATTGAAGAACAATATCCAAATTAGTTTTCCATTATTTGTAGTTTGTACCATCCATAGGTTTTTGGCTCAAGATTAAAGCTAAAGGATTGAATGAAGACATTTTTCTGAAAATAAGGAAAAGCACACTAATTACAAACTATAATTAACAGCAAACAGATATAGGCTAGTAGATTCTAATAACTACTATTCGTTTATTATTTAACAATTCATTAGTTATCTTTACAAGGCTTACGATGGGCAAGATTCTTGTAAAACTAATATTGTTAATTTGGACCTTCAGTTCCATTGCTAGAGCCTTGATGGGAGGGTTAACAATTTTACCAAAGTTGAATTTATTTAACCATTGTTTACTTTCAAAATTATCTTTAGTGTTTAAGTGTTGCCGACGATGGGCCGTACAAAACTTTACTAAAATTTTGAAAATATTATGGTTTAATCTAGCGAAATCCGATTATTCTTATCTGATGGGGCTTCAGCGATAACCATTTCACTAATAAACCCACAATTGGGGCCCGTAGGTTTTAAAATTAAATACTTAATTTAAAACCTTCACCCATTCAATATTTTAAATTTAGAATTTTCAATTTCCAAGAATTTGTTCAATTTAGAGTAAATTATTAGGTATCTAAAAACTAGTCATGATCTGGCAGAGTGTGCGTCATATAACAATTTTAAATAACCCACAAATTACTCCAAAAGGTACAATTCTCTTAGGAAATTTCCTGGATTATTTGTCTAGATTTTAATTCCACAATTATTACTCTAGATTTTAATTTAAAATCATAATAATTGATAATTAATGTCTAGATTCTAATCCCACAATTAATTAATCCAATTATTATTCTAGATTTTAAAGTTTAAAATCATAATAATTGATAATTAATGTGTAGATTTTAATTCCACAATCAATTAATCCAATTATTATTCTAGATTTTAATTTAAAATCATAATAATTGATAATTAATGTCTAGATTCTAATCCCATAATTAATTAATGTAATTATTATTCTAGATTTCAATCATAATAATTGATAATTAATGTCTAGATTCTAATCCCACAATTAATTAATGCAATTATTATTCTAGATTTTAATCATAATAATTGATAATTAATGTCTAGATTCTAATCGCACAATTAATTAATCCAATTATTATTCTAGATTTTAATTTAAAATCATAATAATTGATAATTAATGTCTAGATTCTAATCTCACAATTAATTAATCCAATTATTATTCTAGATTTTAATTTAAAATCATAATAATTGATAATTAATGTCTAGATTCTAATTCCACAATTAATTAATCCAATTATTATTCTAGATTTTAATTTAAAATTATAATAATTGATAATTAATGTCTAGATTCTAATTCCACAATTAATTAATCCAATTATTATTCTAGATTTTAATTTAAAATCATAATAATTGATCATTAATGTCTAGATTCTAATCGCACAATTAATTAATCTAATTATTATTCTAGATTTTAATTTAAAATCATAATAATTGATAATTAATGTCTAGATTCTAATCCCATAATTAATTATGCAATTATTATTCTAGATTTTAATTTAAAATCATAATAATTGACAATTAACGCAGTGGGCAATCTAAATAATCTCGCATAATAACTATCATACTAGTCGATTCTAGCTACTATGCAATTATGACATGTGATTATGCAACAATATGGCATCTTCCTATTCTATATGACATGTTATTTACCAACATCATGTTAATCACAAATATAATTCATACAATTTAACAAAGGCATTAAATAATCAAACAAATAACTTTAATCCATGGCTTTCCTAAAAAATAAGAATAAAAAATTACAACTTTGGAATTCCTCTTTTGTCCAGCCCATAGTATCTGTCTCTAGCCCTTTTGGGGTATCTATGGGCTCAAAAGCCCAAATACCCATACTTTAGCTAGAAACCCTAGGACACACAAGAGGAACCCTAGTCGTCACTCCTGCCAATGCCTTCAACCGAAGTCATCTCATCTTCTTCGCAGTTTCTTGATCTCCAACTTTTACAGAAATTCAAAAAATACATAGAAATTCCAAAATAAAATTAAAAACAATAAGGAGGAAACCTAATAATATGAGATTAGCCTCCTTGTTACAAATCAAGAAATACACGAGAAAATCTAACCATGGATTAAAGCGATTAACCGATTGAAATCAAAACTAATACCAAATATAAATTATAAACGAATAGCTACCATGAAATAAATAACAAATATAGAAAAAGATGTCATATTTTCGAAAAATAATTTTCGAAAAGAATCACATAAAATATAAATTAATATCAAAACTCGATTCTTTTCCTCATCACTATTGGCTCTAATGCCAATTGTAGCAATCTCACCAGAAACGCGGAAGCGTATCGTACCACGCAATATAGAAAAAGTTAAAACCTTCATCGTTTTGATTACCTGGAAAGATGCAGCGATCTGAAAGCCTCTCCACGAACAGTCCTCGTATCTGAAGAGTGATCTGAAAGCCTGTCCACGAACAGTCCTCGTCCGCTCTATGATCAATCTTCTAGACTATCTCTCGAGGGGGATAGGATGGTTGTGTGGGCAACCGTTCAGATGATGAACGTCTGCCTCTAGGATTTTTTTCTGATGAGAGCCTCCTTATGCGTCTCCTTACTCTCAAGGAGGTGAAAGTAGGTTTATATGCTACTACACCCAAAACCTAATCCTAAACCACATGGGCCATAGAGTTCTTGGGCTGTAGTCTCAATTAAGTCTTATTGGGCTTAAGTGACCAAACAACACATTAAAAGTTGCAAAACTTACGTTCATAATATACTATATTGAATCTAATTATGCAAAGCAATTATTATTGAATTGAAAAATATGGTTGCCTGTCTTAATGATGATAAGACTATGAGACCCCAAGACGTGACAAGAAGCTTTCTCTCAATCGAAATTTAAGAGTATGCCTCAACATGAGTGCTCCCAGAAGTACCCAAGTCACAACTTGCATTACTAAGGGAACAAAATATAACCCACTCCTCCAGCTTAATTGTTTGCATTTAAGGCTGATACGATGGAGTGATGGAAAGTACCCAAAAAATCAGTGGGAAGGAGGATAAGTAATGAATATAATAACTAAAAAATTCCGTAGCAGCTTACAACATATAACAACAAGTTTGATATAAGAAATGACATTTCTATTACTTAGAGACTTTTTGATAATTACATTAATCTCTCGTGACTTCATGCTGATTTTCCAATAAAAAAATGAAAAGAAACCAAATATTGTTATCAAAAGATCATAGAAGAAACGATGCAAACATCAAATTTTGAAAAACAAAATTGGGGTAAAATTGAAAAAGCGAAATGTGTTTAGGAAAATGACACTTAGGCCTCAAAATTAATATAATACGAGTAATAATTATGACTCAAAAAAATTTGTTAAAAGACGAATTGTGAATGTTGCTGGAGATATTTTTAAAATATGAAAGTCTCCACCAAATCAGGCATATATTCACAACTGATTGGATTGATATTAAAAAAAATTTATTTTAAACTTAATCATGTCCTTGAATTGAATTTTTAGCAGCAAAACAAAAAAAAAAAAAAAAAAGTTTCTGAACAGTGCTTGAAAAAGCTTGTCTTTTCGTGTTGGAAAAGTTTTGACATTCTTTTTTGCTATTCGGTTAAGAACGTCCCAACTTTTCTTCTCATGTCATATAATGAATGATTTGAAAGCAACATATATACCACCAGGAGCCTTCTGGTCCCGGAGCATTATTGATGATTTTTTTTTTTTTTTATTATTGATGATTTTAAAGCAACATATGCATCACCAATAGCCTCCTGACCCGCTAGTATAGTGACATGAGTACATGACTGATCCTTCAAGGTCCTAAATTCGATCTCATTCATAATCTTAAGCTATCACTGAAAAGGTATTTAATTATATTCTTTATTTTTAATGAGTAGTTAGAAATGGGGAAAATTCACCTTAGGATCCAAATAATTTTAAAAAAAAAATTATAAAAAAATACTCAAAAAAAGACACATGTTAAAAAAGATCCCAGAATCTTTTCTAATATTATTTCATAAACATTAAATATGATTATGGGCGCCTTCCAGTTCTCTTTCTATGATTATGGGGCTTCACTTTTTCTTTCTTTTTCTTTTTTTTTTAAAAAAAGAGTATTACATAAATAAATTTATTCCTTTAACACTAAATAAAGATAGTTTGTCATACTCATAACCGCGGGATGCCTTAACCCCTCCTTAGCCCTCGAATCCAATTGACCAGAACTTTCTTTAATAATAATAATAGAAAAAAATATAATATAAGTCACTTTTAAAAAAATTCATTGGTCTAACATAAATCATTTGGAGAACTGAAAATAAAATCACTTGGAGAGGACAGGTAAAAAAAATCACTTGAAGAGCTATTAATACTTATTTATCAATTTTATCTTATAAATTAATGATTAAATATCATTTTTTAAATATTTTTTTCTCTCTTTTAAAATCTCATTAAATATTTGTGAAGTTGGAATTTTTTTTTTCAATTTAAGATAAATTAAATGAGTTCCCGTGACTTATAAGAGGGAGTAATTTGTTAGAAGACTACAATGTAGAGTGCTTAAGGCAAGTAAAATACCCTGAAAGAAGAAAAGAGGAGAAAGTTATACATATAAGAATTATCAAATCATGTGAATTTTAAAGAGTTAAAGACCAATTTTGCTGCAAAATGTGTGTTTTTTTTTTTTTTGGTGTTAATATTATCCCAGAAGTTTCTGATTAATAGCAATATAATGTCGCCCCAATCATTATTTAAGTTAATTTTGATTGTTGGTTAGCTAAGTATTCTGTTTACAACTTTGCTACTTTATCACCTTTCTAGTTCAAGGAAAACCAACGGTTTGTACAAGATTATACTAGTTAAAGGAAACCATTTAAACTTGTTCATAAATTCATGGGGTTCGGAAGTGCAATTTGTAGAGTTTTTTTAGATTATAAGAAACTAATAGTATCAAAGACTTTTCACAAAAGAGCGAGTTCTAATATTACGAAGTATAACTTAGAGTCGCTAATCCCTTGTTGGTTTTTTAAATTTTATCCATACTAAATTAATTTTGACTTAACTTAATCAGCTAATCTAGAGTATTAATGTCTATAAATGCCTTCTAGTCCATTATATACCTATCTTAATTAATTATGGAATGCCTCACACAACTAAATAAAATGCATTTTAGATCGGGCTCGCTCTAATTTGATTATGCGGAACTTCTAAGTATATGCCTATCCTTGACGCAAATTAGATTAAAACATAATTTCACATTATTTAATCTCAATGTAAATTTAAGATTCACTTTTCCAAGTTCAACCCTAAATCCCCAAAACATGTTTAATAGTGGCCAATTACTAAGTAAGAGTAATAAATACAAGATTAAATAAACTGAAATAAAATTAATAAAAAATAATCTTTAGAAATAATCTTTAGAACCCAAACAAGTTCATAGGTTTTCTAGGTTAAAAAGGAAATTTAGCCACACATGACTATAATAAAATCCATAAAATAAATAAAATCTAGATTTAAGCAAGACAGGAAAAGAAAAGAGAAATTAAGACTTTCAAAGAATTCTTTAGTGCTCCTTGTAGTTGCTACTGTCGCTGCTGTGCAGTTCTCTATCTTCTCTGCGTCTTCCGAGTTGCTATCTGTGCGTTCTGTTATGTGTTTGCGCTAATTTGGTCTTCACTCCTGAATATCCCCCTTTTCAATCTGTCGCAGCCCTCCATAATTTACTTCGCAGTTGGGCTATGTGTAGTGGGCTTTTGTTCGTAGTTGATATATTTCCGTTTGATCTTTCCATTAGTTGATAAAGTATTTCTCCAGTCAAGTTATCTCCAGTAACCCCAAAACTACATTGTTTTATATTAATGAATGGTGTATTTGTAATTTTAGGTGAATTAATAAAGCGTGTTTCAGTAAAATTTATATGATAAAAAAACAAACAAAATTATGGAAACACCTTTCATTAATCCAAAATGACGTAGTTTTGGGGTCATTGAAGATAACTTTATCTCCAGTGACTGGAGAAATCCTTTACCCTATATATACATATATAATTCATTTTTATCTCATTCTTCATATAATATCTCTTACACAATAAAATAGGATACAAAATATTCTTTTATCCTATATTTAATTAGATAATAGAAAAGTATATAAAATATAATTAAAGAAGTATAAAATATTAATAAATTTAATCCAATATATCTCAAAATCTATACTTATTTAATTATAAATGGGTTAAGTACCATTTTTGCCCCGAAGTATGTGCTGATGAGCAATTTTGCCCCTTAAGATTTCAGCGGAGTAATGTTGCCCCTGAAGTATCAAAACGGAGCAATGTTGTCCCTCTGTTAGAAACCCTAACATTAACCGTTAAGGTTTCTAATGGAAGGACAACATTGCTCTGTTTTGATACTTTAGGGGCAACATTCCTACGTTTCGGCTGAGCAATGTTGCCCCTGAAGTATAAAAAATGAAGCAATGTTGTTCCTTCCGTTAGAAACTCTAACGTTGATAGTTAGGGTTTCTAACAGAGGGGTAACATTGCTCCGTTTTGATACTTTAGGGGCAACATTGCTCTGATGAAAACTTAAAGGGTAAAATTGCTCCTAAGCTTGTACTTCAAAGGCAAAAATGATACTTAACCCATTATTATAAAATATATACTTATCACTTAACGCATTAAATTCCAGGGGACACATGTATTTCTTGCCCATATGAGCATGGGTCGTGGAACAAGATTTATTTTGTCTGCACAGAAAAAAGAGATGATGGGTGAAGGATATGCTTGGATACTTACCCAAGAGCTATCTTCTCTGACATATCCTCAACATAATATCAAGACGGAATTGTATAATGCCGACCTATCTTCTTTTTTAACAAATTTTAATGATCACAAGATACATGCAAGGCTTTGACCCAAAAAAAAAAAAAAAATCATTGTTTAACAAAGGTGGTGAGACTGCGGGTGAATACAAGGTAAAGGATCCATTGTGGCCGGGTTACACATTCGATAAACCACCAAAGTTGAGAATTGAAGTCCCAACAAAAAATTCCTCTCCATAATTAGTGAATACTGATAATACTGATAAATCACGATTGATGGCTTTGCCGAGAATGGGCTTGTTTGGATGGAGCGTTAGCAGAGCGTTAGGAGCGTTTGCGGTAGAGTTAATGGATTTTAGAGAAAAAGCTCAATGTGGTGTGTTTGGATTCGGCGTTAAATTTACTGGACTTAAAGCTCCTAACGCTCAAAAAGCCCGTTAAGGAAAAAGCTCCAGAATCCAGCTTTTATCAAAATGCTCTCAGTTTTTTGATGTGGGCCCCGCTACTTCTATCACCTTCAATCCAAACACAAATCATTAACTCTACCGAGCTTTTTTCCTACTGAGCTTTTTTTTAAAAGTTATACAGTTTTTAAGCCACCGCTCCTACCGCCAATCTAAACAGGCCAAATGTGTTCTTAAAAGCTCTTGAAGTTTTGCCCTTTCGGTTAAATAATTATGAGTTTGTTGCGTTGCCCAACATGACCTATGATGATATTCTCTACAGCCAAACACTACTACAAATTATAGATATTATTACCCTAAAAGCGTCTGTTTTAAAAAAAAAAAAAGGATGTAAAAAATGAAGGTGGGGTGACATTGTTATAATTATCTATTTCACTTTGAGACTTTAAACGTCCTAAATATATATTTAGGACGTCTAAAATTAAATATTTTGACACATTTTATGAAATTTTTTGGTATTCTGAAAGAAGCTCAGGATACCTAAAATTAAATTTTTAGTTTCAAGACACCTAAAATTAAATATTTGGTGTGTTTTAAGAATTTTTTTGCGCCAAGGAGTTTTTTGGCCTCTTGAAATATATTCAAGACGCAAAAAATAAGTTTTTGGTGCACATGTTGAAAAATTTGGCTCTAGGTGAAAATTCTAAAAAATTAATAATAATAATAATTAATTATTAAATAATCTTTTTAGGAAACTTAAATTTAAGTTTATTTGTAAATTATAATAATTATATTAATTATTAAAGAAAAGGATAAAATGATAAAAATAACTCATTAATCCTTCATCTTCCTCCTTTACTATTTTTTTTAACTTTCAAATATGGGGAGGAAAAATGTGTTACCAAACGTAATTCTGATTCTCAAAATAAAAATAAAATGGGTTAACAAACGTGATAAATCCCAATTTAATATATTTTATCCCGCCTTATTCATTTATTTTGGGGACTATTTTAGGCTAATTTGGATTTATTAGAGAATATTTGGATTGTTAGCCTATTTTAGGAAATAATATAAATCAGAATTAATTATGAGATTATTGGACTTAAATTATCAATATTCTGATTGAGATCTTGTGATTGAATAATATTTCTAAATATATGATAGATCACGATTTTATTTAATTCTTGCAGGATAAGAAAAAGCATATTGGAAGATCTTACGATGCAGAATTAATCTTGGAAGCTAAAAGAAGATCTAATGGTGAAATTTTGTTGGGCTTTTGGAATTTTAATTGGCTCAAATTAATACCCAAAAATCCTCTCTTTCTCCTATAAAATTAACCAAGCAGCTGCAAGAATTCACGCAGAGACAATCAGAACACGCTGACGCACACAAACTCTGAGACTCAGAGCATAACGCAAGGAATTGTGGATCATTGATTAATTGATACATCAATTCATCATTGGCTACGCGGGACCCACGGCTCTTTACTGTTCTTCAATTACTTTCTTCAATTAATCAACTTGAATGGTTGTGACTTGTGAGACGTGCATAATGTTTGGTGGAGAACGTAATTCCATGGCAGCCTAAGCACTTTTTGGGAGATAACTTGGGAGGAGCATGGAGAAGGCTAGAGCCTAGGAACTTACACTTGAAGATCACAAGGGAGTGTTATTCTTTTTATCTTCTTAATCCAAACTTGAGGTTCTTTAGTTTTAAAGGGTTTTAAGTTGTGTTAATTGAGAACAATCTAGTTTTAGATTGTAAACATACTTCTTCTGGATTGGATTGATAATTTGAAGTTTTTATGTGTGAGACAATTGTTGGAGTTTTGTTTGCAACCTTTTGATTGTCAATTGAATTATTAATTGAGTTTTCGTTATTAATTTAATTGTCAATTTGGTTTATCATCTTAATTGTTTAATTGGGTTGATAAATTATCTAGTTGTTCAATTGGATAATTGCAAACAAGATTTTCAAAACTATTTTGTGATTGATTTTTAATGAGTTTAATTAGCCACCGCTTATTTCATTATGAGTTTTCTAGTGGAATATGTGTTATTGAACTAGAGGGTTTCCCATGTTCAATTAGGTAATTAAATTCATTAATCTTCCTTTGGTCTAATTAATTGGTTTGGGCTAAGAAAGTTAACTCCATGCAATTCCTAAGTTGTCCCCTTCTTCCTCATAACTGAACTAGATCTTTGTCATTTAATTTGATTTTAATCAATTTTCTTCTTAGGATTTTAATTTTTCTCTCATAACAAAAACCCCCAAAATTGCATTCATATTCATATAGGTTAGTTTCATTAGTTGCATTCTCATTTAGGTTTTAAAGTCGATTGCATTAGTGCATTTAGTTAGTTTAATTTCATTTTATTGCATTTTTCATCACCTAAATTCAACCTAAAGAAAAACCCACAACTTGCTCCTTGGGAAAATGACCTAGGTTGACCCTATATTGCATAATTAATTAGGACCTAGTTTAATTGACTGCTTTAGCGACAAAAGCAGGGCTCATCAATTTTGGCGCCGTTGCCGGGGAGCAACGGTTAGGCTTTAAGTTTGAGTTTTTAGGTGACTTCGTAGGTGGTTGTTTATTGCATGACCCGATCCTCTTCTGAGAAATTGTTTGACTTTGATCCTGAGATTGAGAGGACTTTTCACCAACGAAGAAGAACTAGAGTGAGTACTTTTGTAGGCAATAGTTCTTCTGTTAAGCCCATTGTTGAATCCTTTGAATCTAAGGTCAATATGGACGGTGATAATAATGCAATTCCAAACGCTCATGCTATTGTTAATGCTGGTAATAATGTAAATCCAAATGCTCATGTTGTTAATCCTACTATGACCATTAATGAATTGGGTTCACCTGATTTGCATTTTCAAAATTGGTGCATCAATTATCCTGATATTAATGTGAATTTTGAGTTGAAATCTGGATTGATACACTTACTTCCAAAATTTAATGGTCTTTCAGGGGAGGAAGCATACAATCACTTGAAGATGTTTCACATGGTTTGCATTGCTATGAAACCGGTTAATGTGACTGAAAATCAAATTAAGATGCGTGCCTTCCCATTCTCTTTGGAAGGATCTGCTAAAAGCTGGTTGCTTGGTTTGCCCCCTGGATTTATTACTTCATGGAATCAACTGAAGAAACTATTCTTGGAAAGGTATTTCCCAGCCTCTCGCACCACATCTATCAGGAAAGACATAAGTAGATGTCAACAAATTGTTGGGGAAACTTTATATGAGTACTTGGAGCGTTTTAAAGCACTATGTGCTAGCTGCCCTCACCATCAAATTGCAGATACATTATTGATCGAATACTTCCATGAAGGGCTCTTACCTTTAGAGAGAGAATTGTTAGATTCGGCTGCTGGTGGTGGTCTTCTTGACCTGACTGTCAATGATGCTTGGGAATTGATTGAAAAGAAAGCTAAGAACAGCCAACAATTTGGTTCTAGACAACCCGTAAAAGTTAATGAGGTGGGATTGCTTTCTTCTAATTCTGATTCTCGCCTGGAGAGTAAAATTGATAGGCTTACATCTGCTGTGGAAAAAATGGCTATGTCCCATATGCAAAATTCTTCTAGTATGGTCAGTCCTATAGGGCCCTCTACTTCTTTTACCCCACAGCCTACCTCTTCTGCTTTAATAGGGCCACTCTGTTCTATCTGCTCTCTAGCCACTCATGTTACTGACTCTTGCCCCTACCTGAATGACGGAGTTGAATCCTGCAATGCAATATATCCCTCTCGACCTATGAATCAAGGTGGCCAAAAATATGATCCTTACTCCAATACATATAATCCTGGATGGCGTGACCATCCAAATCTTCGATATGGAAATGGCCAACCTCAGCAAGCACAGTTTAATCAAAGTGGAAATTCTAGTGGCAAAATGTTTCAACAGGGTAGACAATCAGTGCCAGTGCAAGATGAAGGTTCAAAATGGGATAGCAAGATGGAAGCTATGATGAAAATCCTAATGCAACAGCAGCAGCAACAGCAGCAGCAATTGCAGCAACAATTGCAGCAGCAACAGCAACAACAGCAGCAATTACAGCAACAACAATTTGAAACTCTTCTAATTCATCTTGGTCAATTGTCTAATGTACACGATAATACACAGAGTCAAGGTTCAGGAAGGCTTCCATCTCAAGTGGTAACCAATCCAAATGCTGGAACTCAGCAAAATCCTAATATAGGTGGAGTCAATGCTATATCTCTTCGACGTGGGAAGACAATCCCCTCTGCAGATCCTGTTACCATCAATACTTCAAAAGACAAGGAAGCTGCTGATGACTCTCCTTCTGCTTCCACATTACAGGATCCGTCCACCTTACCAAAAACACATGTGGTGCCTAATGAAGAACAAGAAAAGGAGGATGAAGGAAAACAAGTGATCAAGCAGGCCCTACCTTTTCCTACTGTGGTAGCTAAGGCTCAAAAGAGAAAGAAGGAAGCTGAGATGTTCAATGAAATCTTTGATATATTCAAGAAGGTGGTGATTAATGTTCCACTAGTTGACTTAGTCACACAAGTGCCCAAATATGCAAAATTCTTGAAAGAATTGTGTACTACAAAGAGAAAGTTTAAGCATGAAGGCAAGGTTGACTTAGGGGCAGTTGTCTCTTCTCTTTATCAAATGCCAATGCCAATGAAGTGTAAAGATCCTGGTAGTTTTCTCATACCTTGCACTATTGGTGATGTTGAATTCTCCGATGCCTTAGCAGATTTGGGAGCCGCTATTAATGTTATGCCAAAATCAGTCTTTGATCAACTCAAGGGTGTAGAACTTAAACCCACAAATCTTGTTGCATCCCTTGCTGATAGACGTTGCACAGTCCCAGAAGGCGTCCTGGAGGACATCTTGGTTAAGGTAAAAGATTTCATATTCCCTGCGGACTTCTATGTTCTTGATATGGATGATGGTCGGTTTAGGCAGAAAGGACATTCATCTTTAATCTTAGGTAGACCTTTCCTTAAAACTGCTAGAGCTATGATAGATGTGCATGCTGGTAGCCTTACTCTAGAATTTGCTGGTGAAACTATTAAATTTAATGTGCTTGAATCTATGAGACATCCCCTTGATGATTGTGCAGAGATTGATGTTAATGCTATTGATGCTATTACAAATGATTCTGCTGTAAATCTTAAAGAGAGTATGCTTAGTAGATCCTGTGATATTGCTGGTTTAGATGATACTATCTCTTGCTCATGTGCTAAAATTGGTAATTGTGATGCATGTTCTGACCTTAATGATACTGATATTGATATTTTCACTGATGCTATTGAGATTATGAGACATTCTAGACATGATGTTTCTATGCCTATTTGTAGCATTAGTGATTCTAGTAGTCATGTATCCGATACTACTCTTGATTCTGATGGACTTTCTCAGTTACTTAATGTGATTGATGCCATGGATAAAACTGATTTATCTTCAGTATCTGATTCCAAGTTATTGATTAGCATTGATCACATTTCTGATGGGGAGATCTCTGATTCTAATTCTATCTCTGACCTGAGTGCTACTGATGGCACTATTGATGTTGATTGTGATTCTTCTTCTCTTGCAGTTTCTACTAATACTCCCCAAAGTGGGAAAGTTTGCTCTTCTGTTTGTGAGTCTGTTGTGCAGGTTTCTAGTCTGACTGATGTTGAATTGAAGCCGCTCATACCTTCAATTCAACAAGCTCCATCTTTGGAGTTAAAGCCACTTCCTGACTCATTGAAGTATGCATACTTGGGGACAGACAAGACACTTCCTGTGATTGTAGCTAGTGACATAGCTGCTGATGAGGAGACCCGCCTGCTAGAAGTACTTAGGCGACGGATGAAAGCTATTGGATGGACTCTTGCTAATATCCCTGGAATCAGCCCAAATGTGTGCACGCACCGGATCTTATTAGAAGATGGTGCCAAAGCTGTTCGACAGCCACAGCGACGACTCAACCCACTAATCCTTGATGTGGTAAAGAAAGAGGTCTCTAAACTTCTTTCTGCAGGTATAATCTACCCTATTTCTGACAGTCGATGGGTAAGTCCAGTTCAGGTAGTACCTAAGAAAACTGGTATTACTGTGGTTCGTAACGATGACGGTGAGTTAGTTCCAACTAGAGTTCAAAACAGTTGGAGAGTATGTATTGACTATAGAAGATTGAATTCAGTGACTCGAAAGGATCATTATCCCCTTCCCTTCATAGATCAAATGTTAGAAAGACTAGCTGGTAAATCACATTACTGCTTTTTGGATGGTTTTTCTGGTTATTTCCAAATTTCTATTGCACCTGAGGACCAGGATAAAACCACATTCACATGTCCATTTGGAACCTTTGCATATAGACGCATGCCATTCGGTTTATGTAATGCACCAGGTACTTTTCAGTGTTGCATGGTTTCCATATTCTCTGATTTTCTTGAGCACTGCATGGAAGTTTTCATGGATGATTTCACTGTTTATGGTGATTCTTTTGATGTATGCTTAGCTAGTTTGGACATGATTCTGGAAAGATGCATTCAATATAATCTTGTGTTGAATTTTGAAAAATGTCATTTCATGGTTAAGAAGGGAATTGTTTTGGGCCATGTTGTTTCACATGATGGTATTGAGGTTGATAAAGCTAAAGTTGATATTATTTCCTCTCTTCCATATCCCTCATGTGTGAAGGATGTACGTTCATTTCTTGGGCATGCTGGATTTTATAGAAGATTCATTCAGGATTTTAGTAAGATAGCATTGCCATTGTCTCGTTTATTGCAGAAAGATGTGGGTTTTGTTTTTGATGATGCTTGCAGGTATGCATGGGATGAGTTAAAGAAGAAACTCACTACACCCCCTATCATTCAGCCACCTAATTGGAGCCTTCCATTTGAGCTCTTGTGTGATGCATCTGATTATGCATTAGGTGTCGTTCTTGCCCAGAAAGTAGAAAAGAGACAACGTATCATAGCCTATGCATCTAGGACTTTAGATGCTGCTCAAGCTAACTATACTACCACAGAGAAAGAGTTATTTGCAATTGTCTTTGGGCTCGAGAAATTTCGATCCTACATCCTTCACGCGAAGGTGACTGTGTTTACTGATCACTCAGCGATCAAGTACTTGTTTAAGAAACTGGACTCCAAACCCCGCCTCATTAGGTGGGTGCTTCTGATACAAGAGTTTGATGTGGAGATTCGTGATAAGAGTGGTGCAGAGAATATGGTAGCTGATCATTTAAGTAGAATTGAAACACCTATGGTAACATCTCCACCTTTAGATGACTTTCCTGATCAAAGGCTCTGTGAGGTAGTTGCTTCTATTCCTTGGTATGCTGACATTGCTAATTATTTAGTTGCATCTATTCTGCCCGATGACATGAATAAACATCAATTGAATAAGTTTAAGAGAGATGTTAAATTCTATATATGGGATGATCCCTACTTGTGGCACATTTGTAGTGATCAAATTATTAGGCGATGCATTCCTAATGTTGAATTTGATTCTGTCCTGACTTTTTGTCATACTCTTGCATGTGGGGGACATTTTAGTGCTAAGCGTACTGCTAGGAAAGTTTTGGAAAGTGGATTGTTTTGGCCAAGTCTGTTTCATGATGCCCATGAGTTTTGTAAGAAATGTTCCAGGTGTCAATTTGTGGGTAATATTTCTAGGAAGCATGAGATGCCCCAACAACCCTTATTATTCTGTGAAGTCTTTGATGTTTGGGGAATTGATTTCATGGGACCCTTTCCCACTTCATTTGGTTATGTGTACATCCTGCTAGCTGTGGATTATGTGTCAAAGTGGGTTGAGGCAATCCCCACTCGTACTAATGACTCTTCTGTAGTGGTTTCTTTTGTTCGCTCTCACATTCTTTGCAGATTCGGCATTCCTAGAGCCATCGTTAGCGATCAAGGGACTCATTTTTGCAATCGGAGTTTGCAGAGCTTGCTTGGTAAGTATGGGGTAATGCATAAGGTGGCCACCCCATACCATCCTCAGACGAATGGTCAGGCAGAACTCTCTAATAGAGAAATCAAGCACATTTTAGAAAAGACAGTGCAACCTAACCGGAAGGATTGGAGTAAACGGCTCGATGATGCACTTTGGGCATTTCGCACAGCATATAAAAGTCCCATCGGCATGTCTCCATACAGGATTGTCTATGGCAAAGCATGTCATTTGCCAGTGGAGGTGGAGCACAAGGCATATTGGGCAATTAAAAGGTGCAATCTCGATCTTGATAGTGCCGGTATTGAAAGGAAGTTGCAATTGCAAGAGCTTGAGGAATTAAGAAGAGAAGCTTATGAGAATGCTAGAATTTATAAGGAAAGAACTAAAGCAGCCCATGACAAACTTATCATGAAAAGAGACTTTCAAGTGGGCCAAAAAGTTCTACTCTATGTTTCCCGCTTGAAACTCATGCCTGGAAAGCTTCGCTCTCGATGGGAGGGACCTTTCATTGTCACTGATGTTTTCCCCTATGGAGCTGTGAAGATCAAAAGGGAGCCACATGGAAAATGCTTCACTGTTAATGTGTAACACCCCAACTTTTCTAAAGCATTTTCAAAATAATTTGATCAGAGTTCAAAATAATTTAATCAGAATAGAGCAACGAAATGATTTTAAATACAGAGTAACTGATATTCAACCACTGTAGTGTACTGGTTTGCTGATACAAAGAGTTTGAAAGACTATACATATCTACAGGACTTTCTCCAGCTAGTCCTTCTGCCTGCTGCTTACCCTTGTTTCTGTTTCTGTTCACTCCGAAAATCCTGAAGCTACAGTAAGAGCTGAGGTTCAATACCCATTGAACCTCAGGTAACGGTTAACCTCATGCTTATGTATCAAATATGTATGACAGATATTCATGTCAAAACAGCAATAATCACATACATTATTCATATATTCACATAATAACATAACACAGCCACTGCAATATGCATGTTATTATAGTCTGCACTATTCACCAGTGCCACGGTGTACATCCGTGTCCTCAGCGCTAGGAAAACATAACGGCGTTATCAAGACTATAACCCGTATCAAGTTGTATGTGTATGATCAATTTTCAAAAACAGAATTTCAGACTATCTATCACATATAAGCATACCATAAGCATCAGAGTTAAGGTTACAATACGCGTCCGTACCTTCCTTCCACGTGAATAGTAAATTACTATTCATGTATACGGCACTATTCATGTATACGGCACTATTCACGTATACGGCACTATTCACGTATCCCCAAACTTCCTTTGAATCTGACTCCGGAATCCTCGGATATCCTATAATATCATTTTTATCAGTGACCATTAATTTTCAGCATTTGCGGAAACTATGTTGGATATTCACTATTCATGTGAATAGTACCAGTAAAAATATTTTTACCGTGCTGGTAAATATTTTTTACTGTGCCAGTAAATAATATTTACTGTCCAAGGATAATTCTTTTCTGATGTGACAGATCAGACTAAGCTGCAGCCACAGAGCATACTCAGAAAAACTCTATCTGGCATTTCTACTATAATTACCAAAAGAAACTACCAAATATTAAGACTAGAGACCAAAGAACTTACCCTTGAAGTTCCTGCTCATTCTCTCCAGCTTCAAGAACTTTACTCTAAACTCTCTCTCTAACTCTAAGAATTCTCACTCTTCTCTTAAACTCAACTGTTGTTCTCTGAGTTTGGTGTGAAGAAAATGAAGAAATGAAGCTTCTATTTATAGTGAAAAAGCATGACACTATTCATACTTTATCAGGTCAGATTTTGGCCGTTGGATCTTGACTTTAAATATGGCTTCATCTCAACCGTCCAATCCATTTGCTTACGTCATCGATGACGTCATCGATGACGTCATCATGATGATGACACTTTCTTACTCTTTTGCATTTATCCTATAAAGATTCCCTGATCGGTGTTCTAATCGCGTTATATTAGAAATTCTCAAGAATCCGGAAGCACAGCCTTGTAGTTCTATTTTTCCTCTTCAGAAATATCTGGGTCAACTAAATTTTTGATCCTATTTAGGGTATTCCGTAACCTGCCGAAGATTTTAAGTCGGACACTGACGGTTACAGAAATTACTTCGGGTGACACCAACTTCTAGACAAAAATTCACTGATTCATAATATGTGCAGTTGTTTACTACTTAATTCAAGGAGTTTGAGTTATGATTTATTTCCTACAGATTCCACTATCTGTCCTGCTTCAAAATATCGGTTTCAACCTATCTCAATAATCATTCCGCCGATTACGGAAATGACTTTGGAGATAACCCACTCTGAGATAGAAATTCGCTTGTTTATAATATACCCTTACTTTAAAAACCTAATTCACGGTTTATTGGAAATAATTTTATTTCTATTATTTTCCAAAGTATAAGATATTATATTATAATAATATTATTATTGAGTGGGTCCCGCAAACAATAATTTCAAAATTTCTCCCGTGAATGTGTCGGCAGGAGGAGAATTATTTTGACGTGGGTCCCGCATGAATAGTAAATACGTATTTTCAAAAAGTGAATACGTATTTAGGAATAGTAAATACCGTATTTTTGAATAGTAAATACCGTATTTGTGAATAGTAAATACTTTTCATATTTCTCAAAATATCGATTAAATACCGTATTTATAAAAAGTGAATACGTATTTGTGAATAGTGAATACTATTCATGTACGTATTTGTGAATAGTAAACACTATTCATGTCCAATAAAATACTGATTCTAAATTCATTTTCAAAAATAGGGTCTAATAGTCCTCCGAAAATAGGCTAATTTTCTAGTCTTTAGGTCCAAAATTCAGGATGTTACAATTCTCCCCCCGTTCAATAAATTTCGTCCTCGAAATTTGACAATATAAAATCAAAAGGTTATCTAGACCTTTAGTCTATTCCTTCCTTATGCAAACTTAAATAGCACGCATCCTACTATTCAATGTCTCAATCTTATACCCAGGTATAGTACTAAATTACAGGACTTGCTGATCTATTCTCACAGTACTCGGTTACACAGGCCTCACTGCCTGATTTATTTAGCCTATCGGCTTAACACATATTGGCCTTCCGCATCTGCTCATCAATTTCATCTGAGTCTTTCCCATTCAAGTTCTCGAATTACTTTCACTTACTCAACACTATAGCTGACAGCTATTAATTGACTTAACTAGTTTAGTATTCCAGACCTTTCTAATAGTTGCTGTTCCTGTACCATAATTCCCAATTACACTGCTTTTCTTTTCAACACGATAGCGTCGACAATCATGTCATTGCTACCCAAAATTATTTTCTTGTCTCATTTTCAAATTTTCAAACATGAAAAATTTTCCGTGGTTTCAGTACATTTCACAATCTGCACTATACCACAAAGTAATAGTGCTATAACATTTTTAAACTTAATCGCTGCCATCACAAATTCATGAAAACATTTTTCACTGCCGGATCATTTTCAAAAACTTTTATTACCGGCACATATCTTTGAGGGAGCTAATTTATTTCACAAAATTTTACAATTGAGAGTACACACCATCATTTTAACCATTTGGTACAGTGAGCGCCTTACCCCAATCCTCAAATCCAGTCTCAACAGTACTATCAACCATGTGGGAGAACCTCCGCCCCTCTCTCAGGAGACCCAGTGTTCACACTGGCACATAAAGTAGCAACCCTATCTAGCGGAACTCAGTCCAGTCATAGACAGTCAGGTTGTACTAAACAAAACATATGCCCTCGGCAAAGTGTTATGGATTGGGTGCGTTCACTGCTGGTGCGATTTCCATTTTCTCAAACAAAATCCCTCCAAAAATTTTTGTTCAAAAAGAACATTTATCAAAGGCCAGCGATTTCAAACATTTTAAAACATCTAGCAAGACCCAGCAAACTGTGTACATCTACAACAGCTTCTGTCCTTCTAGTTTTGTACTGACTTTACCACAACATAGTTGAAAACTCAGTTTCAAACTCTGGGTTCTAACAAAACCGTTTGTACAAGACAACATCATAACCATCACTGTGGTCTCAAATTCTGTTGAAAAATATTTCATTTGAAAACTCGATTTTACAAATTTGAAAGTAAACTCCGAAAATTTCAAAATAGCAGGTGCATTGGTAAGTTCAAAAATTCAATTTTTTTTTAAAACCTTACTTAGGAATCAGACAACTAACATTAGAAGGTCATCACTAACTACACGCATTGGAACCTCTGTCCTTGGCTACTCAAACTATCCATAAAATACTTAGTTTGTTCTTCTTTAATCTTCCAGCTATTTCAAACATCGTTCGCTATCCTCGGATCTCACAAAATTTTATGGACACTTCTCATATTCGTTGTCTGACAACTATGGGCTTCTGCTAGCCTATAAACACAATATATATTGTATAGCACTGGAGCAAACCATGACGATATACTAAGTTACAACAGTCTTTTCTCTAGGGAACCTATTCAATGTGAGATTCATTATAATGTACTTACCTTGAGAACCGATGCACTGGTAACTCTACTTTATGGTTCGTTGTCACGGCGGCTCCACTCTACGGTTCGTCGTCACGGTGGCTCTGCTCTACGGCACATTACTCGGCGCTTCACTTAGTCTTCTCAGACCAGTCAGCTTTTCCGGTTAGCATCCTCTGTAGGTAAACCTCCTTGATCAGAACTCCCGTAGGTATCCTTCTCCGACAAACTTTCCATAAGTAGCGCCAGTGATCGTCTTTGAATCATTATAATGAGAACTCAAATCTTAACAGGTTCCTATCCTTTAGTAGTTTCATAAACCGTTGTTTCTATGTCTGCCATCTTATCTAGGGTCATTCTATTTGTAAATTTTCACTTTCTGTTTAGCTCCAGGCATTATCCTTAACTCAACTTTCCCTATCGGGTAGCCACTTACTTTATAGGGAATCTATTAGCCACTAACATCTCTATGGTTCTTGGTCCCACCTTGAGACCATAACCTGGTGGCTACTGAAGTTTCCAGCTTTCGTATGGTTCTGTTAAGGAACTATATCTTAGGTATTTGGAACCTAGGCAAAACTCACTCATATTTTCTAAGGGTTCCTACTCTCACAAGGGTCATAGTTCTGAGATTTCTCTCGCTTAAGCAATATTAACTTCATAATGTCTATTGATTCTTGGTACTAATATTGGTATACTTACTACTGGGTACCTACAACTCTCATAGGCACTAGTATGACATAACTGTCTCCCCAGAATTACTGGGTACTTTCCCTCTTCTGTCAATTGATCACCACCGTCAAGGACTTAATCAAAAGATCTTCGTCCCCGGAGCCACGCCCCTTTGCACGCATGGTGTCTGGCCTCTACAAGGTAGGGATTTTCTTCTCAGGGTACCTTAACAAGTTATTATTTTGACAAGGACATTAAATCGATAGGTTACTATCCAAGGGAAACCTAAACAGTAGGTTACTGTCTACCGGAAAACTTAAGTCGTACCGACTTCACTGTACCACTTCCCTTGAAACTCTGAGTGGAGATTTAACTTAGATTCCGATTCCCATATCAAAAGTCTTAAAGTTTAACAACAGAAACCATATTCTGTGCCATCTACTCTATATCAAGGCCTCCCGAGCCTAACCCTTTTCCTTAGGATGTACGTCCTTTTTGTATCACAACACCAGTATTGTATCAGTACTTGTACTTGTTTTTTTCGAAACACTTTTAAAACCATGGCTTAGAGCCTAACTTAGTTAGTCAAACCGATTGGCCAGGTAGGCGTCTATCATGGGAGCCTCACCGTGCTAGGGTGACTGATTGGCTGATCCACATAGACTCGGCCCTACCTTCGGCACCAATGGTTTACTGTAACTGAGTCGGGTTCATACCAGATAAAACACTTTTGAAAGCTTAGAACCTAACTCCGCTACTCAGACAATCAGACTAGGCAGGTGTATTTGTGGAAGGCTCGACGAATTCAAGGAAACTGATTGCCAACCACAAAACCCCTTTCTAGATATCAGACTGTTTGGAGTAACTTAGTTAACTCCGTGCCAGGATGTCTGCTCTGATACCAAAATGTAACACCCCAACTTTTCTAAAGCATTTTCAAAATAATTTGATCAGAGTTCAAAATAATTTAATCAGAATAGAGCAACGAAATGATTTTAAATACAGAGTAACTGATATTCAACCACTGTAGTGTACTGGTTTGCTGATACAAAGAGTTTGAAAGACTATACATATCTACAGGACTTTCTCCAGCTAGTCCTTCTGCCTGCTGCTTACCCTTGTTTCTGTTTCTGTTCACTCCGAAAATCCTGAAGCTACAGTAAGAGCTGAGGTTCAATACCCATTGAACCTCAGGTAACGGTTAACCTCATGCTTATGTATCAAATATGTATGACAGATATTCATGTCAAAACAGCAATAATCACATACATTATTCATATATTCACATAATAACATAACACAGCCACTGCAATATGCATGTTATTATAGTCTGCACTATTCACCAGTGCCACGGTGTACATCCGTGTCCTCAGCGCTAGGAAAACATAACGGCGTTATCAAGACTATAACCCGTATCAAGTTGTATGTGTATGATCAATTTTCAAAAACAGAATTTCAGACTATCTATCACATATAAGCATACCATAAGCATCAGAGTTAAGGTTACAATACGCGTCCGTACCTTCCTTCCACGTGAATAGTAAATTACTATTCATGTATACGGCACTATTCATGTATACGGCACTATTCACGTATACGGCACTATTCACGTATCCCCAAACTTCCTTTGAATCTGACTCCGGAATCCTCGGATATCCTATAATATCATTTTTATCAGTGACCATTAATTTTCAGCATTTGCGGAAACTATGTTGGATATTCACTATTCATGTGAATAGTACCAGTAAAAATATTTTTACCGTGCTGGTAAATATTTTTTACTGTGCCAGTAAATAATATTTACTGTCCAAGGATAATTCTTTTCTGATGTGACAGATCAGACTAAGCTGCAGCCACAGAGCATACTCAGAAAAACTCTATCTGGCATTTCTACTATAATTACCAAAAGAAACTACCAAATATTAAGACTAGAGACCAAAGAACTTACCCTTGAAGTTCCTGCTCATTCTCTCCAGCTTCAAGAACTTTACTCTAAACTCTCTCTCTAACTCTAAGAATTCTCACTCTTCTCTTAAACTCAACTGTTGTTCTCTGAGTTTGGTGTGAAGAAAATGAAGAAATGAAGCTTCTATTTATAGTGAAAAAGCATGACACTATTCATACTTTATCAGGTCAGATTTTGGCCGTTGGATCTTGACTTTAAATATGGCTTCATCTCAACCGTCCAATCCATTTGCTTACGTCATCGATGACGTCATCATGATGATGACACTTTCTTACTCTTTTGCATTTATCCTATAAAGATTCCCTGATCGGTGTTCTAATCGCGTTATATTAGAAATTCTCAAGAATCCGGAAGCACAGCCTTGTAGTTCTATTTTTCCTCTTCAGAAATATCTGGGTCAACTAAATTTTTGATCCTATTTAGGGTATTCCGTAACCTGCTGAAGATTTTAAGTCGGACACTGACGGTTACAGAAATTACTTCGGGTGACACCAACTTCTAGACAAAAATTCACTGATTCATAATATGTGCAGTTGTTTACTACTTAATTCAAGGAGTTTGAGTTATGATTTATTTCCTACAGATTCCACTATCTGTCCTGCTTCAAAATATCGGTTTCAACCTATCTCAATAATCATTCCGCCGATTACGGAAATGACTTTGGAGATAACCCACTCTGAGATAGAAATTCGCTTGTTTATAATATACCCTTACTTTAAAAACCTAATTCACGGTTTATTGGAAATAATTTTATTTCTATTATTTTCCAAAGTATAAGATATTATATTATAATAATATTATTATTGAGTGGGTCCCGCAAACAATAATTTCAAAATTTCTCCCGTGAATGTGTCGGCAGGAGGAGAATTATTTTGACGTGGGTCCCGCATGAATAGTAAATACGTATTTTCAAAAAGTGAATACGTATTTAGGAATAGTAAATACCGTATTTTTGAATAGTAAATACCGTATTTGTGAATAGTAAATACTTTTCATATTTCTCAAAATATCGATTAAATACCGTATTTATAAAAAGTGAATACGTATTTGTGAATAGTGAATACTATTCATGTACGTATTTGTGAATAGTAAACACTATTCATGTCCAATAAAATACTGATTCTAAATTCATTTTCAAAAATAGGGTCTAATAGTCCTCCGAAAATAGGCTAATTTTCTAGTCTTTAGGTCCAAAATTCAGGATGTTACATAATGGACACCGCTTAAAGCCGTACTTTGATGGATTCTCCACTCAGGCAGTGGAGGTTGCTGCACTAAGTGACACCACGTAGATCCCGGTTGTATTCCTTCCTTCACTCTTTTATTTTGCTTTGTCATATTATTTATTGTCATGTTACTGCGTTGTGTAGTACTACGTATTACTTGACTTTGTGATCTATTATGACTGTTTTGCATTGAGGACACTGCAATGTTTAAGTGTGGGGGAGGGATCAACTGTGTTGAATGCGAAAATTGCAAGTTTTGAGTAACTTTAGTATGATGCATTCTTGATTTAAAAAGTGATTGATCATGTTTTGAGTTTGTGAACCTAGTGGCAATGGATTTGATTTTGGTGAATTTAGGCTAGTGATCATATTCCCAGTGAGATTTTGAGCCTAATACATTTTTTTTTTTAGTGTGTACCCCTATCTTTTTGCTTGATCTAGAACTTGACTTGAATCTTATTTGAGGCTGCATTTTATGCATGAGTATTCATAAAGATGATAAAGGCATTCATTTCATTTTAGCCAGATAAGCCAAAAGGCCTACCATTTTCATACACATATCCTTTGTTTAGCCCTTTGAGCTTATTTGTTTATTTATTTTTCCATTTTGTTTACACCCATAGCCAAAAAAAAAAAAAAATCTCTACCCTTTTGAATGTCTTGAGAATTGAAGAGCATTGTATTATTTCTATTTTGGATGGAGGAACATGCGGAAAAAATTATTAGGAATTGGGTCATTGTGGAAAATATGGTATGTTATTTTGAAAAAGAAAAAAAAATGAAAAAAAAAAGAAGAAGAAAAATTGGAAAAAAAAGTTGAAAAAAATTGAAAAAAATTGGAAAAAGGAAGCAAAAAAAAAAGAGAAAAAAGAAAAGGAAAAAAGAAAAGATGAATCGTGACTCAGTTCAGATTTAGTTTGGTTTCTTGCATCCCATATTCTCTATTGTATCATTCTCTTCATCTTTTGAGATATTCAACTTTGTTTTTCCAAATACCACACCTTTTCTTTCTTAACCTTAGCCCCATTACAACCTAATAAAAGTCCTTTGGATTTATGAATACACTTGCTTTATTAGCAGTGGAGAACTTAGATTCTTGTCAAGCCTATGGAAAGAGAATTTGATAGGGATGATTTGAGCGTAAACACAAACCTATACACTTTTGAGTGAAGAGTGACATACACATTATCCTTGGTGAGGGATTTCTAGCTTATGTTCCCCTTTGTCAAGTAAATTGCCATAATGTTTGCTTTCTTAATTTATGAGAAGATCACTTAGACATGAGAGGTGCTGAAATACTTTTGTTTACTTTTTGCTTGTGGTTGGAACATTCACTTTTGAAGCTTTAGTTTGCTTTTGTTTTGTTTTTGTTTTTTATTGTTGTTCTCCCTTGGTCTTGATTTCCTTGGTCTTGATTTGTTTTGCCCAGGAGTGCAAATGATAAGTGTGGGGGAGTTGATAAATCCCAATTTAATATATTTTATCCCGCCTTATTCATTTATTTTGGGGACTATTTTAGGCTAATTTGGATTTATTAGAGAATATTTGGATTGTTAGCCTATTTTAGGAAATAATATAAATCAGAATTAATTATGAGATTATTGGACTTAAATTATCAATATTCTGATTGAGATCTTGTGATTGAATAATATTTCTAAATATATGATAGATCACGATTTTATTTAATTCTTGCAGGATAAGAAAAAGCATATTGGAAGATCTTACGATGCAGAATTAATCTTGGAAGCTAAAAGAAGATCTAATGGTGAAATTTTGTTGGGCTTTTGGAATTTTAATTGGCTCAAATTAATACCCAAAAATCCTCTCTTTCTCCTATAAAATTAACCAAGCAGCTGCAAGAATTCACGCAGAGACAATCAGAACACGCTGACGCACACAAACTCTGAGACTCAGAGCATAACGCAAGGAATTGTGGATCATTGATTAATTGATACATCAATTCATCATTGGCTACGCGGGACCCACGGCTCTTTACTGTTCTTCAATTACTTTCTTCAATTAATCAACTTGAATGGTTGTGACTTGTGAGACGTGCATAATGTTTGGTGGAGAACGTAATTCCATGGCAGCCTAAGCACTTTTTGGGAGATAACTTGGGAGGAGCATGGAGAAGGCTAGAGCCTAGGAACTTACACTTGAAGATCACAAGGGAGTGTTATTCTTTTTATCTTCTTAATCCAAACTTGAGGTTCTTTAGTTTTAAAGGGTTTTAAGTTGTGTTAATTGAGAACAATCTAGTTTTAGATTGTAAACATACTTCTTCTGGATTGGATTGATAATTTGAAGTTTTTATGTGTGAGACAATTGTTGGAGTTTTGTTTGCAACCTTTTGATTGTCAATTGAATTATTAATTGAGTTTTCGTTATTAATTTAATTGTCAATTTGGTTTATCATCTTAATTGTTTAATTGGGTTGATAAATTATCTAGTTGTTCAATTGGATAATTGCAAACAAGATTTTCAAAACTATTTTGTGATTGATTTTTAATGAGTTTAATTAGCCACCGCTTATTTCATTATGAGTTTTCTAGTGGAATATGTGTTATTGAACTAGAGGGTTTCCCATGTTCAATTAGGTAATTAAATTCATTAATCTTCCTTTGGTCTAATTAATTGGTTTGGGCTAAGAAAGTTAACTCCATGCAATTCCTAAGTTGTCCCCTTCTTCCTCATAACTGAACTAGATCTTTGTCATTTAATTTGATTTTAATCAATTTTCTTCTTAGGATTTTAATTTTTCTCTCATAACAAAAACCCCCAAAATTGCATTCATATTCATATAGGTTAGTTTCATTAGTTGCATTCTCATTTAGGTTTTAAAGTCGATTGCATTAGTGCATTTAGTTAGTTTAATTTCATTTTATTGCATTTTTCATCACCTAAATTCAACCTAAAGAAAAACCCACAACTTGCTCCTTGGGAAAATGACCTAGGTTGACCCTATATTGCATAATTAATTAGGACCTAGTTTAATTGACTGCTTTAGCGACAAAAGCAGGGCTCATCAAAACGTAATTCTGATTCTCAAAACTCTTCCAAAGCACAGAATCAGAAAAAACTATTTCATCTCAGAAACAATACTGGGCAACAGAATAGTTGTCATGCACACCCATAGTGGCCCGGTGTCTATTCTCTCCTCCATTTCTTATCATCTTTTATATTATTTTGCTTTTTTTAAAAAACTTATTCTCCCATTTTCTTCTCTCTTCCTCTCCCCCATCCACGCACGTCTCTCGCAAAAGCCACACTTTTTCATAACAATTAACCATTGTATTTAATTATCAATCTTAAATGTAACTTTTTATTTACAATATTGCCTCTTCCAAAACCTTGCTTAGGTGATTTTATTTGGTCCCTATTATAAAATACTTTTATTAATTTTTTACAATGACTAAGAAACGTAGTTGATAAGTACATATTTTATCGTTAAATAAGTAGGGATTTTGGGCAATATTGATTGATTTTATTAATATCTTATACTTCTTTAATTATCTTTTATATACTTATCTATCTTTTAATTAAAAATAGGATAAAAGAATATTATAACAGAAAATCTATTGATATCTTATTTATTTGTGCAGGAGATATTGTGATCTAAGAGAGGAAAAAATATAGGAAAGACAATAAACATCACAACAAATTAAATTGAAAAAGTATATAATATAATATATTATTATATTGAATGATATAATTGATTATGGACCTTGCGAATGAAAGAAGCATATCAGGGATTAAAGGAGATATATGCCATCAGCACACCACGTGGGCCCCACTCGAAAATCTTGAATGGTTGAATGGGTATCATAATTAATGATATGATATGATATGATCTAAAAAAAGAGAGATCAGAGACGCACAAAACAGGAGGAAACGGACTGAAAAAAAGAAGACGGGCCAACACGCATAAAAGAGCGGAACAAATCAGCGCAGGGACTGTTACGACGCACAGAGGAGAAAAGAATTCAGACGCACAAAAAGATTGAAACGTAGATCGCAAGAAGGAGTTTGAGTTCATCTCTTTTCTTTTAAATTAACCTACCCATGCTTGGCTAGTTCTCTTTTGTAGTTAGGGAGAAGATGAACCCTATGTGAATTTTAAATATTTGATTGAATTCTTGATTGATCTTTATTTAAAGCCTTCTTAAAGATTGATCATCTTTTAGATTGTTCATAGGTTGGTGTATGACAATAGAGATGTTGGTACATTTAACCAGAACCGTTAATTCATCATAGAGTTGTATGACCTAGACATAGGCTTACGAGTTTATGCGATCTCAGAATTCTGGTAAAAGTAGGATCTTTCCAAACAATACTAAGACATTAGGTTGTTTTCAAAGATAACGGACTAAGGTAGCATCAAGACATTGGGACTTAGTCTAATTTTAGAGAATTGATCGTCAATCATGGGAAGAATAATCAATTAGGGATTCAATTTGAATATTTAGAGGAACATAGGGGGATTCTCATCCTTAACTGCGTTTTTCTTGATTTTTGAATACTCATTTTTTTTTACTCTCTCAGTTGTTCTTGAGATTCTTAATTTTGGATTATTGTTTTTCTTTATTTAATTCTTTAAATTCTTTTTTTTTGTTACAACTCACCTTATATTACTCATTCATCCAACTAAAGCGAAAAATAGCAAAATTAGTGATTGGAGTACTATTCCTCGTGGGACGATCTTTTTCTCACTACTTTATTACTTATAACGACCGGTGCACTTGCCGAAGTCGCTATCAAGTTTTTGGCGCCGTTGCCGGGAATAGTTTTATTCCGACACTAAGATTAGTTATTGAAACTCTAGATTGGATTTTTTTTATTTATTTATTTTACTTAATTTTTATTTATTTATTATTTTACTCTGTTTATGCGAGATACCACTGACAGAAATTCGCTGCAGTTTGATCCCGAAATCGAAAAGACAGCAAGGAGAAACCGGAAACTTGCTAAACAGAGAAAAGGAAAGGTCGTTAGTTTTAGTACTGGGACTGAACTGGTTAAAATGGCAGAAGATGGTGCAGATCCTCCCCGTCCTCCTCCAAAGAGGACCATGGGCGACTACATGACACTTAATCCTGCCAAGACTGCAACTAGCATTGTCAATCCTGCTGTGAATGCGAATAATTTTGAAATCAAGCCATCCCTCATAAGCTTGGTTCAACAAAGTTCTTTTAGTGGAAGTAATTTAGAGGATCCTAATCAGCATATTGAGACTTTTCTGCAGATTTGTGATACCATCAAGATGAATGGGGTTCCTGAAGATGCTCTTCGTATGAGACTGTTTCCTTTCTCTTTGACGGGGAAAGCAAGAGCTTGGCTTCGTTCTTGTCCTACTGGAAGTCTCTCAACTTGGGACATTATCACCACAAAGTTCCTTGAAAAATTTTTCCCGTCTTCTAAATATACAAAGCTGATGTCAGATATTAGTTGCTTTACTCAAAGCAATGGGGAATCATTCTGTGAAGCTTGGGAAAGGTTTAAGGAGTTGCTTAGGAAGTGTCCACAGCATGAGCTGCAAGACTATGAGCAGGCGAGAATATTCTACAATGGGATGCTTCCGTCGTCTAGGATGATGATTAACGCTGCAGCAGGTGGTAAACTGAAAAACAAAACTCCAGAAGAAGCATTGGAGTTGTTTGAGGCTATAGGGTCCCTTGAGAATGAGACTGTTACTCCACAACCAAAGAAGGGGGTTCTTCACCTAGACTCTTATAATACACTTTTAGCTCACAATGAGAACCTTTCCCAACAAAACAAGGTGATCCAACAGCAGTTAGCTGCCATCACTAAACAACTTGCCTCTTCTCAGGTCTCATCCATCACTTCTCAGCCTCCTTTGCTTTGTGATTTTTGCAAAGGGGAACATGCTAATGGAGATTGTGACGCTGGTAGTATTGGAGAAACAGTTGAGGTGAATTACATGACTAATCCTCCTAGGAACCAGTTTAATTCGTATAGCAACACGTACAATCCTGGCTGGAGATCTCACCCAAACTTTTCGCATCAACCCCAAGCAGCACCTCAGCAGTCCCACCAAACCACCACCACCATTTCTGATCTGGAAAAAGCTTTGACACAGTTAACCCAGACCAGCACTGCATACATACAAAGTTCCGAAGCTTTCCGGAATGAAACAAGGTCTTCTCTCAAAAATCAGGAGGCTTCAATCCGGAACTTGGAGAATCAGGTTGGTCAGTTAGCAAAGCAAATAGCAGAGAGGAGCCAAGGATCCTTCCCTAGTGATACTGTGGTAAATCCAAAGGAGCATTGTAAGGCCATATCTACAAGAAGTGGTATAGTGATTCAACCAGTTGAGAAATCTGTTCCGGTGAAGGAAAACTCTGAAAAAGGGGTGGAAGAACATGAAAAGGCTTTAGAAAAAGAGGAGAAAGAGGCTGAGAATGATGATGTGCAGCAGGTTCCAAAGGAGATAGCTACAAAGAAGTCTCCCACTCCTTCTTATGCAAAACCTCCTTACCCCCAAAGGTTAAAGCAGCAGATTCAGAAGCAACAGTATGCTAGATTCTTGGATATTTTTAAGAAACTGCAGATTAACATTCCTTTTGCAGAAGCTCTTGAAAATATGCCTAATTATGCAAAGTTCATGAAAGATTTGCTTTCCAAGAAGCATAAGTTGCAAGAGGCCGAAACAGTGGCATTGACTCAGCAGTGTAGTGCCATTATTCAAACAAAGTTGCCACCAAAGCTTAAAGATCCAGGCAGCTTTAGCATTCCTTGTGCAATAGGGAACGTCAATATGGGCAGAGCACTTTGTGATCTGGGAGCTAGTATAAATTTAATGCCCTTATCTGTTTCGAAAGCTCTTGGCATTAAAGAGATGAAGCCTACTATGATGACGTTACAGTTGGCCGATAGGTCCATTAAGAAGCCAGAAGGTGTCATTGAGGATGTGCTTGTGAAAGTAGACAAATTCATCTTCCCGGTGGATTTTGTGGTTCTTAACATGGAGGAAAATGCTGAACTTCCTTTGCTTTTGGGAAGACCCTTCTTGGCTACTGCTAGAGCGGTAATTGATGTGGCTGCAGGAAAAATGGAGTTCCAAATGAATGATGAGAAAGTCACTTACAATGTATTTCAATCCATGAAATACCCAGCTGATAATAGTGACTGCTTCAGAATTGATGTAGTTGATGAGGCCATTCATGAAGCTCTTTTTCAAGAAGGTTCAGATGAGTCTATGGAGGATGATCTTGCGCAATTGTTACAAGTGAAAGAAGAGGTTTCTGCAGATGAGAATTCTGACGTACAGGTTGAGGAGCTGAAGAAGAAGGATTATGATGCGCCACCTGTCCCTCCTAAGGTGGAACTAAAGGAGCTCCCTTCTAATTTAAAGTATGCTTTTCTAGGGACGGGTGACACTTATCCCATCATTATTAGTGCTAAGTTGTCACCTACCGAAGAAGAGAAGTTGCTGAAAGTTTTGACTACCCACAAGACTGCAATAGGGTGGTCTATATCTGATTTAAAGGGGATTGGTCCTTCATTTTGCACTCATAAAATTCTTATAGAGGACGAAGTGAAACCAGTAAGGCAGCCCCAGAGGAGACTTAACCCGACTATGAAGGAAGTGGTGAGAAAGGAGGTGGTGAAACTGTTAGATGCAGGTATGATTTATCCTATCTCTGATTCAAAGTGGGTTAGTCCAGTACAGGTAGTACCGAAAAAGGGTGGAATCACTGTAGTGCAGAATGAGAATAATGAATTGATACCCACTAGAACTGTCACAGGCTGGAGAATGTGTGTGGATTATAGGAGGTTGAATGATGCCACTCGTAAGGACCATTTTCCTTTGCCATTCATGGATCAGATGCTTGAGAGGCTTGCCGGTCACTCTTATTACTATTTCTTAGATGGCTATTCTGGTTACAATCAAATAGCAGTTGCTCCAGAGGATCAAGAGAAGACAGCTTTCACTTGTCCCTTTGGGATTTTTGCGTATAGACGGATGCCCTTCGGTCTTTGCAATGCCCCAGCTACTTTTCAAAGGTGCATGTTGTCTATCTTTTCTGACATGACTGAGAGATTTATTGAGGTATTTATGGATGATTTCTCTGTTTTTGGCACTTCGTTTGATACTTGCTTGGCTAACTTGTCTTGTGTGCTCCAAAGATGCCAAGAGAGTAACTTGGTGCTTAATTGGGAAAAGTGTCACTTTATGGTGAAAGATGGGATAGTCTTGGGTCATAGAATATCTGATAAGGGGATAGAAGTGGATAGAGCCAAGATTATGATCATCAAAGACTTACCTCCTCCCACCAATGTTCGTAGCGTTCGCAGTTTTCTTGGTCATGCAGGTTTTTATCGGAGGTTTATCAAGGATTTTGCCAAGATAGCCAAACCACTTAGTTAGTTGTTGGTCAAAGATGAAGATTTTAACTTTAACAATGATTGTCTAGTGGCATTTAACTTGTTGAAAGAGAGATTGACCACTGCACCTATTCTGATGGCACCTGATTGGGAGTTACCGTTTGAGCTTATGTGTGATGCCAGTGACTATGCTATAGGGGCAGTGTTGGGGCAAAGGAAGAATAAGTTGTTGCATGTTATTTACTATGCGAGTAAAGTTCTGAATGAGGCACAACTGAACTATGCAACAACTGAGAAGGAGATGCTTGCAATTATTTATGCATTAGATAAGTTTAGACAGTATTTGATTGGTTCCAAGGTGATTATTTTTACGGATCATGCTGCTCTAAAATACCTCTTGACTAAGCAAGACGCTAAGCCCAGGCTTCTCCGTTGGATGCTGCTACTCCAAGAGTTTGATATTAAAATCAGAGACAAGAAAGGGGTGGAGAATGTGGTAGCTGATCACTTATCTAGGGTACAGGCTAAGGAGTTGCAGGATGATTCAGAGATAGAGATTCGGGATGAATTCCCAGATGAGTATGTCTTGGCAATCAGCAATGTACCTTGGTTCGCTGATATCGCTAATTATAAGGCAATTGGGATGATACCAGAGGGACTAACATGGCAGCAGAGGAAGAAGTTCATGCATGATGTTCAGCGGTATATCTGGGATGAGCCTTTCTTGTTTTTCAGGTGTGCAGATGGAGTGCTCCGGCGCTGTATCCCAGAGGAGGAAACTCATAAGGTCCTTTGGCATTGTCACAGTTCAGATTATGGTGGACATTTTGCTGGAGAACGCACGGCTGCTAAGGTATTACAAAGTGGTTTTTATTGGCCTACACTGTACAGAGATGCTAGGAAGTTTGTGGAGCGTTGTGATCGTTGCCAAAGAACTGGGAATATCTCTAGGAGACATGAGATGCCCCTTAACAACATTCTTATTCTTGAGATATTTGATGTGTGGGGGATTGATTTCATGGGGCCATTCCCAAGTTCTTTTAACAACAAGTACATTCTTGTAGCTGTGGACTATGTCTCAAAGTGGGTAGAGGCAATTGCTCTTCCCACTAATGAAGCTAAGGTGGTGGTATCTTTTCTTAAAAAGAACATATTCAATAGGTTTGGGGGTACCTAGGGCCATTATCAGTGACGGAGGAACTCACTTTTGTAACCGACAGTTTCAATCAGTACTTAGCAAATATGGTGTCACTCATCGTGTCACTACTCCATATCACCCACAAACTAGTGGGCAAGTGGAGATATCTAACAGGGAATTGAAGCAAATTCTGGAGAAGACTGTTGGGAAGTCAAGGAAGGATTGGTCTAAGAAGCTTGATGATGCTTTGTGGGCGTACCGAACGGCATTCAAAACTCCTATTGGCATGTCACCGTTTCAGCTGCTATATGGTAAGTCTTGCCACCTTCCAGTGGAGCTTGAGCATAAGGCGTTTTGGGCAACTAAGCTGCTAAATTTTGATTCTAAATCTGCTGATGAAAAGAGGTTACTTCAGTTGAACGAGCTTGATGAATTCAGAATTTTTGCATATGAGAGTGCTAGCCTCTATAAGGAAAGGACCAAGAGATGGCATGACAGGAGGATTATTCCTAAAGAGTTTCATATTGGACAGCAGGTACTACTTTATAATTCTCGTTTGAAACTTTTTCCAGGGAAATTGAAGTCTAGATGGTCAGGACCTTTTGTAGTCAAAGAAGTCACACCTTTTGGTGCAATCGCCATTGCACCAATAGGTTCAGATGAAGCTTTTAAGGTGAATGGGCAGAGATTAAAGCCTTACCATGGTGGAGACATTGACAGAGGAAGAACCTCTGTGGCATTGGAAGTTAAGAATTAAGGTGACATCCGTCAAGCTCGAGACGGTAAACAAGCGCTGATTGGGAGGCAACCCAATAAGTTTTCCTTGCAGTTATTATTATTTTTTTTTTGTTTTTCTTTCTCTTTCATTTTTCTAGGTTTAAAGATGATCACTCCTCTTGCGGCTGCCAAGTCTTGCTGAGGCGCTCTTTCCTCTTTTAAAAATTTGAAACATCATGATGGCACCAAATGAAGCACTCCACATCAGAGTTACAGACCTAAAACCAGGGGAGTACTAGTTCCTTTCCCTATTTATATTTTGCAACATTGAGGACAATGTTTGATTTAAGTGTGGGGGAGGGATATAATTTCTTTGGTTATGCTTGTCCTTATGCAATTGGAAAGATTTTTTTTAAATATTTTTGCATTGTTTAAGATTGACCTTAATTTTGAGCTTTCCCCATCTTAGAGAATATTATCAAGTCAAAACAATTTTAAAAAAATTAAAAAATTGAAAAAAAATTGAAAAAAAAAAAAGAAAGAAAAAATTTCTATTTAAGCCTCTAAAGTCTTGAATTTTTTTCAAACTTGAGATTGACTATGAGAATAAAGATTAGTTTGTAATATGATCAACAGATTATTAGTTTATGAATATTTTGCTACATGATTTCTTTAGAAAATTAGATGATGACCTTTGCTAGCTGAGGAAAATTGTTGTTTGGGGAAATGACTCAGGTAGTGAGAAAAAAAATCACAAACACACACATGCACACAACTCCAATGACTTCTCTAAACCTTACTTAGTAACCGGGGGCACTTCATCACCAATGTTGGCACTCGCGTCAAACGGTAAAGTCGAAGAGAGTTATGAGTTTGGCTAAAAGCCTCTTGAGGTGCCTGTTGGAGTAACTGAGTAACCGGTTCTGCATCACCCATGTGCAGGGTCGCGTCAAAAGGGGACTTACAACGGCTCAAGGCAAAAAAAAAAAAAAAATTGAATTACTTCCTACCTGAGGATCCCTAGTAAATTAAATGAAAAACTTGGTTAGGAGGGGAATTTGAATTTTTCTGGAGAAATTAAGTAGCATAATATTCTTTTACTAATCTTATTGTTGGACTTATTGCGTGCCGATCTTTTGATCATGGAATGTTAAAAGATTGTTACAATTGTTTAAGGCTATTGGCTTAGTGACCCATGCTTATAAAACATCAACTTAAATAAAACTTGATAACATAAGTGTGGTGGTTACGGCTCTTTATTTAGGGATTTCATGAACAATGTTGTTCTCATTTAAGATGATGAATTTTATTTCTTTTGCTTGAGGACAAGCAAATGTTTAAGTGTGGGGGAGTTTGATAAGTACATATTTTATCGTTAAATAAGTAGGGATTTTGGGCAATATTGATTGATTTTATTAATATCTTATACTTCTTTAATTATCTTTTATATACTTATCTATCTTTTAATTAAAAATAGGATAAAAGAATATTATAACAGAAAATCTATTGATATCTTATTTATTTGTGCAGGAGATATTGTGATCTAAGAGAGGAAAAAATATAGGAAAGACAATAAACATCACAACAAATTAAATTGAAAAAGTATATAATATAATATATTATTATATTGAATGATATAATTGATTATGGACCTTGCGAATGAAAGAAGCATATCAGGGATTAAAGGAGATATATGCAATCAGCACACCACGTGGGCCCCACTCGAAAATCTTGAATGGTTGAATGGATATCATAATTAATGATATGATATGATCTAAAAAAAGAGAGATCAGAGACGCACAAAACAGGAGGAAACGGACTGAAAAAAAGAAGACGGGCCAACACGCATAAAAGAGCGGAACAAATCAGCGCAGGGACTGTTACGACGCACAGAGGAGAAAAGAATTCAGACGCACAAAAAGATTGAAACGTAGATCGCAAGAAGGAGTTTGAGTTCATCTCTTTTCTTTTAAATTAACCTACCTATGCTTGGCTAGTTCTCTTTTGTAGTTAGGGAGAAGATGAACCCTATGTGAATTTTAAATATTTGATTGAATTCTTGATTGATCTTTATTTTCTTGATTGAATGAATTATCTTTATTTAAAGCCTTCTTAAAGATTGATCATCTTTTAGATTGTTCATAGGTTAGTGTATGACAATAGAGATGTTGGTACATTTAACCAGAACCGTTAATTCATCATAGAGTTGTATGACCTAGACATAGGCTTACGAGTTTATGCGATCTCAGAATTCTGGTAAAAGTAGGATCTTTCCAAACAATACTAAGACATTAGGTTGTTTTCAAAGATAACGGACTAAGGTAGCATCAAGACATTGGGACTTAGTCTAATTTTAGAGAATTGATCGTCAATCATGGGAATAATAATCAATTAGGGATTCAATTTGAATATTTAGAGGAACATAGGGGGATTCTCATCCTTAACTGCGTTTTTCTTGATTTTTGAATACTCATTTTTTTTACTCTCTCAGTTGTTCTTGAGATTCTTAATTTTGGATTATTGTTTTTCTTTATTTAATTCTTTAAATTCTTTTTTTTTTTGTTACAACTCACCTTATATTACTCATTCATCCAACTAAAGCGAAAAATAGCAAAATTAGTGATTGGAGTACTATTTCTCGTGGGACGATCTTTTTCTCACTACTTTATTACTTATAACGACCGGTGCACTTGCCGAAGTCGCTATCAGTAGTTAAAAGTAGTTAAAATAATTAAAAGGGTAAATTGTACATTAATTATTTTAAACATCTTCATTATATAATCTGCCTTTACATCACATTTTTGGAAAAGAGAGAATTCAATACTATTGCGTGCTTGCAAAGTGACTCATATTTAAAAAGGGTTAAATACTACTAGTATATTTTTGTTATGTAAGTTTAATCTAAAGAGTATTGGTTACCCGGAATTCTTTTTACTCCTATTTTTGTCTTGGATGTTAATAAAATAAAGTAAATATGCTCTGAAAATTTTTTCTAGGAGCAAATTTGTCCTGAAGATTTTATTTAGGGGCAATTTTGCTTCAAAAATTTATAAAGAATAGTAACAATTCAATGGTCAAAATCAACAAAAAAGTAAAATTGCTATGTTTTTAAATTTCCTAAACAAAAATGAAATAAGCAAAAATTTCAGGTGACTAATTCTCTTTAAACTAAATTTTTATAGTAAAAATGATATTTAACCATATTTAAAAATATAAAAAGACTGGAATAGTACTTTATTTTGACCCGGAAAAAAAAAATAGTACTTTATTCGTACTCCCACTTTACTCTGTGTAAAGTGAAGTCGCTATCTTCTTTTAGTTTTTCTCAATCTTTTGTTTCTTCCCACTTAATTGGATCCAGCTATTTATGCAAGTGAAAAATTTAAGTACTATAGGAATGGGGAAGAGCAGGGTAGGAAGAAAGAGAAATTTTGAGTGGTGTTGGGAGGGAGGATGAGAGAGAGAAAAGCAGAGTGTCAGAGACTTTTTTCAATAAAACATTTTTAATTTATAAAAGCCACATAAAATGACAGATGGACTGACATCATTGAGTTCGTATAATTTAGAAAAGCAGAGTGTTCAGTGTTCAGTGGTCATTGTTCGAAAGAAATCTGGCTTCACCTCGCATTTTAAATGTGACTCAAGAAGGTCATTTTAAATCTGTCTTCAACAGCAATCTTAAATGTGACTCAAGAAGGGGAGCCATATCGTGTGCTGAAGAGCCAAAATGACATAGAGACGATATCCATTGTGGTTGCCTTTTTATTTGGCATTTTCAATCTGAATCCATCAGTCATTCATTGGCATTTACAAGTCAAGCTTTTGGGTTTATAGGTGATCGTCACACAAGTTTAATTTACAACTCAATTCTGACCAAAAAGAAAAAAGAAAAATACAACTCAATTAGTGTAAAACATATGTTGACAGATAAATCTTAGAGGTTGACCTGTAAATTTCATAGAAAGTCTTATAAGCAATAATGATATTTATGTTATTATATACTTCCTCCGGCTTTAAGAGTAAGTTGACTACTTCAGATAGAATTTGATTAAGGAAATTAGTTGTATTAATAACAAACTATATATGTATTTTTTATTTTGCCTAGAAACTGTATGTATACTTATATTTAATTGGGATTCAATCAATATTAAATTTTTAAATGGAATTTACTTGTAATTTTAAGGGTACTTATTTGTAATTTTAAAGGTATTTATCTGTTCTTTTTTAACCTGCTAACCTTCAAATTAATTGTTTGATACAATTTTTTCGCTTTAGGTAGTAACATTCCACCCACTTAAAGTTAAGGGAAAAAATGTCCTCATATTTTATTTTAATAAGTGTGGTTAATGTGTAAAAATATATATGAAATTTTGTTAAAAATGCGCTCAACATCAAATACTTTTTTTATAGGCAAAAATAATTATAAACTTTTAAAATAGATGTAAAAATATTGATCATTGGTTAACCGTTTATTTAAATTTTTTGACTAAAAATGATGACATTGAAGATGACGTGGACAATTAAAAAACAATTTGGGAAGAAATACTTACATAATCTATGAGAACCACATTATTTTAACTCTATCCAATGAAAATATAAAAACTCAGATCATTTTAATCCTAGTCAGCTGATGACTCATTCAAAAAAAATAAATTTTATATTGTTTTTTAGAAAAATATCGATGATCATTTTTTTTAGTTTTTTAAATTAATATTTTTTCTCTTAAAAACAACATAAGATTTGAATTTTTTAAGATGAGTCTTGAACTAACTAAGATTAAAATAATATGAGTTGTTATATTTTTATTAGAAAGAGTTGAGATGACGTGGCACTCTTGATATGAACTACTTCTCAAACTTTGAATAATAATTTGCTTATTGGGCAAGAGAAATTAATTTTCACTTAACCTTTCATCTCCAACTCAATATTTCTTTCGGAAGAGAGGGAGAGGAGAGGAAGGGTTCGCCAGAAATAAAGGACTAGATTGAAATTAATTTTCCTTACCCTTTCAGTAAATTATTGTCTTAGGTTGTTTCTTAATCATTCACGTCATCTTCTCTATGTCACCATTTTCAATCAAAAAATTCAAGCAAATAGTCAATATGTATTTTTAACTCAATTTGAAAAGTTCTTGGTTACTTTTCTCCCTAAAAAAACATTTATATTAGCACACTTTTGTTAAAATATCATCTTTATATATGCACCTTTACCATTAAAAAAATTCAAACAAACGGTCGATTAGATTAGCAGTTAATATGCATTTTTGCACATATTTTAGAAGTTTATAGTTCCTTTTAGAGTAAATACCTTATTTGGTCCCTGAAAAAAATCACGGACCCCCTTTTTGGTCCCCCAGCAAAAAAAATTCATCCCGTAGTCCCTGACCACATTTGGGACACTTCATTGCATGTGTCCTCTTCAACCTGGAAGGACTAGCGTGGACGGTTTTTGGATTTTACAGGGATTACAGGATGAGTTTTTTTTACTAAGGGACCAAAAAGGGGTCCGTGATTTTTTTCAAGGACCAAATAAGGTATTTACTTTTCCTTTTATTACTAAAAAAATATTTAGTGTTGGAAGCAACATTTGAAAAATCTCATATGTGTTTTTGTGTCTTAATCCTATTAAGTACTTATTTCTTTTTATGCTTATGCCTGTTTGTTTTATCATTTTAAAAGTGTTTTTATAATTTATGAGATAAATATGTGAAATGAGTTTTGTATCTTAAAAAAGAAATAGTGCTTAAAAAGTGTTTCTTTTTGTTCCCAAACAACCACGTGTAAGAGGCAATCATATTCAAGTTTGTATCTGCCACTAAATTGTAATCAATTTTTTGGGATAACTATCATTTTTCTTTAAGGAGGTTTGGCTGAGGAGCAGGAGAGGACCTAGCAATTTAAATTAGGATAGGTGAAAATTATAGAAACGAACTCTTATTTTTATGAAATCACATTTAAATCTTATAAAAATTTTAATATTTTTAGTTTAGTCCCTCCATGAAGTTATTAGAAAGGGACTAAAATGAAAATACTAAAATTTTTATAAAGCTGAAATGTGATTTCATAAAATTTTGGGTCATTTTCTATAATTTTCTCCCCACATTTAGGTTCTTTATAATTTTAGGGGGACGGGGGCCACCCCTAGTCCCCCCTAATTCCGTCCATGCTGAGGGGTATTGGGCACTTAAAAGTTTTTTAAAGAGTATTTTTGCCCCCGAAATTAAAAAACGTAGCAATCTTTCCTTTCTATTGATCTTATTCGTTAAATTGTTGTTCTAATTTATAAACTTTTAGAGACAAAATTGTTTATAAAAAAAACTTATGGGTACCTATTACTCATCAACAAAAATTTTTAAGGCAAATTGTGACGTTTTGTTAACATTTGGGCAATTTTGCTTCAAAACAAATTCCAAATATCTAATACTCCTCAACCAACACTTCCAAGATAAAATGATACTTATTCCCTTTTTTTTTTTTTGGTAGTTGGAGATTTGAAGCTTGAAAAAATTGTGCTCTAATTCTTAATAAAATTGTCATGAACAGTCGGCGTATATAGAGTATTAAATGGGACTCAGCTAGGGTCTCTTTCTTTAGCATTCTCTTCCACGCGTAAAACGTTGAAGTTCATGTTGTTTTTAAAGGGTTAAGTATCAAATTTGCCTCGGAAATATCTCGCCAAGAGTAATTTTACCCTAAAAGTTTTTTTGGAACAATGTTGCCCCTTCGTCAACGGTCAACTAACGGTCAACTAACCGTTGACCGTTAGGGTTGTTATCGGAGGAGCAAAATTACTCCTAAAGAAAAACTTCCGGGGCAACATTGCTCCCAAAAAAAACTTCAAGGATAAAATTGCTACTTAACCCAAAAAGAATGTTAAAAATGTTATTTATGATATCATATATTTTTAATTCTTATTTATATAATATTTAGGGGTGGGAATAGGCTAGACCAGCCTAGGCTTCACCCTCCAATTCAAATTTTAAATATAAAAATTAAATAACTAATTTATAGAATTAAAGTATCTTTTATTAAAAAAATTTTATTTTTCTGAAATATTCCTTTTAATCATTTATACAGTGGGACTTTACTGAAATTTTGATCCCTATTATAAAATGGTTGTGTGTGTGCATGACTGAATCTTTCCATAAAAATAAAATATATTTAAAATATAATACAATATTAATACTCAACAAATGAATGTCAACATATCCACCAAAATATTTCTATGGGTTAAACATGTTTCAGGAAAATTAAAATTTATATCCATTATAATACATTTCTTATATAAAAAAAAAAAAGAAGTTCAAAGGAAAAAGAAAACAACTTACAAGTCACAGGAAAAAATAATTAAATAGAAAGACAATAAATGTATAGAAGAATTACAAGATTCACATAGCGCTTTTAATAGAAAGATTAAATTTAATACAGAAAAATGAGAAATACAAAAATTACTCCCTTAAGTTTTAATTCAACTCCTTTCTTTTAGCATTTTTTAAAAACATGTTAAAAATTGAAAGTCTCCTTTATTTATTTTTTTAAAAGTAAAATATTTTACATAAAAATTTCCTTTTAATTCTTTATAAATATATAATCTTATATAATTCTTTATAAAAGTAAAATTCTTTAATTCTATAAATTAGTTATTTAATTTTTATATTTAAAATTTGAATTGGAGGGTGAAGCTTAGGTTGGTCTAGTCTGTTTCCATCCCTAGATATTATATAAATAAGAATTAAAAATATATGATATCATAAATAACATTTTTAACATTTTTTTTGGGTTAAGTATCAATTTTGCCCCGAAAGTTTTTTTTGGAGCAATTTTACCCCGGAAGTTTTTCTTCGGAGCAATGTTGCCCCTTGGTCAACGGTCAACTAATCGTTGACTGTTGACCGTTAGTTGACTGTTGACGGAGGGGCAACATTGCTCCAAAAAAAAACTTCCGGGGCAACATTGCTCCAAGAAAAACTTCCGGGGCAAATTTGATACTTAACTCTTTTTAAAAAAATATTTTATGATACGGGTATTAAAAAGATATTGATTTGCACTAAAAAATACTTTATAATCTTAAAAAATATTTCATGATCTTGAAAAAATAATTCAAGGTACAGGATTGTCTAACATTGAAAAAATATTTTACAATCTTAAAAAATTATTTTAAGATCTTGAAAAAATATTTTAAAGTGCTGATTGGTACTAAAAAATACTTCATAATCTTAAAAAAATTATATTAAGATCTTGAAAAAATATTTCAGGATAGTGAATAGCACTAAAAATATACTTCATGATATTTTTTCAATATCCTAAAATAATTTTTCAACATCATGAAGTATCTTTTTAGTAGCAGTCAATATCCTGAAGTATCCTTTTAGTACCAGTCAGTACCTTGAAATATTTTTATCAAAATCCTAAAATAATTTTTTAAGATCATAAAATATTTTTCAGTACTAGTCAATATTCTCAAGTTTATTTTTTGTACGGCTCAATAACCTGAATTATTTTTTCAAGATGATGAAGTATTTTTTCAGTATTAGTCAGTATCCTCAACTATATTTTTAATACTAATAAATATCGTGAATTAATTTTTCAAGATCATGAAATGTTTTTTTGGTACCAAACGGTATTATAATCAGTTAAAATATTTTTTTTAAAAAAAAAATCATAAGCTTCACATTTTACGGAGAGTATGTTAAGGGAAGATGAGTTGCTAAATGGCAGGAATGCGGAAAAGTTGTATGCGGTGATACCAAGACTTGAGGGGAGAGAGAAGCAAAGGTGATAGCAGAAAATGGCAGGAATGCAGAAAAGGCGAAGAGAATCTCTCATATATGGGGGCTTATTGTTATGCCTAATTACCCTAACTCAGTCTGCAACTGTATCCGTACCAGTAGGAGTGATTCTGGATTCGGATTCCTCACTTGTCAACGCCACTCTCAACATCGCACTTCAACATTTCTATGAGGCACATCATTCATATGCAACCAGGCTCCAACTTTTTTTCAACACATCTAAAACCGATCTCGATGCAGCTTCTGCAGGTATGACTTCAACTACTACTAGTCCTCCTATATGTACATTCATGATTATGTTTTGTTTTGTTTTTTTTCCTTCTTCTAAAGTTTGTTGAATTGTTAGAAGTTTGAGCTTTGTTATTCTTATTAGCCCCAACCAAATCTCCTCGTCATCTACCTAATTGCTTCCCAGTGCCAAACTCCAGCCTCCTCCTTCTGTCGTTTACCATTATAATTACAGATCTGAGTTCAGATTGACCACTGCTTCATAGGTTGAGATGCTTCTATGGCAGCTTGAGGAGTAGCCGAGTAGGTTCCGGTTCCGGCGTTAGAAAATAAGAAACGTGCTTATAAACAAATAAGATAAATGTATTACTAAAACTGTTTACTTGGATTTTTTACTTGGATTTTTTTCCCCATCAATTGTGAAAATCTCCTTCTATCTCTCTCTCTCCCCCTCTCAATAAAACTGTTTTCACATGCATGTTAATTAATGGGCTTATCTGAATTGAGCGTTAGGCGTGTTAGGTGTTGGGAGCGTTTGAGGTAGAGTTACTTTTGAAGAAAAAAATGAACGTGTTTGAGTTCCGTGTTAAGTTTATTATACTTAAAGCTCCTAACACTCAAAAAGTTCATTAAAAAAAAAGCTCCGAAATCTAACTTTTTTTAAAATGCTCTCAACTTTTTGATGTGGGGTTTACCATTTTTACTACCATCAATTTAAATACAAACCATTATTTATAACCTGATTTTTTTCCTATCGAACTTTTTTTAAAGTCAGATAGTTTTTAAACTATCGTTTCTACTACCAACCTAAACAGGCCCAATAACATTAACATAACTAGCTTCTACATCTAATGACACTAAGATGGAGGCAATTACAGTGACAGGAGGAGCTGAGTGCGAGGAAGGAGAGGCGACGGCAGAGTCAAGACAGAGGCGACCGAGTGGGAAGTGCGATGGGTAGTGTTAGAATATTAGAAAAATAGTATGGGCAGTCTCGTCAAGATACGTCTAATTATTTCTCACCCCTCCATAAAAACCCCACTGTTGCCACCTACCCCGCCCCTTCTTCAAACGAAACACCTTTTCTCTTCTACCCAAAAAAAGAAAAAAAAGAAACCAACCAAACAAGGCCTAACCGTATGTTTGACACTAGAGAAATTTTTTTTGAGTTAAATTGAAAGAATATAAACAAATGAGGCTATGAAAAAAATATGTTCGACAAAAAAATAATAAAAATTAGTTAAAGACTTTTAACTTTAACTTCTCTATTTTTTTAAAAAAAATTGACTCAAAATTATTTTCCTCGGTCCCCTCAAAATACCTTACACCAGACAACCTCTAGAGCAAATAAACCCATACTCAGTTTGTCGTCTGTTTCTCTTTTTTTATTTAACGGAGCAAACCATAAGTGGGATCGATCACTGGACTCCCCACTTTCATATAAGTCACAAAGTCATCGACATATTTTGCTTCTTTTAAATAATATAATCTCACTATAAGTTTGTTTGTATATGATTTAAAACTTAGAGAGATTATGGATCCATAACTCAAAATTTAAGGAGGTTATTTATGTTAAAAAATTAAATCTGTTATTTAGTTAATAATATATATTAAAGTGTAAAAATACTCATATGTTTTCATTTAAAATGCATCTCATACCGTATGTTTTTTGGAGCCCAAAAATACTCATAAAAATTTAAAATGAGATAAAAAATGCTATGACCATTATGCATAACAATAACACCAACACTGCTGCTTTTTGAAGTAGTACCCATGCTATATTTCCAATTACATATATAACAGTGTTAGATTATATTTAATAGTCATTTCATTTTTGCTCTCATATTTAATGTTCATGAATATTTTTAGGGATAACGCGATAGGATATTGACACTACCAGTTTTGGTCATTATCGATGTCACTACCATTTTTTCATTGTTTAATCAGAATCTCATCTACCTTTATCATTTTTCTCTCCTATTGAGATTTTGATATAAAGGTAAAATAAATGATGGTGACATTGTTAGTGACCAAAATTAATAGTCACAATATCCTACCCCATATTTTTATACTTTCAAAAAATATATGATGCTGAATACACTTTTAATGAAAACTCATGAATATTTTTGTATATTAACCTAATGGCTAGCTGTTCCTTTTGTAAACTTAAAAATTTAGAGGGATTCTTTATCAAACTATAAGACAAAGGATTATTTGTATATGGGTTAAATTTTCAAAAACCGATATATATGTTAATTTTTTACAAGTTTTAAAATTTAATAGAAACGCATATCACTTTAATTTTATTTTCTAAACTCGATAATCTTGTGATTAAGCAGCTTGGTATCAAATATATCAGCAAAATGTGAGTGCAATCCTGGGACCTCAAAACTCAGAGCAAGCAAGGTATGTTAAAGAATACGGTGACTTTGATGAGGTACCTGTGATTTGGTTTTCTCCATCTGGTCCTTCTCTTATGCCACCTCGTACCCGATTCTTCATCCACTCCAACTTCACCAGAAGCCATTGCTCTCAGTTTGAAGCTATAGCTGCGATTATCAAAGCTTATAATTGGCAGTCTGTGATCCCCATTTATGAAGACCCTGAATTCGGCTATGACCTAATTCCTTGTCTCTCTTATGCCTTGCAAGACATGGACACTCGAACGCCTTACATAAGTGCTGTAATGTAAAGAATCAGAAAATTGTGTATATTCATCATAACCATATGTGCATTTATACAAGAGAGAGGAGCCTTAGTATTGATGGCTCTTTATGATAATTTATAATGATTTTCTCTAATCCCTGATTGTTAGGGATACTGATTGACTATGTACTAATTACAATATATTTCCTAATGATTACAATATATTTCCTAACACTCCCCCTCAAGTTGGAGCGTATATGTTTGTCATGCCCAACTTGTTACAAAGGTACTCAACCCGTGTCCCATTTAAGGCTTTCGTTAAAAGATCTGCTAGTTGGTCATCTGATCGCACGTGCCCTGTGGATACAACATTTTCTTTTATCTTGTCACGAATAAAGTGACAATCAATTTCAATATGCTTCGTACGTTCATGGAACACAGAGTTTGATGCTATATGGAGCGCTGCTTTGTTGTCACACCATAGTTTTGCAGGTAATACTGTGGTAATTCCGATTTCCTTCATGAGCTGAAGTACCCACACAATTTCTTGCACTGATTGTGACATGGCTCTGTATTCTGCTTCTGCACTTGATTTTGACACAATGCCTTGCTTCTTACTTCTCCAAGATATCAAGTTACCACCAACAAATACACAATAACCTGTAGTGGATCGTCTTGTGGCCTTAGATCCTGCATGATCAGCATCACAGAAGCATTCGATTTTAGTGTGCCCATAATCTGTATATAGAAGGCCACGACCGGGGGAACCTTTCAAATAGTACAAGATATGCTCTAAGGCTTCCCACTGTGCCACTGTGGGAGATGCCATGAATTGGCTAAGTACACTAACCGAAAAGGTTATATCAGGGCGAGTTACTGTCAGATAATTCATCTTTCCAATGAGTCTCCTATATCTCTCAGGAGATGTAAATGGCTTCAGTTTCTCTGGATCAATCTTCTTCTTTAGGTCATCAGGAAGTTCATCCCACATGGTATCATTTAGATCTAGGAACGGATTTGGAATCATGGGAATGCTACTTGGTGCAGCTCCAAGCTTTCCAGTCTCCTTCAGCAGATCAAGAACATACTTCCTCTGAGTCAAAAGGATTCCCTTCTTGTTTCTCAAAACTTCAATACCAAGGAAGTACTTTAATGGTCCTAAGTCTTTTGTTTGAAAGTGGGAGTTAAGGAAGACTTTAAGTGCTGAGATACCAGCAATGTTACTCCCAGTAATCACGATATCATCGACATATACTACTAGAAGAATCATTCCTGCATTGGACTGTTGATAGAACACAGAATGATCACTCTTACTTTGGTTTAAACCAAACTTCTTGACTACATCACAGAACCTATCGAACCACGCACGAGGACTTTGCTTTAAACCATATAATGACTTTCGAAGATAACATACTTTCCGATGCTCCCCCTGAGCAACAAACCCAGGTGGTTGTTCCATATACACTTCCTCAAGAAGATCACCATTCAAAAATGCATTCTTTACATCCAACTGATGCAAATCCCAGTGGTATGTGGCAGCCAAAGAGACAAGGAGTCGAACTGAAGTAAGCTTAGCCACAGGGGAGAAAGTTTCAGAGTAATCAAGGCCATAAGTCTGAGCGTATCCTTTAGCAACAAGACGAGCTTTCAACCGTTCTAAGGAACCATCAGCTTTAGTTTTCACAACAAACACCCATTTACAGCCAATGGCCTTCTTTCCAGAAGGTAGATCAACAAGGGTCCATGTACCAGCCGAATCAAGGGCCATCATTTCTTCTTCCATCGCAGCACGCCAACCAGGGTGAGTCAAGGCTTGGTGAAGGGTAGTAGGGGTAGAGATGGACTCAAGGGTGGTTACAAGGGAATAGGAAACAGGGGACAATTGCTGGTAGGACATAAACGAGGAGATAGGATAAGTACAATCAGCATATCGTTTGGGAGGACAGGAAGGACGGGTGCCTTTGCGGAGGGCTATAGGTAAGTCAACAGATTGGTCACTGGCAGAGTCAATAACAGGAGGGTCAGGAACAGAAGTGGCAGGGGTGGGGATCGCAGGCTCAGGGACCACAGAGTCAGGAATGGAATCCGTCGGCGAAGCAGTCATTGGCAAAGGCGAAGGAATAGCAACATCAGTATCATCAGGAAGATCAGGGGCCGGAGCAGCTGCTGGGACTGGTGAGACAGGAACACGATAAACCAGAAGATCATCAGGTTCATCAACAGCAGTGGATGACTCAGATAAGTTCGAAGACTGGAAGAAAGACGAAGACTCATGAAAGGTCACATCAGTAGACACAAGATAACGACAGAGGTCAGGAGAGTAACATCGATAGCCTTTCTGTATTCGAGAATAACCAAGGAAGATACATTTTAAGGACTTGGGATCAAGCTTGCTAACATTTGGACGGACATCCCGAACAAAGCAAACACAACCAAAAATTTTGGGATCAACCGGGAACACCTTAATGGTGGGAAATAGAATGGAATATGGCACGGAACCACTAAGGACAGCTGAAGGCATGCGATTTATGAGAAAACAAGCAGTAGACACGGCATCGGCCCAAAACAATTTAGGTACACAAGAGTGAAACATGAGAGCACGAGCAGTTTCTAAGAGATGACGGTTCTTTCTTTCAGCAACACCATTTTGAGCAGGTGTATCAACACATGATGATTGATGAAGGATGCCATGACTATGCATATAATCAGTAAAGGGGGCAGAAAAATATTCCTTGGCATTATCACTTCGAAGAATTTTCACGGGAGTATTAAACTGTGTTTGAATTTCAGCACAGAAATGACGGAAATGAGTGAACAATTCAGAGCGTTGTTTCATTAAGTAAAGCCAAGTAGTTCGAGAAAAATCATCAACAAAGGTGACAAAGTATCGATAACCAGTTTGAGACAGAACTGAACAAGGACCCCAAACATCAGAATGAACTAAATCAAAAGGGGACGCAGCCCGTTTATTGACTCGAGGTGCCAAATGAACACGGTGGTGTTTGGCAAATTGACACGACTCACAATCCAAAGAAGAAACAGATAAAAACTGAGGGTACAACCGTTTTAGGGAAGAAAGGGACACATGACCGAGACGACAATGGACTTCAAAAGGGGATGATCCACCAGTACAAGCAGCAGAACGCGGCACCTGATCATCAAGGATGTAATGTCCACCGGATTCGTAGCCTCTACCAATAATCTGCCTCGTCGAAAGATCCTGAATTAAACAATGGTCAGGGTATAGTGAGATACAACAGTTTAAATGACGAGTCAGTTGACTAGGTGACAAAAGATTAAAAGTGAGATCAGGAACATTAAGAACAGAAGATAGGGAAATGGATGGTGTTGGTAAAACAGTTCCTGAACCAAGGACACGAACCTGGGAACCATTGGCAACAAATATGGAAGATGGATTGGCATAAGGGGCATACGAGGAAAATAAATGATGGTTACCTGTCATGTGGTTGGTGGCACCAGAATCAATGACCCACTTCGTGGAAGTGGTAGCAAGGCCAGAAGATAAGGTACCTGTAGCAAGAGCCCCTGCAGAGGGTGAACCAGAATCAGACTGATTAGGTGTTTGAGCAACATGAGCAAAGCCACGCTGCTGATCACGTTGTTGCTTAGCCTGCAATTTTCGACAATTTTTCTTGACATGCCCAGGTTCCTTGCAATAATAGCAGGTAATGCTGCCAGAGGGTGGAACAGTAGTGCCTTGTTTAGGCCCAGAGTTCCTAGTGTCAAAGGAGCCACGCCCAGCCAAAGCACTGGCATTGGGATCAACAGATGGTCGAAGCATGCTATCAGCACGAAGCACCCGTGAGAACACATCTTCAAGAGATGGAAGCTCCTGACTAGACATAATCTGAGAACGGATGGTGTCGTAAGACGGATCAAGAGCTTCAAGAAAACTGAAGATAGCTTGAAATTCTAGATTCTTGACACGGGTCTGGAGATCTGCCTGCGGAGACATAAGAACCTTCATTTCTTCATACAACCGTTTAAACTCCAAGTAGAATTCTTTTAAAGGTCGACCCTGCTGCTGAGAGCGATAGAAACCTTTACACACTTCATGAATACGAGTAAAGTTCCCTTTACCAGAGAACAGAAATTCCAGATAAGCCATAACATCTTTTACCGTGTTACAATGGCTAACAGAAGTCAAAATTTGAGGTTCAATGGAATTACGAATCTGGAAGAAAATACGAGCATCTGCTCGAGACCACTCCAAACTTTTCTCATCATTACCAGAAGGAGGATCCTGAGTTAAATGAGCTTCCTGTGCAACCCCCATGAGGTAAGCTCGAACAGTTTTATTCCAATCATTATAATTGGTCCAGTTCAATTTTGCAGCGGTAATTTTAGCGGACATGGGGAGTATATCGGAGGTCTTAGATTCAGCCATGGATAAATAATCAAAAAACTCACAACAACCAGAAGTGAAAAAAAAAAATGATCAAGAGAGAAACCAGCAAGCAGCAGAAACAACAAACCCGTGAACAGTGACGGTGAACAGTGCGAAACAGCACCCAAACAACAACCAACAGTGCCAAACGGTGATGAAACAGCACCCAAACAGCAACCAAACAGCAACCAACAGTGCCAAACAGTGATGAAACAGCACCCAAACAACCCAAACAGCAACCAACAATGTCAAACAGTGATGAAACAGCACCCAAACAGCACCCAAACAGTGCCAAACAGCACCCAACAGTGGCGAAACAGCAACGACACCAGAAAAAAAAAATAAACTCTAGAATTTGTATGGCTCTGGTACCATGTAATGTAAAGAATCAGAAAATTGTGTATATTCATCATAACCATATGTGCATTTATACAAGAGAGAGGAGCCTTAGTATTGATGGCTCTTTATGATAATTTATAATGATTTTCTCTAATCCCTGATTGTTAGGGATACTGATTGACTATGTACTAATTACAATATATTTCCTAATGATTACAATATATTTCCTAACACCATTACTCAAAATTTCACGGATCAGAATATCACCGAGGAGCTTAACCAGATCAAAAACAAGCGAACACGTGTGTTTGTTGCCCATATGACTGTGGAGCTTTGGTCAAGAGTCGTGAAATCTGCAAAAAATGCAGGGATGATGGATAAAGGATACGCTTGGATACTTACACAAGGCCTTTCTTCTGTTCTAAATCCTGAAGCTTTAGATGTAACAGCCAAAGGCTACATGGATTGTGCTTTGGGTGTGAAGCCATCATTGAGTAATTCCAACATGAATGAGCGCATTTCATTATCGACAGAATTAATGCATAATTGCGGTAAAACTCTGTCTCTATATGGCCTCTGGGCTTATGACACTATCATAGCATTGGCCAATGCGGTCGAGAATGCTGGCTTGGTCCATTATGACGTTGCAAAGCCAAATATAGGATTGCGAAAAAAACTTCGAACAAGTCTGGAAACTAGTTTCTCAGGCCTGTCAGGGAATTTCAATTTGACGCAGGGAGAATTAGAACCATCAGAATTTGTAGTATACAATGTGAAAAACCAAAAAGAAAGGACCATTGGATATTGGAGACCCGAAACAGGACTTGATCTAAATGACAGTGTAGTAGTTGAATGGCCGGGTAACCCAGAGGAGAGACCACCAAAGCTGAAAATTGGGGTCCCAACAAAAGCGAATTTTATTGAATTTGTTATTGTTACTGGAGAAAGGCAGAATATATCAGCTACGGGATTTGCTGTTGAAGTGTTTGAAAAAGTGATTGCGGTTTTGCCATTTCGTTTACCTTATGAGTTTGTGCCCGTGGACAACACTAATGGATATTATGGTCTTCTCCGCAATATCACAGACAAGGCAAGTTTTCATTCATTTATTTTACTTTCAATTGTTTTACTTCTATCAGCTTTTCTGGTACAGTTTCATTGGTGATTAAATATTCCCCCTGAAGCTTTGGTACACTCAACAACATCCTAGGATATGCTCACGGACGGAACTAGAAATTTACATTTAAGGGGGGTCCAAAGGTACAGCTAAAAAATTTAAGGGGGGTGAAGTTAAAATTTTTTAATTTTCAGAAATTTAATATGATCTTCATGTATAGTCCATGTATATTACAAAGAAAGCAAAAATTTTACACTTAATAACTGGTATCATTAGTGAGCATGCTGCCCACAAAAAAGCGCACACGCATTTAAATATATGTAGGGATTCATTTGCAACACTTAATCCGTGTATGAAAATATTGCAGAATGTTGATGTTATCATTGGAGACGTTACAATCGTAGAGAATCGCACAGAATTTGTTGATTTCACAATGCCGTATTTAGATTCGAGCGTGTCAATGGTGGTAAAGGTGAGGTCCGACTCCAAAAATGGATGGATCCTCCTAAAACCTTTTGATTGGAAACTTTGGTTCATTCTTGGTGTGGTATTTGTGGGTGCAACTGTCATTGTAATTATATTGGAAGGAAAAACAAGGGAAGATACTAAAAGCAAATTCAAACACTTTGTCCGCAATCCCTTCCTTGTTTACATGAGCGGTGAGTTCCCTTTTGTTGCACACTATTGATTTGATGCATGTGTGTGTGTCACTTTTCAGAGCTTTTTATGATCATATTTGTTTTAGTGTATAACGCAGATGTTTAGTCTTAATGGACTAGTATGTTTATATTGGATCAAAAGATTCTCCAAGATATCTATAAACAAATACCAAAGAGAATATCAGATAACTCTCCAAGATATCTATAAGGTAGAACCAAAGAGGGCAATAGATCATTGTGTACGAGTATGGTGGCGTTTAGCCAAAAGGGGTGGGGTGTGTGCACAGTGAGGCTAAATAATAAATATGATGAATATAGAATGTGTACTTTTCTATTTTTAGAGATTACCTTTAGCTATGTTTGCAAGTTTCATTTTGGAGAGAAAGGAAATGGAAGGGAGGGCTTTTTGTAGTCCCTTCATTTGTAAATTAACAAAGAAAGGGACTACCAAAGCCCTTCCTTCTCTTTCCTTTCCCTCCAAAATGAAACTCGCAAACAAAGCCTTTTAGTGTTTGGACCCTGGGCTTTGTGAGCCTCCTTGCCTATGCACAACTGCCTAACCTGCAATTGGTTAGGTATTTCCTTGATTACAGCCTTGATTATAGGCTGATTAGGATCTTTCCTAATTATAGAGAGATTCTAGTACAGATTGCCCTTGTTGGGCCTCATGATAAATGGGCCTCTTATGAGTCTATAACACTATCTATGAATGATTTTGTAAAATTTATGAAGTAATAAACATTTTTTCCTGTCACAGCTCTTGGTATCGAATTATTTGGTGGAGAGAGGACTTTGGGAGAGAGGATGACAGTTTACTTAGTTTATGTGAATAGTAACTGGTAGACGGTTTGATGATTTGCAGATGTTGAGACTTTGTGCAGTGGCAAGTCTAAATGGGTTGTGATATTGGTCATGTTTGTGTTGAGCATAGCAATGCAAGTTTACACTGCAAATTTAACAGCAAATTTATCAGAGAGGATAACAACAAAACCTTCTTCATCGAAGGACTTGCAAGAGATCAAAAGGCACAATAAGCCAGTGGGATATCAAAACAATTCCTGGGTGAGAGAGCTTCTTATTGACCAGATAGGATTGAAGGTTGGTCAGTTAAAGCCATTAGAAAATCATAGAGAGTACGAAAAAGCATTATCAAATGATGACAAAAAAGGTGTGACCGTCGATGCTATTTTTGATGAAACTCCTTATCTCATGCTCTTGCTTTCCCGTTGTTCTTCTTGCAAGATGACAGGACCAATCTATAAAGCTGGTGGATTTGCCTTTGTGAGTATTGTTCTTCTCTCTCCCCAATACAAGCATTATATTCCTTATGGTCTATAAAAACTTAACTATGATGACGTACGGTGTTGTACATATTTTCAGGCATTCCCAAAGAATTCTACCTTGGTCTCGAATTTTTCTGCTGCAATATTAAATGTGACACAAAATGTGACGATGTTTCGTCACATGAAGGAGAACATACATTTACCCACCACCGTTGACAAATCTGAATACAGAAGTGGTGTTCAGATGCGAAGTTTGACAAACGATGACTTTGGAGACCTTTTCCCAATAGTATACTCTGTTTTAGCTCTCTTCTTCACCATTTCAATTCTTAAAATTCCTTCTGTCGCTTTGCTGCGGGAAAAAGTTTCATCTTTCCTACTGAAAATAGTTTCACCTATCGCTTTGCTGCTAACAAAAGTTCCACCTATCGCTTTCCTGCTGAAAATAGTTTCATTTATAGCGGGTTGGTTACATAACAAATTTGTTTCTTTTTTAAGTCCACCCAGCGGATTTATATTCATTAAAAGCTAATTAAACATGTCAAATTAATATGTTGTGTACGTGGCGCTTGCTGTTAGTAGGCCAAGTGATAAGGATGAGGCGGTGAAAAGATACAAGTTTGAGACCTTTTGATTGCAACTGCGGAAAAATCCTTGCCTATGCTATCTGTTATTTTGTGATGAATAGCTCTTCAACTTCTCTCATATTCCTCTTCTATTCTGTAGCTTGTTATTTTTTGTACACTGCAATTTAGAATTTCTAGAGCACTAATTTCAGCTGTTGACCCAAAAAAAACATTACTAGAATTTAATGTTTTATTGGAGGGAATGTGATTTTCTCTTTATTAGTACACTATAGTCTTCTTTCTTAACCCATTCATTCCCTCTCCTCTTTAATTATTGTTGAAAGAGTATTAATAGGAATAAATTAGGAAAATAATTAACAAATACTTTTGGGCCCATGAACAATATTAATCCCTCAAGTTATGATGATCTTCTACTCGATATAAAAAAGAAGGCAACTATTTTTTTCACAAAAGATATAGACAAGAATTAAATTAACACTACACACCTCTAGAAACTTGTCCTATCATCTTTATTTGACATTCGGAGACTTAAGTTTTCTTAAGGGAGAAAGAATGTGATGACCCAAATAGAGGAAAAAAATTTAAATTATAAAAAATATTATCTCTCTAATTCTAATTATAGAAACACTTTTGTAGTACAATTTACACTATAAAAGTGTTCCTATAATTAGAACTGGAGGGAATAATAAAATAGAGTAATCTTTTAAGGACATTATGATATATATCCAATAGGGATTTTCTAGTATTCCAACAAACTCTTTTAATAATGGTAACTTAATTTTTGTATTGAAGATACCTTTTAGTTGATTATTTAATCAGTCATAGAATCTATAAAATATGTTGAAATCTAAACATTTGAATAATTTAATACACCCAAGAAGATATTTAGTAAATATCAATATTAATGAATCTGATTTAGTAAGTATTAAAGAATCTCATTATATCATAAATTATCTTACAGGATTTTCCAAGAGACCCATTTACAATTTCAAATTGAGTTAAGTACTAATTTTGTCATTGAAATATGCGTCTAAAAGTAATTTTATCCATGAATTTTTCGGCATAGCAATGTTACCCCTCCGTTAACTGCCCTAACGGTCAATATTAGAGTTTTTAACGGAGGGGCAACAGTGCTACATTTTTAAGAGGCAACATTGCTCCAAACAAAAGTAACAATGTTGCCAACGTTAGGGTTTTTAACTGAGGGGCAACATTGCTACATTTTTAAACTTCACAGGTAAAATTACTCTTGGATGCATATTTTAGAGGTAAAATTGATACTTAACCCTTTCAAAATTAACGTTCTACAAATCCCTATATTTTATAGCCTCCTCCTCCATTCTATTTTGCTAGTGGTTGCCAATCTCAATAACCTTCTTCCATTCAATCATTCACTACTACCACACTACCACAACAACCAGTGGCGGGAAGCTCTTTATGGCCAGATGGGCCTTGACCCCAGCTGGCCCTTACTGATCTTATAAAATTTTTTAGAAAATATATGTATTTATTATATGATATTTTATTTGGTCACAAATTCGGCCTAGCTAATTTTTTTATCTTCTCTGTAAGGATAATATTTGTTTCATTACTCGTTAGGCTGTGAGAGGAAAGTAAAATTCTTGTTTGAGATACCGAAAAGATTAATATCATCTTACATATTGTTTTAATTTATAATTATCTGTTACTATTTGTTTGTATTTTCTAGGTTAATTGATATTATTTAATAAATATTCCCTCGAGTCTTAATGTAAGGAGCCAACTAACAATTCTTACAAGTCAATAACAACAGTTAAAGTAATTAAATTTGTTTTAAAATTGAAGTAATTTTCAATATTATCTTTATTAATTACACTAAAATCTAATATTATATAATTTATTATTCTTTTTTCTCAAAAGAAGAGTAATAATTAATTTTACTCACTATCTTTTTAATTATAGGTATATATGAAAAAAAAATATTTAATGCTATTTGAAAACAAGTAAGTGTTTTACAAAAAGAATCAAATATATTTGTTAGTTGGTACCTTATAATAAAATTAAAGAGAGTAGTTCAATATGTTTATTTATTGGCTCGGGCTAAAAATTTTTTATGGTTCCGCCACTGACAACAACATCTTCTCTTCTTCAAATTCAAGAACAAGTCGTCTACTCCACATCTAAATTAATTGAGATAATAATCTCGGGACAAAAGTGTTCTTTTTCTCTTTACACTTCCGTAAATCCTCCTAAAAAACCCTTTAGGACAAAATTATACTAAGGAAAAAAAAAAACTTTTGAAAGAAAAGTGCCCGTGAACTTTTTGTAACATTACATTTCATCCATATGGATTAATTTAAAAGCCTTTTTTTTTAAAAAAAAAACTTTTTATTTCGTAAATCATAAAAGTTATTGTCTAAAAGTTAATCCAAACACACGTTAAGATGGAATAATAATATGATACGTATTTTTATGGGAAAATTCATATCGGGGGCCTTTTTAACAGAAAAAATCCCAAAGCCTTTTTTGGTATAATTTCATTAAAATTTTAGTTATTAATAGGGCTGATATAGTTGTTAACGAGTAGGTTATTAACAACTATATTAGCCTCGTTAACAACTATATCAGCCCTATTAACAATTATATCTGTACTGGTTAACAACTATATCAGCCCGTTAATAACTAGAGTTTTAATGAACTTATATCAAAAAAGGCTCTGAGACTTTTTTTGAAATTTTCAAAATCTTTAAGTCTTTTTTAGGATTTTTTTTTTTTTGTGGTTAAAAGAGCCCTAATATGAATTTTTCCTATTTTTATAAACAATTTTTAAATATAAATAGCCTATCTTTATTATGATGGGATCCCAAAATTTAACTGATTCAGCTTTTTGATCAGGGCTTGTTTGGAGTAGCTTTTTTTTTAGCGTTGGTGTGTAAAAATTTCAATAGCTTTTAAGCCACCGACCCAGTGAGAAAAAAGTCTGTTTGGATTGCCCATTGCGTTGGCTTAACTTTAAGTCAAAAAAGCTCAAAAATCCAGTTAAGGAAAAAGCTCCAGAATCCAACTTTTTCTCTAATGCTCTCAGCTTTTTAACATGGGCCCTGCCACTTCTACCACTATCAATCCAAACACAAATCATTGGCTTTGTTTGGAATGCACCACATTAGGAGCGTTAGGACCAGTAATTTTGAAAAAAAGTCCACTAACACTGTCAACGCTCATTTGGTCTGTTTGGATTGAGTGTTAAGAAAAAGCTCTTAACGCTCAAAAAGCCCATTAAGCCAAAAGCTCCACCCTGGAGCTTTTTTCAAAACGCTCTCAGCTTTTTGATGTGGGTCCCGTCACTTTTACTACTATCAATCCAAATACAAATCAGATAGCTTTTAAGCTACCACTCCTACCGAACTTTTTCTAAAGTCAGTAGCTTTTAAGCCACCGCTTCTACTGCCAACTTAAACAGAGCCATTATCTATAACCTAATTTTTTTCCTACCAAGTTTTTTTTAGAGTCAGATAGTTTTTAAGCCACCACTCCTATCGCCAACCCAATCAAGCCTAAAATTGACAAGAAGGCCTCTGCGTGAATGCTCCCCGCTCACACCTTCCCTCACCGAAGGCAAAGGGACAAAGTACACCTAGTCCTCGTCCTTCCCTATTTGATTGAGGGAATCAATGCGTCCTTTTCTGCATTAGACATAATAGATGAGAGATGTTACTCTGCCAATCATTATAAATAAAAGATAAAGTTAATTTTATGGAAATATTTTAAAAAAATTAATTAAATTATTTTAAAATATTTATATATATAATTTTTCCTCTAAACTATTTTTTCTAATATATAATCTAATAAAATACAAATATGATATAATTAAGTAATTTATTTATCTTTTTTAATTTCTTTAAAAAATTAACTTTATTTTATATTTAAGACACAAAAAAATATAAAATAGTCCTTTGATATTTATCTATAAGTGATCTCAACATATTTTACCGAAAAAAAAAACTTTAAATCTAATTAACTTTACCCTAAAATTTAACAGTTTTCTTTTAACCTGATTTCTATTTAATATTATACTATACCACATGAAGTCAGCCTACACAATCATAAATAAAGGAAACATTATCTCTACGTTATAAATCGCACCACAAAATACTTTCTAAAAGAAATTCACTATCGTTGTTATTACTACCTCCGGTCCTAATTATAAGAGCTAGTGGATTTTCTTTGCAGAGATTAAAGAAGTTAAATAAGCTACTTAATCATTTCATATGTTGTGTATTCTTAGATTATATATTAGTTTATTAGTTAAACTAATTAATTTGAAGAAAAATAAAAATAAAAATATTCTAAAGTAATTTAATTAGGTTTCTTAAACTTTCCAAAAAAATCAATTAACTCTTATAATTAGGACCGGAGGAAGTAATATGAGTACCATACATCGCTTGAAAATGCACAGGACCATTATGTATGTATGAGTATAATGGATAATTTAGTGTCTTTTGACTCTTTTATATAATTATCATTTTTATGACCATTTATAATAAAATATTAGTTCATATAAATACTTTATTATATTTTTCACTTAGAAAGGTTAAAAACTAATGAAGTGATCACATGTATGTTTACCAAGAAAATTAGTTGGGTCCTCGGGTTACTTTTACCAAAAACAAAAACTTAAATATATTGATTTATTTCATTTATATTATTTTTAAAAATATGAATGATACCCCCTCATTTATATATTATTTTTGATTTATTTCATTTATATTACAGCATCAGAGTGTGCGCTAACGCTGTCAGTGTCTACCGTTAGGGGAGGGCAACATTGCTACCTTTTTAGACTTTTGGGGCAAAATTGAATCCAAAAAAACTTTCAAGGCAAAATTGCTTCTGGGGGTATACTTTCGGGGCCAAATTGCTACTTAGCCCTTACAAATGGTGACACATTTCAACAAATCTCAGAGTTTGGATATTTAATTTAGGGAAAATGACAAATAAATACCACTTGAATTTGCATAATCCTCGAAGTCCCCCGAATTTGTAAAAAGACTGAGAAGTGAAAAGGACATATAAGAGATATGCAAATTCAAGAGAAATTACTCTTTTTTCCTTAGTTTTAAATAAATTAAAAAAATAAAAATACCCTCGCCAGAGGGCAGCGACGGCTGGGCGCCAAACACGGGCGAAGGGCGTGGTTTTTTTTTTTTTCCTTTTGGGGGGGGGGGGGGGTGGGGCATTTTTTTAAATATATATATATATTCATTGAAAGTGTGGAAGGTGGGGTTTAAACCCCCCATCCTTCACACCTCCATGGGGCCAAGTAGCCCAACCACTGGGCGACTTGGTTCCTTTAATATATATATATACACACATTAACAAAAATATATATTCTTTTCTCAGAGGCAAGAAAGGGAAACCAGCAAAAAAAACGTTTTAAATGGTGATGAAAGTTTTGTAAATGGAGTTGGAAGATTTGTAAATATCGATGAAAATTTTGTGATAATACATTATTTTTATGTTTTTCTCTAAGAGGCAAGAAAGAGAAACCAACAAAAAAGGTCATAGATGGTGATGAAAATTTTATAAATAGCGTTGGAAGATATGTAAATTCCGATGAAAATTTTGTGATAATGCATTATTTTTAAGTTTTTCCATCAGAGACAAGAAAGGGAATTTAGCAAAAAACGTCGTAAATGGCTATGAAAATTTTGTAAATAGCGTTAGTGAAGAATGGAGCTTGATACCCAATAGGGGGGTGAATTGGGTATCTTTAAAAAATTTAAAGATTAGCTCTGTTTTTAGCAAGGTAAAACAGAGTATTACAGAGAAGAAGGGAAGAGAAACTTTACACAATACGATTTATACTGGTTCGGTCTTATCCTTGACCTACATCCAGTCCCCAAGCCTCACTTGGGATTTTCAATCCACTATACTTCACAAATTGATTACAATCTCTGTACTCAGAGTAGTTCTCTCTCTAGAACTCACTCCCCCTTACAAGATGCAATCAAAACACCCAAGCACCAAGTCCCCAGACTTGTGGTTATCACAATCAATGAATGATTACAAGAATAACTCTCTCAAAGAGTAGATAGGATAAACACTGAAGTGCTTGTATCAAAAGATACTCTTTACAGATGAAAGCTGAACACAATAAATGAACACTTAATAATTTTCGCTCTCAGTTGGTGTATCAGCTTGAGAAGACATTAATGCACTCTATTTATAGGTAGAGAGCATTAATTGACCGTTGTATAATGATTCCAACCGTTGTAAGTGGTTAGCATTAAGTTTGGTCAGCTTCTCTTTCTAAACTCCAACTAATCCAGGTGTTAATATGATCTGATGTGGCTCTCTGGAGTTTTGCCCGTTGGGGAAGAGTTTACTTGATGAAGAAAGCCTTCTTGACCGTTGAGAATGCGTGCTCAAGTGGATTAGCCAAAAGGAGGCTAATTAACTTTAGTGCATTTAATGCTTCAGAGCACTTTTTACTTTTTGGCTTTGACCTTCAATAATCTTCATCTATGTTCACTGAAATTCACTTAACAAACTGATTAAACATAGCTGGGAACATAAGTGAATGATAAATAGAAGCAATTAGATCAAACAATAGTGTTTTGCAAATTCGTGTGATTTGAACATCAGTTTTTACCGTTGTATACTCGAGTATGTTCATCTATACTCAAGTATGGCACTGTGTACAAGTGTCCATATTGGAGTATCCAAAATGATACTCGAGTATGTAGCTTCCAGAGGCAAACCATCGTGACTTGAGCTTGAAAACCAAAGTGAATACTCGAGTATGTTAGTATTGTACTCGAGTATGCAACTGTTTGTGAGAAAAATTTTAAGTTCAAAAGCCTCTATACTTGAGTATCCATTTATATACTTGAGTATCCAAGTCCTTAACAAATCAATAACCTCTCTGTATGGCCATATACTCGAGTATGCAACTCAATTTTCAAAAGGTGTGAAGTTATTCCTTATCAATACTTGAGTATACAAATCCATACTTGAGTATACAAGATCAGGTGTCAAGTTGAAAACAAGTGTAAGAGCCCAATACTCGAGTATGCAAACCATGTACTCGAGTATGCATCAGTTACAAAATTTTGGGGGCTCTCTGTAAGGCCTATACTCGAGTATGCAAATATCATACTCAAGTATGCAACTCAAGTTGAAAAGCATTTGCTCTCTATAAGTCCAATACTCGAGTATAGCTTCCTATACTTGAGTATTGACTCAGTTTTGAAAAGTTTGGATGCTCTCTGGATGACCTATACTCGAGTATGCAATTCTTATACTCGAGTATGCTCCTATTTTCAAAACTTGATTGCTCTCTGTAACTTCAATACTCGAGTATGGCTTTCAATACTTGAGTATTGACTTGTAAAGGGCAATTGAACAATTCTCTGTCAATCCCATACTCAAGTATGGCTTCCTATACTCGAGTATGCACTTGCCAGATGGTTTTTAATAGATTTTAGAAACTTCAAAACATGTTTACAATTGTTGATAATCATCAAAACACATAGAGAACTAACAGTTAGAAGATTTGTAAATGCCGTTGAAAGCTTTGTAACTACCTTTGAAAAATGTTAAGAAGAATATATATATTTGTTGGAAAAACATTTCTCATGTTGTAGAAGAAATGTTTTATCATGCCACACACATAAAATGGTGGGACCCACACATATATATATAATGCCATTATATATATATATGCGGGTCCCACCATTTTATGTGTGTGTAGGAATCTTCTTTCTCTCATGCAACATGAGAAAAGTAAACCTCATATTTGTTAATGCATATATATATTAAAGGAATCAAGTGGCTTCATGGAGGTGTGGGGGATGAGGGGTTCGAACCCCACCTCCCACACTTTCAATGAATATAATTTTTTTTAAAAAAAAAACCCCCACCCCATCGCTTGTGGCCGGTGGCCGACACCCAACCGTCGTTGGCCCTTCGGCATTGGTATTTTAAATTTTTTTATTTATTTAAAACTAAGGCAATATAGTAATTTTACCCGAATATGCATATCCCTCATAGATTCTTGTTACTTCTTAGTCTTTTTACAAATTCGAGGGACTTCTAAGAATTTTGCAAATTCAAATTGTATTTATTTGTCATTTTCCCTTTGATTTGCTACACTTTATTAACTATTTACCATATTTGATTAGTTATTTATTATTCTCTCTGGTTCTAATTATAGGAACACATTTCAGAGCTAGTCTTAATTCTAATTATAGGACTAGATTTTAACTTTTGTCAATTTCTTCCTAAAATACCTTTATTGATACTTTCTTAATAATAATTAAAGACAATACTTCCTCTGGTCCTGATTATAGGATAATATTTAGGAGTTGGTTTTTGTCCTAATTATAGGACAACATTCTACAAAGTTTTTTTTTTGACCCTTCCCCAAGTAAAAATGGAATTAGACACCCTGTCCGATCTATATCTATCCCTATCCAATCTAATTCAAGACCCAGTCATTAGATAGACACTGCATTAATAGTGGAAGGACTACTAATTATAGGACAACATTTTAACTTTTTATCAATTTCTTCCTAAAATTTCCTTATTGATACTTTCTCAATAATAATTAAATACAATAATAATTTTATAATACACCTATATGTTTTATAAAATAAGTAATAATTACAACTCGTTAATGTCATATACAATCTAATTCTACTATTTTATTAATAATTTCTATCATATTTTTTGCATATCACCCCTATTAATACTTCCTCCACTATAATTAATTTAATAATGTTATGAATATTATATTTGTGGATGTTCATATCTCCCATTATTTCCTATTCTTCCATAGTTTCCTATTCTCACCTATTAATCACTATGATTATGGAATCACATTAATTGTAGATTAAAGAGTTGTGTCTGTAAATAGAAGGCATATGTTATGTGTTTGAGACACACTGGAATAAGAATTACACTCATCTTTCTCTCTTCTCTATTCTCTTGTTTTTGTTCTCTATCTCTTATCTCAGATATATCGTTATATTCATAACACGATATCAGCACGAGAAGCTCGAACGAAGGTCTGATTGCTTCTTTAACTATTTCAGCCTACCTTCTTTAATTATATGTTTCTTTTATCTATCTAGGATAATCTGAACCACTATATGAAATTAAAAAGATACTTTCACCGATTGTTTTATACATCGGGTTCCATGGCTAAGATTGGAGATTATTATTGTTTGTATATCTTATATTGATCTCTTTTACAAGTTATTTTATATTATTGATATTGTTATTTTTAGCCATACACCTTTGATTTCATATTCTAAAATTATATGATTAGAAGTCATATTATTATGATTTCCTATTACATGGCCAGAAGCCATAGTCTTTTTATTCCTACTTTGATTTATTATTACTGTTTGTAGATTTTATATTTTGATTTATTATTTTGATATAACATGGCCAGAAGCCATATTCTTTTGATTTCTATTTTTATATTATATGGCTAGAAGCCATGTTCATTTGATTCCCTATTATTTAACCTGAAGTCATATACTTTTTCATCTTTTATTTTATTGGATGACTAGAAACATATATTTAATTTTTATATCATGAAAATAAAAGGTCATAAGCTATATAATTATAAATCCTCATCATTGGCTCGAAGCCATAAAATTTTGATATTATATGACCAAAAGTCATATTTCTTTTACTCTTATTTTATATTATATGGCCAGAAGTCATATAGCTTTCATCCTCTTATTGTATGGCTGGAAGCCATGATGTTCTACTTTTATTTATCCTGAAGATAAATAGTCTGAAGCCATAAAATTTTAATATTATATGGCCAAAAGTCATATAGCTTTCATCTTCTATCTTTTTGTATGGCTAAAAACCATAATGTTCAACCTGTATTTATCCTAAAGATAAATGGCTTGAAGCCATATGATTGTGATATTGACTTTAATAAATTTATGATGTCTTGCTCCCCATGATATATATATTTTATATGTATTAATATATTGTAATTTGGTTTTATATGATTATATAGTTTATAAGGTTTTTCAGATCTGATATAAGATGCAGAAATGTAGGGCACTATTTGCATAGTAATTACTATTTTACTATTTGTAAAGTAGAACAATTCACGGGATATTTAGTCCTTTAAGCTTTTATACCCACGAAAGAGGTATAGCAGTTTGTTCACACCCAGATATGAAGGGTGAACAAGGAAGTGACATTGGATTGTTATTAATATTGAGGTCCTGAAGGTTTAATGTATCAAATATTGAATGATACAAAGTGTTTTTAGTTATTGTCCTGAAGACAAATAACTTGCAGAGAATTATGCCACTCAAGATTAATAATTCTAAAGGTTAATAGTCTTAAGGACTAATTAGCACATTTTGCCCAATTTATAATGCAAGAGGCCAATGTTTAAACTATATTTGGTAGTATAAATTTGATTAAAGACTCCGAAAAAGCTAATATTTTGTTACCTGAAGAAAAAAAATTATACATTGATAATGCATTTTATTCTACCAAGTATAAAAGAAACTTATTGAGTTTCAAAGATATCTGTAAAAAAGGATATCATATAGTAAACATATGTTATTGTAAACCGGAAGTTTATAGATAATAATGCAAACCAAAAGTTTATCAATGCAAACCAAATGTTTGCCAATGTAAACTTGAAGTTTACTGCCAATGAGATATTAATGAGGTAATGAGCTGTAGAGAAATATGTTCATATTCATTTTGAAGCCAAGGCCCAAGAGAAATAAATAAGCTCAGAAGGTAATATAATGTTTTTTTGTTATTGTTATTTAAATTTATGTGATCATATATCATAAATTTGTTTCTATGAGAATTTTTCTGATGGAAAATTTTCACATATGTAATTCTAAATCTGTTTGATTCTAAGTTATTTTGATCATGAATATCTTCATATGTGGTGAACTGTATATATTTTACATATATAAGTAAATTGAAGTATATTATTAATGAGTAATAAGATTGTCTAGTAATGTAATATTATGTGTTTGTTCTTGAAGAATCAACATAGATTTTTTTAAAAGGGTTTTAAAGTGATTTTGAAATACATATATAAAGAAAGTACGTTTATATGACTCACACTTAGGGGAAGATTGTTAGAAAACAAGTGTGAGTTCTAATACAAGCATGAGCTAATTTTTGAAAATTTATATACTCCTCATATAAAGCCTAAAAGATCTCCCAAAATGGATGTCAGATTATGATTCAAAAGTTTACGATTGATTGAGATATATTATAGTAAATCAGAAGTTTACTGATCCAAAGAAATTTATTGTTGGCATGACTTGTTTGATCATCCAAGCCATATATACAATGAAAATAAGATTACGTATTGACATCCATTGAAGAACCAAAAGATTCTTCATAAATAACCAATGTATTATTTATGAATTATGTGTTGTTTGTTCTCATTGATTATGATTAGTATGGATATTAATATTTCTGGAAATATATCAAACAGTGTAATATGGACCCATTGAAATAGCATGTAAACCATATAAATTTGAAAGATGCATCTATAATATGGTTACATGTGAGATTATTAGCTTACAACTAGAAGTTTGTAAGGACACAACCTAAAGTTTGCAATAATGTTTGAATTAAGCGCGCTATTTCTAGATTATACGATCTAGAAATCATATTTTCAACGATTATGAGAACAAAATTTCAATGTTGGTATATTTGATCTTACATATTGCAACTTATATAAGCCAACAAAATTTTCCCAATAAAATTGAGTTTTAGTCAGTAGCCAGACAAATTCCATCTTAAAAGGTTTGAATGTGCAATGCTTATAAATCCACCACAGCGCACACAGATGGATATAGAAAGAAAGTTGAGATAAATGTTGGGTAAGGACCTCCTTTTTCTTGATTTGTCTCTAAATGAAACAAAATGGTGTTTCTAAAAGAAACAAAGAGATTTAGGAGACTTATACTACATGATTAGTCAATTGTTATTTGACATTGTTTTTCTAACATGAGTTGGGGGGGGGGTGGGACTAAACGATTGGGTAAAGATATTAGTTAGAATGAATTATCATTGATTTATTTTGACCCTCGTACAAAACAATGTGAACTGGAAGTTAAAAAGATAATTCGTTTGTAGAATTTAGCTAATCAAATGCTAGAAGCATTTACTGACCCAAAGAAAGGGACAGTCATATATCCCAACTGTTAATGCTCCTATTGATGTCCCTGAAGGACAACGTACTATAAATGAATTTAAAGCACACCTGTACCATGGCAGGCTCATCGGTCCCATTGAAAAAAATCCTTTAAAAGAGAAAAAGAGCAAAGAATATAGATGATCAAGTCGAGGATAATCAAGAAAAGTTAGTAGATCCAGAAGAGCATCTCCTAAACAGTTATTATCTCTAGTAGAGATATCTCCAGAATAGAATGTCGTAGTCTCAGAAGAGACCTAGGTACCTAAAATATGTGAAAATAATGAGATCTTAATAAATCATGTTATGAATGGAATCCAATAGAATCGAAAGAAAGTCAATGTTGACGATATCTTTGCTTATAATATAGTATATGATGTAATGAATGATAATAAAGATCATAAGCCACAATTTATTAGCGAGTGCTAGAAGCACACGTTCCCAAAGGACTTAATGTGTCAGAAGCACAACTCCCCGAAGGACTCAGGGTGCCAGAAACACATGTCCCTGAAGGACTTAATGTGCCAGAAGCACAAGTCCCTAAGGACTCAAGGTGCCAGAAGCAGTGTCCCTGAAAGACTTAATGTGTCAGAAGCACAAGTCCCTGAATGACTCAAGGTGCCAGAAGCACGTGTCCCTGAAGGACTTAATGTGCCAGAAGCACTACTAGAAAAAAAACAATAGTGACGGAATTTGCGACATAATTTTTTCAATGTCAAAATAAGCTGATTTTGCGACGAAAAAAATATTCCGTCGCAAAACAAGGCCTTTTGCGATGGATATATCGTCCGTCAAAAAATTTAGCGACGGATCACATATCCGTCGCTAACTGGTGGTCAAAAAGGCCACCAGTAGTTGGCCTTTAGCGACGGATCTGGCGGCCTGTGATCCGTCGCTAACTAGCGGCCACAAAAAGCCGCCAGTACCAACCCTTTAGCGACGGATCCCAAATCCGTCGCTATTCTTCAGATGCTTTTTGCGACGGAATGCTATTTCTGTCCCAAAAAGCTGATTTTGCGACGGAATTATATTCCGTCGCAAAATCGAATAATGTCTCATTTATGAGACATTATCCTCAGCTCGTATCGCCTACCTCTACCCGTAGCTCGTCCGCGCGTCAACTCTCCTCCCCCCGCCTTCAGCTCCTCCGCGTCGGCCCTCAGCTCCTACCCGCCCCCCTGCTCGTCACCCCCAAGCTCCTGCCCCCCAGCTCTGACCCCGTCCCCCAACTCGCCACACCCTCAGCTCCTCGCCGCCTCCCCTACCTCGCCCTCCCCCTCAGCTCCGCCTCCCCCTAGCTCGCCCTCCCCCTCAGCTCCGCCGCCCCCTAGCTCACCCTCCCCTCAGGTTCACCTCCCCCTAGCTCGCCCTCCCCCTCAGATCCGCCCCCCGCCCTTCAGCTCCTTTTTTCCTATCCACACTCACCGTTCTCCGGTCACCGGTGCTCTTCGCCATCCGGTTACCCTCCCCTTCTGTTAAGCTTCCTTTCTTTCTTTGTTTTTTTCACCACATTATTTATTATGAGAAATTAGTATAGATGATTAATTTTGATTTTTCAAATCAATTTCCACACTCGCCGTTCTCCAGTCACCAGTGCTCTTCTCCACCATCCGACTACCCTCCCCTTCTGGTAAGGCTTCCTTTCTTTCTTTGTGTTTTTTTCACCACATTATTTATTATGAGAAATTAGTATAGATGATTAATTTTGATTTTTCAAATCAATTTGGAGTATGAATTTATTCTGTGAAGGCCACAAGGGAAATGGTTATGAAAAATCCTGTATATGATACAGGATTGTAAATTATGCGTAGTTTTGTTCAGGTACATAACTATTATTGTGGGCTTTCTGAAGATGATACACTAGTCATTGTTAAGCTGCACATCGGTTGATAGGCTCACTAAGGTAGTTTTAGGACCACCACTTCCTCTTTATTATTATTGTTCAATTAATAGTATGATATATATTTTACGGCTGTAATTAACAACAAATTAAAAATGTTTTCTTTCATGCTTGTATCATTTTTGTCTCTCTGTGGGTGCTCCTACTATGGATTTAAATACTTTAATTAGCACAACCCCTTATTGATTGAGTTAAGTGCTCCTTGTATGGATTTAAATACTTTAATTTTAAACTTAATTATGGTTAAGTGAATATTTTACATTCTATCATAGCTAATTTTATTTCTTACCTATACTTTTATGACCTTTTTGTTATAAATACATAGATATTTAAAGGAAGATGATACATAGTTATTGTGGCCCAAAAAGAAAATTATACTCTGAAAATTTTGATTGTAAGAGCTAATTAGATAATAAATATTTGTAAATTTATTAATTTTTGTTTGGAAAGGTAAGTTTGCAACATAAACTCACACTTAAATGAAAAAAAAAAAAGAGCAAAAAAGTATCAATATAAACATTAGTTGGCGCAAAAATGAAAATTGAAAAAAATTATTTGGCTAAATATTCTTTTTAAAAAAATCTTATAAATATGACTAAAAAAATATACATGGAAAAAAAAATACCAATTGGACTTTAAAATTTTAAATCAATGGTTTTTTTTATTAAAATAATTTGTGAATTGTTAAATTTTATACTAAATACTTATTCTGTTGTAGGCCACAAAAATGATTTAAGATTTTGAATTTTAAATGATATTTTATTTCTTTTTTTAATAAAAAATATACATAAATAACACTAATGGCATGAATTTGTTAGGAATTTAGAAATTCCAATTCTGATTTTGGTGTGATAAAATTATGATTATTTATTAGTTGCTAATGATACATAAATCTATAAATAGTATGGTGTTGAAATTAGAAAAGTGAAGTGTTGAGAAATGATATTCAGGGATAAGATAATAATTTTTAAAAAAAATATTCCATTTCAATTTTTTATTTGAATCTATCTTTAACAAGTTATACAATAAAGATCGATAATTTAAAAACCAAAATTTTAAATACTGTTTATATAAATAGGCAATTATAAATACATAAGATAGAGTTGATTTTGCAGATTATATAAATTTGATTAAGTATTAAATAATCTTTATATGTTAGAAACTCCAAAATACTTATAGTATTCTATTATTTGTTTGCCCCCTCCACAAGCATGTCCCCATGTTTTGGTGTGCTATCCTCATTCTCTGGTTGCTTGCTGGGATCTGTTCTTAGTTCAATGATGTGTTTGTTTTTCACTTTCTTAATTAAGTGGCAATTGGTTGGCATAAGTGGCTAGTTGTATTGGCTACTTATATATATTTATGGCATGTTGAGATGTTAATTAGGTTAGTAACTGAACTAGTTAGGAAGTATGGAAGACAATCATGATAGGAGTTGGATGTATAATCGTCTAACTAGAAGACAAATAAATCAAGCATTCTTGGCGGGTTTGAATGAGTTCATCAAATTTGCTTTGGCCCATTCAAATAATTCAAGTAGGGAGATCAGGTGTCCGTGTGCCAAATGTAGGTGTTTAAGATTTAAGAATCCGAGCAAGGTCAAAATTCATTTGTGTCAAAATGGATTCATGAAGGATTATGAATGTTGGAAATATCATGGTGAAGTCCGACAGACACCGAGTGGTTATTACGGGGGCAATAGTCATCAAGGAAACTTTAATCGATATGAGCAATTGGTTATGGATGCTAGGGACCATCCATCGGCAGATATTTGATCCCGTTACTCATGTCGAACCGTCATACATGGGAGAGGAGACCGGTACACATACTCAACCACCATACATGGGAGAGGATCCTCATCCGGACGCTGATAGGTTTTATAAAATGTTTCAAGAAGCGCAACGTCCACTATGGGAAGGTTGCGAACACTTTGAAAGTAGTGAATATTCATCGCTTTTGGCTACCCTAGCAACACTAAACTTGAAGACTAATCATCATATGAGTGAGAGGAATTACAACGAAATGATGCAGATCATGAGTAAGGTTGTTCCCAAAGACAATAATTTGCCGAAGGATTTTTACCAAACAAAAAAAAGGGTGAAGGAGCTTGAGCTTGGATATGAAAAAATCCATTGCTGCCCCAGAGGATGTATGTTGTATTATAAGGATGATGCTGAGCTGACCAAGTGTAAATTCTGTGGACATGATAGATATAAAGTTGTGAGGAATGGAAGGAAAATGACCCGTCAACCATTAAGCAAAATGTGGTACTTTCCTCTAGTGCCCAGACTTTAGAGATTGTATGCATCAGAACAAACAGCTGCTCACATGAGATGGCACCGGGAGCATCACAGGGATGAAAACTTTGTGACGCATCCATCCGATGCCAAAGCTTGGCATAAATTTGATAAGGCGAATTCTTTCTTTGCTATGGATCCTCATAATGTCCGTCTTGGTCTATGTTTGGATGGGTTCGCTCCTTTCAGCAATACAAGCAGGAATTATTCCTGTGTCATTGTGACACCGTACAACCTCCCACCATCTATGTGCATGAGAAGAGAGTTTTTCTTTCTTAACGTGTTAATCCTTGGGCCATCCAACCCAAAAAAAGAAGATAGATGTGTACCTTAGGCCTTTGATAGACGAGTTGAAGATGTTGTGAAGTGAAGGTGTTCTAACATATGATATATCATTAAGCCAGAATTTCATAATGCGTACTGCCTTAATGTGGACGATAAATGATTTTCCTACATATGAGATGTTAAGTGGCTGGCAAACATTAGGAAAGCTTGCATGCCTGGTATGTCTTGAACAGAACATAGGTTTTAGCTTGGAACACAGTCACAAAGTCTGTTGGTTTGATAGGCACCGGCAATTCCTACCCCCCAATCACCCGTTTAGGAGAAACAGAAAAGACTTCAAGCGAAATGTAGTCAAATGAGCAGATCAACCTCGTTGTTTAAGTGGCCAAGAAATATGGGACAAAGTCAAGTATATTCCAAGTGTCGAAGAGGGTGCTGCTTCCAACGAACCTGAGGGATATGGCGTTGATCATCATTGGAACAAACGCAACATCTTCTGGGAACTATCATATTGGAAAGATCAATTGTTAAGACACAACCTGGATGTCATGCATATTGAGAGTAATGTGTTTTGCAATATTTAGTACACCATGATGGACACGAAAGGTAAGACAAAGGACACAATCAATGCAAGACAGGACATAGAAGCGATTTGTAGAAGGCCTGCTTTGCATTTGGTGCAGAATGGCAGGGGATGGACTTCCAAACCTAGAGCGCTGTACACATTAAACAAACAGCAGAATTTAGAATTGTTGCAATAGGTTAAAGATCTGAAACTCCCAGACAGTTATGCGTCAAACTTGAAAAGATGTGTCAACATGCACTAGGGGAAGTTATTCGGGATGAAGAGTCATGATTGTCATGTTTTTTTCCATAGATTGTTGTCGTGGGCCTTCAAAGCATTACCGAAGCATATATGGTCTATTCTTATGGAATTTTCCAGGTTCTTCAAAGAAATTTGTGCTTCTGAGCTTAATTTTGCAACGGATTTAAATATCCCTCGCAACTGCCACTGATCCCTATCCGTCGCAATTTTTCGAGATTTGCAACGGATTTGAAATCCGTCGCAACTACGACGGATTCTTATCCCTCGCAATTGCGACGGATCCGTATCTGTCACAAATTTCAAATTTGCGACGGAAATTTTGAATCCGTCACAATTGCCACTCGTTTTCATCCATCGCAAAACCATTTTGCGACGGAAAAACATGGTTTTGCGACGGATTTTTATGGACTAAAGGTGCCAGAAGCACATGTCCCTGAAGGACTCAAGGTGCCAGAAACATGTGTCCCTGAAGGACTCAAGGTGCCAGAAACACATGTCCTTGAAGGACTTAATGTGCCAGAAGCACAAGTCCCCGAAGGACTCAACGTGCCAGAAACACATGTCCCTGAAGGACTTAATGTGCTAGAAGCACAAGTCCCCGAAGGACTCAAGGTGCCAGAAGCACATGTCCCTGAAGGACTTAATGTGCCAGAAGGACAAGTCCCTGAAGGACTCAAGGTGCCAGAAGCACATGTCCCTGAAGGACTTAATGTGCAAGAAGCACAAGTCCCTGAAGGACGTAAGGTGCCAGAAGCACATGTCCCTGAAGGACTTAATGTGCCAGAAGCATAAGTCCTTGAAGGACTCAAGGTGCCAGAAGCACATATCCCTGAAGGACTCAAGGTGCCAGAAGTACATGTCCCCGAAGGACTCAATGTGCTTAAAGCACATGTCCCCAAAGGACTCAATGTGCTTAAAGCACAAGTCCTTGAAGGATTTAAGGTGCTAGAAGCACAAGTCCCTAAAGGATTCAAGGTGCTAGAAGCACATGTCCCTGAAGGACTCAAGATGTCAGAAGCGTCTAATTTAAATTCTTGAAAACAATATTCAATTAAATTACAGAAGTCTCTGTATGACTTGAAGCAATTAAAGTGCATGTGATATAATGTCTCAAGGAATATCTAATGGAAAGAAGGGTATAAGAATAACCCAATATGCCAATGCATCTTTATGAAAAGACATAGAAATAAATTTGTTATAATTGCTATTCATGTTAATGATATCAACATCATTAAAATTCCTGAAGAGCTTCGAAAGAAAATTAATTGTTGAAGAACTACTTGGTCCAGACATACCATATCTTAGTACTACTGGAGTACTAATGTATCATGCTATCATCAAGATATAGTTCTTCGCCAACACAAAGACATTGAAAGCAATGTTGACATTAGAAGGAGCAATATTAATGTTGTTATCAGGGGGGAGTAAAACTGATGTCATCAAAAGGGGAAGTTGATACACGCTATACTCTTTTTCCCTTATCTAGGTTTTGTCCCATTGGGTTTTCCTGGAAAGGTTTTTAATGAGGCAGTATTGGAAAGTGTATCAATGAAAGATGTACTCTTTTCTTTGGCTAGGTTTTTGTTCCACTGTGTTTTTCCTAGTTGAAGTTTTTAATGAGGCATATTCATAATGGACATCCAAGGGGGAGTGTTATGAATATTATATTTGTGGATGTCCATATCTCCCATTATTTCCTATTCTCCCATAATTTCCTATTCTCACCCATTAATCACGATGATTATGGAATCATATTTATTGTAAATTAGAGAGTTGTGTCTATAAATAGAAGGCATATGTTATGTATTTAAGACACATTGAAATAAGAATTACACTCTTCTTTCTCTCTTCTCTATTCTCTTTTTTTTTTCTTCTCTATTTCTTATATCAGATATATCGTTATATTCATAACAAATAACATACTTATATTATATTAAGTGAGAAATATTATGGTTTTTTATTTTTACATAAAATAATTTTAAGATTTCCTTAAAAATATTTTCCTATAACTGTCGGTGCAAAGTGATTGATATAAAATGTAGGATATAGGCTACACATATGATGATTTCATATTCCTATGAATTTGTTAGGATTTTTCAATGCGGTAATACATGCTGGCGGGATCATAACAGAATTGGAAACTCCTGCAACTGAAAAAGCAATTTTTGGAATGAATGAAATGCACAAACGATAAGATATGGGTCAAACGATAAGATATGGGTCTGTTTCAAAATGTATATAAGGGTATTTTAAGAAAATGAATAAAATTAACTAATTTAACTTTCCTCTTTAATCTCTCCAAAATTCGTTAAATAGCTCCTATAATTAAACCGGAGGGAGTACATTTCAAGTATGAAATTTGCTTAAATATCTTGAAACATCCAATTGCAAAATTTGTTGAAATGTGTTGCCATTTTTTTTTAATGAATAATCAAAATAATATTAACAAAATAACCGAGCCATACATACATTAATTACCAAACAAAAATGAAAAAAGGACAGTTGTTATCAGAAGAAAAATGGTCAGTCAATGTGGAAGGGGCCACATGAGCAGGAGTGTGTAGTAAATATCAATTTTACACTTCTTGAGCTATTTACTACACTTGATTAGTAAAATGACAACACTTTCTCGAGAGAGCAACCGACTTGGGAGTGACAAACAAGGATTATTGATGTTCTAGTGATTGGCCGCTGACGATAAGTGCTGATGTGGCTTTTTTAAGTAAGGGAAAATTACTCACAGGTCCCAAGGAAGCAACATATTTACATTAAGGTCCCATGAAATCGCAAAATTACACAGAAGTCCCTAGGGACTTCTGTGTAATTATTTGTAAACATCAAATTACTTTTTTGCCCATTCAGCATTAAATTATTTTCTGAGTTGCAGGGGCGATTCACAACAAAAAATTATATATTTACAACACACAATTGTTGTTTTAACAACAAGTTTTTTCAACATAGATTTTTTCAAATCTGAGTTGCCGAGGCGATTCACAACAAAAAATTTATATATTTACAACACACAATTGTTGTTTTAACAACAAGTTTTTCCAACATGGATTTTTTCAAATTTGAGTTGTAGAGATGATTCACAACAAAAAATTATATATTTACAACACACAATTTTTGTTTTAACAACAAGTTTTTTCAACATGGATTTTTTCAAATCTGAGTTTCAGAGGCGATTCACAACAAAAAATTATATATTTACAACACACAATTGTTGTTTTAACAACAAGTTTTTTCAACATGGATTTTTTCAAATATGAGTTCTAGAAGCGATTCACAACAAAAAATTATATATTTGTAACACACAATTGTTGTTTTAACAACAAGTTTTTTCAACATAGATTTTATATGCTGAATGGGCAAAAGGGTAATTTACCATTCTGAAATAATTACACAGAAGTCCCTAGGGACTTCTGTGTAATTTTGCGATTTCATGGGACCTTAATGTAAATATGTTGCTTCCTTGGGACCTATGAGTAATTTTTCCTTTAAGTAAGGAGCAATATTGTAAAAACACATATTTCAAAATTTCAATTTGGTACAATGGACTGATTTGTGATTGTTAATTATTTGACGCCTTGTTTGTAATTTTGATATTTTTAGATTTTTTTTAGGAATTTCCCTAAATAAATTATCACAATTTTTTTTGTTAAGGAAAGTTTAGATTAGTTGGATTTCGATGACTTATTAGATTAGGATGACTTTAAAATCTAATAGCGCTTACAAAATTATTTATATATCACTGATTAACAAGATCATCACATCAAGAGCCATACATCTCTTATCTTTAAAATTTAAATATAATTCATATGATAAAACATACTGAGCTAGTATAATTATCGAAAAAAAGTTGTATGGTTGTGCTCATTCATTTATATGCAGACATAAATCACAATTATTTAAAAATGTCTATACATTATTATATATTGCATGCATTGTGCGAAATCATGATAAATATATGTATATAGATTAATAATATAGATAACACATAAAGATACCCGTCTTTTTTAAAAAGCTACCATGTGCAAGTGTATGGTGAATACAATAAGGAAATCGGACCGACCTATTTAAGCCTTAGCCTTTTAAAGGCCGGACTTATAAGATGTAGCCTCTAAATGAAGTCGAGTCTAAAAAGGTCAGTCTTGTAAGGCCAAGAGCTTAAAAAGGCCAACCCTATAGAGACAACGGCCGACCCATTAAGCCCATTATAATTATTATTTATCTTAACTTCCCTAGTTGGTGAAAGAAACCTCTCATTCTTCCTTCCATCCTTTTACCTTATAACCATTATGTTGCCTATAATTTTTATTGTATTGCAAGTAATAAGATAAATGTAATTAACTTTGTGTAATCATGCACTTGTACGATTACAAATTTATGATGTGTTATCATTTTATTTCTTTTAATGAATATTGTTACTTGTAAAAAATGTAATAAAATAAATCAGCCTTCTTGAAATGGTTACTACTGCTGCTGCTATTGTCTTATTATCAAATTAATCAACTCATGTATGATAGACATTGTAACATCCTTCCATAATTATTATTTAAATAATTATTTTATACCTAAACATATTTAAGTCTGACCAATAATAAATTATCCACATTAAACATCATATCAAAGGCCTCCGTTCATAAAACAAATTCTAGTATGCAACGGAATATTTAAATTATGCAATGTACCAAAAAAATCCTAAAGTTTGACAATATACATTAGACTATACTCATGTAATAGAATAAGATATACAGGATTTGATTACTTAGATCAAGTCTTGGATGCCTTCCCCTTAGTACCACTGCTTGAATTCTCACTTGAAAAATAAACAATGGCAGGATGAGTCACGAAGATTCAGTAACCACATATCCAATTTAACAAGTATACATGGAATGATTACAAGATAGTTAAGCGGGTCAATTATGCCTTCGTATATCAATAAATCTGAATAAATCTAAGTAGTTTACTAAACCATTTAATAGTTCAACATTATTCAATATATATGTAGCTCCTTCAACCATCCTTATAACCATTGACAGAACCCATAGACTATAATATAATAAGTTTAATCTCTTTGATGAGATTGTATCCCGCTCACCAATACAGACTACAGAATTCATATCGGATCATAGGTTCCATTTCTTTTGAATATAGAAAGGTGTCACTGTCTCAAAGGCTGCCCCTAATCTCAATCAAAGGATAAGGATGGTACCAATGCCCTGAAAATGTCAAAGTCATCCACTATACACTTAGTGGCGGTTATATCAAGTGGTGTAAAATTAATTTCCTACTATCACAACCCATCTCATCTCAATTCAGTACACCTCAATATGCAATGCAATATTACAATTTCAACATCAATAATTTATACTTATCTTCAATATTCGAAACCATACATAATCTACCATAATAACAATATAAATTGTTTAACCATAACAATATGAGCAATTTATGCCCACTTAATTAAAAAGCTTACCCTCAAACATATATTTCACACACATATATATGCATTTTTCATACGTAGCATATATAACATATTCATATCATTTACATACATGAATATACACTTACTATCACCTCAACAAGTATACAAGATAAATTAGAAAATGGTATCTCAAATTCTTGACACAAAACTAAGCGTGAGAGAGATAAAATCTACTCTAAAAATAAATATATAATTATACATTAATATAATTATAAAAAATAACCACTAATACAAGAATAATTAATTAATTAAAAAATTATTATCTCACTTTAATTTTCCAAGAAAAAATGACAATTTATTTATCTCTCAATTTTTAATCTAATATTAACTTTTATAAGTATAACCCAATTTATTAAACAACCTCCAAATTTCCACATAATCAAATCATTTTAAACTTTAATTTAAATTTTAAATCCCAACTCATCATTTTTATACTGTTCAAAACTTAGTAAAACTAAATTGATTAAACCAAAAACGATATCTCAAGTACGTAATCCAAATAAATGCCTTAACCTTTATTTAATCGGTAAAAATATCCTACATGACATAAATCCTAAATTCTTTTAAATAGAAAATTAAATTAAATTCTTACAGTAACTAATTAACAAATATAAACAGATTAAATTTATTTATTAATTATATTCTACATATATACAGTCTTCTATTATTAACATTTAAAACTTTGACAATATTCAAATCATAAGATTTTTACAAATTAATACTATATTACCATCATTAGAAATAGAAAAATACATATAACAACTTTTATATAGAAAGTTTATTGAAAGGAAATTAATTTAACTATTCAAATGATTTAATAAAATAAATAACTTACCTTAAAAATTTAAATAAGTTCCCTTTTTTTCTTTTCTCTTTTCTCTCCCTACACTTCCTCTCTCTCTCTCTCTCTCTCACGCGCTTTCCTGCTTTCTCTCCCAATCTCACATTCACACGCTTGCACTACTAAACAGTAAAAACACACGGATATATGGATGAGGTGTGGCGCACCGGCGGTGGATTTTTTTTTTTTTCAACACTAATTGTCCTTTGCCACGCACAGTGGCAGGAAAACTGCCACCTGACTCAAATCGGTGGTAGCATCCTTGCCATAAATTTTTTTTTTTTCAAATATCTATATATCTTCTCTTTTTTAAAAAACATTTTTCTTAAAGAATATTACAGCATCAATCAGAGTTAATGCTTGATTGATGATAACAAACTTTGCCTTTTTTTTATTTATTGATAATCTAGTTTTTATATTTTTAACTCAGTTATAATTTAATTATATAAGTTTAACTCGATTCAATTTGGTCCCCAAGTTTTAGCCAAATATTGGTTAATTCTAACACTTTTGTAACTGTTTTTGTTTATACATGAGATCTTAATATTGATAACATTTTTTGATAAATTAAAATTTTAATTATTAGATTTTTTTTAATTATATTCTTTTGAAAAAACACATAAAAAATAGTTGAAATTTCAAAAAATAGCTTTTGGTTTTGTAGGGCCGGCATGTCAAACCTATATACTTTCAGGCTAGACCTTGAAAAACATATGTCTTTTTACCAATGTTTTGGAACCCGGATCGGACCGGCTGGTTCGGACCAGAAGCCGGCGAACCGGCGGGAAAACCGGTCCGAGTTGAGGGAAAACCTGGATTTTTGAGTTGACCTGGTCTAACTCGGTCAACTCGGCCTAACCTGGCCGAGTTGATTGAATCGGCCTAACCTGGCCGAATTGATTGAATTACAAAATCTTTTTCTTTTTTTTTTTTGAAAAAAAGTCAACTGAAGAGAAGAGGACGGGTGTGAGAGAGATGGGGAGAGAATAGACGGCAATGTCAACGGAGGTGTAGATCCATCCATGGTGGTGAGTTTTGTCGGTGTTTGTCGACGATGGTGCCTCAGATTCACTCAAAAAGATGAAGAACATGAGCAGATGAGATTTGTTAGGGTTTCGTTGATTTGTACAAGAAATCTTTTACTGGTGGTGTAAAGATTTGTTTGGCTTGCCATTGTCACCTTTTAGCAGATTGAAGAAGAAGAAGAAGCAGCAGATCAAGCGTTTGGTATGATTTCTTTGAGTCATGGTGGAGGAGGGACCAGCATCGAGGGGGAAGAGAGTGTAGGAATTACTTAATGTAGGGGCATATGTGTAATTGTTCTCTAGTGCCTATATATATACATTGTTATAGGCATATTGTAAATAATTTTTTCAGAGTATGTAAATCAATAGTATTTTGGGCCTGCTGGTTTTATCAAGGTACCAGAGCCATCTCTTTAAGATTCCCTCACCTGTTTTTTCAAGAAATCAGGGCTTTAGTCCAAGAAAATCCCAAAGGCCCAGCAAAGCAACGACCCAACTGACCATGAACGGGTAACCCGTTCTGCTAATTTGCGGCACATCGTTATCGCGAGTCCTCTTCTTCTACTCTCTCTCTCTCGGTGACTCCATCATCGCCACTTGATTCATCATTTCACCAGAAAATTTCTGTAAATCTTGTTTCTTTTAGCCAACCCAATGCTGACTTAATGAGGTTCCATTGCGTTTCATAGCGTCTTGAGGCTTTTCATTGGCAGATAGCGTTGACTGGATGACGTTGTTCATTCTTTGTTCGCAAGACTGTAATACTTGCCTTGCTGATTTCGAATGTGTTGCTACAAGATTTTGAAATTTCCCGTTCTTCGTCGATTGTCGCTGGTTGAGTCGTTGAGTCGTGTTTTTGGCCCTAGTTTGGAGATCCGCCGTCGTGAGGTTATGATCTGCTGTGCCATCCTCATCGGACACACTTGGATCGTCGCTGAAGATTTATTCGCCGTCCAAGATTGTTGGTTCTTGAGGAATATCATCGACTGTTGTTGAAATCACTTTCGTCGTCGATTTCATCTTTGATTCTGATTTGCCTCATTTTGCTATGTCTTGTGGCTTCTCGATGGTTTTGTTGACAGTATGTGTTTTTCACCTCTAGACTTGATTTTCGTTCACAAGAATCTGGTTGCCACTTGCTGTCTTGATCAGAAATTCATTACACCTTGTCATTGCTATTGCAATTTCACTGTGCACTTGCTTAATTGATTGAGTCCTTGGGGTCTTTTCACTCTTGTTGTGTGACTGTCCCCGCCATTCTGTCTTCTTCATTGAATGATTTGTAGGTGTTTGGATATATCTTGTTTGTTTGTTTGTTTTTTTCATCATGGGAGAAGAGGCTTCAGAGCGTATTGACTTCCAACATCCGCTCTACCTACATCCCAGTGACACTCTGTCAGTGACATTGGTCTCTTAGGTTCTTGTTGGCTCCGAAAATTATGTTGTTTGGAGTAGGGCTATGAAATTAGCTCTGCATGGCAAGAACAAACTTGGGTTTGTTGACAGAACCTGTCGTCGTAACGATCAATCAGCCAGCCTCCAGAATCAGTGGGACCGATGCAATAGTGTTGTTCTGTCATGGCTTATTAATTCTGTGGACAAGGATATTGCTAGTGGATTGGTATTTTCTCAGAGTGCTTCCCTTGTATGGACTGATTTGAGAGAAAGATTCGATGTTGTTGATGGTGCTAAGACTTTTTCTCTATATCGGTCAATTAATTCACTCACACAAGGGACTCTTACTGTCTCTAGCTATTATACCAAGCTCAAGGAACTTTGGGATGAGCATGCTTCTATAGTGCCTATTCCTAATTGTCAATGTGATTCTTAAAAGGATTATTTTAAAGTTTTTCAGGAGCAACGGTTGTTCCAATTCCTTATGGGCTTAAATGAGCAATTCCATCAAGTTCGCAACCAAATATTGCTAACGAATCCGCTTCCTTCATCTAACCAAGCTTATTCAATGGTTATTCAGGAAGAAACTCAGCGAACCCTTTCTTATGGGGTTCAAGGAACTCAATCAAATGGAGCAATCATGATCTCCAATACCACACGAGGAGGTCGTGGTTGTGGTAGTGCTAGTAGTAAGGGACAAGGTAAAGGTCGTCCCCAAGCAACATGTAGCCATTATGGAAAGAAGGGTCATCAAAAGGAAACATATTACCAGCTGGTTGGTTATCCATCAAGTTTTCGACCCCCTCAATTCAATAGGCAACAAGAAGATCAAGCAAATCCCACCATTAACAAATCAACTACTAAGGTGGGAGGAGAACAAGATGCTCGTGGCTCTTTCTTCACTCCAACACAGTACCAGCAAATTTTGGAGATGCTTAAACGGGATTCTAACCCAAATGAAGCTGTTGTGAGTGTTCAAGAAGCCACTCTATGTTTGCTTCTTAATCCTAAGTCTGAATGGATTTTAGATTCTGGTGCAAGCTGTCATATTGTTAGTAGGTTGACATATTTAGACAAATGTAAACCATATTTAGGTGCACCAAAATGGGTAAAAGTTCCTAGTGGTGAGCGTATTCGTATAATTCATATTGGTGAGATTAAAATCACTAATTCTATCCACTTGCAAAATGTTTTGTATGCCAAAGAATTTGGTTATAATTTGATTTCAATAGCTAAACTTGCTATAGACAATTTGTATGTATCTTCCTTTTTCCCTAATGTGTGTGTGATACAGGAAATGTCCAATGGGATGATCAAAGGGATTGGTAAACTCACTAGAGGACTATATCTTCTGACAATGGAAAATAAACCAGAATATGTCAATACTACTAATAGACATAGTTCTGTAGATACTAGGAAAGATTATCTTTGGCATCATACACTTGGTCATGCTCCTACAAATGTTTTGAAACATTTGAATCTTCCTTTGAGAATTAGTGATTTTACTTTCAATGATGATAAATGTGAAATCTGTATTCAAGGAAAACAATCTCGATTGTCTTTTCATTCAAGCACCTCCAAATCTCACTATTGTTTTCAATTATTGCATGCAGATGTGTGGGGGCCCTATAGAATCCCCACACACCAAGGATATAGATATTTCCTCATATTAGTAGATGATTTTTCTCGCTCTACATGGGTTTTCTTGATGCGTTATAAATAAGACGTTTCTAAATTGCTGAAAACATTTATTTCCTATGTTGATAATCATTTTTCTGTTACAATCAAGACCTTGAGAACTGATAAAGGCAAGGAGTTTGTGAACCATGAGGTAAGACAATATCTTGATCAAAAGGGTATTATTCATCAAACTTCTTGTCCTTTTACTCCTTAACAAAATGGAGTCGTTGAACGAAAACATAGGCATCTCTTAAATGTTGCTAGAAGTATCATGTTTCAATCTCATTTGCCAGTTAAGTTTTGGGGAGAAGGAATTAGAGCTACCGCATATTTGGTTAATAGAACTCCCTCTAAAGTTCTTGACTATCTTACGCCTTATGACCTATTATATAATGAATCTCCAATTGTGAATCACTTAAAGATGTTTGGGTGCCTAGCGTTTGCTACTAATTTGAATTGCGGTGACAAGTTTCAACCAAGGGCTGAACCTTGTGTTTTCCTTGGATACCCAACAACTCAAAAGGGTTATATCTTATATAGCATTAAAACTAAATCCTTGATTATTACTAGACATGCTGTATTTGTTGAAGATAAATTTTCCTTTTGTGATGTCCATAGTATGAATTTAGGAGGAGTCCTTAATAAAAACATTGCAGATCCTTTCATTATTAGTTATAACATGGATTCTTTTGAACCTGTCCAGCCTAACGAATATATGCCGAATAATTCAGCACCTATTCAAAATGATTCCATCCCATCCACCTCTTTGAATAATAGGCCTATTCGAAATAGACAGCCTCCTACATGGACTAAAGACTATGAGTGTGAACATTTGCCTTCTAACAACAATCAACCTCACTCTAGTCTTGAAAATGACCTACAAAATGATGCTGCCTTCTTTTCTTCTGTTGCTTTTGATGATTTGTCTGATTCATATAAATGTTTTCTGTTTGGTATTGATAAAGAAATTCAACCAGAAACATATGAACAAGCATCCAATGATCCTAGGTGGGTGGAAGCAATGAATAATGAGATTGATGCTTTAGAAGCCAATAAGACCTCGACCATAGTTAACTTACCAAAAGGAAAGAAAGCTATAGAATGCAAGTGGGTCTTTAAGGCTAAGTATAAGGCAAATGGGTCTTTAGATAAATTCAAGGCACAATTAGTCGCTAAAGGATATAATCAAAAGGAAGGAATAGATTTTTATGAAACATTCTCTCCCGTAGTAAAAATGGTGACTATTAGGACTGTTTTGAAACTTGTTGTTATACATAAATGGCCTATTCATCAAATGGATGTGGACAATGCCTTTTTGTAAGGTGATTTACATGAGGATGTCTATATGACTATACCTCAAGGTTTTACTAAAGGTAACGACCGAAATCAAGTTTGTAAACTTAGAAAATCGTTATATGGCTTGAAACAAGCTTCAAGACAATGAAATGAAAAATTGACTCAATGTTTGATTAAAGGCGCTTTTCAACAAAGTAAGCATGACTATGCACTTTTTCAAAAACAAAATGGTACTGAATTGGTACTTGTTCTTGCTTATGTGGATGATTTAATGATTACAGGGAGTAGTTTGAAAGCTATCAATGAGGTAAAAGCTTTTCTTCACAGCCAATTTAAAATCAAAGATTTGGGTACCTTGAAATATTTTCTTGGTTTGGAAGTTTTGAGATCCAAGCATGGTATACTTATTAATCAATGTAAGTATGCTACAGAATTGATTGATCAAACAGGTCTAGATGAATCAGAGGTTGTGATGACACCTATGGAGCCTAACCTCAAGCTGACCACAGCGCCAATAGAGAAGGATCCCCTTGTGGATGATGTTGGGATGTATAGAAGGCTTGTTGGTAAGTTGCTTTACTTGACATTAACTAGACCTGATATTTCTTTTACTGTGCAGACGTTGAGTCAATTCATGCAAGAGCCCAAAGAGTCATATTTGAAATCTGCCTTGAGGTTGGTCAAATAATTAAAGGACTCTCCATGTCGAGGAGTCTACATCTCATCTGAAAGCACCTTGAAGGTGGAGTGTTTCTGTGATTCAGATCATGGCGCTTGTGCTGATACACGATGCTCGGTCACATGCTTTCTTGTGAAGATGGGGGGCAGCCTAATATGCTAGAAATCAAAGAAGCAAACCACTGTTTCCATATCTTCAGCTGAAGTCGAGTATAGAGCATTGCGAATGGCGACAGCGGAGTTGACTTGGATTACCGGGTTACTTAAAGAGTTGCATGTCCCAGATGTTGAGCCAATTAAGGTGCATTGTGATAGCAGATCAGCCATTCATATAGCAACCAACCCAGTTTTCCATAAACGTACAAAACACATTGAAATCAATTGCCACTTTGTTAGGGAAAAATTGTTAGCTGGTATGATTGTTTTTGAGCTTGTACGTTATGAAGAACGAATCGCATATGTTTTAACAAAAGCCTTAGGAGGGCCGCAACATACTTACATTCTTGGCAAGTTGGGCACTTGTGAGTATAGAGTTCCCAACTTGAGGGGGAGTGTAGGAATTGCTTAATGTAGGGGCATATGTGTAATTGTTCCCTAGTTCCTATATATATACATTGTTATAGGCATATTGTAAATAATTTTGGAGAGTATGTGAATCAATAGTATTTTGGGCCTGCTGGTTTTATCAGAGAGAGTGAAGAAGAAGAAATGAGGCGAAGATGTGATTGCTCAGAAATATGAGACTTTGCCTTGCAATGTGCCGTGTGGGTGGAAACGCGTCATTAATGAGATGTGATGGAGTAGTACGATTGCTTTAATGGGCACACTTTCCTTAGCCCTCTGAGGATAAACTCATGAACCACAATCCCCAAATAAATTGAGCGACGTTGTGATGTTGCACCTCTCTTTATCTGGAGTTTTCCCTATGCTCTCTCAGAGTTCGTTATTGGAGCTTGAAAAAGGCATTTCGTTTGAGGAGGTTAAACAAGCTTTGTTTGAAATGAAGCCTCTCAAATCGCCTGGCAGAGATGGTATTCATGCTCTCTTCTATCAATCCCAGTGGAATATTGTTGGCCCTAGCGTCTTCGCCTTCGTGCAAAATTTATGGTCAGGTAAATCCTTTATTTCTGCTTCTAATCACACCTTGTTGGCTTTAATTCCCAAAGTCAACCACCTTTGCCTAATCAGTGAATTTAGGCCGATTAGTCTATGCTCAGTTCTTTATAAGATTATTTTGAAGACCATTGCTAATCGCTTGCGTTCTGTTATGCCTGTTCTGATTGGACAATATCAAGTAAGTTTTATTCAGGGTAGGAGCATAATCGACAACATTATAATTGCCCAAGAAGCAATTCATTCCATGAGAGGTAAGAAAGGCAAAGTTGGATGGGTGGCCATTAAAGTCGACCTACAAAAGGCTTTTGATAGACTCAGATGGGATTTTGTACTAGACACTCTCAACGATGCTGGTATTCCCACTAACTTATGCCTTTTGATTATGGATTGAATTTCTACCCCTGTTATGCAGGTCTTATGGAATGGGAGACCATCATCTTCCTTTTCCCCTGAGAAAAGTGTAAGACAAGGAGACCCTCTCTCCCCTTATATCTTTGTGCTATGCATGGAGCGTCTGTCCCACCTCATTGAGGCCAAAGTGCTTTCTGGCAACTGGAAACCAATCAAGCTGGGAAGAAAAGGTGTTCCCCTTGCCCACCTCTTCTTCACCGACGACTTGTTTTTGTTTGGGGAAGCTTCATCACAGCAAGCTATCTTGATCAATGAAATCTTACAAGAATTTTGCCTCTCATTCGGCCATCAGATCAATAGGGCTAAGACTAATGTCCAATTCTCTAAGAATGTGGTGCCCTCCTTGAGTAGGAAAATCTACAATGAGTTGGGATTCCAACGTATAGATTCCCTTGGCAAATATCTGGGAGTTCCCTTCCTCAATGGAAGAGTTTCTTCTACCACCTTCGAATACATTATCAGTAGACTACAGTTGAAACTAGCTGGCTAGAAAAGTCAATCTCTCTCCCTAGTTGGTCGGTTCACCCTTGCAAAATCTATCCTGGCTTCTCTACCTCTCTACACTATGCAAAGTACTACACTGCCATCATCATGCTGTGAAATGATTGAGAAATTAATAAGGAAATTTATTTGGGGTTTCTCACATGTCATCGTGGAGTTAGCTTGGTTAAATGGAAGGATCTCTGTCAGCCTCTTCACCATGGGGGAATGAGATTATTGAACCTGGAGTCTCAAAACAAAGCCTTCATGATGAAATTAATCTACAAGATTCAATCACAACCAGACTCTCTTTGGGTTCGTGTTTTGAAACAAAAGTACAACGTTTGCATCCTTAAAGACCCCCTGCTCGCGCCCGCATATCTTACTTTTGGAGGAATCTTCTTAAGTCTTGGGAAGAGACATCCTACCATATTAAATGGAATGTGGGCGATGCCACCAGAGTTAAGTTCTGGGATGATTTTTGGGTGGGTAATCATGGCCCCCTAAAGCACATCTCCTTTTCCCCTATTCCAATTCGAGTTGCATCTTCAACGATTTCGGACTATGTAAATGTCGATGGCTCATGGCGTTGGTTCCTATTTCAGAACCTCCTTCCGCAAGACATTCTGAAAGACATTTCAACCATTGCAATCCAAAGGGATTCCCCTGCTCTGTCATGCTCCTGGACTTTGACAAAAAATGGAGATTTCTCAACTCGGTCAGCTTACAAAGCCTTAGAATCTATGAATTGGAATGATCACATGCCCATTTGGACTCGATTATGGAAGCTACCTATGGCCCAAAGAATTAGAACTTTTACCTGGCTATTGTTGAAGGGGAAATTACTGACCAATGAAGAGCGATTTAGAAGGAGTATGTCACCTGATCATCTTTGCTCCCTCTGTCAAGGGAATAAGGAAAGTCTGGAACATATTTTCAAAGAGTGCAATATGGCCTCTAAGGTTTGGAGGAAGATACTGCCCGTTGATATGTGCACATATTTTTTCAGACCAGACAGGTTAAGCTTAATTATTCAATCTTCCGCCTTTGATAGCTCATGGAAGATTGGGGTATGTATCACCTGTTGAAAGCTTTGGGATGTTCGTAACAAAAGAATCTTCACTGCTGCAAATTTCACAGTGGATGGGATCTTAGCATCTGTTAAATCTACTGTCGTTCATTCTGAGTCTAGTTTCTCTAAGTTTAAGCTGATTCTGTAATTTTCTTTTGATTTCTCTCTCGCTGTAACCATCCTGCATATGGTCGTTGTTATCCTGGCCATTTTTTAATGGAATTCTCATTCATTCAAAAAAAATAATAATCAATATGATATTAAACATCATCTTATTTTTTATTATTAAAATATAAATATTTTTTTCTATTTTAATAAAATTATATTTTTAATTAATACCGGTCTGACCCCGATCTAACCCACTAACTCTTAACCCAATACCTTAATCGGTTCAGTAATCAGTCCAATTTTCAGAACCTTGCTTCTTATTGTAGACTTTTAGGCTGACTCTTTTAAGTTTTGGCCCTTACCAATCCAATAAGACGCTGCCGTCCTGGATTCCCACATCTAGTGAGGGGGAAAAAGTGGATAAAGCTTGATGATCAAAATGAAAACATTCGTTATTATTTTTTGCTCGGTAGAACATTCGTTATCAAGCTGTATATTGGAATTAATACAAATGTCGGAATGCGAAAATGGAAGTTCAATATTAATACGAAAAACAAATTAAATCATATAAGGACAAAAGAATAGTGAAAAGGGTATAATAATACTGGAGAGAAGTTGGGGAAGAAGGACAAAAGAATAGTGAAAAGGGTATAATAATACAGGAGAGAAGTTGGGGAAGAGGAAGAGTGACGGGAGAGAGAGGGGTGATAGCATGAGAACAATGGCAGAGTTGCAGAAAAGCTTCAAAGCTTCTTATCTCGTGAGTCTTCTTCTCTTCGTATTATTATGGCTTAGCATCACAGCAAGAGCATCCATGGCGGCCACAGAAATCCCAGTAGGAGTCATTCTTGATCTGAATTCAGAACTTGGTGAAATGGTTAATAACAGCCTCACCCTCGCCGTCGAAGATTACTATTCCGATAATAAACAAACAGCCACCATGATCCGCCTTATTGTCCGGAATGCTTCTCAGAACGACTTCGCCACCGCGGCAAGAGCAGGTAATAACTCACCGCTATACCCCAATCTCCATCTTCTCAAATTTTATTTCTCGCTAAAATACTGAAAAATAAGTGCTTCTTATCTTTCATGTCAAGAATTGAACATTCAGCTGCAAATTTGACCCTCATCCTCCATAATTTGAAACGGTTTATTTATATAATTTAATTTGAAATTGATTTTTTTTTTTTCAAAGAATAAGGTTAGTTATGTAATTCTACGATGATTAAAAAACAAACTCTTTCCGTCTTTCGTGGAATCTTTAGATTTTTTTGTTATAAGTTAACAAATAAAATTACAAAAAAAAAATGACGCATAAAGATTATCTAAAATAGTAAAAGATAGAGAGGTAATTCCAATTTCAACAACATATGAGATGCTGTATCTTTTTTTTTTTTCTTTTTTTTCTTTTTTTTTGGTATTCTGCTGTATCTTTTTAAAATTGAAAGCAAATGACAAAAATACCGTCACCCTTATTTCAACCTTCCCCATCTCGATTGTTCCGTTTTCTGGCATTTCATCGCAGCCGGAATTCTGACATTTCGCCATGAACTCCATTGATGATGAAACCAAAGTCTTGGATGAAGAAGGAAACAAAGGAAGGAGAATTTGGGATGAAATTTGTTTGGAAGAAGGCACTATGGTGAAAGAGAGAGGGCTGGGGGTTGGAAATGTTGGTGAAGGTCTGATGGTGGTAGAGGAAAGAGAATGAAACAGATGGTGGAAGTGGTAAGTGAGAACGAAGAAGAAGCCGGTGGTGGAGAATCTCGACAGTACCATCAACAGTGGTCCTATTTCCTCTTCTCCTCTCCCTATTCTTTCAAAATCGTGCCTCCAGTCTCCAGGTCCAAGCTGGCTTCGAAAGTCTACTTCCTCAATGGTGGTGGAGAAGACGCTGACGGTGAAGAAGGTAACCGAAGACGGTGGTGGTAGTCGGATCGAGATGCTGAGGTGATATGAAAATGATTATATATTTAAAAATGAAATTCCAATAAAATTGAGAAGAAAATTATAAATTAATTTTTAAAATTAATGTGTGTTTATTAAGTTTGTGTGGCCACCTCCAACTGGAGTGGAGGTTAATGTTTATTTAAAAAAAGTGTGTGGGCGTTTTTATCATTTGCTTTCAATTTCAAAAAATATAGCATCTTATAAGGATTACCGAAATTGGAAGTGCGTTTATGCCCTTTACTAGTTTAAATGCTGTTTATTTTTTTTTTTCCCAAATTATAATTTACAAGTCTAAAATGTCATTCTGCCCTCATGAAAGTTTTAGGTAGTCATAAACTTAAGATATCATTTTCATCCCTCTCTAGTTGGGGTCAAATTAATATGGGGTGCTAAATATAAAATCTTAACCCATTTTTATCATTTTTTAAAAACTAATTTACAAACTTGTAAATTACCATATAATCTAATATTATAGTATAGGGGTGTTTTAGAGATCATATTTAATTTATTCAAATTAACTCATTTATTTTATTTTTTTAATCTACATAAATTAGATAACTTTTATATTCAAGGCATGATGTCATTTACTAAAACGTTTTTATTTGAGTCTCCATTCCTGCCTCCATTTTTCTCCAAGTTAATATGTAGAGTATACCTATAGGGCCCGTTTTGGTGAGAAGGAAAGGAAAATTAGCAAGATTCTCCTTTGGTACGTATTTTAGATAATTATTTATGGAAACCCATCTTCCCAGGCCCACCTAGGACCACCAATTTTCCCTAATATATGGAAAGGTCAAATCCCACCAAAATTGGTGGATCTCAAGTTCCCACATCACTGTTAACATTTTTTTGACAAATTTACTCCTCAAATTCGAACTTTGCAGAAGATTTTTTTACACAACTTCAAACTTGATAAGAGCATATTTTTTAAAAATATATTTTAGCACAAAAATCTTTTTTATTTTTTATTTTGAATTAGTTACTTTTGAGGGTAAAATAGACATTTTTAATTCTTTACCAACTATGACCTCTTCATTTTCTTCTTATCAAACAACTCATCTTCTCTCAAACCATCTTCCCTTATCTTTCAAAATCTTCTCTTCTTCTAAATTCCTTTCCCTCCTCAAATATTTCTCATTACAAACGTGCCCATAGTTACTTTCTCCAATTCAAATTATGAATTTTAAATAACTAAATTATGCAATTTAGAAGGTTGGTTGAAATTGGTTAAAAACAATACATATGTAAAAATATAACTTGTTTTCTTAAAACATCCTTATTTATAGAGAAGGTGAATGGGAGAGAGAAAGAGTGGGAAAATGAGACATGTAATTAATTATAGGTAAATATGAAAAATTGCATTAAGTGACTAGAAAAATTCAAACTGAATCCAATGAAGAACAGATCCTTTCAAAAACTTGAAGCTTAAATTTTGAACCAGGAGGTATAGTAAAAGATAGGCCTAACTTTATGTTAAATTATAATCCATTTTGCTTCGTATCTCTATCATTTTACCCTAAAATAATTTATTTAAATTATAAATTGATATATAAGATAATGTGACATAAGGGTATTTTAGCAAGATCATTTCACATTTGTTCGAATTAACCCATTTATTTTATTTTTTTAATATATCCATTTTTTTTTTGGGTCAAAATTAGTTAAATGATAGTAACTCTCATGTTAGTATTTACTAAGATAGTTTTTTTTGGGTGTCCAATCCTGTCTCCCTGCCACTCCAAGTTAACGTAGAGTAGACCTACTTTGTTACAAAATAGGCTTTATTTTATGTTAACTTGGAGAGATCAAGGTGATAGAACTTGGAAACCAAAACCTTTAATTTGATATGCAAGCAGCTCATGATCTAATGAAGAATGAAAAAGTGCATGCCATCTTGGGGCCCCAGAACTCAGAGCAAGCAAGGTATATAGTGAGACTTGGTGAGGAAGTATTCCAAAAACCAGTTATTTGGTTTCCCATAACTGGCCCATCTATTTTGCCTCCTCCATCGCCATCTTCCATCTACACCGGTCAAGGCCTTAATTGCTATCAGTTCCGAGCTATAGCTGCCATTATCAAAGCTCTTGGGTGGCAATCTATTGTTCCCATTTATGAAGAGACAGAATATGGCAGTCACCTTGTTCCATGCCTCACCAATGTGTTGAAAGAGATGGGCGTACAAATGGCTAACGTAACCGCCATTAATTCAAGTTCAAAAGATCTTGGAATTAACACCACTCTTGACACGTTAAACAACATGAGAACACATGTATTTCTTGTCCATATGAGCATGGATTTGGGAACAAAATTTATTTGGTCAGCACAGAAAAAAGAGATGATGGGTGAAGGATATGCTTGGATACTTACCCAAGAGCTATCTTCTTTGACAGATCCTCAAGTTCCGCTAGTCAGAAACTTGTATAATGGCTCATCTGTCCCAGTTGATAATTTTACTGATTTTGTTTCTTTGAAAAGATACATGCAAGGGGCATTGGGAGTGCGGCCAATGGATTCGAACAAAACAGATTTGCATAGGGCTAAAGAGAAGAATTTCACTGATCGTTTCCTTGGTACCCTACCTATCTATGGATGGTGGGCTTATCACACAATCGAAGCATTGGCTAAGGCAGTAGAGAAGGTAGAGAAGGCAGGCACAGACAACGGCCAAAAACTTCGCGATGAAATTAAGGCTACTACTTTCACAGGCGTGTCAGGGGTAAATTTTAACCTTAGTCAAGGACAACTAGAGCAATTGGAGTATGAAGTATACAATGTGATATCGGCAAGAGAAAGGATCATTGGATCTTGGAGCCCTAAAACTGGACTTGTTCAAGATTATAGTGACGGAGGTGGTGGTGGTGAGGCATCTGGTGGACGTGGATACCAACTAAAGTATCCACTGTGGCCGGGTGACACATTGGATAAACCACCAAAGTTGAGGATTGGAGTCCCAAGAACTAATTATTTTCCTGAATTTGTGGTTGTATATAATTCCAGTAAGCCTCGGGTTGATGGCTTTGCTTATAATGTGTTTTTGAGAGCTCTTGATGTTTTGCCATTTCCGTTAAATAATTTTGAATTTGTTCTCTTGCCGAACAATAGTGGAAGCGATAGCGCCACCTATGATGACATGCTCTGCACTCAAATGAAAGAGGAGGCAAGTTTTCATTCTTTTCTTTTTAACTTGTTCTACTTTGCATCAATTTATCTTTTAGTTTCTCACAGAAAGCATGGTATGATATATGTATGTGCTGTCGTCAGCACCATACACCGTACATATTGTTAGCGGCAGCACTTGCAGAAACATATATAATAAACGTATAGCTCGAGTCGTGTTGTTGACACTATTCTTAGGAGATTTTCCGCAATCCCCCTATCTTTAGATTAGCATAAAGATAGGAGCTATCTCAAGAGAAGAGAGGAGGGGAGCTTGGGGATAGAGCTTGCTTTCGCCTTACCTCAGACCTCTGACCTTGGTTGTGCTGAGCTCGGGGATAGAAAGGCAGATATGATATATATAATGTTTTTAACTTTCATACAAATTTATGTGTGTATGGAAATATTGCAGGATCTTGATGCTATAATTGGGGACATCACAATTGTGGCAAGTCGGACAGATTGTGTTGATTTCACGTTGCCGTATTTAGATTCAAGTGTGGCAATGGTGGTTAGGATTAAGAATGCCTCCACTTCAGGGATCCTCTTCAAACCTTTCGATGGGTTACTGTGGGTAACTCTTGGTGGGATTTTTGTGGCTGCAACTATTGTCATACTTATATTAGAAAAATACAAAAACAAAACCAACGGAATACACAAAATCGACCAATTTCTCATCAACCCCTTCCTTGTTTACAAGATGGGTGAGTTCTCTAAGACCTTATGTAGCATTTATACTTGATCATATGTTATTATGTTTCAATTTGTGCCTTGTACGAATGTATACTCAAACACATTTGATAATATTACAGATGTTATGGAGAAATTTGCTAGCAGTGCTGCAGGATGGATGGTGATACTGACGTCATTCCTATTCATCTTAGTGGTGCAAGTTTACACGGCAAATTTAGCTTCAATTTTAACACAAGGGCAGGAGAAAGAGCCTTCATTTAAGGACGAAACCGAGATTATAAGAAGGAATCTATTGGTGGGATATCGAAGTGGGTCGATGTGGGTGAGAGAGCTTCTAACTGAACAACTAGGATTCAAGCCATCTCAGTTAAAGGCTTTAGGAAGTCCTGAAGAGTACAATGAAACATTGTCAAGGGGAACCAAAAATGGAGGAGTGGATGCTATTTTTGATGAAACTCCATATCTCATGCTCTTCCTCTCCAAATATAAGTCTAGCTTCATGATGACAGGACCAATCTACAAAACTGGTGGACTTGCCTTTGTAAGCCTCCTACTCCATCTCACTCTTACTCAGAGTTCCGATTGTGAGGTGGACAAACCATAGATCAAGTTTATAGGAAAATTTAAAAGTGCGCACACGTATTTTAAAACTAACAATTGCAAAATAACAAGTGATTAGAGATCATGACCTAATGGATAGAAGCAACTTGACCTAAGTTTTATCCTAATTAGGCAAACTTAATTGAATTCAATCATTTGGTATTTATTGTATCTTCAGGCATTCCCAAGGAAATCTGGTTTGGTCTCGCATTTCTCGACTGCAATCTTAAATGTGACTCAAGATGCGGAGCCATTTCGTTTGCTGATGGCTAGGAGCGCCTTACCAACCTCCATTGAAGATTTGGAATTTGAAGATGAAAGTGACATAGAGACGTCAAGTTTGAGCATATCTAACTTTGGAGGCCTTTACCCTGTCCTATTATTCGTTGTGGTTCTTTTTTTATGCCTTTCCATTCCATCAGTGATTAAAAGGTTGCCTGATCAATCAACAGTGATTGAATAGTGGCGTAAGAAGCAGCCTTTCAAGTAAGCTAACAAGCCTTAATTATAGCAGGATTTGCTAGTTAGTCAGTCGCCGCTTATTAAACATGTGATATGTGTGTGTGTAGAACTCCTTGCTTCTTATCTCCAGTTCTCTGATGAATAATTTTTCTTCCTCTTGCTTTTTCATGGCCAGCAAGCAATATTGTACTTCCTCTCTAATCCTGAATGAAGGAGACTGACAACTAATTTACAGATATTTCAAAAAATTAGTGAAGATAATCTTTTTTTGTAACAAATGGTATAGTGTGTTGGTTTTCCTACCCCACTAAAAATATATATTAGCTAAATTGAAAAATATATTGAAACTTTATATTCAAAACTAAAAATAAATATCTCACCTAGCTCATATGTTCTTAACACCAAAGAGAGCACTCATAAAACCAATTGAAAATAATCGTGATTAAGGCCAGTTAGAAATCGAAGTAGCCAATAATCGAATTTGGTAAAAGAGTAAAGATATCTTTCTTTTTTTTTAATAAAAGAAAAGTTTTGGAGGGGTTCGGCATCAGTCTCCCACCAAGGACAGGGCACGGCCTCGGGCTCTTTGAGTACTTAATGAGGACTTACGAGATCGCCTACCAAAGGAGTCCTAGATATGATAGCGGGGATCGAACACATATCTCTTTGGGACTTTGACTAAATCCCTTACTATCTATGTCAACTCTCTTTGATAGAGTAAAGATATCATGAGGAAGAAGAAAAAAGTTTCAGCGGAAGTAGAGGTCAGTTTGTACGCCTACATAAGCAACTCAAGCATGGGTCAAAAAATAACCAAAATTTGGTGGGCCTTCTCCATACGATAATATTGCAACATTCTGAAAAATTCAAAAAGGTAAAAAAGGGATTAAAAAAAAAAAAAAGCTTCAATACACCTGTATTTAACAATTCATGATATGTACATACTATACGACATGTACATACCATACGACAATGTTTATTAGAGAACAATTTAAATTTAAATGGATACCAATTAACCTATAACTTAGTTTATGAAAGCTCTTTTATAATTGGAAGATTTCCATCTTGATAAAAAAATTAAACTGCCATCCCTCTAATTAAAATAAATATGGGATAATTTCAGTAAGTCCCACAGGATTAAATTTATTTCAAGTAAGGACCATAACATTTTGAAATTTCACTGCAAACCTAAGAACTAAAATGAAAATTAGATTTTAAGTATTAAGACAATAATGCCCCTTACTTTATCTTTTTTTTAAAAAAAAAATGAAATGTTTAATCATTGTTGGAGCTTTGGCTATCAGTCACTGGCACCTACCAGGCCGGAGTGGACACTGTTAACTAATCTTCAGGGACGGATCTTATAAGGGTTCCAGGGGGCCATCCCCCCCCCCCCCCCCAAGAAATTCATAAATGAATACAAGAGAGAGAGGACACTGGTGGTAGTTACGGATATTTGATGAGATGGCTCCCCCCAAAAAAAGTAATCATGCAAATGTGGGATCTTTTGGTTTAAGAATGTGGGAATTGGTTAACCAATTATATCAAAAATCCATCAGATCACTTATATCTTTTTTTTTTTTTTCCGGTCAAAGTATCACTCATATCATTTTCAAACCCTTTGGCGTAAAACATGCAATCTGATTTTAACAATTGAATGTATTAATCATACTCCTGCTTTTTTGGTCAAAATTAATCATACTCCTTTGCCTCCCATTTTTTAAAAAATAGTTCCCCCCCCCCCCTTTTTTTTTTCCCTCCTGCAGTCTGCTCACGGCTTCTATTATTCTCCTAATTAACCTTCCTTCCCTTCATAACTCAATAATGAGAATAAGAGCAAGGAACGCGTCTGCTAATCTTCCAATCTCCCTTGATAACTCATTTGTGATTTTTTGACTTTGCTTGCTATAGTTAAATTTTTTCATCTTATTTCTTTGCTATGCTTCAATTCTATATTTACTTTGTTTGGCCTTGATTTTTTCTAATATAAGAAATTTTCTAATCGATAAATCTCATAGAAGTCGTTAAGTTTGATAAATTATTTTCTTGTTTCTTTCTTTATTTCCTTCTCTCTTTTTCATTCTTTGATTTTGTTTGTTATCGATAAGAAATGATAATAATAGATATCTTTATTCTCTTTGCAACTCAAACTGAATTATTACTCTCTTGTATTTGCCTATCTATACCAGATATTATGATCTTGGGACAAAAAATTTCCCCCCCCCCCCCCAAATATTTATCCCAAGATCACCACTGCCGATCATCAAAGCTTTGGCGTCGACCGGCCGAAGACCCGACTATCAAAAATTAATGTTTTATTCATATGCTTATTCCACGTGTTCACAAGGATCAGATGAGTAAAATACTTGCAAATAAATCTTGTTCAATTTATGTTGTTTATATGTATAATCCGTTGTTCATAAAGAGTTAGACACTCGAAAATGAGATTTGTTCATGATCCTAAATTTTCTTATCAACCTATTAATTTATGTTGTTTATATGCCTCTCTCCCTTCTTAATACATTAATGAGCTTGACTGGGAATGAGACATTTGTAAGTGTGTAACTGTTCATAAATAAATAAAATCCTCCGATAAACAACACATCAATTTTTAATGGCCAATTTTTAATGGCCAAAGCTCTAGCTAATGGCTACCGACAGCGGCTACTCCAACTTGACATTGATAACCGGTTGTTAGAACTTTAACAACGATCAAATCTTTTTTAAAAAAAAAAATAATTGATAAGAGACGTTGTTCTCTTTTACCTACAAAACCTTACCTTTACATAAAGCTTCATAATATTAAGTTATTAACGTCCCGTAACTGAAATGAATTTAGTCACATGCGACTTAACCGACTCAATGAATAAAGTGTTGAGGTGAAAAGCAGGGGTAGAAGACAAAGTGGCACAAATGTCGAATGCAAAATGACGCTGGCCTGGAGGGCAGCATGGTGGCCCCGGGTGTCTATTCTCTCCTCCATTTCTGATCTCCTTTTATATTATTTTGCTTTTGCTTTTTAACTTATTCCCCCATTTGCTTCTCTCATCCTCTCCTTTATCCTCACGTGTCTCTAGCAAAGGCCATATTTTTTCATAACCATCGTATTTAGTGATCAGTCTTAAATGTAACTTTTTATTTACAATATTGTTTCTTCCAAAACTTTGCTTAGGTGGTGATATATGGTCCCTATTATAAATTGATTTTATTAATTATTTACAATAATTAAGAAAAATATTTAAAAATATTTAAAATGGTAAATTGCATATTAATTACTTTAAATTTCTTCATTAAATAATCTGTCTCTACAATACAATTTATAGTCACATTTGTGGAAGTGAGAAAACTCAATACCATTGTGTAGTTTGCAAAGTGACTCATATTATTATTTAAAAATATAAAAACCTCATAAAAGATGGCTTACATTAAAGGCTGAAATAGTACTCCCTCCGTACTCCCTCGTCACTTGGTCTAAAGTGAAGTCCCTATCCTTTGGAGCGGATTGCCTCATTAGCATAAGTCTCAGAATCTCTCAGTATCATATCAGGACCATTGATTTCTTTTAATACCAGCCGTTCGTTTCTCCTCCCTTCACTCTTAGTTATTTTACAGTTTCTGTGGCCCGCCCCTGCTTCTCTTCTCGCATGTCCACACATAGTACCGCCAAATTCGTTTAATGACTTCCATTTAATATTTAATCATGTAGGGCTGAAAATTCCAGTCATTCTATTTTATTAAAAAAAAAAAAGAAAAAAACTTCCACCTTTTAAAATATCCACCAAAATTGTTGTCCCAACAAATAAATCTAAGAAAATTGTTGATCCAAATTATCATTAACTCTCGTTTTAAGTTCATGATTCCATTTTTTAAGTTTAATTTAATTCATCAATATAACTTAAAATAATGACAAGCAATGGTGGGATTAACTTTTTATTTTTTTTAATCCGGACTAAAAAATAAATATATTGTTGAATTAAATTAAAATTAAAAAAATGGAATCATGAACTTAAAATGAGAGTTAATGATAATTTGGATCAACAATTTTCTTAGATTTATTTGTTGGGACAACAATTTTGGTGGATATTTTAAGGGGTGGAAGTTTTTTTCTTTTTTTTTAATAAAATATAATGACTGGAATTTTCAGCCCTACATGATTAAATATTAAATGGAAGTCATTAAATGAATTTGGCGGTACTATGTGTGGATATGCGAGAAGAGAAGCAGGGGCAGGCCACAGAAACAGTAAAATAACTAAGAGTGAAGGGAGGAGAAACGAACGACTGGTATTAAAAGAAATCAATGGTCCTGATATGATACTGAGAGATTCTGAGACTTATGCTACTGAGGCAATCTGCTCCCCTATCTTCTTTTAGTTTTTCTCAACCTTTTGTTTTCCCCCTCATTTGGATCCAGCAATTTAAGGAAATGATAAAGGGAAAATCTACCTTAAAATCCAAATAACTAAAACAATATTAAAAAGGGTTTTAAAAAATTCACATATTAAAAAAAGCCTTAAGACCTTTCTTAATATTATTTCATAAAACGTTAGTTGTTAACGTGTATTGATATAGTTATTAATAAGTACTTATTTATTTGTTAAGATATCGTTATTAATATTTACTGATTTAGTTGTTAATATTTTACTAATATAATTGTTAACGTTTATGAAATAATATCAAAAAAAGCTCTGGCGTTTTTTTAAATATGTGACCTTTTTTTAAGCTTTTTTTGACAATTATTTGTTAATTTAGGTGCTCAAGGATCTCCCTAAAGATAAATATAGGAGAATGATATATATTCGTAGAGCTGTCAACATCGGCTGGACCCCATGGGCCAACCCATTAAGCCCTATATTTAGCCCCCATAATTTTAACCCTCATATGATGGGGTTATTTTTGACCCTAGTCCAAAATAACCCCCACTCCTATGAGGTTATCATAGGGCCACCCACGGGCACCCAATTCTTTTAAACATTGGACATTTAAACACTCGGGAGACGATAGTCCAAGTTTCCAACCGTCGCGTCTACATCGCCTCCAGTCATTCTCGCTCTCTCTCCGCCTGCTTGAACTCTGCTTAGTCGTCGCCGCAGCATCAATCGTCCTCTCCAATTCCACCACACTTCCACCGTCTGCTCCTCTCATCTTTTCAATCTCTGCGACGCTCTCTGTTCTGTGTGCTGTATGCCTTGTGTTCGTGTAAGCTTCGTGTGTGCCTCTATTGTTGGCTTCTGGCGAATTTGAGCTCGTCTGTTTCCCTTCTCTCCTCACTGGGGCTAAACCATTTCAGGAATTCCTTACTGAACTCGATCTTCAAGCGCCGATTCTTCACCGCTTCAACTATATACATCTCCAAGTTGAAATCCCAGGTGCCTTTCTTTCTTTCCGTTTGTCTTCTTGCTTTTGTGTGTGTGTGTGGGTTTCTGTCTGCGTCTATTTAGTATTTTGCTTATACTTGGATTTTTGGTATGTAGCATGCCTAACTTTTAGACGATAATGAATTCTTGGTGATGAAAGATGACGCTTTTCTCTTGGGGAGATTCCCCTTTTTGCGATTTCATAATCAGGCATAAATCCTCGACAGTTTGCTATTTAATTACTTTATTTTGGCTCCTTTTGACTTGCTTTACGGAATCTTTACTCCTGCGATTTTTTCAATTAATTAGCCAGCAACAAAAATACCATTGCATAGTTTAACATTAATGGATTTTGAGAATGTTTCAGTTTGGTTTTGTCGGCACTTCGCTATTCTGCTTGCTTCTTCTGATTTGCCCAACCCATATAAAAATCAAACCAAAATCAAAAGATATTATATTAAAAAACTAACACTTAAATTTGTTTAGGTGGGAAAATACTAGTGGATTAATATAGAAGCAATATTTCCTTTGGGATTGATGTCCTTAGTTGATTAACTCAGGAGTATGGAACCTTTTTTTTTTTTTTAGATAGTACAGGCAAGCCGAAGCTTGAAGAGTAGAAAAGGACTAAGCTAGAGAACCTAATCCTGGAAGAAATAAACTAGGAAACTCTAGTTACAACATGCCATCTGGTCTCTCTGCACTATGTTAAGGCATCCTCTGGGAACGTCTGGAAGAAGAACCATATTAGCATCAGCAGGAGCCTCATGACCTTCCTTTGCCATATAGTCAGCACATGCGATATTGTCTCTTGGAGTAGTATGGAACCTCTTTTGATAAGCCGAAAGCTATAGTTGGTTGAGTACATCCTAATATTCGTTGGCATTAAGTAAAGATGCATTCTTTTACTCATATTACAGTCTATTACAATGGAAGTAAATTAGTACCGCTTCAACTTTTCCATTGACACATATCTGCTTTCTTTAGACTAACAAGAGAATCAGGACTCTTCCTTTTACTGACTGTCGGTTGTCTATATTGATAAGAAGCTATACGGCTTCATTGCATAGTATAAAGCATATAGATCCAACATTATCATTTCGTTTGGGAAAAACGGTTTTACTTTGTTAATTTCCCTGTTTGGTTTTACAAATTAGGGATTAGAGATCAAGTAAAGAAGCCCCATTTTTATTATGGATGATGAAGTTCAATCTGAAACTCCACGTAAAGTATCTGGAAGTTTTAAGATAAATAAAAAACAAATCTTCAGATGTTGATTTGCACTAGGAATTGGCTGTATGGTTTTACTCTCAATCCTGATGGTAATGTTGTATTAATTTTCATAATGTTTTATATGTATATGTAATATCGATTGCCTAATTGAGTGATTGTAAAATTACTCATCATGAAGCACCAACAGCAGAATCCCAAGGGGCATCAAGAATTTCAAATTGAGGACTAGAAAGGTACGAAAAGTTGGTATTATGAAAATTTGAGTAACTATATTCTATGAAAATAATTTCAAATCGATTTTTTTACAATAAAAACGCTTAATTTATGATTGTAATTTATTTTGTTATCAAAATACATTCCTTGATTGTTGTTAGGTGAAGGCTGGTGTGGAGATTTTGATAAAGATCATCCGTCTGACCCTTTTATGAAGACGATCGACTTTGTAGAGAATTTTGTTATGTTGTTATACTGAATCATGTTGAAATCGGATCACATATCCATCTAATTAATGTGTAGATTTGTTTGTTTTAGTTTTGGAGTTTTTCAAAGACATTAAAGAAAGTTTCAGTAGGTGGAATCTAGAGACCAAGAAATGGTCATGTTTATCTAAAATGATTTTTGGCCCGGAGGGCTGGCCCTAATCCTTAGGGTTTTGGCCCGTGCAGGCTGTTCAGCATGGGGCTTTTTTGGCCTTATGGGCTTTTTGGCCCTAGCCCACGCTAACAGGTTGGGGTGGCGCATTTTGACACTCTATATTATTCGGGAAGAAAGGAAAAGGTGGCGCCAAGAATATATCAAAGGAACTAACAAACAACCACTAGCTAGCGGCAATGCCGGTAACTAATTTTAAAAAAATGATTTTTTATTAATAATATATTAAAAAACATTAATACTTTTTGTCCAAATTAAAATACGAATATTACTTTATTATTTAAAAACTTAAATATCATTATTATTTGTGAGTATTGGTATTACTTTAATTTAAGGAAAATTATATTTAAATACCATTTGAATTTGTAAAACCCCTAAATGTCTGCTAAATTTGTTAAAAGACTTAAAGGTATCAAGACCATATTGAGATTTTCAAATTCGGGTGAACTTATCCTTTTGCCCTTAGTTTTTAAATAATTTTTTAAAAAAAAAAGAAAAAGAAAATGACCCTCGCCACCACATTGGCCGGCCTGCAATCGTCGGCGCCAAGGCTGCAGCCACTAGCGGCTTCAGATTTGGTGATGGTTTTTTTTTTCTTTTTTGTGGGATTGAATGTTTTTTTAAAAAAAAGATTCAATGAAAGTGAGGTGGGTGGGAATCGAACTCACCCCACTTTCATGGGGCCAAGTGGCCCAACCACTCGGTCACTTGGTTCTTTATTATATATATCCATTAACAAATATATATATTCTTCTTCACATTTTTTCTATCAACTGCAAGTGGAATATCATCTAGATAGGGGGTGAATAGGTGATTATAAAAAATCTTTCGCTAAAGCTCAAAAACATAAAACAGAGACAAAAAGAAGAACAATGAACACAAGAAATTATACTGGTTCAGTCCAACTCCTTGACCTACGTCCAGTCCCCAGAAATTCTGGGATTTATACTATCTTTCAAACACAAATACAATTACACACTCTGTACTCAAAATGATCCTATCACACTAGGACTTACTCCCCCTTACAAGTTGTAATCGTACACCCACAAGATTCCTCAACCTTAAAATTAAACAAAAAATCAAATAGGCGTTTGACTCCTCACTAAGTAGATAATTAATAAGCACTAAAGATTGAAGTACAAACAATATTCGAAGATATTAAATGAAGCTAATGAAACAAATGATTACAATAATGCAGAATTGAATGCGCAGGGTTTCAGTCGGTGGCAGAATTGAATTTGATGAGCTTTTATACCAATCTGCCATTAATGCCATTGTGAGACCTTGAATATAGCCGTTGTGTCTCTTCATAATTCTGTTAGGCACAGATGAATTTCATTGAGTTTAATCAACCGTTGCTTCATTAAATGTGTTCGCCGTCGATTGTATTCGTGCAGAAGGTGACTCATAATAATAGCCAGAATAAGTATGCCTCGAAGGAATAATTCCGTCTGCTACTGGTTTAGTTCCAATTGTTGGCCTTGTTTTGACATGCATTTAATGCTCCTAACCTGTCGGTAGCTTTTAGGCAAATCTCAATTTAAACAAGGTTAATCAACTGAAATTCACTCAAAGAGATGATTAGAAGTAATTGAAATGAGTTTGAGAGTGATTAAGAGCATTTAAATAATGACCCATAATATTTAGAACAAAAATTAAGAGCACACCGATGGTTTCTAGAAATTGCAATTAACTTACCCTGGTAGCTTAAAGAATTACTTAAGTAATATCTTACATTTTCAAAATAATAATAATAATAAAAGAAACTCTGGAAAAAATTACTTGAGTAACAATGAATGTTACTTGAGTAATATCTAAGGTGTTTTAAGAAATAGAAACTCTAGAAACGTTTTCCCAAAATTACTTGCGAAGCTAGAAAGTATTGCTTGAGTAAGCTTCGAAAATAATATCAAAATGGTTCCTTGAAAGTGAGTAAAAACGACATTGCTTGCGGAGCTTATAAGTATTACTTGAGTAATTGCGAATGTAATATCAAGAGGCTCTGAGAAGAATGACCATTTCTAGTTTACTTGTTGTGCATATACACCTTACTCAAGTAACGCCAGAGAGCAATAAAATTACTTGCGGAGAAGAAAGAGCTTACTTGAGTAATGACACAAGTAATGTTGAATATCTTCAGAGAGAGTGACCGGCTCAAGATTACTCCCTGAGCTATTATGTCTTACTCAAATAACGTCAGAAAGTTACAAAATTACTTGCGGAGAAAAACCTTATTACTCGAGTAATTTTGAAAGTAACCATTGAGTAAAAGTGACTATATCTATTATACTTGCAAAGTTAAAAAACATTACTCGAGTAACCTCGTAAAACAATGTTTAATGAAATAAACACTTGCAAAGCTAAGAAGCGTTACTTGAGTAACCCTGGAAAGTAATGTCATTTTAGCTAATAATGAACTAAATTACTTGCGGTGTTAAAAACTATACTTGAGTAACGTCCGAAAGTAATACTGATTTACCTAAATCACTTGCGGAGCAGTTACCCATTACTTGAGTAATGTCTAAAAGTAATATCGAGGATCTTTAGAAAAAGAACAATTGAGACAAAATTACTTGTGGAGCAATTACCCATTACTTGAGTAACGTCCGAATTTGTAAATGCCATTGACGAATTTGTAAATGCTATTGAAAGATTTGTGATAATTCACTTTTATTTGTTGTTTTTTCAGAGACAAAAATGGTAAACCTCAAAAACAAACTCGTAACTGTCATTGAAAAATTTGTAAATGTCATTGGAGAATTTGTAAATGTCACTTGAAAAATTTGTGATAATGCACTTTTATTTGTTATTCCCTCAGAGACACAAATGATAAGCCTCAAGAACAAACTCATAACTGCCATTAAAAAACTTGTAAACGCCATTGAAATATTTGTGATAATTCACTTTTGTTTGCTGTTTCAATGGCATTTACAAGTTTTTCAATGGTATTTACAAATCTTTCAATGATATTTACAAGTTTTTCAACGGCAGTTACGAGTTTGTTCTTGAGATTTACCTTTTTTGTCTTTGAAGGAAAAACAAATAAAAGTAAATTATCACAAATCTTTCAATGACAGTTATAAATTGTTTAATAGTATTTATAAGTTTTCAATGGCATTTAAGAGTTTGTGCTTGAGGTTTATCATTTTTGTTTATGAGGGAACAAAAAAAAAGTGCAATTATAACAAACTTTCAATCGCAATTACCAATTTCTCAATGGCATTTACAAATTTAGTAATGAGATTTACAAAAGTGTTTGTTGATGGAAAAAAAAAATGTTAAGAAGAATATATATATTTGTTATTGCATAAAATAGTAAAAGAATCAAGTGGTCCACTTGTCCTCCCATGAAAGTGGGGTGAGTTCGATTCTCACCCCCTCACTTTCATTGAATCTATTTTTTCTTAAAAAAACATTCAAGTATTCAACCCCACCACCCTAAAAAAAAAGAAAAAAAATCGCCAAATTTCAGGCCGTCGGGGGCCGGAGCCCAAGCGTCTGTGGTTGAAGGCCAATTGGTGCGGTGGCCCTTCGGTAAGGGTCATTTTCTTTTTTTTCTAATTTATTTAAAAATTAAGGATAAAAAAGTAAATTCACCCAATTTAACAATCTTAATATGGTTCTTAATACTTTAAAATCCTTTAACAAATTTAATAAATATTTGGAGGTTTTATAAATCCAAATGGTATCAAAATCTAATTTTCCTTTAAATTTACAACTCAATTACTGTGAAACAAGGAATGGGGGAGTGCTGGCGAGAAGAGAGACAAACTTTGAGTGATGGGTGGGAAGGATGAGAGAGAAAGAAGCAGAGTGTCAGAGATTTTTTTAATAAAAGATTTTAAATTATAAAAGCCATATAGAATGACATAAGACTGACATCCATTGAATTGGTACAATTTCAATGGTCAGTGTTCAAGGCACGTGGTGCATTTATATCAGCATTTATAGATCTCTGATGGGAATTTATTCGAAGTATAATAATGAATTTAGATGTATTTTTGTTACAAAAATAAGAAAAATAAAGGGATGAGATGGGGGCATAAATAAATACAGAGAGAATTGTGGAGACAAGGAGCGGAAAAGAACTCTCGTTTTGACCAAAAAAAGAAAAGAACTGTCGTTCATATAACCTTTGCATGTACAACCAATCATTTGTGTCAAACCCTTATATATAGGTCTTCCTTGCAAGAGTTATAATATCATAAATATAAGAATTAATTTACAACATAAAACTATATAAAATCATGAGACATTATGTAAGGGTGTGTTTGGTTGGGAGAAGGGGAGGGGAGGGGAAGGAAAATGGAGGGAAAATGTTAAAAGAAGAGAAAACTTTTGTGGGCCCCACCACAAACCCTTTCTCTCTCTCCCCATTTTCTTTTCCCTCCCCTCCCCCTAAACCAAACATACCCTAAAGATAAAATGGAATCCTAAAAGGCTTATAAACATCCAAAACCACAATATTTATAACAATCCTCTTTCGATGTTCATTACCAAATATATGCCTCATTAAAATCTTATTAAAAAAAATCCAATAAAATAAAAACCTAGTCAGTAAAAAAAAAAGAGCATATTGTTTCGTTAAAAAACTTACCAAAAAAACCCTACGGAAAAAATTCCTGATTAAGGAAAGAAGTACGCAGCCTGATTTCTACGGTGATGGTAATATAATATTTAGGCCCCGATCACAATATCATTTTTACTCTCTTTCTAACAATATCACTATTCATCATTATTCCTCAATGAAAGGAGGTTGTTTCCAATGTATGTTCGAGTGTACGTTTCTTTAATCACCAACTATAAATCGCCCATTGACATCACTAATTTTTTTTTTTTTAAAATAAAAGTTTAGGTAGGAATGGTACGGTACCTCATCAAGATCAGAACACACTTGTGTGCTTATAGCATATTTATAAAGCACCTATCAACAAGATTCTCACGTCAACCAGTAGATCAAAGTTCCTCTTTTTTTATTTATTTATTTTTTTAAGAGTGAAGGCCGTCACTTTCCACTAATCTTTATCGTAGCATTATTAGTTTACAATACCTCAGTTTCACAGTTTCACTCGTCCTGATTTGGCCTTTGCTGTTAATCGTTTATGTCAATGCATGCACTGCCCTAAAGATTCACACTGTACTGCTGTTAAGCGTAATTCTTCGCTATCAAAGTGGAACAAGTCATTTTTCTCTTTTACTGAAATCCTCCCTATCTACTGAACTAGTTGCATTCTGTGGTGCTCATTTGGGAGGCGATCCAAATACTAGTCGATCAACTGCTAGCTTTGCTGTGCTTTTTGGTCCTACTTTAATTGCTTGGAGCTCTAAAAAGTAGTCTTCTGTATCCAGCTCGATCACTGAAGCCGAATACAAGGCTCTAGCCACAACTGCTACTGATATTATTTGTGCTGTGATAATTTAGGTGCCACTTATCCGCCTGCAAATCCTTTTTTTCATTCAAGAACCAAACACATTGCTCTTGAATATCATTTTGTTCGCGAACGCTTAGCTGCCAAGTTGCTTTGACTTTCTCATATCTTAGCTGATGATCAAATTGCTGGTAATAAATCATATAAGCTTGTTAAAATCGGGGTTTTACGTAAAATAAGAAGAGGGATAAAAAATCGTAAAACGTAACAACATAAAAACGTTTGAAAAATTAGTAAAATCATTTCAAGAAAAAAAAAACCGTAAAAATATAAAATTTTAGTAATAAATCGAGATTTTAACTACCATAATCAACATAATATTTCAGTCACCAAAACAGGGCACAAGAGGACAGCTCACCAAATGCTCAAAGGATAAGAATCTAGAATAATCTTTCTTCATTCGCAAAAACTCGCACATAAAAACGGAACCTGCCCATTGTTCAAAAAAAAAAAAAAAAATGAACCTGCCCCTTTTTCTGCTCACACTATAGTAATATCATTGTTTCATTAAGTTAAAGAATCTATATGTTCATATGTCTAAACAAATCTTTTACAAGTAGTCTTAATATTATTTAGAAAAAATTAATCTGAATCCTTATAATTTCACCTAATTAAAAAAACATCTTTAAGCTTTTTATTTTTCATATTTATTAGGTCCTTATAGTTTTTTCCTTTAAATCCGTTATTTACTTTTAATAGGGACCAACGGTGTTAAAGAAAACAATGACGAACAGAAATCACCTAAGAACTTAATAATATGTATATATATTGCATAGAGTGTGAGAAACTAATCACATTGCTATATTTTATAAACTGATGAGTTAATAAATATATGTATATAAATTAAGAAAAATCCAAATTAAATTCCGCTAAAATACTAAAATCTAAATTAATGCCTATAATTTTGATAAATTTTTAATTAGTTTAAGAGGCCTAATTAGAGATTTTTTTCAGTGTTGTTTAAAGACCACAATTCTCCTCTATGAATGAAAAGAATTGAAGGTAGGTGGAGGTCTGACTTGAGTTTTAATTATTTCAGTTAAATTGTTTCATCATCATCAACAACATTTATTCTTCAGACTGTGAAACCAAAGTCAAAAAAATTAAAACAAAACTGGAAAAATTCTTTGGTGGGATCATCATGTCTCTCTAAGAATCCCAACCTTCCGACAAAAAGGAATCAGACAAATGAAGATTCGCCCAATTCCTCAGAATCTACAAGGAGATCGATTTCAAATCTCTTTCGTAGTTAAAATCGGATTATTCTTTTAACTTCATCTGTTGACAATAAATTGGGTCACACTAACGGTCTCAATTCTTCTGAGTGCATAGTGTTTGAAGAATAGTTTTTAAGATTTATGGAATAAGCATATGAAAAGAGTAACCAAACACTTACAAAAAACAGGCTTGTGAAGTTGTAATCCAAACACTCAGTATTCTCTCACACCTCCTTTCGACGAAACCTCCCAAATTTTCTCCTTTCACTCTTCAATTTTTCTATCAGTTTTGGTCAGCACTCTTTGCTCTAGAACGGTGAGTTCCATCTGTAAAAGTCACCAAATATCCCCCAAAAAAATATTAATCAGATTTAACACAAATCACATCCAAATGGAGTAAAAAATTCCAAACTAATCAACACACGCATATGTAAGAAACGAAAATCCTAAGAACTAATTTCTCAAAAACCACTTGTTACATGCTAAATCTACAGAACTAATCAAATTAGTCACATCCAACAAGAAAAAAACATGCGTTTGCGTATGCAAGAGATTTCAGGGTTGAGACTGAAAGTGAAGATAGGGTGAGGACATAGGTGGAGGATAAACAACAAAACTTCAATTTCCTTTTCAATTACATAGAGTATTCTCAGAAATATCTAATTAGGCATTTTAACTAAATCTGTTAAAAGTGCAAGTATAAATTTAAATTTAGGAAAAACCCTTTAAGGTCTTAAGAGACTAACAAAATTTTAAAAAAGTTTAAAAGAAATTCTAGGGTTAAAAAAATCCCAAGAAATTATTAAAACCTATAAATGGAGTTGTCAATCCCCTACTGAGAAAGTTGTCAATGAGACCCTTTTAACATCAGAATTTTTTCTGTGAATTTTTTATTCCCCCCTCCCCTCTCCCTAAAAACTTTAAAGGGATTTTCTTTTAAAATTTTCAAATTTCTACTAGATTTACTTGAGAGTTTCCCATTAATATAAATAAACCAATAAAGAGAGGTCTGTCTTGTCAAAATTAGTGAGGAAAAAGGGATAAGCAAGACGAGGGGGAAAAAAGAGAATATTGGTTTAACCATTTTAGGAATATATGCAAATGTATGGATACAAAAATCCAATTAAAACATTAATTCGAACAGCAAATGAAGATAAGAGCAGAGTGAAAATAAAGAAACTAAGGTCTCGTTTGTTACAAAGAAAGTTTGGGGAATGAAAGGAAAAGAAAGGAATGGAAAGGAAAGAAAAGGAAGATTTGAAGATGAGGGAACATGGTTTGAGTTGTTTGGTAGAAAGAAAATGAAAATGTGGTAATTGGTAAAGAATTAAGAAATGTCTATTTTACCCTTAAAAGAAATTAATTCAAAATAAAAAAGAAAAATATTTGTTTTGCTAAAATATATTTTTTAAAAATATATTCTTATTAAGTTCAAACTCGGGAAAAAAAAATTTCGCCAAATTCAAACTTTCCTGTCAAATTTGAACTTTCCCGCCAAGTTTGAACTTCCCGCCAAATTTGAATTTCAGGGGTAAATCTGTCAAAAAAGACACTTTCCTAGGAAGATTGTAGTTTTTCTTTCATTTTCGAATGGAAAGCATCTTCCCTCAAATAAGGGAAGATGAGTACTCATTGGAAGATGCTGACTGGACTTTCTCTGTATCAATTACCAAACATCCCAAATCCATGGAAAGATTGGGCTCTTTCTTTTCCTTCCCCACCAATTCTTTGTAACAAATAGGTCTAGGCTATTTGGTCTCATGGTAAATTAGTTAGAAGACAAAGAAAGTGGACAAACAGAGTTCAAATGTCGCTTTGTTAAAAAAAAAGACTACATGGAGGGACACTTTGATCAGAAAACCTCAAACTGAAATAGTCAATTGTTTGGATAATATCTGATAATAGAATTTGAAAAAAAACATCGGGTATTAAGTGGCGCAATGGGTTATAAAAAAAAAAAAGTAAATACATTATTTGGTCTCTAAAAAAAATATGGATCGGTTTTTCGTCTTCAGGGATTAAAATGGAACATTTTTATGGACTAAAAAGGGGTTTTTGGAAATTTTTAAGGGACCAAAATGAAGTCTTTTTTTTAGAAATTCATCATTTTCAAAAACTAAAAATGGATTTTGTTGTTTGAAAGACTAAAATAAGGTCTGTATTTTTTTTAGAGACCAAATAATATATCTACTCTAAAAAAAAAGACTGCAAATAAAGGGCATAGTAATAGTGATACGAGAGGCTGGGGGCTGGGGCATTCATTAATTGATAGGGGCAGAGTTGCAGAAAAGCTTTTTGGGAAAATTACACACAGGTCCCAAGAAAAGGATATATTTACGTTTAGATCCCGTCAATTCATGAAATTACTCTGAAGTCCCAAGGGACTTCTGTGTAATTATTTCATATGAGTAAAAAACCTTATTGCCCTTCTACTTGAATTTGTGATTTCTGAGTTCCAGAGGCGAATAACAACACAAAATGTATAAATTAACAACACAAAATGCATAAATTAACCACAACTTCTGAAAATCTTGAATTTGTGATTTCTGAGTTGTAGAGGCGATTAACAACACAAAATGCATAAATTAACAACACAAAATGCATAAATTAACCACAACTTCTGAAAATCTTGAATATGTGATTTCTGAGTTTCAGAGGCAAATAACAACACAAAATGTATAAATTAAAAACACAAAATACATAAATTAACCACAACTTCTGAAGGGCAATAAAGTCTTTTACTCATATGAAATATTTATAATGAAGTTCCTTGGGACTTCAGAGTAATTTTATGAATTAACAGGACTTAAATGTAAATATATCCCTTCCTTGGGACCTGTGTGTAATTTTCCCAAGCTTTTTCCCTCTTAAGTGTCAGTCTTGTCCTAGTGTATTATGCCATCACATCACAGCAAGACCTTTAATGGCGAGACCCGCACATAGTACAAATAGGGGTCATTCTTTATCTGAATTCAACACTTGGTAAAATGCTTAACAGCAGCCTCGTCTTCACCGTCCATGATGTTCATGTACCTGTTTGGAATGCATAGCGTCAGAAGCGTTAGATAGGGGTAGAAATTGGTTAGGAGCCTGTTAAGGGCATGTGGCCTGACCTGTTAAAAGCCTGGTTAGGCCTACCCTATCAGGCTAAAAGACCCGATCAAGACCTATTTTAAGGTCTGTTTGGCTTAAAAAAGCCAGGCCTAGGCCTCCAAATAGGCCTAACAGGCCAACTTATTAAGGCTGTGCATGGTAACGCTCCCGGAATAGCTTCTTTCTTAATTTCTATGCCCCAGAGCAAAAATGGATGGGAATTGTGTTTGGTAAATCCGGTTTTTTTTTTTGCTCCCAGGATGAACCGGTTTATTTTTTGTGCTGGGGAGTAAAAAAAAGAAGCTAAAAATTTTAGCTTTTCTCTTCCAGGACAAAAATTCAAAACCTATTCTCTCCTCTCGCGTGGGTGTTTCCGTTTCGACTTCTTCCTCTCGCGGCCTCTGGTTCTCAGTTTGATTTCTTCTTCATCCACCGACTGATTGACCTCCGGCTGGCTTCTGCAACTCCTTCTTCACTTCTTCGATCTTCGCTAGAGTCTAGTTGGCGACTTCATTGACTAGGTATTTTTTTCTTCTGTTCTTCATCGATGGGGTGTTTTTCTGACTTTTAATTCATCTGTGATTCTATTCTTCATCGCCTGACTTTTTTTCTTTAAAACAATAAGATTTGTTTTTTTTTGGGTGAAGAAACACATACCGAGGTGTCGTGTTTCATTTTCAAAATTTGAAAGGGGAAGATAACTTGGAAAAAACCAGAAAGTCTTGCTCATTTGTTTCCTTAAGCCAGTCAAATCTCTGAAAGATCTTGTTCGCTAGTGCTGAAAACCCAAACTCAATACGATTTTGACTCCGGTTGTTATTTCTTTATTTTGCTTTCGCCGGTGGATTCTCTGTTTCTTTTTGTCTCCTTCTCCGCTGGTTTGTTTCGGTGAAGCAGAACCCCAACTCCTCAGAGCTTCGATTCCAATTCGCAGCGAGTGTTATTTCTCGTTTTGACTTAGCATTTCATTAAAGCTCCCTCCTTTTGCCAGATCTTGCTTCGATTATCAGGAGTGTTACAGGTATCTTTGGACTTTGGGTTAATCTAATTAATTACCCAATTTTTCTTCGTCTTTGTTTTGAATAGTATTACATTGAAGTAGAGATGCTGCTAGGTTCAATCTATTTCTAGTCGCTTACTTCTTTGGAGTATCCCGTGTATTAGGCTATTTTCTTGAGCAATTTGAGATCACGTGTTCCAAATTTTGAACATTTTGACTATATTCCCTTTAGTTGCAAGCTTCGGGTGGACTTTCTGAAATATTCTGCAATCTTCTCTACACATTAGTTGGTCCTATTCTTATGTCTTTGATATGTTTTTAGTAAGGAGAATGGCATCTGAAGGTTTCACAGCAAGATGAACTGACAAAAACACAATTATTTTTGTTAATTTGTTGGTTGAGGAAGTAAAAAAAGGGAATAGAACAACCTCTACTTTCAGTAAGAAAGCATGGAATAGTATGAAAGATGAATTTACAAAACAAACAGGGCTTGTTTACTCACTTCCTCAACTGAAAAACAAGATGTGTAAACTTAGAACAGAATATTCAAGTTTCAAGAAATTACTCAGCACATCTGGTTTTGGATGGAACACTGTTTCGAAAACTGCAACAACCGAGGATTCATCTTTATGGTATATGCATATTAAGGTAACTTCTAACATAGCATCATATATACTTTCTTATAAATTTGTTGATTTTATATAAGAGTGTCAAATAAATCTTTTGTACAGGACAATCCTCAATGGGAGAAATTTTGGAAGAATGGCATTCCTTATTGGGAACAGTTAGTCGACATATTTGGGGATGTATATGCAAAAAGATTTGTGTTCAACAAACTTTGTACATTGATGACACAAAAAGGCTGGTTAGCAGATAGTAGATATGTTAGGGTTGATGAACAATTAGGAATTTTCTTGTACTTGATTGGACATGGGAGTTCAAATAGGAATGTTTGTGAGAGATTTCAGCGCTCAGGGGAAACAATTAGCAAGTATTTCAGTAAAGTGTTGAAAGCGATGCTTCAATTAGCACATGAAATCATTAAACCACCTCCTCTAGATATGGTTCCAAAGGAAATTAAGGACAATCCTAAACATTTTCCATACTTCAAGATAAGTTTTTTTTAAGCATTTACACTTTTTTTTAAATATCATTACTATTTTAGTTTTTTTTATAAAATATTTTTCATTTTAATATTTCATTTTAAATATTAGGATTGCATTGGCGCAATAGATGGCACTCACGTAAGTGCTACATTACCTGAGAATAAGCAAATACCATTTAGAGGCAAGAAACAAATTACAACCCAAAATGTCATGTGTGCATGTTACTTTGACATGAAGTTCACTTTTGTGTATGCGGGATGGGAAGGATCTGCAAATGATTGTCGCATTTTTACTACTGCGCTTGAAACTCCTAGGTTGGAATTCCCCCATCCCCCACCAGGTATACGATGAGTTTGTACAGCAAAGTGAATGACATTTTCCTTAAGTTTCCCATTTGATTGTCCTTATTATTATTATTGCAATTTATTTTTTGGTAAATTCTTGTCAATGTGTAGGAAAATATTATGTCGTTGATTCTGGATACCCAACAAGAGATGGTTATTTAACACCATTCAAAGGAGAGCGCTACCATTTGAATGACTATAGAGGAAGGCAAAATCAACCTAGATCAACGAAGGAGTTGTTCAACCATAGGCACTCTTCTTTGAGAAATGTAATCGAACGGTCATTTGGAGCTCTTAAGAATAGGTTCCCAATTTTACGTAAAATGCCTCCATTTGCATTTCGGAAGCAAGCTCTCATTGTGATTGCATGTTGTGCAGTACATAACTTTATTAGGGATCATCAGATAGCAAACAAAAATCTAGCACATTATGCAAATCCCAACATGACAGCAACAACCCATACATCTGCAGCTATAGATAATGAAGGCCCTTCAGATCGAGTGGCTGAAATAAATATTATTAAGAAAAATATTGTAAACCAATTAGCTAGAGACAATCAATTTCCCCCAATATGATGTTGATAGATTAAGAGACATATTTGAAGTACATTGGAGATTTGTCATATTTTTTTGTTCAATTCAACATCAATTATTTTTGCTTTAAATTATTGTGGTATCGTGAAAATTTAGTTGAATCATGTGACTAATGTAGATATATTTATTTATTTATTCATTTGTATAATTAATATTAAGGTGATAATATGGAATTAAAAATTGAGAGCAAACGTTAATAAATAGATTATTTTTTTAGACATGAGATGTTGACATTTTAGTTAAAATTTACCCCTATTTATTATTTTTTACCGTTGATGAAACCTGTGAACAAAAAATGAAAAAATAGATGTGTATGGTATAATTCTAATTATTGGAATAAAAATAAAAATGTGTTAATAAACATAAATTTGATTCTCAGAATGAGAAAAAAATAATGTGTTACCAAACGTATTTCTGATTCTTGGAGCAAAAATAAAATGAGTTAACAAACGCCATTCTCATTCTCAAAACTCTTCCATGGCACAGAATGAGAAAAAACTGTTTCATCTCAGAAACAGTGCCGGGGAAGAGAATGGTTGCCATGCACAGCCTAAGAATAATTAATTTTTTTATAAAAAAGATTAATTAATATCTCTCCTCTCTCCCTCACTCAAAATCTATCGTTCGTCTTTTCAAATCAAGAACCCTAAGTCCCTAAATCAATTTCCCTCACTCAGGCCTGTTTTTGGCCTGTTTACATTAGGCCTGTGTACTGTAGGCCTGTTTCCGGCCCATTTACATTCGGCCTGTTTTAGACCTGTTTACATTTGGCTTGTTTTCAGCCTGTATAAAATACAGGCCTCTTAACAGGCCACAGACTCGGCCAGGCCTTTAATAGGTCAGGCTCAGGCCAAAATTTTAGCCTGTAACAGGCCACAGGCCAGGCTCAGGCCACTTCCTTGCATAACAGGCCTGACTTGTTAAGGGTGAGGCTTGGTCTGGCCAGGCCTGTTTCCACCCCTAGCGTTAGGAGCGTTAAGACTAGTAATTTTGGAAAAAAGACCACTAATGCTGTCAACGTCTATTTAGTCTGTTTGAGTTGAGCATTAAGAAAAAGCTCCTAACGCTCAAAAAGCCCATTAAGTCAAAAGCTCCACCATGGAGCTTTTTTCAAAACACTCTCAGCTTGTTGACGTGGGTCCTGCCACTTCTACCACTATCAATCTAAACACAAATCAGATAACTTTTAAGCCATCGCTCCCACCGAGCTTTTTCTAAAGTCAGTAGCTTTTAAGCCACCGCTCCTACCGCCAACCCAAACAGGCCCCATACGGATACAGGCGGCGGACTTGACTTCCATTTTCTTCCCTTTCCATCCTCTTCTTCATCTCAACCGTTGGATCGAAATCTCAATCGTTCAGATTTCATCTTTTATAAAAATATTTTAAATATTTTATTAATGATTTAATTTTTTATTATTTTTTATAAAAAAAATTAAATCTGAACCGTTGATATTTCAATCTAACGGTTGAGATGAAGAAGATGATAAGATGAAAATGAGAAGGGAAGTGGATGGGAGACAACTCCGATACAGGCACCAAGAACTTGTTCACAAATTCATGGGCTTGGAAGTGCAATTTATTGAGTTTTTTAACTTTTTTAGATTAGATAGGCAGGGGCTATACCATATAGAAACGCATAAACTTATTTTTATTTCATTTCATATATATGTTATTAAAATCTTAATTAAATTGCTGGCACATTTTATTAACTCAAGATGAAATAATTAAAATCAAAATCAAGCTTACACCACGTACGTTAGGTTCACGAGTGAGAGATAGGTGAACTCTAACCTCTGGCATCCGCCACAAGTAAACCGGATTTGGCTTACCTCCGCTGCGCTAATCGTCTGCTGCTGTCCTTTGCTATTAAACGCTGCCATTTTTTTTTATATAAAACACACACAGCTGGTCTTTTAAAAAAATAAAATTAGGACACTGGTAGGTAGTAAAAAGATAATTCAGGATACTGAATGGTACCAAAAAAATTCTTCATAATTTTGAAAAATTATTTCAGTATCTTGAAAAAATATTTCAGGGTACTGACTAGTACTAAAAAGATACTGACTGGTATTGAAAAAATAATTCATGATCTTAAAAAAATATTTTAGGATCTTGAAAAAATATTCTAAATTATATTTTTATTAGCATTCTGTACCTAAAATATTTTTTTAAGATCCTAAAATAATTTTTAAGATCATGAATTATTTTTTCAATACCAGTTAATATCCTTTTAGTACCAATGAATACCCTGAAATATTTTTTCAAGATACTGAAATAATTTTTCAAAATCATGAAAATTTTTTTTGATACCATTCAGTATCCTGAATTATCTTTTTACTACTTGCTAGTGTCCTAATTTTTTTTTTAAGGACCAGCTTTGTGTGTGTTTTATATAAAAAACGGCAGCGTTTAATAGCAAAGGACAGCAGCGGACGATTAGCGCAGCGGAGGTAAGCCAAATCCAGGTAAACCACCACCTCTCAGGCCCAACTGACCTTGCTACTCTGTAAGCATTTGAAAATCTCTAATGAGACCTTTTTCCCAAATCTAATTAGGAATTTATTAGAAGTATAATAATGAATTTATATTTATGATATTTTGGCTAGACTGAATCACTAGTACCCCCCCCCCCCAAAAAAAATGGACTGGACGAAAAAAGCTTCTTAAGACTGGATTTGGGACTGGTCTCAATACATGCAGTTTTAAAAATCTGTTACTTTTAAAACCAGATACATACGCGAATGGTCTTTAAAAACCTTTTTAGAACATACCTTTAAAATATGAGGTCTTAAAAGTTGGATTTTTAAGACTAAACTTTTAAAATATTAGGTCTTAAAAGTCCCTTTCTATCATTAAAAAAGAAGAAGGGACTTTTAAGACTGATTGTAAAAATACATCCAGTCTTAAAAATCCATTTCTATCAACAACAAAAAAAAAAGAAGGAAAAATACTTGATTCTGTTCTGATGCACAGGTTTCTCATGAAGAAGCAAGTGCAGACCATATTTGGAGTTTTAAATTTTTGAAATAGTAAAAAGTAAAAGAACAACTCCAATTTTATTCATAAGATATTAAATGTCATGGAAAATTTAGGGTGTGTTTAGATGACAAGAAAAGTGAGAAGAGAATAGTAAGGGAAAGAATATTAATACTAAAAGGAACTTTTATGATAAAATATTTTTTTAAGGGGAAGCTGATAAGGCACAGGTAACCCTCAGTCCAATAAATACAATCCTGTTGGAGGTTGGGGCATATAAAGAAAGAGAAAGAGTGGAGAGAGAGAGAGAGAGAGCTGAGATCAATGAAGGAGTTGCAGAGAGGCTTCAGAGCTTCTTGTCTGTTAAGTGTGAGTGTGGTGTCAGTGTTACTGTTATGGCTTAACATCACAGCAAGACCATCCATGGCGGCCACACAAACAGTACCAATAGGAGTTATTCTTGATCTTGGTCTGAATTCAGTACTTGGTGAAATGATTTACAATAGCCTCGCCTTGGCCATCGAGGAATACTATTCCGTTAATAACCGAACAGCCACCAAGATCGACCTTATAGTCAAGAATGTTTCTCGGGACGACATCTTCACCGCGGCTACAGCAGGTAACGTCACGCCCTTACCTCTATCATCTAAATTCTAAAATGATAAACAAGTGACTCGTTCTAAGGAATTTGTTAATGCCATTACAAATTTTGTTAATAGTGCTCAGTTTGATTTTTCCATGACATAAGTTGCACTTGACAAATGAACTTTTTAAACTTGTTATTAACTTGTTAATCCCATTACAAAACTTATTATTATGATATTCTCATTATAACTTTTGTTAAATCTCATTCATCTTCTTCATCCTCAAAACATACGGTTCATTTTGAATTTCAGGTGCTATTTTCTTTTTTTCCCCTTAATTTTTATTTGTGTAAATAGTAAATCAAATCAAATCAAATCCATTTAAACCTTAACCCAACCTAACCCGATTTAGAGATGATGACGAGAGTGTAGTGAGCGATAGAAGAAGAAGAAGTTGGAGCCTGATTTGCCTTTTCCTCTTCATCTTCCTACATTTGCCGCAATGGAACCTCTGACAAGCTATACCATAGCCAGCCAAAGTTTCGGTGTGATTCCATTGTTCTCCAAAGGGATCGGGGAGGTTGAAACTTTGGATCTTCTTGATGTTCTTCATTATGTGAAGGGTAGTTTGTATTTCTCTACAAGATTTCTATGTCTCTTTTTGCCCCTCTTTTTTATTTTTTATTATTTTTTATTTTTTATGTCTTTTCACAAGTTCAATAAGTTTCTTAAATTTCTTTGTGTTTAAGAAATTAATATGGTATTTAAGTGTCATTTCCCTAAATAATATTCAAATAAAGTTTTTTCTTAAAAAAAAAAAAAAACGCACCCACATACAAAGCTTCCTTGAGGCTTTTGGTTGGTTTTCTTTCTTTTTTTTGACCTGGACTTTAGGTTGGGTTTGGCCTTTGGATTTGATATTTTTGTTTAATAATTTTTCATATGACTCTGGTAAAAAATATTTATGTTTAAAAATGTGTTTTTAATCTGTATTTCTTTAAGAAAATTGGGTAATCATGAATTTTCAATATAATAAGGTTAGAATTCGGGGGCAGTGACTTTGGGACCAAAATTCTAATTTTGGGATCTATTTTCATAAAGAACCTTTGGTCATTAATAACTAATAATCATATGAAGTTATATAATGACTTTTTCCTTTTAGATATTCCATGTTAAATTCTGAAAATTAATTAGTTACAGAATAATTTATAGTTTGTACTTAGTAATAAACCGTAGAATATGAGTATCTGATCTTTGTAATTAGTCATTCCAATCTGTCAGGTTCAAAGTGCGAAAATTAGTTGCAAAATGTTCATTTATTATTGTCAAATTTCGAAATGTCATTAGAAAGATATTTTTTAGGAATTATTTATGATAAAAGCTAGTACATCAATCGCAAAATTTTCACACATCAATTTTGAAATTTCAAAAGCTCAATGTGAAATTTTGATTGAATATGTTAAAAAAATTTATATGATAATTTAATTTAATTTGTAACTGATGTTATTTATTACTAATTTTTTTTTGGGTCTCCATTTCTGTCTCCCTGCCTCTCCAAGTTAACGTAGAGTAGACCTATTTTGTTATAAAATAGGCTCTACTTTATGTTAACATGGAGAGATCAGGGTTATAGAACTTGGAGACCAACTTTTAATTTGATATGCAAGCAGCTTCCTACTTAATGAGGACTAAGAAGGTGCATGCCATATTGGGGCCCCAAACTTCAGAGCAAGCAAGGTATATAGTGAAACTTGGTGAGAAATACCAAGTACCTGTTATTTGGTTCCCCATAACTGGTCCCTCTCTTTTGCTACCTCCATCTCCATCCTCCATCTACTCCGATGAAGGCCTTAATTGCTTTCAGTTCCGAGCTATAGCTGACATTATTAAAGCTGTTGGGTGGCAATCAATTGTCCCCATTTATGAAGAGACTGAATATGGCAGTCACCTTCTTCTATGCCTCTCCAATGTCTTGAAAGATATGGGCGTACAAATGGCTAACGTAACTGCCATTGCTTCAAAACTTGAAGGTATTAACAGCACTCTGGACAAGTTAAAAGACATGCGAACACATGTATTTCTTGTCCATATGAGCATGTATTTCGGAACAGAATTCATTTTGTCTGCAGGATGAAAAGAGATGATGGGTGAAGGGTTTGCTTGGATACTTACCCAAGAGCTATCTTCTTTGACAGAACCTCGAGTTATGTTTCTCAGAGAATTGTATTATCCCAACCAAGTCCAAGCTGGGTATTTTACTGATTACCTTTCTGTGAGAATGGATATGCAAGGTGCGTTGGGGGTGAGGCCAGTGGGTTTGAACAAAACAGCTGAGGAGCGTAAGAAGATAGTGAGTATTTTCTCAAAAAAGTTCAAAAGTGACCTGTCTATCTATGGATGGTGGGCTTATCACACAATCGAAGCATTGGCTATGGCAGTAGAGAAGCAAGGCGCTGAAAATAATGGCACAAAACTTGGCGAGGGAATACGGGCTACTAACTTCACAGGCGTTTCAGGGGTACATTTTAATTTAAGAAACGGACAACTAGATCAATCGGTGCTTGAAGTATACAATGTGATAGGAGATAGAGAAAGGATCATAGGATCTTGGAGCCCTAAAACTGGACTTTTTCAAAATCATGATAAAGAGGGTTTTGAGACATCTAGTGAATACCAACTAAAGGATCCACTGTGGCCGGGTGACACATTGGATAAACCACCAAAGTTGAGAATTGGAGTCCCAACAACAAATTCTTTTCCCGAATTTCTGAATGTTTATAATTCTACAAAGCTTCACTTTGATGGCTTGGCTATTAATGTGTTTTCAAAAGCTGTCGAAGTTTTGGCGTTTTCGTTGAATAATTATGAGTTTGTTCCCTTGCCGAACCAAAGTAGAAGCCATAACACCAGCTATGATGATATTCTCTGCAGACAAATGAAAGAGGAGGCAAGTTTTCATTCTTTTCCTTTTAACTTGTTTTATTGTGTCAATTTAACTTTTAGTTTCTCATAATGGAAAGGTATACTCCCTCTAGTCCTTATTATAAGGCATCAACTAACAATTCTCATAAACCAATAAAAACAGTTAAAATCAATAAAATTGTCATACAATTTTAGAATCTTTTGATATTACCCCTACTAATTACATTAAACTCTATTATTATATTAATTATTACCCTCACCTACTATCCTTATTAATTAGGGGCATATATGAAAAGATATAATTAATGTTACTTGGGAACAAGCAAGTCCCTTATAAAAAGGACCAAATACACTTACTAGTTGGTGCCTTATAATAAAGACTAGAGAGAGTAATATATATTGTTTTTAACCTTCATACATTGGATTGCTCTGTGTATGAACAGGATCTTGATGCTATAATTGCAGACATCACAATTGTGGCAAGTCGCACAAAATGTGTTGATTTCACGTTGCCGTATTTAGATTCAAGTGTAGCAATGGTGGTTAGGGTTACAAAGACCTCCACGAGTAAGAGGATCCTCTTGAAACCTTTCAAATGGTCACTATGGTTAATTCTTGGTGCGATTTTTGTGGGTGCAACTATTATCATAAATGCATTAGAAATAATCAGAGCCGACGACGACTTGCGCTTGATCAACAACCCCTTCCTTGTTTACAAGATCGGTGAGTTCTCTTATATGTAGCACATATACTTTGATTATATGTTATTATGTCTCAAATTTGTGCCTAGTACCACGATTAAGCATTTTGTTTAGCAAGGAGAGCTAATCAGATTTAGAAGTCCAGGTTTGACCTTGGATGTACGGTCCAAATTTATGTTTTTTTAAAACGACTTTTTAACTTAAAAAATCTTTTTTTTTTGGAAATAAACAATAGTTAAGAGTTCATCTTTATTTTATATTTCATACCTATCAAAATAACTTTTGGACAATCAAAATCTAATTAGCTCTGCCGGCCAAGCACTTTGCTTGACAAGAAGCCAGTTCCCTTGTGCCATATCTGATGTCAATATTGTGTTCGATGATATATGACAGATGTTATGGACAATTTTAAAAGCGCTACTGCGAGGTGGATGGTGATACTGACATCATTCCTATTCATCTTAGTAGTGCAAGTTTACACGGCGAAATTAACTTCAATTTTAACACAAGGAACAATAAACGAGCCTTCATTTAAGAATGAAAATGAGATTAAAGGTGGCAATGTGCCCGTAGGATACAAAAAAGGATCATGGGTGAGAGGGCTTCTGATTGACCAAATAGGATTGAAGGATGAACAGTTAAAGAGTTTAGGAAGTTGTGAAGAGTACAATGAAGCATTGTCAAATGGCACAGTGGATGCTATTTTTGATGAAACTCCTTATCTCATCCTCTTCCTCTCCAGATATAGGTCCCGCTTTATGATGACAGGACCAATGTATCAAACTGGTGGATTTTCCTTTGTAAGTCTCCTCCATCTATCTTACTCTTTCTCAGAAAATAGTCCTAATTTTAATAACTCAAACTGAACTAACTTCATGTTATCTTTAAACTCAGAATATAAAGAACAAATATTTTTTGTTTGAATTTTTAAATTAGTCTTTCCTCTTTTTACCCTATTAAAACTTTGTCCTATAAACAGGACGGGATGGGAGGGAGTGGACTTTTCACTTTATTATACCCAAATTAATTATATGGTTACAATTTTTCATGCAACTCTTTAGAATCTAATAATATTTGCTTCTCTGTGTTGAATTCGAATATTGACTTAGTTCTATGATACACAAGGGCTTGAGCACTAACTTTATATCAAATCAATTCCTCATCAATCCAACCATTATCATTGATTGTTCTACATATAAAACCTTAAGTAGTGACAATGCAATATATTCATTGTACGTATTTTCAGGCATTTCCCAAGAAATCTGGCTTCACCAAGCATTTCTCAACAGCAATCTTAAATGTGACTCAGGAAGTGGAGCCATATCGTGTGCTGATGAGCCAGAGCTCCTTACCCACCTCCATTGAAGATTTGGAATTTGAAGACCAAAATGATATAGAGATAGAGACGTCAAGTTTAAGTATATCTAACATTGGAGGCTTTTACCCAGTCTTAACATCCATTGTAGTTGCCTTTTTATTCGGCCTTTTCATTCCATCAGTTCCATCAGTGATTCTGAAGATTCTGAATCCATCAGTGATTCGTTGGTTTTGGCTTTTATGGTCAAGGGCACGTTTGAATTAACATTAGAAAAGTACATTCACATTAGTCGAGACGAAACTCTTCCAAAGATTACAAGGGTTTTGTTGTCATATATACTCGGAGTTATTGGTTAGTGGGCGATTATTAAACATGTGATATATGGCCATATGACGCTAGCTCCTTGCTATCCTATCTTCTAGTTGTAATGGCTAATGAAGTCCTTTTGTTTTATCATGGTGAGCCAGAAACTTGTATTGACTACATTCAGATAAACAAACATCATATACAAGCAATTGTCGCCGTTGAAAGTTATAGAGACAATGATATAATGTCGCTGTTGATTGTAAAACTTTCAATGGCAACAAATTATGTTGTTTTCGAAAATCAATATTTTCAGTAGCGACACTATTGTCGCCACTGAAAGTCTAACTTTCAGTGGTGACATTAAAAGTTGTCGTCAAATATGATGGCTACAATTTTTTTTTTCTTGGTGCAGTGTCGCAAACATTGTTGTTAAACTCATGAGTTGATTCTTCAATTTTAACTCAAGAGTGCCTAGCACAAATAACTTTTAAATGGACTAAAAATATCAAAAAAATTAAAAATGTGCAGTCAGTACAATAAACTTATACTCCAAAAGCTTTCACCATAAAAGAAAAAAAAAAGAATTTAGTCCAGAAGCGTCTAGCACAAAAAAGTTTTATTCATTTTTTATGCTAACTGTACATTCTTAAAATAGAAGTAGCTATGGTGTTGGTAGTGGGGTTTTTTGATCCACTTAAAAATTATTTGTGATGGACGCTCTCCTGTGTAGTTTGTAAAATGCTGAGCATTAATTATAAATGATGGCTGGTTTATAAATATATTTTGTTAGAGTTTTTGAATTATATATGAGGTCAATAAGCTTACTAAAGCAACAATAAGCTAATCGAATTCCGCCCCCGGGGGGGGATCAAATCCAAAATTAAAGGTATTTTTGTTCTCAAAATATTTTCGGAAGAGTACGGGATATCCAAACTTAAAGTTGGTGTAATATTGTCGTAAGCCAACAAAATTATAAAATAAATATATTATCTCTGGTCTTAATATAAGACCTAGTTGACTTTTTTTTAAAGAAATTAAGGAAGTAAAATAAGTTACTTAGTTATTTCATATATTGTATATCCTTTGATTATATATTAGTTTATTAATTAAATTAATTAATTTTAAAAAAAATATTCTAAAATAATTTAATTAACTTTTTTAATTCCTCTAAAAAAAGTAACTATATTTTATAATTAGGACCAGAAGGAGTGCCTCTCAAATTACGAATACGTTATCTTTAAGAAAATTGATCCTAAGTAAACCCGGTGGGACAAATGTCGTTTCTCATCAACCTAAATGATGGTAATATAATTTTAACCAACCTATTTGGGTGACTTTAACTAACTACCATTTGTCAAATCACCATTTTTCTGAGCAAAAACTAACTACCATTTGTCAAATCACCATCATTGGCGTTTTATAACAGCAAACTGAAACTTAATCTAATTTTGGAGATTCTATTGGGATGAAATTTAGCTGAGTTATATCCATATCAGCCTTAAAAATACAAAAAAATCAAACTAATGATCAATGGATATTTTTACTTCACTTTTGTAACTACATAGTCATTTTTACATCCAAAACACATGTGTATTTTTTGCATTTTAACTCAACTAAAAAAATTAAAAAACTGTACCATATGTTTTATGATCCCTTAGAAATACTTATATATACATTTTATTAGATTGGATGTTAATTCTCAATTTATAAGTTAGACATCTCAATTTAGAGAAAATTAATAAATATCATATATAAAAAAGGGAAAATGACAACTAGGTCCCAAGGACCATAAAAAGTTATAAAAAAGTCCCAACAGAAATTCACATATCGACTTTTTTTTATATTATTTGTATTGAAATAAAATCCAGATTTTTAAAATTTGTTGTAAATATAGCACTTCCTGTTATGAATGACTTTTTTTTTGTTATGGCCAGGTTTAAAATTTTGTTGTGAATATAGCATTTTTTGTTGTGAATCTAACCTTTTTCTGTAGTAAATGACCTCTTTACGTTTAGAGACTTGAGTTTGAAACAAAATCTAGGTGTTTAAATTTTATTGTGAATATGACACTTCCGGTTGTGAATATAGTTTTTTTTTTCTATTGTGAATGTCTAGATTTTTAAATTTTATTGTAAATATAGTACTTCCTGTTATTAATATAAATAATATAATATATGAATTTCTGTTGGAACTTTTTTGTAATTTTTTATGGTTCTTGGAAACCTGACTGTCATTCTTCCTAAAAAAATTATATTTAAGGTCAGTATTCACCTTTAAATATATTTTATTATGACAAGAGGTAGTGATATTTTCCATAAATACTATTTCAAGTCTTTCACATGCAATTTAGTGAATTTACAGTCAAGGCCCTTGGGCTTTAGCAGTGAGAGCTTCTGTTTGGTTGGATGGAGGGAAGAAGATGTGAAAAATTTTAATATTATCTTATTTAGATTGATAAGAAACAGTGGCGGAACTAGAAAAAAATTTTAGTCTAGGCCAAAAAATAAACATATTGAACTACTCCCTTTAGTTCTTATTATAAGACACCAATTAACTAACAAGTATATTTAGTCTTTTTTATAAGGCACTTTTTTGTTTTTAAATAACATTAAATATTTTTATGTATACCCATAATTAAAAAGGTAGTAGTGAGAGTAATATTTAATAAAAATAATTATTACTCTTTTTTTGAGCAAAAAAATAGTAATAATTAATATGATATTAAAGTTTAGTATAATTAATAGAGATAACATTGAAAATTACTTAAATTTTAGGAGAAATTTAATAATTTTAACTGTTTTTTATTGACTTGTGAGAATTGTTAGTTGGTTCCTTAAATAAGGATTAGAGGGAGTATTTACTAAATAGTATCAAATAACTTTGAAAATACAATAAATAATAACTGATAATTATAAATCAAAATAATATGTAAGATGATACTAATTTTTTTGGTATCTCAAACAAGAATTTTACTTTCTTCTTACAACCAAATGAGTAATGAAATAAACATTATCTTTATAGAAAAGATAAAAAAATTAGATGGGGTCAAATTTGTGACCAAATAAAATATCATATAATAAATACATATATTTTCTTACAAATTTTATAAGATCAACTGGGGCCAACCGGGACCAAGGTCCCAGCTGGCCATAACAACGTTCCGCCATTGATAAGAAAGGAGAGGGGAGGAAAGTTATTTTCACATAGACAATTTTACTCTTGTGTTATTGGTGATTTTTTCTAAACTCTATCAAATGTATAGGTTGATCACGCATGGAACTATAGGGGAGAAAGTGTATCACCGTTGAATGTGTCAAAAACAGAAACTCAATTCTCACAGCATGCAGCCGAAAACGACAGATCAATGTTGAAGGAAGAGACACCAGCGGCGGACAATAGGGTTTCTTTCTTTCTCAATCAAAAACGGCATAAAGAGTACTTTTGGGTTATCTCAAAATTTCATAGGCATTTTAGTCTAATGGGTGAAATATTTTGGGAAAATCCTCCATAGGGCTCAAATTAGCAAAAAAACTGTCAAAAAATGCTAAAAAAAAAAGTCACATATCAAAAAAGGCCTAAGATCTTTTCTGATATTATTTCATAAACGTCAACAATTATATCAGTAAAACATTAACAACTAAATCAGTAGACATTAACAACAATATCCTAACTGTTAACAACTAAATTAGCACTAGTTAACAACTATATAAGTACACGTTAACAACTAACGTTTTATAAAATAATACTAGAATATGCTTTAGGATTTTTTTGATACGTGACTTCTTTTTCAGGTATTTTTTAACAATTTTTTACTAATTTGAGTCCTTAGGTAGATTTTCCCAAATATTTTCAGCCTTCCCTCCAAATCTCCCGAGGGCGGGAAAGATTTTGAGGAGAGGAAGGGGAAAATTTCAAGATAAGGGAAGGACAGTACGAGTTGAGAAGAAAGATAAGGGAGAGAGGAGAGAAGGTAAGAGCAGAAAATTGCAGAAATGCAGAGAAGACAAAGAGATAGTCTCCTATTATTTGTGGGCTTAATATGCCTAATTACCATAACTGAATCTGCCACTGTAACCATACCAATAGGAGTGATCCTGGATTTGGATTCATCACTTGGTTCCACCGTTCGCGACTACATCAACATCGCACTCCAAGATTTCCATGACGAACAATCTACAACCAGGCTCCAACCTCTTTTCAGGGATTCTAAGAGCGATCTCCTCACTGCAGCTGATGAAGGTAACTACAATAATCATATTGAATTTTTTTTTTTTTGTTCAAATGTTTGTCGAATAGTTACAATTTCGACCTTTGTTCTTCGTTTATCATGTTGCTCTTTGTTTGCCTAACCCCTTTTTTATTCATAACCTTATTTAATTATATGTTTGTTACATGATATCTCTTGTTACTCAGCTCAACTGTCATGAATAGCCTCCTAATTAATCAAGTCTCTTGACACCTTTTCTTCACATCGGTCTGGCTTATTTGCAACACTCTCATGATTATATAGGGAAAAAATAAACCCAAAAACAGACCATGTAGAAGAGGTATTTTGCAGAGAACTTACGTTCCCTTAGAATGGTTCCTACCCTCGCCCAGATCTTAGCTTGCTCTCTCTCTCTCTGGCCATGGGTGTTTGGATTATACGCGAAAAATTGAAAAATATATCTCATGAAGCATAGCCTGTTTGGTTTGAGAGGAGAAAGTGGGAGGGAAAGGAGTGAAAAAGAAGATATTGATTAAATTGCCATTAATGAAAAAAATGTTTTTTTTTGTTGAGTGTATATTTTAGAAATATTAAAATGTTTCTATGAGCTATTTAGTAAAAAAATAAAAAAATAAAAAAAATTCTCTCTCCTCCTCCCTCTCGCTCCACCTCCCTCTTCTTCTCCCTCAAACCACGCAAACCTAAAAATGATTAAAAAAGTGCCTTTAGGTATCCAAACACTGACGAACTCTTGTTCTATTTCTAAGACACACAAAGAATATTTTTTTTTATATCATATTTATAAGGCATGTTATTATTATTATTTTTTACATAAATATACAATTTCACTATTCACTTATTATTGTGAAGATGGTTACTCCCTCTAGGGTTGTCCAAAAAACCCGGTGGTCTGGTTGGTCTGACCCAATTAAGGCAAAAAAAAATTTGGTCCAACACAATATCAACGGATTGGACCAGACTGCTTGGGTTGGACTGGATTTTGGTCCAGGGCTTTAAACCCTTTGGATTGATTCGGTTTGACCCAATTTTTTATTATTAATTTTGTTTTATATAAATCACTACTGCAATTAGGTACTTACTATAGTCTGAACACTAATATGTGCTTTTTAACTTATAAGAAAATTTTTTCATTTAGTTACTTTTTATTACTTTTAGAAGTCAGGTGAAACTAGAGTTAAAATATTGCCTAAAAAAAAAAAAACTAGACTTCCTAAACTGGTTCAGGTAGTTTATCGGTTCGGTTCAAGGTTGGGCTGGTACAAAACCGAACTGGACCTTAAGCTAACTTTTTAGCCTAAGGTCTTATCAGGTCAGACCTTGAGTTGATATCCAACCCAATCTGACCCGGTCCTTAGATATCCCTATCTTTTCATTCCTTTTTTTATAAAACTATTGCCACACATACCCAGTTCCTTTTTGTAAAAAATATTGAGAAAATGTCTTATTTTTTACTTCATACTTTCACATTTTGCTCCTTATTTAATTATCATATTTAATGTCAATATAATAAATTTTTCACAGCCCCAAAAGACCTATTACTTCTAATCCCTCCAATCCATAATATAATGCACTCCAACTAATTCATTAGAACAAAGAAATTATAGTTAACTCATTAAATATGCTTTAAATTAAAAAATATCCAACTTTACCTATATTAAATTAAGTTCCAAATGATGAAAGAGAACATACAAAAAAATTTAGATTTAAGTATAATTTACATGGATGCAATTGACAAATAAGCCGTAATTACTTTCCAGGTTGTTTATATTGTAAATCATGGAATTCTTCTAGGAGTAACTTAGAATGGAGAGCCTACTATATTTATTTTCTTATTCTATTTTGGGTTAAGGAGCAATTTTACAAATAAACTATTGGTTCAGGAGCACTCAACACAATAAACTCTTAACTGGACCTTAAATGCAAACTAACTTTTTAAAATGTTCAATGAGTGCAATTCCGTTAGGTTTGGGCAATGTCTGTCTGGAGAAAGCAGAGCATAATATGGTTTCGATGATGATCTTCGATGGGTGCCTCCAAGGCTCTCGGCATCAGTGTAGTTTGAGTCTGTGGAGCTCCCTACTCACAAATGAAAGCAAGAGCTTGAATGATGAATCGACGAGTGAAAGTAGGGGCTTTCTGAGTAAATCAGTGGTGGAGCAGTGTTGCATGAGGTAGAGCTGGAAAATTTTAGAACTATTCTAAGGTTAGAGGTATCTTCAAGCTTCATAACCTTTCACTCCTATTTGTTAGCTTGCGCACAGATTATTCTTCTCAAAAACCATGTGCAGGACTTGAAGAGCTCACCGATTTCGATCCTCAAAAACCAATTCTCCTGCAACGGCAACCATGTGCAGGACAAATAGCTGGGCAACATCATTCAGCTTCATATTATGAGAGCAAGAGAGAGAAGATGAAGTTAGGATTCATTGTTTTTTTCTCTGTGACTCAATATACCTAGAACAAGCATTCAGAGAAACACACCATCCAAAACTTACCAGATCCGCCCTTCACCCGTGTGAATGGACCAAAACCAGAGGAAAGAGAAGTCGATCTTTTGGCCGTCTCGTGTTCAAATTTCATCAGAGCAGATCGAGCTTCAGTGGTGCTCCGCTATTGTTTGGCCGTCACGTTTTCATCGGAGCTGCAGACTCAATACGATCAAAGGAGAGAAGATGAAGAAGAAGGTTTCCGATGAAGAGGAAGGAGGATCCAGTAAAGAAATGGAAGAAGATGGATGAAGAAGACGAAAGTGAGATCGGGAAGCATGAATGAGAGAGCGAGAGAGATGAAGTCACTGCTTGTTAATATTGTTAAAAAAATAAACCTAACTTTGAATTGCCATGATACAGAGCATAAGAACGGAAGCATGAATGAGAGAGGGAGAGAGATGAAGTCACAGACAGACGTTGCCCAAACCTAATGGAATTTTGCTCATTGAACATTTTAAAAAGTTAGTTTGCATTTAAGGTCCAGTTAATAGTTTATTGTGTTGTGTGCTCTTGAGCCAATATTTTATTAGTAAAATTGCTTCTTAACCCTTCTATTTTTCCTATAATCCTCTTTATTATAATAACTTCCTTATCCTCTCTTATTCCTTGTGTCCTCATAAATAATCATATTTTAGTAAGAAATGTTATAATTTTAACATATTGTACTTAACTGATTGTTTTGAATCACAAGATTTGGTTAAGCGTTTCTTATAACATGAAACGGAGGGAGTACTTTTTTGGAGACTGTAATTAAAAAGGAGCAACGTTAAAAAGTTGTTGAATTTTAAGGTAGAGTTAATAAAGTTTAAAGTTATTTTAATTTGTGTAAAATATGCTAAAAATACCTTATTGGATAAAAAAATAAAGCTTTTGTTCATTTGTTTAATATCCATTAGGTCTAATTCTCCGGCCAAATCTTATTACATGAATTTTTTTCTATTAACAAAAATTTGTCCAGGTAAATTTTTCAAGATTCTATTAAAGAATCATTAATAAAAAATCACACGTGTCAAAGTTTGATTAGAGGCTTGATCTATAAGACTCTGATCCTTATAGTCACTTATAACTTATTTGTCCATACCAATTAATGCATTAAATTGATAAAAATTTTCAAATTTATCTTTATTAAAGTCTTCCCCATTTACAAATTATTCTCATCTCTGTCCTCCCTCTAACCTAAATTAAATAAGCGTAAAATTGGAAAACAATCATTAAATACCTCACATGTGACTTATATTTAGCACCAAAAATTTCTCACAAAGGCACCCAACTTTTGTCCTAAAAAGATACTCCGTCTTGTCATTTTTATAAGGAATATTATCTCTCACAAAGGTGGTTGTTATAGAAGGAACACATTCTTGTCTAAAATTTTAAACTGTTTTTTTCCCCCCTTTCCATTTTTACCTTATTTAATATATGTCATTCGTTATCTCCTTACTATAAATTTCCACCCACTATCTCGCTCATGTCCACTCTTTTTAAACAAAGGTATAATCGAAAAAAAATAAAAAAGGAAAACTACAGAGGTTACACATTTACCATTGCTTTTAACTAACTTTTGGAGCAATTAGATTCTAATAGTTGTTTCTTTTAAAAAGGATGACGGGAGTATCAAATAATCTAAATTTTTACATATTTCAATATACATTAAAGAAATATAAAATACTGAAGATACATATATATATATATATATTCGAAATTTAAATAATTCACAAAAAATTGATTTTTAGAACAACAGTTATATTAAAGATATGCCAATAAAGAAAATTAATTTCTTAATGTTGGCATTAAGCAGCTTACGATCTAGTATACAAGGAAAATGTGAGTGCAATCCTGGGCCCTCAAAGCTCGGAGCTAGCAAGTTATGTTGTTGACCTTGGTTTTAGGAATGGTGTACCTGTGATATGGTTTCCTCCATCTGGTCCTTCTCTGTTGCCACCTCATACCCGATTTTTCATCAACTCCAACTTCAGTAGAAGCCATTGCTCTCAGTTCGAAGCTATAGCAGCCATTATCGAAAATTATAATTGGCAGTGTGTGATCCCCATTTATGAAGACCCTGAATTCGGCAATGACCTTATTCCATGTCTCACTTATGCCTTGCAAGACATGGACACTCGAGTGCCTTACATAAGTCCCATTCGTCAAAATTTCACGGATGCTGAAATCACCAAGGAGCTTGACAGGATAAAAGACAAGCGAACATATGTGTTTGTTGCCCATATGACAATGGAGCTTTGGTCAAGACTTTTGCAACCAGCAAAAAAGGCAGGGATGATGAGTGAAGGACATGCTTGGATACTTACGCAAGGCCTATCTCCTGTGTTAGATCCCAAAGCTAAAGATACAAAAGAGAAAGGCTACATGGATGGTGCTTTGGGTGTGAGGCCTTCATTGGATGTTTCCTTAGAGAGAACATTAATGGATGAGCACAATGTAAATCCCTCTCTTTATGGCCTGTGGGCTTATGACACTGTCAAAGCATTGGCCAATGCAGTTCAAAACTCCGGATCATTCGATTCTAAAGAAAGCAGAGCTCAACTTGGAAACAAAACATCAGGCCCAGAACTTCTGAAAGCAATACTTCTCAAAGCAATTCTGGAAACTGATTACGAGGGCGTTTCAGGGAATTTCAGTTTGAGGCAGGAACAACTGGAACCATCACAGTTTGTAGTATACAATATGAAAGGCCAAAGAGAAAATATCATCGGATATTGGAGACCTGAAACAGGACTTTTTCAAAATTACAGTGTAGATGGTAAACCAGACGGTAAATACAAACTAAGGGACCCAGTATGGCCGGGTAACACAACGGAGAGACCACCAAAGTTGAAAGTTGGGGTCCCAACAAAAACACATTTTTCTGAATTTGTTAATGTTACGACTGTGGAAGGACAGAAAATATTACCTACTGGTTTTGCTGTTGAAGTGTTTCAAGAAGTGGTTGATGCTTTGCCATTTCCTTTACCTTATGAGTTTGTGCCCGTGGACAACGATAATGGATACGATGATCTTCTCCACAAAAACAAGGCAAGTTCTCATTCATTTCTGTTGCTTTCAATTGTTTTAACTTCATTTATTAGCTTGTGTTTCCTAGTTTTTAGGACTGGTTTCAATGCTAAACACTTCCAACTCATCAGATTTAGACCCTAAAATCTGATTTAGAAGGTTCAGATCTGAGTTTTTAAAAATCTGTATCTTTCAATAAAACATATTTTAATGGATATAAAATCTAAAATAATGATAATCTCTTGACTACTATTTTTTTTTAAAAAAATTATTTAAAAATCATTATTATTATTTTTTAAACTCAAATTTAGATAGTTTAAAATTAGATCTAGACAGCTTAGACCAAGTGCGTAGCACTAAACCAAGTCCCAGTTTCTATAGTTTCATTGTTGATTATATATATATGTATATATATATATTTATATATATTCCCCCATAAGAATGGATAGACTGAACAACATCCCAGGATATGCTCAGGGGCGCCAGAACTGGATAATATTTGAAAAAGAATAAAGATTAATCTGATATACATATATAATTTATCCATGTAATATTACAAGTGAAGCAAAAATTTTAGTGAGGGCAGTGATCGAGATTTGTCGAGTCTCGCAAAATAACTAAGTTCAACAAAAGATTTACAGCATAAGGAACCTGGATCTTTTCCCACAGAATTCACGGTTGGTCTAATTTTTTTTTTTTTTGGGTAATACGGTTGGTCTAATTTTAATAGTAATAAAACAGTAACCAAACTTTTTTTTTTGGGGGGCGGGGGGTCAATATGCAGTTAAAATGAAGGGAAAATCCATATGGGGGCCCTTTTTAGAGAAAAATCCTAAAAAGGGCCCCAAGATTCTGACAATCCTAAAAAGGAGCATTGGGCCCTTTTTGGGATAAATTTATTAAAATTTAACAACTAAATCAGTTACATTTATAACAATTTTTTTACCCGTTTACAACTAAATCAGTCACATTTACAACAATTTTTTTACAACTAAATCAGTCTCATTTACAACAATATCAGTCCCGATTAACAGCTATATCAGTCTCATTTACAACTCACCAAGATGCTAAAGGCCTTTTTTGGGATTGTCAGAATCTTAGGGCCATTTTTGGAATTTTTTCTCCAAAAAAGGCCCTTAAATGGGTCTTCCCTAAAACGAAAGCAATAGCTAAAATAGAAACATATAAAACGAAACTAATTAGATAAAAAATGATCAACTCATAATTGAGATTCTAGATACTTCCATTATCGAACAAAATATGATTGAACTCGTGATTGATTCTAGACAAACCGAAATCTCTGTGTTTGTCCAGAAATTCTCTCGAATGGAAAATCGCCTAGAATTTGTTCGAACACATGGTGTGTCATTGTGCGATTGCACAGGACACACTTCAATCCGGTTCGAACGAAGTCCTTGGGATATGTCAATCTGGATATTTGAATAATCTGAATCCAGAATCGAAGCTGATAAAAGAAAGCAAAAACGAGTAAAGTTACTGATTAAGTATATGTTTCCTGGATGAATCTTGGAATCCTCAACTATGGGTCAGTCACCGAAACTCAGCCAAGTATGACTGAGCAAGAACATTAAGAACAAAGGAAAAACGCAAAGAACATAATGAACACGTTCAGAGAAAATGAAACCTCTGATTTCAATCCGAAAAGTTACAAAAACGTAATGTGTAATGTGTTTTTCAGCCACCATCTGACTTTAGTTAAAATATAATTTGAAAATGGATTGGGGCTCCACAAGTTTGGCCCAAAACAGAAATAAAAACAAATGGACTTTAATTATAAAATTCGGGTCCAAATGAAAATCGAAAAACACGTGTCAGACTTCGGATTCAATTTCGACCATTTTCTCTTCCGAATTATGCTTTCAAGCTTTCATAACATTTGTAGCTCTTTGAATCATCTGAAATGAGACAAGAATGAGGTAACCGGATATTTAGTTCAAGAGTTATGGTGAAAATAGTGAAGAATTGTAAATCTGAAATTTTATCATTAAAATGAATTAAATATAATTAAAAGTCCAGAGCCTAAATAAGCATAAAAGTTCATTATTTATTAACTAAATAATCATAAGAGATACAAATAAATATATGAAATATTGAATTATCATGCTGCTAGGTCCGTGCCGGGCTATGCTCATGACTATGGGATGTTAATTGTCTTGATCTTTATCCTTCATATCTGAGGAGATGGTTGCCTCCATTTACTTCCTCTCTATTTAGTATATTTTTTATTGGTTCAACTTCCAAAGGTTGAAATTTAATATTTTTAGATAAATATCAGTATTACATTGGTTTTTATACATATAATATTATTATAACATTAAATACAAAAGCACGTGTAAATAAATTTAGACTTAAAATTGTATATGTACACTTTAACTTTGTAGAAATTTATCAAAGTATTTAATAATTTTGTTTGCTTTTTATCTTCTGAAATTTTAAACTCTTTAAGTTAAATTTTAGTAGTTTAAATTTATTTTTATATTTTTTATTTAAAGAAAAATTAAGATGAAGGATAAAAAAATTTAATATTTATTGTAAAAGACTATAAAAATCATAATTATTTCAGAAGACCAAATATCAAAATACGAGTATATTTTAAAAAAATACTAAATACCCCCCAAACCTTTTGCTCCCAAAATCCAAAACTCAAATCGTTCTCCTCACGTATCTTCCTCCCTTCTTCCATGGACAGCAAAAGTCTCCTCCCTGTCCCTTATGTACTCTCAAAGTCTTCTCTTTCAACCATAGCCTGTTAATATCTTGTGGGTCACTCCTCTTTTGCAGAATTATGCATTTCTAGAATAAATGTAACTCCCACAAAACCCTCCCTTCCAAAAATCATTGAACTGTATATTCGCCCCCACTGTTTTTGTTTTCACCTATTCAGACAATTCCTCTTTCTAATTGCTGAGAATTTGGTGATCGTTATAAGCGAATGTTATGCTTTTCTCATTGTAAAATATGATCTCCTTCTCTCTTTCAAACATACATATACGGCTTCAAAGATTAAGAGACAGAGGAAGAAGGTGAGAAAATGGCTAGAGAGAGAGAGAAGGATTAATTGAAGATGACAAAAAAGGTAGGGCCCTTCTTCCTTCTGAATTTTTTCATGTAGGAATGTAATTTCTGTTTTGCAGCCTACTTCTTAGAAAACGATGGCTTTTGCTAACTTTGACCATCGGCATTTTACCCTGGAGAAAACCATTATAGACAGAAACAAAGGCTTTTTCAAGGCTAATTTGGAAAACCGCTTCCTTCCTTGTTGTATGTGAAAATAGTGAAAATGGCATCGAATTAGAGGGAGGAAGATGGTGGTGCCAGTTTAGAAAGGAGGCGTTGAGATTTTACTCCAATGTTAGATATTTTAGGGGAAATTTGGTATTGTTAAATTTATGTTTTAACATTTGGTCATTTTTAATGATTATACTTTTTATCATGATTTGTGAAACCGGACCGGACCGGCCAATCGGCCGCGAAACCAGTCTAGTTTAGGGTAAAACCGGTTTGACCCGGTAAACCCGGGGTAACTCGGATGGGTCATTAGGTCAAACCGTTATTTTTTTGTTTGTTTTTTTAATTTTTATTTTTTTAAAATATATTATTTCTCCCTCAATTTTTTTTAAAAAAATTTTTAAGAATGCAATCTGATTCATATCAGATTTGAAACAACGTATGTGTGATTTCTGACTCTTCCCACGGTTAAACTCAACTTCCTCAAACTTCTCAGTGCTCTCTGCTCCTCGACCGCCATTTTGTGGTTTCTCTGTTTTCTGTTGGCTCTGCTTATTGGATGTCAAATGTAGGCTGTTAAGAATATCTGAATATGTCACAAGTATTGGAGTATATGATTATTTTGTCACTGATCCAAAGTATTGAAATGATATATAGTATATCAAATTTAGGTTGGTGTGATGAGAAATTAATTATTTTCCAATTTTTTATACCTCACCGGTCTAGGCCTGGGTTGATTCCGGGCTGACTCCGGTCTGACCCACTAACCCTTAACCCAGTACCTCGACCAGTTCAGTAACCAATCCGGGTTTCAGAACCTTGCTTTTTATGGTCCTTTTAAATAAATTTTATTTTTTCTTAGTCTTTTGTTTTAATTTTTCCTTTATTTAAAATGCTAGTCGATCCAAGAGGAAATAGAGAGGTAGGTAAACGAGACACGGTCTCCCCATAAATCATTAGTAAGCGTCGTCTTTTATATATATGTAGGGTTTCATTTCCAAGATTTAATCCTTGTATGAAAAAATTGCAGAATCTTGATGTTATAATTGGAGACATAACAATTACAACTAGTCGCGCAAATTATGTTTATTTCACAATGCCATATTTGGAATCAAGGGTGTTAATGGTGGTAAATGTGAGGCCCGACTCCAAAAATTGGTGGATCCTCTTCAAACCTTTCGATTGGACACTTTGGTTACTTCTTGGTGGGATATTTGTGGCTGCAACTGTTTTCATACTTATATTGGAAAGCAAGAGGAGGAAAGATGATGAACGCAAATTTTCACGCCTTTGCTGGAATCCCTTCCTTATTTACAAGAGTGGTGAGTTCTCTTTTTATCAGATCTAAATAGTCCAAATTTAATTTTTCTTATCTTTATTTCTTAAAAAATCATTGAACGATCTAGATGTGATGAATTTGGGTGCTCATCAGTCATCACTTAGCCGGTTTGTATCTTAACACACTCGATTATGGCTGAGTTATATCAATGTATGTTGTGTGTGTGATGATTGCAGATGTTGATTCTTTGACAAGTGACTCGTCTAAATCTGCGGTGTTAGTGGTCATGTTTGTGTTGGGCATAGCAATTCAAATTTATACAGCAAATTTAACTTCATACTTAACTGAGATGACCACGGCAAAGAGTTCTCCATTGAACGACGTGCAAGAGATTAGAAGGAAGAATGTGTCAGTGGGATATCAGAAAGATTCATGGGTGAAAGATCTTCTGACTTTAAAAATAGGATTGAACAACGAACAATTGAAAGCTTTAACAAGTGTTGAAGAGTACAATGAAGAATTGTCCAAAGGAACCGGAAGAGGAGGTGTTGATGTTATTTTTGATGAAACTCCTTATCTCTCGCTCTTGCTTTCCAAATGCTCTTCTTGCAAAATGACAGGACCAATCTACCAATCTGCTGGATTTGCCTTTGTGAGTATTGTTCTTTTCTTCCCAGTATATACATTATACGCTTTCTGGTCTTAAATATAAGACTTAGTTGGTTGACTTTTTCTTTTCTTTTAAAAGATACTAGAAAATCTAATTAAGTTACTTAATCATATCATATGTTATTTGTCATTAAATTATATATTAATTTATATAACGGACAAATTCATTTGGAGAAAAACTATATATACAAATATCTTAAAGTAATTTAATTAGCTTTCTTAATTTTTTCAAAAAAAAAAAAAGTTAACTGGGCCTTATATTTAGGACCGGAGATAGCTAGTATTGCATGAGGATTATAAAACTTTGACAATGTACCATGTTAAATTTTTCAGGCATTCGCCAATAGTTCTACCTTAGCCTCAAAATTTTCAGCTACTATATTAAATCTGACTCAAAATGTGACGTTGTTTGGCGACATGAAGAAGAGCATAACCTTACCCCTCATCGTTGACAAATCCAAATACAAAAGTGATGTTGAGATGCGAAGTTTGACAACAGACGACTTTGGAATATTCTTTTTCCCGTTAATATACTCTATCTTTGGTTTAGTCTCCTGCATTTTAATTCTTAGAGTTCCTATAATCAGAAACTGGTTGAATGCGAGAAGGTACTCACTTGGGAGGCAGCAGGCGGTGCCGCCCGTGGTGCCACCGGAAGGGCAGTTATCAGGACGTTAAGACCTTTTGATGGTGTGTGGTTTAGTGTTATTTTGTAATGAATAATTCTTTGAGTTCTCTCATTTAACTTATCATTTGTTCAGCTCAATTATATATTTTGAAATTGTCTCCGGCCAATAACATTGTTGGATTAAATTATTACATTGACAACGGTAAGGAACACAATTTTAGAGCCCTTTGGACATTGGAATTTAGAATTTGTGGCGCAACAATTTCAGCTGACAAAAAAAAAAAAAAAAAAAAGGAGGTATGTACAAATACCTACTTTAATTTCTTTTTTTCAAAAGTGCAGCTACATAATCAAATATTAGGGGTTTAAAAATACATACGAATTTCTTGATGTCCGTTACTTCTTCAAAACATATTTTTGTAAAAGTGCAAAAATCTTTTTTAGAAAGTGTTGTAAGCACCATAATCGGACCTTGGGTGCAAAAGTACCTATAATTATAGAGAGGATGGAGGTAATATGAAGGATTAATATGATATAAGCACTTTTGCATCTCAAGCTTCAATTATGGTGCAGCAGCTCTTTTTGAAAAGGATTATGGGTCTTTTTACACCTTTACAAAAAAATATGTTTTAAAAAAGTACTCCCTCCGATCTTAATTATAAGACAACATTTGAGAGTTGGTTTTGGTTCTAATTATAGGACAACATTTTAATTTTTGTCAATTTCTTCTTAAAATACCCTTATTTATTCTTTTAAATGTATCTGGTTTTTGGTGAGTATATGTATATGGGTGCATAAATTCTTCTAGTTAATAAAACTTTTAAATTGTTGAGTATATACACACACATACAAACATATATATATACATAGGTTGTGTGTGTGTATCTAGATATATGTGTGTGTGTGTGTATATGTCTGTGTGGGTGTGTTTATGTGTGTGTGTGTCTATATGCATGTGTGTGTAGATATATACACACACAAACATATATATGTGTGTGTGTGTGACTGAGTGTGTGTTTATATATGTGTGTAGATATACACACACACAAATATATATATGTGTGTATGCATGTGTGTAGATATATATATATATATATATTCACAAATATATATATATATATGTGTGTGTACGCGCGCGCGCATATATGTGTAGATATATATATTCACAAACACACACACACACATATATATATATATATGTGTGTGTATATATTTGGGGGTGTGTGAGTGTGTTCATATGTGTGTAAAAATACACATACACATATATATATATATGTATGTATACTGTGGGTGTGTGAGTGTGTTCATTTGTGTGTAAAAATACACACATATATATATATGTGTGTATACTGTGGGTGTGTGAGTGTGTTCATATGTGTGTAAAAATATACACATACACAAACATATATATATATGTGTGTGTGTGTCTCTGTGTGTGTGTGCGCATATATATACACGCATATATGTATTTATAGCCAGACTATTATTTCGATTAGAAAGTGTGTGGAAAGAAAAATTTTAGGTGAGAGAGGTATGTGATAGGAATTGTTGATTCATTTTTACTTTTGTCATTTTAAGTTTATATAAGGGTATTTTAGGAAAATGAGTAAAATTAACTAATTTAACTCCTTTCCTTAATCTTCCTAAAAGCGTTTAAATATGTCATATAATTAGAACCGGAGGGAGTAATAAACATTAAATGGAGTTAACAGAGATGACATTTTTACTTTATTTTAAAAAATTCCTTTATATATTTTTGTACCTGATGTTTGATTATGGTGCTAGAAGCACTTTTTTGGAAAAAAAAAAATAATAATAAGTATTTTACACCTTAACTGAAAAAAACAAGACTATAATATGATGTTTTATTGGAGGTAATGGAATTTAGTCTTTACTCTTTAGTACATTTGAAAGATAAACTTCTTTTTTAGGAGAAAGAAACGTAAGTCCTGGTCTAGGCCCATCACAGGTTTGCCCCAGAACAGCATCATCAAATAAACATTCCAAACCCATACGGAGGTTGAACGTGAAAGAATTAGCCTTTGGGGTTCCATAAAATGGAGCAACAAATGCAAAATTTCTTTCTTCTCTAGAGCCTTCAAGAAGCTTCCAATCTAGGAAAACGTGCTAAGAGGAATCATCATCATTCATGGTCATGCTCAGCCAAAATTTGTGATCACTGGCGATATTGTGGAGAGTGATATCACACTCAATGCCTACCGGTAGTCCCAAAACGAAAGGAAGAGGATGTTCAAAGTCATTATTCACAATACTTAGCTCTGCTCTTACATATCTGATTGTTCCACTATATATGAACTGTTTCGGTAGAGTAACTTAAGACTCTCTTACAAAACTCCAATGGACTCTGAGAAGCTTCATTTATGGAGGTGACACCTTCAGGTAACAATTCCCTGAGTTCAACTATGAATGTGGATGGTGCGGCAGAGCTTTCTTTAAGGACAAGTTCTACCTGTGAAAATGTTGCAGTCACCCTTTTTAATGTAAGAATCCGACAACATATGTTAGCTTCACATAGAAGAAAACCCGATGAACCGAATCCTAAATTCTTTAACCTTCCTATCAAGCTTTGCCAGTTCAAAGTCTAACGCTCCTGTTGCACGAGAACATATCGGTTTCTCTTGTGGGAAATTTCCCCAAATTTTTGCAAGGTGCTTTATTATTTGAAGATATGGTAAGGTAAATGCCAAAGCATCAGCAGATCGCGCAAAATCAAATCTCATAGTTGCCAAATCTTCCTTCCAACTTCTACATTGTCAGCACAACGCTTTAAAAAGACAACCAAGATGATATTTCATATGCACAAATGTGTTTAACAATCAAAACATATCAAATATCACCTAGCAATAGTAAATAAGCTCGCAGGACAAACATATTAAATTCAGGCCCTCGACCAGAGAGTACTCACCATGAACTATATTACCTTGGGATCTTGAGAACTTCACTTTTAAGGCCAGATTGTATGAGGGACCAGATATCTAGGACCTTCGAAAGAGTAAGATCCGTAAACATTATAACTTACCATGCATTGGCCATTGTTCTACTTGAACTTCATCATTGCTGGCTCAATAACTGTAATAACCTTGAATTAAGAGTTGTTGTTTCTCCCCTTCACCATGGTTTATATTTGAGGCAAAACAATCAATAGATCTACTTTTATCAGATAGGTAGTCCAAAAGGGCATCCCTATCCATAACATCGATAAACGCAGAGGAAATCCTCCCTAGGAGTGTAACAACATAGGAAAACAAAACTGGAGGTATCGTGCCTACATTTACTTGCGAGAGTAAGGTAGAGACACAAAGGATTAAAAGTGCAGCCACTCTCGGACTATTGAATTCAGAGTTGCCTTCAAAAGCTGCTTCTACCTGAAAAAATGGTATAACATTATTACATAGAGGAAGCTAAAGAACACAATTTAAGGGCCCTTTTGACATTGGAATTTAGAATTTCTAGCACAACAATTTCGCATATCATCTAGTAGCGGAACTAGAAAATATTTTTAGCCTGAACCAAAAAATAAATATAGTGGACTATTTACTAAATAATATCACATAACATTGAAAATACAAATAAATAATAACCGACAATTATAATTCAAGATATAACATGGTAGACAAAATTTTATGACATTTGGAAGGAGACTCATCATAAGGTGCATCACTTTCAGAAATTATTTTTTTAGAAATATCACTTTCTGAAATTATTTTCTTCTTAAAGAATACATCTATACTTTTCTGTTTATCCTTACTCATTTTTTCAACCTAGAACAAATTTGGTGACCCAGAATATATATTGTTGTCAGTATTAATTAGCATCTTTTGTCATTAAACATGAATTCTTATAGTATTATTCAATTCACAAAACTAACATGTCAATGTGCATTCCACTTATCTCAGAACAAAATAATTGGAGAAAATAAAAGAAATATAATATGAACCCAAAAAATATTTTTAAAAAATACAGATTTGATTCATTTTCAGCTAAACAAATAACCTATTATAATATTCTTTTTTAGAGAGAAATTCATTATAAAATCATAAAACAAACAAATAATAAATTCAAACCAATTAAAATTAGTTATTAATCATCCTCTACATATATATAGTCATTTATTGTCAAAACTCGAGACTCACCCAAAATTATAACCTCAAAATTTTCATTAATCAGCATAATATTACCCTCATTAGAAAGAGAAAAAAACGTAGAATAACTTTCATAAAAAGAGTGAGGTGAAAAAAAAGTGATTTTGATTACCCATTTAATCCTTACAATAAAGATGAACAAAGTCGAATATAAAATGATACTAACATTTTTAGTAGGTATCTCAAATAATAATTTTACTTTCCTCTCACTGTCTAATGAGTAATGAACCAAACACTGTTCTAATAAAAAAAAAGTATAATTATAGAAAAGATAAGAGATTAGTTGAGGCTAAATTATTAGCCAAAATAAAATATTATATACTATCTCCGGTCTTAATTGTAAGACCATTTTTTTAGTACAAATTGCACTACAATAATAATCTTATAATTAGGACCGGAGGGAGTAATATATATATATATATATATAAAAGATAAGAGTAGGTCAGTAACATAACTCCGCCATTGCTATCAGCCCCACAAATCTTGTTAGTGATTTTATTGGAGGGAATGTGATAAAGTCTTTAGTACGTACATTTGAAAGATAAACTTCTTTTTTTCTGGATAAAGAAATGTAAGTTCATGTCTTGGCCCATCATAACTTTGACATGGAACATCATTCTCAAATAAAAATTCGGGCTGGAGGAATTCCTCCATATTTGACAATAATTTTGTGACGCCTTTCAATCCGGCGGATAAAGTTCTTCATGGCTGGAGGAGTTTTGCGTCTCTGACTTTGTCTGTAATAGTTCTTTGACTTTGGACCTACCTAACTCAGTGATGTTGGGAGTTTGGGACACTCCTGCTGGATGGACCAAGCTTAACGTTGATGGAGCTGTAGTCCAGGTTTCTTCAAAAACCGGCTGTGGGGGTCTCCTGCGGGATAGTGGGGGTTTGTGGTTATGTGGGTTTATGAAAGAGATTGGTGTCTGCGACGCTCTGATGGCGGAGGAGTGGGCCATTTTTGAAGGTTTACCTCTTGCTTGGGATTTAGGATATAAAAAGCTGATTTTAGAATCTGATGCCTTAGTCATAGTTAAGTGGCTGTCTGATGCGAACTCTCCATGTGTAAATCTCTTGCTGATGAAAATCAAAGATTTGCTGCAGAGGGATTGGCAAGTCTGTATACGCCATATACCGTGAGAGGCAAACCAGGTGGTGAATATGTTGGCTAAGTAGGCTATAAATCAGTCTGCTTTAGTTTAGGTGTGTCTAGGGACAGTGGCGGACCCAGAAAATTATCGGAGGAGGGGCACTAATAGTGGGGGTATTCGGGGGCTGCCCCCGAAAAATTTTTTTTAAGCACAATTTTAAATGCATTAAAAAAACAAAAGAATATAAAGAGAAAAACAAGGCCAAGTATATTACAATAAAAATAATTACAATGTCATTCTTCTAGGCCTAATTCTTCTGAGCTTCACGGTCCAAGTCCAAGCTTCTGTGCGTCCGAGCTTTTGGAGTTCTGGGTCGTGCTGTCATGCCAAAGGACAACCGAGGTGGGTGGCGATAATGGAAGGAGGAAGGAGCAGAGTGAGCTTCTGGGCGTCCGGCGTGTGAGACAGAAGGCAGAAGGGAATTTCAATCGCTAGGTCAAAAAAGAGGAAGAAAAGTGAGCCGGCTGTAACACGGAAGGCACAGGGATTTTTTTTTTTTTTTTAAAAAAAGGAATTTCAGGGGGGGCACGTGCCCCCCTTCTTCAATACTTCGGTCCGCCATTGTCTAGGGATGCTGAGATCTTTGGTAGCCCAGGAAAGTTTGGGAACTGTAATAAATAATAAATAGTTAGAGTTAATTTAACATTATTTTATTCCTTTTATTTAGTTTGTTGTAACTAATTGTATCAGATTGGTTAGTGTAACTAATTGTATCCGAATAATTAGATCAGGTTGGTTAGTCCATTCTCTATTTAGAGACCTACTGTACACGAATATACATTTAATGAGAATAATATTTTCTCTCAACAATTATTTTTTCAGTTTAAATTTGTATTATGGTATCAGAGCTAGGTTTTCCGCCTTTCGTCTTTGTCCTTCGAGCTTTTCTCTTTGCTCACCTTCCATGTTCTTCCTCTTTTGATCTTCGGCGACCTTGCTCTGAGATCGTTGGTCTGTGTTTTTCCGGCTAGAGATTTTGTTTCCCGGTGGTCGATATTTGCTCTGCACTTCGTCGTCTACGATCTGTGGTTAGGGTTCTCTATTTGCTTCGTCTCCTCTTGATCTGCAATCCGTGGTTTGGATCTGTGCACTCCATGGTTTTCTATCTCTGATTTTCGCTTTGTGTTCTTCAATTCCCGACCCTTGGTTCGTTGGTTTGATTTTTCTATATGAGATTTTGGTCTGGACTTGTTTGATTTTTCCAATGGCTACTGAGCGTTCTCCCTCTCTCCTGTCGGTGCCTCCTTCACAAGATCCGTCCAGCTGTTATTTTCTCCATCCGAATGAGAATCCCTCACTGGTGCTTGTCTCCTCTCCTCTCATCGGCTCCAACTATCATCATTGGGCTCGTGCTATGATGTTTGCTCTCATAAGCAAGAATAAACATCAATTTGTCGATGGTTCCCTGCCAATTCTGTCTTCTGCTGATCCCCTATTCCCGGCGTGGCAGCGATGCAATACAATGGTTATCTCTTGGTTGTTCCGTTCGATTTCTCCTTCAATTAGTCAGAGTGTTCTTTGGCTTAATCAGGCGTCGGACGTCTGGAATGACCTGAAAGAAAGATTCAGTCAGGGTGATGCATTTCGTGTGGCAGAATTACAGGATGAGCTTTTTCAAATCAGGCAAGGTGATCTGTCTGTTTCTGATTATTTTACTAAGATCAAGATCATTTGGGATGAATTACTTAATTTTCGACCGATTGTTGATTGTACCTGTTCTTCCAAGGAATATTACCATCAGGATTATGTTATTTGTTTTCTGAAGGGACTTAGTGATCGGTTCTCCACTGTCCGCTCTCAGATTCTCCTTATGGATCCTCTTCCTCCCATTAACAAGGCTTTTTCTCTGGTTGTTCAACAAGAACGTGAGCTCACTGGCATCTCTGAACCGAGTGTCTGTTTCACTCGCATGGATTCACCCTCAGTGATTCATCCATCATCGTCTGGTTCTCAGCCATGGTCAACCACTAATTCGAAGGTCTACACTTACTGTGGTAAACCACGACACACTATTGAGACTTGCTACAAGAAGCACGGTTTCCCTCCTGGTTACAAGACACGCAACAAGGCCTCTATGAACAGTGTGGTAACCTCTTCCCCTAATTCATTTGCTGGAATTCTATCTTCAACACCTACTCCTGCTAATTCATTTATCAGTCAAGACTAATATAATCAACTGATTGCTCTGTTACAACCTACACCTACTGCTGCTCATGGTTCAGGCAATTCTGTTTCTGCCTCAAAAACTGATGCTACTCCATGTGTCAATCAGTTTTTTGCTCTTCATTTGCTCCCAAATGTTGATTCCCACCGTAAGTACACTGCTCTTACATTTGATTCCTCTAATCAATGGATTATTGATAGTGGTGCTACTACTCATGTTTGTTTTTCTTTGGATTTATTCACTTCATACTCATATATGAATCCCATTCGTTTAACTTTGCCCACCAAATCTACTAGTCTTGCTAGCATATCTGGTACTGTCAAACTCAATGACTTTATCATTCTTCATAATGTCCTTTATGTTCTAGATTTTCATTTCAATATTGTCTCTGTTTCCCAACTGGCTAACGAGCTTCCTTGTTTTTTCACTTTTTCTTCTTCTCGTTGCCTTATACAGGAACCGAAGACATGGACAACGATTGGTTCAGCTGATTTTTCTCAAGGATTATACAAGCTAAATAGTCACTCACCTATGCATACTAGTGTTAATTCTATTTCACATGTTTCCAATTTCGATTTGTGGCATTTCCGTCTTGGCCACTTGTCTTCCAATGTTTTGACCACTTTAAGGCATCAATTTCGTTTCATTACTTGTAATTCCTCTAGTGCTTGTGATGTTTGTCACTTTGCAAAACAAAGAAAAATACATTTTCCCATTAGTACATCTAAAACTGTTTCTTATCTTCATATTTTACATACAGACATTTGGGGCCCTTATAAGCTTTCTTCTATACATGGTCACCGTTATTTTTTAACTGTTGTTGATGACTTTACACGTTATACTTGGGTATGTCTTTTAAAAACCAAGTCTGAAGCTCGCAATGCGCTGCAATCTCTCATTGTTTTGCTTGAAAATAAGTTTCACCAAAAGGTTAAAATTGTTAGAACTGACAATGGGGTTGAATTTCAAATGCATTCTTTTTATTCTTCTAAAGGAATTTTTCATCAAACCTCATGTGTTGAAACCCTGGAGCAAAACAGTGTTGTGGAACGGAAACATCAACATATTTTGCATGTTGCTCGAGCTTTGATGTTTCAATCTCGTTTACCTTTGTCTTACTGGAATTATGCCATCATTCATGCTATTTACATTATAAATCGACTTCCTACTCCAGTTTTAAATAGCCAATCTCCATTTTTCTTACTTCATGACACATCTCCAGATTATACCACATTTAAGGTGTTTGGTTCCTTATGTTTTGCTTGTACCTCTTCAGCCCATAGAACAAAATTTGATTCTCGAGCTTGAAAATGTGTTTTTCTCGGTTTTAAAAATGGCACCAAAGGTTATGTCCTTCTTGACATCAGTACGCATCAAATTTTTGCTTCTAGGCATGTGGTTTTCTATGAATCCATCTTTCCTTATCATAGTTCTTCATCTTCTTCGGACACTGTCTCCCTGCCTACTGTTACTCATTCTGATGTTCTTGTGTCTGATGATTCTTATTTTCCTTCTATTTTGCCTACTGTTTCTAACCCTGTTAATCAGTCCCCTTCTTCTGCCTCATCTCTTTCTCTTCCTAGTGAGTCAGTCCCTATTTCTTTACCTACATCTGCCATTTCCGTTTCAGTTTCTCCTGAACCTCTTCGCAAATCCAATAGAGTTCACAAGCATCCCACATATCTAAGTAACTATCATTGCTCTCACACTACAAGAAAAAAAGGTAAATACCGATTGATTATTAGAGGCGGTTTTACGAACACCGCCTCTAAAGCACATTTAGAGGCGGTTTTACTGGCGGAAATACAAACTGCCTCAATATTATTAAAAAACAGAGGCGGTTATCTTAATCCGCCTCCAAATGGAACATATAGAGGCGGTTATTGAGGCGTTTTTGCCCAAAAATCTAAATCATTCCGAGGCTGTTTTTATAAACCGCCTCTAATTTACATTTAGGGGCGGTTGGGAAGGCGGTTCTAATTTATCATAAACCCTAATTCCCCTCATTTCGCATCAAGTCCTTCATTTCTCCTGCAAGTTCGCGTCTCTCTCCCTTGTTGGCCTTAAAAAAATTTTCCGCCTCACACGATGCCATCTGAAGCGCTAATGTTGACTTGACCCATACGAAGCTATCGATTCTACTCTCTCGCTGCTATATAATGAGGAGAAAGCAGAATCGACTCTGTGCATTGAACTGAAATCGCAACGAGAGAGAGAGAGAGAGAGAGAGAGAGAGAGAGATGGCGGGAATCACCGGTGGTATTTAGGACGTTCCAAGCAGCCGGAATAGCCTTGCGATCGATAGTCTTGCTCGCTTCGCTGTTGAAGATTACAACAAAAAGAAGGTTCGTTATTGATCTCATTATTTTTACGGCTACTTCTTCAGATTTAGTTCTGTTTTGGTATGGATTTGATGGTGTTAGCTTGTGGTTGAATTGAATTTCTGAATCCTGATTATTCTTGTATTCTCCAATTTGTCTGATTGACGATATTTAGATTGTTAGTTCGTATTTCGAGCAGCACAATTGGGATTCTTTATTTTTTTTTGCCTAGGTCAATTTAATTGAATATTTTCCCCCTTGTTGCCGGCACCATGTACTACATCACGCTGGAGGCAACTGGTGGTGGCAAGAAAAAGATTTATGAAACCAAAATTGATAAAGTTTTTAGGGACTGCTTGATTTGAGGGAGCAAAAATCTGTTTCATTCCCTCCAAATTGGGGTGTTTTGGATGAATGCCAAATATATGGACTGATTTACCTTTATCAATTTTGTGATAAAAATCATGGCTGTCTCATGTTGCTATTGCTTACTTTTCAATTATACTTTCCTAAAAACTACCCAAACACCCTATTTTTAGATCAATTTTATAAATTAATTTTATAAACTATGTTTTACACGTTAACCGAAATGCGCCTGAAGTATATGGGTGTTAATATGGCAAACATGATTGATGGTCTCAAAGTTGACTTTAATCATAGTGTTCTTAGGTTGTTGTCTTATAATTGATTTTAATCAAAGCAACTCGTTTACCATTCTCTATTTATATATGCTTCCTTATATTGTAATTATAGTAAGTTATACCATATACGAAGGTGGAGAAGCAGGTCAATACCTTCACTAATGATAGTACTAGAAAATTCTTTTATGTGGAGAATCTTATCTTTACAAATTGCCATAATCCAATTAATGCAATTTCGCAGGTAACATATGAAAACCTGTTGGATAATTTAACAACGAATGGATACTTGGTAATCCTAGTACCAACCATTGAAATGGTCATCAAGATTGATGATCACATGTACTTCATGCTACCAGGTGCGCAATATTTGAGTTCCTTAGTTGTGGCTCGGTCTGCAAGTTAATGGAAGATTCTTATACTTTTGACAATTTATATACCATGGAATTTTTGAACTCAATTACTTACTCTAGTTTGCCCCAGCATAAACATTGTTTCTTAAGGAAGTGCAGGAGTTTAAGCCCGTTGATGATGCCCTTGCTGAATCTTCTAGCTAGGTATTTGACTACACTACACTATGTGATCTGCTCGGATTCTTTTGAGAAAAATAATTTCAGGACATGAGATTAATCTGTGGCTGAGAAGCATGAAATAAACTACAATCCTCTTGGTTTATTCTTTTGTTGTAATTTGAAACACAGCTCATTTGCACCGTAACTCCTTCATCAAGTAGTGCAAAAGAAACACATAATACATTGAAGTTTGTACACCGGGCAAAACACATTGAAATACAAGCAGCCTAGAACAAGGTAAGCACGTTTCATGGGATTTACATTTTCTTTATATTGAAGTTCTATCTTATAATTCCCTCAGGCTGAAAATCTTAGGGACCTGCATATGTTTGGAGGAAAGGTTTATTTGAAGATTCATTATAGTTGCTATTGCACAGGTGTATGGTTGGAATGTTAGACCATTTCATGTGCTTGAAAGAAGAGTTAGAACAATTGAAGAGGGGCATAGACACAGTTCAGCCAAAAAGGACTGGTGAAGATGACATTATACTCCTAAAACAAAAGGTAATGTTATATTACAATTTTCAGAGTTCTGCTTGTTGTCTCCAAAAATGTAACACCATACTCTACGGTTGCATATTAGAGATGTTTATAATTTGTAATATTTTCTTTTTGCTATGTAAATTCTTATGATTGTTACAATTTATTCTTATGATTGTAATTTATTCTTATGGCTGAACATGACATTGTAGCATTTGATGTTTGTTTTCAATTTTGTTTCAATGCATCAGGATGCAAATTGTTAGTTCTCAGTATGTTTTGATGATTACTAACAAGTGTAAACAATATTGAAAAGATTTGACAAAGTTTGGGATGATTTAAACTTATATTTCTCAATCTGTCAAAACCAAACTCGAGCCTGTTAGTGTTGAACTCGAGCCTGGATTTGACAGAAAGCACAAACGTGCCAAACTGATTTCCAAACTTGAGACTGAACCTGAAGTTTAGAATCAAACCTTTGAGAAGTTCACTTAAACTCGAGCCTACTGAGGTCAACCTCGAGTTCATCTTTTCCAGAAAGTTTTAAACTTTGAAAACATGTTAAACCTTACACTTGCTCCCTGCAAACCTCAGGTTTGAAAGTTTTTCAAAAACTTTAGGAGCATGAACTCGAGCCTGTCATGGTGAACTTGAGTTCATCTCTGGCGGGACAAGTTTTTCGAACAAAGCACTGTTCTATTGAGAAAAGTTTTGTCAATGAACTCGAGCCTAAATGTTTTGAACTCGAGCCTAGTTTTGGCCGAGAGCTTTTAAATTTTTCCTAAACAGTTTGAACTCGAGCCTAACCAGTTTGAACTCGAGCCCATGAATTACCGAGAGCAAAGAACTTTTCAAATTGTTCTGAACTCGAGGGTTTGTTTTGCAAACCTCAGGTTTGTTCCTTCAAGCTAAAACGAAGTTTGCTCAGAATTGTCTCGAACTCGAGCCTGACATTAATGAACTCGAGTTCATTTCAACCCGAGAGCTTTTTAGTTTTTCAATGACATGAGAACCTCAGGTTTAAAAGACAAACCTCAGGTTCACACCTTTTGAACTCACATAATTTTGAACACTGAAGCAACGAACTCGAGCCTATAAGAACTGAACTCGAGTTCGTGTCGCAGGTTCAGGAAATTTGAATTTGGGCATTTCAGAAATCAATGTTATTTGATCCTAATCTTCTCCAATACTATTCTCTGATATTCCCTGCTATGTTTAACGTCTTTGTTAGTGGATTTCAGAGCATTAAAGAATGTTTGATAAGAGATTAGAAGATAAAGCATAAAGTGAATCAGAGCATTTATTGCAAAGCTCAAAAGTTACTCTATCTGCCCAAATCCTTCTGCACACGCACACAAAGCATTTAAGGATGTTAGCTGAAACAAGAAACCTCCTTTCCAACGGATTAATTCACAGAAAGTCAACCTTGATGACTTGGCTAACTGGATTAGGAGAAAACAAGAGAGAGAAGACCTCAAAACTACTTCAGAACACTTGGGCAACTTCTCCAACGGTCTGATTCAAGCTACAACGGTCATTTAATGTTCTCTAGCTATAAATAGAGTTCATTATCACCTTCACAAGCTGATACAACCACTCTGAGCAAAAATCTACTAGGTTCATTTATTGTGTATTAGCTTTCTCCTGTATTGTGTCATTTTGACATTAGTGCCTCAGTGATTATCTTATCCACTCTGTGAGAGAATTATTACTTGTAAAATCATTCATTGATTGTAAGAATCACAAGTCAGGGGACTTGGTGATTTTGGGTGCATTGATTAACACTTGTAAGGGGGAGTGTGTTCTAGTGAGAGAACAACTCTTGAGTGCAGAGTGTGTAATCATTTGCAAGAAGCTTAGTGGATTGAAAATCCCAAGTGAGGCTTGGGGACTGGATGTAGGTCAAGAGAAAGGGCCGAACCAGTATAAATCATTGTGTCAAGCTTTTCTTCCCTTCTCTTCTGTTATCCTCTGTTTTTAGCTGTCCAAAACAGAACAAGGTTTCGAAAATTTTGTAGATACCCAATTCACCCCCCCTCTTGGGTATCAAGCTCCATCTTTCACAAATTTGGGGTCTCCAGGGCTCAGAAGATCTTCTCATGCTAGTCATGACCCGCATTGTGACAGACCAGATTCATCACCTCATATTCCATCTCCATCACCACAACTACAACCTTCAATATTTTATTTAGATATTGATTTTGGATAGTATTGTTGTCATTATCCAATGTTTAGCAGTTGAGACTTTGTTTATGGTTGTTAAACATATTTTGTTCTATGTATGGATATGTATGCTGAAATGCAATAACTTTTTTCTTGATACATCAAATGCAACAAGTTGTTAAAAAAATTATTAAATTGAAACTGTAAAAAATCACCTATTAATACCTTTCGTTATTAAAATTAAAAAATATAAAAAAAAGAAAAAAAAATTATTTTTATATATATTGGCTGATAAATAACCATCTGCAAACCGTCTCAGAATGACATTTGATGGCTGTCTATATACCCCCTTTCAAAATCTTTAACCCCATGCACAGCCGCTTCAGAATGGCATGTTGAGACACATACAGAACCGCCTCTATATCACATTCAGAAGCGGTTAATACAACCGCCTCTATATTACATTCAGAGGCGGTTAATACAACCGCCTCAAAATATCTTTTAAAGGCGGTTCAGAAAACCGCCTCTAAATTCTAATTCAGAGGCAGTTGTACCAACGGTTCCTTTAAACCGCCTCAATTTGGCTCCCGACGGTAGTAACTTCGACGTTTTTTCAACTGCCTGCTTGTGCAATTAGAGGCGGTTTGAACTGCCTCTAAATGCTCCTAAAACCGCCTCCATTTACCAGTTTTCTTGTAGTGTCAACTCACCTTAGCACCATTGGATTTCATGTCTGGCTCCTGTAGATATCCTCTTTCTTCAATTTTATCATATGGTAATATCTCTTCTTCTCATAAACACTTTATTTGTTCCATTTCCATTCTTTCCGAACCAAAAACATATCGCCAAGCAGTCAAACATCCTGAGTGGCAGCAAGCCATGCAAGCTGAAATTACAGCTTTAGAGCAAAATAATACTTGGGTTTTGACTGAATTACCTAAGGATAAAATTCCTATTGGTTGTAAGTGGGTGTTTAAGACTAAGTTTCATGCAGATGGTTCTTTGGAAAGATATAAAGCCTGGTTAGTGGCAAAGGGCTATACCCAAACTGAGGGAGTTGATTATTTTGACACTTTTTCACCAGTTGCTAAAATGACTACGGTAAGGTTATTACTTGTCGTTGCTTCTGCTTCTAATTGGCATCTTGAGCAATTAGATGTCAATAATGCCTTTTTACATGGTGATCTTTATGAGGATGTTTACATGTCTCTTCCTCCTGGCTTTTCTCCTCCTCATTTCAATCTAGTTTGTAAATTGCAGAAATCTCTTTATGGTTTAAAACAAGCCTCACGACAATGGTTTGCTAAACTGTCTTCTGCTTTACTGTCTTGTGGTTATGTTCAATCCAAATCTGACTACGCCTTATTCACTAGAAAGGATGATGCTTCTTTTACTGCACTTTTGGTTTATGTTGATGATATCATTCTAGCTGGTACTGATTTAATTGAGATCAAACGTATGAAAACATTTCTGGATTCAAAATTCAAGATTAAGGATCTTGGCAAACTCAAATTCTTTCTTGGCCTTGAGGTTGCTCGTTCTTCTACTGGTATCTCTTTGAATTAGCACAAGTTTGCTCTAGATATCCTTGATGATGCAGGTTATTTGGGTTGTAAACCACTCTCTACTCCTATGGCTCGTCATACTCGATTATCTCAAGATGTTGGGACCTTACTCATAGACGTGTCTCCCTATAGACGATTAGTTGGTCGTCTCTTATATCTTACCACCACAAGGCCTGATCTTTTATATGTGGTTCAGCAATTATGTCAGTTTATTCATGCTCCCAATGATGTACATTTTCAGGCTGCTCTACGGGTTCTACGGTATATTAAACGTTGTCCGGGCAAAGGTATATTTTTTTCCATCATCTTCTTCTTTACAATTGAAGGCATTAAGTGATTTGGATTGGGCTGGTTGTCCTGATTCTCGTAGATCTTTATTTGGATATTGTATTTTTCTTGGTGATTCCCTTGTTTCATGGCGATCCAAGAAGCAAACAACAGTTTCTCTTTCTTCTTCTGAGGCTGAATATAGAGCCATGGGTTGTTTCGCTTGTGAAATTCAGTGGTTGCTTTACTTGCTTACTGACTTGCATGTTCCTCATTCATCCCCTACTATTCTTTACTGTGATAATGAATCCGCTATGCACATTGCCTCTGAAGGTGGAGCCTGAATACCCAAGGGGGGTGAATTGGGTATTCTTAAAATTTTCGGTTAAGTACTCTGTTTTGAACGATGAAAACAGAGGATAACAGAGTTAAGAGAAGAAAAGCTTGGACACGAAGATTTATATTGGTTCGGTCTCAACAACTTGACCTACATCCAGTCCCCAGACTCTCTGGAATTTTCACTATCTCAATGATTACACACTCTGCACTCAAGAGTAATTCTCTCACTAGAACTTACTCCCCCTTACAAGTTGTAATCAATGAATCCAGCCACCAAGTCCCCTGACTTGTGGTTCCTTATAATAAATGATTAACAATCAAGGAAAACTCTCTCTAAGAGTAGATGATGATAAACACTGAAGCTTATAATGTCAAAAGACAGAATACAAGTGAAAACTGAGAGGTAGTTGAGACACTTGAATGCTTGTGCGTTTTCAGATGTTGTGTTTTTTTGAAAGACTTGAATGCTCTTCAATTTATACTCAGAGATCATTAAATGACCGTTGTTTTCCAAATAGATCCGTTGGAGAAGTTGTCTAAGTGTTCTGAAGTGGTTTTGGGACTTTCTCTCTCTTGATTACTCTTAATCCAGTTAGCTAGATGATCAGACTTGACTCTCTGCGAATTGATCCGTTGGAGAAGAGTTTACTTGTTGTAGAAAACAACCTTTAATGCTTTGTAGGCGTGTACAGTTGGATTATCTGAAAGAATGCAATTTTTTCTGGACTGCATTTATTGTGCTGACATACTTTTTGCTTTTGCTGAGATCTTCAATAAACTTTCGTTAATCTGTCTAAAAACTCATCAAGAAAGTGGTTAAATATATCTACGAACATAGAGGATTAATACTGGAAAGTATTAGGATCAAACGAGACAGATTTATGAAATCGCGAAATTCAAATTTCAAAATCAGCACAGAAATCTCGAGGTTTGTTCATCAAACCTTGAGTTTTGGTCTTAGCATGTGAAACTGATTTTATATTCAAAACATCAAAAACTTGAGGTTTCTAGGCAAGACCGGAGGTTTTCAAAACTTTGAAATGCTTGTTGCTCTCTGCCTGGAAAAACCTCGAGGTTTCATCATAAACCTCGAGTTTTCTCTTATGTATGAAAGTCTTGAAAAACTCTTTCAAATGTAAAACCTTGAGGTTTCATTTGAAACCTCGAGTTTTTAACTCAGTGAAAAACTCCTTTGCTCTCTGTCTTGTAAAACCTCGAGTTTTCTTTACAAAACTCGAGTTTTGTTCAAATATAAAAGCTTTGATATTTTGTGCTAAGACAGAAACCTCGAGGTTTCAAAACCAAACTCGAGGTTTTGAATCCTTAGAAAGTTTAGTTCCTCTCTACCTGGAGCAAACTCGAGGTTTTTATCAAAACCTCGAGTTTTCACATTTTGTGAAAACTTTGAGAAAATCTTGCTGAACTCAAACCTTGAGGTTTTTCACAAAACTGAAGATTTTGAAACTTGGTTAAAATCTAAGTTTTCTGTCTTAGTCAAAACCTCGAGGTTTTTCTCTAAACCTCGAGTTTTCACACAACTTGTGGAAAAGTCAAGTTTTAAAACAGATTCCAAAACTTGAGGTTTTAGGTGAAAACCGGAGGTTTTAAAAGATTCAAAAACTGAGAGACTCTCTGTATGACAAAACCTCGAGTTTTCCTCAAAAACCTTGAGTTTTTCTATTTCTCTGTAAAGCTTGAGAAGTCTCTATGTTTATAAACCTAGAGTTTTCTTTAGGAACCTCGAGTTTTCTTGAGGAACCTCGAGTTTTCTTCAATCTCAGAAGGCTTAAGTTTTTCATTGTGAAGCCAAACCTCGAGGTTTCACTGCAAACCTCGAGTTTTGCATTCATAGCGAGTTTTTCATAGTTGACAGCAAAACTTCAAGTATTGTTTACAATTATTGGCAATCATCAAAACTCTTAGGCTATGTTCGCGAGTTTGGAGGGGAAGGGAAGGAAAGGGATACAAGGAGAAAGGAGGGGAAGGGAAGGAAGGGAAATGGAGGATATTTCCTCCCCTTGTTTATGAGTCAAAAAAATAGTAAGGGAGGAAGATGGAGGATTAATGAAATACTTTTACCATTTTGTCCTTTTCTTTAATAATTAATATAATTATGGGAAAATTCCAAATAAATTCCTTTTGAATATGCAAAATCCCCAAAAGTCCGTTGAATTTGTAAAAAGACTATGAAGTACTAAGGACCTATGAGGGATATACAAATTCGGATGAAATTACCCTTTTGCCCCTAGTTTTAAATAAATAAAAAATAAATAAAATCCCCTTCCCCCCGCCAGGCCACCAACACCAGCTGGCCACCACCACCGCCGGCCGGCCACCACCCCCGGCCGGCCACCACCACCACCTCTGGCCGGCCACCACCACCTCTGGCCGGCCGCCACCACCGTACTGGCCGGCGGTGGCGGTGGTGGCCGACCGGCGGCAGTGGCGGTGGTGGCCAGCCGGCGGCGGTGGTCGGTCGGTCGGCGGCGGCGGCGGTGGCCGGCGGTGGTGGTGGTAGCCGGCCGGCAGGGGTGGTGGCGGGCCGGCGGTGGTTGTGGTCGGCCGGCGGTGGTGGTGGTGGCCGGCCGGCGGAGGTGGTAGCCGGGCAGCGGTGGTGGTGGTGGCCGGCCGACAATGGTGGTGGCCGGACGATGGTGGTGGAGCCCGGCGGCGGCGGCAGTGGTGTGGTGGGGTGGGGTGGGGTAGGGTGGTGGTAGTAGTGAACGGGGGTAAAAAAGTAATTAACCTATTGTTCATCTTAAAACCCCCCATATTGGGGAACTTTATTTTATAAAAGGAGAAGGGTTTTGGAGGATTTGTAAAACTCCTTGATTCCCTCCCCTCCTATTTTTAAAACTCGTGAACAAGGGAAGGGACTACCAAAACCCTCCCTTCCCTTTCCTTTCCCTCCATAATAGAACTTGCGAACATAGCCTTAGGCTATGTTCGCGAGTTTGGAGGGGAAGAGAAGGAAAGGGATACAAGGAGAAAGGATGGGATGGGAAGGAAGGGAAATGGAGGATTAATGAGTTAAAAAAATAGTAAGGGAGGAAGATGGAGGATTAATGAAATACTTTTACCATTTTGTCCTTTTCTTTAATAATTAATATAATTATGGGAAAATGCCAAATAAATACCTTTTGAATATGCAAAACCCCCCAAAAGTCCGTTGAATTTGTAAAAAGACTATGAAGTACTAAGGACCTATGAGGGATATACAAATTCGGGTGAAATTACCCTTTTGCCCCTAGTTTTAAATAAATAAAAAAATAAATAAAATCCCCTTCCCCCCGCTAGGCCACCAACACCGGCGGTGGTGGCCGACCGACGGTGGCGGTGGTGGTGGCCGGCCGGCGGTGGCGGTGGTGGCCGGCCGGCGATGGTGGTGGTGGTGGCTGGCCGGCGGCGGCGGTGGTGATCGGCCGGCGGCGGTGGTGGTGGCCGACCGGCGGGGGTGGTGGCGGGCCGGCGGTGGTGGTGGTCGGCTGGCAGTGGTGGTGATGGCCGGCCGGCGGGGGTGGTGGCCGGCCGACGGTGGTGGTGGTGGCCGGCTGACGGTGGTGAAGGCCGGCCGGCGGTGGTGGTGGCCGACCGGCGGTGGTGGCGGCGGCCGACCGACTGTGGTGGAGGCCGGCCGACGGTGGTGGCTCCGGCGGCGGCGGCAGTGGGGTGGGGTGGGTTAGGGTGGTGGTGGTGGTGGTAGTAGTGAACGGGGGTAAAAAAGTAATTAACCTATTGTTCCTCTTAAAACCCCTCATATTGGGGGAACTTTATTTTATAAAAGGAGGAGGGTTTTGGAGGATTTGTAAAACTCCTCGATTCCCTCCCCTCCTATTTTTAAAACTCGTGAACAAGGGAAGGGACTACCAAAACCCTCCCTTCCCTTTCCTTTCCCTCCATAATAGAACTCGCGAACATAGCCTTAGAGAACTAACAGCCTCTAATCCCACTTTCCATAAACGCACCAAGCATCTTGAACTTGATTGCCATTTTGTTCGAGAAAAGGTTCAAGCTGGGCTTATTTGACTTCTTCCTGTACGTAGTGCCAATCAACTAGTAGATATCTTCACAAAACCTCTTGACCCTCAGCCCTTCCACGGTTTCTTATCAAGACTTGGCATGATTGACATATACGCCTTAGCTTGTGGGGGGTAATAAATAATAAATAGTTAAAGTTAATTTAACATTATTTTATTCCTTTTATTTAGTTTGTTGTAACTAATTGTATCAGATTGGTTAGTGTAACTAATTGTATCCGAATAATTAGATCAGGTTAGTTAGTCCATTCTCTATTTAAAGACCTACTGTACACAAATATACATTTAATGAGAATAATATTTTCTCTCAATAATTATTTTTTCAGTTTAAATTTGTATTAAACTGTTTCCCCTGTTTCTTAGTACTCGCATGTATTGTTGGCTTAAGCCATCTTTTATTATTTAAAAAAAAAAAAATCGGAACCTATACATATGAGATGTTTCTGGGAGCATATCTTAAGACACATTTAAGAGATCCAATGGACTCTGGGAAGCTTCATTTATGGAGGTCCACGTTCATATAACAGTTTACCAAGTTCAACTATGAATGTGGCTGGCACGATAAAAACATAAATTCTACATGTGAATATATTGCAGCCAACATCTTTAGTGTAAGAATGCGACAGCATATATTTTCGACTTTACACAGCCTAAGGGCATACCGACATAGTAACGTGTTAAGCCGTCAGTAAATATAAAGAGTATAACAGATAAATCAATGACGTCTGCCAAGGAGCAAATTATATACCAGTCACAATTCAATGGCGGAACCGTGTGTTTGTGTTCACCTTCTCTTATCTTATATATTTATATATATATATTATATAATATTTTATTTTGGTCAATAATTTAGTCTAAGCTAATCTTTTATCTTCTTTATAATTACATTTCTTTTTTATTATAACAATGTTTAGTTCATTATTTATTGGGCTGTAAAAAGAAAGTAAAATTATTGTTTAAAATACATACGGAAAAGGTTTGTATTATCTTATATTTTGTTTTGATAACTTGATTTTAAAAAAGAACCGTGGCCTGTTAAAAAAATGAATGATAATAATAATTGAAGTGGTCTGTGGCCTTTTAGCATGCATGTGGAAGGGGGTATTAAATCAAATACACCCCACCTTCCTTTGTCATTTTCTTTGTGTGCATGAAACGGTCTAAAGGCGTCAAACTTCCTCTATTTCCGGGCTTCGGCGCTATTCATTTTCATTTTAAGGACTAAATATGTACTCAAAATCACTTCTTTTAACTTTATTCCTTTTATGAAAGTTATTCTACATATTTTTCTCTTTATAATGAGGGTAATAATGTGCTGATTAGTGAAACTTTTGAAGTTACAATTTTAGGTGAGTCTTGAGTTTTGACAATAGATAATTATATATATGTAGAGGATGATTAATGACTAATTTTAATTGGTTTAGATTTATTATTTGTTTATCTTATGATTTCATAATGAATTTCTCTTTAAAAAAATAGATTATAATATGTTATTTGCTTAACTATAATTGAATTATATCTGTATGTTTTTTAAAAATATTTTTTGGGGTTCACATTATATTTCTTTTATTTTCTCCAATCATTTTGTTTTGAAGTAGGTGGAGTACATATTTAAGTGTTAGTTTTATGGATTGAATGGTACTATTATCTCTAGTCCTAATTATAGGAACACTTTAGTAGTACAATTTATACTACAAAAGTGATCCTATAATTAGGATCGGAGGGAGTATAAGAATTCATATTTAGTGACAAAAGATACTAATTAACACTGACATTTATTTATTTATATTTTCAATTTTATGTGATAATTTAGTAAATAATTCAATGTTTATCTTTTAGTTAGAGCTAAAAATATTTTCTGATTCCACCATTGGTCATATTACAAATGATGAAATCAACATGGAATACATGGCAGAAAGGAAGGAAATTGTAAAAGCAGTGGGTACGGAAGAATCTTTAGTGAAAGAAAAATATCAAATACTCCCTCTAATTCTTATTATAAGACACAAACTAACAATTCTTAAAAACCAATAAAAACAGTTAAAATCAATAAAATTACCCCAAATTTAAATAAATTCTAATATTACCCTTATTAATTACTCTAAACTCTAATATTATATTTTATTATTCTTACCCACTACCCTTATTAATTATAGGTATAGATAGAAAAAATAATTAATGTGTTTTAGAAATTAGTAAGTGCCTTATAAAAAAGATTATAGTTGGGGCATTATAGGCATAGACAACATGCTCTTTGTGTCATCTTATATATCGGCTTTATTCCAATTCTGGCAGCTTCTAGGTCATCCTTTTAGCTCTCATGCTCCATCTCAAGCCTTGGCCCATTGATAAATCCGATTTTGCTTTACTATTTCGGCCCATTGGACTCATACCCATTTCAAACATGTGCAAAGTGTTTATGAACATCCTGGAAATGTTATCCTATAATCGCATCATTAAAAGGAACAACTTCAACTAATAACCATCGAGAGTAAATGGTAAGGGATTTGTTTTCCCACCACCATATTCTCGGTTTGAGATGTGGAAATTGTGAAAATGGTGTTAGAAGCTCTTCCCCCACGACCATAGGCTCAACGCAGGGCGAAATTCAAATTAGTTGGAATTGAAGGTTTTGGTAAACCAGGTGTGATACCAAAAAAAAAAAAAAAGAAGAACGAATTCACCTCTTCAAAAACTTCCTTGGAGGAAGTGGATAAAAATTTCTTGTGATTTTAGCCAATAAACAAATGAAAATGAATCACCTTGGTCCTGGTATGAGAATAAGCAGATGTTACAATGAAAAAGAGTTAAAATTTCAATAAATGCCAAAATTTTACACACTCCTCTTCCTCGAACAGTTAGAAAATTAGGCAGCATGGATTCCATATAGCATAGACAAGATGGATAAAATGAGGAAGTAAGGTTCGATGATCATTAAGACTATAGGAAAATGGACAAGATTCCATATAGTATTTGATGTGAATATTTAGAAGCGAGTAAGTACTTAATAATGATAAGCTGTGAAGTCATAATTAGGAGAGAGCCGATGCAGTAAAAGATGAGATCATCACCAATCAGGAAAATGGAGTGGCAAAAAGAAAAGCTAAATTATACCATCGACATTTGATTGCAATATGAAAAAGAGAGAATAATATATATATATATATATAGGGGAAAACATTTCTGCCTCTGCGGCAGATATGTTATCTGCCTCTACCCAAAACACAGTCGTTTTGCCTCTCAAAAACGTCTTCGTGCAAACTAATTGAGGGTCCACATGTAATAATTATGTCATTTAAAAACCAAACAAATTTTCATCTACTTTTTCTTCCTTTTACAATCCATTGACCACTTTTTTCTTTTAATCATCTCACACCATTTGCATTTGCTGTGGAGCGATCGCATATGTGGGCAGCTAGATGGCAAACAACCCATTTTCTTTGAATCAGCAGGAGAAGCTTATCAATCATAGCCATCAATCAACTGCTCCAAGTCTTCCAGCAACAACTTCCATTTTCTTTGCATCTCTCGCAACATCCATCTACAATAGAAACACAATGAAATTTTCATAAAGTTCAAAGAGAAGGGAAAAAAAAAACGAGAAGAAAAAAAAAAATTTTATAAACAAATACCTTTTGTTTTTGACAACCAGTCTTATTATGACCTTTTCCTCCACAATACCTGCAAGTATTTTGTGTTTTTGTAGACAATTCCAAACTTGATTTTATTCGTGAACTCATACGTCCATTCGTGCTTGTTTTGAATAAATTCAACAGCGAAAGCGTCAAGCCTTCTAAGCTCAGAAATAGAGTCTCTTGCTTCAGAAAAAGCCATATTCAACCTAAAGTAAACAGACCACGGAGACAATGCACTAACTTCATTAGTAGCTGTCTTGCCCTGAAATCTCTTTGCTTTTTTGCAAACCCCAACTTCAATTTTCTGGTGCGTTTCCCGGCGAACTTTCCCAGATTCCAGCGAGATTATGAATTTTCCGGCAATTGCTCAGATTCTAAGATGATATTATTCTAAAGCAATAAGAGAGGATGGCAATAGTGGATCGAAGAGCATTGACAGGTAGAGCTTGCGTGCGGAAGATGGTGATTTCTTTTTTGCTCAAGTGGAAGATGATGATTGAAGAGACTATACCTGATATGCGTTTAATGCTACTCGTTTTACCTCCTCCCTTCTATTTGCACCCGTGTAGATGATATGATTACAAGAAAAAGACAAAGAAACTGGAGGTCTGGTGAAACTGCAGGTGTGGTTTGAGTAGTTTGAGTAGTTCTTTTTTTTTTGAATATAGAGCATCTCACAAAAGCTACACCTCTTGCCTCCTCCCTTCAATTTGCAGTCGCAGAAGCATAAATGAACTATTCATCCACCTATCCTGTTCATATGAATTGGTCTAATTTGCGAGAGGGTTGTTTGCCATCTAGCTGCCCACATATGCGATCGCTCCACAGCAAATGCAAATGGTGTGAGATGATTAAAAGAAAAAAGTGGTCAATGGATTGTAAAAGGAAGAAAAAGTAGATGAAAATTTGTTTGGTTTTTAAATGACATAATTATTACATGTGGACCCTCAATTAGTTTGCACGAAGACGTTTTTGAGAGGCAAAACGACTGTGTTTTGGGTAGAGGCAGATAACATATCTGCCGCAGAGGCAGAAATGTTTTCCCATATATATATGGGGAAAACATTTCTGCCTCTGCGGCAGATATATTTATCTGCCTCTACCCAAAACGACATCGTTTTACTCTCTTTTTTATTATTAATTAATGTGAAAACCGAGACGTACAGATGAGTTGAAAAAGAGAAAGAATAGAGGACCCACCATGAAATAATTATGTCTTCCAATATCACACACAGTTTCTCCGGCCAGCCATCGACGCTTTCATCTTCTCCAACACCACATCAATGTCTCCGCCACCCTGTACCAAACACCTTCAACTATCTTTTGCTCCATCTGAAAACGAGAGGAGAGGAAAATACAATATCGTCTTTACCATCCAGCAGAACATAGAGGCATAATGCAGTGAGTTATTAATTATTTGCTGCAGAAGATTATCAGCCCATGAAGCAGCAGATCTGTACGAGGAGTAGCTTCTGCAGATCTGTGTTCGCAGGTAAGTAAGAAGCTGGAGCAGCGGGAAGGTAGGTAGATTCGCGCTCAGAGGCAAGCTGTTGCACTCTCTGGGATTCTTGCAATGTGGTTTGAAAATCTCTCGCCAGCTTTGCATCTTCAATTTTCTTACCAGACTGGTTCAACAAAGGATAGAAAATTAATGGAATAAAAACTCACCAGAATTTTTTCTTCTTTCCCTCATTCAGAAAATCTGACAGCATAAATATAACTAACTAATATGCTATGAATGGGCCAAAATGTGAGCATCAAGTTCAGAACCAGAGACAATATGAAAAGCGAAATACTATAGTTATATTATTGGTGGTGCTGTCATTTTGTTCTCCAATTTTTTGACTTTTCAAAGTGATTAAAATACTATCAAGAGACTTCAACAAATAATCTCGTTTCTTCTGGGCGCTGAATCTATGGAGGAGAGATCATCTGCCTTTCTGGGCCACCAGGAATGGGTGAAACAAGTTGCAAATTCTAGGAATGGCATAGCAGTCAGTTGCCCAATTGAAGATTTTCATTGTGTTTTATTCCATGTATGGGCATGTTGAGGGATTGGCTCGGAGGATGAAGAAGGGTGTGGAAGTTGTTGAAGGTGTTTGGTACAGGGTGGCGGAGTCATTGATGAGGTGTTGGAGAAGATGAAAGCGTCGGTCGATGGCCGGAGAAACTGTGTGTGATATTGGAAGACATAATTATTTCATGGTGGGGTCCTCTATTCTTTCTCTTTTTCAACTCATCTGTACGTCTCGGTTTTTATAATAAAAAAAAGAGTAAAACGATATCGTTTTGGGTAGAGGCAGATAAATATATCTGCCGCAGAGGCAGAAATGTTTTCCCCTATATATATATATATATAAAATATTAAAGCTTGACACTAATTTGATTGAAACTTGTGGGCATCATCTGGGACAGGGCCCATACCGATCATCACCAATCCTCACTCCCAACTTCTTTGGGTTCATAGGACCTGGTCTCCCTCTTGAACTTGGGCCAGCCCACATGAGCCCAAGTGCTCAAGTGTTGAGCAGCACAATCTTGGGTAACAGTGGTAACGCTGGTAGAGGTGGAGGCTTATGTCTCTCTGGCCAGTATTCCCTGTGGACTGGACTCCAAACGCCCTGCCCTTGGACTGTGGGTGAGCCCAACCCCTTTCCTAAAATTTTTATATCAAAAAAAAAAAAATCATATAGTTTTTGTATGATATTAGGAAAAGATTCAAACTATATTTTTTTTTTTATATAAAAAAAATATATAGTTCTTGTATGGCTATCCAGTAGGGCCAGGTTTGAACATTATCAGGCCCAACTGTAGTTACTTTCCTAATATCATTTTCTGCATCCACATATATTTAAACTTCAAACACCGAATTTAAGCTGTCGAAGCCTATTCCACTAGAAATAATTAATATATGTTGGTTTGATAAAATTATGGTTATGTCTTGTTGACAAATCTGTGAATTTCATTTCTACCAAGAAAAGAAAAGAGTGCGGGGTGAGACATGTGAAATTGCTGCGTATTAGGTGCATAGCAGTGAATTGTTGTAATTTAGAAACATTAAGTAACCATTAATTTGGGAATAATTTAGAATGGATGTCATTGTAGTTGTATTGAAGTAGTAATTTGTCGTGTTTAATGAGATACCCTCCATCATATATTCATATTCATCTTCTCTTATGATTTTTTGTCCTTTTATTTTCCCCTTTCGCTTTCTTTATTTGCACATTCATTTATTGTACTCTCCAGTTCTAACTACTACCTCTAGTCTCTAACATAAGACCCAATTGATTTTTTTTTTAAAGAAATTAAGAAAATTAAATAAGTTACTTAATCATATCATATCATATATTGTGTATCATTGGATTATATATTTATTTATAAGTGAGACAAATTAGTTTAGAGAAAAACGATAAATATAAATACATATTTTAAAGTAACTTAGTTAGCATCATTAATCTTTCCAAAAAAAAGTCATCTGGTTTTATATTTAGGATCAAAGGTATATTTGTTATTTATCCTTCATATATTATTTACACTCATACACTGTTTTTTTCTTACCAGAAACACTAATACACCTTAAAAGTTGCAAAACATACGACATTCATAATATGCTATTTTGAATCTAATTATGCAAACGAATATTATTGAATTGAAAAATATGGTTGCCTGTCTTAATGATGATGAGACTATGAGACCCCAAGACATGACAAGAAGCTTCCTCTCAATCAAAATTTAAGAGTATGTCTCAACATGAGTGCTCCCAGAAGTCGCAAGTCACAACTTGCAGTATCAAGGGAACAAAGTATACCCCACTGCTCCAGCTTAATTGTTTGCATTCAATGCTGATGAAGGGTGAAAGGTCAAAAATACACATGACCTTTTTCCCCAGGATCACCCAGCACCACGACTTTTCAACTGGATCAAAAATACACACGACGTTACGTTTTTTGGCCGCTCAGCACTACGGCCGTTAGTCAACCGTTAATTACCGTTAGTTGACCGTGGTGTTGGACGACCAAAAAACATAACGTCGTGTGTATTTTTGATCCAGTTGAAAGGTCGTGGTACTGGGTGATCCTGGAGGAAAAGGTCATGTGTATTTTTGACCCTTCACCCGCTGATGAACATAGGGCTGAAGCGATGGAGTGATGGTAAGTGCCCAAAAATATCAGTGGGAAGGAGGATATATAAGGAATGAATATAATCATTAAAAAAGTCTATAACAACTTAACAGCATATAATAATATGAAAAATGAAATTCTATTACTTATTTGGAGGCTTTTTGATAATTATATTTCATTACTTTCTTGTGAATTCACGCTGATTTTTCCAATAAAAAATGAAAAGAAACTAAATATTGGCAGCGAAAGATCATAGAAGAGAAAAAAAGGGAATCTCGAGGGGAATTCATTATTAGGTACAAAGGAATGAATGCAATCATTAAATAATCTCATAAGAAATTAGTATCATGAACTTTTTGTCATTTGCTATCCTATAACTTGTCAGTAACTTGTTATGAAACTTTTTATTGATTATATTTAATCTCGAGATATCATAATGATTTTTCCAAAATTTTACATAAGGATTTGCATATAAGTCAATAATAATTACTATTGATTGACTACTGTTTCTACATATAAAAACAAATTAGACAACTCGCCTTCCAAAATTATTTTATAAAGTTTATTTGTGTACTGTGCTTGTTAACAAAAAACAAGAACAAAACAAATTGTGAACAGTGCTTAATAAATCAAAAAAATTCATGAAGTTTATTTGTGCTTTTTAGTTAAGAATGTATCAACTTTCTTCTCATGTTATTTAATGAATGATTTGAAAGCAAAATACCACCAGGCGCCTTCTGGTCCAGGAGCATTATTATTAATCATTGAAAGCAACATACACATCCCCATTCACCAACAGCCTCCTGGCCCGCTGGTATAGTGACATGACTTATCCTTCATAAGTCGAAGGTCCTTTCATAATCTTAAGCTATCGGTGAAAAATTATTTAATATATTTTTTATTTTTAATGAGGTAGTTAGAAGGAGGATTTAGCTTCTCTCTCATACCTTCCCTATCATTTTTCCTCCTTGTATCATACTTCTTTTTTTTTTTTTTTACTAAAATTTGATCTATCAAGGAGCTCTTTATTATTCTAGATTATAATCTTTTTATGTATTTTTTTTCACAACAGTTGTCAACCGTTCAAACAAATTTTAGCAATTTAAATTTATCTCTTTAGTCTTCAAGGCTTCACATCATTTCTCTCTTATAAATGATAGGACTTAGCCCTACCTTTTAATTAAATGGATGAAGATTGAAGACATGTTTTATAGATCCATTAATCATCGAAGCAATACCATCCTTATCTTTTCAATCTTCAATCTTCATATCATTTCTCTCTCATAAACGATAGGACTTAGCCCTACCTTTTAATTAAATAGATGGAGATTGAAGACACGTTTCACATATTCATTGATCGAAGCAATACCATTCTTATCTTTTCAATCTTCAAGTCTTCAATCTTCAAATCATTTCTCTTTCATACATGAAAGGACTAAGCCCTACCCTTTAACTAAAAGGATGGAGCTTGAAGACATATTTCACATATCCAATTATCGAAGTAATACCATCCTTATCTTTTCAGTCTTCACTCTTCACATCATTTCACTTTCATAAACGATAGAATCCAACCCCACCTTTTAATTAAAATGGTGGGGATTGGAGCCACGTTTCACACACCCACTGATCAAAGCAATACCATCCTTATCTCTTTTGTTTTCAAGTCTTCAGTCTTCACATTATTTATCTCTTATAAACGATAGGACTCAGCTCTCCACCTTTTAATTAAAAGGATAGGAATTGAAGATGCATTTCACACATCCACTGATTGAAGCAACATCATCCTTATCTCTTCATTCATCAAGTCTTCATTCTTCCCATCATTTCTCTTTCATACACGATAGGACTCAACCCTATCTTGCTTTCAGTCTTCAGCCATGGTCTTCCCATGGAGGAAAATGGCAAGTATTGGCAGTTCCGACTCTCTTTCTATGATTACGGGGCTTCACTTTTTTTTTTTAAACAAAAAAAGAAAGAGTATTACTTAGTTAAATTTATTCCTTTGACACTAAATAAGGATAGTTTGTCATAACCGCAACATGCCTTAGCCCCTACTTAGCCCTTGAATCCGCCAATTGACCAGAACTTTCTTTAATAATAATATTATATATATATATATATATATATATATATAAGCCACTCTTTTTTTTTAAAAAAAAAATCTTTGCTCTAAGAAATAAATCATTTGGAGAGTTGGTAAAAAAATTACTTGAAAACCTATTAGGAATCATTTATCAATTTTACCCTCTAATTAATGATTAAATATGATTTCTTATATTTTTCTCTCTCTTTCAAAATCTCATTAAATATGTGTAAAGTTAGAAAATTTTTAAATTTAAGATAAATTGAATGAGCTGCAGTGACTTGTTAGAGTGAGTAATTTGTTAGAAGACTACAATGTAGAGTGCTTAAGGCAAGTAAATTACCGTGAAAGAAGAAGAGAGGAGAAAGATATCAAATCATGTGAATTTTAAAGAGTTAAGGACCAATTTTACTGCAAAATGTTTTTTTTTTTTATATTACCCTAGAAATTTCTGATTTATAGCAATGTCACCCCAATTATTATTTAAGTTAATTTTGATTGCTGGTTAATTAACTAAGTATTCTGCTTACAACTTTGCCACTTTATCACCTTTCTAGTTCAAGGAAAACCAACGGTTTGTACAACAACATACTAGTTTATGGAAACCATTTAACCTTGTTCATAAATTCATGGGTTCAGAAGTGCAATTTATAGAGTTTTTATTTTATTTTATTTTTTATTTTTTTATGAGAGATGCAGGGGGTATAGCATATAGAAATACTTAAACTTATTTTTATTTCATTTGATAATATTAATATATATATATATATATATATATATATATATAAATCTTAATTAAATTTCTGGAACATTTTTTTTAAAAAAAATCCAGCTGAAATAATTAAAATCAAAGTCAGGCTTACACCTTCAATTTTTTCTACTACAAAAGGATATTCATTTCTTTTATAAACATCAAATTTTGAAAAAGAAAATTGGGGTAAAATTGAAAAAGCGAAATGTGTTTAGGAAAATGACACTTAGGTCTCAAAATTAATATAATAATTATGACTCAAAAGATCATACAAGAAAAAAAAAAGAAAAAAGAAAATTTCGAGAGGAATTCATTATTAAGTCCAAAGAAATGAATGCAATCATTAAAAAATCTCATAAGAAATTAGTAGCGTGAACTTTTTGTCATTTTCTATCCTGTAACTTGTCAATGTTGTCAACTTGTTATGAAACTTTTTATTGATTACCTTTCATCTCTAGATATCATATTGATTTTCCCAAAATTTTACATAAGGATTTGCACAAATCAATAATAATTACCATTGATTGACTACTGTTTCTTCATACTAAAACAAATTAGACAAATAAAAACTTCTCCATTACGATCCCTACCTAGTTTATTGGCCACATAGAATGCAGTCGCTCAGGCCGGTTTTGTAAATGTTGCTGGAGATATTTTTAAATATGAGTCTCCGGCAAATTAGGCATATATTTACTACTGATTCGTTTGATATTCACAACTCACCTTTTTTAAAAAAATATTTTAAACTTGATCATGACCTTGAATTTTGTTTTTTGTTTTTTTTTTCCGGTCAACGATGTCCTTGGATTGAATTTTTAGCAGCAAGCTATATTCTCCCGATGGGCTTTTGGAGTTTTATAAAGTTTATTTGTGCACTGTTCGTATTTGTGCACTGTTCGTGTTGGGCCAAAAAAAAAAAGGTTGAAGAAGAAGTTCTGAACAGTGCTTGAAAAAGCTTGTCTTTTCGTATTATTAAAGTATTGATATTCTTTTTTGCTACTCTCTCATGTTCTGTTGCAGATATAAGATAAAATTTATTGTACAAATTGTATTATGAACTTTATTTTATTTTAAAACTGAAGGTAGTATTCAGTTAACGTCCCGACTTTTCTTCTCATGTTATACAATGAATGATTTGAAAGCAACGTACCACCTTCTGGTCCAGGAGCGTTATTTTTTATTTTTATTTAATCCAGGGGCGTTATTATTAATGATTTGAGAGCAACGCATTTGTCACCAATAGCCTTCTGGTCCAGAAGCGTAAGTATAGCGACATGATCGATCCTCTTCATAAGCGGAAGGTCCTAAATTCGATCCAATTCATAATCTAAAATTATCAGTGAAAAATTATTTAATTATATTTTTATTTTTAATGAGGTAGTTAGAAGTGTCCTTCAGGAGGATTTAGCTTAACTATCATACCCTTCCCATGAATTTTCCTCCCTGTATCATCCTTTTTGTTTTTTACTAAAATTTGATCTACTGAGGAGCTCTATATCATTCTACAGTATAATTTTTTTTTTCCTTTTTCTTTTTACACAACAGTTGTCAGCCATTCAGAACAACTTTTTTAGCAGTTTAAATTTATCTATTCAATCTTCAAATCATTTCTCATATAAACGATAGGACTCAGCCCCACCTTTTAATTAAATGGATGGGGACTGAAGACACGTTTCACAAACCTATTGATTGAAGTTACCATCCTTATCTCTTCAATCTTTAAGTCTTCAGTCATTTCTCTGTCATAAACAACGATAGGGCTCAGCCCCACCTGTTAAAAGAATAAGGATTGAAGATGTGTTTCCCACACCCACTAATCAAAGTAACATCATTCTTATTTCTTCATTCATCAAATCTTCATTCTTCACATAATTTCTCTCTCATATACGATAGGACCCAACCCTACCATGATTTCAGTCTTCGGCCATGGTCTTCCCATGGAGTACCAGACAATGAAAAGCTAAACAATGAAAATGGACAATGATCATTAAGACTAGAGGAAAATGGACAAGATTCCATATAGTATTTGATGTTAACATTAAGAAGAGAGTAAGTCCCAAACAATGAAAAGCTGTGAAGGCGTAAGGAGAGAGTGGATGCAGTAAAAGATGAGACCATCACCAATCAGGAAAATGGAGTGGCAAAATGAAAAGCTAAATTATACCATGTAGATTTTATTGCAATATGAAAATGAAAATACTACCTTTGGTCCTAATTATAAGAATATTTTTGTAGTGAGAATTATACTACAAAAGTGTTCCTATAATTCGAACCAGAGAAATTAATTTTTTTTATAATTAAAGCTTGATCCCAATTTGATTGAAACTTGTGGCCATCATCTGTGACTGGGCCCTTTCTGATCGTCATCAATACTCACTTCCAACCTCTTTGGGTTCATAGGACCTGGGCCAGCCTACGAGAGCCCAATTGCTGAAGTTTTTAGCAGCACAATCTTGAGTAAAGGAATAAAAAAGATTCACTCAAATAATTTTGATAAATTATATTCCATCCAGTTCTAAAAAATTAAGGAAAATAATTAAATTACTTTAGAGTATTTTTATTTTTAATTTTTCCTTTAAACTAATTAGTTTGAATAGTAAACTAATATATAATTTAAGGATATACAACGTATGATATGATTAAATAACTTATTTAGCTTCTTTGATCTCTCCGGAAAAAAGTCCACTTTGTCTTAGGATTAGGATCAGAGGGAGTAGTCTTTTTATGTCTATCTGGTAGGGCTAGGTTCGAACATTATCAAGCCCAACTGAAGTTACTTTCACAAAATCATTTTCTACATTCACATATACTCAAACTTATTATATCGAATTTAAGCAGTCAAAATCTGTTCCACTAGAACTAATTAATATATATTGGTTTGATAAAATTATAGTTATGTCTTGTTGACAAATCTATGAATTTCATTTCTACCAAGAAAAGAAAAGAGTGTGGGGAGATCGACTTGTGAAATTGCTGCGTATTAGGCATAAAACATTAAGTAACACCAGCACTACTGGTAGTGCAGTGGTATTGGGATTAGTTTCTCCCCTCTCGATCCTGGGTTCGATCCCTCCCTCCCCTATCGCCTGTATCAAAAAAAAAACATTAAGTAACGATTAATTTGGGAATAATTTATAATGGATGTCATTGTAACTGTATCGAAGTAGACATTTGTCGTGTTTAATGGGATACCCTCCATCATATCTCTGGTCTTTACCACAAGATTTAATTGATTTTTTTTTTAGAGATTAAGAAAATAAATACATTATTTCATCATATCATATATTATAAGTCAGACAAATGAGTTTGAAGAAAAATGATGAATAGAAATATATATTTTAAAGTAATTTAATTATTAGCATCATTAATCTTTCTAAAAAAAAGTTAGCTGTGTTTTATATATAGGATCGGAAGTAATACTTGTTGTCCATCTTAATATATTATTTACACTCATACACCTTTTTTTCTTAGCGGAAACACTAAAATACGTACACCTTAAAAGTTGCAAAACTTACGTTCATAATATACTATATTGAATCTAATTATGCAAAGCGATTATTAATGAATTGAAAAATATGGTTGCCTGTCTTAATGATGACAAGACTATGAGACCCCAAGACGGGAAGAGGATTTTCTGCCCAGCTCTTCCTCTCCCCATCCCTCACAGTCCAATCCAGGCCGTCCAAATTTTGACATGGGTTTTTTCAAAAAACATTCTGGGCCCTTGGATCAAAATTTAAACGGCCCAGATTGGATTGTAAGGGATGAGGAGAAGGGGCGCCGTGTAGAGAAACCGGACGCCCCAAGACGTGACAAGAAGCTTCCTCTCAATCAAAATTTAAGAGTATGCCTCAACATGATTGCTCCCAGAAGTACCCAAGTCACAACTTGCATTACTAAGGGAACAAAATATACCCCACTCCTCCAGCTTAATTGGTTGCATTCAAGGCTGATGAACATAGGGCTGATGCGATGGAGTGATGGAAAGTACCCAAAAAATCAGTGGGAAGGAGGATAAGTAATGAATATAATAACTAAAAAATTCCATAACAACTTACAACACATAATAACAAGTTTGATATAAGAAATGACAATTCTATTACTTATTTTGACACTTTTTGATAATTACATTAATCTCTCGTAACTTCATGCTGATTTTCCAATAAAAAAAATGAAAAGAAACCAAATACTGTCATCTAAAGATCATAGAAGAAACGATGCAAACATCAAATTTTGAAAAACAAAATTGGGGTAAAATTGAAAAATCGAAATGTGTTTAGGAAAATCACACTTAGGTCTCAAAATTAATATAATACGAGTAATAGTTATGACTCAAAAAAATTTGTTAACAGACGAATTGTAAATATTGCCGGAGATATTTTAAAATATGAAAGTCTCCGGCAAATTAGGCATATATGTACTACTGATTGGATTGATATTCACAACTCACCTTTCAAAAAAATTATTTTAAACTTAATCATGACCTTGAATTGAATTTTTAGCAGCAAGCTATATTCTCCCGATGGGCTTTGGAGTTTTATAAAGTTTATTGGGAAAATTACACACAGGTCCCAAGAAACAGAGATATTTACACTTAGGTCCCTTGAATTCATGAAATTACACAGAAATCCCTAGGGACTTCTGTGTAATTATTTGTGAAAGCAAAATTACTTTTTTGCCCAAAGGAGAAAACGTCTCTGGACCTTAGAATTGAAAAAATCCAGGTTTACAACAAGAAATTCTATATTTACAACAGCAAATTCCTATTTTAACAACAAGTTTTGAAAGCCTGGATTTTTTCAATTCTGAGGTTCAGAGGCCATTTGCAACAAGAAATTCTATATTTACAACAGTCAATTCCTATTTTAACAACAACTTTTAAAAACTTGGATTTTTTCAATTCTAATGTCTAGAGGCCATTTGCAACAAGAAATTCTATATTTACAACAGCAAATTCCTATTTTAACTACAACTTTTGAAAACATGTATTTTTTCAATTCTGAGATCCAGAGGCCATTTGCAACAAGAAATTCTATATTTACAACAGCAAATTCCTATTTTAACAACAACTTTTGAAAACCTGGATTTTTTAATTATGAGGTCCAGAGGCTATTTCTCCTTTGGGCAAAAAAGTAATTTTGCTTTCACAAATAATTACACAGAAGTTCCCAGGGACTTCTGTGTAATTTCATGAATTCAAGGGACCTAAATGTAAATATCTCTGTTTCTTGGGACCTATGTGTAATTTTCCCAAGTTTATTTGTGCATTGTTCTTGTTGGTAAAAAAAAAAAAAAAGTTCTGAACAGTGCTTGGAAGAGCTTGTCTTCTCTTTATTACGGTGGGACGGCTTCTCTGCAAATGCGCCGGCAGATTGTTCAAATTCTGGACCATCTTTTATCAGATAAAACCCTTCGGTTTGAAAATCGAGATAAAAAATAAATTCTCAAAACAGAATTTTTGGTCCGCATTTCCTATTGGGAGAGGGATCAGTAAGTGATCGTTGTTGGCGTAGTGGAAGGTGGGAGCCCTCTATATTGAGGGTTGATTCTAGCTAAAGCTAAAATATCTAAAACGAATAGGTAACGTGGTTTAGAAAGAACCTTAATTGCTACTTTCTAGTTTATTGTATGACCCTTCATCTCCAACTATATAACAACTTTTAGGTCAATTTAATATAATTGCTGAAATTGTACCCTTTTTAAAAGATTGTGTTAACTTTTCCACCTTTCAAAATTTAATTATGCTAGACGCTGATAACTTTAATTTATCAACTTTTCTTGTTCTCAGCATCATAACTACCAACACTTAATCTGTGGATGAAAATATTGTAGGATGTTGATGTTATAATTGGAGACATCACAATTGTGGCGAATCGTACAAATTGTGTTGATTTCACAATGCCGTATCTAGATTCTAGAGTGTCAATAGTGGTAAAGGTGAGGTCCGACTCCGACTCCAAAAATGGGTGGATCTTTCTCGAACCATTTCATCGGTCAATTTTGTTACGTCTTGCTGTGGGTGTTGCGGCTGCAGCTGTGGTAGTGATTGTAATTATATTTGAAAGAAGAAAGATGAATGGAGGAAGCAATTGTCATCCCTTTTTCCAAAATCCCTTGCTTATTTACATGAGTGGTGAGTTTTCTTTATTGATTCTTCACGCATATATTAATCCATTCATTCTTATTTATATAAGTCAAGTTTTTTTATATTCCTATTTATAAATCATTTCGTAAAATCTATATTTTTTTCTCCTGATAGTGCTATTGGTATGGAATTATGGTGGAAAGAAGGATTGAGAGAGAGAATCAAGAATTTTCTTAAGGCTTGTTTGGGATAGCTCGACTTCTAAGAGTGAAAAACATTTCAAACTCAAGTTGGACCAAAAAGAAATTATGTTTGATATGCAATTGAGCTTTTAACAATATTAATCCATTTGATATGAATTAGTTAAAAGTACTTGATAGTATTTGTATCCACTTGATTTGAGGCACTCAATATTATATGGATCTGTATTATCAATGGTGTGTGTGATGATTGCAGGTGTTCAGATTTTAAAAAGTAGGACGTCTAAATGGGCGATGATATTGGGGATGTTTGTGTTGGGCATAGCAATGCAAGTTTACACAGCATATTTAACATCAATTTTATCAGAGAAGACAATGGCGAAGCCTTCTCCATGGAGGGACTTGCAAGATATTAAAAGGAACAATGTACCCTTGGGATATCAAAAGGACTCCTGGGTAAAAGATCTTCTGATTGATCAAATAAAATTTAAGGACCATCAGTTAAAGGCTTTAGGAAGTCTTGAAGAGTACAATGAAGCATTGTCAAATGGAACAGTGGATGCTATTTTTGATGAAACTCCTTATCTCAGGCTTTTCCTTTCCAAATGCCCTTCTTGCAAGATGACAGGACCCATGTACACTACTGGTGGATTTGCGTTTGTGAGTATTCTTCTTCAATTCTCTTCCCAGTAATATTCCATATAGCTTCTAAAACTTTAATGATGCTCCAACGAAAATGAATTTTCAGGCATTCCCAAAGAATTCTACCTTGGTCTCGAATTTCTCAGCTGCAATATTAAATGTGACTCAAACTGTGGCAACATTTCGTGAGATGAAGAAGAGCATATCCTTACCCGACACAGTTGATAAATCCGAATACAACAGTGAAGTTGACATGCGAAGTTTGACGATGGACGACCTTGGAGGTCTTTTCCCGATAGTATGTTCTGTTTTAGTTATCTTTTGCACCATTTTAATTCTTAAAGTTTTACCTATCCTTTTCCCTGACTGGTTTAATACTATCTACGCCATCTCCCTATTGCTCTCTGGTTGCATTCGATCGATATTGGATTTAATTTGGAGGTTCAGTTTTGAGTGTCTACACCCGGGAAGAGAAATGCCTCTACTACCCTCTCCCTCCTCTTCTTCTCCACCTAGTAACTCCACCATTCAATTAACTTCCACTTCTAATGGTTAAGATTTAATATCTTATAAAAATATTGTTATAATGTAAAATAAACATATGAAAACAAAACCCAACCATTGAATATATATGTGTGTGTGTGTAAAATTAAATTTCAACCATAAAAAGTTGATAAATGGTGGAGATACTACATAGAGAGGAAGTGGAGATGGAGGTTAGTTAAAATATTAATGTTTTATCAGTAAAATCAGTATCTTATGTATGTGTAAGTTATTGCTTATTGATAGTCGAAGTGATAAAAGTAACTAGGTGATGAAAAACTAAAAGTTTAAGACCTTTTTGGCTTAGTGTTATTTTGTAATGAATAATTCTTCAAGTTCTCTCATTTCTTTCTTCCCTTCAGTTAGTTTATTATTGTTCAATTCAATATCCAACATATATAGTTTGTACATATATCTTTCAAAATTGTAGGTAAAGAATAAAATTTTAGTGCCTTTGAACATTGGAGTTTAGAATTTCTGGCGCAACAATTTCAACCGTCACCCCACCAAGGGAAAAAAAAAAAAAAAAAAACAGGACAAGACTAATTTGATGTTTCATTAGAAGTCTTTAGTGCATTGGAAAGTAAACTTCCTTTTCAGGACAAAGAATCCTAAGTTCATGTCTAGGCCCTTCACAAGTTTGCCTTAGAACAACATCCTCAAATAAACATTCCAAACTGTTAGATAGAAAATTAATCAGCATGTGATCCATATAGCATAGACAAGGTAAATAAAATGAGGAAGCAAGGTTCAATGATCATTGTATGGTATTTGAAGTGAACATTAAGGAGAGAGTAAGTATTAAACAATGATGAGCTGAGAAGGCACAAGGAGAGGGTTAGATGCAGAAAAAGATGAGACCATCATCAATCAGGAAAATGGTCGGGGTGGCAAAATGAAAAGCCAAATTGTCCCATCTAGATTTTATTGAGAACATGTTAACTTGCCTAAGAAGTTCAAATTGTAAATAGCATATATAGCAGGATGTGCAGTTCATGTTAGGGTTTAAAAGATAATGATCATTAATTGAGAGCAGAAGTGGAAAGATGAAAAAATGAAAAAAAAAAACATAAATTAATTAAAAATTTCTAAATACATTGGAATATGAATGAGAGTGGTGTTTTATAATTTAAGCTGGATCCCAATTTGATTGAAACAAGTTTGTGGACCTAGGCTCTCTCCCGGATTGGGCCAGCCCACATGTGCCCAAGAGCTCAAGATACTAGTGACACAACTTAAGTAAAGGTCTGACCAACATCTATTAGAAATAAGTGGTAAGGAATTTGTTTTCCCTTAACCATATTCTTAGTTTGAGGCGTCGGGTGAACTAGGTGGGCAACTTAAAAAGAAAAAGCTTGAGTAAAGATTTAAAGGAATAAAAACAGTTACCCGACAATTTTCATCCAACTATTAGTTTTTTGTGTGACAATCTAATTGGTTAGCTCGTTTTTATGTAACAACTTTAACTCCATTGAGTACCGTTTTGCTTTTATATTCTTTGATAATTGAATTTTGTTTTATCTCCAAATATCAAAGGGTTATCATAATTTAAAATTGTAATAAAAAAACATAATGAATACTAGGGGATTTAGTTTTGATCCGTTAATCAATTAATATAATTTATTAACGATTATTTTTTTAATCTCCATATGAATCAACAAATTATGAATTTTAAGTAAGTTTTGGACCCGGCCAGTAGGATTTTATTGAGCTCAAGTCTTAATTTTATTATAAAAGGCAATTCAGGAGCTTAAGTTTGAGCTTTAAACCACTATTTTGAGAGTTATAATTGAATTTTTTTACACATCCCCACTAATCTTAACGGAGCAGTATTATTTTCACATGCTTAGACCTACTTACCGCGAGGCTTTTAAGATTATTCATTAAGCAACAAATTGTTCATTAATCATATACATCTATTTAATTTCAAACTTTGTTCTTCACAAAAATATAACTGTTCTGTTCTAAGAACACAGATGAATTGGACTTGACTAGGTGTCAAGCCTAGGGCCTACGTACCCTTTGAGGGGATCAAAGTGCACGTAGTTCGCAGTAAACTTTATGGCGAGAGGCCAGAGGGGGGTGGTGTGTGTGCTCTGTGTGACAGAAAGTAAATAGAGCATGAGTTAGAACGTGCGCACCTGGTTGGTTTCCTTCTATATTTATAGAGGCGTCCGAGGTGAGTATCTCGGTCTGGCACGATACTCGGGGTGACAAGATCCGGGTCCGAGATATTAGGGGCGAGTATCTCTGGGTGTCGGTTAGGATAGATCTCATCTTGGTAGGATCCTGCCAACATATCAGCTATGCTCATATTGGCTATGCTTTCCAGCTATGTTGGGCCGTGGCATGGATATGAGCCGTTGGGCCGGTCCGTAACAGTTGCCCCCAGCTCGGTTGTCCAGAATTTTGGGCGGCCGAGATGTTCGTGTGCCTCGGCCTCTTCCTAGATCCGGGGCCTTTGTTTTGACCGGACCGGCTTGCGGCTACCGTGGCCTTCAAAGTGGATCCAGATCCGGGGTCTGGCTTCTTTCGCCTTTGGAAGGCTTAACCGTCATTGGCATGTCGAGGATGCCATGTGACTGGGATGGTTCCCCAGCCCGTTTCAGCCTAAGGCGCCTGCCCAAAGACCCCGGTCAAGGACGTTTGGCCTCCCCCCCGTTGGCATTTGAGCTGTCGTTCGGGATTCTTTCTTCGCGCGTTATGATTGCGGTTTTCCACCTGTCATGTTCTGAATGGCGATCTCCTGCAATCGCCGCGCCTGTTCGCGTCTCGATGTTCGTGCGCATTTAATGCGCTTATGTCACGCGTTTTCAATCCGTCGTGTCTATTTGGAAAGGACCTCTTTGCCCTCATCGTTTCGCTACTCTGCCTCAGCGGTTTAAGTAGCTTTCCCTCTTTCTTCCTCTTCACTTTTCCCGCTCGTGAAGTTTTACTCAAGTTTTTCTCTAGTTTCTTTCTGAGTTCAGAGAATCGCCTTCTTCATTCGAAACTTTGTCGTTCTTCATTTCCAGCATCCAAGTTTCCCTCATTTCATTCATACAGGTATTCCGTTCATTTCCTTTTACATTTGTTCGGTATTACTCTGTATTCTGCCATTTATTTTTCAATAAGACTTGTCGCCTGTGTTACTGTTCTTTCCACCTTTCTGGGTTAGTTGGCGAACTTTCTGGGTTTCTCTCTCAGTGTCCTACTTCCAAACTCTCACAGATCTTCGTCTTCTGTCCTAAACCCCTTAGTTCTTAGGCTCCTTGTTTCCTCATATGGATAGAGGTAGGAACCTTGCTAGACCAAGTCACATGGCTAGAGGTAGAAATTCTCCTAGGCCAAGAGCAGTACTGTTGCCGGAAGAAGAAACGTTCCTCCGTACGCGCTTCCCCCAGGCCACCTACTGGGTTCTCGGGGGTGAACCTCCAGCAACGGGGACGTTGGCGCCTTTGCGCCGAGGCGGCGTTAGTCGTCCGAGGCAGGTTGGGCCCTGTCCTGTTGCCGCTAGGGCTCCGATGCCTCCTCCCGTTCGGCCCGGGGAAGGTGCTACTCCCTTCGCGCTGCCCATTGGGGCCGGGGTCGTCACCTCAATCAGCTTCGGATCTCCAGCTTTGATGGCCCAACCTCTTAACTTCTACGAAGGTCCTCGGCCCAACGTCTCGGATCCTCTGCCAGAAGGGTACTACGACCCTTGTTGGGATTGCCTGGTTGAGAGCTCTCATCTTATAGCTCGTGGTGACGAAGCCGGGGCTTCTTCAATGCTTGGGTTGTAGTACCCTAAAATTCATAATCATTATAGATGTTATATTTTGGCAAATAATGCCTATTAAAAATAGGTGAATATGTGGTCTCAAAATTGAGTAACATATTTATGTTAATTTAGGGAATTTTCTCTAAGAATTAAGGTAACTAAAAACCAAATTCTCTAATTTTATTTTGAGATCATAAAATACCACAAAAAATTACCATATCAAAGCCTAGTCTTATATAATCATAAGAGCAATAAAATGCTATGGAGATACTAAAATTAATTAAGAGAGATTAATTAAAGTTGAAGAGCTAATTTTAAGAGTATAAATATGACAAAATAGTCATGTTAAAACATGGTTCTTATGTAACCGAAATAATCAAGGAAGTGTTATGAAACCCTTTGAATTAATTAAAGGGATTTAACCACAATTAGGAGGCAATTAAATTTACACTAATTAAAATAATGGAATAATACCCCAAAAATTCATATGTCTCTTGAGAATTATAGTTTGACAAAATAATACCTATTAAGAATAGGAGAGTATGTTGTCTCCAAATTTTGTAAATTTGTTGCCAAAGACTTATTTGGGCAAAATCCAACTCTCTAAATTTAATTAGGAATCATAAAATGTCCCAAAATGCCATAAAAATACCTAAACTAATTAGATAAAATTTCCCACAATTAAGTCTACATTCTAAAAGACATTGACAATTAGATGTTGTATTATCAATAAAAAGCCATAAAAGAGTATGAAGAAGCTTGAAATAATTAGAGGAGACTAAAAATAATTAGTGGACACCAAAAATTAATCTTAATTGAATTAACATTCATAATTAATCTAGTGGCAAATATTAACAAACAATTTGAAATATTTTGGCTAAATTCTATATTAAAGCTTAACAAGGGATCAATAATTGAAACAATTGGATTTAGTAGGATCATAATTGAGTTGGTAATCAATTAAATCATTACAAACTAAACCTAATTAAGCTAAATCAAATAGTAAACAAGAAGAATTTAATTAAGGGCTTTTTGTCACAATTAATCATCATGGATCAATTTTTGTAGCCCAAAGCATTGCCCAACCCAACAATAAAGCCCAAAACAAAATCAAAAAGAAAAATTCAGAGGGGGGGGGGGGCGATTTTTGTAGCTTCAAGAGGAAGGGAATGAATTTCCACAAATGGTTAATTGTGGTCAAAGCTTGTAGGGGAAGAATTACTATTCAATACTTGAGGTACAAGTTCTTTAACTTCTTGAAGAAGGAGAAGAAAAAAGATGAAGCAAGAGAGAGAGAGGGAATTCGGTTTGTGAGTGTGTGCTGAGGATGTGGTTCAAACTTTCCTCTTGATCCAATGGCTCAAATTCAAGAGGGGTAGCTTGTTGAAGGTGTTGGAATTTCTCCTATAAATAGGAGGCTTTCCTTCCCTCATTCTTCACACCAAATCAAACTTCAATAGTTGATTTCTAAGAGGAGCAAGTGGGAGGAAAAAGAGCAAGAAGCTTCAAGAGGTAAGCTTGTTCTTAGTTTTATAGTTTTTAGTTTTTAGTTGTTCTTAGTAGTTTTAATGTAGATGTTAGTTTAATCTAGTAAATAGATAAAGTAATTCCCCATATTTGTTTTCAAGCCTTATTGCATCAAAAAAATGCCTGACAAGGTGGAAACATGTTGGGGAGTGACTTTTAGGATTAAGGGAACAAGTTAGAGTGAGATGAAAGAAGTCTAGAATTGCTGGATTTTGGGAGTCAACTGGATAGGGGGCATTATTTTCTGTATCCAATGATCTTTAAAAATCACGAAATTTTCCAGAAATAAAGTATACAAGTATGGCTTTCCAAATATATAAAATATGTAACGTTTTGATCTCTGGACAAGGAGATATGAATTTTTGAAGTTTAGGCTATTTTTCTGGGCAAGGTATGAACACATAAAATCTGGGAATTGTTCTTGAGTTCTGGGTGAAAACTGATATTTTTCCTCAAACATAGACATCCTAAGGAGTCCGTAACATTTTACGGATCTTCGTTTCGATTTTTCTAGAGTTAGTTATGATTTTTCGAAGTTAGGCAAAAATCAGCCCTAAATGCTGATAATCAGCGTTTTTATCCGAAAATTCAAGGGAAATAATGGAAAAATAAATACACCAGGGGTAGAATAGCCAATTGTGGATAAGATATCCTTTAGTATATTATTTGTGAGTTAATAGACGCGATATTACTCTTATAGGAAGTCTGCAATCGTTTTCTGATCAACGTCATACCGAAACTACCAACTCAGGTACGGACGCGTACTGTAACCTTAACTTTGATGCTTATGGTATGCTTATATGTGATAGATAGTCTGAGATTCTGTTTTTGAAAATTGATCATACACATACAGCTTGATACGGGTTATAGTCTTGATAACGCCGTTATGTTTTCCTAGCGCTGAGGACACGGATGTACACCGTGGCACTGGTGAATAGTGCAAACTATAATAACATGCATATTGCAGTGGCTGTGTTATGTTATTATTCGAATATGAGAATATTGTATGTGATTATTGCTCTTTTGCCATGGATATCTGTCATACATATTTCATACATAAGCATGAGGTTAACCGTTACTTGAGGTTCAATGGGTATTGAACCTCAGCTCTTATCATAGCTTCAGGGTCCGGGGAACCAAGGACCGAAGACAAGAGTAACCAGCACGCGTAGAGACCCGACTGAGGATCCCACTTTTAGACTTGTACCATTGTAACATTACTCAGATATATGTATTGTACATTATGAACAGACAGAAACGCCCCAGTTAATGGTATATCAGTTACTCACTCTTTTACTTGCTCCGATGCTCTACTCTGATGGAAAAAAAATATTCCGCTTTTGAAAATTGGGATGTTACATGGGTCCTGTCGGCACCGGTCTTCAGCGGGTCCTCCCTCTAGTGCTCCCATTCGTCCGAGTCTGTTGTCATTTTCTTCTGCGACTGTTGTTGCACCAGGTATTCCCACTCTTTACTGATACTGGTTTTTTATATTCCTATAGGTTTAATGGCTCCCAAATCCCGATCTTCGAGGCAACGGTCCGAGGCCGAGGGTTCGGACTCTTCTAGTCCACCCGAAGCATTGTGTCAGCGATACAGCTGGGTGTCCCACGAGGTGCTCAAGACTCGGTCGCTTATGTCGGATGTCGACATTGCTCGGTTGATCGCCCAATAGAAGATTCCGGCCATGCCTGAGTGCGTCATCAGGTGCCCGACGGCCGATGAGCCCATATGCGCGACACGGGAAGTGGGCCGCCTGAACTTTTTCTTTTTCTACCGGGATTGTCTGACCCGGGTACAAGTTTCTTTGCCTTTCACCCCCTTCCAGATAGAACCTCTGCTGCATCTCAGGCTTGCCCCATCTCAGCTCCATCCGAACGGGTGGGCTTATTTTGTTGCTTTTGAGCAGCTCTGCCGCTCCTTCCCCGTCCCAATTTTGTGTACCACCAACCTTTTCTTCTATTATTTCGGCCCCTTCACTCCTAGTTCACCCAAGGAGGGTGACAAGCTGAAAGGATTAGTATCCCTCTGTATCAACCCGGACCGCAAGTTGATGACGCCTTTTTCGGACTCCTTTAAGCGCTTCAAGGGGGCGTTTTTCAAGGTTGAGGCCGAGTTTGGGAAACAGTTTTGGTTCTTGGAAGGTCCTGAGGGCGCTAATGTGGGCTGGCGTCTTCCTCTGTATTGGATGGAGAGCCATTATGAGGCTAAGGCTACCTCTTTCCAGATTCTACACAAGGATCTCTGGCCGGAGTTGGTCTCTGCCCTTCCTCGGTTAGAGGCCTACGTTGCGGAGCATGGTGTGAACCCCGCCGGCTTCTTTATAACTGGGGAGGGTTCTAAGCCGCTTCCTCCTGCTTGTAGGGTTCTCTCTTTTATTGGTATATTGTTATTGATGTGGATTTTACATTTCTTTTTCTGACTTGTTTTATTTCTGTTCTTCCAGCTCGAGATATGAATGCCCTTCCGCTCTATCTCCGAAAGGTGAATCCTGCCGCTGCCTTCTCGAGCAGACAGACAAAGAAGCGGGATGCTCCTGAGGGTGTCGACGCTCCCACGGCTGATGTGGTGAAGAAAACCAAGGCCTCGGTCGGCCAGGGATCTTCTCCTGCTGCCATCTTCGAGCCTTCCCCAGTGAAGGGAAAGGAGGCCCTGGTTGAGTCCCCGGCTTCGAAGGGGAAGAAGGCCGTGATTGCTGTTGAGGAGGACGAGGCTGTAGTCTTCCCTGAGGCACCATTGGGTTCGCTGTCTGCTCCTCCTTTATCCCCGCCTCTTCCTTCTCCTCCTCCTCCGCCTCCGCCGTCGGGTCTGTCTTCGGTTTTCCCCCGCGGCTTTTTATGGGAGAAGGGGGTGGTTCCGGAGGTGGATGTTGTTTTTCTCCCTCCTCGGAACTTCCTGGATAACCGGCCGACGTCCCCGCCAGCTATGGACGAGATTCACGCAGCCCAGACGCATTTGTGCCAGTCTATTGGTTTTCTTCAGGCCCTGGTTCTAGTGAGGGGGAAGTATGTCAAGGCTGACGCTGACTGCAGGAGGCTGAGGGCGTCCGAGGAGGAATTGAAGAAGGCCTTGGCTACGACAGAGGCTAAGGCTGAATCTGCAGAGGAGCTGGGTAAGGCTTTGGCCGTGGCGGAGGCTAAAGCCAAGTCTGCCGAGGAGGAGCGGAATACAGCCAGGGCTGAGTGGGATGCTGCCAAGGCCGCGGCGGTGAAGGCAGATCAAGAGCTCCAACTTTCTTACGAGTCTGGGGAGAAGTTGGCCGGGGAGTGCTCCCGGGCTCAACAGGGGCTGTCTGAGAGTCTGGCTGCTGTGAAGGTTATTCAGCAGCAGCGAGCTTCCCTGATTGAGGAGCATGAGGCAACCAAGGCGGCCCTTTCTGCTGAGCAGACGGCGCATCAGGAGGCATTCGACGCTTTGTTGCAGACTGCCAAGGAGTGCTTCAAGTAGGCCTTGGCTCAGATCCAGGTTTTCAATCCCGGCGTGGAGCTTAACGTGGATGGCTATGATTACCGTGCCTTTGTACAGGATGGGAATCTGATCCCTTACCAATCTCCTGCCGCTGAGGGTCCTACTGATGGAGCCGAGGAAGGAGGTCCTGAAGCCGGGTCGTCCAGCTAGCCTTGGACCTTTGTATTTCCTCTTTTGGGGAGTCTGTGCCCTTGTTATTTTTTGAACAATTCTAGCCCTTGGGCCATTATGTATATACTTTAGACAATGAATGATTTACTTTTTTATCATCCTTTTGCCTATGTTTAAAATTCTAAACTTAGTTTAGATATTTGTCGACTGTAATAAATACGAGCCGTTTTTACTCTACCACACTTGCGTGTGGGAGGTTGGGGCTGGGTTTTATGTTTGTACCCCAAGGGTCCTTAACTTTGAACCGCACTACCTCGGTCCGACTTTCGCTAGTCGGATTATTTTTAACCGGCGTAAGGGCCAAACTACCACATGTTCAACCGAGGCTTCGTTTGCCTTGGGTCAAACATTTTGACCTGATCAGGGTCTGCATGATAGTCCGCTTGCTTAACCGGCCGAGCGTTGACGCGTCAATTTCGCGAAAGGCCACGTATGGCGCCTTCGCCGAGCCTAACCAATGCCTGTCGGAGTACAACGACCGGTTTCATACATCTAGATGTTTTTAGTTTTCGGCCGGGTACACGACCTCGGAGCCGTTCATTCGTGCCGGGCTTATTGGCCTCGGCTTTCGAATTTTTGACCAGGCTTTATTGCCTCGGTTTCATGCTTAAGCGAGTATTTGTGCACATTAATGAATCTCCTCAGTGGGATCTTTTATTGATAAAAAACAGCCTTAAAGAGCTTAACAAGCAAACGTAAGTCGAAAGAAAAACAACTTAAACATTTAAAACTTAGAAGAATAACCGAATTGTTATGCTGGGCCGGGCCGAGTAATTTGTCGGCATTCCAAGTTCTCTTGACCGGCTTTTGTGCCAGGGTTTCGAGGATGTATGCCCCTCTGTCGAGCTTCTCTTTGCTCCGGTAGGGGCCTTCCCAGTTTGCCGCAAGCTTTCCATCCCGGGCATTTTTATTGCTTATGTCGGCCCGTCGGAGTACTAGGTTCCCCCAGTTGAAGGACCGTGGCCGAACCTTTCTATTGTACTTTGCCGTGAGTAGTTGCTTGGCGGCTAATTCTCGGCAATGAGCCGTGATTCGGATCTCATCGATGAGGTCAAAGTCAGTTTTTAGAGCGTCGTCGTTTGACTCCTGCCCTTCCTGTCTGGCTTTAACCTTTCTCCATAATGGTTGCCCGATTTTGACCAGGATCATTGCTTCACAGCCATAGGTCAGCCTAAACGGGGTTTCCTGAGTCGAAGACTGCACACTCGTCCTATATCCCCAAAGGACGCTGTGGAGTTGCTCGGTCCAGCTGGTGTCGGCCTGTAGCATGCGCTTCTTTAGTCCGTCCAGGATGATCTTGTTGGCAGACTCGGCTTGTCCATTGGACTGCGGGTGTTCCACTGATGAGAAGTGCTGCTTAATGTCCAGGTCGGACATTAAGGCCTATAATCTATGGTCCATGAACTAGGTCCCATTGTCCGTGACGACCTCGGCAGGTATTCCGAAGCGGGAGATAATGTTGTGGCGAAAGAATCTCATCACTCTGGCCGAGGTTATTGTGGTGAGCGGCTCTGCTTCGATCCATTTGGTGAAGTAGTCGACGGCGACGATAAGCCATCTGCACTGCCCTTGTGCCGGTCTGAATGGTCCGAGGATGTCCATGCCCCATTTGTAAAAGGGCCAAGGGGCCGACATACCTTTCAACTTTATAGGCGGCGACCATATGATCCTGGCGTGTTTCTGGCAGCTATCGCACCTCTTGGCTGCTTCCATGGCGTCCTGCTTCATGGTGGGCCAGTAGTATCCAACACGTAGTGCCTTTCTCGCGAGAGCCTTGCCCCCCATGTGGTGGCCGTTGCTTCCTTCATGCAATTCGGCCAGTACATACTTTGCTTCGGATTCGCCTAGACATCACATCATTGGGCAGTGCAATCCTTTTCTGTAGAGCTGATCATCGACAATGGTGTAGATGGCGGCCTCCCTGATCAACTTTTTTGCTTCGGTCGCGTCGGTTGGGATGATGCCCTTTTCCAGGTAATCCTCCATTGGCTTTCTCCAGTCGGTTGTTGCCGAGATAGTCATTATGCAACTGGGCTTGGTCAGGTTCTGTTGGATTACGGTCCTATGGCTGTCCGACCCTTTGGTGCTTGCGAGTTTAGAGAGTATGTCAGCCCTTGTGTTCTCTTCTCTCGGGATATGGGTGACGATCACTTCACCGAACTCGGCCATGAGTTCTTTGGCACAGTTTAAGTATTTCGCCATAAGGGGTCCCTTTGCTTGGTAGCCGTCGTTGATTTGTGCGGCAACGAGTTGTGAGTCGGTTAAGACCTTTACTCGCTGTGCTCCATTATCTCTTGCTTGGAGCAGTCCAGCCAAGAGGGCTTCGTACTCGGCCTAGTTGTTGGAGGTCGAGAACTTTAGTTGGAGGAAGTGCTCGGTGGCGACCCCCTGTGGGTTTTCAACGATGACTCCTGCACCGCTGCCCTTAGCATTAGAGGATCCGTCAACGTAGACTTTCCAGGTTGTTGCTTGTTATTGCCGGGGTCAGCTCCCAGATAAAGTCCACCAGAGCCTGTGACTTGATCGCCTGCCGGGCCTCGAACGTGATCTCGAACTCCGACAGTTCAATGGCCCAGTTGGTCATTCTTCCTGCTAAGTCTGGCTTGTGAAGGACTTGCCGTATCAGCTGGCTGGTGTGTACCACTACCCGGTGTCCTTGAAAATATGGCCGGAGGCGTCTCGCCGCGGTAAGTAGGGCAAAGGCCACTTTCTCCAGCTTCTGGTACCGGAGTTCAAAACTCTGCAAGGCTTTGCTTATGAAGTAAATGGGCGTCTGTCCGGCCTCGGTTTCTCTTACCAGGGCAGCACTTACGGCTTCGTCTCTGATTGATAGGTAGAGGAATAAGGTCTCGCCCTGCTCCGGCTTTGTGAGTACCGGAGGGGTTGCCAGGCAGCGCTTGATTTCCTCGAAGGCCGAGTCGCAATCCGAGTTCCAGCCTCCATGGGTTTCCTTCTTTAATAGCTTAAAGAAAGGTAGAGCTTTTTCCGCTGACCTGGGCAAAAACCTTAATAGGGCGGCCAGGCGGCCCGTCAATTGCTGAACCTCCTTCTTGGTCTTCGGGGGTTGCATTTCTAGGACGGCCTTGCACTTGTCCGGGTTGGCCTCGATTACTCGGTTGGTCAACATGAAGCCCAAGAACTTTCCAGCCGGAACTCCAAAGGCACATTTGGCCGGGTTCAGCCTGATTCGATGTCTTCTTAACTTTTCGAACGTCTGTTCAAGGTCTCGGATGTGATCTTTTGGTAGCTTCGACTTTATGATCATGTCGTCTATGTAGACTTCTATGTTGCGGCCGATCTGGTCCTCGAAAACCCGGTTCATCATTCTTTGATAGGTGGCCCCGGCATTTTTCAAGCCAAAAGGCATGACGTTGTAGCAGTAGTTTGCCTTGTCCGTCATGAACGCGGTTTTCTCCTGGTCGTCTGGATGTATGGCAATCTGGTTATACCCAAAGTAGGCGTCCATGAAGGAGAGGAGCTGGTACCCGGCCGAGTTGTCCACCAGCTGATCGATGTTTGGCATTGGCTAGGAGTCCTTTGGGCACGCCTTGTTCAGATTCGTGTAGTACACGCATACTTTCCATTTGCCGCTCGGTTTGAGTACCATGACTACATTTGAAAGCCAAGTCGTGTATTGTACTTCTCGAATGAACCCGACCGCTAGGAGCTCTTCAACGTGGCTCTCGAGGGCCTTTTGTCTGTTGTCAGCGATGTTCCTCTTCTTCTGTGCTACCGGTCTGGATCCCGGCCATATGCCGAGTTTGTGGCAGCAAAAGTGGGGGTTGATGCCGGGTATTTCCGCCGAGGTCCAAGCGAAGACATCTTGATTTTGCCTTAAGACTTGGACCACTTGTTCTTTCAGGTCGTCATTCATATCTCTGTCGACCTTGGTTGTCTTAGTGGGATCTGTTCCCAGCATTATTTCTTCGAGTTCCCCTTCTGGCTCCGGTCTCGGGTTTTCTGGCTCTCGGAGATCTAGCTCTACCATGTTAATCGATTGTCGGGGATGCCTTTCCTCGTAGGCGTCGGACACGGTCTCGTTATGCTCGAGCCGAGGTGGAGATGAGGGTCCTCCTTCCTCGACCAGGAGGGTCTCAAAGTAGCACTGCCGTGACTCCTTTTGGTCCCCGGACACCTCGACCAGCTGGTTTTTCCCGTTGATCATCTTTAGCTTCTGATGTTTCGTCGACACCAGCATGTCCCAGGCGTGTATTGTCGGCCGGCCCAGGATGATGTTGTAGGGGGAGCGGAAGTCGGCTACCACGAACCTCACGCGTTCTGACTTGAAGGCCTCCTTTGTTCCGAGGGTCAATCTGAGGTTGATGTAACCCTTTGGGAAGGAGCGCTCTCCATTAAACCCGATCAGGGTGGTCTTGCACGGCTTTAGATCTTCCGCGTCGAGGTGCATCCTTTTATAGGCGTCCCAGCTTAGGATGTCGGCCGAACTTCCTGCGTCCACAAAGATTCTCTTGACACGGCAATTCACCAAGGTTCCGGTGATTACCAGTCTGTCCAGGTGGCTAGGAATGACGTCTTTTAGCTCCACGCTGGTGAAGGTTAATGGGGGCGGCTTCGGTTTGGCCTGATCGTCCTTGAACTTAGGGAGGTCTCGGACGGTTAGGACCTCGCGGAGATATTTCTTGCGTTGACTTACCGTGTCCCTGCCCCCTCCAAATCCTCCGCTGACGACATTGCACTGGAAATCAACGTCCGGAAATTCGTCGTCAGAGGCGGTCTTCTGCTTCTTTCCCGGCTTTCGGGTGTCCTTGGGCGGACTTCTAGTGCGGCCGCGATAATTGCGTTTGTCGGTCGTCCTTCCCTAGGTCTTGATGACATATTGATGCAGCTTCCCTTCTCTTACGAATTTTTCAATGGCATCGCGGAGGTCATAGCATTCGTCGGTGCTATGTTCATGGCAGTCGTGGAACATACAGAACCTTGTACGGTCCCTGTTGGAGCGGCCTCTAAGCGGCCTTGGCTTGTCTACCTGCCGCATCTCGGCCTGGGCTACCTCTTTCCACACTTGTGACCGAGGGGCATTCAAAGGGGTGTAGCTGTCGTACTTTGCCTTGTGGTCGGCTCGGTCGGGTTTGACCCGGCTCTCCCGGTTCCGCCTTCTGGGTTCGGCCTTCTGTTTGTTTTCCTATTCTCCTGAGTCGGGCAAAGTGTTTCTCGTCCGCTCGGGTTCGTCGGCGTTGGCAGCCTCCATTTGCCCCACTTCCAGGTACTTCTTTGCCTGGGTGTAGAATTCGGTCAACGTGTAGACCCGATTTTTGCACAAGTTCCAGGCCAAGCGTGATTACGGGTTTAGCCCGTTGATCAGGCAGTGTACGTGGACGTCCTCGGATAGTGATCGCACTTGCATTGCCACGTCCCGGAACCGGTCCAAATACTTCTGCAGCGCCTCACCCTTCTTCTGCCTCACCTTACTCAGCGTGAATTCGGATTTCGGTTGCTTTTTATTGGTGGCGAAGTGCAACTCAAACTTTCGCCCAAGGTCTTCAAAACTTCGGATGGAGTTGTCCGGGAGTGAACTCAGCCACTTGTGTGCCGGTCCGGTGAAAGTGGCCGCGAAGAGGAGCTGGATGACTGGGCCATCAATTGACCTGACCCACATGAGTTTTTCGAAAATCTCAAGGTGGTTGCGCGGGTCCTGAGTTCCGTCATATTTTGGGAGGTCGGCTAGGTCAAAGTTTTTCGGGTAATGGGCCGTCGCCGCTGCCCTCGAGAATGGGGACCTACCGGACTCCGTCAGGTACTTCATTCGATATTCCCGGGGTGATCCATGGCGAGGTGATCTATTTGTCCGGGGAATCTTGTCTTCCACATGGCGCTCTTCTTGGTCTCAGCGCTCTTCTTGGTCTCGGCCTCCTCTTCCACCTTGGCCGTTGTGGTCCGTGTAACCATCTCGGCCTTCTGGGTTGTCACGATTTTCTTGAGGCGGTGGGTGCCCTCGTTCTACGCTCGTTCTTCCGACCGGTCTGCTGGTGTTTCCCCTCCTGGTTCTCGGTCGCGAGCTGCTCGACGAGCTGCTAATGTTCGCGTTGACCTGGCCTCTTCCTGTACTAGGCTCTCTCCAGTTTTCTTGTTGGTGATGGCTTTGGAGCTCCTTCCTTATCATTTGTGCAAGGGTGTGGAAGTCCGCCTGTAGGTGCAGGTGATCCCGCTTCTCCTTGTCTTTGAGCCTTTGGAGCAATGACTCTTGCGTCCTCTAGAGGATACGGACGTCGGCTTCTATCGCTAGAGCGTCCTGGGTCGAAACCTCCCTGTGTGTCTCCAACAGCGGCTGATCATCTACGGGAGGGGAAGTTGCTGTGTCAGTAACATGTCCCTCCGGGGTGTTTTCTCGTCGTGGCTGGATTTGCGGCTGGCTTGGCCCGGCTGGAACTTGGTCTGGTAGTGGGCCTCCGTCAGCCTGCGGTGATGGATTTCTGCTGTGGCTTCTGGTGTTCGCCATTGATGGTCACGGGGATGGAAATTTACCTTTCCCCACGGTCGGCGCCAATGTTCTGTTCTAAGAACACAGATGAATTGGACTTGACTAGGTGTCAAGCCCAGAGCCTATGTACCCTTTGAGGGGATCAAAGTCCACGTAGTTCGCAGTAAACTTTATGGCGTGAGGCCAGAGGGGGGTGGTGTGTGTGCTCTGTGTGACAGAAAGTAAATAGAGCATGAGTTAGAACGTGTGCACCTGGCGCGATACTCGGGGTGACAAGATCCGGGTCCGAGATATTAGGGGCGAGTATCTCGAGGTGTCGGTTAGGATAGATCTCATCTTGGTAGGATCCTGCCAACATATCAGCTATGCTCATATTGGCTATGCTTTCCAGTTATGTTGGGCCGTGGCATGGATATGAGCCGTTGGGCCGGTCCGTAACAATAACTATACCAATTCGGCTCTTTTTACAAATCTAGTTTGAAAAAAATTGAAGTTGAATATAAGTTCACTTAGAAAGTAATTAATGACAAGATTACAAATTTGCTTCTAATTAATGTATAAACTAATTTTCATTGCTACATAAAAATTTGTTAAATTAGACTTATAAAAATGACTAGTTTGGTATGATTTTCTAATGAGTTCCCCCTATTATATAATAACTGTATAATTAATGTGTTTGTACGTCTTATTTAATTTATATTGGAAAAAAACTGAAAATAATGCTAAAAATAATTTATTTATGAATTTCTCACGCACCGGCACCGATGCTTGTTGGGTTAGAATAAAGTATTATTTATATTAGTTCTTCCAAAGACGTTTCTACATTTCTATAGATTTAAACTTGAGACATCATACACTATTATTAAAAACACTATAAGTGACACTTATTTTTATGAATACTATGGCGCTTGAAAAGCCACAGCTTCCAACGTCACTAAAAGAACATGGGGTGCTTCTGGAAACTGCGAAAACGCCACAACTTATTTATTTTATTTTTTAAAGTAGCTTCCTGTGGCACTTCCTTGAGAAAGGGCCACAGAAAGTATGGACAGGGAATCGTCATAGCTTGTACACACTTCCTATGGCTCTTCCTCAAAGAAGATGGAAGTGTAAAAGTGACAAAGTACTCAATTTTTTGTTTTTTGAAGTACCATAATTGGAATCTAGGTGCAAAAGTGCCTACAATTATAGATAAGATGAGGTGATGTGTAGGATTAACATGATATAAGCAATTTTGCACCTCGAGATTCAGTTATGGCGCCACAGCTCGTTTTAAAAAAGTTTATAAGTATTTTTATACTTTTACAAAAAATATGTTTTGAAAAAGTAACAGACATTTAACAAAGTTAATAAATACAACATTTATACTTTATTTTGAAAAATTGCTTTAGATTTTTGAACCTCATAGTTGATTATGGTGCTAAAAGCACTTTTAAAAAAAGATAATAAGTATTTTACACCTTCAACTAAAAAAATCAAGACTCTAATATGATGTTTTATAGGAGGTAATAGGATTTAGTCTTTAGTACATTGGAAAGATAAACTTCTTTTTCGGGACAAAGAAACATAGCCTTCACAGGTTTGCCCCAGAACACCATCATCAAATAAACTTTCCAAACCTATACAGTATACATACCTTCAGCCTGAAAGAATTGGTCTTTGGAGTTCCATAAAACGGAGGAACAAATGCAAAATTCCTTTCTTCTCCAGAGCCTTCAAGAAGCTTCCAATCCAGAAAAACATACTGAGATGAACCATCATCATTCTTGGTTGTTAGGAAATAAATCATTGTAAATATATTATCATTAATTAGTATCGCACACAATCAGGGATTCTAGGAATTATGAGTAATTAATAAATCAATCATCATAATGAGTCATTACTCTCTTGTCTTCTCTCTTATATATAAATACTCTATTGAGCATATGAATAAACACGTTCACTTGAGAGTATATATATATTTTTTTATATTTCTCTCTATTATTTCACTACAATGGTCATACTCAGCCACAATCTGTGACCACTGGCGATATTGTGGAGAGTGGTATCACACTCAATGCCTACTGGTAGTCCCGAAACAAAAGGAAGAGGATGTTCAAAGTCATTATTCACAATACTTAGCTCTCTGCTCTCACATGTCTGATTGTTCCACTATATATGAACTGTTTCAGGCAGAATAACTTAAGACACTTGCCAAACTCCAATGGACTCTGGGAAGCTTCATTTATGGAGGTCACACCTTCAGGTAACAATTTCCTGAGTTCAGCTATGAATGTGGATGGCGTGATAAAGCTTTCTTTAAGGAGAAATTCTACATGTGAAAATGTTGCAGTCAACCTCTTTAATGTAAGAATCCGACAACATATGTCAGCTTATCCTGAATTCTTTAACCTTCCTATCAAGCTTTGCCAGTTCAAAGTCTAACGCTCCTGTTGCGCGGGAACATATCGGTTTCTCTTGTGGAAAATTTCCCCAAACTTTTGCAAGTTGCTTTATTATTTGAAGATATTGCAAGGTAAATGCCAAAGCATCGGCATTAATTCGGCAGATCCTGCAAAATCAGATCTCATAGTTGCCAAATCTTCCTTCCAACTTCTACATTGTCAGCACTCAGCACAACGCTTTAAAAAGAAAACCAAGATGATATTTCATACGCATTAATGTGTTTAACAATCAAAACATATCAAATACTCTCTTCGATCCTAATTATTATAAGACATATTTAACTGATTTTGGAGAAATTAAAAATAAGAGTTAAATTAGTTTATTTTACTTATTTTTCTAAAATGCTCTTATATAAATTTTGTACTTCAACTACCTTATTGATTTCACATAATCCTCATTCATATTAATAGTGGTATTTTAAAAAGAAATTGGCAAAAAATAAAATGTTGTCTTATAATTAGGACCAAAATAAACTCTAAAATGTTGTCCTATAATTAGGACGAGAGGGGGTATCACCTAGCAATAGTAAATAATTACACTCGCAGGACAAACATTTTAAATTCCGGCCCTCGAACAGAGAGTATTCCCCATGAACTATATTACCTTAGGATATTGAGATCTTCACTTTTAAAGCCAGATTGTACAAGGGACCAGATATCTGAGACCTTCGAAAGGGTAAGATCCGTAAACATTATAACTTACCATGCACTGGCCGTTGTTCTACTTGAGAATTGAGTATATCTTTTGGCTCCCTCACAAACTGGGACAGAATTTCAAACTCCACAGTTATTTTATGTGATTTCTCAACAACACTTGTCACATCATTGCTGGCTGTGTGGGGTCCGGGTTCTCTCATTTTCAGCTCCCTCCTCATCCCTTCCAGTCAGATCTCGGCCGTCCATTCCGTGATCCAACGGCCGAGATTAAAAAAAAATTTTTTTTTGTTTTTTGTCTTTTTCGAAAAAGACAAAAAACAAAAATTTTGTTTTTTTTTAATCTCGGCCGTTGGATCATGGAATGGATGGCCGAGATCTGACTGTGAGGGATGGGAAGAAAAAATGATAATGAGAGGATCCAGTTTCCTCAATAACTGTAATCACCTTGAACTAAGGGTAGTTGTTTCTCCCCTTCACCATGGTTTATATTTGAGGCAAAACAATCAATAGATCTACTTTTATCAGATAGGTAGGCCGAAAGGGCATCCCTATCCATAACATCGATAAACGCAGAGGAAATCCTCCCTAGGAGTGTAACAACATAAGAAACAAAACTGGAGGTATCGTGCCTACATTTACATGCGTGAGTGACACAAAGGATTAAAAGTGCAGCCACTCTTGCACGATTGAATTCAGAGTTGCCTTCAAAAGCTGCTTCTACCTGAAAAAATGGTACTCCTTCCGATCCTAATTATAGGACATATTTAACCAATTTGGAGGAATTAAGGATAGAGGTTAAATTAGTTTATTTCACTCATTTTCCTAAAATACCCTTCTATAAATTTTGCACTTCAACTATCTTATTGATTTCACATAATCCCTCATCCATATCAATAGGAGTATTTTAGAAAGAAATTGACAAAAATTAGAAAATTGTCCTAAATGTTGTCTTATAATTAGAACTAGAGAGAGTATAACATTATTACATAAAGGAAGCTAAAGAACACAATTTAAGGGCCCTTTTGACGCTAGAATTTAGAATTTCTAGCACAAAAATTTCGCCTATCACCTTGTGGCAAAACCAGGAAATTTTTTTTGCCTAAACCAAAAAATAAACATAGTGGACTATTTACTAAATAATATCGTATAACATTGAAAACATAAATAAATAATAACCGACAATCATAAATCAAAATATAACATGGTAAACAAAATTTTTTGACGTTTAGAAAGAGACTTATTACAAGATGCATCACTTTCAGAAATTATTTTCTTAGAAAATCACTTTTTGAAGTTATTTTCTTCTTAAAGAATACATCTATGTTTTTTTTGTTTATTTGTATACTCATCTTTTTCAACCTACAACAAATTTGATGACTTAGAATATATATTGTTGTGAGTGTTAACTTGTATCTTTTGTCACTAAATATGAATTCTTATAGTACTACTCAATTCATAAAACTAACACTTAAATGTGCATTCCACCTACCTGAAAACAAAATAATTGGAGAAAATAAAAGAAATATAATATGAACCCAAAAAAATTAAAACAAAAATAAAGATCTGTTTCAATTTCACTTAAGCAAATAACCTATTATAATCTATTTGTTTTAGAGAGGAATTCATTATAAAATCATAAAACAACTAAATAATAAATCCAAAACAATTAAAATTAATCATTAATCATCCTATATATATATATATATATATATATATATATATATATATATATATATATATATAGTCATTTATTGTCAAAATTCAAGACTCACCCAAAATTATAACCTCAAAATTTTCACTAATCAACACAATATTCCTCATTAAAAAGATAAAAATAAGTAGAATAACTTTTATGGAAGGAGTGAGGTGAAAAGAAGTGATTTTGAGTACCTATTTAGTCTTTAAAATAAAGATAAACAAAGCCAGATATAAGATGATACTAACCTTTTCAGTAGGTATCTCAAACAATAATTTTACTGTCCTCATATAGCCCTAATGAGTAATGAACCAAACACTATTCTAATAAAAAAAAAAGTATAATTATAAAAAAGTTAAAAGATTACCTAGGGCCAAATTATTAGCCAAAATAAAATATTATATAATACATATATATAAATATATAAGATAAAAGAAGGTCAGCTGGCGCTAAAGCCCCAGCTGACCATAACATAGCCCCAGCATCATTAAAATGACCAAGTTCACCTCTTCAAAAACTTCCTTGGAGACAGTGGATACAAACTTCTTTTGTGATTTTAGCCAATAAACAAATGAAAATGAAGCAGCTTCGTCCTGGTATGAGAATATGCAGATGTTATAATGAAAAAGAGTTAAAAGTTAAATAAATGCCAAAATTTGCACGCTCCTCTTCCTCGAACTGTTAGAAAATTAAGCAGCATGGAGTCCATATAGTATAGACAAGATGGATAAAATGAGGAAGTAAGGTTTCAATGATCATCAAGACTACAGGAGGAAAATGGACAAGATTCCATACAGTGGCGAATCTTTGATGAGGCTAGAGGGGGCCATGCCCCCTCCCCCCCAAAAAAAAAAAATCATGCAAATTGAATGTAGGAAGAATGTATAATCTTTTGGTTTAAGTCAGTGGCGGATCTTTGATGATGGCCCCCCCCCCAAAAAAAATAATCATGCCAATTAAATATGGGAATGTGGGATCTTTTAGCTTAAACTACAAAATGTGGGAATTGTTTAACTAATTAATTAAATTTAATAGACAATGAGAAATTAAATGTGATTAATTGATTATTCAAATTATGTCAAAAATCCATCAGCATCACTCATATCATTTTCAACTTAAAGTTCGACATGCATAAGTTGGATTCAACATGAAAGCTAGATAATCATACTCATTTAGCTTCCAAATTTCTTTTAAAACATTTCCCCCTTTTTTTCATTCCTTCTTGTAGTCCCGCTCACAGATGTTAGATATTAAGGCATGCTTCTATTATTTTCCTAATCTCCCTTTGATAACTCAATAACAAGAGCAAGAGTGAGGAACGCGTCTGTTATTCTCCCAATCTCCCTTGATAACTCATTTGTGATTTTTCGCCTCTTGCTCGCTACAGGTAAATTCTCCCATCTTATTTCTTTACTCTGATTCAACTCTATATTTATTTTATCTAGTCTTGATTCTTTTCTAATATAAGCAATTTCCTAATCGGTAAATCTCGTTGAAATCGTCGAGTTTGATAAATTATTTTCTTATTTCTTTCTTTATTTCCTTCTTTTTTTTTTTTCATTCTTTGATTTTGTTTGTTGTTGGTGAGAAATGATAGTAATAGATATATTTGTTATATTCACAACTCAAACTGGATTTGTCACTTCCCTGTATTTGCCAGTATATACCGAATATTACAATCTTGGGATACATATCCCCCCCCCCCAAAAAAAAAAAATATATATATATCAAGATCCGCCACTGATTCCATATAGTATTTGATGTGAACATTAAGAAGCGAGTAAGTACTAAACAATTAATGAAGAGCTGTGAGGGCGAAAGGAGAGTGGATGCAGTAAAAGATGAGACCATCACCAATCAGGAAAATGGAGTGGCAAAAAGAAAAGCTAAATTATACCATCACATTTGATTGCAATATGAAAAAGAGAGAATAATTATATATATATATATATATATATATATATGGGAAAAAGATTTCTCCGGTCACTGGAGATAGAGTTATCTCCAGTGACCCCAAAACTACGTCGTTTTGAGTTAATGAAGGGTTTGTTAGTAATTTCAGGTGAATTAATGAAGGGTGTTTTGGTAAAATGTATATGATTAAAAAATAAACAGAATTACAGAAACACCCTTCATTAATTCACCTGAAATTACTAACAAACTCTTCATTAATCTAAAACGACGTAGTTTTGGGGTTATTGGAGATAACTCTATCTCCAGTGACAGGAGAAATCCTTTACCCTATATATATATAATTAAAGCTTGACCCTAATTTGATTGAAACTTGTGGGCATCATCTAGGATAGGGTGGCCGATCATCATCAATCCTCACTCCCAACCTCTTTGGGTTCTTAGGACCCGGGCTCCCTCTTGAACTTGGGCCAGCCCACATGAGCCCAAGTGCTCAAGTGTTGAGCAGCACAATCTTGGGTAAAGGAATAAAAAAGATTCAAACAATTTTGATAAATCATATAGTTTTTGTATGATAAATCCTACCGGATAGCCATACATGGACTATATATTTTTTTATATCAAAAAACATATATAGTTTTTGTATGGCTATCTGGCAAGGCCAGGTTTGAACATCATCAAACCCAACTGGAGTTACTTTCCTAATATCATTTTCTGCATTCACATATATTTAAACTTCAAACTGCCAATGTGACTTAGCATAGATGGTAAGAGATCCAGAACTAGGCCCTTGGGTCATGGGTTCGATCCCCTCTGCCATCGCTGGGACTCCTTTGGTAGGCGATTTCGTAAGTCCCCAATAAATGTTCATAGATCCCGGGGCCATGCCCTGGCCTTGGTGGGGGACTGATGCCGAACCCATCCAAAACTTTTTTTTACCAAAAAAAAAAAAAAATTTAAACTTCAAACTCCGAATTTAAGCCGCGGAAGCCTATTCCACTAGAAATAATTAATATATGTTGGTTTGATAAAATTATGGTTATGTCTTGTTGACAAATCTATGAATTTAATTTCTACCAAGAAAAGAAAAGAGTGCGGGGTGATACATGTGAAATTGCTGCGTATTAGGTGCATAGCAGTGAATTGTTGTAATTTAGAAACATTAAGTAACCACTAATTTGGGAATAATTTAGAATGGATGTCATTGTAATTGTATTGAAGTAGTAATTTGTCTTGTCTAATGAGATACCCTCCATCATATATTCATATTCATATTCTCTTGTGATTTTTCGTCCTTTTATTTTCCGCTTTCGCTTTCTTTGTTCGCAAATTCATTTATTGTACTCCCTCCGGTTCTAACTACTGCCTCTAGTCTCTAATATAAGACCCAATTGATTTTTTTAAAGAAATTAAGAAAATTAAATAAATTACTTAATCATATTATATATTGTGTATCATTAGATTATATATTTATTTATAAGTGAGACAAATTAGTTCAGAAAAAAACGATGAATATAAATATATACTTTAAAGTAACTTAGTTAGCATTATTAATCTCTCCAGGAAAAAAAAAATCAACTGATTTTATATTTAGGACCAGAGGTATATTTGTTATCTATCATCTTTCATATATTATTTACACTCATACACCTTTTTTTTTCCCCTACCGGAAACACTAATACACCTTAAAAGTTGCAAAACTTACATTCATAATATGCTATTTTGAATCTAGTTATGCAGACGAATATTATTGAATTGAAAAATATGTTTGCCTGTCTTAATGATGATAGGAGACTATGAGACCCCAAGACGTGAAAAGAAGCTTCCTCTCAATCAAAATTTAAGAGTATGTCTTAACATGAGTGCTTTTAGAAGTCCCAAGCTAAAAATTGCATTACCATTTACTAGGGGAACAAAGGCTGATGAACATAAGGGAGATAAGGATGGAGTGATGGAAAGTGCCCCAAAAATTCAGTGGGAAGGGAGATAAGGAATGAATATAATCACTAAAAAAATTCCATAACAACTTAACAGCATATAATAACAAGTTTCGGAATGAAAAAAAAAAATTCTATTACTTATTTGGAGTCTTTTTTATAATTATATTACATTATTTTCTTGTGAATTCACGCTGATTTTTCCAATACAAAATGAAAAGAAACCAGATATTGGTAGTAAAAGATCATAAAAGGGGGAAAAAAAAGGAAATTTCGAGGGAAATTATTATTAGGTCAAAAAGATCATTAAAAGAAATCTCTTAAGAAATTAGTAACATAAACTTTTTGTCATTTTCTATCCTATAACTTGTCAATGTTGTCAACTTGTTATGAAATTTTTTATTGATTAGATTTAATCTCGAGATATCATAATGAGTTTTCCAAAATTTTACATCAGGATTTGCACAAGTCATAATGAGTTTTTCAAAATTTTACATCAGGATTTGCACAAGTCAATAATAATTATTGTACCATTGTGTTACGGACTGGCCCAAGGCCCATATTCGAGGTATGGCCCAATGTGGAATGTATCCCATATCAGATATCACCTATATTATAGCAGATCCTGTCTATCGACATCATAGGAGTATCCGAACTATATCTACGTGATCTATCCACATCATATCGGCATCCAGAGATACTCGCCCCGGATATCGCGCTAGGCCGGGATATCCGCCTCGGACCCCTCTATAAATATAGAGGTCGACTAACCAGGTGCACGGGTTCTAACTCTCCACTCTTTACTTTCAGTCATACAGAGCACACACCCCACCCCCTTGCCTACACACCTGTGTGTGTCTCGAATTACGTGGACTTTGATCCCTTCACAGGGTACATAGGCCCTAGGCTTGACTCCTAGTCAAGTCCAATCAGTCTTGTTCCCAGAACGGAACATTGGCGCCAACTGTGGGGAATCAGTAAATTTTTATTTGATTCCCGCGACCTAGGCTAGTTGCAACAAACAAGTCGAAGGAATTTCCTAGTTAATCAACCAGCAATAGAAAGCATTGTTTGACCAGAAGATGCCATGAAGATCATCAACATCTCTCCTCGAGAACTCAGGATTGTTATCCTCTCTCCTTGGGAACCCAAGCCTCTCTCCTCCTCCTCTCTCCTTGGGAAACCAGGCCTCTTTCCACATCCTCTCTCTTTAGGAACCCGGCCTCTTGCCTTGGGAACCCGAATTTGAGCAAAGGCTTTGGTTTTAAGCTGCTTCACATTAGTTTTCTTTCAACTCTATGTATCTCCATATGATGAGAAGAGAGTTGGAAGGATCACCAGGAATAACTCAGAGAAGTCTTTGATGACCTTAATAAAAGACTAGCAGACCTAGAGAATCTTGTTCTGCAACTTCGGATCCTCCTATCGTCGTGCCAACAGCCATCAGCACAGCAGCCTCTAAGCCCATCGCGCAACAACAGCCACTGGACAGAGGATGAGATCTAGGAATTGATACAGCTACGAGTTCAATACCCATTTGAGAATCCTAGAAGAGCAAATTGAGATAGCCGAGGTTGTTGGTAACCCGAGGCTGATTCAATCCCAAAGGAGTTATTTTTACGACTCGGTGATGCAGGGACGTCTACTTTATGTTTGCCTTTACTTTATCTATTTGTCTTTTCTATATTATTCATATGAGAAAGAGTCAGCGAATCACTAAAACCCTCTAAACATATGGCAATAGCATTTGATCTCGTTGAACTATTATTTGGTCTATGAGAATTGTTTTCAGGCAGGGCAAACAAACAAATCGAGATGGCCGACGTTGTTGTTAAGCCGAGGCTGATTCAACGCGACCCGACTCCATCGCGATAGTCGAAGTTGATGATACGCCAAGCTGAGGAAGTGTCGAGACTTCAAGGTACGTCTGGTTACCTTACTCATGGACCATCATTTTATCTCCCTGAGGCTGATGTCAACCATTAGTCCCACTAGCTTCGACAATTCTACATAACTGCATCAATTTTTCCTTATCAACACTATCCACCAACTGTTTCCCATCAATATGAAGAGAGGGACAATCACTTGCATTTGTCGCGGTAGATGTGACAGCCCCATTAGGTTCTTTTGTGTTCTTGTTGCAAAAGCCACAATCCCTCCAACCAGTTTCTTCATGGTAGACTTTACTAAAGAAAATGAATGCCTCATGGGCAGCCCTCCAACCAGTTTCTTCACGGTGGAATTTACTACACAAAATGGATGCCTCATGGGTAGATATGGAATCAAGAGCGCCAAGCTTGCATTCGGTTGGAATTCCACGATTGTTACAACATTGAGCAAATGCACGCCAATATATACTCTGAGTGCATGTCGAGATGTACTCTCGACTGGGATTTGTATTTCCCTTTTCCGGATCTAGTTGTTTCCCGGCAGGGCAAACTAGCAAATGGAAAACTCCATCAAGCTACATCCAGATGAGTATCACCCTCTTTATCTCATAGATGTTCAATCTTTGCTTATTATCAATTATCTATAAACTTGTTCGTGAAAAGGACTCGGCTACGCCGAATCTGGTTAAAGCCCGGGCTCCGTGTGAGTTTTTGAAGACGGACCGGTTACACCGAATCTGGTTGAAATCCCGGCTCTGCGGGAATTTTTGAATGGACCCTGGCTACACCGAATCTAGTTAAAGCCTGGGCTCCGTGTAAGTTTTTGAAGGCGGACCGGTTACATCGAATCTGGGTAAAATCCCGACTCAGCGGGAATTTTTGAATGGACCCCGGCTACGCCGAATCTGGTTAAAGCCCAGGCTTCGTGTGAGTTTTTGAAGGCGGACCAGTTACACCGAATCTGGGTAAAATCCCGACTCAGCGGGAATTTTTGAATGGACCCCGGCTACGCCGAATCTGGTTAAAGCCCGGGCTTCGTGTGAGTTTTTGAAGGCGGACCGGTTACACCGAATTTGGTTGAAATCCCGGCTCTGCGGGAATTTTTGAATGGACCCCGGCTACACCGAATCTGGTTAAAGCCCGGGCTCCGTGTGAGTTTTTGAAGGCGGACCGGTTACACCGAATCTGGGTAAAATCCCGGCTCCGCGGGAATTTTTGAATGGACCCCGGCTACACCAAATCTGGTTAAAGCCCGGGCTCCGTGTGAGTTTTTGAAGGCGGACCGGTTACACCGAATTTAGGTAAAATCCCGGCTCCACGGGAATTTTTGAATGGACCCCGGCTACGCCGAATCTGGTGAAATCCTGGCTTCATGTGAGTTTTTGAAGGCAAGCCAGTTACACCGAATCTGGTTGAAATCCCAGCTCCGTAATAATTCTTGAAGGCGGACCCCGGTTACACTGAATTCCAGTTAAAATCCGAGCCCCATGTAAAATACAATTGACTCCGCACGCACTACTTAAAAGGACCCCGGATAAAGAATTCCTCAACGGAAATTCATTTGCTTTACTATCGATAGTCGAAGATACTACACCGAGGTCTTTACACCCGGTAATAAACATGAAGCCGAGGTCCCTAAACCCGGCATGAAGCCATGGTTTATAAACCCGGCATGAAGCCGAGGTCCTGAAACCCGGCATGAAACCGAAGCCATTAAGCCTGATTCGAAAACTGACTCCGAGGTCGTATACCCGGTCGCTAATAAAAACAACTAGATGTATGAAACCAATCGTTGTACTCCGACAGGCATTGGTTAGAGCTCGGCGTAAGCACTATACGTGGCCTTCGCGAAATTGACGCGTCAACGCTCGCCCGATCTAAGCAAGCGGGTTATCATGCCGACCCTGATCAGGTCAAAATGTTTGATTAGAGGTAAATGAAACCTCGGTTGAACATGTGATAGTTTCGCCCTTATATCGGTTACCATTAATCCGACTAGTAAAAGTTGGAATAAGGTAGTGTGGTTAGTTACACCTGACGAGGTTGAAACAAGACAACCCTGCCCCAATCTCCCAGACATTAACGCTGGTCGACTATATAGACCTATACTTAATGCGGTCGATAAATTTCTAACAAAGCTTAGAGTTTATAAACAACCGGCATAGACACCGGGAATATGAAGAGTGACAGGGAGCAAGCGCCCTAGCTCGGGAAAGCAGCATCACCAGAATGCACCACCTCGTTGGACAGACTAGCCTTAGGAGCTCCTGACCCGGCCTCATCACCACCTTGCAAGATGGAGCGGAACCCGGACACCATCCTTCTCCTAAGCCCAGCAGTCATACCCGACAAGGTTCAGGGGTACGTTCGATTCAAGTGCTTGGTTAGATTGAAGGCCGTGTGGAGGCAGTCAGAGGCAGTCTGCAAACGAGGAAGTTGTGTCAGAAAGGGCTTGATGCACTGCCAGGAGAGCATCTTTGGTCAAGACCAACTCGGAGGAACGACATCATCTGAGGGAACCACCTCGATGGAGGGAATGAAATTTAAACCTCGGACATGAGATCCAGGTTAAGCGGTCAATGCACCCCGGCAGCCCAGAGCCCTCAACTGCCAAGCTGGGGGGCAGCAAGATAGATGTGGCACTGAAAAGCTGTCAGCAACATAAGCAAAGGCAATAGCAAATGAAACCCAGATGATTGATCAAGAAGAGATCTCGACGATCGGGAAAAGAAACAGACAAAGTTTTAAACTTCAATGAACCCGGACTACATGTCTAGGGGGCAATTCAATCAGGAGACAAGTAAATCTGGGATTCGTTGAAACTCGGGTAGAAACTTGATCAAAATAAGGTGCAGCAACTCGGATACGATGTCCGGGTCCCATACAGATCCACCCCGGCAGCCCAGAGCCCTTGACTGCCAGGCTGGGCGGCAACTACTACACAGTTGTCAACAGTGTGAGAAGAACTAACAGAAGCCCTCACGGGGTTATTTGAATTTCCAAGTGTAGGTGTCAAACCGAGGCCGAGGCAAGTGACAACAAACAACGAGGGAAAGGTAAATAGATCCCGCCTCGGGAAAAAACCTATCGCCCGAACAAACAAATCAATAGCGGAATACGAATCCGAATGTGTCAAAGACTCGGACAAAAGCATATCAAGATGGAACAATTCGGATACGAAATTCGGGTTAAACAATAAACGCACCTCGGCAGGGTCAAACAATAAAGGCGCCTTGGTAGCCTAGAGACCTCCAAGCCCAAAAGGAAGGGCTGATGTACATGACATGACGGTTGCATCAAATGCGCACAGAAGTCGCAAACCGCCAGGTGTCAGTTGACGATAATGGCGAATGCATACCTCGGATCCTTGTGACATTACCTCGAATCTTTGAGCAAAGGACATCGGTAACCGAAGTCAATATGACACAACTCGGCACTGCGCTACGGATAGGCAAGAAGGTAAGATTCACAGCGATCTAGCCTGGGTAACCTGAAGAAAGCTTTTAACCTCAAAGACAGGCGAACCACCTCGGCATTATCCCAGATCCTGGAGACATTACCTCGAATCTGTGGAGTAGACAACTTCGATAGCCGAGATCAACACTTGGATTCAATTGCAGACAAACCATCTCGGCACTACTCAGGATCTTTAAGACAAGATCTCGAATTTTCGAAGTAAGCCGCAGTGACAGCCAGGATCAACATAGTTCAACTCGGTAAGGTAAGGCCCCACAACAGCAAAGCTCGGCTAGTGAAACTGACTGGGGGCAAAATACATCCCGGCAGTTCAGACGCCTAAACTATCGGGCTGGGGGGCATCTATTACGGACTGGCCCAAGGCCCATATTCGAGGTATGACCCAATGTGGAATGTATCCCTATCGGATCTCACCTATATTATAGCAGATCCTATCTATCGACATCATAGGAGTATCCGAACTATATCTACGTGATCTATCCACATCATATCAGCATCCAGAGATGCTCGCCCCGGATATTGCTCGTCCAGGATATCGCGCTAGGCCGGGATATCCGCCTCGGACCCCTCTATAAATACAGAGGTCGACTAACCAGGTGCACGGGTTCTAACTCTCCACTCTTTACTTTCAGTCACACAGAGCACACACCCTACCCCCTTGGCTACACGCCTGTGTGTGTCTCGAACTACGTGGACTTTGACCCCTTCACAGGGTACGTAGGCCCTAGGCTTGACTCCTAGTCAAGTCCAATCAGTCCTGTTCCCAGAACGGAACACATTGATTGACTACTATTTCTTCATATAAAAACAAATTAGACAACTCACCTTTCAAAAAATTATTTTAAACTTAATCATGTCCTTGAATCGAATTTTTAGCAGCAAGCTATATTCTCCCGATGGGCTTTGGAGTTTTATAAAGTTTATCTGTGCACTGTGCTTGTTAACAAAAAACAAAAACAAAACAAATTGTGAACAGTGCTTAAAAAGCTTCTCCTTTCGTATTGGAAAAGTCTTGAGTCTTGACATTCTTTTGTGCTATTCAGTTAAGAATGTATCAACTTTCTTCTCATGTTATTTCATGAATGATTTGAAAGCAACACACCACCAGGCGCCTTCTAGTCCAGGAGCATTATTATTAATAATTGAAACCAACATCCACCGGAGGGAGTATATTTTTTATTTTTAATGAGGTAGTTAGAAGTGTCCTATAGGAGGATTTAGCTTCTCTCTCGTACCTTCCCCATCATTTTTCCTCCCTGTGTCATACTTTTTTATTTTTTACTAAAATTTGATCTACTGAAGAGATCTTTATTATTCTATAGTATAATCTTTTTCTATTTTTTTTTTTCACAACAGTTGTCAACCGTTGGAACAAATTTTACCAATTTAAATTTATCTCTTCAGTCTTCAAGGCTTCACATCATTTCTCTCTTATCACTAGTGCAAAAAAGGCTTTTAAGACCGGACAAAACAGGCTCGTAAGAGCGGGCGGACGACCGGTCTTGTTCCAGCCGGTATTAGAAGTCTACATATAAGACCGGACAATGATCCGGTCTTAAAAGTCTACATATTTTAGACCGGACATTTAAAACATTCGGTCTTAAAATTTGTAATAAATGAACATGAAATAGTTTGATTTGGTCAGTCCAAAAACTCAACTTTTAAGACCGGCCTAAAATTAGTCCGCTCTTAAAATATCGGACTTTTAAGACTGGACAAAAATAAATACGGTCTTAAAGTTAGCGACTTCTAAGACTGACTAATCATACGCGGTCTTAAAAGACTGACTTTTAAGACCGGATGATAATTACGTCCGGTCTTAAAAATTTTCCTTTAAGACCGGACGTCTAAATGCAACATAACGGTCTTAAAAAGGCCAACTTTTAAGACCGGCTTAATATGACCTTTAAGACCTGTCATATAATTACATCCGGTCTTAAAAGTCAAACACATAAGACCGGCTTATTTATTTCCAATCTAAATTTTCCCGAATTTTTCCCTGCTGTTGTTCCTGCTACTATATATATACACAAATCCACTACCCAATCCAGCACATAAAAGTCGATACTTTAAGCTACAAGCTATGAACAATTATTTGAATAAATAAAATTGGAAAAATGATACAAATATTATTCACCATGAGTTATTTGGCCTCTTAATTAATCTACAACACCAAAGTTAATTCATACATCCAATAAGATAACTTACTTACAAATACAATAAGTTACAAATACAACATAGATGCGCCCAAAATAATATTCACCATGCTGCCTTCATCATCTGATTCCCATGCCACCCAACAACGTAACATCCTCTTTTATAACATGATCGGATCCTGCCACAAAAATAAAACAAGGAACAAACTTCATAGTTAAAGACATTTTATGAACATAGCAGGAATAATATATATAGTTAAAGCCTTAAAGTAGTCAAATAAATATGCATATATATGAATATTACCTTATGAATTGACTCTTTTATAAAGTGATATCTTCCCATATCCCTTCTTGATGATCACTTCTTATGCCGGGTTCATTATCCGCTTCATCTTCTTCGTTCATGTCCGGTAGACCCCTTGAAAAAGGTGTACTCTCAAGAATACCATAATTTGAATTTTCCTCGTCAATATCAATGACCCTCTTTCCTTGGAGAGCTACAGACCACATTTTATTTTCTTGATCGATGATATAGAACACTTGTTGCGCCTGGTCTGCCATAATAAAAGGTTCATTTCCAAAACTTCTACCATTGACATCGACTAATGTAAATCCTAGCCAATTGATCCAAACACCATTATTGACATCAACCCACTTGCATTTGAAAATGGGAAATCTAATTTTCACATAGTCCACCTCCCATATCTCTTCAATAACCCCATAATATGGCATGACTGCCAATAAAGGGCTTTTGTCTTTCGAACTGGAGAAGTTCATAGATTCAGCCTCTAACATAACACCACTGTTCTGGACTGTGCTCCTATCATCTAGGGACTTCGTGTAAAATATATAACCATTGACCACATACGAATTCCAACTTATGACATCAACCTCAGGACCACGTGCTAACCATTTGAGGATATCAGAAACACATTCCTCTCCCTCGACCTTTCGTTTGAACCAGTGTGCAAAAGTTCTGTTATGCTCCCTAATCAACCTTTGTTCAGTCATTCGAGGATTTTCTTTCCTCACAGCTTCTTTATGTGCAGCTATGCTGGCTTGAACTTGATCAACATTATTCAAGATGTATAAGTGGACTTGTGACAATTCATCAGGATCCACAGTCTTTACTGAAGCCCCTCGCCTACCCCCTCCAGCATGATGACGTTTTGGAAGCCCAATATGTCTTACTTTGGCCATATAATTTTGACAAAATTCCATGGCTTCTTCAGAAACATATTTCTGAATAATCGATGCTTCTGGACGGTATGCATTCTTCACGTACCCTTTAAGGAATTTCATAGATCTTTCAATTGGGTACATCCACCGTAAATGGATAGGGCCGCACAATTTTATCTCCCTCACTAGATGAACAATTAGATGGACCATGATGTCAAAAAATGTAGGAACAAAAACCTTTTCAAGGTGGCACAAGATAAGATGTCCTTCATTCTCCAATTCATCCAACTTTTCAATGTCGAAAACTTTAGAATAAACCGCATTGAAGAAGACACAAAGTCTAGTCAAAACAACCCGAAGGTCATATTCAGCGATGCCTCGAATAGCTATTGGGAGTAGCTGTTGCATCAAGACATGACAATCATGCGATTTTTGGCCTACTAATTTCAAGTCCTTCATCGATACAAGCCTCTTAAAATTTGAAGAATACCCCGAGGAAACTTTTGTGCCATGTAAACACTCACAAAAACTACGTTTCTCATCCTTAGACAAAGTATGAGAAGCCGGGGGACAATAAGTTCTCGTCCCATACGGCCTTGGATGTAGCTCTTCACGTATTCCCATTGCTTGCAAATCCAATCTTGCCTTCACACCATCCTTGGAACTGCCTTGTATGTTGACAAGCGTGCCAACAATGCTATCACATACGTTTTTCTCCACATGCATGACATCGATACAGTGTCTCACATCAAGATTGCGTCAATAGGGAAGATCGAAGAATACAGATCTCTTTTTCCATATATTTGTATCTTTTCTACTCTTGGCTGTCTTGCCGAAGATGACTTTGATATTTTTCACCTTCTCATAAACTTGCTCCCCAGTCAATGGCACCGGAGCATCTTCATATTCTTGGCCACCAAAGAAGGCTTTCTTTAATCGACGATATGGGTAGCCCCGTCTAAGAAATCTCCTATGTCCAAGGTAAACCATCTTTCTTCCATGTTGGAGTTGATGGTAGCATGTGTCTTCTTCACAAACCGGACATGCTTTATAGCCCTTTACACTATACCCTGACAAGTTACTATATGCTGGGAAGTCGTTTATAGTACAGAATATCATGGCTTGCAATTTGAATACCTCCTTCTTGAAAGAGTCAAAAACATCCAAACCTTCTTCCCATAACTCCTTCAAGTCTTCGATCAAGGGCTGAAGGTAAACATCAATGTCATTTCCGGGTTGTTTTGGTCCCGAAATCAACATAGACAGCATGATGTACTTTCTCTTCATGCATAACATAGGAGATAAGTTGTAAATAATGAGGAGTACAGGCCATGAACTATGTACACTGCTAAGGCTTCCATATGGATTCATGCCATCCGTGCTAAGGGCAAGCCTAAGGTTCCTAGGTTCTTCGCCGAAGTTGGGAAATAATTGATCGATTTTCTTCCATTGAGAAGAATCGGCTGGATGACGAAGCTTTCCATCAGAAATCCTCTCATCTGCATGCCACCGCAAATGTTTTGCATCATTTTCATTCGCAAACAACCTCTTGAACCTTGGTATGATTGGAAGATACCACAACACTTTTGCAGGCCCCTTATTTGACTTGTACCTTGGGGTTTCACATATTGGACAATTCTGCTTCTCTTCAAACTCTTTTTTATACAATACGCAGTCATTCGGGCATGCATGGATCTTTTTGTACTCCATCCCCAGTGGACAAAGTATTTTCTTAGCATCATAGTATCGATGCGGCAACACATTATCATCCGGAAGCATGTCCTTAAAAGCCTCAAGCATTTCAGAAAAACTCTTGTCGCTCCATCCATGACGTGCCTTCAAGCTTACCAATTTCAATACAGCGTTCAACAATTGGTATTTTTGACACCCTGGGTATAGCGGGGTCTCCGCATCACTGCACATATTACCATATGCATGTGATTGTTGAAAGGCCTCTTCTCCTACATCACGAATAATGTCCTCTATGCGGTCGTCCATATCCGTGTCATTATCATCAAAGGCCACTTCCCCATGTTGAGACCCACTTGGTATTTTTTCACCATGCCATACCCATACTATATAGGTCTTACAAAATCCCTGATAGATTAAATGTGTCCGTATAACTTCAGGACTTAGTCGCCTCTCATTCAAACATTTTACACAAGGGCAATAAAACTTCCCACTATCATCATTGGCATTTTGTTTAGCAAATTCAATAAAGTCCCTCACCCCATTCTGATATTCAAAGCTCGTCCGTAAAGCATTTATCCAACTGTGATCCATAGTAGAATTCCTATGGACGGAAAGATTTAACATACGTATAATAAGGCAAAATAAATGCATAATGAAGAATCACTTTTGGTCATGAATATCACAGTGAAGCCAAACTAAAATACTCCCGAAGCAAAATAAATGCATGACGAGGAAATTTAAATGCTTCGCATGAAGGTCTTGTGGACTCACCTGTAGCATATAAATTCAAATGCCAAATAAGAGTCTTTCTTCTCCCGCCACAAACGTTGATGTTGGAGATAGGAAGAGTACCCTAAAAACATTTGTTGGTCAGTTGGGTAGGTCTCAAGTGCAAATATAATCTTCAGAATAGAATATTCATTAACAACAGAGAAGCACACAAGAGCATTTCATCGATTTCGTTCAACTCAAGAAAAACCCAGAACGATAAGTAGGCAAACCATGAAGTTATATAACCGAAACACCTCTTACAGCTTGGTCTAAGTTTAGCTGAGGAACGAGGAAGTGATTGTCGAGAGAGCAACGCGAAGCATCGACGGAGCAACACACAACCACGGGAGACAGAACCTCCTCAGTAATCACTTTCGGCGCGACAAGAGAAATTCAGAGAGGGAAATTTAATTTTTCGCTCGACAGAGACTTGGTTTTATGTTTGGATTTTTTAAGACCGATTAATTATAAAGCATCCGGTCCTAAATATTTTATATTAAATTTTTAAGTGTTACTTTTAAGACCGAATTCTTATCCTGTCCGGTCCTATATATTTAAGACCGCAGTTTTATAATACTCCAGACCTAAGTTAATTTTCCAGAGAAAAGAGTATTGACTTTGGGCCTTTGGCGAGCGCAGAAAATTATCAATGCTATTAATTAATGCTACTATTAATTACTTGAAGAAAAAATTAAAAAGAGACAAGGTTATAGTTCTTAATTAATGTTATTCTTAATTAATGCTACTATTAATTACATTAACAAAAATTTAAAAAGAGACAAGCTTATGGTTCTTAATTAATGATATTCTTAAATAATGCTATTATTAATTACTTGAACAAAAAATCAAAAATAGACAAGCTTATGGTTCTTAATTAATGCTATTATTAATTACTTGAATATTGCCGTACACATTGCCCAAAAAAAAAATACAAAAAATTATCAAAGCTTGTTATCCTTCAAAGCCCAGGCAATATCGGCTTGAGCAGCATTAATCTCCCGCCGGATATCAGCAAGTTCCCGTCTTATTCGTATCAGGTCGTTAGAGGAAAGAGGACGAGGGTCAGCGGTCGGCGTGCTGGGGCCAACTGGTTGGAGAGGTGGAGCAGGAACCTCTTCATGGTCGAAAGGCTGGAGGGGGGTGCGGCAATGTCTTCATCATCGGAAATAACAATGGGTCCAACGACCCGAGACTTTTCTGTTTCAATCGAACGCACTCTCGATGGAGGAGGCGCACCGTATAACGATCGACGGAAGGCACGAGCATCACGAGTAAGAGCACCCCTACGAGCGGTTATCTTGTATCTAACCATGGTTTGAGCAGTACGTTGGTGCAAAGAGGTATGAGGCGTTTATTAATAAAGGCAGAGCTAGAGGTAGTTTGGAGTTACGAGGTAGTGCGGAGTTAATAAGGAGTGTTAAGGACAAAGAGGTAAAGAGTAGACGAATGGTCTACACTTTACGAGCGAGTTTTATAAATATTATTAAGATGAATTAATATTAAGACCGACCTTTTATAATTTCTCCGGTCCTAAAAGTATATTATTTATTTTTTTAACTGAATTAATTTTAAGACCGACCTTTTATCACTTCTCTGGTCCTATAAGTATATTATTTATTTTTTTAGTCAATTAAATTACTTTTAAGACCGATCTTTTAGCAGTTTTCCGGTCCTAAAATTCATTCATTCAAGATTTAAATTTCCTAAAAAAAGTTCTTCGTTTCAAATTCTGATAGCAGAGTCGTATCTTTACACTCTATCAGATCTCTTCGGCTTCCAGATAAACTTCCCAACGTAACTAGGCGTCTCCTCGTATTCTGATGAACTATGCGTCTGCTCATTAAAGGTTCCGACGTTTCACTCCGGATGGGTTCTCTATTTAAAGCCGTTGTTACTTTACTTTCTTCACATTCTTCATCATCACTTCCATAATGGCTGCTCCACCGCCCCAAGGTCCTCCACCACCACCAGGTCCTCCTTTTCCTCCTCCCGCTGAGCATAACAATCCTTACCCTCCTCCTCTGTCTCCGAACCCGACCACCAAACAGCTGCTGCGCCACCTCCTAGCCCGCGTCGATCATATAGATCGATGGTAGGGCCAGCTTTTTCAGGTCTACCACGCCGTCAACAACAAGATCAACGCGATACTCGACGCCCACGACGTTGAGTACAATCGGTTAGATGATGACGTCACCAACCCCTCCGACGACTCCCTCCCCTCCGACAACGATGGGGAGGAGTAAATATTTTTCTGTTTTTTTTAAATCATGTACTCCGCTGCCCCCCATGGGGCAGCATTAAAAAATATATAATAAATTTGTTACTTTCCTATTTCGATCGCCTTTATCCTTTTGATCAGTACATTCTTTCTTTTTCCAACAAGGAGGAAAAAAACAAAACATTGTCCTCGTGTGTATGATCAACATTAAAAACTCGCACATTAAAATATCCAACAATATACAGTTAAGATCAGACCAACAAAACAAAAAGAACGTTTACCTTATTCGAATAAAAACAAACAGTGACAATTCTTCTCAAGGTTGGACCATCAGTGTCGTCGGTTTTACCTCGTCTGATTAGAAACAAAGTGTCCTTTTCAATATCTCTCATAATTTTCCGACAAAAAGAAAAGGGACAAAGAAAAGGGAAACCGATAATCTAAATCTGGAGAGGTAAAAATGACGACATTGAGAGTCCTAGCTTGAGCAGAACACCAGAACCTCGGTTGCCTTTAATTACTTTAATTAAATTGTCCGAAAAGCGAATCAACTCTATTTAAAGGAAGACTATTAGGAGCAGACGGAAAAAGGAGATACGGTCCTAAAAGTGTCGAATACTTTTAGGACCGTCATTTTAAAACATACAGTCCTAAAATGAACGCCAGAACTTTCTAATTAATTTGTCCGAAAAGCGAATCAACTCTATTTAAAGGAAGACTATTAGGAGCGGACGGAAAAAGGAGATACGGTCCTAAAAGTGTCGAATACTTTTAGGACCATCATTTTAAAACATACGGTCCTAAATGAAGCCAGAACTTTCTAATTAATTTGTCCGAAAAGCGAATCAACTCTATTTAAAGGAAGACTATTAGGAACGGACGGAAAAAGGAGATACGGTCCTAAAAGTGTCGAATACTTTTAGGACCGTCATTTTAAAACATACGGTCCTAAATGTCTCACCAATATTTTGTCAATACTTTTAGGACCGGAAGTATACAACATGCGGTCCTAAAAGTCTCATATTATTTAACCGAAAACTTTTAGGACCGGAAGTTTACCCATATTCGGTCCTAAAGTTGCGAACTCACTACATCATCCTGAACCTCAAATTTCAAGCGCACTAAATAGCTATATCCACCATCCAATTTCAGATACCCCAAAATGGAAACAAGAAAATTGTTCGAAAAATTAAACAAATTTATCTATTGAATTTTACATTGCCTGTGTATTATTTACAAATTGATCGAAAAAATAATCAAATTTTACAGAATATTTACAAATGAATAACATCATTAATTATTGTCCTGATCACTACTTAAGATCAGGTCATATAGATATTGACAAAACAATTCGCGTATGTGCTCGAGTTCAGCATCCGAGAAGGGGGCAAGGCATTGAAACATCTGTAACATCAAAGAACAAACTGAATTAATAACTTGCGCCCATATTTCAGATGTAATTCATTAAGCCCCAGAAACTGAATTAACTTGCGTGCATAATATGTAACATCAAATATTTACCTTTGCAAATAATTTAGTTTCTCCTTTAGTGACAATATCATACATGTGTTTCATGATGTATTGGCCACATAGGTTGGACTCATGTGGTTGCCGATGAGTCTAAAAAGAAAAAGAAATATATAAGTAATATATATATTATGACTAAGTTCACAAGGCAGTTGACAAGTACCAATATTATATTGTACCAACCTCTGGTCTGAGCCATTTAGGCTCTTTAGCCTTTGAAGGATGCTTTTGGAGTGCATCGATTTGGAAGGTCCTCATGGCACTATCATCAAAAATGCATATTTATCAATTTACTGAAAATTCACAGCAGAGATTTCTGACAAGAGAATCAAAATGACATGCTTACTCGTTGATGGTCTAGACCAACGTGTGCACTGGCAGGCTGTGAGTGGAGCATAAGAAGATAACTTTAATTTCTTCCATGCACATGGTGACCAACTGTCAGTGGCAGCTGGAAATTCACAGCAGTAAAGTATACTCAGTGATATATGTAGGCATGTAGCAGAATTAAGTGACTTGTAGCCAAGATTTGTGATATGTACCTGTGGAAGAATGGCAACAAGTACACCTTTCTTCTCACATTACACAACCTCCTTGATATGTACTCTTGTCTTTGCACCATGGTTGTTTGACTCATATACTGTGGGCACAAGAATCCAAAATCGTCGAACCTGCCCTCATTCTCCAATTCTTGATGCAAGAACCTACAATAATTACATCGATCAGGGAATTAGTATATATATGTATGTGTGTCTAAACGATGCATTTAAATTATATGTACCATAGAAGATCATACTTACTTCATCCAAATTTGAATAATTGCATCAGTAAGCTCCTGTCGAGGAAGTAGCAGGGAGTCAATATCAACGGTGTCAACTTGGACTGGTAGGGGAATTGTGTCGCCTACTACTTCATTGATAGACCACGATTTAGTTTTAAAACATCCACTTTTCACCATATCGGTTATTTTTTCGCGGCCAGTCAACTTAGCAGTAGGGGATTGAGCCTGAGGAGAAGGGGATTGAGCCTGAGGAGGAGGGGATGGAGCTCTACGAGGGGATGGAACTTGAGGACGAGGGGTTGAAGCTTGGGGAGGAGTACAGACATGTACCAGCTTCACTGGCTAAGAGATGAAGGTTCCCTTGACATCACTCACAATCTTCATCTCATCAGTTGGGAGAGGGAGAGGTGCATCAATGATCACCTTTTCAACTGACACTCTGACTTCATCATCAGACATTTGTTGGTGGTGTACAGTTGATCCCAAAAAGTTGTGGACAATCCCTTTTGCAACCAATAGTAGTCTATCATGATCCTCCACATAAAGGTCACAAGGTTGCTCTGACTGTCCAACAATGCAGCTCCCTCGAGTGCTCTGCTACACAGTTGCAGGTGAGTGTGTGAAGGGAACACTGGTCTCTAGACGAGAGCTCAAAAGCAGCTTCACCTGATTCAGTTCCTCCCTTAACATGCTCATATCAGATTGATGCCTTGCTTCTTTAGCCGCTGCCTCCTCATTTAATTTGGCCACTGTCTGATCCATCTCCTCCCGTTCTTTCCTATGGCGTTTGGCGGATGAACCAAAGAATACCTTCAGGCCTACTCGTCCTCCAACCCCCCTTACACGCCCACCATGGTCCGGTTTTCCAGTGGCAGCCGTGAGAACATCACTCCTACCGGACGACACGAAAGATCCCTCTGCCTCTTTCTTCTTAAGATCTTCCTGTAAGGTACAGATAACGAGAAGCTTAGTAATGAATCATGTTAACTAAAAAATAACAACAATAACAATACTTAAAATTTTTTCAGCAACTACATGAGTTTGTTCACTCGTGTAGGAGCCGCTTGGCTTTTGCCGAATGTGCAACCACAAATCCTCGCAACGTATTGGAGATGGCGGACCATGCACCGCCTCAGGATTGGATTCTGCTTCATCTTCCAATCTGTTCCGCTTGGCCGCCATCAATTCCTTTTCAGCCCTTTCATACCCGCCGCGAGAAGCCCTATGCGGGCAATCATTCTTTCTCCCTATCTCTTGTGCTTTTGCCCTTCTTTGCTGTGAATCAGAATTAAAAACAACTATTAATTATGAATTCCAGCCATCTCACTAACAGAAATTATAGAACTTCTGCTTGATATGAACCTCAAACACTAGTCAAATTCACTTGATCAAGTTTCAACATTTTATTATTTAAGGAAGATGTAGATAGGTTAAGAAACAAAAGAGAATTATGCTTACAAAAGAACTATGTTTTGTACTGCTAGGTAGATAGAACAAGAAAAAACAGAGGATTATGCTTACAGAATAATACAAACTTGATCCTTTTTAAGGCATCCAGTGGGATCATCAGTACGTTCACATTAGATAGTAACAATTGGGTATATAAAGTTTCCCCCTTTTAAGACTATTCATTTCCTCATTTGCAAGACAAACCATGACACAATTACCTCCTTAGTATTTTACCTTTTCAGGGTTTACATATCAGACTTGCATAGACAAAGGCAGGAAATGTATACTTCTATTCACACACCAAACAATATAATTTAACTAACAGGATTAGATGAACAAATATAAGCTCACAGGTTACATAAGCAAACAAAACTAAATAAAGACTCACCAGAGCTTCAGGAGTGGTCCGCAGCCGAACAAATTATTGCCAAATTCGTTCATCAATAAATGTGTATTGTTCCCAAGGCTGTTTGGCAGGCGCAACCTCGTAAAAAATATATGTGTTAGTGAGAGAGGTCTTAAACTTCCTCCACCGATCAGCACAATAGGACAATGTCTTGACTTTCAACTCCTCAGAGTCAGGGACAGTGTATGTAAGCCGGATAGTGTCCCAAATAGGTTGCTTTACTTTTTCAAAGTTAACACTTTTCCACTCATCTTCCAAGAAGCTAACCTTGCTGCGTGCAAGATAGCCGACAAAACTATTATATTTGTTTTTATTAGGACCGTAAGGCCGCAACTTTTCATCGAACTGAATCTCGAGCCTTGACCCAGAAGTCCGACTTAGAGATACATCCATCATTCGTGTGCCTCTTCTACCACGGCGTGCAGGGCGGTTAGGAGGCACATTGTCAGTGGAGGAGGGTTCGTTCTGACCCACACCATTAACTGGCGATCCCGGAACATGAATGGAATCATCTTCACCGTTCATTTTTGAGACAGTAAAAGAGGAATGCCTGAGCAACTGAGAGAGTAAGAGAGGCTACTGGTACGTGGGTGAGGAAGAGTGGCTTCAACACAACAAGAGGGGTTTCAGAGGTACAACGTAAGTCTTATGGGTTTCGCGCGAAGATATAGGGGTTTCAGAGTTCAGAGATACAACGTAAGTCTTAAGGCAACGTTTCGCGCGAAGATATATTTGGCAGTTTATTTTTAAGACCGGATGAACAAAAACGACGGTCTTAAAGGTTACGTTTTAAGACCGTCCTATTTTAAACTCCGGTCTTAAAAGTATTACTACCGGGCGCGATTTTTGTCCGGCTAAAAAGTATAATCTTTAAGACCTCCTGTTATATATATCCGGTCTTAAAAGTTTAATTTAATTTTTTCCTTATTATTTTGGACCGTAGAAAAAATAAGTCGGCCTGTTCGAGATTTCTCTATAAAGAATTTTTATATTTCAATTTTTTAATAACATTTTTAAGACCGGTCGTTTTTCTAAGCGGTCTGAATAATATATTTAAGACCCATTGCTAAACGATTCGGTCCAAGAAGTTCTTTATATTTACAAAATTGCCACCAGTCATAACTTTAAAGTTTTTTATATTTACAAAACTGCCACCGGTCATACCTTTAAGACCAGGCCGTCGATAGTCTGCTCTAAATGAGGCGGTCTTAAAAGCCTTTTTTGTACTAGTGTATAAATGATAGGACTTAACCCTACCTTTTAATTAAATGAATGGAGATTGAAGACATGTTTTATAGATCCATTAATCATCGAAGCAATACCATCCTTTTCTTTTCAGTCTTTAATCTTCATATCATTTCTCTCTCATAAACGATAGGACTTAGCTCCTTTTAATTAAATGGATGGAGATTGAAGACACGTTTCACATATCCATTGATCGAAGCAATACCATCCTTATCTTTTCAATCTTCAAATCATTTCTCTTTCATACATGAAAGGACTCAGTCCTACCCTTTAACTAAAAGCATGGGGCTTGAAGACATGTTTCACATACCCAATTATCAAAGTAATACCATCCTTATCTCTTCAGTCTTCACTCTTCACATCATTTCACTTTCATAAACGATAGAATCCAACCCCACCTTTTAATTAAAATGGTGGGGATTGAAGCCACGTTTCACACACCCACTGATCAAAGCAATACCATCCTTATCTCTTTTGTCTTCAAGTTTTCAGTCTTCGCATCATTTATCTCTTATAAACGATAGGACTCAGCTCCACCTTTTAATTGAAAGGATAGGAATTGAAGATGCATTTCACACATCCACTGATTGAAGTAACATCATCCTTATCTCTTCATTCATCAAGTCTTCATTCTTCCCATCATTTCTCTTTCATACATGATAGGACTCAACCCTATCTTGCTTTCAGTCTTCAGCCTTGGTCTTCCCATGGAGGAAAATGGCAAGTATTGGCAGTTCCGGCTCTTTTTATATGATTACGGGGCTTCACTTTTTTTTTAATAACCAAAAAAAAAAAGAGTATTACTTAAATAAATTTATTCCTTTAACACTAAATAAAGATAGTTTGTCATAACCGCGACATGCCTTAACCCCTACTTAGCCCTTGAATCCGCCAATTGACCAGAACTTTCTTTAATAATAATTAATTAATATATATATATATATATATATATATATATATATAAAATATATGCCACTTTTAAAAAAAATCATTGGTCTAACAAATAAATCATTTGGAGAGTTGGTAAAAAAATTACTTGAAAACCTATTAAGAATTATTTACCAATTTTATCCTCTAATTAATGATTAAATATGATTTCTTATATTTTTCTCTCTCTTTCAAAATCTCATTAAATATGTGTAAAGTGTGAATGAGCTGCAGTGACTTGTAAGAGTGAGTAATTTGTTAGAAGACTACAATGTACAGTGCTTAAGGCAAGTAAATCACCGTGAAAGAAGAATAGAGGAGAAAGATATCAAATCATGTGAATTTTAAAGAGTTAAGGACCAATTTTGCTGCAAAATGTTTTGTTTTTTTTATATTAACCTAGAAATTTCTGATTTATAGCAATGTCCCCCCAATTATTATTTAAGTTAATTTTGATTGTTGGTTAACTAAGTATTCTGCTTACAACTTTGCCACTTTATGACCTTTCTAGTTCAAGGAAAACCAACGGTTTGTACAACAACATACTAGTTTATGGAAACCATTTAACCTTGTTCATAAATTCATGGGTTCAGAAGTGCAATTTATAGATTTTTTTTTATTGTTTTTTATTAGAGATGCAGGGGGTATAGCATATAGAAATACTTAAACTTATTTTTATTTCATTTCATAGTGTGTGTGTATATATATATATATATATATATTAAAATCTTAATTAAATTGCTGGAACATTTTTTTTAAATCCAGCTGAAATAATTAAAATCAAAGTCAGGCTTACACCTTCATTTTTTTCTACTACAAAAGGATATTCATTTCTTTTATAAACATCAAATTTTGAAAAAGAAAATTGGAGTAAAATTGAAAAAGCGAAATGTGTTTAGGAAAATGACACTTAGGTCTCAAAATTAATATAATAATAATTATGACTCAAAAAAAAATTAAATAGCACATGCACATTGAGTCAAGAGTCTAAACAATGAGTCACAAACCTAGATATGAAAGAGTCATGAATCTAAGCCTTGAGTCATCAATCTACTAAAGGGTGAGTCATGAAAATCTATAAATGCATGAAGACTTGTTGAAATTGGAAGAGGATAAGATGATGCATGTGATGATGTAATTGTTGTGCATGTGTGTGTATGCTATTGTTGTGCACATGTGTATGTCTAGTATGAAGGGAGAGGAGAAAGTCAAGGAGTTAACCAATAGAAATTTAGATAATTACATAATTAGGATAATTCATGAAATTAATTCTAGACATAAACAAATGAAAACCTATACAAATTAAATCATATCTTGAAATCCATGAACTAAGTATTAAAACTAAGTTGTGATTGTTAACAAGCATAAATCAAGCTTGAAGATGAGTATAACCAAAGCTATTTCCATTAATTGTGGAAAATGATACCAATAGAGAAGATAGGCAAAATTGGTCTCAAAATGAAGCTAAAAATGTCTAGAATTCAAATCCAATGAGCAATTGAGCATACAACTTCATTAGGATACCCAAACGAATTCCTCTCTAGTGAACAACAAAGAGATAACTTAAAAAAGAAGACTAGGACACTTGGCCACCTTGGAAGAGGATAAGGTGAGTCACTAACCTAGCATACATGAATCACTAACCTATGTATGAAATGAGTCACAACTCTAGGGTTGAGTCATTAATCTATTGCAAGACACATGGGGGAAAATTTGTCAAAGTTGGAAGAAGATAATGTAATTAGGATAAGATAATTAATGAAAATGGAAAAGGATAGAGAAGAGAGAGAGGGAGCACGGTTTGGATGCTTGTAGGGGGAGGATTTGAGCTTCAAATATAACCTAGATCCAATGGCCAAGGTTTAAGATGAGCTAAGTTTTAATAAATTGCAAAATTGTCACACCAAATTACTATAAATAGGGGTCCTTGGGCTTCATTGTTCCTCACCAATTCACAAGCAATAACATCTGAGATATAGAGAGAAAGTGAGTGTGAGAGCCTTGGAGAAAGGAGGAGCAAAGTTCTAGGTAAGTTCTTGAGCTCTAGCTTTTAAGTTTTTAGTTATTTTGTAGTTTAATCTTTAAATCTTTTGGATATAGTTGTTTTTAAGTTTTTCTGAGTTTAAAATTGGTTGTATTTCGAAAAATTGATGAAGAAGGAGTTTTAGCAAAATTTACGGAAAAGAATCACCGAAGTAACGAAGTTCTGGCGAAATTTTGTCGGTAGGCGATTTCTGAAATCAGTCATGAAAATGCTAATATTGTATGTTCAAAATGTTGTTTAAAACTTCTGGAAATATTCATGGTGAAAGTAGACATATAGGGCTTTCCAAAACTGCCTAGAACATGTCAAAATAAGTTTTGTGCAGTGAGATAAAAATTCCCAAAGTTAGGGCTACGAATTTCTGAAAAATTCTGGGCAGGGGTTCAAAACTTAAAATCTGGGAATGAACCATGTGATCTGGATAAAAGCTATTATTTTTTCTTGAAAATAGACATTCTAAGGATTCCAGGGAATTTTACGGATCCTCATTTCGATTTTTCTAGAATTAGTTATGATTTTCCGAAGTTAGGCAAAAATCTGTCCAAAATTATGGACCAGCGTTTTTGAAGAATTAAATATGATAAGTTGAAAAATAATCCTACCAAGGGTAAAAAGGGTCATTAAGTGACTAGGATACCTTCTAGAATATTATTGGTAAATTAATAAATGCGATATTACCATTATAGGGTAAACGTGATCACGGTCCGAACGACAGCGTACCGATATCGCCGACGAAGGTACGGACGCGTACTGTAACACTAACTCTGATGCTTATTGTACACTTGTATGTGGTAGATATACTTATAAACTGTGACTCTGTTTTAAAAATTATTTGAATATATACAGCTATATACGGGTTACAGTCTTGGTAATGCCGTTTGAGTTTTCCTAGCGCTGAGGACATGATAAGCCATCGTGGCACTGGTGAAGAGTGCGGACTGGATTGATGTGAATATATGATGAATGAACTGAAATGTGGTTATGCTTTATTATCATGAATATCTGTCATATATAATTGTACATAAGCATGAAGTTAACCGTTACCTGAGGTTCAATGGAAATTGAACCTCAGCTCATAGTCTCAGATACTGGTGGAACCCGGGACGAGAACAAGGATGAATAGCACACGAGAGGACACAGGCAGAGAAGTAATTAGGGGTCATTGTAATCGTAAATATTCAAAGATTTGTACCACTGTAATAGCAACCAGACTCAACAACAAGGAATGTATATCAGTTACTCGCTCTTTTAAAAATTATTCTGATGCTCTACTCTGATTGAGATATTGTTTTAAAAAGAAAATCTTTTCTGATGCTACTCCGATTAATTTCTTCGAACCTTTGATAATTCCATTTGAAAATCACATTTAAAAAGGCGGGATGTTACATACAACCTCTAGAAGCCTCCCGAATTTGTAAAAAGACGAAGAGGTACCAAGAACCTATGAGGGATATGCAAATTCGGGTGAAATCACCCTTTTGCCCTTAGTAATAAATAAATAAAAAAGATAAAATGCCTTCACCGCTAGCTGTGGCCAGCGGCGGCCCTCCAGTGGCCAGCCGCCCCAATGGCTGGCAATTCTTGAGAATTGCCAAGCAGGGCAATTCTCAATGTGAATTGCTGGCAATGACCGCAGGCGGCCCCCCGGCAGTCGGTGGTGAGGGTATTTATTTATTTATTTTTATTTAACATTAAGGGCAAAAGGATAATTTCACCTGAATTTGCAAATCCTTCATAGGTCCTTGGTACCTCTCGGTTTTTTTACAAATTCGGGAGACTTCTAGGAGCTTTCTAAATTCAAATGATATTTAATTAGAATTTTTCCCTATACAAATTGTATTATAAACTTTATTTTATTTTAAAACTGAAGGTAGTATTCAGTTAACGTCCCGACTTTTCTTCTCATGTTATACAATGAATGATTTGAAAACAACGTACCACCTTCTGGTCCAGGAGTGTTATTATTTGTTATGGACTCAAGAACATGGGCCACGAAGCCCAATCCATCATGCCATCATCTACGGTAACCGCCCCCATTGATATCGCCACATACAACATATCTCGGGATTACGATCCCATGAGTAGCCGGGTATCTCGGATACCAATACCCACTACCTCTCCCTATAAATAGGAGATCACCCCACCGGTGAACGGTACGCAATACCAACCCCTCTCTCTTCCCACGAAGCACACACCACACACCCAGTGGCTAAACGTCGGAGTATCACTCGAACTACGTTGGCTTTGATCCCTCACACAGGGTACGTAGGCCCTAGGCAGTGATCCTAGTTCAAGCCATAATCCAGATCAAGATAACCTACACCTGAACATTTGGCGCCGACCGTGGGGACCCAACCCACGGCCACGAGGTTTTAAAGACACGTATCAATGGCGAGATCGAAGAGAACTTTAACAGCTCCGAATACACAGGAGCCGGAAGAACATGGACAGCAAATAACGCAAGCAGATCAGCATGATCATACCAATCCCGACTTGGAACAGGTAATCGTCGAGACAGAAGAGGAATCAAACGCTGTCAATCCCGACGTCCCGCAAAATGACGTATTAGTGCCTGAGGAAACTCAGGCCATTGAGGGTGGTTTTCAGGAGGAAGTTCAGGTTGTCAACCCGGACATTCTTTTGCTGCAGAATACAGTAGGCTCCATCCTAAACAGAATGGAGGGAATGGAAACCCGCCACAATCTGCAAATGCAAGAAAGCGCTCGTGCGCACCAGGAAGAAATGGTCCGACGTGATGAGGAATGGAGGAATTTCTTCCAGCAATACACTGACCAAAACGACAAACGGAGTTCTGCAACCAACAGAGATGAGGCGGGACCAAGTCGGCATGGTTCCCACTTCCATGGGGAGCGACCGAGTAACAAACGCGATAGAGACCGGAGTAGAGACCGCGGGTTATCTCGGGACAATGATCGAGATGAACAGAATAGGCGTTCGGGCAATAATGGACACCCCGACAGACAAGCCCGGATAACCGGCACTAATGAAGAAACTGATAGGCGCGATCCAGTGTCAACTAGGGCGCAAGCAGGAGGAAACTTGAGGTCCTCTAGGGAGCGGGTTACACCTCCTTCGGACGAGAGCGACAGAGACAGAGTAATAACTCCCTTCACTAAAAAGATCATGGCAGCACCTTATCCGAAGGGCCTTGACACTAAGGATTTCCCTAAGTATGACGGCAGTCAGGACCCGCAAATCCATATCAGTAACTTCAAGATGGAAATAATGGTTAAAGGATACTCTGGACCAATCATAGCGCGTTTATTTGCGGGAACTTTGCGAGGACCTGCACTGATATGGTTCAACAGTCTGCCGGTCGACTCCGTCCCGGACCTCAAGGACTTGGAAGGCAAGTTCTTACTCCACTTTGCCCCAAGTCAGAAACAGCCTAAAACAGAGTTCCAACTCGACCAAATACGACAGGGACCGGGAGAGACTCTTCAGAAGTATTTAGAGCGATTTAATGCTACTGCTCTACAGGTTCCTGGCTTGAAGGACGAAGTACAACTGCACTGCGTGATGGCGGGCTTGGACAAAAGTTCGCCGTTGAAGAAGTCAATTATGAAGCGTCGCCCGGCGTCATTGAACGAGTTCAGAGACCGCACAAAGCAGTACATAGAAATGGAGCAAATGGAAGCAACAAATCGTGTACCAGCCCGAGAATCCTCGAAAAAATCCCCATCCTGGGGTAAAGATCGCTACAATACGGACAAACAACGTGACCGAGGTAGGGACAGGGTACCACGAGGAAGTCGGGCAGAAGGAACATATGACACGTATACGCCACTGAAGGTGCCGCGAGCCCAAATTTGGAAAGAAGTCTCTTTAACTGAAATGAAGTATGTGGAACGACCACGGCCAATGAGGGCGAACCAATCTTTAGACAAGTCCCGATATTGTGAATTTCACGACCAAAATGGTCACACGACTGAAGCTTGCTGGGATTTGAGGGATGCAATTGAAAAATTTGTGCGAGAAGGGAAACTCCGTCGGTACGTGATACAAACTCAGGGCCGACAAAACAAACGGCCGAACAGAAGTAGAAGCCCGCAAGAGGGAAGGAAAAAGCAACACGGGGACAATTCCAAGCGTGACGATGGGGACGAGTTTCCAGAGTCAAAGTTTGTATGCACCACAATCATGGGTGGTTTTGGAGGAGGGGGAGACTCCTCCAACCAACGAAAGAAGTATCTCAAGGAGGTTATGTCAGTTGTAGACCGACCCAATTTCAAAAGGGGAAAGAAAAAGGAAGAGCCCGTATTGGGATTTTCGCAAGAAGACTTTGATGACGTCATACCCGGGCATAATGACGGCCTGGTAATCACGGGAGTAATTGATGATTGCCAAGTTAAGAAAGTGTTTGTTGACAACGGGAGTGCAGTAGATATCATCCTATGGGATGCATTCAAGCGAATGAGGCTAGACTCTAAAGATTTGAAACCTTGTAGGACCACGTTGACCGGGTTCAACGGCGAAGATACCCGTCCTAAAGGGTTTATCGATTTGAGATTGACTCTGGGAACCAAAGAAGCATTCAAGACCGAGGTAGTTCGGTTCGTGGTGGCAGATTTCCCCTCTCCTTATAATATGATCTTGGGGAGGCCGACTATCCATTCTTGGAACATGCTGGTATCGTCAAACCACCAAAAATTAAAATTCATCAATAAAAAGAAGCAGGTGATAACGATCAAAGGGGATCAGAAGGACTCCCGTAAATGTTATTTCGAGGCAGTCCAAGAAGGGAAGTCGGCAAATAAAGGAAAAGCATGTAGTAGCGCAGTACAGGTAGTTGAGCTGGACCTGAGGGAGGAGGACAAAGCACGCAAAACAGAGCCCGGTGAAGAATTAGAAGACCTCGTCCTAGGAGAAGATCCGGGACAGGTCACAAAAATAGGGAAAACTTTAAATCCTGAAGTTCGGGCAGAGTTGCAAGAGTTTTTAATCAATAATAAAGATGTGTTCGTATGGAGGCCGTCCGAAATACCGAGGATTGACCCCAAGTTTTGTTGTCATAAGTTGGCTATTCCTCCAGGTTCGGCACCTGTAGCGCAGAAGAAAAGAAACATCGGTTCTGATCGTGGAAAGGTTTTGGACAACCACGTCTAAGAACTGCTTGAGGCTGGTTTTATAAGGGAAGTACAATACGTCACATGGCTGTCCAACGTTGTCATGGTGAAAAAACCTAACGGCAAGTGGCGGGTATGCGTTGACTACAAGGATCTGAACAAAGTATGCCCAAAAGACGCGTTTCCGATGCCCAACATAGACCAGCTGGTGGACCAATCATCCGGGTTTCAGTTGCTTTCATTCATGGATGCGTACTCGGGGTATAACCAGATCGCCATGCACTCGGAGGACCAAGATAAAACCGCCTTCATCACTAGTAATGCTAATTACTGTTATAATGTGATGCCTTTTGGTCTTAAAAATGCAGGAGCAACCTATCAAAGGATGATGACTAAAGTGTTCAAAGACCAGCTCGGGAAAAACGTGGAGGTATACATCGATGACATGATAGTCAAGTCCGAAGAACAAAGCGGTCATATCCAAGACCTCGACCAGACCTTTGAGAAGTTAAGAAGGCACAAGATTCGACTGAACCCGGCTAAATGCGCTTTTGGAGTACCCTCGGGAAAGTTTCTGGGTTTCTTGTTAACAAGCCGGGGTATAGAAGCCAACCCGGAGAAGTGTAGAGCAATCCTGGACATGAAGGTCCCAACAAACAAAAAAGAAGTACAGCAGTTGACGGGAAGACTAGCGGCATTGACCAGATTCTTGCCCAAGTCGGCCGAAAAGTCACTCCCCTTTTTCAAACTGCTTAAGAAGCAAGCGTCCGGAGGATGGAACTCGGACTGCGACGATGCTTTCGACGAGATTAAGCATTGTTTGTCTTCCCCCCCAGTGCTTTCAAGACCCGAGCCTAACGAGGAACTAATTCTTTATTTATCGGTAGGGGAAGAAGCAGTCAGTGCGGTGTTAATAAAGGAGACCGATCAAGAACAAAAGCCGGTATACTTTGTAAGTCGGGTACTGCAGGGACCCGAGGTCAGATACCAAAAGCTTGAGAAGATGGCGTTCGCTTTACTAACAGCGGCACGACGGCTGAGGCATTATTTTCACAGCCATTCTATTGTCGTCCTAACGAACCAACCGCTACGGCAGATCCTGCATAAGCCGGACTTAGCAGGCAGAATGACTAATTGGGCAATTGAATTATCTGAATTTGATATTATGTATGAGGCCCGACATGCGATCAAATCACAGGCGTTGGCTGACTTCTTGGTAGAGTCGACTTTCATCCAAGGACGAGGAATGAGTACGGAGTCCTGGAAAGTCTTTGTGGATGGCTCTTCCAATCTGCACGGAGGTGGCGCCGGGGTTATTGTTGAAAACCCCGAAGGCATCGCAATAGAACTGTCTCTCCGACTCGAATTCCCTACGTCCAACAATCAGGCCGAGTACGAAGCTTTGTTGGCAGGTTTATCTCAGGCAAAAGAGAGCGGAGCCCAGAGAGTGCACATCTCAACCGACTCGCAATTGGTAGCTTCCCAAATCCAGGGATCATATCAAGTCAAGGGGCCGTTGTTGGCTAAGTATTTGGCCAAAGTAAAGGAGACCATGGCCCAGTTCGAAGAGGTGACAGTAGCACATATCCTAAGAACAGAGAATACAAGGGCTGATATACTGTCCAAATTGGCGAGCACTAAGTGCCCGGGAAGTCTAAGAACCGTTGTCCAACAGAACCTCCCAGAACCAAGTTGTGTAATGATGATTACGAACTCGGAGGACTGGCGGAAACCAATCGCGGACTACTTGGAGCGAGGAATCATTCCCGATGATGACACGCTGGCAAGGAACGTGGTAAGGGCAACTGCCGCTTACACAATGGTGGACGACCATCTTTACCGGAAGGGTATACATGCACCTCTGGCAAAATGTCTCGGGAGCGACCAAGCCCAATACGTCTTGGCAGAAATACATGAGGGCATCAACGGGCAACACATGGGGGCCAAGGCACTTGCACGGAAGGCTGTTCGGGCAGGATACTATTGGCCCACTATGGCTCGAGACGCCAAGGACCACGTCCAAAAATGTGAAAGCTGTCAGAAACATGCTAAAATCAGTCGAATGCCACCATCCGACTTACAGGCAATCACGGCACCATGGCCATTCTTTAAATGGGGAATCGACTTGCTAGGACCCTTCAAACCAGCGCCCGGTTAGTTGAAGTGGCTCATAGTCACAGTGGATTACTTCACCAAGTGGGTGGAGGCAGAACCACTGGCAACAATAACCTCGGCCAAAACCCAGAAGTTCTTTCATAGGAACATTATCTCACGATTTGGGATTCCGGCCGAGATAGTTACGGACAACGGTACACAGTTCACAAATCGGGGTTTCCAAAAAATGATGTCCGAGTTTCAAATTAAACACCACTTCGCTTCGGTAGAACACCCGCAGTCCAATGGGCAAGCGGAGGCGGCAAACAAGATCATTGTGGATGGATTAAAGAAGCGGATGGAAGAGGCCCAAGGTGACTGGGTTGAGCATCTCTACTCGGTACTTTGGGCATACAGAACAACGGTACAGACATCTACGGGAGAAACCCCTTTTAGGCTTACTTATGGTTGCGAGGCCATGATACCAGTGGAAATTGGAGAACCTTCCTTAAGAAGCTTACAAAGGCTTCAGGAGCGAGTTAATAATGAGGCAGTTGCAGCCGAGTTAGACTTAATTGACGAGGTTCGCACCAATGCGCACCTAAGGGATGTGGCTATGAAACGGCTGATCACAGCTCGCTATAACAGGAAGGTAAAACACCGCTCGTTTGAGAAGGACGACTTGGTCCTCCGAAGAGCAGATATCGGCATCAAAAATGCCCGAGAAGGAAAGTTAGCAGCCAACTGGGAAGGCCCTTACAGGATCAGGGAGAAACTCGGGTCGAGCGCGTACGTCCTTGAGACCCTCAACGGGGAGGCGCTGAAAAGAACTTGGAATGCAGATAAACTTAAGGCCTACTACAGTTAGAGCGGTTGGCTGCGTGTTAAGTTCTTTGTTTTCAGTTCTTATTTAATCGTTTCTTTGTTTAGACAGTTTAATTGCAAGTTGAAGACTTGCTTTTGATTATGAAGATTTCAGTTAATGAAATAGTAGGCTACACAGCCAAGTTTAAGTCTTATTCAAATTATCAACGTACATACAAACCCGAGTTGATTCATTTATTACAAAAATAAAGAGCATGTATGAACCCCGAGTTGGTTCATAAATCATGCCGCTAAAAGCATGAGTAAATCCCAAGTGAGTCATAAATCATGAAGCAAGTAAAACGCCAGCGGAATAATCTGTTGAATGCGAGTCCGAGCTTGACCTCGAGGCGGCAAAGCTGCCAAAATAGACGGGCCCCGGTTAGCCCGAATCTGGTTAAACCCGATTCCGGTTAAATCCGAGTTCCGCATGGAATCCGTTTCTACGAAAGGGTACGAAGCAGAACCGGGTTGCATAAAACTGGCCCCAAAACATATAACGACGACAAGAGGCGCGACGACGCACGCACGGATTGTGAACTAGTTCACAAATCATCTAGCAACAAAGAATAAAACAAATAACATTAAGAACATGTATGAACCCCGAAGTGGTTTATAAATCATGTCACTACAAAGAGCATGAATGAACTCTGAGGTAGTTCATTAACCATGTCAATAAACCCAACATGTATAAACCCCGAAGTGGTTCGTTAATCATGTAATTAGCATGTACGAGTCTAAGCTTGACCGTATAGCGGCAAAGCCGCCAAACAAAAAAGGGATGCACGGAACTCGGGTTGGATGATCTGCGGTTACCGTTTCATCTTAAATGGCCATAGTAAACAGACATGCGCGAATGGTACGGAGGTACGATTTCGTGAATCATGGAAAAATAAAAATGCTGATAGCAACTAGGGCACTTCGATCGACCTTGATCACGTCGACCGTTGGCCTTAACAAAAAGAAACAGTTTGACTGAAATATATGAAAACGCAGATAATTATGCGTGCATTGATCAACTGTTCATTACAAAGAAACAACACAAATTCGCAAAGTGAAAAAATAAAAAGAATTACTTTCTTTGTCAATCCACTGTAGTGTCCTCAGGACCCGCGTTAGCTGAAGGAGCATCCACATCGGGAGCCGGGTGAAAAACCCCGCCTTCAACATAGGCGTTAACATGCGCTTGCGTGAAGTCCAAGGACAACTGAGGGTTTAAAAACCGTGCTTGCTCCAAAGCATTGTCAAAAGCGTCCTTCACCCCCGTCTTCAACATCTCTACGTCCTGGTTAGCACGTTCGAGGGCAGTCTGGCTAGTTTCGAGAGACGACATTAGCCTTGCAACCTCGTCTTTGTACTTCGCCACCTCGTCCTTGCACGTTGCCAACATGGCCAAATTCTGGTCGTGGACTTGAAGGTGATGGGTAACCTCGGACTCTGCCTTGTGAAGCTTGTCACGAAGACCGACAATCTCGTCCGACAAACTGGCCTTCTCAGCTTGAGCCACTAGGAGCTCTTCTTGGGCTTCAGCTACCCGGTCATCGGCTGTTTGCTGGTTGGCTTTTAAAGCCTTAATTTCTTCCACCTGCTCTCCAACCCAGTCCTTCAGTTGGGCAGCCAGATGACACACGCCGGCATTTTTCATATTCGCATGCTCCAAATCCCTGAGCTCCTTTACCTCCCGAGATGAAATCCTCCTCCTATCATAAAAATGAGAAGGAGCTTGGAGACCTGAGCGAAGGCCCGTTGGAATTTTGTTTTCCCAAAGATAAGACTTCGGGAACTTAACCACGGGAACAGCTGAGGAAGACGGGTCATCCGAGGCCGCCCTCTCAGGCTCAACGACACGAAGAGCCAGGGGAACGTCATCTTCGGCCTCTACCTCCGGTTCGGCCGCCAGGGTTTTCTTTTTCCTCATCCTCTTGGTTTTCCTCGCTGGAGGAGGGTCAGACGGTTCGTGGACAGGTGCCGCCCTCTTGGTAGTCGGAGTCATTGGCCGAGATGAAGTAGCGGTGTTCGAAGGGCGAGCAGTGACGTTAAGATAATCGGGCCTTTTACCCATCGGATCACCTAAAAGACAAAGAAAAAACAAAAACGGGTTAATATCAAAACTCGTCAATAATGTGCTACACGAACAAATAAAGCGATCGTCATACCCGCAGTGGGTGATGGCTGTACAAAAGAAAAAATGTATTCGGCCGAGTCCTCTAAGGGCTCTTTATTGATAAAAGTAGAAATAAAAGCAACGGCGTCTTTCTCCTGTGCAGTCATGTGAAAAAGCGGGGTGAAAAATTGCTTGGCGTCAAATTGGTGGTGCTCTCCGGTCCAATACAAAGGAAATCGGCCTTCAAGCTCCCCAGAAGCAGAGGTCTGAAGAAACCACGGGATCTTACCCGCCTTCGCAGAAACCTTAAAAAAGGAGTTCTTAAAACCCTTCCACGAATCGGTGAAAGGCTTCAGAAACTTGCGACCAAGTGAAGCCCGAAGAGACGTCCACCCAAATTTTAGCAAATCTCCATCCATGGAAAGATTGTTCTCTAGCGGAACAAAGAAGTAGCAGAACACTGCCATGGAGCAAACTAGATCATACTTATTACAAAAACTTTCAAAGGCAATGGCGAAAGCCCAGCCATTGGGATGAAGTTGCGATGGAGCCAAGCAAAAGTGGCGGAGAAGCTGCATTTGGAAATTTGAGAAAGGGAATTCCAGCCCAAGTCGGGAGATACATTGTCTGTAGAAGAAAAAGAATGGTGCTTCACCCTCCCGACATGCTGATGCCACTGACTCACTAGTTGAAGGGGGGGATACGGTGTAACAATCACCACCCCGGATTACTTTAGCGATTGTCTTAACCGAAGACCTATTCCTCACATTGGTAACGACTTCACTAACGGCATACCGGTTGACAGTCGCCATTACGGGAATACCAGAGGAAACGGACTCGCCGGCCTCCGATTGGTTGGTTTGATGAGTGGAAGAAGACATAAATACCTAAAAATAAAAAATAAAAACTGAGTCAAAACTCGGGGGTACCTGAAGTCTTAAAATTTTCAGGAGTTTGTGAAGCCCAAGGCGTTAAAAGGGGGAAAGCGGCGGCAGATCTCCAAGGCCTTTGTTTACAGCGGCAATGGTCCAAGATCTTCTCGGCTTCTTGTTCAAGTCCCCGATTAGAAAAATCGATGGCCTTATACATGCATTCCTCGCAAGGACTGTTGTCTTTGGCCGAATGACCTCGGGCTGAACTGTCTGGAGCCACGTATCGGGCAACCGAGGGGCCCGACGAGGTAGTGGATAACGGCTCAAACGCCCGAGCTTAAGAGGAACCTCGGCCTCTACTACCAGTGGACGGACTGAAACCTCTGGTTGAACGACCACCCCGGGGAACAGTGGGACCTCGGGTGGAACGCCCACCTCGGGAGGATCCGCTGCCATATGAGGGACGAAGCAAGTCTTCCATCCTTTCTTTTTCACCAGGAAGAATGGACCACAGCCACATTTTAGTCCGACCTGGAACGCTTTTCAGTAACTCTCTATCCTCCTCGGGGATGGGCCGACCGTACATATCTACTAATGGTGGCGGGGGATCCATCTTTTGAGAAACGGCTAAAATATCTAAGTCGTACGCAGTTGGGATTATTAAGCAGATCAAGAAGACAAGAACAACGTCAAGAGCTCGGAAAAGCATAAATGGGGCACACAGTTAGAGCATACAAGTGGTTCTCATCTTCTCAGAAATCCCATTTTTCTAACGACTCAAATAAGGTAACCTCACTATGGTTCTCAACATTTTCTTTCCCTCAGAGAGGAATTCAGAATCATCATCGTCGTCTATACCACCCACCAAGAAAAGAAGAACTTTTTAAAGCAATATCAAGAACAAAAACCCAGGCGTGCAAAAGCGTTAAAGAAATGTAACAGGGGCCTAAAGAATGCATTTCAGAATCACCACTATGAACTAAAGTGAGTAAAATGAAAAAACCAAGAAAACTTACTCGCGAATACGTGGAAGATAAGCTCTGCACAAGAAAATGAGGGAAGAACTTCACCAGCCAAAGAGGAACTTCACCAGAATAGAAATGCGCGAGATAGGGAGAACGGAAAGACAAAGACCTGTACTTATAAGGAAATTAACACTCGTGACGGTTCGTCACCCAAAGGATTCACCGGTTACGAGGTGCCAGGGAAGGTGACTGTACAGATTTCAAAAATTAAGTGGAAAGAATTGACGGGGATAGGGCTGAGCCCTATTAAAAACCCTAAAAAGCAATCATGACTGATGGGAAATGACGTAGCACATTAATGAGCACGATAACCGATGATGGCTTTTCGGGGAAAGCGGCGTTGCAGGTTCAAACGAAACGACGCCCTAGATATATAGGGGTTAGTAGAAAGGCGATCACGGCGGCAGATATTACCACGGGCTACCTAACAGGAGGTATCTCAGATAAATATGACCTCGGGCTACCTAACAGGAGGTATCTCGGGTAGAAATAACACATCTCGGTATACCTTAGAAAAGGGTTGTCAACTTCATAGCATCAAGGCCAGATATGCACATAAAACTGAATGCATACTAGAGCGATCGGACTATGAGAATCGGGTCGAGGTGGATCAGAAGACACCAAGTTAGGGACAACTAGTGACGTACCCCGACACCCCGGGCACTGGTGTTACTGGGCTGGGGGGCAACAACTGAACGGATAATGATGCATTTGCAAAACCGTGCCGTGGCCGAGATGGAGTAGCGAAAAACAACGGCCAAATCAAACGACAACTCGGAGTTAATACACGATCTAATCAAGCAACCAGTACATCCCGGCAGTTCATGAACTTGAACTACCGGGCTGGGGGGCAACTGTTATGGACTCAAGAACATGGGCCACGAAGCGCAATCCATCATGCCATCATCTACGGTAACTGCCCCATTGATATCGCCACATACAACATATCTCGGGATTACGATCCCATGAGTAGCCGGGTATCTCGGATACCAATACCCACTACCTCTCCCTATAAATAAGAGATCACCCCACCGGTGAACGGTACGCAATACCAACCCCTCTCTCTTCCCACGAAGCACACACCACACACCCAGTGGCTAAACGCCGGAGTATCACTCGAACTACGTTGGCTTTGATCCCTCACACAGGGTACGTAGGCCCTAGGCAGTGATCCTAGTTCAAGCCATAATCCAGATCAAGATAACCTACACCCGAACATTATTAATGACTTGAAAGCAGCACATTTATCACCAATAGCCTTCTGGTCCAGAAGCCTAAGTATAGTGACATGACCGATCCTCTTCATAAGCGGAAGGTCCTAAATTCGATCCAATTCATAATCTAAAATTATCAGTGAAAAATTATTTAAATATATTTTTATTTTTAATAAGGTAGTTAGAAGTGTCCTTCAGGAGGATTTAGCTTAACTATCATACCCTTCCCATCATTTTTCCTCCCTATATCATCCTTTTTCGTTTTTTTACTAAAATTTGATCTACTGAGGAGCTCTTTATCATCCTACAGTATAATTTTTTCCTTTTTCCTTTTACACAACAGTTGTCAACCATTCAGAACAACTTTTTTAGCAGTTTAAATTTATCTATTCAGTCTTCAAATCATTTCTTTTATAAACGATAGGATTCAGCTCTACCTTTTAATTAAATGGATGGGGATTGAAGACGTGTTTCACAAACCTATTGATCGAAGCAATACCATCCTTATCTCTTCAATCTTTAAGTCTTCAATCTTCACATCATTTCTCTGTCATAAACGATAGGGCTCAGCCCCACCTTTTAAAAGGATAAGAATTGAAGATGCGTTTCCCAGACCCACTAATCAAAGTAACATCATTCTTATTTCTTCATTCATCAAGTCTTCATTCTTCGTATAATTTCTCTCTCATATACAATAGGACTCAACCCTACCATGCTTTCAGTCTTTGGCCATGGTCTTCCCATGGAGTACTACACAATGAAAAGCTAAACAATGAAAATGGACAATGATCATTAAGACTACAGGAAAATGGACAAGATTCCATATAGTATTTGATGTTAACATTAAGAAGAGAGTAAGTCCCAAACAATGAAAAGTTGTGAAGGCGTAAGGAGAGAGTGGATGCAGTAAAAGATGAGACCATCACCAATCAGGAAAATGGAGTGGCAAAATGAAAAGCTAAATTATACCATCTAGATTTGATTGCAATATGAAAATGAAAATGCTACCTTTGGTCCTAATTATATGAATATTTTTGTAGTACAAATTGTACTACGAAAGTGTTCCTATAATTATGACTGAAGAAAGTAATTTTTTTTATAATTAAAGCTTGATCCCCGTGTGATTGAAACTTGTGGCCATCATCTGTGACTGAGCCCTTTGAGCCCTTTCCGATCGTCATCAATACTCACTTCCAACCTCTTTGGGTTCAAAGGACCTGGGCCAGCCGACGAGAGCCCAATTGCTCAAGTTTTTAGCAGCACAATCTTGAGTAAAGGAATAAAAAAGATTCACTCAAATAATTTTGATAAATTATATTCCATCCCGTTCTAAAAAATTAAGGAAAATAATTAAATTACTTTAGATTATTTTGATTTTTAATTTTTTTCAAACTAATTTAATCTAAGGATATACAACATATGATATGATTAAATAACTTATTTAGTTTCCTTGATCACTCCGGAAAAAGTCCACTCTGTCTTATGATTAGGATCAGAGGGAGTAATCTTTTTATGTCTATCTGGTAGGGCCAGGTTCAAACATTATCAAGCCCAACTGGAGTTACTTTCACAAAATCATTTTCTACGTTCACATAGATTCAAACTTATAATACCGAATTTAAGCCGTCAAAGTCTGTTCCACTAGAACTAATTAATATATATTGGTTTGATAAAATTATAGTTATGTCTTGTTGACAAATCTATGAATTTCATTTCTACGAAGAAAAGAAAAGAGTGTGGGGAGAGACCTGTGAAATTGCTGCGTATTAAGCATAAACATGGTAGTGAAAATGTAGATTTTACCTGAAAACGGAAGGAGAATGAAAAATCGAAAAACGTAAAATCGTGACGTAGTAAAATCATAAAAATTTAAAAGCGTTTGGAAAATTAGTAAAATCGTTTTAATGAAAAAAAATTGTAAAAATGTAAAATCGTAGTGATAAATCGAGTTTTTAATTACCATGGGCATAAAACAATAAGTAACGATTAATTTGGGAATAATTTATAATGGATATCATTGTAAATGTATTGAAGTAGTCATTTGTCATGTTTAATGGGATACCCTCTATCATATCTCTGGTCTTTACCATAAGATTTAATTGATTTTTTTTTGAGAGATTAAGAAAATAAATATGTCAGTTCATCATATCATATACTATAAGTCAGACAAATGACTTTTAAGAAAAATGATGAATAGAAATATATACTTTAAAGTAATTTAATTATTAGCATCATCAATCTCTCCAAAAAAAAAAGCTTACTGTGTTTTATATATAGGATTAGAAGTAATACTTATTGTCCATCTTACATATATTATTTACACTCATATACCTTTTTGTCTTAGCGGAAACACTAAAATACACCTTAAAAGTTGCAAAACTTAAGTTCACAATATACTATATTGAATCTAATCATGCAAAGCGATTATTATAGAATTGAAAAATAGGGAAAATTCGTTTCAGGGCCCCTATTAGCCAAAAAATTCCAGAAAAGGCACAAGAAATCTGAAAATTCGTAAAAAGGCTCAAGGATTCTAACAATTCCGGAAAATGCCCTGTCAGAATTTACACAGTTGTTAATGGGGCTGATCAAGTTGTTAGCGGGGTACTGATTTAGTTGTTAAATGGACTGATTTAGTTGTTAAAAATTTTATTTTTTAACAACTACATCAGCCCATTTAACAACTAAATCAATATCCCGCTAACAACTTGATCAGCCCCGCTAACAACTTGATCAGCCCCATTAAGGCCTTTTCCGGAATTGTCAGAATCCTTGAGCCTTTTTACGAATTTTCAGATTTCTTGGGCCTTTTTTGGAATTTTTTGGCCAATAGGGGCCCTGAAACTGATTTTCCCAATATAAATATGGTTGCCTGTCTTAATGATGATGAGACTGAGATCCCAAGACGTGACAAGAAGCTTCCTCTCAATCAAAATTTAAGAATATGCCTCAACATGAGTGGTCCCAGAGGTACCCAAGTCACAACTTGCATTACTAAGGGAACAAAATATACCCCACTCCTCCAGCTTAATTGTTTGCATTCAAGGCTGATGAACATAGGGTTGATGCGATGGAGTGATGGAAAGTGCCCCAAAAATCAATGGGAAGGAGGATAAGTAATGAATATAATAACTAAAAAAATTCCATAACAACTTAACAGCATATAATAACACAAGTTTGATATAAAAAATGACAATTCTGTTACTTATTTTGAGACTTTTTGATAATTACATTAATCTCTCGTGACTTCATGCTGATTTTCCAATAAAAAATGAAAAGAAACCTAATATTGTCATCTAAATATTATAGAAGAAACGATGCAAACATCAAATCTTGGAAAACAAAATTGGGGTAAAATTGAAAAACCGAAATGTGTTTAGGAAAATGACACCTAGGTCTCAAAATTAATATAATACGAGTAATAATTATGACTCTAAAAAATTTGTTAACAGACGAATTGTAAATGTTGCTGGAGATATTTTTAAATATGAAAGTCTCCGGCAAATTAGGCATATATTTACAACTGATTGGATCGATATTCACAACTCACCTTTCAAAAAAATTATTTTAAACTTAATCATAACCTTGAATCGAATTTTTAGCAGCAAGCTATATTCTCCCGATGGGCTTTGGAGTTTTATAAAGTTTATTTGTGCACTGTTCTTGTTGGTTTAAAAAAAAAAAAAGGGTTCTGAACAGTGCTTGGAAAAGCTTGTCTTTTCGTGTTAGAAAAGTTTTGACATTCTTTTTTGCTCTTCGGTTAAGAAGTCCCAACTTTTCTTCTCATGTCATATAATATGATGATTTGGAAGCAACATACCACCAGGAGCCTTCTGGCCCCGGAGCATTATTAATGAGATTTTTTTTTATTTTTTTGATTTATTATTGATGATTTAAAAGCAACATATGCATCACCAACAGCCTCCTGACCCGCTAGTATAGTGACATGACTGATCCTTCAAGGTCCTAAATTCGATCTCATTCATAATCTTAAGCTATCAGTGAAAAAGTATTGAATTATATTCTTTATTTTTAATGAGGTAGTTAGAAATGGGAAAAATCCACCTCAGGTCTAAATAATAAAAAAAATATAAAAAAAATACACAAAAAAAAAACATGTTAAAAATGGTCCCAGGACCTTTTCTAATATTTTTTCATAAACGTTAAATATGATTATGGGCTCCTTCCTGTTCTCTTTCTATGATTGTAGGGCTTCACTTTTTTTTTTTCTAAAAAAAACAGTATTACATAAATAAATTTATTTAGATTGTCATAGTGGGATGCCTTAACCCCTCCTTAGCCCTCGAATCCAATTGGCCGGCACTTCCTTTAATAATAATAATAATAATAACTCACTTTTTTTAAAAAAAAATCATTGGTCTAACATATAAATCATTTGGAGAATTGGAAATAAAATCACTTGGAGAGGACAGGTAAAAAAAATCACTTGAAGAGCTATTAATACTTATTTATCAATTTTACCTTGTAAATTAATGATTAAATATGACTTCTTATATTTTTCTCTCTCTTTCAAAATCTCATTAAATATGTGTGAAGTTAGAAATTTTTTCAAATGGGTCTTGGAACAAGATTTATTTTGTGTGCACAGAAAAAAGAGATAATGGGGCGAAGGATATGCTTGGATACTGACCCAAGAGCTATCTTCTCTGACATATCCTCAACATAATATTAAGAGAGAATTGTATAATGCCGACCTATCTTCTTTATAAAAAATTTTAATGATCAAGTTCCTTTGACAAGATACATGCAAGGTGCATTGGGAGTGAGGCCCAGGGACACGCGTGGAGAAAAAGACAAATTTCTCTGAAAGTTACAAAAGTAGGCTAACTATCTATGGAATCGAAACATTGGCTATGGCGTTAGAGAAGCAGATCTTCTCCTTATCTGCTTTTTTATTTTCTTTCATCTGTTAAATCTGGATTGTTGATTTGGAAAGTGAGAGAAAAGTAAAAATAGAATTGTATTGATTGGATGGATGTGATTTAGAAATTATGAGGGATGATGAGAAAATAATGAGGAGAGAAACCCAACCCTAGAGAAGCCAGGCAACACAAACAATAGCCTAACACTTCGCGATGAAATTAAGGCTACTACTTTCACAAGCATGTCAGGGGTAAAGTTTAATAAAGGTGGTGAGACTGCTGGTGAATACAAGGTACGTAAAGGATCCATTGTGGCCAGGTTACGCGTCGGGTTTCTCTCCTTTCAACCCCCTCATCATTCCTCCCGGGCGCATCTCGGCCGTTCATTCCGTAATCCAATGGCCGAGATTAAAAAAAAACAAAATTTTTATTTTTTGTCTTTTTCGAAAAAGACAAAAAACAAAAACTTTATTTTTTTTTTAATCTCGGCCGTTGGATCACGGAATGGACGGCCGAGATCTGACTGTGAGGGATGGGGAGAAAAACTGAAAATGAGAGGATCCGGTTCCGCCAGGTTACACATTGGATAAACCACCAAAGTTGAGAATTGGAGTCCCAACAAAAAATTCCTCTCCTGAATTAGTGAATACTGATAATTCTAGCGAACAGCTCACGATGGATGGCTTTGCCAATAATGTGTTCTTAAAAGCTCTTGAAGTTTTGCCCTTTCGGTTAAATAATTACGAGTTTGTTGCGTTGCCCAACATAACCTATGATGATATTCTCTACAGCCAAATGAAAGAGAAGGCAAGTTTTCATTCTTTTCTTTTTAATTTGTTTTACTTAGCTTGTGCATCAATCCATCTTTTATTTTCAAATGCAAAGTCAGGCATGATATTAGTATTATTACCTATGAATCCATGACATATATTCATCTTTTAATTACCCTCACACTTGGTAACGATAAGCATGTACTGTATTGGTCCTAAATATAAGATAAATAAGGGGTTTATTTTGGTCATAAATACTACCTCCAATATTTCCTAGTATAAGAGCCAATTGACTACTTCCTTTTATCTTAAATATAAGACAAAGTTGACTTCTTTTTTTTTAAAGAGATTAAGGAAACTAATTAAATTACTTTAGAGTATTTTTTATTTTTATTTTTATTTTTTTGTCCAAATTAATTAATTTGACTAATAAACTTACATTAATACTTTTTGTCCAAATTAAAATATTAATAGTACTTTAGTATTTAATAACTTAAATATCATTATTATTTGCAGAGTCTTCATATGAATTATAACAATAGCTTAATTTACCACTCAATTATTGTGAAACAAGGAAAGGGGGGAGAGGGAGCTGTGCCAGAAGAGAGAAATTTTGAGTGATATGTGGGGCGGATGAGGGAGAAAAGAGCGGAGTGTCATAGATTTTTTTCATAAAAATAAGAATTAATCTACAGACATTAATCATAAAATAGAATCTTAAGAGACTTAATAACATCCACCAAATAGAATCTTAAGAGACTTATTAATTAACATCCACCAGTACAATATTTATAACACTTCCGTTTATATATTCATAAGTAAATAATATGCTTTATTAAAATCTTACTGGAAAAAGAAAATGCATGTTTTTTAATGACTTTTATTGCGGGTCCGCGTTCAGTCTGATTGAACTCTGAAGTCACTATCTTCTTTTCCTTCTCTTCCACGTTCACTCGTTTTCCCCCTTGATTGGATATTATATTTATGCAAGGGACAATGTCTTTTTGTTTTTGTCTTTTTAAGGTAGAGCCAATACCTGGGAAGGACTTGTAATTGATAAGACTATATATATAGCCTAACATATTTTAGTCATAAATTATGGCTTATAAATAATGTAATTTGTTGGAATTTTTAAATTATATATGAGGTCAATAAGTCAACTAAAAAAAAACAGACCAATTGAATAAGGACAAAGAAAATCATCGATATATTATATGAAGTTAAAGATTCTATATGTTCATATGTCTAAAAAAATCTTCTTACAACTGGTCTTAATATTATTTAGAAAAAATTAATCTAAATCCTTATAATTTCACATAATTTAAAATAATGTCTTTAGGTTTTTTTTTTTTTTACTGGGTCCTTGATGAGTATATATTTTATGATTAAATAGGTGTATATTTTATAAGATTTAATTGGAATTATTGATATTATATACCTATTTAATTATCTTTTATGAACTTTTCCATAATTGAATAAAACTTGGGATCAAAGAATAAATCAACATTAAATCTACTCATATCCTATTTTTATTGTGCAGGAAATATTAGCTGATTTGGAATGAAGTAGAAAAGGCAATAAGAGAATGTACAATCAGTCAAATTCAGTAGTCTCACGCAAGAAAAATAGAAACAAAATCAATTGCGTGATCTGATAGAGTAAATTACAAGATATGAGATATCTTTGTAATAAGGAAAGGAGAATCAATGACTCAAGACCTAAATTATTATAAATAAGGAGGCAGAGACAAGAAAGAGGATTACGGAAGAAAAAGAGCGGAGACACAGAATGAGAAGGAACGAAGAAGCAGAGGAGTAGAGGCTGAGCGTTTTAGTTCTCTTCATCATCTCCACGGAAGGACTGTGGAGACGACAGAGAAATTTTCTCTCCTCTCTCTCCTTCTTCTTTGAACCTGAATTTTCATCTTTTCTATGGTTTTGAATAAAGCCATGTGTGGCTAGTTGGTTTTCCAACCTAGAGTGCTATGAACTTGTTTGAGGCTTAGAAATTGTTCCCACTCATTAGTTTTGCTTAATTTTAATCAGTTTATTTGATCTTGTTTTTATTATTTATTGCTTAGTGATTGGCCGCCGTTAAGCATGTTTTGGGGATTTAAGATTGAACTTGACGAAGGGAATCTTAAATTGAACTTAGGATTAAATAATGTGGAATTAAATTTAAATTTAATGTGAAGTTAAGTTTTAATCTAATTTGCGTCTAGGATAAACATATATATACCTAGAAGCTCCGTATAATCAAATTAGAGTGAGCCCGATTTAAATTGCATCTTAATTAATTATGTGAGGATAATTATTTGAGATAGGTATATAAGTGGACCGACAGACACTTATAAACATTAATACTCTAGATTAGCTGATCAAGTTAAGTCAAAGTTAATTTAGTGGGGATAAAATCTAGGAATCAAATAAGGGAAACATTAATACTCTAGATTAGCTGATCAAGTTAAGTCAAAGTTAATTTAGTGGGGATAAAATCTAGGAATCAAATAAGGGATTAGTGACTCTAGGTTGCTCGTTTGATTAGTGGTAGTTGTTTATTTTAATTTTAGATTTCTTTTTCTCTTAATTAAATTCAATTTGTTTTTCTTAACTTAAACGAAATTGTGAAATTAATGCTTAACTAAAGTTGTGATACTAAGTCTCATGGGAACGATACTTTTCTCATCACTTTATTACTTGATACGGCCGGTGCATTTGCGGAGTTTTTAGGCTTAAAGTTTTACCCTATTAGTCCTTATAGTTTTTGCTTTTAAATCCTTTATTCATTTTTAATAGGGACCAATGGTGTTAAATAAAAGAACGACGAACATAAATCACACAATCACCTAAAAACATAATGATATGTATATATATATATATATATATATATATATTTTATATATATATATATATATATATATATATATATTGCATAGAGTGTGAGAAACCGGTCACATTGTTAATGACTCTTGAATAGTTATAGTTTATATACGGATGAATTAATTGATAGAGGCAGAGTGGAGAGAGAGTGGCATGAGATCAATGGCAGAGTTGCAGAAAAGCTTCAAAGCTTCATCTCTCTTGAGTGTCAGTCTTGTCTTAGTATTATTATGCCTTCACATCACAGCAAGACCTTCCATGGCGGACACGCAAATAGTGCAAATAGGGGTCATTCTTGATCTGAATTCAACTCTTGGTAAAATGCTTAACAAGAGCCTCGCGTTTGCCGTCCATGATTACTATTCCGTTCATACGGATACAGCCACCAAGATCAACCTTACAGTCAGGGATGTTCCTCAGAACGATACAGTCGCTGCGGCACGAGCAGGTAACACAAACTTCAATCTCCATCTTCTAAAAATGATAATCAACATTACTTCTTGGTAGGTTTTTTGCAATGATCATTAACCAGAAAAAAAATTACTTAGAATTAGTCTGAGTCCTTGAAAAATTCAGCTCCCCTGAATAGTTTGATTTGGAAAAAAATTAGTTTTTAAGTCCATATAGTTAGGATTCAATTTCAACTTCAAAAAAATTTAGGCTAATAATGTTACTGGAATATGACTCTATGGGCAAGTCTAACCAATGGTCAAGCCACAACATTGTAGCCAGAGAAAAAAAAAAATTCAAACCATATAGTCCATTCAGTACTCCACATAAGATCAATTTAATTAGTGTGTGTGTGGTTTTTTGTTTTGGGGGGGGGGGGGGGGGGGGGGAGTGAATCAATTATAAAGATACTGAAGACCGGAGATAGTATATAAATACTTTGATCTACACACACTCGCCCATATTAATGTAAGAAGATTCCGTTTATTAGTTTCAGTAACGTGTTTTGAATTCGAGATTTTTGTTTTAGAATTTATCAAATGATTCTTGCAACAAATATTTGTCCAAAAATGTGTGGTTTTCAATTTGTATTTCTTTAAGTAAATTGTCGTTAATAATTATGAATTTTTAATCAAGGTTAGAATTTGGGGGGTAACTTTGGAACATGAGTGTCAAATTTTTGTGACGAGTATTTTCCAATCGTTCATGTTAATTATAAGTAGGAAAATTACTTACAAATTTATCATGTCAGTGTCAAATTTTGAAAAGTCATTGTAAAATTCCTGCACCTGTAACAGTTAAACATTTTTTTAGAATGATTCATGATAAAAATTAGCATATGTAATTTCAAAAAATCAATAAAAAATTTTGAGTGCATATGTTGCAAATTTGACACTCTTCATCCGTAATTTATTACACTGTTTATATATATCATTTAATCTGCAACTCTTTTTTTTTGGTCTCCATGTGGCCTGTCTCCTTGCCTCTCTCCAAGTTAACTTGGAGTAAACCTATTTTGTTACTCCATTTATTCTATACTAAGTATTTTGACTAATTTACTAGAACTATAGTTAACTTATTACATCAGTCTTAAATCATTTTTTTTTAACTTTACTTATATTAAGTAAGATTTTGAATTTCTCTCTCTCATCCCTCTCTTTTGCTAGCTTCAAACACAGAACCTCATCAAAGGTCCATTCTCAGACTCACCATGAGGACCTATGTGCCAAGAAATGATGTTTTGAACGAAAGATAAAAGTATAAGAAGCCACGTTTAAGTATTAATTATCTAGATAAAATTAATAAATAAAGATTAATTACTTTTAAGTGACTTAAAATCTGAACTATAACATTTTTCAAAAAGTGATATATATGTGGAGAATAGATCGAGTATAAACTAGGCTTACTTTATTCTAAGTTAATATGGAGAGATCAAGGTGACAGATCTTGGAGACAACCATTGATATGCAAGCAGCTGCTCGTCTGATTAACAAAGTAAACGTGAGTGCCATATTGGGGCCCCAAAATTCAGAGCTAGCAAGGTATTGTTGGAATTTGAAGATATAAAAGATGGGAATAATACTTCTATTATAAACTCAAATACAATACACCACTCTCCTCACACAAACAAAACTCTCCTAATTTTTCTAACAAGTGCTTCGGCACTTCTCACTAATTTTCCCTCTCAGATCTCTCTTTTTTCTTTTTGATGTTTCGGACACACACACATACAAACTACAACATTAAAACACACATATATATAGGTTTCATTTGCCGCCTATTTCTCTATGCCGTCATCTCTTTTTTTCATTTCTTTATTGCCATCTTTACTTCATCCAATTGCCTTCCTTCTTATGCGTGACACCTCCTGCTCCTAATTTATAAACATTTGGCAACTCATCAGCAGCCCATTTCTTCTACTCATAACACGTTGCCATACTTCTTTATACATTTGACACCACTAGCTTATTTTGACACCACATGCTTCTAATTATTGACACCTCATCTTCATTAAATCTGGCGGTGAGTGAAAGAGAATTGAGTTTGAAATTCTATCACTCCCCCTCAAACTCAATTCCTCATACCAATCATATACTTGAACTTGTTGAATGTCTCCACCTTCAATGGCTTTGTAAAAATATCAGCTAGTTGTTCTTCCGTTCTGCAATAGACCAACTCCACAACTTTATTCTTGACTTGCTCCCGAATGAAATGATATTTGGTGTCGATATGTTTGCTCCGATTGTGAGAGACTGGATTCTTTGCTAGCGCAATTGCTGACTTGTTGTCCACATGTATAGTGATTGAACCTTCTTGCTCGTGATGTAACTTCTTCAAAATATTCTTTAGCCATATTGCTTGACACGTACATGCTGCAGCGGCTATGTATTCAGCTTCACATGATGAAAGTGCAACTGTCTGTTGTTTCTTTGACGACCATGAGAATATTGCTGAGCCAATATGAAATGCATATCCCGAAGTGCTCTTCCGATCATCTATGTCTCCACCATAATCACTATCTGTGTAGCCAATCAACTTTGAATCTTGAGAATGTGTATAGAACAACCCATGATTGATAGTTCCTTTGATGTATCTCAAAATTCTCTTTGCTGTACGAAAATGATCTTGCTTTGGCCGCTCCATATATCTGCTAATCAAACCAACTGCATACATAATATCTGGTCTAGTGAAAGTTAAGTACCTCAAGCTTCCGACCAGGCTCTTGTATAGTGTTGGATTTACTGATCTTCTTGTTGAATGAACTGTCAGCTTCGTTCCTTTTTCTACCGGTGTTGTTCTAGGCTTGCAATCTTTCATTCTGAATCTGCTCAATATCTCTTGTGCATATTTCTTCTGTGACATAAATATTCCTTCCTCCCTTTGTTCCACTTCAACTCCAAGGAAATAAGACATCTCTCCAATATCTGTCATTTCAAATTCTCTAGTCATAGCTTTCTTAAATTCGACAAACATACCTGGATTATTTCCTGTGAAGATCATATCATCCACATACAGACATACGATCATTATATCTCCATCTTCATTCCTTTTCGTGTATAAAGCATGCTCGTATGGACTCTTCACAAATCCATTCTTCTGAAAGTATTCATCTATTCTCGTGTTCCATGCTCTTGGAGCTTGCTTCAATCCATACAGTGCCTTCTTCAATCGGTAAACTTTGTCCTCTTCTCCTTTTATCACGTATCCTGGTGGTTGTTCAATATAGACTTCTTCTTCTAAGTAGCCGTTAAGGAAAGCTGACTTCACATCCATCTGGTATATCTTCCATTTGTTTTGTGCTGAAATTGCTGTAAGGAGTCTAATAGTATCAATCCTTGCAACTGGTGCAAAAACCTCTTCATAATCGATTCCATATTTCTGTTTATAGCCTTTAGCCACTAATCTCGCCTTGTACTTCTCCACCTTTCCTTCTTTATTGGTCTTTGTCTTGTATACCCACTTAACACCAATGGGCTTCTGCTGCTTAGGCATGGTTGTAAGCTCCCACGTGTCATTTCTTTGGATTGCGGCAATTTCATCGTTCATAGCTTTCTTCCACTTTTCATCATTTGCTGCTTCTTCATATGTCATTGGATCACATTCAGCTACCAAGCAAAATAATGAATAATCAAGTGTGGTTTGTACCGGATCTGTAGCATCGTAGATATCACTTAAGCTTCTCATTTTTGCTGCTGCTCCCCCTGAATTGCTACTACTGCTACTACTTCCTGTTGTTAATGGTGTAGATGCAGGAGTTGTTGGATTAGGACTTGGTGGTGGAGTTTGATCATTGTCTGCTTCAACTGTTTGGTCTTTTGAGTCGACGTCATCCTTAAAGAATAAGCCTTCCACTCTTCTTTCTTTATCACTCCATTTCCAGTAATCTGCTTCATCGAACTCTACGTCTCTTGAAATGACAACTTTCTTGGTTAGAGGATTATACAATCTGTAAGCTTTGCTCTGATGCTCGTAGCCGATGAAAATGCATTTTTCTCCTTTGTCATCTAACTTCTTCCTCTTCTGATCTGGAACATGAGCATAAGCTATGCAGCCAAAGATTCTTAAATGACTAACCTCCGGCTTCCTTCCACTCCATGCTTCATCTGGAGTTTTGAATTTGACACTCTTCGTTGGACAACGATTTAAGAGATAGGCAGCACACTGAACAGCTTCGGCCCAAAATGTTCTTGGCATATGTTTTCCTTTAAGCATGCTTCTTGCCATATCAAGAAGTGTACGATTCTTTCTTTCTGCAATTCCATTTTGTTGTGGCGTGTAAGAAGCTGTCAACTGATGAATTATTCCATGCTCCCGGCAAAATGCTTCAAATAACTTGGAAGTGTATTCTCCTCCCCTGTCTGTTCTGAGCACCTTTAAATGTTGGCCACTTTGCTTTTCTGCCATTGCCTTGAACTCCTTGAATTTATCAAGGGCTTCAGATTTTTCTTTGAGGATATACACCCAGGCTTTTCTGCTGAAATCATCAATGAATGTGATATAATACCTGTTTCCTCCAAGTGAAGGAATGTCAAGTGGGCCAGCTATATCTGAATGAACTAGTTGCAGTGGCCTTTTTGCTCTCCATGACTTGCCAACTTCAAATTTTAGTCTATGTTGCTTTCCTCGCATGCATCCTTCACATAGTTGATCTGGATGATTTATTGTTGGCAATCCAGTTACCATCTTCGCTTTTGACAACAGCTTCAGGCCAGTAAATCCGAGATGACCAAATCTGAGATGCCACAACCATGAAGTATCTTCAATGGTAGACTTCATGCATTTGATTCCATCTGTCTGCATATTTAACTTGAATAAACGATTACTTGTCATTTCAACTTTTGCTATCAAATCTCCTTTCTGGTTTTTCATGGTGAGAGAGCTATCTTTCAAATGAATATCATATCCCTTCTCCAATAGTTGACCAATACTGAGGAGATTGCTCTTCAAAGATGGTATATAATAGACATCTGTAATGTATCCTCTATCTCCATTCTTTGTAAATATCATAATATTACCTTTGCCTTTAACTGCGGTTTTTGTGTGATCACCAAATGTGACTTCTCCTTGGATCCCTTCATTCAACTCTGTGAACAACTCCTTTTTGCCACACATATGATTGCTTGCTCCAGTATCAAGGTACCACACATTTTTTCCAGTATCTTCTTCACCTTTGTAAGTGAACAAGACGGTTGGTTCATCAAGTTGTACTTCATTTACTGTGTAATGACTTTTCCCTTCAACTTTAGCAGCATTTCTGCACTCATAACTGAGATGACCAAATCTATTGCAATTATAACATTGCAATTGAGATTTATCACTTCGTTGTTGATATCTGCCTCCTCCTCTGGACAAGAATCCTCGACCTCGGCTTTGGCCACGACCTCGATTATATGATCCTTGACCATGTTCATATTCCGTTGTATAAGTTTCAAATCTTCCACTTGATCGGCCATATCCACTGCGTCCACCACGACCACCTCGAGCATTGAAGCCGCCTCGGGTGTTATATCCACCTCTATGTCCACCACGATTTCCTCTGCCACGTACATAGCTGCTGCTACTGGCTTGATTTTCATTTAAAGATAATTTGCTTTGCAAAGCTTGCTCCAAGTTGCTAGAGCCTTCATTTAGATTCATTCTTTGCTCGTGAGCTTGAAGAGAACCCACAAGCTCATCAATAGACATGACTGACAAGTCTTTGGCTTCTTCAATGGCGGTGACAATGTAGTCAAACTTTCTTGTTAATGACCGAAGAATCTTCTCTATTATTCTGACATCATCTAGAGTCTCTCCATTTCTTTTCATTTCTTTTGCCACCTTTTGCACTCGTGAGACATAATCTGTAACTGGCTCCGTATTCTGCATCTTCAAATTTTCAAATTCTGCTCTGAGTGATTGTAGTCGTACCCTCTTGGCTTTGTCTACACCTTCGCAAGATTTTTGCAAAATCTCCCACGCATTTTTGGAAGTTTTTGCGTCTGATATTTTTTCAAAGGTTGATTCATCAACACCTTGAAAAATCAAGAATAGAGCCTTCTTGTCCTTCTTCCGGGACTCCTTTAGCGTCTTTCTCTGAGCATCTGTCAAAGCTGCTTCAGCGGCTGCATTGGCGGGCTCCGTGTATCCATCTTCAACTAGGTCCCATATATCTTGGGAACCTAGTAACGTCTTCATTTGAATACTCCAGTTCCCATAATTGCCTTTCGACAATTTAGGAATTTGTGGTTGCACCATCTCCGCCATCTTTATCGACCTTGCTCTGATACCACTTGTTGGAATTTGAAGATATAAAAGATGGGAATAATACTTCTATTATAAACTCAAATACAATACACCACTCTCCTCACACAAACAAAACTCTCCTAATTTTTCTAACAAGTGCTTCGGCACTTCTCACTAATTTTCCCTCTCAGATCTCTCTTTTTTCTTTTTGATGTTTCGGACACACACACATACAAACTACAACATTAAAACACACATATATATAGGTTTCATTTGCCGCCTATTTCTCTATGCCGTCATCTCTTTTTTTCATTTCTTTATTGCCATCTTTACTTCATCCAATTGCCTTCCTTCTTATGCGTGACACCTCCTGCTCCTAATTTATAAACATTTGGCAACTCATCAGCAGCCCATTTCTTCTACTCATAACACGTTGCCATACTTCTTTATACATTTGACACCACTAGCTTATTTTGACACCACATGCTTCTAATTATTGACACCTCATCTTCATTAAATCTGGCGGTGAGTGAAAGAGAATTGAGTTTGAAATTCTATCAGGTATATAGTGAAGCGTGATGCGGGAAAGAAAAAGAAAAACCGAGTACCTGTTATTTGGTTTCCCATAACTGGTCCATCTCTTTTGCCACCTCCTTCCCCATCCTCTATCTACTCCGATAAAGGCCTTAACTGCTTTCAGTTCCGAGCTATAGCTGACATTATTAAAGCTCTTGGTTGGCAATCAATCGTCCCCATTTATGAAAAGACTGAATATGGCAGTTACCTTCTTCCATGCCTCACCAATGTCTTGAAAGCTATGGGCATACGAATGGATAACGTAACTGCCATTGATTCAGATTCTGAAATTAATAGCACTCTTGACACGTTAAATTCCATGCGGACACATGTATTTCTTGTCCATATGAGCGTGGATTTTGGAACAAGATTTATTTTGTCTGCACAGGAAAAAAGGATGATGGGTGAAGGATATGCTTGGATACTTACCCAAGAGCTATCTTCTCTGACATATCCTCAACATAATATTACGAGAGCATTGTATAATGCCGACCTATCTTCTTTTTTAACAAATTTTAATGATCGGGTTCCTTTGACAAGATACATGCAAGGTGCATTGGGAGTCAGGCCATGGGATTCGAAAAAAAACAAAAACACGTGTGGAGAAAGAGACAAATTTCTCTATAAGGTTCAAAAGTAGGCTAACCATCTATGGATGGTGGGCTTATCACACAATCGAAGCATTGGCTATGGCTTTAGAGAAGCCAGGCAGCACAGACAATGGCCAAACACTTCGCGATGAAATTGAGGCTAATGCTTTCACAGGCGTGTCAGGGGTAAAGTTTAATTTAAGTCAAGGACAACTAGATCAATCTGAGCTTGAAGTATACAATGTTGTAGGAGACAGGGAAAGGATCATCGGAAATTGGAGCCCTGAAAGGGGGCTATTTCAAAATCAAAGTAGTAATAAAGGTGGAGAGACTGATGGTGAATACAAGGTAAAGGATCCATTGTGGCCAGGTTACACATTCGATAAACCGCCGAAGTTGAGAATTGGAGTCCCAACAAAAAATTCCTCTCCTGAATTAGTGAATGCTGATAATTCTAGTGAACGGCTCACGATTGATGGCTTTGCCAAGAATGTGTTCTTAAAAGCTCTTGATGTTTTGCCCTTTCGGTTAAATAATTATGAGTTTGTTGCGTTGCCCAACATGACCTATGATGATATTCTCTGCAGCCAAATGAAAGAGAAGGCAAGTTTTCATTCTTTTCTTTTTAATTTGTTTTGCTTGTGCATCAATCCATCTTTTATTATGATATTGGTATTACCTATGAATCCATGATATATATTGATCTTTTAATTACCCTCACACTTGATAACTGATGAGTATGTAGTGTCTGGTCTTAAATGTAAGATATATAAGGGGTTCATTATGGTACTAAATACTACCTCCAATATTCCATAGTATAAGAGTTAGTTAACTACTCTCTCTGGTTCTAAATATAAGACAAAGTTAACTTTTTTTGAGAGATTAAGGAAGCATATTTTTTTCTCAAAACTAATTAATTTGACTAATAAACTTATATATAAATAAGGATATACAACATATGATATGATTAAGTAACTTATTTAGTTTCTTTAATTTCTCCCAAAACAAGTCAACTCTATTTTATATTTTATTTTTAGGACTGGAGGGAGTATTATTTAGAGATTAAAAAACTAAATAAATTACTCAATCATAGTATATTTTGTGTACTATTAAATTATATATCAGTATAAAAGTCAAAAAATATTTTGAAGAAAAATAATAAATATAAATACTATAATATAATTTATTTAACTTATTTAATATATTTTAAGAAAATTAACTATATCTGATATTAAGAACAGGAGAAAGTACACTTTGTCAAAGGTATCTTTTATTGCTTGAATATAGAAAGCCTAAGGAGGTTTAAGGGGTGGTTATAAAGTTATAATGCACGTAATTAAAAAGTGAATTTTAAGAAAATCAACCAACGATTATTACAAATAACCAACTTAACTAATTTCGTTAATGTTATCTAGAGTATTTAGTGTTATATATGTTGGTGCAAGATTCATTTCCAAACACTGGCTCTGTGTATGAAAATATTGCAGGATCTTGATGCTATTATTGGAGACATCACAATTGTGGCGAATCGCACAAACTGTGTTGATTTCACGCTTCCGTATTTGGATTCAAGTGTAGCAATGGTGGTCAGAGTGAAGGATGCCTCCACAAATAAGCTGATCCTCATCAAACCTTTTAACTGGCTACTATGGTTGCTTTTTTGTCTGATTTTTGCAGCTACAACTGCTGCCATATATGTATTTTTAGAAATAAACAGAACCAACCAAACCGGTGAGGGAGATGAAACCGGCGGAGGAAACAGAACCAGCCAAACCGGTGGAGGAGACGAAACCCGGGGAGGAAACGGTGCCAGCCAAACCGGTGGAGGAAACGGTGCCAGCCAAATCGGTGGAGGAAACGGTGCCAGCCAAACCAGTGGCGGAAACGGTGCAGGAAGCGGAACCAGCCAACCCGGTGGAGGAAACGGAACCAACAAAACTGGTGAAGGAAATAGAAACAACCAAACGAAAGGAGAATATCGCTTCAATCCCTTCCTTGTTTACAAGATGGGTGAGTTCTCTTATATATTGCGTATGCCTCATAAATACTCTGTCACCCGCTTGATATCAATGATGTATGAACGATGATATATCACAGATGTTATGGAGATCAATTCAACAAGCAAAGCTGCAGGATGGATGGTGATACTGACGTCATTTCTATTTATCTTTATAGTACAAGTTTACACAGCGAGTTTAACTTCGATTTTAACACAAGCAAAAACGAAAGAGCCTTTATTTATGGACGAGAACGAGCTTAAGAATAGGAGTCTGTCGGTGGGATATCAAAATGGGTCATGGGTGAGAGGCTTTCTGATTCAACAAATAGGATTCAATCCATCTCAGTTAAAGGGTTTAACAAGTCGTGAAGAGTACAACTCATCGTTGTCAAATGGAACTGAAAAAGAAGGAGTAGATGCTATTTTTGATGAAACTCCTAATCTCACGCTCTTCCTCGCCCAATACAAGCCTCATTTCATGATGACTGGACCTATCTATCAAAGTGGTGGATTTGCCTTTGTAAGTCTACTCCATTATCTTACTCGGGACAAGAATATTCCTCCACTTCCCTTATATTTCACTTTCCTCCTCTTATTTAATATCACCGTTAAATCAATTCTAAAGGGTTGAGATTTAATATGAGATTCAATATCCTATATAATGTGTGTGTAACATATTTTAATAATATCCTATAAAATCTCAATTATTGTTCAGAGTTAATCTCATGGATAGTAAGTGAAGTAAAGAAGCTCATTTCCCATCTTGCTCTTAATGATCCTAACTATATATATATATTGTATTTGCAGGCATTTCCAAAGAAATCTAGTCTGGCCTTACATTTCTCGAATGCAATTTTAGATATGGTTCATGATGTGGAGACATACCGTGTGTTGATGGCTAAGAGCTCCTTACCCACTTCCATTGAAGATTTGCAATTACAAGACCTAAAGTGATGAAGAGCTGACTAGTTTGAACTTTGAAGATAAGGGGCTTTGGAGGTCTTTATCCTGTCCTATTATCCATTGTGACTCTCTTTTTAGTCTGAATTTGCGTGAGAAGTTGTGTTTCAACTCATCAGCTGTGAGGCTTAATTATATATACTAGGTGTTTCTAGTTAGCTGTCGCCTATTAAACATGCGATACATGTATGTGTGTGTATAAAAATCTCCTTGCTATCTTATCTACTGTTTTGCAACGGATGTGCTCCTCCGGTTCACAATAAAAGTTGTTTCTAGAAGTAATTTTTTGATGCACAACATAATTAAGTCTCTTGCATATATATTAATTATTGCTTATTTTTTCTCCTAGCAATTAATGTTAAAATGTGACTTCCTGTATTTTTTTTTTTGGGTCATTTGGTAAAGTTGGAAAAAAAATTTCAATTTAAGACAAATTTAGTAGAGAAAAGCTTCCGGAGTTATTTGTGACCAAAAAATACCTAATTAGGTTAAAAGAAAGTTTTATCATACTGCTATGAAACCAGCAATGCTATATGATAATAAATGTTCATTGGGCTTTAAAGGGACAATATAAACATAAAGTAGGAGTAGCCGAGAAGAGATGTTGAGATCAATTCATTGTCATATAATAAAAGATAAGATTCGTAATGACAATATATGCGAACAAGTTAGAGTAGCACTTATTAAGGAGAAAATGGTAGAAGTCTGTCTGAGGTGATTTGGACACATTCAAAGAACGTTGTTGGATGCGCCAATGAGGAGGGTTGGAAAAGTAGTATGGAGTCCTCTAAAAAAGGGTAGAGGAAGACTGAAGCGAGCACTCAATGAGGTTATAGAGCGGGATTTACTCATCTGGTCCTATATGTAGGGTAGAGAGAGAAGCTTTCTTTATCACATATATATGGCACCTCATTAAAGTTTTGAGGTGAATCTGAATGTGTAATTTAACCCATCACCTATTATTGTATTGACTTTGTTTTCATTTAGCATTATATATATTAAATAAGAGTATAGTTGAAAAGCTTTTGAGTTTTATAGCAGAGCTAATGAGATTTAATATTTTTCTTGGTCTATTTTAAAAATGTTGAAAATGCTAGAACTAGAGGAGTATTAGTTAATAATATATCTAAAGGGCTAGTTTTCGATAGAGCACAATTGTATTGTTCAATCCATGTAGCCGATCAAACCTAGTGAGATAAATCTTTGTTATTCTTATTGTATGAATCAAAGGGAATACCACCTTCAGTTCATAATATATAGCACTTAAACTATATCATCACGGGAAACGCAAAATGACGTACACTTAAGTAATTTAATATGGCTTAAAATGTAAATTTTTTCTTAATTGCATTAGACATATTATTTTAAATAGAGAGAGGGATATAATGAGTGGAAAAAGTTGGAAAGTGAGTACTAATCATAGAGGCAAAATAGAAAAAAGAACATTAATTAAAATGGCAGGTGACACTACTACAAAAATTGGATATTCCTACTCTAAAAAACGTCCTAATTAAAAAACAGGTAGTAAAAAATGAAGACAGTGGCATTCTTGTAATTATATATAAGGAAAATGAGCCTTCAACGTCTTGAATAGAAGTTTAGGACTTCTAAAATTGATTTTTTTGCGTTCTAACATTTTTTAAGGACACTTTAATTGCTTCCCGCCAGAATTTTTGTTTGGCGCCATGGTATATTTAATTTCTATTGGAATAAAATACATTTTTTGTGTCCTGATATTTTTTCAAGACGCCTAAAATCTGCCAAATAAGGTAATATGGGAGAATTTTTTATTTGCGCCATGATAAAATCTGCCTAAAATCTAACTAATTACTTGGCGCCAAGGAAAATATATGGGAAATATCGAAAATAGGCGACCTGGAATACTATCAGGTCGCCATTTTTCGAAAGGGAACGACCTGAAATATTTTCAGGTTGCCTATTTTCGAAAAGTAGCGACCTGATATAAAATCAGGTCGCCTATTTTCGAAAATTGGCGACCTGATTTTATATCAGGTCGCCTAATTTTGAAAAGTGGCGACCTGATTTTATATCAGGTCGCCTATGTTACAAGATTGGCCACCTGAACCTATTTTCAGGTCGCCTATTTTGAAATTAAATACCACTCATCCACCAAAATCCTCAGCCGCGCGATAGAAACCCTCCATCATTTCCCTCTCGCGGCACACTTCACATCTCCGCCTTCTTCCCCTTCACATCTCCGCCTTCGAGCCAGCCAAGCCCCTATCTCTTTTTCCCCCATTTCCCTGCGTCTGGCTCTCATTCTCTCTGCCCTATCTCTTTTTCCCCCATTTCCCTGGTTCGCTCTCTCGTCTCCAATTCTCCGTGCAACCATGCTCTCTGCCTCATCTGCCGTCGCTCAACCGTCGAATGGCCCTCTCTCGTCTCAAGGTAATTTTCCACATCCCCCTCTCAACGGTATGTTCTCAATCGATTCTGTATAGGACAATCGATTCGGAATCTTGTGCTTCTCTGATCTCAATTCTATATAGATGCAATTTCATTAAGAAATATTCTTCCTGATTCAATTTTGGAAAAAATTTGAAATTTTAGGATATGAATATGAGAGGTGTTCAACAAATTACTCTCTGTGTGTGTAACAATTGCCTAAAGTGGAACTTGTGTTTTTCCTTCATGTCCTTTTGTTCTTCTTGAATGGGTGGCAACATTAGCAAATTAGAAAGGCTTTTCTTCCAACCTCAACCAAAGTAAGATGGGTATCGAATTAATAAGAATAGAATTAACAAAGTAAGACCCGCGATAGTTCCTCTTTGATTATTCCCCAGATATTTTTTTTTTTGGGTGATAGACTGTGGAAAACCAAAGTGATACCAATAATGGATCACTTTTTTTTTGCTCGAAGCAATAATTGATCATTATGCCGCTATATGTGTCTGATGCTGTGCCTATAAGTGCTGCATTATTTAAAGAGGAATGAGTGTGAGGAATGTTCTCAAAAGCCATCGTTAAATGGGCAACAATAGAAATTAAAGGAATGCAAAACCAAGTAAATTCACATCAAGACAATTTTAAGATAAATTCAAAGAATATGCAATTTAAAATCAGAAGACAAGGACTTCAACAATATGAGGTTCAGTGGCTCAAATTAATTCAGAGGAAAGTTGAACAAATTGCATATGATCCCACTTCCCCATCCAACTCAAATCTTTCTTTAGATCAAGCAGATTTAAAGAGACATGCAATTTCAACCAAAATTGTAAATATACAGATCACTGAAGTTGTATCATACAACAATTCCAATTCCAATGAACTCAATAGAGCTTAATCACAACATAAACAAATTATTAAAGAGAACATATCAGCTCAAGACTATCTTTTTCATTTCCTCTTCTCTTTCTCTTTTATGCATCTTTGAAGAATATAGCATTATCTGATTCATCATAATCATATAGGACTTATGAACTAAAATATCTAGTAGAAAGAAGAAAGACAAACAATGCAATTAAAATAGAAACAAACTAAGAACAGAGTCGGAGTCGCGATGGCTTATATAGTTTTAAGCATTTAAAATATTGACAAACAATGCAAAATATTGACAAAGGAAAGAGCAATGCCTACATTAAATCAATTCATTCGTAATGGTAGAAAAGAAAAACGGCGCACTGACCGTACTAGAGCTTCGGATCAATGTCCCCAGAAGCAAGGAGTATGCCCGCATGTGTAACATCCCAAAATTCAGGATGGGGAAAATTGGAAATATGAGAAAGAAATAATGATGGAAAATTTGGCCTTAATTATTATGAAGCTAGTAATTGGAATTTAAGGCATACTTTTCCGAAAATTAAAGATAAATAGTCGGGAATAATTTGTGGCTTAAATATTTTAGAGGTAATATTTTATGGCCTAAAGGAATTATTGGAGAAAGAGAAATCCTTACATGGAATTAAAGATTAATTTTTAAGACCTAGCTATGTTTGCAATTCAATTAGTATAGGACTATATAGTAAACAACAGTCTAGTGGGGAGTCAAAAGGAGTATTAATTTCAAGTAAAACACCACATCCTCTCCTCTCCCAAGCCACTCGTATACACACACACTCAGCTGAACCATCCAGGAGCACCCACATCTTCCTTTCACCTTTTTGCATGAGTGCCACGTGCACACACACACATCCCACTCCTAAACGGAACCCGTTTCCCTGCTCGGCCAAAAGGGAGCACTCGTCCCCCTTGGGAAATTAGCTTTCAGAGAGAAAAACACATTATGTTTTATTCATATATGAGTGAGTACATTGCCTATGTATATATAGGCTTCAGAAGGAATCGTACAGGGTGTAAAAGGCCAGATGAGTGGAGTGAGGTGGAGTGGTGTACAGATGAGTGGAGTGGTGTAGTGATGATTGAATATTATTACACTTATTTGTATCTCTTGGTAAATAAATTTAGGATTGTTTAGTCAATAAATAATGGATTTTATTACTTAATCGAGCTTTGAGCTTTTAATTGGATTTAATTCATTTTTATGAATAAATTCCAGATTTACAGTGATTTAGTATTTTTGCCATAACTTTTGATCTAGATATCCGATTAGCCTGATTCTTCTTTCCTTTTTTAGATGATTCAGAGAGATACAATTGTTATGAAGACTTGGAAGGCTGATTTGGACAAGAAGATAGACGAAATTGGAGCTAAAGATAGGCGCATTTTTCTGGATTTTTATTTTGCTCGAATTTTGTAATAAAAGACCAATTTTTAGAGGTTTCCTTTTATTATAAGGATTTCCTATTGATTAGGGGTTTCCTATTTATTAGAGGTTTCCTATTTTTTTAGAGATTTTCTATTTATTAGGAGTTTCCTATTTTTAGTCATCTTTCCTATATAAGGAAAATAAGATGGTGGCTACAAACATATTCTCAATAATGTTGTAGGAGATTTTTAGATTAAATTAGAAGTTTTTTATTTTCTTTAAGTTGTTCTTCATGTTCTTCTTCATCTCTTCTTCTGCGTTTTTCCTAGCCATGCTTGGCTAAGCTTCTTTGATTGATCCAACGTTGAAGATTCCATGATTTGTCTAGAGAACTTGTGCTTTATCGGTAATTTAACTCGTTTATATTTTCATCTTATCGGATCCGATTTCTGGAAATATTTCGAATATTAGATTTAATATTCGGTTTGGTTCATCCCAAGGACTGAGTTCGAACTAGGTTTTAAGTTTTGCTGTGCGATCGCATAGTGGGACGCCGCTGTTCGGACATATTCTAGGCGATCGTCTAGTCGAGGGATTTTCTGGGCAAATGCAGATATCTCGGTTTGTCCAGAGCCAAACGTGGGTTATTTATATTTCGTTCAATGATGGAAGTCTCTGGAATCTGAATGTTGGGTTGATCGATTTTAATCTATTTCTTCTCGTTTTCTTATATTCTATTCTATTTTATCTTTGCTTCATTTAAATTGCATTTTTATTTTAGTTTATTAATTTAAAAATCCAAAACCCAATCCCCCTTGTTTTCATTGCATTTGCATGACATTTAGATTACTTAGGATTCAATAAAAGGCTCCTCGAAAAGAGAGAACGATCCTAGGTTTGCCTATACGCAATCCTTGGTTAATTGTTGATTGTGGACCCCAAGGCTAATGACAAAAGGTCTTCATCAAATGGCGCCGTTGCCGGGGAGCTAAGTAATTGGCTCCCTAGGTGATTTAATTGTCAAATTCACTTTTGACAAGGGGTTTCTCTTGTGAAGCTTGTTAGATTTGCATTTTTGATTTTTTTTTTCATTGCATATTATTTAGGATTTTTGCATTTAGGTAGCTTGCATATAATTCATTGCATTGTCTTAACTTGGTAGCTTCTGTGTGGTGTGTTTGTATCAAATTTGATATGATTTTGGGCTTATTTGTTTGAATTCACCATGTCTCCAAGTTAATTCATAGCATACTTGCATCTTTAATCATTTTCCAAAAAAAAAAAATCTTCTTTTCTTTTTCACTTGCATTTGTATTTTATTAGATTCCTTTTCTTAGTTTTTTATAGTTTATAGTTAGATAGTTTTCTTGTAATTCCTTGGAAATTAATTGTATTGAAATTTCATGGCTTGGTTTTATGGCAATCATAATCTACCTTTGAATTCTCACTATTTTGTAGGAAATCAAGAATGTCATGATCCTTTCCACCATCCATTACATGAACCATACCACCAATCTCCATTTCAACAATATCATCAACCCTCTCACTTACCACACCATCCTTCATTCCATCCCACTTCAGGACCATGCCATCCATCTCATGAATCCCAATACCCATTTGAGCCACCTTATGGACCTCATTTTCAACCATGTGTGCCCAACCAAGATCCTTCATTTTGTGAAGTCATTGGAGATTACCAAAATCAAACGGCTTGGGCTGTAAAAGAAGAGTGGTCACATAAGGAGAACCTTCATCAACAAATGGAATCTCTTTGTAGAATAATGGAACAACAAGTGAAATGGTTTGAGAGATTAGCAAAGGAAATTGAGCAGGAGGCACAAGTGTTGAAAATGAAGTTTCCTTCTATCATGGGCACACATGCACAAGAAGTGAGACAATTACAAAAGCGCAATGAAGAGTCCTCTCTCCCATTTGGTAATGATCATATCCTTATAGAAGTAGACTCTCCTACTACTTTGACCAATGAAGCAATTCATGATTTGAGTGATAATGAGGTGGACGAGGAAATCATTGTTGAATCCCCTCAATTGCTTGGAAATGTAATTGCTCAACCAATTGGCTTTAGTAGTAGTGATTCAATTGTACTTGTTGATGAGTGTGTTCCTATTTCTTCATGTGATGCTTTAACTGATGAAAATGCTTCTCTTCATAGTACTAGTGATGATTGCAATAACTTGAATGACATATTTTCATGCTATTGTGAAGAATATCAAATATGTGTAGATTGTTATCATGAAAAATGTCATTTACTTGTTGAGCTTCAAAAGAAAGCATTTAGTGAAGTGGTTGATTCTACCATTGATCAAAATGCACCCTCTTGTACTATTGATGATAGTAAGCATGTCAATTTTGAAAAGGTTGAATCAAACATAGATGCCAATGTTGTTGATGATGTTCTTGCTCAATGGTATGTTGATTATCCTGATTTTGCATGTATGAGTAATGCTACCAATTGTGCATGTTCTGATAATGAATGGTGCCCTATTTGCACTGAGATTAATGCTGCATTATTTGGTGATTCTGACTTGCTTAGTGATTCTGCATTACTTATGGATTTTGTTATTGATGTGAGTGAGAAAGATCATAGCCTAGAATACCAAATGCATAAAATTCCCATTGAGTTACCTCCTTGTAGTCTTGTTGATGACAAAGATTCTGAAATTTTGATTGATAAAATCTTGCATGTTGATGGATCTTTCCAACAAGTACTTTCTTGTGATTTGCCACCTGATTTAGAAAAACAAGATAATTGTTTTGAATCTTTACATATTCCAGGTGGTGATGATTTGAAAAATTCTCTTCATTCTTCTACTCTTTTCCCTTCCATCTCTTGTGATTGCAACGATGATGTGGTGTACCCTAACACTAAATTGGATTCCACACCTTCCATTTTGCAAGCACAAGAGAATGTTCACAATATGATTGGTTGCTTGACTCCTACTGATGGGAGTATCATTGATTTCCTTGGATGTGATAGTTACTTGGAGAGTTTTGAACTTAACATGCCTTTCATTCACTCAAAATCTCTCCATGTCTCTATTTTTGGATGGGATATTGCTATTTGCTTGTCTTATTTGCAGGCACATTATTGGAAAGGTTGTCAATGGAACCAACATCCACCGTACATTCTTGGACCTCTTCCAATAGATCCTGAGCCACCTCCAGCAAGGAAATTCAATACGGAAGAAGATGTTTCAAGGGAAGAATTCATGATTCTCATCAAAGATGATAACTTCTCCTTCAAGCGACTCAAGATACTCTAACAAAGGTTGTCTCTTTCCTTACTTATTTTCTTCCTAATTCATATGATTACTTGGGCATAATTGTTGTATGAGGAAGATAAGTGTGGGAGAGGGACACAATTCATTAGAAAAAGTAGAAATAATGTAGTTTCGTAGGTAAAAAAATAAAAAAAGTTTTATGAATAACATACTCTCTTTCTATGATTGCTCTACCTCTTGTGAACCTTGACATCTTGGTTTTGATGGATCCTTCTGTTTGGGACTGAATTTTTGGACTCTTGGATTATATTTCTTGGTAGTTAATTTTGGGATGCTGGTTGCACGATTTGGTATTGCCCTTTGTGAGATTTTTGGCCTACATGAATGGAATTCATCTTTTACCATTCTTTCTTTCATGTGTGCATCTGCTCATGATTTGTGTTCTCTAGAACTTGCTCCTTTTCTTTTTGAAGCTAAATTTTTCACTTACGTGCATAAATATGATGGAAGCTTGTTTTCTTCCTTTCATTTTCCCACTTTGGCCAAATAGCTTTTCCCTTACATTATATTCCCTTTGCTAGCCCCTTTGTGCCTTCTTGACTCATTCTTTTCTAAGCCACATTACAAGCCTAAGCGTAAAACCATTTTATTCCGCACCTTGAAAATTTATTGAGTATTGGTTTCACCTTGGTTTTGTGTTTCAGTATGGGGGTTGCCTAGTGCAACATTTAAAGTGTGGGGGGAGTATTGTGCCATTCATCATTTGGCATTAATGTTGGTCATTGTGATTCTATACCCAAAAAAAAAAAAGTACAAGAAAAACAAGAAAAAAAAAAGTGCAAAAAAAAAAGCAAAAAAAAAAAGAAGAAAAAAAAAGAGAAAGAAGAAGAAGAAGAAGAAGAAAAAGAAAAAAAAAAGGGGGAAAGAAAATACATAGAAATATGAGTGAAGTGAAATAAAAGTTTTCATACATAGAGAATGATTGTGTAATCAGTGCTCTTCTTGATATTTTTTTGTGCTTAGCCTCTCATTCCATACTATTACCTACCTTCACCTTAACCCCATTACAACCTTTCACAACAAGCTCTCTTGATTTGTGCATGCATGTGCTATGAGTAGTGGAGACGTAGAAATTAAGCAAGCTTATGGTAGGACAATTTTCTTGAGTAGAATTTGAGCAATACACTTATTGACCCTGTACACTTGAGAGATTGATTCAAGGCATCCCTTGAGAGATTGATTGAAGGCATCCCTTGAGAGACCATCTTGTGTAATTAGCATCATTGAATGAGATTGCCAGGATTTGTAATTTGAGATGAAATGATTTTGGTCTTGATTGATTGGTCTTTAGAAGCTTTGTGTCCTTTGTTAAATTTTTGCGTTGTTAGCAATTGTTAGAAAGGAAGAATTTTTCATTTTAGTCTTTTTCTTTTAATTTTGCCCAGGGGTGCAAAAAGATAAGTGTGGGGGAATTTGATGATTGAATATTATTACACTTATTTGTATCTCTTGGTAAATAAATTTAGGATTGTTTAGTCAATAAATAATGGATTTTATTACTTAATCGAGCTTTGAGCTTTTAATTGGATTTAATTCATTTTTATGAATAAATTCCAAATTTACAGTGATTTAGTATTTTTGCCATAACTTTTGATCTAGATATCTGATTAGCCTGATTCTTCTTTCCTTTTTTAGATGATTCAGAGAGCTACAATTGTTATGAAGACTTGGAAGGCTGATTTGGACAAGAAGATGGACGAAATTGGAGCTAAAGACAGGCGCATTTTTCTGGATTTTTATTTTGCTCGAATTTTGTAATAAAAGACCAATTTTTAGAGGTTTCCTTTTTTTATAAGGATTTCCTATTGATTAGGGGTTTCCTATTTATTAGAGGTTTCCTATTTTTTTAGAGATTTTCTATTTATTAGGAGTTTCCTACTTTTAGTCATCTTTCCTATATAAGGAAAATAAGATGGTGGCTACAAACATATTCTCAATAATGTTGTAGGAGATTTTTAGATTAAATTAGAAGCTTTTTATTTTCTTTAAGTTGTTCTTCATGTTCTTCTTCATCTTTTCTTCTGCGTTTTTCCTAGCCATGCTTGGCTAAGCTTCTTTGATTGATCCAACGTTGAAGATTCCATGATTCGTCTAGAGAACTTGTGCTTTATCGGTAATTTAACTCGTTTCTATTTTCATCTTATTGGATCCGATTTCTGGAAATATTTTGAATATTAGATTTAATATTCGGTTTGGTTCATCCCAAGGACTGAGTTCGAACTAGGTTTTAAGTTTTGCTGTGCGATCGCATAGTGGGACGCCGCTGTTCGGACATATTCTAAGCGATCGTCTAGTCGAGGGATTTTATGGGCAAATGCAGAGATCTCGGTTTGTCCAGAGCCAAACGTGGGTTATTTATATTTCGTTCAATGATGGAAGTCTCTGGAATCTGAATGTTGGGTTGATCGATTTTAATCTATTTCTTCTCGTTTTCTTATATTCTATTCTATTTTATCTTTGCTTCATTTAAATTGCATTTTTATTTTAGTTTATTAATTTAAAAATCCAAAACCCAATCCCCCTTGTTTTCATTGCATTTGCATGACATTTAGATTACTTAGGATTCAATAAAAGGCTCCTCGAAAAGAGAGAACGATCCTAGGTTTGCCTATACGCAATCCTTGGTTAATTGTTGATTGTGGACCCCAAGGCTAATGACAAAAGGTCTCCATCATGTAGCAGGTGGAAAGTGAAGTAGTGTGTGGAATACAGAGTGTAAAGTGAAATAATTCAGAACAATATTCTAACACTCCCCCTCAAGCTGGAGAGTAGATGTCAATCATTCCTAGCTTGCTTTGAAAAACTTCAAATTTTGCTCTGCCTAGTGGTTTAGTCAAGATATCTGCAATTTGGTTTGCAGATCTTATGCGAGACAGAATCATGATCCCTGCTTCAATCTTTTCTTTAATGAAATGTCTGTCTATGTCAACATGTTTTGTTCTGTCATGGTATACTGGATTCTTGACCATTTCAATGCTGGACTTGTTATCACACCAGAGTTGTATAGGTCCTTCAAATTGAATTCCTATCTCTTTCAATAATCGCATAATCCACAAGCCTTCACATACTCCCTTGCTAACGGCTCTCAGTTCTGCTTCTGTACTACTTGGTGACACTACTGTCTGTTTCTTACTTCTCCATGTGACCAGATTTCCCCACACGTATGTGCAATACCCTGAGATTGACCTTCTAGTCTCTCTATCCCTTGCATGGTCTGCGTCTGTGTAGATTTCAATGTTTTTGGCTGTACCCTTCTTAAACAATATGCCTCTTCCAGGATTAAGCTTCAGATAACTCAAAATTCTATATACTGCCTTCATGTGTTCTTCCTGTGGCTGATGCATGAACTGACTTACTATCCCAACTGCATAACTGATATCAGGACGTGTGTGGGTTAGATATATCAACTTTCCCACAATTCCCCTGTATCTTTCTGAGTTAGTTGGGATTCCTTTTGGCTTAATCTGCAGATGGCATCCCTCTTCCATTGGTGTTCCTTCTGGTTGGGAACCCAACATTCCTGTTTCATGTAACAGATCTAGGGTATACTTTCGCTGGGATACATTGATACCCTTCTTGGTTCTAGCAACTTCCAAGCCTAAGAAGTACCTCATTTGTCCTAGGTCTTTTACTTGGAATTCAGCTGACAAGTCTTGCTTTAGCAAAGCAATGGATTCTTCGTCGTTTCCTGTAATGATTATGTCATCAACATATACGACCAATATGGTTACTCGGTCATTAACACGTTTGATGAATAACGTGTCATCCGCTTGTTCCTGAGTGTACCCAAGTTCTTTTACTGCTTTGGTGAATCTACTGAACCATGCCCTGGGAGATTGCTTAAGACCATACAATGATTTGTTGAGTTTACACACAGAGTTGTTAGGAGCTAAAACTCCTTCTGGAATCTCCATGTATACTTCTTCTTCCAAATCTCCATTTAGGAATGCATTTTTCACATCCAGTTGGTGTAATGACCAATCCAAGTTTGCAGCGATTGATAATAGTACTTGGATGGTATTAAACTTGACTACTGGAGCAAATGTCTCCTGATAGTCAATTCCATACGTCTGGGTATATCCTTTTGCAACATGTCTCGCCTTGTATTTGTTGATACTACCATCTGGATTGAATTTTGGAGTGAAAATCCATCTGCATCCTACTGCCTTCTTTCCTTTAGGAAAAGGTGTGATCTCCCATGTTCTATTTTCCTTGAGTGCCCTCAACTCTTCTTCTGCAGCTTGCTTCCAATTTGGATCTTCCATAGCTTGTTGGAATGTGTTTGGAATTTTTATCTGTGCACTGTTTACAACAAAGCTTTGCATTTTTGTAGATAGATTACCATAGGAAACAAAACGTTGAATTGGGTGCTGAGTGCATGACCTTACCCCTTTTCTCAATGCAATAGGCCAACCGTATTCATCAGGATTTAATCTTGGATTGGATTCATGGTCATTCCTTTGAATGGGAGAAACCGTTCTACCTGTGTCTGGTTCATTTTGGACTTCTGAGCTAGGCTCTGCCTCTTGTGCCTCTTGTTGTGGTTCAGTATCCATCCCTGAATTGATCTCAACATCTGTTTCCAGTTCATTGGTTTCAAGTTGATTTGTGGGAGCAAGTGAATCAAGGGTAGGTACAAGATTGGGTGGTATTGTTGATGAAGTGTCAGGTAAAACAAGATTTTGATTTTCAGTAGTAGAGGATTCTGGGATTAGCCATTCAATATCAGAATACTCCCCCTGAATGGGTAATTTAGGATAATAGGCATCATCTTCTGAGAATACAGTATCCCTAGACACTATGAGTTTCTTGGAAGATGGACAATAACATTTGTACCCTTTTTGAGTAGAGGAGTAGCCAAGGAATATACATTTTTGTGCTCGGGCACCAAATTTGTTGCCATCCTTTTTATGAACAATTTTTTTTTAAAAAAAAAAAAATTTGGGGACGAGCGCTGGGAGATCTGGGCGGTCCAGATCTCCTCCATTTTTTGTTTTTTTTAAAAAAAAATTTTGAAGGTATTTTTTAAGAACCAATTAGTATCCTGAAATATTTTTTTAGTATCAGTCAATACCCTGAAATATTTTTTTTAGACCCTAAAAAATATTTTAAGATTATGAAATTTTTTCCAGTAACAGTCAGTACCAGTTAACAGGTCCTAAAATATCTTTTTCAGGACCAGTTAACTGGTACTGATTGCTAGTGGAAAAAACTTTATGATCTTAAAATATTTTTTAGGGTCTTACAAAAATATTTCAGGGTATTAACTGGTACTAAAAAAATATTTCAGGATACTAATTGGTTCATAAAAAATAACATCAGAAATTTAAAAAAAATATATAAAAGAAAAAACTAAAAATGGACGGTCCAGATCTCCTTTTGGAGATCTGGATAGCCCAGCGCTCGTCCCAAGAGGGATGAGCGCTCCCCGCTCGGCTTTTGGCCGAGCAGGGAAACTAATTCCATTCCTAAACACCCATACACTCATTTAAAACACACACACGCTTACTCCTTTGTTTCACATTAAGCCATCCGGTCCACAGAACACATTACACTACACACACTCTTCGCAAAAACTGATTCATTCAACTCCCTCATCTCCTCCATGATTTCCCTTTCCTCCTCCCACGGCACTCCCTCTCACAAACACTAGCCACCTTCTTCTCCCTTCCCTCTCCACGGATAGCAACCCTTCCACCATCATCTTGGGTTGATCTATTACGAAACAAGAAGAAGATAAAGAGCTGAAAGTCTGAGCAAAGAAAAGGAGAAGATCATCGGGAAATCAAGGAGGAGTGACTGATCGTTTCATGCAAATCAGTTTCTGGACTAAGGTGAGCTTCCTAACCTTATTCCTCATTTTATTTCAGCTGATTATTGGTGTTCTTGGAGCCATTGAGTTGCTGGAAGTGAAGAGTTTATGGTGGAAGTTGTTGTCAACAAGGTTTTATCTTCTAGCGTGTTTGCATGTCGATTTTAAGCCGGTTTTGATCTCATTTGGTGAAGGAATTAAGTTTTGGAGCTGTGCATGTCTGTTATAGGTTCATTGGGTCTGATTTCCAAGAGTATAAGTTAGAAGATAAAATTGCATGTGTGTTTTCTCTACTCTGCAAGAAGACCCAAAAACAGAGCATTTTGTGCATGGCGTTTTTGAAAGTTATAGATTGCTTTTTGCTCTGAAATTTTTACAGGAGAAAGTAAACTCCTTAAGGTTTAAAATAAGCTTTGGTTCACCTAAAACGGAGGTCTACAACTCCAGTTATGATTTTTAGAAGTTGGACCAAAAATCTGGAGAATTTCTGGTTTGCCTCAGGAGTAGTAAAATGGCGTGGCATTTCGGGATGACCTAACAAAATCATAAAATTGTGAAATTTTCCAATTAAATATTAGACTCATAGAGGTTTAATTTGATAGGTAATTCGTCAAATTCCGATAAATATTGAAGAAGTTATGGTTTCTCAAAGTTTGGTCAGAAAATCTGAAGAATTTCTAGTCAGGGTTTATGTTTTTGCATTTTGGGAGTTTTTCTCAGTCATAAATCAACTTGATGACTTTAATTTATGGAAATAGACTTATCAAGGAGTAAGTAGAAATCGGAATCACTCCATTTGGGGTTCTATAAGTCAAGTTATGAATTTTTCAAATTCTTAGAAAAGTTGAAGGCTGAATTTTTGATAAGTCTTAAAAAGTCATATAAGTTGTTAATTATGTTAAATCTTTAAAGTAAAGGTTTCTTTGGATAAAATGCAAGTGAAATGGTCGAGATGATAGTTATCTTTAGTGAATAGTATCTAATTAAATAAGTCTCAATAAGTATACATCCCTAGTCATAAGGATATTAAAAGACAAGTATTTTTGGGGTTGGGTCTAGAGAAGTTGAATTTATAATTATGATTGAATTTGTTTGTGACCCACCTCTATATGTAAATGTTAATTATAGAACCTGAGAATCGTCGTGCCTGAAGGACAAGCGTAGTGATAAAAATCTGGTGGAAGGGGTTTTGTCGGTAAGACCAACAGGTAGTAACTCTAATCTCACATTCTTTGCATAGCTATATATGTTTGTGTATACCATATTTGTATGTCTCGCCTGTATGGGGCCAGCACCACTCGTGGCTCGATTGAACGGAAGGGCCGACCATGGGGCCAACTTCCCGGTGGCTAAGCAGGGCCTAGTGCATTCAGTATTTCTGGTATTGAATTGCCAAAATGAATTTCCTTGTGCCAAGGTATTTGAAATCAATTTATGATTTACTTGTATTACAAGCTGCATTGGTATGTAATACTTGTCGTTTGAATCTAAACTGAATCTGAATGCTTTATATGTTGTGTGGACTACTTTGTTTGGTTGAATTTACATGTATTGCATATGCTTGAATTTGAGATTAACTTGTTACTCTGGGATTCATTCATTTGAATCTCAGAGCCTTCCATAAATCCAGGATATGGGCAGATTGGTAGGCAAGGTGGAAGAGGCAAGGCATTGATTTTAATTGGTCTTGAGAAGAAGGTGGAGTTTATGATGCAGACTGAAACATATAGTTTCACTTTTGTATATGGATAGTTATATTTCCTTATGACTTGGATATTATTTTGAGAAGCCGTATGTGGCTATTGGGATGTATATATTTAATTAGATACATATGATTTCATAGAAGTAGTCAAGCTACATATATGCTGCTAACGATTGCTGCAGGGCGGGCATGTATATAACAAGCCCAAATTATGGTGAATGTTTTGGTAGAGCTCTAGATTAATTGGAGAAATAAGGAAATACTCTGATGAAACTTGAAAATGTTTTAAGTATGACGTAATTTTAATGATAAGTTTGAACCACTGTTAAACTATTTTTAAACGTTTCAGAAAAGCCTATCCGAACTTTATTATTATTTTGAAATTTTTGCTTAAAGAAGGGCTTTCTTTGCGAGAACCAAAACTAGCCAGTGGTTTAAGTTTACATTAAATATTACATCTTTGCATAATAGGTGAAGATGCCACTCTATTCTGGGCTCAGAACAGTAGGGTGTTACAGCGTGTTTCAACGAGAACACCGAAAAAACCTAATTCAGCTCCACGTAAGATAGCCAAAGTACGGTTGAACAACATTAAAGAAACTAGAGGCGGAGTCGCGATGGCTTACTTGGGTTTGGGAAGGAGGCGGAGTGAGATGGAGCAGCCGGAGGCGCGACAAAAATGTAGGAGACGTGCCGGGGAGTATGAGAGATAGAGAAGTAGGAGGCACAGCGCGGCGAAGATGGAGGAGCGACGTCGGCGAAAAGGGATATCAGACTTGGGGAAGGTGGTGAGAGTGAAGTGTTGTGCGATTTCGAGAGAGGGAGAAAATGAAAATGAAGAGAAGTAGGTTTAAAGGGTGAATTTGGACGACCTGAATTAATGTTCAGGTCGTCCATTTTAATATTTTGGGCGACCTGAACTTATTCAGGTCGCCAGAATTCTCCAAGTGGCGACTTGAATGTAGTTCAGGTCGCCACAAAACTCTAAGTGGTGACCTGAATTCAGTTCAAGTCGCCCAAAACATTAAAATAGACAACCTGAACATTAATTCTGGTCGTCCAAATTCCCCAACTGGGAATTGAATATTTTAATTAGGAATTAATTTTTGAATTAATTTTTTTATGATGGGCGTCCAAATGGCGACTTGAATATTGTTCAGGTTGCTAAAATACTCCAAGTGGCAACCTGAATTTACTTCAGGTCACCCAAAATATTTAAAATAACTCCAGAATTTTTTAATTGGGAATTAATTTTTTTATGACGGGCGACCTGAATTTAATTCAGGTCGCTAATGGACATAATTTTGGCGACCTGACTTGATATCAAGTCACCCAATTTCACAAATTGGCGACTTGAACATTTATTCAGGTCGTCCGTTGTAAAAACTTAATTTTTTTATCCCATGGCGCCAAAAAAAAATATTATTATAACAATGGCGCAAACCTGAATTTGGGAGAATACCATGATGGCAAACAAAAAATTCTGGCAGGAAGCAATTAAAGCGTCCTTAAAAAATGTTAGAACGCAAAAAATCCAATTTTAGAAGTCCTAAACTTCTATTCAGGACATTGAAGGCTCATTTTCCTTATATATAATTACAAGAAAGCCACTGCCTTCATTTTTTACTAACTGTTTTTTAAGTTAGGACGTTTTTTAGAGTAGTAATATCCTATTTTTGTAGTAGTGTACTTAGCCTAACGGTGGACAAATTAGATGATGAAGTAAGCAAATAGAGTTTAAATCTCACCTTATTTAAAAGGGCTTGTGGAGAGGGAGAGGCAACTTGGTGGTAAAGGTTCGATCTAGATTGGCTACTTGATAGTAGGAATCAAAAAAAGCCCAGGATATGTTAGGAAGGGCATAACGGATGTTAAACCTTCCTATCACTTACAAAAATATATGAGGAAATAAATAAATAAATATATGAAATAAATTAAATGTAACTAGAAACACAAGAATTATTGATGTGGAAAATCCCTCAACTTAAGGGTAAAAAACACGAGTAACCTGACCAATGAAAATATGATATATAATGATCAAAATATGGTCACATACACCAACACCGGCAACCACCATGCCAAATAACCAAAGTTAAAAGCTTACAATAGATAACAAATAAGCCAAAAAAAAAAAGTAAAGGACCATGAACACGATTTCTCCCATAATGGGCCTCTAAACGATGATCCCACCGTTGAAAATGGTGAACCACATGTGTTGAACAATTTCATGAAATTTTAGCTCGATCCAACGATTAACAAGTGCCCAAACACCGATTTACCAAGACTACTCTGTGAAGCTGCGTTTTTCCGTTTCCTCTCATATGGTTGTATAATCTAACCTCTTCGGCCCCACTTGATTTCTTAACCTCTCCATAGCCTCCATGATGGGTCCCTTCGACCTCACCAGTCTCTACCCTCCTCGGCCTCAGACAAAAACCTAATAAGGCCCATTTATATTTAAATGAGTGAGACACAATATAATTGGCCTTAAATCAAAAAACCTTGAGAGGATATTCTTCTAGCAAAAAACTCCTCTGGGAGAGGTCCCCGCGTATGCGCCCGACAGAACCTCGATCCGGACTAGGCAAGGCAAAAGCTCTGGTGAACCGGGTGCAGTAGCAAAAAATATTCTTCTTCATAAAGAATAATAAGAAAACTTTCGGGTTTATATTAGGTGTTTGTCCTAATGTGCTTCTTATGTGCTTGTCCCTCTAATTAGAGGGACAAGCACATTTTATTTTATTTTTTTAAATTTTTTTATAAATTTTATTTATTTAGATTAAATTATATGTTAGTTTTTGAAATTTTTTTTGCACCCAATATCTTAAATTAATTAATTTTCTAGATACTGGTGTTACAGGACAAATATTTCTGTATGTAAAACTGAAAACTAATTAATTTGAGATATTGAGTAAAAAAAATAGTACAACTAATAATATATAATATAATCTCAATAAATAAAATTTTAAAAAAAATTAAAAAAGTAAAATAAAATGTGCTCATAAGAAGCACATAAGGGACAAACATCTTATGTGCTTCCAAAACTTTCATGTCTTTCATTTTCTCACTATTTTACTACTTTCCTATTTTTTCTTTATTTATATTTCTTTTCTTTTCATAAAATAGAAAATATATAAAATTACCTTTCTTTATTCCTCCGCGTAAAAAGGGAGTTAAAAACGCAACAGGATACCAGTGCCCAACGAGTTATAAAAGATTGAAAATAAAGAAGATCAAGTAGTATTGGAGGTTGGGGCATTCATTAATTGATAGAGGAAGAGTAGAGAGAGAGGGAGGGGGAAGAGAGAGAGAGAGAGAGAGGCGTGAGATCAATGGCAGAGTTGCAGAAAAGCTTCAAAGCTTCTCTGTTAAGTATGAGTAGCCTTCTTCTCTTAGTATTATTGTGCCTTCACATCACAGCAAGATCTTCCATGGCGGCCACAGATGAGCAGAAGAAAAGACTAATTCCAGTAGGAGTCATTCTTGATCTGGATTCAGCGCTTGGTTCCATGGTCAACGACACCCTCGCCCTTGCCCTCGAAGATTACTATTCCGTTCATACGGATACAGCCACCAAGATCGACCTTAAAGTCCAGAATGCTTTTCACAACTACGTCTACGATGCCGCAGTAGCAGGTAACACGCCACTACTGCAATCTCCATCATCTTGGACTTTCGTACATGAGTGTCAAATCTTTGTAACAAGTCTTTCTAAATAAACGTTTGATTAGATGATTTGATTGGCTTTTGAAAAATAACTTATAAGTTATATTGAATGTAAGAGAAGTTTTGTCTCAAGTTAGAATTACCTAAAAAAGCTTTTGAAACCACGACGTTACCAAACACACTATAAACCATTCACGTTAAGTCCATGTTTAGAGTGTGTTCGGATTAACGTTAAGTCCATGTTTAGAGTGTGTTCGGATTAGTTTTAAGAGAATAGTTTTTAGAATTTATAAGGTTAACATGTGAGATAAGTTTTATCTTTAACTTATGAAAAAAGACTCACAAATTACCAAACACTCAGTAAGTATAAGTGGGAAAATCAGTTACAAATTTATAATATGTCAGTGTCAGACTTCGAAAACTCTTCGTAAAATTTCAGCTCCTGAATATATCAGTAAAATATTTTTTAAGAATTTATCATGACAAAAGTTAGCGTATTAGCAATTGCAAATATTTCACATATTGAAGTTAAATATAATTCCAAAAATTCAATGTGAAATTATGATTGCATATATTACAAATTTGACACTAATCACCCATAATTTAACCCCCATGAGAAATACTTACATACTAACATATCATCTAAACTATATTCAATCAAAATATTATAATTTAGTATATTTTAATTTTAGATGTGTAAAGACTCATATGAAAAATTCCTATTTTATTTTAAAGAAAAATAACCATCTTCCAAATTAAGATGTTTATTTTTTAAAAAAACAAAATAAAATTATACCACCTCGAGTCTTAATTATCAGACTTAATTAACTTTTTTTGGTAGAGATTAAAGAAATTAAAAAAAATAGTTTGGAGTATTTATATTCACCACTTTCCCCTCAACTAATTTGTTTGATTTGTAAAATTTTATACAGACATACTAATGATACACAACATATGTTATATTATAATTAAACAACTTATTTAGTTTAAATAATCCCTTAAAAAAAGTTAACTTCGTCTTACTATTAAATTTGGAAGTAGTAATTTTTTTAAATGAGTCATCAGGAATTATGATTAAAATGTGTTAAATTAGTTTTTTTTTTTTTTTTGGACCAAGTTAAATTGTCTCTTTAAATTTCGTGATGTTGGCATCAAGCAGCTTTTGATCTAGTCACAAAGGAAAATGTGACGGCAATCCTGGGACCTGAAAACTCTGAGGAAGCAAGGTATGTTGTAGATCTTGGTGACAAATATCATGTGCCTGTGATTTGGTTTTCTCCATCTGGTCCATCTCTATTGCCACCTCGTACCCGGTTCTTCATCACCTCCAACTCCACCAGAAGCCATTGCTCTCAGTTCGAAGCTATAGCTGCCATTATCAAAGCCAATAATTGGCAGTCTGTGATCCCCATTTATGAAGAACCTCAATTCGGCGATGACCTGATTCCATGTCTCTATTATGCCTTGCAAGACATGGACACTCAAGTGCCTTACATAAGTGCCATTCGTCAAAATTTCACGGATGATCAAATCACCAAGGAGCTTGACATGATAAAAGACAAGCGAACATATGTGTTTGTCGCCCATATGACGGTGGAGCTTTGGTCAAGACTTGTGCACCATGCAAAATCTGCAGGGCTGATTGATAAAGGATACGCTTGGATACTTACGCAAGGCCTATCTTATGTGCTAGATCCCAAAGCTTTAAATATAAAAGCGAAAGGCTACATGGATGGTGCTTTGGGTGTGAGGCCATCATTGGCTGATTCCAACAAAACCAAGCGAGCTGAGTTTGGGAGAAGATTTGTGTCTCAGTACCGTAAAAGGCTGTCTCTATATGGCCTGTGGGCTTATGACACTATCACAGCATTGGCCAATGCAGTTGAGAAAGCCGGCTTAGCCAATTCTGATGAAAGGAAAGGTGATCTTCGCAACGAAACAGGCCCGGAACTTTGCAAAGCAATTCTGTCAGAGACTTTCACAGGTCTGTCCGGGAATTTCAATTTGAGTCTACGACAATTAGAACAATCACGATTTGTAATATACAATGTGCAAGACAAAATAGACATAATCTTGGGAAATTGGAGCCATGAAACAGGACTTGTTCCAGATGCCAGCGTAGTAGTTGAATGGCCGGGTAACGCAAAGGAGAGACCACCAAAGTTGAAAATTGGGGTCCCAAAAACGCATTTTACTGAATTTGCTGGTTTTACTGTAGAAGGACAGAATGTATCAGCTACTGGATTTGCTGTTGAATTGTTTAAAAAAGTGGCTGAATATGTTTTGCCATTTCCAGCTTTACCTTATGAGTTTGTGCCCCTGAATAGCGTTAGTCCCTCGAGCTATGATGATCTTCTCTGCCACATGAAAGAAAAGGCAAGTTTTCATTCATTATTGTTGATTTCAATTGTTTTACCTTTATCAGCTTTTCTGTTTCTCAGCATTATATTGGACAGACCTAGAAAATAGTGATAAAAATAAGGGTTAAGGTGCAAATTAAATGACAGAAATTTTCATCATGAGGGTCTCATTCCAGGATGTTGATGCATCGTATTGGCCCAAACGTCCATCTCTTTATTACGGTGGGACGGCTTCTCTGCAAATGCGCCGGCAGATTGTTCAGATTCTGGACCATCTTTTATCAAATAAAACCCTTCGGTTTGAAAATCAAGATAAAAAATAAATTCTCAAAACAGAATTTTTGGTCCACATTTCCTATTGGGAAAGGGATCAGTAAGTGATCGTTGTTGGCGTAGTGGAAGGTGGGAGCCCTCTATATTGAGGGTTGATTCTAGCTAAAGCTAAAATATCTAAAACGAATAGGTAACGTGGTTTAAAAAGAACCTTGCTACTTTCTAGTTTATTGTATGACCCTTCATCTCCAACTATATAACAACTTTTAGGTCAATTTAATATAATTGCTGAAATTATACCCTTCTTAAAAGGTTGTGTCAACTTTTCCACCTTTCAAAATTTAATTATACTAGACGCTGATAACAAAAAACTTTAATTTATCAACTTTTCTTGTTCTCAGCATCATAACTACCAACACTTAATCTCTGAATGGAAATATTGTAGGATGTTGATGTTATAATTGGAGACATCACAATTGTGGCGAATCGCAAAAATTGTGTTGATTTCACAATGCCGTATCTAGATTCTAGAGTGTCAATAGTGGTAAAGGTAAGGTCCGACTCCAAAAATGGGTGGATCCTTCTCGAACCATTTCATCAGTCAATTTTGTTACGTCTTGCTGTGGGTGTTGCGGCTACAGCTGTAGTAGTGATTGTAATTATATTTGAAAGAAGAAAGATGAATGGAGGAAGCAATTGTCATCCCTTTTTCCAAAATCCCTTGCTTATTTACATGAGTGGTGAGTTTTCTTTATTGATTCTTCATGCATATATTAATCCATTCATTCTTTTTTATATAAGTCAAGTTTTTTTATATTCCTATTTATAAATTATTTCGTAAAATCTATATTTTTTCTTCTGATAGGGCTATTGGTATGGAATTATGGTGGAAAGAAGGATTGAGAGAGAGAATCAAAAATTTTCTTAAGACTTGTTTGGGATAGCTCAACTTCTAATAGTGAAAAACATTTCAAACTCAAGTTGGACCAAAAAAAAATTATGTTTGACATGACTTCGGAGGCAATTGAGCTTTTAACAATATTAATCCATTTGATATGAATTAGTTAAAAGTACTTGATAGTATTTGTATCCACTTGATTTGAGGCACTCAATATATATGGATCTGTATTATCAATGGTGTGTGTGATGATTGCAGGTGTTGAGATTTTGAAAAGTAGGACGTCTAAATGGGCGATGATATTGGGGATGTTTGTGTTGGGCATAGCAATGCAAGTTTACACAGCGTATTTATCATCAACTTTATCAGAGAGGACAATGGCAAAGCCTTCTCCATGGAGGGACTTGCAAGATATTAAAAGGAACAATGTATGCTTGGGATATCAAAAGGACTCCTGGGTGAAAGATCTTCTGATTGATCAAATAAAATTGAAGGACCATCAGTTGAAGGCTTTAGGAAGTCTTGAAGAGTACAATGAAGCATTGTCGAATGGAACAGTGGGTGCTATTTTTGATGAAACTCCTTATCTCAGGCTTTTCCTTTCCAAATGCCCTTCTTGCAAGATGACAGGACCCATCTACACTACTGGTGGATTTGCGTTTGTCAGTATTCTTCTTCAATTCTCTTCCCAGTAATATTCCATATAGCTTCTAAAACTTTAATGATGCTCCAACAATATTGAATTTTCAGGCATTCCCAAAGAATTCTACCTTGGTCTCGAATTTCTCAGATGCAATATTAAATGTGAGTCAAACTGTGGCAACATTTCGTGACATGAAGAAGAGCATATCCTTACCCGACACAGTTGATAAATCTGAATACAATAGTGATGTTGACATGCGAAGTTTGACGATGGACGACCTTGGAGGTCTTTTCCCAATAGTATGTTCTGTTTTAGTTATCTTCTACACCATTTTAATTCTTAAAGTTTTACCTATCCTTTTCCCTGACTGGTTTAATACTATCTACGCCATCTCCCTACTGCTCTCCGGTTGCATTCGATCGATATTGGATTTAATTTGGAGGTTCATTTTTGAGTGTCTGCACCCGGGAAGAGAAATGTCTCTACTACCCTCTCCCTCCTCTTCTTCTCCACCTAGTAACTCCACCATTCAATTAACTTCCACTGGTTAAGATTTAATATCTTATAAAAATATTGTTATAATGTAAAATAAACATATAAAAAAAAACCCAACCATTGAATATATATATATGTGTGTGTATAAAATCAAATTTCAACCATAAAAAGTTGTTTAAATGATGGAGATACTACATAGAGAGGAAGTGGAGATGGAGGTTAGTTAAAATATTAATGTTTTATCAGTAAAATCAGTATCTTATGTATGTGTAAGTTATTACTTATTGATAGTCGAAGTGATAAAAGTAACTAGGTGATGAAAAACTATAAGTTTAAGACCTTTTTGTCTTACTGTTATTTTGTAATGAATAGTTCTTCAAGTTCTCTCATTTCTTTCTTCCCTTTAGTTAGTTTATTATTTGTTCAATAGTTTATTATTGTTCAACTCAATATCCACCATATATAGTTTGTACATATATCTTTCAAAATTGTAGGTAAAGAATAAAATTTTAGAGCCTTTGAACATTGGAGTTTAGAATTCTGGCGCAACAATTTCAACCATCACCCCACAAGGAAAAAAAAAATAAAACAGGACAAGACTAATTTGATGTTTTATTAGAGGAATGGATTAAGTCTTTAGTACATTGGAAATGTAAACTTCTTTTTCAGGATAAAGAATCCTAAATTCATGTCTAGGCCCTTCACAAGTTTGCCTTAAAACAACATCCTCAAATAAACATTCCAAACTGTTAGATAGAAAATTAAGCAGCATGTGATCCATATAGCATAGACAAGATAAATAAAATGAGGAAGCAAGGTTCAATGATCATTGTATGGTATTTGAAGTGAACATTAAGGAGAGAGTAAGTATTAAACAATGATGAGCTGAGAAGGCACAAGGAGAGGGTAGATGCAGAAAAAGATGAGACCATCACCATTTCAGGAAAATGGTCGGAGTGGCAAAATGAAAAGCCAAATTGTCCCATCTAGATTTTATTGAGAACATGTTAATTTGCCTAAGAACTTCAAATTGTACATAGCGTATATAGCAGGATGTGGAGTTCATGTTAGGGTTTAAAAGATAATGATCATTAATTGAGAGCAGAAGCGGAAAGATGAAAAAGAAGAAAAAAAACATAAATTAGTTAAAAATTTCAAAATACATTGGAATATGAATGAGAGTGGTGTTTTATAATTTAAGCTAGATCCCAATTTGATTGAAACAAGTTTGTGGACCTAGGCTCTCTCCCGGATTGGGCCAGCCCACATGTGCCCTAGAGCTCAAGATACTAGTGACACAACTTAAGTAAAGGTCTGACTCTGACCAATATCTATTGGAAGAAAGTGGTAAGGAACTTACTTTCCCTTAACCATGTTCTCAGTTTGAGGCGTCGAGTGAACTACGTGGGAAACTTTTTTTTTAAAAAAAAAAAGCTTGAGTAAAGATTTAAAGGAATAAAAACAGTTAGCCAGACAATTTTCATCCAACTACTAGTTTTTTATGTGACAATCTAATTGGGTTAGCTCGTTTTTATGTAACAACTTTAACTCCATTGAGTACCGTTTTGCTTTTATATTCTTTCAGAATTGAATTTTGTTTTATCTCCATAAATCAAGGGGTTATCATAATTTAAAATTAATTTTTTATCAAAAAACATAATAAATACTAGGGATTTAGTTTTGATCCGTTAATCAATTAATATAATTTATTAACAATTATTTTTTAATTTGTTTTTTATATTCCCTTATAATGGTTTTTTATTTCTCCATATGAATCAACAAATTATGAATTTTAAGTAAGTTTTGGACCCAGTAGGATTTTATTGAGCTCAAGTCTAATTTTATTATAAAAGGCAATTCAGGAGCTTAAGTTTGAGCTTTAAACCACTATTTTAAGAGTTATAATTGAATTTTTTTTTTTTACATATCCCCACTAATCTTAACGGAGCAGTATTATTTTCACACGCTTAGACCTACTTAGTGCGAGGCTTTTAAGATTATTCATTAAGCAACAAATTGTTCATCAATCATATACATCTATTTAATTTCAAACTTTGTTCTTCACAAAAATATAACTATACCAATTCGGCTCTTTTTACAAATCCAGTTTGAAAAATATTGAACTTGATTATAAGTTCACTTAGAAAGTAATTAATGACAAGATTACAAATTTGCTTCTAATTAATGTATAAACTAATTTTCATTGCTACATAAAAATTTGTTAAATTAGACTTATAAAAATGACTAGTTTGGTATGATTTTCTAATGAGTTACTCCTATTATATAATAACTGTATAATTAAAGTGTTTGTGCGTCTTATTTAATTTATATGGAAAAAAACTGAAAATAATGCTAAAAATAATTTATTTATGAATTACTCACGCATCGGCACCGATGCTTGTTGGGTTAGAATAAAGTGTTTTTATATTAGTTCTTCCAAAGACGTTTCTATATTTCTATACTTAAACTTGAAAGATCATGCACTATTATTAAAACCACTATAAGTGACACTTATTTTTATGAATACTATGGCGCTTGAAAAGCCACCACTTCCAACATCACTAAAAGAACATGCGGTGCTCCTTAAAACTGCGGAAATGCCACAACTTATTTATTTTATTTTTTAAAGTAGCTTCCTGTGGCGCTTCCTTGAGAAAGGGCCACGGGAAGTATGGACAAGGGAAGCGTCATAGCTCGTACACACTTCCTATGGCTTTTCCTCAAAGAAGATGGAAGTGCAAAAATGACAAAGTACTCAAAAAAAAAAAAAATTGAAGTACCATAATTGGAATCTAGGTGCAAAAGTGCCTACAATTATAGATAAGATGAGGTGATGTGTTGGATTAACATGATATAAACAATTTTGCACCTCGAGATTCAGTTATGGCGCCATAGCTTGTTTTGAAAAAGTTTATAAATGTTTTTACACCTTTACAAAAAAATATGTTTTGAAAAAATAACAGACATTTAACGGAGTTAACAAGTACGACACTTTTACTTTATTTTAAAAAGTTCCTTTAGATTTTTGAGCCTGATGGTTGATTATGGTGCTAAAAGCACTTTTTAAAAAAAGATAATAAGTATTTTACACCTTCAACTAAAAAAACCAAGACTCTCATATGATGTTTTATAGGAGGTAATGAGATTTAGTCTTTAGTACATTGCAAAGATAAACTTCTTTTTCGGGACAAAGAAACATAAGTCCTGCCCTAGACCCTTCACAGGTTTGCCCTAGAACACCATCATCAAATAAACTTTCCACCTTCAGCCTGAAAGAATTAGTCTTTAGGGTTCCATAAAACGGAGCAACAAATGCAAAATTCCTTTCTTCTCTAGAGCCTTCAAGAAGCTTCCAATCTAGAAAAACATACTTAGATGAAGCATCATCATTCATGGTCATGCTCAGCAACAATCTGTGATCACTGGCGATATTGTGGAGAGTGATATCACACTCAATGCCTACCGTTAGTCCCGAAACGAAAGGAGGAGGATGCTCAAAGTCATTATTCCCAATACTTACACTACTACAAAAAACAGTTTTTGCGTCCAAAAAGACTTCCCTTTTTAATAAAAGGAAGTAAAAAACAAAGACGATAACATTTTTGTAATTATATGTGATAAAAGTTGACTTTTGGCGTCTAAGTTATAAACTTAGACTTCAAAAATCCCGCGAGAGACACTTTTGGAGTCTAAGTTTTAACTTAGACTCCAAAAGTCATGTCGTACAGCAAAAAAGAAGGTCATGTCGTGCAGCAAGGGGTCACGTCGTGCAGCAAGGGGTCACGTCGTGCAGCAGGGGGTTATGTGTGGGGCATGTCGTGCAGCAGGGGGTTATGTGTGGGGCCCGCGAGAAACACTTTTGGAGTCTAAGTTTAAGAATTAGACGCCAAAATTTATGCTCTAAGTTAAATATTTCACTTTTTTCATATCTCGCATCATTTTTTCATATCTCGCGTCTCGTGACCCTCTCGCTCCCATCATATCATTTCACTTTTCATTTTCTTTCTCTCAGTTCATTTCCATTCCTTCACCATCGCCCCTGTAAGTCACTCCTCCTCCTCCTCAGTGATTTGCGAGTCGCGTCCAAAAGCTCTGAATCCATAATAAGCCCTCTTTGCCTTCGATTCCTTCTCTGCCGTTGTTTTGATTCCATCGCCGTGCTCCAGAAAGCTCCAAAATCTCGTCCTTATCCGCGCGCTCTAGATCCGTAGCGTTCATGACCCACTAGCCCATCGGCAATGACAATGACGATGACGACGACAACGGCCGCGACCTCCCTCTCCATCCCTTACAGCGACGGTGTCTCTAGGTTGCAGATCTATAAATTTGGGTTGCAATAGCTTTGATGGTTGACAGATTCGTTGACGACAAGGCACGGCACTGCCAGATCGGGGTTAAGTGCCACTTGGATTTTCCTTTGTTTTGAAATCTTCATGGTTCTAGCCCTCTGTCTGGGTGTCTATTCCATTGACCTCCCTTCTCCGATTTTGAGTGTGTAGATCTAATTAAACTTTCTGGTTTTGTGTGTGTAGATCTGATATTATTTTGCCTTTTTTTCATTTTGTAATTTCAAGCCGTTGAGCACTGATATTATTGATTCAAGTTTCTGATTTTATGCAGTTGATTGTTGCTTTTGGTAACCTGTCTTCTTATGATCTAGTTGTGGGTTTTTCTTGGTAGCAGGTTGCCTACCTCCCGAACCTGAGCAGGTTCGGGGGTCTTTTTTTAAAAAAAAAAAAAACAATAAGGCGTCCCAAAAAATTTAGGACACCAAAACTCTCCCTTTATGGCGCCTCGCAGATTCACGTCTCATAGAATAAGGACACTAAACATGTCAAAAATAGGATGCTATTGGGGTTTTTTGTAGTAGTGTTAGCTCTGCTCTCACGTCTGATTGTTCCACTATATATGAACTGTTTCAGGCAGAATAACTTAAGACACTTGCCAAACTCCAATGAACTCTGGGAAGCTTCATTTATATATGGAGGTCACACCTTCAGGTAACAATTTCCTGAGTTCAGCTATGAATGTAGATGGCGCGATAGAGCTTTCTTTAAGGAAAAGTTCTACATGTGAAAATGTTGCAGTCAACCTCTTTAATGTAAGAATCCGACAACATATGTCAGCTTCACATAGCCTAAGGACACAAATTACTAACATTAGCTCCAAGACATCCAATTCCTCTTTTGGAGAAAACCCGATAAACCGAATCCTGAATTCTTTAACCTTCCTATCAAGCTTTGCCAGTTCAAAGTCTAACGCTCCTGTTGCACGAGAACATATCGGTTTCTCTTGTGGAAAATTTCCCCAAATTTTTGCAAGTTGCTTTATTATTTGAAGATATTGCAAGGTAAATGCCAAAGCATCGGCAGATCCTGCAGAATCAGATCTCATAGTTTCCAAATCTTCCTTCCAACTTATACATTGTCAGCACAACGCTTTAAAAAGAAAACCGAGATGATATTTCATACGCATTAATGTGTTTAACAATCAAAACATATCAAATACTCCCTTTGGTTCTAATTATAGGACATATTTAACTGATTTTAGAGGAATTAAAAATAGAAGTTAAATTAGTTTATTTTACTTATTTTTCTAAAATGCTCTTATATAAATTTTATACTTCAACTACCTTATTGATTTTACATAATCTTCATTCATATTAATAGTGGTATTTTAACAAGAAATTGACAAAAATTAAAATATTGTCATATAATTAGGACCAAAATAAACTCTCAAATGTTGTCCTATAATTAAGACAAGGGGAGTATCACCTAGCAAAAATAAATAATTAAGCTCGCAGGACAAACATATTAAATTCCGGCCCTCGAACAGAGAGTATTCCCCATGAACTATATTACCTCAGGATCTTGAGAACTTCACTTTTAAAGCCAGATTGTACAAGGGACCAGATATCTGGGACCTTCGAAAGAGTAAGATCCGTAAACATTTTATAACTTACCATGCATTGGCCGTTGTTCTACTTGAGAATTGAGTATATCTTCTGGCTCCCTCACAAACTGGGACTGAATTTCAAACTCCACAGTTATTTTATGTGATTTCTCAACAACACTTGTCACATCATTGCTGGCTCAATAACTGTAATCACCTTGAACTAAGGGTAGTTGTTTCTCCCCTTCACCATGGTTTATATTTGAGGCAAAACAATCAATGGATCTACTTTTATCAGATAGGTAGGCCAAAAGGGCATCCCTATCCATAACATCGATAAACGCAGAGGAAATCCTCCCTAGGAGTGTAACAACATAAGAAAACAAAACTGGAGGTATCGTGCCTACATTTACATGCGTGAGTGACACAAAGGATTAAAGGTGCAGCCACTCTCGAACTATTGAATTCCGAGTTGCCTTCAAAAGCTGCTTCTACTTGAAAAATGGTACTCCTTCCTGTCCTAATTATAAGACATATTTAACCGATTTTGAAAGAATTAAGGATATAGGTTAAATTAGTTTATTTTACTCATTTTCCTAAAATGTCCTTCTATAAATTTTGCACTTCAACTATCTTATTGATTTCACATAATCCATCATTCATATCAATAGGAGTATTTCAGGAAGAAATTGACAAAAATTAGAAAATTGTCCTATAATTAGGACTAAAACAAATTCCTAAATGTTGTCCTATAATTAGGACTAGAGAGAGTATAACATTATTACATAGAGGAGGCTAAAGAACACAATTTAAGGGCCCTTTTGACGCTGGAATTTAGAATTTCTAGCACAAAAATTTCGCCTATCATCTAGTGACAGAAGCAGGAAATATTTTTAGCCTAAGCCAAAAAATAAACATAGTGAACTATTTACTAAATAATATCGTATAATATTGAAAATATAAATAAATAATAACCGACAATCATAAATCAAAATATAACATGGTAAACAAAATTCTTTGATGTTTGGAAAGAGATTTATTACAAGATGCATCACTTTCAAAAAAAATTTTTTGAGAAATATTACTTTCTGAAGTTATTTTCTTCTTAAAGAATACATCTATGTTTTTTTTTTTGTTTATTCTTACTTATCTTTTTCAACCTACAACAAATTTGATGACCTAGAATATATATTGTTGTTAGTGTTAATTTGTATCTTTTGTCACTAAATATGAATTCTTGTAGTACTACTCAATTCATAAAATTAACACTTAAATGTACATTCCACCTACCTCAAAAACAAAATAATTGGAGAAAATAAAAGAAATATAATATGAACCCAAAAAATTTAAAAAAAAATATAAAGATATGTTTCAATTTCACTTAAGAAAATAACCTATTATAATCTATTTGTTTTAGAGAGAAATTCATTATAAAATCATAAAACAACCAAATAATAAATCCAAACCAATTAAAATTAATCATTAATCATCCTCTCTACATATATATAGTCATCTATTGTCAAAACTCAAGACTTACCCAAAATTGTAACTCCAAAATTTTCACTAATCAACACAATATCACCCTCATTAAAAAAAAAAAATACGTAGACTAACTTTTATAGAAGGAGTGAGGTGAAAAGAAGTGATTTTGAGTCCTATTTAGTCTTTAAAATAAAAATGAACAAAGCCAGATATAAGATGATACTAACCTTTTTAGTAGGTATCTCAAACAATAATTTTACTTTCCTTATATAGTTTAATGAGTAATGAACCAAACACTGTTCTAATTAAAAAAAAAAGAATATAATTATAGAAAAGTTAAGAGATTACCTGGGGGCCAAATTATTAGCCAAAATAAAGTATTATATAATATATATACACACACATAAGATAAGAGAAGGTCAGCTAGCACCAAGGCCCCAGCTAGCCATAACATAGCTTCACCATTGATATCACCCCACAAATCTTGTTAATGATTTTAAGGAGGGTATGTGATAAAGTTTTTAGTACATTAGAAAGATAAACTTCTTTTCTTCTGGATAAAGAAATGAAAGATAAACTTTTTTTTAATAGATTGAATAGGTATTTAAAATCACTTCTTTCTACCTCACTTCTTTATGAAAGTTATTCTAAGTATTTTTCTCTTTATAATGAGGGTAATATTGTGATGATTGATGAACATTTGGGAGTTATGATTTTAGGGGAGTCTTGAGTTTTGACAATGGATGATTATGGTTAATTGCTAATTTTAATCGGTTTGGATTTATTATTTGGTTTTCTTATGATTTTATAATGAATTTCTCTTTAAAAAATGGATTATAATATGTTATTTGTTTAGTTGAAATTGAACCATAACTATATGTTTTTTTAAAAATATTTTTGGGATTTATATTATATTTCTTTTATTTTTTCTAATCTTTTGAGGTAGATGAAATACATATTTAATATTATAAGAATTTATATTTAGTGACAAAAGATACTAATTAACATTGACACTTATTTATTTATCTTTTATGTAATAATTAAGTAAATAGTTCAATATTTTTTTTTTTAGCTGGAGCTAAAAATATTTTCTGATTTGCCACCGGTAATAATGATTTCAAATGATGAAATCAACATATAATACATGGGAGCGGATCTTTTTATTATCTTTTTTCTTTTTTTCTCTCATCAGCCCATCTAAGCAATCATTGATTGGGAAGAGGAGAGAGATGTTAAAGTAATATTTTAATTGATTAGATCGATATAATTTAAAGATAATAAGGGATAATGAGAAAACGATTATGAGATAAATTCAACTCGGAACATATGGCAGAGCATGATAGTGAAAACGTAGATTTTACATGAAAACGAAAAGAGAATGAAAAATAATAAAACGTAAAATCGTAACATAGTAAAATCGTAAAAACCTAAAAGCGTTTGGAAAATTAGTAAAATCGTTTTAATTGAAAAAAATAGTAAAAACGTAAAATCGCAGTGATAAAATAAGTTTTTAATTACCCTGTGGCAGAGAGGAAGGAAATCTGTAAAAGCAGAGGGTACGGAAGAATCTTTAGGGAAAGAGAAATATCAAATATTGTATCACAAAACTTTGATACCCCTGACATGCTCCTTTTATCGTCTTATATAACGGCTTTATTCCAATTCAGGCAGCTTCCAGGTCATTCTTTTAGCTCTCATGCTCCATCTCAAGCCTTGGCCGTTGATAAATTCGATTTTGCTTTACTATTTCGGCCCATTAGACTCATCATTACCCATTACAAACATAAGCAACATGTTCATGAACATCCTGGAAATGTCATCCTATAATCGCATCATTAAAATGAACAAGTTCACCTCTTCAAAAACTTCCTTGGACACAGTGGATACAAACTTCTTGTGATTTTAGCCAATAAACAAATGAAAATGAAGCAGCTTCGTCCTGGTATGAGAATATGCATATGTTACAATGAAAAAGAGTTAAAAGTTAAATAAATGCCAAAAATTTACACGCTCCTCTTCGTCGAACTGTTAGAAAATTAAGCAGCATGGATTCCATATAGTATTAGACAAGATGGATAAAATGAGGAAATAAGGTTCAATGATCATTAAGACTACAGGAAAATGGACAAGATTCCATACAGTGACGGATCTTTGATGAGGCTAGAGGGGGTAATGCCTCCCCCCCCCCCAAAAAAAATAAATAAATAAATAATCATGCAAATTGAATGTGGGAATACGGAATCTTTTGGTTTAAGCCAGTGGCGGATCTTTAATGATGTCCCCCCCTAAAAAATAACAATAATAATCATGCCACTTGCATATGAGAATGTGGGATCTTTTGGATTAAACTACAAAATGTAGGAATTGTTCAACTAATTAATTAAATTTAATAGACAATGAGAAATTAAATGTGATGAATTGATTATTCCAATTATGTCAAAAATCCATCAACATCACTCATATCATTTTCAGCGCAAAGTTCAACATACACAAGCTGGATTAAACATGAAAGCTAGATAATCATACTCCTTTAGCCCCCAAATTTCTTTTAAAACATTTCCCCCCTTTTTTTCATTCCTTCCTGCAATCCCGCTCACAGATGTTAGATAATAAGGCATGCTTTTATTATTTTCCTAATCTCCAGTGATAACTCCATAACAAGAACAAGAGTGAGCAATACGCCTGTTATTCTCCCAATCTCCCTTGATAACTCATTTGTGATTTTTCGCATCTTGCTCGCTACAAGTAAATTCTCTCATCTTATTTCTTTGCTATGATTCAACTCCATATTTACTTTGTTTGGTCTTGATTCTTTTCTAGTATAAGAAATTTCCTAATCGGTAAATCTCATTAAAATCGTCGAGTTTGATAAATTATTTTCTTGTTTCTTTCTTAATTTCCTTCTTTGTTTTCATTCTTTAATTTTGTTTGTTGTTGGTGAGAAATGATAGTAATAGATATATTTGTTATCTTCACAACTCAAACTGGATTTGTCACTCCCTGTATTTGCCGGTCTATATTGAATATTACAATCTTGGGATACATATTCCCCCCCCCCCAAAAAAAAAAATTTATTTATCTCAAGATCCATCATTGATTCCATATAGTATTTGGTGTGAACATTAAGAAGCGAGTAAGTACTAAAACAATGAAGAGCTGTGAAGGCAAAAGGAGAGTGGATGCAGTAAAAGATGAGACCATCACCAATAAAAAAAATGGAGTGGCAAAAAGAAAAGCTAAATTATACCATCACATTTGATTGCAATATGAAAAAGAGAGAGAATATATATATATATATATATATATATATATATATATATATATATATATAAATAATATTAAAGCCTGACCCTAATTTGATTGAAACTTGTGGGCATCATCTGGGACAGGGTGGCCGATCATCATCAATCCTCACTCCCAACCTCTTTGAGTTCATAGGACCTGGGCTCCCTCTTGAACTTGGGCCAGCCCACATGAGCCCAAGTGCTCAAGTGTTGAGCAGCACAATCTTAGGTAAAGGAATAAAAAAGATTCATGTATCATTATATCAAAAAAAGATTCATGTATCAAAAAAAAAAGAATAAAAAAGATTCAAACAATTTTGATAAATCATATAGTTTTTGTATGATAAATCCTACCGGATAGCCATACATGGACTATTTTTTTTTTTATATATCAAAAAATATATATAGTTTTTGTATGGCTATCCGGTAGGGCCAGGTTTGAACATTATCAAGTCCAACTGGAGTTACTTTCCTAATATCATTTTCTGCATTCACATATATTTAAACTTCAAACTCCGAATTTAAGTCCACTAGAAATAATTAATATATGTTGGTTTGAAAAAATTATGGTTATCTCATGTTGACAAATCTATAAATTTCATTTCTACCAAGAAAAGAAAAGAGTGCGGGGTGAGACATGTGAAATTGCTGCGTATTAGGTGCATAGCAGTGAATTGTTGTAATTTAGAAACATTAAGTAACGATTAATTTGGGAATAATTTAGAATGGATGTCATCGTAATTGTATTGAAGTAGTAATTTGTCTTGTTTAATGAGATACCCCCTCCATCATATATTCATATTCTTCTTCTCTTATGATTTTTCGTCCTTTTATTTTCCCCTTTCGCTTTCTTTGTTCGTACATTCATTTATTGTACTCTCTCCAGTTCTAACTACTACCTCTAGTCTCTAATATAAGACCTGATTGATTTTTTTGAGGAAATTAAAAAAATTAAATAAGTTACTTAATCATTTCATATATTGTGTATCATTAAATTATATATTCATTTATAAGTGAGACAAATTAGTGTAGAGAAAAACGATGAATATAAATATACTTTAAAGTAACTTAGTTAGTATCATTAATCGCTCCAAAAAAAAAAAGTCAACTGGTTTTATATTTAGGACCAGAAGTATATGAAAGTGGAATATCACCTAGAGGGGGGTGAATAAATGATCACAAAATTTTCGTGGGATTCATAGGAGACGAGTAAATGCAGTGAACAGAAAAATAATGCAAAGAGGTAAAATGGACACAGGCAATTTATACTAGTTTGGTCCAAAACTCTGACCTATGTCCAGTCCCCAGAACACCTGGGATTTCACTATCTTTCAAGGAAAAATTACACTGTACTTGAATGATCCTCTCAGGACTTACTCCCCCTTACTAGCTGTAATTGTACACCCACTTTTAAAGTTCCACAACCTTAAGACTCAATCTAAAAATGAAATAGATGTTTAAATAACTCATCACAAGTAAATAAGATGTTAAACCCTGAAATACAAATTTATATCCGAAGATATTAATGAAACAGTTGAAACAATGAATAGCAATAAACTCAAATTGAATGCATAGCGTTTCGGTAGTTGGCGAATTCAATGCTTCGGCTATTTATAGATGTTGTAATTAATGACCGTTGATGAAGCTTGAGGTATAGCTGTTGAGGGTCTTAAATGTATCTGTTAGACAGATGAGACTTCCGTTAAGACTTTTGCCGTCTGAATATTCCAGATGGATTTTGCAGCGACGACATTCTCTTCTTCATTCCTTTTGTTTTGCCCGTTGTGAAATTGCATTCAATGTGCAGGCAGAATAACAGTGGTGGCTTTACTTTGATCAGAGTATTGGTTACCGAGATTATCATCGGTTTCGGCAACTGCATTTAATGCTTCTGACACATGATTTGTTTTATTCAAATCTGTTGTTAATCCATGATTAAATAATCTGAAACTCACAAGCAAATTTGTTAAAGGCATTTGACAATAGTAATGAGTAATAATCTGAAGAGATGAAATTACATTTAATGATTCAAGTTTTCCGAAGACGGTGATTTGAAAAACAGAGATGGTTATGCTCAAGTAAGATCATATGTGTGCTCGAGCAACAGTAAAACATGTATCAAGAAGAAGGTTATGATCACCCAGTGCTCGAGTAAGAATCTAGCTTTGCTCGGGCAAGCATCTCTGATAGCTTAAAAAAATGTACTTCATTTGCTATTGCTCGAGCAGGCAAAGTTTCATGCTTGAGCAAGCATTTCGCTGATGCTCGAGCAAGAGAGAAAGTTTGCTCGGGCAAACTATTCTGAAGATCTACAACTTTTGTGAATGCTCGGGCAAGGCATGGGTGAATGCTCGGGCAAGGCTTTTGAAAGACTTTGAAAAGGGATTTTATCAAAGTTGCTCGAGCAAGCCAAATCCTATGCTCGAGCACGCTCATTGTTATTGCTCAAGCAAGCTATCTAAGTTTGCTCGGGCAAGGGCCAAACATAGATGAGAGGACATGTTGCTTGACTTTGCTTGAGCAATCCCTTTAAGCCTGTTTGAGCATGGTGCTCAAGCATGCTTTCATACCTTGCTCGAGTATGGCAGTTTAACCTTGTTGTTTATCAGTTTAGACAGATGTTGCTCGAGCAAGCTGAGACTCCTGCTCAAGCAAGACTCCAAAGTCTTCACAGTGCCTTTACTCGATGATGCTCGAGCAGTCTTATGCAGTGTGCTCGAGCAAAACGCCAGAGTGTTTTCCATGAGCCCAATATTACTCGAGCAAGACTATATTTTCTACTCGAGTAAGGCTTTCTTGAAATACTTGATTTTGTCTTGCATCTGATATTGCTCGAGCATTAAAAATGCTTTACTCGAGCAACCTACCCTGGAGTTAAAAACACTCTTAGTAGTTTATCAGATGATTTGTGTTCGAGTATAAAATGATTAGATTACTTTAATTCATTAACTTAGAAATTGTGATCATCAAAATACAAGAGTTAACAGTATATTTGTTATCTATCATCTTTCATATATTATTTACACTCATACACTCCCCCCCCCCCCCTTTTTTTTTTCCGGAAACACTAATACACCTTAACAATTGCAAAACTTACATTCATAATATGCTGTTTTGAATCTAGTCATGCAAACGAATATTATTGAATTGAAAAATATGGTTGTCTGTCTTAATGATGATAGGAGACTATGAGACCCCAAGATGTGAAAAGAAGCCTCCTCTCAATCGAAATTTAGGAGTATGTCTTAACATGAGTGATTTTAGAAGTCCCAAGCCACAAATTGCATTACCAGGGGAACAAACTATACGCCACTCCTCCAGCTTAATTGTTTGCATTCAAGGCTGATGAACATAGGGCTGATGCGATGGAGTGATGGAAAGTGCCCAAAAAAATCAGTGGGAAGGGAGATAAGGAATGAATATAATTACTAAAATTCCATAACAATTTAACAGCATATAATAACAAGTTTCGGAATGAAAAATGAAATTCTATAACGTATTTGGAGACTTTTTGATAATTATATTACATTATTTTCTTGTGAATTCCCGCTGATTTTTCCAATACAAAATGAAAATTAAAGAAACCAAATTTTGGTAGTAAAAGATCATAGAAGGAAAAAAAAAAAGAAATTTCGAGGGAAATTATTATTAGGTCAAAAAGATCATTAAAAAAATATCTTAAGAAATTAGTAACATAAACTTTTTGTCATTTTATATCCTATAACTTGTCAATGTTGTTAACTTGTTATGAAATTTTTTTATTGATTAAACCTTTTGTCATAATGATTTTTCCAAAATTTTACATTAGGATTGGCACAAGTCAATAATAATTACCATTGATTGACTACTGTTTCTTCATATAAAAACAAATTAGACAACTCGCCTTTCAAAAAAATTATTTTAAACTTAATCATGTCCTTGAATCGAATTTTTAACAGCAAGCTATATTCTCCCGATGGGCTTTGGAGTTTTATAAAGTTTATTTGTGCACTGTGCTTGTTAACATAAGGGATTGTGTGTATGCGCGCAGTATGTGGTTTGCGTTGGTGAAACCTGATTGTATTTCTCGTTTTTTCTCTGGTTCTTTGCGTCAGTGGGTCTATCTGAATTTTAAGAAGAATATGGGGGAGAGTAGGGGGGGAAGTGGGTTCAAGTGTGGGGTGTGGCCATCTGGAAGTTGTGGTTATGGAGGAATAGAAGCTGTTTTGAAGAGGATTTTATTAAGCCATTGAATCCAGCGTTTAATGTGTCTCAAAGCTGGATGAGTTTCTGTCAGTTACAAGAGGATCTCAGCTCTACTGACAGGTCCTCTCTGGGTTTGACTCTAGGTGGAGTCCCCCTGAGTTACATTGGCTGAAGTTAAATGTAGATGGAGCAGTTGCTCAATCTACAAGTGATGCTGGGTGCGGTGGTGTCTTGAGGGATCATGAGGGGAAGTGGCTCGCTGGTTTCTCCTGTACACTGGGTCAGTGTTCGGCCTTCCAAGCTGAGGAGTGGGGTGTTTTAAAGGGGCTGGAGTTAGCGTGGAGATTAGGGTGTAGAAGGATTATTGTGGAATCGGATGCAAAGGAACTCATTGATTTGGTGAATGGGAATAGGACGGTTCCTGAGGGGGATTTGATACTCTGGAATATAAGAGAATTTATAAGAAAGGACTGGGTGATCCGTTGGCGTTTTATCACACGTTCCTGTAATGCAGTTGCTGACTGTCTAGCAAAAAAAGGAAACAAACAAACAAACAAATTAATTTCCCTTACTTTGTCGAGGCATTAGTCTCTCGTGATAGCCTGGGATTAATTTCCCCTGTGTAAATTCTTGTTTTTATGAATTAATTAGTTCACTCTTCTCTCAAAAAAACAAATAAACAAACAAACAAATTAATTGTAAACAGTGCTTAAAAAGCTTCTCCTTTCGTATTGGAAAAGTCTTGACATTCTTTTGTGCTATGCAGTTAAGAATGTATCAACTTCCTTCTCATGTCATTTAATGAATGATTTGAAAGCAACACACCACCAGGCGCCTTCTGGTCCAGGAGCATTATTATTAATAATTGAAAGCAACATCCACCGGAGGGAGCATATTTTTTATTTTTAATGAGGTAGTTAGAAGTGTCCTATAGGAGGATTTAGTTTCTCTCTCGTACCTTCCCCATCATTTTTCCTCCCTGTATCATACTTTTTTATTTTTTACTAAAATTTGATCTACTGAAGAGATCTTTATTATTCTAGAGTATAATCTTTTTCTATTTTTTTTTTCACAACAGTTGTCAACTGTTCAAACAGATTTTACCAATTTAAATTTATCTCTTCAGTCTTCAAGGCTTCACTTCATTTCTCTCTTATAATTGATAGGACTTAACCCTACCTTTTAATTAAATGGATGGAGATTGAAGACATGTTTTATAGATCCATTAATCATCGAAGCAATACCATCCTTATCTTTTCAGTCTTTAATCTTCATATCATTTCTCTCTCATAAACGATAGGACTTAGCCATACCTTTTAATTAAATGGATGGAGATTGAAGACACGTTTCACATATCCATTGATCGAAGCAATACCATGCTTATCTTTTCAATCTTCAAATTATTTCTCTTTCATACATGAAACTATGAAAGGACTCAGTCCTACCCTTTAACTAAAAGGATGGGGCTTGAAGACATGTTTCACATACCCAATTATCAAAGTAATACCATCCTTATATCTTCAATCTTCACTCTTCACATCATTTCGCTTTCATAAATGATAGAATCCAACCCCACCTTTTAATTCAAATGGTGGGGATTGAAGCCACGTTTCACACACCCACTGATCAAAGCAATACCATCCTTATCTCTTTTGTCTTCAAGTCTTCAGTTTTCACATCATTTATCTCTTATAAACGATAGGACTCAGCTCCACCTTTTAATTGAAAGGATAGGAATTGAAGATGCATTTCACACATCCACTGATTGAAGCAACATCATCCTTATCTCTTCATTCATCAAGTCTTCATTCTTCCCATCATTTCTCTTCCATACATGATAGGACTCAACCCTATCTTGCTTTCAGTCTTCAGCCTTGGTCTTCCCAGGGAGGAAAATGGCAAGTATTGGCAGTTCCGCCTCTCTTTCTATGATTACGGGGCTTCACTTTTTTTTTTATAACAAAAAAAAAAAGAGTATTACTTAAATAAATTTATTCCTTTAACACTAAATAAGGATAGTTTGTCATAACCGCGACATGCCTTAACCCCTACTTAGCCCTTGAATCCGCCAATTGACCAGAACTTTCTTTAATAATAATAATTAATTAATATATATATATATATATATATATATATATATAATATAATATAATTGGTCTAAAAAATAAATCATTTGGAGAGTTGGTAAAAAAATTACTTGAAAACCTATTAAGAATTATTTACCAATTTTACCCTCTAATTAATGATTAAATATGATTTCTTATATTTTTCTCTCTCTTTCAAAATCTCATTAAATAATATGTGTAAAGTGTGAATGAGCTGCAGTGACTTGTAAGAGTGAGTAATTTGTTAGAAGACTACAATGTAGAGTGCTTAAGGCAAGTAAATTACCGTGAAAGAAGAAGAGAGGAGACAGATATCAAATCATGTGAATTTTAAAGAGTTAAGGACCAATTTTACTGCAAAATGTCTTTTTTATATTATCCTAGAAATTTCTGATTTATAGCAATGTCACCCCAATTATTATTTAAGTTAATTTTGATTGTTGGTTAATTAACTAAGTATTCTGCTTACAACTTTGCCACTTTATCACCTTTCTAGTTCAAGGAAAACCAACGGTTTGTACAACAACATACTAGTTTATGGAAACCATTTAACCTTGTTCATAAACTCATGGGTTCAGAAGTGCAATTTATAGAGTTTTTATTTTATTATGCAGGGGGTATAGCATATAGAAATACTTAAACTTATTTTTATTTCATTTGATAATATATATATATATATATATATATATATATATATATAATTAAAATCTTAATTTAATTTCTGGAACATTTTTTTTAAAAAAATCCAGCTGAAATAATTAAAATCAAAGTCAGGCTTACACCTTCAATTTTTTCTACTACAAAAGGATATTCATTTCTTTTATAAACATCAAATTTTGAAAAAGAAAATTGGGATAAAATTGAAAAAGCGAAATGTGTTTAGGAAAATGACACTTAGGTCTCAAAATTAATATGATAATTATGACTCAAAAGATCATACAAGAAAAAAAAAAGAAAAAAGAAAATTTCGAGAGGAATTCATTATTAGGTCCAAAGAAATGAATGCAATCATTAAAAAATCTCATAAGAAATTAGTAGCATAAAATTGAAAAAGCGAAATGTGTTTAGGAAAATGATACTTAGGTCTCAAAATTAATACAATAATAATTATGACTCAAAAAAATTTGTTAAATGACGAATTGTAAATGTTGCTGCCTTGCTGGAGATATTTTTAAATATGAAAGTCTCCGGCAAATTAGGCATATATTTACAACTGATTGGATTGATATTCACAACTCACCACTCAAAAAATTATTTTAAATTTAATCATGACCTTGATTTTTTTTTTTTTTTTTCGGTCAACGATGTTCTTGGATTGAATTTTTAGCAGCAAGCTATATTCTCTCGATGGGCTTTTGGAGTTTTATAGAGTTTATTTGTGCACTGTTCGTGTTGGGCCAAAAAACAAAGGTTGAAGAAGAAGTTCTGAACAGTGCTTGAAAAATCTTGCCTTTTCGTATTATTAAAGTATTGATATTCTTTTTTGCTACTCTCTCATGTTCTGTTGTAGATATAAGAAAAAATTTTATGTACGAAGGGAAAATGACATTAAAATATCATTTGAATTTGTAAAACTTCTAAAAGTCTCCCGAATTTGTAAGAAGACAGAGAGGTACCAAGAACCTATGAGGGATATGCAAATTCGGATGAAATCACCCTTTTGCCCTTAGTTTTAAATAAATAAATAAATAAGATAAAATGCCTTCACCGCCAGCTGCCGCCGGCCACTGGCCGACAGCGGCCCTCCAGTGGCCGGCCGCCCCAATGGGCTGGCAATTCTTGAGAATTGCCACTCTCGAGAATTGCCAAGCAGGGCAATTCTCAATGTGAATTGCTGGCAATGACCGCAGGCGGCCCTCCGGCGGCCGGCGGTGAGGGTATTTAATTTTTATTTATTTATTTAAAACTATGGGCAAAAAGGTAATTTCACCTGAATTTGCAAATCCTTCATAGGTCCTTGGTACTTCTCTGTCTTTTTATAAATTCGGGAGACTTCTGGGGGCTTTATAAATTCAAATGGTATTTAATTGAAATTTTTCCCCATACAAATTGTATTATAAACTTTATTTTATTTTAAAACTGAAGGTAGTATTCAGTTAACGTCCCGACTTTTCTTCTCATGTTATACAATGAATGATTTGAAAACAACATACCACCTTCTGGTCCAGGAGTGTTATTATTAATGACTTGAAAGTAGCACATTTATCACCAATAGCCTTCTGGTCCAGAAGCCTATGTATAGTGACATGACCGATCCTCTTCATAAGCGGAAGGTCCTAAATTCGATCCAATTCATAATCTAAAATTATCGGTGAAAAATTATTTAATTATATTTTTATTTTTAATGAGGTAGCAAGAAGTGTCCTTGATTTAGCTTAACTATCATACCCTTCCCATCATTTTTTCTCCCTGTATCATCCTTTTTTGTTTTTTCACTAAAATCTGATCTACTGAGGTGCTCTATATCATTCTACAGTATAATTTTTTTCCTTTTTCGTTTTACATAACAGTTGTCAACCATTCAGAACAATTTTTTTAGCCGTTTAAATTTATCTATTTAGTCTTCAAATCATTTCTTTTATAAACAATAGGACTCAGTCTTATCTTTTAATTAAATGGATAGGGACTGAAGATGTGTTTCACAAACCTATTGATTGAAGCAATACCATCCTTATCTCTTCAATCTTTAAGTCTTCAGTCTTCATATCATTTCTCTGTCAGAAACGATAGGGCTCAACCCCACCTTTTAAAAGGATAAGGATTGAAGATGCGTTTCCCAGACCCACTAATCAAAGTAACATCATTCTTATTTCTTCATTCATCAAGTCTTCATTCTTCGCATAATTTCTCTCTCATATACGACAGAACTCAACCCTACCATGCTTTCAGTCTTCGGCCATGGTCTTCCCATGGAGTACTAGACAATGAAAAGCTAAACAATGAAAATGGACAATGATCATTAAGACTACAGGAAAATGGACAACGTTCCATATAGTATTTGATGTTAACATTAAGAAGAGAGTAAGTCCCAAACAATGAAAAGTTGTGAAGGCATAAGGAGAGAGTGGATGCAGTAAAAGATAAGACCATCACCAATCAGGAAAATGGAGTGGCAAAATGAAAAGCTAAATTATACCATCTAGATTTGATTGTAATATGAAAATGAAAATACTACCTTTGGTCCTAATTATAGAAATATTTTTGTAGTGTAAATTATACTACGAAAGTGTTCCTATAATTATGACCGGAAAAAGTAAATTTCTTTATAATTAAAGCTTGATCCCAATTTGATTGAAACTTGTGGCCATCATCTGTGACTAGGCCCTTTCCGATCATCATCAATACTCACTTCCAACCTCTTTGGGTTCATAGGACCTGGGCCAGCCGACGAGAGCCCAATTGCTCAAGTTTTTAGCAGCACAATCTTAAGTAAAGGAATAAAAAAGATTCACTCAAATAATTTTGATAAATTATATTCCATCCAGTTCTAAAAAATTAAGGAAAATAATTAAATTATTTTAGATTATTTTTATTTTTAATTTTAATTTTTTTCAAACTAATTAGTTTGAATAATAAATTAATATATAATCTAAGGATATACAACATATGATATGATTAAATAACTTATTTAGCTTACTTGATCTCTCTGGAAAAAGTCCACTCTGTCTTATGATTAGGATTAGAGGGAGTAGTCTTTTTATGTCTATCTGGTAGGGCCAGGTTCAAATATTATCAGGCCCAACTGGAAATTATAGTTATGTCTTGTTGACAAATCTATGAATTTCATTTCTACCACGAAAAGAAAAGAGTGTGGGGAGAGACCTGTGAAATTGCTGCGTATTAGGCATAAATCATTAAGTAACGTTTAATTTGGGAATAATTTATAATGGATGTCATTGTAACTGTATTGAAGTAGTCATTTGTCGTGTTTAATGGGATACCCTCCATCATATCTCCGGTCTTTACCATAAGATTTAATTGATTTTTTTTAAGAGATTAAGAAAATAAATACGTTACTTCATCATATCATATATTGTAAGTCAGACAAATGAGTTTGAAGAAAAATGATGAATAGAAATATATACTTTAAAGTAATTTAATTATGGGAAAATTCCAATAAAATACCATATGAATTTGTAAAACCCTCAGAAGTCCGTCGAATTTACAAAAAGACTCAGAGGTGACAAGGACTTTTAAGGGATTTGCAAATTCGAGCCAAATTACCATTTTGCCCTTAGGGTTAAATAATTAAAAAAAAAAGGAAATACCCTCAGGTGGGCCCCACCGCCAGCAGCCACCGGCCACCGTGGGAGGGTTTTTTTTTTTTCGCAGTTGGGGTATTTTGTCAAAAATGAAAACAATATTTTGCAAATGTGGGGGGTGACCCCCCCCACTCAAAACCAAGTAGCCCAACCAGTTGGGCTACTTGGTTTTCTTATTATATATATACACTAATAAATATATATATTCTTCTTAACATTTTTTCAATGGTATTTACAAGTCCAAAAGCGCGATTTACAAGTCCGAAAGCGCGAATTACAAGTCCAAAAGCGCAAATTACCAGTGCTTTCTTCAGGATTCCTTTGATGCATGTTTTGTAAAACAAAAAAAAAATAATGCATTATTACAAGTCCGAAAGCGCGATTTACAAGTCCGAAAGCGCGAATTACAAGTCCAAAAACGCAAATTACCAGTGCTTTCTTCATGATTCCTTTGATGCATGTTTTGTAAAACAAAAAAAAAATGCATTATTACAAGTCCAAAAGCGCGATTTACAAGTCTGAAAGCGCGATTTACAAGTCCAAAAGCGCAAATTACCAGTGCTTTCTTCAGGATTCCTTTGATGCATATTTTGTAAAACAAAAAAAAAATAATGCATTATTACAAGTCCAAAAGCACGATTTACACGTCCGAAAGCGCGATTTATGTAACATCCTGAATTTTGAATCTAATATCTTGAACATAAACCTATTTTGGAAAGACTAGTAGGCTCTATTTTCAGAAAGTGATAAATTTGAAATCAGTATTTTGTGGGACCCGTGAATAGTATTTACTATTTGCATAGTATCACTATTCATCACGGGACCCACGGCCAAAATAATTCTCTGCAAACTTTCCCGTGAGCGACAACCTTTCTCGTGAGTTTTGAAAAAAATTCACGCGGGACCCACGTAATAGTAATTTACTATTTAATTTATAATATTATATTATTAAAAGTACTATTTGCACAATATTTTACTATTTAAAATATTATTAAAAATTTTTAAAATTTGTTCACGGGGTGGCAGAAGTTCACGAGGGAAGTTTTCTTTTTAGTTTTTAGGAAAATTACGTAAAACGACCCAGAGACGAAAATTACACTTAAAGACCCATTTTCCAACTATAAATAGACCTTCCATTTCATTTCATTCTTCACAACTTCTAAGAGCCATAGAGAGAGGTAGAGAGATAGTAGAGAGATATTTGCTTGAGTCTTATAATAGCTGGTTGGTGTTTCGGGTATTAGCAAGTAACAGGTAACTCTGAATATTCTTCCTTATACTTGTGAATTATGTATGATTATAAATTTGTTTGTTTACTATTTTGGCAAGAATATTTAGAAAATATTTATGGTTTTAAGATCTGGTGTGGGAACTTTGATTTGCAAATCTGCAGAGGTACTATTTATACGTACGTTACTATTCACGTATACCGTATTTACTATTCATTTTTACTATTCACATTTTACTATTCACGTATACCGTATTTACTATTCATTTTACTATTCACGTATACATACCGTATTTACTATTCACGTATACATACCGTATGTACTCTTCATTTTTACTATTCATGTATATATACCGTGTTTTACTATTCACATATACGCATAGTATTTTACTATTCACAGATACGCATAGTATTTACTATTCATAAATACGCATATCGATGTATATAATGGTATAATAATGCATTTTTTAAAAACACATTCATCATGGCGGTTGTATTGTAATGGGTGGAGTAAGGAGGGATTTGAATGATAAGAATTGTTTATGCCACCACTCGGTGCACAGTGGATGGTACTTTTCAGGGCCCCATCTTCCATGTTTTCCTCTGGCCGGGATTTCATTGGAGATGTGGGACATGTGACACCTCCTTAGTTGTTATTTTAAAGGAGGGGAGCCATAGTCCAGATTTAAGCTCTGTACCTTTGGCCGGGTGTATCTTAAGTTTTGGTGAGCTTGAAACCATCCAGTCAAATGAATGAGTTTCTATTGGACTATATGTTAGCCTATGGTTCCAGTCAGCGGTATACGGTTGGGAGGGGATATAAGGGAGGCTGCATACTGCATAGTGCATTTTTGAATAATTCAATATTTGAAAATGAAGAATATTTTGTAAAGACATTTGATGTGAACAACGGTATATCTATAAATATCTGTGTATATTAAATTCACATTATATTACCTTTTATTTTTGTCATATGTAATTTGCTCGTGTAAGGTAGAAATATTCAGTAGTTACTGAGACGTGGAATCTCATCCCATTTTAACATTTTTCAGGTGATTATTCTAGTAGAGAGTAAGGGAAGGCACCTATGGAGTGAGCTCTGGAAGCTCTTTTAATCTCCAATAAATTATGATATGTTATTTTATTTGCCATGAACCTAAGACTTCCGTTTTGTATTAAACTCTGAAATATTTTCTGGAATTTATTCTGATTATGTATTACGGGTTTTATTCGAAATGGTAACATTGTAAAATGATTTGGATATTGTTGAACTCTTTTAAAGGTATTTTTAATATTTTGACCGAGTTTTTGGGTATTAAAATTGTGGTGTTACATTTTTGGTATCAGAGCCAAAGGTTTAATGGCAATTTTGTTTATTTTCTAGAGATTTCTTAAAAAAATTTTTTTAAAAAGGTCAGGCAAATTAAATATCATAACATGAGCACTTCCCTTTGTTAGATTTAGAATTTATTTAGCTATTTTTTTTATTTGTTTAGTGTCCTTATAGTATTAATCATAGGAGGGGATAATGGCAAGAACCCGAAGAACTAATTCAACCCCTGCTCCATCCCAAAGAGGTCTCCCTCCGCATCAAGATGGTCCCAATCCTCAGGATAACAATGCCCTTTTGGCAGAGTTACGAGACGTCATCTTGGAGATGAGAGAGAAAGTGAATAGACACGAGGATGAACTAGCAAAAGGAAGAGGCCAAGGTGGTAAGGAAGGAAAGGAGAAGGCTCTGGAAGTCACACCTTCTGACCATCAATCTAGGGGAGGAAGTCATTCTCGCACTGAAGATGGAGGTAGTAGCGGTTCTTATTCTCAGTATCATCCCTTACCTATTACTGAGGTTTGGGAAAAATTTCGGAAGTTTACTCCACCGATGTTCGAGGGGAAGCTAGATCCGATTGCAGCACTGGAGTGGCTGAAGCGTGTAGAAAAGATTTTCAGAGTTATCGAGATTAGCTCACAACAAAAGGTGATGGTTGCTGAACAATTGTTGCAGAAAGCAGCTGAAGAATGGTGGGAAAGCACCAAAACAAAAGGAAATGCTGGGATGACGTGGGAAGAGTTTAAGGAAAAGTTCGAAAATTATTACTTTTCCCCTTCAATCAGAATAGAGAAAGAAACTGAATTCCTCACATTCAGGCAAGGGGAATTACATGAAGACGAATTTATTACTCGCTTTTTAGAGTTGTCTAAATTCTGCGGATATTCACAGAACAACTCTAAATGGTTGAGTGCTCGATTGGTTGAAAAAGCTAGACCAGACCTAAAAACAGCTCTATCACCGTTCCTTGATGAAACAAGGGATTTTGAAGAAATATGCGACAAACTGCGCACGATAGCAAGGAACAAACGAGAAGAGGAAGCTGAGAAGATGAAGGGTTTTCAGGCCAGATCTACACACCTCATGAGACCAACGGGAGGAGTTACTAAGAAGCAGAGTCACAACTTCAGTAATGTGAATACGCGGTTTAGCCAACCATCCAGAAATCACTTTGGTGGACCATCGAGGAGTTATTTTACTGGACCCCAAAGAAGTCATTTCAGCAGACCACCGAGGAGTCAATTCAAAGGACCTCAAAGGAGTCACTTCAGTGGAGGTCAGCGTTCATATAGGGGATCAACAGCTCCTGCTGCAAGCACCGCCAACAATCAGATGTGTGCCAAGTGTGGAAAAATACACCAAGGACCATGTGTGACGTGTTTCAACTGTGGAAAGCCAGGACACATTTCCAGATTTTGTGAGGAGGAGCCTCGAGGGGCCAAGGATGCTAGAACTGCAGTGCCAGGGAAAGTGTTTGCACTATCACATCAGGAGGCAAGTGCTTCACCAAATCTGATTAAAGGTATCCTCAAACTCCAAGGTCTTGAAGTAGAAGCCTTATTTGATTCTGGTGCCACACACTCTTTTAATACCCAAAAACTCGGTCAAAATATTAAAAATACCTTTAAAAGAGTTCAACAATATCCAAATCATTTTACAATGTTACCATTTCGAATAAAACCCGTAATACATAATCAGAATAAATTCCAGAAAATATTTCAGAGTTTAATACAAAACGGAAGTCTTAGGTTCTTGGCAAATAAAATAACATATCATAATTTATTGGAGATTAAAAGAGCTTCCAGAGCTCACTCCATAGGTGCCTTCCCTTACTCTCTACTAGAATAATCACCTGAAAAATGTTAAAATGGGATGAGATTCCACGTCTCAGTAACTACTGAATATTTCTACCTTACACGAGCAAATTACATATGACAAAAATAAAAGGTAATATAATGTGAATTTAATATACACAGATATTTATAGATATACCGTTGTTCACATCAAATGTCTTTACAAAATATTCTTCATTTTCAAATATTGAATTATTCAAAAATGCACTATGCAGTATGCAGCCTCCCTTATATCCCCTCCCAACCGTATACCGCTGACTGGAACCATAGGCTAACATATAGTCCAATAGAAACTCATTCATTTGACTGGATGGTTTCAAGCTCACCAAAACTTAAGATACACCCGGCCAAAGGTACAGAGCTTAAATCTGGACTATGGCTCCCCTCCTTTAAAATAACAACTAAGGAGGTGTCACATGTCCCACATCTCCAATGAAATCCCGGCCAGAGGAAAACATGGAAGATGGGGCCCTGAAAAGTACCATCCACTGTGCACCGAGTGGTGGCATAAACAATTCTTATCATTCAAATCCCTCCTTACTCCACCCATTACAATACAACCGCCATGATGAATGTGTTTTTAAAAAATGCATTATTATACCATTATATACATCGATATGCGTATTTATGAATAGTAAATACTATGCGTATCTGTGAATAGTAAAATACTATGCGTATATGTGAATAGTAAAACACGGTATATATACATGAATAGTAGAAATGAAGAGTAAATACGGTATGTATACGTGAATAGTAAAATGAATAGTAAATACGGTATACGTGAATAGTAAAATGAATAGTAAATACGGTATATGTGAATAGTAAAAATGAATAGTAAATGCGGTATACGTGAATAGTAACGTATGTATAAATAGTACCTCTGCAGATTTGCAAATCAAAGTTCCCACACTAGATCTTAAAACCATAAATATTTTCTAAATATTCTTGCCAAAATAGTAAACAAACAAATTTATAATCATACATAATTCACAAGTATAAGGAAGAATATTCAGAGTTACCTGTTACTTGCTAATACCCGAAACACCAACCAGCTATTATAAGACTCAAGCAAATATCTCTCTACTATCTCTCTACCTCTCTCTATGGCTCTTAGAAGTTGTGAAGAATGAAATGAAATGGAAGGTCTATTTATAGTTGGAAAATGGGTCTTTAAGTGTAATTTTCGTCTCTGGGTCGTTTTACGTAATTTTCCTAAAAACTAAAAAGAAAACTTTCCTCGTGAACTTCTGCCACCCCGTGAACAAATTTTAAAAATTTTTAATAATATTTTAAATAGTAAAATATTGTGCAAATAGTACTTTTAATAATATAATATTATAAATTAAATAGTAAATTACTATTACGTGGGTCCCGCGTGAATTTTTTTCAAAACTCACGAGAAAGGTTGTCGCTCACGGGAAAGTTTGCAGAGAATTATTTTGGCCGTGGGTCCTGTGATGAATAGTGATACTATGCAAATAGTAAATCACTATGCAAATAGTAAATACTATTCACGGGTCCCACAAAATACTGATTTCAAATTTATCACTTTCTGAAAATAGAGCCTACTAGTCTTCCCAAAATAGGTTTATGTTCAAGATATTAGATTCAAAATTCAGGATGTTACATTTCTCCCCTCCTAAAAGAAAATTTTGTCCTCAAAATTTCGCTATAATAAGAATTCTAACCTATTTAAATAAGTGAGGATAGGTTTGTCGCATGCTCTCCTCCGTTTCCCAAGTAGCATCTCCGGGAGCCATTCCTTTCCACTCGACCTTTACAAGTCTAATGGTCTTGTTTCTTAATTTCTTGTCCCTTGCATCAACAATCCGCTCCGGCTCAGCTTTATACGTCATGTTATCCTTGAGTTCTACCTCTTCTACTTCTATAATGTGGGAAGGATCCGGTTGGTATTTCTTCAGTTGCGATACATGAAAGACATTGTGAAGATTTGCAAGCTGTGGAGGTAAAGTAATTCTGTAAGCTACCGGTCCAATTTTCTCCAAAATCTCATAAGGACCCATAAAACGAGGTGAAAGCTTCTTTGCTCGTATTGCTCTACCAATGCCAGTCATTGGTGTGACTCTTAAGAATACATGTTCGCCCACCATGAACTCCAACGGTCGTCTTCTCTTGTCAGCATAACTCTTCTGTCGACTCTGAGCAGTGAGAAGTTTCTGTTGAATCACCTTAATGTTTTGAGTCGTCTCGTCCACAAGTTCTGGACCTATTAAAATTCGCTCATTCAATTCCGTCCAGCAAATAGGAGATCTACATTTTCTTCCATACAAAGCCTCATAAGGTGCCATCTCAATGCTGGAGTGATAACTATTGTTATATGCAAACTCCGCAAGATGAAGATGATCGTCCCAACTTCCTTTTAGTTCGATTGCACAAGCCCGCAACATGTCTTCCAGAGTTTGAATAGTCCTCTCAGTCTGCCCGTCAGTTTGAGGATGATAAGCGGTACTATAACTCATCCGAGTTCCCATAGCATTCTGCAATGCTTTCCAAAATCGTGAAGTGAATCGTGGATCACGATCAGATACGATGCTATTCGGTATCCCATGCAATCTGACAATCTCCTTCATGTAGATCTTTGCTAGTCTCTCCAATGAGTATTCTGCTGCAATTGCTAGAAAATGAGCTGACTTAGTTAACCTATCGACAATTACCCAAATGGCATTATGTCCGGATGTCGTTAGAGGAAGCCCCATGATGAAATCCATAGAGATGCTGTCCCATTTCCACTCTGGGATATCCAAATTCTTTAATAATCCAGGAGGTTTCCGATGTTCGATCTTGACTTTCTGACAAGTCAAACAACAAGTGACAAAGTCAGTCACATCTTTCTTCATGCCCCGCCACCACCAATTCCGCTTGAGATCATGATACATCTTGGTTGCTCCGGGATGGATAGTGTATTTACTCCGATGTGCCTCCTCTAGTATGAGCTTTTTTATTTCTCCATCATTAGGTATGCACACTTTTCCTTTATACCTTAATATCCCATCTCTATCGATCCCAAATTTCGATTCTTTTCCTTCTTCAATATCTTCCCTCACGTTTAATAGATACTCATCTTCGAGCTGAGCGAATTTAATCTCTTTCCAAATTGTGCTTTCAATAGTTAATGCTTCCATGGTAGCGACCAAACCTGACATTACATCAATAGATGTACTTGGTATCTCCTCGAGCAATTTATGTTCTCTGATCATCATCTGGGCTACATGGATTGTCTTTCTACTTAAGGCATCTGCTACAACGTTCGCCTTTCCTGGATGATACTTCAATTCGAAGTCGTAATCCTTGATAAACTCCATCCATCTCCTCTGTCGCATGTTGAGCTCCTTTTGGTCGAACAGGTACTTTAGACTTTTGTGGTCACTATAAACCTCAAACTTTGAACCATAGAGGTGGTGCCTCCAAATCTTCAGAGCAAACACTACTGCTGCCAGTTCTAAGTCGTGAGTAGGATAATTCCCTTCATGTCGCCTTAACTGTCGAGAAGCATAAGCCACTACCCTACCATTTTGCATCAACACACACCCAAGACCTTTCTTAGAAGCATCGGTGTACAAAGTAAAGGTCTGTGCAGGATCCGGAACAATAAGTACCGGTGCCGTAGTCAACTTAGTCTTCAAATTTTGGAAAGCTGCTTCACACTTTTCGTCCCATACATATGGTTGACCCTTCCTTGTTAACTTAGTCAAAGGCATAGCTATTTGCGAAAAGCCCTTGATAAATCTCCTATAATAGCCAGCTAGACCTAGAAAACTCCTGATCTCAGTCACGGACTTTGGTCGTTCCCATTGGAGAACTGCTTCAACTTTAGTATGGTCCACTGCAACACCTTCAGCCGATACGACATGGCCTAGGAATTTTACTTCCTTCAACCAAAATTCGCACTTAGACAGTTTCGCATAGAGCTTGTGCTCCTTCAACACTTGTAGCACGATTCTAAGGTGCTCTTTATGCTCTTCTTCATCCTTAGAGTAGATAAGGATGTCGTCAATGAAAACCACTACAAATTTATCTAGATATGGTCGGAAAATTCTATTCATGTAATCCATGAATACTGCTGGAGCATTTGTTAGCCCAAATGGCATAACAAGAAATTCATAATGGCCATATCTAGTTCTGAATGCAGTTTTTGAGACATCTTCAGCTTTGACTCTCAGTTGGTGATAACCTGATCTGAGGTCGATCTTGGAGAATATGGATGCTCCCTTCAACTGATCAAGTAGATCGTCGATCCTGGGTAAAGGATATTTATTCTTTATAGTCACTTTATTCAACTGGCGATAGTCAATGCATAGTCTCAGGCTCCCATCTTTCTTCTTCACAAAGAGTACGGGCGATCCCCAAGGAGATACACTGGGTCTGATAAAACCCTTTTCTAACAATTCCTCGATCTGCCTCTTCAATTCTGCTAGTTCCGATGGAGACATTCGGTAAGGAGCTTTAGATATAGGTTCTGTTCCAGGTACGAGATCAATAGAAAATTCTACTTCTCTCTCTGGGGGTAAACCTGTCATTTCTTTCGGAAATACTTCCGGAAATTCTTTCACCACTTCAATGTTCTCTATCCCTTCCTCCACTTCTGTTTGAATGGAGAAAAACACCATGTACGCAAGACAACCATGATGAACAGGCTTTTCATCTTGTACTATAGACAACAATTGTGGTCTACTATAACTCATAGAGTCATCCGCAAGAGAGATAGTCTTCCTCTTGCAGTCAAGGATGATGTCATTAGCTGACAACCAATCCATTCCTATTATTACATCGATACCCTTCGTGGGTAAACAAACAAGGTCTATATTTGAGATCCTATTATCAATCTCAATCGTACAATTTAAGCAAGCCCTAGAAGTTTTTACTGAAGCTCCCGCCGGTGTAGAAATAATCATATAATAAGGCAATTCACTCACTCTTAAATTCAATCGAGGCACACAGTCGTATAATATAAAAGAGTGTGTGGCACCAGAATCAAATAAGGCTTCTACTTCAAGACCTTGGAGTTTGAGGATACCTTTAATCAGATTTGGTGAAGCACTTGCCTCCTGATGTGATAGTGCAAACACTTTCCCTGGCACTGCAGTTCTAGCATCCTTGGCCCCTCGAGGCTCCTCCTCACAAAATCTGGAAATGTGTCCTGGCTTTCCACAGTTGAAACACGTCACACATGGTCCTTGGTGTATTTTTCCACACTTGGCACACATCTGATTGTTGGCGGTGCTTGCAGCAGGAGCTGTGGATCCCCTATATGAACTCTGACCTCCACTGAAGTGACTCCTTTGAGGTCCTTTGAATTGACTCCTCGGTGGTCTGCTGAAATGACTTCTTTGGGGTCCAGTAAAATAACTCCTCGATGGTCCACCAAAGTGATTTCTGGATGGTTGGCTAAACCGCGTATTCACATTACTGAAGTTGTGACTCTGCTTCTTAGTAACTCCTCCCGTTGGTCTCATGAGGTGTGTAGATCTGGCCTGAAAACCCTTCATCTTCTCAGCTTCCTCTTCTCGTTTGTTCCTTGCTATCGTGCGCAGTTTGTCGCATATTTCTTCAAAATCCCTTGTTTCATCAAGGAACGGTGATAGAGCTGTTTTTAGGTCTGGTCTAGCTTTTTCAACCAATCGAGCACTCAACCATTTAGAGTTGTTCTGTGAATATCCGCAGAATTTAGACAACTCTAAAAAGCGAGTAATAAATTCGTCTTCATGTAATTCCCCTTGCCTGAATGTGAGGAATTCAGTTTCTTTCTCTATTCTGATTGAAGGGGAAAAGTAATAATTTTCGAACTTTTCCTTAAACTCTTCCCACGTCATCCCAGCATTTCATTTTGTTTTGGTGCTTTCCCACCATTCTTCAGCTGCTTTCTGCAACAATTGTTCAGCAACCATCACCTTTTGTTGTGAGCTAATCTCGATAACTCTGAAAATCTTTTCTACACGCTTCAGCCACTCCAGTGCTGCAATCGGATCTAGCTTCCCCTCGAACATCGGTGGAGTAAACTTCCGAAATTTTTCCCAAACCTCAGTAATAGGTAAGGGATGATACTGAGAATAAGAACCGCTACTACCTCCATCTTCAGTGCGAGAATGACTTCCTCCCCTAGATTGATGGTCAGAAGGTGTGACTTCCAGAGCCTTCTCCTTTCCTTCCTTACCACCTTGGCCTCTTCCTTTTGCTAGTTCATCCTCGTGTCTATTCACTTTCTCTCTCATCTCCAAGATGACGTCTCGTAACTCTGCCAAAAGGGCATTGTTATCCTGAGGATTGGGACCATCTTGATGCGGAGGGAGACCTCTTTGGGATGGAGCAGGGGTTGAATTAGTTCTTCGGGTTCTTGCCATTATCCCCTCCTATGATTAATACTATAAGGACACTAAACAAATAAAAAAAATAGCTAAATAAATTCTAAATCTAACAAAGGGAAGTGCTCATGTTATGATATTTAATTTGCCTGACCTTTTTAAAAAAAATTTTTTAAGAAATCTCTAGAAAATAAACAAAATTGCCATTAAACCTTTGGCTCTGATACCAAAAATGTAACACCACAATTTTAATACCCAAAAACTCGGTCAAAATATTAAAAATACCTTTAAAAGAGTTCAACAATATCCAAATCATTTTACAATGTTACCATTTCGAATAAAACCCGTAATACATAATCAGAATAAATTCCAGAAAATATTTCAGAGTTTAATACAAAACGGAAGTCTTAGGTTCATGGCAAATAAAATAACATATCATAATTTATTGGAGATTAAAAGAGCTTCCAGAGCTCACTCCATAGGTGCCTTCCCTTACTCTCTACTAGAATAATCACCTGAAAAATGTTAAAATGGGATGAGATTCCACGTCTCAGTAACTACTGAATATTTCTACCTTACACGAGCAAATTACATATGACAAAAATAAAAGGTAATATAATGTGAATTTAATATACACAGATATTTATAGATATACCGTTGTTCACATCAAATGTCTTTACAAAATATTCTTCATTTTCAAATATTGAATTATTCAAAAATGCACTATGCAGTATGCAGCCTCCCTTATATCCCCTCCCAACCGTATACCGCTGACTGGAACCATAGGCTAACATATAGTCCAATAGAAACTCATTCATTTGACTGGATGGTTTCAAGCTCACCAAAACTTAAGATACACCCGGCCAAAGGTACAGAGCTTAAATCTGGACTATGGCTCCCCTCCTTTAAAATAACAACTAAGGAGGTGTCACATGTCCCACATCTCCAATGAAATCCCGGCCAGAGGAAAACATGGAAGATGGGGCCCTGAAAAGTATCATCCACTGTGCACCGAGTGGTGGCATAAACAATTCTTATCATTCAAATCCCTCCTTACTCCACCCATTACAATACAACCGCCATGATGAATGTGTTTTTAAAAAATGCATTATTATACCATTATATACATCGATATGCGTATTTATGAATAGTAAATACTATGCGTATCTGTGAATAGTAAAATACTATGCGTATATGTGAATAGTAAAACACGGTATATATACATGAATAGTAGAAATGAAGAGTACATACGGTATGTATACGTGAATAGTAAATACGGTATGTATACGTGAATAGTAAAATGAATAGTAAATACGGTATACGTGAATAGTAAAATGAATAGTAAATACGGTATACGTGAATAGTAAAAATGAATAGTAAATACGGTATACGTGAATAGTAACGTACGTATAAATAGTACCTCTGCAGATTTGCAAATCAAAGTTCCCACACCAGATCTTAAAACCATAAATATTTTCTAAATATTCTTGCCAAAATAGTAAACAAACAAATTTATAATCATACATAATTCACAAGTATAAGGAAGAATATTCAGAGTTACCTGTTACTTGCTAATACCCGAAACACCAACCAGCTATTATAAGACTCAAGCAAATATCTCTCTACTATCTCTCTACCTCTCTCTATGGCTCTTAGAAGTTGTGAAGAATGAAATGAAATGGAAGGTCTATTTATAGTTGGAAAATGGGTCTTTAAGTGTAATTTTCGTCTCTGGGTCGTTTTACGTAATTTTCCTAAAAACTAAAAAGAAAACTTCCCTCGTGAACTTCTGCCACCCCGTGAACAAATTTTAAAAATTTTTAATAATATTTTAAATAGTAAAATATTGTGCAAATAGTACTTTTAATAATATAATATTATAAATTAAATAGTAAATTACTATTACGTGGGTCCCGCGTGAATTTTTTTCAAAACTCACGAGAAAGGTTGTCGCTCACGGGAAAGTTTGCAGAGAATTATTTTGGCCGTGGGTCCCGTGATGAATAGTGATACTATGCAAATAGTAAATCACTATGCAAATAGTAAATACTATTCATGGGTCCCACAAAATACTGATTTCAAATTTATCACTTTCTGAAAATAGAGCCTACTAGTCTTCCCAAAATAGGTTTATGTTCAAGATATTAGATTCAAAATTCAGGATGTTACAATTTACAAGTCCAAAAGCGCAAATTACCAGTACTTTCTTCAGGATTCCTTTGATGCATGTTTTGTAAAACAAAAAAAAAAGCATTATTACAAGTTCAAAAGCGCGATTTACAAGTCCGAAAGCGCGATTTACAAGTCCAAAAGCGCAAATTACCAGTGTTTTCTTCAGGATTCCTTTGATGCATGTTTTGTAATTTGCGCTTTTGGACTTGTAAATCGCGCTTTCGGACTTGTAAATCGCGCTTTTGGACTTATAATAATGCATTATTTTTTTTTGGTTTTACAAAACATGCATTAAAGGAATCCTGAAGAAAGCACTGGTAATTTGCGCTTTTGGACTTGTAAATCGCGCTTTCGGACTTATAAATTGCGCGTTTGGACTTGTAATAATGCATTTTTTTTTTGTTTTACAAAACATGCATTAAAGGAATCCTGAAGAAAGCACTGGTAATTTGTGCTTTTGGACTTGTAATAATGCATTATTTTTTTGTGTTTTACAAAACATGCATCAAAGGAATCCTGAAGAAAGCACTGGTAATTTGCGCTTTTGGACTTGTAAATCACGCTTTCGAACTTATAAATCGCGCTTTCGGACTTGTAATAATGCATTTTTTTTTTGTTTTACAAAACATGCATCAAAGGAATCCTGAAGAAAGCACTGGTAATTTGCGCTTTTGGACTTGTAAATCGCGCTTTCGGACTTATAAATCACGCTTTTGGACTTGTAAATATCATTGAAAAAATGTTAAGGAGAATATATATATTTATTAGTGTATATATATAATAAGAAAATCAAGTAGCCCAACTGGTTGGGCTACTTGGTTTTGAGTGGGCGGTGGAGGGTTCGAACCCCACCCCCCACATTTGCAAAATATTGTTTTCATTTTTGACAAAATACCCCACCCGTAAAAAAAAAAAAAAAACCCTCCCACGGTGGCCGCCGGCGGCGATGGCTGCCGGCGGTGGGGCCCACCTGAGGGTATTTCCTTTTTTTTTTAATTATTTAACCCTAAGGGCAAAATGGTAATTTGGCTTGAATTTGCAAATCCCTTAAAAGTCCTTGTCACCTCTGAGTCTTTTTGCAAATTCGACGGACTTCTGGGGGTTTTACAAATTCATATGGTATTTTATTAGAATTTTCCCTTTAATTATTAGCATCATTAATCTCTCTAAAAAAAAGTTAATTGTGTTTTATATATAGGATCGAAAGTAATACTTGTTGTCCATCTTACATATATTATTTACACTCATTTACCTTTTTTTCTTAGCGGAAACACTTAAATACACCTTAAAAGTTGCAAAACTTAAATTCACAATATACTACTCCCTCCGGTCCTAATTATAAGAGCTAATTGACTTTTTTGGAGAGGTTAAGGAAGCTAATTAAATTATTTTAGAGTATTTTTATTTTTTTTCTTCAAACTAATTAATTTGACTAATAAACTAATATATAATTTAAGGATACACAACAAATAAAATGATTAAGTAACTTATTTAGCTTCCCTAATCTCTCTAAAAAAAGTCAACTAGCTCTTATAATTAAAACCGAAGGTATTATATTGAATCTAATTATGCAAAGCGATTATTATTGAATTGAAAAATATGGCTGCCTGTCTTAATGATGATGAGACTGAGATCCCAAGACGTGACAAGAAGCTTCCTCTCAATCAAAATTTAAGATTATGCCTTATGAGTGGTCCCAGAAGTACCCAAGTCACAACTTGCATTACTAAGGGAACAAAATATACCCCACTCCTCCAGCTTAATTGTTTGCATTCAAGGCTGATGAACATAGGGTTGATGCGATGGAGTGATGGAAAGTACCCAAAAATATCAGTGGGAAGGAGGATAAGTAATGAATATAATAACTAAAAAATTCCATAACAACTTACAACACATAATAACAAGTTTGATATAAGAAATGACAATTCTATTACTTATTTTGAGACTTTTTGATAATTACATTAATCTCTCGTAACTTCATGCTGATTTTCCAATAAAAAAATGAAAAGAAACCAAATACTGTCATCTAAAGATCATAGAAGAAACGATGCAAACATCAAATTTTGAAAAACAAAATTTGGGTAAAATTGAAAAATCGAAATGTGTTTAGGAAAATGACACTTAGGTCTCAAAATTAATATAATACGAGTAATAGTTATGACTCAAAGAAATTTGTTAACAGACGAATTGTAAATGTTGCTGGAGATATTTTAAAATATGAAAGTCTCCGGCAAATTAGGCATATATTTACTACTGATTGGATTGATATTCACAACTCACCTTTCAAAAAAATTATTTTAAACTTAATCATGACCTTGAATTGAATTTTTAGCAGCAAGCTATATTCTCCCGATGGGCTTTGGAGTTTTATAAAGTTTATTTGTGCACTGTTCTTGTTGGTAAAAAAAAAAAAAAAAAAGAAGTTCTGAACAGTGCTTGGAAAAGCTTGTTGGTAAGAGATTTGTGCAAGTCCTAAAGAGATGTGTATTCGATCTCCGTTGCTGTGGCTGAAATTTCTTTGGTAGGCAATCTGGTAAGTCCCCGTTAAGTGCTCAAAGAGTCCGGGGCCGTGCCCTGGCCTTGGTGGGGGACTGATGTCGAACCCCTACAAAATTTTTTCCTATAAAAAAAAAAATTTATGACATTCTTTTTTGCTATTCGGTTAAGAACGTCCCAACTTTTCTTCTCATGTCATATAATATAATGATGATTTGGAAGCAACATGCCACCAGGAGCCTTCTGGCCCCGGAGCATTATTAATGAGATTTTTTTGATTTTTTTTTGATTTATTATTGATTTTAAAGCAACATATGCATCACGCCATCACCAATAGCCTCCTGACCCGCTAGTATAGTGACATGACTGATCCTTCAAGGTCCCAAATTCGATCTCATTCATAGTCTTAAGCTATCGGTGAAAAAGTATTTAATTATATTCTTTATTTTTAATGAGGTAGTTAGAACTGGGAAAAATCCACCTCAGGTCTAAATAATAAAAAAAATATATATATATGCAAAAAAAAAAATCACATGCTAAAAAAGGTTTCAAGACCTTTTCTAATATTATTTCATAAACATTAAATATGATTATGGGCTCCTTCCTGTTCTCTTTCTATGATTGTGGGGCTTCACTTTTTTTTTTTGTTAAAAAAAAAAGAGTATTACATAAATAAATTTATTCCTTTAACACTAAATAAAGATAGTTTACAACTTTGCTACTTTATCACCTTTCTAGTTCAAGGAAAACCAACGGTTTGTACAACAACATACTAGTTCAAGGAAACCATTTAAACTTGTTCATAAATTCATGGGTTCGGAAGTGCAATTTGTAGAGGTTTTTTTTTTTTTTTTGTTAAATTTTAGATTAGATATGCTGGGGCCATAGCATATAGAAATACTTAAACTTATTATTATTATTATTATTATTATTATTATTATTATTTCATTTCATTATAATATATATGTGTGCGTGTGTATTAAAAATATTCTCAAATTAATAGCATTCTTGATGATAGGGCAAAATTTTATAGCCTATAACTCTGTAAATACACAAGCCGTATCAAGTAATAAAATGATAAGAAAAAGTATCGTTTCCATAAGGATTTTATCCAACTAGCGATCAGATATTAAATTCCATTATTCTGTTTAATTTGAAAGAGTTAGAATTATTTTCAATAATGAAAAGAAAATTAATAAGAAACTAATAGTATCAAAGACTTTTTACAAACGAGAGAATTCCAATATTAAGAAATACAATTTAGAGTCGCTAATCCCTTATTGGTTTCTTAGATTTTAACCCTACTAAAATAATTTTGACTTAACTTGATCAGATAATCTAGAGTATTAATATTTATAAATGCCTTCCGGTCCATTTATATACTTATCTTAATTAATTATGTAATGCCTCACACAACTAAAGAAGATGCATTTTAGATCGGGCTCAGTCTAATTTGATTATGTGGAACTTCTAGGACCTATCCTAGATGTAAATTAAATTAAAACCTAATTCCACATTATTTAATCTCATTGTCAATTTAAGATTCTCTTTTTCAAGACCTTAAATCCCTAAAACATATTTAAAAGTGGCCAATTACTAAGTAATAGTAATAAATACAAAATTAAATAAACTGAAATAAAATTAATTAAAAATAATCCATGGGAATAATCTTTAAAATCTAAACAAATTCATAGATTTTCTAGGTTGAAAAAGAAATTTAGCCACATATGACTATAATAAAATCTACAAAATAAATAAGAAATCAAGACTCTCAAAAAATCATTCAGTGCTCCTTGCAGTTGCTGCTGTCTCAGCTGTGCAGTTCTCTATCTTCTCTGCGTCTTCCGAGTTGCTATCTGTGCGTTCCGTTCTGTGTCTGCGCTAATATGGTTTTCACTCCTGAATATCCCCCTTTTCAATCTGTTGCAGTCCTCTATAATTTATTTTGCAGTTGGGCTATGTGTAGTGGGCTTTTGTTCGTAGTTGATATATTTCCGTTTGATTTTTCCGTTAGTTGATAAATTCCAAAGATCCCAAAACCAATTGATCTTTTCGTTTTGATTTTGAATCTTGAAGGCTTGGGTCCCACGCCTTTTTTTTTTAAACCTTTTCTTTTATATATATATATATATATATATATATATATATAATTCATTTTTATCTCTTTCTTCATATAATATCTCTTTGCACGATAAAATAGGATATGAATAGATCATATGTCAAAATATTCTTTTGTCATATATATTTAATTAGATAATAGAAAAGTATATAAAAAATAATTAAATGAGTATAAAATATTAATAAATTTAATTAAATATATTTCAAAATCTATACTTATTTAATTATTTCTAGGCGGACACATGTATTTCTTGCCCATATGAGCATGGGTCTTGGAACGAGATTTATTTTGTGTACACAGAAAAAAGAGATGATGGGTGAAGGATATGCTCCCAAGAGCTATCTTTGACATATCCTCAACATAATATCAAGAGAGAATTGTAATATTGTATAATGCCGACCTATCTTCTTTTTTAACACATTTTAATGATCACAAGATACAAGCAAGGTGCATTAGGAGTGAGGCCAAGGGACACGCGTGGAGAAAGAGTCAAATTTCTCTGAAAGTTACAAAAGTAGGCTAACTATCTATGGAATCGAAACATTGGCTATGGCTTTAGAGAAGCCAGGCAGCACAGACAGTAGCCTAACACTTGGCGATGAAATTAAGGCTACTACTTTCACAGGCATGTCAGGGGTAAAGTTTAATAAAGCTGGTGAGACTGCTGGTGAATACAAGGTAAAGGATCCATTGTGGCCAGGTTACACATTGGATAAACCACCAAAGTTGAGAATTGGAGTCCCAACAAAAAATTCCTCTCCTAGATTAGTGAATACTGATAATACTAGTGAACGGCTCACGATTGATGGCTTTGTCAAGAATGTGTTCTTAAAAGCTCTTGATGTTTTGCCCTTTCGGTTAAATAATTACGAGTTTGTTGCGTTGCCCAACATAACCTATGATGATATTCTCTACAGCCAAATGAAAGAGAAGGCAAGTTTTCATTCTTTTCTTTTTAATTTGTTTTACTTAGCTTGTGCATCAATCCATCTTTTATTTTCAAATGCAAAGTCAGGCATGATATTGGTATTGTTACCTATGAATCCATGATATATATATTTCTCTTTTAATTACCCTCACACTTAAGAACTGATAAGTATGTACTGTTTCGGTCCTAAATATATATAAGATAGATATAAAGGGTTTATTCTAGTTATAAATATTATCTCTAATATTTCCTAGCATAAGAGCCAGTTGACTAGCCTTTTTGATCCTAAATATAAGATAAAGTTGACTTTTTTAAAGAGATTAAAGAAGCTAATTAACTTATTTTAAAGTATTTTTATTTTTATTTTTATTTTTTTCTTCAAATTAATTAATTTGACTAATAAACTTACATTATACTTTTTGTCCAAATTAAAACATTAATAGTATTTTAGTATTTAATAACTTAAATATAATTATTATTTGCGAGTCTTCATATGAATCATAACAATAGTTTAATTTACAACTCAATTATTATACGTGAAATAAACAAGGAAAGGGGGAGGGAGAGCTGTGCCAGAAGAGAGAAATTTTGAGTGATATGTGGGGCGGATGAGGGAGAAAAAAGCGGAGTGTCAGAGATTTTTTCCATAAAAATAAGAATTAATCTACAAACATTAATCATAAAATTGAATCTTAGGAGACTTATAAACATCCACCACCAAAATACCTAATAACACTTTCGTTTATATATTCATAAGTAAATAATATGCTTTATTAAAATTTTACTGGAAAAAAATGCAGGTTTTTTAATATGACTTTTGTTGCGGGTCCCCGTTCAGTCTGATTGAACCCTGAAGTCGCGATCTTCTTTAACTTCTCTTCCACATTCACTCGTTTTCCCCCTTGATTGGATATTTATGCAAGGGACTGTGTCTTTTTGTTTTTTGTCTTTTTAAGGTACAGCCAATACCTGGGAAGGACTTGTAATTGATAAGACTACATAGCCTCACATATTTTAGTCATAAATTATGGCTTATAAATAATGTAATTTGTTGGAATTTTTAAATTATATCTGAAGTCAATAAGTCAACTAAACAAAAAACAGACTAATTGAATAAGGGCAAAGAAAATCATCAATATATATTATATGAAGTTAAAGAATCTATATGTTCATATGTCTAAAAAATCTTCTACAACTAGTCTTAATATTATTTAGAAAAAATAAATCTAAATCCTTATAATTTCACATAATTTAAAATAACGTCTTTAGGCTTTTATTTTTATTTTTCTTGGGTCCTTATAGTTTTTGCTTTTAAACCCATTATTCACTTTTAATAGGGACCAATGGTGTTAAATAAAACAATGATGAACATAAATCACACAATCACCTAAAAACATAATGATATGTATTGCATAGAGTGTGAGAAACCGGTCACATTGTTAATGAGTCTTGAATAGTTATATATTATATACGGATGAATTAATTGATAGAGGCAGAGTGGAGAGAGAGGGGCATGAGGTCAATGGCAGAGTGGAGAGAGAGGGGCATGAGGTCAATGGCAGAGTTGCAGAAAAGCTTCAAAGCTTCTTCTCTCTTAAGTGCCAGTCTTGTCTTAGTATTATTATGCCTTCACATCACAGCAAGATCTTCCATGGCGGACACGCGAATAGTACAAATAGGGGTCATTCTTGATCTGAGTTCAACACTTGGTAAAATGCTTAACCACAGCCTCGCCTTCGCCGTCCATGATTACTATTCCAATCATACGGATACAGCCACCAAGATCAACCTTACAGTCAGGGATGTTCCTCAGGACGATATTGTCGCTGCGGCAGAAGCAGGTAACACAAACTTCAATCTCCATCTTCTGAAAATGATAAACAACATTACTTCTTGATAGATTTTTTTGCGATGATCATTAACTAGAAAAATATAACTTAGAATTGTCTGAGTCCTTGAAAAATCAGCTCCCTTGAATAGTTTGATTTGGGGAAAATTAGTTTTGAAGTCCATATAATTTGGACACACACAATTTTAACCGTCTTTTTAAAAAAAAAAAACATAGGGTAATAATGTTACTGGAATAGTGGAACGTGACTCTATGGGCAAGTCTAATCAAAGGTCAAGCCACAACATTATTGTACCCATATATAGGGAAAAAAACTCAACTAACAAAGATATCATATACAAAAGCCGGGATATAGTATATAAATACTCCGATCTACACACACTCGCCTATAAATTAATGTAAGAAGATACCATTTATTAGTTTCAGTAACGGGTTTTGAATTTGAGATTTTTTGTTTTAGAATTTATCAAATGATTCTTGTATGAAGTATTTGTCCAAAAATGTGTGGTTTTCAATTTGTATTTCTTTAATCAAATTGGTCGTTAGTAATTATGAATTTTTAATCAAGGTTAGAATTTGGGGGATGACTTTGGAACATGAGTGTCAAATTTTAGTAACGAGTATTTCCAATCGTTCATGTTAGTTATAAGTAGGAAAATTACTTACAAATTTATCATGTCAGTGTCAAATTTTGAAAAGTTATTGTAAAGTTCCTGCACTGACCTGTAACAGTTAAATAACTTTTTTTTGAATTATTCATGATAAAAATTAGCATATGTAATTTCAAAAATTCAATGTGAAATTTTGAGCGCATATGTTGCAAATTTGACACTCATCATCCGTAATTTATTGCACTGTTTATACATATAATTTAATCTGCAACTTTTTGTTTTTCTGTCTCCATGTGGCCTGTCTCCCTGCCTCTCTCCAAGTTAACTTAGGGTAGACCTATTTTGTTACTCCATTTATTCTATAGCAAGTACTTCAACTAATTTGCTAGAATTATAATTAAATTATTAATATTTAAATTATTTTGTTAACTTAAACCATATTAAATAAGATTTTGAATTTTTCTCTTAGTTTCCAAAAATAATAAAAACTCTCATCCCTACCTTTTGCCAGCTTCAAACACGGGACATCATCAAAGGTCCATTCTAGGACTCACCTCATGAGGACCAATGTGCCAAGAAATGATGTTTTAAATAAAAGAGAAAAAAATAAGAAGTCACATTTAAGTATTAATTATCTAAATAAGATTAATAAATAAACGTTAATTACTTTGACTTGATTAAACTCTGAACCAGAAATTCTTGTAAAAGTGACATATATAGAAAGAATAGATCGTGTATAAACTAGGCTTATTTTATTCTAAGTTAATATGGAGAGATCAAGGTGACAGATCTTGGAGACAACCATTGATATATGCAAGCAGCTGCTCGTCTGATAGACACAGTAAATGTGAGTGCCATACTGGGGCCCCAAAATTCGGAGCAAGCAAGGTATATAGTGAAATTTGGTGAGAGTTTGCAGGTACCTGTTATTTGGTTCCCCATAACTGGTCCATCTCTTTTGCCACCTCCTTCCCCATCCTCCATCTACTCCGATGAAGGCCTTAACTGCTTTCAGTTCCGAGCTATAGCTGACATTATTAAAGCTCTTGGTTGGCAATCAATCGTCCCCATTTATGAAAAGACTGAATATGGCAGTCACCTTCTTCCATGCCTCACCAATGTCTTGAAAGATATGGGCATACGAATGGATAACGTAACTGCCATTGATTCAGATTCTGAAATTAATAGCACTCTTGACACGTTAAATTCCATGCGGACACATGTATTTCTTGTCCATATGAGCGTGGATTTTGGAACAACATTTATTTTGTCTGCACAGGAAAAAGAGATGATGGTTGAAGGATATGCTTGGATACTTACCCAAGAGCTATCTTCTCTGACATATCCTCAACATAATATTACGAGAGCATTGTATAATGCCGACCTATCTTCTTTTTTAACAAATTTTAATGATCGAGTTCCTTTGACAAGATACATGCAAGGTGCATTGGGAGTCAGGCCAAGGGATCCCAAAAAAACAAAAACACGTGTGGAGAAAGAGACAAATTTCTCTCAAAGTTACAAAAGTAGGCTAACTATCTATGGATGGTGGTCTTATCACACAATCGAAGCATTGGCTACGGCTTTAGAGAAGCCAGGCAGCACAGACAATGGCCAAAAACTTCGCAATGAAATTGAGGCTATTACTTTCACATCAGGTGTGTCAGGGGTAAAGTTTAATTTAAGTCAAGGACAACTAGATCAATCTGACCTTGAAGTATACAATGTTGTAGGAGACAGTGAAAGGATCATCGGAAATTGGAGCCCTGAGAGGGGGCTATTTCAAAATCAAAGTAGTAATAAAGGTGGTGAGACTGATGGTGAATACAAGGTAAAGGATCCATTGTGGCCGGGTTACACATTCGATAAACCACCAAAGTTGAGAATTGGAGTCCCAACAAAAAATTCCTCTCCTGAATTAGTGAATGCTGATAATTCTAGTGAACGGCTCACGATTGATGGCTTTGCCAAGAATGTGTTCTTAAAAGCTCTTGATGTTTTGCCCTTTCGGTTAAATAATTATGAGTTTGTTGCGTTGCCCAACATGACCTACGATGATATTCTCTGCAGCCAAATGAAAGAGAAGGCAAGTTTTCATTCTTTTCTTTTTAATTTGTTTTACTTGTGCATCAATCCATCTTTTTATTTTCAAATGAAAAGTCAGGCATGATATTGGTATTACCTATGAATCCATGATATATATTGATCTTTTAATTACCCTCACACTTGATAACTGATGAGTATGTAGTGTCTGGTTTTAAATGTAAGATATATAAAGGGTTCATTATGGTACTAAATACTACCTCCAATATTCTTTAGTATAAGAGTTAATTGACTACTCTTTCTGGTTCTAAATATAAAACAAAGTTAACTCTTTTTTAGAGATTAAATAAGCATATTTTTTTATTTTTTCCTCAAAATTAATTAGTTTGACTAATAAACATATATATAATATAAGGATATACAACATATGATATGATTAAATAACTTATTTAGCTTCTTTAATTTCTCCAAAAAAAGGTCAACTTTATTTTTAGGACCGGAGAGAGTATTTTTTAGAGATTTAAAAACTAAATAAATTACTCAATCATAATATATTTTGTATACTATTAGATTATATATCAGTATAAAAGTCAAAAAATATTTTGAAGAAAAATAATAAATATAAATACTGTAATATAATTTATTTAACTTGTTTAATATATTTTAAGAAAATTAACATATCTAATATTAAGATGAGGAGAAAGTACACTTTCTCAAAGGTATCTTTTATTGATTGAATATAGAAAGGAGGTTTAAGGGGTGGTTATAATGTTATAATGCACGTAATTAAAAAGTGAATTTTAAGAAAATCAACCAACAATCATTACAAGTAACCAACTTAACTAATTTCTTTAATGTTATCTAGAGTATTTAGTTATCTAGAGTATTTACTGTTATATATGTTGTGCAAGATTCATTTCCAAACACTTGCTCTGTGTATGAAAATATTGCAGGATCTTGATGCTATTATTGGAGACATCACAATTGTGGCGAATCGCACAAACTGTGTTGATTTCACGCTTCCGTATTTGGATTCAAGTGTAGCAATGGTGGTCAGAGTGAAGGATGCCTCCACAAATAAGCTGATCCTCATCAAACCTTTTAACTGGCTACTATGGTTGCTTTTTTGTCTGATTTTTGCAGCTACAACTGCTGCCATATATGTATTTTTAGAAATAAACAGAACCAACCAAACCGCTGAGGGAGATGAAACCGGCGAAGGAAACAGAACCAGCCAAACCGGTGGAGGAAACGGTGCCAACCAAATCGGTGGAGGAAATGGTGCCAGCCAAACCAGTGGCGGAAACGGTGCAGGAAACGGAACCAGCCAAACCGGTGGAGGAAACGGAACCAACAAAACTGGTGAAGGAAATAGAAACAACCAAACGAACAGAGAATATCGCTTCAATCCCTTCCTTGTTTACAATATGGGTGAGTTCTCTTATATATTGCATATGCCTCATAAATACTCTGTGACCCACTTGATATCAATGATGTATGAACGATGATATATGACAGATGTTATGGAGATCAATTCGACAAGCAAAGCCGCAGGATGGATGGTGATACTGACGTCATTTCTATTTATCTTGATAGTACAAGTTTACACAGCGAGTTTAACTTCGATTTTAACACAAGCAAAAACGAAAGAGCCTTTATTTATGGACGAGAACGAGCTTAAGAATAGCAGTCTGTCGGTGGGATATCAAAATGGGTCATGGGTGAGAGGGCTTCTGATTGAACAAATAGGATTCAATCCATCTCAGTTAAAGGGTTTAGGAAGTCGTGAAGAGTATAAACAAGAATTGTCAAGAGGCACTAAAAATGGAGGAGTGGATGCTATTTTTGATGAAACTCCTAATCTCACGCTCTTCCTCGCCCAATACAAGCCTCATTTCATGATGACTGGACCTATCTATCAAAGTGGTGGATTTGCCTTTGTAAGTCTACTCCATTATCTTACTCGGGACAAGAATTTCTCCACTTCCCTTATATTTCACTTTCCTCCACTTATTTAATATCACCGTTAAATCAATTCTAAAGGGTTGAGATTTAATATGAGATTCAATATCCTATATAATGTTGTGTAATATATTTTAATTATATCCTATAAAATCTCAATTGTTCAGAGTTAATCTCATGATGTGAGTGAAGAAGTGGAGGGAAATGGACGGTAAGTGAAGTAAAGAAGCTCCTTTCCCATCTTGCTCTTAATGATCTAACCATATATATATATATATATATTATATTTGCAGGCATTTCCAAAGAAATCTAGTCTGGCCTTACATTTCTCGAATGCAATTTTAGATATGGTTCATGATGTGGAGACATACCGTGTGTTGATGGCTAAGAACTCCTTACCCACTTCCATCGAAGATTTGCAATTACAAAACCAAAAGTGATGAAGAGCTGACTAGTTTGAACTTTGAAGATAAGGGGCTTTGGAGGTCTTTATCCTGTCCTATTATTCATTGTGACTCTCTTTTTAGTCTGAATTTGCGTGAGAAGTTGTGTTTCAACTCATCAGCTGAGGCTTAATTATATATACTAGGTGTTTCTAGTTAGCTGTCGCCAATTAAACATGCGATACATGTATGTGTGTGTATAAAAATCTCCTTGCTATCTTATCTACTGTTTTGCAACGGGTATGCTCCTCTGGTTCACTGGTTCACTGATAGGACAAAATTTTATAGCCTAAAAAACTTCGCAAGTGCACGGGCCGTATCAAGTAATAAAGTGATAAGAAAAGTATCGTTCCCACGAGGTCTTAGTATCACAAACTTCAGTTGAGTATTAATTTCACAATTTCATTTAAATTGAGAAAACCAAATTAAATTTAATTTAGAGGAAAAAAATTAAAACTAAAATTAAAACAAACGAACTACACACTAATAAATGAGCAACCTAGAGTACTAATCCTTTATTTGATTCTTAGATTTTATCCACACTAAATTAATTTTGACTTAACTTAATCAGCTAATTTAAAGTATTAATGTCTATAAATGCCTTCTGGTTCACTTATATACCTACCTTAATTAATTATGTGATGCCTCACACAACTAAATAAGATGTGTTTTAAATCAAATTCACTCTAATTTGATTATGCGGAGCTTCTAGGTATATTCCTATCCGAGATGCAAATTAGATTAAAATCTAATTTCACATTAAATTAAAACCTAATTTCACATTATTTAATCCCAAGGTTAATTTAGGATTCACTCTTCCAAGTTCAACCCTAAATCCCCAAAACATGCTTAATGGTGATCAATCAATAAGCAATAACAATGAACATGGGATTAAATAAATTGAAATAAAATTAAGCAAAACTAATAAGTGTGAATAATCTCTAAAACCCAAACAAGTTCATAGGTTCTCTAGGTTGCAAAACCAACTAGTCACACATGGCTTTATTCAAATTTATAACAAAAAGATAAGAATTCAGGTTCAAAGAAAAAAGAGAGAGAGAGAGAGAAAGAGGAAAGAAAGATTCACCTTCGCCTCCACAGTACTTCCGTCCTTTCGTGGAGATGACGAAGAGAGCTAGAATGCTCAGCTGCTACTCCTCTGCTTCTTTATTCCTTCTTGTTCTGCGTCTCCTGGTCTCTTTTTCTTCTTGTCTCTGCCTCCCTATATATAATTTAGGTTTCCTCCTCTTAATTAATCACCAAACTTAAGATCCAAGTTTAATCACCAAACTTAGGATCTAAGTTTTCATTTTAGAATGTGGGGTCCATGTCTTTATTCTTTTTATTTAATTTATGGCTGCATGCTCCATGTGCTTTTTTGTTTCTTCTCTTTTATATAATATCTCCTGCACATTAAAAATAAGATATGAGTATATTTTATGTAGATTTATTCTTTGATCCTAAGTTTGATTCAATGATGGAAAAGTCAATAAAAGATAATTAAATAGGTATATAATATCAATAATTCCAATCAATTCTCATAAAATATACACATATTTAATCATAAAATATACACTTATCGTTCGCAATACAAGCTGTTTCTAGAAGTAATTTTTTGATGCACGACATAATTCTCTTGCATATATAATAATTATTGCTTATTTGTTTTCCTAGCAATTAATGTTAAAATGTGACTTCCTATATATTTTTTTTGTCATTTGGTAAAATTGAAAAAAACAAATCAATTTAAGACAAATTTAGTAGAGAAAAGCTTCCAGAGTTATTTGTGACAAAAAAAAAACCTAATTAGGTTAAAGGAAAGTTTTATCATACTGCCATGAAACCAGCAATGCTATATGATAATAAATGTTCGTTGGACTTTAAAGGGACAATATAAACATAGAGTGGAAGTAGCCCAGAAGAGATGCTGAGATGAATGCGTTGTCATATAATAAAAGATAAGATTCGTAATGACAATATATGCGAACAAGTTAGAGTGGCACTTATTAAGGAGAAAATGGTAGAAATCCATCTAAGGTGATTTGGACACATTCAAAGAAGGTTGTTGGATGCGCCAATGAGGAGGGTCGAAAAAGTAGTATGGAGTCTTCTAAAAAAGGGTAGAAGAAGACTAAAGCAAACACTCAATAAGGTTATAGAACAAGATTTACTCATTTGGTCCTATATGTAGGGTAGAGAGAGGAGCTTTTTTTATCATATATATATGGCACCTCATTAAAGTTTTGAGGTGAATCTGAATGTGTAATTTATCCCATCACTTATTATTGTATTGACTTTGTTTTCATTTAGCATTATATATATTAAATAAGAGTATAGTTGAAAAGCTTTTGAATTTTATAGCAGAGCTAATGAGATTTAATATTTTTCTTGGTCTATTTAAAAAATGTTGAAAATGCCGTATAATTAGAACTAGAGAAGTATTAGTTAATAATATATCCAAATGGCTAGTTTTTGATAGAGCACAATAGCATTGTTCGATCCATGTAGCGGATCAGACCTAGTGAGATAAATCTTTGTTGTTGTTGTATGAATCAAAGGGAATACCCCCTTCGGTCCATAATGTATAGCACTTAAACTATATCATCACCGGAAACACAAAATGACGTACACTTAAGTAATTTAATATGGCTTAAAATGTAAATTTTTTCTTAATTGCATTAGAAATATTATTTTAAATAGAGAGAGGGATATAATGAGTGGAAAAAATTGGAAAGTGAGTACTAATTATAGAGGCAAAATAGAAAAAAAAAAGCATTAATTAAAATGGAGGTGACTTGTATTCTAAAATACACATTCCTTCTAGAAGAGCTATATATTGTGAATCCGCGGGAGTTTTATGATTTTTCTTTTCTTTTCTTTTTTTCATGGCCAACCAGAAAGCCGCATCAATTATCATTCAGAAAAACCAGCAATATCCTAGGGAAGGGGGATATACTTTACATAGGAACACATGAAGATCAATTAAGACCAATTAGGAATTGAAAAGGCAAAATAGTCCAATTTGGTAAAAACATGTTTCGTCCATATTGAAGGTAAAACCACTTTCCTTACCCAAGATCACTTACAAGAGTAAGCTATGGTGAGGAAGAAGAGAAATTTTCAGTGGAAATCACGTCCGGCTTAACAATGATTATTCTAATCCATTCGATTAACCATAATAATACCATTAAGTAACTACTATAGTAGAAAAGATCTTATGTTTAATAAAAGGCTATAATAGTATAAAAATTCTCACTCAACCTATATAACACTAACTGCAGTAGAAAATAATTAATCAAATGAAAACTCTACCATAGTTATAAAATAACTTGGATTGCCCAAATAAAAGTAACCATGATATAAAAGAGTAAAACTTAACTTCAAAGAAACTATCATGGTTAAAAGAAATAAACTCATCTTTCAACTCTTATCCATGATAGAAAAGAATCAAACTAAAACATTTAAAAGCTATCTTGGATATTAGCTCTTTAGCTCTTTACCAAATTATTTTGACATAAAACCAAGTTACTAAATACACCCCCATCTAACATGTTTATATAATGAAACCCTGAAAAATCATCACAGTAAAAAATTGGACTTTGGACTCCTCAAATTAAAGCCAGAATAAGAATTCACCGACAAGCCCAATACCACTTTTGAGAATAATTCTCCATCACATATCATAATAACCATAACTCAAGTTTAAAACAGTGGATTCACTATTCCAAACATTTGCAACAATTAAAGGCTTTTAGCCTTCTACCATCACACGTCCCTTGCAACCATTTATATCAAAAGTAATAATTTTAAAAGTTAACACTAGACAAGATTAGCAAGGTAGAAATGTCTACGGTGCATTCTCTGACGAAGCATCTTTAAAGTTATCACCAAAAATATTAAGAGTAACGAGGTTTGACAAAAATCTCAGTAATCAATAAGTCTACTCATTATGCATACTTATAAGTGTTTGTGAGGCGGTGTCAAGTGCCAAAGTGTTGGTGATAAAATTTCCATGACTCGACCATGTCCAATAAGTTGTATCCTGCTGCACACTGCTGGTACTAACACGTTTTGGGTTCTTAGTTTTGTGCAGTCACTACAAAAATTTTGACTTTTGGTGGCGACAAAAGTCGCCACTGAAAGTCCAAATGTCGCCGCTAAAACTGTTTCAGCGGCGACAAAAAGTCGTTGCTGTAACTTCCGTGGCGGATACTTTTGGTGGCGACATTTTAGTGTCGCCGCTAAAAGTAGAGTATTAGTGGCGACATTCCGTCGCCACTGAAAGTTCGCCAAAAGTCACCACAGCGAGTGTCGCCACTGAAAACATAGTTTCGGCGGCGACAAGTGTCGCCACGAATACTATTTTTTGTGGCGTCAAAATTGTCGCCACTAATACATTTTTCAGCGGCGACAAGATGTCGCGGCTAATACATGTTTTCGCGGCGACCCCTTGTCGCCGCTGATATTATTTTTAGCGGCGACTTTAGTCGCCACCAATACATTTTTCAGCTGCATCCACATATTGCTACTGATACATGTTTTTAGTGGCGACACAAATGTCGCTGCTGATATTATTTTTAGCGGCGACTTTAGTCGCCACTGATAAATTTTTCAGCTGCATCCACGTATTGCTGCTGATATATATTCTTAGTGGCGACACAAATGTCGCTGCTGATAGTTCTTTCAGCGGCGACATTTGTCGCCACCAAAAGTAATTTTTTTTTAATTTTTTAAATGCAAATTGATTAAATTAAAAATTGTACCACAATTAAACCTATACCACATTGATTAAGATCATAAAAAACTTGAAACTAACGATATATTAACATTAAATGATACAAACATAAATATTCAAATTTAACATGAAATATTTAAATTTTCTATAAACAGTCTAAAAGTTGTTCGTTGGAAGGAAACATGAAACATAAAACTATGAAGACCGATCAGCTGATGGGACTGGAAGGCTGGGAGTAGATAAAGTAGGAGCTGTTACTTGCCCCTGAGGCATTAAGATAGATAGAATCCTCTCCTCCATTTGTTTTATCTTCTCATCAAATTGTGCACGTTCTTTTGCGCGCTCTGCTTCCATCCTTGCACGTTCTTCAGCGGCGACTATTGTATGTCGCTGCTGAAAGATGACTTTCAGCGGCGACTAAAAGTGTCGCCGCTGAAAGTATTGATTTTCAGCGGCGACCCTTCTAGTCGCCGCCAAAAGTCACACTTTCAGCGGCGACATTTTTAGTCGCCACTGAAAGTCGCCACTAAAACTCTATTTTTCTGTAGTGAGTGGCCGAGACTTTGGGTGGTGGCCAGGTTTTTGATAGAACGGTACAAATGTCATTTCCAATTTTCAATAAAACATTATATAATACTTTCATGGTATACCAAACAAACTTTAAACCCACTTTCATTTCCACTTCTAGTTCCACTGTCACTTCCATAAAAACTCTTCCACCATACCAAACACTCATAATCCTTCATGAATCCATTCTGACACAAATGAATTTTGACCCTGCTCGGATTTTTAAACCTTAAACACTTACATTTGGCACACGGACACCTGATCTCCCTACTTGAATTATTTGAATGCGCCAAAGCAAATTGGATAAACTCGTTCAAACCGGCCCTGAATGCTGGATTTAGTTCTCTTCTAGTTAGACGATTGTACATCCAACTCCTATCGTGATTGTCTTCCATACTTCCTAGCTACTTCAGTTACTAACCTAATTAACATCTCAATTTGCCACAAATACAATTATAAGTAGCCAATACAACTAGCCACTTATGCCAACAAATTTCCACTTAATCAAGAAAGTGAAAAACAAACACATGCATTGAACAAAGAACATATCCCAGCAAGCAACCAGAGAATGAGGGTAGCACACCAGAACATGGGGACATGCTTGTGGAGGGGGCAAACAACGAATATAATACTATAACTATTTTGGAGTTTCTAAACATATAAAGATTAAATAAGACTTAATCAAATTTATATAATTTGCAAAATCAACTTTATCTTTTGTATTTATAATTACCTATTTATCAACACAATATTTATAATTTTGTTTTTTAAATTATCGATCTTTATTGTATAACTTGTTAAAGATAGATTCAAATAAAAAATTGAAATAGAATATTTTTTTAAAAAAATATTGTCTTATCTCTAAATATTATTTCTCAACACTTCACTTTTCTAATTTGAACACCATACTATTTCTAGATTTATGTATCATTACCAACTAATAAATAATCATATATTATCACATCAATATCATTTATATACCATTAATGTCATTCATGTATATTTTTATTTAAAAAAGAAATAAAATATCATTTAAAATTCAAAATCTTAAATTATTTATATAAGCATTTAGTATAAAATTTAACAATTTATAAATTATTTTAATAAAATAACCATTGATTTCAAATTATTTATATAAGTATTTAGTATAAAATTTAACAATTTATAAATTATTTTAATAAAATAACCATTGATTTCAAATTTTAAAATGCAATTAGAATTTCTTTTCAAGCTTAACTTTTTTAGTCATATTTATAAGATAATTATAACCTAAATAAACAATAAAGTTAAATTATAACCCTAATTTATTCATGAGAAATAAATATGACTAATGTTTTCAATTTTTATCTATAATAATTTCTCATAACAAATAATGTGGTGAAAAAAAAAATGAAAAGGAGCTTACCAGAAGGAGAGGGTGGTCGGAAGGCAGAGAAGAGCACCGGTGATTAGAGAACGACGAGTGTTGAAACCTATTTATTCATGAGCAAAAAATATGACTAATTTTTTCATTTTTTATGTATACTAATTTTTTATAATAAATAAATAAATAAATATATAAATAAAACTAAGAAAAAAAAAAAGAGGAGCTTATCGTCGGGAGAGGACTAGCCGTGGGTTTTGGCGGCGGCGGAGCTACTGGTGGGGAGCTGTGGGCGGCGGGGAAGCTACGGGTTGGGAGCTGTGGGCGGCGGAGCTACGGCGGAGCTGTGAGCTAGGAAGGATGCGAACGAAGGGGAGCTGCGGGGATGGGGGAGCTGTGGGCTGGGGGGAGCTGCGGGGTTGGGACGCGGAGGAGCTGGGGGTGGGGTAGCTGTTGTCGGATGGGAGCTGGCGGCTTCGGTGTGGTGGACCTGGAGACGGTCGTCGGAGCTGAGGGAGGAGAGAAATTTCGAGCTGAGGGGTGAGCTGAGAGTAATTAATTGTCGAAATTAGCGACGGAATTAAATTCCGTCGCTAATTTATTACTTTTTGCGACGGTTTAATTCCGTCGCAAAAAGCTGAGGGTTTTTAGCGACGGAATTAAATTCCATCGCTAATTTATTGCTTTTTGCGACGGAATTTAATTCCGTCGCAAAAAGCAGAAGCATTAATAGCGACGGAATTAAATTCCGTCGCTAAAAGCTGACTTTTGGCAGCCTTCTGGCAGATTCATAATCCGTCGCTAAATCAAAAAATTGGCGGCCCTTTTGGCAGCCATTTAGCGACGGATTTTGAATCCGTCGCTAATGTTAGCGACGGATTCAAAATCTGTCGCTAATGTTAGCGACGGATTCAAAATCTGTCGCTAACTCAAGATAAGTGGCCTTTTCCACCGCCATTTAGGGACGGATTTTGAATCCGTCGCTAAAATTAGCGACGGATTCAAAATCCGTCGCTAAGCAGCGACGGATTAGTTTTTCCGTCGCTATTTCTCGTGAATTTGCGACGGAAAAAATTCCGTCGCAAATTCCGTCGCTATTTATGATTTTTCTAGTAGTGTGCCTCATAGGAGTTAAGATTTAATTTGGTGCAGTCTTGTTGATGCATCACTTACCATTTCTGATGATTTTCAACGACTCGAAGAGTTGAGAGCATATTTTGGTTTCCGAATGTGTTTCAACATCATAATGAATTCTTGCAACTTTTTTCCGGGTTGAACCTGTTAGTTAGTCAAAGTAGTCAGGCCTTACTCTTTGGGGCTTAACATCAAAACAACACACTTGTGGGTTAAAATGTGCCCTGTGTTATGAAACCATATATTCATCCTTTTTTGCCTGTGCTAATGACTTTCTGTGCTGTTTAATTGATATTAATGCCTTCCTTGTTCTACATTTTAATCATGTTTATTTTAAGTTAATAATTGCATAAACCCTTATATATTCTCTCTGCTTTATTCTTGATGTTTGTGTCCCTCTAAATGCCATTTCTTTCGAATGTGTGTATATGTAGTGTTAGTGCTTAGGGATTTGATATGCATTATACAATAAGAGAGGGAACTTGGATGTATAATTATGTTGCCACATTTTGCATTGTAGGTTGCTGCTGTTAATCCTGTTGTTGGGTCCCATGTTTGGGTAGAAGACTCTGATGTATCTTGGATTGATGGTGAGGTTTTGGCAGTTAATGGAGAAGAAATCAAAGTCCTTTGCACTTCAGGGAAGACGGTGAGTATCCATTTCTTGTGTAGAATTATTTGATGCTTTAACTTTTTATATAGCAGAGGAAGCAAACAGTGAAGGAATCTTAATTTATTATTAGAAGAGAGGAAATTATAATAACTATTTTTTATTATATTATATTTGCTTATATGCAGCGGATATTAAATTTCTGTATAATGTATAATCTTGGAAGTTAGATATATTTTAGGATCTAATCGGATTATGGAATTTGAATTTTGTAATTGCTTTTTTGTTTTATAATTCCTAGATATTAGGATCTTCCTTTTATAATTCCTAGATATTAAAATCTTGAAGGCATATGAATAATAAAAATAAAAAACTCAAAGGATTTTGTACATTTCTATTTAATTTCGTAATTTTTTATATTTTTTTATATTTTTTTCCAGGAATCGAGTTTTGCGACGGAATGATCGAATGACCATACTGGTGCATCAAACACAGGAGATGATGAATCATATGCAGATTCTACTTCAGTGACAAGGGTGACCATATTGCTGCTGTTTAGACTTTTTTTTTTTTAATTACATATTGTTCACAACATTATTATTTATATTTTGTTTTCTCTATGTAAATTCTTTGGGATTGTTATTATATATTTTTGTGGTATACAATTTTTTTTCCTATTTTTTATGTAATTTTTTTAAAAAAATAAAAAATAATAAATTTTTTTTAAAATGATTAAATTTGCGACGGATTTAATCCGTCACAGTTGCGACGGATTTAAAATTCGTCGCAATTTGCGACGGATTTCTATTGTGACGGATTTTTGAAATCCGTCGCAATTGCCACCCCTTTTTTGCGACGGATAAAATCCGTCACAAAATCGTTTTGCAACGGAAAAACATGGTTTTGTGATGGATTTTTTCCGTCGCAAAAACCGTTTTTTCTAGTAGTGATAAATTGTCTTGTAAATAGTGTAATTTAATTTGTTGGGATTTTAAAATCATAAATGAAGTCAATAAGGTCAATAAGTCAACTAAAGAAACAACAAAAGAATTAAATAAGGACAAAAAAAATTTAATCCATATATTATATTAAATTAAAGAATCTATATGTTTATATGTCTGTAAAAATCTTCTACCAGTAGTGTTAACACTATTTCATATTTGGGCATATATAACGCTTGAAAAATAACAGTTACACCGAATAAACGTCATATATGTTGAGATGGAGGTCACGCAAGAATATATGATGCTTAAACATAAAAGTTAATTATGTGCACTATCATGTTTTTTAAGGTGGAATTCACGAAAATACAAAAATAATTGGCATATTTAATAACCATAATTTATTTAGTTACAAAAATGGTGGTAATTCTTTTGAAACAACCACCATGTAACACTTACAAACGATTTGATTTTCAACCTCTTATATTATCGAAAACAAAGCATAACAGTCTTTAGAAAAAACTGTCATGTAACACTTTTAAATGATATGTCTTCCATAAATACTAGTTCATAGGTTATAACTCTTCATAACATCATCAGACTTTTATAAGTCATAACCCTTTGTAATATCCACTAATCCTCTATTTAAACTTATTTATTTCTTATAATTCTTACTACTTTTCTTTATTGGCCTCCTCCCTCTCTCCATGATGTTAAGATTTCAGGGAGCTCCTCAGTCACCACCACCCCCTCCTCCTCATCCTCCTCTACTGCCTCTTGAAATGGAAACTCTGATGAAGCTGTTGACAAGCCTTGTATGCCACACAAAGCGTCTCCCAGTATATGCCAACAAGCTAAAAAGGAAGTTGAATCTTATACTTCATCACAATAAGATTGAATATGCCTTGCAGTTAGACCCTTTGATGGAGACCTTTTGTCATTAGCCTTGGGGTCCACAATCAACAATTAACCAAGGATTGTGTATAGGCAAACCTAGGATCTTTCTCTCTTTTCGAGGAGCCTTTTATTGAATCCTAAGTAATCTAAATGTCATGCAAATGCAATGAAAACAAGGGGGGATTGGGTTTTGGATATTTAAATTAATAAACTAAAATAGAAATGCAATTTAAATGAAGCAAAGATAAAATAGAATATAAGAAAATGAGATTAATTAGATTAAAAATGATTAACCTAGAATTGAAATTCCATAACCTTCATCAGACAAAAAGATAATAACCAAACTCGTAATTGATTCTAGACAAACCGAAATCTCTACGTTTGTCCAGATATTCCCTTGACTAGACGATCGCCTTTACTGCTGCTGACTAAATTGTCAGTCAAAGGGGATGTCCTACCTCCGTGCTGTCCCCTGGAGCATGGTTTTCCCTGTTGTGTGCTGGATCTTGTGGAATCACAGAAAGAACGTGGTCTACAACTCGACAACAACTCCTGTCCTCAATCTGCTTGGTCGATCTATTGGCTACTGATGAGGGCCTTTTTGTCTTTAGCCTTAGGGTCCACAATCAAAAATAAACCAAGGATTGCGTATAGGCAAACCTAGGATCATTCTCTCTTTTCGAGGAGCTTTTTATTGAGTCCTAAGTAATCTAGATGATATGCAGATGCAATTAAAACAGGGGGAAATTGGTTTTGGATTTTTCAATTGATAGTCTAAAATAATATTGCAATTAAATTAAATGCTAAACTAATAATTTTGGTATTTTTAATAAAATAGAATGGAGTATGAAAATGAAATATGAATTATGGATGTTCTTGGTAAGGAAGAAAGTGGCTATCATTGCTCAAAAAAATATGGGAATCAAATCTTCATCAAGTCTTAATGAAAAACCTCAAGATACCACTTGAGTCCAATATTTCCCAATTAATAGTAGCTCCTACAAACATAGCTAACTACTACCTCTTGGGATATTGTTTAAAACCTTTGATGTGCAATTAAAATTGGATTAATGCAACATGAGCCTTCTTAAAATTGAGTACATAACAGTCCCTCAAAGGGCACAAATCAGCCATATTAACTAGACAATAACACGCTAATTAATATAATCTCATTGCAACCACAAGAAATTAAAACAAATTAAATATAATCTTCAGATTACACAATCCAATCTCAATCACAATTATCAAACCAACAGAGACAATGAACATTAATCTCAGTTCCAAAATTATATACAATAATTCCTAAAACTAGGCAATCTAAATATATAATTTTAGACTAATGAAATGATAGAAAAACTCCCCTATCAAGTGCCTCTAGCTCAAGCAAAATTTCTCATCACCAAGAAACTAAGAGCTCAGCCACACATTGAATTCAATCGGCCAGAGCACCAAAAATCCATAAGAAATTGGGAAAGGGATTTAATGTTGAAAGAAAATGGTTGCTGTCAGGTTTGGCGATGGAATCAAGGGGGAAAGTGGAAGATAATGAAGATCTGAAAGTCTGAAGGCGTTGATGAAGGTCACTGGTTTGAGGGTGTATGAAAAAACGACGATGAGAATGATGGTGGAGAGGGAGTAAGCTTGGTCGACGGTCTGAGGGTCGCTGGTCTGTGTGAAGGTGCAGGTCGCTGAAAAAGATGGAGGTGGTTGCTCACCGGCGACAGAGGAAGGGAGTGGTGTCGCCGGCGAGAAGATTGGATGAAGGGAAGAAGGAGGATGGAGGTAGGTCGTGAGAGCGTGATACCTCTCCTGGTTCGCGGCGTTGGTGTCTTTATTCAATTAAACCTCTCGGGTCCTGTGTGTATCCAGCTGCAAGTCTCGGGTCTGATCCAATTCATCCCTCATCTGACCTATTTAGGCCTCGTTTGGATCACTGAAAATCAAGCGAAGGAAAAGGAAAATGTCGATTTTCAACTGGCGGCGGCCGTTTGGTTTGAATTTTCCGGATGAAAATATTTTCCCGCGAGTGTCCATTCTCCCACGTTTAAATGAAAATGGGTTCCCACCAAAATTGGTGGGAACCCATTTTCTGGCGCTTACAAAAATGGTGGAAGTCGACTTTACCCTTCTTCTCACCATGGCCCTTCCTAACGGTGTTCCCTGATTTGCATCATTCTCTGTCATGGCCAAAAGAAAAAAAGTAATCTGCTCAAAGGAAATCAAAGGATGATTTAGAGAGAGAATCAAACTGGTCCTCTACTTCAGCTTTTTGGTGGTTCAACTTTAACTTTTCAGTGAGATCGTCGCTGATGCGGTGGATGGGGATGTTCGCGTCCTACATCTCGTCGCCCAAGTGGTCTCCGCGAAGGCTGATGGGGTGGTCGAACACCCTCAGACTTTCCATTGTGGACGACATCCTCTGGGGAGTCATCACTGCCTTTGAGTTCGTTTCTATCATCTCAATGCTCTGTTTCTTCTTCCTCTTCTGTGGCTGTACCGTCTGAAGTCGACAAACTCTCACCAAGATTCTGTGCTTAAACTGTTGTCAATCTTGAGAATTGGTGAGGCAATCTCCACCAATTCTCAAGAATTGGTGAGCATTCTTGAGAATGCCTCCACCAATTCTCAAGAATTGTTGGAGGCATTCTCGAGAATGCCTTCACCAATTCTTGAGAATTGGTGAAGAGGCATGCTCACCAATTCTCGAGAATTGGTGAGGCCATTCTCGAGAATGCCTCACCAATTCTCGAGAATTGGTGAGCATTCTCGAGAATGCCTGTGCACCTCGTGATTGATTTTATGGTATAAAAAAATATTTTATCTGTAAGGGTAAAATGGTATTTTGCCTCATTTTCCTACCTCATTTTCTTCTAACCAAACAAAAATTTTCTTATCAACCCATTTTCTTTTCCAGTGCCAACCAAACGCATCGAGGCAAAATATTTTCCATTCCATTCTTTTCATTTCCATTCCTTTCCATTCCCACCTTTTCTTTGATCCAAACGGGGCCTTAATTAACCAATGGCAAAACGTTGTGTTTCATTGCAGAGGGACCTAAATGCAAATATTAAAACTTCTGAAGAAGGGACTTAAGTGCAAAGTTTAAAAGTTTTCAGAACTCAATTGAAACTTTTGCAACATGAATGTAAGCTTTCATTTTCAAATTTGTTCTAATCTTTTTAGGCATTTACAATCCAAAATAATTAATCCAACATTAAATATTCTCCGAAAAATCAATGATTAAGAGTAATTACATTTTTTTTTTGACAATTTTGTTCATTTTAGCCTTAATTTAATATATTTACTCTTAATCTCAATGTATCAAAAGAAAAGCATTTTAAGCCCAATAACTATGACAAAATGCATTAAAAATCCCAATTTAATTATCAAAAATCAAGTAAAAATATGGTTCAATCAGCTACAATCCCCTATCCTATGGAAGGCGCCTCTGCGATCGCACAATGCTCTCTCGTAACCCAATCCGACTTAAGTCCTTGGGATATCAATCTAGGTATTTTATATAATACCTAATCCGTAATTATAATCAGATCCGATTAAAATAAACAGAAACGAATTATATTACCGATTGAAGCACGGATCCTCTGGATTCATGGAATCCTCAATCCATAGGTCAATCAAAGAAGCTTAGCCAAGCATGGTTAGGCAAAATGTAGAAGAAAAGATGAAGAAGAACATGAAGAACAACTCAGAGAAAATAAAAAAGCTTCTAATTTAATCCGAAAAACCCATAAAGCGTAATTGAGAATCTGTTTGTAGCCACCATCTAATTTTTCTTATATAGGAAAGATGACTAAAAATAGGAAACTTCTAATAAATAGGAAATCTCTAAAAAAAAAAAAGGAAACCTCTAGTCAATAAAAAATCTCTAAAAAAATAGCAAATATCTAAAAATTGGTCTTTTATTACAAAATTCGGGCAAAATAAAAATCCAGAAAAATACGTTTGTTTTTAGCTCCAATTTCATCCATCTTCTTGTCCGAATCAACATTTCGAGTCTTCATAACAATTGTAGCTCTTTGAATCATCTAAAAAAGAAAGAAGAATGAGGCTAATACAATATCTAGATCAAAAGTTATAGCGAAAATAGTGAAGCATCGTAAATCTGGAATTTTATTACAAAAAATGAATTTAATCTAATTAAAAGCTTAAAGCCCAATTAAGTAATAAAACCCATTATTTCTCAATTAAGCATTCCTAATTTATTAACCAAGAGATACAAATAAGTGAAATAATATTCAATTATCACCCTTCACCCCATTCCTCCAATTATGAGAATAAATCACACGATAACCTAAAATTGTCTAGGCACAATTATATGTGTGTCTATATATACACATATATATTGCATAGATTGTGAGAAACCAATCAAAATGTTAATGACTCTTGAATTGCTATATATATCTGTATATATATATAAGCTAAAATATCAAAATCTAAATTAATAGCTACAACTTTAATAAATTTATAATCAGCTTAAGAGGCTTAATTAGAAATTTTTGAATGTTGTTCATAAACCCTCTTCTATAATTAAATTAAAAAGAATTGAAAGGAGCAAGTGTGATATCAGTTTTAATTATCTTAGCTAAATTTAGTTAGTATTTAAGTTGTTGTCGTCATCAACAACATTTCTTCAAACCAAAAGGAAAAAATTAAAACAAAACTAGAAAAATTCTATGGTGGGATCATCATGTCTCTCTAAGAAAAAAGGGAATTAATCTGGCAAATGAAGATTCGCCCAATAATTCCTCAGAATCTACCATGAGATTTCGAATCCCTTTGGTGTTTAAAATTGGAATATTCTTTTTAAGTTTTAACTTCCTCTGGTGAAAACAAAGGCTGAAAAGTAACAGGAAGTATACTGCTAAAATTTACTAGTTTTGTATGTTGTTCATGTCCATAATGTAGAAAACTATTAGTAAAAGGATAATTAGTTTCATTGAAAACAATATGCTTAGAGATATATATCATGCCTGTGGAATTGAGACAGTTAAAACTCTTGTGAGAACCACTATAACCAAGAATGACACACTTGGTGCTATGGTAATACAATTTATTGTGATTATAGGGTCTAAGGCATGGAAAGCAAGCACAACCAAAGCTTTTGAAATCGTTATAATTTGGCTTTCATTTATACAAAACCTCAAAGGGAGAGATATCCAGCAAGACACCAGTAGGTAATCTATTAATAAGATAGACTACAATAGAAAAAGCTTCCCATCACAAATAAAATGTTGCATATGTGCTTGAGCTAAGAGTATAAGACCGGTTTCCACTGTATAACGATGTTTAGCTCTACTCGACCATTATGAGCTAAAGTGTGTGGATAAGAATGTCTAAAAAATGATTCCATATTCATCAATAATAGTTGGGAAACTTCTAAACTCACCCGTCTAATCACTATGAAGTGTTTTAATCTTTCTTTCAAAAATATTTTCAACCATATTTTTGAACAATTTGCTAGCTGAGAATGCTTCATCTTTAGTCTTAAGTGGTTAAATCCATGTGTATCTACTATGATCTTCAAGAAAGCTTATATAATACTAATATCCAACAATAGATTTTATGGGAAAGGGTCCCCAAAGATCAGTATGGATTATATCTAGAGTATTTGACACCTGAGATTTAGAATTAGAAAACGGAAGTCTAGAGATTTTCCAAATTGACAAGAATCACAGAATATAAACTCTTCATTAGAAGAAAGGGTGACATTACAATCCTTAAGCACTCTTTTTGAAACATCATTTCTTGGACCAAGCCTTTGATGCCAATATTATAAAACAGAAAAATTACTTATCATTAAAACATAACTAGAAGTAATAGTAGAATTATTTGCAGGAACTACTTCATTATCAATTCTGTATAATCCTGGTCTTGTCTGGTTTTAGTCCCTTGAAGCAATACTCTATGTTGATTCTTATCTTTCACAGAACATCCATGTGAATGAATCTCAACAAACACATCATCATTATCACTAGTGAGTTTAAAACCACTAATCAATTTCTTAGCCGTATGAGGTGCAACAAGAACATCATTCAAATTGAGAAGTTTAAATTTAGAGGATCTGTCACATAATAACTTAGCATCACCAATACCAATAACATTCACAGAAGCTTCATCACCCACTAAAATAGAATTGGGTGAAGGGGCAAATATACCAACAAACTATTTCTGAAAGAGCACCTGGCACAATAAACTATTTGAGGTTTCTTATATACAAAACAACAATTAAAAGAGTGCAGGAAACACAAAGCCGTCAGTGTTGAGGTTAACGGACGTTTCTTTGCTTATGTGGCATTATACATGTGGCTTTAGATTTAAATCTGATTTTTTTTTTGTGCGTTTAGCTTCGACGATGGGGGACAGGGATGAAGACGAAGATGCGATCCTGAGAAAAGCCGAGATAACGGAGAAGAAGAACGAAGGGCGAAAACTCGATGATTCTGGAAACGCAGCATCTTCTTCATCCTCGACGGCAAGAAGCAGGCAAGAAGAACGAAGGGCGAAAAGGCGATGTCAGAGCTAGATGCGACGGGGATCTGGAAACGCAGCATCTTCTTCATCCTCAACGGCAAGAAGAACGAAGGGCGAAAACTCGATGTCAGAGCTAGATGCGACGGGGATCTGGAAACGCAGCATCTTCTTCATCCTCGACGGCAAGAAGCAGGCAAGAAGAACGAAGGACGAAAACTCGATGTCAGAGCTAGATGCGACTTTTTTACTGCTAATTTCATATATTATGGCTTACGGTACACTGTATGCCAAAACCTGCAATGTTGGTTCTGCAATGTTGGATCTGGGTGTGCTCGAACCAAATCAATGTTGGATCTGGGGTTCTACAATGTTGGATCTGGGGTTCTGCAATGTTGGTTCTGCAATGTGGGATCTGGGTTCTGCAATGTTGGATCTGGGGTTGATCACGTTTTCGGACTTCTTTGTTCTTCTCAAGATCACGTTGTCCTCTCCGCTGTTCTCTTCGTCGAATGTTCGAAGTTAAAAGGGAAAATAGAAAACAGGGTTAAAGCAATCTGAGCTAAAGCCACATGTATAATGCCACATAAGCAAAGAAACGTCCGTTAACCTCAACACTGACGGCTTTGTGTTTCCTGCACTCTTTTAATTGTTGTTTTGTATATAAGATACCTCAAATAGTTTATTGTGCCAAGTGCTCTTTTAGAAATAGTTTGTTGGTATATTTGCCCCTTCACCCACTAGAATTTATACCTGAGTTCACACTTGGTTCAACATTAGCTGGAGTGCTGGTAACATGATGCGTAGCAACAGTGTCAAGATACTATGTTGGATCATTGGTAATTTCAGGAGTAGCTATACAAGCAGAAGAAACATTGTCATTTCTGTTAAGACTTTTGAAATTTTTGTCATCCAACAGAAGAAATCTGCAAGATCGTGCCCCGGTTTATCACAGAGATGACACCATAGCTTCTTATTTTGGTGTTGCGACAAATTTCCCCTGCCACTAAAATGTCCTCTAGTGTTTCTTTCTTTGCCTTTGCGATGTCCTCTACCATGCCAATTTGGGGATCAATTCTGAGAATAAGTAGATTGTTAGAAAAAGAGGTTGGCAAAAGCAATGGACAAGCTCGTATTAGAAGCAGCATGAAGATGTTCCATTCTCGACTCATAAGTCAGGAGTTTGGATTGAAGATCCACCCAACTCATTGTCTTTTTCAGAATGAAGAACCATGATTGGAGTATACTCAGCATCAAATCCAACAAGAGTCTATGTAAGAAGGTCTGTTATAGACAAGGGACAACCGACAAGAGTTAGATTATCATATTGAGACTGCATTTTTGTTAAATACTATCTCTTTTTTCATAGAACTCTTCTTGATATGTTGAAATTCACTTTGAAGAAAAGTGATGCGAGATTTGGTGTTAGAGCCAACGAATTCAGTGATTGCCTTCCAAAGACCAGCTGAGGTCTTAAAGTTCATCATTTGATAAGTGGTTTCAACTATTATCGTACTGAACAACCATCCAAGAAGAATCTGATCTTTGACATACCACTTATCGTACACTAGATTGGCATGACTGTAGATTATCAGGTGAGAAAATTATCACCATTTAGCTTGATGGGATTAGTCTAATTGAGGGAACTCAGAAGTAGAACTGGACAAGTCACAACCTACAGTGACTGATGAAAAATAGAGGAAGATCCAGGAGAGGAATTATAGCTAGGAAACAACATTGGACACAAAATGAGAAAGGCTGACAAGGAAGACATTGAAGGAAAACAAATGAAAGAGGGATTAAGTACAGTGGAGAAAAAGAAAAAGGGAAAAGTGCCTGGGTGAACATACGTGCCCTTCAAAAATGGAAGAAGAGACTAAGAAGATGGAATGTAAGGGTTTAGGGAGGATAATGTATACGGAACGGCAAAAGATAAGGAAGTCGTAGGTGGAAGGACGTTGGTGACAATGTTGTCGTGAGGAGATGGCATTGAGGAAGGCTAAGTATGGGTAGTAGTGACGGAGGTGAGACTAAGGTTAGGTGCAGACAAGAGGGCAGTAGTGGCAGGGTTTTGTTGGTTATTGGATTCCTATAAAAAGATGTCATTTTTTTGCTTTTCAGCTCTGATACCAAGACAAAGTTTATAATGATTACACTAACTAAGGATAATACTTCTGAGTTTGTATTATTCCATTTATAGAAAGAATAAGCTAATTGTGCCACATATCCCTATAGGATTATTCTATAATTCAATAAATATTTACAATATATAATAAATGTACAGAATATTCATTTCTAACTAAATCACATGCTTAAAAAAATAAACTAATAAAGAGGGTTGTGTCTTGTCAAAAATAGCGAGAGAAAAGGGGACAAGCAAGATGAGAGAAAAAGAGAATATTTGTTCAAACTTTTTAAGAATATATGAAAGGGTATAGATGTGAAAAATCAAGTTAAAAAAAATAATTCAAAACACAAATGACGACAAAAGGAAAGTGAAAATAAAGAATCAAAGGCTACTTAGCCTAACAGTGGATCGATTAGATGATGAAGTGAGCAAATAGAGTTTGAATCTCACCTTATTTTAAGAGGCATGTGGAGGTTTCAGTGGCAAAGGTTCGATCTAGATTGGTTACCTGGTAATAGGATTAAAAAAAAAAAAAAACACCAAGATATGTTAGGAAGGGCATAGCGGGTGTTAAGTCTTCTTCCTATCACTTGCAAAAATATATGAGGAATTAAATAAACAAAGGTGTTAAATCTTCTTCCTATCACTTGCAAAAATATATGAGGAAATAAATATATGACATAAATGTAACTAGAGACACTAGAATTACTAATGTGGGAAATCCCTCAACTTAAAGGTAAAAATTGTTGGAAATTATGCCCTAGAGGCAAATCATTGTATTCTTCATTTCGTTATCATTTCATTTGCATGTTTATAGTGATAACTATATCCTTGAATATATCTTATAGATTATCCTAAATGTCCCTGGTCGGTCATCTACACAGGAGCAAAGATGAAGTAAGACCAGTATGACTTTGATGAGATATGGAGATACGAATCAAAGTCATAGGCACTTGTAAGAGTACAAGGTGCTGGACCGACCCACTATGAGAAAGCTGAATGGATTTAGTCATAATATTATCTCATGTATAATCGCGTCACAACGATTTTTGACCTGAGATTATCATGGATTCCTACATGATGAGTTGCTGATCTTTGACCTAGTCAAAAGTCACCTTTGACCAAGTGATGATAAAGGCTTGGATCGGGATCAGTGATTTTCATGTAGAGGAATGTGAATGGTCAAGATGGAATTTGTCCCTCACATTTGTAGAGAGATAATACTGGGTCCCTCGATGAGTGAGTTTGAGAAATGTATGGTCATACAACGATGGAAAGGAGTTTCCATATCAATTATTAGACTACTCGAGAATCAAGAAAGTAATGGTCAAGAACAGAAAGTTGACACTAACCATGCCTCATCCTTGACCAAATTATCGCGTGACAAAAGGGACGTGACATGGTTGTATGATAGGTAGTATCATATCATCGATGCCCATATGAATTGGGTAGTCGTAATGTCTTGCTAGAGGCCGCTTGCGACTTGTGGGCTGGTACAGTATTGACCCACTTTCTATCTCATGTGGGCCTGCAAGGTCGCACACAAGAATAGCCCAACACGAGTAAGAGTGTTCAGATTCATTGAATTTTAGATATATCTAAGATTTAATAAATACTGTATTTAATCTAGGATATATATATATATATATATATATATATATATATATATATATATATATTAAATTCGAAATTAAATAATAATAATGATATTATTAATATAGATTATGATATTATTATATATTATTTGTTTTGTATTTAATTTATTTGATAAATTAAATATCTAAAACAAATAGACATATTGTATCTAAGATTTAATTTTCAAATAAATGATATCATATATCTGATTTAATTATAATTGAGATATAATATCTCAAATTTAATTAAATAGATAGATACCATATGATAAATTAAATCTGAAGGCTTTTAATTTGAATTAAATAAATAGATTAGATTAGATCTATTGGATGGATTTAATTAATATATTATTTTAATCCAAATTCATATTTCAAGATTAATAGGGATTAATTTTGAATATATAATACGCCTATGGATTTTAGAAAGACCTACGGGACATTTTGTCAGACGTATTAAAAAAAGTCGTGAGAAACCCTAGAGAGAAAAAGAAGAGACACAAAGTTTTGAAGGTGCTAGCACGCTGCCGTCCAAATTCGAGTGCTATTCATGTGCATACCGGTAGAGAGAGAAGATTCGTAGAGTCAGCTCCTGATTGATCGAGTAGGTAGCCCATGTGTTCAATTCGAAAGAGACGCTTATTAATTCGCATAAGTATGGTTTCTAACAAACCTTGATTTAAACGCTGTTGATAAATCCTCCGAAGGGATTCATAAGTTTTTTTAATTCTGCTGCGTGTACGGATCCCAACAAAAACATAGTTCATCCTGACCAATAAAAACATGATCTACTATGATTAAAATAGGGTACAAGAAAGTCTCAATTACATACACAAGCACCTTACCAAACAACCAAAGCTACATGCTTACAATAGATAACAAAGAAGCTAAAAATTCCAACAACAAAAAAAAACGGCTCACGCCATTAACATGATTTCTCTCACACTGGGTCTCTAAATGATGGTCTCACCGTTGAAAATGGCGAACCACATGCGTTGAACCAAATGACACAATTTTAGCCCGATCCAATGGTTAACAAGTGTCCAAACACTGATTTATCAAGACTACCTTGTGAAGCTATATTTTTTTGTTTTCTCTCATATGGTTATATAATCCAACCTCTCCGCCCCACTGGACTCTTCGGCCTCTGCACGATCTCTGTGATGGGTCTCTTTGACCTCAACACTCTCCAGGCTCTCTGGCCTCGGACAAAAACCTAATAAGGCCCCTTTCTACTTAAATAAGTGAGACACAATATAATTGGCCTCAAATCAAATCATGGAGATGGAAAACTTTCATTTTTTTCATTTTCTCACCACATATAACTAGCTTCGGACAAAAAACTCTGAGAAAATATTATTTCTCATAAAGAATAATGAGAAAACTTTCATTTTTTTTCATTTTCTCATTATTTTACTTCTTTTGCTATTTCTCTTTATTTATATTTCTTTTCTTTTCATAAAATAGAAAATATATAAAATTACGAGCCTTCATTCCTCCGCGTAAAAAAGGGAGTCAAAAACCCAACAGGATACCGGTGCCCAACGAGTTATAAAAGAATGAAAATAAAGAGTATAAAGTAATAATGGAGGTTGGGGCATTCATTAATTGATAGAGGAAGGGTAGAGAGAGGGGGGGCCAGGGAGAGAGAGGCATGAAATCAATGGCAGAGTTGCAGAAAAGCTTCAAAGCTTCTTTATTAAGTATGAGTAGCCTTCTTCTCTTAGTATTATTGTGCCTTCACATCACAGCAAGAGCTTCCATGGCGGCCACAGATGAGGAGAATAAACGACTAATTCCAGTAGGAGTCATTCTTGATCTGGGTTCACCACTTGGTTCCATGGTCGGCGGCAGCCTCGCCCTTGCCCTCGAAGATTACTATTCCGTTCATACGGATACAGCCACAAAGATCGACCTTAAAGTCAAGAATGCTTCTCTCAACGACGTCCTCGTTGCCGCAAAAGCAGGTAACACGCCACTACTGCAATCTCCATCATCTATGACTTTGGAACATGAGTGTCAAATCTTTGTAATAAGTTTTTCTAAATCATTCATGTTAAGTACAAGTAGGAAAATCAGTTACAAAATTATCATATGTCGGTGTCAAACTTCGAAAACTCTTTGTAAAATTTCAGCACCTGAATGTATCAGTAAAATATTTTTTAATGACAAAAGTTAGCGTATCAGCAATTGCAAATATTTCAGATATTGAAGTTTCCAAAAATTCAATATGAAATTATGATTGAATATATTACAAATTCGGCACTAATCACCCATAATTTTAACAGGTCCGGCAATAGTCTCTTCCATTCCCATCCTTTTCCTCATCTGAACCGTCGGATAAAAATTTGGACTGTTCAAATTTTTTTTAGTAATTAAATTGTTACCGCATGCGGTAAATTATTAAAAAAATTTAAAACCGTCCAGATTTTCATCTGACGGCTCAAATGAAGAAGAGGATGGAAGAGAATGGGAATGGAAGAGAACCATAGCCAGATACTAATTTGACGCCCGTAAGAAATACTTATATAGTGACCCATCATCTAAACTATATTCAATCAAAATATTATAATTCAGTATATTTTAATTTTAGTTATGTAAAGACTCATCTGAAAAATTCCTATTTTATTTTATTTTAAAGAAAAATAACCATCTTCCAAATTAAGATGTTTATCTTTCTTTAAAACAAAATAAAATGATACTACGAGTCTTAATTATAAGACTTAATTAATTTTTTTAGTAGAGATTAATTAAGGAACTAAATAAATTAGTTTAGAGTATTTATACTCACCGTTTTTCTCTAAATTAATTTGTTTGACTTATAAAATGATATATATATAGGGGAAATGATTTGTGCAGTCACTGCACCTAAGGTTTTTTCCAGTGAATACAAAACGACGTAGTTTAGTTTAATGAACATTGGAAAAAAAAAAAAACTCATTCTCTCTCTCTCGGCTTCACCTCTCCTCGGCGTCGGATCCATCATTGGTGCCGGAATATTCGTTCTTACTGGCCTTGAGGCCAGGGACAGGGTCGGCCCGGCCGTGGTCATATCTTTTGTCATCTCCGGCGTCTCTGCCTTGCTTTCAGTCTTCTGCTACACCGAGTTTGCCGTGGAAATACCCGTCGCAGGTAACTACTGATGATTCGTTCAAATTAATTTAATGTATTTAATTTGAAATTTAAAAAGTAATTATCCCTATGGAATAATGTGAGCATGTACACAAATTGATTCTGTATTTTTTTAAAAATGTTATTCGTGATCTCATATGAAAAAATTATTTGAAATTTCAGTATATGTTTTGTTTTGAATTGTATATTATTTTTTTCCTTTTTTTTTTTTATCAATGTTCATTAAACTAAACTGCGTCGTTTTGTATTCACTGGAAAAAACCTTAGGTACAGTGACTGCACAAATCATTTCTCCATATATATATCCTAATTATGCACAATATATATATTATGATTAAGTAACTTATTTAATTTACTTAATTTCTTCAAAAAAAAAGTTAACTTGATTTTATTATTAGGACTGGAAATATATTTTAAATGAGTCATGAGGCAATTATGATTAAAATGTGTTAATTTTTTTTTTTTTTTTTGGGCCAAGTTAAATTTTCTCTTTAAATTTCGTGATGTTGACATCAAGCAGCTTTTATCTAGTCACAACGGAAAATGTGACGGCAATCCTGGGACCTGAAAACTGTGAGGAAGCAAGGTATGTTGTAGATCTTGGTGACAAAAAAAATGTGCCTGTGATTTGGTTTTCTCCATCTGGTCCATCCCTATTGCCACCTCGTACCCGGTTCTTCATCACCTCCAACTCTACCAGAAGCCATTGCTCTCAGTTCGAAGCTATAACTGCCATTATCAAACGTTATAATTGGCAGTCTGTGATCCCCATTTATGAAAAACCTCAATTTGGCGATGACCTGATTCCATGTCTCTATTATGCCTTGCAAGACATGGACACTCAAGTGCCTTACATAAGTGCCATTCGTCAAAATTTCACGGATGATCAAATCACCAAGGAGTTTGACATGATAAAAGACAAGCGAACATATGTGTTTGTCGCCCATATGACGGTGGAGCTTTGGTCAAGACTTGTGCAGCATGCAAAATCTGCAGGACTGGTTGATAAAGGATACGCTTGGATACTTACGCAAGGCCTATCTTCTGTGCTAGATCCCAAAGCTTTAAATATAAAAGCGAAAGGCTACATGGATGGTGCTTTGGGTGTGAGGCCATCATTGGCTGATTCAAACATAAGGAAGCGAATTAAATTACGGAAAAGATTAATGTCTAAGTACAATAAAAGTCTGTCTCTATATGGCCTGTGGGCATATGACACTATCACAGCATTGGCCGATGCAGTTGAGAAAGCCGGCTTGGCCAATTCTGATGAAAGCAGAGGTGATCTTCGCAATAAAACAGGCCCGGAAGTTCGCAGAGCAATTCTGCTACAGACTTTCACAGGTCTGTCAGGGAATTTCAATTTGAGTCTAGGACAATTAGAACCATCACAAGTTAAAATATACAATGTGCAAGACAAAAGATATAGGATCTTTGGACTTTGGAGCCATGAAAGAGGACTTGTTCTCGATGACAGCGTAGGAGTTGAATGGCCACCGGGTAACGCAACGGACAGACCACCAAAGTTGAAAATTGGGGTCCCAAAAACGCATGTTACTGAATTTGCTGGTTTTGCTGTTGAAGTGTTTAAAAAAGTGGTTGATGTTTTGCCATTTCCTTTACATTATGAGTTTGTGCCCCTGAACAGGGTTAGTCCCTTCAGCTATGATGCTCTTCTTGATAGAATTCAAACTCTATCAACTATTCAATCTCCACCGGCCTTGGATGACGTCTTGGACGATACAAAGTCACCGCTAGAATATGAAGGTGTGGGAGTATGAGTTGTTGAATGAATAAAGGTGAGGAGGCGTGAGCTGTCAATCAATGCATGTGGTGTCAAATTAAAAAGCATGGCAACGTGTCAAATGATTGAAGAAGCAAGGCATTTGTTTTTCTCTTCCATCGTCAGGACAATTAATTGAAGGGGGAGCATGATGATCACAAAGTCAACAAAGGTGGCTCAAAAGAAAAGTTGGAACCATTGCCCGCACATCATTGTCGGCTAGCTAGGAGAAAATTAAAATAAAATAATGTCCTTATTGTAAAAGAATCAGTCGGTTTTCTTAACCTATAAATATAAGTGTGTTCTATGTAATATGTGTGTGTATCCAAAAAAAGAGCAGAGTGTGTGTCTGAAAAGAGAGTAGTGTGTGTCCGAAAACATTAGAACAAAGAGAGACTTGAAAGAAAAAAATTGAGTGAAGTGCTGAAGCATTTTTTAGAGAAAAATTAGTAGAATTATTTCTGAGTGTGTGAGACAGTTGTGTATTTTATTCCTCTTATAATCAAAGTATTGTTCTTCATCTATATCTCTAATTTCCAACAAGTGGTATCAGAGCCTGGTTGATAAAGATGGCGGAGATGGTGCAACCACAAATTCCTAAATTGTCGAAAGGCAATTATGGGAACTGGAGCATTCAAATGAAGACGTTACTAGGTTCCCAAGATATATGGGACCTTGTTGAAGATGGATACACAGAGCCCGCTAATGCAGCCACTGAAGCAGCTTTAACAGATGCTCAGAGAAAGACGCTTAAGGAGTCCCGGAAGAAGGACAAGAAGGCTCTATTCTTAATTTTTCAAGGTGTTGATGAATCAACCTTTGAGAAAATATCAGATGCAAAAACTTCCAAAAATGCATGGGAGATTTTGCAAAAATCTTGTGAAGGTGTAGACAAAGCCAAGAGGGTACGATTGCAATCACTCAGAGCTGAATTTGAGAATTTGAAGATGCAGAATACGGAGCCAGTTACAGATTATGTCTCACGAGTGCAAAAGGTGGCTAAAGAAATGAAAAGAAATGGAGAGACTCTAGATGATGTCAGAATAATAGAGAAGATTCTACGGTCATTAACAAGGAAGTTTGATTATATCGTCACCGCCATTGAAGAAGCCAAAGACCTGTCAGTCATGTCTATTGATGAGCTTGTGGGCTCTCTTCAAGCCCACGAACAAAGAATGAATTTAAATGAAGGCTCTAGCAATTTGGAGCAAGCTTTGCAGACCAAATTATCACTAAAGGAAAATCAAGCCAGTAGCAGCAGTTATGTACGTGGCAGAGGAAATCGTGGTGGATATAGAGGTGGATATAACACCCGAGGTGGTTTCAACACTCGAGGTGGTTGTGGTGGACGCAGTGGATATGGCCGTCAAATGGAAAATTTGAAACTAATACAGCGGAATATGAATGTGGTCAAGGATCATATAATCGAGGTCGTGGCCAAAGCCGAGGTCGAGGATTCTTGTCCAGAGGAGGAGGCAGATATCAACAACGAAGTGACAAATCCCAACTGCAATGTTATAATTGCAATAGATTTGGTCATCTCAGTTATGAGTGCAGAGATGCTGTTAAAGTTGAGGGGAGAAGTCATTACACAGCAAATGTAGAACAACTTGATGAATCAACCGTCTTGTTCACTCACAAAGGTGAAGAAGATACTGGAAAAAATGTATGGTACCTTGATACTGGAGCAAGTAATCATATGTGTGGCAAAAAGGAGTTATTCATAGAGCTGAATGAAGAAATCCAAGGAGAAGTCACATTCGGTGATCACACAAAAACCGCAGTTAAAGGAAAAGGGAATATTATGATATTTACAAAGAATGGAGATAGAGGATACATTACAGATGTCTATTATATTCCATCTTTGAAGAGCAATCTCCTCAGTATTGGTCAACTATTGGAGAAGGGATACGACATTCATTTGAAAGATAGTTCTCTCACCATGAGAAACCAAAAAGGAGAACTGATAGCAAAAGTTGAAATGACAAGTAATCGTCTATTCAAGATGAATATACAGACAGATGGAATCAAATGCATGAAGTCTACCATTGAAGATAGTTCATGGTTGTGGCATCTCAGATTTGGTCATCTCGGATTCACTGGCCTGAAGCTGTTGTCAAAAGCGAAGATGGTGACCGGATTGCCAACAATAAATCATCCAGATCAACTATGTGAAGGGTGCATGCGAGGAAAACAACATAGAATAAAATTTGACGTTGGCAAGTCTTGGAGAGCAAAAAGGCCACTGCAACTAGTTCACTCAGATATAGCTGGTCCACTTGACATTCTTTCACTTGGAGGAAACAGGTACTATATCACATTCATTGATGATTTCAGCAGAAAAGCCTGGGTGTATATCCTCAAAGAAAAATCCGAAGCCCTTGATAAATTCAAGGAGTTCAAGGCAATGGCAGAAAAACAAAGTGGTCAGTATTTAAAGGTGCTCAGAACAGATAGGGGAGGAGAATACACTTCCAAATTATTTGAAGCATTTTGCCGGGAACATGGAATAATTCATCAGTTGACAGTCGCCTACACGTCACAATAAAATGGAATTGCAGAAAGGAAGAATCGCACAATTCTTGATATGGCAAGAAGCATGCTTAAAGGAAAACATATGCCGAGAACTTTTTGGGTCGAAGCTGTTCAGTGTGCTGCCTATCTCTTAAATCAATGTCCAACAAAAAGTGTCAAGTTCAAAACACCGGATGAAGCATGGAGTGGTAGGAAGCCAGAGGTTAGCCATCTAAGAATCTTTGGCTGCATAGCTTATGCTCATATTCCAGATCAGAAGAGGAAGAAGTTAGATGATAAAGGAGAAAAATGAATTTTCATTGGCTACGAGCATCGGAGCAAAGCCTATAGATTGTTTAATCCTCTAACGAAGAAAGTAGTCATCTCAAGAGATGTAGAGTTCGATGAAGCAGACTACTGGAAATGGAGTGATGAAGAACGAAGAGTGGAAGGCTTATTCTTTAAGGATGACGTCGACTCAAGAGACCAAATTGTTGAAGCAGACAATGATGAAACTCCACCACCAAGTCCTACTCCTACAACTCCTGCATCCACACCATCAACAACAGGAAGTAGTAGTAGTAGCAGTAGCAGCAATTCAGGGGGAGCAGAAGCAAAAATGAGAAGCTTAAGTGATATCTATGATGCTACAGATCCAGTACAAACTACACTTGATTATTCATTATTCTGCTTGGTAGCTGAATGTGATCCAGTAACTTATGAAGAAGCAGCAAATGATGAAAAGTGGAAGAGAGCCATGAACGATGAAATCGCCGCAATTCAAAGGAATGACACATGGGAGCTTACAACTATGCCGAAGGAACATAAGCCCATTAGAGTTAAGTGGGTATACAAGACGAAGACCAACAAAGAAGGAAAGGTGGAGAAGTACAAGGCAAGATTAGTGGCTAAAGGCTACAAGCAGAAATACGGAATCGATTATGAAGAGGTTTTTGCACCAGTTGCAAGGATTGACACTATCAGACTTCTCACAGCAATTTCAGCACAAAACAAATGGAAGATATACCAGATGGATGTGAAGTCAGCTTTCCTTAACGGCTACTTAGAAGAAGAGGTCTATATTGAACAGCCACCAGGATATGTGATAAAAGGAGAAGAAGACAAAGTTTACCGGTTGAAGAAGGCACTGTATGGATTGAAGCAAGCTCCAAGAGCATGGAACACGAGAATAGATGAATATTTTCAGAAGAATGGATTTGTGAAGAGTCCATACGAGCATGCTTTATACACGAAAAGGAATGAAGATGGAGATATAATGATCGTATGTCTGTATGTGGATGATATGATCTTTACAGGAAATAATCCAGGCATGTTTGTCGAATTTAAGAAAGCTATGACCAGAGAATTTGAAATGACAGATATTGGAGAGATGTCTTATTTCCTTGGAGTTGAAGTGGAACAAAGGGAGGAAGGAATATTTATGTCACAAAAGAAGTATGCACAAGAGATATTGAACAGGTTCAGAATGAAAGATTGCAAGCCTATGTCGACACCGATAGAAAAAGGAACGAAGTTGACAGTTCATTCAACAAGAAAACCTGTAAACCCAACACTATACAAAAGCCTGGTCGGAAGCTTGAGGTACTTAACTTTCACTAGACCAGATATTATGTATGCAGTGGGTTTAATTAGCAGATATATGGAGCGGTCAAAGCAAGATCATTTCCATACAGCAAAGAGAATTTTGAGATACATCAAAGGAACTATCAATCATGGGCTGTTCTATACGCATTCTCAAAATTCAAGGTTAATTGGCTACTCAGATAGTGATTATGGTGGAGATATAGATGATCGGAAGAGTACTTCGGGATATGCATTTCATATTGGCTCAGCAATATTTTCATGGTCGTCAAAGAAACAACAGACAGTTGCTCTTTCATCATGTGAAGCTGAATACATAGCCGCTGCAGCGTGTACATGTCAAGCAATATGGCTAAAGAATATTTTGAAGGAGTTACATCATGAGCAAGAAGATTCAATCACCATACATGTGGACAACAAGTCAGCAATTTCACTTGCAAAGAATCCAGTCTCTCACAACCGAAACAAACACATTGACACCAAATATCATTTTATTCGGGAGCAAGTCAAGAATAAAGTTGTGGAATTAGTCTATTGCAAAACGGAAGAACAACTAGAAGATATTTTTACAAAGCCATTGAAGGTGGAGATATTCAACAAGTTCAAGCATATGATTGGTATGAAAAATAGAGTTTGAGGGGGAGTGATAGAATTCAAACTCTATCAACTATTCAATCTCCACCGGCCTTGGATGATGTCTTGGACGATACAAAGTCACCGCTAGAATATGAAGGTGTGGGAGTAGTAGAATATGAAGGTGTGGGAGTATGAGTTGTTGAATGAATAAAGGTGAGGAGGCGTGAGCTGTCAATCAATGCATGTGGTGTCAAATTAAAAAGCATGGCAACGTGTCAAATGATTGAAGAAGCAAGGCATTTGTTTTTCTCTTCCATCGTCAGGACAATTAATTGAAGGGGGAGCATGATGATCACAAAGTCAACAAAGGTGGTTCAAAAGAAAAGTTCGAACCATTGCCCGCACATCATTGTCGGCTAGCTAGGAGAAAGTTAAAATAAAATAATGTCCTTGTTGTAAAAGAATCAGTCGGTTTTCTTAACCTATAAATATAAGTGTGTTCTATGTAATATGTGTTTGTATCCAAAAAAAGAGCAGAGTGTGTGTCTGAAAAGAGAGTAGAGTGTGTGTCCGAAAACATTAGAACAAAGAGAGACTTGAAAGAAAAAAATTGAGTGAAGTGCTGAAGCATTTTTTAGAGAAAAATTAGTAGAATTATTTCTGAGTGTGTGAGACAGTTGCGTATTTTATTCCTCTTATAATCAAAGTATTGTTCTTCATCTATATCTCTAATTTCCAACACTTCTCTGCGATATGAAGAACAAGGCAAGTTTTCATTCATTATTGTTGATTTCAGTTGTTTTACCTTTATCAGCTTTTCTGTTTCTCAGCATCATATGGGACGGACCTAGAAAATAGTGATAAAAATAAGGGTTAATGTGCAAATTAAATGACGGAAATTTTTCGTCATGAGGGTCTTATTCCAGGATGTTGATGCATCATATTGCCCAAACATCCATCTCTTTATTACGGTGGGAAGGCTTCTCTGCAAATGCGCCGGCAGATTGTTCAAATTCTGGACCATCTTTTATCAGATAAAACCCTTAGGTTTGAAAATCGAGATAAAAAATAAAATCTCAAAACAGAATTTTTGGTCCGCATTTCCTATTGGGAAAGGGATCACTGAGTGATCGTTGTTGGCGTAGTGGAAGGTGGGAGGATCATTTGAGGGTTGATTCTAGCTAAAGCTAAAACATCTAAAACGAATAGGTAAGGTAGTTTAAAAAGAACCTTGTTACTTTCGGGTTTATTGTATGACCCTTCATCTCCAACTATATAACAACTTTTAGGTCAATTTAATATAACTGCTGAAATTATACCTTTTTAAAAAAGTGTGTCAACTTTTCCACTTTTCAAATTTAATTGTGCTGGACGCTGATAACTTTAATTTATCAACTTTTCTTGTTCTCAACATCATAACTACCAACACTTAATCTGTGAATGAAAATATTGTAGGATGTTGATGTTATAATTGGAGACATCACAATTGTGGCGAATCGCACAAATTGTGTTGATTTCACAATGCCGTATCTAGATTCTAGAGTGTCAACAGTGGTAAAGGTGAGGTCCGACTCTGACTCCAAAAATGGGTGGATCTTTCTCGAACCATTTCATCGGTCAATTTTGTTACGTCTTGCTGTGGGTGTTGCGGCTGCAGCTGTAGTAGTGATTGTAATTATATTTGAAAGAAGAAAGATGAATGGAGGAAGCAATTGTCATCCCTTTTTCCAAAATCCCTTGCTTATTTACATGAGTGGTGAGTTTCTTTATTGATTCTTCATGCATATATTAATCCATTCATTCTTATTTATAAGTCTTGTTTTTTTATATTTCTATTTATAAATCATTTCGTAAAATCTATATTTTTTTTCTCCTGATAGTGCTACTGGTATGGAATTATGGTGGAAAGAAGGATTGAGAGAGAGAATCAAGAATTTTTTTTAAGGCTTGTTTGGGATAGCTCGACTTCTAGGAGTGAAAAACATTTCAAACTCAAGTTGGACCAAAAAAATTATGTTTGACATGATTTCAGAGGCAATTGACCTTTTAACAATATTAATCCACTTGATATACTTGATAGTATTTGTATCCACTTGATTTGAGGCACTCAATATATATGGATCTGTATTATCAATGGTGTGTGTGATGATTGCAGGTGTTGAGATTTTGAAAAGTAGGACGTCTAAATGGGCGATGATATTGGGGATGTTTGTGTTGGGCATAGCAATGCAAGTTTACACAGCGTATTTATCATCAACTTTATCAGAGAGGACAATGGCAAAGCCTTCTCCATGGAGGGACTTGCAAGATATTAAAAGGAACAATGTATCCTTGGGATATCAAAAGGACTCCTGGGTGAAAGATCTTCTGATTGATCAAATAAAATTGAAGGACCATCAGTTAAAGGCTTTAGGAAGTCTTGAAGAGTACAATGAAGCATTGTCAAATGAAACAGTGGGTGCTATTTTTGATGAAACTCCTTATCTCAGGCTTTTCCTTTCCAAATGCCCTTCTTGTAAGATGACAGGACCCATCTACACTACTGGTGGATTTGCGTTTGTCAGTATTCTTCTTCAATTCTCTTCCCAATAATATTCCATATAGCTTCTAAAACTTTAATGATCCAACGATATTGAATTTTCAGGCATTCCCAAATAATTCTACCTTGGTCTCGAGTTTCTCAGCTGCAATATTAAATGTGACTCAAACTGTGGCAACATTTCGTGACATGAAGAAGAGCATATCCTTACCCGACACAGTTGATAAATCCGCATACAACAGTGACGTTAACATGCGAAGTTTGACGATGGACGACCTTGGAGGTCTTTTCCCGATAGTATGTTCTGTTTTAGTTATCTTCTGCACCATTTTAATTCTTAAAGTTTTACCTATCCTTTTCCCTGACTGGTTTAATACTATCTACGTGTCACACCCGACATTCGTATACTGACATCTCACCCAAGTAAGACACCACGAATGTCAAATTCTCATCATATATTGGTATTCATCAGAGTAATAATGCACAGCTTAGGAAGAAAAGGGGTTCTGGCATAGTAATACTGATAACAAAGTCTGAGTACATACTTGAAATCCATAAAAGGTTCTTACAGATATTACAAACTTAAACATAATCTAATACAAAACATAGATAACCAACAGCAATTCTTGGTCCGACTCAGCATCATCAATTATCGGTATCCACTGCCTTGCCTTGAGAGCCACGCCTATTGTACCTTTCATGTCCTGAACTTTCGGGGATGTCTGGGATTCAAACGAATCCCAGTAGTAACGTTAATCACTCACATAAAATGCATGCACAAAATATGAAAGACAACCAATTGCAATAATTCACATTCAAGTACAAATTCAATTCAATTCAATTGAACACCATTCAGATTCAATATTCAATTCAAAAGCATTTCGGTACAATTCATTCAAGTGCACATTCATTCAGATTCAAAATTCATTCAAGTGCACATACATTCAAATTCAAATTCAAATTCATTCAAATTCAATTCAAAGGACCTACGGGTCCATTCCCTCAGCGCTGGGTATTCAAATGGGCATCAACCCTTCTTTCACAAATGTACCGAATTCCCTTATCAAACAAGCACTCTGGCTTATACTGTCGATAAGGTTAGGTGTTCAAAAATTCAAGTATCACAATGGTTCAAACATGCATATAAAGACATACAGGGTATGTGAGAGAAAAGTTACTACCTGGATGTCTTCACAACTTCTTATTCTCACCCGAGTTCTTCTTATACTGATTATCGTTTGGCCAAGGCAAGGATCCGAATCCTATAATATTTTAAGATGGGTCATTACTCATTTTAATCTTAATAGCAATATTAAGATTACACTTATTAGACCATCCCATAATGTTTATCCTTTTAATTCACTTCAGTTGGTTATCCCAATTATGTATCCTATATTCTTCAGATTTCTGATCAATCTTTGAAAAATCATAACTCGGTCTAGAAAACTCGGAATCAGGTGGTTCAAGTTCCTAATCGAAGCTCTTTAAGTCTATTGTCTAGTAAAAATAATCCACTGGTAAAAACATAACTGAGTCATTCCCAGAATTTCGATTTGTAAAGACAACTTCAGTCTGCCAAACTGAATTTCCAGAATTTTATGTCCGACTTTAAAAATTCACAACTTGGTCTAGAAAGCTCCGATTGAGGTGGTTCAAATTTCTACTTAAACTCCTGTTAGTCTAGATCACAGGGAAAATTATTACCACCCAATTTAATGTCAGAATTAATACAGTTTTTACGATGAGTATCACTGACTCATTCTGGACAACAGATTTTTGACTCAGCTTCTAAAAATCATAACCGGAGATGTAGACCTCCGATTTGGGTGAACCAAAGCTTGTTTTAAAGCTTAAGGAGTCTATTTTCTACTATAAAAATTTCAAATCAAAGCTCAAAATTTCACTCGGTCCGAAATGCAACGCCATTTGGTTGCTCCAGTGTCATACCGAAAATGTTACAGATTTTTAGCTCAACTTTGAAATATCATAACTTGAGCTACAGACCTCCGTTTTGGGTGTTTCAAAGCTTGATGTAAAGATTATTACGTGAACTATATGTCCACAAAATTTCAGCTTGAAATCAGTTCATTAGCCCTACTTTTTACCTGCTCTAAAACCACTGTTCCAGCAGCAAAACAAATTTTCCGAAAATTGCAGCTTATCTTTTCCACGTTTTTCTTTCCTATATTCACCTGTCTTTCCATTCTTAAACTTGAGTCCAACACTTCTCAATAAAGGCTTTAGATGCAGCTGTACTAAAGACAGAACCATAAACTTATCTTCATATTTTGTTTTGCAAAAACAGATACTTCATAGAACCTAAAGAAAACTCCTACGTTGACATGCATGCAACACCAGTAAGCATCCTCTTTTGTTCTCTATTAGTTCATGTAACTTAAAGACATATTCTAAAAGTTTCATAAGTAATGTGGATGCTAAAACCTCCTTTGTTCCAAGTTCCTTTAAACAGAAAATGCAGAAACGACACTCAACACGCAAGTTTCATATGTTGAAAGCCAAACGTTCAGTAACTACACGAAAGAGGCTTACCTTGTTCTCAATTCTCAGTCTCGCTAGGTGTTCACGCTGTCCTTATCTTTCTCGGCTTTGCTTCAGACTCTCACTCACAAACTCTTGATTACTAGCCTCTGCTCTCAGCTTCCCAGAACAGAGTACTCTCCATACACTTACACTCATACACTATCTCTCTCATCCTCTTATTTTGTGTTTACTTACTGCATTTCTGTTTGTGACTGATGAAAAGTGCATGGGATGTTGCAAGAGTGTGATTATAACAGTGAGCAAGAGTGAGGAGTTGGTGAGTATTGTTTAAATGATCAGCCAGAGGAGAGAATGAGTGCGCTGTCATGCTTACTCTGTCTACTACGAAGACGTGTTGCCTCATGCATGAAGCAAGTGTGCTTTGGATTAGGAGAATGGAGGAGCTGTCAACTAGCACTAATTAACATGAAGGTATAGTGCTTGCTGCTCCATCACTTTGCTGTCGGATAAAAGAATGAAGAAACTGATTGTGGAGCATGGCGCTGACTACACAGAGGAATAGTGGTCTGTTACTCCATTTCCTACTGTCGGGACAAGGAATAAAGATGCTGTTTGTGGAGTGTGGACGCAGACACACACATAATTCAAAAGAATGGGAATAGAGGTGGGTGCGTGTTGCTAAATTGCAGATCAACTTAATAATAAAATAATGATAGTGGGTGTAGGTGAGTCAGTGAAATGAATAAAAGAGTCCGTGGATAATGATTTGGAATAGCCAATGAAAATTGAAAATAAGAAGTTATACTTCATTGAAGGAAAGCTACAGTACAGAGGAGTTAAAATAGTGGGATGTTACATTTCTTCCCCCGTAAAAGAAATTTCGTCCTCGAAATTTGACATATATTTGGCCATAAAATCAGGATATTGCTCCTTCATCTCTTCCTCTAATTCCCAAGTTGCTTCCTCAGGAGATGTTCCCTTCCACAGTACCTTCACAGCTGCGATACTTCTATGTCTGAGCCGTCTCACTTCACGATCAATGATTCGTTCTGGCTCGACAGCATAAGTATAGTCTTCTCGTATGTCAACATCTTCGTACTCTATCACATGTCCATGATCTGGTTGGTACTTCTTTAATTGAGATACGTGGAAGACATTATGAAGTCTGCTCAGGTTTGGAGGTAATGCTATTTGATACGCCACTGGTCCAAGTCTAGTCAAGATTTCAAACGGACCGATGTAGCGAGGACTGAGCTTCTTCCTTTTGATCGCTCTACCGATTCCAGTGACAGGAGATACTTTTAAAAACACATGATCTCCAACTTCAAATTCTAGAGGTCTTCTCCTTTTGTCGGCATAACTCTTCTGTCTACTCTGAGCTGTAAGGAGTCTCTTTCTGATGACTTTGATCTTCTCCGCCGTCTGGTCAACTAAGTCCGTCCCATACAATTTTCTTCCAGACAATTCTGTCAGAAACAAGGGTGATTGACACTTCCTGCCATACAATGCTTCAAATGGAGCCATCTGGATGCTCGCATGATAACTATTGTTATAAGCAAATTCTACAAGTGAAAGATAGCTATCCCAACTTCCCTTAAAATCCAATACACACGCTCTTAACATATCTTCTAGCGTCTGTATGGTTCTTTCTGATTGTCCATCCGTCTGAGGATGATAGGCCGTACTATAACTCAATTTCGTACCCAGGGCTCGTTGTAGTGCTTTCCAAAATCGAGAGGTAAAACGAGAGTCTCTGTCAGAAACAATACTTTTAGGCGTTCCATGGAGTCTGATTATCTCTTTGATATAGATTTCTGCTAACTTCTCAATAGAATAGTTGGTACTGATGGGAATAAAATGTGCCGACTTTGTAAGGCGGTCGACAATTACCCAGATCGAATCTATCTTTCTGATTCTGGGCAATCCCACCACAAAATCCATGGTAATGTTTTCCCACTTCCATTCAGGAATTTCTAAACTTTGAAGGAGCCCTGGTGGTCGTTTATGTTCGATTTTGACTTTTTGGCAAGTAAGACATCTAGCAACGTATTTAGTCACATCACTTTTCAGTCCCGGCCACCAAAACTCGGACTTCAAATTGTGATACATCTTGATCGCTCCTGGATGAATAGTATACATAGTTTTGTGTGCTTCATCCAGAATTTTAAGCCTCAAATCAGGCTCTGCCGGTACATATATGCGCTCTTTGTATCTAACTAGCCCACTCGGTGAAAGATTAAAATCCTGAGTTTTGCCCTGCATAATCTTTCCTCGAATAGACTCCGCTAGTTCATCATGCATCTGAGCTTCTCTAATCTCGGCTCTCAAATCACTTTCTCCTCGACTAACGTTGAGGCTAGCAAGAAGTACTTTGTTTGATACATTCCTGCTCAGAAACACTTGGTTTGACAGGTTCAAATCTCGAAATTCTTCTAGTAATTTACGTTCCTGTACCATCATCAATGCCACCTGCACCGCCTTTCTACTCAGAGCATCTGCAACGACATTAGCCTTTCCCGGATGATATTTGATTTCAAGATTGTAATCTTTCAGCAACTCCATCCATCTACGCTGTCTCATATTCAATTCTTTCTGATCATAAAGATACTTGAGACTCTTGTGGTCACAGTACAATTCAACAGTGGTACCATACAGGTAGTGCCGCCATATCTTCAAAGCAAACACAATCGCTACGAGTTCCAAATCATGAGTGGGGTAATTCAATTCATGAGGCTTCAGCTGTCGAGAGGCATACGCCACTACTCTGCCCTGCTGCATCAGGACACATCCCAATCCTTGCTTACGAGCATCACTGTATACCATGTAGGTCATACTAGGATTTGGGATAATCAACACTGGCGCAGATGTCAATCTTTCTTTCAGCTGCCTGAAGCTCTCTTCACAACGTTCGTCCCACACAAATGATTGGTTCTTCCTTGTGAGCTTTGTCAATGGCAAGGCAATTCGAGAAAAATTCAATATAAACCTGCGATAGTAACCAGCAAGACCCAGAAAACTACGGATTTCTGTTACAGTCTCTGGTCTCTTCCAATTCAGTACTGCTTCCACTTTACTGGGATCAACAGAAACCCCTTCTTGTGAGATAACATGGCCAAGAAATCTGATTTCTGTAAGCCAAAACTCGCATTTACTCAGTTTGGCATAGAGTTGCTTTTCCTTCAAAATATTCAATACAATTCTCAAATGATTCTCATGTTCTTCCATACTTTTTGAGTATATTAAAATGTCGTCGATAAAGACTACTACAAACTGATCTAGATATTGACGAAAGATTCGGTTCATGTAGTCCATAAACACGGCAGGTGCGTTGGTCAAACCGAACGGCATCACTAGAAATTCATAATGCCCATATCTAGTTCTAAAGGCTGTTTTTGGAATATCCTCAGCTTTCACTCGAAGCTGATGGTAACCTGACCGTAAATCAATCTTTGAAAACACACTAGAACCAGATAATTGATCGAGTAGATCATCTATCCTGGGGAGAGGATATTTGTTCTTGACGGTCACCTTGTTCAGTTCTCTGTAGTCGATACACAGTCTCAGGCTCCCGTCCTTCTTCTTTACAAACAAAACTGGAGCTCCCCAAGGCGAAACGCTGGGCCGTATAAACCCTTTCTCCAGTAATTCTTCAATTTGCTTCTTCAGTTCAATCATTTCATTGGGTGCCATGCGATAAGGTGCTTTGGATATTGGTCCGGCTCCAGGCATGATTTCGATAGTAAACTTCACTTCCCTTTCTGGAGGTAATCCATTAATGTCATCCGGAAATACCTCAGGAAATTCTTTCACCACTGGAATACTCTGTAGTGAAATTTCAGTTTCTGCCTGCACTGAGAAAAATACCATATATCCTTGGCAACCCCTTTTTAGACATTCCTCAGCCTCAGCCACTGAGAGAAAATTAAGGTTTACATTCAAATTGACATTGGTTGATGAGTTCGGATATATGATCCTCTTGTTACCACAATCTAACAGCACATGATTTGCTGTCAACCAGTTCAATCCCATAATCACATCAATACCAAGCATGGTCAAACAAACTAAATCTACCACAGATTCGTGGCCATTAACATTCACAATACAATTCAAGCATACGTCTGATGTCACAGACTTAACACCAAGAGGTGTCGACACAACTAGGTCATAGGGTAGTTTATGGGTACTTAACCCTAAACGTTCAACACAATCATTTGCAATAAATGAATGACTAGCACCAGAATCAAATAATGCTTGCAATGTACTGCCATGAAGAAGGATAGTACCTTGAATCATTTCTGGAGATTTCCTAGCCTCTTCGTGCGACATAGCAAAGACTCTTCCAAGATTCTGAGGCCTCTTCTCTGCGGCACGATGTGGGCAATCACTACTAAAGTGGCCTGGTTTGCGACAGTTATAGCAAACAATTTGCCCGTTGCAATTTCTGCCTTGATGCGATTTACCACACTGAGAACAAGGTCGAGGTTCTGGTGGTCTTTGATAAGTACGACTTTCAGACTGAGAAGGTCTTTTGTTACCTTTTCGAAATTTGAATGCTTGCCCTTTTCTTTTATGAGAGGATTTCCCACGGCTGGGCTCGCTACGATTAATGATATCTCTGGCCAAACGTAATTCTTTCAAATTCCTTTCAATTATCCGGCATTCCTCAACTGCTCGGTAGAATTCTTGAAATTGTTGTGAGGCCAATCGTTCTTTTATTTCGTACTTTAGTCCCCCTATCAGCCTTCTAGACTTCCAGCTCTCATCGTCATAACATCTCAAGTGCGTGGAGTAGCGAGATAAGCGGTTGAAGCGAGTCAGGTAGTCATCAAATGTCTCCTTGTTGCCCTGTTGAATAGTCAAGAACTCTGTCTCCTTAGCATCCCTAGCAGATGGAGGAAAATACTCTTCGTTGAATTTGGTTTTGAAAGATTCCCAGGTGACAGGAATGTTTCGAGCTTGCAGAGTCAATTCGATGTTCTTCCACCATCTATCAGCATCCCCTTCTAGCTTGTATATCGCCATTTCAGCCTTTTTGTCATTGGGACACTCCATTACCCGAAAAATCTTTTCCATCCTCAGCATCCAATTTTCAGCTACTTGTGGATCAAAACTCCCACGAAAAATCGGAGGCTGGTGCTTACAAAATTCAGTGATCCAGTACTGCGAATTCCCTGTAGTAGGCTGCCCCCTGTTAGGTTGAGTTTCATGAGTCTGGGTTTCATGATGTGAGGATCTCTCCTCTTCCTCCCTTTCTGTAGTTTCAGTTTGCCTTTCGTTCTCATTTTGCTTAGCCTTCAACCCTCGAACCTCTTCTTGAAGTCTATTTATCATATTTCTTTGCTCTATCATCATGTCCAACATTTGCTGCATTTGGTTAGGAGGGTTTTGCTCTGGCAGATTTTGCTCATGTGCCTGCTCCTGTTGTGGCTGTCCTTGTGCCTGTTCTTGCCTATGAGGTCTACCTCTACCTCTGCTTCCGCCTCTGCCTCTACCTCTACCTCTACCAATACCTCCTCGAATGTTGGCCATTTTGACTTTTCACTATTAAAAGAAAAGAGCTTGTCAATATCACAATAACGACGTAGGATCGAAACATGACAATTCACATATACTCAGCTGTGCTATCCTATCATATCACTAAGACCATATCAGTACACTATTCTGATATTGCCAGAACCAGGCTCTGATACCACGAATGTCACACCCGACATTCGTATACTGACATCTCACCCAAGTAAGACACCACGAATGTCAAATTCTCATCATATATTGGTATTCATCAGAGTAATAATGCACAGCTTAGGAAGAAAAGGGGTTCTGGCATAGTAATACTTATAACAAGGTCTGAGTACATACTTGAAATCCATAAAAGGTTCTTACAGATATTACAAACTTAAACATAATCTAATACAAAACATAGATAACCAACAGCAATTCTTGGTCCGACTCAGCATCATCAATTATCGGTATCCACTGCCTTGCCTTGAGAGCCACGCCTATTGTACCTTTCATGTCCTGAACTTTCGGGGATGTATGGGATTCAAACGAATCCCAGTAGTAACGTTAATCACTCACATAAAATGCATGCACAAAATATGAAAGACAACCAATTGCAATAATTCACATTCAAGTACAAATTCAATTCAATTCAATTGAACACCATTCAGATTCAATATTCAATTCAAAAGCATTTCGGTACAATTCATTCAAGTGCACATTCATTCAGATTCAAAATTCATTCAAGTGCACATACATTCAAATTCAAATTCAAATTCATTCAAATTCAATTCAAAGGACCTACGGGTCCATTCCCTCAGCGCTGGGTATTCAAATGGGCATCAACCCTTCTTTCACAAATGTACCGAATTCCCTTATCAAACAAGCACTCTGGCTTATACTGTCGATAAGGTTAGGTGTTCAAAAATTCAAGTATCACAATGGTTCAAACATGCATATAAAGACATACAGGGTATGTGAGAGAAAAGTTACTACCTGGATGTCTTCACAACTTCTTATTCTCACCCGAGTTCTTCTTATACTGATTATCGTTTGGCCAAGGCAAGGATCCGAATCCTATAATATTTTAAGATGGGTCATTACTCATTTTAATCTTAATAGCAATATTAAGATTACACTTATTAGACCATCCCATAATGTTTATCCTTTTAATTCACTTCAGTTGGTTATCCCAATTATGTATCCTATATTCTTCAGATTTCTGATCAATCTTTGAAAAATCATAACTCGGTCTAGAAAACTCGGAATCAGGTGGTTCAAGTTCCTAATCGAAGCTCTTTAAGTCTATTGTCTAGTAAAAATAATCCACTGGTAAAAACATAACTGAGTCATTCCCAGAATTTCGATTTGTAAAGACAACTTCAGTCTGCCAAACTGAATTTCCAGAATTTTATGTCCGACTTTAAAAATTCACAACTTGGTCTAGAAAGCTCCGATTGAGGTGGTTCAAATTTCTACTTAAACTCCTGTTAGTCTAGATCACAGGGAAAATTATTACCACCCAATTTAATGTCAGAATTAATACAGTTTTTACGATGAGTATCACTGACTCATTCTGGACAACAGATTTTTGACTCAGCTTCTAAAAATCATAACCGGAGATGTAGACCTCCGATTTGGGTGAACCAAAGCTTGTTTTAAAGCTTAAGGAGTCTATTTTCTACTATAAAAATTTCAAATCAAAGCTCAAAATTTCACTCGGTCCGAAATGCAACGCCATTTGGTTGCTCCAGTGTCATACCGAAAATGTTACAGATTTTTAGCTCAACTTTGAAATATCATAACTTGAGCTACAGACCTCCGTTTTGGGTGTTTCAAAGCTTGATGTAAAGATTATTACGTGAACTATATGTCCACAAAATTTCAGCTTGAAATCAGTTCATTAGCCCTACTTTTTACCTGCTCTAAAACCACTGTTCCAGCAGCAAAACAAATTTTCCGAAAATTGCAGCTTATCTTTTCCACGTTTTTCTTTCCTATATTCACCTGTCTTTCCATTCTTAAACTTGAGTCCAACACTTCTCAATAAAGGCTTTAGATGCAGCTGTACTAAAGACAGAACCATAAACTTATCTTCATATTTTGTTTTGCAAAAACAGATACTTCATAGAACCTAAAGAAAACTCCTACGTTGACATGCATGCAACACCAGTAAGCATCCTCTTTTGTTCTCTATTAGTTCATGTAACTTAAAGACATATTCTAAAAGTTTCATAAGTAATGTGGATGCTAAAACCTCCTTTGTTCCAAGTTCCTTTAAACAGAAAATGCAGAAACGACACTCAACACGCAAGTTTCATATGTTGAAAGCCAAACGTTCAGTAACTACACGAAAGAGGCTTACCTTGTTCTCAATTCTCAGTCTCGCTAGGTGTTCACGCTGTCCTTATCTTTCTCGGCTTTGCTTCAGACTCTCACTCACAAACTCTTGATTACTAGCCTCTGCTCTCAGCTTCCCAGAACAGAGTACTCTCCATACACTTACACTCATACACTATCTCTCTCATCCTCTTATTTTGTGTTTACTTACTGCATTTCTGTTTGTGACTGATGAAAAGTGCATGGGATGTTGCAAGAGTGTGATTATAACAGTGAGCAAGAGTGAGGAGTTGGTGAGTATTGTTTAAATGATCAGCCAGAGGAGAGAATGAGTGCGCTGTCATGCTTACTCTGTCTACTACGAAGACGTGTTGCCTCATGCATGAAGCAAGTGTGCTTTGGATTAGGAGAATGGAGGAGCTGTCAACTAGCACTAATTAACATGAAGGTATAGTGCTTGCTGCTCCATCACTTTGCTGTCGGATAAAAGAATGAAGAAACTGATTGTGGAGCATGGCGCTGACTACACAGAGGAATAGTGGTCTGTTACTCCATTTCCTACTGTCGGGACAAGGAATAAAGATGCTGTTTGTGGAGTGTGGACGCAGACACACACATAATTCAAAAGAATGGGAATAGAGGTGGGTGCGTGTTGCTAAATTGCAGATCAACTTAATAATAAAATAATGATAGTGGGTGTAGGTGAGTCAGTGAAATGAATAAAAGAGTCCGTGGATAATGATTTGGAATAGCCAATGAAAATTGAAAATAAGAAGTTATACTTCATTGAAGGAAAGCTACAGTACAGAGGAGTTAAAATAGTGGGATGTTACACTACGTCATCTCCCTATTGCTCTCCGGTTGCATTCGATCGATATTGGATTTAATTTGGAGGTTCATTTCTGAGTGTCTGCACCCGGGAAGAGAAAGGCCTCTACTACCCTATCCCTCCTCTTCTTCTCCACCTACTAACTCCACCATTCAATTAACTTCCACTTCTAATGGTTAAGATTTAATATCTTATAAAAATATTGTTATAATGTAAAATAAACATATAAAAATAAAACCCAACCATTGAATGTGTGTGTGTGTAGAATTAAATTTCAACCATAAAAAGTTGATTAAATGGTGGAGATACTACATAGAGAGGAAGTGGAGATGGAGGTTAGTTAAAATATTAATGTTTTATCAGTAAAATCAGTATCTTATGTATGTGTAAGTTATTACTTATTGATAGTCAAAGTGATAAAAGTAACTAGGTGATGAAAAACTAAAAGTTTAAGACCTTTTTGGCTTAGTGTTATTTTGTAATGAATAATTCTTCAAGTTCTCTCATTTCTTTCTTCTCTTCAGTTAGTTTATTATTTGTTCAATAGTTTATTATTGTTCAACTCAATATCCACCATATATAGTTTGTACATATATCTTTCAAAATTGTAGGTAAAGAATAAAATTTTAGAGCCTTTGAACATTGGAGTTTAGAATTTATGGCGCAACAATTTCAACCGTCACCCCACCAAGGAAAAAAAAACACAAAACAAAACAGGACAAGACTAATTTGATGTTTTATTAGAGGAATGGATTAAGTCTTTAGTACATTGGAAAGTAAACTTCTTTTTCTGGACAAAGAATCCTAAGTTCATGTCTAGGCCCTTCACAAGTTTGCCTTGGAACAACATCCTCAAATAAACATTCAAACTGTTAGATAGAAAATTAAGTAGCATGTGATCCATATAGCGTAGACAAGATAAATAAAATGAGGAAGCAAGGTTCAATGATCATTGCATGGTATTTCAAGTGAACATGAAGGAGAGAGTAAATATTAAACAATGATGAGCTGAGAAGGCATAAGGAGAGGGTTAGATGCAGAAAAAGATGAGACCATCACCAATCAGGAAAATGGTCGGGGTGGCAAAATGAAAAGCCAAATTTTCCCATCTAGATTTTATGGAGAACATGTTAACTTGCCTAAGATGTTCAAATTGTACATGGCATATCTAGCAGGATGTGCAGTTCATGTTAGGGTTTAAAAGATAATAATTATTAATTGAGAGTAGAAGTGGAAAGATGAAAAAATAAAATAAATTAGTTAAAAGTTTCGTTTTTTTTTTTTTATAAGAAATTTTTAGGAAAGGGGTTGGGCTCACCCATAGTCCAAGGGCAGGGCGCTTGGAGTCCAGTCCACAGGGAATACTGGCCAGAGAGTACACATACCTCCACCTCTACCAGCGTTATCACTGCTTCCTAGACCCCTAGGATGCCTCCCCCAGCGCCTTGACCAACGCAGAGATCGAACACTCTCTCTTAAGGTGAGAAAGACCAACCCCCACGCCAGTTGACCCAAAGACGAGGGGTATTAGTTAAAAGTTTCTAAATACATTGGAATATGAACAAGAGTGGTGCTTTATAATTTAAGCTGGATCCCAATTTGATTGAAACAAGTTTGTGGACCTAGGCTCTCTCCCGGATTGGGCCAGCCCACATGTGCCTAAGAGCTCAAGATACTAATGACACAACTTAAGTAAACGTTGACCAACATTTATTGGAAGCAAGCGGTAAGGAATTTTTTTTCCTTTAATCATGTTTTCAGTTTGACACGTAGGTGAACTAGGTGGACAATTTTTTTTTTTTAAAAAAAAAGCTTGAGTAAAAGATTTAAAGGAATAAAAACACTTACCCAGACAATTTTCATCAAAGTATTAGTTTTTTGCGTGACAATCTAATTGGGTTAGCTCGTTTTTAAGTAACAACTTTAACTCCATTGAGTAACGTTTTGCTTTTATATTCTTTCATAATTGAATTTTGCTTTATCTCCATATATCAAGGGGTTATCATAATTTAAAATTATATTTTCTTAATCAAAAAACATAATAAATACTAGGGGATTTAATTTTGATCCGTTAATCAATTAATATAATTTATTAACGATTATTTTTTAATTTGTTTTTTATATTCCCTTATAATGGAATTTTTTTTATCTCCATATGAATCAACAAATTATGAATTTTAAGTAAGTTTTGGACCCAGTAGGATTTTATTGAGCTCAAGTCTCAATTTTATTATAAAAGGCAATTCAGGAGCTTAGTTTGAGCTTTAAACCACTATTTTAAGAGTTATAATTGAATTTTTTTACATATCCCCACTAATCTTAACGGAGCAGTATAATTTTCACACGCTTAGACCTACTCACCGCGAGGCTTTTAGGATTATTCATTAAGCAACAAATTGTTCATTAATCATATACATCTATTTAAAAAAATTGTTCATTAATCATATACATCTATTTAATTTCAAACTTTGTTCTTCACAAAAATATAACTATACCAATTCGGCTCTTTTTACAAATCCAGTTTGAAAAAAAATAAAATTGAACTTGATTATAAGTTCACTTAGAAAGTAATTAATGACAAGATTACAAATTTGCTTCTAATTAATGTATAAACTAATTTTCATTGCTACATAAAAATTTGTTAAATTAGACTTATAAAAATGACTAGTTTGGTATGATTTTATAATGAGTTCTATTATATAATAACTGTATAATTAATGTGTTTGTACGTCTTATTTGATTTATATGAAAAAAAAATTTAAAATAATGCTAAAAATAATTTATTTATGAATTTGCTCAGGCACTACTTGTTGGGTTAGAATAAAGTGTTTTGAGTAAATACTATTTCTGGTCCCTGACAAAAAACGTGGTTCCCATTTTGGTCCCTTACAAAAAAAAGGTTATTTTTAGTCCATAAAAAGGACGAATAAAAGGTCGACTGGTTGATATTTTGATCCCTTACAAATTTCCATAAGGTCCTTTTTAGTCTATAAAAAAGACGAATAAGAGTCGATTTTTTTGTAAGGAACTAAAATGGGGTCCGTGTTTTTTGTCAGGGACCAGAAAAAATATTTACTCAATTATGTCTATATTAATTCTTCCAAAGGCTTTTCTACATTTCTATAGACTTTTTTTTTTTGCTCAAACATTTCTATAGACTTAAACTTGAGACATCATGCACTATTATTAAAAACACCATAAGTGACACTTATTTTTATGAATACTATGGCACTTGAAAAGTCGCAGCCTCCAACGTCACTAAAAGAACATGCAGTGCTTCTTGAAGCTGCGGAAACACCAAAACTTATTTATTTTATTTTTTAAAGTAGCTTCCTGTGGCGCTTCCTTGAGAAAGGGCCACGGGAAGTATGGGCAAGGGAAGCGCCACAGCTTGTACATACTTCCTATGGCATTTCCTCAAAGAAGATGGAAGTGCAAAAGTGACAAAGTACTCAAAATAAAATAAAATAAGTACCATAATTGGAAACTAGGTGCAAAAGTGCCTACAATTATAGATAAGATCGAGATGATGTGTAGGATTAATATGATATAAGCAATTTTGCACCTCGAGATTTAATTATGGCGTCACAGCTCATTTTAAAAAAGATTATAAGTATTTTTACACTTTTATAAAAAATATGTTTTGAAAAGTAACAAACATCTAACGGAGTTAACAGATATGACATTTTTACTTTATTTTAAAAAGTTTCTTTATATTTTTGTATCTGATGTTTGATTATGGTGCTAGAAGCACTTTTTAAAAAAGATAATAAGTATTTTACACCTTTAACTAAAAAAACAAGACTCTAATACGATGTTTTATAGGAGGTAATGGGATTTAGTCTGTAGTACATTGGAAAGATAAACTTCTTTTTCAGGACAAAGAAACGTAAGTCCTGGTCTAGGCCCTTCACAGGTTTGCCCCAGAACATCATCATCAAATAAACATTCTAAACCTATAAGTACCTTCAGCCTGAAAGAATTAGCCTTTGGGTTCAATAAAACGGAGCAACAAATGCAAAATTCCTTTCTTCTCTAGAGCCTTCAAGAAGCTTCCAATCTAGAAAAACATACTGAGATGAACCATCATCATTCATGGACATGCTCAGCTATAATCTGTGATCACTGGCGATATTGTGGAGAGTGATATCACACTCAATGCCTACCAGTAGTCCCGAAACAAAAGGAGTAGCTCTGCTCTCACATATCTGATTGTTTCACTATATATGAACTGTTTCAAGCAAAATAACTTAAGACCCTTGCAAAACGCCAATGGACTCTGGGAAACTTCATTTATTTAGGTGACACCTTTAGGTAACAATTTCCTGAGTTCAACTATGAATGTAGATGGCGCCACAGAGCTTGCTTTAAGGAGAAGTTCTACCTGTGAAAATGTTGCTTTCAACCTCTTTAATGTAAGAATCCAACAACCTATGTCAGCTTCACATAGCCTAAGGACACAAGTTACTAAATTAGCTCCAAGACGTTCAATTCCTCTTGTGGAGAAAACCCGATGAACCGAATCCTGAATTGTTGAACCTTCCTATCAAGCTTTGGCAGTTCAAAGTCTAACGCTCTTGTTGCACGAGAACATATCGATTTCTCTTGTGAGAAATTTCCCCAAATTTTTGCAAGGTGCTTTATTATTTGAAGATATTGTAAGGTAAATGCCAAAGATTCAGCAGATCCTGCAAAATCAGATCTTTTTTTTTTTGGGTCAAAACAAAATCAGATCTCATCGTTGCCAAATCTTCCTTCAAACTCCTACATTGTCAGCACAACGCTTTAAAAAGAAAAGCAAGATTATATTTCATATGCATACATGTGTTTAACAATCAAAACATATGAAATATCACCTAGCAATAGTAAATAAGCTCGCAGGACAAACATATTAAATTCAGGCCATCGAACAGATGGCATTCACCATGAACTATATTACCTCGGGATCTTGAGAACTTCACTTTTAAAGCCAGATTGTATCCGGGACCAGATATGTGGGACCTTCGAAAGAGTAAGATCCGTAAACTTTATAACTTCATCATGCACTAGCCGTTGTTCTACTTGAGAATTGAGTATATCTTTTGGCTTCCTCACAAACTGAATTTCAAACTCCACATCTATTTTATGTGATGTCTCAACAAGACTTGTCACATCATTGCTGGCGCAATAACTGTAATCACCTTGAACTAAGGGTAATTGTTTCTCCCCTTCACCATGGTTTATATTTGAGGCAAAACAATCAATAGATCTACTTTTATCAGATAGGTAGGCCAGAAGGGCATCCCTATCCATAACATTAATAAACTCAGAGGAAATCCTCCCTAGGAGCGTAACAGCATAAGAAAACAAAACTGGAGGTATCATGCCTACATGTTCATGCGAGAGTGAGGCAGAGATACAACGGATTAAGAGTGCAGCCTCTCTCGTACTATTGAATTCAGAGTTGCCTTCAAAAGCTGCTTCTACCTGAAAAAATGGTATAACATTATTACATAGAGGAAGCTAAAGAACACGATTTAAGGGGCTTTTTTGACGCTGGAATTTATAATTTCTAACGCAACAATTTCGCCTATCACCCCACAAATCTTGTTATTTCTTTTATTGGAGCGAATGTGATAAAGTGTACATTTGAAAGATAAACAACTTCTTTTTTTCTGCACAAAGAAATGTAAGTTCATGTCTTGGTCCTTCGTAACTTTGACGTGGAACGGAATCCCCAAATAAACGTTCTTTTTTTCTTGTGTCAACTCTCAAACATTCGGAACCTATACATATGAAATGTTTCTGGGAGCATATCTTTAAGACACATTTAAAAGATCCAATGGACTCTGATAAGCTTCATTTATGGAGGTGCCACCCTCATATAACAATTTACCGAGTTCAACTATGTATATGGATGGCACGATAGAGCTTTCTTTAAAGAGAAATTCTGAATGTGATTTGAGCAAAAAAAAAATTCTACATGTGAAGATATTGCAACCAACATCTTTAGTGTAAGAATGCGATGTTACTATAATTCAATTAGTTACTGAGTTGTTATCCACTTGTCAAGTTGTTATCCACATGTCATATTCTGTATTAGTTTATTGTTATGTTGAAGTTCATGTGTATCGTTTTAGGCTGTAGTCAGGTGCTTATATAATGCGTCTGATTTCATTGAATTCAATAAGATTGATATATTCTTTTTGAATTATATCTTTTCTTTGAGATATTGGCATGGTATCAGAGCAATTTTCCAACAAAAAAAAAAAACGGAGTCATTGACGGTGATCTTCTCCATCACTTGGATTGACTGATCATCAAACAATGTCCAGTGTTGCTGCTTCTTCGGTGTCCATTGATCAGGGCCTGAATAGTCGTAATTTCACGAACAAAAAGATCACAGTGAAGCTTGATGATTCCAACTAACTAATATGGAAACAACAAGTCTACTTCATGGCAAAGCAACATCGCCTCTTCTCGTATCTGGATGGATCTGTAAGTATTCCACCTAAAATAACTCGTGATGCTGCAACTGGACAGCAAGTTACCAATCCAAATTTTGAAAATTATGAACAACTTGATTCGGCATTGGCATCTTGGCTGCTTGCTTTAGTGACTGCTTCAGTTCTTCCAAATTTGGTTGGATTAGAAACATCCACACAAATCTGGCAGAAATTGAACAGACTATATTCAGACAAATCTGATTCAAAAATTCTTCACTATAATAATTTACTGACTAATCAACATAAGGGAGAGTTAAGTATGCGTGATTACTTAGCCAATGTCAAATCCATCTGTGATCATCTAGCCTTACTAGGTGAACCAATATCTGATCAAACTCATATCTCTCACATTTTGATTGGACTTACAATGGAATATGAGTCTATCATAGCCATTATTAATGCTACTAAGCAAAAATTTGATTTAGATACAGTTAACACCATGTTACTTGATTTGGAAGCTCATCAAAAGTCTTTTATTGCTAACCCTATCTCGCAAGCTCATTACGCAACACAACCTCAACACTTGGATTACCCTCATGGAGATCACATGGTTTTTGCTGCACAATCAATGAATCACGGATTGTATAATCAAAATTCGTCTCGGTTCAATTACACTGGAGGCAGAGGACGAGGTCGGAGTCGTGGATCATATTTTCCCAATCAAAACAAGCCTTCTTGTCAAATCTGTCACAAGGTAGGTCACTTGGCAAATGTCTGCTATTTCAGGTATGATCCAAAAGGCACAGCACAGGTGAACTATACTGACTCAGCTGCTACATATGATATGATGCCATACACCGCTGAAACTCACAATTGGCCCTCTCACTATACTGATGTACCTATGACTCAGCCTCTACTTGGAGCATCTAAACAAATTAATAATGATCTTGCTGTTATTACATCTGCTGCATCTGTTTCTATGACTAATCCATCATCACCACTACAAAAAAAAAAAAAAAAGTTTTTGCAGCGGAATTTTTCCCTCGCAAAATAGCAAATTTCCGTCGCAAAACTGATTTGCGGCGGAAAAAATTCCGTCGCAAAAATCGCCCACGCAAACCAATTTTCCGTCTCAAAAATGCATATTTCCGTCGCAAATTCAGAATTTGCGAGGGAAGGAAAATCCTTTCCCTCGCAAAAGTTTCAAGCGAGGGAAATTTCTTCCCTCGCAAAATTTTGGATTTTGCGAGGGAAGCCTCTTCCCTCGGAAATTCTGAAATTTGCGAGATTTTGCGAGGGAAAACTTTTCCCTCGCAAAATTTAAATTTATTTTTAAAAAAATAAAAAAAAAATCAGAAATTTTTTTTAAAAAAAATTACATAAAAAATCAAAAATTAGAAAATACAAAAACTTGTATATCATAAAAATAAATTATAACAATCATAAGAATTTACATAGTAAAAACAAAATATTACAAGAGAACTAAGGATAGCAAAGATTAAAAATAAAAATAAAAAATACTGCAGACATCAGCTGAGGACCTTCTGCTGCTTATCCTTTTTGTCCTCTGGAATTGTCCCCTGCCTTGCTTTGCAGTGCCTACAAGAGAAGGCAGCAGAGATTAAAATCTGTTGGCCTCATGAACTCAACACGAAAATACAAGATTTAATTACTTGTAGTGTAGCGGCCATACTTAGAGCATGACTAGATCTCATAATGATTAAATCTCAAGAAACCAAAAATTGAGCTTCTAAACTAAGAAATAAACTGATTCTATTATGCAGATAACTTATGGCCATAAAAGAAATGAAAAACATAAAATAGAAAGTAATGGCTCAATAAGCATACTGAAGGGCGTCCTTGGCAACTTCAGCTACAAACTTCTGGGTAGCAACAACTACAAGTCTAGTTCTGCCAAAAAAAGAAAAAGAAAAGTCAACTAGACTAGACAAATACAAATAAGAAATGATGGGCCCAGAGATCCCAATTAACAACATATCATCATTCAACAATTTTCACTCCCAACAAAAGCAATTATGGACCCCAAAAAAAAAATCCAACTAGACTGTGCAACACAAAGAAGAGGCTGAAATATTAATAAACAGAACTAACCTAGTGCTTGATAGGTCCCAAAGGAAGCCATTCAATGATATCCTCTCATTTCTTAGGAAAGTAGATTACAAACAAGGTATTTCAATATCCTCCCCAACAAAAAGGGCCAGCATTTACATGTAAAAGTGAAAACTCAGACAATCCATCAGACTCAGTTTGAAATACTTAACAAACAATACACCAGGAAAATGGGATGCCCAGCAAAGCTATTGTAAACTTGTGCATTTGAAGAAAGAATGATACAGAATAGTATGAAAACATGTGAAACTCACTTTACCTCTTTACACATTCTCTATAGTCTCTATCAGAGTAGAGAATCTGATTGTCCATTCGATGTAGCTGCATTTCAATATGGTCATGATTCACAAAAATGATCCAAATGTGGTTGACACAAACAAAAGTGATACTCCTGACTTTGAAAACATGACATCAGGCTTCCTCAAGTTACTGTATTTTAATGGGTGTTAAATTTCACGTTTTCAAACAATGTAACAAAATTTCATGGAAAGCCATAGAATAAAACAAATTCTCCTCTATCAACTAGAGACAAGAATCTGGGAAAACTCTAATCTCTATCAATTTCCTAGATCTAAATGGAAATCCCTAGATTCATCACGTAAACAGAAAACAAACACCCACATCAGTGTAAGCAGATGAGAATAAAGACGATCCACAAAGCAAAAGAGAAAAAAGAGGGTAGAATACAGCACTGACCAGGTTCAGTTTTTGCTATATCAGCAATTATTCAGAATGAGGCAAATCTGAGAGCTTGGAAAGGATCTGGAAAGCTTGGCTGCAGATCCTAAATAAATTCATTGGGTGCAAAGAATGTCTGATCCCATATTACTTTTCACAATCCATAAAGCCTACAAAACGTTAGAAAGATACCTTATTGTGTGCTGCTAAGAAGAGGGACGATGAGAGATGGCCGACGGTGAAAGAGGAAATGAGAAGAGGGACAGTGGAGGCGTTGCAGAAAGAGATCGATGGAGGAACTGCAGAGAGAGGCCAACGGTGGTGGTGGATCGTGAAGCACGGTGGTGGTAGGGAAAAGGGCGACCGTGAATGGAAGGGTGAGATGTGACGGTGAGGGGGAAGAGCCGGCGGATCTGAGGGTCGTGGAGTGAGAGAGACACAAACTGGAATGAAAAATGGCGGAGATGAAATGAAATGGGGGAAAATTAGGGTTTTTTGCGAGGGAAACTTTGTTCCGTCGTAAAAATTGGCCATTTTGCGAGGGATACCTTGTTCCCTCGTAAAATGGTCACACTTTGCGAGGGAAAATTAGTTCCCTCACAAAATGGAGGGAAATTAGCGGGATATTTCCCAATTTTCCCAAAATTTGCGAGGGAAAAAAATTTCCCTCTCAAAATGATGCCTTTTACGAGGGAAATAAATGGCCGCTTTCTGCGAGGGAACGTATCTTTCCCTCGCAAAAAGTGGCCATTAATTTCCCTCGCAAAAGTCATCAATGGGAGGAAATTGGTGGGATATTTCCCCCCCCCCCCAATTTTCCCAAAATTTGCGAGGGAAAAAAATTTCCCTCGCAAAATAGCCACTTTTTGCGAGGGAACGTATCTTTCCCTCGCAAAAAGTGGCCATTTTGCGAGAGAAATTTTTTTCCCTCACAAAAGGCATCATTTTACGAGGGAAATTTTTTTTCCTCGCAAATTTGCGACGGAATTTTTTTCCCTCGCAAATTCCGTCGCAAATTCAGCATTTGTGCATGCGTCATCTGAAACTATTTTACCTCAAGCCTTTGTTGCATCCCTTGAGATCATTGCAGATGAGGCTTGGTATATCGATTCTGGAGCAACACAACACATCTCCAACTCAGCCAACAATCTCCAATCTGCAACACCACCAAGAGGCAAAAGTTCAGTCATAGTTGGTGGAGGTACTAGTCTTCCCGTTACTTATATTGGCAATACCTGCTTGCATGATGCTACATCTACATCTAAGATAATGTTGAATAAAGTGCTATGTGTCCCTAACATGCAAAAGAATTTAATTTCTGTTGCTCAAATCACAAAGGACAATGGTGTTTCCATTGAATTTTTTCCACGTGGCTGTGTTGTTAAGGATTTGAAGACGAGGCACATACTGATGAATGGTACTGAATCAGCTGGAATGTACAAGATTGATGCTGAAAAACTTCAATCAGCATCTCTGCAACACAAAAGAACCTCCACTCCGAAATCTGCTGCTTAGCGCACTCACAATTACTGCTATCATACCACTGCTTTAGATACATTTACATTGTGGCATAGAAGACTTGGATATCATCATGAAGGAATTGTTAAATCTGTACTAAAATCTATCAATTTTGCTGATACAATCTCACACACAGATTTCATATGTTCTGCTTGTAAGTTGGGAAAGAGTCACAAACTTCCTTTTGTTTCCTCTACAATTGAATACAATAAGCCACTTCAACTAGTCTCTATGGACTTATGGGGACCAGCTCCATTTTCTTCCAATGGATTTGTCTATTACATAGCTTTTGTGGATGCATATAGTAGATTTACATGGATATACCTGTTGCACAAAAAATCTGAAGCACTTACCAAGTTTAAAGAATTCAAAGTTTTTGTTGAAAATCAATTTACCACTAAGATTCAGCAAGTGCAAAGTGATAATGGTGGTGAGTTTTTAACATTTACTCCCTTTCTTACAAGTTGTGGCATACAATATAGATTCACGTGTCCATATACTTCTGAGCAAAATCGTCTAGTTGAGAGAAGACATAGATCTATCGTTGAAACTGGGTTAACACTATTGGCTAAAGCCTCTCTTCCCTTGTACTATTGGGGCGATGCTTTTCTTTCAGCCACTTTTCTGCTCAATCGTTTGCCCACCTCTGTCCTACAAGGTTTATCACCTTATGAAAAACTTTTTCAAGCTAAACCAGACTACTCCTTGCTCAAAGTCTTCGATTGTGAGTGTTTTCCCTATCTACGTCCTTACAATAATCACAAGCTTGAGTTTAGATCCATTTCTTGCTTATTTCTGGGTTACAGCTCCTCTCACAGAGGATATAAATGTCTCCATAGAGCTACTGGCCGTGTGTATATTACACGTCATGTCCAATTTGCTGAGTCAACTTTCCCTGCTCAGTCTCAATTCAATGTCAAACAAAATGCCACAGCCTTACCTTCTTCTGGTTCAAGTTTTAAACCTCCTTCACCTATCTCTAATCCCACATCAGCCTTTCCACATCCATCTCCTTTACCCTTCACCTCTATCTCAACAGAACATGTCTCCACATCTCTAAATCAGCTCACTTCCTCTCCTTCCATCTCATCCAGACCCAGCACCTCACCAATTCAGTCCGGTACCTCACCTCCCAGAAACACCCATTCTATGGTGACCCGAGCAAAAGCAGGTGTGTTCAAGCCCAAAATATTTACTGTTGCTGAAGATGTAAATATACCAAAGAATATAGATGAAGCCTTGGCTGATACTCATTGGTCAAAAGCTGTTCAAGAAGAATATAATGTGTTGCAGAAGTTTAAGACTTGGGAACTGGTTCCTATCCCTTCAGATAGGAAAATTATTGGTTGCAAGTGGTTGTGCAGGTTAAAAACTCATGCAGATGGCTCAATTGCAAGATATAAAGGAAGATTAGTGGCAAAGGGATATTCTCAAGAAGCTGGTACTGATTATACAGATACATTCAGTCCAGTAGTCAAAGCAACTACCATTCGGACTCTTCTAACCTTAGCTGTTACAAAGGAGTGGAAACTACATCAAGTGGATTTTAATAACGCCTTCCTAAATGGTGATTTGACAGAAGAGGTGTTTATGGAACAGCCACCAGGATTTATTCAATATGATACAGAAGGAAAGCCACTTGTTTGCAAACTTAAGAAGGCTCTCTATGGATTAAAACAAGCCCCTCGAGCTTGGTTTGTGAAGTTGAGTTCTTATCTCAACACTCTTGGTTTTGTATCTTCAAAGGCTGACTCTTGTATGTTCATCAAAAAGGTTGATTGTGATGTTATCTACTTGCTGGTTTATGTTGATGATCTAGTAATTACTGGATCAAATGAAAATATGATACAGACTCTAATCTCAGAGATGAGTTCGATGTTTTCTCTGAAGGACTTGGGTGAGTTGTCTTTCTTCTTGGGAATTGAGTTCAACAGGTCTTCAAAAGGCATTCACCTCACTCAAAAGAAATACATTCATAATCTTCTGTCAAAAACCCACATGACCGAAGCTCATGCTTATGGATCTCCCATGGCAGCTAATGTGCAGCTCTTTGCAAATGATAGTTCTCCATTTGCTGATCCTTCCCTGTATCGCAGTATTGTTGGTTCCTTACAGTATTTGTGCTACACCAGGCCTGACATAGCCTTTACTGTCAACAATCTAAGTCAATTCCTACATGAGCCTACTGTGAAACAATGGGAGTGTGTCAAGCGTTTACTTAGATATCTGAATGGTACTAGTACTCACGGCTTACTAATTAAATCAGCTCAACAGTTCTGCATTCAAGCATAGGCAAATTCTGATTGGGGAGGAATTTCTACCAAGAAGAACAGGCAAATAGATGAGGTTCTTATTCTTCCTGAAAATAAAAGGTCAACCAGTGGTTATTGTATTTTTCTTGGATCAAATCCAATTCTATGGATATCCAGGAAACAGCTGGTAGTTTCCAGATGCGCCACAGAAGCGGAGTATCGTAGCGTTGCAGACTGTATCACAAAGTTAATGTGGGTCCTGTCACTGCTAAAAGAAATGTATATAGAGGTAGTTAAAATACCCTGCATATGGTGTGATAATACTGGCGCTGTCGCTTTAGCTTCCAATCCAGTGCTTCACTCAAAAACAAAGCACGTTGAACTTGATGTTCATTTTATCAGGGAAAAAGTAGCTGCTGGTATAGTAACTGGAGGACATGTTCCATCCACTTATCAGGTAGCTGATATATTGACCAAGCCACAAGTTTTTGGCATGTTTGCCTTTTGTAGAGATAAGCTGAATACAATCTCAACAGAGGAAGTACATAATGGTGAAACAAAATTGGTTTGATCTCAGCAGGGGGAATGTTAGTATAATTCAATTAGTTACTGAGTTGTTATCCACGTGTCATATTCTGTATTAGTTTGTTGTTATGTTGAAGTTCACGTGTATCGTTTTAGGCTGTAGTCAGGTGCTTATATAATGCATCTGATTTCATTGAATTCAATAAGATTGATATATTCTTTCTGAATTATATCTTTTCTGAGAGATATTGGCATGCGACAGCATATATTTTCGACTTTCCACAGCCTAAGGACATTGTAACGTGTTAAGCTATCAGTAGATATAAAGAGGAGGATAGCAGATAAGTCAATGAAGTTTGCCAGGGATCAAATTATATTCCAGTCACAATGATTACATGGCAGAAAGGAAGGAAATCCGTAAAAGCAGAGAGTACGGAAGAATCTTTAGGGAGGGAGAAAGGTCACAAAACCTTGACAACCCTGACATGCTCCTTTTGACGTCTTATATAACGGCTTTATTCCAATTCTGGTAGCTTCCAGGTCATTCTTTTAGCTCTCATGCTCCATCTCAAGCCTTGGCCCGTTGATAAATCCGATTTTGCTTTACCCTTTCAGCCCATTGGACTCATACCCATTATAAACATGTGCAAAATGTTCTTGAACATCCTGGAAATGTTATCCTATAATTGCATCACTAAAAGGAATAAGTTCATTTATCAAAAAAAAAAAAAAGAATAAGTTCACCTCTTCAAAAACTTCCTTGGAGACAATGGATACAATCTTATTGTGATTTCAGCCAATAAACAAATGAAAATGAATCAGCTTCGTCTTGGTATGAGTCATTTCAGCCAATAAACAAATGAAAATGAATCAGCTTCATCTTGGTATGAGTCAGACTTCGGAGACTAAGTTACAATGGAGTAAAAATAATAGGAACTAAATTATACTGAATCAAAGTATAGGGATTGTGTTACATAGAAATTTACAATAAAATATTAATTAATATAAAATTCTTATTGCAATTCTTATATTAATTAATATAAAAAATAAAATAAAAAACTAAAGAGAGATAAAATATTGGGAAAATGACTAAAAAAATCTATTTGAATTATAAATAAGAAAATCTCCAAAATATCTGCTAAATTAGCAAAAGGAGAGGTAAGTGATTTGGTAAGTATTTAGGATCTTGAATTTTTGAATATTGACAATATAAGTATATGCAACGACAACTTAAAAATAATAATTAGCAACTCGGATATACACAATAACAACTTGAAGAGTTAAGTTGTTTCATATACTCAAGTTGTCTGCACATAAACTTCAAAAATCTTATATCCCTATCAAATCACCTTTTTTTGTATTTTTACTAATTTAGTAGACTATTTGAGGTTTTTTTTTAAAAAAAATTAAAATGGTACTTTTTCAGTCATTTTACCAAAAATATTTATTTTTCAAAATATAACTTAGACTCCATTTAATTTGAGGCTCATGGGCTTACTTTTAATTAATTAAAAGGATGAGATCGAAGACACGTTTCGCACACCGATTGATCAAAGCAAACATCATTCTTATCTCTTCAGTCTTCAAGTCTTCATGTCATTTTATTTATACACGATAGGACTCAGTCTAACCTTGCGTTCAGTCTTCGGTCTTCGTCTTCTCATGGGGTACTGGCAAGTAGCAAGTATCGGCGTCTTCCGATTCTCTTTCTATGGATAAGAGGCTTCACTTTGTTTTTTTAAAAATAGTACTATTTACTTAAATAAATTTATTCCTTTAAAGATAGTTTGTCATAACCGCGCGGCATGCCTTAACCCTCCTGAGTTCTCGAATCCAACAGACCAGAACTTTCTTTAATAATAATTAAAATATATATATATAATAGAAGTCGCTTTTAAAAAATTTCATTAGTCTAACATATAAATCAGTTGGGGAGTTGGTAAGAGAATCACTTGGAGAGGACTGGTAAAAAAAAAAAATACTTGAAAGTTATTAATATTTTTTTTATCGATTTTACTCTTTTATGTCTTTCAAAATCTCATTAAATATGTGTAAAGTTAGAAAAAAAAATCAATTTACGATAAATTTGAATGACTTGCAGTGACTTATAAGAGTGAGTAACTTGTTTGAAGAACTACAATGCAGAGTGCTTAAGGCAAGTAAAATACCCTGAAACAAGATAGAAGAGAGGAGAAAGGTGTTAAAAGAACTATCAAATCATGTGAATTTTAAAGAGCTAAGGTCCAATTTTGCTGAAAAATGTTTTGTTTGGTTAATGTTACTTCAGCAGTTTCTGAATTGTAACAATATCGTCCCAACCATTATTTAAGTTAATTTTAATTATTAATTAGTTAACTAAGTATTCTGTTTACAACTTTACTACTTTATCACCATTTCTAGTTACAATGTCATAAACATAAGAATTAATCTATAACATAAAACTATATAAAATCATAAAAAGTTATAGGCATTAATCATAAAATAAAATCCTAAGAGGCTTATGAACATCCACCACCATAATATTTATAACACTTCCTTCTGGATGTTCATAAGCAAATATTTTGCCTCATTAAAATCTTAATAGGAAAAATTCAATGAGACAAAAACTTTGTAAAGAAAAAAAGAGTACAAATATATGTTAAAACTGCCTCATTAAAAACCTTATCAAAAAAACCAATGGAAAAAAAACCTTGGTTAAGAGAAGGAGTAAAACTTGGCGAAAACATCATTTTTACTCCCTCATGATAATAACACTCTTCGTCATTATTCCTCAATGTATCTTTCTTTTAGCCACTTAAATATGAATGGCGCATTGTCGTCATCAAATAGTATACTAAAATATATTCCTCTGACTTTGACTGCGGGTCCGCGTTTACTCTGATTGAACTCTGAAGTCACAATCTTCTTTTCCTTCTTTTCCACGTTCACTCGTTTTCCCCCTTGGTTGGATATTTATGCAAGGGACAATGTCTTTTTTGTTGTTTTTTAAGGTACAGCCAACACCTAGGAGAAGGACTTGTAAATGATAAGACTTTATAGCCTCACATATTTTAGTCATAAATTATGGCTTATAAATAATGTCATTTGTTGGAATTTTTAAATTATATATGAAGTCAATAAGTCAACTAAACAAAAAAAATTCTAATTGAATAAGGACAAAAAAAAAAGCACACAATTTTCATCTATATATTATATTAAGTTAAAGAATCTATATGTTCATATATCTAAAAAATATTCTGCAAGTAGTCTTAATATTATATAGAAAAAATTAATCTAAATATTTATATTTCACCTAGTTGAAAATAACGTCTTTCGGCCTTTTTTCTTTTCATTTTTATTGGGTTCTTATAGTTTTTGCCTTTAAATCCGTTATTCACTTTTAATAGGGACTAACGGTGTTAGATATATAAAACAATGACGAACATAAATCACACGCACCTAAAAACATGATTATATGTATATATACTATTATAGAGTGTGAGAAACCCATCACATTGTTGATGACTCTTGAATGGTTATATTTTATCTATTGATGAATTAATAAATATATGTATAGAAATTAAGAAAAATATAAATTAAATCCCAATAAAATACTAAAATCTAAATTAATGCCCACACTTTTGATAAATTTCTAATCACCCTAAGAAGCTCAATTAGAAATTTTTGAGTGTTGTTCAAAGACCATAATACTCGTTAAAAAAATTGAAGGTAGGTGTAGCTGATTTGAGTTTTAATTATTTCAGTTAAATTGATCATCATCATCAACAACATTTCTTCTTTATCACATTGTGAAACCAAAGGCAAAAAATTAAAAGAAAACTGGAAAAATTCTTTGGTGGGATCATCACGTCTCTCTAAGAATCCCAACCTTCAGAGAAAAAGGAATCAGACAACTGAAGATACGCCCAATTCCTCAGAACCTACAAGGAGACTTCAGATTGAGTGACAGTGATCGGGTGACATGACCATGGTAGTGAAAACGTGGTTTTTACCTAAAAACGGAAGGAGAATGAAAAATCTTAAATCGTAATACAAAACGTAGTTTTTACCTACATATGTATATAAAAAAATTTCAAGAAAAGTAAAGCACCTACCATCATCCACACATATACTGATCAATGCAATAATATCAATCAAAATATCCAACATTGTTATCAAATACATTCAAACAAAGGGAAACAACCTCAATACATTTCAAAATTCAAGTCTAATTTATATGGTCTCTAAAATATCATATAGTGTAAAAATTCCAGATCAATGCAACAAAACAGAATAGAAGGCATACAACAACAGCAGTATCGTGCATCCTAAATAGACAACTAGTTCTTTAGACTTGGTCATGCATTCATGCACAACAACTTTCTCAACAGCAAGAAAACTCACGGAATATTATCCAGAGCAGCCACCCAATATTATCCTAGCAGCCATCCAATATTATTCAAAGCAACTCAGAATACTATTCTGAGTTCAAATATAGCAGAAATAAAACAAGTTGCAGCAGGAATGAGCTTCAATTGACTAGAAAGATTTAAAATCACTCAATCAAATATAACAGGGACAAAGCATTATCAGTCCCAATTCCCAAATCAAAGCTTCCCTCTAATCTATCCAGAAATCCAAAATGACAGGGGAAGAGGAAAAATGAACATATTGTTTGGAGTATAACAGGGATGATTGACGAACACAGCAGAAGGAGAGGAAGCAAGCTTTGACTAGCAGTGAACAAGGGAGAGCTATGAGCGACGGGCCGACGGCGACGGTGGTGGAGGTATTCTCGATGATGGACGAATAGAGAGGAGGGGGTTTGAGAGTGAGAGATGGGGGAGACGATGATGAGCAGCCGACGATGAAGGCGGTGGAGGAGGCACGATGTGGATGGAAAGGGCGTCGGAGGAGGAGGGATTTTGATTGATGACGGAGTGAAGGACTGATTCTCACTGAAGGAGTCGCGGCCGCGGGTTGAGAATGACACAGTTGAGTTGAGACCGAGAGGGATTAGGGATTTAGGGCTGGGTTTTTTTTTCCCACGTTTTTTGCTTAAACGCTGCATTTTTACGCTTTAACATTTAAACGTTGCGTTTTTACCGTTTTTACTCTGAGTCTGTTTTTTGGCACATTGAAACACGTTTAACCCAAATTAAAACGTAAAAACGGCGTTTTTACGTGTTAAAGCGCGTTTTTTACTACCATAGACATGACAGTCGCAAGTCTTCCAGTCTTACTCGGTGTGGAGTTTTGATTTGACTCAGATTGTCTCACACCTCTTTTCCACGAAACATTCCCAACTTTTCTCCTTTGACTCTTTGATTTTTCTATCTGTTTTGGTCTGAACTCTTTGCCATAGAACAATGAGTTCCATCGGTAAAAATCACCAAATATCCCGAAAAAAAATAATAATCAGATTTAACCCAAATCATATCCAAATCGAGTAAAATATTCCAAACTAATCAACGCATCCATATATAAAAAATGAAAATCCTAAGAACTAATTTCTCAAAAACCACTTGTTACATGCTAAATCTACAGAACTAATCAAATCAGTCACATCCAACAAGGAGAAATATGCGTCTCGTATGCAAGAGATTTATGGGTTGAAACTGAAACTGAAGAGAGGGAGAGGACATAGGAGGAGGATAAACAACAAACACTCAATTTCCTTTTCAATTACATAGGGTATTCTCAGAAATATCTAATTAGGCATCATTTTAACTTAATCAGAAATTTGTTAAAAGTGTAAGTATAATTTAAATATTCATATTTATACTAGATTTACTTGAGATTTTCCACGTAATATAAATAAACCAATAAAGAGAACTGGGTCTTGTCAAAATTAGTGAGAAAAAAGGGATAAGCAAGATGAGAAAAAAAGAGAATATTGGTTTAACCTTTTTAGGAATATATGCAATGTGAACAACAAATGAAGACAAAAGGAGAGTGAAAATAAAGGAACTATCGCTACTTGGTCTATTTTTTTTTTTGGTCGAAAACTACTTGGTCTATTGGTAGATTAGTTAGATGACAAAGTGGACAAACAGAGTTTAATATCGCCTTGTTAAAAAAAGACAATAAGGAGAGACATCTTGATCATGAAGCATCTGAAATAGTCGATTCCTTGGATAATATCTGATAATTAATAGGAGGGGAGAGGATACTAAAAAAAAAATAAAAAATGATAAATTTTTTCTAACTATTTTTAGAGTTTTCTCTCATATTCATTTCCTCCCCCCCCCCCCCCCCCCCCCCCCCCCCCCCCCGGGCGGGCGGAACGAGTAAAAGAAGCACGAAATAACACTTGGGAATGGCCCAAGATTTAGTCGCAACGGGCAAAGGGAAGCTGACAAGGCACAGGTGACACCCAGTCCAATAAATACAATCCTATTGGAGGTTGGGGCATATAAAGAAAGAGAAAGAGTGGGGAGGGAGAGAGAGAGCTGAGATCAATGGAGGAGTTGCAGAGAAGCTTCAGAGCTTCTTGTCTGTTAAGTGTGAGTGTGGTGTTACTGTTATGGCTTAACATCACAGCAAGACCATCCATGGCGGTCACACAAATAGTACCAATAGGAGTTATTCTTGATCTTGGTCTGAATTCAGTACTTGGTGAAATGATTCACAATAGCCTCGCCTTCGCCATCAAAGAATACTATTCCGTTAATAAACAAACAGCCACCAAGATCGACCTTATAGTCTGGAATGTTTCTCGGTACGACATCTTCACCGCGGCATCAGCAGGTAACGTCACGCCCTTACCTCTATCATCTAAATTCTAAAATGATAAACAATAGTACTAGTATTATTCTTTTCATAGGTCTTTTTTTGGCGTCATCACTAACTAGAAAAAATAACTTTAAATTAGTCTCCGTCTTTGAAAAAATGAGTCGTATTATTATTCAGCCCTGATTTGTTAAAATCTTTGTATTTGCATCGTAAAAAAATATTGATATTTACATATTGATGCTGTTGCGTATAGCCTGTTACTGCCATGCAGTTAATAAAAAAAGCTCCACAGTTAAAAAAAATTATGAATTTTAACACATTAAATAATACTCAAATAAAGTTTTTTTTTTTTTGATATAAAAATTTTAGGAAAGGGGTTGGGCTCACCCACAGTCCAAGGGCAGGGCGCTTGGAGCCCAGTGTTCGCAGGGAATACTGGCGCTCTTTTACCTGCCCAGCGTTACCACAGCTACCTAGATCCCTAGGATGCCTCCCCCAGCGCCTTAACCAACGCAGGGATCGAACCTCCTCCCTAATGGTGAGAAAGACCGACCCCCACGCCAGTTGAACCCAAGGACGAGGGGTCAAATAAAGTTTTTCTTAACAAAACGCACCCACATAAACAAAGCTTTCTTCAGGCTTTTGGTTGGGTTTTTTTTTTTTTTTTTTGACCTGGACTTTAGGTTGGGTTTGGCCTTTGGATTTTTTGATATCCAAACAGGTCGGTCCGGATTTCCATATCAATATAGCAATATATATTAATGTAAGAAGATGCAATCTAGTAGTGTCGGTTAGATTTTTCAAATTTGATATTTTTGTTTAAGAATTTTTCATATGATTCTGGTAAGAAATATGTATGTTTAAAAATATGTTTTTAATCTGTATTTATTTAAGAAAATTAGTTATTAATAATCATGAGTTTTCAATATAATAAGGTTAGAATTCGGTGGCAATGACTTTAATTGGGACCAAAATTTTAATTTAATTTCATTTTGGGATCAATTTTCATAAAGAACCTTTGGTCATTAATAAATAATAATCATATGAAGTTATATAATGACTCTTTCCTCTAAGATATTCCATGTTGAATTCTGAAACTTAATTTGTTACAGATTAATTTATAGTGTGTACTTAGTAATAAATAGTAGAATATGAGTGTCTAATCTTTGTAATAAGTCTTTCCAATATTTCAGGTTAAAAGAGGGAAAATTAGTTGCAAAATTTTCATTTATTATTGTCCAATTTTGAATAGCCATTATAAAATTCCTGCAACTGTATGTATTAGTTAGATATCTTTTAAGAATTATTTATGAAAAAAGTTAGAACATCAATCGCAAAATTTTCACACATAAATTTTAAATTTCAAAAACTCAGTGTGAAATTTTGATTGAATATGTTAAAAAAATTTAAATGATAATTTAATTTAATTTTTAACTGATTTTCCAAATATTAACATGGAACATTTTAAAGAAAGGATAAAACTTAAATTCAGTACTTGATCTATGGAAAATCCAGTTGCCAAATAGTGTAATGATCCCTTACCAAAATTTTAAACTTTTTAATATTTTTTATCTTAAGTTAAAACTAAATTAGAGTAATGATCCTAAAATTTCATTCCCTCCTTAAAGTAGGTAGTCATAAATGGGGATATCATTTTATTTATTACTAAGCTTTTTTTTTTTTTTTGTTGGTCTCCATTTCTGTCTCCCTGCTTCTCCAAGTTAACGTAGAGTAGACCTATTTTGTTATAAAATAGGCTCTACTTTATGTTAACAAGGAGATATCAAGGTTATAGAACTTGGAGACCAACTTTTAATTTGATATGCAAGCAGCTTATGATCTAATGGAGAATAAAAAAGTGCATGCCATATTGGGGCCCCAAACTTCAGAGCAAGCAAGGTATATAGTGAAACTTGGTGAGAAATACCAAGTACCTGTTATTTGGTTTCCCATAACTGGTCCCTCTCTTTTGCTACCTCCATCTCCATCCTCCATTTACTCCAATGAAGGCCTTAATTGCTTTCAATTCCGAGCCATAGCTGACATTATTAAAGCTGTTGGGTGGCAATCAATTGTCCCCATTTATGAAGAGACTGAATATGGCAGTCACCTTCTTCCATGCCTCTCCAATGTGTTGAAAGAGATGGGCATACAGATGGCTAACGTAACAGCCATTGATTCAAGTTCAACAGATCTTGGAATTAACACCACTCTTGACACGTTAAACAACATGAGAACACATGTATTTCTTGTCCATATGAGCATGGATTTGGGAAAAGAATTTATTTGGTCTGCACAGCAAAAAGAGATGATGGTTGAAGGATATGCTTGGATACTTACCCAAGAGCTATCTTCTCTGACAGATCCTCGAGTTAGCCTTACCAGAAACTTGTATAAAGGCCGCTCAACTGTCCCAGTTGAGCAATTTACTGATTTTTTTCCTTTGAAAAGATACATGCAAGGTGCATTGGGAGTGAGGCCAATGGATTCAAAAAACACAGATTTTCGTAGGAATTCAGAGAAGATTTTCAACAGTAGGCTACCTCTCTATGCATGGTGGGCTTATCACACAATCGAAGCATTGGCTAAGGCAGTAGAGAAAGTAGAGAAGGCTGGCACAGACAATGGCCTAACACTTCGCAGTCAAATTCTGGATACTAGTTTCACAGCCAAGTCAGGGGTACATTTTGATTTAACAAAAGGACAACTAGATCAATCGGAGTATGAAGTATACAATGTGATAGGAGATAGAGAAAGGATCATAGGCTCTTGGAGCCCTGAAACTGGACTTGTTCAAAATCATGATAAAGAGGATATTGAGACATCTAGTGAATACCAACTAAAGGATCCAATGTGGCCGGGGGACACATTGGATAAACCACCAAAGTTGAGAATTGGAGTCCGAAGAACAAATTCTTTTCCTGAATTTGTTAATGTTTATAATTCTACAAAGCTTCACTTTGATGGCTTTGCTATTAATGTGTTTTCAAAAGCTGTCAAAGTTTTGCCGTTTTCGTTGAATAATTATGAGTTTGTTCCCTTGCCGAACCAAAGTAGAAGCCATAACACCAGCTATGATGATATTCTCTGCAGACAAATGAAAGAGGAGGCAAGTTTTCATTCTTTTCCTTTTAACTTGTTGTATTTTGTGTCAATTTATCTTTTAGTTTCTCATAATGGAAAGTGAGATATAATATATATTGTTTTTAACCTTCATACATTGCTCTGTGTATGAATATATTGCAGGATCTTGATGCTATAATTGGAGACATCACAATTGTGGCAAGTCGCACAAAATGTGTTGATTTCACGTTGCCGTATTTAGATTCAAGTGTAGCAATGGTGGTTAGGGTTAAAAATATCTCCACGAGTAAGGGGATCCTCTTGAAACCTTTCAAATGGTCACTATGGTTGATTCTTGGTGCGATTTTTGTGGGTGCAACTATTATCATAAATGCATTTGAAATAATCAGAGCCAACAACTCCCGCTTCAACAATCCGTTCCTTGTGTACAAGATCGGTGAGTTCTCTTCTATGCAGCACATATACTTTGATTATATGTTATGTTTCAAATTTGTGCCTAGTACCACGATTAAGCATTTTGTTTAGTAAAAAGAGCTAATCAAATTTGGAACTTTCATCCAAATTTAAGTTTTTTAAAAAATTATTTTTCTAACTTAAAAAAATCTTTTTTTTGAAAAAAATAATAGTTAAGAGTTCATCTTTATTTTATATTTCATATCTATTAAAATAACTTTGGGACAATCAAGACCTAATTAGCTCTCCTTACTAAGTACTTTGCTTAATAGAAAACTAGTTCTCTTGTGCCACATTTGATGTCAATATTGTGTCCGATGATATATGACAGATGTTATGGAGAATTTTGAAAGCACTACTGCAAGGTGGATGGTGATAATGACATCATTCCTATTCGTCTTAGTAATGCAAGTTTACACAGCGAAATTAACTTCAATTTTAACACAAGGAACAACAAACGAACCTTCATTTAAGGATGAAAATGAGATTAAAAGTAGCAATGTGCCCGTGGGATATAAAAAAGGATCATGGGTGAGAGGGCTTCTGATTGACCAAATAGGATTGAAGGATGAACAGTTAAAGGGTTTAGGAAGTCGTGAAGAGTACAATGAAGCATTGTCAAATGGAACAGTGGATGCTATTTTTGATGAAACTCCTTATCTCATCCTCTTCCTCTCCAGATATAGGTCTCGCTTTATGATGACAGGAACAATGTACCAAACTGGTGGATTTTCCTTTGTAAGTCTCCTCCATCTATTTTACTCTTTATCATAATACATAGTCCTCATTTTAATAACTCAAATGTTATCTTTAAACTTAGAATATACTCCCTTCAATCCTTTTTATAGGGAACAATCCCTCTCATACAGGTGGCTCTGAATATAAAGAACAAATGTTTTTTATTTGAATTTTTAAATTAGTCTTTCTTTTTTTTTTTTAGCCCATTAAAAATGTCCTATACTAAGGACGGGAAGGAGCGGAACTTTCACTTTATTATATCCAAATTAATTACGTGGTTACAATTTTTCTTGCAACTCTTTAGAATCTAATAATATTTGCTTACCTCAATTGAATTCGAATATTGACTTAGTTCTTTAATACACACACAAGGGCTTGTGCACTAACTTTATATGAAATCAATTCCTAATCAATCCAACCATTACCATTGATTGTTTTACATATAAAACCTTAAGTAGTGACAATGCAATATATTCATTGTATATATTTTCAGGCATTTCCAAAGAAATCTGGCTTCACTTCGCATTTCTCAACAGCAATCTTAAATGTGACTCAAGAAGTGGAGTCATATCGTGCGCTGATGAGCCAGAGCTCCTTACCCACCTCCATTGAAGATGTGGAATTTGAAGACCAAAATGATATAGAGACGTCAAGTTTAAGTATATCTAACATTGGAGGCTTTTACCCGGTCTTAATATCCATTGTGGTTGCCTTTTTATTTGGCCTTTTCATTCTGAATCCATCAGTGATTCGTTGGTTGAGCAACTTGAGTCAGAGGCTGTGTCCCGAGTTCAGCGCTCAGACTTTTAAAAAGCTAAATCCCGCAAATCCCCCTAATGGTCAAGGGCAGGTTTGAATTAGCATTAAAGTCGAGATAAAACTCCTCTTACATATTTATCTAATACACTATAAATCACAATGGAAAAGCAACTTTTGCCACTAATTCAAACAAGTATCAAATCTAAAAAAATAAAAGATTCAGAGACGGTTAAATTTAATGTTTGAAGTATCATGGAGGATATTATATACAGCCCATCAAAAGATTACAAGGGTTTGGTTGTGATATATACTCGGAGTTGGTGGTTAATTAGTAGGCGATTATTAAACATGTGATATATGGGTATATAAAGCTAGCTCCTTGCTATCCTATCTTCTAGTTGTAATGACTATGTCATTTTGTTTTATCATGGTCAACCAGAAACTTGTATTGATTGACTACCATTCAGATAAACAAAAATCATATTTGTAACAAAGGGGCACATACTATTTTTCCCTTCTATAATACTCTTTCATGTCCTATTTATAAGCAACCTTCTCTCACATAGGATCAGTATTATATATAAGCAATAATTTGACTTTGTCTATTAATTTAATGCACCTTTTTCATTTTTAGCCCAATTAATTACATGTCTATCTCACCTCTTTTTCTCACACATTCTCTCTCAATGGAAATAAAACAAATATGGGATAAGAGATTACTACAAAAATCGCTTTATAGACCGGTTTTGAATCTAATCTCGATACAACCGGTCTTAAAGTCTATTATTTTTAAAACCGGTTGCTCAACCAAACCTCCCTTTTATGCATCCCTTGTATCTTCATCTCTGAGACTGAGGGATCCACAATCATCTCTCATATACTCACTGAAACAGAAAATTATACCGTCTAGAGTCATGCTATGCGAATCGCGCTTAAAGGCAAGCACAAACTCAGGTTCTTGCCAAAAAGACGCTCAAGAACCAGCGTTGCAAGATCAAATACCAAAAATTGTGAGATTTGAAATTTGTCATTACCTAAAGTAAATGAGTGGAAAAGAAGGAATTAATTACTTACGGAGACAATGAGATCAGACGAGGCAAGAGCAACACGGCAAATTTTCTCAGCGTTAGAAAATTTGTGAGGGAAGTCCTAGAGAGGAGGTTGAAGAGAGCAAATGAGGCGAGATTTACAAGTGCAAAAAGACCTTTTAGACCCATTGTGCTTAATAACTGTTCTTAAAAATTCACCTTTTAGATCGGTTATGCTTAATAACGGGTCTTAAAAGTTCATCTTTTAGACCTGTTATTCTTAACAACCGATCTTAAAAGTAATAAATTTTTTTATTTTTCCCCCTTATCTTTTAGACTAATTAAAGATAACAATCGGTCTTAAAAGCAACTAACAATTTTTTTTAAAAAAATTAGAGTCTTAAAAGCAACTAACAATTTTTTAAAAAAAATTTAGACCGATTGATTGAGAAACCAGTCTAAATAATATCTTTTAGACCTCATATTAAAGGAACCAGTCTGAAAAATTCTTTATATTTACGGTACTGCCACTGGTCATACTTTTTAGACCTTATCTTCTAATAACCATTCTAAATGAGGTGGTCTTAAAGGTCCTTTTCCTGATAGTAAGAGTAGTAGATAATAGAAGAACAAGAGCAAGAGAAGAGAAAATTCAAAAGAGAAAGAGGAGAGTAATTCTCATTTCTTTGTACATGTGTTTACAATGCTTGCACATTGCCTCTATTTATAGGACTTAGTCTTGCACCCAAAAAAACCACAATTAATAAAAACAACTTAGAGAGCAAGTTGGCAAGTTGGCTTAGAGATAAATCAATGGACATTCACATATAATTAATATTCATAACACTCCTCTTGGATGTCAATTATATGAATATTTCTCATTAAAAACTTTAATTAGGAAAAACCTAGTAGGACAAAAGCCTAGCCAAAGAAAAGAGTACATCATTCATTAATACACTATCATGTTCTGCCTCATTAAAAACTTTTCTAAGAAAACCCAGTAGGACAAAATCTAGAAAAGGGAAAAAGAGTGCAAAGTGTATCAATTTCCCCTCTTGACAATGTCAGTCGAAATCTTTGAGTCTCTTGAAAAACCCAATGTCATGGACAAGCTTTTCAAATATTGTACCTAGAAGTAACTTTGTGAATAAATCAGCTAGATTTTCACTTGAACAGATTTACTAGATATTTATTTCACTATCATTTTGAAGGTCACAGGTGAAGAAGAATTTTGGTGAAATATGATTTGCTCTATCTCCCTTGATATACCATTCTTTTAGTTGGGTAATACATGCGTCATTATCCTCATATAGGACTCTTGAGAGCATTTTACCTAAAGATAAACCACAAGTGATTCGTATGAAATATATTACTGACATCAACCATACACATTCTTGACTTGCTTCATCTGTTGCTAAAATTTTTGTATGGTTAGATTATGTGGCTAATATAGTTTATTTTATAGATTGCCATGAAATCGCTGCACCTCCATATGTAAATAAATAGCCTCTTTGTGATTTACCATCATGTGAATCAAATAAAAATCCAGCATCTGCATAACTAATCAGTTCATGCTTGGATGCTTTGAATAAAATAACCCTATATCTATAGTGCCTCTAAGATAACAAAGAATGTGTTTTACTCTATTTTAATGCCTTCGTCTTGGTAAAGAACTATATTTCACTAATAAATTAATAACAAATTATATATTGGGACGTGTGTGATTAACAGGATATATTAGTGTACCAATTGCATTAAGGTATGATATTTCTAGATCAAGTAGTTTTTCATCACCTTCTTCACTAATTACTGAGTCTAAATGTGTCATTATCCACTTGCAAAGACTTTCAATCATTGGGGTACATAATGGATGTGACTTATCCATGTAAACAATATGTCACCATAATTTTCAGAAATTATCACAACAGTCAGCACAACAACAATTTCAACAACAAGATTCACTCATACATACATGTAGGATATAAAATACACTGCTTCACTAAAATAACTACATATTCAAATATATACATAATTTTCAAAACACATGTCAGTAATATATATAAAAATAAGGTTTAGTACACCTTACAATCCAAAACAAGCATATGAAATAAATTAACCCCAGTTACCTCAACTCCAAGCTAAATCTTATCTTGAGGAGTAAAATGTGAATAATCACCGGTCACAGGTGAACTCTAAATCATCACAAGTATAGCTTATGTAACTCAAAATACACAAATTATAATAATATATTATTGTAGTACAATCTGAAAATAATAGTTTTATTCTTCAAATTTCAAAACTAAACCGATTAAAACTTCAATAATATCTCCATTAACCCAAAATAAATTATTTATACAACTTTTAATTGGTAGAAATATGAGGTAAGATGCAAATCCTAAATTTCTTAAATAGATAAATTAATTTAAATTCTTGCAACAACAATTCAATAAAACTAAGCTGAGCAAAACTAGCTATTAATCATTCTATACATATATAGGGTCATCTATTACCAAAACTAAAAACTTTTCCAAAATCCTAACTTCAAAATTTTCACTAATCAACATGATATTACCTTCATTGAAAAGAGAAAAATATTTGGAACAACGTTCATGAAGGAAGTTTATTGAAAAGAAGTTAATTTAACTATCAAAATTATCTTATAAGATAAATAACATACCTCAAAAAACTCAAATATTATCCCAACCTTCTTCTCTTACTCTTTTCCTCACTCTCTCACACACACTCTCGGTTCTCCATTGCTCGCACACACTCACCAAATCTCACTAACACACACATACCACACCACAACACATACATTTATATATATAGAAAAAGGGGGAGGGGGTAATAATTACCCCTCCCCAAAAATTCAACGGATTGCATGCTGCCCACTCCAATTTAATTATTACTTCTTCTGATCCTAATTATAAGACAACATTTGGGAGTTGATTTTGATCCTAATTATAGGACAACATTTTAATTTTTGTCAATTTTTTCCTAAAATACCCCTATTTATTCTTTTAAGTATATTTGGTTTTTGGTAAGTATATCTATATGGGTTCATAAACTCTTCCAGTCAATGAAACTTTTAAATTGTTGAGTATATATACACACACACAAACATATATATATATATATATATATATATATATATATATATATCTGTGTGGGTCTGTGTGTTTGTGAGTGTGTGGGTGTGTGTTTATATATGTGTAAATATACACACACAAAAACATATGTGTGTGTGTGTGTGTGTGTGTGTCAAACATATTTAGGGATAATGGTCTTAAATGCCATGGAAGTTTTCGTTCAGGAGCACTGGTAAAACGGAAGTTTTTTTTGGACAAAAAATGCCATGGAAGTTTTTGTTGAGGAGCAATTTTGCTCCGGAAGTTTTCACTAAGGAGCAATTTTCCCCCGGAAGTTTTCACTAAGGAGAAATTTTGCCATTCTGTTCCCAAATATTAAATTTGACTATTAAATCAGTCATAGACCACACATGTTATGCCTTGAAAAGGTCAAACTTGGAGTCAGAGAAGGAGATCTTTGAGATGTTGAGTTCAAGGCGGCCAGAATTTGTGAAGCCGAACTGGTCAAAGGGACTGAAAGGTCGACTGTCACAAAACTCAAAGGAAGCATCACTTATGATCTAAACAAATGATTAGTTTATACAAACGTAAATATTATCACTATTGATTTGTTTTACTGAACCAATTTTTGGAACAATTCATTTCTCGTTTTGCATTTCATTTGTGTTTTGTGACAAACCTTTCAGTCCCTTTGACTAGTTCGGCTTCACAAATTCTGGTCACCTTGAGATTAACATCTGAAGGATCTCCTTCTCTGACTCCAAGTTCGACCTTTTCAAGGCATGACATGTGTGGTCTTTGACTGACTTAGTAGTCAAATTTAATATTTGGGGATAGAAGGGCAAAATTGCTAGGAAAATTGCTACGTTTTGTAAACTTGCAAGGCAAAATTGCTCCTTAATGAAAACTTCCGGGGCAAAATTGCTTCTCAGTGAAAACTTTCGTGGCAAAAATAATACTTCAGGGGCAAAATTGATACTTCCTGTGAACTTGCGTGGCATTTTTGGTACAAATAAAACTTCCGTCTTACCAGTGCTCCTAAGCGAAAACTTCCATGATATTTAAGACCCTTATCCCAACATATTTATGTGTGTGTGTGTGTGTGTGTGTGTGTGTGTGTGTGTGTGTGTGTGTGTGTGTGTGTGTGTGTGTGTGTGTGCGTGTGTAGATATATATGTTCACAAAAATATGTGTGTGTATGTATCTGTGAGTGTGTGGGTGTGTGTTTATATATGTGTAAATACACACACACATGTGTGTGTGTGTCTATATATATATATTGAAAGTGGAGCCAAATACCTAAGAGGGGGGTGAATTGGGTATTTTAAAAATTTTACCGAAAACTCTGTTTTCTAACACTAAAAACAGGGTAAAACAGAGTAGGGGAAGAATAGCAAGACACAAGAAGATTTATACTGGTTCGGTCTTAACCACTGACCTACGTCCAGTCCCCAGCCTCACTGGGATTTCCACTATATTAAAGATTACACACTCTGCACTCAAGAAGTGATTCTCTCACAAGAACTCACTTCCCCTTACAAGTTGTAATCAATGATTTCCCCAATCATTAAGTCCCCTTGACTTGTGATTCCTTTACAATAAATGAATAATCTGAAATAATACTCTCTCAAAGAGCAGATATAAATGAACACTGAAGCTCTTATATCAAAAGATACTACATAGATAGAAACTGAAAGAAATGAATGAAAACTTCAATGAAATTCGCTCTCAATTGTTGTAGTTGTTGAAAAGACTTGAATGCTACTTTATTTATACTTAGAGAGCATTAAATGACCATTGCAAAGTGGATCAAACCGTTGGGGGTGTTCAGTTGCAACTTTGGTCAGCTTCTCTCTCTATTCTCCACTTAATCCAGGTGGATAATGACTCTGAGCTGTCTCTCTGTGGATTAGTCCGTTGGAGAAGAGGTTGCTTGTTGTAGAAAACATTCTTTAATGCTTTGCAATCGTGCACAGGTGGTTTAGCTGAAAGAGTGCTTCTTTTCTGGACAGCATTTATTGTGCTGACATGCTTTTTGCTTTTAGTTGAGATCTTCAATAACTTTCGTTAATCTGCCTTAAACTCACAAGTAAAGTGGTTAAACATAGCAGGGAATATGAAAGATTAACGCTAGAAAGTATTGAGCTCAAATAACAAAGCATTCCAAAATCGTTAAATTCAAATCTGCAGTTCAGCGATGGAAACTCGAGTTTTGTTCATGGAAACTCGAGTTTTCAACTGTGTACTTAAGACAAAACTTGAGTTTCAAAACTGAAACTCGAGTTTTCTACTTACAGTGAGTAAAGTCGTGTTTTGAGCTTTTGGACCATATTTTGAGTAATTCTCAAAACTCGAGTTTTCAAACCAAAACTCGAGTTTGGGACTTTTAATGAAAATAGCACGTGGAAGTCCAAAACATTAAAACTTGAGTTTTCAAACTAAAACTTGAGTTTTCAGAAGGTTGGGAAATCATATGCTCTCTGTTTGGCCAAAACTCGAGTTTTCAAAGTGAAACTCGAGTTTTCACTTAATCTGTGAAAACATTGAAAAGTTCATGACAGGCCAAAACTTGAGTTTCAAAACTAAAACTCGAGTTTTCAAATCATAGTGAAAATGCATTGCTCTCTGCCTGACCAAAACTCGAGTTTTCATATTGTTATGAAAACTTTGAAATTTGGCAATGCTCTCGGGTTGGGTCAAAACTCGAGTTTTCATCCAATGATGAAAACTTTGAAAATCTGCTCAAGTTGGAAACTTGAGTTTTCATTTTGAAACTTGAGTTTTCAAAAACTGGGTAAAAACTTGAAAACTCTCTGTTAAGTCAAAACTCGAGTTTTGAAACAAAAACTCGAGTTTTCTCTTTTCTCAGAGAAAACTTTGAAAATCTTAGAAGCAGTTGAAAGATGAAGTCTTGGCACGAAACTAGATTCAAAAAATCAAAGACTCTCTGTATGGCCAAAACTCGAGTTTACAAAACAAAACTCGAGTTTTGTCTTTAGTTGGAAAGTTGAGTGCTCTCTGTATGATTCAAAACTCGAGTTTCCTCTGGAAACTCGAGTTTTGCTCTTGTTTAGTGAAAACAAGCATCTCTCTGTCAGGGTCAAAACTCGAGTTTTGAAATCAAAACTCGAGTTTTGTCTCGACAGCAAGTTTTTCAACTTTCCAAGACAAAACTCCATTTTTGGGTTTGCAATTGTCAAATCATCATCAAAACACATAGAGAACTAACACACACACACACATATATATATATATATGTATGTGTGCACGCGCGCATACACACACACACACACACACACACACACACACACACACATATGTATGTATTTATAGCTAGCTAGACCATTATTTGAATTAAAAAAACATGTAGAAAGGAAAATTCTAGGTGGGAGAAGTATATATTAAGGGTTGTTAATTCACTTTTACTTTTGTCATTTTAAATTTATATAGGGGCATTTTAGGAAAATAAGTAAAATTAACTAATTTAACTTCTTTCCTTAATCTCCCCAAAAGTAGTTAAATATGTCTTATAATTAGGACCGGAGGGGGTTTTTTTTTTTTCCCCTTTCTTTTCTTCTTCCCCACGTAGCTTCACCCCCTTTTTTTTTTTTTTTGAAATGACAAAATTACCACAAGAGCTCAAACCTTATTTTATTATTATTTTCCCTCACAATTACAATTTAATTACATATGATTATTTTATAATTACAATTAAATCCTAAGAAATAAAATTAAGATGTTGCAATGTCAAAATGGAGCAATGTTATCTTTTACCGTTAGTATGTAAATTTTTTTTTTTAAAAAAAAATAGAGAAGTGGAGTTGTAAACTTTTAATGAAGAGAATATGTAAGATAAAAGAATAGAAAATTAATTAAAACCTTTTAATCCCACTTTTCTATTTTTTTTAAAAAAAAACTCTAACTCTTCCAAATCCCTTCAGCAGACTAAAAGCCCATTAGATGTGGAACCAGTTTCAGAGCTCGTCCGTAGGACGAGCTCTCCCTGCTCGTCCGTACGGACGAGCTCTGGACCGTCCAGATTTGATCTGGACGGTCCAGATCTGATTTTTTTTACTTTTATATTTTTTATCCAAAATAATTTTAATGGGTAGAGGATCTAAAATAAAGATAATCTCTCAACTAAAATTTTTTCAAAAAATAATTTTTTCATATAAAAAAAAATAAAAAACGAAAAAAAAAAAAAAAACAGATCTCAGCCGTCCAGATCCAGCTCTGGACGGCTGGATCTGGACGAGCTCTCTGGACGAGCAGGGAAGCTGAGTCCCATTAGATGTATCATAAAGCTGAACATTGCATCTGCAAGGAGATAGAAAGACTCCAATGTAAGTTTATCTGGGGTAATGGATTCCACAATTTGAGTTGGAAAACTCTTACTTTACTGAGAAGTGCAGGGGGAATCGGCTGCAAGAATCTATGTGCTACGGATCAAGCATTCGGGTGCAAGCTCGCATGGAAATTAGTAGCTGGAGAGAAAGGGTTGTGGGTGGATATGCTTTTTCATAAGTATGTGATGAGGAATGAACAACATTTACTGGAGGTTAAGGCTCAGGACTTACATGTATGGAAATTTATTTGTAAACAAAAGGATACCTTGGAAAAAGGAATCTGTTGGTGGGTTAGAAATGGTGATTCGGTTAATTTCTTTACGGATTGCTGGTTAGCTAGTGATTTGAAGATTCAAAACAAGTGTCTAAGATCCCTGTTAGCGGAAGAAGAGGAAAGTAAGGTAGTGGACTGGTCACTTAACGGAACATGGGATTATGCACGGTTAGGCACCTTAGTCTCGTCTGAGGTAATACAGAGGCTCCTAGCTATACCTCCTCTGATGGAATCAGCGGGAGAAGACAGGATGATGTGGAGTGGGTCATGTAATGGCGGATTCTCGGTTAAATGTGTATCATAGGATTGAGAAGCCTGAACCAAATTTATCTCATCCATGCTACAAGTTGATATGGAAGTGGCCTGGAGTTGAGAGAATTCGTGTCTTCCTCTGGTTGGCATTTCACAACCGTCTGCTTACAAGTGAATGGAGAAGTAAGTAGTCTAGCTTGTCGCCTCTTTGACTTAACTGCAATACTCAGGTTGAATCAGTACTGCATATACTTCGAGACTGTAGATATGCTTAGAATCTGTGGAAGAATTTAATCCTCCCAGCACACTATCGCAGTTTTTTTGCTGCAAATTTGAGAGATTGGTTTCACCTCAATCTCAGAAGAGAGTTGGGTAGACATGTTGATTCTAATTGGAGGCAAATTTTTGGAGTGACTTCTTGGAAATTATGGAACTGGCGGAACTCAATTATCTTTGACTCTAGTTTCCAGCTGCTAACTCGGCCTGAGCTAGCTATTTTGAAATCATGGCATTTTTTCGTGCAAAATGAATCGGTTGTGACCGACAATTTAGGCTCCTCTGATAACAAAGTGTGGGAAGCTCCCCCATCTAATTGGGTCAAGGTTAACGTTGATGGAGCTGTGTCTTCGTCGGGACATTGTGCTGGCTGTGGTGGAGTCTTTAGAGGCTCTAATGGTAAATGGATTATAAGGTTTGCATATCACTTAGGTCAATGCGACCCATATGAAGCAGAGGAATGGGCAATGCTTAAGGCTTTGGAGCATGCTCAACAGATGAATCTCCATTTTATTCTGATTGAATCTGACTCGAGGAATCTTGTGGAAGCTTTAAATGCTCAAGACGAAGACGGTCTACAGAGTCTGGTGGCCTTAAAGATAAGAAATCTTAAGTGTCTGAACTGGGAAATTCAATTTGTGCACACTCCCAGAGAATGCAACCACATGGAGGACAAACTAGCCAAGTTTGGACTTTCTAGTTCTTGTCAGTTTGGTTGGTGTCCTGATTTTTTAAGGACCTGTGTGCTGAATGATTGTATGAGAAGTGATTCCCCTAACTCTACACTTTAATTTTTAATGATTAATCTCCTTTACCAAAAAATAAAATAAAATAAAGCTTCATCGTTCTTGTATCAAAAAATAAAAAATAAAAATAAATAAATAAATAAAGCTTTATCGTGCTTTTTCTCCTTCAATCACACATTTCAACCCTTCTACAGTTTTACCAAACACAGTTTTGTATATACTATTTTATATATATAGTGTAAATTACAATTAAGAAGTTATTTTTAAATACTTCAATTATAAATCTATTTTTATGCTTTTTCTCTGTTGTTTTTTTATCCAACCAAATCAACGTCATCAATATACTTGTTACGGACCGGCCTAAAGGCCCAAATCCGTGGTACGGCCCAACAGAGCCAGGAAGCATAACTGACACGTCAGGAGGGACCGGTACCTTAACAAGACGCGATCTATCCAAATCGGTATCCCGAGATATTCGCCCCGGATATCTCGGCTCCGGATATTCCTCACCCCGAATATCATGCTTGGCCGAGATATCCGCCTCGGACGCCTCCATAAATACAGAGTTTGACTAACCAGGTACACACGTTCTAACTTATGCTCACTTTACATTCTATCACACAGAGCACACACACCACCCCCTGGCTAAATGCCTCCAAGTATAACTCGAACTACGTGGACTTTGATCCCTTCAAATGGTACGTAAGCTCTAGGCTTGACACCTAGTCAAATCCAATCAGTCCTGTTCCCAGAACAAAACATTGGCGCCGACCGTGGGGAACTATAAATTTCTATCCCCGTGACCACTAATGGCGAACACTAGAAGCCATAGCAGAAATCCACCGCCGCAGGCTAACAGAGACCCCCTACCGAATCAGCACCGGTCGGACCAAGTCAGCCACAGATTCAGTGTCAACCACGACGAGAAAATACCCCGGAGGGTCACGTTACTGACGCGGCGACCTCTTCTCCCGTTGACGATTAACCACTGTTTGAAGCTGAGAAGGAGACTCCGGCCCCAGACGCTCTGGTGATAGAAGCCGACGTCCGCATTCTTCGGAGAACGCAAGAATCAATGCTTCAGAAATTTGTAGACAAAGAAAAATGGGATCACCTACAACGACAGGCAGACTTCCAAGCCTTTGATCAAATGATAGAGGAAAAGCTCGAGCGCTATTTCCGACGCGGAAACCAGAAAGAGTCTCGTAAAGGAAAAGAAAGAGTTGTCACAGACAGTAGTAGTTCTTCTAGTAGCCCGGAACCGTGATCAAGACGCAGAAGCATCAGCAGATTGAATAGTTGAACGGGTGTGGGGCGAAACCATCCACCGCCTTCAGAACACCGAGATGGTAGTGAGGGCCGAGGTGACGACAGAGACCGCAACGGCTATGACAGCAGGGAAGAGCGAGATTCAAAAGAACACCGGGAGGTACATAGAGCCCCCCGGACACATGGTTCACCTCGGGAATATAGGATGAAATATCTGACAGGATCCGGCTGGACCCCATTCTCAAGGGCAACGGCGACGGCTCCCTACCCAAAAAATTTCGATCTAGTTGACCTTCCAAAGTATGACGGGACGCAGGATCCATGCAATCACCTGGAGATTTTGAGAAATTGATGTGGGTCCGGTCAATTAACGGCCCGGTCATTTTACGCCTCTTCTCGGCTACTTTGACTAGACCGGCACATAAGTGGCTAAGCTCTCTGCCTGACAATTCCATTCAGAATTTTGAAGACCTTGGACGTAAATTTGAGTTACACTTTGCCACAAGCAAGAAACAACCGAAGTCCCAGTTCACACTGATTAAGGTGAAACAAAAAAAGGGGGAGACGCTGTAAAAGTACTTGGATTGGTTCAGAGACGTGGCAATGCAAGTACGATCTCTATCCGAGGAAGTCCATGTACACTGCCTGGTCAATGGATTAGACTCATAATCACGCCTGGCCAGAAACTTATGCAAAAACCAGGTCTACACTCTGACCGAATTCTACACCCGGGCAAAGCAGTACCTGAATGTGGAGCAAATGGAGATCGCCAACGTAGACAAATCCGAAAAGGTGAGGAATACCTCACTCGACGCAGGGGATCGAACAAACAAGCAGAAGGCCGAGTCTCGGAGGCGCAACAGAGACAGTCGAACAAGGCCGGAGAGGACGGATAACAAGGCGAAGTACGACAGCTACACCCCATAAATGTCTCGCGATCGCAATTGTGGAAAGAGGTGGCTCAAAACGAGATGAAGAAAGTTGGAAAACCGAGGCCGCTTAGAGGCCGATCCAATACAGACTGATCAAAATTCTACACATTTCATGACTACCCCGGACATACTACTGATGAATGTTATGACCTCCGGGACGCTATTGAAAAATTCGTAAGAGAGGGGAACTCCGTTAATATGTGATCAAAACCTAAGGGAAATCAAACGACAAGCGAAATTATGGTGGCCACAGCAGGAGTCCAGCCACGGACACTCGGAAGCCAGAGAAGAAATGAAAATCAGGCTCTGACGACGAATTTCCTGAGGTTGAATTCCAGTGCAACGTCGTCAGTGGAGGTTTTGGTGGAGGTGGAGACACGGTAAGCCAGCAAAAGAAGTACCTACGAGAGGTCTTGACGGTAAGGGACCTCCCAAAGTTCAAGGACGATCCAGCAAAGCCAAAACCACCTCCATTGGTGTTCACCAACGAGGAGCTAAAAGACGTTATTCCTGGCCACCAGGATGGACTGGTCATAACCAGAACCTTGGTGAATTGCAGAGTAAAACGGATCTTTGTTGATGCAGGGAGTTCCGCCGACATCATAAGCTGGGACGCTTATAAGAGGATTCACCTCAACGTCGAAGACCTGAAGCCATGCAAGACGACCTTGGTCGAGTTCAATGGAGAGCGTTCTTTTCCGAAAGGTTATATCGACCTCAGACTGACCCTAGGAACAAAGGACGCATTCAAGTCAGAGCGTGTCAGGTTTATTGTGGCCGACTTCCGCTCCCCCTACAATGTTATCTTAGGCCGACCGACCATACACAGCTGGGACATGCTGGTATCCACCAAACATCAGAAGCTGAAGATGATCAACGATAAAAATCAGGTGGTTGAAGTGTCTGGAGACCAGAAGGAGTCGCGACAATGTTACTTCGAGGCCCTCCGGGTCGAGGAAGGAGGACCCTCATCCCCGCCTCGGCTCGGATGTAATGAGGTTACGGCCGAGGTCGACAACGATAGGCAGCCCGATTGGCCGGTTAATATAGTAGAACTAGATCTCCGAAAGCCAGAAAATCCACGCCCGGAGTCGGAAAGAGAGCTTAAGGAATTGACCCTGGGAGCCGATCCCTCCAAGACAACTAAAATCGGCGAAAATATGAATGTGGACTTGAAAGCACAACTGGTCAAGTTTTTAAGACAAAATCAGGATGTCTTCGCTTAGACGTCAGCCGAAATTCCTGGGATCGACCCACACTTCTGTTGCCATAAACTTGGCATATGGCCGGGGTTGAAGCCAGTAGCGCAGAAAAAGAGGAATATCGCACCCAATAGACAGAAAGCTCTTGGCGGCCAGATTCATCAGAGAGGTGCAATATACGACCTGGCTCTCAAACGTGGTTATGGTGCTAAAACCAATCGGCAAGTGGCAGGTATGCACCGATTATACTAATTTGAACAAAGCATGCCCGAAGGACTCCTACCCGATGCCTAATATTGATCAGCTACTTGACAACGCGGCCGGATACCATCTGCTTTGACGCCTACTCCAGGTACAATCAGATCGCCATACACCCGGATGACCAGGAGAAGACCGCCTTCATGACCGACAAGGAGAATTATTGCTACAACGTCATGCCTTTTGGGTTGAAGAATGCCAGAGCCACCTATCAATGCATGATGAACCGAGTCTTTGAAGACCAGATGGGGCGAAACGTGGAGGTATACATTGACGACATGATTGTGAAGTCAAAACAACCAGAGGACCATATCCGGGACCTGGAACAAATGTTTGAAAAATTAAGAAGACATCGAATCAGGTTGAACCCGGCCAAATGTGCCTTTGGAGTTCCTACCGGGAAATTCCTTGGTTTCATGTTAACGAATCGAGGAATAGAGGCTAACCCGGACAAGTGTAAGGCCGTCCAAGAGATGCAAGCCCCGAGGTCCAAGAAGGAGGTTCAGCAGTTGACGGGTCGCTTAGCAGCCCTGACAAGATTCTTACCCAGATCGGCAGAGAAGGCACTGCCGTTCTTTAAGTTATTGAAAAAGGAGACACAGGGAGGCTGGAATTCGGACTGTGAAGCAGCATTTGAAGAGATTAAGCGGTGCTTGGCAACCCCTCCAGTGCTCACAAAGCCGGAGCAAGGGGAGACCTTGTTCTTGTACTTATCAGTTGGAGACAAGGCTATAAGTGCCGCCTTGGTAAGAGAAACCGATGCCGGACAGGCACCCATCTACTTTGTGAGTAAGGCATTACAGAACTCTGAACTCCAGTACCAGAAGCTGGAGAAGGTGGCTTTTGCCCTATTGACGACAGCAAGATGGCTCCGGCCGTACTTTCAGGGACACCAGATCGTAGTCCGAATGAGCCAGCCCATTCGCCAGATTTTGCACAAGCTGGACTTGGCAGGACGAATGACCAACTGGGCCATAGAATTGTCCGAGTTTGACATTACGTTTAAAGCCCGGCATGCGATCAAGTCACAGGCTTTGGCGGATTTCATCAGAGAATTGACCTCGGCAATAACAAACGACGAAATCTAGAAGGTGTATGTTGACAGATCTTCCAATGCAAAGGGCAGCGGTGCAGGAGTCATTGTCGAAAGCCCACAGGGGGTCGCCACCGAACATTCCCTCCAATTGAAGTTCTCGACCTCCAACAACCAAGCGGAGTACGAGGCCCTCTTGGCCGGGATGCTCCAAGCTAAGGATAATGGGGCACAGCGAGTCAAGGTTTTCGCTGACTCACAGCTTGTTGCAGCCCAAATCGACGGCAGCTACCAAGCAAAGGGACCACTATTAGCTAAGTATCTGAATAAAGCGAAAGAAATCATGACCGAATTCGATGAATTGACTGTCACCCATATCCCGAGAGAAAAGAACACAAGGGCCGACATCCTCTCTAAGCTAGCAAGCACCAAAGGTCCGGACGGTCATAGGACCATAATTCAGCAAAATTTGGCCGAACCTAGCTGCGTGATGACCATTTCGGCAGCCACCGATTGGAGGAAGCCGATTGAAGATTACCTAGACAGGGGCATCATCCCAACCGATTCCACTGAAGCCAAAAAGTTGATCAGGGAGGTCGCCATCTACACCATGGTCGATGATCAGCTCTACAGAAAGGGATTGCATTGCCTGATGATGCGATGCCTATGTGAATCCGGAGTGAAGTACGTGTTGGCCGAGCTACACGAAGGAAGCAATGGCCATCACATGGGGGGCAAGGCCCTTGCTAGAAAGAGGTTACGTGCCGGTTATTACTAGCCGACCATGAAGCAGGACGCAATGGAAGCGGCAAAGAGGTGCGATAGTTGCCAGAAACACGCCAAGATTATATGGCCACCTCCGACTGAGTTGAAAGGCATGTGGGCCCCCTTGCCCTTCTACAAATAGGGCATGGACATCCTCGGTCCGTTCAGGCCGGCACAAGGACAATTTAAATTGCTCAACGTTGCCGTTGATTATTTCACCAAATGGATTGAGGCGGAGCCGCTGACTACAATAACCTCGGCCAGAGTAATGAGGTTCTTTCACCATAACATCGTCTCTCGATTCGGGATACCTGCCGAAGTCGTTACGGATAATGGGAGCCAGTTCATGGACCATAGATTCCAAGCCCTAATGTCCAACTTAGACATTAAGCAACACTTCTCCTCTGTTGAACACCCGCAGTCTAATGGCCAGGCCGAGTCAGCTAATAAAATCATCCTGGACAGACTAAAGAAACGCATGTTGAAGGCCGACACCAACTGGACCGAACAACTTCACAGCATTCTCTGGGGGTACAGGACGAGTGTGCAGTCTTCAACCCAGGAAACCCCATTCCGGTTGACCTACGGCTGCGAAGCAATGATCCCAATCGAAATTGGACAGCCATCATGGAGAAAGATAAGAGCCACACAAGACGGACAGACGTCAAATGACGACGCCTTGAAGACGGATCTGGATCTCATTGACGAGATCCGAGTCACAGCGCATGCCGGGAACTGGCCGCCAAGCAACTCCTTGCGGCAAAGTATAATCGGAAGGTTCGGCCATGGTCCTTTAACTAGGGGAACCTAGTACTCCGACGGGCCGACATCGGCAATAAGAATGCCCGGGACGGAAAGCTAGCGACAAATTGGGAAGGCCCCGATCAGATCAAAGAAAGACTCGACGAAGGAGCATATGTTCTCGAAACCCTAACAAGGAAGCCGGTTAAGAGAACGTGGAACGCTGACAAACTAAAGATCTATTACAGCTAGATCTTGGCTCGGCCCAGCAAATACTAACACTATTGTTTGGTTACTTCTTTAAGTTCTTTAAGTTTAAGTTGTCCTTTATTTTTCCTTTAAATAACTTATGACCATTTGTAAAGCTCTTTTGAGCTGTTTTTATTAATGAAGGATCCTACCGAGGAGATTCATCAATGTACACAAATACCTGCTTAGTCCCTTCACTCTGAGGCGGAATCAGTCATCCGAGACGAGTCGGGCCTCGTCCTGCTGTCGCTAGAGCTCCGACTCCTCCTCTTGCCCGTCCCCCGACACGTGCTATTCCTTACGCACTGCCAATCCAGGGCGGGATCAGTTCCCTCTCTGGTTCCGGGTCTCTGGCCTTATTGGCTCAACCACTCAACTTCTATGAGGGTCTTCCTTCTGCATGCTTGGATCCTATCCCCGAGGGGTATCTCGGCCCCTATTGGGATTGCCTTGCTGAGAGCTCCCTTCTCATAACGCGTGGTGAGGATGTCAGGGCTTCTTCCATACTTGGTTCCTGCTGACATCGGCATGCTCCGGGCCTTCCCTCTAGTGCCCGGATCAAAGAAAGACTCGACGGAGGAGCATATGTTCTCGAAACCCTGGCAAGGAAGCCGGTTAAGAGAACGTGGAACGCTGACAAACTAAAGATCTATTACAGCTAGATCTCGGCTCGGCCCAGCAGATACCAACACTATTGTTTGGTTACTTCTTTAAGTTCTTTAAGTTTAAGTTGTCCTTTATTTTTCCTTTAAATAACTTATGACCATTTGTAAAGCTCTTTTGAGCTGTTTTTATTAATGAAGGATCCTACCGAGGAGATTCATCAATGCGCACAAATACCTGCTTAAGCATGAAACCGAGGCCATGAAGCCCGGTCAAATACTTAACACCGAGGCCATGAAGCCCAGTCCAAAAACTGACTCCGAGGTCGTTACACCCGGTCATTAACAACAAAACATCTAGATGTATGAAACCGGTCGTTGTACTCCGACGTGTATTGGTTAGAGCTCGGCGAAAATGCCATACGTGGCCTTCACGAAATTGACGCGTCAACGCTCGCCCGATCTAAGTAAGCAGACTGTCATTCCGACCCTGATCAAGTCAAAATGTTTGATTTGAGGTAAGTGAAACCTTGGTTGAACATGTGACAGCCTCGCCCTTATTTCGGTTACCATTAACTTTTCCGACTAGTCAAGCCGGAACGAGGTAGTGCGGTTAAAGTTAACACCCACAGAGGTTAAAACATAAAACCCTGCCCCATTCTCCCACACGAAAGTGTTGGTCGAGTAAATAGACTTGTATCTACTACAGTCAATAAATCTCTAAATTGAGTTTGGAATTTATACAACTTGGCAAAAGGATGATAAAATAATTCATTCATTGTCAATAAATACAAAATGGCACAGATGCCGGGAATGTATAAGAAGAAAATGGCACAAACGCCTACAAAGAATAAAGTGTGAAAACAATAAACTAACTAGACGGCCCTGGATCCCCCTTTGTTGCCTCTTCCTCCTCCTCCACCGCCTCATCTTCTTCCGACTGGGCCGCGTCAGCAGGAGGGGACTCATACGGAACTAAGACTCCGTCCTCAACAAAGGCACGAAAGTCGTAGCCGTCTACGTTCAGATAGACAGCAGGAGGAGAAATCGGAACTCTAGCGACAGCAGGACGAAGCCCGACTCATCTCGGATGACTGATTCCGCCTCGGAGTGAAGGGGCTAACCTCCCTACCTTAGGAAGCTCAGTTCCAAGTACCCAGTAGGAAGCCCGTGGGAAGCGAGTACGCAGAAATACCTCTTCTTCAGGTGTTAGAATTGATCTGGGTCTAGGAAAACTCCTGTCTTTACCCATAAGGAAGGAACTAAGGACCCAGAAACTAAAGGTCTTATAGTGAAAGAAAGGCAAATGAAGGGATATATTTAGGATGAGTCAATACGAGTAAAACCCAGAAGGCTCACCAAGCAACCCAAAAATGTGGAAGAACTGGAACGCAGATGACAGACCAAAGGATATATAAACGATGAAAAACAAAGTTGTACCGTAAATATGTAAAGGAAAGCAAGTGGAATACCTGTATAAGTAAGATGATGGAAACTGAAGTTCTGGAAATGAAGAAACAGCAAAGTTTCGACAAAGGAGACGACCCTATGAACCCAGAGCCAAACCAAAGGAAAACTGATGAAATGAGAGCAGTGGGTAGAAGTGAAGATGATGGGTGAGAAAAAACTTACTTAAACAAGTTATCGCGGGGCAATAGAGCGTCGGGGGCAAATAGGTCTTTGGACCTAGACATGACAGGATTGATACAGCACGACGTGGATGCATTAAATGCGCACAGAAATCGGGACACGGATAGGCGCGACGATTGCAGGTTTCCCCCAATCAGGGCGTGCCAGGTGTAAAACTGCAATGATGGGCGCATGAGGAAGGAATCCCGAGCAACAGGCCGAATGCTAAGAGGCAAAAAATACAAATCTGAGGTCACTGGTAGGCATCACGTGTAACATCCTAAATTTTAGAACTATAATATTATAGGATAGACCAATTTATGGTAATTAAAATTTATCATGTAATTATAGTAAGAGTATTTTTTTTTTCTCTGAAGTAGAATTTAGGAGTTAGTAATATCCCAAATTTTGAAACAGGAAATTAAGGAATAATATTGAGATAAGAAAGTTACTAAGCGCTTGGTACTCAGTATTCTTCGATGCAATCAGGGTAAAGAAATCAGATATTAACTTGAATGGTAGATAGTTATGAAGTAGATAAGTATGTGATATTTGATCGGAAGATGAGTATTCGGTAGTTACATGGTAGATGGACATTGAATGGTAGTTAGACGGTAGATGAAGAAGTGTATGGTAGACGCGTGGTAGATGGACAAATGAATGGTAGATTGACATGGTAGATGTGTAGTAGATGGACATGTGATTTTTGAAAATTAGTTGAGACCCGAACTCTATAAATACCTCATCCTTTCTCATTTCTTTCACAACATACAATCACTCAAGACTCACAGAAAGGTAGGGAGAAAAAGAGAGAGAGAGAGAGAGAAGGAACGTAGGGAAGCCTTGCAGTAATTTTGGAAACTATAGAGTAACAGGTAACTCTGAATATTCTTCCTTATACTTGTGAATTATGTATGATTGTAAATTTGTTTGTTTACTATTTTGGCAAGAATATTTAGAGAATATTTATGGTTTTAAGATCTGGTGTGGGAACTTTGATTTGCAAATCTGCAGAGGTACTATTTATACGTACGTTACTATTCACGTATACCGTATTTACTATTCATTTTTACTATTCACGTATACATATCGTATTTACTATTCACGTATACATACCGTATGTACTCTTCATTTTTACTATTCATGTATATATACCGTATTTTACTATTCACATATACACATAGTATTTTACTATTCACAGATACGCATAGTATTTACTATTCATAAATACGCATATTGATGTATAAAACTTTATGGTATAATAATGCATTATTTTGAGTGAACATATTCATCATGGCGGTTGTATTATGATGGGTGGAGTAAGGAGGGATTTGAATGATAAGAATGATTTATGCCACCACTCGGTGCACAGTGGATGGTACTTGTTTCAGGGCCCCATCTTCCATGTTTTCCTCTGGCCGGGATTTCATTGGAGTTGTGGGACATGTGACACCTCCTTAGTTATTTTAAAGGAGGGGAGCCATAGTCCAGATTTAAGCTATATACCTTTGGCCGGGTGTATCTTAAGTTTTGGTGAGCTTGGAACAATTCAGTCAAATGAATGAGTTTCTATTGGACTATGTGTTAGCCTATGGCTCCAGTCAGCGGTATATGGTTGGAAGGTGATATAAGGGAGGGTGCATACTGCATAATGTATTTCTGAACAGTTCAAGAATTTGATATAATGATGAATATTCTGTAAAGACATGAGATGAGAACTTTTGAGATATATATGTTTTATTACCTTCTATATTGATGACTATTAGTATAAATTATTTTGTATGAGAAATTATGGAATCTACATATATATTTGAAATCAGCCCATACTTTTCTGTCATATATTATTTGCTCGTGTACGGTAGAAATATTCAGTAGTTACTGAGACGTGGAATCTCATCCCATATTAACATTTTTCAGGTGAATATCCTAGTAGAGAGCAAGGGAAGGCACCTATGGAGTGAGCTATGAAGGCTCTTTTGTACTCCTATAGTTTATGTTATGTTATTTTATTTGCCATAAACCTAAGACTTCCGCTTTGTATTGAACTCTGAAATAATTTTCTGGAATTTATTCTGATTATGTATTACGGGTTTTATTCGAAACGGTAACATTGTAAAAGGATTTGGATATTGTTGAACTCTTTTAAAGGTATTTTCAATATTTTGACTGTTTTTGGGTATTAAAATTGTGGCGTTACATTTTTGGTATCAGAGCTAAAAGGTTCTGGCCAATTTGTTGATTTCCTAACAGTTTTCTAAAATTGAGGTCATGGCAAATTAAATATCATAACATGAGCACTTCCCTTTGTTAGATTTAGAATTTATTTAGCTATTTTTATTTGTTTAGTGTCCTTATAATATTAATCATAGGAGGAGATAATGGCAAGAACCCGAAGAACTAATTCAACCCCTGCCTCATCCCAAAGAGATCTCTCTCCGCATCAAGATGGTCCCCATCCTCAGGATAACAATGCCCTTTTGGCAGAGTTACGAGACGTCATCTTGGAGATGAGGGAGAAAGTGAATAGACACGAGGATGAACTAGCAAAAGGAAGAGGCCAAGGTGGTAAGGAAGGAAAGGAGAAGGCTCTGGAAGTCACACCTTCTGACCATCAATCTAGGGGAGGAAGTCATTCTCGCACTGAAGATGGAGGTAGTAGCGGTTCTCATTCTCAGTATCATCCCTTACCTATTACTGAGGTTTGGGAAAAATTTCGGAAGTTTACTCCACCGATGTTCGAGGGGAAGCTAGATCCGATTGCAGCACTGGAGTGGCTGAAGCGTGTAGAAAAGATTTTCAGAGTTATCGAGATTAGCTCACAACAAAAGGTGATGGTTGCTGAACAATTGTTGCAGAAATCAGCTGAAGAATGGTGGGAAAGCACCAAAACAAAAGGAAATGCTGAGATGACGTGGGAAGAGTTTAAGGAAAAGTTCGAAAATTATTACTTTTCCCCTTCAATCAGAATAGAGAAAGAAACTGAATTCCTCACATTCAGGCAAGGGGAATTACATGAAGACGAATTTATTACTCGTTTTTTAGAGTTGTCTAAATTCTGTGGATATTCACAGAACAACTCTAAATGGTTGAGTGCTCGATTGGTTGAAAAAGCTAGACCAGACCTAAAAACAGCTCTATCACCGTTCCTTGATGAAACAAGGGATTTTGAAGAAATATGCGACAAACTACGCACGATAGCAAGGAACAAACGAGAAGAGGAAGCTGAGAAGATGAAGGGTTTTCAGGCCAGATCTACACACCTCATGAGACCAACGGGAGGAGTTACTAAGAAGCAGAGTCACAACTTCAGTAATGTGAATACGCGGTTTAGCCAACCATCCAGAAATCACTTTGGTGGACCATCGAGGAGTTATTTTACTGGACCCCAAAGAAGTCATTTCAGCAGACCACCGAGGAGTCAATTCAAAGGACCTCAAAGGAGTCACTTCAGTGGAGGTCAGAGTTCATATAGGGGATCCACAGCTCCTGCTGCAAGCACCGCCAACAATCAGATGTGTGCCAAGTGTGGAAAAATACACCAAGGACCATGTGTGACGTGTTTCAACTGTGGAAAGCCAGGACACATTTCCAGATTTTGTGAGGAGGAGCCTCGAGGGGCCAAGGATGCTAGAACTGCAGTGCCAGGGAAAGTGTTTGCACTATCACATCAGGAGGCAAGTGCTTCACCAAATCTGATTAAAGGTATCCTCAAACTCCAAGGTCTTGAAGTAGAAGCCTTATTTGATTCTGGTGCCACACACTCTTTTATATCATACGACTGTGTGCCTCGATTGAATTTAAGAGTGAGTGAATTGCCTTATTATATGATTATTTCTACACCGGCGGGAGCTTCAGTAAAAACTTCTAGGGCTTGCTTAAATTGTACGATTGAGATTGATAATAGGATCTCAAATATAGACCTTGTTTGTTTACCCACGAAGGGTATCGATGTAATAATAGGAATGGATTGGTTGTCAGCTAATGACATCATCCTTGACTGCAAGAGGAAGACTATCTCTCTTGCGGATGACTCTATGAGTCATAGTAGACCACAATTGTTGTCTATAGTACAAGATGAAAAGCCTGTTCATCATGGTTGTCTTGCGTACATGGTGTTTTTCTCCATTCAAACAGAAGTGGAGGAAGGGATAGAGAACATTGAAGTGGTGAAAGAATTTCCGGAAGTATTTCCGAAAGAAATGACAGGTTTACCCCCAGAGAGAGAAGTAGAATTTTCTATTGATCTCGTACCTGGAACAGAACCTATATCTAAAGCTCCTTACCGAATGTCTCCATCGGAACTAGTAGAATTGAAGAGGCAGATCGAGGAATTGTTAGAAAAGGGTTTTATCAGACCCAGTGTATCTCCTTGGGGATCGCCCGTACTCTTTGTGAAGAAGAAAGATGGGAGCCTGAGACTATGCATTGACTATCGCCAGTTGAATAAAGTGACTATAAAGAATAAATATCCTTTACCCAGGATCGACGATCTACTTGATCAGTTGAAGGGAGCATCCATATTCTCCAAGATCGACCTCAGATCAGGTTATCACCAACTGAGAGTCAAAGCTGAAGATGTCTCAAAAACTGCATTCAGAACTAGATATGGCCATTATGAATTTCTTGTTATGCCATTTGGGCTAACAAATGCTCCAGCAGTATTCATGGATTACATGAATAGAATTTTCCGACCATATCTAGATAAATTTGTAGTGGTTTTCATTGACGACATCCTTATCTACTCTAAGGATGAAGAAGAGCATAAAGAGCACCTTAGAATCGTGCTACAAGTGTTGAAGGAGCACAAGCTCTATGCGAAACTGTCTAAGTGTGAATTTTGGTTGAAGGAAGTAAAATTCCTAGGCCATGTCGTATCGGCTGAAGGTGTTGCAGTGGACCATACTAAAGTTGAAGCAGTTCTCCACTGGGAACGACCAAAGTCCGTGACTGAGATCAGGAGTTTTCTAGGTCTAGCTGGCTATTATAGGAGATTTATCAAGGGCTTTTCGCAAATAGCTATGCCTTTGACTAAGTTAACAAGGAAGGGTCAACCATATGTATGGGACGAAAAGTGTGAAGCAGCTTTCCAAAATTTGAAGACTAAGTTGACTACGGCACCAGTACTTATAATTCCAGATCCTGCTCAGACCTTTACTTTGTACACAGATGCTTCCAAGAAAGGTCTTGGGTGTGTATTAATGCAAAATGGTAGGGTAGTAGCTTATGCTTCTCGACAGTTAAGGCCACATGAAGGGAATTATCCTACTCACGACTTAGAACTGGCAGCAGTAGTGTTTGCTCTGAAGATTTGGAGGCACCACCTCTACGGTTCAAAGTTCGAGGTTTATAGTGACCACAAAAGTCTAAAGTACCTGTTCGACCAAAAGGAGCTCAACATGCGACAGAGGAGATGGATGGAGTTTATCAAGGACTACGACTTCGAATTGAAGTATCATCCAGGAAAGGCGAACGTTGTAGCAGATGCCTTAAGTAGAAAGACAATCCATGTAGCCCAGATGATGATCAGAGAACATAAATTGCTCGAGGAGATACCAAGTACATCTATTGATGTAATGTCAGGTTTGGTCGCTACCATGGAAGCATTAACTATTGAAAGCACAATTTGGAAAGAGATTAAATTCGCTCAGCTCGAAGATGAGTATCTATTAAACGTGAGGGAAGATATTGAAGAAGGAAAAGAATCGAAATTTGGGATCGATAGAGATGGGATATTAAGGTATAAAGGAAAAGTGTGCATACCTAATGATGGAGAAATAAAAAAGCTCATACTAGAGGAGGCACATCGGAGTAAATACACTATCCATCCTGGAGCAACCAAGATGTATCATGATCTCAAGCGGAATTGGTGGTGGCGGGGCATGAAAAAAGATGTGACTGACTTTGTCACTTGTTGTTTGACTTGTCAGAAAGTCAAGATCGAACATCGGAAACCTCCTGGATTATTAAAGAATTTGGATATCCCAGAGTGGAAATGGGACAGCATCTCTATGGATTTCATCATGGGGCTTCCTCTAACGACATCCGGACATAATGCCATTTGGGTAATTGTCGATAGGTTAACTAAGTCAGCTCATTTTCTAGCAATTGCAGCAGAATACTCATTGGAGAGACTAGCAAAGATCTACATGAAGGAGATTGTCAGATTGCATGGGATACCGAATAGCATCGTATCTGATCGTGATCCACGATTCACTTCACGATTTTGGAAAGCATTGCAGAATGCTATGGGAACTCGGATGAGTTATAGTACCGCTTATCATCCTCAAACTGACGGGCAGACTGAGAGGACTATTCAAACTCTGGAAGACATGTTGCGGGCTTGTGCAATCGAACTAAAAGGAAGTTGGGACGATCATCTTCATCTTGCGGAGTTTGCATATAACAATAGTTATCACTCCAGCATTGAGATGGCACCTTATGAGGCTTTATATGGAAGAAAATGTAGATCTCCTATTTGCTGGACGGAATTGAATGAGCGAATTTTAATAGGTCCAGAACTTGTGGACGAGACGACTCAAAAGATTAAGGTGATTCAACAGAAACTTCTCACTGCTCAGAGTCGACAGAAGAGTTATGCTGACAAGAGAAGACGACCGTTGGAGTTCATGGTGGGCGAACATGTATTCTTAAGAGTCACACCAATGACTGGCATTGGTAGAGCAATACGGGCAAAGAAGCTTTCACCTCGTTTTATGGGTCCTTATGAGATTTTGGAGAAAATTGGACCGGTAGCTTACAGAATTGCTTTACCTCCACAGCTTGCAAATCTTCACAATGTCTTTCATGTATCGCAACTGAAGAAATACCAACCGGATCCTTCCCACATTATAGAAGTAGAAGAGGTAGAACTCGAGGATAACATGACGTATAAAGCTGAGCCGGAGCGGATTGTTGATGCAAGGGACAAGAGATTAAGAAACAAGACCATTAGACTTGTAAAGGTCGAGTGGAAAGGAATGACTCCCGGAGATGCTACTTGGGAAACGGAGGAGAGCATGCGACAAACCTATCCTCATTTATTTAAATAGGTTAGAATTCTTATTATAGCGAAATTTTGAGGACAAAATTTTCTTTTAGGAGGGGAGGAATGTAACATCCTAAATTTTAGAACTATAATATTATAGGATAGACCAATTTATGGTAATTAAAATTTATCATGTAATTATAGTAAGAGTATTTTTTTTTTTCTCTGAAGTAGAATTTAGGAGTTAGTAATATCCCAAATTTTGAAACAGGAAATTAAGGAATAATATTGAGATAAGAAAGTTACTAAGCGCTTGGTACTCAGTATTCTTCGATGCAATCAGGGTAAAGAAATCAGATATTAACTTGAATGGTAGATAGTTATGAAGTAGATAAGTATGTGATATTTGATCGGAAGATGAGTATTCGGTAGTTACATGGTAGATGGACATTGAATGGTAGTTAGACGGTAGATGAAGAAGTGTATGGTAGACGCGTGGTAGATGGACAAATGAATGGTAGATTGACATGGTAGATGTGTAGTAGATGGACATGTGATTTTTGAAAATTAGTTGAGACCCGAACTCTATAAATACCTCATCCTTTCTCATTTCTTTCACAACATACAATCACTCAAGACTCACAGAAAGGTAGGGAGAAAAAGAGAGAGAGAGAGAGAGAAGGAACGTAGGGAAGCCTTGCAGTAATTTTGGAAACTATAGAGTAACAGGTAACTCTGAATATTCTTCCTTATACTTGTGAATTATGTATGATTGTAAATTTGTTTGTTTACTATTTTGGCAAGAATATTTAGAGAATATTTATGGTTTTAAGATCTGGTGTGGGAACTTTGATTTGCAAATCTGCAGAGGTACTATTTATACGTACGTTACTATTCACGTATACCGTATTTACTATTCATTTTTACTATTCACGTATACATATCGTATTTACTATTCACGTATACATACCGTATGTACTCTTCATTTTTACTATTCATGTATATATACCGTATTTTACTATTCACATATACACATAGTATTTTACTATTCACAGATACGCATAGTATTTACTATTCATAAATACGCATATTGATGTATAAAACTTTATGGTATAATAATGCATTATTTTGAGTGAACATATTCATCATGGCGGTTGTATTATGATGGGTGGAGTAAGGAGGGATTTGAATGATAAGAATGATTTATGCCACCACTCGGTGCACAGTGGATGGTACTTGTTTCAGGGCCCCATCTTCCATGTTTTCCTCTGGCCGGGATTTCATTGGAGTTGTGGGACATGTGACACCTCCTTAGTTATTTTAAAGGAGGGGAGCCATAGTCCAGATTTAAGCTATATACCTTTGGCCGGGTGTATCTTAAGTTTTGGTGAGCTTGGAACAATTCAGTCAAATGAATGAGTTTCTATTGGACTATGTGTTAGCCTATGGCTCCAGTCAGCGGTATATGGTTGGAAGGTGATATAAGGGAGGGTGCATACTGCATAATGTATTTCTGAACAGTTCAAGAATTTGATATAATGATGAATATTCTGTAAAGACATGAGATGAGAACTTTTGAGATATATATGTTTTATTACCTTCTATATTGATGACTATTAGTATAAATTATTTTGTATGAGAAATTATGGAATCTACATATATATTTGAAATCAGCCCATACTTTTCTGTCATATATTATTTGCTCGTGTACGGTAGAAATATTCAGTAGTTACTGAGACGTGGAATCTCATCCCATATTAACATTTTTCAGGTGAATATCCTAGTAGAGAGCAAGGGAAGGCACCTATGGAGTGAGCTATGAAGGCTCTTTTGTACTCCTATAGTTTATGTTATGTTATTTTATTTGCCATAAACCTAAGACTTCCGCTTTGTATTGAACTCTGAAATAATTTTCTGAAATTTATTTTGATTAAGGGTTAAACTTTATTTGAAACGGTAATGTAATCTAATGATTTGAATAATGATACACCCTTTTGGAGGAATTATAAATATTTTGGCCAAGTTTTTGGGTGATGAAAATGAGGTGTTACATCACGGGCCGATATGGATCGAGTAACCACTCCGGCTAGTTCAAGCAGAAGTAAAGCACGGCGTTTTCGGCACAATGACGGGAGTTGAATCCTTCAAAGTCCTAAGAAACCTGGCCTTGGAGTCAAAGCTACCTTATGGGTCGTGGCAGCTGCAAGCCGGTCCGGAAGAAGTAGAGGCCCCGGACCTCAACAAAGGCCGGGGCAGTAAACATCTCGGCCGTCCAGAGGCTTGAACGACCAAGCTGGGGGGCAACTGTTACGGACCGGCCCCAAGGCCCAAATCCGTGGTACGGCCCAACAGAACCAGGAAGCATAACTGACACGTCAGGAGGGAAGATCCGATACCTTAACAAAACGCGATCTATCCAAATCAGTATCTCGAGATATTCACCCCAAATATCTCGGCTCCGGATATTCCTCGCCCCGGATATCATGCTTGGCCGGGATATCCGCCTCGGACGCCTCCATAAATACAGAGTTCGACTAACTAGGTGCACACGTTCTAACTTATGCTTACTTTACATTCTGTCACACAGAGCACACACACCACCCCCTGGCTAAATGCCTCCAAGTATAACTCGAACTACGTGGGCTTTGATCCCTTTAAAGGGTACGTAGGCTCTAGGTTTGACACCTAGTCAAGTCCAATCAGTCCTGTTCCTAGAACAGAACAATACTCCTTCCTTCCTATACCTTCTCCTGTTTTAAATATAAAAGTTCCTTAAGAAATTCATTTTAATTTTAAATATAAGATGAGAATTAATTTTGTATGTCATATTTATAAATTTATTTTAAATTATTTCTATTAATTGTACATATTAAGACATTTTTTATCACATGGTAGTTCAAATGCAAATGATTAACTAATATTTATAAATAACTAAATTTATTAATTTATTTGATTTTTACAAATTACTTATCTAATTTCAGTATTAAGAATTAGGGAGAGTAGCACTACTCCTCTAATTCTATTTATAGAGCAAAAAAGGAAGAAATTTGTTTGTCTTATTTATAAATCATATTATTAAATTTTTCATATAAATACACAATTTTGTGTTTAATTTATTATTGTGTTGACTTTAGTCTTAAGATGTACAATGTATATTAAATAGAATTAAAGTTATAAATTTATTAAATTTTAAGACATAGTTAATAAATTTTAAGATTTTTTTTATCGATGTGAAATTCACTACAAAAATACATCGGATTACCAATGAAAATTACCTACAGAATTCCATTGGTAATTGAATTTCCGATGGGAAACATTCGTCGTAAAAAAATCGTGGCAAAAGATACTACCCACGGAATTCCGTAGGTAATTTCCAATAGAATTATTTCCGTAAGAAATTTCCAACAGAATTATTTTCGTCGGTAATTTCGTCCCTAATCCAAAGTTTTTTTGTAATGAAATATTTAGGGGGAAATGACATGTGATATGGAAGAAAGAAAAGTATAGCCAATACATCAATATATATATAATAACACATCTCTTCAAGCCATTCAGAAACGGCTTATGCACGGCTCAAGACTCAAAACACTGTTCATAAGCCGATCACTACTCTACTCGCTGCGTATAAGGCGCTCTCAAAAGGACCACGTGAAGGGAGTTATGCTTTCCATGGGTTAAAATTTCAAAGGACCATTCATCTCTCTCCTTTCTTTTTTACTCTGTCCTTTTTGTTTCCCAAGGCCCTTTTCTTCTCCCACATTACACGCCTCATATCTGAGCCAGATTCAAAATTTGAATCCCTTCTTCTCTCTCCTCTCTCTTTCTGTTTGTGGCTCCCTCTTTTTTTTGGAGTTGGCTTGCATCCGATGCAAGCTTGTGTCCGCTGCATCCGCTGCGGTCATATTGCGTTGTGTTTTGGCGCTAAAACTGGCAAGTTTTGCTCTTTTTTTTTTTTACAATAAATATTTTAGATACTGACAGATACTAAAAAAATATTTTAAAATAATAACCAGTAGAGAAAAAATACTTCATGATCTTGAAAATATATTTTAGGATTTTTTTAAAAATCCTAAAGTCTATTTTTACTACCAGTAAGTACCTTAAAATATATATTTTAAGATACAGATTGATACTGAAAAATACTATCTTGAAAAATTATTAACATTTTAGGGTACTGGCTAGTATTAAATTGATATTTCAAGTTAGTGGATGGTACTTAAAAAATATTTTATGATATTTTAGGATCTTAAAAAAATATTTTAGGTTACTGACTGGTATTAAAAATAGACTTTAAATATTTTTTCAAGATCCTAAAATATTTTTTCAATATTATGAAGTATGTTTTCAGTATCGATTAGTATCGTGAATTATCTTTTTACTACCTGTCAATATCTGAAATTTTTACTTAAAAAAAAAAAAAAAAAAAAACTCGCCAGTTTTAGCGCCAAAACGAAGCAGTACTACCGCAGCGGATGCAGCGGACGCAAGCTTGCATCGGATGGAAGCCAACTCCCTTTTTTCTCTCCCCAACCCCGATGCTCTTTTCCTCCCCTCTCTCTTTTTCTTTCTCTCATAACCACCTCATCTTGCGAGCTCTTTCTTTCACGCAGCAAATTCTTCTTCTCCGACTCTCTCTCTCAGTCATCTGCTCCGAAGGGGAAGGGATATCCTCACCGAACTGAAGCTTGGTTCTCTCTGCCTTCGCCATCGGAGAAGTTTTCCAGTCCTTTTCTTTTGTAGCTTCTCGATGCTAAGAAGGTTTGTACTCTTCAGCCATTCTTCCCTTCGTCTTTGATCTCTCCCTTTCTTCTTTTACCTTATGTTTTCTTTTTGTTACAGTATTTCAAAGAAAACGTTCAAGCCATATCCTCTTTCTTTTTCACTCTTCATCAGATTGGGGATGGCCTGGGTGAAATTAGAGAAGGAAAGGAATGGAATGCTGCGGATATTCCATTCCATCCTCTTTTTATCCTCTTCAACCAATTAACACAGAGTTCTCACTCTTCATTCTGGATCTTTCGTAGAGTAAAATTAGTGGGGATATTCCATTCTATTCCCCCTGAACTTTGGTTTACTTAATGCTACGATCTGGAGCTTTTGGGAAGACTTCATCACTGTTGGCGGTCTATCAGTTCTTCCCCAAGTAATTCTCCATTTCCTCCTCCATTAATAATTAAAATTAAAAATTCTTATTCTCTATCTGCTAACATGAAGGAACAAAGCCACCCGCACTCATTCACATTTACCAAATTGCATGTATATGAATGCTATATTTTTTCATTTCTTGGACAGAGACGGGCATATGTGTTGCTTTTATTATATCTCTTACTAATAATCTTATGTTGGCAAACATTTAAATTCAATACAGATAATGTGGTCTACATTTGTCCCTTATGTGCCAAACAGTATCTTACAAGATGGTACTGTCCTCAGTTTAAAATGACTAACTCTTTAGGGACTTGAAGTGGTAAAATTGTTCCAGGGCGTTCAAGTTAAGTGAGGGAAGGGATGCTAGTATGCTACCATGCCTAAAGAGTTAGATTATTGTTTCCATAATTTAGCTCAATTCATATTTGATATATTCGTGTGGAATATTGTGTCAAACTACTTATAAGAAGTTATTTCAACAACTTGTCTGACATTATAGTGGCAATACAGTTGCATAAAATTTTGTGTGTTTATAGTCCATTTGTCTGTAACATAGAAATATGAAGTCAGGATTCTTGTTTGTACGTTGGATCTTGTGTGGAATTGAATTAAATAAGCTTCCTATTTCAGCGTCCTTTTAAACATATCACTGCAATGATTTGCAGGCGAGAAGTGGAAAGCTCCCTGAAGAAGGTGTCAGATTTGTTGGGTCATTGGATGGACAGCCACGCTTCTGTTCATGTGGTGCCAATTTCGCAAATGGTAATTTGGATATGTATATCGATTTTTTTTCCTTTAAGGACAATTAACTATTACCTTTAAAATCTAACTACGACCTTATGTTTCTTTTCTAGTGGACAAATTTTCTGAATCTTGAGAACATCAAAGGCTTATCAGCCTATTCAATCTTGCTTGCTATGATTGGAAATGGACTTCTGATCCCACGTCCTCTCTTTGTTCGTGATTTCATGTGGTAATTTCTTTCTTTCTGCGTGCTCTCATTATTCTTGCCAGTATTACTTCTACATGTAAAAGTTGACTATTCTCTGGTTCAACCTTGGTGATAGGTTCCTCGGTTCTTCTTGGGCTACTTTTCTTTATGGATATAGGAATATTTCATGCCTGTACTTGTAAGTTGATCCCTGTTCATTTTTCTTTCCTGGATTCATTCTGGATCTTTCGTAGAGTAAAATTAGTGGGGATATTCCATTCTATTCCCCCTGAACTTCAGGTAAAATTCGACTTGTTCTCATTAAATTTTTTATGATTTGCAACTCCACATGGTTATGGAATTGCTTGAAGCTATTGGAGAATTTGAAATTGGAGACCAGCTTCATTTTGAAGGCGATCATTTCTACCTGGAGACATCAGATCTCTTAATTTTACTCATTTAATTTAACAACCCCAAGTTGAAAACTTGAGGCCTGGAAATCCAAGCAAGATGCAATGTGATGAGATGTGATGTTTCTTGTACAAAGGATCTTGATTTCTAGTGTTTTGTTTTTATTTCAGGTAAAATCCAACATGTTCTCATTAAATCTTTTATGATTTGCAACTCCACATGGTTATGGAATTGCTTGAAGCTGTTGGAGAATTTGAAATTGGAGACCAGCTTCATTTTGAAGGCGATCATTTCTACCTGGGGACTTCAGATCTCTTAATTTTACTCATTTAATTTAACAACCCCAAGTTGAAAACTTGAGGCTGGAAATCCAAGCAAGATGCAATGTGATGTGATGTGATGTTTCTTGTACAAAGGTTAGTTTCCTCCCAGCCTTGGTCCAGTTTCTAGTGTGATTATATTTCAACTCTGTTTTTGTTTTTTGTTTTTCTTTTTTTCCAATCTGTTTGACCAACTATGGATGTAGTGAGGGATGTAGTTCAGGGGTGTCTTTGATTTTCATATTCATAACCAGTATGTGGTGATTTCAGACCATGTGTTTGTGTTAGTTTTTGTCTGCATTGAGTCATTACCAGTACTACACATCAGTGCAAATTTGAGTGTGCATTTACTCCATATCAATAATGTAAAATATTGCAGAATGATTCTTTGAATAACTTTTTTGTCAAAGAATAACTTCTTTTTAGCTTATATCTAAGTTTTTCAGGAAAATGGAGAGGTCATCACGCACAATTTGTGCAGCCTTTTAATTTACTCCATACAAACGCTTAAAGGTCTTACATGATGCTATTTTACTGTTTTGACTGCAGCAAGTCAATGATTTCCAAGGTCTTTATATGGGGGAAAAAAAATCCTTTATCCCTATATGTATGCCAAGTATTACTGAATCTTCATGTGTAACATCTAAAGATTATTTTTCTAGCATCTCAAAAAGGCAAATTCAAGCATTTGTTTGTACTCTAATTGAATCTTTCAGTACGGATATTGGCTGATCACTTATTAGAATTATTCAGGTTAAAATATATTTTATAGAATTTATCTATTTAAATGGTTTTAGCAAATCGTTATTTCTATGGATTGTGTATCTTAATTCATTGTGGGAATTACTGTGATTCATTCATTACAAATAGAATGAAGAAAAATGTATATTCATTATTTAATTTGGTTCGTGTGTTACGTAACTCTGTTAATCAATTATTGCTCAAGAGGGGAAAGAAGTTATGCATGAAATGTGCATATATGGTTGAAACAATACATACAAGTTGAACATCTTTACCTGTCGAGTATAGAAACAATACATACAATTTGATAGACAATTCAATGGATGCATATTAATTATGATTTCTGGGTTCAAATTTGTTGGCACTGAAAGTGTTTTCATTTGGTGGCAAGCTTATGCTCTTTTCTTATCAATTATGTAAGCATATACTTCTTATGCTCGTGTTACTGTTAATATTAAATGAAGAAGAAGGGTGGGTTAGGTGGCCTTAGCTGACTTAAAAGAGATATAATAGATATGACATTGGAAAAGATAAAGCAACAAAATATTTGATTCCATTCTATTCACTCACTTTATATATGAATCACCTTATATACCTATTACCATCTATACAACTTGTGCGGTCAAATCATTTGTTTGAAATCTAGACGCGGGAGGAAGTGCTGTATGAATAGTTTGGTGTAGGTGTCTTCAAACTTGTACATGTCTCTTTATTTCTTCATTTCCAACAAAATTATTGCTTGTGCCCACGTTAAAATTTTTTTTTTTTTATAACCAATAATCAAGATAATCTAAATTCTGAAAATCGAGGGAAGTAGGTTTTTCTAACTGGTATCCTTGACCAAAATTGCATTGCTTGTCATTCAATGTGGCCAAGTGTGATGCATCGATTAAGTGGATTTGAGAGAAAGTGATCCAGTTGTGGCCAACTTCCATTTGATTCTTATTTGATTTTTTGCTTGCTAATCAAAAGGAAGAGGAAGGAGGGGATCCACAAACTAATATTGCATCTTTAACCTTTATTTGCATAATGAATGTCATTTTCTTAAGAAAAATAATATTATAATTGATAAGATGCAGCTTAATTTTAAAATATGAGCAAATTTGATTGAGAATTTTATGGTGAATCATTATTCTAAATTAATATTACGTTGATTACAAATCATAATGGAACATGGAATTAACCCATGAATCCCACCACATTTATATATATATTACAAATAATTGGGGCACAAACCATTCAACAACAACAATAGAGCTTTCTAATTTTGAATTAAAGTGAATGCATTTGTATATAATTCACTTTCCCCAGATACTTCAGTTCAAAAGAATTAGGAGTTTATGATATGTTTTCTTAATTTGTCTCATCTATGCTAATGGCTTCAATTAAAAAAGTAAAACTGATGAAATCCCTGAAAAAATATTTTATTATAAGTTTTAGTGTATAATGCAAATATATTTCTACAAATTTATGTTGAAATTAAACTCAATTTTAACATTTTTAGTAGACTTAAGCCCATTCCCAATTCATATATTCTTAATGAGTTCCTACACTTTTTATTTCCAAACCCACTCAAATTGGAAAATGTTTAGTTGGTTTGTGAGATTCCAATGAAACTCCATGGTTAAACATACTTAGGTGAGAGTAATATTGGGATGGATGACTCTTTGGGGAGTATTAGAAATTTGAAACCTCTTGATTTGAAGTCTGTTGTGTACAAAGAGATATTTATAAATGTTAATTTATTAGAAGACATTGTTGTATAACATTGTTGAGATTTCATTTTTAATATGTACTATGAATCAATTGGACGATATTGTTATTTATTATTGTTGATGTTTCATTTCTAATGTGTAATCATTAATTGATAGTTATGTTTTCATGTTCTTTAAAGACAATCAAATTATTTTACTATAGCAAAATATATTTATGTAACCTATGAAATACTTTCATCCCGTGCAACGCACAGGGAAAGTATAGGCTCGTTGGTTTACAACATCACATATTTTAATTGTAAAATGCTGAGCATTAATTATAAATTATAGCTGGTTTATAAATAATATAATTTGTTAGAGTTTTGGAATTATATATGAGGTCAATAAGTCAACTAAACCCACAATAAGCTAACCGAATTGAAGTAAAAAAAAAAAAAAACCTCATTAAATTAAATCCAATTTATAACAGGATTAATAAAAAGGATTTAAAGGTATTTTTGTTCTCAAAATATTTTCGGAAGAATACGGGATATCCAAACTTTAAGTTGGTGTAATATTGTAGTAAGCCAACAAAATTATAAAATAAATATACCTCTCAAATTACAAATACGTTATCTTTAAGAAAATTTATCCTAATTAACCCCGTAGGGACTGCTTCTCATCAACCTAAAAGATGGTAATGTAATTGTAACCAACCTATTTGGCTCACTATTACTAACTAACTACCAATTGTCAAATCACCACCATTGGCGGTTTACAACTGCAAACTGAAACTTAATCTAATTTTGGAGATTAAAACGCATACTTTTACTCTAATATACTATCCTTGTTTAATATAAAAGCTAATTGACTAATTTAAGGATATTATGAAAATTAAGTAAATTAAAAACTATATCATATGTTACATTATCTCTCAAAAATACTTATATTATATATATTATTAGATTATATATTAGATCTTAGTTTATAAGTCCGACGTACAGCTCAATTTAGATAAAAATGATAAATATAAAAGTTATATATATATATATATATATATATATATATATATATATATGTTTTGCTGCTAATATTCACTTCTAAACTAGCCCTTATTTTTATTTTATTTTTTTTATACACATAGTACGGGAGGGGGACAGGGTTCGAACTCTAGACATGGGGGAGGGGAGCCAAGCTCCCATGCCACTGCGCTACGCATTGGCAACTAGCCCTTATTTTAAGACTGGGAGGTACTGATATTTTTCATAAATACTAATATTACAAGTCTTTCAGACGGAATTTACAAGTCAACCCCCTTTGGCTTTAGCAGTGAGAATTTAAGAGGGAAGGATAGCACGAGTTGAGAAGAAAGACAAGGGAGAGAGGAGAAGAGGTAAGAGCGGAAAATAGCAGAAATGCAGAGAAGGCAAAGAGATTGTCTCTTATTATTTGTGGGCTTAATATGCCTAATTACCATAACTGAATTATCTGCCACTGTAACCATACCAATAGGAGTGATCCTGGATTTGGATTCATCACTTGGTTCCACCGTTCGCGACTACATCAACATCGCACTCCAAAATTTCTATGACGAGCATAATTCATCTACAACCAGGCTCCAACCTCTTTTCAGGGATTCTAAGAACGATCTCCTCACTGCAGCTTCTGAAGGTAACTACAATAATCATATTGAATTTTTTTCGTTCAAATGTTTGTCGAATAGTTACAATTTCGAGCTCTGTTCTTCGTTTATCATGTTGCTCTTTGTTAGCCTAATCCCTTTTTTATTCATAACCTTATTTAATTATATGTTTGTTAAATTATATCTCTTGTTACTCAGCTCAATTGTCATGAATAGCCTCCTAATTAATTAAGTCTCTTAACACCTTTTCTTCACATCCGTCTGGCTTATTTGCAACACTCTCTTGATTATATATAAGGGAAAAGTAAACCCAAAAACAGATCATGTAGAAGAGCTATTTTTGCAGAGAACTTACGTTCCCTTAGAATGGTCCCTACCCAGATTTTGGCTGACTCAGCCCCCCCCCCCCTCCCCCCCAAAAAAAAAAGGTGAAAAATTGATTTTTCACTCTAAAAAAAATATCCCATAAAGCATTAAAGTGATTAAAAAGTGCTTCTGGGTATCCAAAAACACCGATTTCTCTTGTTCTATTCATAAGACAGAGAGAATATATTTTTTTATCATATTTATAAGGTATGTCATTATTTTTTTAAATAAATGTACAATTTCAACACTTATTTATTATTGTGTAGACACTCCCTTTGTTCCTTTTCATAAGAAATAACTGTTACACATACTCAGTTCCTTTATATAAATATATATATGGGAAAAACATTTCTCATGTTGTAGGAGAAATGTTTTCTCATGCCACACACACATAAAATGGTGGGACCCGCATATATATATAATTAGCACTATATATATGTGTGGGTCCCACCATTTTATGTGTGTGTAGGAATCTTGTTTCTCTCCTGCAACATGAGAATAGTAAACCCCTATATATATATAAAGAGAATGTCTTATTTTTTTTACTTTATCTTTTTTTTCTTTATTTAATTACCTTATTTAATGTCAATATAAAATTTTTTGATAGCCACAAAAGATAAAGATAAAAAATTATAGTTAACTAGTTGGAACAAACAAATAATAGTCGATAATATAACACACTCCAACTAATTCATTAGAACAAAAAAATTATAGCTAACTTATTAAATATGTCTTAAATTTAAAAAAAAAAATCAACTTTACATGTATTAAATTAGGTTCCAAATGAGAGATAACATACAAAAAAAAATATTTTAATTTTAACTACATGGGAAAAATTAACAAGTAAACAGTAATTACAACCATAGAATTCTTCTTTAAGTAACTTGGAATGGAGGGAGTACCATATTTATTTTTTTTATTCTCTCTTTTCTATAATCCTCTTTATTATAATAATTTCCTTATTCTCTCTTATTCCTTATGTCCTTATAAATAATGGTATTTTAATAATAATAATAAAATATTATAATTTTAACTCATTTATTATACTTAACCAACATTTCGAACAACGACATTCGGTTACACGTGTCTTATAAAAAGGAATAAAGGGAGTACTTTCTTAGAGAATGTAGTTAAAAAAAGGAGTAACATTAAAAAGTTGTTGAATTTTAAGCTAGAGTTAAGAAAGTTTAAGAGTATTTTAGTTTACGTGAAACATGTTAAAAATATCTTATAAGGAGAATTAGAGGATACAAAACAAAGTTTATGTTCATTTGGTTAATATCCACTAGGTCTATTTCTCCCGCCAAATCTTATTACATGAATTTTTTTTCTAATAACAAAAATTCACACAAAGGCACCCAAGTTTTGTCTTTAAAAGTTACTCCGTCCAGTCCTTTTTTATAAAAAATATTTTCTCTTATAAAGGTGGGTTGTTATATAAGAAACACATTATTTTTGTCTGAAATTTTAATTTTTTTTTTATTTTTACCCTTATTTAATATATATCACTCATTATCTCTTTAATTACTATAAATTTTCACCCAATATCTCTCTCATGTACACACTTTTTAAATAAAGGTATAATTGGGGAAAAAAATTAAAGAAGTTACACATTTACCAATGCTTTTAGCTAACTTTTGGAACAGTTAGGTTTTAATAATTTTTTTTTTACATATAAAATGGATGTGGGAGTATCAAATAATCTAAATTTTTTACATATTTCAATATACTTTTAAAAAAATAAAATACTGAAGATATATTATAATAATTTGAAAATTTATATAATTCATAAAAAAAAATATTTTTAGAACAACAGTTATATTAAATATATGCCAATAAAGAAAATTAATTTCTTAATGTTGGCATTAAGCAGCTTACGATCTAGTATACAAAGAAAATGTGAGTGCAATCCTGGGCCCTCAAAACTCGGAGCTAGCAAGGTATGTTGTTGACCTTGGTATTACGAGTGGTGTACCCGTGATATGGTTTCCTCCATCTGGTCCTTCTCTGTTGCCACCTCGTACCCGATTTTTCATCAACTCCAACTTCAGTAGAAGCCATTGCTCTCAGTTCGAAGCTATAGCAGCCATTATCGAAACTTATAATTGGCAGTCTGTGATCCCCATTTATGAAGAGCCTGAATTCGGAAATGACCTTATTCCATGTCTCACTTATGCCTTGCAAGACATGGACACTCGAGTGCCTTACATAAGTTCCATTCGTCAAAATTTCACGGATGCGGAAATCACCGAAGAGCTTGACAGGATAAAAGAACTGCGAACATATGTGTTTGTTGCCCATATGACTATGGAGCTTTGGTCAAGACTTTTGGAACCAGCAAAAAAGGCGGGGATGATGAGTGAAGGACACGCTTGGATGCTTACGCAAGGCCTATCTCCTTTGTTAGATCCCAAAGCTAAAGATACAAAAGAGAAAGGCTACATGGATGGTGCTTTGGGTGTGAGGCCTTTATTGGATGTTTCCTTAGAGACAACATTAATGGATGAGCACAACGTAAATCTCTCTCTTTATGGGCTGTGGGCTTATGACACTGCCAAAGCATTGGCCAATGCAGTACACAACTCCGGATTATTTGATTCTAATGAAAGCACAGTTGAACTTGGAAAAAAAACATCAGGCCCAGAACTTCTCAAAGCAATTCTGGAAACTGATTACGAAGGCGTGTCAGGGAATTTCAGTTTGAGGCAGGAACAACTGGAACCATCAGAGTTTGTAGTGTACAATATGAAAGGCCAAAGAGAAAATATCATCGGATATTGGAGACCTGAAACAGGACTTTTTCAAAATTACAGTGCAGATGGTAAACCAGATGGTAAATACAAACTAAGGGACCCGGCATGGCCGGGTAACACAACGGAGAGGCCACCAAAGTTGAAAGTTGGGGTCCCAACAAAAACACATTTTTCTGAATTTGTTCATCTTACGATTACGGAAGGACCTACTGGTTTTGCTGTTGAAGTGTTTAAAAAAGTGGTTGATGCTTTACCATTTCCTTTACCTTATGAGTTTGTGCCCGTGGACAACGATAATGGATACGATGATCTTCTCCGCAATAACAAGGCAAGTTTTCATTCATTTCTGTTGCTTTTAATTGTTTTAACTTCATATATTAGCTTTTGTGTTTCCTAGTTTTTTAGAATGGTTTCAATGTCTACTTAGCTCTTGAGCAAAAAAAAAAAAAAGGTCTACTTAGCTCTTCCAATTAATCAGATCTAGACCATCAGATTTAATTTGGATGATCTAGATCTGAGCTTTTAAAAGTCTATATTCTGTTAATAAGAATTATTTTAATGAGTATAAAATCTAAAATAATGATAATATTTTTTAAAAAAATTATTTTTTATATTGAAAATCATCATTTTAAAAAAACTCAAATATTGCACCATCTAAAATTAGATCTAGACCGCTCAAATCTACTGAGTTGGTAGTGTTTAGCACTGAAACCAAGTGAGTCCCAGTTTCTATTGTTTCGTTCCTGATTATATATATATATATACACCCCCATAAGAATGGATAGACTCAACAACATCCCAGTATCTGCTCAAGGATGACGGAACTAGATAATATTTGGAAAAAATAAAGATTAATCTGATATACATATACTCCCTCCCGTTCTAATTAGTGGACTTTTTTTGAAGAAATTAAAAAAGTTAATTAAATTATCTTAGAGTATTTTATTTTATTTTTTTCTCCAAACTAATTAGTTTGACTAATAAAATAATATATAATCTAAGGATACAGAACATATAATATAATTAAGTAACTAATTTAACTTCCTTTATCTCTCCAAAAAAAATCAACTCGATCTTATAATTAGAATAAGAAAGAATATAATCTATCCATGTAATATTACAAACAAAACATACTTTTTAGTGGGGTCAGCTAGGTCCGCCCCGGGCTATGCTCATGAGTGTGGGATGTTAGTTGTCTTATCTTTGCCCTTAAACCCTAAACCTTCCTTTCTATTTATTACTCTCCTGGGTCCTAATTATAAATCAGTTAAGGGTCAATTTTGCCCTTAAAGTATGCGCTCAGGAACAATTTTACCCTTGAAGTTTTCGGTATAGCAATGTTAGTTCACCATTAGGGTTTTTAACGGAAGGGACAAAATTGCTACGTTTTTAAATTTCAGGGGCAAAATTGTTACTTTTTTTTGGAGCAATGTTGCCCCTAAAATTTAAAAACGTAGTAATGTTCCTCCTCCATTAAAAACCCTAACGTTAACCATTAGTTGACCGTTAGGGCAGTGAATGAAAGGGTAACATTGCTACATTTTTAAACTTCAATGGCAACATTGCTACGCCGAAAACTTCAAGGGCAAAATTACTCCTGGACGTATACTTTAAGGGCAAAATTGGCCCTTAACCCATTATAAAACAAAGCTAACTTTTTTTTAGAGTTACTTTAAAGTATTTTTATTTTTAGCATTTTCTCCAAACTAATTTGTTTGACTAATAAACTAATGTATAATCGAAGGATACATAACATATAATATGATTAAGTAACTTAATTATTTAGCTTCCTTAATCTGCAAAAAAAAAAAACTAGTTTTATAATTAGGACTGAAGGGAGTATATTCTTTGTTGGATCAACTTCCAACGGTTAATATTTAATATTTCAGCATTACAACATTTTTTATAAATATAATATTATTATAACATTAAATGCAAAAGTACATGTAAATAAATTTAGACTTAAAATGGAGACACTCAGACATCTCCCCATGAATCATTAGTGAGCATGGTGGCCCTACACAGACACTTTGATATATATGTAGGGTTTCATATCCAAGACTTAATCCTTGTATGAAAAATGTGCAGAATCTTGATGTTATAATTGGAGACATAACAATTACAGCGAATCGTGCAACTTATGTTGATTTCACAATGCCATATTTGGAATCAAGGGTGTCAATGGTGGTAAATGTGAGGCCCGACTCTGAAAATGGGTGGATCCTCTTCAAACCTTTTGATTGGACACTTTGGTTAATTCTTGGTGTGATATTTGTGGGTGCAACTGTTTTCATACTTATTTTGGAAAGAAATAGGAGGAGCGATCCTAAAAGCAAATTTGCACGCCTTTGTCGGAATCCCTTCCTTATTTACAAGAGTGGTGAGTTCTCTTAAAAAATCATTGAGCTGTATGAATTGTGGGTGCTCATCAGTCATCACTTAGCTGGCTTGTATCTTAACACACTCAATGTTGTGTGTGTGATGATTGCAGATGTTGATTGTTTGAGAAGTGACTCGTCTAAATCGACGGTGTTAGTGGTCATGTTTGTGTTGGGCATAGCAATTCAAATTTATACAGCAAATTTAACTTCAGTTTTAACTGACATGACCACGGCAAAGCGTTCTCCATTGAAGGACGTGCAAGAGATTAGAAGGAAGCATGTGTCAGTAGGATATCAAAAAGATTCATGGGTGAAAGATCTTCTGACTACAAAAATAGGATTGAAGGACGACCAATTAAAAGCTTTAACAAGTGTTGAAGAGTACAATAAAGAATTGTCGAAAGGAGGTGTGGATGTTATTTTTGATGAAACTCCTTATCTCTCACTGTTGCTTTCCAAATGCTCTTCTTGCAAAATGACAGGACCAATCTACAAATCAGCTGGATTTGCCTTTGTAAGCACTCTTCTACTTTCCCCTGTATATACATTATACTCTCTCTAGTCATAAATATAAGATTAAGTTGATTTATTTTTTAAGATATGAGAGAAACTAAATAAGTTATTTAATCAGGTCATATGTTGTTTGTCATTGAATTATACATCAATTTATAAGATGAACAAATTTGTCTGGAGAAAAACTATACATACAAATATCTTAAAGTAATTTAATTAGCTTCCTTAATTTCTTAAAAAAAAAACAAAATCAATTGGGTCTTATATTTAGAACTAAAGGTAGCATTCTATAAGGACTATAAAACTTTGACAATGTACCATGTTAAATTTTTCAGGCATTCACCAATAGTTCTACCTTGGCATCAAATTTTTCAGCTACTATATTAAATTTGACTCAAAATGTGACGTTGTTTGGCGACATGAAGAGGAGCATAACCTTACCCCTCATCATTGACAAATCCAAAAGTGATGTTGAGATGCGAAGTTTGACAGCTGACGACTTTGGAATATTCCTTTTCCCGTTAGTGTACTCTATCTTAGGTTTAGTCTCCTGCATTTTAATTCTTGAAGTTCCAATAATCAAAAGCTGGTTGAATGCGAGAAAGGATTCACTTTGGAAGCAGCCTACGGTGCAATCGGAAGTGCAGTTACCAGGACATTAAGACCTTTCCATGGTGTGTGGTTTGGTGTTATTTTGTAATGAATAATTCTTCGAGTTCTCTCATTTTACTTATCCTTTGTTCAGTTCAATGTCCACCATATATATTTTGAAATTGTCTGCAATAACATTGTTGGATTAAATTATTACATAGAGAATGGTAAAGAAAACAATTTTAGAGCCCTTTGGACATTGGAATTTAGGATTTCTGGGGCAACAATTTCAGCTAACAAAAAAAAAAAAAAAAGCAGATTTATGTGCAAAAATACCTACTTTAATTTCTTTTCTCAAAAGTGGTCTTACATATTCAGACGCTAGGGGTATAAAAATACATATGAATTTTTTGATGTTTAGCAAAAAAGTCATCACCATTAAGCTCCACTGCTTTTTCAAAACATATTTTTGTAAAAGTTCAAAAATACTCAATTTTTGTTAGAAAGTGTTGTAAGCAACATGATCGGACATCAAGTGCAAAAGTGCCTATAATAATAGAGAAGACGGAGGTGATATGTAGGATCAGCATGATATTAACACTTTCGCACCTCGAGGTTAAATTATGGCACCGACAGCTCTTTTTGAAAAACATTATAGGTATTTTTACACCTTTACAAAAAATATGTTTTGAAAAAGCAATAGACATTTAATGAAGTTAATGGAGTTGACATTTTTGCTTTATTTTTTGAAAAACATTATAGGTTTTTTTTTTTTTTGGACTTGATGTTTGATTATGGTGCTAGAAACACTTTCTGAAAAAGATAATAAGTATTTACACCTTCACTTGGAAAAAAAGAAAAAATAAAAGAAAACAAGACTATAATATGATGTTTTATTGGTGGTAATGGGATTTGGTCTTTAGTACATTGGAAAGATAAACTTCTTTATCAGGACAAAGAAACGCAAGTCCTAGTCCAGGCCCTTCACAGGTTTGCCCCAAAACAGCATCATCAAATGAACATTTCAAACCTATACGTACCTTCAGCTTGAAAGAACTAGCTTTTGGGGTTCCATAAAACGGAGCAACAAATGCAAAATTCCTTTCTTCTCCAGAGCCTTCAAGAAGCTTCCAATCCATAAAAACATACTGAGATGGACCATCATCATTCATGGTCATGCTCAGCCACAATCTGTGATCACTGGCGATATTGTGGAGAGTGATATCACACTCAATGCCTACCGGTAGTCCCGAAACGAAGGGAAGAGGATGTTCAAAGTCATTATTCACAATACTTAGCTCTGCTCTCACATGTCTGATTGTTCCACTATATATGAAATGTTTCAGGCAGAATAACTTAAGACACTTGCCAAACTCCAATGGACTCTGGGAAGCTTCATTTATGGAGGTCACACCTTCAGGTAACAATTTCCTGAGTTCAGCTATGAATGTGGATGGCGCGACAGAGCTTTCTTTAAGGAGATGCTCTACCTGTGAAAATGTTGCAGTCAACCTCTTTAATGTAAGAATCCGACAACATATGTCAGCTTCACATAGCCTAAGGACACAAGTTACTAACATTAGCTCCAAGACATTCAATTCCTCTTGTGGAGAAAATCCGATGAACCGAATCCTGAATTCTTCAACCTTCCTATCAAGCTTTGCCAGTTCAAAGTCTAACGCTCCTGTTGCACGAGAACATATCAGTTTCTCTTGTGGGAAATTTCCCCATATTTTTGCAAGGTGCTTTATTATTTGAAGATATTGCAAGGTAAATGCCAAAGCATCGGCAGATCCTGCAAAATCAGATCTCATACTTGCCAAATCTTCCTTCCAACTCCTACATTGCCAGCACAACGCTTTAAAAGGAAAACCAAGATGATATTTCATATGCAGACATGTATTTAACAATCAAAACATATCAAATATGACCTAGCAATAGTAAATAAGCTCGCAGGACAAACATATTAAATGCAGGCCCTCGAACAGATGGTATTCACCATGAACTATATTACCTCAGGATCTTGAGAGCTTCACTTGTAAAGCCGGATTGTATCAGGGACCAGACATCTGGGACCTTCGAAAGAGTAAGATCAGTAAACTTTATAACTTCATCATGCACTGGCCGTTGTTCTACTTGAGAATTGAGTACATCTTTTGGCTCCCTCACAAACTGGGGCTGAATTTCAAATTCCACATCTATTTTATGTGATGTCTCAACAAGACTTGTCACATCATTGCTGGCGCAATAACTGTAATCACCTTGAACTAAGGGTAATTGTTTCTCCCCTCCACCATGGTTTATATTTGAGGCAAAACAATCAATAGATCTACTTTTATCAGATAGGTAGGCCAAAAGGGCATCCCTCTCCATAACATCAATAAACGCAGAGGAAATCCTCCCTAGGAGTGTAACAGCATAAGAAAACAAAACTGGAGGTATCGTGCCTACATTTACATGCGCGAGTGAGGCAGAGATACAAAGGATTAAAAGTGCAGCCACTCTCGCACTATCGAATTCAGAGTTGCCTTCAAAAGCTGCTTCTACCTGAAAGAATGGTGTAACAAAATATTAAATAAATATCAATTATCTCCGCTAAATATTAGATTTTTGGAAGATAAAGTTCATTGACCTTGATTAGTTGAATATAATCAATCTTGAGGAAACTACAGGAAAAATGAATAATTGTTCCTCCCTCTATGAGATTGCATTCTTCTGATACTATCAATATTACATATTTTGACTTCATGGTAAACTGAAAACCATCCTCCTATTTGTTACCACTAGAACAAGGCCATAAATTTATCAAGAAACATCATTTCTATTATGGGGCTAAATTACAAAAGCAGGCAGCCGCATTAACTGAAATGTAATGCCAAAATCACACCCCTGAAAAATTATAGATTATTTTATAAGCTTGCGATATACAAAACTAGTACTGTAAGAGTAAAATTTAAGCAATAGGTAAAGCGGATCTGCTGCTTTCTGATACCCTAGTTTCTGTGGATGCCACTCTAACTGCCGCGTGCCGACTGTCAACTAAGTTTAGCTTCATGTTAACATGACATGGGCAAAATGTTCATGACGCTACCTGAAATGTTATATCATCATCATTTAAAGGAACAAGTTCACCTCTTCAAAAACTTCCTTGGAGACAATGGCTACAAACTTCTTGTGATTCCAGCCAATATGGGAAACAGCTGGAAATACATCAGCTTCATCCTGGCATGAGAATATGCAGATGTTAAAACAAAAAAGGGTTAAAAGCTCAATAAATGACAAAAATCGGTCACTATATATATTCACCACAATCATGAACTATTAGAAAATTCAGTAGCATGTAATCCATATAGCATAGACAATATGGATAAAATAAAGGAAGGTTCAATGGTTATAGGGTACTGAAGTGAACATTTAGGAGATATTAAATACTGTTAGAAATCAGATTATTACCCATGATATTAGCCATGATCCTAGCTCCATCATATCCCTTGATTCTAGTTGCATCTAGTTTAGGAAAGATTATCCTTTTATGATAATTTATTATGATTTATTGTATTTCCTATTTCCGTTTGATTTCACTGTAACGGCTTTTCCCTATGAGCCTATATATTGTAACCTTTCTACCTTGAATAATATACCAAAACAGAGAGTGTGATACCTCTGATCTTAAACATGGTATCAAAGCCAAGGACATCTGTATGAGGCCAGGGAAAGCGAGAGAAACAGTGAGTGATTGTGAGGCAAAGAGAAAAAGTGGAGTGGAGTTTTCCGACGAGTCAAGAGTTCCTTGTAGGAGGCGAGTTGGACAACACCACCTAGCCCAAAAGGACCGGCAAGCTCCGATCGGCGAACGCCCAAACTCCGGTGGCCATCCAACGTCTCCACGATGGCGCGTGGTGGACACGCGCTCAACGGACAGCAAGCTTCTAGCATTGCGTGATGGCGTGTGTGGAGCCTCTTTCGCTGACGACTTCCATTTTTGGCCTCCTCCTCTGATTTCCGACCATCCCCAATGGTTATTGCATCCTCCGGTGAACTTTTGAATTTTCCAGCGACTCTCTGGTGAAGTTTTTCCATATTCAAGCGACTACGTTTCTTCCAAAATCATGAATTCCCCTCAGCTCCCTCCTTTGTTCGGATCAATTCCAGGAAAATCAACCGGAACATCTCCCATGGTTTTTATGTCTGATACCAATTCTCAAACTCAAAATTCCTCATCTTCTTCCTCTCTAACCAGCAACCCAGTACCAAGCAAAACCTCAGAGATGGCTTCAGAATTCTCAGACCATCACGTTATGGCTATTAGCCATAAGTTTAATGATAGAAACTATGTCCAGTGGTCACAAAGCGTGCTGAGGTATATTCGAGGTAAAAGAAAGGAAAAATACATTAATGGGGCAGCCTCTCAACCAACCCCCGATGACTCTAATTTTGACACATGGTTTGCTGAAAACAACCAAGTCATGACGTGGTTGTGTAATTCAATGACCTTGGAGATCAGTGAGGGATATCTGCTTGCACACACGGCAAAGGAAATATGGGATGCCACTAGAAGGGCCTACTCCTCCCTTGAAAACACTGTTGCTTTGATTCACCTGAAGAGACAACTCCGGGATTTACGATAAGATAATATGTCAGTCACTGAATATCATAATGCATTGCTAAAATTGTGGCAATAACAAGACTTGTTTGAGGTTCATCCCTGGGAAAGTCTCAAAGATGCACAATTGTACAAGTGAATTGTGGAAGAAGGAAGGATATATGACTTTCTGTTAGGCCTAAATGACGCTTTCGAAGAGATAAGGGGCAAAATCATGAGCACAACTCTTTGATGTGGTTAACTTTGCGCAATTTGAAGAAAGTAGGAAGCTCTTGAACCGAAGTGGACCAAGTCACGTTGAAAGCTCTGCACTCGCAGTTCAAGGACCACACGGGGAACGAAAAGCTAGTAAATGGTACAACTATTGTAAGAAGAAGGGCCATAATAGGGAAGAATGCTGAAAACTCCATGGCAAACCTTCCGGGGTAAAACCGAACTTCCAAAGTCACCTAACCACAGCTGAACCAAAGGTGAAGAATGACGATCGCCTGAGTACGGAGGAACTACAGATGTTTCGCAAAATGCTCGATAAACAAAATAAGTCTAGTTCTGTTCCCAACGTGAACCTTGTACAATCAGGTAACTCTATTATCGCTCTCAACGCTGTGATGACTAGTGATGATACCTGGATTGTTGACTCAAAAGCTACGGATCATATGACCGGTAACAAAACACTATTCCACAACCTTAAACTCTATCCTGAAAATCTCAAAGTAAAGGTAGCTAATGGTGTATTCACACGAGTTGAGGGTATTGGCACTGTTGCATTATCTGATCACTTGGCAATACATAATGTTCTGTTTGTACCTGAACTTGTAATATGATATCTGTAAGCAAGTTGACTAGAGGTCAAATATGTCGAGTGATTTTTGATGATGGTATATATGTTTTTCAGGATTTAAGAACGAGGAGGACGATTGGGACTTCTAAAGAATGGGCTGGATTGTTCTACCTTGAAGGATCAAATTCGAATAATAAAGATACATGGAAGGCAAGACAGGCGCTAGTTAGCTCGAATTCACAGAATAATGATCTATTGTTGTGGCACTGTCGATCAGGTCACCCTACTTTTGATTATATGAAACATGTGTTTCCCAGTTTATTCAATAAAAATTCTGCTCCTTTTCATTGTGAAACTTGCCAATTTGCAAAACAGACACGATCTTCATATCCCAAACAAGCCTATACTCCCTCCTCCCCATTCACGCTGATTCATAGCGATATTTGGGGCCCTGCCCGAATCACTATCCTCACTCATACTAGGTGGTTTGTTACTTTCATTGATGATCACATTCGAACCACATGGGTTTACTTAATGAAAGACAAATCCGATGTTGCCAAAGTCTTTCAGAACTTCTATACCTTTGTCCGAACCCAATTCATCACGTCCATTAAAGTCCTTTAAAGTGATAATGCCAAGGAATATATGAGCACAGCCTTCAAAGAGTTTCTTGATCACCAAGGAATTCATCACCAAACTTCTTGCCCTTACACCCCTCAACAAAATAGGGTAGCCAAACGGAAAAACCGTCACCTGTTGGAAGTAACTTATGCATCGCTAATGGAACGAAATGTTCCCACCATATTCTGGGGCGATGTCATCCTCACAGCGGCCTATCTAATTAACCGCATGCCTTCTAAAGTTCTCAAATATGACACTCCCCTTCAAAAACTTCTAGAACTCTTCCCCAATTGCCCCCTCATCAATTCATTACCTCCTAAGGTGTTTGGCTGTGTAGTCTTTGTTCACAAAAAGGAGGGCAACAAATTCATGCTCAAGCAGACAAGTGTGTCTTCCTTGGCTATTCCTCTACTCAAAAAGGGTACAAATGTTATTGCCTGTCTTCCAAGAAACTTATTATCTCTCAGGATACAGTGTTCTCGGAAGCCGAAGCTTATAATCCCAAATTACCCATTCAGGGGGAGTCTTTTGATATTGAATGGCTAATCTTGGAAGCCTCTAGTTCCAACACCACAAACCCACCTAACAACATCATCTGTGCCACCTAACCTTATAGCCTCTCTTGACTCACTTGCTCCCACAAACCAGGCCAATCCATACATTCCACCCCAACCTGAACCCAATGAATCGAAAACACATGTTGAGATCAATTTAGGAATGGATGCAGAATCACGATAGGAGATAGAGTCCAGCCCACAAGTTCAAACTGAACCAGACACGGGTAGAATTATCTCTCTCATTCAAAGGAACGACCATGAATCCAATCCGAGATTAAATCCTGAAGAATCGAATTGGCCTATTGCCTTGAGAAAAGGGGTAAGATCGTGTACTCAACATCCAATTCAAAGATTTGTCTCATATGGTAATCTGTCTGCAAAAATGCAAAATTTTGTTATAAACAATGCACAGATAACCATTCCAAACACATTTCAACAAGCTATGGCTGATCCAAATTGGAAGCAAGCTGCAGAAGAGGAATTGAGGGCACTTAAAGAAAATAAAACGTGGGAGATCACGACTCTTCCTAAAGGAAAGAAACCAGTAGGATGTAGATGGATCTTCACTCCGAAATTCAATCCCGATAGTAGTATCAACAAATACAAGGCAAGGCTTGTTGCAAAAGGATACACTCAGATGTATGGAATCGACTATCAGGAGACATTTGCCCCAATAGTCAAATTTAATACCATCCGAGTACTTTTATCACTTGCAGCGAACTTGGATTGGTCTCTATACCAACTGGATGTGAAAAATGCATTCCTGAATGGCAACCTGGAGGAAGAAGTATATATGGAGATTCCAGATGGAGTTTTAGCTCCTAATAACGCTATGTAAGCTAAGCAAGTCATTGTACGACCTGAAACAATCTCCAAGGGCATGGTTCGGAAGATTCACCAAAGTAGTGAAAGGACTTGGGTATACTCAGGGGCAAGCAGATGACACGCTATTCACCAAACATGTCAATGGCAAAGTCACCATATTGATCGTCTATGTTGATGACATAATCATTACAAGAGATGATGAAGAATTTATTGCTCAACTAAAACAGGACTTGTCAAGAGAATTTCAGGTGAAAGACCTTGGACAAATGAGGCATTTCTTAGGCATGAAAGTAGCCAGAACCAAGAAGGGTATCAATGTCTCTCAACGCAAGTATACACTAGACCTGTTACATGAGACAGGAATGTTGGGCACTCAACCAGAAGGGATACCAATGGAAGAGGGATGTCACTTAGAGATCAAGCCACAAGGTGTTTCAGCTAATGCAGAGAGATACAGAAGACTTATGGGAAAATTGATATACTTAACCCACAAACGTCCTGATATTAGCTATGCTGTTGGAATAGTAAGTCAATTTATGCATCAGCCTCAAGAAGAACACATGGAGGCTGTATACAGAATTTTGAGCTACCTAAAGCTTAATCCTGGAAGGGGAATATTCTTTAAGAAAGGTACTACCAAAAACATTGAAATCTACACTGATGCAAACCATAAAAGGCACAGAGAGACCAGGAGGTCAACCACAGGACATACATGTGGGAAAATCTAGTTACCTGGAGAAGCAAGAAACAGACAGTGGTGTCAACAAGCAGTGCAGAAGCAGAACTGAGAGCTGTCAACAAAGGAGTATGTAAAGAAATATGGATTATAAGATTACTTACGGAATTGAGAATTCAACATGAGGGACTAATGCAACTCTGGTGTGATAACAAGGCCAGCATTGAAATGGTCAAGAACCCAGTATATCATGATAGAACCAAACATGTTGAGATAGACAGACACTTCATTAAAGAAAAAATTGAAGCAGGCATTATGACACTGTCTCAAGATCGGCAAACCAAATTGCAGATATCCTAACTGAACCACTCGGTCGAACAGAGTTTGAAGGATTTCGTGGCAAGCTGGGACTGATCGACATATACTCTCCAGCTTGAGAGGGAGTGTTAGAAATCAAATTAATCTCCCATTTATTAGGATCCTGTTAGAAATCAGATTATTACCCATGATATTAGCCATGATCCTAGCTCCATCATATCCCTTGATTCTAGTTACATCTAGTTTAGGAAAGATTATCCTTTTATGATAATTTATTATGATTTATTGTATTTCCTATTTCCGTTTGATTTCACTGTAACGGCTTTTACCTATGAGCCTATATATTGTAACCTTTCTACCTTGAATAATATACTGAAACAGAGAGTTTGATACCTCTGATCTTAAACAAATACTAAATAATGATGAGCTGTGAAGGCATAAGGAAAGAGTGACTGCAGTAAAGACCAGGCCATGACCAAGTAAAGACCAGGCTATGACCAATCAGGAAAATGGGTGGCAAAATGAAAAGCTAAAGTATCCCATCTAGATTTGATTGAGAATGTGTTAGCTTGCCTAAGATGTTCAAATTGCACATAGCATAGCAGGATATGTGGTCCACGATAGGGTTTTGCCGTCTGTTTCTTAGACCTTTTAGGTTCAGGGGTTTTGGAAGCCGACTGCGAGTGAGAGACTATACCGGCTTAAAGAATCAAGATGAGTCGAAAAATTTGAAAAGGGGGCGCTTGCTTTGAACAAAACAGTGAAAGGATCCCACAAAATGACCAGAAAAGGATGAAAATAAATTTTTGTAAGCATTGCAATCAATCGCATTCTCCAATACTTAATGTCATTGTTAAATCTCATAAGCCCATCTTAAGAAGAAAGAAGATAAAATTGCAGAATAGTTAGATGAAAACCTGTGGGTAAATACTCAAACTATGTAGAAGACCATCGATTGTTGATTTAAACAACAAGAGACTATTCAGCTTCACTTGTTTAAGTATTTTCCTCGCAGAATATCTCACTTCCCTGCTGTTGTCAGCTAGAACACCAAGAAACTGGAAGAGCATCAAATGAAACATGATCAGGATAAACTTGCCAAGCAGATAAAAGATAGTGTCAACAATATGACAGAAAACACACATTTATACTTAATACATAATTTAAATTTACTGACAAGGGTCAAGTATCTTGGAAAATTTCATCAGAGAAAGAAACCCCTTATCAGTTCTGAGGGTAAAAATCTCCAGAGTCAAGTCATGCAGATCACTGTCTTCCTCTTCAAAAAAGCTTTATCATAAAACTTAAGCCTATGGGTCATCCTAGACAATTTCTCAGTAGTTGATTTGATCAAAAAGTACATGCACCTGACTCTAATAATATATTATGCTATTGCAAAGACGAGGCAGTTTCCCAGTAGTTCATTTGATCAAAAAGTACATGCACCTGACCCTAATAATATATCACGTTATTGCAAAGGTGAGACTGTTTCCCAGTAGTTCATTTGATCAAAAAGTACATGCACCTGACTCTAATAATATATCATGTTATTGCAAAGGCGAGACCGTTTCCCAGTAGTTCATTTGATCAACAAAATGACCAAGTAAACTAGTTCTTTGATTCATTCTACAAAATTAAGTAAAAGGAGCGGGGGGAACCCTTCTTTTTCATTAAAAAAAAACAAACAAACAAACAAACTACTTCAATTTGACTCCCAACAACCATAAAATATAGTTATATATTGGATAGTCAGCCTACGTATTTATCAAGGATGAAAAACATACCATGTGCAAATGTTTTTCCTGAACCTTCAGACAGCCACTAATTGCCATATAGTACATGGTTTTTAAAGCTTGTAATCGAACAACCACAGAATCATCATTCAACACATCCATTAAAATGTTCAAAGCTTCATGAGCAAACTCAGTGGAGAGGACTGCAAGTCTTTGCAAGGACAGGCATGCAGACTTTCGCACCTTCAGGGCAGAAACTCTTTCAATTTTAGATCAAATATGGGGAAAAACCTTAAAATATTACCACATAATTGCAGCCAATTGCCAGATCAAGTTCTCAAAACAAAGAGCTTTACAATAACTGAGTTCTCCACTCAATTAAACAAGAGACCTCTTTCCTCAAAGATCCATCGTACATCTTGTCATTATTGTAACTGCATATGAAGCACTAATGTTCAAGAAAAGTTTACCTGAAAGAACTCATCTTCAAGTCCATGCACAAGGGCACCAGCTACACTAGCTGCAAGCATTTTAAATTGTTCAGTTGTGTTCTGGCCAAAGACTTCCTTTTTCTTTCCAACCTCCAGGACTCGCTTTGACAAAGTTTGCAAAAGAAAATCCTCAGATACTATTTCAACCTTTCCAAGGGCAGTAAAAGCTTCAACCCTGACCTCCATGCTCATATCTCTTGCCATAGAACAGAGCTGCATAAATATCAAGCGCATGTAATACCAAGGTAATCAGCACTCAACTATCACGGATACAAAAACTTACAAACAGAAAATACTTGGAAAAAAGACAGTGGCAGGAGGGGAAAGTTCTCCAATCATTTGTGCATGACAAAATTGATGGATTCCTAGTAAATTTCCTACACGACATTTGACTCCATGATATCAGTTCAATGACTTAAAAGTGTACAGATGCAATAATGTCAGGTATAAATCTAATTTCCGAATGCAACAGAAAGAAAATGACATTGTACAATAAGACTAAAACATATTATATTACATGCGTCAAGAATCTATATATCTACACATCTATCTATAATATAAAATCTATAGAAAGCAATGTTTATAAGCCATGAATAGTATGACTTGCCCCAAATTCCATGCAGAACATGAGCCCAAAATTTAATTTAATAGAATAACTCATATTGTTTCATGTCAGAGACATCATAGCTTAACTTTTTAATTCCTCCAACTTGGAGAGAGAATCATTTTTGTTCAACTTACCATAATTCCATGTGCCATTTTTAGAATCCCACAAATCAAGGAACGGGTCATTATGGTTTTGAGATTCATAAAGGACATAGAATAATCATTAAGATCAAAAGGCAATGTTGAAAATCCTGAGTTTGTCAAGAAGGGGAAACAAGCATGGATAGGGAAACATCATAATATTGAAAGCTTTAATTTCAAACATTTGTAAAATTAAGATCCAACAACCATAGACAAGGCATTGCCCATGGAATGAAAAAACACCTTGGCAAATACTTCATTCGACCAGTAGCTTTTCATGTCAGCATTAGAAGCTGCTAACATCAGCCCCCATGAAGCAACCTGAAATTACAAAATAGATAACATAACACACAAGACCTCAAGTTATACTAAAATTTCCCAGAAGTGGAAAATATATTAATGAGTTTCTGGAAGACCAAATATTATTCATTTAGGATACAATACCCTGTAGCTCCAAAATACAAGCTTTTAATTATTATTCCACAAACATTGCAGACTCATATCTCAGTGAAGCACACAAAGAAAAGGAAAACATTAAGTAATGGTATCTTACAACACGAATTGCACATGATCTCACACAATCTTCCATGTCACCCAGAAGTTGAACAGCACGATGATAACACACATCTACCAAACTAGAGTCTTCGAAGATGCCATGATGAATCAAATCAACAAGTCCATCTAGAGAAGCTTTTCTCACATAAGGATATGGATCGTTTGTGAACCCTAGAAACACAGTAAACAGCAAAGATGGCCGAAGTTGAAAGTGCCCTGCGTTGTTCAGCAACCATAAACGTGCAGACACAGAGGGGCCAAAACAGAGAGAAACAAAAAACCCATCATCAAGCTTGTCTGTATTCAAGCCTGGATCTGGAACACGTTCTGTGATCAAAGCCAGTACTTGGAGTGAGTCAACAGCAAGGCGGGTGGATTGGGCAGAAAGAAGAGAGTGAGAACAAACAGATTGAAAGACGAAATGAGAAAAGGAAGAGTGGTGGATGGCGAGATGGGTGAGGAGGTTGAGAGAGTAATGGAGAAGGACTTTGTCATGACTAAGTTCAAGTGAGCGAATCAGCTTTTGAAGAATAGAAGTTATGGTGGATTGTGGAGTTGAAGGGTTGATGATGAGGGATCTCATGGAAGCCAAGGTGGAGAGAGAAAGGGATTCTTCTTCAATTTGGAGAGTGTTGTGGAATAGGTCCATTGATTGACTCAGCATCTGCATCTATAGGTTCCAAACAAAGTCGAAACTCGCAATCACAGCAACTCAGATTCCATTTTTATCCTACTAAAGGTTCAAATCAGGCTGATTTGCAGGTCAGAGTGACAGAGTACCCTCACAGCAGTGTAGTGATCTTTAAAAAGACCACATTTTCCAAGACCCCTAGCACTATAATGGCTCACATCGGCACATGCTATCTATGAAGATTTTCTGTTTAACATTCAGCATATGGTAAGTCTAGGCTAAAAACGCAAACTCTTTCACAGAAGTTCAATACACAAACCATCATAAAAGTCAATATATCAAAGTTCACATCAAAAATTCAATAATCAGTCTCAGACAGGACGGGGACAGGTTCAAGAACGCCCCTCCATCACCAATGTATCAACAACAGAATAAATGCATCAACAAAGCATATGAACTAAATAAACTTCAAAAATTGATCATTTATACTCTAATCTTGTCACGCCCTGATATTTAAAGGTGATCACTACGAAATATGAGAAACTTCCACATTCCATAAGCATTGAACATAATATTTACTTGACATAATATAATAGCATTTACAATATCATAATTAGTGTAATAACCTTGCATATGCATATACCGTTTATAGTTCATATATAAACCTATATCTAATAAACAAAATATTAAGCTATTTGTAGAAATTTCGGCACTGTAAGTTGGACTTCCCGAAAGTCTACAATAGCTTGATAACTAAGCACAACATACCGAGCTCCTCGTTTTCATAAATCCCAAAATATCATCCTGATATGGAATCAATGAAGCGAACCTAGTACAACATTCAAAAGTATTTTTAAATATTTATATTAGCCTACACAATTCAGGCAGCAGTCAAAAGCTTCTTATTCCAAGGTAAGGCCTTCAAGAATCAGTTGGAGAAGCAGGTTCACTTCTACCATCTGAGGGCCAAAATAATTTTTCCAATAAATAACTCCCCACGTAATATATAAATAAACAATAATAATTGGTTAAGTCATAACAGAATAAAGCAAGTGGGCATTTAAATAGGACAGGAATAATTATTCATAATTTAAACATTTATACAGCTAAGAGTGTAAAAAACAAAAAAAAAAAGAATTAATCATTGCTAATAAAAATTAGATTCAAAGAAATTTTTTTATCTGAAAATCAATAAACCAATTTCGAAAACAGCTTTGTTCTTAATCGGGACCTAGACCAAATGATGATAGGCATGGACACACTATCCACAAGGATAAATAACTTATCTAGCGGGGCTAGAAGCCACGAAAACAAGTGCAACCACAAAGCCCACAAAAAACAAGCGTGAGTGATGCTCACAAAAACCCACCCTTCATTCCATGTGTGTTGGCCATCACATAGGGCTAGCACCTCCAAATCACCCTACTAGTTAGAAACTAGGTGTGCCATCACTCGACAAGGGCCAACAGAACTGCTTTTAGCAACCAATGGCCTACTTTTACTCTCGTTAAAACATTTTCCGACATGCATGGAAGTATACAACCTTGTAACTTGAATCAATTTCAATACAGAATGGATAAGTATTTCCTTTGGAAAAATCTATCCCTTTCCATGCATGTATAAAAGCTTAAAGACAAATGGAGAATTAAATAAACAAAATCCTCATTTCATTTTCTTTCAAAAGCTTTCACATGTCATTTTCTAAAATGTTAATGCTCAAGAAAAACGTTTATAAGAAAATAAGACTTATGAAAACCTTTGGGGTAGAGTCTAATAAGAATGTCATTTTTAGAATAAGTGGGGCGTTATTTACTTACTTGGTAGTCCAATAGCTATAGTCTGTCCTAATTAATAATCTTCAAGTATGATTCAGCCTTAATCCCCTAGCATACAAATAACATTATTGTAACTCCAATTGTAACCTTATAGAAACATATAATATCTGTAATAAAATTTTGTCATGCTCTTTATAAAACCCCTTTTCTCCTTAACCTCTACAAAACCCAAACAAAATCTTGAACTTTATGAACCATTCAACATAATATTAACAACACCTTACATACATAAAAATAAAAAATAAAAAATAAAAAGGAAAACGTGCATGCACACGGACGCACACAAATATATATATATATTCACAATTCTACACTCACAGCAAGTTTAGAGGTAAGAAAGAATTACTTTAGCTTCTTCGTACCTATAAAGTATATAGCCAAAGCTTAATCCATAATGAATAAATCCACAGTATATATAAATATACACGCATCATTCATAATTTTCCAATACTATCTTCTACAAACACATCTCATCACACAATCAATTTCTCTTTCTCTCAGTTTTTTCTTCAATCAAGCATTTCCTTAACTCTTTGTATACAAATATAGCCAACACAAATAAGTAAATTTAATCCTTAAATTCAAACAAACTCCTCTCATACACATTTTAACAAACACCATATGTGCATTCTAAGATCAAGTCACAAACAACCATCATACTGCAAAAATTAACAAACATATGATCTTCAATCACACAAAGTTTCATAAATTTTTCAAATTCCACTCTTTAAGCTTCCAGTTGCAAGAAGATAAAATATATTTCAATATCTTATTCCTTATTGACAATCAGATGGAGAAGAAAAGCTTCTGAAAACACATACATATAAACTAACAGAGCAGGGAAAAGCAAAGAAACAATCTTAAACCTACCACAAGCACATTCTGAGAAAAGAGAAGAGGAATTCGAACCTACAGATGCAGTCAAGTTACCGAATATCAGTTTCGAAATTTTTGCTCACACAACCCCCATGAGAAAACGTCGTTTGAAGCATAAGAGGAAGCACAGCGACAATAGTCCAAACAAAGGAGGGAGAAGAAGAACGTGGCTGAAAGACAGCGTACGAACACCACTGGGACGAACTGAAGAACGAAGGAGAACGACGCACAGCGAGCCTGTCAAGCACGCACGCACTCACAGTGACAACAGCAAGGAAGGAGAAGAAGCTTGGTCGAGAGAGACAACGCACGGATATGGCACGGCGGCGACGGACTAAAGAGTTGAACGGCGATGGAGGTCCAAGCTTTCGGAGGATCTTGAAGCCTTCTCTTTATTTTAATACAGCTAGTGGTGGGAGGGGAGGGGAAGGCAGGATTTGAACCTTAGACAATGAAGAAAACCAACTCCTAAGGCTGCCCTAATGCCATGGCGCTACGGGGGAAGCGGAGGATGCTTGGCATCTTGATTCTTGAAGCCTTCTCTACTCTCACTGAATTCGGCATGAGTGTCTGAAACAGGTTCGGGTCAATCGGTCATCCTGTGTTCCCGCCCGTCCCAGATTTTGTTCCATTTGCTTCAATTCTGTCTTGGAGACCCTGGGTTCAACTGGTGTAGGGAGCTTGACTCCCCTCTTTTATATTCAGGGTTCTAATCCTATCCCTCCTCTATTATATGTATTAAAAACTGATACAGGGAGATAGAGGTGGAGACATGTATATTCTCTAGTTAGTATCATGTGGATTGAGCTCCAAACGTCCTGCCCTTGGATTGTGGGTAAACCCAACCCCTTCCTAAAATTTTTATATCTAAAATAAAATAAAAATCTGTCTTGGAAGTTTTGGGCCGACCCAACCCGATCAGATATGATTGATACAGAGACAGGCTGCCCCAGGTCCAGATGTTCTTGAACTTCCACGCATTAAGTAAAGAAGAGATCATCTTTGATGAAAAAAGGTTAACTTATAGGGAAAATTACAATAAATGACCTAAGATAAATAATACTACCCCGATTTTAATTATAAAACCTAGTGATTTTTTTTTTTGAGAGATTAAGGAAGCTAAATAAGATACTTAATCAATTTATATGTTATATATCTTTAGATTATATATTAGTTTATTAGTCAAACTAATTGATTTAAAGAAAAAAATGAAAATAAAGATACTCTAAAGTAATTTAATTATTTCCTTAATTTCTCCAAAAAAAGTCAATTAAGTCTTATAATTAGGATCAAAGGGAGTATTTATTAACAAGGACCATAAAAATACGTTTATATGCATGATTATGGCCATGGGTCATGCAATGTTTAACTGTCTTCTCCTGATAGGTAAAGTTTCTCTCATTTTGGTTGTTCGATCCAAAAGGAAGGTAAAGGATTCTGTTCTTTTGCTTATTTTTTATTTTTATTTTTTTGCTTAGGTACCTATTACTTTTCATAAAAGATTAATTATTGTTTTATATTAACTTCTGCGTTGCTTCATGGAATATTAGAATTACCTTTGTATTGCAGCAAGTGACATTTGAAATATATTTACAGGCTTAGCATTAGCAACTGTGATGATGTGCTGCCTATATATGTTGGTGATGATTTGTCAGATGGAGATGCTTTTCGAAAGGTTTCTAACATTTAATCTGTAGTTAATAATATTAGAGGGGATATGACATATGTTAGTAATAATCTTCAAATGCCATTAATATGAAGCAAAGGCCTTGCTCAACAACACTACATGAGTGGAAGGAGTGAACTTGGTTATCTATATGTGAAAGACCCAACTATATGTACATTTTATTTCGGCTATATGAATAAGGAAGGTATTTTAGATTCTAATTATCTATTGTGATGAATTACATTTAAGAGATAGATTAATAATAATGAAAAAGAGATTAATGAATCTTGAACCATCTTAGATTATTCTGTTGTCATCATCTATTTGTTTTTTTTTTTAATAAAAGATAAGTTTAAACCTAAAATCTTTATCCATATTATATGTCAATTCGTGGTTATCTTTTGAATGATAAGTTTGAACGGTGTTAATAATTACAAAATGTTGGGTTATATTTATCGAAGCAAGTGTTCACATATGGAAAATTATATGTTGTTTTATCGAGAGTTTAGATATTATATATATATATATATGAATGTTAATGTACTATTATGGCTATCATTTTGATGTACTTTTTTTATTACTTTTTAGCTTATGCAAAAGTTACTAAATATATAAGAGTATAATAACTATTGATGTGGTTGTATTTTTGGGTAGTGAGACAACTATTTTTTGTAGATTTAAAATCCAATTCTTTTTTTTTTTTAATGTTCATTTGTGTTTAATTCAATTTCTTAATAATTTAGATGAGTGAAAGGCAATGATGTGTTTTCATGTTAGCGAACTGTTGCACCCACACATCGCACGGAGAGAGTTGGTGCTTGTTAAGTAAAGAAGAGATCATCTCTGATGAAAAAAGGTGTTTTTGGTAAAAAGGTTAACTTATAGGAAAAATTATAATAAATGACCTAAGATAAATAATATTTATTAAGAAAGGACCATAAAAATAATAAATTTTTTGAAGGACTGAAAATTAAAATATTAAAATAAAAAGACTAAATTACTCTTATGTTATCTTCAAATACTCTTTTATTCTCTCTCCTCATACGAAGTAGATCTTACTATGTGATTCGCGTCTTCTTTCGATTCCAAACCTACCTTGTTGATTTTCGTCTATTTTATTGAAAGTCTTTAATTTATATCAGACTCCATGTTATTCCTTTTTCAAGGAAGATGCTAATTAATGTTCAATGCATGGCTTCTCTTCTCTGTCTCTCGGCTAATAATTGAAGAATATAGAACTCTCAGCATGGATCGATTTTACGAGGCTCCTTCCCCTTTTTACATAGTTCACCGCTCTTTTTAATCTGTCCCCCCACCCCATGCTGATACCAAAAACTGATAATCATATATGTGTGTGTGTTGTATCTTGTGGAAAAATTGAGGAGTTATATGTGTGTGTGTTGAATTTGAAAACTGTGCAGGAGATTGGTTGAGCTAGGATACAATAGGAGTGCAAAAAAATGTAAGGAGAAGTTCAAAAACATTTACAAGTACCACAGAAGGACCAAAGAAGGCTGTTATGGCCGAACTAAAGGAAAAGCTTATCGTTTCTTTGAGCAACTAGAAGTTCTCGACGACAATCTCCTCCTTCCACCACCTTCAACTTCAGCCGAAAAGGATAAAATACCAACCTCACTTGATGTTGTTCATCATGCCAGGCCCTGCTCTGCTCGATTCCCTAGTCATGCAAACAATGATTCTATTACTTCTTCTTCCAATGAAGAAATACCCAAAACGAAGAGTAAGCTGACTAAGTTTTTCCAAGGCTTGATGAAGCATCTTCCTCAAAAAAGGAATAACAGGATCAGAGACAAAAATCAAAAAGGTAGGTTCGGAATCAAAAGAGGACGCGAATTCCATAATGAGATATGCTCCGTATGAGGAGAGAGAATACAAGAAAATCTGGAGATAACATAGGGGCAATTTAATTTTTATATTTTAATTTCTAATCCTTCAAAATAATTACTATTTTTGTTATCTTTCTTAATAAATATTATTTAGGATTAAGGAGTAATTTGGCCAACGAACATTAGTGCAAAAAAGAGTTTTAAGACCGCCTCATTTAGACCGCATTATAGAGAATCAGATCTTAAAAGTATGACCGGTGGCAGTTTCGTAAATATATAGAACACTTTTAAGACCGGACTATAAAATATGCGATCTTAAAAGTATGACCGGTGACAATTTCGTAAATATATAGAACACTTTTAAGACCCGACTATGAAATATGCGGTTTTAAAAGTATGACTGGTGGCAATTTCGTAAATATTGTGAGAAGACACCGATGAGTCCGAGAATGCGATGATTTATTCCTTCACTTAATTGGAATTATATACAGATGCTAATAAATAAATAATCTTCTGACCTAGGCAGTTCCTATAATCTAGGGATTACAATCAGGAATATAATTATGAAATTCAAAAAATCATGATCTGCTAACTTAATTCCTAAAATCTCTCTAACAACTTAATTAAGATGATTACAATCAGGAATATAATTACGAAATTCAAAAAACCATGATCTGCTCATTTAATTCCTAAAATCTCTCTCAAAACTGAATTAAGATAATTGCACAATATAATCGTATATGCTAACTAATTAAATTTGAATTTCCAACAAATATATAAAACACTTTTAAGACCGGATGTTTGTAAAAATAGGTCTTAAAAGTTTATTTTTAAGACCGGACCCTTTATAGTTCGGTCTTAAAAGTATGACCTGTTGCAATTCGTAAATATATAAAACACTTTTAAGACCGGACTATAAAGGGTCCGGTCTTAAAAGTGTTTTATATATTTATGAATTGCAACTGGTCATATTTTTAAGACCGGAATATAAAGGATCCGGTCTTAAAAATATACTTTTAAGACCTATTTTACAAACATCCGGTCTTAAAAGTGTTTTAAAAAAAAAACTAAATTCGCTAAACTCGTTAAGTCCGTGAGCGTGCTTGTCTTCTTGATGATATAACATTTGCTTAGGTATAGATTCGACAAGTGTACCAAGAGTCTAACGAGTCAAATCCTCAGCAAGAATGACATCCTCTTCCTCTAATCTACTTGCAATCTTCGTAAGTCATCCTAAGAGCCACACAATCAAATCCTTGGCAATGTTGGCAGTGAGATGCTTCGAGGGTTTAGCGATGGCATCAACTCCAATCCTCAGCAACGGCGCAAGGCTTCGAGAATTCTGGATGACGGCAGCTCCTTCCTCTTCGATCTATGGCTCCTCCCACACCATCTTTGCACAGATCTGGCTTAAAACCAAACCCAGATGTCTTCTTGCTTAAGTTTGTTTCCTCCTACCTTGACTGCTCCTGCTCATATCTGGACTTTGATTTTGGTTGCTTGAAGCTTTGCCAGCATCGATAAGAGGATCCTGCTCAGATTTGGTTGCTTTAAGTTTGTGATTTTTTTGTAGATCTGGACTTCAATTTCACTTTTGATTTTATATTGATTCAAATTCGATTTCCATGGTAAATAATTTCTATTTCTTGTTATATTTTCTTATTTCTAGACTTTCTATTCATCTTTTTTGTTTTTCTTGTTGGTGTTGCTTTCAATCTTCTCTTCTTTTTTGTTTTTCTTATTGGTGTTGCTTCCAACCTTCTCTTGGTTCTCTGTCACTGATGATGGAGGAACATTCAAAATGTTACCAGATCTGGTGATTTGGGACCGATTGTTTCATTTGGGTTTTTTCTTTTTTTTTTAATTATTATTTTGAAACACTTTTAAGACCGGATATTTCAAAAGTTTGGTTCATCCGGTCTTAAAAGTGTAACTTTTAAAACCACCTGGAACAAGACCGGTCGCAAATCTGGTCTTACATACCTATTTCGTCCGGTCTTAAAGCCCTTTTTTGCACTAGTGGAACTATATTATCTCAAGAGCGTCAAACACAAATAACTTTTAAGTGGACCAAAAATATTTAAAAACTTTGAAAAATGTGCAATTAGCACAAAAAAGTTTTACTCCATTTTTTATGTTGACTGCACATTTTTAAAAGTGTTTTGGTATTTTTGGTCTACCTAAAAATTATTTGTGCTGAGCGCTCCTTAGGTAATAGTTTGTTGGCCGAATTGCTCCTTAACCCTATTATTTATCTTAGATCCTTTTTTATAATTTTCCTTTACTTATAACTGTTAGCTCCTAATGTTTTGATGATAACAAAGATTTAAGTTTTGAAAGTCTTACAAACAGGTTTAGTGATTTTGAAATTGTCTCTCGAGAATACATTAATGGTTCTCGAGAATTACCACTCCTCTAGCCTATCTATGTCTAAGTGGTAAGGAAGCAATTCTCGAGAATTGATCAAGGATTCTCGAGAATCAAATGATAAGTTGATCATCGCAAAGTTTCTATGTAATGATTCTCGAGAATAGCTAAAGGATTCTTGAGAATAGGTATAATAGTTTCACCGCAAGTTCCTATGGAATGATTCTCGAAAATACATAAAGAGTTCTTGAGAATGGCTCGTCAGGATCATAATGTTTTCTAAATATTTCTTGAGAATCAAAAACTAATTCTTGAGAATGGTTCTCGAGAATGAGCAATCAATTCTCGAGAATCAGCAGTGGATTCTAGGACTAGATTTCTTTTCTACGTTTAAGTCAAAATGGAATTCTTGAGTATGATAGAAGAATTCTCGAGAGTGCTTTGTGGATATACTTCAATGTGTCATTCTCGAGTATCTAAGTTATAATTCTCGAGTATCTTTGAAACATACTTTCTGGAAGAACATTTTTTTTCCATATAATTCTCGAGAACTAGAAGAATAATTCTCGAGTTCAAATCTTCGTTCTCGTAAACTGTAAATCATTGTTTATGACTTCGGTGTTTCATGTTATTGATTTATACTTCTTCTAACCAAGTTTAATCAATTTGCTAGTACTTTTCAGATATGATTAACATGTTTTAATTATCAAATTTCTATAAAGCAAAAATGTGTCAGACGCATTAAATGACGAAGCAGAGACGAAGCATAAAAGTAGAAATTAAACTTCTGAACAACCGTAAAGCATTCCGGCCATTTCCAGTCAACAATTTTTCTAAGTCTCAACGAACAAATCGAACAAAGAATGTCAATGGAGTATATTGACCAACGTCAAAAGATTCTGAAGAGACAGAGCAACGGATACATTTATAACTCTCAACGGCACAATAAATTCTCTTCAACGGTCATTAATAGCTATCATCTATAAAAGCCAGAAGCATTAAAATCTTCACCTACTAGAAACGTTGTGCATTCAATTCAAACCTATTGCATCTTGTTGTTTCATTAACTTCACTTATTATCTTCGAATATTTCCTGAACTTCAGTGTTTAACATTATCTACTCGTGAAGAGTTTCTAAACACTTATCTGTTTATTGTTTTTGGAAATCTTAAGGTTGTGAAACCTTAAGTAAGGGTGTACAATTACAACTTGTAAGAGGGAGTAAGTCCGAGAGTTAAAGGATCATCCTAAGTTATAGAGTGTGTAATTGTAATTGTTTTTAAGAGTTGGTGGAAATCCGAAGGTGTGCTTGAAGACTGGACGTAAGTCAAAGCATTAGACCGAACTAGTATAAACCGCCCTATGTCTATCTCTCTTTCTCTGTCTCTGTTTTTACTTGTATTTGGGTTTAATTTGCAAAAAGATTTTTAAATCACCTATTCACCCCTTCTAAGTGATATTCCATTTTCAATAACTATAAGGTTGTGGATCTAAACTTCATCAATGTGGGGACTTTATAAACCGGCAAGTACTCTTTAAATTTGGAAGCATACACATGTGATGTTCCTTGAATCTTGTTTCGTGTGTATATATGAAGACTCGATTATAAGCATGATTTTTGAATGCTTGACAATATATTTTTTGAAAAAATGGCAAAACAAATGTTATTGCCGCTTCAAAAAAGAAAAGTAAATTTTACATTCTAAAATCTAAGCAACGCCGATTAGTTTATGTTTTCTTTTTTAACTTGTAAGTGAAAAAAAAATGATGTTGAAAGAACTACTCAATTGCTTGTGTTAATTTAAAAAAGGATTTACTTTACCTTGATAACCTTTTTTTTATGGCACTTTCAGTTTTGAATTTTGGGTTCTATTTGAAACAAATAATCTGATGATTATCGCATATTTTCCCACTAAGAGATTGCATCTCCAAATCTTCAATTTAGATTAGCTTTTTTTTGGGGGGCATAATTTATAAAACAAATAATACTTCTCATGCATATTATTACCATCCATCTAATAAATGTAAACTTTTTTAAAAAATAATAATAATTTTGTCATAGTACTTTAACTTAAGCAATTACTACTACAAATTCAGGTATATACTATTGGAAATTATGCCCTAGGGACAAGTCATTATTCTCCATTTAGTTATCATTTCATTCGCATGTTTATAGTAATAACTGTATCCCTGGATATATCTCATGGATTATCCTAAATGTCCCTGGACGGTCATCTACGCGGAAGCGAAGATAAAATAAGACCAGTATGACTTTGATGAGGTATGAAGATACGAATCAAAGTCATAGGCACTTGTAAGAATTCAAGGTGCTGGACCGACCCACTATGAGAAAGCTGCATGGATTTAGTCATAAGCTTATCTCATGTATAACCGCGTCACAACGCCCTTTGACCTGAGATCATCATAGATTCCTACATGATGAGTCGCTGATCTTTGACCTAGTCAAAAGTCATCTTTGACCAAGTGCTGATAAAGGCTTGGATCGGGATCAGTGATTTTCATGCAGAGGAATGTGAATGGTCAAGATGGAATTTGTCCCTCACATTTGTAAAGAGATAATACTGGGCCCCTCGATGAGTGAGTCTGAGAAATGTATGATCATACTACAAAGGAAAGGAGTTTTCATTATTAGACTACTTGAAAATCGAGAAAGTAATGGTCAAGAACAGGAAGATAACATTATCTATACCTCATCCTTGACCAAATTATCGCATTACAAAAGGGACGTGACATGGTTGTATCATAAGTAGCATCGTATCATCGATCCCCATATGAATTGGGTAGTCGTAATGTCTTGTTAGAGGCTGCTTGCGACTTGTGGGCAGGTACAGTATTGGCCCACTGCCAATCTCATGTGGGCCTGCAGAGTCGCACACAAGAATAGCCCAACACGAGCAATAGTTTCCACATTCATTGAATCTTAGATACGTCTAAGATTTAATAAATACTGTTAATTTAGGGTTGATATATATATATATATATATATATATATATATATATATATATATATATAATATTATAATATATTATATTATAATATAAATTTGAAAATAATAATGATATTATTTATAGATAATAATATTATTATGTATACTATTTAATTTATTTGATAAATTAAATAACTATAATAAATTGAGATATTGTATCTCGAATTAATTTTCAATAAAGATATAGTATCTCAGATTTAATTAAATTGAGATATAGTATCTCAGATTTAATTAAATAAAAAGATATCATATCTCAGATTTAATTTATAAAGATAAATTAAATCTGTAGGCTCATAATTCGAATTAAATAAATATATTTGATTAGATCTATTAAACATATTTAATTAATATATTATTTTAATTCAGATTCGAATTTCAAGATTAATTTTGGAATATTTTAATACGACTCATTAAGGTTTTAGAAACCCTTTAAATAGATATTGATTTAGTCGTATTAAGTGGACGGATGAATTAAAGAAGCTGTAAGAAACCCTAGAGAGAAAAAGAGAGACGCAAGGTTTGAAGGCGCTAGCGTGCCGCCGCCCGTGTTCTAGTCCAGTGTTGTTCGTGTAGATACCAGTAAAGGGAGGAGATTCGAAAGTTCTACTCCTGTTTGATCGAACGAGATGGCATCACGTTCAAGACGTATAACGGTCGAGACGCACGAAGCAAAAGATGCGCACCAAACCGAATTGAGCGGAACACTCAACCCCACGCATAGGTAAGGTTTTTCTAACAAACCTTAATTTAAACATCGTTGATAGATCCTCCAATAGGATTCATAAAAATTTTATAATTTCGCTGCGTGTACGGATCCCAACATATACAACACTTAATAGATAATGGTCACATAGGATAAACGTCATGTATATCGAAGTGGAGGTCGCGTAAGAATATATGACACTAAAATATAACAGTTACATATATGCACTTTCATATATTGAGAGGCCGAATTTGCGAAAACACAAAAATAATAGTTGTAGTTAATAACTATCATTTATTTGACAAATATGATGGTTCTAACAAAATAATCGTCATACAACACTTATAAATGATTTATCTTCTAACATTATATCAACAAACACAAAAACATAACATAACGGTTATAATAATTAACCAAAAAGTATGATTTTAAATATGAAAACTAGATATAATATCTCATATTTATATTTTTAAGATAAATACAATATGTTAATATATAATTATATATAACATTAACTCAAATTTATACGTTTAAGATAAATATAATATGTTAAGATATTAATCTAATATATAGTATTTATTAATATCTTAAGCAGGTAGGAAATATATATATATTTGATAATATTTGACAGTTCTTTATAAAGAACCATTATATTTAGGCATTCTTAAAGAATAATTAACAATTATCAATGAAAACCCTTATATATAAAAATGTGGGATTCTAACAACAAGTATTTTACAATACTTCACGGTTTTTCACAAGGAATCATTATATATTTTTTAAGATTACTTCACAGTTAAAAATTATAACCATTATATATAAGAAGGCAAGGTTTTAAAAAAATGTCAACTATTTTTTTTTTAAAAGGTTATTTGACAATATAGTACCATACTTCATTTTTAAAAAAAAAAAAACCGTTATGTAAGATTTTAAAAAGGTGGGATTCTAGAAAAAAAAAATTTATTTGACAACATATTACAGTTCTTTATAAAGAACCGTTAAATATCTTGTAATATAAAATCGTTAAGTAACAAATATATTAATATATTCTATAGTAATATATTAATTAATATTATTGACAATATATTACAATTATTCAAAAAGAGCAATCAAGTATTCTTTCATTGAAAAAGGCCGGATTATGAAAATATTAAATATAAAGAGGGGGAATTATGGAGAGAGAGAAAAGTTTATTTGACGCAACTCTCCTTATTCCTTCTTAAACATTTTTTAGCATCCTTAGTGAATCTCATACTCTTCTTTCTATTGGTTTTGCTCTGCCGTTGCGGGTTCAGTCCTCCACCACTAACATGGATATTCACTCTGCAGCTCTTTCTTCTCGTGATTATTCCTCGAGCAAGCCTTTTTGTTTCAATTAACGTTTTTAATTTCATTTTATTTTATTTTTATATAAGGAGAGCTTATTAGTTGAGGCTCAAGGTTGCCGGATTATCTAGGAAGAAAAATTGCAGACAAAAGGCATTATCTAATCCCTGATGATAGTTGTTAGTTTGAAGATAAAAGAAAAAACACCATAGAATACTAGAGAGCACGAATAAACGATGAGGTAAAATGATTACTTTTTTTTGTTTTAATTATTGTTTTATTGCCATGAAAAAAATGCTGATTACACTGGATCATATATACTAAAATCAATATAATTTTTTTCTTCTAATTTCTAGCAACTTTTTATATCACAATTTACAACAAACGCATTTGGAGAATATTATAGATTTTCTTTTAGAATTCAAAAAATTATAAAATATTGTTTTAGAGTGTTTAAGTGATCAATATCTTTTAAATTGTAAAATGTTTAACTATAATGTAATGAATTTTGAATCTTGAATAAAATTTATTATTTAATATTATTATCTTTTTATTATCAATGATTATATTGTGTTTTATATAATAAATATTAACAATAAAAATAAATAATAAAAACTAACTATATATAATATATAAAAAAAATTAAATAGAAGGGAAAAGAATTCATCACTTCGTGTGGGATGGAAGGGACACAACCAATTGTAGAGGTGAAAGAATTTAAGTTTCCTGTGTTTGTGCAATCCACCGGTATTTTGCCTTAAATAGAAGTGAAAGAATTCATCGTTTCACGTGGGATGGAAGGGATACAACCAATTGTAGAGGTAAAAGAATCCATTGCATCATGCAATGGTACCCAAGAGGGACGCAGACTATTATGAAATGCGAAACAATGAGTATTTCCAATGTCAAGAGACGACGAAAAGAAGCAAGGCTGGTTCTTACTTTTAATAAGTTAGTACATAGTTTTTCCAATGTTGAAATGTAATTTTCTTGTATTAATGATCAACTGAAGAAGGAAGAGTGGTTCTAACTTTTGAAAAGTTAGTGCATATATTATGTCTACTTTAAGGTGTTTAATAATATTTCTTCTAAAACAACTATATACATGCTTACAATTTAAGTTCCACGTGTCCTTGCAATGGATGAGTATTTTGTTTTAAATAGAAGTGAAAGAATTCCTTAGGAGGGATAATCCATTATAAGAAGTGAGAGAATCCCTTACATCGTGTAGTGACGTCGAGGATGCAACCCATTATGAAATGTGAAACCATGAGCCTGTCCAATATCGAGACATAATTAATTATATCAATGATGACTAGAAGAAAAAGGGTGGTTATGACTTTTGATAAGTCAGGATTTAATCTTTCCAATGTTAGATGTAAATTTTTGTATTAATGATCAACAAAAGAAGCAAGAATGGTTCTAACTTTTGAGAAATTAGGACATGTATTATGTCTAATTTAATATGTATACCTATATTACTTTGAATAACAACTATATATATCCTTACAATTTAAGTTTTATGTTTTCATGCAACGCACAAGTATGTTGTCTTATATAGAAATGAAATAATCCCTTACATCACATGGGGGTGGGGTGGTTCTAACTTTTGAGAAATTAGAACATGTATTATATCTAAATTGAGGTATTTAACTATATTTTTTTTCAAACAACAACTATATATATCGTTATAATTTAAGTTTCTTGACTTCGTGCAACGCATATATATTTTGTCTTGCAATTTACATAATCAATCCTCTCTAATGAATGATAATGAATTCCTAAATACAATTAAATGCTCAGAAATGTCTCATCATAAGCTGATTCTTAAAGTTAGGGTACCAATTATGTTGATGAGGAACATTGATCAGGCAACCGATTTGTGCAATAGGAGTAGATTGTGAAAAACACAACTGGGCAAAAACTTATGTTGTGTTTATTGTTGTAGAAGTAAGAAATAGAGAAAGAAGATAGACACAAGAAGTAGGCTAGAAGAAGATGATTGTTCTGTCCTAAGAACACAAAGACTGGACTTGACTAGGTTGTCAAGCCTAGAGCTTACGTACCCTTTGAAGGGATCAAAGTTCACGTAGTTCGTGATATACTGGAAGGCACGTAGCCAGGGAAGTGGGGTGTGTGCTCTGTGTAACGGAAGGTAAATAGAACATAAGATAGAATGTATGCACCTGTTTAGGGTTCGCTTCTATTTATAGAGGAGACTGGTGCGAGAATCCTTGCCTTAATGAGCGATATCTGGGATTGAGCCGTTAGGGGCTGATTTGTTGGTGCCACGATTGTAGGAGATCCCCTATTAATGAGATCCCTCGTTAGTGGGATCTCCTATTATTGCCCATTATAGTGCAGATTCAGTTCTAGGCATGGTTGGGCCAAGGTCCGGTTATGGGCCTATTGGGCCGGTCCGTAACAGTTGCCCCCCAGCTTGGTCGTTCAGGCTTCTGGATGGCCGAGGTGCTTATTGCCCCCCGTCCTTTGTATGGCCGAAGTCCTTCGTTTGGACTGGGTCGGCTCTTGGCTGCCGTGACCATCAGTCCGATCCGGATCAATGGTCGGCTCGTAATACCCCCATCCTGCCTAGAACACCGAGTTTGTCTTGTCCGGACGGTTGTTCGCCCTTCCCGAGTTCCTAGTGCCCGGCGGTAGCCTCGGTTTCACGCCTATTGCCTTTTGGGATTCTCCGGGTGCTATGGGATTTGCTCCTGCTGCGCCATCATCGTGGACTTACAGCTGGCAGGCTTCCATTGGGTGCGTTCTGCAATCGTCACGCCTTTTCGTTTTTCGAGGCCTGTGCGCATTTATTGCGCTGGCGTCGTGCTGTTCCAATCCCGTCATGTCTGTACGGGAATAGACCGTTGCACCCCTATATTTGGTTTTAAATAGCCCTCTTTCTCCTCTTTTCTACTTTTCCCGCTATTTGTCTACTTCACAGATACTTCTGGTTTCCTGTATTAGAGTTCAGAGGGATTTTTTCCTTGTGCGAAACTTTCGCCGTTTTCCAGCGTTCTATTTCCTTCATCTATCAAGTTCAGGTATTCCGTCTACTCTCTACCATTTTTGTTCGGTATTTTCTTTCGTTTTACCGTTTATTTCTGGAAGTGTCACCTGTATTGTTGTTCTTCAAGAATTCTGGGTTTTTCTGGGTTTCTTCTAGGTTTCCGTTAGTGTCACCGCACCCAAAACTCATCCCGAAATTCCCTTAAACACCGGTTTCTAGTACCGTAGGCTTCTGATTATGACGAGAGACGGAAGTGGACCGAGACCGAGGGCGTTGTTAACGAAGGAGGAGGAAATGCTCCTCCGTGCGCGTCTCTCGAGGATGACTTATTGGGTTCTTGGGGGTGAACCACCTGCTATGGGGATCTTGGATCCTCTGCACCGAGGTGGCGCCGTCCGTCCAGGGCGAGCTGGGGCTCGTCCGTCTTCGGCCAGGATTCCGGTTCCGGTTCCTTGCCGTCCTTTCCGGCCATCAGCGCGCTCTCTTCCTCTCTAACCATTCGGTGGGGCCGGGGTAGGTTCCTCTTCCTGTTCCGGCCCTTCGGTGCTGATTACTCAACCCCTCAATTTCTATGAAGGCCCTTCTGCTGTGCGTCGGACTTCCACCCCGGATGGGTATCTCAGCCCTTGCTGGGATTGCCTGGTGGAGGCTTCTGCGTTGATGGCTTGTGCTGGAGATGCCGAGGCTTCTGCCATCCTTGGCTCTTGCCGGCATTGGTCTGCCCCGGCTGCCCCTTCTCATGCCCCCGTTCGTCCGAGTCCGCAGCCTTTTTTGACTGCTACTGTGTCTATGCCAGGTATTTCTGCTCTTCACTAATAGCAGCTTTGTTTACTTTCATATAGGTTTTTTAATCCAAGTCTCGGCCTTCTAAGTCACGCTCTGGGCCAGAGGGTTCGAGCTCCTCTAGCTCGCCGGAGGCTTTGCGCCGGCGGTTCGACTGGGTCTCCTTCAAGACGTTGACGACTTGGTCTCTTATGTCCGAGGTCGACGTTTCCCGGCTCCAGCTGCCCAAGCTAGATGGTAGTGTATATACTCCTGCGGGGGCGGAGGAGCTGATATGCTCGGTCCGTGAAGAGGGGACGTCGAATTTCTTCTATTTTTATCGGGACGTGTACACTCAGATTGAAGTCCGGTTTCCGTTTATTGCATTCCAGATGTCGGCCTTGGCCTACCTCAACCTTGCGCCATCACAGCTTCATCCAAATGGATGGGCCTACTTAGTGGCCTTTGAGAAGCTATGTGGCTCCTTCCCAATCCCTATTCATTGCACCGTCAACCTCTTCTTTTATTACTTCTGCCCTTTTACTCCCGGCCTGCCTAGGGAGGGCGACAAGCTCAAGGGGCTGGTTTCGCTTAGGAACGTGTCAGATAGGAAGCTGATGGGGGCCATTTCGGACTCCTTCAAGCGTTTCAAGAATGCCTTTTTCAAGGTGGTAGCCGTGCCTGGCCAGCAGCCCTGGTTTTTGAATGGGGCTGAGGGTCCGGACGTGGAGTGGCAGTTCCCTCTTTATTGGGATAAGGGGCACTACAAGAAGTCGCCGACGTCTTATTTGGTGGATGACGACCGTCTATTGCCCGAGACCGTTCCCTATATCCCCCGGTTATCCGCTTTTGTGGAGGAGTATGGGGTTCAGACCACGGCCTGTTTTATTTCGAGGCCGGCCTCTGAGCCGTTGCCCCCCACCTGTAGGTCTTTAAGTTGTTGTGTTTATCTTTGAATTCCTCTTTCTGAATTGCCTGACTTATTTCGTCTTTCATTGCTTGCAGCTAGGACCATGGATGCCCTGCCCATATATGCTCGTTTGGCGAGGGCCGCTGCCGCGTCGCCGAGTCGTCCGAAGAAGCGGGTGGCTTCTGCTGATGCCGGTGCCCCTACTGCCCCGGCTTCAAGGAAGGCGAAGGGTCCTGCTGCTAAGGGTCCTTCTTCTGCCACAGCCTCCAAGCCTGCTCCCGTGGTGGAAATCCCGGCTTTGGAGAGTCGGGAGGTTATTGCTGCTGTCGGCCCTTCTGTGGCCGTTGAGTCCCAAGCTTCTGAGGGGGGCGCAATTGCTACCGTGTCTCTTGCTCTTGGGAAGGGCATCGTCATTTCCGATGATGACATTGAGGTGACGATTTCTCCTGCTGGCTTGCCATAGCCTTCAACTTCCCCAGTGCAGTTTGCCCCTCCTCCACCTCTGCCGACGGGTCCCTCTTCGGTTTTCCCCCGCAGCTTCTTGTGGGATAATGGGGTGGCCCCCGAGGTGGACGTGGCGTTCCTCCCGCCCCGGCATTTCCTGGAGGGTAGTCGGCCCTTGTCCCCTTCGGCCGAGGATCGTCTACAAGTGGCCCAGACGGAGCTGATCAAGTCGATGGGGTACCTTCAAGCGCTGAGAATGGTCCGGAACCATTATGCACGGGCGGAGGCTGAGTGCGTGAGGCTGAGGAAGGTTGAGGCCAAGTTAAAACCCAAGGCTGCAGCTATCGAGCAACTGAAGAAGGAGTTGCTAGAAGTCAAACAGAGGGCCAGTTCTTCCAAGGATGAGCTTATCGCGGCTTGGGCGGAGCGAGACGAGGCCAAGGCCGAGCTGGGGGCGGCGAAGACTGAGCTAGGCGAGGCCCATGCTGAGCAGGATGCGACTAGGGCGGAGCGGGACATCGCCAAGGTTGCGGTAGTGAAGGTTGACCAGGAGCTTCAGCTGTCTCGGGAGCATGCTGGTAAAGTGGCCGAAGAGTATGCTCGTGCTCAAGAAGGGATGTCCGAGAGCCTGGCTGCGGCCAAGGCTCTGCAAGAACAGCGGGCTACTCTGGCTACTGAGAAGGAGGCGCTTGAGAAGGCCCTCTCTGCAGAGAAGGCGGCTTCCAAGGAACTCTCTGATGCCCTGGTACAGACTGCCGAGGCATGGCAGGCCTTGCTCCAGATCTGGCACTTTAATCCTGGGGTCGAGCTGAACGTGGTCGGGTATGATTGCCGTACCTTCGTTCAGGAGGATGGGACACTGGTTCCTTACGAGTCGCCTGCTGCTGCCAGTCCTGCGGCCGAGGGTCCCGTCAATGCTGAGGCCGATCATCCTGAGGCTGAAGATCCAGAGGCCGGGCCTTCTAGCTAGTTTTGATTTTGTCTTGCTTTTTCGATTTTGGGGTGTTGGTGCCCTTGTAACTTTGTTGGAACAATTCCGGCCTTGTGCCTTTGTATATAACCTTTTGAGTAATGAATGATTTTTTCATCATCTTCTTACTGTAATTCTTCGCTCGGTTAAATACCTTAGACAACGAATGGTTTAATTTTTGCTATCACCCGTTTGCCTCGATTCGGGTGTACGTTGGCTTCATGGGTGCCAGCCGTTTAGATCCTCTAGACAATGGCTGACTTACAACTTTGTCATCCTTTTGTCTAAGCTTAAGTGTTGATCGGCCGCATGGGTACGGGCCGTCTAGATAACTTAGGCAATGGTAATTTCACTCTTTTGTCTAAGTCTTAGTGTTGATCGGCCGCATGGGTGCAGGCCGTTGATACTCTACCACACTTAGTGTGTGGGAGGTTGGGGCAGGGTTGTCTTGTTTCAACTTCGTCAGGCGTAACTAACCGCGCTACCTCGGCCCGCCTTTCTAATAGTCGGGCTCCAACTTTCTTATAGTCGGATTAAGTTTTACCAGTATAAGGGCGAAACTACCACATGCCTAACCGAGGCTTCATCTGCCTCGGGTCGGGCATTTTAACTTGATCGGGGTCGGCATGGTAGACCGCTTGCTTAGCTGGGCGAGCGTTGACGCGTCAATTTCACGAAGGGTCACGTATGGCGCCTTCGCCGAGCTCTAACCAGTGCCTGTCGGAGTACAACGGCCGGTTTTCGTACATCTAGATGTTTTTTGGTTGTTTTGGCCGGGTACATGACCTCAGGGCCTTTTACCGGTACCGGGCTTAAAGGCCTCGGCTTTCGGTTTCTTGACCGGGCTTCTTTGCCTCGGTCTTATCGTTTTTGGCCGAGCTTCACGGCTTCGGCTTCATGCTTAAGCGAACTTTGTGCACATTCATAAATCTCCTCAACGGGATCCTTTATTGATAAAAAGAAATAGCCCTAGGGGGCTTTACAAAGCAACAATATTAGGAAATGTCATAACTCAGAAATGAAAGAAACAACATGAACACAAATGAAAGCAATGAAAACAAACGCTGCCGAAGAGGGATCTAGCTATAGTAGATTTTCAGCTTGTCGGCATTCCACGTTCTTTTGACCGGCTTCCGTGCCAAGGTTTCGAGGATGTATGCCCCTCCGTCGAGCTTTTCATTGATCCGGTAGGGGCCCTCCCAGTTTGCCGCCAGCTTCCCGTCCTTGGCATTCTGTTGCCTATGTCAGCCCGTCGGAGTACCAGGTTCCCTCAGTTGAATGACCGGGGTCTGACCTTTCTGTTGTACTTAGCCACGAGTAATTGCTTGGCGGCCAATTCCCAGCAGTGCGCTGCTACCCGGATTTCATCTATGAGGTCCAAGTCGGTCCTCAAGGCGTCGTCGTTCGACTCCTGCCCTTCATGTCTAGCTCTGACATTTTTCCAGGATGGCTGTCCGATTTCAACCGGGATCATTGTTTCGCATCCATAAGTCAGCCTGTAGGGGGTTTCCTGGGTCGAAACGCTTGTCCGGTATCCCCAGAGGACGCTGTGGAGCTGCTCGGTCCAGTTGGTCTCGGCTTGCAACATTCGTCTCTTCAACCCGTCCAGGATGATCTTGTTGGCGGCTTCGGCCTGGCCATTCGACTGCGGGTGTTCCACGGAGGAGAAGTGCTGTTTAATGTCCAAGTTGGACATCAAAGCCTGGAACCTATGGCCCATGAATTGGGTCCCATTGTCCGTGACGACCTCGGCGGGTATCCCGAAGCGGGAGACGATGTTATGCCGAAAGAACTTCATAACCCTGGCCGAGGTAATTGTGGCGAGTGGCTCTGCCTCGATCCACTTGGTGAAGTAGTCTACAGCTACTATGAGCCATCTGCATTGTCCCTGCGCCGGCCGAAAGGGTCCGAGGATGTCCATGCCCCACTTGTAGAAGGGCTAGGGGGCTGGCATTCCTTTCAACTCTGAGGGCGACGGCCATATGATCCTGGCGTGTTTCTGGCAACTGTCACATGTCCTGGCTTTTTCCATGGCATCATGCTTCATAGTGGGCCAATAGTATCCGGCGCGCAGTGCCTTTTTGGCAAGGGCCTTGCCCCCCATGTGGTGGCCATTGCTTCCTTCGTGTAGCTCAGCCAGCACGTACTTTGCCTTGGACTCGCCGAGACATCGCATCATTGGGCAGTGGAGTCCTTTTCTGTATAGTTGGTCATCAATCATCACGTAGAGAGCGGCTTCTCGGATCAACTTCTTGACCTCGGTCGAGTCAGTAGGGACAATTCCCCTTTAGAGGTAGTCTTCTATCGGCTTTCTCCAGTCCTCCCTGGCCGAGATAGCCATGATACAACTTGGCTCGGTGAGCTTCTGCTGGATCACCATCCTGTGGTTGTCCGGGCCGTTGGTACTTGCCAGCTTGGAAAGGATGTCGGCCTGGGTGTTCTCCTCTCTTGGGATATGGGAGACGATCACTTCTTCGAACTCGGCCATAAGCTCTTTGGCACAGTTTAGGTATTTAGCCATAAGAGGGCCTTTTGCTTGGTAGCTGCCGTCAATCTGTGCGGCGACCAACTGTGAGTCGGTTAAGACCTTTACTCGATGCGCGCCGTTCTCCTTTGCTTGGAGCAGTCCGGCTAAGAGAGCCTTGTATTCGGCTTGGTTGTTGAAGGTCGGGAACTTTAGTTGGAGAGAGTATTCCGTCGCGACCCCTTGTGGGCTCTCCACGATGACTCCCGCGCCGCTGCCTTTAGCATTGGAGGATCCGTCCACATATACTTTCTAGGTCCCGTCATTCGTTTCTGCATGGGTGAGTTCCCTGATGAAGTCGGCCAGCGCCTGGGACTTGATTACCTGCCGGGCCTCAAAAGCGATGTCAAACTCGGACAGTTCTATGGCCCAGTTGGTCATTCTTCCTGCCAGGTCGGGCTTGTGGAAGATCTGGCGGATCGGCTGGCTGGTTCGTACCACAATCCGATGTCCTTGGAAGTAAGGCCGGAGCCTTCTGGCCGCGGTGAGTAGGGCGAATGCCACTTTCTCCAGTTTCTGGTACCAGAGTTTCAAGCTTTGCAAGGCCTTGCTGATGAAGTATATTGGTTTCTGTCCGGCCTCGGTTTCTCTTACCAAAGCGGCGCTAACGGCTTCATTGTCGATCGACAAATAAAGGAACAGGGTTTCTCCTTGATCCGGCTTAGTTAGTACCGGAGGGGTTGCCAGACACCGTTTGACTTCTGTGAAGGCGGCATCGCACTCGGGATTCCACCCGCCCCGGGTTTCCTTCTTCAACAGTTTGAATAGAGGCAGGGCTTTCTCGGCTGACTTCGGGAGAAACCTTGTTAGGGCGGCCAGTCGGCCGGTTAGCTGTTGTACCTCTTTCTTGGTCCTTGGGGGCTGCATGTCGAGCACGGCCTTGCACTTATCCGGGTTGGCTCCGATTCCTCGGTTAGTCAACATGAAGCCTAAGAACTTCCCAGCCGGAACTCCAAAAGCACATTTGGCCGGGTTCAACCTGATTCGATGTTTTCTTAGTTTTGCAAACGTCTGTTCAAGGTCCCGGATGTGGTCTTCTGGAAGCTTTGACTTGACGATCATGTCGTCGATGTAGACCTCGATGTTGCGCCCGATCTGATCTTCGAAAGCCCTGTTCATCATCCTTTGGTAGGTAGCCCCGGCATTCTTCAGTCCGATTGGCATGACGTTGTAGCAGTAGTTAGCCTTATCCGTCATGAAGGCGGTCTTCTCTTGGTCTTCCGGATGCATTGCGATCTGGTTGTATCCGGAGTAGGCGTCCATGAAGGAGAGGAGCCTGTACCCGGCCGAGTTGTCTACAAGCTTGTCAATACTTGGCATCGGGTAGGAATCCTTTGGGCAGGCCTTGTTGAGGTTGGTGTAGTCGACGCACACTCTCCATTTGCCGTTGGGTTTGAGGACCATCACTACGTTGGAGAGCCAGGTGGTGTACTGCACCTCTCGGATGAAGCCGGCCGCTAGGAGCTCCTCGATATAGTCCTCGAGAGCCTTCTGCCTGTTGTCCACAATGTTCCTCTTCTTCTATGCCACGGGTCTTGACCCCGGCCATATGCCGAGCTTGTGGCAGCAGAAGTGGGGGTCGATGCCGGGTACTTCGGCTGAGGTCCAGGCGAAGATGTCTTGGTTCTCCTTTAGGAAGCGGGTCATAAGAGCTTTGAGGTTGTCCTCCATGTCTCGACCGATCTTGGCGGTCCTGGACGGGTCTCAACCCAACACTACCTCCTCCAGCTTTCCTTCAGGCTCGGGCCTCGGATTATCTTGCTCTCGGAGGTCGAGCTCTACCATGTGGACTTGCTTCCGCGGGCGCTTGCTGGAGCCGGCTTCGGCTACCTGCTCATTGGATCCGAGCCAAGGTGGGGATGAGGGTCCTCCTTCCTCGACCCGGAGAGCTTCGAAGTAGCATTGCCTCGACTCTTTCTGGTCTCCAGATACCACAACTACCTAGTTTTTGTCATTAACCATCTTCAGCTTCTGGTGCTTGGTGGACACCAGTATGTCCCAGTTGTGGATTGTTGGTCTACCCAGGATGATGTTGTAGGGGGACCAGAAGTCTGCCACTATGAATTTTACACGTTCAGACTTGAAAGCTTCCTTGGTCCCAACTTATGATATCAGCCGAGCTCCCTGAGGTCGATGTAACCTTTTGGAAAGGACTGCTCGCCGTTGAAACCGATCAGGGTGGTTTTGCACGGCTTGAGATCCTCTTTGTCGAGGGCATCCTTTTGTAGGCGTCCCAACTTATGATATCGGCCGAGCTCCTTGCATCAACAAAAATTCTTTTAACTCGGTAATTGACCAGGGTTCCAGTGATTACCAATCCATCCAGATGGCCGGGTATGACGTCTTTCAGCTATTCGTCAGTGAAGGTCAAAGTGGGCGGCCTCGGCTTCTTGAGATCTTCCTTGAACTTTGGGAGGTCTTGGACGGTCAACACTTCGTGGAGGTACTTCTTCCGCTGGATTACAGTATCTCCACCACCTCCAAACCCTCCGCTGACAATGTTACACTGGAAATCCACATCGGGGAATTCGTCGTCCGAGGCCGCCTTCTGCTTCTTCCCCTGCTTCCTTGTTTCCTTGGGCGGACTCTTGGTGCGGGAACGGTCATTACGCTTGCCGTTCGTCCTTCCCTGGGTCTTGATAACGTACTGACGTAGCTTCCCATCCCTCACGAATTTTTCAATGGCATCGCGGAGGTCATAGCATTCGTCAGTAGTGTGTCCGTGGCAGTCGTGGAATGTACAGAATTTGGTACGGTCCGTGTTGGAACGGCCTCTGACCGGCCTGGGCTTGTCGGCCCTTTTCATCTCGGTCTGGGCTACCTCTTTCCATACCTGAGACCGAGGGACATTCAACGGGGTATAGCTATCATATTTGGCTTTCTGGTCGGCTCGATCAGGTTTGGCTCGGCTCTCACGGTTCCGCCTTCTGGGGTCGGCCTTCGTCCCTCTTGGCCGTTCTTCATCGCTGGGCGGACTTCTCCTAGTCCGTTCAGGTCCATCGACATTGGTCGCCTCCATCTGCTCTACCTCCAGATACTTCTTTGCCTGGGTGTAGAACTCAGTCAAGGTGTACACTGGGTTCTTACACAGGTGTCGAGGCAGTCGAGATGACGGGTCTAGTCCGTTGACCAGGCAATGTACGTGAACCTCCTCGGGCAGCGACCGCACCTGCATGGCTACATCGCGGAACCGATCCAAGTACTTCTGTAGGGCCTCGCCTTTCCTCTGCCGTACCTTGCTTAGTGTGAATGTGGTCTTTAGCTGTTTCTTGCTAGTGGCGAAATGCAACTCGAACTTGCGTCCGATGTCTTCATAGCTCCGGACCGAGTTATCCGGGAGGGAGCTCAACCATCTGTGTGCGGGCCCGTTCAGAGTGGCCGCGAAGAGACGCTGGACGACTGGACCGCTAATCTGTCGCACCCACATGAGCTTTTCGAACACGTCGAGGTGGTTGCGTGGATCTTAGGTTCCGTCGTATTTCTGAAGGTCGGCTAGATCGAAATGTTTCAGATAACGGGCCGTGGCCGCCTTCCTGGAGAATGGGGATCTGCCGGAGTCCGACAGGTACGTCACCCAATATTCTCGGGGGGATCCCTGGCGAGGTGATCTATGAGTCCGAGGAGTTCTGTCCCCTACACGGCGTTCTTCTCGGTCCCGGCCTTCTCTGGCCGCCCGATTAGTGCGATTAGGACCGTCACTGCGGTTCCCTTCATTCTCCTGAGACCGTGATCGGCCTCTCTCGGCGCGTGTCGTCCGCTCCGGCTCGCCATTACCATGGCGTGTGCTCCTCGGCTCTGGGCTGCTCGAGGAACTGGTGTCATCCACGGGAGCCCTCCTTCCTCTTCTGTGATTCCTCCGGCGGTTTACTCGTCGGCGATCGTTCTCGAGAGCCTCTTGGATCATCCGGCCAAAGGCCTCGAAGTCGGCCTGCCTCTGTAGGTCATCTCGTTTTTCCTTGTTTTCAAATCTCTGGAGGAATGACTCCTGTGTCCTCCGTAGTATGCGGACGTCGGCTTCGACCGCCTGGACGCCTCGTACCGGGGGTTCTGTGCGCGCTTCTTGCAGTGGCTGCTCTTCTGAGGAAGGGGAGGTTGCCGTGTCAGTGACATGCCCTTCACCAGGTGTTTTCTCACCGCGGTTGCTCCGGGGGTTGATCTGATGGAGGCCGGCTTGGCTGGGGGTCCCCACCCACCGGCGGGGGATTTCTGCTGTGGCTTCTGGTGTTTGCCATCAGTGGTCACGGGGATAGAAGTTTATAGATCCCCACGGACGGCGCTAATGTTCTGTCCTAAGAACACAAAGACTGGACTTGACTAGGTTGTCAAGCTTAGAGCCTACGTACCCTTTGAAGGGATCAAAGTCCACATAGTTCGTGATATACTGGAAGGCACGTAGCCAGGGGAGTGGGGTGTGTGCTCTGTGTAACGGAAGGTAAATAGAGCATAAGATAGAACGTGTGCACCTGTTTAGGGTTCGCTTCTATTTATAGAGGAGACTGGTGCGAGAATCCTTGCCTTAATGAGCGATATCTGGGATTGAGCAGTTAGGGGCTGATTTGTTGGTGCCGCGATTGTAGGAGATCCCCTATTAATGAGATCCCTCGTTAGTGGGATCTCCTATTGTTGCCCATTATAGTGCAGATTCAATTCTAGGCATGGTTGGGCCGAGGTCCGGTTATGGGCCTATTGGGCCGATCCGTAACAATGATGAAGAAGAGAGCTTCAATTACTCTCTCACAGTTTCGATATTGCACAATCTGATCTGGTTGTACAGAAATGGAGGAATGGCTATTTATAACATTATAGCCTCCCTCAAGTCCTAACTAACAGCAGGATTAATGCCTAATTAACCTACTAACTATCTAGTTTACAATTAGGTCCCTAGGTTTATCTTACAACTAAGTCCCTAAATGCAAATTATTATCTTTACATATCAATTCCCCTTCCCCCAAAACATCCTTGCCCTCAAGGATGATTGACACAAAACCAACATCCCTCAAAAAATTCAAAGTTGAAACAACTAAAACACAAGCTTTATAAGCTTCTAAATTCTGGAAAACTTTTGCAGATCTTTGAGAAAAGTTGTTGCTTGAAATCTTGGACCCAAAAACTTGTCTTTCGGATTAACCTTTAGTACTGATGCACACTAGTCCTTCTTTTCTTTTCTTCCTACTTAGTGAACATATTCTTCCATAAAGCATTTCAATTAACTTGCCCCTAACCAAATTTGCAATACAACTTGTGTAGGAGAAAACTGAAGAAATGAGACCCCTTGCAAGAACCTATTATTGAGAAAACCTATAGAAAATATGTAACCCAAATGCAAAGTTGTTGGGCTCTTTTGTTCTATGCTATCTTCCAAGCCCATAAACGTATCAGAAATTATTAAACTCATTATCCCATTAAGATGCTTTTGTTGTTGAAAGAGAATTCCATCCAACTATAACCCATCAACATTTTTCCGCCACAAAGAGAAATTGCAAGACAGCTGGAAGGTTAGGAAGGTGGAAACCAACTGTGGTTTTGACCTTTCAAGCTGATCTTCACTCATCCATGTAACTCCTAGGACAAAAGATTTTTGTACAACATAATCCTTAGCTTGATATGCAACCCTTTCACTTTTCTTTAACACACAGTGGCCCTTCTCTATCTGTAGAGACTCACAAATTGAAACAGCCAGCGATGGTAGTAAAGAACATGAGTTCCCCATTTTGTTTGCTTTCAAAACAATGCTGACTATTGACCCTTGTTTACAGAATATTGAAGCCGAACTGGAAGAACATAAGCGAATTGGGGGTCGGTTAAACCTCTACTGTAAGGATATTGGGACCCACTACACACAAATGCTAAGTTCACATTTTCCCACTTGTCTGGGTTTCGAAAACCCGAAGCAACCCCAACTTCATTCAAAATCTCCTTGGCATATCCCATATCTTTATGAGTTCTTTTGTTCACGCTTATCCACATTTTTTGTCAGCGAGAATTACCTATGAATCCATCATTGTGACTGTCGGATTTCTTCTATTTGTGAATATCCAGGAGCTTCATCACTTCTTCATCATCCTGTAGAGTTGTCTTTAACTCGTGATGGACTCCAGGAACATGTTAAGAATTCTTTGGTGACTGCTTGCTACTTCTTGATGATTCTTGAACTCCAAGGAAACCTTGGGTGGCATCCGCACAAAACTCATTCTTTTTCAGAAGGGCGGAAGCTTCTTGTGGAGTCTTTTGAGAACAACCTATTAGTTCTCTATGTGTTTTGATGATAACTGACAATTGTAAACACAAGTTAAAGTTTGTCTTTGGTAAGTTGAAAAACTTACTGTCAAAGGCAAACTCGAGTTTTGATTTCAAAACTCGAGTTTTGACTTGACAGATAATAGCTCAATTTTAATGAACTAAGCAAAACTCCAATTTTCATTTAAAAACTCGAGTATTGGTCTTACAGAGAGCACTCCAAGTTTTTTTTACATTTAGACAAACTTCAGTTTTCACCACACAGAGACCCTCAATATTTTCTGAAGAAGTCAAAACTCTAGTTTCCATTTAGAAACTCGAGTTTTGGTCATACAGAGAGTCTCCAACATTTTGAGCTTATGCAAACTGTAGTTTTGATATGGAAACTCCAGTTTTTAGTTTGCTATGAGTTTTCTAAGTTTTTCAAAGTTTTGAGAAAACTTGAGCTTTACTTTGGAAACTCGAGTTTGCGCTTGACAGAGAGTTTTCATGTTTTACTCAAATTTTGAAAACTCCAATTTTCATGGAAAACTCCAGTTCTGACTTGGCATAAAATTCTTAAAGTTTTCATACTTAAATGAAAACTCAAGTTTAGTTTTGTAAATTCAAGTTTTGGCCAAGTAGAGAGCTATGCTATTTTTCAATGTTTTTGAAAACTCCAGTTTAGATTGAAAACTCCAGTTTTGAAGTTTACATATCAAGAGTCCGAAACTAGAGTTTGGAAATAGAAACTCGAGTTTTTAGTTCCATTCAAAGATATGTTCCAAAACTCAAATCGCGACATTCCTCTCTGAATGAAGGAAACTCGAGTTTTGTTATTAGTGCACAGTGACAAACTCCAATATTGGTGAACAAACTCGAGTTTGTGTCGCAAAGTTTGAAATTCAAATCTGACGAATTTGTAAAACCTTCTTGTTTGATCTTAATACTTCCTATCATGATTCACTAATGTTCCTAGCTATGTTTAACCACTTTGTTAGTGAGTTTCAAATGATTTAGAGGATATTAATTGAAGGTTAAAAACAAAAGGTGACGTCAACACATTAAATACAAAGTCCAGAAAACATGCATCCTTTTGGACAATCATTTTACACACGTTGCAAAGGACTTAATGTTTCCTTTTCACATCCAGTAGCTGCTCTTCCAACGGATTAATATTCAAGAAGTCAACCATAAACTTCTGTGCAACTGGATTAAGCAAAGAGTAGAGAGAGAAGAAGACCTAAGCTCATCCTAATCCTCCCTGAATGTCTCCAACGGTTACAGTAGGAATTTCAACGGTCATTTAATGCTCTCTTAGTATATATAAAGCTGCATTCAAGTCTTCTCAAAAACCAATCTGCTGAAAATGAATTGCATTCAAGTTTACCAACTACTCTTTCAGTTTTCACTTGTAAAGTATCTTTTGATACATTGATCTTCAGTGTTTATCTTTATCTATTCTTAGAGAGAGTTCTTTTATTGCAAATCATTTATTGTAAGAATCTCAAGTCAGGAGACTTGGAGATTGGGTTATTGATTGCAACTTGTAAGGGTGAGTAAGTTCTAGTGAGAAAATTACTTTTGAGTTACAGAGTGTGTAATCAATTGATATAGTGAAATCCCAGAGTGTCTGGGGACCGGACGTAGGTTAAGTGGTTAGACCGAACCAGTATAAATTCCCTGTGTCAAGCTTCTTCCTCTCCTACTCTGCTATACCCTGTTTTCAGTATATTAAAACAGAGCCACAGAAAAGAATTCTAAAATCCCCAACTTACCCCCCTCTTAGTGATTTGCTCCACTTTCATAACCACCGTCTTCTTTCTCTTTCAAGACTCTTCTTACCTTCTCCAATCACCATTGTAGATATAATTCTTCCATTCTAGCAATAGAACGAGCTTCACGCATGATTCTTGGTTGAAAGAGTTCGGCTAAGTCACGGATTTCCTCTTTCAATCCACCTACGTATGCTACAACTAGGTACTCTTTAGGCATCTAGAGCCAGAGCTGGAATCTTATGACATCTTCATCAAAAAATTCATTATACTCCTTCACACTGCCAAGTTGCCGAGGCCACCGCTAACTACAATGGAAAGTTGGGAATGAAGAGGAAGCCATGTTTCTTGACAATCTTGATCGGTTTTGTACCATTTACCATAGTTTCAATGATAACCGAAAAGAAATAAAACCAGAAATGAAGGAAACAAAACCAGAAAATGAAAGAGGGCAAAACCAAAAAACAGAAGATAGCAGATGACTGACGGCAAAACCAGAACCAAGAAATAGAAAGATACTAGAACCAGTAACAAAAATCAAAAAGAAAGAACTTGAACCAGTTGACGATAGAAAATAGAACTAGCAATGGCGAGACAGAATCAAGAATACCAAAACAAAGAAAGCAGAACTGAACCAGATGCACAGGAGTAGAATCAGAACCACCCACCATTATTTTAAGGATGACTAAACCGTAAACCAACTCAAAAAACAGAACCAAGATGAAGGCAACAGTTCTGAACCCAAGAATTGAAGTTGGCCACACCAGAGACTAAGAAAAACAGAACCAGAATCAAGATGTAGAAAGAGAGTAGAAACAGCAACGAAAGAGACAGCCAAGGAAGGACTTCTCTAATACTACTGTTATGTTTATTATTGTAGAATTAAGAAATAGAAATAGAAGAGGGACACAACTAATAGGGTAGAAGAAGAAGATGAAAAAGAGAGCTTCAACTGCTCTCTCAAAATTTTTGTATTGCACAATCTACTCTGGTTGTACAAAAATGGAGGAATGACTATTTATAACACTATAGCCTCTATCAAATTCTAACTAGCAGCTAGAAAAGGGTTAGTGACTAATTACCTTAATAACTATCTAGTTTACAATTAGGTCCCTAAATACAGATTATTACATTTACATATCAACTTCATAAGGGCAAAGGTGTTGAACGAAATAAGTGCTGATGAAGATATACTATACATCATATGGACATGAACCCTTACGAATCTAAGCTACCTTTTAACATGACGATGAGACAATTCCCAATCATTATTTTATTTTCAATGACCATTAATAAGAGCCAAAGGCAATCTATGCCCAATGTTGGTTTTTACCTTCCAAGTCTGGTCTTTTCACATGTACAGTTGTATGTCACATTATCAAGAGTCAAGAGCTTTAATGGGTTGAAATTATTAATGTGAGATGAATATAGAGAATGTACAAGTAAGACGACTAATATAATGTCATAGAGGTATTTCTAAATATCACGGTAGAGTGGTTTAGTTGAAAATCACATTCAATTCGGTGCATCCCACGGTTAATTTGTCTTGTTTGAAATGCAGAGGCACAAGTGAGTTTGAAAATATGGTCTTAAATGCATGTACCATGACCACCATAAATAAAACATGTTTAAAATTCACGCAAATGCGTGTCAAAATTAAATTAGTTTGACGAAATCAATATATCTTCCAAACCAAAAAAGGCAAGATTATCATTAGCAAGTTTATAGTGTAATTTACACTATAAATTTGATATTATAATTAACAAGTTTATAGTGTAATTTATATTATAAATTTGGTATTATAATTAGGGACGGAGGGATTGTTATATAATTATATACCAATTTATTTAAACGTTTTTTCTGAATTTTTTATTTTAAAATATACCTTAAGTAGTTATATATGATTTTATCATTGGTATAACATAGAAATACTTGTTTAAGGAAATATAATATACATAACTAATTAAGAATGAAATATAAATTTAAAATTATGTTTCTTTAGGATTCACATTAGGTGTTTTTCCCTCTAATTAGAGGGATTAGGATATTTTTTAAAAAATTATATATATTCTATTTATTTAGATTAAATTATATGCTACATATTTTTTTTTTGCACCCAATATCTCAAATTAATTAATATCTAGGATAATAGGGTTACAGTAAAAATATTTCTGAATGCAGGACTAGAAATTAATTAATTTGAGATATTGGGTGTAAAAAAAAAATTCAAGATGCAACATATAATCTAATCTAAATAAATAAAATATAAAAAAAATTTAAAAAAATGCATAATCCCTTTAATTAGAGAGGAAAACATCTAAGAAGCATTTTTTAAAAAAAAAAAAACACCTAATTGAACCCGTTTATTTACTATCCCTTTATTTGGTATCAATACTATCACATCGTATTCGAGTTTTCATTTACAAAATTGAAATCCTCAAGGTGTCAACCTTACTCAAATTTGAACAAAAAAACCTTACTCAAAAAAATTGAGTCCCTTCCACTTGACTTTTAAAAAATAACTTTTGCATTTTTATGAGACATTTTTTTTTAACATATTTACCAAATCAGTTAAAATAAATTTAACCAAACACTACTGATCTATATATTTTTCACCATTTGCAATTGATCATAAGAACATGCTCTTTTAAATACTCCCTCCAGTTCTAATTATACGAATATTTTTGTAGTACAAATTACACTAAAAAAATGTTTTTATAATTAAGATCAGAAGTAGGAATATGTTTTGTTTTCTAGAGAGATTATATATACACGCACAAACACAAAAATGAACATGGTGTGGACTGTGTCTGTGGAGTCAAAATGCTATATCAATAAATATATATATATATATATATATATATATATTGAAAAATACAGATTAAAATAAAATTAAAAAATTAAAGACTTTAAGGATAAATTACTTATATTGAAATTTAATAAAATTGGATATTAATAGAATTTTTTTTTAAGCAAGGTGTTTTGATAACGATACCTGAGGACTAAAATCACATATTAATATAATACACTGTTATTAATCCAGATTAGATCCCATTTAATAGGAAAACTCTCTCAAAAGTAATTTATATACTTCCACAAATTCAAATATATATAGGATTACATACATATAAATGATCAAAAATTCTTTTCACTAAGAATAAGATTTTCGGTTGTGTCGTACCAAAAATATATACGCATAGCCTAAAAGTTGTATCCAAAAATAAATAAACAAGACTAGCATGAAAATGGTGAGACAGAACCAAATAAACAATTACATTTGAAGCACAACAATAATCATGATTTTATGCTTTTTGGTCCCCACCCCCCCCCCCCCCCAAAAAAAAAAAATCTGAAAATCTTTTTTTTTTTTTTTGTTCCAACGTGGCAACTCAACAAATGAAGTTGCTAGCTAATGCTTCTATTTTAATTTGACTTTTCAACCCCAATTAGTTGTACGTGTACCACAAACGCACACATACATGTATCATCCTTATAAGTGGCCTCGTTCCTTGAAAATTCCAATTCGTCCACATTCTTCCAAACAAAATAGTTCAACTTTAATTTATGTTATTTAAATGTTTATAAAATTAATATTATTTGAGAAAATTATAGAATTTATTATCCAAAAGTAATTAATCATGCTAAACCCCTTAAGCTAATGTAACTTATCTTCCGCCAGTGAAACTTTTATTCAACCATGGGAAATATATCTACGGTAGTATATAAATGTCTCTTGTTTTACACGTAATTAAAGATAATATAGACACAACTAAATATATGTTGCTCCCACTGACAAGTAATTGTTGAGATAATAAGTGATCTCGCTCTCCTCCTTCTGCTCGTAAGAATGAAAACATAAGTTTAAATACTAATGAGTGTATTTTTCGAGCTCTGAGAAAGCCATAGATACCGAATGGTATGGTAGGGTCTCCCGACCTATTTGCCCCATATATATATATATATATATATATATATATATATATATATATATATATGTTGCACCCAAGTTCTTGAAGAAGTTTCATTTGCATTTAACAAATAAATTATACGATTGTGAATTTTTTTAAAAAAGCAATTTTGTTCATATTATTATGCATTCTATTTCATTTGTTTAACATAAATACATTTTTTTAAAAAAAAAATCTGAATTGTTGAAATTGAACCGCCCAGACATATATAAGGCGTATCCCTTTTGAATTTTGCTTTCCATATATTATCATCTGTGTGTTTCATGTGCTTCCATAAAAGGCAGAATTTCGTTATTCTCATCTTTATTTTTATTTTTTTTCCCCTGCAAGATGTAAAACTTCATTTATAGTTTCATAGAAATAATTGATTTTTTTTTTAGAAATTAAAAAAGCTAATTAAATTACATTAAAGTATTTGTATTTAGATTTTTTTCTTAAAACTAATTAGTTTATAAACTAATATATAATCTAATGATACACAACATATGATATGATTAAATAAATTATTTAGCTTCCTTAATCTCTTAAAAAACCAATTATGTTTTATATTTTGGATCAAAGTGAATATGACTTTAGGCGTTAGCACGTGAATAATGTTATTTTGGAAAAGTAGCAGAGCTTGTGCGGCATCATCTTTTTTTTTTTTTTTTTTTTTACAATGGTAACTTTTGTTGTTGTTGTATGTATAGGATTATATTACTAATCAAAGTCAACCTAAAGATCGATCTTTGCCCCTAAAAAAAGTCAAGAATCTTACAAGTCATTTTATGTTTTAATTTGAATTCTTCTGAATCTTCTTTTCCCCATTTTTTTAAGGCGTCTCATGTTCTTTTTGTCTGAACAAATTGACCAACTCAAATATGAAAGTCAAAGTCTCAATGAGCAGTCAAAATATCGTATAGCAAGATATCACGAACGTGGCCAGAGATCATATGGGTAACCAAGTCATTACTCTTAATTATGTTTTTAATTTAATTTTTTCCAAATACTCATAATTATGTGCCTGACTAACTCATCGTTGAGTAAAAAATCTTTATTTTTATCGTTTAAGATGTACAGATATTTTGCTTACCAATATGGCTTGATCCTTTCCTTTCCTTTTCTTTTCTTTTCTTTTTTTTTTTTTACATGGGGTGTTGACTATGACTTTAAATTTGTAATAATAAACAAGAAGCCAAATTTGATTTTAAGAAACATGACATAATTTTTTTAATTAAAGTAACGATTTGAACATGTGCGTGACTTCAAGTGCGGCACGTAAAATCAGCAATTAACGACATAATTCAGATTCACATACTTTTATTATCCTTGCGGCTTCAGCTAGCATGCTTTAATTTGATCTTTCTCTCTTATTTAAAAATCATAAAGCAACACAACAAATAACAATAATAATAACAATAATATCATTATTATTATCATCTAATAATAATATACTGATAATTATATACATCATATCTGTATCAAATGCTGAAAAAAAAACACTAATCAGAGTTAATAAGTTTTTTAATTAGATTTATGAAGACAACTCTTTTTTTATGAGATGTTTTTCTTTACCTGCACTCATGGTTGATTGAAATCTATATCTCAATGCACAAAAATATTATTAAATTATAACTTTATGATTGTAAAAAGTACCCACATTTGGTTCTATGAATAGAGCTGTCTCCAAAGAATACGTGTGGTTATAATAAAATAGTTATAACCAGTACATAGAGTTAAGTCTAAGTGTGAGTCTTATATATTATAATTAACTTTCAAATATATATTTATAGTATATAACAAGAGCGCATCATAATCAATATGTCAAAGAATAGTAAGATGTAATAAATTGAGCAGACCATCCCCTTGATTATGGTGAGAGTGTTTGTTCATATTTATATTTTTTTTTTAAAAAAAAAGACAATCAGATATAAGAGAAAGAAATAAAAACATTGCTTGCTCTTAGCAACTTCATAGTTCTCTCACACTTTAGCACTTATTTTATAGCTGTCTTTGAGAATGAATTTTTATTTTAATGTTAATTTGATAAAGGGTTAAACCTACTTTTGATCTTTATAGTTTACTATGATTTGCGATTTGGTCCCTCAAATTTTTTCAGTTAAATTTGTTTGTCCCAATAGTTTCAAAAAGATCTCTAGATCCAAAGTTAAAAACCTTAATTTTGTTGATATGTCACTAACTCTGTTAATTTTGCTGACATGGTTAGATGATTGGACATGATGACATGTAAATATTGCATTAATAAGTTGATGATCTGGATAAATAATTTAAAAATGAAAAAAGGAAACAGATCTACACCCAAATTGCACGACCAAATATCGCCTCTTCATTGGCGGAGCCCAATTAATTCGGACCTGGCTTTCGTCTTAGCATCCGCTGCATCCTTTTTCTAAAACTACTACATCGTTTTGGCACAAAAACAGAGTACTGTTGCCTTTTTTTAAAAAAAAAAATTACGGTACTAAATGGTACTGAAAAGATATTTCAGGATATTATCCGGTACTAAAAAAATACATCATAATTTTGAAAAAATATTTCAGGGTACTGACTGGTATTAAAAGAATACTAACTGCTACTGAAAAAAATACTTTATGATCTTAAAAGAATATTTCAGGTACTAACTAATACAAAAAATATACTTTCAAGATCCTCAAATAATTTTTTGAGATCGTGAAGTATTTTCCAGTACCAGTTAGTATCCTGAAGTATATTTTTAGTATCATTCAGTACCTTAAAATATTTTTTCAAGATCTTAAAATAATTTTTCAAGGTGATGAAGTATTTTTTTAGTACCGGTCAGTATCTTGAAATATCTTTTTAATACTTGTCAGTACCCTAAAATATTAAAAAAAAAGTCAACAGCTCACTACATTACATTACATTCTCTTACCTCATATTTCATTGCATGTATACCATTTCTGTAAACCAAACGGGCCATAAAAATAATTCTGGAGGTAGGTAGAGAATGAAAAAAAAAAAAAAAAAAGGTGTGTGAACTTCTCAGGAGTGAAATCCACCTCATTTTTCGAAGTTATTTAGGAGATCCTAATCCATTATTAATATACACATTTTAAGTGGTTTGATAAGACAGAGACTTTTGAAAATCCTCGTGACTTTATAGGTTGTGAGCTTTTGTAATGTGAAATTGTGAATCAGATTACTTTATGCCTGTAAAGTAACAGTATCATTAGCACAGAAATAAAATAACGGTTGATTGTGAATAAGATTTATTGAATAAAATAAATATGTCGAATATGCCATAAAAAAAAAGGAATTAAACATGATTGGAAAGGTGTTCTATTATAAATAATTAACTTTACCAATTTTTAATTAGATCCTGTTTAGATCCTCTTATTTTTAGTTTAAAAGTTACTTTTAAGCTAAAGCTAAAAAAAAGAGCTTCTAAAAATAAGCTAAAAGTTGTTTGGAGATTATATAAATTTTAGAGTTTAAAAGTTACTTAAAAGCCGAAATTAAAAATAAGCTATTTGACAAAATTTTTGTCATAAGCACTTTTTTTAATAAAAATTATTATAAAAGATATATTATAGAAGGGTGGTGGTGGCGGTGGTGACAGTAGGGGGGAGGTGGTGGTGGCGGGCGGTTGTGGTGGTGGGGTGGCAGTGGGGGCGGCAGAGGGGGTGGTGGCGGTGGTGGTGGTTGGGTGGCAATGGCGGTGGTGGGGTGGCCGTGGTAGTGGTGGCCGTGGTGGTGACCGTCGTGTTCAATCAAGAAATTACGGAGTCTCTTTTCTCTTTTCTTTTTTCTTTTTAAAAAAGAGCTTTATAAGCTCCTATGAGGAGCTTATTTTTAAACTCTTTTTTCTTCATTATAGAATAAACTCCTATATTATAAGAGCTTATTTTAAATTCTGTTTGGCCTAGCTTATACTTATAAGTAGATTATAAGCAAAAAATAAGCTAGGCCAAACAGACACTTAGTATTTTTAGATTAGTTATTTAGTTCTTATATCAAGGAAAAGAAAAAGTGGCACATTCTAGCTTTTGTTTTTAATGTAATAGGTAAAAGGTAATCTGAATATTTCAAAAAAAAAAAATTCTTCTTGTTTTGGAACAATAAGTCATTTTCACGAAGGGTAGCTACTTTTTTAGGGCCGTACAGAATACCCGAAAACCTGAACATCCCAACCCGGTCCAGTTTGAAAAAGAGGGAAAGCCTAAACAAATTCGGGTAGGACTGGGTTTGACCCAAAATCCGGGTAAGACTGGGATCTGGGCAAGGGTATACGACCATGTAGCCCGATCCTACCCGGCATATATTATATATATTTATCAATATATGTTATAGTCTTTAGTTTTTTTAAAAAAATTCTTACATAAGCTTAAAACGACATCATTCACAAACAATATATATTCTCAATTTCTCACTTCTTACCTTAATTCCATTCAGCCTCCTGAGTTCAGATTCGACAGTTCGCCTCTGCTAGGGTTTCTGGAAATCTGGCCATAGTCTTCGACTCTCCGTCGCCGAGCTTCAATCAGCACCACCAACTGTATTAGTGCCAAGATTGTCGATGCTCGTGTATAAACTCACAAGATTGTCAGCTAAAGATTGTGTCTTGAAGCCTAAAGATCGTCTATCCTCAAGATCGACACAACCAGCTGCATTGGTACAAAGATCGTCTTGTCTTGAAATCTTTGGTGTCTATTAGTTGCTGCTACTGATATGCTCTGTTTTTTCTCTGTCATTTTGTCACTGATATCTCAACACAGTTCTACTGTTTTTTTTTTTCCATCTGAAATCTTCTGTCATTATGTCACTTTTGCCACAACACAGTTCATTCTCTCATCTCACTCTTTCTAACACACTATTTTTTTCACTGAACTGATATGCTCTATGTTTGCAAGAATGTAGCATTGAGCAAAAAAAAAAAAAAAAGAATGTAGTGTTCATTCTCCATAAAAACAAAACACAAAAAAAATACAAAATTCGAGGCTAGCCAGACCACTAACCCTATCCCATCTGACCAACCCGGAAATCATTGGGTTTTTGTCTAGGTAGGACCAGGTTTCGGGTTGGCAAGTCCAACCCGAACAACATGCCAAACCAGACCCCAGGCTAATGACTTACCCAATCGGATCTGGTTCATGCACAGCCCTACAACTTATAGTATTTATTAGGGTTTTAAAATTCAGACTGGCTTTGTCGATTCAGCTCAGTTTATTGTTGTGGAACAATAAGTAGTCTTTTAGGTAGGGTAGCTACTTATAGTATTTATTAGGGTTTTGAAATTTGGATCAGATTGACAGGTTCAGCCCAAAAATCAGTGAACTAATCTGGTCTGGGCATCAACTAGAGCCGGGAAATCGGGTTGAGCCTGTCGAGCCGGCCCATTTAAGCCCTGCCCCTACAGGGCTTGGGCTTGAAAAATAGGCTAAAAATTTGAAATTTGCCCTGTAGGGCCTCGGGTTTAATCGGGCTAACCCTGTAGGGCCTCGAGCCGGCCCGTTAGGCCTGTTTAACTGTAGTTTAAAAAAAATTATTACTTAGACTTCCACTTAATGAATGTGTTTATTTGTAATTACTTAGATTTTTTTAAAAAAAGTTTAAACTATAACCTTTTTATGTTTATTATTATTTTCTATTTAAATACATAATTAGTTATTATAAATTTTAAAGAAGGGATGTTTTTTATACCAAAAAAAAAAAGAAGGGATGTTTTTATATTAAATAAACGCATACTTTGGTATTAAAATATTATATAAATAATAAATTATAAATATATTTTGTGTAAAATAAGTATAATTATTTTCACCTGTCAATAAAATTATGCATGAACCAAGGGAATTTGCAGACACATATAAAATTACGAGAGGGAAAGGCATTTTGTTGTGGACATAAAGCACTTACTTTGTTTAATATTTTTTTAGAAAAAGGAAAAACATATTTTTTGTGTTTATTTGTTTTTTATTATGAATTAATGAATGTTTTATTTGTTGAATGATTTATATTGTTTAGGTATTAATGTTGATAACATTTATTTGATAGATTAGAATTTTAATAGTTGTAATTTACTAATTATATTTCTTTAAAAAAATCGAAGGAAAAATAGTTAAAATTTAGAATAGTAATTTTCAGGCCCTGGTACTATCGTGCCGGGCTTTAAAAACATATGTTTTCTTTACTCCAGGTCCTGTTAGGCCCCAGACCTTGATTCCCAGCTTTAGCATTAACCCAATTCACTATTTCTTAAAAAAATAGATTTTTTAATTAATCTTCTTTAGAATCTTATATTAATAACCCTGAAATTTTTAATTTTGTACCTATTTGGCTTCTGGATAGCTCTAGTTTAACTCTGATCTAAGCTACTGACCCTTTACTTAATACTTCAGCCAATTTAGTGACTGGTCCGAGTTTCCTATGAATGAGTGGTGGGAAATTTGTGGTTTAATGTCTGGGAAATTTGTGGTTTAATGTCACCTAACTCATCTTTAAAATTTTGTGAAAGGTTGAGATTGGGATTTCAACTAACCATGCACTGACAAAAAATCGAAAAGGGCTGAAAAAAAATTTCCAACCTTCCATGAGACGCCAGGTCAAAAGGAAAGGGACATTTTCAATCAATCACGCTTTAACAATTTCAGTCCATTCTAAAGAATTTTAAAATTGGGAAAATTTCACTAAAATACCAAATGATTTTGTAAAACCCCAGAAATCTATCAAATTTGCAAAAAGACTGAGAGGTGATAAGAACTTTTGGGGGATATACAAATTCAAGCGAAATGACCATTTTGCCTTTAAATGTAAATACTTTTTTTAAAAAAAAAATAATACCCCTGCGGTGGGCCCCACCGTCGGCGGCCACTGGCGACAACCGCCAGCCACCGGTCCCCAACGACCACCGGCCATCGGCGGCCGTCGACCACCGCCGACGCTGGCGGAGGTGGTGGCCGCCCGTCGGTGACCACCGGCAGCCGGCGGTGGTCGCCGGCGACCGGTGGCTGGTGGTTGTCGCAGGTGGCCGCCGGTGGTGGGGCCTACCGGGGTATTTAATTTTTTTTATAAATTATTTACAACTAAGGGTAAAATAGTCATTTCACTCGAATTTGCATATCCCCAAATGTCTTTATCACCTCTCAGTCTTTTTGCAAATTCGACAGACTTTTAAAGGTTTTACAAATTCATTTGGTATTTTAGTAGAATTTTCCCTTTAAAATTAAACTACACCCCTGAACTAAAATAAAATTAGATTTTGCAGGTAAAAAAATAATGATACCCAAACATTTTTCTTTTTTAAAAAATAAAGATTTAGTCATTACTGGAGCTCAAACGATCAATCCTTAGCAATCGTCCGGCTAGAGTAGCCTCGGACAACTAGCTATTAAAGTTGCATTGCCGGTGGGCTAGAGCTCTAGGCACCGGAAAATTAATTTTGCATGATAAATAAGGTCTTTCGCAAAACAAATAAGAGAACTTATTAGACCAAAAAAAAAAGAAGAAGATAATTTCTTAGATAAATAAGGTTATTCACGGGATAAATAAGGGAATTTACAAGATAAATAAGAGATTTCACATAACAAAAAAGTATATTTATAAAATGAATAAAAAGATTAAAAAAAAAACCCTTTTAGAATTAACAAGAATACTTAATCATTCACAAGATAAATAAAAAAAATTATAAAAAAAAATACACGGAGATTCAAAAGAATATTTTATAAATAAAATTTAAAATAAAAAATCTCCCCACTTTAAGTTATAAAACAGTAATAATTTATTTGGGGCCATAGAATAAACCTTTTTTTTTTTTTTGGTTTAAAAAGATTGGCTTTGATAAGAGAGGGAGAGAGTGGAGAAGGTGGATTTCCAAGAATTCACCAACCAATCAGGGAATGGGAGGGAGGGAGGGGATGGTCAAAACAGTAAAAAGCCCAGGATTGGCTTTATATATAGACCGCAAGAAGCTGCAATTTCCCTCAATCAATCTCACTTGTTTTTCCCACTAGCTAGGTTATTTCAATCGTCGTCGTCATCTTCTTCACCTTCATCATTATCACCAGAACCAGACTCAGAAGAACATAAATATGCCTTGCCTTTACATCTCCACCAACGTTAACTTAGACGGAATCGACACCGATCCCATCTTCTCCGAAGCTACTTCCGCCGTCTCCACCATTATCGGAAAGCCCCAAAAAGTACTTCTCTCTCCCTCCCTCCCTTCCTCCCTCCATATATCTGTGTTTCTCTAAGTCTAAGATTTTCTTTAACTTGATTCCAGATTTGAAAACTCCAGTATTTCATTCTTGACTTGGATGATGATATATCTATCTGTGCTGCTTTCTTATCTGGTCTCACTCACAGATTCATTTTATCATTTGTTTATTAATTTTCTGATAGGATCTCTTGTGTACTTAGTTCATTGGGATTCGATGTTGCTTTTTCTCCCCCCCCCCCCCCCCCCCCCCGGGTTTTTGATCAGATTCGAGGTTCAGCTTATATGAATTTCTTATTATTAAAGTCAAACTCATCGGGATGCTGTGGGATTACAATAATCTCCGGCAGTGGGATGTTTTTTTAGTCAATTTCATATATTTATTATTTTTATAAATTTAAAAAGATAATATGAAAAAAATTTCATTGTAAAATTTATTGGCCAGAGATACTTGGAAATTTGTATAATGATCGGGTACAGTTGGTTTTTAGTGGCTGCAACTGTTCTTCAATTCTATAGAACATATTCACAACTATGTGTAAATGTTTTATATTTTACATATAATTAAATATATATATTAGAAAATTTTCTGACGAATTTCTCCTAAATTAATGAATTATTTTGCATTTATTATTTTTCTCTCAAATATATCATGCACTTATTTTTATGGGTTTATATAAAAATAATTGCTTGAGCTGAAAATGAGAGTTAGGTCCCAAAGTTTTAACTTAATGACAGTTTCGTTCTCAAAAAAATTTTGCTGGAAGTAAAGTTACAAATATTAATTTAGACAATTATAATTATGAAAACCTAATTTTCAAATTATGAACTAATAACAGTTAAGTATCAAAATTTGCAGCTGAGACTCCCCTATTTACAGTTTATCTGAATTGTTATTTGCAACTTATTTTATAACAAAACTTATCGAAAGCCTAACAGTTACTATACACACAAGTTAATGAAACTTCATATTATTTTACTAAAATATTCTTATAAATTATTATTTAATGATTTTTAATAATTTAAACTATCGGGTTTGTTTAGAATGACAATCAAGTTGCAAAAATTGTATTTAATACTCCCTCCGGTCCTAATTATAAGAGCTAATTGACTTTTTTGGAGAGATTAAGGAAGCTAATTAAATTACTTTATAGTATTTTTATTTTTATTTTTTTCTTCAAACTAATTAGTTTAACTAATAAACTAATATATAATCTAAGGATACACAACATATGAAATGATTAAGTAACTTATTTAGCTTCCTCAACCTCTCAAAAGAAAGTCAACTAGCTCTTATAATTAGGACCGGAGGTAGTACTACCTCTGGCAGGACAAAGTTTAGTTTAAGGTGAACTTTGGTTCAATGTAAGACTTTTTTTATATTTTATCTCTTATATTTAATTTTTTTTAAAAAAAAACTAATTTGTCAAATTTATAAACTTTTATATAACTTAATGTTACAAATAAATATTTCACAAAGATCATGTCATATATAATATAATAAAGTAATTTATTTAACTTATTTAATTTTATCAAATTAAATAAATAAATTTAAGATCAAAGAGTAATATGTGACCAGTGTGAACGTGACCTAATAATTGAAGCCTAGTGGGATGGAAAAAGTGGTGTGAGGGAATGGAAGATGGTATGTTTCTGTGTGACATTTTTGTAGGGAAACATGAAAAGGGGGAGGAAAAGTGAACTGAAATTGAATTTCTTATAGAATGAAATCAAAGCATCAATAATTAATTGGGTGTACACGTGAATGAAATATGAAATTGCAATTTTTTATAATGAAATTAAGGCATCAATAATTTGGGTATACATGCTAAATGCTTGTGACTTACTGGCATAAGATTTCTTTTATAAGTGAAAGGTCACAGGTTCGATCTGCTAATAATCTTGACGTATTTACAGTATGTAATGGTGATACTGAAGGGGTCGGTGGCGATATCGTTCGAGGGGAACAAGAAGCCGGCGGCGTATGCCGAGATAGTGTCGATGGGAGGCATAAACTCACAGGTGAAGAAAAAGCTCATTGCTTCTATTGGCTCCATTCTCGACTCCAGGCTCTCTGTTCCTCCTTCTAGATTCTTCCTCAAGGTCTTTGACACCACTGTCTTTCGTCATAAAAATAATCCCCCCTCCAAGTTATGAATATTCATCTTCATTATTCTTCCAACTTCTCTCCTCACTTTGATTTTGCCACTCTTTAAGTCATTGATAATGTTGTACCCCCCTAAGTCTAATTAAATAACTGTTGTTTTTGTTATCGTGTTTGGCTAAGAATATCTCACAATCCACGCAACAACATGTGTCCAAGTATCAATCCGTTATTGAATTAACAACTTCAAGCTAGGCGCATACAAACAATCTTTTACTTGTTGGTTAGTGCTCCCTCCGGTCCTAATTATAAGACATATTTAACTATTTTTGAGAAGATTAATGAGAGTAGTTAAATTAGTTAATTTTACTCATTTTCCAAAAAAACCCTTATATAAATTTAAAATGACACAAAAGTATAAGTGTATCAATAACCCCTACAACATACCTCTCCGACCTAAAATTTTGTTTTCAATACACTTTTTAATCGAAATAATGGTTTTGCTATATATATATGTGTGTGTGTGTGTACATATAGATCTATACACACACACATATATACATATGTACACACAGATACACAAATGTATGTGTGTGTGTAGAGAAACATGTATACATACATATATACACAAACACACATATATAGACACACATATATACATACAGACACACATGTGTGTGTACACACACACAGAGGCAAATTAGTTGATCGATAAATAAATTAAAATCCAACAATTTAAAAGTTTAACTGACAAGAAGAGTTTACGCACCCCCATACATAGATTCACAAAAAATGAAACACATTTGAGAGAATAAAATAGGGTATTTTAGGAAGAAATTAATAAAAGTTAAAATGTTGTCTTATAATCAGGACCAAAACAAACTTCTAAATGTTGTCTTATAATTAGGACCGGAGGGAGTATAATTTTTGTAATCTATAAACAAATGAACTCAAGGTTGGCAGTGGTATAATAGGAAAATTCGTTGAAATTATTTCTTGTTTGAAAATTTTGTTAGTTTTAAGGACCTTGGCGTTTTAATACCAAGAAAATACTAGTATTTTAAAGTACTCCCTTTAATCCTTATTATAAGGCACTAACTAACTTTTCTCACAAACCAATAAAAGTAGTTAAAGTCAATAAAGTTGTCTTAGAATCTAAATAATTTCCAATATTACCTCTACTAATTTCTCTAAACTCTAATGTCATAATTCATTATTACTCTTACCCACTACCCTTATTAATTATGGGCAAACATGGAAAAAATAATAATTAATGTTCATTGGGAATAAGTAAGTGTCTTATAAAAAGGACAAAATAAATTTGCTAGTTGGTGCCTTATAATAAGGATCAGAGGGAGTATTTCATTGCAAAAAGTATTGTTACTGGAAGCAACATGGAGTTAGTTTAGCGGTGTAAAGTCTGTTAGATCCTTTTAAGTCTCAAGTTCAAATATCAGGAGCGATACGGGAGCAGCAAACCTGTATCCCAAACCAAAGGAACATGTATAAAAAAAAAAAAAAAAGCATATTTACTTGAATTTGGGTTCTTTTATATTGCTAATAATATTATGGAACAAAGTATTTTAAGGGAAAATGACATATAAATGCTATATGAAATTCCAATATCCCTAAATGTCTATTAATATTTGTAAAGGACATAAAAGTGATAAGGATCAAATTGAGATTTTAAAATATTGATGAATTATCATTATGTTCTCTCTTCCTCTCTCTCTCTCTCATCACCCCCTCTCTCATCTTCCCCTAGATTTGAGTATCTTCTTTCTCTTGTGTGTGAAATCCTTTATATTACTGAGACTTTTTGCGATTAGAATTAATATATCAGATCCACTCGAGAATTTTCACTTAATTTCCCTTTGAAAAAATTATGGAAGCTTGTCATTTTGTAATGATTGGGCTAAGTTATGGAATATGAAATGAGGGGAGAATGTAATTAGAGTGGATGTTTTTGACAAGGCAACTTAGGCAGATGCCTCCCTATTTGTCAAGGAAGTTCATTCATCTCCTGGAATAATTTGCATTTGCCTCCAAAGTCAAGTGAACCACACCACTATCCCCACACCTCATTCAAAAGGCATCCATTCGTACCTCTTGAATCATGGATTTGGATTCAGTCCTCTGCGCCCTCCCGTCCTCTGCCGTCTTCTGCGCCAAAATAACAATGATTCCTTTTTTTTTTTATAACAAATATTTTAGGATACTGTAGATACTAAAAAAGATACTTTAAGATACTGACCGGTATTAAAAAAATACAGAATGATTTTTAAAAATTATTTTAGGATGTTGAAAAAATATTTCAGGGTACTTACTGGTACTAAAAAAATACTTCAGGATACTGACTGAGAATACTGGCTGGTACTTAAAAATACTTAATGATCTTGAAAAATTATTTTTTTACTGGCTGGTACTAAAAAAATAATTTTTCAAGATTATTAAGTATTTTTTAGTACCAGCCAGTATCCTCAGTCAGTATCCTGAAATATTTTTTTAGTACCAATAAGTACCCTGAAATATTTTTTCAACATCCTAAAATAATTTTTAAAAATCATGATGTACCTGTTAATATTTTTTTAGTACCGGTCAGAATGTTGAAGTATCTTTTTTAGTATCTACAGTATCCTAAAATATTTGTTAATAAAAAAAAAAGGAATCAGTGTTATTATTTGTTAATAAAAAAAAAAAGGAATCAGTGTTATTTTGGCGCAGAGGACAGCAGAGGACGGGAGGGCGCAGAGGACTGAATCCAAATCCCTTGAATCATTATATGAAATATATATCACTCTCACACGCACACGGCATATAATTTGGCATGGCACTTAATTGGGTTTGATCCCTACCTACAAGCGGTGCTTGCCAATCCCCCAAAAAAAAAAAAAATTAAAGGAGAATATCATTTAGATTACAACCAAGAGAAATAATATATTGATAAGACATATAATTTGTCTATGGTAGTTTTTCCCTGATCAATGAGAACTATTTTGATATTATTTTTTATAATTGAGACCTTAATGATATTCCCCCAAAATATTTCATATTCCTCGTTTACAAATACTTTTCCCATGGATGCTCATTGCCAACTTTTTTAATGATCAATTACATTAAATATAGAAAGATAATTACATAAATACAAATACATATAAGCCAACAACACACAGCTGACACTACACACATACCCTAAAGAAATCATCCTTGTTGACAAACACATCAAACCATAAACATTGTAAAAATCCTTATAATGTAATGCTACATTGAGGGGAAACCATCCATAGAAAGTTGACGAAGATAATGCCACTCACTTCACTTTTAAAAGAAAAAAACAAAAAGGGACATCTACCCAATTTAATTATACCCCATGAAAAACAAATAGAGTTTGCTCATTGCCAAATTAATTAAACTTGCCCTCACATTATTGATAATTTGAGATTTCCCAACTTTTATTATTTTAATAAGGGAAAATATAATATCTTTCTGAGACAATGACATTTTAACTGATCGAAAAGAAAAAAGAAGAAAACCACACATTCATGCATGCAAATCATGCTAAATGACATTTTTTTAGAATGAAATTAAAGCATCATAATTTGGATACACGCTAAATGCTTGTGACTTAGGGGAATATTTTTTTAAAAAAAATGGATAAGAATAAAAAGGAGGGCTATTTTCATGAAAATAATAGACATATGGATCCCTAAAATTTTGTTGCTCAAAAACTTCACTAAGACAAAATGAGTTATCAAAATAAGTTTGGTTCCCAGTAAAATCAACTCTCACAAAATGATTAGTTGTACTATATAGACAATATTCATATAAATGATTCCCTTCACAATAAACACAAGACATGCAAACATATTGAGAAGAATCAATATATGGAATACAACCATCATTTATGCTCCTTTTACGTTGCCTATATTCATTCAATAATTTAAAATAGCAATCAATCTATCTTATGTAGAAGATAAAGAATTCATCTCCTTCTCAATATTAAGATCAATTGGTTGCCAATTGAAATCCATTTTTTAAAAAAAAAATTTCTAAAAAAATAAAATAAAATATTTACGAACTCAAACTTAAACTACTAATGCCCAATCAATTCCAACTGAGACAGTTGTAGCATATAAGTCCCGGGCAACGGTGCCAAAAACTTGATAGGACAAAACTTTATAGCCTAAAAACTCTGCAAGTGCACGGGCCGTATCAAGTAATAAAGTGATAAGAAAGATATCGTTCCCACGAGGACTTAGTACCACAAACTTTAGTTGAGCATTAATTTCATAATTTCGTTTAAGTTGAGAAAACCAGATTTAATTAAGAAAAAATAAATTAAAGCTAAAATTAAAACAAACAAACTGCCACACGACTAAACGAACAACCTAGAGTCACTAATCTTTTATTTTATTCCTAGATTTTATCCTCACTAAATTAACATAAAATACGTTTTAAATCGGACTCACTCTAATTAAACTTTGCAACTTAACTTAACTTGCCCTCACATTATTGATAATTTGAGATGTCCCAACTTTTATTATTTTAATAAGAGAAAATATAATATCTTTATGAGAAAATGACATTTTTTTAAGAATGAAATTAAAGCATCAATAATTTGGATACACGCTAAATGCTTGTGACTTAGGGGCATAAATTTTTTTTTTTTTTTAAATGACAATGCTCATTGCTTCAATTGGCTCCATCCTTCACTGCAGGCTCTCTGTTCCTCCTTCTAGATTCTTCCTCAAGGTCTTTGACACCACTGTCTTTCGTCATAACAATGATCACTCCTCCAAATTATGAATAGTCATTTTCATTATTCTTCCAACTTCTCTCCTCACTTTCATTTTGTCACTCTTTAAGTCATTGATAATATTGTACCCCCTAAGTCTAATTGTTGTTGTTGTTATTGTGTTTGGCTAAGAATATCTCACAATCCACGCAAACAACATGTGTACAAGTATCAATCCATTATTGAATTAACAACTTCAAGCTAGCTAGGCGCAATGACGAACTCAGGAATTGAACTGACGGGTGGCGAAAATAAAACATTGGGATCAAGGTTCACCTTATTGATAGGCTAATATTTAGTACGTCCTTTTTTCTTGCACTAAAATAAGTATCAATGATAGTATTTTTCCTCATAATAATCACCTACAAAGAGTATGAATTATTTCATGACCAATATGATTTTAAAAAATTATTATTAACAAAAATAAACCGATTAACATTAACTATTAGTCGTCATCTATATTTCCATAGTCATTTTTTTAACAAAACTCAAAACTTGCCTAAAATCTTTACCCTAAAATATTCTCTGATCAGTATAAAAGTAATATTTAAAAAAGATAAAATCATGCATAATAAATTTCATGAAGGAAATTTAATAAAAAAATGATTTTGAGTACCTTATTGATTTTCAAAATTTATCATAATCGAACATTAAAGGTTATGAGCCCCACCTATTTTTTAATTTCTTTTAAAATATATATGAAAGCAAACGAATGATCAAATCATGAACTATGTTTTGTTGACAAGCTTGCACCAACAGAAGATGGGTTTATGCGTTGAAAACAAAGGGCCATACCTTCCACGTTGAGAGATTGATGTTTATATTTTTAAAAAAAACCTTTAAGGGAGCAGGGGTGGGGCCGTGGGGGCAGGGGCCACTCCTATCCCGCAATGTCCGCCTCTGGCTAGGCGCATATAAACAATATCTTACATGTTAATTACTCCTTAATATCTCCAAAGAAAGTCAACTATGCCTTATAATTAGGACCGGAGGGAGTATATTATTTGAAAATTTTAAGTTATAAGGATCTTCTATGTTTTCATACGAGAAAATACTAGTATTTTGAAGTATTTCATACACAAAAAGTATTGTTATTTGAAGCACACACAGTTTGCTCAATAATGTAAGGCCACGTTAGATTCTTGTAGATCTCAAGTTTAAATATCAAAAGAAATACTTATGTTTGAAGTGGCAACCCCGAATTCTGAACCAAAGGAACCAAAGGAACATGTATAAAACAAGCATATATAGTTGGATGAATTTGAGTTCTTCTATACTGCTAATAAAATTACGAAACAAGTAATTTTAACCAACTTTCTCTATTTTTATTTCGATGTAATGATCACTATTTGAAAATTGAACAAATTCTCCTGTAATAATTTGTATATTTGCCTCCAAAGTCAAGCATTTACCACATGAAATACACATGTGATTGTTTCTTTTTATTGGAGATTCACTGTCAAACACAAACCCCGTACAAAGGTTAGTGGATATACTTCAAATTTTCTTAGTGGCTAATTGAAATAATGCATGAAAGCTAAATTTAAATTTGAATGTCTTATTTATAAATAAAAGAAGTGAATTTATACTTGTTTTCAATTGCTATTTATAATTTATTTTTTCGAAAAAAATATCAGGAATCAATTATCATTGATATCCTCTCTTGGCACCTAATTGTCAATTTGTTTTTCATTTTAAATGATCTAAACCCCCCCCCCCCCCCCTTTTTTTTTACCTTTTTCTCATTCCAATGACATGCAATACATTTAATTGAAGGTTAAGTTGTAAACTTCTCGTAAAATTTTTTATTAAGGAGTAATATCGCTTTAAAAGTTTTTCTAAATTTAATGTTACCTCGAAATTTTAAAATGTAATAATGTTATTTTATACCCTTAAAAAACTAACGTTGATTGTTAAAAATTGACATTAATCGTTAACTTTATTACAGAAAAATGTAACATTGCTCCGTTTTAACACTTTTGGATCAATATTAAACTTTAAAAAAAAAAAACTTTCAAACAACAAAATCTTAAAATATGCACGTACATGTATATCAACAAATATAGGTGGAGGCCACTAACTAGTGATGATGGAGCAGCCAGACTACATTTGAAAGTAGGTATATTTCATGTTGCTTGCAAGCCTTTTATTGGTGCAGTGGCATGGCACTTAAAAGGGTTCGATCCCTACCTACAAGTGATGCTTGTCAATCCAAAAAAAAAGGGGGGGGGGGGGGAAGAAAAAAGAAAAAGGGGGAGAATATCATTTAAATTAACCAAGAAAAATGATATATTAACAAGTCATATATAATTTATTAATTAATGGTAGCTCTTTACTTGTTAATGTAGACCATTCTGTTATTATTTTTTATGATTGAGAGCTAGACCTTAATAATATTCTCTCAAAATATTTGATGTTCCTCGTTTACAAATACTTTTCCATGGTTGCTCCTTGCCAGCTTTTTTTTTTTTAAAAAAAAATGATAAATTACATTAAATATAGAAAGATATACAATTACATCAGCTAATTAAAACCACACCCATGCACTACAACTACCCCAAATAAATCATCCTTGTCGACAAAGACATCAAACCATAAACATAATAAAAAAAATCCAACAACAGGACATGAGCAAGTAATACACCCTTTAAAAAATCCTTGTAATGTAATGCTACATTGAGAGGAAACCATCAATAGAAAGTTGACAGACATCATTTCCATGAATGAAACTTGCCCTCACATTATTGATAATTTGAGACGTCCCAACTTTTATTATTTTAATAAGGGAAAATATAATATCTTTCTGAGAAAATGACATTTAACTGGGGAAAAAACCTAATCTAGTTTCTCTCCTTCTCAATTATCACTAAGCGCCTATTTGACAAATTTTAAAACTTAGTTTTTTGAATCAAAACTTAAGTTTTGACAATAGTTTACCAAACACTTGAAAAAATGACATTTAATTGAAAGGGGGGAAAAACCTAATCCAGTTTCTCTCCTTCTCAATTATCACTTAGAGTCTTTGGTTAGTCAATGTTTCATTTTAAAATTTGAACATTTTGTAATTATTTTTATAAATATTAAATTTAAGCCGTCTAACCTTTAAAAAAAAAAAAAGAAGGACCAGAAAAGCTGGAGCTTATGTTACGAATAATGACATTTATGGTTTACTTGGACTTGGACCAACTTGACTGAAGGGTGGAATGGAATAAGAATGAGTTGAATGTTTTCTTAATGTGCCGGCAATTTTCAATTAGGACTTGATTTTGAATGTTGAGTGGGCTAATTTTCAATTGTTCAGTCAATATAGACAAAAAATAGTGCATGTTTCCTGATTTGGATTGAGAAAAGTATTACTCAAAGGTAGAGTAAGTCTACTGCAATTGTTTATGAATAACACAATAATTAACTTATACCAAAAAAACACACATTAATTAAAGTGCAATATGCTAGTGTTTGTGTGCTGGTCAAAATGAAACATTGTAAGTGTTTGTGGAAATGCAAATTGATAGTGGAGACTGGAGACTTGAGAATTGGAAAAGAATCTCGCTATATATATATATATTTTTTTTTTTAAAAAAAATGGATTCAAATTCGTGTTGCATCAAGTAAGTATGACAGGTAATTAAATAGTTAATTTTTGAATTCAAATTCGTATTCCATCAAATGGGTGGTCTCTTGTTCTTTATTACTTCCGGTTCTAAATATAGGACATAATTTATAGTATAATTTATACTACAAACTACTACCTTCGGTTCTAATTGAAACTAAGTTAGCTTTTTGAGAGAGATTAATGAAACTAAATAAGTTACTTAATCATATTATATGCTATGTATTCTTAGATTATACTACCTCTGATCCTAATTATAGGAACACTTTTGTCGTGCAATTTACACTACAAAAGTGTTCCTATAATACTACCTCCAGTCTTAATTATAAAACTGGATTGACTTTTTTTTTGGGGGGAAATCAAGAAAGCTAAATAAATTACTTAATTGTATCATATATTGTGTATCCTTAGATATATATTACTCCCTCCGGTCTTAATTATAGGAGCAAATTTTGGAGTTGATTTTGGTCCTAATTATAAGAGTAAGTTTTAACTTTTTTCAATTTTTTCCTATAATACCCCTATCTATACTTTCTTAAAAATAATTAAAGACAATAATAATTTAATAATATACTTATATATTTTATATAGTAAATAATATTTGCAACTCATTAATGTCATATATACCTAAATTATATTTTTTTTATAAAATAATTTTGAATAATTTTTATCATATTTCTTTTTTTCCCATATTTCCCATATTGGGTCCGATGTAAGAATCCCTAATAGGCAGCATTCTAATTTCACAAGAGCAGGTTGGTCTTCTTCCAATAAAGACGTCCTGTCACGCCTCGCGCGCTTCTACACTTTATAGCAACAGTAGAGCTGAGAATTAGGGTCGGCCCGGCTCGACAATTATCATGAAGCCTTCGGTTCTGGACTTGGGACCTCCTTTGTTATGTAAAGTATCTTGGGACTTGAAGCCCAAGAAGGTGAAGCCCTCTAAGACTCTCTTCCTAACCGTTGGTTGGATCTTACGGTCATGACTGAAGCACTTCCTAGCCACTAGAGTGTGCATCTTGGGACTTGAAGCCCAAGAAGGTGAAGCCCTCTAAGACTCTCTTCCTAACTGTTGGTTGGATCTTACGGTCATGACTGAAGCACTTCCTAGCCACTAGAGTGTGCATCTTGGGACTTGAAGCCCAAGAAGGTGAAGCCCTCTAAGACTCTCTTCCTAACCGTTGGTTGGATCTTACGGTCATGACTGAAGCACTTCCTAGCCACTAGAGTGTGTCTGGATTCACAGAAGTGACTTTTTTTTTTTCCCCTCCGTAGTTTATTAGGGAGCAAAAGGGTTTCAGAATCGAGTGATCAAGAAGAGAAGCGAGAAAATGCCTTGCCTCAACGTCTCCACCAACGTCAACCTCGACGGTGTTGATACTTCTGCTATTCTCTCTGAAGCCACCTCCACCGTCTCAAAGCTCATCGGAAAACCTGAGAATGTAAGGAAATTTGGCCTCTATTTCTCTCTTTTCTGTATTTTTAACTTGTTTCTAGTTCTTCTGGACTTTCTGGTTCTATGGTTTATGCTGCTTTTGGTCTTTCGTTCTTTCAGTATGCCTATTCTGTTTTTTAACTGTTTTATTCGGAGTTTTTTAAGTTCGCCTTTCTTCGAACATCATGTTAGATTCTAACCTTGAACCGATTAGCATCTTCCAACAATTATAAAGGCACGCAATGTAGGGCTACTTGCGGAATTAGGAAATTATTAGTCTGGACTAAGTCAATTTTGTACTGTCAGTTAATTCGGGGCATCAAGGCATTTTTTGCTGGCTCTGAATGACGTGGAAATGATTTGCTTAGTCATTTATTTGGAAGGATGGAGTGATAGCGGGTCTCGGTTCGTTTGTGAGTGCTAGCTTGATGAAGTTGAGCTCAACTTCCTCTTTCTTTTGAACTTTGAATGGATGAATGTAGTTATGTGCTGATGTTAAGCTGCCGTCCTCTAAGAAGGGGAACTAATGCCTGAATCAGACTAGTTTGAACAAACTCAATATTTCTTAGCATTAATGAACGAACAAGACTCATGGGTATTATTATGTTGAATTTCCTTAATGACTTGCTGGCCTCGTGACCTATGTTGTACTATAATGCAATGTACCTTGTGATTACTGATTACTTCTCTATATCTCCTAATAATTCCATGCTCATCTTAATAACTCAGAGTCTTCTTGGTGTGGCCTTGGCTATCTCAGACCGCACTGCCACAGTCAACGATTTGGCCAACCTTCTGAAAAAACGCAATCACCTGATTCATTTCCTTTAAATGTGCATTTCCTTTATGTAAAGTTGTGCACATGATTGGTTAGCCTGGTTATTGTTGGCAGTTGGCACCATGGCTGTTTTATAATTTTTGTTGAGTAATGAAATTCCCCTTTTACTCAAAAAGGACTTTTCTTGGAACCATGTTGTAGACAAGTAGCATGTTATTTCTGCTGATCTATAATATGTAATTACTTTGACTTGATTAAAGCCTTTAATCCTTTTCCCCCTGTTTGCAGTATGTGATGGTTGTACTGAAAGGATCAGTTCCCATGTCTTTTGGTGGGACTGAGCAGCCTGCAGCCTATGGTGAATTGGTGTCCATTGGTGGTCTTAACCCTGATGTGAACAAGAAACTTAGTGCTGCAATTTCATCAATTCTTGAAACCAAGTTATCTGTGCCCAAATCTCGATTCTTCTTAAAATTCTATGATACAAAGGCAAGTGTTTAAAGTTCCAAGTTATCCTGAAGGGTCACTGACCTGCTCTGCACTTTTTTCTTATTGCATTCTTCCTTTTTGTTTAGGATCATCAAAGTCAAGAATATGCACAGTGTTTGCATGCTTTACATCAGCACTAGATCATGTAAATAAATCCTTACTGTCCAACACTTTTTTCGCATCTCTTGTTACCTGTACTTAGAAATCCAACCCATTTCCTTTAGATGCCAACTCTAGACATCCCCAGCCCTTTTCTTAAGGGTATGTTTGGATGAAGAATAATGGGAGAGAAGAGAAGGTTTTATTAAAATTTTCTCTTGTTTGGGGTTATTAATGGAGGTGGGGCTTGTTAGTGCTTTTCAGGTAACCTTCCCTCTTCCTTTTGAATTTTCAGTCCCCCTAATTCGGAGGATTCTAAAGGAGAGAATATCCCCAAACAAGGGGGAGGGAAGTTATCACTTAATTTGATCATTGCTTCCTGTCCCATTTTTGTTGGAATTTCTTCGCTTTCCTTCTCACAACCTCCCAAACATACCTAAACCTCCACTTTTATTACCATGAATTGCTGCAACTCGATGGTAACTCTGCTTTTCTTGTCCTGCAGGGTTCAAACTTTGGATGGAATGGGTCTACGTTCTAAACTCCATTCTAAATGGTTGTGGTGCTTTGATAATGAACGCAGTGTTTGTCCAGTTTCCTACCACTGTTTTGACTGTGGACGTTATATTACGAACATCTTTTTAGCTGGTCCAATTGAAACTTGATTGGGTGTTTGGAACAAATGTGGATTCTTTCCTTTGAGACTTCAGTGATGTGACCTAGGTCATTTTGTTACCATCGTATGGTCTTTCTGTTTAAGAGAATGGTTGGCTCTGATTTTCTGTTCTGTCCTATTGTTAAAATTATCTCTCTAGATTACATTTGTCGCAAAGTAATGGCTGGTAATCAGTGGCACGGGGCTTCACGCACAATAAAAAAATTTCTAAGAACAATAGACTGTCCTTGCCCCTCATTTATTATTTATTGGGACGATTAGGTCTCAATCAAGGAAAATAATATCAGAAATATCTCATGGGGTTGTTAATCACAAGTGAAACAACAATCATTAACAAGTGAATTAGTTACCATTAATAAATTGTGGGATTTTTTTGATATTATTTCTTTTAGTTGGAACCTAAATGTGATTTCCCTTATTTCTTCTATTACTTGGAATAGAGAGAAGGGTTAAGGGGCAATTTTGTTCTGAAAATTTTTATTGAAGTGTAATTTTGCCTCAAAAGTTTAAAAGAGATAGCAATTCTACCCTATCCATTATTTCAATTAATTTTGACAGTTAGTTAAACATATATGTTGAGCTGACAGTTATATATCATTTATGTTATTTTTGTTAAGATGTAAATTTATTCGGAAAGTCCATGTATCATCTAATTACTATTGTTTTTTTAAGTTGGATTTAAAATTTTCAAGATAAATCTGCATTTTAACAAAGTTGACGTGGGTTACATGTAAACTGTCATCTTAGTATATTTAGTTAATATTTAGTTAATTAACGATCAAAATCAATTGACATAATCGTTAGGGCATAATTGCTCCCTTTTTTAAACTTTCGGGAAAAAATTTCTCCTGAAAAACTTCTAGGGCTAAATTGTCCTTCAGTAAAAACTTTCAAGGTAAAATTGTCCTTTAACACTCAAAAGAATAGATATTTGTAAATAGTACTAAGGATATTGAAAGAAGGGTTAATACAATATTTGGTCCTTATAATTTAACTTTGTTTTAGTTTTAGTATTTATAATTTTAAACCATAGGTTTCGGTGGGGTTTTTTTTTTTTTTTTTTTTTTTGTCTAAAATGTTAATTCTTACACCCAGATACCAACTATCAATTTATACAAATCAATAAAATCAGTTAAAGGCAATAAAATTGTTCTAAGATTTAAGTAACTTTCAATATTACCCCTACTAATTATACTAAAATATAATATTATATTAACTATTACTCTCACTTATTATCCTTATTAATTATGGGCATACATGGAAAAAAAATAATTAATGTGCTTCGCGCACAAGTAAGTGCCTTATAAAAAGGACTACATACAATTATTAGTTGGTATCTTATAATAAGGACCAAATGAAGTATATTTAAGGGGGGAAAAAAACTTGGACCATTTTGTTATTTGAAGGGGCAAAACTTATGGTTTGAAATTATAGGGAGTAAAACCAAAGTGAGGAAACCACGATGACATTAGATATTTGTATTAAGTTTTTTTGTTATCGGAATACGATAAACAATAAAAGATACTTCATCCGGTCGTAATTATAAGACCTAGTTGACTTTTTTGAAGAGATTAAGGAAACTAATTAAATTACTCTAGAGTATTTTTATTTTTATTTTTTCCTTCAAACTAATTAGTTTGACTAATAAACTAATATATAATTTAAGGATACATAATATATGAAATGATTAAGTATCTTATTTAGTTTCCTTAATCTTTCTAAAAAAATCAACTAGGTCTTATAATTAGGACCGGAGGTAGTAATACTAAAATGCTATGAAAGAGAAAGTATTTACTACTCCATCAGGTCCTTATTATAATGTACCAACTAATTTTTCTCACAAACCAATAAAAGTAATTAAAGTCAATAAAGTTATCCTAGAACCTAAATAATTTCCAATACTACCCTTACTAATTACAGTAAACTCTAATATCATATCACTCTGGTCCTATTTATAAGTCTAGTTTGACCAAATCTCACATACCAAGGAGAGATAAATATCTCAATGATTATGGAACAAACTTCCAACTTTGCCCTCATTTATGATGCGTATATTTTAAAATTTATTGTCAAATCTCTCTTATCTTTTTCTCTTTCCAACATGGCTAGTCAATCTCTCTTATCATCATTACTATGAGTAAAATCGTCACAATCTTATTTATTTGGTCAAAATGGAATTATAAAAAGGACCGAATTTTTTGGTCAAAGTGGACTTATAAATAGGACCAGAGTAGTATTAGTTATTACTCTCACCCACTACCCTTATTAATTATGGGCAGACATGGAAAAAAATACTTAATGCTCATTGGGAACAAGCGAGTGTCTTATAAAAAGGACCAAATAAACTTACTAGTTAGTACGTTATAATAAGGATAGGGAGTATTATGCAATTCTTAAAATCTTGAAATCGTTCTTACAAAAAATTATTTCATAGTTGTGAAGAATTCTTCTCTATGAAGATTGAATTATTTTAGATACGTCAAACCTTGGGCTACATAAGATTTGAGTGACTTATCTTGGACCTTATTGATATGCATATTATTGTAGAGAATTGCAAGTTCTAATGGCTGAATAGTATTAATTTAACAAATGTAGTTCATATGTGTTGTTTGAGATTGTCCATAGGGTCAACCTTTTGGATTTATTATTGTACTGCTATACTTTTTATTATTATTTGCGTTTTTGACTGTACTCTTGTACTTCTCCCTTAATTATTCCACTTAATAAATTTAATTCTATCTGTTTATTCACTTTACTTTCAATAAAATATGTTGGATCTTGTTTGCCATTTGAGATACTGGAACATTTCTGTCAAATCTCAGCTGCAGCAATAGCCTTTAAAATTATATTACGATCATAATGTAAAGTAGAATTTGATGATTTGCATATAGTGAACCCGTGCTCAGCTTGTCAAATGACCTTTAAAACCTTGAACAACATAATCTTGATTAACATTATTAGTTCTAAAACCTTTAAAAAGGTTTTGAAGAGAAACTTTAAATTGCTTGGGGAATGAAAGAACCATACCATATCATCATGACTTTGTTGCATAGCAAAATATGTTTATATAAATAATTATGATGGCAAAGGTGTAATATGAAATATGCTCTTGATTATATTCTTCAAAACAATTGGGCTACTTGGAGGAGAAATAGAGGTCGATAACATCTTGCCATGTTTATGTATGTTCCGGTAGGTTAGTAGTAAAGAACTCTATGTAATTCTCCTTATATTATGTAGTAGTAGTAGTAGGTTTCCTTTTTTCATGTTGTTTCTAATTTGATACTCCTTCCATTTTGAATTATAAAACCTAGTTGATTTTTTATGAGAGATTAAAAAAGCTAATTAAATCACTTTAAAGTATTTTTTTCTTTCTAAACTAATTAGTTTGATTAATAAACTAATATATAATTCAATGATACACAACATATTATATGATTAAGTAACTTATTTAGCTTTTTTAACTCTTCGAAAAAAAGTCAATCCGATCTTATTAGTAGGACTAAAGGTAGTGCTTTGAAGTTCACGCCCCAACAAAATTTTTTGAATTGACTTCCATCCTCTTTAAATTGTAATACTTTGAAGTAGAATTTTTTTTTGCCCTTAAAATATGCTACCCGCTCAACACGGGAAGAGGATTCCCTCATTATCAGCTCTCTCATTTTCTCTCACAGGCACATCCTGGCCGTCGAAATCCTGATCCAAGGGCTCAGAATAATTTTTTAAAAAACCATGCGCGGTAACAAAAACCGCGCGCAGTTTTTCTAAAAATTATTCTGGGCCCTTGGATCAGTATTTCGACGGCCAGGATTTGCTGATGGGGAGAAATAGGCAGAAAAATGATTATGAGAAGATCCAGACTCCTCAACATGAGGGGAGCTCAGGCTAGTTGGGCTCTAAACAAGGTCAATTTCAAATCAATAATACCACTCTGGTCTTATATAAGTCTATTTTAATAAAAAATTTGGTTTTATTTATAAGTAATCTTTTAGATAATAAATAAGATTGTAATAATTTTGCCCATATTAATTCTATCAATAAAAATCTATGGAAAAAAAAGATAGAGTTGAAAGATACTTATTTGTAAATGAGAATAAAGTTGAAAATTTATTCTATAATCATTGAGCTAATTACCCCTCCTTGGTATGTGTGATTTAGTTGAAAGAGATTTATAAATAGGAACAGAGTGGTAGTAATAAGCTGAAAAGTTTTAACAAGTGTTTAACATATTTAAATTGGCGTTGGAAAAACATGTTCACATAAATCAAGACAAAATTCTTTTACCAACTTACCTCATTTACTGTAAATCACATTGAAATAACAGTTTTTAATCTAATGAGACACTTTAGAATACAACACAATTAGATTATACATACATATATTTAACCAATGAAAAACTTAAAGGAGTGTTATGGATGAAACTTTGATATTGTCAAAAATAAAATATTCTATTTTTTTTAATAAAAGAATATTCTTAAGTTACATGTTTATCTTAAGAATTGAGAAAACGAAAATTATAAAATTAAACAAATACTTCCTCCAATCCTAATTATACAATAATATTTGAAAATTGATCATGGTCCTAATTATAGGATTAAATTCTAATTTTTGTCAAATTTATTTTTTTTAAAAAAAAGCCCCATTGATAGTTTCTCAATAATAAAGTAAAGGCAATGATAATTTAATAATGCATCTATATATTCTATAAAGTAAATAATCTTTACAACTCATTAATGTCACATGTACCCCAAATATTTTTTTAATAAAATAATTTTGAGCAATTTTTATCATATTTTTCCTATATTACCCTTACTATTACTTCTTCCACAATAATTAATATAATAACACAAAACTTCTTATATCCAGCACACTAACAAAACAATACACACACACGTACGTACATACAACCACAAAGATAACGATATTTCCAAAAATTACGTAACAACGTAACATTGCTGATTCCGTAAACAGAGCTCGTGAAACCAAACGGAACACACACACGCATATATACAAATAAAGTTTTTATCTATATAAGAAAATAAAGTTGATAATTACGTGCTAACCATGCCTAACCACACACAAAGGCCATTTTATGAAAATGAATATAATTAATTAATTTAACTTTTATCATTAATCCTTTTAAAATCTGATAAAAGTGTTTTATAAATAGAACGGGGAGTATCAAATATGGGTAGATCTGTAGACGACGGCGGTAAAGAAGCACAGAATCAGGGAGCGAAATACGCGTGCCGTTGTAAACGACATGTGGTCAGGCATTGAGTCAAATCCACTTAAAAGTAAAAACGGCGAATGCGTTTTGTCGGTGGTGGAATCTTAACGACGAAGTTGAGTTTCGTAAGACGTCGTCTTCTTATTTTCCATCCACCTTCCTCTCCCTTTCCCTTCAATTTCACTGAAACAAAACCCTCCTCTCCACACCTTTCCCCAAAATCGCATTCAACCATCCATTTCGCTTTCTCTCCTCAATTCCCAAATCTGGTTTTTGCCTTTTCCCATAAATAAATCTCTCCTTTCTTCTCTCTTCTTCGCTGATCGGATCTCTAACCCCTAACAATGTCCTCTTCAGCCCCTCCCGTCCTCCCCATCTCCAATTCTCAGCCCACCGCTGCTACTGGTGGCGCTGCCGCTGAATCTGGAGGACCCACTGCCACTCCTGCCGTCCGTGCCTTTATCAGCAACATCTCCGATACCGTCCGTAATGGTCTCTCTCAGCGCCGTCCTTGGGGTGAGCTCGTTGACCGTACGGCCTTTTCGAAGCCTGAGAGTTTCTCTGAAGCCACTCTTCGGATCCGCAAGAATTACTCTTACTTCCGTGTTAATTATTATGCTATAATTGCTCTGATCCTTGGTGTCTCTCTGCTTACGAATCCGTTCTCTCTTATTGTCCTCGTGGGCTTGCTCGCTTCTTGGATGTTCCTATACCTCTTCCGTCCCTCTGATCAGCCTTTGGTCATTCTTGGTCGCACTTTCTCTGAATTCGAGACCTTGGCGCTCCTGGGTGGCCTTACTTTGTTTGTGGTCTTTCTTACCAATGTTGGATCTGTTCTTGTTTCGGCTCTCATGGTGGGTGTGGCCATTGTTTGCGCTCACGGTGCCTTCAGGGTTCCCGAAGATCTCTTCTTGGATGAACAGGAGGATTCTCAAACCACAGGGTTCCTGTCATTCTTCCGTGGTGCTGCAACCAATGCTGCTCTCGCCTCCGCTGTACCTTCGGTCACTGCACGTGTTTGACGAGATCGTTGAATCCAGATCTAGGAGGATGGCAGGGTAATGGTGTCTTGATCTGATCCATGAAATTCATTGTTAGGACCTGGAAGTGGAATAAACGCAGGAAATATGCCTATGTTTTGTATGAAAAATGTATCAACAAATTTTTCTATACATAGGGTCAATCACATGAGATTTGTAGGGTTCTCTGTTATCTTGTGTTGCTTTATGTAGGATATGCAACTCTTATTGTTGGATCTACCAGTTTTTATACTTGAATTGTTCTTTCTATCTCTATAGTTCAATTGTTTTATTCATTTTGTAATTTGGCTTTCTTAAAGCAAATTGTGGAAATGTTCTTTATTGTGTTAGTCTGTTAGATATCTATGCCGGTAACCTTGTGTCATAGTTGTGTGGGAACATAGATTACCTAGTTGCTTTGGTGATTACATTTCGTTTTGCTTTTTTATTGTTCATTCTTTGCTCTTACCTAGATAGATGTCTTCGATTTTTATTGGTAGACTCGACTTTATCAAGGAATGCTTAGATTGTTTTTGCCCGTTGGAATCCATCATGGACAGTTCTGTCTGTGCATTATTCGCCTGGGTGTTTACTTAGATCACATCATTGAGATTGCCTGCCACTGTTCCTAATGTGTGGTGGGCATGGGAAGTAGTCAAATAGAGAAGACACCGGTTGTATCTTCTTTTGAATCTTTGTGACTGAAGCTGCATGAGCAATTTTGGCCTCTATTGTGGGTTGTAAAATTAGACTTCGAATTAAAACATCCCATTCTCTTTTTCCCCCTTTTTCTTATTGATCTCGACATCGATCTCAGAATTCAGCATACCAGTTTGGGATTATAAAATACCGTTGTGGGGTTTCTTTGAAAACCTTTAGTTTGTGAATACAATCGCCGATTTTAAATATCAGGGTGCTTCCGTGATAATTTGGTACTGTGCTCCGTGATATCTGGGGATACTGTGGAGTAGAGGATGTAATATGCCAAACAAAGTTTAAATTAGTTAGAACAATACTTTGATGGTTCCGTTGAATATTTTGAGTCTTGTGACACGGTACGTCACCATCTTGCGAGCAAATGAATATGTAATTTATTTGATATTAGTCATTCGCTTGCATTTTCATGTGTATTATCGAAGATACTATTTTCAGTCTTCCTTTCTTGTGTTCCAACAATTTTGCAATGGCATTGAATATGATTCTGAGCTAAAAGATGTCTGATCTTCTTGATTGATTCATAAAGGATATAGGTATATATGATTCTAGCTTCCATTGTCGCCCTTCTGCAGTTCTAGCATGATTGCCTCAATTCATTCTTTAAATTGCTTTGCCCCTTCAACTTTATAAAATAGGATATGGTCAATATCTTCTCATTATGGATCAAGATTCATAATAGGTCCTAAATATAAGATAAAATTTTCATACTTATCTTCCCCCCCCCCCTAATTTGCTTCTATTAATGTTCTCTCAACAGTAATTAAAGATAATAATTAAAGATGAGAGGGAATTAAGAAAGGTGATTAGGGTAGTGCTTTAGGAAATACATGTCATATTAATTAAATCAAATTCTTTAATTTAATTAAATTTGATAAATATATCTTATACTAAAAACTAGAGAAGTAGTATGTTGGAATTCTTTAATTTATTTACCGTTGGAACTCAGCAAGCTTTGGGATTGTTGTGCCTGTAATAATCAGTTGTATGCTCTTGGTGGACTCGGCAAAAAAAAAAAAAGGATTAAGTATTGAGTTTTTACTGTTGCATTTGTGAATTAAAGCTAGTTGATACTTGAAAAGTTAATGGATAAAATTTTTATTTTATTTTTAGCAGAGAAGAAAATTTAGGATTTTAAACATATATGCAAGGTTAGGGAACTAATTTTTTGTGTGTGTAGGATATTTTTAATGGGTATTAAAAATAACTTGAAATTGTTAATAATAAAAATTAGTAACAGAATACCTGTACAAATCGAAATTCAGTACAGTTTAGGAAGCTAGATATTAATTAATTATATACTGAGGGAACAAAACTCCATAAGTAGCGAAGTACTCTCATAATCTCTTTTTTTTTTTTTTTTGATCACCCTTCACCTATCTAAATTTTTTTTAGAGGGTTGGTGATGAGGAATAAGTTAGAGTTTTGTTTTTCCTTTTGTATCTCTTTTTTGAGTTAATATAGACTACAGGTTTATACTAAAAAAAACTTGTTCTCATTTAATAAAAAAGTTACACTTTAATATTATTTTTCAAAATTAAAACGAGGATTTTACGATGTCTCATTGGAGTTATTTTGTTTATTTATTATGGAGGATTTCCTTATTTATTGGTTTTTAAACTTGGTGGCAAAAGGTAAATAGAAGGGATAAAATGAGAATGATCATTTTACATAACTTAACATCAAAAATCAAAATGTTAGTCTCCTCGCCATTCCAGAGAAAATAAAATTTGCTGCCTTTCAAGGTTAAAAGAAAAAAAATCGTGCTCGCCAAAAAAATAAATGTTGCGTTTGTGATGTAGTAGTGATATCTGTACAGTAACTAAATAAGTAACTAAAGAAAAAAAAAAAGGAAAAATAGGTAAATGAGTTGGTTTATAACTTTAACATTATAAGTTTAAATCTTGTTGATGTAAAGTGATAAGTATATATTTTATAATTAAATACATATAAGTATAGATTCTAAGATATTGGATTGAATTTATTGATATTTTATACTTAATTAATTATCTTTTATATATTATCCTATCCTTTAATTAATTATATGATAAAACAGTATTTCAATATAAAATCAATTTACATCCTATTATATTTTGTCGGGATATTAGCTGATTTAAAAAGAGAAGGGAATATCAAATAAATGAAGGAACAGACCGTGACATCTACCAATTGAAGGAAATATATATACACACACATATAGCTGAAGTTGAAATTGTTGGTGGAGATTAAAGGAATGAATAAATAAATAAAAAAACAAGAAAATAGAACAAGCAATCCCGCATGGGTCTAGCGTCAATATATATTTTGATCTAGTACCCTTACCATTTTTTTCCTTTCATTTTTTTTTACTGTTAGATTAAGATTTCAACGGTTCAGATTTATCATATAATAAAAATATTATTATAAGGGAAAAGGCTAAAAAAAGATGGTAAAAATTAATAATAAATCTGGACCATTGAAATCTTAATCCAATTATATAAGAGAAAATGAGGGGAAATGATATACGATGACAGCCAAGTACATTATTAAGATAGCAATGGGATTTGGAAAAAATATCCACACGAATCCAAGACTCCCACGGCGCACGAAGCAATTAAAAAGGAACTGAAAGATTATAACCCGGGAACCCTAAGCAATATATATATAAAAGAATCAGAGGCAGCCGCGGAGGGAGGACGATCACGGCACAAAAGCACACAACGCAGAATGGCCGAAACACAAATTCAAGAAGCAGAGTAAAGAGGATTGGCGCCGCAAAGCCGAGACCCACAGACAGAGACGGGAGCAGCAGTGAAAACCAGAACGCAGAGTACAGAGTTGGACGACGCAGGAGCACTAAGAGTTTAAATCTTCTCACTCTTTATTTTACTCCCTTCTCAAATCTTGATTTTATTTGTTTCATGAACTTTATTATAGTCATGAATGGCTAAATTTTCTTTTTATCTTAGATAACTTATAAATTTGTTTGGGTTCTATATATTATTCCTATTATTAATTTTGATTAATTTTATTCAGTTTATTTATTCTTGTCTTTATTGTTATTGCTTAATAATGGACCGCTATTTAATAGCATGTTTTGGGGATTTAGGATTAAATTTGGAGGAAGGAATCTTAAATTGAGGATTAAATAATATGGAATTAGATTTTAATCTAATTTGCGTCCAGAATAGACATATACCTAGAAGCTCCACATAATCAAATTAAAGTGAGTCCAATCGAAAAGGCAGCTTATTTAGTTAAATCAAAATTAATTTAGTGGGATTAATTCTAAAAAGCCAATAAGGGATTAGTGAACCTAGGTTGTACTTCTTGATATTGGAATTTGCTATTTTGTGAAAAATCTTTGCTACTATTAGCTCTCACTTATTTTTTTTTATTATTGAAAACAATTTTGACTCGCTCAACTTAAAGAGAATAATGGAATTAATATCTAATCACTAATTTGATTGAGTCCTCATGGGAATGATACTTTTCTTACTTATCATTTTTTTTGGGGTGAAAATGGGGCCTCAGCCATTCTTATTCATTGATCAAAATGAAACGCGGGTAAGCATAACCCATAGAGTCCCTGTACAGCCATTTCGCAATATCCTGATGAGGGCTAATAAGAACATTGTGTCCCACCTCTTGCGTAAAACTCATGTTAGCTAGAAAATCAGCACAAAAATTACATTCTCTATATACGTGTCTAATTACAAGGTTACTAAATTTGCTCATAACCTGCCTGATGTGCCACAGCAGTCGCGATTCCTTATCCACCTCAGTCTGTACATTTTGCAGTAGAGTTACCACAACAAAAGAATCACACTCCAAAATTAATCTATTCAGATTGTGCGCGGGGGCTAGTTCCAGACCAGTCAAGATTGCCCAGAGTTCAGCCTTGATTAGAGCATGCTCCCAGTTTTTTTGAAAATCCACAGAGCCACTCACCCATATTGCCTCAAATCAGCCCGCCACACCCTACAACTCTTCCCAAACCTCTAAAAGCCCCATCCACATTGAGTTTTACCCATCCCTCATCTAGGGCAACCCAACTGATAAGTACTTCTCTTCTTTCCCCTTTCATTCTCCCAAACTCCACACTTGCCTGACTTATTTCCTCAGAATATTTCCATACACAGAGACTCTGATTTAAAGGCATAACAAAACCATCCTCAAAGATGCTTCTATTCTGCCATCTCCACAGCAACCAGGAACCTAGGCCGAACAGTAGCGCCCAATTATTCCTCTTTGCTGATAAGTTCCATTCGAACCATTGTTTTCCCTGTAACAACCAGGATTCAGTATGTAAGCTCCCACCTTTTAATCCCCCCCACATCTTCCTTGCAACGTTACAGTCGCGTAGCACATGCAATAAATTCTCAATCTGATCTGGGCAGCAATAACATGTATCAGATCCCCCCAATAATCTTTTCTTCCTCTTTGCAATGAGCAGCCTATCATGGATAGCTAGCCACAAAAACACCTGGACCCTCATTGGACCCCTCCATTTCCATAATTTCCTCCAAACACCATCCCTAGCTACCTGTTCATTCCTCATTAGCTGATACATTTCACCCACGCAGTACTTGTTTTGGCTGGACGAATTACCTTCGTACAGTCGGTTACAAACCAAATGGCGGTGTTCACTATGCAGCATACGGTTATACCAGTCACAGTGAAAAGCCAAATAGAGAAATTGCAGCGAGAGTTTATTTGGGGAAGTAATGCAGAAAGAAGAAGAGTGCACGCCATGAGTTGGGACAATATATGTAAAACAAAAAATAATGGTGGCCTAGGCATGAGAGACTTGGAGGTGATGAATAAGGCCTTACTGGGAAAAGTTGCTTGGAATGTTATTGCTACCCCAAATAGCCTTTGTGCAAAGGTTCTAAGGGGCAAGTATGGTAGGGACCGAGAGCTCCACAAGGAATGTAAAACCATGAAAATAGACTCAGAGTTATGGCGGAGTCTAGGGCGGATATGGCCTTCGGTTGTGGAGAATATTATGTGGGAGGTAGGTGATGGAGAGAGTATTAAATTCTGGAATGATTATTGGGTGGATAAGGGGTGTAGATTACTTGACAAGAGTAAGATATCGGTACCTACAGAAAATTGTGATATTACTGTGAAGGAAATGGTGGATGGCCTAAGAAATTGGGATATTGAGAGGATTGGAAGGTGGGTCAAGGAAGAGGAAATAAACTTAATTTTGGCGATTCCTCCTCCAAATCCTTTGAAAGGAAGCGACTTCATGCACTGGGGAAGTAGTCTACAAAACAAGAAAAGTGATAAGAAAGTTATGGCTTACTTATCATTTTATTACTTGATATGACTTGTATACTTACGGAGTTAATAGGCTACAAAGTTTTGCCCTATCAAGTATATGGGCCGTATCAAGTAATAAAGTGATAAAAAAAGTATTGTTCTCACGAGGACTTAATCCAACTAGCGACTAGATATTAAATTCACTTATTGAGTTAAAATTGTAAGAAATAATAGTAGCAAGAACTTTCAAAGAGCAAATTCCAATATCAAGAAGTACAACCTAGAGTCACTAATCTCTTATTTGTTTCTTAGATTTTATTCACACTAAATTAATTTTAACTTAACTAACTCAGCTAACTTAGGGTATTAATGTCTATAAATGTCTTCCGGTCCATTTACATACATACCTTAGTTAATTATGTAATGCTTCACACAACAAAATAAGATGGTTTTTCGATCGGCTCACTCGAATTTGATTATGCGGAGCTTCTAGGTATATGACTATCCTAGACCCAAATTAGATCAAAACCTAATTCCACATTATTTAATCGCAAGGTGAATTTAAGATTTCCTCTTCTAAGTTCAACCCTAAATCCTCAACACATGCTTAATAGTGACCAATTACCAAGCAATAACAATAAAAGCAAGATTAAATAAACTGAAATAAAATTAATCAAAACTAATAGTGAGAATAATCTCTAGAAGCGAAACAAGTTCATAGGTTCTTTAGGTTAAAAAGAAAATAGCCACACATGGCTATAAGAAAATCCATACCAAAAAGATGAAACTCAAGAATCAACAAATGAGAGAAAGAACAAGGTAGAGATGACACCACTACTGTGAACCTTCGTCTCTTTATTGCTCCTGGCTGTTGGAGGCTGCCAATCCTCTCCCTTGTCTTTCTTTCCTTGCGTCCTGATTGCTCTACGTCTTTTCTGTTACATGCGTCTGTGATCATTCTCCAATTTGATTATATTATATCAATTTAATATAATATAATAACATATTATATTATGTCCTTTTCAATTTAATTTCTTGCCCAAGTAATTATGCTTATTACCTTTCCTATATTTTCTCCTCTTTTAGATTGCATAATATCTCCTACAAAACAAAAAAAGAATATAAATAGATTTATAGATTTTCTATTATAATATTCTTTTATCCTATATTTAATTAAAAGATAGATAAATATATAAAACATAATTAAATAGATATAAAATATTAATAAATCCAACTCTGTAACACCCCATTTTCTAAAACGTTTTCGAAATAATTGATCAGAGTAGAGCATCGGAATAAGTTTAAAAGAGCGAGTAACTGATGATTGTATAAAAATATTAACCATAGTTGGTTATAGTAGTGGTACATTCATCCCAATAATTCAAAATATTATATAATCAAAAACAAAAACACTCCATCCAGATCTTTACACGGGCTGCTTACTCCTGTCGTCGGCCCTCAGTCCTCCAGACCCTGAAGCTATATTAGGAGCTGAGGTTCAATTACCATTGAACCTCAGGTAACGGTTAACCTCATGCTTATGTATGACAAGATATGTATGACAGATATTCATTCAGCAACAAGCAACAATACATATCACATGTAAAGTCATCTATGTAAACAGTACACATCGCATGTACAATCATATATGATATCAGTATACATCACATGTACAATCATCCGTGTTATCAGTACACATCACATGTACAACCATCTATATTGTCAGTACACATCACATGTACAATCATCAATATTATCAGTACACATCACATGTACAATCATCTATCACATACATGTATACAATAAGCATTATGCGAACGTACCAGGATTGATAATTTCATATGTAATCAATTGGGCAGCGTTCTTTTGGTCAGCCTAAAGCTTGGACTCCTTCAAGCTCTTCCTCCAACTCTCTCAACTCTCTCTCAAATAAGCAGATGATGCTTTACTTGGTGTGAAGAAAAGTGAATGATCTATGCCTCTATTTATAGTGAAAAGGTTGGGCAATTGTGTAATTAATTGCAACTTCACTCTTGGCTAATATTCACCATTGGATCTAGGGCTTCATAGAAACTCTAAATCCTCACCACACACACACTCATCTGCCCCCCCCTCTCTCCCTTCTTCTCTTTCTTCTTCCTTCTCCTAGAAGCCAAAAACAACTTGAGGTGCAAGTATGCAATAGTGTTTTGTATCCCACAAGCTACCAATTTATCACATGTGTTGAAAACCATTTCCTTCCCCTTGAAGCTATGCCAAAACCGTGCTCCCTCTGAATTTTTGGGTTTTAGGGTTGTTTTGGGCTTTATTGCTATGTTGGGCAAAGGTTTGGCAAGGATTTGGGCTACCAAAAATGATCCAATGTAAATTGTTGTGGTAAAAAGCCCTAATTTAATTTCTTTTTGTTTATTATTTGATTTAGCTTAATTAGGTTTAATTTGTAGTGTTCTAATTGTTTTACAACTCAATTATGATTCTACTAATTTCAATTGTTTCAATTATCGATCCCTTGTTAAGCTTTAATATTGAATTTAGCCAATATATCCCAAATTGTTTGTTGATATTTGCCATTAGATTAATTATGAATGTTAATTCAATTAAGATTAATTTTTGGTGTTCACTAATTATTTTTAGTGTCCTCTAATCATTTTAAACCTCTTCCTACTCCTTTACGTCTTATTTTTGACAACATAGGAATTATAAGACAATATATCATTAAGTGTGAATTTAATTGTTCTTGAATTGTTGAAAATTCATTTAATTGATTTAGGGGTTTTTGTGGCATTTTACAATATTTTATGACCCCTAACAAAATTTAGGGAGTTGGATTTTACCCTATTAAGTCCTACCGAAAACTTATTCAAGAGATAGATTAAATACAATACTATTTTGGAGACAACATACTCTCCTATTTTCAATAAGTCCTAATGGCCAAAATATAATGTTTAACAGGAATACAAATCTTGGGGTATTATAAACTCAATATACCATAAAATCTATACCTATTTAATTATAAAATATATACTTATCATAAAGATTTTGTTGGTGAATAATTTGTAAGTAGCTCTATAAGAGCTCTTTAAATTTGAAGGCATATTCTAATCCTGGTGAGCACTGAAATCCAACTCACATAAACTTTTATTGCATAAAAAAATGCACAATATTGGTTGATTGTGTCCATTAAATTAAGTTTTCCTGACCCCATATGTGTAATTTTTTTGAAATACTCCCTTTAGTCCTTAATATAAGACCTAATTATCTAATTTGATTAGATTAAGGAAGTTAGTAAATATGACATGTATTTTCTAAAATATTCTACTTATATTCCTTAATTCTCTCTATCCCTCTCCTCTTAATTATTGTTGAAACAGCATCAATAGGAACATAGGAAGATAATAACAAATATAAAAAATAAGTATTATACTTAGGAGCAAGATTAACTCCCAAATAGGGTGAATATTACGAACCCACGGGAGAAGTATCATTTAATACGAAGGCACATAAAAGAAATATGACACAACATTATATAACTGGAGAACTTAACATAATTGATATACAACTTGATATAAGTATTTTTCTTTAAAAAAAGTGTCATTTAGCAAAGAGGCCAAGCATGTTTTTTGTTTGTACAAGTGTAAGCTTGAAATTCAAAATACACACCACTTAAGATCAAGAATTAAATTCATTCATAACAAACATTTTGTCGAGTATGAACCGATTTTTACATCTGGGGTCCACCTTTGTGACTATCCGTAATTGCATATCTTTTACATGTGCCTCTTTGGCTAAAATGTTTGCACATTCAATAGTCTCCATATTTAAATGAGACAAAACAACATGTCAATCTCCATAAAATTGCTGACATGTAGTCTCTATTTTAGCTTTGAAAGGATAATCCAAAACACTATCTCTCAACAAAATATTTAACGCTTCCAAAGAATTAGAGAAAATCTATATTCTTTGAAATTTGTAAAGTTGACAAACCTCAAGTTCTGTCTTAATAGCCAATACCTTTGCAATCGCCATTGGAAAGGTCCCAGCACTCTTCATAAATCCCGTGACCCGGTTTCCCTTGTCATCTCTAATTAAACCTCTAATTGTTGCCTGGTTATGTTCTCTTACTGACACATCCACATCCAAATGAACATATCTTAGCGTTGGTTTCCTTCATTTGGTATCTATTTGTGGTACCTCTGCAAGCAATTGATGCTGAAAGTGGAGCAAATCACCAAGAGGGGGGTGAATTGGGGATTTTAAAAATTCTTTTCTAAGGCTCTGTTTTTTAACACTAAAAACAGGGTATAACGGAGAAGAGAAGGAGAAGCAAAACACAAGGAATTTATACTGGTTCGGTTCAACCTCTTGACCTATGTCTAGTCCTCAGACACTCTAGGATTTCACTATCTCAATTGATTACACACTCTGTAGCTCTGGAGTAATTCTCTCACTAAAATTTATTCTCCCTTACAAGTTGCAATCAATATCCCAATCTCCAAGTCCCACGACTTGAGATTCTTACAATGAAATGATTTATAATAAATGAACTCTTTCTAAGAGTGGATAAATATAAACATTGAAGTATAGAATGTATCAAAAGATACTTTTCACAAGAAAACTCAGAGTAATTGGAAACTTGAATGATTTTTGTTTTCAGCAGATTGGTTGTTGAGAAGAATTGAATGTAGCTCTATTTATATCAAGAGAGCATTAAATGACCATTGTAATCTTCAATATGGCAGTTGCCTTCATTAAGCAAGGATTAGGTTAAGCTTTGGTCTTCTTCTCTCTCTACTCTTTGGTTAATCCAGTTGCACAGAAGTTTATGGTTGACTTCTTGAATATCAATCTGTTGGAATAACAGCTACTGGATGTGGAAAGGAAACATTAATCCCTTTGCAACGTGTGTAGAATGATTGCCAAAAGGATGCAAGTTTTCTGAACTTTGCATTTAATGTGCTGACATCACTTTTTGCTTTTACTCAAATATTCATTTAAAGTTCTCTAAACTATCTGAAACTCATTAACAAACTGATTAAACATAGCTGGGAATAGTAATGAGTGATGATAAGAAGTATTAAGATCAAACGTGAATATTTCACAAATTCGAGCAATTTGATTTTCAAAACCAGTGACACAAACTCGAGTTTGTTTATCCAAATTGGAGTTTGTAACTATGCTCAGAAGCCAAACTTGAGTTTCCTTCTTCTAGAGAGCAATGTCTGTTTTGAGTTTAAAAGCATATTTTGAATCATAAAGCAAAACTCGAGTTGATTAATGGCAAACTCGAGTTTTGAACTTTTATAGTGAAAATATGTTTAAGTCTAAAAGCTCAAAACTGGAGTTTCCAAATGTAAACTTGAGTTTTCAAATCACTGAAATGAGCAAAGCTCTCAGCTTTCCCTAAACTCGAGTTTCCAAATATAAACTTAAGTTTTCATTTAAAGTTGAAAACCTTTGAAAACTCTATCCCAAGTGAAAACTGGAGTTTTCTAAACAAACTGGAGTTTTCTCAAAGTGGTTAAAACATGTAAACTTTCTATCAAGCCTAAACTCAAGTTTACAAATACTAACTCAAGTTTTTCAAAACTTTGGAAAATTTAGAAAACTTTTGACTAAGTGTAAACTGGAGTTTTCATATCAAAACTGAAGTTTTCTTAGGCTTAAAATGTTGGAGGCTCTTTGTATGTCCAACACTTGAGTTTATTGTCGCAAAATGGAGTTTTGCTTACTTTAGAAAATATTGGAGAGTCCCTGTATGGTGCAAACTCAAGTTTGTAATCCTAAACTCGAGTTTGTCTCAATATGAAAAACTTAGAGTGCTCTCTGTATATTGTAAACTCGAGTTTGCTTATGCAAACTGGAGTTTTCTTAGTTCATTAAAATTGAGCTACTCTTTGTCAAGTCCAAAACTCGAGTTTATCTTTGACATTAAGTTTTTCAATTTACCTAAGACAAACTTCATCTTGTGTTTACAATTGTCAGTTATCATCAAAACACATAGAGAACTAACAGATGCTTCAGTCTCCTAGCTACAACTTCCATTAATTGACACTTATAAACCACCTCCTTTGGTGTAGCTACTTTGCTTTCAAACATTTGAACGCATCTTACTTTCCATAACAACCAGCAGACATGTGCAAATATTTTGGTCCATGTCTACTTCTTAAAACAATCCTTACCTGGATTTCTTGTTGCATTCCAACGAAACCATTCCTACAATTCATATGACAAAAAGATGGTATATTTATTAGGATTAAGTAATTTCCTCCACACATAATTTGCTCTCTCACAATCTCTCAAGATATGTAATATTGTTTCCTCACTTTGACAACTCAGTAAAGACTCATTTATATTTGAAAGCCCAATTTTCACTTTGAAAGAATTAGTCATTAATTTCTCATGGGTTATCTGCCAAAAGAAAAACTTAATCTATTTTGGAACATTCCAACGCCAAAACCTCCATGATCTAGAGAATGACTCATAGGTGTTTGGTACAAATGATAATTTATATGATGATTTTACTAAGAATGTTGCTGTTAACTCTTAGAAATTGACAGCATTCCAGCACATTTTCTCTCTCTTTTTACCTATTTTTGGTTCAAAATGTGCATAGAAATGAAGTTATAGAGGAAAATGTGTATATCAAAGTATAAGGCAAATATCAAAGAAATTCTTGTTTTATCCTATAGAGTTTGTGATTTAATTGATAATTCCTTCCTCTTTTGTAGGAAGGTGGAGACAAGCCTTGAAGCTCTATGAGAATCAAGAAACCAGGAAAGAATACAACTAGCCGCAGCAAGTAGTTCTCTGTGTCACTGGCCGCAGCCAGTCGTAAAAAAATACTGAAAGTACAACTGCGCGTTTTTTCATTTTAGAAACAGAAAAACCCTATTTAACCTAAAGGGAAGGGCCGAAAAACGCACTCTTGACCTAAGGAATCAAGTGAGCACACAAGGGAAGAGCTTGGGAGAGAGATTTGGTCAATCTTGGAGGCTTGGGTGCTCAACCTAAGAGAGATTTTGGAGATTTCACCTTGGTTCTTCCTCTTTTCCTCTCCTTTCTTCTTAGTTTCTTCATGTATTCAGTTTCTTTACTTAGAATCTCTTTGTATTTGAACATGAATAGCTAAACCTTTCATTCTAGGGTTCTTTTACCCTTTTGTATGGATTAATACTTGAATATTCCTCACTTTTAGTAGATAAATATATATGTGTGTTGATTTCAACCTTGGCTTAATGCTTCTAAGTGATTGGCCTCCATTTAGATGATTTATTCACATAGGTTTTGACTCGAGAGAGCTAATTTAGGTGTAGAACTTAATTGAAATCATGCTTGTCTTGAAGTTTACTTGATAAATGGATGGTTTGTTAGTAAAATAGAGATATATTTACTAACCTTGCATTGCCACATTAGAGTTGTTGCTTAATTATTGATTCTTACTAGTTGTAGCAAGAGATTGTGCATTTCAGTGAGAAAAGAAACTTGATTTTGACTTGAGAGAGCGTTTCAAGTGTTTTTGAACCCTAGACTAACACATGTATGTATTGAAATGCTACTAGAGAGGAAGTTAACCAAGTTTTATGAAATGCAAAAAGGGGAAGAAGAATCCTAGGCTCCTTTATCCTTGAAGTCAAAAGTCATTTGCCTTTATCAATTTTTAAGTTTTAGAAATAGTCTTTAAAAATTCTCATTCCAACTCAAAACTTTGTTCTAGCTCAACTTGATTGAATTCACTAAGCCTCTTGCTTGACCAATTTGTTAAACAAATACTCGTGGGAATGATACTGTACTTATCACTTTATTACTTGCGAAACTCGTACACTTGCGAGGCGAACAGTTGCATCAGGTGAATTACGCCAGATGACTGTGTCTAATTGGGATCCAATAGGTGGTTGTACCATAAACAACTTCCTAATAACCCCGTCTGGTAAATGTTCCTTCCATCTTAGTATATCCCAAGCACCACACATAGTAGTGAAACTACCCAGCATTTCCTCTGGACTAATGTTGTGAACATTTGAAACCACATATTCAATTAAAGGTTAGTCAAGAGGCATGCAAAGATCCTACCTTGATCTAGTTGTTTTACCATCATTTATCTTTTTATCAACACCTTGTAAAAACGTTTCCCATACCTCAATAATAGCTTGCTAGGTAAGTGAATTATATTTCTTTTTATCCACTCGCAGTGCACAATCATCACCACAGTCATATCATGCTCTTAAACACTGCATCCATAACGCATCTGGGTTGGTAATCAATCCCCAGCACAACTTCAGAATAAATGCCTTAATCTGAAGTTCTAAGTTTCTAATTCCCAAACCACCCACCTTTTTACTTTTCAAGATTTTATGCTATACTATTAAGTGCATTTTCTTCTTGACACATAAGAAACTCCTTCTTATTTTTTCTATTTTCTCAATCACCCCCTTTGCAAAAGGGTGGATTACATTTGATAGAAGGGTATTGCTGAAATCATGACCTTGATGAGGATGGCTCAACCTGCCATAGTTAGGTATTTACCCTTTCAGGAAGACAACTGAGATTTAACCTTCTGAGTAATGTGCCCAAATGTCTCCTCGATTACTCTAAAGTATAACAACAGAAGACCTAAATACTTTCTTAGATTCGTCATTACCCCAATAACTACCTTATTACTAAGATCAATCTTTCTATTGAAATGAACGTTTTTGTGGAAGAAAGCCTTAGATTTATTAAGATTGATTTTAAGTCTAGATACAATGCAGAACCTCCTCATAGTTCCCCTAGTAACCTCCATTTGCCTTGAAGATGCCAAAGGGGCCAAGCATTTAATTTCTTAATCATGCCCTTTAGTGGTTTAATATTAGAATCAGCTTTCTCTTGATCAAATAATAATTTTTTTCTTTAAAAAAAAAACCCTTTAATTGGGAAGGCTACCTTTACGTGAACCTAATGATGCTTGAGAATGAGATACCAAATAGATTTTAGGAGGAAAAAAGTTTAATGTCGTGTTGCTCTCATTAATCTCATTATAGATTTGACTATTAGACTACTATTTTCTCCTTAATTTCCACTTCCTTCATTTTCACTTCACTAGTCTCAGTCATTCCAAATATAAACCTGAAATTTGTTGAAGAGGTCTGATTAGTAGTAGTTGCGGGAATTTCGGGGTGAGCGAGACATCTAAATAATTCTTAAAGCAAAATTAATTAATTAATAATTGATTGATTTTTTAAAGTAATCCAAGGTACAGTGAGCACATGTCGGCTTTAAGACAAGAACACATTAGCCTTGAAAGACACTTTTCACAATTTCCGGACATTTCCTTTTTATGTCCCCTAAACTTTCTACCCATAATCATACATTGATATTTAGATTAGTAGTAGAAGCTGCTTGATTTACGATATATGAGGTTTTTTTTTTTTTTTAACATATGTATCCAGTATCCTGACCTATCTCTTTTTAACTCGGAGGATTTATTAGGGGTCAAACTAACTCAAATTTGCCCTGGGTCAGTCTCTCTTATAGGAAGGAAGAGCTACCAATGCTATCTGCTCTATTCACAGTCTCAAACTAAGCATCTACTTAAAGAAAAATGAGTACCTTACCACTCATATAATTCTTTTTAATGTAGACCGAAGTTCACTCAAAATAGCAAGTACATTAACCACTAGATATTTCTTTTATTAGCATATGCCTCTCGTGCGAACCCCAAGGATGATCAAAGATATAAATTAAAATTTTCATCTAACTTATCAGAGTACTTAGTTAATTGGTATGCAAGGATATGGTCTCCCTAAGAATGTGATGAACCATAACGGTTAGAAATATAGGTGGTTATTGATTAGTTAGTGAATTGGTTAGGACCCTAGTCTATATAAAGGACTTAATCATATTGAATTTAGTGTGTTGGGTGTGGAGCCCTCACCATATATGTGTGGGATGTGGAATCTCACAAGAGAAAGTTAACTTGGTCTCTCTCTAAGGAGAAGTTAACATGGTCTCCTTCTAGATTTTAGAGTTAACCATGAGGGTTACTCATTATAAAGGGGTGTTCCTCTTTTATTAATAATACATGATTTTTCATCTTGATTTTTCTTCAATCACATTTTCAATCACATTTGTTAACAATAACGTATCAATCTCTAGAGTAAAGCGTTCTAACATGATTCATTATATCTATCGTAACTTCTGAATATTAGGTTAACATCCTCTATAGTCAGAAAAGACAAGAATTTCCCTAAAATCTTTAGTCCAACATAAATTAAGCAGACGTATTAAACCAAACCAAGCATCTTTGTAGTTGCTGAGAGAGTAGTAAGTTTGCAGTTGAAGCTACACATCTATCTATCCTCCATATCTCAAGCGACCCTCCACAACAACTTCTACTTGTGTAATTTTAATAGCCTTATTGTTACCTGAAAAGATATTATAAGACAATTAATAGAGATAAGATTTAAATATAAACATTTATTTTTATAAAATAAGAATTTAACAAATTTGCCTAATTCACTTATAAAATGTCCAAACTCTGCTTACTCACCCCATCGTTTCGGCCCTACGCACATAGAAGATTCTCAGCGAGAAAATTCTCAAAAAAAATCCGTTTATTTGAAAGAGATGTCATTTAATCTAATTTAATGTTTAGAGGGAATTTTTTTTTAAATAAAAACAATTAAGATTACTTTTTAAGTTTTTTTTTATAAAATTAATTTTTAGGTATTTAGAATCAAACCTTCAATAAAAATATAGTACAATTACAATATATATTTTTACTGGTACCAAATGATTTGTTCTCTTGAAAAGTTTCTTTCTGTTGGCCAAAAAAGAAGCAGCTTCTTTTTTGGGTCGGGAAAAAAAAAGCTTCTTCTTTAGCATCATAAATCTACGACAAATTCTGAGTAAATTTAACACTACTTTTCCAGTTTTGTCCACTGAAAGTATCCTATAAATTTGCCTTGTAAGGCTGTTTTGGTAATTGCATATTTGGGGTCCCCTTGTGAATATCATATGCATTACATATTTACATTGTGCAATGTAGCCGTTGGAAAACTGAGCCCCATCTGCTCAGAGAGAGACCAAAGCCGTTATACGCAGATACTAATGCATTCCCAGTAAAACTAGCCGTTAGCGATTTAAGAAAAACGCGATCTTTGACCCGTTCCTTCTTCCTTCTCTCTCTCCGACCCTCCAAAAACCGATAACCCCACCGCTCACCTTCACTCATCGATCATAATAATTCTCTTCTTTTTCTCACAACCCTCTCGCTCTTCCTTTTCACTTGCTTCTTCTTCTTCTTCTTCTTCCACTTCTGAAACAGAGCTTTATAGCTGAGAAGCAATAAACAGAGAGAAAGTGTGTCCTTTAGATTGCCCATTGTTGTTCCCACCACTCGACAAACGAAAAAACACATCTTTTTCCTGTATGGGGAACAGTAATCGGTTTTCCGACAAGTTCCCCACAAACGAAGGAAGACCCATTTCTCGTTTCACCATCTCCTTCGTTCTGTTTCTTCAAGTTCTGACATTCACGTTTCAGCCAGTCTCAGGAGGAGGCCATGCATGGGATGGTGTGATTGTTACACAAGCTGATTATCAAGCTCTGCGAGCTATAAAGCACGAGTTTATAGATCCCAGAGGAGTTCTAAGGAGCTGGAATGACAGTGGAATTGGAGCTTGTTCTGGTAGTTGGGCAGGAATCAAGTGTGTGAAGGGACAGGTTATTGCAATCCAGCTTCCATGGAGGGGATTAGGCGGTCGCATCTCCGAGAAAATCGGATCGCTTCAAGCTCTTAGGAAGCTGAGTTTACACGACAATGTACTTGGTGGTCCTGTCCCTTGGTCTCTTGGCTTCCTTCGTAATCTCAGAGGGGTCTACCTCTTCAACAATAGGCTTTCAGGTTCTATTCCTCCTTCTGTTGGCAGAAATAGCCCAATGCTTCAGTCTATTGATTTTAGCAACAATTCTCTCTCAGGTACTATCCCTCCTAGCTTAGCAAACTCTACTAGATTATATAGACTCAATCTGAGCTTTAACTCTTTTTCTGGGTCAATTCCTAGAACTTTCACTATGTCTCCTTCTTTAACTATTCTTGCTCTTCAACACAACAATCTTTCTGGTTCTATCCCTGATTCTTGGGGTAGAGGAATGGGAAATAACCAATCTTTCAATCTTCAAATCTTGACCCTTGATCACAATCTCATTTCTGGACCCATTCCTGTTTCTTTGAGTAAGATGGGTTTTCTCCAAGATATTTCTCTGAGCCATAATCAGATTAAAGGGGCCATTCCAAGTGAGCTAGGTGGGCTTTCTAGGCTTCAAAGTCTTGATCTATCAAACAATGGCATTAATGGTAGCTTTCCTGGTAATTTTGATAGGTTGAAAAGCCTTATTGTGCTTAACCTGAAGAACAATAAGCTTGAGGGTGAGATCCCATCAACAATTGGGAATATCTCTGGAATCACCCAGATTGATTTCTCTGATAATAAACTTGTGGGTGAGATTCCAGATTCACTTACCAAACTTGCAAATTTGACCTCTTTTAATGTTTCCTACAACAATTTGTCTGGCCTTGTCCCAACCCTTCTCTCCAAAAGATTCAATTCTAGCTCTTTTGCTGGGAATCTTCAACTCTGTGGATATATCCCTTCAAAGCCATGCCCTTCTTCTTCTTCATCCCCACCTCAGAATCCTCCATCTCCATCACCAAAACCTTCATTGAACCCACACCATCATCGAAAACTAAGCACCAAGGACATAATCCTCATAGTAGCAGGTGCTCTTCTTGTGATTCTTCTTCTACTTTGCTGCGTTTTGCTTTGTTGTTTGGTCAGGAAAAGATCAGCCTCAAGAAAAGAAAAGAATGGGAACAATAATGCCAAAACATCATCAATTGCTGCTGGTACTGCAAGAAAAGGAGGTGAAGCTGAATCAGGAGGTGACGCAGGAGGGAAGCTAGTTCACTTTGATGGGCCATTTGTTTTTACAGCTGATGATCTCTTGTGTGCTACTGCTGAGATTATGGGGAAAAGTGCTTATGGAACAGCGTATAAAGCAACACTTGAGGATGGGAACCAGGTTGCTGTGAAGAGGCTGAGAGAGAAGACAACCAAAGGCCAGAAGGAGTTTGAAACTGAGGTTGCTGCACTTGGCAAGATTAGACACCCAAATCTGTTGGCACTTAGAGCATACTACTTGGGACCGAAGGGAGAGAAGCTTCTTGTCTTTGATTACATGGCCAAAGGAAGCCTAGCATCATTCCTCCACGGTAAGTACTAAGCACTCGTCAGTACGTACTTGAAGAATTTTAGGACTGTTCTCTTGTGTTCCCTTATTATCTTGAATATTATTGTGGTACATGATATGTTGAGTGTTTTAATAGAAGTTATAATGCCCCATAATATCTGAGTAGAGCTTATGAATTTTTAATAGAATAATGCATCCATGTATCTTGGATATTACAGTCACTATAGGATAGAATACTACCAAATGCCAATAAATAAAAGAAAGACTAATATAATCTTTGGTCTCTTAAATTTGTTCTCATTTCGATTTTGCTCCATCAAGTTTCAAACTATACAGGTTTTGGTTCCTCAAGGTGCAAAATTGTCCATGTATTTATTAAATTTAGGAATCAATATTTTAAAAAGAATGAAACTTGAGGGACAAAAACTTTTGGTTTGAAACTTAAAAAGTTAAAACAAAAATGATGACAAATCTAAGGGATTAAATATTACAGTCACTATAGGATAGAATACTACCAAATGCCAATAAATAAAAGAAAGACTAATATAATCTTTGGTCTCTTAAATTTGTTCTCATTTCGATTTTGCTCCATCAAGTTTCAAACTATACAGGTTTTGGTTCTCCAAGGTGCAAAATTGTCCATGTATTTATTAAATTTAGGAATCAATATTTTAAAAAGAATGAAACTTGAGGGACAAAAACTTTTGGTTTGAAACTTAAAAAGTTAAAACAAAAATGATGACAAATCTAAGGGATTAAATATTATATTATATTGACCCATAAAATAAATAGAACCTAAGGTTGTAGAAATCTTCTTTTTTTTTGCTGGACCGAAAAAAAAAAGGGGAATCTACTTATTTTTCACCTTGTATCACTCAGTTTGGTATCATTCTATTCCTGTGTACTAGAAAGTTTTAGGACAAAGATTACAACAATACTGATATGTCTATTGCATATCCAGCTAGGGGCCCGGAAATTGTCATAGACTGGCCAACAAGGATGAGGATAGCCATTGGAGTGACACGTGGCCTATGCTACCTACATACACAAGAGAACATGGTACATGGAAATCTGACCTCAAGCAACATACTCTTGGATGAGCAGACAAATGCACATATCACAGACTTTGGTCTCTCAAGACTAATGACCACATCAGCAAACAGCAACATCATAGCCACAGCAGGAAACCTTGGTTATAATGCACCAGAGCTCACAAAGACCAAGAAACCAAACACAAAAACTGATGTTTATAGCCTTGGTGTCATTACTTTGGAGCTCTTAACTGGAAAACCACCTGGTGAACCAACCAATGGCTTGGACTTGCCACAGTGGGTTGCTTCCATAGTTAAAGAAGAATGGACTAATGAAGTGTTTGATTTGGAGCTCATGAGGGATGCACCAACTATAGGTGATGAACTGCTTAATACTCTGAAATTAGCTCTTCATTGTGTGGATCCATCCCCAGCTGCTAGGCCTGAAGTTCAGCAGATTCTTCAACAACTGGAGGAGATCAAACCAGATTCGTCAGTCGATGATGGAACAAAAGCCCCAGAAACTGAGTAAACTTTCAGATTGGTTATTGTAGGGGAAAAGGATGGAGATCAAATCAAGCCTTCAGATTCTGCTGCTTCAGGAACAGAGTTAACCTCAAATTGGTTCTTTGTCGATTTCATTAATAGATTTTAATTACTTGATTTATTATAGGGGAAAAGATATATGGTTTTCTTGGTTTATATTTTTTGTTAAATCTTTTGTATATAGAAGCCATTAATGGTTGATTTTTTTATATGTACTACATTTTTTGAATAAACTATAAAGTTTTATTTTATTTTTTTGGGTATTATGTCTCTGTGTACTTGACTTGATTGATATATGCGAGGGGAAAAAAAAAAGACTTGATATAAATGAACATTTTGGGTTAAGAAGTGATGTTGAGCTACTTATATATATGTGTGTGTGTGTCATTTCTTTTGATAATAAGGATTTTTATAGGGAAAAGATGGATGAAATCTAATATAATATAATGCAGTGTTAACATTCTCAGATATTTTTTAATTATGAAATTTGTACCTGGCGTTGGCTTATTTGGAAACAACACAATGAAAAAAGTCTGGGATTTTGACCGAAATAAATAAGAAAAAAAAAATGATTACCGGATTAAAGCACTGTGCAAACTATTTTCTAAAGTAACGTTAACGCCTCTAGAGGCGTGAGGGGCCCCACGCCACTGGTAGTGGCGTGAGGGTGTGTCACGCTTCCAGAGGCGTGAGACTGTCTCACGCCTCCAGAGGCGTGAGATATTCTCACGTATCTAATAAAAAATAATTAAAATATGTTAATTAAATATATAATTAATTATAAATAATAAAAAATTAATAATAATTTAAATTAATAATTAAGAAAATTAAAATATCTAAAATAAGATTAATTAGTAAATTAATTAATTAATTATTATAAACCTCAAGATAGATGACTAATTATTTAATATTTTGTTCATTAACAATTTGATATATAAAGTATCCATCTTAGATAAAATAAGTTTAAATAGAGAATAATAATTAGTCAAATACACAATGAATGATCCACGATTTACGCTTTGTTATAAATAATTAGAAGATTACGCGGTATTATTTATTATTTAATTACACAATAAATAATATCAAGATTACGCAGTATTTATAATTAGAAGATTACACGGTATAATTCAAGATTACGCAGTATTTATAATTAGAAGATTACACGGTATAATTTAGTTAAGAGATTACGCGGTATCTTATAATTATACCGCGTAATCTTCTAATTATTTATAACAAAGCGTAAAGCGTGGATCATTCATTGTGTATTTGATTAATTATTATTCTCTATTTAAACTTATCTTATCTAAGATGGATATTTTATATATCAAATTGTTAATGAACAAAATATTAAATAATTAGCCATCTATCTTGAGGTTTATAATAATTAATTAATTAATTTACTAATTAATCTTGTTCATAAAGTTTATAATAAATTTTAAATATTTTAATTTTCTTAATTATTAATTTAAATTATTATTAATTTTTTATTATTTATAATTAATTATATATTTAATTAACATATTTTAATTATTTTTTATTAGATACGTGAGAGTATCTCACGCCTCTGGAGGCGTGAGACAATCTCACGCCTTTGGAAGCGTGACACACCCTCACGCCACTACCAGTGGCGTGGGGTCCCCTCACGCCTCCAGAGGCGTTAACGTTACTTTGGAAAATAGTTTGCACAGTGCTTTAATTCGGTAATTATTTTTTTTTTCTTATTTATTTCGGTCAAAATCCCAAAAAAGTCTTTTAGAACATCAACCCTAGCACTCATGGACTTCTTCCAAAGGCATTAAAAGGACGAATGAGGACTAAACACAATTACATGACCATCAATGTTGAAGGAGCTTACTTTCATAAAGATGGCATGGTGGGATGTGGGAGTAATATCAGAGATCATAAAAGTAAATCCAATTGAGATTTCATGCTTCATATACTGAACAGAGATCCTTTGATGGCAAAACTTTAGACATGTTTTATAAGTCTTAAAAGGGTTTGAGATGGGAACCACAGCTGTGTTATTTAATAAATTATTCTTTCGATACTATTAAGCTTATCAATGATGGAAATAACGACTTTCATGGTAACTGAGATTTAATTTTAAAATGCCATAATATGCTTAAATATGATTGGTTGGTTGATCTTCAACATGTTGGAAGAAAGAAGAACTTTAAAGCTTACATGCTAGTCACGTTTAAGGATAGTTAGGTTTTTATTTGATTCCTTTAAATAATTTCCGTTTGTTTGTTTTTTTTTTTCCTTGTAATATAGATTGGTTTTTACTTCTTTCTTTCTTATGAAGAAATGTTAACATTCTCGGTAGGGAACGATTTTTAAAGGAGGAAAACAGAGATGAAGGCCATCCTTTACTTTGAAAAAGCTTTAAGGTGTGTTTGATTTGAGAGGAAGGAATGAATCCTTAGGGAGGATATTTATTAAATTATCATTAATGAGATGAATATTTCTTTTTATTGAGAGCGTATATTTGGAATATTAAAAATTTTTCATGGGCTATTTAGTTATGAGAGAAAAAGATTTCTCTCCTCTTTCCCTCCCTCTCCCTTCTCTCAAATTAAACAAGTTTTTAGGGTTTGTTTGGTTTGAGAGGAGGGAAGGGGAGGGAGAGAAGAGAGAGAAATTTTTTCTCTCATCTTTTACTAAATAGACCATAAAATTTTTTTAATATTGCAAAAATATAGTCTCAACAAAAAAGAATATTTCTTTCATTAATGGCAATTTTCTCAATATCCTCCCTAAGGATTCATCATTTTCCTTCCCTCTCCCTCAAACCAAACAAGCCCTTAGAGTCGGTTTATTACGTTGTAATTGATTTTGATAAATATGGAAATATTGATAGGTATGTTTGGTTGGGTTGGTGAAATCTAGCATAATTTATATTGGGAAAGACCAAAATGCCTTTCTCAATTTAAAAAATAAAAATTCTTCCCTGCAATGCAAACACCACCACCCACCCAAGTCAGAACAGTAGACATCATGGGAACCACTGGAGTCTCGGCAGGGCTGAGTTGTGCTCGTCGGAGATCATGGAGAATGAAGTAGAACCAGACGAAATAGGTAAAGAAGAGATAAACCTTGATAGAAATCTTGGAATCGTAGCTGGTTTCCAAATCTGAAGAAGGGGAAGAAGACGTTGGCAACGTCTCTCCACCCCATTGAAGAAAACCAGATCTAAAGAAGGGGGTAAAGAAGTTGGCGCCGGTGCACAATCCTGTTGAAGAAAACCAGATTTGAAGAAGGGGAAGAAGATGTCAGTGGCATTGCACAATCCCATTGAAGAAGTGAAATAAGGCGAACATGGAGCAGAATGCAAAGATGAAGTTGGGGAGAAGACAAAGCCGGAGATCCGTGGAAATGTCGCCACCACTAATCCCTGTCTCCATTCAGTGGCGGACCCAGGGTGTAAAGTTTGTGGGTGCACAATTAAAGTAGGATTCGGAGGAATTTTTTTTTAAGGAGGATAAAAGGCAACCCACACCTTCGTAAAATTTAGGATCAGAAATTGGGTTCAATTGAAAAGTATTTTCGAGCAAAAATTATTATGATTTCTCATATGTGATAAGATATTAAAAATAGGTAAAAAAGTTGTCTATACATGAGTTTAAATACAGAATCTGCTGTGGGACTAGTGAAATTACCACCACACCACCTAAACAACTTATTGTAAAGTCTCTTCAAAAAAATATATCTCCTTCAAATTTATGGGTGCACTTGCACCCACAAAAACCAACGTGGGTCCGCCAATGTCTCCATTGTGTTAGTGAGCACAAGCCGCGAGTGCCGCGAGTGGATCTCGCCAGTTAGGGATGTCCAAGGACCAGGCTAGACCGGGTTATAGGTCAACTCGAGGTCTGGCTCAATATGCCTCGGCCTAGAAAAATCAACCCGAGGTCTAGTTTGGTCTAGTACCAACTCGAATTCGGGTTGGACCGGACCAGACCGTCTGGACTCCAGTTTTTTCTTTTTTCTTTTTTTTTTTCACTTTTTTTCCTTTTTTTTGGGCCTTCTTGGGATATAATATTTTAGTTTTGGTTTCATCTGACTTCCCAAAGTAATAAAAAATGACATAGTGAAAAGTGATTCCTATAAATCAAAAAGCACATTATGATGTCTAGACTCACTAATTTAGCTAATCTCACTAATCTTTTCAACATATTGTACCTTCATCTTCTTTTGTGAAGGAATATAAATTAATGTCTGTCATCAAATCATCGGTTCGATGACCTTGTTTATTACTATATTTGTTCCTTAATGTAAAATTATTTAAGAACATGTTTTGGTCCTAAATATAATATCTCAAGTCATTTTGGGTGTGCATGGTAATGCTCCCAGAATGATTTTTTTCTTAATTTCTGTGCCCCGGAACAAAAATGGATGGAAATTGTGTTTGGTAAATCTGTTTTTTTTTTTTTTTGGCTCCCGGGATGAACCGGTTTATTTTTTGTGCTGAGGAGTAAAAAAAAGAAGCTAAAAAATTTAGCTTTTCTCTTGCAGGGCATAAAATCAAAACCTATTTTACATAACACCTCTCTTCTTTCTCACGCAAACAACCTCAGCTGCCGCCACCATCTCGCCACCACCACCACCGCCACCACCACCACTGCCCCACCACAACCATCGCCACCACCCCACCTCGCTGCCACCACCGCCGCCGCCGCCACCACCACCGCCGCCGCCGCCACCACAACCACCGCCGCCACCACCCCACCGCCGCTACATAAATAATTTTTTGAATATAAAAATTACATAAATAATTTTTTTTGGAAATTTAAATTTAAGTTTATTTGTAAAGTATAATAATTATATTAATTATTAAATAAAAGGACAAAATGGTAAAAATAACTCATTAATCCTCCATCTTCCTCCCTTACTATTTTTTTTACTCCCAAACAAGGGGAGGAAAAATGTGTTACCAAACGTAATTCTGATTTTCGAAATAAAAATAAAATGGGTTAACAAACGTAATTCTGATTCTCATAACTTTTCCAAAGCACAGAATCAGAAAAAACTGTTTCATCTCAGAAACAGTGCTGGGCAACAGAATGGTTGCCATGCACACCCTTTGTCTCCCAAAATTATAATATTTTCTTAAAGTATTTTTATTTATTGCACATATTTAAGAGTTTTTATCCAAAGTAGTTATAAAAGATAAGACTATTTTAGGAGGGGGAAAAAACAAGATATATTTATTACAAATAATCAATATAATTAATTTCTTTAATCTGTCCCAACTAATCAATTAGTTCTTGTACTACCCATAAGAGGTTGGAATTTTTTTTTTTTTTTTTTGGTTTTTTGGAGGGTATGTTGCACTGAATATTCCATATGAAAGAACTTTGCTTTTCATTTTGCAATGCATATTCCAGACGCCGTTGACGAATATCAAATATTTCTCCCTAATGAAACAAAATATTAAAAAAATAAAAAGATGCTGATGTAATGCATGATGAAACTTATCTCCGGAATGTTCTCCCCCTTTCCTTGGACGAAATCTATGACTTACATTAGTGCGTCAAAAAGACAAAAACAATAATTTAGGCAATATCCCTGCACGTGGTTAGTAAAAAATCAATGAAAAACCACAGCAAAGTTTTAATTAAAAAAATAATATTAGAAAAATCTTATAGTTTGTCAATGATAAATAAATAAGCAATCAATAATCATTGGTAAGTGAAAGAGCTACCTTTAACTAGTTGAGACTTTTTTTGTTATTATTTTTTTAATAGGGACATTATTGTCATTTTCCCAAATAAATAACTCAAACTGAACTTATTTTAATTAAAAAAAAGGAAAAAATTATCTCATTTTTTACAAATATAAAGATATTCAAGATAAAAGAGCAAGAGATAAAATAAGAGAGAAAGAGGAGAGTAATTCTCATTCACTTGTGTGTCTCAAATGTTTACAAGAAGCTTATATTTATAGATTTTCAGAAGGCTTGCAGGAGAAGCCACTCGCATGAGAAGCCACTTGCAGGAGAAGCCACTATTAATCAAAACTTGTAGATGAAACTTCTTGTTGGCTTGGAGAGAAAGCTAATGGATATGCACATAATTAATATTCATAACATTCCTCTTGAATGTCGATTATGAATGTGTCTCATTAAAAACTTTAATTAGAAAAAATCCAGTGAGACAAAAAACCTAGTTAAAGAAAAAAAAGTATATCATTCATTGATACATTTTCCAGTGCTGCCTCGTTAAAAACCTTTCTAGGAAAACTTAGTAGGAAAAACCCTAGATAAGAGAAAAAAAAAGTACAGCGAGCATCGACTCCCCCTTTAGATAACGTAACAACAATTTTATTCCCTCTATTGATACCATTACTTTCAATGTCTTCGTGTTGGTGAAGAATAATATTTTACTAATAAGCAATTTACAATATTGCTCCAATAATACTAAGAAATAGTACTTCTGAACTAAGTAGTCCTTCTTTAACTTCTTTCTCGACCAAATTGCTTCTTAACCCTAATTATAAAACCGAGTTGACTTTTTTTATAAGAAAGGATTAAGTATCAATTTTACTCATGAAGTACACGCCTAGGAGCAATTTTGCCCCAGAAGTCTCAAAACATAGCAATGTTGTCTCTATTAATAGCCCTAACGATCAAACGTTGGTTGACGGTTAGGGCAGTTAATGAAGGGCAACATTGCTACGTTTTGAGACTTCCGAGGTAACATTGTTACACCAAAAACTTCAGGGGCAAAATTGCTCCTGTACGCGTACTTCAAGGGCAAAATTAATACCAACCCTATTTATATATGCAAAATATATAGAGTTGACCACATATGAAGATATTCATAATCAAAATAACTTGGAATTACACAGATTTAGAATCGCACATATGAAAATTCTCATGACAATAGATTTATGAGATGTTATCACAATAAATGTAGATAATAATAAATTGAAATTGAACATCATATTACCTTCTTTGCCTTGGCTTAAAAATAAATGTAGACATATTTCTCTGCAGCTCTTGGCCTCTTTAATATCTCATTAGCAGTATTAGCAAACATTTGATTTGTTATATTTGTAAACTTCTGGTTTACAATTCCAATCCATTGCATTATTATTTATAAACTTCTGGTTTACAATAAAATTCTAATTTGTATTATTATTTGTAAACTTTTGGTTTATAATAGCATATGTTTTCTAGATATCTATTTTTGCAGATATCTTTAAAACTCAATAAATTTCTTTTATATTTGGTAAAATAATGAATGCATAATTTTGTTCTTTCAGGTAACAAAATATTAACTCTTTTGGAGCCCTCAATCAAATTTATGCTATCAAATATAGTTTAAACATTGGCCTTTCCCAATATAAGTTCGGCAAAATATGCTAATTAATCTTCAAGACTATTAGCCTTTAGAATTATTACTTTTGAGTGGCATAATTCTCTGCAAGTTATTTGTTTTCAAGATAATAACTAAAAACGTTTTGTATCATTCAATATTTGATACATAAGCCTTCAGGGCCTTAATATTTATAACAATCAAGTGCCACAAAATTTTTCTTGGCATACCATTTCTTTAAACCAATAATGTTCTTTTTAAAAGAACCATTATAAAAATGATAAAACTTCTTGCCATCAAATCATAAATTAAAAGTATTAATGAATAATGGATATTCAATGAAATTAAAATATCAATAGATATCCAAATCATAAACATATGTAAAAATTAAACTTTAAATGATAAAATTAAAAAAAAATATTAGGAAAATAAATTCTATATATCAGAATTTTGACAAAAAGAAAAACACATTTCTGTAATATTTTCATCACTTTTAGAAAAGTGAAAGATCAAAGAAAATTACATAATCACACCCCTACATTCATAAATGACATTTTAGTACCAGAGGAGATTACAGAATAATACCCCAAAATTCATAAATGTCAAGTTAGTCCATATTTCCGAAAAGCACCACCTTCCACAGTTGATATTGATTTTAAGGCTAATTTGCTCATAATTTTGATCTTATCAACATAATTAATTTCAATATTTGACCCTTTTACCAATATGTCTTGGCATACGACAGGTGCAAGACCGATGATCCTTTTCACCACAGTGATAATATGGATTTTTAGCATATATATTATGCCCACTAGTTTCCCTTTAATGGTTCTTATCAATTATCTTTCTCCACTTCAGGTGAAAATTTGAACTATCACAATTAAAACTATGTTCATGTCCAAGACTATAGACACGTATATACCTATTTTCACGGCCACAATTAGATTTATTTGTTACTTCATTCGCTTTTGGGAGTAGAGTCAAGCATGTAGGACAAGATTTATAATTTTTGCAACAAATACTCATTGTTTTGTTTGGCCATATAGGAGCAAGAAATTAATTTAGCATATTTCTTAAAACCTTTTTCACAATGTTGCTACTACAAAAGCAAATTGGATACACCAATTTCTAATGAGCTTTTGGAAGAACAACCATATTTAGGTGATCTTACAATCCCTTTAATTTATTCTAAAGAATAAGGAGATCTTCTAATGCCAGATATTCAATTTTGAAACCTCCATACAAATAATGACATAAAAATCATGGATCAAGCCTATATGACTTCAAGCCAATTTGTGTCTCCTTATAGGGCCTTTTTTTTTTTTGGGGGGGGGGGGGGCCTCCTCATGGCTTCAGGGGATAAACAAAAGTTATATATGACTTCTAGTCATATAATAGGATAAAAATATTCAGTGGACAAAAATTAATAGAAACTCACATGCATAATTATTTCAACCGGCCACCATGAAGGGAAGGGAATATTAAAAATAAAATATGTAGACTGCGGACAGAGAAATCTCATGAGGAGATTTATATATTATATACTATTAACATATGCAGTCATTATCTTATTTTATTTGTCAGAAATTAAATGTCATAAAATATAATAAAAGAAATGAACTAAGAACAAAGGTAGTCCTCACCAGGACTTAGTTAATCAATAGAAGAAAAATATGATAGTACAAAACATAAATTAAACACTCCTTTATAATAGACAATTAAAATGGCTTCTAGCCATAGAATAATTGAGAATAAAAAATTAAATTAAGGGATAAGGGTCTTAAATGTCATAAAAGTTTTCGCTCAGGAGAACTAGTAAGACGGAAGTTTTTTTTGGACAAAAATGCCACGGAAGTTCACAGGAAGTATCAATTTTGCCTTGGAAGTATCATTTTTGTCACGGAAGTTTTCGCTAAGGAGCAATTTTGCCTCGGAAGTTTTCATTAAGGAGCAATTTTGCTCCGAAAGTTTTCACTAAGGAGCAATTTTGCCCCGGAAGTTTACAAAACGTAGAAATTTTTCCCTTATGTCCCCAAATATTAAATTTGACTATTAAATTAGTCAAAGATCACACATGTCATGCCTTGAAAAGGTCGAACTTGAAGTCAGAGAAGGAGATCCTTTAGTTGTTTAACTCAAGGCGACCATAATTTGTGAAGCCGAACTGGTCGAAGGGACTGAAAGGTCTGTCACAAAACGCAAATGAAACACAAAACGAGAAATGAATTGTTCCAAAAATTGGTTCAGTAAAACAAATCAATAGTGATAATATTTACGTTTGTGTAGACTGATCATTTGCTTAGATCATAAGTGATACTTCCTTTGGATTTTGTGATAGTCGACCTTTCAGTCCCTTTGACCAGTTCGGCTTCACAAATTCTGGCCGCTTTGAGCTCAACATCTCAAGGATCTCCTTCTCTAACTCCAAGTTTGACCTTTTCAAGGCATAATATGTGTAGTATTTGACTGATACAGAAGGGCAAAATTGCTACGTTTTGTAAACTTCCGGAGCAAAATTGATCCTTAGTGAAAACTTCTGGGGCAAAATTGCTCCTCAACGAAAAATTCCATGGCATTTTTTGTCCAAAAAAAACTTTCGTCTTACCAGTGCTCCTGAGTGAAAACTTCCATAGCATTTAAGACTCTTATTCCTTAAATTAATATGGCTTCTGGCCATATTATATCAAAATGACATGACTTCTAGTCATATAATTTTCAAACTAAGAAATAAAAAATGTATGACTTCTAGTCATACTAATAATATCAATAATATAAAAGACTTTATAAAGGAAATCAAAATAAAATATAAAAACAATAATTATCTCCAATCTTAACCATGGAACCTGATGTATGAAACAATCGGTAAAAGTATCACTTTAATTCCATATAATGGCTAAGATTATCCTAGATAAATAAAATAAACATATAATAAAATCATTAAAGAGAGAATGAGAAAATCATACTTAGAGCTGTTGTGCTGATAATATATTATAAATATAAAGATATTTGGGATAAAAGAGCAAGAGATAAAAAAAGAGAAAAATTCAAGAGAGAAAGGGGGGTGTAATTCTCATTCACTTGTGACCTTTGGTGTGGGATCCTCAAGGGAATTTATTTTCCTAAGGGAAGCTTTCTCCATGCGAAAAAGGGTAGGCATGCCTCAGGGGGGGTGGTCGAGTTTACTGGAGGGTAGGGATATGCTGTTGAAAGAACTCTGCTGGAAAATTGGAAATGGCAATTCAGTCAGGGTTTGGCACGATCAATGGATCCAAGGCTTAAGTGGTTACAAACTGCGTAATGAATTACTATCGAAGGCTGAAAACAATATGAAAGTATTTGATTTGACTAGCTTAGGCCAATGAAATTTGTCTCCAATTGCCTCAAAGATTACTAGCTTAGAAAGGTATTTGATTTTAAAGATTCCCATTTCTATGATTCTATCTCTAGTTGTAATGACCGTGTGATTTGGATGGCTAATAGGGATGGCTGCTACTTTGTCAAGTCAGGCTATTCAGTGGCTAAAGATGCTATGGAGGACGAAATAGTAAAAGATCCAAGTACATCTTTCTCTACTCCTAAATTGCTGTGGAAGTGTATTTGGAGGGTAGTGGCTCCCCCAAAAATTCATCATTTTCTATGGCGATTAGCTGTGGGGGCCTTAGCAATCTGTGATACTCTCTATAGAAGAAAATGTGCGAGTAGCCCCTTTTGTCCTATATGTATAAATGATAGAGAGACTACTGAACATTTGCTCTTTCTATGTCCTTGGCCCAAGCACTGTTGGTTTGGAAGTCCTTTAGGACTCAAATTTAGTAAATGGTCAGTGAAAAGGTGTGAGGAGTGGTTGTGTGAGATGTTGCAAGGGACTGATTCTCTGACTAAATATGGGAAATCGCTTTTTGCTACAATGTGTTGGTGGATATGGAAGACGAGATGTAGCTGGGTGTTTAAGGAGGAAAAGCTTGATGCTCGCATTGTCGTTCGCCTGGTTTTTGGTCAAGTGGAGGAATTTTGGCGTTCCAAAACAAAGGCGGATGGGGAAATTAAGAAGATCTATGTGGAAAGAGCAGCGGAAAATATGCAGTGGGTGGCTCCTCCTACTAGGTGCATTAAACTTAATACAGATGAAGCTTTCAAGGAGGCTAAAGGGGAGGCTGGCATTGCGGTGGTTGGTAGGAATAGCAAAGGGGAATTTGTTGGTGGAGTGGGAAGAAGAGTGGTTGTTGTATCCCCATTCATGGCAGAGTGTATATCATTGAAGGAAGCTCTATTGTACAGACATAAGTTTCATAATTCCCAGGTAATAATAGAAACGGATTGTGAATCATTATATAGATTGATAAAGAATCATTCATTGGTTGGATGTTACTAGAGGTGTCATGATTTACTGGGTGAAATTCTGGATCTAATGGAGTCATTGGAGGGTGTTACTGTTTCTTGGGTCCCTAGGAATGGTAATAAAGATGTTGACCAGTTAGCAGTTGATGCAATAAGGGAGATGTACCCACTTGCTTGGCTGGAATTTTCCCTATCTTCCTCAGTTAATATTCTAAATTGTGACTCTGCTCCTTCGAACAATTCTTTCAGTAGAAGTGGCGGCTCTAAGTCTACTGTACACGCCAGGACAGGAGTGGGATAAGGGCTGATCAGGTTCCTGCTAATATCATTTTTCTAGTTTTTTCTAGGATGTTAGGAGTAGTTTGATTGGTTCTATATGTAGGTTTAATTTGGTTGGTAAAGTGTGTTAGGTTGTATATGTAGGTTTTTTCGAAGGTTTTTTTTGGCTTCGGCTATTAGTGTATTCTTCTTTTGATATTAATAAAATTGACTTTTTTGGACCAAAAAAAAAAAATCTCATTCACTTGTGAATCTCAAAATGTTTACACAAAGCCTCTATTTATAGATTTTCAGAAGGCTTGCAGGAGAAGCCACTTGCCTGCAAAGTCACTTGCTGGAGAAGCCACTTGCATGCAAAGTCACTTACAAGAGAAGCTACTTGCAAAGAAGTCACTATTAATCAAAACTTGTAGATGAAGCTTCTTGTTGGCTTGGAGAGGAAGCTAATGAACATCCACATAATTAATATTCATAACATCATTCACAAAGATCTAATATCTCATTGGTCTCTTAAATCTTTATTATTATTTTATTTATTTCCTCTGTATACTGTTTAAGAACAAAACCACTTTTTTTTTTCAATAAAAAAACGGTTAAAACATTAAGAAAGAGGTGAATTTATTGTTAATGCCTGTATCAACAACGGAACTAGTTCGGTAGTTCCCTTGTTTATCTTTTGGATAGGCAGTGGACACTTAGATTATTTAGATAGTCCATGTTTAATTTCTTTTTAATTTTTTACTTTTTCAAAAAAGTTATTTTAATGGGTTTAGAATCTAAAATAAAAATAATTTATTAATTAATATTTTTTTCTAAAAGATATTTTTTCCAATTAAAAATCACCAAATAGAAAATATATATATATGAACATGTAAGCGGTTGAGATCAGCTAAGCTCCCCTACCTGTATCAGTATTAAGTTTATTCATAGGTCCTCATGTCCCCTCTTTTTTCTTTTTCTTTCTTTTCTACCTATGGAGGTGGTACTTTATTATCAAAAAAAAAAAAAAAAGACGTGGAACTCTATAGATCTTTCAATCCTTGAGCCTTAATTCAAAAAATAAGTTAATATTTAATCAACTCACACTTGGCTCATTATTGGGCGAGTTTTAAATATAAATAGTCACATATAATTAATGAAAAATTCAATTTTTATGAGAAAAATGAGAAGACATGTACGATCATTGTTGTCAAACTCACGTGTTGAATCTTTGAGTTACCGTTTTTACGTTTTTAACTTATAAAAACGAGTCGAATCAGTGACAAACTCGTATTAGTTGTAAACTCGATTGACTCACGAGTTTATACACCGAGTCTACCGTTTTTATATTTCTAACTTACAAAATCGTGTTAATTTACCCTTAAACTCGTATTAACTGTTTTGATTTGATCATGCTTAGCAACTTTATATAGAAATTTATTTATTAAATATGATAAATAATAAATGTTGATGGATTTAATTTCAATTATTTAGATTTAAAATATTTTTAAATCAAATTATTATTATTTTCAGATTTTAATTATTTAATTATACACTAATAATATCTATTTAATAATAAAAATAAATTTTTACGATTCAAAAATTTACTATACAAATTTCCATTATTATCACGAGTAACTTTATGTGCATAAATCAATGGATGAAAAGCATGCCCTTCATGGCGAAGGAAACTCTGCGGATGAGTGTAAAGTCTACATAATGAAATTCTGCCACGTGGCAGGGCCCATTATTGTCGCAGCTCTAAACGTGCCACGTCATCACCGATGCATTGAGGATATTACCATTTCCCCCTTGGAATAGTTTCTTGGTTCCCACGTCAAATATGACGTTTGTGATGACGTCTCTCTGGAACACAGGAACAAAAACCCTCACAAAACCCTTAAATGCACATTCGCAACACAAAAGTCACTTTCTTCAACTAGTCACTACAGAATTTGAAGGCGCATGACGACTGAAATCCTTTGTGGGTAAGATTTTTAAGACTACGTTCATCTTAAGTTATTCATATCTCCATTTTAATGAAATCTCAAGCTTCTCTTTCATTTCGTCTGTATTGGTATCTGGATTTTGCTTTCATTCCCTTTTCCTCTTAACTTTCCGGTGTTAAATTTGTGCATTTTCTAACGAGTTCCTCGATAAGTTTTTCTTGTTTCCAAATGAAAACTGATCTTTTTATGATTTCTGGTAGGAACAGAGTACTTTCTATACTGATGCCGGAAATGAAACTATGAATAGCAATTTTGAGCTTAGACTGTTTATCTTCGATTTATAACTTTATATGTTTTTAAATTTCTGCAAATGATTAATGAAATTGTGTAAATAGTTTCTTGAATGTGTTAAATTTGCTGCTGGTTGTGAATTTTGTCTCTTTAAAAACAGAGTTTTTCACATAAAAACTTGTCTGTGTTCTGGCTGGTGACTTGCTGCTCCATAATTTTCTGTTTTTCCCCCACATCAAGAAGAATCTGTTATGAAAATTTTGTCAATGATTTATGAAAGAAACTGACTATGGTTTTCAGAAAAATGAGTTGCATCATCACTTCAAATTGTACCTGAAAGCTAATATTTTAATACTTTGTCATCTTGTCGTCCTTTATAGTATCTCTGTTTTCTTCTCGTCCACGTTTGAATATCAATTTTGAGAATTCTAAACAAACTTCTTTTATGGATGGTACCTGTAGGAACAAGACATCGCGTAAGGGACGAAGAAGTGGGAGTGGCTCTGTAACAGACACTCTTGAGAAGTGGAAGAAGTACAACAGTGAGCTTGAGTTTGTCAAAAATGGAGCAAAGAAAGTGAGACACAGAGTGCCAGCGAAAGGCTCAAGAAAGGGATGCATGAGAGGCAAAGGTGGGCCTCAAAACTCAGATTGCAACTACAGAGGAGTGAGACAGAGGATTTGGGGCAAATGGGTGGCAGAAATTCGCGAACCTATTACTGGAAATCACAGTAACCTGGCAAACAAGAAACCAAATCGCTTATGGCTCGGCACTTTCTCTACTGCACTTGAAGCTGCTCTTGCTTATGATGAAGCAGCTAAAGCCATGTATGGTCCTTGTGCTCGCCTTAACTTTCCCGAGTTTAATATGGAAAGAGAAATAGTAGAAGAAGAAGAAGAACCCACATGCTCTAATGAGGAAACAGAGAAGAAACATGAGTTTGTTCTGGTGAAGACTGAAGAAGAAACAGAGGATTCTGGTGTCAATGAAAGTGAAGCTTCCTTTGGGAAGAAGCAGATGGAGGAAATGACTTGTGAGATTCTGCGATTTTGTTCAACAAATGAGGAATATAAAGCTTGTAAAGAGAGAAAATTTGAAGATGAGGAGCGTTTGAACAATTCTGGTGATGGGAACTCCATGTTTGAAGAAAAAGAAACTGATGAGTGGCAGAGTGGTCATTTGCCTCTGTATCTGAATAACATGAAGGAGGCAGACCAGGAAGTGGGTTATTGTGACTACAGTTTCTTGAGACCTGATTATGACTTTGGCTTATTGGAAGAGAAAAACTTACTTGGTGTATGGTTTCCACATAGAGGTTCCTAAATCTGTCAAAATGCTTATACTTGTCTTTTTTGCTTTTGTTTCTGTTTCTTTTTGAATTTTAATGGGGTTGTTGGAAGCTGCTTTTTCCTCCCTTAAAATGAGTCAAATAAGATGCAATTTCTACTCTCTACTGTTTCCATCACCATCACTTTACACAAAAATGTACACTTTACTGTATACATTTTCTCTGTATAACTAAGTTGGTATTAAAAGTTATGAACTGTAAAATCTGCGCTTCTGTGTTCATGGTTGTATCATGTATGGCACTTTCTTTCAGGGTAATTAAGATAGGTTGTGCCTTTCCAACTTATTGGCCATGATTTTTCAACTTATATGTGATGTTAAGCTATAAAAAAAAATTTCAATGTTATATTTTTATCAAAAGAACATAAGTTATATTTAAAAGCTTTATTTAAATTTGGTATTATTAAGTTGCTTAGAGCGCCACAGAAGTGCCACTGTCAGAAAAAGATGATAATGTAAATGTGAGTGGTAACGTCGTTTCATGAGCTGCCTTTTGTTTTTTTTCTTTAAAACCCAAGATTCCTCTAAGAACATCAATATAGGTTCACTAGAAGACACGAATTTTTTTTTTTTAAAAAAAAAACAGAATAAAAATGGGAAATGGGAAAAGATTGGGTTCACAGTATTGCATTTGAATCTGCCACATAATAATGAATATTATTATAAAGTTATTGTAATAAGATAATCGCAACAAAATTTAAATTACAATCTAACAACTTGGTTGATCATCGCAAAAGAAACAAAGGGAGAGGTTGGGTGAATATGAGAGTGACAGCTCCCCAAAAAAATTTCATAAATTCCGAACAAAAAGTTAAGATTCAGATGATGACCTGTCATCCAAGAAAGAAAGAATTTTGTGCAGACACCATCTTCATGATGCCCCCCTAGAAACTTTTTGAATGTCCACCACAACGAATGCATCATGGCACAGTATGAAGTTGCAGTATCTTGTAAGAAAGACTTTCAAGTATGACTGTTTAGAAAGAAAATAAGTAGACTAAATTAATCATGAAGATATACATAAGCATCTCATAAGAAAATTTTTAATGAGATCTAAACATGCTTATGTATAATCTCTTGGTTTAGTCTATCTATTTTTTCATAAACAAATCTACCCAAAAATCATTGCTGGGGGTATGTATTTTGAATGTCTTCAAGTTCTGAATCATGTTCCGATCCTTTCAAGACTTTCAGAGACAGATTTTATTCTAGGTCGAACCTCGGGGTCACTATCAGTGCAAGCTAGTGCTACATGAAACACAGCTAGAACCTCTTTCTTGGCATGAACTTCTTGGAGCAGTGATGGATCAACCATTTCTGATAATGGACTTTCTTCTTCAAACCCTTTCTTCACCCACCTCACTAAGTCAGGGACTTCCACAGAAGTTGATGTTGTCGGAGATGACTCCGGAGATTTCCCGGTGAGGAGTTCAAGCAATACAACTCCGAATGAATAGACGTCCCATTTCTGGGTTGGTTTGTAGCCAGGGACTCTAGCTTCAGGGGCCTTGTAATTGTTGGTTTTCTCCGTTTGAGATGGTTTCATATATGGAATAGCTCCGCCCATGAAGCCGCCAGAGGAAGGGTTGTTTCCAGTGATGGTGATGAGGCGGTTGAGGCCGAAGTCAGAGATGTAAGGGTGAAAGTCGTTGTCAAGTAGAATGTTGGAGGGTTTTATGTCGCCATGAACGAACTTTCTTGGACTGCATTCATGGAGATAGGCCAAACCCCTAGCTGTTCCTTTGGCAATTCTTAGCCTGGTTGACCATGAAAGATTCGGAGATGGCTGACCATTTCTGCCTGCATTATCAATCAGTATTAATCACTATCTGTACTGAACCATATATGGCAAATGTAAAATTTTTTGATATACCTAAAATCCGATTGACTTAATGAAGTACCTACACAAAATCAGAGCACCGATGTAGACCCCGGTCATGTTACACACCAAATACACCAACAAAGAGAAAGAAAAGAGAACATTCTTATGAGAGAATCTCTTCTCTTCCTCTTTTTGATGTATTTGTTGTGTAACGTGATCAGGGTCCATATCGGTGTTCCAATTTTGTATGAGCACTTCAACGAGTCGGTCGGATTTCAAGTATGCCCAAAATTCTCACAACAAAAAATGGATTTGACCATCTAATAATGCAAATGTGGATTATGTAGCAATTCAATAAAGTATGTCCTACTGGGTGAAAGCACAATTAGTCTAAAATATGAAGGTTGTTGTAAGGGATAGGAGACTTGAGGAACATGCTACATGTCCTTGAAATCTTTAAGAAGGAAACTTGGACTTTAGATTAAGGAAATGCCTTAAAAAGGCAAAATCACCGAACCCTTGAGATTTCATTTTATTTATTTGATAGTAAAGACGGGGTACAGTGGAAGCAAGGAAAGAGAAGGGTCCTGGTTCAAAAAGGCGCAAGTTGAGCAAAGTTGAAACAACGAAAAGCATCCAATTTGGAATAAGAGGTTTCAGCTTTTGCTCGGGATGATAGAAAGTCACAAGAGTGGCACAAACTTGTAAATGTTATGTTCTGTCTAAAAACACTAAGAAAGACACTCAGACTTTATACAAAGATGCCTTCCAAGGTACGAATGAAGCTGCAACTTTCATAAAATAAAGGATGGTTGGTAAAAATTTGATCCATTACAAAGTTTTATTTGTTTAAATCTCGATCTACAGAAACAAGTGCTTGGTGGTCTATATGTTTTTTTTTTAATAACCCTTTATTGTCTGTCGCCCATGTCTATTTGAATGATCTTTTTGAATAATGTGAGTAGTGAAATCTATAAGTACACTTGGCTTAGGTAAGTATCTGGAACTTCATTCATCTAAAATTATTTTAACCAAGAGATCTCTCCCTTGGATCCAAAAAGACAAATAGTTCCCCCAGCCCACTTGTAGATTAATAACAAATATATATGATAGGAATAAAATTAATTTAAGTTCTAAATATTAAACACAAAATGAAACTCTACTGACTTTGGCGATTTTTCTAATTTTGCAATGCCACCTAGACAGGATTCGCTGTGTTGAGTGGCTCAAGATGGTGTCTAACTGAGTAAATGCTCCAGAATAAGTGTTGGTCCCCCCACATGAATGCCACTTAATTAATTCCCACACACATGGTGATTAGCCATGTCCTTCTTTTCTCTACTCATCTAAAAGATCAGTAGGATGAGCTCTTCCCTCGATTTACCTAATTTTTTTACTTTTTTACTTTCTAAAATATTATTTTAATTAATAAAAAATCTAAAATAAAGATAATCTCTCAACTAATATAAATTTTAAAAAATGTTTTTTTCCTCTTAGACAGTAAAAAAAAAAATTAGATTTGGATCTTTTAAATCTGACTAGATGGGCAGAACTCATGCTACTCATAAACCGATTCCTTCTTTCTGCCCATGACTTGACCCTCCTTAGAGGGACGTCTTTACGCCACGTTGTCACCAAACATTTCCTCGGATCTAACGCCTTCTACCCCATTCTACATAAATACTACTCGTATTCATTAACTCAAAGAAAGGCTTCACCTAGACTCATAACAATTCTACAGTCTGATTCTTTTATTTAAGTCAATCTGAGCATCTACTGTCCAACAAATCAACAACGAAGCAGTTGGCGAAAAAAAGACGCGAAAAAATGAAACCACATGCTCTAGGTTGAAAATTTGTCAGATCGGAAGTTCAAAAAAATGCAACCTTTCCTAAAATCACTAGCAATCCAAGATAAAAGTAAAATTAAAATTAATCACAAACCAGTTGGCATGAAAAATAAAAAACTCAGAACAGATTTCGAAGTGCGTAATTCAAAGATTTTGATTTTGCCATCTTATGGATAGCCAATAATTTCTGGGGATCTAAATTCTAAACAGAGACGGTGCTAGGAGAAAGAACAAACCAACCCAACCTTATCCCGAATCATTATATTAAAATAATACGCCAAGACAACAGCCATAAATAAAGTTCATACTTCATATTCCGTTCACACTCCACATGGGTAATAAACTTTTTATAATTAACCAACATGAACATTTCTATGTCATTTAAATTTGCTGTCATTATTTCTGAGCAAAAAATTTGCTGTCATTATTACTGTCATGCTAACTACAGAGTAGAGATGAAACGAGAAACGGAAGTCAACACCCCCTTCAGAATGATGGCAGCAAGTAAAAAAGCAAACATGATAAATAGAAGAAAATTGGCAAGAATGGGGAAAAAAATCAAAAGGACTTATTACCTCGAAGAGCAGTGGCCAGATTGCCATTGGAGATAAAATCACTGATCAGAAGCTTTTCATCTGGAGCCCAATAATAAGCTTTCAACCTCACAATGTTGGGGTGTTTCACTTTCCCAATGGCCTGAACCTCAGCCGCAAACTCCTTGTACCTCTGTTCACCACCCTCTCCGAGTCTTCTAACAGCTACAGGTACACCATTTCCCAGAACCACTTTGTACACAATCCCTAATCCACTCTTTCCCAATACATAAGCTGAAGCACGAAGAAGTTCATCTAGCTCGAAGTTAAAACCCTTGTCAATGGCCACCAAATCACCTTCCCCTCTGCTTTCCTCTACCTTCTCAGGTTCCTCTATTTCAGAGTCATCACTTTTTAGACCATTGATACATGGTAAGGAACAAATATGCCCTTTCTCATTCCCGCCAAACTTGCTCTTCCCTGTGCAGCTACATCCATTGGAATTGTCCTTCTTCTTCCAATAAATGTACACAACTACAAGACCAATTAACGCAACCGCAGCTGCGTCAGCCGCTGAAATTAGTATGATCAAACCAGGACTCAGGCCATTATGGTTATCGGACTCTCGAGATGAACTTGGATTCCCCGAAGAGCCCTGGTTCGAATTGCCGCAAGATTTCTGGAGAGGAAATCCACATAGTTGTGGATTGTTCAGAAATGCGGTAGGACCCTGATTAGCGAACGAACCCGTTTGGGGTACCTCGCCGCTTAGATTGTTATTCCGAAGATCAAAGCTCACTGCAACTGGCAAATTCCCCAGCGATTTCGGTATTTTACCAGACAAGTGATTAAAAGATAGGTTGAGCGTACCCGAGAGAGACTTCAATTGGCCAATATCGTCTGGAATCGGCCCATCAAGCTCGTTCGCGGAGAGGTCCAATTGAACCAAATTATCCAATTCCGACCACACACCTTTAGGTATCTCACCGGAAAACTTGTTCCGGGCGAGAATCAGTCTCTGTAACTGCTTGCAATTCTTGAGTTCCCCAGGAATATTACCGGAGATTGAATTATTGGAGAGATCGACGTTTTGAAGACGCGGGATGTTACAGATCGAAGGAGGCAAAGGACCGGAGAGGTTGTTACCATAGAGAAAAAGACTGTGAAGTGAAGTGGCATTGAACAGCTGAACAGGAATAAAACCATAGAAATTGTTGCTATGCAAATTAAGCCTGCGAAGATATTCCAAGCTTCCGAGCTCAGAAGGAATATATCCCCGGAGATTCTTACCGGAAAGCGTGATTCCAACAACGCGAGGCTCGGGGGAACCGGAGACGTTCATGCAGGAGATACCAGACCACTGGCAAGGAGTCGCATCACCGTCATTCCAATCAGGAAAAGCGGAGGCTCCAGGAGGCTGATCAATGGCGGATTTAAGAGACAAAAGGGAAAGGCCATCGGATGAGAGAGAGAAAGAGAGAAGAGGAAAAAGGAACAGTAACAAGAAAAAGAAGAAGAAGCAACAAAGTGTGTTCATAGGGTGAAGATGAAAGGAAACAAATCGAAGTGCTTGAAAGAGAGTGATACAGTGAAGCAGAGAGTGAGAGAGGAGGAAGAAGAAGGAGTAGGGGAAGTTGGGGAAGATGAGAGAAGTAAAGAGAGAGTATTTAAGAGAGAGAGAGAGACGTGGGAAGGTCGAGATTTTAATTGGTGGGGACCACAGAACAGCCCCCGCCAAAAAGCATGGATCGGATGACGAGACGATCGGACTTGCCAACGGTAGATAGAGTAAAGTAGAAGAGAAGCAAGTCGTCGTCGTTGGAAGCTTTCTGCTTCTTCCTTCCTCGTTTCTACTTTCAGAGCCGGATCGGGTTCTATTTTTCTTTGCTTTATCATCACTATCCTTCTATTTATAAATCCATTTTGATTAAAAAAAAATTTAGTCCTATTTATAAATCCCTTTTAATTAAATAAAAAAGATTGTGACTTGTATTAATTGTACCAATAAAAATAAAGAGAGAAGAAAAAGTTAAAAGCAAGCAATCATAAATGAGGGTAAAGTTGAAAATTTACCTTATAATCATCAAGCTAACTACCTCTCCTTGATATGTGTGATTTAGTCAAAATGGGACTTATAAGAATGGTATCTTATAACCGAGTAATTTTTTTTTTTTAATCAATTCAACTAAACTAAATCAAATCAGGTAGAGTTTTTTTTTTGGGGGGTAAAAAAATCAGGTAGAGTTCGTTTAACGGTTTAACTGTATTAATTTTTTCTTCCAGTAAAAACAATTTTATAAGTATTGATATATGCAAGTTGACATTGGGAGGGGAAAAAAAGATGTATAAAAGTTGAAAACGTATTTAAAATGTCAAACTCAAAATTATGAAATATGAATATCATCTGCATTTGACTTGCACAAGTCAAAATTGAAAGATTAAAAAAAAATATAGAAAATTTGATATAAAAAACGTAGTCGATGATATTTTCTTAAAAGGAAAAAACGGAAATTTGAAATTGCAAAATTTTAATTAATATTTTTTCAAAGTGAGTTGTGAATTGATTATTAAATTTTTCATTCTCTCGGAATTCTTAATAATAAACCCGATTTGAGATGTTGTAATTTTAAAGTTCTTTTTCTATTTTTTTTTTCTTTTTAAAATAAGTTAGCTGCTGGTTTATTTTCCTTCCCATAATATTTTACAAAAAAGTATCTAGCTCTCTCCAATCAACAATGGTAAGAAAAATCAACGAACGAAAAGAAAATTAGGACAAAACTTGAGTCTATTTATTTATATATATTCATTAGGTTGAACTCTCTAATTAAATCTAGTTGTTAGACTTTTGTTAATAACAACAATTTATATTAATAAAATGTCTAGATTTTGTTGGATCATTATTAATATTCCTCATATCCTAATAAATATAGAATTTAGATTGAGGATGAATTTTAGTTTGAAATGTAAGATGTTTTTTCATTTTATCACTTATATTTATTATTTTTTCTTCAAAATAATTTAATTAACTTATAAATTGATATAGACAATAAAATATTACACATGAGTACTTTAGAGATTATAATAAAATAATTTATTTAGCTTGCTTAATATTATCAGATTAAATAAATAGGTCTTATATTAAAAATCAATAAACTTTCAATTAACTTCAATAAATCAATAGATTTATAAGGCTATGAATAATATGGACTTATTTTCTACATTTTGTATGGAAATAATTATAAAACAAGCCTTGTGAGGTGGAGGACAGATCAAATTCTATGAATATAAAAAAATAATAATAATAAATTAAAACTTATGATGAACTGTTATTGGCATGACCTATAAATTCATTAGTGACACTTATACAAATTCCCTTTCCGCAACCAAACACCACTTTGTTCTCAAAGCTAACAACAACAATAATGAATGGCACAACACTTCACAAACACTTTGAATTTGTGTATCTCATTGTTTATGGTAAATTCCAACTCGCTTGTATAGCTATTGGTTACTTCACTTTCTTGCATATAGCCGACGATGTAATTATTTAATGGTTGAGTTGTATAACTCTTTGCTGATTATTGCATCTACTTTTTAATCATTCTAAATAAACTTAGAAGCTAACAAATATATTTGTCTCACATAAACTTTTATATATATATATATATATATATATATATATATATATATATATATTTCTTCTTCTCTACTGTACTCTATTACCCATCATTCCCTTGGCCAAAACAACAATATATATAAGAACAAGAAGCCATGATCGATCGATCGTTTATGGGTAATTTATTTTTTAATCTAGAAAAATAAATGACAATACATGATATTTGGAAAATAATATATGGTGAAAATTACTGGAAAATATCTCCTCAAAAAAATTATTACCTAAAAGTACTTGAAGATCATTTTCAAAAAAACCATGTGTAACGAATTTACTATGTTCATGAGTTGACTCGTACACATGTCAAATTTTAATTACTAAAATTAAGTTTTCCTAGTAATTGATTTATAGACCAACCTAGCTAATTTTCACCCTTTTCAATTTTCATCTTAAGTTTATGTTCATGAGCATTCTAAAATTTTGTTAACAATAATTATTTCTTAGTACCCTAATTAAGTTTTGATGCAAAGGCAGGTTAACACAAATTGCGTTAAGTTGTCAAGAAAAAAAAACACACACACAAATTTTTAAGGATTCAAGATGAATTATGGCCTCATAAATGAAGAATAAAATCCTTGAGAACATTCCAATTTTCTCATCAGAAATTGTTTGGATTTATGTAATAAAATTTTGAATAAAGTTAAGTTTTTTTTAAAAAAAAAACACACACACACACACACACTAGATATTAAGATTTCCTACTATTAACACCTTCATGGATAGGGTTTCGAGTCCTTTCCTTTCTATTAGCTTTGTTTTATTAAAAAAATTTGAAATTTTAAAATAATTTCGTTTAATAATTCACTGGTGAAATTATGAAATTATCCAAAACATAAAATAACCTCTTTTTTTGCCATAAACATATATAAGATAACTTAACCATTGCCAGGAAAAAAAAAAAAAAAGAACTTCAACTTTAACCACAGATGTATATTCATATGCACCGAAATAATGCATTATAAATATTTCCAACGAATAGTTTATTTAATTCTTGGGGACCCACTTTCCAACTAAAAGATATATAGACAATATTTTGAGAGAAAAACCAAGGCTTTGCTTTGGATTTAAGGTTGTGAAGATAGGTAGGTACACATTAAATTCCAACAATAAAATATTTGCCCCATATGGGTCCTCTTTAAAATCACATTAAATAATATTAAATTTATTATAAGTTGTAAGAAATTACAAAACTATTGCGTTTTCTTTAAAAAAAATATATATATATATTTTGAATGATTTTTACATGACTTTTATTAATGTTATAATTCGTTACAATTTGATTATTTCTTTTAGTGTAGACTATATGGATGAATGTAATTTTGAAAATTATTTAATACAATTTTTGTTAACATATTATATTCTATTTCTAATGATTTCATAGCTCGATCGATTCCTCAGCTCAGTTTTGGAACCTTCTTCAAGTTTAAGCCACCCCTATTTCCACAAACCTCCAATTCCAAGTTCCTTAGAAATATATCTTCTCATTGCTACATTAAGAAGCATAAACTCAGCATAAAATATGATATTTAATTTGTGATACAAATTTTGGAAAAAGTTTGTGTCGTCTATGGACATAGCTTGTGCTTTAAGTATATTCATACTAAGTTTGTAATGTGGTTCTATCTATTTTAAACTCATTATTCTTTGAAGAAAGTACATCTATTTCTAGTTCTACCCAAGAAACTCTAGAGGATATGATAATGTAGGAGATGAAAACATAAGACCAAAGCTGGAATCCAAAACAAGGAAAGAGATTTGGGTTTCATCGTCTGTGAAGTGAGTATAACTGATTACTAGTTTTATGGCAAAGTTGGGATTCTATCAAGAGAGTAGCTTATATATGTGAGATTGGTGTGTTATTATAGGACACATGTTTACAAAAGCTAATGAATGCTCATTCAATTCTTTTATTATGGCCAAAATAAGTAAATTTTATTAAAACCTACCATACAAGCTTACACATGTACAACTCACCGACAAGCATAAAAATAAAAAATGAAACAGCCTAAGAACCATAAGACAAAAGAGTTAACCTATATAATAAGCAAAAACCAATGTCTTTGATGTCTAGAGAATCTTGAGGTTACAATCCGATTATCCCAACTTGTGACCTTCCACTTATGAAAAGCAAGAACATTTGGTGGTTATATGAAAAAGTTTTTTTGTTTTGATAAACATTATTAGCAGCAAGTTCATATGGAAACCTATTCAGAAGTCCTCAGTTAAAGAATTGAAGTAAGAATTATGAGAATCTTTTCTGTCTGTGAGTGAGAAAAGAGCAAGACAGGAGTTTCGTCACTAAACAAAATAATTTTTTGAGCACGAGATTCAAGGAAGGAAGAAATCATGGCCACATGAAAGTTTTTTAAGATTTTTATGTATTTCAATTCACATCAAACAATTATTTGTACACATGCCTAGTTGTTCATTGTACTTCATGAATCTCATCATCTGTGGATATATATGCATGAAATATGAATATAATAAAATAAATAAATAAATATGTCGCGCATCTTTTAAAGGAATCCCAAGCAAACATCCTCTTATTAATGGGCAATACGCACATATAAACTATTAATGTACATGCAAATGTGAAAAGAAGAGACAAGACAATGGATGACGAAAGAAAGAAAGAGGAATCGGTTTTTAAAATGAACTCTAATTTTTAAAAAAACAAATAAAATTAAACAAAAAGACAAAAATCAGTGCTTTCTCTTTCACTACAAACGGTGGATAGACTATCCAACCAAAGAAAAGAAGACAAATAGAATGAGATTTTTTTTAAAATGTGGATTTAATATATATGAGCAGAGTCTCTCTTAGAATATGATCTAAATTTTTTATCAAGCATAAACATGTTTTAAGATAAACAATCAAAACTTGGAATTGCTTGCTGAAGGACAGAGAACAAGTACGTACGTGTTACTCCCTCCGGTCTTAATTATAGGAACACTTTTGTACTATAAATTGCATTATAAAAGTATTCCTATAATTAAGATTGGAGGTAATATAAGAGAGAGGAGCTAAACCGATCAAGATTTCAAACTCCTTTTTTTCAAAAATGGAAAAAAAAAACCTCAAGTTAATATAATGAACCCATAACTATAGGGGCCATTGATGTTTGAGGATGTTTGTAATAAACATGATTACAGGAAGATCAATTTAATTATGCCATGAATTATATATTGAGATGATTTGACCAGTATCATCTTTTAAAGGGTATTGTGAAAGATATTACTATGCTTTATTTATATATATATATAGAAATTGATAAGTTATGATCAATTATAAACATAGAGAAACAATAACTATTGCTGACCATTTAGTTAGATATTATCATAGTATAGATGAGAATTTTTGTTTATTTGATCAAAATCTTCGTCTTATTCAGGAGGCGGACATTGATGAATAGTAGGAATCTTTACTGAAGATGTTGTAATGTCTTTGTTGACAATTTGATTCCAATATTTTTAAAATAATAATAATAATAATGAACCCTAAAGACTAAGGTTAGCTATAAAAGAAGGGAAGTACTTCACCAACCAGCTTGATGTTATCCTAACCTAACCTAACCTTAACGTTATGCACACAAATCATTCACAACACAACAATGGGGTGGGCGCTCATGGTCTCTTCCTTCCCTATGGTGTATAAAGTTTTTACTCTCCAATTAACGATTTTCTATTGGAAGTGGATTGATAAATATGAAGAGTTCATCACTAACACATATCGTGCCGATCTAATTTGAATTTGAATGATTCAGATTATTTTTATCAAATCTATTTTTAAAAAAACTATTCTAATATATTTAAAATAAAGTTTATATATTATCCGTAAATTTTTCAAAGGATGAATTTAAAAATCATTAGTTAAGAATTTTAAATATACACCGTTGAAACAGGGTTTGAATGGAGTAGATCTTATCATAATATGGAGCACCAAAATTAGTTCCAATAATTAATCTGCAAAGATTAAAAAATTAATTAAATTATTTTTAAAATATACTCATAGTCCCTCAAGTTTTACATTAGATTTACTTTTCTTCTTTTAGCTTTATAAAGTATACTTTTAGCCCTATATTTCTAACAATGTTAATGTTGCTAATGAAAAATGTTTATGTAGCAAACTCAATTGATGACTATGAGGTTGACAAAGCACATATAATTATTACTTTTTTTTTCAGATAATATATTTAGATTATTAAATTAAAATAAGGGAAAAGTATTTCTCCTGTCACTGGAGATAGAGTTATCTCCAGTAACCCTAAAACTACGTCGTTTTGAATTAATGAAGGATGTATTTGTAATTTCAGATGAATTAATGAAGGGTGTTTCCGCAATTTTGCGCCCTTCATTAATTCACCTGAAATTACAAATACATCCTTCATTAATTCAAAACGACGTAGTTTTAGGGTTACTGGAGATAACTCTATCTCCAGTGACAGGAGAAATCCTTTACCATTAAAATAAACCGACAAAATCCTACAAATGAAATTGAGGTTTTGATATTTAGGTTATTAAACTAATTTTTTTAAATAAAATCGAGGTTTTGATATTGATTGTTTCATTAAGTTTATATATATATATATATATTTGATTTACACACATTTAAAATCTAAGATTAATAACATTTAATTACAAATTAGGCTAAAGTATATTTTTAGTCCTTTAAATTTACATGAAGTATATTTTTGGTCCCTTAACTTCATAAAATATACTTTTGGTCCTAAAATTTTAACATCGTTAATGTTGCTAAGGAAAACGTTAATGCAGCGAACTCAAATGATGACGAATAACACTTAATTACACAAATTTTACATATTCTTCAATTTACCTATACTTTAAATTTAAGCCTAATAGTATTTAATTACAAAATTATCACTTAAATTTACACATTTATCACTTGAGTTTGCATTTTCCATTAACAAAACTAACGGTGTTAAAATCTTAGGACCAAAAATATACTTTATGAAGTTAAGGGACCAAAAGTATACTTCATGTAAACTTAAATGACTAAAAGTATACTTTAGCCTACAAAGTATCACTTAAGTTTACACCGTCATCACTTCAATTTGTTACATCAGTGTTTTCCGTTAATAACATTAACAGTGTTAAGATTATAAGATTAAAAGTATATTTTTTTTAAAGTTAAAGGACAAAAAATATATTTTATTTAAATTTAAAAGACTAAAAATATACTTTACCCTATTTGTAAAAAGTGTGTGCTGATTTTTTTTTAAAGTACCCATTTTTATCATTTATAAATTGGAAACTACTTTTTTGAAAAGAAAAAAAAAATCCACTCAATATATGTAAACAATAGGGAAATTTTAATAGAGAAAAAAAATATAAATTTGATTAATAAAGACCAAAGTAAATTACTACTCGTAGCTTTTATATTAGGATAAAAAGAGGATAATTTTGTCCACCTCGAAATACAAAGTAATGCCTTAATATTCACGTAGGACTTAACTAGAATCAAGTGAATATATAAATTACCCAAATTGAAAGCGTAATTGAAACGGGCAAGCTATGTTTGTCATTTAAAAAAATAATTTTCCAAAGAAAACAACAAAACAAATCAAGTGCTCATCTCCAGGATCAGGAGGATGACCATTACTTATTAAGAACAATTTTTATTCATTTATTTACTTTTTATAAACACAATTTTTTTTTTTTTTTTGGTAAAGCAACCCTCGTTTTTAGAGTTTTACAACTCGCAAGGATCCTTCAACTCTACACAAGGCTGAACAGGATCCATTCTAATTGATATGGGGCTTTGAGGCCCAATTTAAACGGGCCTAAATTAGCCCGCTTCAGTCCCTCTTTCTCTTCTGGTTTAATCAGCACACTTCTGTTTCAATCCCTCGCGGCTCCGCCTTCCGTCGCACAGTTCGTCCGTACAGTCCCGCCTCCGCCCCATACTCCAGCATCTTCTTCTCAAACAGAAGCAGAAGGATTAACTCGCTGTCACTGTTAACGCGTGAGCAGTGGTCTCGATTTTCCGGCAGGTTGGTTGCTCTTTCTTTCTCCCTTCCTCACTCGTTGCTGAGTCCCAATTTCCTCTCTCGCTCTCTCTCCCCCATTCTTCTTGAATTATGATGGTGTGTTGTCGTGTTCTATATCTCATGGATATTGAGTCCTGTCCCCTTCATTCTACATCCTCCTCCGGGAACTGCTGCTGTGTATTTCGTATTTCATGATATCTAAATTCTCTGTTAATTTTTGAACTGTTTAGCTTCATGATGTTCATTGTCGTATAGGTAGATTACAAGGTGGTCCTTGGCAATGCTTGCTTCATGGAATGCTTCCATGTTGTTACTTTGATTTTTAGAATGTTTCGAACTTTTTTTTTTTTTTTTTTGGGGGGGGGGGGATAATAATTGATTGATTCCTATCAACTGCGTAGTTTTCAATTTGACGTGGTGATTTTAATTTTTAAAGCTCTGTTGCAATCTTGAGGAATAGTTAAGATCAAATGAAAGGTGCTGTTTTGTTTCTTTGGTAAGTAGACATTGCAAGTATTTGTAGGCTAATGGGATACCATGGTATGGACGTGCAAATTCAGAGGCAATTAATTAGAAAGTTATGCAAATTGAAGAAAATATCATTATTTGTGAAAAAGGAAAACAATTTAGTGAAGATATTGAATCTATGGTTTACATTCTTTTGCAAATTGTATTTCATGAGAGATCAAGAAGAGATACTTTATGTATCATGAAAGTGGATTTAAATGGTGCCACAGGCAGATATCTGGTCATCAAGGAAAAGGTACGGGTAAGGAGGAGGACCTTGTGTAGCACAAAAGGTAGGTGCTTCTGTGATGGCAGGAGCTGATGTGGGTTGAGGGAGTTAGATTTAGATAGTGGCTGCTATGAGATTTCAACATTGCAATATGAAGTAAAATTGATGATTTTTATGCTTATATTCTTATAAAATGAGGATTGCAGGTTGGGAGAGACAGGAGAGACAATGAAGCAGGTGGTAGGAACGGTGGTGTCAAACAAGATGCAGAAATCAGTGGTGGTGGCAGTGGATAGGCTATTCCACCACAAATTATACAAACGTTATATCAAACGCACCTCTAAATTTATGGCACATGACGAGAACGATGTTTGTAACATCGGTGATCGAGTAACTGACATGAACTCATCCATCCACTTGATTGACTATACCATTCATTTTTTCAAAAAAAAAAAAAAATTTAATGCCTTTCCTTTGTTATTTCAGGTTCGACTTGATCCTTCTAGGCCTTTGAGCAAGCAGAAGCATTGGATTGTTTCTGAAATTATTAAGAAAGCAAGAATTTACGTTCCACCATCTGCACCTGTGACTAAAGAGTCAGGCTCCAGCTCTGAAGCACCTGCTTCCTAGTAGAACTTAGTTCTGAATGTATGAGTCAATCCTATCGGCAGCAGCATGCATTTTTGCTTTATCCTATCGGCAGCAGCATGCATTTTTGCTTTAATATGTTATTTTTTCCCATGAATTGTGAAAATGGCACACTATCTTGAATATGCTTTTGTGTTTCTGTGCGGGTGTGTTCTTAAAACATTTCTCCCTCATGTCATCTATATGTATATTTTTCATGACTCTTCTTGCTTTGCTTCTTTTATTATTCTGTCCTAAGTTAATCACAGTTAATTCTGGGTCACTTGTGAAATCCACGAGTCTATCCCAATTCCCAAATACATGATATAAACATGTTGGAGGGTCATTAATGTGCTTTAAATTCTGGAATAGGTTTATAAGTTGTTAGGATTGAGACAGAGGAAATTGTGGGAGACTATGAAAATTGAGCATCAAGGAAATAGATCTTCCCCTTTGTTCACTTTTGTTAGGGGCTGTGAGCAGAAGGCAGAGCAATTGATAATGCCAATATACATTGCCCATAACTTAACCAAACTTTTGTCCGCTTTAATCAATCAGGTATATTTAGCTTTAGCTTCTCCCTCTTGCCAAGATAGTCAATCTCCTTATGATCTGATATTACAGAAACTCCTTATTGGTTCATTTTCTATAATGTCCTTATTGATGTAAAAATGCGGAGTTTAATTGTTTCAATTCAATGTATGGCCTAATTATCCGTACACTTACCAATAAAAGGGAACCCCCACTTGGTGATTTGTCCTTGAAAGTGGCTTGCTTGTGACTGGAAAGGTGTCTGTTTCCAGCTTGACTTGACCCTTACTGTTCTGTACTTGTGTTTGTAAGATAGGAATGTAATGAAAACTTGAACCTTTTGCTGATGTTTTCTTCGGCAAAATTTAGACCTTCTACTATTTGACATTCTGACTTCATTTCTAAATTTTCATGGCAGGGTAAGGTTTAGTGCAGCACATGTAAGGTTAAATAACTTATATTCCGTGGCATAAAATCAATTGGTTGCGATTTTTTACTTTTAGCTCTTCATCTGATGTTGAGACTGCTATTGTTTGTTGGATTTTATTGACATGAGTGTATTGTACCGATTGTTAGTGGATTCGTTATATGATTAGAATTCAAATTTGGTCTGTAGACTTCCCTTGGAACATCTTTATGATGCTTTATGCTTTCGGAATTTCTGCAAAATTGTAATTTTTACCCCATCTTCATGTAGTGAACGCAATGCCTGATAAACTTTTTTACCCAAAATTTCCATAAAAAACAAATTTGAGGGTAAGCATAGTAGATTCATTGTATGGAGAAAAAGGATTTCAGAATGAATGCAAGGGTGAGATTCTTTTATTTCTGGAGCTCTGATTATGATTTGTAGATAAGATCATTTCTGTAGGAAGAATGGCGACAATTTTCTGGCTTCATTATTGATAGAGTCCAATGGTGTATAAGTATGAATCATTTCTAACAAATGTACTTCCCAAAATTTGGATTTGTATTCTTCTTATAAGGCAATGCCGCTCCTTACTTAAACCAACAATTTATTTGTTGGTTGGCGGATAAATTAATTAAAACAGTTAAAATTTTAACAACACATATCCCTTCTTCTAAAAGTCGCAGAATCAAATATTTTCATTTTGACATGTTCGGTTAAAACTTTACGAGCGTACTCAACAGAGTCGATGTATATATTCATAGTGAAAGAAATGGTTGTGCAATTTAGATTATTTCCAAAAAAAAAAAGAAAGAAGTTAACATGTCCTATAACCCCTGCTTCAAAAATCATTTATTTATCCCTAAAAAAATCAACTTGATGGTATATTTCAAATTGATACAATAAAATGCATAGCCATAGCCCAACTAACTTCCTTCTTCAGGATTCCCTCAGCAGCGTTATAATTGTGTGTGCAGATTGACTGCAGATTCCTATGGTTCATGCGTGTCTTGTCCGAAATATACTTTTCTCAAATACGAAATATTGCAAAATCAACTCCACAAAGAATATGTTTTTCCTTTTTTCAAAAAAATTTAAAAAAGGAATTGCTTTATGCCCACAAAAAGATAGGTGTAATGCATGACTTGTCTTTCCCTCTCATAATTGTGTGTGTGTGTTTGCAGATTCTTTTGGTTCTTCATGCATGATTTTACCGACGGGTAAAAATAATGATACCTATTTTATACAAAATGTATTTATAAATAAATTTATTACTTATATAATATTGTAATACTAAAGTATGTGTTTATTTAATATAAAAATATCCCTTCTTTTTAAATTTATTATAACTAATTATATGTTTTAACACAAAATAATAATAACATCCAAAAAAAAAAGTTTTATAGTTCAAACTGAAAAATCTTAGCTTCATTATGGCATGACTGTACCAGAAACAAAGATGCCTCAAGAGAAGAATAAACATCTTTTGCATGTCTTGTTGGGGCCATAATAACTAAAAAGGAATCAAATTTGTTGCCTTTATAAATGCAGGGTCCTGCGGTAGTGAGAGCTAAGAACAAAAGAGGAAGAAAAAATGTCTGAGAAATGGAAGAAAGGTTGTATTAAAACTACCAAGGGACCTTGGATAGTTAAGAAAGTCACTAAAGATGGTTCTGTTAAACAGACACAGAGATTTCCAAGTGAGCGAGAGAGACAAAACAATAAGCTAAGAGAGAGGAATCGAAGAGCGATGACCCGAAAAATATTTACTGGTTTGAGAGTTCATGGAAACTATAATCTTCCCAAACAGTCAGACACTAATGACTTGCTTATAGCATTATGTGAAGAAGCTGGTTGGCATGTTCAAAAAGATGGAACCATTTATAGAAAGGTATAATATTTTTCCATTAATCTTCAAGTCATTAATATATATCACCTACATAATATACTAAATAACGTATATATACACCTATGGAATAATGGTGTCTTTGGAACTAATTAGTAACTCATAAAATAACATCGGGTTATAATAAGAAAGTGTTATAAATTTTCACCAGAGTATTAGAAAGATGTTTAATATTTATTATTTTTTGCAGAAAAAGGATTTAAATTCAGCTCAAAAGGGGTGTCAACCATATCTTAGTAATGATATTAAAAATGAAAATATTCAAGATAGGAAAGGATGGCAGCAAAACTGGTTGATTAAAGGGTCAGGAGGCAATGTTAACCTTGAACTTTCACTCTAGTTGAAAAGCGGATATTATTATTAGTGTTATTTAGTTATTGATGAATTAAAAAATTTATGCTTAATTAATATCTTTTTAGGTGTGAATGAGAGAACTAAAGTAAAAATATATTGTTGCTATTCTTATTGTTATTAAATATTATAATACTCTTAATAAATATGTAATATTAAAGTTAATACCTGTTACTTTTTTTACCAATAACTTTAATTTTATTCAATTATACAATTTATTATAATTATAAATTATACGTAAAAGTACATAATATACTATTTATAGTCTAATTACTAATTTATTTATAAGTTATGAAGATGTGAAACACATCAGCAAGCTCCCCATCTCATATTGTGATAAAATAAAACAATGTTCGACAGAGATAAATAAGGATCTGTGTGATAATCTCGTAAAGTTGTATATATAAAAGGTTGTATATATAAAAGGCTGGCTTTTGTGTTTGTTAAAAATCATCTGTTTGATCTTGTCCGGAGTCCACATGTCTTGAAAGCATTTTTGTTTTTCAAAACAAAAATGAGTCAATTATAAACCCACCATAAAATTACCTTAAAATATAGGGATATTATATGTTTGTAAAATGTACAAGTTGTTAGAAAAAAATGTTCCATGGTGAGATGTTTTTTTAATGTAAAAAGGAACTATATATCAACCTCTAGCTCTTCTTATTAATTTATTTTCGCACGAAAGGAAAAGATTTTGGGGTGCAGTGCAAAAATGGGTCTGATGAAAGTTGAACATAAGTGCATTAGGGTTACTCACGTATATGAGAAATGTTATACTAAAAATTTTTAAACAAACAATTTAGTCATAATTATACGATTTTTTTTATACCAGTGACCAGTGATTTTTAATAATTAAAAATAAATAAATAGGAGAAACTCCTGGTTCATCCAATAACTTGAACTTATCTATTAACGTAATAAAAGAAGCAAATATGAGTCATACGATATTTGAAGAAGCTGCGGCTAAAAGATGAAGTAAGAATTAAATAATCAAATACGAGTAATATAAATACTCGTATTGTATAATAACATACATGTTCATTTCTCCCATTGAGTGTCTGGTTTACTTGTAGATGTTCATATTTTTCAGAAGAAAAGAGGGAAATCAATGGCAAGATTACCTCTTTGGGATCATTTCTGGTTGATTTCAGGGGAAAAAACGAGAAAATCACATCAAAGTCTCAATTAAGGAAAGTAATAATTAGAAAATTAATCTAATAACTTGTGAATAGTAGCTCTTTCACTTATTAATGATTGCTCTTTTTTTATTTATCATTGATAGGTTATAAAACTTTTATGATACTAATTTTCTTGGTTGACACCTTACCTTAGTGTTTTTTCCCTAAAAGGAAATTGGAACAAATATCTCCATATTGTACAATATTATTTTTTTTATTAAAAAAAAAAAGTCTACCACTTAATATGTGTACTAGTCCCTCCTATCATTAATGTAGGATGTAAGTGCGATATTGATACTGATCCTGAATATAAAACTTATTTTACATATTTATCAAATTTCTCTAAATTAACCTATTGTCATTCACTCAATAGCAAAGTTTTTAAACCCAGACTGGACCGGTCGGAAAGCCGGTCCGAGTTAAAGGACAGACCGGGGTTCGGAGTTGACCCGTGGTTAACTCGATCAACTCGGTCTGACCTGGACAAGTCAACCGGGTTACAGCTCGTTGTTTTTAAAAAAAAAAAAAAATCGAGCCTCTCCACTAGGGAGAAGACGCTGGTGATAGAGAACAAGAAGGAGGGAAGAGAGAGATTTGAAGTGCTTCTCAATGTAAGGCTCTCCACCAGTAAGGAAGTCGCTGGGAGATCAAAAGCATGAGGACGATGGTGAAGCGCCGCTAGAAGTGCCATCAAAAGGGAGAGTCTGATTTTTGTGCGGGTTGGTAAAGAGAGGGGGGGGGCATTTCACCTTCAGAAAAGAAAAGAAGAGCACAAGATGAATATGAAAAATGAGTTATGCTTTGCCTTTTAAATCTTTTTCTAGCCCTTTTAGTTTTTTTTTAGGAAAAGAAGGTACAATAATAAAAAGCAGATGAAGAGACGAGTCGCTGCTTCCAACGTTCTCAGACTCTAATATGTCATGTCATTTGCCTGATGTCTTTGATTAAAAAATATATAATATATTGGCTATTGCATATCCTACACTCCAATGATCACATCATAGTATGAGGGGTTTTCCTATTATTTTGCTTATCCGCAAGTATCTCGGTAATGGTTAGCTAAGCGAATTTTATCTGCAAGGAACATCCTCCAGATTTAATTTTACCACAAAATATTTTTAAATTTTTATTACTAAAATATAAATATTTTTCCTATTTTAATTAAATTATATTTGTTAATTAATACCGGTCTAGCTCTGGTTTGACTCCGGTCTAACCCACTAACCCTTAACTCAGTACCATGACTGGTTCAATGACCGGTCCGGGTTTCAAAACCTTGCTCAATAGTAATTAAGTAGGAAAGAGATGAAGATAATTAAGAAAGATGATGATATGGTGTTTTAGAAAAAACTTATCATATTAATTAACTTAACTACTTTCTTTAATTGAATTCAATTAGCTGATTAGGTTGTACGGTTTGAGGAAAAGACGAGTGTTTAGAATTTATGGAAAATTTCATTAAAGGACCCCATGACAAAATTAATTTCAATTAAGGACCAAAACATTCTGAAATTTCACTGCAGGACCAAGGACCAAAGTGAAAATAAGTTTTGTAGTTAGAAAGAAAACATTGCCCCTTGATTTATTTATTTTTTCAAAAAGTATGATCGTCCCTAGAGCTTCGGTGATTGGTCACTGGCCATCGGAGTAACCACAACTGGCCATCATAGTTGAACGATTGGAGTTGCGACCATCGAAAAATTAATGTCTAGGTCATAGGAGGATTCCACTTGTTCATGATAATGAACAAGTGTATAACTCTTCACGAACAAGTGAAATCCTGCTAAAAACAACAGATTAATTTCCGGTGGTTGGAGCACAACCAACCGACGACCACTGTCAACTAGCTGTCATAGCTCTGACCATCAAAAATTAATATGTTGTTTATAGGAAGAATCTACTTGTTCATAAAAAGTTGCACATTTGTTCATGAATAATAGAATCATGAACAAATGTACAACTCTTCATGAACAAGTGGAATCCTCCTATGAACAACACATTAATTTCTGGTGGTCAGAACTACGAAGGCCAGCCAATGATGGGTGCTCCAAACCAGTTACCGAAGCTTTGGCAACGATTACATCTTTTTTAAAAAATAAAGTAAGGGGGCATTATTTTTTTATTATCGACAAAATTTATTTTTCTTTTGATCCTTAGTCCTGCAGTGAAATTTTATAATGTTTTGGTTTTTGACTGAAATTAATTTCATCCTGTGGTCCTTTAACAAAATTCTCCCTAGTATTTATGTTTTTGCAATAAAAAAGCATTCTTGGTGTATATAGATTATTTTATTGTGCAATTCATTGGATAAATAATAATATATTGATCAATAAGTTGTTGATTGATGTGATAAGCACTTAGTAGCATCTTCTTCAAAAATAGAAGAATACAGGTTCAGATATTTTGTGTTACAAGCCTCGAAAGGGAGACCCAATAAAATAAAAGGTTAAGGTGCAAAAATACACATGTGCTTTTCTCTAAGGAGCGCCCAATAGCAAATGCTTTTTTTGGGTGCAAAAGTGCACACGTGGTTACAAATTAGGTGCAAAAATACCGTTTGACCGTTAAGTTTGACTTTGATCGATGACGTGGCATTTCAAAGGTGCAAAAATACACATGTGATTTGTCAAGAAGAGCGCCCAATAACAAACTTTTTTTTTTAATTTAATAATTTTATTTCAAGATCCTAAAATAATTTTTCAAGATTATGAAGTAATTTTTCAGTATCAATCAGTATCCTTTTAGTACCGGTTAACACTTGAAAATTTTTTTTAAGATCCTAAAATAATTTTTCAAGATTATGAAGTATTTTTTCTGTACCAGTCAGTATCCTGAAAGTACTTTTTAGTACCAGTCAGTACCCTGAAATATTTTTTTTCAGTATCAATCAGTATCCTTTTAGTACCGGTCAATACTTGAAATATTTTTTCAAGATCCTAAACTAATTTTTCAAGATTATGAAGTATTTTTTCTGTACCAGTCAGTATCCTGAAAGTACTTTTTAGTACTAGTCAGTACCCTGAATTTTTTTTTTTCAGATACTGACTAGTACAGAAAAAATACTTTATAATCTTGAAAAATTATTTTAGTATCTTGAAAAAATATTTCATGTATTGACCGGTACTAAAAGGATACTGACTGATACTGAAAAAATACTTCATAATCTTGAAAAATTATTTAGGATATTGAAAAAATATTTCAAGTGCTTACCGGTACTAAAAGGATACTGAAAAAAAAATATTTCAGAGTATTAACTGGTACTAAAAAGTACTTTCAGAATACTGATTGGTATAGAAAAAATACTTCAAAGTATCTTTTTAGTACCAGTTAGTACCTTGAAATATTTTTTTCAAATCTAAAAATAATTTTTCAAGATTATGAAGTATTTTTTGAGTACAGGTCAGTATTCTAAATATCTTTTTAGCACCTGGTAGTAATTAAAATAAAATTATTAAATTAAAAAAAATTGTTGTTGGGCGCTCTTCTTCACAAATCACATGTGTATTTTTGTACCTTTGAAATGTCATCAAAGTCAAATTTAACGGTCAAGGTCAAACTTAACGGTAAAACGGTATTTTTGTACCTAATTTGTAACCACATGTACACTTTTGCACCTAAAAAAAGCATTTGCTACTGGGTGCTCCTCGGAGAAAAGCACATGTGTATTTTTGCACATTAACCCTAAAATAAATAAATAAACAAAATTATAGGGTATATAGATTCAAATAAAATTTTAGTAAGAAATTAAGAAAATTGAAATGATAAAAATTATGTAGAAAAGCTAAAAATTAAAGGGAAAATGACATTATGGTTCCAATTAAGGAAAACAATATTAGAAAAGTCTCATAACTTGTTAATGATGACTCCTTTATTTATCAATGACTATTTTTTCACTTGTCATTAATAAATTGTGAGACTTTTTTATATTATTTTTCTTAATTAGAAACTTGTTGTCATTTTCTTAAAATTATATTATAATGGTAGAATGAAAAAACTGAAAAATTCAACCTTCAACCATTGTTATAGGTGAAAAAACCTTCAACCTTTATTCAACATTTACACTTGGGTTAAGATTTTTTTTTTTGGTGGGTTAAATTTAAGGGTTAAGGTGTAAATTTAGCAACAAACTATTTCTCATAGCCACCTGACACAATTAACTATTTTGGGGGTATAAAAACAGACAATCAATTTTTTGGTAGTATATATAGCAATGCCATTAATCTCTTGTTACTTTTTGCATTAAGTCCTACCAGTCTTCTCACTCTCCATTATTTTTGTGTAATTTTAGAAGAGTAAATGTACAAATTTAACAATAAACTATTTCGCTATAAACACCTCACACATTTATCTTTTGTTGGGTTTGAAAGTAGAGATAAACATTTTTTGTCTTATAAACGCCTGTCTTATAAATTGTTTTATTCGTCTTGTAAATCTTGTAATGGGGTTTAAACCAATCTACGATATTAAAAAAATTTGGTCATTCACATCTTTTTCTTATAAATACCTATATTTGTTTTCTAAAACTTTTGTTTACTCCCTATATTTTTTAAAATCTATTTATTTGTCTTTGTGAATACATATTTGTCTTGTAAATGCTTTTATGAGAAAATAAAGTATGAGCGTTATTGCTTTTCACTTACAAAATTTAATTTCCTTTTGACCCAAAGGGATGCAGTGAAATTTTAGAATAATTTGGAGGTTAACTGAAATAAAATTACTTCTATGAAATCTATGTAATGTTTTTCCATTAAAAAAAGCATATATTAATAAAAATGTATTAAAATAATAGAGGGTAAGAAGACTTATGAGATCTACTATTCAAAAAGTATCCGAAATTAACCAAAGTTAAAAAAAAAAAATTGACTATGGGCCGTTTGGATGGGCTTTTTTGATTGAAAAAACACTTTTTAAAGCAAAAAAAAATGTTTTTTTTATTAATTTATGTGGTTAGATGATATTTTTTAAAAAAATTAAAAGTCATAAAAAAAACTAAAATACTGCTTTTTTTTTTTTTAAGTCTATCAAACAGTCCCAATATACTTTTAGACCCAAAATAATTAATTATATTGGGTGCCTATTCGAAAACAGTACAACTTAATACTTTTTTTTTTATACAAAAAAAGTTTTGGAGGGGTTCGATATCAGTCCCCCACCAAGGCTAGGACATGGCCCCGGGCTTTATGAGCACTTACTAGGGACTTACGAGATCGCCTACTAATAGAATCCCGGCGACAGGAGAGGGGATCAAACCCACGATCTAAGGGCATAGTCCTAAATCCCTTATCATCTATACCAACTCTCGCAGTACAACTTAATACTATATTTATTTTGTACCTTGCATGGAAGAAGGAGGGGGAAAAAAAAAAACTGTATCTGGCGTGATGGACTTTTTGGACTTTCTCATAAATAAATGAGAATAAGTGATAATTATTGAGTCGAAGGTCGTAAGGAAGGAAGAACCGAGCAAACGCGAGGACTCTATCCCTCGCTCGTTAATATCGCTCTCTGGCTCTGCTCTTCTTTGTGGGAAGAATAAACATTTATCAAACTGGTTATTGTGTTCCTAAGAGCGGTGGAATTGGGTACAGCGAAATGGATCAGATATTGAACAAGGTGGGATCGTACTGGTTCAGCCGAAGGGCTAACAAGGAGATCGACTCCGCCGGCGACGATCTCAATGTTCGTTCACCTTCTAACTCTCCTCTTCTTTTCCTTGCAAATTCAAGATCTTGTGCTACTTTGCTATTTTGATGACTTCCTTGGTGATAGATTTTCAGTTTCAGTTTTGGGGAGGCTATACATCTTTAGTATTGTTATGATGAGAGTGAAGCATTGTTATATCGGTTGGAATTGGGGTTTAATTCTCTGGATCTGAAACACAACGCCAAGATTTTGTTATGGTAGGAGTGGAAGTGGGGTTTAGACAAGAATTGGTTCCATCTCAACAAGGGTTTTAGGAAGAATAGCTTGACTAAGAAATTTAGGATAGGGGATTGGAGGAGGGAGAAGGCAGGAGAAGCTTCGTTATTTCGGGTCTGGGTTGGTTATGAATTAGAAGACACTATTTCATTTATTTATCAATTGGAAGCACCTGAAGATGGTTTAGCTTTTTATCATCTGCGAGAGATCATGAATCTGATGAAACCAAGCTACTATTACAAATTAAGAATTTAGCTATTCTTAGAATTCAACTATTCATTGTTTTTGTTCATATCCCTTATTAGCGAGTTGGAAACCTATTATCAGTATAGATCCAAGCAATGATTCTGTATTTGCTTTGATTCCGAAGCTGTTGTGCTGTAATATATAATCAATCAATTAGATACATTGAAATTGCAAAGAAACATGGGCATCACATAAACATGTAGTAAATGTTTCACAAATAACCTAACATTGTAAATCATCTGTGATTATAATTTTTCAATCACAATACTTATGAGCATTTAGGGTTTTGTAATCATGATAAATTTTTACCAGAATGTAGTTTTGGTTAACGTTAGTGACTTGTAACGTTCACTTATCCTATTCTTCCTATTTTGTGTAAAAAGAATAAACTGTCTTTCTGTTAACGACTGTCTGCTGTTATCTAGTAGTACTAATCTGGGAAAGTCATCATTTTGTCAGTGTTGAGGTTGCAATGGAATATGACTGCCAAATCATCAATTAAAAATTGTTTGTTCTAATGGCCACCAAAAGATCTTGCTGTAGTTCTCTTTAGGGGGAAAACTTTGAAAATACTATTGAGGTGATACAGTGAAGCTAATATGAAAGAGCTTCACTCAATTTATTTTTGTTATAGAAAATGTGCAAGGCAGTGAGATTATTGATTATAATATACAAATTGTAGATGAGAGAGAAATGGAATTTTTCTATGTTTAATTGTGACCCTCAATGCTGTTTACTTGAATTTGTGTTGTCTGTTTGAGTTATTTGAGTAATGTTTATAATTGACACCTTTCTCTTTGGTGTTTACTGTTTAGTCTCTGTCAAACAGTATTGGAGAAGGAACAAAATGGTTGGTCAACAAATTAAAAGGTGTTGTATCCCTTTCTTATTTATTGTTTGCTTAGGCCTCCACTCTAAAAAGCATAGGCTGTGAATTTTGTGCAATGGTGAGGACTTTCTTTGATTAATTTTCCTCACCTTTCTTATTTATTGTGTGCTTAGGCCTTAGGCCTTCACTCTAAAAGTATAGGCTGTGAATTTTGTGCAATGGTGAGGACTTTCTTTATTTTAATTTTCCCCAGAATGCTAATGGAAATTGGAAGATTCAGTATTAGATAAGGCAAAGAAGCATTTTGGAAATGATATTTTCTGAAATTAATAAATGTTTATTTGGCTGTGTTTATTGAAAATCTATTTGCAAAAAGTGTATTATAAGGACAGGTTCCATTCCATCTTATTTTCCAAATCCTCCGAGGTCCTCCCTCCTTTATGCTTCTATATGTTGTTCCATTTTAGAGGAGAATGTTTTCTCAAACGAGAGGAAGGGAAATTATCCTTTAATGTTCCCTTTTCCTTTCAACTCCTGGACATACCCTAAGGCCTAAAGAACTGCTAGAAACTCAGAAGATGAAGTTGAATCTGTCTCTATTTTAAGTAAAATGTTGGGTAACATGCCAAAAAATGCTTTCATGTTTTCGTCTGCTCTTTAAACTTCGAAGGTATCATAATACTGGTTCTTTCGCATTTGGTTGTTGCTTTATAGTAGAATTGCTGCCTGGGAGGAACTTTCACTTGCTTTAACCATTTTCCTTTAATCCTTTCTTGAGTTAAGTTTCATACACCGAAGAGAATTTCCAAAGCATCAGCAATTAATTCAACTGAAGTATTACAGTTTCAGAAACATCTAAATTTAGCAGCATTGACATCTAACATCTAATCTAATAATTTCTATATCTTTAATACTTCTTCTATTGCAAAGAATAATCTAGAACGTTATAACTTCTTATTATACTGGCTTCCAAATTTGATGGGCCCAAATCTTTAAAATGATGGTAACTAAACTCTTCTCCAGTTTCTGTGTTGTGATACTTGCGTTAGTAAGCTAAACCGGCAGAAATCAGAGTTACCCATTTGTTTGAGACCCCTTATTTATCGTTTGAATATATTAGTTTCGTAATTCTCTGGCAAAACATCAACTTTACAGGAAAAATGCAAAAGCCATTGACAGAGTTGCTTAAGGAGTATGATCTTCCAGTAGGAATATTTCCTCGTGACGCAACAAACTATGAATTTAACGAAGAGACAGGGAAGCTTATTGTTTACATTCCTCAAGTGTGTGAAGTAGGCTACAGGGATTCATCCGTGTTGCGCTTCTTCACCACCGTGACTGGCTATCTGGAGAAAGGGAAGCTTGTAGATGTTGAAGGAATAAAGACCAAGGTACTGATCTGGGCAAAAGTGACCGCCATATCTTCTGAGGGACCAAAGGTTCATTTCACAGCTGGGATGAAGAAAACAAGGAGTAGGGAAGCATACGAGGTTTCCAGGGATGGAGTAATTGTGGATAAATTCTAAACTTGTTTGTGATTGGGTTGTTAACACTATAAAACCCATATCTGTTCTTATCAGCTGTATTGCTCTCCTTTTGCATGTTGGTTGTAAGTATAATGTTAGTTCTGTATTTCAAATACTGCTATTACATTTACATAAGCGCTTTTTATTAAGCGAAACGTCTGTTTGATCCGTTTTGATGATCTTGCATATAATAATTTTAGCATGTTAGCGAAACTTGTTCCGGGAATATAAGGAGTTTTTTTATGCCAAGCGTTAGTGACGGAAGCACGAATAACAGGAGTGTGTAGACTGTCAATAACCTAAGCACTGGTTAAAAGACTGGAAATCCATTGGAAAAAAAGGGATAATGATGCACCAGCCGGGAATCGAACCCGGGTCTGTACCGTGGCAGGGTACTATTCTACCACTAGACCACTGGTGCTTGTTGATGGATTGTTGGCACCATTAAAATATATTCCGATATTCCGATATGCGAACTTTTAAATGGTCCCTTATAATTCAAAAAGGATGATTGATCTACAAGTCCTTTTAACCAATTTTTAATGGTTAAATTATACAAGATACTCTTAAACTTTGGTGGGTTAGTTACATATGACCCCCCTGACTTTTCATTTTTAACTATTAACCCCCTATCATTAAGTGATCGTTATACTTTTAACAAAAAATACCACATCAAATTATGATATGATATATATCATCCTCTGTGGCATCCTATGTAAATTACTAATTTCATAAAACCCCCTGAACTTTGACAATTGCAGAGAATCCTCTGAACTTTGATCAATTACAAGTAACCCCTTGACATTTTAAAATTTAAATTTGATTCCCCTAAATTTTGATTTATAATATTAAACTATATGTCGTTACTTTCTATCATTTTAATAAATTTATTAAAATTTTTACTATCATATGTCAATTAAAATAGTTATTTTGTATGGCAAAAAGTAGAAGAATAATATTTAAAAAATATAAAATGAACGTTGACTTCTAATTCAAGAAAAAATATCCATTACTAATTTTAAAAAAAAATTAATGAGGGCAGGAGCTATCCTTTAACAAAGAATGTAATATTTAAACTATCAATACTCAATCATCCCAGTAATATATTTAAGACAAATGATGACAATTTTATACTATCAATGCTTAATTAAGCTAAGAAAATAGCAAATGTTATACCAATGATGACATATTTATTTTTATATTGTTTAAATATTATTCTTTTAGTTTTTTCACACAAGAAAACTATTTTAATTGACAAATGATATTAAAAAGCTTAATAAATTTACTAAAATGATTAAAGTAACAACAAGAGGTTTATTTATTATAAATAAAATTTTAAGGGAGTTAAATTTAAATTTTGAAATGTCAGGAAGTTATTTGCAATTGATCAAAGTTCATAGGGTTATCTGCAATTATTCAAAGTTCGTGAGGTTTTATGAAATTGGTAATTTGCATACGATACTACGTAGAATGACATGTGTCATCTTATTATCTGACATGACAATTTCCATTAAAAAAATAATAGTCACTTAACTGAAGGGGGTTAATAGTTAAAAAATGATGAAATATCGAAGGGTTAAATTTAAACTTTGAATTGTCATAGAGTTATATGCAATTGATCCAAAGTTTAGGACAGTTTTATATAATTTTATCATTTTTTAATGAGGTCTCTATATTTTTTTTATTGTATACTAATACTTTCACTTGTTTTTAATCAAGTTTTTGTAGATTTTATTTTTACTTTTATTAATTTATGGTTCTTAGTGTTCCTAGCGAAATAGTTCATGGGTCACCTTAACCCATTTAGTAATGTACAATATACAATTATACACCATAAATAGTTCTAAGACGTTTGAAGCCTAAGTTACCAGACACAAGCCCAAAAATACCTTCACACAAATCATCTATCAAATACTACCTAGAAGACGATTGTTTTCATTAAGAGAACATTTACACACACACACACACATATATAAACCCATTTAATCCAACCTAATATATATGTTCACAATGTCAACACGAGGTTTAATCCCAAAAGTCATCATATTTTAGATATACCCAACTAAATACTACTATTTTTCAACTTAAAATTGGTTATCAGGTCATAACCATAATTTTGATACAAGCCATTCCTTCCGGCTCTTAAAATCTATTTTCCAGCATCAAACCACAAATTACTTGTTAAATCACTTAGCGTGCAGTGCGTACTCCTTTTTCAATCCCTTTCATCTAATTCTTAATTGGGCTTAACTATTTGTTTCTTAATGGGTTTTAGCTAACAAATACCTAACACCATTAATAAGCTTATTATGATATCGTTAGTGGAATTAGTGAAAATGCAAATGATATTTCATCATATAGTGAGGCACAATAAACCAATGACGTGGACATGTTCATGGGACTTTCTTTATATATATATATATATAAATTTTAGGAAATGGGTTGGGTTTACCCACAATCCAAGGACAGGGCACTTGGAGCCCTGTCCACAGGGCATACTGGACCGAAAAGTACATATGTCTCCACTTCTACCTAGCATTTCCGCTGCTTCATAGGACCCTTAGGATGCCTCCCCTAGCGCCTTGATCAATTTCAGGATCGAACCCCCTTCCTTTAAGTGAGAAAGTCCAATCCCTTCGGCAGTTAAACCCAAGGCTGAGGGGTGTTCACTGGACTTGTTTCAAGCTTTTGTACCTTGGAGGGCCAAATTCCACCAATTGGAGGCCCAAGAAGGCACATCAAGCCCAAGACCCAGCCTTCCCTCCCAAACTTCTAGTCGAATGGCTCGCCTCCAAAGATCTGAAGTAAAAGGATCTACCTCCAAGATCCTTGGATCTATAGAAAGCAGAACTAACTCGCATGTTTAGGGACTAGGTCCTTGGGTCGTGGGTTCGATCTCCTCTGCCGTCGCTGGAACTCCTTTGGTAGGCGATCACGTAAGTCCTCAGTAAGTGCTCATAGAGTCCAGGGCCGTACCCTGGCCTTGGTGGGGGATTGATGCCGAATCCCTCCAAAACTTTTTTGTATTAAAAAAAAAAAAACTCGCATGTTTAGCTAGTCCGGTATTATAAATAAGAGTCACTATGTACACTTGAGATACTCTGATCTCCCCTATTTATTTCTTCACTTGCTGCTCTGTAGTTAATCAAGATCTATAATAAAGCTACTTCTTATTTTTCATGTTCAGCTCTTTTTTATATATAGTAACTTTTTGTCTTATTTATTACTAATCTCCGCATTGTTAGCTTCCTCTCAAAAAAAAACTAAGCGATAAAAATGGGAAACCCATTAAATGAAATTGGAACTCGATACATCTAATAAGGTCCGATTTCTAAACCCTTCCCTTCTTAGTTTGTTTTTGGATTTTACACACTTAATAACCTCATGAGCAACACATGATGGTACAAACCATTAATATGACTAAGAAAAAGCGACTCACACACTAAACTATATAGTCCAGTTATATTCGGTATTCTAATATTACATTGTCCCACCATCAATACACTCTACACTGTCACAGGGTTTCTTTGTATCGGATTCATTGCTCAGAATTCAATTATATAAGTCTTTTTCACTCAATTGTATGGTATTTGTACCCACGTGATATACCTACCAAGATGTTGTATGATTAATAAAACATTCTTATTCTTTATAAGATTTGATTTGATATATTATCTTTCGCCTTATAGTTCCCATCTTCTACTTGAAATAATACGAACAAATCAACTCACTAGCTTATACTTGGTATACAAAACTGACCTACTAAAGCTAAATGACTTACAACTGATGCATCATACAATTCACGAGCATTCATATTGACACTTTAAAACGTTGAGAATCCAGCTTAAGGGTGTCCTGTGGTATAACATAAAATGGGCCACGAAGATGTGATGTACATACCTTCTGACTAAAATCTGCATGCTTGGTCAAACATTATCTCAATGATACAGTATGTACTAGCATACATAAACATTCTAGCATAGCAAATATAAACATTCTAGCAAATAAAGCTCTAAATCAACACTTCTGGGCATTGATAACCCAACTTTAGGGGTGTCCTGTGGTGAAACACAAATTGGGCCACAAAGATGCAACGTAGATACATATTGACCAAATTCTCATGTTTGGTTAGACATTATGTCAACTATGTCCTAGCATATATAAACATTTTAATGTACGAAACATGCCACCAACACTTACAGACAAAGCATATTGATATGTGCAGATCTACTAGACTACGAGGAAAAGCATTTGCACAAAATGGTGTACGTGTTCAAATTGCAATTGGTTTGTCATAAACATTGACAGAAACACAAAGGACACTCGTCAACTAAGATGAAGCACTACTCATAAAATCAATTGCCTAATGGACTTGAAGAGTGGGGGGCTTAATGTAGGGCTGCAAATTCCACCACTCGGCGGCCCAAATTCAATATAGCCATAATATGGCTCAAGACGGCGCATCCAGCCCAAGACCTAATTTTTCCGCCCAAACTTCCAGTTAAATGGCTCGCCTCCTAAGATTTGAAATAAAAGGATCTACCTCCTAGATCCACTCAGATCTACAAAAAGCAGAACTAACTCACCTGCTTAGTTAGTCCAGTATTATAAATAGAAGTCACCATGTACACTCAAGATACTCTCATCTACCCCTTCAACTGGAGAGGGGTCGATCTTCCTCATCTTTAGGGAAGGGTTCGATTCTTGCGTTGGTCAAAGCGCTGGAGGAGATATTTTAGGGGTCTAAGAAGCAGTGGTAACGCTGGTAGAGGTGGAGACATGTGTACTTTCTGGCCAGCATCCCCTGTAGACGGGTCTTCAAACGCTGTGCCTTTAGACTGTGGGTGAGCCCAATCCCTTTTCTATAATTTTATTATTAAAAAAAAAAAAGATACTCTCATCTTCGCCATTTATTTCTTCACTTGCTGCTATATAGTCAATCAAGGTCCCTAATAAAGTTGCTCCTTATTTTTCTTATTCAGCTCTTTTTTTATATAGTAATTTTCCATTTTATTTACTAATCTTCGCGTTGTCTGTATCCTCTCAAAGAAAACTCACCCTTATGTAAATTACTGCATCAACATACCTACCCAAAGAGGTGGAGCATAAAATGACGCGGAAGAGTTTACTTTTTAAAGTTGTTCTTCAAAATAAATCATAATTCAAGTAATGCTTCACAATAATAAAATTATGGTTTGAATTATATTTTGAGACTTGAGAGTGTTTTGCAAAATCTATAAGTTGTAGTGTCAAAATTAATCTATATTTCTTTTTAAATATGTGAATCCTTTAAAGTTAATGTTTTCCTAATGTTATAAGGTGAATCAAACCCGCGAGGCAACTCTCATGCTAATTAGTTACAAGGTAATGTTTTAAAAGTTGGACCAGAAGATTGAGCCAGAAACAAGCGGGTCAAGGTTCAAATAGTCATAACGATTCGGCCGTTTGGTCGACATGTTGACATAATAATTAAATAAAAACAATATTATATACATATCTAATGATATATAAGTTGCAAATATAAAATGAAAATGTCAATAAATACCACGATATGTCAATTTACCAGTATGTAGTAATAAGTAATAAAATAATATTTTGAAATTTTTGAAACAAAAAAATAAAATACATAAGAAATTAACTTTAAATATATACTCCTCCGGTCCTAATTATAAGACATAGTTGACTTTTTTGGAGAAATTAAGGAAGCTAATTAAATTATCTTAGAGTATTTTTCTTTCTATTTTTTTCTACAAAGTAATTAGTTTAATTAATAAACTAATATATAATCTAAAGATACACAACATATAAAATGATTAAGTAACTTATTTAGCTTCCTTAATCTCTCCAAACAAAATCAACTATGTCTTATAATTAGGACCGGAGGTAGTAACATCTAACTATAAATTATTGGCCTATTTGGTATGACATTATCATGAAAAATTCATAAATATTTAATACTTATCCCTTGATTTGTTGAAAAAAACTACAGATCTAATTATTTGGAGGGGGGAATAACAAAAAAATATTAATCAACATTAAATAACATATAATAATATTAATTTTTTTAAAATGAAGCAGTAAGAATAGCCAAATATGAAGTTTTTCAGCTTATAAAATAACGTAAAATATTAAATTAGATCTATTGCCATATCTGATTTTGTCCCACAATTAATGAAATTACGGAAATTTTAACTCTTCCACGATTAAATCTCTATTCTGTTTAAATCATATATATATATATATATTATAGGGTTTACTTTTCTTATGTTGCATGAGAGAAACAAGATTCTTAAACACACATAAAATGGTGGGACTCACATATATATATAGTGCTAATTATATATATATGCGGGTCCCACCATTTTATGTGTGTGTGGCATGAGAAAACATTTCTCCTACAACATGAGAAATGTTTTTCCCATATATATTATATAGTAACCATCTTTCAAAGCCGATATGCTCAAGGCTTATCACTGGTTCTCCCAACAAAACACTCTAGCAAAGTTGGGTTGAATTTTTTCGTAAATAAAATATTCATGCCTTTAGCTTCTCTTCAACCATGTCATTCAATTAGGGTCAGCAGTGGGACATATGGCTTCACGGCGGCTCATTCACAGGACACCGCAATCCCCTTGGTCCCCAACTCAACTATTTTTGAATAGTCTTGTGGGTGACATTTCCTTTTTGACATTTCCTCTAGCAAAAGTCACATACAAGAAGAGAGATGGCGGTGACAACAGCAGCGAAGAAGCAACATTGACGAAGCTTGGTCCTCTTATTCAAAGTGAACTCATCTTCCTTGGACGAAGGGAGGTGCACATTTTGGAGCATCAGATTCGAACCAAACAGATTCAATATTCTCTAATTTTCTGGTCAACGCCATGGATAACAAGAAGCTGATTTCATACCTGTTGGAGATATGGTGGCAACGATGAGGAAGAAGTAGCGGCGAGGAAGCTGGGGGATTTTCTCTGCAAATGCAATGGTCTAAGGCCAAACTTGGCGAGCACCTTTTAACTACAGAACAGTGAAAGCTCTGTCCTTTCCAACTTTATGGTTTGTACTCCAAACGTTCCTAGGAAATACTCTGCGACATCAAAATTTTACATATCTTTTATGCCACTCTTTCTTTTTTTCCCCCTGAACACAATCACCCTTTCTTGCCAAACTAACCTTCTCAAATACCATTCATTTGTTTTTTGTTTTCCTTTTGTCAATTTCAGGTTTTCTTTATTGCGATTGAAATTGATTTTTTGTGTTTGAACAGAAATTGAGAGATATCTCCGTCAACTCATGTAGAAAAGAAATAGGTGGGGGAAGGTTTGATATTTTCTCTTCTTTTATAATTTTTATTTTTTGAATGAATGAAGGTTTAATCTTTTGATAATTGTTAGGGTAAAACTAATGTGTATAGCTCTAGTCCTGGTGGAGTCTTCATTCAAAGTTTGGATTTTTGTTCTGTATTTTCTCCAACTCACCTCAGTAATAAATCATGAGAAATAGTGCAAACATCCCTTTTTCCCCTATTCATGGCACCTGCTACGCGTGGAAAAAAGAGGAGATAGAATTTAAAGATTTCTTGTACGCATTTGCTGCTGCCTCATAAGATATAACTAGCATAGACCCCATGCGATGCCCGAGTGTAAGTCTAATAAAACCATCTATATTGTTATGCTACAATGTTATTTAAAAGGTGTATCTATTCTATTTGTAATTGTTTTATATGATAGCGAAACTAATTGTTTTTATCACCATATTATTATGTTGAAAATTTTATAAATTCCTGTTAAGATTGAAAATTGAAAATTCATTAATTCATTAAATTTCTAGAAAACTTCAAAATATAAAGATTTTTTATATAATGGAATATGAAAATATAAGTTTATATACAATGATTACAAATTTCATTGTAAATACTATCCATGTCGACTTCCTCAAACTCTAATAGCAACACAAATAGAAATAAACAATTGATGTATAAATGTGAATGTGTGTTATCAAGAACATAAAATGTGAAAAAGTTATGAATTTACGTAATACAATCCAAATTTCCAATCAAAATGAAGATGGGTACACTAAAGGGAAAAAAATCATTTAGAAAACATCGATGAAGATGGAAACACAAATAAAAAATACCAGAAGAAATGAGTAATGCATTAAGGGATGCAATGCAAAAGCAATATTAATAAGATGAAAAGCTAAAAAGGTGAGGGAAAAATGGAAGATGGCCAGTTTGATGATTTACTGCTAAAGATGATGAGTGAGGACATAGAATGCAGAGCACAAATCCAAAGCGCACCCAAATATTTATAACATGCAATATAACTGTCGCGACCACTCCCACCATAATGACATCACGATCCCTAGCACAACGCCCGCTAACACGACATCATGGGGGATTAAGGTGTGCGCACGACAACATGAAGAGGCCAACTTCCAATATATATATATCCAAATTTAAATTAAAGGTAATACAATCTTTTGATCCTTCATAAATAAAATTTACTTATATAAGAAAACAAATTATATCTGAACCCCTATGTTATCTCTAACTACATCATCTCATATATTTGTTTTAGGAAATAAATTTTGTAGATTAAAACATGATCCCTAGACGTGTGCACACGACGTCATGTGGAATTAGGGTATGCGCACGACAACATGGAGAGGCCAACTTCCAAATATATATATATATATATATATATATATATATATATATATATATATATATCCAAATTTAATTTAAGAGTAATACAATCTTTTGGTCCTTCAAAATTTAAATTTACTTATATAAGAAGACAAATACATGGGGAATTATCTTAGTTAATTTATTTGGAATTTGAATCCCTATATTATCTCTAACTAAATCTCATATATTTGTTTTAGGAAATAAATTTGGACTAAATAAATTTTAAAGATTAAAACATGAAAAAACACAATTCCTAGTCGTATGCGCACGACATCTGCTAACACGACATCATGGGGAATTAAGGTATGCGCACGACAACATGAAGAGGCCAATTTCCATATATATATATATATCCAAATTTAAATTAAGGGTAATACAATCTTTTGGTCCTTCAAAATTTAAATTTACTTATATAAGAAGACAAATAAATAAGGAATTATCTTAGTTAATTTATTTGGAATTTAAATCCCTATATTATCTCTAACTACATTTCATATATTTGTTTTAAGAAATAAATTTTGACTAAATAAATTTTGAAGATTAAAACATGAAAAAACATGATCCCTAGTCGTATGTGCACGTGCATGACGTCTACTAACAGGACATCATGGGGAATTAGGGTGTGCACATGACAATATGAAGAGACCAACTTCCAAATATATATATATACACACAAATTTAAATTAAGGGCAATACAGTCTTTTGGTCCTTCCAAATTTAAATTACTTATATAAGAAGACAAATAAATAAGGAATTATCTTAGTTAATTTATTTGGAATTTGAATCCTTATATTTGTTTTAGGAAATAATTTTTGACTAAATAAATTTTAAAGATTAAAAAATGAAAAAACAAATTCAAATGCCTTTTGTAGATAAAAACATGAAAAAACAGTAAATTCAATTGTGACTATTGATGAAAAATATTTAGTTATTATTGAGGAAAAAATAAGATTGGTAAATAGTCTATAACTACCCTACCCATTATTTCTCCTTTATAACCACCATGCTTTTTACTTTTATTTTTTTATTTCAATGTTTTGAGCTTATTATTTTGTCAGTTAGAGAGATGTTTACAGCTCTACTTTTGCTTATATATTTAATGACAAAGTAGTTCAAATATTAAGAGGACGCGTTTAATATTTTAAATCAATTAGGGGAGACGTACAAATTTATTTATTCACAAAATACTTCGGGTGTGCATGGCATCCATTCTGTTGCCCAGCATTGTTTCTGAGATGAAACAGTTTTTTCTGATTTTGTGCTTTGGAAGAGTTCTGAGAATTAGAATTACGTTTGTTAACCCATTTTATTTTTACTCCGAGAATCAGAATTACGTTTGGTAACAAATTTTTCCTCCTCTTGTTTGGGAGTTAAAAAAATAGTAAGGGAGGAAGATTAATGAGTTATTTTTACCATTTTGTCCTTTTCTTTAATAATTAATATAATTATTATACTTTACAAATAAACTTAAATTTAAATTTCCTAAGAAAATTATTTATGTAATTTTTATATTCAAAAAATTATTTATGTGGTGATGGTGGTGGTGGTGGTGGTGGTGGCGGTGGCGGGGGCGGTGGTGGTGGGGGGGTGGCGGTGGTGGTGGCGGCGGGGGGGCGGTGGTGGCGACAGTGGTGGTGATGGGGGTGGTGGGGCGGTGGTGGTGGCAGCGGCTGTGGCGGTGGTGGTGGTGCGGTGGCGGTGGCGGTGGTGGCGGGGCGATGGCGGTGGTGGTGGGAGCAGCGGCGGTGGTGCGGTGGTGGTGGTGGTGGTGGTGCGGTGGCGGTGGTAGGGTGGTGGCGGTGGTGGTGGTGAACGAGGGTAAATTTCTGCTTCGATTGAGGGAAAAATAAATTCTGATTTTTTGCTCTGGAATAGAGAAGCCAAAATTTTTAGCTTCTTTTTTTTACTCCCCAGCACAAAAAATAAACCGGTTCATCCCGGGAGCAAGAAAAAAAACCGGATTTACCAAACACAATTCTCATCCATTTTTGTTCCGAGGCACAGAAATTAGAAAAAAAGTCATTCTGGGAGTGTTACCATGCACACCCTTCATATATAAAGGGGGAGAATGGTGGTTAGTATATATATATTTAAAAAAAAAAAGTAAAATTGTAATTCAGAAGGTAGAGGATAAAACAAAGACATAATTAAAAATATTGAAAAAAAAAGATATGAGCTATAAGGAGAGATAAAAGGAAAGTTGTTACAAAATATTTTAAAATATTAATGTGAAAATGTGAAAAATCAAAGGAAGGGAGTTACTTATCAGTTAATCTAAGAAAGATGATAATTAAGGGAGTTAATAGAGATATTATTCCTAGAAATTGTATGCATAAATTAAAAATTAAAGTAACAAGTAAATAGTTTTACTTTGACAGATAGTAAAACAAAGAAAACAGGTGTCAAGTGCAAAGAAATGGTAGGCATGAATTATAAATTAAAAATTAAAAATAATAAGGAAAAGGAGTTATTTTGGCGGTTTGTAAAATAAAAAGGACAAGGGTCAAGCAGAAGACTGCTTGCTTACTGCTCTACTTTAGTATAGTTAAGATTCATTACTAAAAGTATGCTTCATTTGCTATTTATCTTTTTTCTTTGTTAATAAGACATGAACCAAAGGCTTTTCACGAAGAAATTATACCTTTTTGTATTCTCTAAGATCACATTCAGTAATGAGTTTCTTTAACATTCATCTCAGCATTTGTTCCCTTCATTACATTAATAATATATCCATGTTGAAATACATGGATGAAGAAATATCACCAAGCTTGTGTGGAAACTGGAACCTGTAAAAAACGTAAATTACCATATATAGAAAACTGACCCCTTTTTGTGGGCTCATCCAATATAAAAAGCAGTATAATGGATTGGTGCAATATAAAACATTATTTTAACAGCTTTTTTGCAAGCAATATGGTTGAAATGCAATGGTTGCTTTGTAACAGGATATCTTTGATGCTAACATGGATTAATATAATTCATTTATAGAAGATTAAAAAAACATTTGTCTGCAAATGATATGGAAGAAAGGAATATTGCTTAGCCTCCTCATCCTCATACCTGGATGGTTAGAGAGATGACAAAGGCTAACTTGGCCTGGGAGCATGGACATTGATGATAGCCATGGTAGAAAGCTCAAAAAAAAAATTTCACGGTCATTTACCAGGAACTGAAAGGGCAATAAGGTCCAACAAAAATTGACCCCACACTTCTGACATATCTGAAAGCTAATTATTTGAGGGATTTTGACCAAAATAATAACAAAAAAAAAATATTTACCAGATTAATGCAAAGTCAAAACTATTTACCAAAATAAGGTTCACGCCACTGGTGGCATAGGGGGGCCCTACACCACGTCAGTGGCGTGAAACAGGTCCACGCCACTATTTCACGCCACTGATGTGGCGTGCGCAGGGTCCACGCCACCAGATGGCGTGGACCAATCACAGTCTGCTTCAATATTTATTTAAAAAAAAAAATTTGACACAGTGGCGTCACATAGTACGACGCCACTAGTCGTGTCAGAAGGTACGACGCCACTAGTGGCGTCGTACTTTCTGACGCCATTCTCACATCAGCCTTACTTTAGTAAATAGTTTGAATAGTGCTTCAGATTGGTAAATTTTTTTTTAAAAAATATTATTTCGGTTAATTTGCCAATTATTTGACCGTGCAGTCAAGTAGTAATTAATTTAAGATAAAATATTGAATTTAAAAGGGTAATTAATTCACCTGCATCATGCTACAACTAATTAATTGAACTCATACTTCATGTCAAGATAAAATATTATCCCGTACAGCTATGTCGGTGACTTCATGTCAAGATATGTCTATTCCATCTCTGACATGTCTGAAAGCACCAGCTCATAAGTGTGTGTATATATATATATATATTGGATTGGGGACCAAATGGTTTCGAGCAAAGTTGAACCCTAATACAAAGGCTGGATAGATCAGCGTCATACCACTGTACTACCTGAACGCTTGTAGTGTAGAAATATTTTTTTGATTGTCAAGATAACATATTATACCTTCTCCCTTTGGTCAAAGTCACAAGCAAGAAGAAGTTGTGGCTTAGACTCCAAGGAGTATCCCAAATACTCACACAAATTTTGCAAATCATGGATGTAGATATCATCTTCTACAATTCGAAGAAGCATGGTTGGACGTTGATTTACTCCGGTAATAAAATTTCTTTCAGCAACTTACATTGGTCCTTATTACGCCACCTGATTTAGTTATGGATTTAGTTAAATGACTCATCTCTTGCTTTCTAATTTATGCAGATGGTACTTCATAGTCTCATGTCTACAAATGTTGATAGAGAAGACTGTAATACTTTCTTAATCTGATAAAGCACCAACAGTTTCCATAAATTCCCTGGTGAATGAGTCGGGATGCTTACGCTATTCCTTTATTTATCAAAACTCTCTGCAGTGTGACACACACATCAATCTCTTCATTCCATTTTAGATTCTTAAAGAAGGTCTCAGTATAATCTTGCTCTGTTCCTTCCTTTGTTTCTATTATGTCAAAACTTTTGCTTCTTATGTTTTATTTGCAAGCAAATCTTTACACATGACCAATTATATATTATATTATCTGGGATTAAAAGCCTGTATGGTTTAAAGATTATTGTAGATCATAATGATTGTGGCAATAAGAACACAACAAGAAATGTTGTGTGTAAAGAGATAGAGGTTTTTTTGCTTATGCAAGGTATCCTTACAGCCGACAGCCATGAGACTAATCCTTTACCTTACTGTCAGGACACGAAGCGGTAGAAAGCTGGCCACGAGATGCTTTCTATTCACAAGAGTTGGGGATCAAACCCCCAACCACTTGCTTAAGGGACGAGATACTAAACCATCACGCCCACCCAACGTGATTTATTGATAGTGATGTTTTAATATTCCTTAAAGATAAGGAAGCTGCATCACTTTAGAAAATATGGTGAGTAACCGTACTATCACCCTGTGCAATAAGAGCTGATTCAAATTAAAGCAGATCTACGCGGGGAGAGAGAATGCATATGTCAAAGCCCCAAATAAAATCCAGAATGAAAATATTATATATATATATATATATATATATATATATATATATATATATATATATATATATATATATATATAATGGATAAAATCTAATTTTCTGGTTACTTTTATTTTAGGAAAAATCCTATATAAAACTGCTTGAAATAGGAAAATTCTAAATTAAGTTAGTAAATTCAATAAATCTCTAATTAAGTTATCGACCCAATTTAGAATTTCAAAATTTAGATTAAATATAATGACGTTACTGCCGTCTCAGTTTCCTCTCTCATCTTAACTTATTTTTACAATAAGTGTAAATATATATAAATATTAATATATAATAAAATAAAATATGATTAATTTAGATCAAATAATTTTGTGTATGTGGAAGAATGATCAAGAATAATTTAAAAAAAAAGTGTCAGCTTCAATATTAATTAAATGTTTTCTAGTTGAACATTAGAATAAAGAAATTATTTTTTACTTGATTTTTTGAGCATTGAGAAAAAATGTTAATATAAAAAATAAATTGTTTGATATAGCAAACTAGATATCAAAGATTTTCATTAATGATTTTTTAAAGGAAAAGATATTTATTGGTGTAAAAAAACAAGGGAAAATCCCATATAAAGTTGCTGAGAAATTCTAAACCAAGTTGTTAAACCCAACCATTCCCTATTCAAATTATAGACTTAATTTAGGATTTTAAAATATAGGAAAATTGACTTTAATACACTCTCTTAATCTTCTCTATCATCTTTCCTCTTTAAAGAATTTAATTGCTCTTTAACTTTGTCTTTTAATAAGTGTGTATATATATTAACATTAATACATAATAAAATAAAATATGATTCATTTAAGTGAAAGGAGTTTTTGTATTTAGGAAGAATAATTTATTGATTTGAGTGAAAAAAATGCATAACATCATTATCAATTAAATGTTTTTATTAAATATTTTGAATAAAATTGTATTTTTGAAAGAACTCAAATTAGTTTTTTGTCAATAAAAAAATAATTAATCTTCATTAATCATGCAATTTTACTTATGTGATATATAGGTTTTTTTTTTTTTTACGTTAATAAATATCTTTTATTCAAAAAAGTCATTAATGGAAATCTTTGATATGCAGTTTGCTATATCAAATTGTTTATTTTTTATATTAACATTTTTTTCTCAATAAGCAAAAAAATCAACTAAAAAATAATTTTTTTATTCTAATGTTCAACTAGAAAACATTTAATTAATATTGGGGCTGATACTTTTTTTTGGAAATTATTCCTGATCATTCTTCCACACACAAAAAATTATTTGATCTAAGTTAATCATATTTTATTATATATTAATGTTTATATATATACACTTATTGTAAAAATAAGTTAAAAAGTATTGAAATTTTTTAAAATAAGAGAGGAGACTATCAAAAGGGTAGTAACGTCATTTAATCCAAATTTTGAAATTCTTAATTGAGTCAATAATTTAATTAAGAATTTATTAAATTTACCAACCTAATTTAAAATTTTCCTATTTCAAGCAGCTTTATTTTATTATTTGTCTTTGTTAACGTAAGTTTGTATACGTCTTTTCTAATATATACACGTGACAAATATTTGTAAGACTAATAGGGTCCTCCACCTTATCGTCTCAAGATGATCATGCTTCTCTTCCAGGATGCATTCCACGTTTCATGTTGTGATTGGATATACCAATGAGATAATTTCCAAATAATTAACTTATTAATTAGTTTGTCGTTTTTGGTCAAAGAAATACCCTTTTTTCAACACTTCTTATTTTGTGCTTTTGATTTTGTTTTTGATTTCAATAAAACTTATGTTTTTACTATTTTATCCTTCAACTTAATGGAGACATTATAAATACGGATACTTTAGTAATATGACATTTTTATTAAGGCTGAATATGAAACCTAAAACTCATGAATCCGCCCAAAACTTAATATAATTGGGCCATATTGAACCCGCCCAAAAAGATTTTATAGTGGGTTGGGTTAGAACCCGCTTATTTAATATTTAAATGGGCAGGCTATGGGCACACCTATGGGCTACCTATACCCGCTCATTTAGTATAATTTTTTTATTAACTACTCATCCCATTCCGCATTCCACTTAAAGCATTCCCTAAATTCCTTCCTATTTGAGTATTCAGTCACTTCTAATCCATAACCATAATGACCATCAATTTTCAAAATTATATAATGATGGAACTTAGTCTGAATTTATATTGTGTTATGTGAATTGTAATTATGGAACTTTGATGATTTAGATTTCAGAAATTGGAATGATAAATTTAGATAGATGCTTAATGCTTATGTTTGTTTTTTTTTAAAGAAAAATAAACAAGTCAAATATAAATGGGTTACCCAAAACCCGATTAGCCCGCTCATTTATATGCTAGCCCTATTTACACGAGTTTAAATGGGTTGAGGTATGGGTATAGGTTAACCCATATCCATTTAAAATCAAATAGGTGGGCTATTGATTTGGCCTCGGGTTGTCCAACCCGCCCATTGCTTTGCCCTAATTTTTATCATATTGAGTATTTATAAGTATTAAATTGCTTAATTAGCGGGCATAAATGCCCCTGGAGTAAAAACAAGGGGGAAGTAAGTAATGAGAAAGGAGTGTCTCCACTGACTATTCTCTTCACTTTCTTTCCACTTAATGTCTAACAATTAGATTATGTTTTAATAGGTGATCGAGATTTATTGATATATAACAATAGATATTTCCTTTTTTGTTGTTTTACATTTAAGTTGATGTCATATTATTTGGAATGACAACTTAGTAAATTTTATTGTTCATTTATCATGAAAAAAAAGGTGTTGTTACTTGTTAGGGTAAATGACATATTACATAATCAAACCATAGTCTAAGATAAAATCTGATTTGTGATGATCAAGGATAGTTTTTAGATGTTGTTTACTTTTTCATGGTTTTTGGTTTTCCATTTGTTTGTGTTTTTATTATCAATGATAATATTTCTTTTCTGGCACAAAAAAAAAATCTGATTTATCCATAGATAAATAAATGGGAAAATATCAGAAAATTCAAACAAAATTGGGAAAAAGACAAAATGATATTGCCAATTTATAAAATCTCATATCAAAATTGAAGGAGAAATCTGGGATTTAAAATTGTGATCAAAAGTTCAAATTGCCCAGAGTTAAGTGGCAGGTGAAAAACAAAAGAATGCACACGAGTGCGAGGAAAGAGAGGGAAGGTGGCACAAAAAGTGAGGAGACGAAAGCAAGGAAAAGTGACAAGAAAGCAAAGTTGAGCCACGTGTAAGCAATTTTTCTATATAAATCATCTTTGTGTTGGGATTTTTCCATCTAAATTATGGAAAATTGGTTCTGGTTTGCGGTTGGGGTTTCTAATTTCGGAGGTTTTGTTTTATGGGGAAGGGGGTCTTAGGTGAAGATGGATATAAGGTAGCGGCTTTAAGCTAATGGGAGAATCTCCATGCTTGTGTGATCAATTTCATTGTGTGATTGCATTATTATTAAAGATTGTTCCTTTTTTGTTAATGGTGGCTGATTAAGGGTTTAACGTCGATGGGTCTTGCATGGGTATAAACTTTGGCCATCAATAGTAAGGTTGGGGGACGGTGTTGTTAATATTGAAGATGGAGATGTGAAAAGATATTGTATTTGTTGTGGGCTTGAATAATGGGCCTGGCAAAGTAAAGGCCCAACAGGCATGCGCCTTGACAAGATCTTCCTCAATCTGATAAAATGGTAATCATCCCATGATCATGCTGACAATCTCGGATAATGCAGGTAATGGAGGATCTTCCTCAATCAGATCGTGGGAACACGCATTACCAGAGGAAGGAAGCATTACCGGAGGGACAAAACCTAAGGGAGCCTCTATAAATAGGGGGACATTCACCAGGTGCATTCTCTCCAGGAACTATTTGATTACTTTTCATACCGTATCACTGTGCACACACCCCCACTCCTTTGGCAGTATGCCACCGTCGTGTAGCACAGTGATCCTTGAGAACCCACTGTTGTCTCATCTATAGACACCAGCGGGTGATCCATTCCTAGATGTTCTTCCTATAGGCATTCTAAGAAGTTAGTTGATCCGATATCAATCATTCACTAGCCCTTAGGGGTTAGACAGTTGTGTTCTTATCCGGAACAGTATTGCTATTAATAGTAGATGCAAGGTGATGATATGACAAGTGTTGTTAATAGTGATGATGGAGATGTTAAAATATATTGTGTTGCTGTTAATAGTAGATGCAGGGTAACAATATGGAGGTGTTGTTAATAGTGAAGATAAAGATGTTAAAATATATTGTGTTGTTGTTAATAGTAGATGCAGGGTGATGATATAGGGAGGTGTTGTTAATAGTAAAGATGGAGATGTTAAAACATATAGTGTTGTTGTTAATAGTAGGTGCTGGGTGATGATATAGACAATTATTTGGTTTAATAATGTATCACAAGCTTACTGAATTGAAGTTATGATGAGTAGTGTCTTTTTGTTGTTGTTGAAGGTAGGCATGCAAAATGACATGTAATGAAGGGTCATCATTTTTAAAGGAACTATTTTGTTATTTCCATGTTGGAGGGAAATTTGTGTGTCATGATGAAGGTAAAATTAAATGTAATGGTGGTACTGTGAAGGTGAAGTGCATAAAAGAAGTTATAACACTTATAGATTTGAGGTTGATGATATCATCGTGGCATGATATTGATTTTAGGGGCAGGCTTTGTGTCCATACCAAATATGGATCTTAAATGTTGATCTTGGTTTGCGTCTTTGAAGCTACAAAGCATGGCAAATTGATGTCAAGGATCTCTTGAGCACATCTTGTGCAACCATCAAGCACGTCCATGGCGCAATATCTATGACTATGTGGAAGAATGCTACAAAATCACATTCCAACAAAAGATTTATACGTAGCATGATTCCAGTTGCCACAATCGATAAACTAGACCCAAACAACTATATGCTGGAAAATATTTCAGGTTAGACTTTTTTGTTGCCACCTAAGATCCACCGACCTGCTGGAAGGCCAAGAACCAATAGGCGTGAATCACAATTCCAAAACAAGAAGATATACCACTATGCAGATGCCATGAAGTCAGTCACACTAGAAGGACATGCAAAATCCAAACCCAAACTGATATTGAATGAAGTCATCTTTTGAAGTTACCCTTTTGAAAGTATAAGAACCTATAAATCTGTAATCTTTGAAGTTACTCTTTTGAAAGTAATGTTCATATTGTTGTGAACTTACTGCCAACCTACTCATAATTTTTTTGAGAGATGGGTTGTATTGTATGCCTAATCCATTTTGAAACTAATGTATTCATAATGTCTTATGTGTAAAAGAGTCACTGTCACAGATTTTTTGGTTTCAGGTTATCGATGAATATAATTATGTAAACTATTATTAAATAGCATATGATAAATATATGAAGTTATGAAAAAAGAAAGTGAAGTCATTAATGTAAAATATGGTGTTGTTAATATATATGCAAATGTTATTATTTTCCTTGAAACTTGTTATTTCAAACTTATATCTGGACATGTGTTGGTTTTTAATACGAACTTATAAAACAAGAAAGTAAAGTCGTTAGTATAAAATATGGTGTTGTTAATATATATATGCAAATATTGTTATTTTCCCTTGAAACTAGTTAATTTCAAACTTATCTTTGGGCATGTGTTGGTTTATGAGATATGAAATTGTGGAACAAGTAAATGAAGTTGTTAATATAAAATGTGTTGTTATTAATATAGATACATGATGTGTTGTTACTGGCCCATGAAACTTCCAAACTTATCCCTGGGCATATGTTGGTTTTTGAGATATAATGTTGTGAAACAAAAAAATGAAGTCGTTGATACAAAATATGGTGTTGTTAATAAAGATACATATGTTGTTAATAAAAATACTCTTCATTCCGCCAAGGAAACAATGAAAACAAAACACAATTTGGTCATTTCATCAAAATTGAAAATCTCATATTCTTATTGAAATTCTGCCTGGGATTTCAACAATTGACAGCACCAACTTGTCTTTTCCCACTTTTAGTTGTATTTTTATGGGATTTTCCCTAAATAAATCAAAAAAAAAATGGAACCATATATAAAATTCACCATGTTTTGTGGGAGCGTTAAAACTAAAAACCAACTACTCTCTCTGGTTTCTAATATAAAAAATATTTGAAGAGTTGATTTTGATAATGAATATAAGACATAGTTTTTATATTTTTGTCAATATTTTTTAAATTTACCCCCTATTAATGTTTCCTCAACAAAATCATTGAGGAGAATAAATCAGAGAATTAAGGAATATGATTAGATTCTTTTAAAAAATATATATCATAATAACTAACTCCAACTAATTTTCTTAATCTAATCAAATTATAAAAATATTTTTATATTAAAGATCAGAGCCACTATTGTTTTCTTGTTGGAAATACAAACGCCTAAAAATATACTACTGATATGTAAGTATTTATCAATCCAATCATGTGGCATCTGACTAACCTTATTGATTAGGCACTAAATGTCTGCACATATTCGAACGAAGATTCAAATTTTGATTCATTACGTTGTGAAAGACTAACTCATTTTACTAGATCTAACCTCAGTTTGTTATGGCTCTAGCATGTTCATTTTACAGGTTTTAAAACACAAATTTTTTAATAATCAGATCCTCGAAAGGGCTTGGGCTATCTTTTTCTTTTTTAAAAAGACAAAAAAAAATTCAAATCAACCTACGTCATTTACATCATTAAGAAGAAAAGAATTGATAAAAAGAATCAATATACTTCATTAAGGGGGAAAAACCTCTCCTTCACTAATGATTTTGTCGCACACAATGGCGGGAAAAATCACTCGGCCACCTCATTATTGGCTTGTTTGGTTTACGAAATTGAAAATAATGTAATTATGATTATATGAATTTGTTTGATTCATCATTAAAAAAAGATGATGCATATCTATAAAAATGTTTGGTTAAATTATATCAAACATGAGTACATATGGAAATAATATAGAACTTAGAAAGGAATAAAAGTGCCTTAGTCTACATATACATGTATTGTTGTCAAACTCGTGAATTGACTCTTCGAGTTTACTGTTTTTAGCTAATCAAATTGAGTCAAGTCACGGGTAAACTCATGATCATTGCAAACTTGGTTAAACTCATGAGTTTATATATCAAGTTTATCGTTTTTACGTTTCTAACTTATAAAATTATGTTAACTTAATATTAAACTTGTATGAACTTTTTTTACTTGATTATACTCCACGCTTTATATATGTGTTTTATATAAATTTCTTTGTTAAATATAGTAAATTTGATGGATTCAATTTCAATTATTTAGATTTAAAATATATTTAAATCAAATTATTATTATTATTTATTTTTAATTATTTATTAATACATATTTAAAAGTAAAAGTAAACTCTTACAAGTTTATGATTCGAGTTTACATCATTATCACGAGTTTGCTTAAACTCATCAGTTTGACAATCTTATACACGTATAATGTACAAGTTGTGTTCATGATAACTTTTTCATTTTGTATTATGTACACGTTGGGTTTATAATAATTTTTTCATATTTAATTGCTAATTATTATGCAAGGCACATGTTAGGTTGCCAACAATTATTTAATTTGTAATTGTGGAAATATTATTTAATGAGATATTTTATTTTTTTTTAATGGTGGAATATAATATTTTCTTTTACCAAAAAAAGAATATAATCTTTTTAATTTTTTATGGTGTAATTCTTTTAAATTGCTATATTATCCAATAATTATTTAATATTTAATGGTAATAATTATTTAATATCCAATAGCATTTATGGGTTAACACTTTGATCAATTTAAAATATTATAATGACAATTACCTCTACATTCATTAATCTTAGTGTAATCTTCTTTATATTATATAAAGCAACAAAATATCATAATCAGTCTGTACATGTAATCTGTCCCACATAATCGAACTATATGAGCTACAGGAGTTTGTTACCAGAGGACGCTAAATAAAAAATAGGAAAAATTAGAACCAAGCACCTAGAGTATATGATATTTATTGAGAAGGACCGTAAAAGTTATAATTATTCAGAAGGACCAATAGCCAAAATATAAGTTTAAAAATACTAAATTGCCTTTGATTAAATTTTCTACATTTTCTCCTTCTATCTCTCCCACATTCTATTTTAAAAGCAATTTAAATTTTATTTTCCACAAATATTACAACCACCAAAATCATCATTTTTTAAACTTTAACCAACATTTACATAATTATATCATCAATATATTATTTAATTTTTAACACAAATATTGGCCCATTTAAATCATTAAGTTTTTTTTTTCCTGATTTATACAGTCTTATATAAAATGAACTCTAAGTAAAATAGACCAATCGAGAAGATGTTAAATTTTTTTTTAAATCTAATATCTTAGTTGCTAAAAAAGCTTTTATCTAAAAAATAAATAAATATTATTATTATTTGAATATTATAGACTTTATTGATTATATTAAATTTTTTGTTAACATTTTTTTTGGTTTACACACGAGTATTATCTCTGAGGAGGCAGTTATGCAAATTATTCTTAAAAGGATAGTATATTAACGTAACATTACATAATTTTCGGTCAAGAAACATTCTTTAACGTTTATAATAAATTATAAAACATTTTAAAACTAAGATTATGTCATTTTTATTTTCAATTAATTTTTTTGTCAATCTTTTTTATATTGCACAGATTTCTTCAACACTAAAAGTTTGTATCAATTTTAAAAATTATAATTTTGACAAAATGAAATACGTTTGAGTGATTTTTTTTTCCCAATAGATACCATGTAAGTAGTAAAAAATGAGAGAAATTGTATTTAGTGCCCTTCTGGCCTAGCTTATTTTTAACTTATCTTATGTTTATAAGTAAAAACTAGGCCAAACAGAATTTAAAATAAGCTCTTTACAATGAAGAAAAAAACTCTTAAAAAAAAAAGCTGGTGAGATGAGCTTATTTTAAGCTCTTTTTTTTAAGCCCTATTTTTTCAAGGGAAAATCCAAGATAAATACATTTTAAATTTGCAAAACCCCTAGAAGTTCGTTGAATTTGTAAAAAGACTGAGAAGTACAAAGGACCTATGATATACAAATTTGGTTCAAATTACCTTTTTGCCCTTAATTTTAAATGAATAAATAAAAAAAGAAAAAGAAAAAACCCACCCCCCATCGCCGGCCAACCACCACCACCGGCCACCACCGGCCGCCGGCCGACCGCCACCACCGCCGCCGCCAGTCAGCCACCACCACCGCCGGCCGGCCACCCACCACCGCCGGCCACCGCCGTCGGCCAACCGCCACGGCTGGCCACCCGTCGCCGTCACCGGCCGGTCACCACTACCGTCGGCCCGCCACCACCACCTCGGCCACCACGGTATATTTTATAATATACTGTTTAAGTTAATTTTTATTAGAAAAAGTGTTTATGACAAAAATTTTGCCAAACAACTTATGTTTATTTTCAACTTTTAAGCTGAAAAATTTATATAAGCATCAAATAGCTTTTAGCTTTTTTAAAAAAGCTCTTTTTTTTAGCTTTTGCTTAAAAGTAACTTAAAAGCTAAAAATAAGCTAGGCCAAACGGGCTCTTAGTATAAGAAAATTTTAAAAATAGAACCTGAGAGAAAATGTAGGGGTTTAGTTAAGGGCAATTTAGTATTTTTAATTTTTTTTTTGGTTATTGGTCCTTCTAAATAATTACAACTTTTACAGTTCTTCTTAATAAATATTATTTCTTTTAGGTTCTCCTTCTTAACTCTCCCTAAAAAATACTACCTCCGGTCCTAAGACCAGACTGTTTTTTTTTTTTTGAAAAGATTAAGGAAATTAAATAAGTTACATAATTATATTATATATTGTGTATTCTTAAAATATATATTAATTTATTAGTCAAAAATAATTAATTTAAAAAAATATAAATAAAAATACTCTAAAATAATTTAATTAACTTCTTTAATCTCTCTAAAAAAATCAACTTTAATTTTATAATTAAGATCAAATGGTGTATTTGATGGGAAGGGGGAAAGTGAGGAAAATCTTCAGGGTACTGTTCCTCTCATTTTCCCCCTCTCTCTTTTTCCCTCACAGTCTGATCTGGACCGTCTAAATCTTGATCCAACGGTCTAGATTAAAAAAAAATTTGTTTTTTTGTCTTTTTTGAAAAAGAAAAAACAAATTTTTTTTTTAAAAAATCTAAACCGTTGGATTAAGATTTGGATAGTCTAAATCAAACTAGACTGTAAGTGAAAATGAAAGAGGGGGAAAATGAAAGGATCCTCGGGAAAATGTTCCCGTGACCTTTTAAATGTAGACCGTAAAAACGAAACGATTTAAATAAATAAAAATATGAAATATAAAAGGCGATCACAGGCCAGTAGGCCACAAAGAATAGAGACAATAGTGATGGGGCCCAGTTGTGGCTTTAATGCTAGCTTGTCATGTGCACCTGGCTTTTTCTTCTTTTGCCCACCCTCACGCGCCTTCCCCAGTCCGAACTCTCGCTCCACTTTCAACCTTCCAGACTGATTTTTTTTTTTTTCAGATGGATTTCTTGTGATTCTCATCACCTCCCTCAGTCACAAATATCTCCCCCCCTCCCCCTTAGTTACGCGGTAGAATTCTCTTTCGTCTTATATACAACACCTAATTAATTTTTAAAGAGATTAAAAAATTAAATAAATCCTTAAACATAGATTATAAAAAAATAACTTTTTAATTTTTAATAGAATTTATTTGTTTTTAAAATTTTTTTAAAAAGTCAACTGGATCATATATTTAAACCAAGAGATAATATATATTTTTGTTAGAAGTATATGTTGCTCTTTTGTAATAATACTGAATTTTTCTTTAATTACATTTGTCGACAATTTTCTAAGAAAAAAGAAGTAATAATCTGTGTATATTAATCAATGCAGTCAACTTTCTTATGGTAAATGTAGCATCTGCTTAATCAAGAAAGTTGACTGCATTGATTACCGCCATTATGTAAAAATATGTATGACTACACTACCTAAAATATCGCTTTGTCTAATCATTCAAATTTTGGTGAATTACATTTCATTTTCAAAATGTTACAATCACGTTCCTAAAAATCCAAAATTGGATGGTACTCTTTCCGGTCTTAATTATAGGATAATATTTAAGAGTTTGTTTTCGTCCTAATTATAAAACAACATTTTAATTTTTTTCAATTCCTTCCTAAAATACCCCTATTTTATCTCTCAATTGCATTTGGTTTTTTTGTGAGTATATGTATATGAATGCGCAGACTCTTTCAATCAGTAAAAATTTTAGATATATGTGTGTGTGTCTATATATGTATATATATGTGTGTACACACACACATATGGGTGTGTGTTTACATATATATGTGTCAGTCAATATATATGTGTATCTGTGTGTAAACACACACACACATATGTATAGATATCTGTGTGTGTGTATGTTTGTGTGTGTATTTGTGTGTCTACATATATATATGTGTAGATATATGTATACACACACACACATATATATATATGGTAAAAGAGCAAAAATACACATATATTTTACTTTCAGAAGCGCCTAACACTATATATATATATTTTTTTTTTGGAGCAAAAATACCCCCGTGCTTAAGAAATTGCAGCAAAAATCCCACTGCCATTAATAAACCCAAACGTCCGTTGGTTCTCATAAGCTCTGCAATAATTGATCTTCTTTCTCACTAGGAATCCTCTGTGACCACTGAACCTTTATGCTTACAAGAAACGCTATCAATATCACAAACATACAGATGCTTACAACTGCACACAAACATAATGAACATATCAACACATAATATATAAATTCTAACATTAATCTCATCCAGTTGAAAGAACCAATATCGCCTCTGTTTCAAGAAACCAGAGCAGAGTATGAGGATGACACCATCGGTGATTTGATGAAACTTGTGGCAGCTCAGACACGTACCAAAGTCGACAAGATTCACATTCAGAGGTGGTTACACCATTTATAAGGATCACATTACCCTACAAGATTCCGAGATTCATGACGACATGGACTTGGAGCTCTACTACAACTGATTACTCTTCCTTACCTTTATTACTTCATGACGGATTCAACAATTCATTAGTATTAATGAATGTCGATTGTCATCGACTGTCTGTGTTTCTGCTTTATTATTATAAGAGTTTGTGTTCAACTTTGAAATGTAAAACCTAGAAAGCAACCGATAGTTCATCTTTGGTCGTAAATTAAACCATTACCTTTTGTTTTAGAATGTGCTATAATTCTGATGATTCAAGGGAGAGAAACTTAACCTAAATCATAGCTTAAATTCGTAGTTCTCCTTTGAATAAATCAAATTTTCACTACATATAAGCTTTCAACTGGATGAGATTAATGTTAGAATTTATATATTATGTGTTGATATGTTCATTATGTTTGTGTGCAGTTGTAAGCATCTGTATGTTTGTGATTGTGATAGCGATTCTTGTAAGCATAAAGGTTCATTGGTCAAGGAGGATTCCTGGTGAGAAAGAAGATCAATTATTGTAGAGCTTATGAGAACTAACGGACGTTTGAGTTTATTAACGGAAGTGGGATTTTTGCTCCAATTTTTTAACCATGTGGGTATTTTTGTTCTAAAAAAAATCGTAAGATGCTAGGTGCTCCTGAAAGTAAAACACATGTGTATTTTTGTACCTTTACCATATATATATATATATGAATGTATATTATGTATACATATATATAGTTATATACACAGATTTATGTATATATAGAAAAACCATTCTTTCAATTAAATAGCATGTGTAAAGGAAAATTCTGGGGAGAATCATATATAAAGACGGTTGAAATAGGAAAATCTTATAAAAGGCTAGTAAACTAAATAAATCTTAAATTAGGTCAATAACCCAATCTAAAATATTTAAATATTAGTTATTTTTCAATAATACCCTCACCCCTCAACACCACCACCTTATTGCAAAAACGTTCATTTCTCCCAATCACTTCATGAAGTCTAACATTAGAAATGCTATAACAGTCTGCATTTGTTTTATTCCTCATCTCATGCTCCTTTATTCTCGATTCAACAAAATGCATATCAAATTCAAAAGGTCGGATTCCAAATGGCAAAGTTAAAAACAAATAACACAAATTGAAATTGTTTCAGCAATAGACTTGCATTTAAAAATTGAAACCCTAAAACTATTAGACTTACACAAATTGCCTCTGTAGTTATGCAATTCTGTACATTTAAAAGTTGAAACCCCAATAACTATTAGAGTAATAAGAAAAAAACAAACCCTGATAAACCAGAACCCGATTGTGCAGTGTGGGGGCTAGGGGGTCGCCTCTAACGGTGGATTGAGGGAGGTTTTTTTCTCCCCCCCCCCCCCCCCCTATTTTTTTCAAACATAAAGGCATTTTATGGGATCCCCCCCCCCCCAATTTAAGATATTAGTAATTCAACCGTCTTTATATAAGATTTTCTCATAAATTCTAAGTTAGAGAAGTATGTAGCAATAGTTATTAATTCACTTTTACTCATGTCATTTTAAATTTATATAAAGGCATTTAAAAAAATGAGTAAATTTAGCTAATTTAATTTCTTTTCTTAATCTCTCCAAAATCGATTAAATATGTTCTATAATTAAGATCGGATAAAGTAAATACTACATATCCATTGATTACATTCATTCAATTGCATTTAAAACTTTCAGCACCTTATTTGCAATTGTCTAAATCGATTCTTACTACACTTTTAAATTAAATTCTGTTTTTTTTTTGGCCCAAAAATTAAATTCTGTTGAAACCTACCATTCTGCTTCTATTTATTAAAAAAATAAATATCAAAAAATTTGATCGTCCAATTTTAAAATAATAAATAATATGTTCTTCCCATCCTAACCCTAAACCCTAAATCAAACTCAGTAATTTTTGAAAAGCTGCTTTCCTGTTTATCATGGGTGTTGCTCAATCTTAGAGCGAGTATGTCGGCTAAACATACTCGCGCAAGTCTCTGAGAGGGAAAAATGAACTTTCCTGAAATCGGCACGATGTAACGATTGCTATGTACACCGAATATTCTACTTTCACACTGGATTAGGCCACGAGCTCGCCACACGCCCGTGCCTCATACGAAATCTCTACCCTCCACGTGGTTCTTCATCCAACGGTTATCAGTAGAGACCAGTCCAGCTGGAACTCCGAAAATGCCCCCAGCCCCTCCTATATATACCACCCCTGTCCTCACTCCTTCCACATCCTCCTCAGAGCCGCCTCTAATTCATCTTCGTCCTTCTTAGATTTTCAATTCTCATCTTCTTTCGAGTTCTCGTTTTTTAGCTTTATCGAAATGGCTCTCACTTCTTCCAAATTCTCCTCCTTTTTTCTTTCCTCCATTGCTGGGGATTCTCTGAAAAAACCCATTTCTACTAGTACTAATATGAGGGTAGCTCTCTCTGTGACTTCGCCTTCTCTGTCTCTTGCTTCTAAGGGATCGGGAAGCAGAAATCTCAGGGTTTTTGCCGCCGGGACTGAAAACCCCACTGCTCTCACCGGCGTCATATTCGAGCCATTTGAGGAGGTTAAGAAAGATGTTCTTGCTATTCCGATGTCGCCTCAGGTTTCCATGGCTCGTCAGAGCTACGCTGATGAGTGTGAAGCTGCTATTAACGAGCAGATTAAGTGCGTAATCCTTCTCTAACTCTCATTATTAACCTTTTTCTTGATCGTTTCAAGCTGGATTTCACATTTCTTTGAACAGTCTTTCTAGGTTTCGCTTCGAAGAACCGTTTTGATATGTTGTTAATAGCCTTTGCCTCTTTAGTGTCTATGATACTTAATATTGTTTGTACCATATCAGATCTCCATGTTTATGTTTTCTTTTTGTGAATTATTGGTACTTATTGCTCCTGTCCCTGACGGATTTTATTTTTCACTCAAATCACAGCGTGGAATACAATGTTTCCTATGTGTACCACTCCTTGTTTGCGTACTTTGACCGGGACAACATAGCTCTTAAAGGCTTTGCAAAGTAATGAACCGCAATCCCATAAACCTCGCTCATGTTAATTCCTTCATTTCTGAAATAGGCTTGTTCATGTTTATTTTGCTGTGAACAGGTTTTTCAAGGAATCAAGCGAAGAAGAAAGAGAGCACGCTGAAAAGCTAATGAAATATCAGGTCCATAAAAACTTCTTATCCCCTCCTTGCTTTGTCATGAACCAGGAATCAGTCTATTATGTTCTATTGTTGGATGTATTTACTCATACGAATGTTTTTTTTTTTTTCCAGAATATTCGAGGTGGACGTGTGGTACTTCACCCCATCAAGGCTCCCCCCTCTGAATATGAGCACCCGGAAAAGGGTGATGCGTTGTATGGTAAGTTTGTTGACAGATTGTTTATGTCCTCTTGTTTGAAAAATGATCTGTTTCTGACCATTCCTTTTGGTTCCCTTTTTAATTGATCCAGCTATGGAGTTAGCTCTTGCTTTGGAGAAGTTAACAAACGAGAAACTTCTGCATGTGCACAGTGTAATGCCTTCTTAACTTCTTAAATTGAACGTGTTTGTTGAAGAATAGTTCTTTTTTTTTTTCCCCCTGCTTTAACAAGCTGATTTTCTATATACTTATAATATTTAGGATAATAAAATTGGGTGAGATACATAAAAGCTTAGTTTGTTTGTTATTTACGTATCTAAGACACACGGTACATAAATTTACATTTTACATGCCTTTTTACCAAATATCTTATGAATGGATTTTTCAAATACAGGAGAAATTAAAATCTCGATGCCTCTGTTGTTGATACTTTGTTAGTTGACATGTACCAATTGCAGTGCATGGATCTTTGAACTTCTGAACAATTTAACTGAAATTTGATTTTCATTTGTCTAGAAAATATTTTTATATATCAAACATCACCTAACTCAGGTGTATAAAGCTAAAGGACACAATAGTTCTGTATATGGCTTTAGCCAGTGGCTAAAGATAATCTTCTTCCATCGCTCTTGATGAATAACAGGTGGCTGCTCGCAACAATGATCCTCAAATGACTGACTTCATTGAGAGCGAATTTTTAGCTGAGCAGGTATGAACCCTTCTACTTCATGTCCTCTTTAGCCCTTGGTAAGGTTGACATTCACTGAGACTTGTGGACATGGGATGGGTGAAAGATAAGATACAGATTCCCTAGATCCCAATTATTAACGATTATAGTCCAACTGCAAAGAGTATGGACTTAAATCCCACGTTCGAAGCTAAATTTTGAGCTTTCCAAAGTCACATGCTGCGTTTTGCAGTATGATAATTTTTGAAAGTTCATATTATTATACTTGTTTCCTAAAGTCTCAAAGTAGCACTAGGAAAAGCGAGATTTACCCATAAAGCTGACGGTAAAGATGACAATTACGTATTTATGTTGATAACAAGGTCTAGGGAAAGCAATGAAATGAAAATAGGCTGTAAAAGCTAAAAATATGAATATTGTAAATATCAACAAAGTGAAATTGACCTATCCAAAAGTCAAGTGACTAATGACTGGCTAAATTCCTGTGTGCAGGTTGAAGCAATTAAGAAGATAGCAGAGTATGTGGCGCAGCTGAGAATGGTTGGAAAGGGTCATGGTATGTATCCAATCTGTTCTGCTCACTTTTTTCTTGTGGAAACTTAGCCTCTAACATTATTTGTAAACCCGCCTCTAACATTATTTGTAAACCCTCTTCCCAAATGGATGATATCTGCCTACACAGTAAATTCCAATTTTAACATGGTAGAGTTTCTTGAATTATGTGTAGAAAACACTGGTTGAAGAGCTTGATGTAAATTAAGCTTACAAAAGAATTTCCCTGTTGTTGCCCTAACAAGTATCAAAAAGCACCTAAGTGATACCTTGATAGCCTCTTCCTTATAAAGACACAGAAATTAAGAGAATATATATGGAGATTGATGTGTTCTGAGGAAGTTACTGTTTGGTGATTTGCAGGTGTGTGGCACTTTGATCAGAGGCTTCTTGAGGAAAATGGTCACGCATGATTGCCCTGTGTTGGTGATCGATATCGCTGTTTCTGTTTGGACTTGTAGGATGTCGTAGTTAATATTCCTTAGGTAAAGTAGAAGTAAGGAACCATGAAATTTTTAGTTTGTTATCTCTCGTAGGTAGCCTCTATCATGTAATGTTATCCTTTGGCAGCTATGGATTTGAATGTAAGAAATAACAGCCCTCTTATGTTTGGTTATGCAGTTTCCCCTTTCAATTCGTTTCAGAAATTAACCATGTCAAGCTTTTAATCCTAATTCCTCACTGAACTTTCTCAAACTTGAGCGTACCCAAATCAAAGGCAGCAACTTTCTCAAATATAGGGCCTATATGAAGATCACAAAGTGAGTCAAGGTGCCTGCTCATCGTGCCATAGTAATTCATCGAAAGTTTGGAACAAAATCCAGACTATCAGATCCCTGATATTTCTAATTCTGACAAATTGCCATGAGTTTAGCCATGAAACATGAAAATGAAGTCGATAACGTAAAATATGATGTTAATATAGATATAGATATTCTTATTGACCTTGAAACTTGTGTCCTCAAAACCATCGTTGATTTTTGGGATATGAAGTTGTGATATAGTTAATTTAAAATATGATGTTATTAATATAGATATAGATACTATTATTGATCCCTTAAACTTGTGCCCTCAAAATTTTATCCTTGATTTTTGGGATATGAAGTTGTGAAACATGAAAGTGAATTTGTTAATGTAAAACATGATGTTGTTAATACAGATACAGATGTTATAGACCCTTGAAACTTGTGACCTCAAAATCATTTCTAGTTTTTGGGATATGAAGTGGCATAGTTCTTAAAAACTCGTTTTATTACTACGATTTTACGTTTTTACAATTTTTTTTCATTAAAATGATTTTACTAATTTTCCAAACGCTTTTAAGTTTTTACGATTTTACTACGTTATGATTTTACGTTTTACGATTTTTTATTCTCCTTCCGTTTTCAGGTAAAAACTCGTTTTTAAGAACATTGTGAAGTGGTCAATCATGAAAGTAAAATCATTAATGTAAATATGATGTTAATATAAATACCGATGTTATTATTGAGCTTTAAAACTTGTGCCCTCAATTCAGGACATTTTAGTCATTTAATAAGAATTGGAAATCACAAATTTTTACTTCAATTCTAACTTGGAATTTAATAAATTCGCATCTCCAATTTATCTTTTATCATTTTTAATTATAATTTTCTAAAATTTTTCCAGAAAAAACGATTATGATGTTTTTTTCCCATCTGTTCCAAAGTTATCTGTGCCCTATGGCAACAAAACTTTGATGTAATAAAATGGAAAATTGACAGTACCACTATGAGGTCCCAAATAACGACTTTCATCTTTCTAAAGCTCCACAACAAGTGACATCATATTTTGGTGATTATATTCATTCCATGAGACTTAGGGTCGTCTTCATTCTAAAAGTAGAAGTGGTAAAACGGGTAGAGCCGGCCCTTCACAGGCTCGGGCTTAAATAGGACAGCCTACATGGTAGGGGTGTTTATGGACAAGGTTGAGCAGGGTGAAACCCTTACCCGATACCCTGTCGAAAAGATCATTGAACAGTAAAATACAGTCCAGTGTCCGACCCTGCCCAATAGAAGCCCTAACATTTTTGAGATGGGCAATAATGGGCTAGGTAAGGAGGCCTTCCCTGCCCAAGTGGCGATATCTTGCCACACTCTATGTGGGGAAAAAAAAAAACTTCAATTATATCTAATAAATAATATTGTAATCTTCAAATTAAATCCATAATTATGCCCTTTGGAATATTTCAACATAAGTCTACAATTTGAGTTTTGAAATTAAAAAGACAACTATATATCTTAACAAATATCAAATAGACATAAGTGAAAATAAAAAATATATAATACTATTGTATCAAAAGTAAAATTAAAAAAAACATATGATACTATAAATACTACAGGACAGGGCCGCATACCTTGCCCATAAAAATACCCAACCCAATTGTGTCTAGGCTGCTTTTTCTTGGGTGGGGCAGGGCAATTTTTTGCGGGCTCGAACGAGCGCACAAGGTCATAGGCATCATGAACACCCCTATTACTTAGACCTGACTTTCATAAAAGATTCCTATTTTGAAGCCTGGGCCATTTACTAATAGGCTTAGGCTGGCCCATGGGCTTCAAGCCCTTTAACTATTTTTTTAAAAATTTTTCTAAATAAATTAAATTAAAACACTAAATTTTTTATTTAAGACAAATATTTTTAAAGTATTTGGATAAATAGAATAAGTGATCATTTGCCTTAAAACAAAATTTTTCATGAGATTGAAACTCTACTTTCTTGTTTTTCAACTTATGTTATTAGTTTCTCTTTTTAATATAGTTTGTATAATATTCGGACGGTTTAAATACAATTAAAAAACTGTTCTCTTTGTTTACCTAACATCAATTTTGAACAAATAAATCTTTCAATATTTCAAAAGGAAAAATTTATTTGTAGAAATATTAAGAACCAAATGAAAGAATCTTAAATATTGATAAATGATTTTTTTTTTTTGGAAATCAATCAGAAGAATTTTAACAAATTATAATGTCATTAACAAGCTTTTGTTGACTTTTTAATAAGAATCTAATCAATTTTTTCCTTTGAAAATGTTCAAATGGCAACACTATATGATTTGAAAAACATTTTCAATTTTAAAAACTCATTAGCCTGAAAGTAAAACTCAACTTGTAGTCATTTAATAAAAAGGCTAGCCCTTTTAAGTCCAACTCCTTCTGGAAGCTCTAAATCATAAGTTCAGCTCTTGACTTAAACTGGTCAGCCTGATGAACTTGGTCGACTTGATTTTTCAGCTTTATCACATTTACGCAAGTCAAGACAAAATCCTTCTCATATACCATAAATCACATTGGATTTACTGCTAATCCAAACATGCACAAAATAATATACTCATATGATTATATTCATTTGACAACATAGAAACCATGATACATTGCCTGTTTTCATTTTTTCCCTTCCCTCTTCCCCTCCCCTCTTACTGTTTTACTTCCCTACCAAACACGCCGTAAAACAATTTGTCCAGAGAAGTACCACTTATTCGCGCAGAGATGTAGGATAATTTGTCTTATAGGCGCCAAAACAATTCAAGCTGGCCTAAAACATAGGAGCCAATATGAAGAAGACCTCTTTTTGATGTGACCATATTGAGAAGAAGAAGATTGAATCATTCTCCACATCACTCTTATATCTTCATATTCCCCACAAGATTCCATGTCCTTACAAAGATCAAGAAGTTCATTCCTGTACCCTACACTCAACACCATAACAAACTCAAAACCAGGGACAGTCCTACAGAAAAACCAATTCAACTTATTTGCTTCAATAATGAATATAAAGAAAAAGAATACTCCTAAATATGACCTTACTCTGAGTTAAACACTTTATGACTGAAGCAATTCAGTTACTTACTCTTGGGTCTGAACCTCAAGTGTGCAGTGAGCTTGAGAAGTATACTCTTTGTTGAGCAGAGAGACCAGTGCTTGAAGTGCTTCCATCCCTTTAACTTGGCCATTTTCAGCTCAGATAGGTCTTCTCCTACTCTCACTACCATTTTATAGATCCATCTTACTATCTGAGAATTATTATAAATGGTCCTGCAAGCAACAACAAGACATATCCTGCCATAGCAGAAAGCAACAAATAAGAAGACACAGTCTCTGGGTAAGGTTTTTACCCATTTATATAATGACAGGAAAATTGGCTCCTACCCAAAAGATTCTGCATCAAAATATTGAGTTAATTTTCTCTTTAGATCCTAACCCAAATACCCAGTTGACCCATGTACACTGAACCATAGAAAAATAAAAATGTTGGGCGTGAACACTTCATATCTTATATTATCTTTGCTACTTAATCTTTATCTATGAGAGAACTAAGAATCAAATTTGGTAAGGATAAGCAGTTAAGCGCTCCAAGGTCAAACCAACTCATTAGGTAGGGATAGGATTTTAATGAGTTAGTTAAATACAGAATTACAGTGAAATAAAAAAATAAAAGAAGTGAATAGAAGAATTCATTTGGATTTTGCTTTTCCCACTTATACTCTCACCAAACATTCTAAACTTCATTATATTCAATAGAGCGATGGGGCCCTAGTCAAGCGGTTGGTTGGTTTTTCTTTTAGTGACTTTGTGTTTGTATCTTCCTCTCTATTCAGTCTTCTGCAGAGTAATAATAAGGGTTTATTTTGGCATCCAAGGAAACCATAAGATATTCACAACTATTATATTAAATCCCAAGATGCTTGTTTGGTGCTCTTGATAGGACTGGAGAAGTGATTATAAAATTTATAATATAAAATAGGATTTGGATTCCATGGCAATGCAATCATTGTCCGTAATATAGCATATTAGTTTGGGTCAAAGCAATTTTTAATATTATGAAATGAAGCCATGAGGAAGGGAACTATTTCTGGAGATGAGCTCAGCAGTCTTGACATTGCAACTACTATAGTATTGCCTCGCCTGGCACATACATTTATCGAACACTACTGAAACTTTAGTTGTCTCTTGTCAAGTTCACCAATTTATAAACATTCTACTATATATCTCGAGTTAAAAATGCAACATCAAAATTGACATTTGTTAACAAATCATATGGCTTCATTTTAAAAAGTTGAAAGGATTTTGACACCCAAAAGCCGAAAGTTTTTTTTTTTTTTTGGGTTCTATCCGGTATCTAGAGCTTGGTCTTAACTAATCCGGATCCAACTCGCGTCCCACACCTGGCTATGGTAGGAAAGTTTCCCAACAAGGCTTTTCTGTATTCACTAGGTTCAAACTTGAGACTTTACTTAAGCCACACAAGCCGCTTACCACTTGTGCCAAAGTTTGATCCTACAATACATAATCTCACACTTCCAAGTGGATTGGCTGCTCTTATGTTAAATAAACAAAAGGCATAGTAATCTTGGGGTTTCGACATTTAATAGGGTTCAAATGCAAAAATACTCATCAACCAATACTAAAAGTATACCTAACACTATAAATTCTTCTTCTTAGGTGTAAAAGTACCCACAAACATTTAAAATTAGAGTAAAAAAGACACATCCAAAAAGTTAAAATGGGATAACTTCAGTTGCTTTTTTGTAGTAGGGCCCACTCTGTTTTTCTGAAAATACCAAAATGCTTCTAAGCTCAAAAGTGGTAAAAGTGCAAAATTACCCATAAACTTTTACCAAAAGTATGTCAAACGTGGTATGTTTTTCAGATGTGTAAAAATAACATGAACAGATGAGGCTGTCTCACGCTTTGCGAGCCGAGCTGTTTGTGGGGGTGTTATAAGGGACCAAGATGGGAGTTGGCTTGCTGGTTTTTGTCATTTTATTGGTTTCTGCAGTGCCTTCGAAGCAGAAGAATGGGCTGTAATGAAAGGACTCAACCTTGCTTGGGATCTGGGGTTTCGAAAAGTTATTCTGGAGACTGATTCTAAGGAATTGGTTGATGTCTTGTCTGATGAATTTATGAATTCCAGAGGTAAACTTCTGTTATGGACGATCAGGGAGCAGATGAGGAAATGTTGGGATCTAAGGATTCAGTTATCTCCACGAAGTTGCAACGTTGTTGCTGATGCGCTGGCCAAACAAGGATTGTCGTCGACATTATTTCTAGATAACTGTCCTCAGTCTTTATTGGCGCTGATTTCTCATGATATTCTGGGATCTATTCCCCTTGTGTAACCGTTTTATTTTATAATTAGTATATCTCTTTTAACAAATAAAAAAATAACATGAACATTCAAAATAGACATGAAAATACCATAATACCACAATACCAAAGTCATATCAAATTTGGGTTAAGGTGCGCCCAGCACCACGATGTTTTCCCTCAGGAGCGCCCAGCACCACCACGTTTTTTTTGGACCAAAAGTACTCATAAAGTTACAATTTGGGAGCAAAAGTGACACTGGGTGTTAGTTGACCAAACGGTCAACGTCAAAGTGGATGGACTGATGATTTGTACGCTTACTAGGACTGACAAATAAGCCATCTAAGAAAGAGAAGTTGCTGACTGGATAAATCTAAAGTAAATAATTTAAAAAAACAAACACATAATTGGGGATCGAATTGAGGAGGAAATCGAATTGGGGGCAAAGAAAACCTAAGTGGGAAATTGAATTGGGGATCAAAGAAAACCTAAGTTCTCGCGTTTTTCATCATCGTCGACCACCGTCGTCCCGTCCGCCATTCTTCCCTCACCGGTCCTCGCGTCCGTCGCCCATCACCAACAATCGACTCACCACCGTCGTTATTTTGGGCGAACAGAGAAGTGGAAGGGGAGGCCGGTAGACTGAAATCGACGGCCAGGCAGGCTTCGATCCGTAGCTTTAATTTTGGCTGCATCATTTGTGAGTTGTGGATGTTATTTCTACTGTGTGTTAATCGATGGATTGTTAATTCCTTTCTTCACAGTTTGGGTCATCTGTTCATTTTGGCTTTTTTTTTTCGTCTGTTTCGTTTGCCTTTATTTATGTTTTTTCATTTTATTAACGCCTGCTGCTTCACAAAGTTCAGTCTTTGCTCTCAGCTTTATGCTAAAACAAAGCTAACATGAAGCTAAGGGACTATGCCAGAATAAGGCAGTCTTGTAGATGGTATGATCATGTATAACTCCTCGGATACTAGAAAGTTGGCCATTGTAATCTACCGTTGTTAACACACTTCATAATTTTAAGCAAAACGAGACCTACAAGTATTTGATGGAAATAAACAGCTAATATATAACACTGCAACCCGATGGAAACCTTGGCTTGGAATCACTAGACCGTCAGCCATTATTAACACTAGGGGTCAATGGATCATAGTGAACTCTTTTAATTAGTTAATAATTTTTGTTTCCATGGAAAAAAAAAGAGACTAATTTTGGTTTGATCGTGATAACTGAGCTTTTCATTAGGGAGGAATAGCTGGCTGAGTTGAAGAGAAATTTTCTGGATTTGACAGTGCAGAGAGGGGAGGAGGAAGTTTTAGATTTATGAGAATCAAAGACTTGATGGTGTGTGTTTGCATAAATCTCACTATTAAGCATTTGATTCTGCATAATTGAAACAATATCAGAAGCATTTTGCAGCCATGACTGATATAAATGAACAAGAATGATGGTTTGTTCAAAATCCATTACATTTCTTGCTGGTTGCCTTCTTTGATGGTGTGTGTTTGCTGGTTTGTTCAAAATCGTACATTTTGCTGCATGCATGACTAGAAACAATTATCATCAGTTGCAAACTAAATTTCTTACAAAAAAAATAGACTTCCAGTTGAAGAAAATTAGTACTATATATTTTACCTCACTTTTGGTTTATTGTTGTTCAAGTCCTCCAGGAAAGAGACAGGGCAAGAGGGCAAGATGTACGATTGCTTAGGAATTACAGGCTAGGTATTTTCGTTTGAAGTTTATTCCAATCCTAATGCTACATGTGACTCTAATAGTTCAAATAAAATTTCTTTTAATTGCCATCACAAGTTGTTAGCTCCCAGGTGGACATCGTGGTCCGAAGGTAACCCAGGTAGGAGGTTTTATGGGTGCAGAAACTACTACCAGGTTAGATTTGTTACATGTGGTATGACATTTTGAATTGTGTGGGTTGTTCATTTCTAATGTTGTGTGATGAAATTTCATAGGATGGTGGGTGTGGATATTTTGAATGGCACGATGACGGGTTTGGGGCGAGGCCAAATGAAGTGATCAAAGAGCTACTCAATGACATAGACAATTTGTATGAGGAAAACAACCAACTTCAAAGAGGGGATGCATGTGCGAAGTGGTATGAAGAGCTTGTTGCACTTGAACGTGAGGTGAAGAAGATGAAATCAGCATTTTTAGCGAAAGAAAGTGAAGTGAACAAGGTGCAATGCAAGTTCAAACTTGCATTAGCAACATTAGGATTGCCTTGGGTGTTGTTATTGTTAATGTATTTGTTAGGGTAGATGTTTACTTTTGATGTAGTTATGAGAGTTTGACAACGTTTAAGAGTGACATGTAATGTCATCCTTGTGTTAATGTAGTCCATGCTAATGTATTGTGAATGGATTGATTGTAATGTAATTGGCTTAATTTTGATGAAATCCTATATCACTGGAATGGTTTTGGGTTTTAAGTATAACCCTTACTCAATTGAACATGACAATTTTTTCCCCTTTTTCTTTTGGATGGGAATCGAACTATATACATATCATATATATAACCAAAGGGCTTGATTAATGGGGAAAGCGCAAGATTGAATAAGCTGTGGGGAATTTATGATAGTAAACCAAAGGGCAAAAATCTGTCATACAACATATGAATTAAGAATGTCCACGAAAAGCAATAAATTAAGCTCTAATCATTAGTGGTCATTCCATTCTTGACCATAATTTAAGAAGCAACCTTTTGCCATTAACATCACTGAACAGGCAACAAAAAAAGCCTATCCATACAGGGAGGAGGCTATACAAAATTAGCATTCTTGAACAACAAATTTAGCATGTTGTTACATTCTTGAACACCAAAATTAGCATGTTCTTACATTCACAATACAATTCTAATAACCAAAATAATTAAGCAACCCAAGCCCTGTTACATTCACTAATTAGAAGGCCTTTTTCCTTTGTCCTTGTTAGTGTGAAGACGTGATAAAAGTTGTGAAGTTGTCAGACATGGTTGTCCTCTCCACTGTAGTCCACGCGGCTGAAATGGAAGGTCAGAAGGTGGACCAATAGTCACTAACTGGGGTTGAAACTGAATTGCCCTTGAACCCGTTGCCTCTTTGGAGTGACTGACTCGAGACAATCTCATTTCCCTTTCATTTGGAATGGGAAATTGAGTTTGCGGATTAGCATTCCTTCTCATATAGTCCTGTGATGTCCCCTCATTGATCACAACTTCAGAATTTTGGCCAGGTTGCAATAAAGGATCATAAGCAATTCAACACATGTCACCAGATTTTATTGCCATAAAACAGAAACATGGAGCACTAGTTAACAGTAAACATTCAAATAAATTTCTGTAGTTCAAACTCATTGATCATGGAAAGAAAGTTTGACTGAGTAAAACTAAATAGAGAAATTGATGACAACTTCAGAATTTTGCAGCAAAGAAAAATGAGGCAAAACCAAATTACAAACATACCAAAATCAGTTTAAGTTCTAGGCAAAGACAGTGGTAATGAAAACTACTATGTCAGGCTACACAACAATCAATTTTCAGCACTGTTATTGATATATCTTACATTGTAAACAGTACGCCCGCTGTCCTCATCAAATCTAATCCCGAACCCATATCCACCTCTTGCATGCCTTGTGCCGGTCCTTCTTGTTGTAGACGGTTGGGCAGCCATCTTGGTAGATCACCCTAAACGACCTTTTATCACTACGCACAATTGTGAGCTTTACCCCACGGCTGATCGAATACTCATCAATCGCCCTTTTCATCTCTTTTTTATCCTGAAATGTCATTCCAATAGCGAAATACGGCATTGTACCTGAGGGTTGAGCCTCAGGGAGGACACAGAGCTGCCTTTCATCATCGCTCCCGAAGGCCTCCTCGTTATCATCAGTCTCATCCTCCACATCATCCCCAACTTCTGACTCATCATAGCTGCCTTCTTTTGAGTCTGAACTACTACTTTGGCCGCTATAGGAGCCACCATCACTATCATCATCATCATTAGCCGTATGGCTCGGTTTATCACAGACGTTGACATCATTCTGTTCCTCATCGTCTGAACCATTGTACTCTGAACCGAGGTACTCAATTTCATCATAATCATAAGTGGGTTCCCGCAATTCAATGAATCCTTCAACATTTGATCTTACTATGTCCTCTTCATTTCCCTTCCACGCCATTGTAACTACGCATGCAAAGGACCAAAAGGAATCAGAAAGCCAAACAAAGTAATAAGTAAATCATGCTTGACATTGATAATTAAATAAGTATGTAAACAGGCTTTGACCAAGTAGAAACACAAAGTTTAGCTCTTTTGCACTTGCCCGCACACTTTCTCCTTAACTAAACACAAAATCAAATACTCAAATAGTGGTGAGAAGAAAGTGCAGTCTTGCGGGGTTATGAGTATGTTCAAATTTTCTAACCAGCCAGACATGTCTAAAAGTTGTTGCTCGGGGAAAAGCATAAAGATATATTGACATAGTCTGAATGCGGGGTGGGGGGGAACAAGGCATTGTCCTAGCAAGGATTCAATTGGTCTACCTAATTCTACTTTCGTCATTGCTTTTGAATTGAAACAAAATGGTCTGAACAGAAATTTGAACTAATAAGTTTTTGTAAGACTTGTTATTTCTTTAATTATTTTCGAGGTTGTTAGCTGAATATTAGGAGGAACACATCTCCACCTCTGTGTTTCCAATGTTTTAGGGATTCTTTAATTTATTCATTTTTATTTCGGTTGTAATTTTCTTTAATAAATATCCTAGCCATCTTCTATACTAGGGATATTCCAGTGGAGATTCTCCCTTTGTTAGCTACTAATTTATTTCGGTGAGATTCTTGCTCAAATAATCCTTAATCTAAAAATATTAAAACATATATAGGCATGCTGTGAACAAAAACCAAATTCATTGTTTCTAACAAAAGACAAAATTTCTAACCAGCAACACATTCCTAGAAGTTATTGCTGGGAAAAAGCTTAAAAAAATATTAGCATAGTCAGAACAGAACCCAAATCAAGGCAGGATCCGAGCAAAGAGACAATTTGGCTGACCTACTGGCTACTAATTTATTTCAGTGAGATTCTTGCTCAAATAATCCTTAATCTAAAAATATTAAAACATATATAGGCATGCTGTGAACGTAAACCAAATTCATTGTTTCTAACAAAAGACAAAATTTCTAACCAGAAACACATTCCTAGAAGTTATTGCTGGGAAAAAGCTAAAAAAAATATTAGCATAGTCAGAACAGAACCCAAATCAAGGCAGGATCCGAGCAAAGAGACAATTTGGCTGACCTACTGGCTACTAGTGAGCAGTCTAAACAAATACTCAAATATAATACTGATAAAGACGACTGGAAATCATTGAAATGATGTCAACAATGAACACACCAACCAAATACTGAAGGTAGGGTAAGTTACTAAGTTATAGCATACCTCTCGATTCCTCTCGATTCAACAGAAGCTATCTTTCCCCGTCTCCATTCAACCGAAGCTATCGGTTTAGCGCTGCAACCGAAACCCTATCTCCCAACTTCGAAATCCCTAAAAATTTACGCCCGACATAACGCTGGTGGTGAGGTAATTGTCACAGCCGGAAGACGGACGCGAGGTCCAGTAAGGGAACGACGGTGGACGGAGCGACGCTGGATGGAGCAACGGTGGGTGGAGATTATGAACACGGGAAGGCTTTCGAATTTCCCCAATTTCAATCCTTTCCCCAGCGTGTGTATTGGCCGAAAATGAGTTTGGTAACTTGAGGTGTTTATGTTTTTTTTAAAATTATTTATTATTTTAGTTTGCATGGATCCAGTCAGCATTTCTTCTCCTAGTTGGCTTTTTCTCAGTCTTACTCACCTTCCACATCATCACTCCATCGTTGACTGTCAGGTCAACTCACTCGTAGTGTCACTTTTGCTCCAAAAAAGCAACTTTATGAGTACTTTTGGTCCAAAAAAAACATGGTGGTGCTGGGCGCTCCTGAGGGAAAACATCGGGGTGCTGGGCGCACCTTAACCCATCAAATTTTGTTGATTACTCTTTTAAAAGATCTGGTTTTTTATAGAACAATATCATCCTAGGGATAAGACTTTATTATTGTTACCTACCTCATCTAACGAGATAAAGTATTGTTACCAAGGGCGAACCCAGGAATTTTATTGACGGGGGGCGAAAATAAAAAATGTTACTTCATAAATAAAAGTATTTGGAATATGATATAGATATAATATACAAAAAAAAAAGGAAATATATTACATATATTAAGATTACTTCACTTAACTCTTCTTCTACGTGTTTTCATATTGTTAAACTTATCTATAATTGAATTCGTGCTAAAACTCAAAACAATTTCTTTTTTAATATATGTAATCAAAGAATCATAAAAAAAAATTGGTCTTCCATTATATTTCGAAGTTTGTCCTTGATTATTTTCATAGTAGAAAAAAACCTTTCAGTAGTTGTTGTAGAAACTAGAATAGTGAGTTCAAGTCTAAATGGCTGCTAACAAGATTCATGGGTTGAAAGTTGTCTATATTAAACACATATACACTTCCATAGCACCGATGAAGAGTTAATTGCAATCATCAAAGAAAATGTAAGCGTACTGATAAATCTATGTTTATAGAACAACTGAAACAAAAACATTGTAAGGAATATAAGAGATATATCGAAGAAATGCAGAGAAGGGCATATATCAGGTCATGGCTATTTAATTATTGTGCTGATAAATCTTTTCTATCTTTTTTTTTAAAAAAAAATTTGGGGGGGGGATGGGGGGGCGGGGGCCACCCCTCGCCCCTCCCTGTCCACCCTTAATTGTTACCTACCTCATCTAACGAGATAAAGCTTTATCGTTGTTGTCCTGCATCATATTTTCCGAGGGTCGCTCCTAATCTCTCGAACAACTAAAGTTAATAACCGCTACGAGTATTTTGCATGGGATAAGCCTAAAATTCGAGGGGCAAATAAGCGTTTTCCAATGGCGCACGTTACTCTATTCAGCGAATCTATGAAATAAGTCATTCTGATAACCTAGTTTCCAAATTCACAAAAAAACATCCATACAGCCGGTAACACAATGTAAAACACAGCTTAAACAAATAACATATCACTCAGACCATCCAAAATTCAAAATTGTTTTGTTGGCATATAAAATAAACTATTCTTAAACACAGCACCAGAGCTGTCCATAAAGACAATCTAATAGCTGAATTGTCCAACAAGATGTAGTCAAATTTATGCAGCTGCCTCGTTTTGGGCAGCCAGCCTCTTCCTAGCCTCCTCAATGATGGATAGCTTAATACCACGACCTTTGGGAAGGGAAACCCAAGGCTTAGTACCTTTGCCAATGGTGAACACATTTCCCATACGGGTGGCAAACTCGTGACCGGTAGCATCCTGGACGTGAATGGTCTCAAAACTTCCCTTATGCTTCTCCCTGCTCTTGATAACACCGACACGACCTCTGTTCCTTCCTCCGGTAACCATGACCACATTACCCACATCAAACTTGATGAATTCAGTGATCTTGTTAGTTTCCAAGTCCAGTTTGATGGTGTCATTTGCCCTGATCAACGGATCAGGATATCGGATTGTGCGACCATCATAGGTGTTAAGATAGGGGATGCCCTTCAGGCCAAATTGCACAGATCTAACCTTGCAAAGCTTGAACTGCATTAAGCAAAATCTCATATAATCACATTGCTTCCAAGGATATAAGTCGACAGAACTAAAGTGGAAAGATGAATGAGAAAGAAAAAAAACTAAGTTCAACGTTTAAAGGATAAAGAGATGCCACAATAGATATTGGGTAAAAACAATCACTTCCTGCTAGTAATACACATTGATTTAAGAATGTTGACAAAGAAATCTCCAAATCAGAAGCATAAACAACCCTTGTAAGAAGTCCAAAATTTATCTACTGCCAAGTATACACCTTCCCCAGCATAGTTCAAAGCATCAATACCTTTGATTAGTGGCTATAGCAAAAATGACTCATTCATGAAACAAAATTATGGTACAATATCATACTCTTTAATAGACAATACAGGGAGTAATCAAAACAAACCTTTGCTTCTTCATCCCTGATAGATTGAAGACGGAAACGACCTTTTGTGTCATAAAGAAGACGGAAGTTTTCATTGGTCTTGGGAATGGAGACAACATCTGGCAAGAGTGAAAAGTTAAGTACAATTGAAACTCTGTTAAAAATGCAACGTTTTCAAAGCCATGATTCATTAAAATCAGTGCAACATACAGAGGCAATAATAAGAACATGTTGTGACAATGATACAGAAACTACAGAGACAAACGCACTTTTCTCAATATAGAAATGTTAAAACCATATTTTGTTTCTAAAAAGCTTCTACAGCAACATGAAAGACTCATTTGAAGGACAACATTATGAAACACTTCAAGCAAGAATAGTTTATACATCAAAATATAGAAATGCGGTGTGGCCATCAAGTTTGAAGGCACATACCCATGAAACCAACTGGATAAGTCTTGTCTGTCCTAACCTTGCCATCAATCAGAACATGGCGCTGCATCAAGATGGCAATAACTTCTCTGTAAGTGAGAGCATACTTCAACCTATTACGCAGGATAAGGACAAGTGGTAGGCACTCCCTTGACTTGTGGGGTCCTGAAGATGGCTTAGGCGCCTGCACAACCACAATGGCAATCAAATGAATATGACAGAATGTCACAAATGAAAACAAGTCAAATAAGATTTGCTTAAACAAGAACTACTAAACATGAACATACAAAAGCACCACCAAGTTTGTCCAGCATCCAATGCTTTGGCGCATTGAGCCTCTTCAAGTGCTTCTTCAAACCTCTGGCCTGGAATACACAATAGAATATATACAAATTAAAACATGAGGGACATAGAAAAAGATATTCTTAGCATCTCATAGCAACTACATGGACTGAATACAATTAATCATAATGAATAGAACAAGAAAATAAATAAATGAATATCAAAATTCACAAGTTTAAACTAGAAAAATTGAGCACAGCCCGGAAAATGGGGTATCAATGAGTCACATCACCAACGTCAAGGGCATGGACACAAGGCAGCTTTTCAAGACAAAACTTGAACACACGTTTTCAAAATTAATATTCTGGAAGAAAAACTTAAAATTTAAGTCACAAAAGTAAACAGAGAAAATTTTCTAATGAAGCCGAACCATTATCGTATCTTCAATGTTTGAACACCTAGACGGTAGTAGACATGGTTTTGAGATTAACGATCATCTATGGCCCTCATTGTCACAAATCCAACAAATATCATTTCAAAATTTTATATTGAAAATTGACTGACTGTAATGAGTCAATAAAGGAGAGGAAAGTCTAAACACAAACATTTACTACAGGAAAAAATTGGTCAGCCTGAAAAAAGAAAAAAAAAAAGAAAAAAAGGAACAATCTGATCATAAGATAAAAAGGGAGAGAAACGCCTTTCTATGATATAATCGCCTCAGATAACATAAACGGCGTAAAGATACCCCAAAAAAAAACAATAATTAGAGAAACACTAGAACCCAGGCTTCGTCATTATCCAATCCACAGCCTATTCCGCTCATATAAACACTAATATACACTAGCAAATAGGATCTCAGACCCAATTAAAAATCTTCGGCACAAGCAACACTCTAAATGCAAGCACTCAAATTGAAAAAAAAAATGCTGAAACAAATGCAGAGTGCAATAACCGGAATTCCAGAAACAAATTACAATGAAACTGAAGACAAAACTGAAGATAGTAAACAACAAGAAGAAGCTAAAGCGAGCATATTTGAGTAGAGAGAATTATGATACTGACCATTGTTGTGGTGTGGTGCTCTCAGAAATCAAAGCTGAAATGAGCTTGAGATGCGGCTCGGCTCCTGCCTCCCCCGCGCAGCAAGATGACCAGAGTTTTAACCTAATGGGATGGGGATTCTTATTAAACCTACGCTCAAACGAATCAGGCTCTGAAAGCCTTGAGTTATGGGCCGATACTTGGGCCTGCTTCCGGTCCGGTAACTTTTGGGGGAAAACAGTATTATTATTTGACCAAAAAAAAACAACATTTTCATATTAAAAAAAAAAAACATTTTGGTATCCAAAACCAGTGTTACTATTTGACCTTGACCTCGTACCCCTAAAAAATTAATACTACCTCTAATCTTAATTATAAGAATACTTGTTGAGCAAAAAAAAATTATAAGAATATTTTTGTGGGTAAAGGATTTCTCCAGTCACTGGAGATAAAGTTATCTCCAGTGAACCCAAAACTACGTCGTTTTAAATTAATGAAGGGTATTTTTATAATTTTGTTTTTTTATCATATGAATTTTACCGAAACACCCTTCATTAATTCACCTAAAATTACAAACACACCCTTCATTAATCCAAAACGACGTAGTTTTGGGGTCACTGGAGATAACTTTATATCCAGTGACTGGAGAAATATTTTTCTCTACTTTTATAGTACAATTTGTATTATAAAAGTATTCTTATAATTAAGACCAGAAGGAGTATTATTTTACCGAAAAATGTATATATTATATGGTTAGACTGAAAGTATTTTTTGACCAAGAAAAAAAGACTGAAAGTATTGTACTCGTAAAAAAAATGCTAAGGTACAAAACTACCTATAAATTTATATCTAATGTGCCAAAAAACTCATAAACTTTTCTTAAATGCAAAAATGCCTAACTTAAAAATCAAAGCAAAAATGACTTAACCATAAAAAGTCAAAACCACGTAATATCCATTAGTTTTGAAGCAGAACTGCAGAAAAATCCCACCAGCAAAACTAACAAACATTAGGTGTTTTTATCGGTGGCGTCATTTTTATTCTGATTTTTAAAGTTATACTATAGAAAAGTTTAAGAGTATTTTTACCCATTGGATATAAATTCATAAGTATTTTTACACCTTAATCCTTGAAAAAATAAATAATTTACCCCAAACTTTCAAAATTATATTGAATAGTTCATATAATATTTTTAATGCATTCAAAATATTTTTACGCCCATATAATAATTTTTGGCCAAAAAACCACATTAGCTCCCATTTAAATATTTTGCTTTTCAGCAATCAATTAAATTAAGAAACCTACTTTAATTAATATATTACTCACAGCGTGACCTTTAAAAATTATGAGTGCTTACTAATCAGAATTTACTTCTAAATTTATTTAAGAATATCAATGATTATTTTTTATTTTTATAGATAAACAATTATTTATCATTCCACATTCCATTAATACACAAATTTTAAGTCAAATGTGATTATTTAAGTATTTAGGTAACTCCATAGTATTAGAAGCTTTTTCCGCAAGTACAAAACTCCCTATAAATGTTATTCTCCAAAAAATAATTCAAACACTAGGACAATACACCTAAATACCTCCCCGTAAGCACATTCTTTGTTATGCCAAAAAGTTCAGAAAACCATGAATTCCACCAGGGCTATGTGATGCAATCTATAAAGAGAACAGATCAAAATAAATAGCACGTCGCTCAAAATCAATTGAAACCTCTGATTCAAAAGTGTATAGACTTGGAAAACAAACTATTCTTAAAAGGAAGCCCAAGAGCTGAGAATCTAAAAGCTAAATTTTCTCACAAGATGATGCAAACAAAATTATGCGGTTGCCTCATGTTGAGCAGCAGCCAGCCTCTTTCTAGCCTCCTCAATGATAGATAGCTTGATACCACGGCCTTTGGGAAGAGAAACCCATGGTTTTGCACCTTTGCCAATTGTGAACACATTTCCCATTCGGGTAGCAAACTCGTGACCAGTTGCATCCTGGACATGGATGGTCTCAAAACTTCCCTTATGCTTCTACCTGTTCTTGATGACACCGACACGACCTCTGTTCCTTCCTCCGGTCACCATGACCACGTTACCGACATCAAACTTGATGGAGTCAGTGATCTTGTTAGTTTCCAAGTCAGTTTGATGGTGTCATTAGCCCTGATCAAAGGATCGGGATAGCGGATGGTGCAGAATGCCCTTCTGCCCAAATTGAACCGATCGTACCTTGCAAAACTTGAACTGGATAACCAAAATCCATGTTATAAGATCAATTTTGCAAAAGAATCAACGGAACTAAAATGAGAAGCGTGTGAAATGGAAAACAGAAGAAGCTATAGCAGTTGGCAAAATACATTGGACGAGATACATGAGTAAGAATATCACATCTTGCTAGAATTACCCATGATTTAAGGAATTATACAACCAAATAGTCATCTCTGTCAAGTCAACCAGTGACTTGTTGGTAAGAGCAATTTATTTTCATCTTTCATGTTCTTGAGTTAAACTTGGGAGTGATGACATTTTATCGAACAACTAAAACCAAAACACATGCTTAACCAACCCAAGTTTATCTATCCAACTATAGATCTCTTTCCAGCAGGACCCAGAGCATCAGTAACTTTGACTGGGCATAGTACATAAGAATCATTCATCAAACCAACTAAAGATAGTTGACATAATAGGGAATAAACAATAACAAACCCTTGCTCCTTCGTCCCTAATAGATTGGAGATGGAAACGACCTTTTGTGTCATAAAGTAGACTGAAATTTTCATGGTCTTGGGGATGGACACAACATCTGGTAGGTAACAGTAAAAAAATAACGTAAAATCACTGTTGAAGATGCAACATTCTTAAAATCGGTGGCTGGAGAGTCAACTCCAATTTGCTCAATATGTAGACAGGTAGACTACGTAAAGAATTCTAGAGCAACCTAAAAGAATCATAAAAGCGGAAATATTGGGAAATACTAGGGGCAAAAATATTTTTGACTAAGAGGCTATTCGGTTTGGAGGCACATACCCATGAAACCAACCGTATATGTCTTATCTGTCCTGACCTTGCCATCAACCGGAACATGGTGCTGCATCAAAATGACAAATAACTTCTCTATAGGTGAGAGCATACTTCAACCTATTACGCAGGATAAGGATGAGAGGCAAGCACTCCCTTGACTTGTGAGGTCCAGATGATGGCTTGGGTGCCTGCACAACCATGGCATGATGCACATAACTTAATCTGGATGCCACAAATGAAAACTAGTGAAATAGGATTGCTGAAACAAGGATTTATAATCATGTACATACAAGGCACCACCCAGCTTGTCAAGCATCCAATGTTTTGGGGAATTAAGCCTCTTTAAGTGCTTCTTCAACCCTCTAGCCTGAAATGCACAAGAGGATATACAAATTAGAATATGAGGGGCACCAATGATGATAATCTAGGCACCTTATAGCTATTTAATGGTCTCAAAAACAATTAAACATGGTGAATAGAACGAACAAACAAATTAAACAAATATTCATAATTCATACATTAAAATAACAAGAAACTTGAACATCGCCCCAAAATAGGAATATCAATGAAAAACATCACAAACATCAAGGCCAAGAGCTTAGGGCCACATCTCAACACAGAATTTGAACTCCCGTTTTCAACATTAACTTTTCTGGAAGCAACACTTTAATTTTCCATCACAAAAGAAAAACAAAGGAAAACATTTAGTGAACCTGGACAATTATCTAAAATATTTGCATGTCTAAACACTAATAGTCAAGTTTTATGACTTTCAATGACCCACCGCGCCCACATTGTTTCGTATAGTACACATATCATGCTATTGTGATACTGTATCAAACATTAACAGCACCGTACAGCAAATAATTGCAAGAACATAGGAACACTGAAATCAAAAGGCCATAAGATCAAATTTGCTGCAGACATTTCATATCAAGTCAATTAAGTATGAGGAGGAAAGAATGAGCATAACAATTTACCAATGGCAACCGAAAGATCACAATAGTATAACTTTAGCCAAGAACATGAAGGATAAACACCTTGCCACCAGATAAATTCCAGGAAACCAATAGTTCATGAAATACTAAATGCCAGGACTCGTCGTAATATCCAACAGATTCCCTTCAAATAAATGCCAATAAACACCATCGGATAGTATCCCAAACCCAATGAAGAAAATTTCGGCACGACCAACTATCCAAGTGCATGCAGCAAAACTTAATACATTATAACTGATGGGGAAACGATCAAAATGAATAGAGCCGAAACAGATACAGATTGCAGAGTAAAACAAATTAAACATGATTCCGGAGGGAGGGGGGAAAAAAAAGAAGAAAGTCTGAAGGCAAAACTTAAGGTTGAAATAAAGAAGTTGTAGCAAACAACTTGACGAAGAACGTCTAACCATTGTTGAGGTGCGCTGTCCTCAGATCCAAGCTGAGTCTGAGAGATGCGGCTCGCCGGTAAATTTGTGCAGTGTTCAGTTCCGGCGACTCAAAATCGGGTTCCTATCCTGGAGCGAATCGGGTATCCAAATGGTGAAATTTATGGGCTCATGGGCCTAAGCTTGAGCCTCTTCGATCCAATAACCATTTTTTGGGCCAATTCGATCCAATAACTTTTTTTTTTTTATATATAAAAAGATGGCTAAAAGCCTACATAAGAGTAAAAAGAAAATTACACATAAGAGAAAATAAATTCCAAACACTCTTGGTTCACCCAAATACTTAAGAAAGGAGGGCAAACATCCAAAATAGAAGATTTAGCAATGCCCAATTTGGTATTATACGTTAAATAGTATGTTATCTCCTATAGCTAGATATTGGTATTATACTAGTATTATATTTATATTATGACTTTTATAATTATCGTTAAAATGGAATAAATTTGATATTTTAAAACATATTAATCATATGATATAGTGCCTGTTTGGCAAAGCAGCCACAATAAGTCCAACGAACGCACAGTGAGAGCAGAAGCAAAATTTTTGGGCGTTTGAATGAAATAATAATTTAATGTGATTCAAAGTTGATGCTGTTTTTTTTTTTTTTTTTCTTGAAGCAAGCTGAGGCTGCTTCTCATCCCATCATGCTTCATGCTTCTCATTTTTTAGCCGTTGGACCCCACCTTCCCAAAAAGTCATACAAACTTTTTGCTTTTCGTACTACTCTCCTCTCTCCTGCATTTGGAAAATTTCCTTTTGCCATTGATGAATAGTGAAATATTGGGGGTTGACGTTGATTTACGTTAATGAAATGATTTTTTAATTTTGACAAAAAATGATTTTTTATTCTACGTATATATTTTGCATATTTTCAAAATTGTGCAGATATTTTTTTTCAACATAAAAATAATATAGATGGGTAAAAATTTACATATTGTTCAGTTCATTAGTTCAAAATTTAATTTTTTAATTTTTAATTTTTATCTCAAATTATCATATTTTATACATATATATATATATATGATTCATACCCTTTTCAGTCATTTTCCATCTCATAAAAAAAAAGTCACTTCTACCGCCGCTATACCAAACACAAATCACATCATAAAAAAGTTACTTCTGCCACCGCTATCCCAAATACAAATCACATCAGAAAAAGTCCATCAGAAAAAAAAAAAGTCCAGCAAGAAAAGCACATCAGGAAAAAAAAAAAGTCACTTCTACCGCCGCTATCCCAAACGAGCTCATAAATTGATAGTCCCTCCAGTTCTTTTTCCTTTTTTTTTTTTGGCCCATATCCTTTTTTTTAAAACACCAAATTCATCTTCCTTCATTTTCTAATTTTCTCCCCTCAATTCTCATTAATATTATTGAAGGAGTATCAATAGAAACAAATTCGAAAAATGTTGACAAATATAAAAAAATATATGTTATATTTAAAATTAGGATTAACTCTATAAATATATCCTATATCAACGAGGAAGTAATATGACATGGTGCCTGCCTTTTTCATGAAGGATATTCATAGTAAAATCATACTTGACTCCCAAAATTCACTTGTAGAAAATTGATTTTTTAACTTATTCAAATTCCAAAATCTATGTCCTCTCTCTCTCTCTATGAACTTTGTTTCTACTTTCTATATTCAAGCCAAAAGTTCTATTAAAAAAATACCAAGCCCAAGCCATTTTATAAGGAAGTTCTTAAGGAAAATATTTGATAACTAACTTATATATTTAAAAAATTAGTTAAATAAGTTATTTATAATAAATTGTGTATTTATTTCATTACAATACATTTTTTAACCTATTTGAAATTTTTCAATAAAAATCTATCAAAAATTTAAATATTGATTTATCATTAAGATAGTAAATGATCTCAATCCATAAAAAAGAGAACACAAGTTTAAATTCTAGAACACACACTTATTAAAAAAGATGAAAACCATTTTCTTTCTAAGCTTCAAGAAGGAAGACCCTGGATCAAATCTTAAAAAGTACAAAGAAATTATGTTTTAGAATTTCGACCCAGCTCACAATTAAATATTGACTGTACTCTTAGTTGCAGCTAAAGTATGAGTACTGGAATCATTGTTGATTTTGTCAATAAGTAACCATTTTCATTAAAGAGAGTTAATTACATTATAAATGACATTCATTCATTACTTGACATGCTTGTCAAAAATCAAATACATTTAGCTATATACCAATGTCCGCGTATAAAATATTTATTGAGTTCTGTGGTATCTCATTTGGTGGCAAAATAAATTTACACCTTAACAAAAACACGACAGTCAAAATTAACTAAGAATTTGACACTCCTGGGACAAAAGCAAAAGGGAGAAAAAAATTACAATTGCACACTATTAAAAAAAAAACAATAATTACAATATGAAAAATAAATGAAAATGGATGTCTGTGAAGTTGAATAAAGCTTCCAATAACCTTAATCACGAACAAGAGAGTTTATCAGAATGGTGGCTTCATCAGCTGTGGGAACTGCATCATCTGATAAAACACATATCCAAGTTCTAATTAAAAGCCATTGATGCATATTCTAATTCACTTCTTTATACTCCCTAAGAAGAAAATAGTTAATTAAGATTAGTTAAGAACAAGTATTTTTTTTAATTATACCCTTATTTGTAAGGACAATTATAAGTGAGACAGATAAAAGGGGTAAAGTTAGTATAGTGCTTTAACAAACCCACACATGTACTCACAATTTCGAACCTTATATTTTGAAGCGGGGGAGCATATACCTGCATAAAAATTTTACCCAAAAAAAAAAAAAGAGAATAAAATCGTTAAGAAGATTATACCTGGGATTGATGGAGGGAAGTGGGAAACGATGTTTTCAATGACGCCGCCGCCATTAATAATCTCCGCCTCTGTTTTCACTTTCTTGTTCTTCTCATCATCAACAACATCCATTTTGTGGCCTTCTTCATCATCATTTTGAGGAAACAAATTGGAAATTATATTATTGAAGATCCCTCCTCCATCTTCATCATCTTGCTTATTATTAGGAATCTCATCTCTCGTGGGGTACTCTGTTTCAGCTTCCCCTGTTTTCGTTGCCAGAGGAGTGGCCATGGTGGACATCAAGTTCCTGATAAAGCCACCAACGAATTTATCTTCTTCTTCTCTCTCCTCTTGGGCTTTTTGATCAGAGTGAAACCCAGATTTCTTTTCTCCTTCTCCCCCTTCTTTTTCCATGAGATTCGATGGAGGAAGCAAACCTTGGCCTTCTGTAACAGAGTCTTCCATATTGTTGGAGATTGATTGTAAATCGAAACAGAGAAAAAGGAAACCCACAAGAGGGCAAGTTTACGATATATTATAGACTCAAGCAAAGAAGGATAGAGAAGTCTCAAGAGAAAATGAAATACAGGCTTAAAATATAAGGAGTGAATGCTGAGTAGTACTCTGTTTTTAAAAAAGAAACGAACATGAATGAGGGGGGCTACGTGGAACATAGGTGATGGCTCCGAGTCCCAACAGAGGGTCGGTGGGATGAGCATAAAGACGAACCTCGGATTTCGTAGCCACCCTGCCCTCTTTTCCTTAATTTTAAAATAATTTTAAGATTCAGAATTTTACTCTTTTTTAATTAAGAAAACTAATAAAATTATTTTAAAATATTTATGCTTATCGTTTTCTTAAATTATGTTAGCTAACTTATAAATTTATATATTACCCAATGATATACAATATATAATACAATTTAGTAATTTATCTAACTTGATTAACCTCTTAAAAAAAAAGTTAACTTTATCTTATATTCAACGCTATCTTATATTTAGAATTGTAAAGAGTATTTACCAAACTTGATTAAATTAAAGAAGTTGATTAAGTCAGTTAATATGATATGTATTTTTTAAAACACCCTAATAACCTTCTTTAATCCTCTCATTCCTCTCCTTAATAATTGTTGAGGGAACATATGTAGCAGAAAACTAGAAAAACGTTACTCCTTTTGATCCTAATTATAGGAACACTTTCGTGAAAGTATTCCTATAATTAGGACCGACGATAAAAAAATTTGTCGAATCATGATCAACTCTTCGTATATATCTTATATGTGGAGGAGTACCATTTTTTACATGATGCTATCTTTCTAATCCATTATTTAAAACAGAGGCTTGTCTCCCAAACATTCATGAACCATGTAAAATCATATAATTTAAATACTCCATGCACTAAAAATAAACTAGAAACGAGTTATTAAACTCAACTTCTGGTAAATTATAATGAAGGATTGTAATCTAGAAGTATACGACTCATGACCATCCATCACTTCAGCAAAATATAAGTAATTAACAAACTGAAACACATAAACATAGGCTTATGAAGATGTTGTTTGTAGTAGTGATGATTTTGTGGTATTGTGCTACGCAATTGATTGCTAAATGAGTTGACATGCTGGAGGTACCAAAGGGCCTTTATAAGCCTGGCAAACATGGGTCACGAAATTCTCATAGTCCTGCATATATAAAACCAACAAGGAATCTTGATGAGAATCTCTGCTAGAATCTAGGAACTTCATATGCATGTGTGTGATGACATCAAGTTTCTTAACTAGAACGAACCTTTTCAAGAGGTTTATCGTTAACGAGCACCCATGGTAGAAATTTAAAGGGTGGAGAGAGCTTAGAAACTTGACTGACATAATCTCTTCCAAGCTGCACACCCATATAAATTGCAAGTCAATTTGCAAAAACCCAAGTTGGCTTACCACATATTACCTCAAGTTAATTTTTTTGAAGAAAATGATTTGTCTCACTCATAAACTGATATATAATCAAATAATATTAACTAACTTATTTAGCTTATGTAATCTCTCAAAAAACAAGTCCAAGGTAATACTCCCTCCAATCCTAAAACTAGAGTTACGTAAGGTTTTTATTTTAGTTTTAAATATATTATATCAATCCACTTCTAATATATTCTCCTATTGAAGAGAATCTTGTTCAAAACATGCACTAAATGTGGGTATCTCTTCAATGGGGATTCGAACCTTGGTCAGCCATGTTGTTGGGGATTAGTTCATCCTATTAGGCTCTACCCTTGTTCGTGGACCTAAATGAACACACAATTGTTATACAAAAACTAATTTAGCTACTTTTCTTAATTTCTGTAAATTAGTTATTTGAGGAGGGAGTAGTTATAATTAAAAGAGAGAGGAAGGTGAAGGACCAGAGTTCCATTGCCAGCATGAAAGCAGTCAAGGTAAGGCTTTTCAGGCAAACCCAATTGGTTGAAACAGTTCTGCCACTTCTCATGTCTGCCTTCCAGTGCCAAAAACTCAAAGCAGTATATCAATGCATACTGTTTGTTCTGCATTTCATCATCATATTCAATATTATATATATATATATGTGTGTGTGTAGGGCATAGAGATTGTGTTCTCATTCTCACACACTTACCACATTATTTGTGACATTCAAGACGCAGGCTTCCACAGAATTTAGCTGACATTCATATGGTCCATTCTGCAAATAAGTCAATCATCATGGAGGCCAAATCAGTCATAATATTATAGTAAATTGAAAATGTTTTGTGAAGCAAATAAGCTAAATTAATTCTATTTTACAATATGGATATATGATGATGTTATGTCAAGATGAATTTTCACGAATAAAAACAAGGGAAAATTAATCTTGTAAAACTAAAAAGTTATAAAATTGATAGGTAATTATTACTCCAAACAGAAAACAATTTTTCCCAAAGATAATAGAAATAAACCGGCTGGAAAGCTGTTTAAAATTACTATTTATATTTTATAAATTTATAACTCTATTTTATCAATATTAGAAGGGAAAATCCTATTAAAAGTCAGTTGAATTACCCAAATTCTGAATTAGGTCATTGAACTTAGCAAATTATTAATCAGGTGATATGAAACAAAAAGGGATTTAGAAATTGAGTCAAATTAATCATGCCCCATAATCCTTAATCTTTCTACATTTGATAATTCAATCCTTTTTATAAATAAATTATTTTGAGTCATCAATTAATTATCTTATGTGTGTTGAATTAAAAAAGAAAAAAAGAAATTGAAGGGAAAAAAGTATCCGCCCAAGATTTCTTCAACCCCACCGTGTGAAAAATCCATGTCACTAAACATATAAAAGAAACCAAAAGTCTTCTTGACCTTCACCATACTTTTTATCTAGAATATTCAATCAAGTGCTAAACTGAAATTAGATTCATAGTTTTATTGGGGTGAAAATGTCATTAAAGTATCCATAAGCCAACAATGTAATATTTATTAAATGAAAACATGACGAGAGTGGCAGTATATTATGTGTGAATAAGATTATTAAAATGTCCATCATGTCCTCGGCTTAACATTGAGAAAATTTGTATATAATAGGATCAAACTCCACCAGATATTTCTGAAACTAGTTCAAATCTGCAAATTAAAGTGAGACATATACACAGAGAGCGGAAACTGATGTGAACATAAAGGACTCTCCAGACAAGTTCTATGATGTTCATGGTGATTAATTATTCATTATCCTTTATTTATATTTTCTTTAATAGAAGAAATCATGGGTTGATGATGCTTTTTCTTTTTTTAATCTATTTATAAAAAGGATTAAATTATGAAATGTAGAAAGATTAGAGACTAAGGGGCATGAGTGTAATTTGACCCAATTTCTAAATCCCTCTTTATTCCATATGACTTAATTAACAATTTGTTAAGTTTAGTAACCCAATTTAAAATTTGGGTAATTCAGCTGTCTTTTAATAGGATTTTCTCATATTATAAACTCATTTTTTATACAAAAACAGTAATAAACACAAAACAGTCTCACATTATTGAGTAATTTTAAGGAGCAAGAATGTTAATTTTAGAAACAAAGCAGACTCAATATCAGCAGAAAGCTACAAACTTTTCCCTCTTTTGCCCATGCCCCCATAAGCCTTCAAAAGCAACCAAACTTGTATATGAAGAAGCAATTCATTGAAGTGATATTGAGAAAGGAAAATGGGTTCAAAACAGAGCAAGGTTTTATGGCAGAGATTTAGGCTATGTTTGGATGAAAACAAAAGTGAGGGGAAAATAGAGGAGATATATCAGAAATGAGAACTTCCGAAGATGATAAAAAAGTTATTATTTTTTGGAATTTTCTCTCAGTCTAAATAGAGGGTTAAAGAGAGAGAAAATAACCTGACATAAAATGGTATTGTTGATGTTGCTGATGGAAGCATTGGCCCAAGGAATTAGTTGAAGATTCACAATGTTGATGAGATCTTTGTTGAATATCTCCACAAGGTTCTTGATTATGAAAGTTGCACAGGGCTCACTTAAGCTCTCGAAGTACACCGATAGATTCACTCTCTCACCAGGAGAAGCAAACTCTGTAATCTCAATTCTTTTATCATGTAAAGAAGAAGAAGAGCCTGCAGATGCAAACATAAAGACGAAGATGAAGAAGAAAATAGGCCAATTTGCCATCATAATGAGGAATGCTGGGTTAGGGGGGAAAATCTTTTGATATTGCAGATAATTGAAAACTTTTCAGTTTTCTATCAAAGAGAGAGATTGATATAGGGATGTGAATGAGAATATAGGCTTGTTTAAGATCCTTAAAAGTATATATTTATGTAAATCGAAACAAAATCTACCTTATGTACTTATCTTGTATACCGTAAATCATGGTTAAAAAACTATTTTTTAAGCCCCCAACAAGCACTATACAATGTAGGAATTCTCCAAATACTCATATATGTTAATCTCGGGGAAAAAGGAGAGTATTTAATGTATGCAGATAAAGAAAACTTTAGGTATACATTAATCATAGACACTTGATTTTAAGGTGAATAATATATATAAATATATATATAATTTATTTATTAGGTGAATAATGCGCAATGTAACACTTGATATCATTGTTATCAAACTCGTGAGTTAACTCTCCGAATTTACCGATTTTACGCTTCTAACTTACAAAAACGAGTCGAATTAGTAGTAAACTCTTGTTAATTGTAAACTCGGTTAAACTCACGAGTTTATACACCGAGTTTACCGTTTTTACGTTTCTAACTTACAAAATCGTGTTAAATTACTCATAAACTCATGTTAACTTTTTTGATATAATCATGTTCAGTGGCTTTATATAAAAATTTCTTTATTAAATATGATGAATGATGAATGTTGATTTGATGGATTTAATTTCAATTATTTAGATTTAAAATATGTTTAAATCAAATTGTTGTCATTTTTATATTTAAATTATTTAATTATATATTAATAATACCTATTTAATAATAAAAGTAAACTCTTACGAATTTACGATTTGAGTTCAGATACGAATTTACGTCACTATCATGAGTTTGCTTAAACTCGTGAGTTTACCTTGCTTGCTTGATATGCTTATTTTCATTTGTATATTTCACTGTACCCTGAGTTGCATGTGACAAACAACTATTGATGAATAGAGGTCCGATCACTTCTTAGACAGAAAATATATATATACATATATATAGTTATTTTAAAATTGATTTCACCTATTTTTAGTTTTAGCTCATTTGTTCATAGGTAACCCAATAATTATTGGAAGAATGACTTTTAGATCCCAATCTAAGAAAATAATATCAAAAAAATCCGCATGACAAGTCAACATGGAGAATTAACAAGTGAATCAGTTATTATTAATAACATATAAAACTTATTAATAAATTATTTTCTTTAATTGATATATATATGCAAGATTGTCAAACTCACGAGTTTAAACAAACCCGTGACAGTTACGTAAACTCGTATCGCAAACTCGTAAGAGTTTACCTTTATTATTAAATAGATATTACTAGTGTATAATTAAATAATGAAAATATAAAAACGACAATAATTTAATTTAAATATATTTTAAATCCAAATAATTGAAATTAAATCCATTAACATTTATCATTTACCATATTTAGTAAAGAAATTTTATTAAAAATTTTATATAAAACCGTTGAGCATAGCATGATCAAATCAAAAAAGTTAACACGAGTTTAAAAGTAATTTAATATGATTTTGTAAGATAGAAATGTAAAAACGATAAATTCGGTTTATAAACTCATGAGTTTAACCGAGTTTACAACTAGCACGAGTTTGTCTTGTGAGTTTAACTGAGTTTACAACTAGCACGAGTTTATCACTGACTTGACTCGTTTTGCAAGCTAGAAGTGTAAAAACGGTAAAGTCAGAGTCAACTCGTGAATTTGACAAGAATATCTATATGTTATTCTCCCATAATTATTTGCAATGTGACCATAATAGTAATATGGTCATTGATTTATAGGACCTACACAAGTTGGTGTGTACGTTAGAAAGCTTCTGTGGTTGTATTGGTTTTTAGTAAACATCAACATCAATCATCATTCAATATTTATACTAATACTCGTAATACCTTATTAATGTTTAATTAGTCTGAGTTGTCATTTGCTAATTTCATGAGTCGTGTTCAATGTCTTTAGACAAAATGTTATGCCATTTAATAATTATTTACAATTAAATGGTTAGTACCATAGAGTAGTTATTTATAATTTTTCATTTATTATTTAGTCACCATTATCATGAAAAATGAGGTGTATGACTTATTTCGATTTACGTGTGATATTGAGTTTTCCACCCATTAATAATTTAGGTGCGATATCAATTAAAACTTTCTGATTTGTAATTGATTTGAATACATTTAATAATTATTTACAAGTTTCCATTTACTTAGTCATTATTATCTTAGAAAAATGAAGTGAATGAATTAGCAGCCAATTGATTTTCCAATTAGATAAATTTGATTTTTTTAAAAAAAACAAAAAACAAAAACAAACAACCAAACCCTCACTTTGATGGGAGAGGGGTGCCTCCATTGAGTCTCCTTTCCATTTCCTTCCATTGATTTTCCTCACAATTGGTTTAACTTTCAATAGTTGAGATTTAAGATTTTATAATAATATATTTTAATCTTTAATAAAAAATATATAAATAATTTTAAACTATTAAAATTTAACCAAAAAATTTTAACAGTGTCAGAAATAATAAGTAAAAAAGTTTTTAAAAAAATATTTCTCTAAATTTATACCAAGTTGAAGTATTTAAATTTAATTTTAATAGCCTAAATTAATTTTTGTATTTAATATTATAATAATATTTATTTTAAAATATTAAATCCCAACCATTGGAAATTGATCCAGCGATGGGGAAGACCATTGGAGAGAGAGCTCGATGGAGACCCCCTTCTCCCGGGCCAGGTTTTTCTCTTTATCCACTTTCTTATGATCCCTTATAATTTTTAAATCTTGTTCGTCCAATTAATCTGAGAGGTTACGTCATCAAGTTATCCTCCTTAGATTTTTCTCTTATCTTCTCAATTAACCGCCCAAATGGATTCATGAGAAAATGGGTGATGAGAGGATCTCCATCCTCCTTCTCCCAGCTTCGATTGGTATTTTTCAAGTCAGCTCTTGATTTTTGAGATTATAAGGAATTAAGGATCCTTTGTGCAACATATTAGCATTTGTCCATTTTAGTTAGGTGTTTAATTAAATTACATGAAAAATATTTTCCACCAACTCAGTTCATATCAGGAAGTTTACTAATAAATAGGAAGACTAAAACCGTACCAAATTTACTTTTAATTATTTCATGATGTTGATGCATACTAAAGTTTTATACAATCTTATGCAATAATTATTGGTTTTATACAATTTTATTTTAAATATTTAATAAATAGTCACGTCTAACATGCAAGAATTTCTTCCATATTTATCTTAACAATATCTAACTACCCAAAAAAGTATTCAGGTGAAAAGGACCAGTCCTAATTTTAAATCAACAAATTCAGGTTTCCTGGTAAGTTTAAGACTACTTAAAAAGTAAAACGAAAATATTTAATAAGGAAAAAAACAAAGGTAGAGAATTTAAAATTGAAGAAAATTACGGGTGCACATTAAATGCACATCCTTTATGTATGTACCCTTTCATCCCTCCAATTTTGGGGGAGCACATTTATTTATTTATTTATTATTTTATTTATTTACATAAAATTATATATTGCATCTGAAATATTTTTTACATTCAGTATCTCAAATTGATTAATTTTCAATCTTACATTTAGAAATAGTTTTCTTGTAACATCAGTAACTGGAAATTAATTAATTTAAGATATCATGTGTAAAAAATATTTCAGGATGCAACATATAATTTAATCTAAATCAATAAAATATATAAAAAGTAAAAATAAATTTGTGCTCACCCCAAAATTAGAGGGATATGCACCTAATGTGAACACAGAAAACTTCAAGCTAATCAAGAATGGTTGTCAATCATTCTAAACATTCATTTAGATCAGCATACCCATTTTTACAAGCAAAAGCAACTAATCAACACGCCATCACAGGATGGTCATTCCTTCATAATAAATCAACAAGTCCAAAACTCACAAACATTAAATAAATGAAATTGCAAGACACAAGCTGATATGTTGTTACAAAATATCATCTAAAAGAAGCACGCCCGATATTTACTACGAACCTACAATTTTCCAGATCTCATTGCATACATCAAGGGCAGTCATCTTCGAGGGATCAAATTCAAACTTCTCTACTGCGTTTTTATCCTTTTCCACAATATCTGCATGCAAGATTTAGGAAATTCACAGTTTTTCTTTTACTTTTGATGGAGAGGTAACATTCCATGAGAAAAAACCTGAAAAGTTCCCCCCGGAGAGGGGGGAGGGGATAAAAATGAAAGTAATAGAGCCACAAAAGGATACAGCCTGAAATTTTGGACTGGTCATCCAAATTTGGGATAATATTTGTGACAGAAGCATACATTGAAAGCATCATCCTGCAACAGAACAGAAGAACATATTAAACTCTAATGAGTACAGGATCCATCTAAGAATATGAAAGAAATGTTGTCTAATTCCAGATGCAAAAGTTTCTGAATTTGCTCGAATTTCTATAACGCTTGTCTTCTCTAGTAATGAAAGAACAGTGTTCCTAAATGAGGACAAGTATAATCTGCCGTGATGCACCGACATTTTCAGGACTAGGAAAATTATGATTCTCTAAAATTAAGCAAATTATGACCATTGGTAATGTTAAGTCCGTCTCAATATTTAACTTTACTACAAAACTTCATACATGGCCAAGTTTTGGAATAAGCAAAGTATTCAAGGTGTATTTTTCTAAATAATTTTTTTTTTATAACACCATAAAATAATGTAACGATACATTCAAGTATTTTTATGGAGACGGCCATTTGTAATAAGCTCTCTGACTTTATATCAATCAATTAACTTAACAAAGATATGGGAGCCACATGTTTAGAAAATGCAAAAATATAAAAATTGTCACCACCTTCTCCTAAAAATTAACTGACTTCACTATTCTAACTCAGGATGCATATTTGCATGATTCATGATTCACTCTCAGATTGGCTGAGGTTTTGTAATGCACTTACTGTGTCCTTAACTCATCTTGCTCAAGTTTCTGTAAACTTTTCTTTCGCTCTAGGATTGAAACCCTTTGCTGTTCAAGATCATTAAATTCAATGCTGCAAGCTGTGATGACACTAAAGAACAGGTTAGAAATATCATTCCAGGAAATTGATAATAAAAAGAGAGCATGCCGTTGAAAAGTTGTAAACAAACTAGAGACTTATCTAAGCTCCTCCCCAAGCATGCGTTCTTTTTCAAGTTCTTCATCCAATTCTCTCTGTAGAAGGTCCAGTTCTGCATCTGCAACAACCTCAGATCTAGCTTGCTCTGTTTTCTGTTTGCACTCATCTATTTTCTTCTGGTAATCTGATTCATGTATCATATAAGAACTAGTCAGGTGCAAGACATTCATCAAGAAGATGTACTCATAGTACTTAACATCAAAAGTGAAACAGTGAAATTGAAATCCTTCCAAACAAGTAAAACTTGTAGTGCCGCAGTAGTTTTAGAAGATAATATGCAGCATGCCATGCTCAATTCCATTAGAATCACAAGCTCGCTCTATCAAATCCAAAACTCAGTTTTTACTACCCCATCACCATTTAGATGTTATATAAGATAGTTGCATGACTGATACAGAGAACCCAGACAGAGCAAAATGGAACACAAACACCTAGCTTCAGCAAGAATCACAGACAGTTTGTTTCATTAAAAAAAGGAATAAAAGAAAAGAAAAGAAAAGGGTAGCTTGCTAGGAATTGGAAAATTTTAAGAATTCTCCATTTGTATTACACTCTTTTAATGAAATAGTACACTTCCTCATGTCCAGGAGAGCCTGGGAAATTGCAACAGTAGATAAAAAGGTTACTTGTCATGATATGAATGCATCTCTACAGTCACAAGGGATACACAGGTGAGGGAAATTCAAGATCCATCCTCTCACTTTGAAGCAATTGGTCTGCCTGTCAATTCTATGGGAAATTCACTTTCCTATTCTGTTTCATTCTTGGTACAGAGGGTTTAGGAAATGAAGGCTATGAAATCATATGTCAGCAAGCAGCAACTAAAATGGTCAATTTTGATCCTTTGGAATACTTTATGGTGTGAAGTCGAGAGAGATCTTGGGTTCACATGAACAAAGGTAACTCAAATCATTCTCTTGTTATTTCTCTCTACTTCACCAAGGGCAGATACTTTTGAGAAAACTGGCAGAAGTTATTAAATTCTTTGGCAACAATCCCCCCGACAAACAACAAGATTAGTAATGAGATCGAAAGGCATGCAAAAAAAAAAAAGCCCATACACAGAGATACCTTTGACAACCTCTCCCTAAACAATAACGAATCTCCTACATTTTTTTTCATTCATAAAGATCAACCATCTTGTACAAATTTGACAAATGTTGACAAAGACTTAGAGTTTGAGATGATGTTGCAGAACAAAACTTTCACCACAACTTCAAGCATCTCAAAATAAGAAAAGTACCACATCCTGAAAAAGACATCCTTCTCCAACATAAAATTTACATCGAAATCAGTGATAAAATGGAAGCACGCATCCACTTGACTTGAAGCAAAACAGGGAAGCCACAAAATTTGAAATTTGCGTATGATTTAACTCCATTCATCATGGTCTTTAAATTATATACATGCCAATAACAACATAGTTTTTAATGATGGGAAAAACTGATCTTTTAGTAATACAACAAGAAAAACCCTACAAAATTCGAACTTTAGCATTATATGTTTTACTTCAACATTGTGATCATTTCTTTTTGGGAAAATCACTAGCTTTCCGCAAACTATTAATGCAAGAGAAGATTCAGGCAATAAAACAAAAAACAAAAAAATTCATAAAATAGAGACCCAAAAATCCATTCTTAGTAAGGGTTAACTCAGCTACAAGAGACCGAGTTAGAAACAGAGAAAGGGAAAGAAATGACCTTGAAGCAATGATCGAACCTCGTTGAAGTCAGCATTGCAAGATGCAGAAAGTGAATTTGACTGTTCTAGACACAGCGTCAAGCAGTTGAGGTCCCGTTTGTCCTTCAGTACATTAACGAGGTCGTTGCTGTAGGAAATTAGCTTGTCCAAGTCAATTTTTCTAGATGAATCATCCATTTTCTCAGAAGAAAATTGTTGGTTCGCCTTTCAAGGCCTAGGTTTTGTGGCAACAGAACCCTTCCAAGAAACGCCTGTCGAATTCCTTGCTGACGTCAGAACGGGTCGCCAATGGGGGAATGACTGCCGCCGGCGTATACACACACTCCCGCCGGTTCGTATCTGAGTCGGGATTAGGGATAACCGATAAGTCTTCGTCCAGCACGACGGAGATGCAGATACTGGTGGGTTGCTTTTTAGGTTCTCGTTGGCGGGAGCGTCAAGGGCGAATTTTGAGTTAAAGTCGAGGCTCAAGAGCACTGTGATTTGGGACGGGAAATTGATGTATCCATATAAACGATGTCGTATGATACAACGCTTGGTCGTCGCCTGTTGAGTCTCTTCTTTGAAAAACTCATTGTAATTTTTCTATTTCCTTTTTTGGTAAGAAAATTAAGGGAAAATCTATATGGGACCCTTTTTGAGGGAAAAATTCTAAAAAAGACCCCAAGATTCTAAAAATCCCAAAAAGAGCCCTTGGACCCTTTCTGGGATAAATTCATTAAAATTTAACAACTAAATCAGCCAATTTACAACAAAATTAATACTCGTTTACAACTAAATCAGTTACATTTACAATAATTTTTTTTTACAACTAAATCAATCTCATTTACAACAATATCAGCCCCGGTTAACAACTATATCAGCCTCATTTATAACTCACCAAGATTCTAAAAATCCCAAAAAGTGCCCTTTTGGGATTTTCAGAATCTTGGGACCCTTTTTGGGATTTTTCTCTAAAAAGGGCCCTTAAATATATTTTCTCAAAAATTTTAGGAAACGGGTTAAATTCCCCCACAATCTAAGGATAAGGATATTGGAGCTCATTCCATAAAGAATTCAAAATTAAGAGTACACATGCCTTCACTTTAGTCTGGGTTACCGTTGCTTTATAGACCTCTAGGATACCTCCTCCAATGTCCTAACTAACTCCATGATTGAAACCCCTCCCTTTTGGAAAGTATCCGACCTTTTACTAGTTAAACTAAGGAGGAGGGGGTAATACTCATTGTAATTCTTCCCAAATAATTTGTCCCTTCTCCATGTGGTTTTTTTCTTTTTCTTTTTTTTTTCCTCTCTTTGTTTTTTGTTTTTTTGGTGGAAATGGATATTGGGCTTTTTAATTTGGATGATACAAATATGCAATTCATTATGTTTACTGCCTTCACTGATGGAAGGACCAATGTCAGGACTATATAATAACAAAAGCCCACCCACACAATAAAATAAAGAGAAAATTCTAAATAAATACCGCCTGAATTTGTAAAATCCCCAGAAGTCTGTTGAATTTGTAAAAAGACTGAGAGGTGACAATAACTTTTAAGGGATATGCAAATTCGAACGAAATTACCCTTTTGCCCTTAATTTTAAATAATTTTTTTTAAAAAAAAGTAAACACCACCCGCGGTGGGCCCCACCGCCGCCGGCGACCTTTATTTGGAATTTTTCCTAAAATAAAAAGTAATGAAATATGAGATTTAAAAGAAAGAAAGGAAAATGACAGTCAGGTCCTTATAACTATAAAAAATTATAGGCTAAAGTATACTTTTAGTCCTTTAAGTTTTATATAAGGTATACTTTTGGTCCCTTAACTTTATAAAGTATACTTTTGGTCCTAAAATTCTAATATCGTCAATGTTGCTAACGGAAAATATTGACGAAGCGAACTCAAATAATAATTAATAACATTTAATTACATAAATTTTATATATTCTTTAATTTACTCATATTTTAAATTTAAGTTTGATAACATTTAATTACACAGTCATCACTTAAGTTTGCATTTTCCGTTAGTAAAATTAACGGTGTTAAAATTATAGGACTAAAAGTATACTTTTTAAAGTTAAAGGACCAAATATATACCTCATATAAACTTAAAGGACTAAAAGTATACTATAGCCAAAATTATAAAAAAGTTCTAACAAAAATTCACACATTGATATTATTTCTATTAACAACAGGAAATGTTATATTTACAACCAAATTTTAAAATCAAGTCATTCACAACAGGAAAAAAAAATTATATTTACAATAGAAAGTGTCATATTCACAACAAAATTTAAACACCTGAATTTTATTTCAAACTCAAGTCTCTAAGCATACAGAAGTTATTTACCCAAAAAAAAAAACTAGATTCACAACAGGAAATGTTATATTTACAACAAAATTTTAAACCTGACCATTTTCAACAGAAAAAGTTATATTCACTATAGGAAGTGATATATTTAGAACAAAATTTAAATACTTAAATTTTGTTTCAATACAAATAATATCAAAAAAGCCCATAGAAACTTTTTAAATATGTAAATTTCTGTTGGGACTTTTTTCTAATTTTTTATGGTCCTTCGGACCTGGCTATCATTTTCCCAAGAAAGCATGTAATCATACCCATAACAAAAAACATTGCCTCAGGTAATATATATAAAACCCAAGTAACTTTTTTTTTTAAAAAAAAAAGAAAGTTAAATTTTTTTTTAAAGTGTTTATATCTATTATTTTTCATCAAACTAATATGTCAAACTTACACATTGATATATATTTTAACGATATACAATATATATTGTGAATAAATAATTTATTTAACTTGTTACCTTTAACTGTCTTGCAAATTAAAATATTCAGTCATCTATAGTGTGTGATCTGAAGGGATACATAATTCAGTGAGAGAAAAGTGAATTGCATTGGCCATTTAGTTTGATTTTCCAAACTTTTGATAGTAACCAGCTTGTCTTTCGTGAGTTTACTTGACCTTGTCCATTCAGAATGAATGAACCTTATTGAGTCAGTGTCACCTTCTTTGATTTTTCTTCAAATGATTCTGATAATTTTTCAGAGTTGTTATTTGATTTCTTCTATTTTAGTTAAATATTTTTTTATAAACTTATTAAAGATAAATAGACATAAAATGTGGAATTTATGCATTGTCTTTTTCAGAGTTATTAAAGTTGGACCAAACGGGTTAGTTCGACCCAAAAACCAGTGAATCGGCTAGCTAACCGGTTCGGGTGAACCACTAACCTGGTTCACTATTTTTATTGATTTTTTTAATAAAAAATTTTCTTCACAATTTCATGTTAACAACCTTGAAATCTTCACTTCATACCTGGTTTAGTTTCGGATTAGTTACAATTTGACTAAGATTTGATCCACTGACCCTTAACTTTATATCTCGAGTGGTTCAGTGCCTAATTCGAGTATAATAACCTTTTTCCTTCTCCAAATATGTTGTTATTTGATGAACTGATTTTGGTCTTTTGTAATTTATATTATTGACCTTCTCTATTGCGGGGATTCAGAATTCGGGAAGATCTGATGATTCTTTTTTTATTTTTTTTAGAAAAGGGGAAAAAATTAAAATATCTCCTAGCATATAAATAATTATATAGATAGTGTTTTTTTTTTCCTATAAACATATATCCTTTTATTGCAGAAACCCTATTTAAAACAATAATGTGAGCACATCTTCTAATAAGAATTGAAACTTTTAATTCGTAGCTGTAAAAAACTGGTGTTTTTTTTTATCGGACCCATCCTTTATTGATTTATAAATATTATAGGAAAAATCTCCCTCAGGACCTAAGTAACTAAAATATTGTCAAAAAAGACTTAAAGAAAAATCATATGTCAAAAAAGGTTTTAAGGTTTTTTCTGATATTATTTTATAAACGTTAACAACTATATTAGTACAATATTAACAATTAATAGTATATGTTAATAACTATATCTTAACAATTAAATCAGTATACATTAACAACTATATCAATACAATATTTTCTAAAATAATATCAGAACAAAACAAATGGAAGGTAGGATATTTGACTTTTCTTTAAGCATTTTTTTAATAATATTTGGAAATTTGGGCCAGAAGAGGATTTTCCCTATATTATAATAAAGTTGAATCTGGAAGTGTTTGAGGAATTTCGGCCCATATTATTGAACCCATCTTCTTCGTTATTTTTGAACGTACCAAAACGTTGCTTGGGTGGGTCAAATCCACATTTAATTCATAATGGGCCTCCTAAGCCTAAAAGTGAAACAACTTGTGAGGGCAGGTAACTTTATAAATACTTTTTCGTATAAAAAAAAATAAATACTTTTTAAATCTATAAATCTAGCTCTGGTGAATCCGAAATCTAACTCATTTAAATTTTTTTATATAAAAAATATGTGATCCAACTCATCTAAACTTTTTCATCATTTAAGAATGATGTTACTTTTATTTAGGGGGAAAAAAACCTTATTTATTTTTAATTTCATTCCACGTGATATAACATGTACAGAGATATAATTTCATTCCACGTGTTCCATTTTTTTAAAAACGTAAATACCATAATAAAGTAAGTATATAATACTACCTCCGGTCCTAATTATAAGACATAGTTGACTTTCTTTGGAGATATTAAGGAAATTGATTAAGTTACTTAATCATTTCATATGTTGTGTATTTTTGGATTATATATTAGTTTATTAATTAAACTAATTAATTTGAAGGAAAAAATAAAAATAGTCTAAAGTAATTAAATTAGCTTCCTTAATTTCTCCAAAAAAGTCAACTATATCTTATAATTAGGACCGGAGGGAGTAAATGAGAACCGGCAATACGTAAGACAATAATAATCCCTTGCTTCTAGAATGGGACTGTCGGTTTGTTTGACTAAATGGAACACTTCTTGTTTGGCTTCTCAGAAAGTGAAGTAAACGAAAAAATTTATATGTGTGTATGTGTATGATTATTGCATGAGTTCTAGATGAAATAAAAAGTCAACAAAAAAGTAAGAAAAGTGAAGAAATACAAATAGCTATAGTCAATCCCAACAAACACGTACACCACTTTGGACTCCATCGTTATTAATCACGCGCAAACCATAGTAAATGTCACGAACAATTCCCACATGTGTGTACATACATATATACACACCTACTATATTGGATTTACTCCTCTTATTTTATCTATAAAAAACATGACTTTTCGTCTTTGATACGCGTCGTCTCCTCGTCAAATTTATTATTGTCTTCGGTCTTAATTATAAGAGTTAGTTGACTTTTTTTTGGAGAGATTAAGGAAGTTAAATAAGTTACTTAATTATTTCATATGTTGTGTATCCTTAGATTATAATATTAGTTTATTAATTGAACTAATTAGTTTGAAGAAAAAAATAAAAATAAAAATACTTTAAAGTAATTCAATTAACTTCCTTAATCTCCAAAAAAAATCAACTAACTATTATAATTAAGACCACAGGGAGTATATATAATCTATAATTATACCTTTAATTTATTATTTATGGACTTTTCGAATCTGGCTACCATCCTCTGCCTTTCAACTGTAATTATTAAAAAAAATCTGGACCATCCAAATCTTCATCCAATAGCCTAGATCAAGAAGAGGATGGAAGAGGTTGGAAAAGACAGAAGATAGTGGCCAAATCCAAACTTTTCAGTTCTTGCTATTTATTCATATTAATTGTAGAAAAAGTTGAAAAGTTAACAAATTTGCAGTCAAAATTTAGTTACATTTAAAGTTGTTTTCTTCCAATAAAACATATTGGAAATGTCTTTTACATATAATATTAGTGGCGTATATTCTGGTCGGCAGGCCTCCACGATGGTGTACGTGTCACTTAATAAATGTTTCAACTGTAACCCCACAGTTAATTGATCAATGACAATTGACAAGGTATAAAAGAAAAGGAAAAGAGTTTAGCAGGCTTTTCGACGAATATAAGAACAAAAAAAAAAAAAATACCGGGTTAATGTACAGTCCAAACTATTTATCAGAATAAGGGTTACGTCACTGGTGGCGCAGGGGGACCCACGCCACTAGCTGGCGTGGACCAATCAGGCCCTTCTATTCAGCATTGAAAAAAAAAACATTTATATGTCAGTGCCTGTTCACGCCACTGACGGCGCACCCTGACTCCACGCCACCAACTACATTACTTTGGTAAAATCTTTTCCCAGTGCTTTAATCCGGTAAATTTTTTTTTTAGTTCTTATATTGGTCAAAAAGCTGAGTTTAGCACCATCAAGAAATTAGTGCACGTTGCTATTATTATATTATACTACATAATATAATATACTTTGTGGTTTTGGTAAATTTATTAGAGGTTTGAAAGGTTTTCATATTTGACTACATTATAATACTTTCAGTTATAAATATAAGATATGATTAAATTTTTTTTAAGAGATTAATGAAATAAAATAAATTATTTAATAATATTATATACTCCCTCCGGTCCTAATTATAAGACATAGTTGACTTTTTTGGAGAAGTTAAGGAAGCTAATTAAATTACCTTAGAGTATTTTTCTTTCTATTTTTTTCTACAAAGTAATTAGTTTGATTAATAAACTAATATATAATCTAAAGATACACAATATATAAAATGATTAAGTAACTTATTTAGCTTCCTTAATCTCTCCAAACAAAGTCAACTATGCCTTATAATTAGGACCGGAGGGAGTATTATCTATCTTTGACTTATATATCATTTTATAAGTCGGGTAAAATAGTTTAGATAAAAATGACATATATAAATATTTTAGTTTATACAGTGTGGCCCTTTTGAAATTTCCTCGCAGACCACTACGAGTCTATGGGACAAAACATATAGACCTGGAAAAATAGGGGTCCTTTTACTTTTCGTAATGTGCGTGCTTCTCACGATTGTATTGACTCAATTAATTATTATTATTATTATTATTTTTTTAAGTTTATTTTGTGTGGAGCCAGGTTATGAATGGTCATGAAGGAGGATTATCTTTCTCTCTTTATTTCTCTCCTTTTCCTCTTTTCTGGTTTTACCAGCGAAATTCCTGGAAGATTCCCGAAGACCCTAATGAATGATTTCGTGAGATTTAATTAATTTTCATTGTTTCTTGGTGGGTGTGACATCACGTGGTGTCGTTTTCTGATCGATTTGCGTCATTTTGGTTGGTATACTGGTCGCATATATTTGTGATTGATTTTATTTTAGAGGACAATCTTCGCTAATCAACTTCAATTATGTTTCCCTTCTTTACAATTCATTTTAATAAACAAACTAGTTTGAATATACTGCCTAAGACATAATTGACTTTGTTTTGAGAGATTAAGGAAGCTAAATAAGTTACTTAATCATTTTATATGTTGTATATCTTTATATTATATATTAGTTTATTAATCAAACTAATTATTTTAAAGAAAAATAAAAATACTCTAAAGTAATTTAATTAGCTTCATTAATTTTTTTAAAAAAGTCAACTATATCTTATAATTAATTAGAACTAAAGAGAGTATTAAGGAGGGAGGGGTTGAGGTTGGTGAGAATAAAGAAAGGTTTGTTACATAAATTAGGTGATACCATTCTATTCCATCAATAATTAAATTATTAATAAAAAGATTTCCGTTCAATAACTTGATATTAAGTATTCTTATTTATCTTTCACTAAAAAATTTTATAGTTGTTTACGTAGGGCGAGGTAAAATTATATTGTAAGTGAGATTTTTAGCTTAGAACCTAAGAATATATGTATGACACTTCGAGGGAAACAAGGGAGAACAATGATGCGATCAACGTCTTTACGTTAAATATAAACACACGTACATGTATACAGGTGTTGCATGTCTTCTAAGTAAAGTTCAGTTTTTAGATTATTAGTAATATATATTCCTTGCGATTTTTCACTCATAATTATGTTATATCCTTTAATTAATTTCAATTTTTGATTCAAATATTTTGGTTGGAGCCGTCGGGGACCAAGCTGCAATTTGCTTTTTTCTTGTTCCTCTACTTTTAACTTTTAGTTCCTACATTCCTCTAGCACGTTTGAAAAATTGCCACTTGGCTTTAGAATAATTAGGTAATAATTCAACATTCCCACGTGTTTGACAATTCAATACTTACATTAATTAATTCTACATATTTCTAAAAATTACAAATTAAGACTCTATAAAAAATTGAGATATCTATTTTCTAATATAAAAAGAATAACTCAAAAGTATTTTCGTTTGATCCTAAAAAATTATCATATTTCAAAACTATTCTAAAAAATATTATTGTTTAAATTCATTTCCTCACAAATCTAATCTCAGATTGGCTCTGTTTTTACTTTAATCTGACTCACTAATTTTTGACTCATTATCTAAACTGGTTCACTAGCCTGCTGAGGTTTAATAACCTTGATTTATATGATAACAATAAGAGTCTTATCTCACTAAATTAAACTAATTTTTTTGGTAATCCATTACCTAATTAGAGATCCTGATTAATAAGTTCTTTAAATGTAATTCTCTTCTCTCTCTCTATACTTTTGTTGGTAATCCATTACCTAATAGATTTCTTTAGACCATATACCATCTTAAAACAATTTTGTTATTTTATCATTAATAAATATTATAGCAGCCTGCCCTTTTAAATGATCACTAGCTACCCTCCCACAATATACCTGGATTCAATTCCCAATCGGGTGCTTGCTTGTCCTTTAACTCTACCAATATTTGATTCCTTATGACTTTTCTTTTCTTTTATTTAATTATGATCAATATAAAATCTATTTTAAAAACTATCATTTTTTTAGGGCACACGTATCTTTCTATTGAAAATTATAATGTTTGAAGTACTGTTGAATACTAAATGCGGGTGACTCTTTTAGTGGGGATTCGAGTCTTGGTTCATTACGTTGTGAATAAATAGTCTTTTTCATTACACCTAGCATAGTTGACACTTAAAAAACTATTTTTCCACTAACTAAATTAAATTTTACTTTTGGGATCATGTTTTAAAAATTGATTTTATTTGTTGAATTAGTTTATTTTTCTGCTTTTGATTATATTTTTCATCTTTTATTTAGATATTATATATCGTGTCCATCTTAAATTGTGAATTATTTGAAATTCCTATGTACTTTACAAAGAAGTGTCTTCTACGTTTGTACTATACAAAAGTGTCTCAATATTATTATATACACAAGGCCAAGCATGCCAGAACTTTTAAAAGAAATTCCTCTTTATAATCATTCGAGTACCCATAAATTATATAAAGGGAAAGTGTTGGCCAATCACGTTTGAGCAAACCGAAATATTAAATTTATTTAATATTATTATTAAAAAAAATTGTAAGTAAGATTATGAAAAGTTTAACGACTTCTAGTGGTTTGAAAACCATATTCACTTAATTTGTAACGCTGGAATCATTAATTTACAATTTGATTTCCTTCATTTACAAATGAAAATGAACAATTTAATATATAAAATTAAATTATTATGTCTTATAGTAATTTAATGTTCTTTTTTCTTAATTTTGTAATGTGGTAATTTTCATCATTAAATTATAAGTATGGTTGTTATTGCCCATCACTATGAGAACATATTATTAAATTGTCCCGAATCACTGAAGAGACCTTTATTCTTATTTTAGATTTCAAATTTTTAATCCTTAAATAGGATTAACTCAATCTTTCAGCTTAGATATTTGTCCCAAGTGTAACTTTAAAGAGAACATGTACAGCAAATAACTATATATACTAAGAAGTATTATAATTTTATTTTTATACTCCTTGATTTATTAAATATCGGGTCAGTCTGGAAAACATTTGTTAATTTCATATTCCTCTGGGATTTGTGATATCAGACCCCTATATTTATCTTTTTCTTATTTTAAACAAATTTTTCCCTAATTTTACCATCTTTTATTTCTTAAGAAAAATATTAAATAATTAATTACATGGGTTGGTTTGGTAGAAAGTTGAAAGCATATTATATTTTTTTTTAGAAAAGTAAGAAAACCATATTATATATTTGTTATCGGACAAAACATGCATCATCCCCAGTTCCCCACTCCACTTTTCCAATTATAAAATCACTCAACTCCGTTTCCTTTTTTGCAGTACAGCGTCTTCCAACTCCAATAATGGCTTCCAAATCTCTCCCCGTCTTCTTGCTTTTCCTCTCAATCTCTCCTCTTCTCATTTTCGTCACCGCCGATGAACATGAGTTCGGCCGTCCGATCGATCGGAAAGCCCTTGGTCTGAAGAAACAAAAGCTGAGCCACTTCCGATTCTACTGGCACGACATCCTCAGCGGCCGCAATCCGACCTCCGTTCCCGTCGTCCAGTCGCCGATGAACTCCACGACCTTCTTCGGGTCGGTGAACATGCTCGATAACCCGATTACATTGGGTCCAGAGTTGAGCTCCAAATTGGTGGGAAGAGCGCAAGGGTTTTACTCGTCGGCGTGCCAGAGCGAGGTAGTTCTTCTGATGGCGATGAATTTCGAGTTCATTGAAGGGAAATACAACGGAAGCACAATCACGGTGTTGGGGAGGAATCCGGTGTTCCACAAGGTCAGGGAGATGCCGGTGATCGGAGGAAGCGGGCTTTTCCGATTTGCCAGAGGATATGTAGAAGCTCGAACCCACTGGTTTTCTGCCACTACAGGGGATGCTACTGTGGAGTATAATGTTTATGTTTGGCATTATTGATGCTTCTTCTTCTTGTAATTCAATTTCAGAGTTCTGTTTTCTGGGTTATTTATGTGATGTTGATTTTTTAATTATAGGAGTCTTTGACTCAGCTATTACTGAGGTGGAGGTGGATGTGATTTGATATGTTGGGCTTTTTCTTTAATTATTGTTTTTCTGAGTAATAATCTTTGGGGATTAATTAGTGTGTCCTTGTAATTAGGATGGTTAATCTCTCTCTCTCTCTTGTTTCATAATTGATGATTTTCATCTTACAGATAACCGTGTGTTTCATATCTTCGTTGTTTGCTATATTCACGCAAGACTTCTGTAGTTTTTGAAAGTCGGTGTATCTATCAAAGTCAAACAAAAAAGAGAATCGCTGCTTGGTTTTTTTTTTTTTTTTGATATGTTTGAGTTATGGTTGATAAACATGTCCAAACAAACACGAAAAAAAAAAAAAGTTTTTTAAGTACTTTTCTATAATCAAAATAAAACTTCTTTCTTATATTTATATTTATCTGATCGTATGAACACTTAAAAAAAAAAAGTTAAAATAAACGAACACGGCTATAAAAAATCCAGAAGAGGAAAGGAAATCAAAATAATGGTGTGTGTAGGAACACACCAATAACTTGTACAAATTATGGGAATGATCAAATTCCAAGCAAGTTGTAAATATCTACTGTGTTGGTTTACAAAAAAAATGCAAATACCGGTTGTAGATTTGTATATATTCCGTCCAGTCCTAATTATAAGAGCTAGTTGACTTTTTTTTGGAGAAATTAAGGAAACTAACTAAATTACTTTAGAGTATTTTTATTTTTATTTTTTCTTCAAACTAATTAATTTGATTAATAAACCAATATATAATCCAAGGATGCACAACAAATGAAATGATTAAGTAACTTATTTAGCTTCCTTAATCTCTCCAAAGAAAATCAACTAGCTCTTATAATTAGGATCGGAGGTAGTATTAGTTATGACTTATGAGTAAACATCATGTTTATTTGGATTAAGATACAAATATACCAATGAAATATTCTACTAGAGGCACCACACATCATAAATATATTTAGGTGCAAAAGTACATATGATGTTTTTAAATGATATAAAAATATCTTGATTATTAAGTCAACTAACATTAACCATTTAATAAACATGTTAACCCTAAAAATAGTACAAAAATAACGTGAAGTTTCCAATATTCATGACATTATTGCACAATTTTAAAAAATTTATGTATTGTTTCGTATTATTTTCTTGATCTTCATGTATGCCAAATAATCAACATTACCTAACTGAACCGTCCTCCTTTTTTTTTGCATCATTTTATAAATGTCATATATACTTTTGTAACTGAGAAAAGATTACGGTGCTGAATAGTAAATACCGAGACTAAAATACTTCATTTGCAGATTTGCAACTTAAGTCTTAACCACCATACTTCTTTTCATACCCATTCTTTTTTGGGGGGGGGGGGGGGGGGTCAGATTTCATACCCATTCTTCTCAAATTCACACCTGTTTTGATTAATGATGACAGTTGTTCTTCTGACATGATTTATGGTATATGAGGTAAGTATATGATAGGAGTTCTGTCTTGACTTGTGTGAGCTTGCATCTTAAACACCAACTCAAAAAGGTAAGATCTCGATGACGTATTCATGGTGGAAGGGAAAATCATAATCCTGAATCGGATACTAGGTATTAATATTGAAAATAAAATAAAAAAGAACAAATTTCCACCACTTTTGATCTATTATCTATGTAATTCAAATATATTGGGAAAGAAAGTATACATTTATAATGTTAAAGAAAATAACAAGTGAATGTTTTTCGGCCAAACATGATGATGAAAGCAAGATTTTCCTCTCTGCCGTCCCACTAACGGTTGTTGTGTTTCTCTGGTTATAAAGCCCTCAACTCAGTACCCTCTTTTCTCACAGGACCATCTTCCAACTTCCAACTTCCAACAATGGCTTCCTCATCCCTCATCTTCCTTTTCCTTTTCCTCTCCTTCTCTCCTCTTCTCATCTCCAGCCACGACGACGACGACTTTGTTCGCCCGATCGACCGGACGCTCCTCGGTCTGAAGAAAGAAAAGCTCAGCCACTTCAAATTCTACTGGCACGACATCGTCAGCGGCCAAAATCCCACCTCCGTCCCCGTCGTTCCGCCGCCGGTAAACTCCACCACCGCCTTCGGACTCCTCAACATGATCGATAACCCACTGACATTGGGCCCCAAATTGAGCTCCAAATTGGTGGGAAGAGCTCAAGGGTTTTACGCGTCGGCGTCCCAGAGCGAAATAGGGCTTCTGATGGCCATGAATTTCGCGTTCATCGAAGGGAAATACAACGGAAGCACAATCACGGTGTTGGGGAGAAATCCGGTGTTCAATAAGGTGAGGGAGATGCCGGTTATTGGAGGAAGCGGACTTTTCCGATTTGCCAGAGGATACGTCGAAGCTCGAACCCACTGGTTCGCCCCCAATTCAGGGGACGCCATTGTTGAGTACAATGTTTATGTTATGCATTACTGATTCTTCTTCTTCTTCTTTGCGGTGTTGATGTTATAGTCTTACTTAGCTATCCTCACACAGCTGTGCTGGAAAGTTATGATCTCTGCTTAGCTTTAGCCTTTAATTATTGTTTTCTGAGACACAATATGGGCGATTAGTCTGTCTTCTTCTGTTTAGAACCATGACGATAATCACAATAATTCTCTGTATCTTCGTTTCTGATTGTTCCTATTTTCTGATTGATGGTCTTCTTCTTGTACACAAACTCTTGTGTTTTGGATTTTAAGAACATGATAGTGGAGATTTTTTGACAGACATGCAGGATCCAAAACCAGGAACAGGTAAGAAAATACAGGGAATTTGTTTGTTTTAATTTTTGAGTGAGGATCTAGTTGAAGAAGAGATTGCTTATAGATCATGGCATAGAAGTTTGCAGATCCAAAATTTGAATGGAGAAAACAGAAATCCGGACTTCGAGAAATTAACTTAAATGGATCTTAAATACAATAATTAAAGGATAAAAAAGATCATGAACACGTTTATGAAACTTGCATAAAGAACTATACTGGTATCCACAAAATATGAATGGTGGCAAAAGATTATTGAACCAGTGGCTGCCGTGGGCGTGAGAAAATTGGTTAAAAATATTTGTTTGAAAATTTAATTATTCATGAAGACTTAACATGTTTTTATACAGAAAAAGTACTCATATTTTAAAAATAGACCAGAATTTCAGTTCAGGTCTTTATAAGTGATAAAAGTTTTAACCTTTTACTTTTAATCAATTTCTGGGTTTTAATGATTTTTTTCCATTGTTAGGCTCGTGTTGTTGGTGAGAATGATGTCAAATCTTACTGTAACATAACTATTGCTGGAAAATGGAAATAATTAAAGCGGGACGCCATTTTCAAAGAAGCTAGCTAGTGCCTGAAGGTATCAGTGCCCATTTCAGCATCATGACTTTCAAGTCATAACGCACAATCTCTCTATTATTTTGTCTAGTTTAGCCATTTTCAACCCTCCACTTGAATGGGACGTTGAGTGCATGGAGCTTAAATATATATATACGTGTGTGTGTAAAAATACCACACTCTATATGTTTTTTATAAGAAACATTTTAAAAGACTTTTATTATTTCTATTTATAAGAAATTCTAATTTTATTTATAAAATATTTATTAACATTTTATTTTGTCCTTTTGAACGTGATTCTACATTTAATGATATCAATACCATGCAACTTTACGCAAGGGTTTTTTTTTTTTTTAAAAAAAATATTTTATATTTTTAATTTATTTATTGCACTTAATCAATTGTAATCATATTTTTTGATCTTCCAAGTTAAGTTACAAATGACTTATAAAAAAAGTTCTATGTACGTAAATACTATTCAAAATACAATGTATGAACATCATTATTAATATTACACATAATATGCAGAATAGATAATAAAATAACAAATATCGTCTTATTTATTTTATGGTTAAGGTGCAAAATTATCCTAAAAGTATTCAAAAAATCTCAATATTACATTGTAAGTTTTTTCGGTCTTAATATTATCTCAGAAATTTAAAAATATAGCAATTTGTCTTTAACCGTTAACAAAGTTAATTTCGACTGTTAACTATTTAGTTTAATTGAAATAATACACACGAAACTCTTGTCAAACACCTATTAGTCATTATATCACCTCATCATCTTTTATTCTAAGTGTTATACTAAGTGCCAAGTAAGAGTTATAGATGTATTATTTCAGTCAAAATTAACTTTGCTGACAGTTAGAGGTAACATTATTATATTTTTACACTTCCAAAATGACAAGAAAAATTGATTTGGACCTTTTGTTTGATGTTAGTATTTATAAAATATTAACCACTATAGAAGATGATTCAATTCAACCTGTGATTATGGTGGTCCTTCTTCTGCTTTTGAGCCTAAAGACAACAACTGAACATAGGATTCCGATCCAATGGCACCCAACCTCTCGTGAGTTTAGCTCTTTTTTTTTTTTTTTTGGGTGTGGACAGACTCATGAGTTTAGCTTAAGCTCAACGCTCCTGATGGCATATGATCAAAATCATTACGTCTGATAATATATATATATATATAAAACAGTGAGTAGGATATTGCCAATTACTACCTCCGGTCCTAATTATAAGAATACTTTTGTAGTTCAATTTGCACTACAAACGTGTTCCTATAATTAGGACCTGGGGGAATAATATATATTGACATATTAATTAACATTGTGTATTATCATTAATATAAGATTAAGTTTGTTCTGTTCTGGGAACAGGACTTAGTTGGTCTTGACTAGGTATTAAGCTTAGAGCCTACATACCTTTTGAAGAGATCAAAGTCCACGTAGTTCGCAGTAAAGTTGGAGGCGTGAGGCCAGGGGGGTGGTGTGTGTGCTCTGTGTGACAGAAAGTAGAATGAGCATAAGTTAAAACGTGTGCACCTGGTTGGTCTCCTTCTATATTTATGGAGATGTCCGAGGCGGATATCCCGGCCTGGCGAGATACCCGGGGTGAGTAATATCCAGGGCCGAGATATTCGGCGCACGTATCTCGGGATGCCGGTTTAAGATAGATCCTATCTTGTTAGGATACCGGATCTTCCATGCTGATATGCCAACTATGCTTCATGGCCTTGTTGGGCCGTAATATGGATTTGGGGCTTTTGGGCCGATCCATAACAAAGTTGAATTTTTTAGAAAGATTAAAAAAATAAAATACCTAAACATATTGTATATTATGTATGATTAATATATATATATATATATAATTTAATAAATTAGAAAATTTAATTTGGAAAGAAAATGATAAATATAAATAAATAAATAACTGTGTAATTGGATCACATGTCTTCCCGGGGGAGGATCACGCGAGAGGATCCTCTCATTTTTCCCCTCTCTCACTTTCTCTCACAGTCCGATCTGGACCGTTCAAATCTTGATCCAACGGTTCAGATTTTTTAAATTTTTTTTGTTTTGTCTTTTTCGAAAAAGACAAAAAAAAACATTTTTTTAGATCTGGACCGTTGGATCAAGATTTGAATGGTCCAGATCGGACTGTGAGGGAAAATGAGAGAGGGTGAAAATGAAAGGAACAGTACCTGGAGGATCACATAGCTTTAGCATTAGTTAGGAAAACAAAAGAAACCTTATTTATTATGGGGTTAAGCTAGGTGCGTCCATTCCAACACAACAAACTATTGACTCAGAAACATCTAACACAATTAACTATTAAGTGGATCGCCCAGCATAACAAACTTTTAAAAGGGAGCGCCCAACACAACAAACTTTTAAAAAGGAGCGCCCAGCACAACGCTGTTAGCAAAAAGTTAACGTTCGTTATCTAAGGTGCGTCCAACACAACAAACTATTACTCTAAGAAATTATAATTTGTTTATTTTAGCAAATTATAATTTTGACAAAATTGAATAATGAGTAATTTTTGTCCATAGATATATATATATAAGTAGTTTTAAATAATGACAATTGAGAAGAAAATTATTTAATTTAGTAAAATTTAGAATTTTATGCTGGGTACTCTTGGAGTAATAGTTTGTTGTTATGTTGAACGCACCTTAGATAACAGACGTTAACTTTTTGCTAACAGCGTTGTGCTGGACGCTCCTTTTTAAAAGTTTGTTGTGCTGTGCGGTTTACTTAATAGTTAATTGTGTTGGACACTTCTGAACTAATAGTTTATTGTGTTGGATGCACCTTAACCTTTTATTATGTGGCTCTTGACCTTTGCTAATATTTTATAATGAACACAAATAGTGTGACTAACTTTACCCAAAAAAAAAAAAATAAGTGTGACCCAGGCCCAATGAGAAATCTAGCATGTTCAAAAGGAAATTTTGGCCAACCGGGAACTCATCTTTTGGGAAGATAAGCGTGCCAAATGAGTCTAATTGGAGGGAACCCTATCAAGTTCCCTTGATGAGAGGAAAGAAAAGACTCTCACGAGTGGAGAGAAAAGGGCTTTCATTAGAGTCAATAAAGGGTCCGTTTAGGATAACGGCGGTAGAAGTGGTTTTTTTTTTAATGTGCTTTTCTTGCTGGACTTTTTTTCTGATGGACTTTTTATAATGTGATTTATGTTTGGGATAGTGGTGGCAGAAGTGACTTTTTTCTTAATGGGCACTTGTTTAGCATAGCTTTTGAAAAGATAGATGAGATGGAAAATGATTAAAAAGGGCATGAATCATATATATATGTATTGTATAAATTGTGATAATTTGAGATAAAAAATTAAAAATAAATATAAATTTACTAAATAAAATAGTAAAATTACCATTAAAAAGATTACAACACAATGAAGTGCTTAAATAAACTTATCCCCTACAAGTTGATATCTAATTTGATCACGAAGATGATTCATTTATGTTGAAAAGGGTATGAATTTTATATATATATATATATATATATATATATATATATATATATATATATATATATATGGACCTTATCATGAGAAAGAGTTTAAGATAATTATTGAAAATTATTTTTGGACCTTGAAAATTTAGAAAAAAATTATGGAATATTATTGTGGCGATCTAGAAATATTATGAAAAAATTAATTACTAAAATTGGCTTAAATAAATTTTACAACTATTTTCTGGAATTTATATGGTATTAATGATTAATTTCTAGAAATTATTTGATGAAATTGGTATAATAAGTAATAGATAAAGTTGTAAATAAAGATTAGTTGAAGGGTGAAATGGTCATTGGGTATAATAAAATTGATGTGGCTTTTGGTGATGGGATAATAAGCAACAAAATGTGGCTTCATAAAAAAACCCACATCAAATCTTGAAGCACATCAAGTTTACAGCCATACCAAACACTCATTTATCTTACTTCTCCTTTCATTGTGCATTTGATATGCTTATTTCAGTATCAGAGCCATCCCAAACAGCCTCAAATGCATTGCCTACATTTATTGTTAATGAAAATAACAAGTAAATGTTTTTTGGCCAAACATGATGATGGAAGTAAGATTTCCTTGTTTGGCCTCCCTCTTTCTTATGGTTGGCGTGTTTCTCTAGTTATAAAGCCCTCAACTCAATACCCTCTTTTCTCACAAGACCATCTTCCAACTTCCAACAATGGCTTCCTCATCCCTCATCTTCCTCTTCCTTCTCCTCTCCTTCTCTCCTCTTCTCATCTCCAGTCACGACGACGACGGCGACTTTCTTCGCCTAACTGACCGGAAGCTCCTAGGTCTCAAGAAAGAAAAGCTTGGCCACTTTAAATTCTACTGGCACGATATTGTCAGCGGCCAAAATCCCACCTCCGTCACCATCGTTCCACCGACAGTCAACTCCACAACTGCCTTCGGACTCCTCAACATGATCGATAACCCCCTGACATTGGGCCCCAAATTGAGCTCCAAATTGGTGGGAAGAGCTCAAGGGTTTTACGCGTCAGCATCGCAGAGCGAGTTTGCGCTTCTGATGGTGATGAATTTCGCGTTCATCGAAGGGAAATGCAACGGAAGCACAATCACAGTGTTGGGGAGAAATCCGGTGTTCAATAAGGTGAGGGAGATGCCGGTGATCGGAGGAACCGGAGTTTTCCGATTTGCCAGAGGATACGTCGAAGCTCGAACCCATTGGTTCGCCCCCAATTCAAGGAACGCCATTGTTGAGTACAATGTTTATGTTATGCATTATTGATTCTTCTTCAATTTTAGATTGTTCTTTTTCTTTTCTTTATTTATTTTTTGCGATGTTGATGTTATAGTCTTAATTAGCTATTCTCACTCAGCTGTGCTGGAAAGTCATGATCTCTGTTTAGCTTTTAGATTTGTCTGTCTTCTTATGTTTAGAACCATAACGATAATCATAATAAACTTGTGTGTGTGTGTTTTTTTTAATATTTTATGAACGTGATAGTGGAGATTTTTTGAAGGGTTAAGTAGCAAATCTATACTGGAAGTATAGACTAGAAGTAATGTTATACTGAAAGTTTTTCTTGTCTTACTTTATAAGTTTCAAAACGTAGCAATATTATTCTATTCCATTAAAACATTGATATTGACTGTCAAAAAATTGACGATGATCGTTAACTTTTTAACGAAAATGGACAACATCACTATGTTTTGAAACTTTCAAGGTAACACTGAAATAAGAAAAATTTTCAGAATAACATTGTTCCTCAATAAAATCTTCTGGGACAAATTTACTGCTTAATCCTTTTTCAAGAGACATGCAAGATCCAGAATCAGGAACAAGGAAGAAAATTAAGGGAATTTTTTGGAGTGAGCATCTAGTTGAAGAAGAGATTGCTTATAGATCACGGCAGAGAAGTTTGTAGATCCAAAATTTGCATGGAGAAAACAGGAATCCGGACTTCGAGAAATTAAATTAAATGGACCTTAAATACAATAATTAAAGGATAAAAAAGATCATGAACATATATATGAAACCTGCATGAAGAGCTATACATGTGAATCATCTCATACTTCATATATTAATTGTTGATGATCAATTGTTAAACTTTTAAATATTAGTGGTAAATAAATACCATTTTTATTTATAACTGAATTTATGTAATTTATGAATTTCGACAATTTATCATTAATTCTAACGGTACTTCCCTGAATTTAGTTTCCTTGGCAGGTCCCTATGCCAATTTCTCCAGTCAAAAATAGTTTATGTAAACCAGCACTTTTTTTTTTAATCTTTATGTCTATGTGTGCTTATTGTACTTTAATGGAAAATTCATTAGTACTCGGTTCTTAAATATAATATATGTTTTTTTTCTCATTAACATATAAATTTTTAATTTCTACTTCTTCTTATAATGCACAATTCAGAAATTTTAATATTTTTAAGGCCTTTCATAAAAAAATATCGTTATTTAATGATGTTTTTCAACCCTTAATAATTAATTTTGTTATTATGAAAGAGTATTGAATTAGAGAAGGTAACTTTATTGGTCATAAAAAATTATTACATAAATAAACTCCTTAATCTACATAACTTTAATAATTTATATACATATATATATATATATATATATATATATATATATATATATATTTGTTTTGCCCGCATAATAATCATATATTATATGTAGGGAAGGAGGGAGCATATTTATTATTCTTTCTAGTGATAAATATAAGATATAGTTGACTTTTGAAAATATTAAAAAAACTAAATAAATTATTTGATCATACCACATGTTATATATTCTTAAATTATATAACAGTAAAATTATAAATTACTTAAATTAGTTGATCAAATGGCACCCAACCTCTAGTGAGTTTAGCTCTCTTTTTTTTTTTGGGACAAACTCGAGAGTAAGATTAACGTTCCCGATGACATATAATCAAATCTTTACGTCTCATGATTTTTTTTTTTTTCATTATACAATATGCAGGATAATGCTAATTTGTTTTTTGGTTAAAAAAGATTCTATTAATAAACTTTAAAGAAGTGACAGTTACAAATATAAGAAAACAAAAGTCTGGATAACAAACAACAAAGCATGACAGCAACAAACAAATACAACAAGAAACAAAAACAACAAACAAGTAAACTAGAATAATTAGTCTAGTCACCATCAAATGAAAGACTGGTGAGCGAAGGATTATCAGCATCATCATTAGTCTTCAAAGCCTCCAGGGTTAGAAGTGAGAACAAAGTATGTGTTGGTCGCAAAACCCACCCAATAGGGCACACCCCTTTATAAGCATCAGATACAAAAAGATCTACAGTACAATTGCCACATGTCGAGGTAAAGGACAAGGAGAATCCAATCTTAGAAGACAGAAGACAAATAATATCCTAAATAATACTTCTACACCTCCGATCGTATAAATCCGATGACTTTGCCTCAACATAGGTAAGCAAAGAGAGACAATCAGTTTCAAAAATCATTTTATCATGACCTAGGTCCCGCTAGAAGCAAGGCACTTTTTAGAGTTAAGGCTTCAGTCATAAAAGCAAAAATGGACTTAATTTTGTCCACAAATCCCTATATAAAAAAGCCAATAGAATCACGATAAATTACCTCAGTAGCAGCATCTTTCTCATGAGATGAAAAAACTCCATCACAATTAATTTTAAGGCTATATAATGTAGGGAAACCATTTAATGTCAAGACTACCAAAACCCCTCGACAAGCAAGGATCCCTAAGCCTTGTATCATAGTTAGGCCAAAAGTGAAAGTTACTTTTCCTAGTCAATTTCACCAAAGAGAGGGGGTTTGATCCTGGAATCAGTCAATGAACTGAGGGAATCATTCTAGCTCCAAGGTGCCTAGGTAAACCCCTGAGGGTAATAGATGACTTGCCCTACTCAACATTGGTATCACCGAGGAGGAAAGGAGATTTTGTCCTGCCCTTAAATTGTGGGTAAACCTAACCCATTTCCTAAAATTGTTTTATAAAAAAAAAATAACAATACCTGGGTTCGGTGGTCCAAGCGGCTTTGTACTCCCAAAATAAAAATCTGCATTTTTAGTCTCCTCCCTTGAAACGAGTAACATAAGACTTTGATTTATTTCCTCATAGATGTTAAGGTCAATATAGTTTAAGACAACATCCATTGAGTGTGAACCAAAGGTAACAAATTGATCCTGAAAAAAGCTGGCAATGTTCTTGGAGATGACATCATTTTCTAGTAACCAATTGCTAGAGTCATCTTTAATGCATTGATATTCTATTCCTCTACCTCCTTTTGTTAGTTGAGAGATGAAAAAAATCGATAATTGTTGGAGATAGAATGCTTTTCTTGTAACCAGTTGCTTGGATAGTGCTAATTAATATATGTTGACATTATTAATTAATATTGCCTATTGTCCTTGATATAGTACCAAGTTAACTTTTTTTAGAAAGATTAAAAAGACAAAATAAAATACCTAAGCATATAGTATATTATGTATGATATATATATATATAACATTTTATAAGTCAGAAAAATTAATGTGGAGAAAAAAATGATAAATATAAATATTTTAAAATAATTTAATTAGTCTTTTAATTTCCAAAAAAAAATTTAATTGGATATTATATTTAGGCCAAAGGTATAGTGCCAATTATTGATGATTATTATAGAGGAAAAATGCTAGTGCGGTTTGTATGACCGATTCAACGTCAAGGATACAGTATTCTCAGGCGCTGGTTGTATTCTCAGGGATCAGAATGGCCGCTGGTTGGGGGGTTGTTATCGCAATATTGGCCTCTGTACTTCGCTCCAAGCGGAGCTCTGGGCGATTGTGGATGGCCTGGAACTAGCGTGGTCTTATGGCTACCGGGATATTGTGGTTCAGGTAGATTGCCTCATCGCTCTCTCTCTGGTTAAGAATCTGGATGGCCATGCGCATCCAAACATGAGCCTGATTCAGAGGATTCACCAACTGCTATCGCAGGCATGGACGGTAAATATCACCCATGTTTATCGAGAAGGTAATCGCTGTGCCAACTTCTTGGCGACGTATGCTCTGAATTTGGATGTGGGATCTCACTTTTTAGATGAACCTCCTGTGGGAATGCTCGGTCTCCTTCGAGAAGACGAAAATGCTGTAGCATCTGCAAGAATGTGCTCATGTACTAGCTGATCTGTCTTGATTGGCTTCCTTCTCAACCAAAAAAAAAAAGGTCACAGTCTTTTCATTGTTTGTTTTTTTTAATATATATATAGGGTAAAGGATTTCTACAGTCACTGAAGATAGAGTTATCTCCAGTGACCCGAAAACTACATCGTTTTGGATTAATAAAGGGTGTTTCTGTAATTTTGTTTATTTTTTAGTCATATACATTTTACCAAAACACCATTCATTAATTCACCTGAAATTACACACAAATCCTTAATTAAATAAAAACGACGTAGTTTTGGGGTCACTAAAGATAACTCTATCTCCCGTGACTGGAGAAATACTTTTCCCATATATATATATATATATATATATATATATATATGTATGTATGTATGTATGTATGTATGTATGTATGTATGTATGTATGTATGTATGTATGTATGTATGTATGTAAGTAAGTAAGAGAAAGCTTAAAAAGCCAAAATTACATAAAATCAGAAATTAAACACAGGGCGAAGTTAATCCCAAATGCTCATGATTAAACTCACCTTCTAAGATGAGCAGGATAGACATCTAATAAGGAAGATCTATTAATATCCGATTTAGCTAAGGCATCGCCTATCCTTTTAGTTTCTGTTGGACTATGATATAGAACAATCTGCCAATCCCTTTTCAACTTCTCTTTAATCGAAACTATCAGCATACTCCCATAGCAGAAAGCGTCATGAGATAGCCTATTGTAAGCTCCATAGCGTCTAACTCCAAAACCACATTCCTCTGAAGTATTGGCATTACATAGTCCTATTGCTTTCATAAAACCACATTTCCAGTCACCTCTACTATCTCTCAAGACACCTGCACAACCAGAAGACCGTAAAGCTAGAGCCCCATCAACATTTAATCCAATTCTCAGGTGGTTTCTTCCATCCCAGTTATTAGATATAATAGTCAAATTAGATGAAATAGCCAGCTGTAGTTACTCATTCAGTTGTAACTGGCACGTGGGTTTGCACACATGGCGTCACCTAATTGGAATAGTTACATTTTGCAAGTCTATATAATGTAATCTATTTACATTGCAATATACAACTCGAGATACAGAGCTTTTTCGATTAACTTCGTCTCTCTCTATACTCTGGATTTTGGCATGGTATCAGAGCCACCATACACGACCTGACTCCGTTTGTCGAGAAAAAAAAAATCTGAGTGACATTAACATCAAAGTGAGATCTCCGATCTAGATTGATCACTCTTTGCGCAATAATGTCTGCCAATAGCTTTGTTGGTGGATCTGGATCTACACCATTGTTTCCTCTTAGTGCTGTGTCTCAACGTGGTTTTGCAAACAAGAAAATCACCATTCGGTTAGACGATCACAATTTCCTTCTCTAGAAGCAGCAAGTGTATCTAATGGTAAAACAACACCGTTTACATCGGTTCCTTGACAGCACAGTTCCTACACCGCCGTCGATGATTCGAGCTGATTCTGGTGCGTCCATTCCTAATCCTGATCTTGATGAATTTGAATCGCTTGATGTAACATCCTGAATTTTTTTTACCTGAAACTATAATAGATTAATTTATGATAATTGATTTATTAGGTATTTAGTATGAGTAATTTTTTTAAGGTTAGAATTTAAATATATATTTTAATAATATAATACACATATTATATAGTAATATATTATATATAGTAGTATGAATGAAGAAAGATAAAAAGTGACGGAGGAAAGAATCGGAAAGAGAAAAGAAAGGAAGGAAAAAGAAAAAAAAAAAAAAAAACATGCAGGACCCACGGCCAAAATAATTCTCTGCAAACTTTCTCGTGAAGTTTGAAAAAAATGGCCGCGGGACCCACTCAATAATAATTTATTATATTATATTATAATAATAAAATAATATATATTAAAATATTATTAAAATTTTTAAACAAACGTTCACGGGGCGAGTCACGGGAAAGTTTGTTTTTATAATTTTGGGAAAATTACGTAAAACGACCCAGAAACGAAAATTACACTTAAAGACCCATTTTCCAACTATAAATAGACCTTCCATTTCATTTCATTCTTCACAACTTCTAAGAGCCATAGAGAGAGGTAGAGAGAGAGAGAGAGTAGAGATATTTGCTTAAGAGTTATAATAGCTGGTTGGTGATTCGGGTATTAGCAAGTAACAGGTAACTCTGAATATTCTTCCTTATACTTGTGAATAATGTATGATTATAAAATTGTTTGTTTACTATTTTGGCAAGAATATTTAGAAAATATTTATGGTTTTAAGATCTGGTGTGGGAACTTTGATTTGCAAATTTGCAGAGGTACTATTTATACGTACGTTACTATTCACGTATACTGTATTTACTATTCACGTATACTGTATTTACTATTCACGTATACCGTATTTACTATTCATTTTACTATTCACATATACCGTATTTACTATTCATTTTACTATTCACGTATACCGTATTTACTATTCATTTTACTATTCACGTATACCGTATTTACTATTCATTTTACTATTCACGTATACTGTATTTACTATTCATAATACTATTCACGTATACATACCGTATGTACTCTTCATTTTTACTATTCATGTATATATACCGTGTTTTACTATTCACATATACACATAGTATTTTACTATTCACAGATACGCATAGTATTTACTATTCATAAATACGCATATTGATGTATAAAACTTTATGGTATAATAATGCATTATTTTGAGTGAACATATTCATCATGGCGGTTGTATTATGATGGGTGGAGTAAGGAGGGATTTGAATGATAAGAATGATTTATGCCACCACTCGGTGCACAGTGGATGGTACTTGTTTCAGGGCCCATCTTCCATGTTTTCCTCTGGCCGGGATTTCATTGGAGTTGTGGGACATGTGACACCTCCTTAGTTATTTTAAAGGAGGGGAGCCATAGTCCAGATTTAAGCTATATACCTTTGGCCGGGTGTATCTTAAGTTTTGGTGAGCTTGAAACCATCCAGTCAAATGAATGAGTTTCTATTGGACTATATGTTAGCCTATGGTTCCAGTCAGCGGTATACGGTTGGAAGGGGATATAAGGGAGGCTGCATACTGCATAGTGCATTTCTGAATTATTCAATAAAGAATGATGAGTATTTTGTAAAGGCATTTGATGTGAACAACGGTATATCTAAAAATATCTGAGTATATTAAATTCACATTATATTACCTTTTATTTTTGTCATATGTAATTTGCTCGTGTAAGGTAGAAATATTCAGTAGTTACTGAGACGTGGAATCTCATCCCATATTAACATTTTTCAGGTGATTATTCTAGTAGAGAGCAAGGGAAGGCACCTATGGAGTGAGCTCTGGAAGCTCTTTTGATCTCCAATAGATTATGTTATGTTATTATATTTGCCATGAACCTAAGACTTCCGTTTTGTATTAAACTCTGAAATATTTTCTGGAATTTACTCTGATTATGTATTACGGGTTTTATTCGAAATGGTAACATTGTAAAAGGTTTTGGATATTGTTGAACTCTTTTGAAGGTATTTTCAATATTTTGACCGAGTTTTTGGGTATTAAAATTGAGGTGTTACATTTTTGGTATCAGAGCTAAAGGTTCCATGGCAATTTTGTTTATTTTCTAAAGTGATTTCTTAAAATTTTTTTTAAAAGTTTGTGGCAAATTAAATATCATAACATGAGCACTTCCCTTTGTTAGATTTAGAATTTATTTAGCTATTTTTATTTGTTTAGTGTCCTTATAGTATTAATCATAGGAGGAGATAATGGCAAGAACTCGAAGAACTAATTCAACCCCTGCTCCATCCCAAAGAGGTCTCCCTCCGCATCAAGATGGTCCCTATCCTCAGGATAACAATGCCCTTTTGGCAGAGTTACGAGACGTCATCTTGGAGATGAGAGAGAAAGTGAATAGACACGAGGATGAACTAGCAAAAGGAAGAGGCCAAGGTGGTAAGGAAGGAAAGGAGAAGGCTCTGGAAGTCACACCTTCTGACCATCAATCAAGGGGAGGAAGTCATTCTCGCACTGAAGATGGAGGTAGTAGCGGTTCTCATTCTCAGTATCATCCCTTACCTATTACTGAGGTTTGGGAAAAATTTCGGAAGTTTACTCCACCGATGTTCGAGGGGAAGCTAGATCCGATTGCAGCACTGGAGTGGCTGAAGCGTGTAGAAAAGATTTTCAGAGTTATCGAGATTAGCTCACAACAAAAGGTGATGGTTGCTGAACAATTGTTGCAGAAAGCAGCTGAAGAATGGTGGGAAAGCACCAAAACAAAAGGACATGCTGAGATGACGTGGGAAGAGTTTAAGGAAAAGTTCGAAAATTATTACTTTTCCCCTTCAATCAGAATAGAGAAAGAAACTGAATTCCTCACATTCAGGCAAGGGGAATTACATGAAGACGAATTTATTACTCGCTTTTTAGAGTTGTCTAAATTCTGCGGATATTCACAGAACAACTCTAAATGGTTGAGTGCTCGATTGGTTGAAAAAGCTAGACCAGACCTAAAGACAGCTCTATCACCGTTCCTTGATGAAACAAGGGATTTTGAAGAAATATGCGACAAACTGCGCACGATAGCAAGGAACAAACGAGAAGAGGAAGCTGAGAAGATGAAGGGTTTTCAGGCCAGATCTACACACCTCATGAGACCAACGGGAGGAGTTACTAAGAAGCAGAGTCACAACTTCAGTAATGTGAATACGCGGTTTAGCCAACCATCCAGAAATCACTTTGGTGGACCATCGAGGAGTTATTTTACTGGACCCCAAAGAAGTCATTTCAGCAGACCACCGAGGAGTCAATTCAAAGGACCTCAAAGGAGTCACTTCAGTGGAGGTCAGAGTTCATATAGGGGATCCACAGCTCCTGTTGCAAGCACCGCCAACAATCAGATGTGTGCCAAGTGTGGAAGAATACACCAAGGACCATGTGTGACGTGTTTCAACTGTGGAAAGCCAGGACACATTTCCAGATTTTGTGAGGAGGAGCCTCGAGGAGCCAAGGATGCTAGAACTGCAGTGCCAGGGAAAGTGTTTGCACTATCACATCAGGAGGCAAGTGCTTCACCAAATCTGATTAAAGGTATCCTCAAACTCCAAGGTCTTGAAGTAGAAGCCTTATTTGATTCTGGTGCCACACACTCTTTTATATCATACGACTGTGTGCCTCGATTGAATTTAAGAGTGAGTGAATTGCCTTATTATATGATTATTTCTACACCGGCGGGAGCTTCAGTAAAAACTTCTAGGGCTTGCTTAAATTGTACGATTGAGATTGATAATAGGATCTCAAATATAGACCTTGTTTGTTTACCCACGAAGGGTATCGATGTAATAATAGGAATGGATTGGTTGTCAGCTAATGACATCATCCTTGACTGCAAGAGGAAGACTATCTCTCTTGCGGATGACTCTATGAGTCATAGTAGACCACAATTGTTGTCTATAGTACAAGATGAAAAGCCTGTTCATCATGGTTGTCTTGCGTACATGGTGTTTTTCTCCATTCAAGCAGAAGTGGAGGAAGGGATAGAGAACATTGAAGTGGTGAAAGAATTTCCGGAAGTATTTCCGAAAGAAATGACAGGTTTACCCCCAGAGAGAGAAGTAGAATTTTCTATTGATCTCGTACCTGGAACGGAACCTATCTCTAAAGCTCCTTACCGAATGTCTCCATCGGAACTAGCAGAATTGAAGAAGCAGATCGAAGAATTGTTAGAAAAGGGTTTTATCAGACCCAGTGTATCTCCTTGGGGATCGCCCGTACTCTTTGTGAAGAAGAAAGATGGGAGCCTGAGACTATGCATTGACTATCGCCAGTTGAATAAAGTGACTATAAAGAATAAATATCCTTTACCCAGGATCGACGATCTACTTGATCAGTTGAAGGGAGCATCCATATTCTCCAAGGTCGACCTCAGATCAGGTTATCACCAACTGAGAGTCAAAGCTGAAGATGTCTCAAAAACTGCATTCAGAACTAGATATGGCCATTATGAATTTCTTGTTATGCCATTTGGGCTAACAAATGCTCCAGCAGTATTCATGGATTACATGAATAGAATTTTCCGACCATATCTAGATAAATTTGTAGTGGTTTTCATTGACGACATCCTTATCTACTCTAAGGATGAAGAAGAGCATAAAGAGCACCTTAGAATCGTGCTACAAGTGTTGAAGGAGCACAAGCTCTATGCGAAACTGTCTAAGTGCGAATTTTGGTTGAAGGAAGTAAAATTCCTAGGCCATGTCGTATCGGCTGAAGGTGTTGCAGTGGACCATACTAAAGTTGAAGCAGTTCTCCAATGGGAACGACCAAAGACCGTGACTGAGATCAGGAGTTTTCTAGGTCTAGCTGGCTATTATAGGAGATTTATCAAGGGCTTTTCGCAGATAGCTATGCCCTTGACAAAGTTAACTAGGAAGGGTCAACCATATGTATGGGACGAAAAGTGTGAAGCAGCTTTTCAAAATTTGAAGACTAAGTTGACTACGGCACCAGTACTTATAATTCCAGATCCTGCTCAGACCTTTACTTTGTACACAGATGCTTCCAAGAAAGGTCTTGGGTGTGTATTAATGCAAAATGGTAGGGTAGTAGCTTATGCTTCTCGACAGTTAAGGCCACATGAAGGGAATTATCCTACTCACGACTTAGAACTGGCAGCAGTAGTGTTTGCTCTGAAGATTTGGAGGCATCACCTCTACGGTTCAAAGTTCGAAGTTTATAGTGACCACAAAAGTCTGAAGTACCTGTTCGACCAAAAGGAGCTCAACATGCGACAGAGGAGATGGATGGAGTTTATCAAGGACTACGACTTCGAATTGAAGTATCATCCAGGAAAGGCGAACGTTGTAGCAGATGCCTTAAGTAGAAAGACAATCCATGTAGCCCAGATGATGATCAGAGAACATAAATTGCTCGAGGAGATACCAAGTACATCTATTGATGTAATGTCAGGTTTGGTCGCTACCATGGAAGCATTAACTATTGAAAGCACAATTTGGAAAGAGATTAAATTCGCTCAGCTCGAAGATGAGTATCTATTAAACGTGAGGGAAGATATTGAAGAAGGAAAAGAATCGAAATTTGGGATCGATAGAGATGGGATATTAAGGTATAAAGGAAAAGTGTGCATACCTAATGATGGAGAAATAAAAAGGCTCATACTAGAGGAGGCACATCGGAGTAAATACACTATCCATCCCGGAGCAACCAAGATGTATCATGATCTCAAGCGGAATTGGTGGTGGCGGGGCATGAAGAAAGATGTGACTGACTTTGTCACTTGTTGTTTGACTTGTCAGAAAGTCAAGATCGAACATCGGAAACCTCCTGGATTATTAAAGAATCTGGATATCCCAGAGTGGAAATGGGACAGCATCTCTATGGATTTCATCATGGGGCTTCCTCTAACGACATCCGGACATAATGCCATTTGGGTAATTGTCGATAGGTTAACTAAGTCAGCTCATTTTCTAGCAATTGCAGCAGAATACTCATTGGAGAGACTAGCAAAGATCTACATGAAGGAGATTGTCAGATTGCATGGGATACCGAATAGCATCGTATCTGATCGTGATCCACGATTCACTTCACGATTTTGGAAAGCATTGCAGAATGCTATGGGAACTCGGATGAGTTATAGTACCGCTTATCATCCTCAAACTGACGGGCAGACTGAGAGGACTATTCAAACTCTGGAAGACATGTTGCGGGCTTGTGCAATCGAACTAAAAGGAAGTTGGGACGATCATCTTCATCTTGCGGAGTTTGCATATAACAATAGTTATCACTCCAGCATTGAGATGGCACCTTATGAGGCTTTGTATGGAAGAAAATGTAGATCTCCTATTTGCTGGACGGAATTGAATGAGCGAATTTTAATAGGTCCAGAACTTGTGGACGAGACGACTCAAAAGATTAAGGTGATTCAACAGAAACTTCTCACTGCTCAAAGTCGACAGAAGAGTTATGCCGACAAGAGAAGACGACCGTTGGAGTTCATGGTGGGCGAACATGTATTCTTAAGAGTCACACCAATGACTGGCATTGGTAGAGCAATACGAGCAAAGAAGCTTTCACCTCGTTTTATGGGTCCTTATGAGATTTTGGAGAAAGTTGGACCGGTAGCTTACAGAATTGCATTACCTCCACAGCTTGCGAACCTTCACGATGTCTTTCATGTATCGCAACTGAAGAAATACCAACCGGATCCTTCCCACATTATAGAAGTAGAAGAGGTAGAACTCAAGGATAACATGACGTATAAAGCCGAGCCGGAGCGGATTGTTGATGCAAGGGACAAGAAATTAAGAAACAAGACCATTAGACTTGTAAAGGTCGAGTGGAAAGGGATGGTTCCCGGAGATGCTACTTGGGAAACGGAGGAGAGCATGCGACAAACCTATCCTCATTTATTTAAATAGGTTAGAATTCTTATTATAGCGAAATTTTGAGGACAAAATTTTCTTTTAGGAGGGGAGAAATGTAACATCCTGAATTTTTTTTACCTGAAACTATAATAGATTAATTTATGATAATTGATTTATTAGGTATTTAGTATGAGTAATTTTTTTAAGGTTAGAATTTAAATATATATTTTAATAATATAATACACATATTATATAGTAATATATTATATATAGTAGTATGAATGAAGAAAGATAAAAAGTGACGGAGGAAAGAATCGGAAAGAGAAAAGAAAGGAAGGAAAAAGAAAAAAAAAAAAAAAAAAACATGCGGGACCCACGGCCAAAATAATTCTCTGCAAACTTTCTCGTGAAGTTTGAAAAAAATGGCCGCGGGACCCACTCAATAATAATTTATTATATTATATTATAATAATAAAATAATATATATTAAAATATTATTAAAATTTTTAAACAAACGTTCACGGGGCGAGTCACGGGAAAGTTTGTTTTTATAATTTTGGGAAAATTACGTAAAACGACCCAGAAACGAAAATTACACTTAAAGACCCATTTTCCAACTATAAATAGACCTTCCATTTCATTTCATTCTTCACAACTTCTAAGAGCCATAGAGAGAGGTAGAGAGAGAGAGAGAGTAGAGATATTTGCTTAAGAGTTATAATAGCTGGTTGGTGATTCGGGTATTAGCAAGTAACAGGTAACTCTGAATATTCTTCCTTATACTTGTGAATAATGTATGATTATAAAATTGTTTGTTTACTATTTTGGCAAGAATATTTAGAAAATATTTATGGTTTTAAGATCTGGTGTGGGAACTTTGATTTGCAAATTTGCAGAGGTACTATTTATACGTACGTTACTATTCACGTATACTGTATTTACTATTCACGTATACTGTATTTACTATTCACGTATACCGTATTTACTATTCATTTTACTATTCACATATACCGTATTTACTATTCATTTTACTATTCACGTATACCGTATTTACTATTCATTTTACTATTCACGTATACCGTATTTACTATTCATTTTACTATTCACGTATACTGTATTTACTATTCATAATACTATTCACGTATACATACCGTATGTACTCTTCATTTTTACTATTCATGTATATATACCGTGTTTTACTATTCACATATACACATAGTATTTTACTATTCACAGATACGCATAGTATTTACTATTCATAAATACGCATATTGATGTATAAAACTTTATGGTATAATAATGCATTATTTTGAGTGAACATATTCATCATGGCGGTTGTATTATGATGGGTGGAGTAAGGAGGGATTTGAATGATAAGAATGATTTATGCCACCACTCGGTGCACAGTGGATGGTACTTGTTTCAGGGCCCATCTTCCATGTTTTCCTCTGGCCGGGATTTCATTGGAGTTGTGGGACATGTGACACCTCCTTAGTTATTTTAAAGGAGGGGAGCCATAGTCCAGATTTAAGCTATATACCTTTGGCCGGGTGTATCTTAAGTTTTGGTGAGCTTGAAACCATCCAGTCAAATGAATGAGTTTCTATTGGACTATATGTTAGCCTATGGTTCCAGTCAGCGGTATACGGTTGGAAGGGGATATAAGGGAGGCTGCATACTGCATAGTGCATTTCTGAATTATTCAATAAAGAATGATGAGTATTTTGTAAAGGCATTTGATGTGAACAACGGTATATCTAAAAATATCTGAGTATATTAAATTCACATTATATTACCTTTTATTTTTGTCATATGTAATTTGCTCGTGTAAGGTAGAAATATTCAGTAGTTACTGAGACGTGGAATCTCATCCCATATTAACATTTTTCAGGTGATTATTCTAGTAGAGAGCAAGGGAAGGCACCTATGGAGTGAGCTCTGGAAGCTCTTTTGATCTCCAATAGATTATGTTATGTTATTATATTTGCCATGAACCTAAGACTTCCGTTTTGTATTAAACTCTGAAATATTTTCTGGAATTTACTCTGATTATGTATTACGGGTTTTATTCGAAATGGTAACATTGTAAAAGGTTTTGGATATTGTTGAACTCTTTTGAAGGTATTTTCAATATTTTGACCGAGTTTTTGGGTATTAAAATTGAGGTGTTACACTTGACTCTGCCTTGGCGTCGTGGCTCTTAGCCTCAGTTGCTCCTTCTATTTTACCTGAACTTGTTGGTTTAGAGACCGTTGCTCAGATTTGGGGTAAACTGACCAAACTTTACTCCACCAAATCTGATTCTAAAATTCTTTTATATAAAAATCAGTTAAGTAGTCAGAGGAAAGGTGATCTAACCATATTTTTACATGATTTTTGGTAATTAAATGGGGATTTTTAATGTGTTTTCTCGTAGTTATTAAGTTTTAAATGTATTTTTTATGATAAATTGATATTAAGAGTAAATACATGAAATTAAGGCTAAAAAGGGAAGAATTGTCAGAGAAATTGTAATTTCTCTTAATCATTGATTTTTCTGAGGATATTTGATGTTATACTAATTATTTTATTTGTGGATGGCTAAAGAGATTAAATTTGAAAATAAAAGTTTTAATTCAAGTTATAAAGTTTCCAGTTTAGTCCCTATCCAGAAGTTTTTAAATGTGCACTTAGGTCCCTCTGATGAAGCTGTGCGTTTTGATCATTGAACAATTGGGTTTGCTGATTGAAAACTCTCCAGACCCGTGATACCAGCGAAAAGAGCAAACACAGCGTTTTTGATTTAATGAATTAGGTCAGATTTTTAATTGCACAGGGAGAAAAGAAAACGCAAACACAAGGAATCAGAGAATCACACAAAATCTGAACAGAATAGATTCAACAGAGCTCCGCGAGCTGATTTTGCTGGATCTGATCGTGGGAATCATGCAAGAAGGGGGCTGAGCCGCGAACGATAAAGAGAGGAGGGGGGAGACCGAGGAGGAAGACGGCGGAGAGATCATCGTGAGAGCGGAAAATAGAAAAGAAAAGGCTGAATCAGAAGTCAACGAATAAGAAAGGAAAAAGAGAGCAAGGCTGAAACGAAGAAACACGCTAAATTCATCACGAACGCTATCCACCGCCAACTCTTTGAATTGATTAAATCAATTCACATTCCATTACACCTCCAGACCATACCACATGAATTGATTTAATCAATTCAATCCAATATCCACTCATAGTTTATCCCATGGCTATGTGTGGCTAAATTCTTTGTTTCTTGGTGAGGAAGATTAATGGCTTGAGCATCTGTACTTCAAAGGGGAATTATTTAATTTAATCTTTTGCTTAGACTATTTATTTGATTTCCTTATTCAGGTTTATCATTACTTAGTTTTGAGACTTGGATGACTGTTATAGGTCCATGAGGATTGATTATTGTGATTTTTATTGGATGATTATTTTGAGTGCATATTTCTTTATTTCTTTATATATGCTTGATGAAATTATGTTTGCTATCATGTTTGTGATTGGTAATCACAGTCGATTTAAGTTTTTTTGAATGGTTCGTTAGAACATTCTAATTTAGAAGAACAATCTACATCATCCCAATTTAAATTACACATTAAGTTGATTTTAACAATTTCTCAAAAGGTAGTAGTTTGCTATGTTTGTAGGAGCTACTATTAATTGAGATTATTGGACTCAAGTGTTATCTTGAGGTTGTTCTTTAAACTTAATGAGAAATTAACTCCCATATATTTTTGTAGCAATGATAGCCATCTTCTTTATTACCAAGAACATCCATCATTAATCTTTTTAAATCCAAAGCATTCTTCACCATTTTCCAAAAATACCAAAAACAATTAGAATTAGTTTCTTTTTATTTTTTTTTTATGAATTTTAGGTTAGAGAAAATCAATTTCAACCCCCCTTTTTTTTAATCATTTTTTTTCACTTAGTTTAACCTAGGGAATTCAAAATAAAAGGCTCCTTGATAAGAGAACGATCCCGAGTTGTTTGCACTATATTGCATTTTAATTCATGGTTAATTGTGATTTGACCCTGAGACGACTAAGGTTTTTGTCAAATCAAAAGGTACTCTGCGTATGCGTGAGTTTTTAGCCAATATCAAATCACTCTGATCATCTTGTTGTTTTGGGTGAAAAAGTGTCTAAACCTACTCAGATCTCTTATATTCTCAATGGCCTTACCTCAGAGTTTGAGGCTGTGATCACTGTAATCAATGCTGCGAGACCTCCGTTTGATCTGGACACTATTAGTAACATGCTTATTGACACTGACACACGTCAGCAAACTTTAATTGCTAATAGTGTCTTTGCTCAAGCTCAGCATCTCTCTTATGCTCCTCCTGATGATGATGATGATGCGGCTGCATATGCATTCTATTCTCAAGCGCCATTTACATCTGTTGGTCATGGGAATCGTCCTCCTGGTGCTTTTGGTCAACAACCCTTTCGTGGAGGAGGCAGGCCTTATCGAGGTTGTGGTGGCCGTCATTTTCAGAATCGCCCTCAGTGTCAGCTTTGCACTAAGGTTGGCCATACTGCTCGTACTTGCTACTATCGGTATGACAATATTTACACCACTCCTCTGGCTTCTGATGCTTTGCCTGCATACTATGCTACTGTTACTTCTATCCCTTTCACATCTACGACAACATCCTTACCTACTTCCCAGCCTTCTACTACTACGACTGTGTCTGCTCAAACTCCACCGGCCTCTGTGTCTCCTGCTCCTGACTCGGCCATACCTACTTCCACTCCTGCTCTTGCTCAGGCTTATATTGCCACTCCTGACTCTATCACTGACTCTGCTTGGTATTTTGACTCTGGTGCTACTCAACATATTATGTATGATCCTTCTAACCTGAATTCTTTAGCTCCAGGCACTTCTCATGGATCTGTTCAAGTTGGCACTAGTGATGCGATAGATATCTCTCACATTGGTGAGTCTCGTATTCCCTCCTTTGTGTCTACCTTTCATATGAATAGAGTTTTATGTGTTCCACGCATGAAAAAGAATTTAGTCTCCATTGCCAAGTTTACTAAAGAAAACCAAGTATCTGTTGAATTTTTTCCTCATGGCAGCGTTGTGAAGGATTTGCAGACGAGACATATCCTTATGCATGGGCCTGAAGTGTCTGGACTGTACCCAGCTGTTAATATCTCTTCTCGCTCCTCCAGTCTACCTGTTCCTGATGTAGTATACTCTGCTGTTGTTGTCGATAACCTATCCTTGTGGCACTACAGATTAGGTCATTCGTCTATAAATACTGTTAAACTTGTTCTAAAAAACAATGCCATTGTTTGTAATCTCAGTTCCACTGTATACTTGTGTTCGGCTTGTCAATTAGGCAAAAGTCATAAACTGCCTTTCTCTCCTTCTACTACAGTGTATCAACACCCACTGGAATTAATAGTAATGGATGTTTGGGGTCCTGCCCCTCTTTTTTCTCATGGATTTGCTTATTACATCGCTTTTGTTGATGCCTATACTCGATTTACTTGGCTGTATCTGCTACGAATAAATCAGAAGCATTACAAAAATTTAAGGAGTTTAAGACACTAGTTGAAAACAAGTTTAATCAGAAAATCAAGGCTGTTCAAAGTGACAATGGGGGTGAATTTACTATTTTCAAGTCTTTTCTGACTGAGTCTGGTATTGAGCATCATTTCTCCTGTCCTTATACCTCAGAACAAAATGGACTTGTTGAGAGGAGACATAGGAGCATTGTTGAAACTGGTCTCACCTTGCTTGCTCATGCTTCTCTTTCTCTATACTATTGGCCTGATGCTTTTCTATCTACAGTCTTTCTCCTTAACAGGTTACCTTCAAAGGTCATCAATAATGTGTCTCCATATGAAAAACTTCATGGTTTTTAGCCTGACTACTCCTTGCTCAAGGTATTCGGGTGTGAGTGCTTTCCTTATACAAGGCCATTTCAAACTCACAAGCTCCAATTCAGATCTGCTCCCTGTATATTTCTTGGATATAGCAGTCAACATCGAGGCTACAAGTGCCTTCACTTACACACAAGGAAAGTCTATATATCTCGTCATGTTCAATTCAATGAGCAGGTTTTTCCTGGAGGAACACAGTTTAGTGTTAAAACTTCAGTCAAAGACACAGCTGCTACTCCACCTCCATCATTTGTTCCTCCTAGCTCCTTTGATATGAACTTATCTGCAGCATCCTCTCTATCTACTGCTGCCTCTGGACTTTCCTCTCAGCCAGTTCAGTCTTTTGTGGATAACACCTCTATTATGCCTCCTCATGAAGTTTCTAATACTCATCCAATGATAACCAGGTCCAAGGCTGGTGTTTTCAAACCTAGAGTGTATCTTACTTTTGATGATACTTCCTGTCCAGCAACTATTACTGAAGCGTTAGCAGATCCACTTTGGCAGCAAGAAGCTCAAGATGAGTTTGACGCTCTTAAGTTTGGAACTTGGGAAATGGTTTCCAAACCTCTTGATAAGCGTACTATTGGTGCAAATGGATTTTTAAAGTCAAGACACATGCAGATGGCACTCTTGCTCGGAGGAAGGGACGTCTTGTTGCAAAAGGCTTCTCTCAAGAGGCTGGTGCAGACTATAATGAGACTTTCAGCCCTGTTATAAAGGCTGCCACTGTAAGAATTCTCATCACCTTAGCCGTTACAAATAATTGGAAGTTGTTCCAAGTTGATTTCAATAATGCTTTTCTTAATGGTGATCTCTCTGAGGATATTTTCATGGATCCTCCACTTGGTTTTGAGCATTTAGCTTTGGTCATCACTTGGTGTGTAAGCTTAAAAAGGCACTTTATGGACTTAAGCAAGCCCCACGAGCATGGTTTCATAAGTTGCAGGATTTCTTATGTAGTCTTGACTTTCATCCTTCTAAGGCTGATCCTTGCCTGTTCATTCGCATTGATGATCAACATACCATTTATTTTATCATTTATGTGGATGATCTCTTCATTACAGGAACTAGTGAGACTAGTGTGAGGGACTTGATTGATCGTATGAGTGGCATGTTCTTATTAAAAGTACTTGGTGAATTGTCATATTTCTTGGGCATTGAATTTTACTCTTCACCTTCTGGTATGTTCCTCTCTCAACAAAAGTATATTCTTCAACTACTTGCTGATGTTGGGTTGCTGGCAGCTAATTCTGCCTCTACTCCTATGGCAACTACTGCTCATCTTACAGCAGCCTCTGGTGAGCCTCTTCCTGATCCAAAATTGTATCGTAGCATTCTAGGCAAACTTCAATATCTCTGTTACACTAAACCAGATATTGCCTTTACATTAACAAACCTAGTCAATATCTTCATGATCCTCGCTTTCCTCACTAGTGTTGTGTCAAGCGTCTGCTTCGCTACTTAGCCGGTACAGCTACCTATGGTATTCTCCTTAAACCAGCCTCATAGCTTCGCGTTCAATCATTTGCTAATGCAGATTAGGGAGCAGACAGAGATGACAGGCGCTCAGTCAGTGGTTCTTGCACATTTCTGGGTCCTAACCCAATCACTTGGGTCTCTCACAAGCAACCCATAGTCTCTAGGTGCACTACTGAAGCTGAATATCGTTCTGTTGCTGATGCTGTTCAGGAAGTCATGTGGGTTATGGCTCTTCTTCATGAGATGACTGTGTCTGTCCTCACTCCACCTTTGATATGGTGTGACAACTCTGGTGTTGTGGCCCTTGCTGCCAACCCGGTATTACATGCCAAATCAAAGCATGTTGAGCTTGATCTACATTTCATTTGAGAGAAAATTGCTGCAGGTTTGCTTCAAGTGGGCTATGTGCCCTCCACTGAGTAGGTGGCTGATGTACTCACCAAACCCCTTGCTTTTGGGATGTTCACTCATCTACGCACTCGACTGAATGTTATCAGCAAAGAAGAGAGTATTAACTGTGTTTGGTTCAACTGTGATGATGATATTAATTGCTTCCCTGATGTATCTGATGCATGGTTTCAATTTTTCTGATGCTACTTTTCTGTAATCTCAGTGTAGTAGAGGGAATATTAGATATAATAGTCAGATTAGATGAAATAGCCAGCTGTAGTTACTTAGTCAGTTGTAACTGGCACGTGGGTCTGCACACATGGCGTCACCTAATTGGAATAGTTACATTGTGCAAGTCTATATAATGTAATCTGTTTACATTGCAATATACAACTCGAGATACATAGCTTTTCCGATTAACTTCGTCTCTCTCTATACTCTGGATTTTGGCACCAGTATCCGTATTTCATTTCGTGCAACTGCTGCTACATTCACTGATGTTTCGACCACCGGGTTTACAGCAAAATTCATCCGACATTGAAGGATATTGGCAGCTGGGTTAACATGTTTTGCAAAATTCCTTTCAAAAAGAAAAGACTTGCCATATTGCAACACCAAATATATTGCTCCAGATTGGGCCCATTCCACTACCTACCCGCCCTTTGAGATTCATCGACATCCAATCCCGCCCTTTCATTGTTGATATTTCAACGATAATTCATTACTCCACTCTGTAATTGGATCACATAGCTTGGCTAAAAAAGAAAAGGATCACATCGCAATAGCATTGGTTACGAAAACAAAAGAAACCTTATTTATTATGTGCCCCTTAAACTTTTTTTTTGGGGGGGGGTGGGGGGGGTGGTAAATTACGTAGCTTGGTGAAACTAATCATGTATTGTGAGTTCAGGGCCAATAAATTACGTAGCTTGGTGAAACTAATCATGTAGCTTGGTGGTAAATTACGTAGCTCGGTGAAACTAATCATGTCCCAGGCCCAATAAGAAACCCAGTATATTCAGGGCTCATCCAGCACTATTTTTAGTCCAACATTCAGCTGAGTCAAGTCAACCATTGTTCGAATTTACGTTCCTTAATTTAACAGACAACAAAAGTTGATCTAATTGGTAACCACTTGACTCATTATCTGGTAGGATTGTGAGTTCAAATCTCATTGCCAATATTAGGACCTTGTTGGTGTTAATCTATGAGTAACTTTGTAAGTGCTTTTTGAGCCTAGAAACATCTCTGATCTTCATAGGTTCTTATATTCAACTCACCTTCTTTTTGTGCCAAACCTCAAATGCCCTCTTCTAGTTTTGGTGAATACTAGGACACATCTCACCTAAACTTTATAAGTAAAAAAAGAAAAAAGGGAGAATGACAAATAGATATATGTGAAGATAGTAGCGGACCTAGAAAATTACAAAAAGTGGACACAATTAGTTGGGGGGAAAGTTTTAAACGCATTAAAAAATAAAAGAATATAAACAAGGAAAAAATATATCAAAAAATATTTATAAAATCAAATGAATACTGATGATATAATAAGAGAGGCAATTATTTACAAACCTGTCATTTAGAAAAGTAAGGCTAAGTATGGTTAGAAATAAATGCAACTACATAAATTACAATGAAAAGTGGGCACTCAATAAGTTCAAGTACATATATTTTAATAAAAATAATTATAATGTCATCCTTCTAGGCCTTAATTTTTGAAATTCCATTATAATTGTCTTATTATCAATACTATCAAATATATCTTTTTTTAATATAAGGCACTAAACCATCATTCAACCATTCATCCCTCATCCCATTACGAAGTGCAGTCTTAAAATATTAAAAGTAGACACTTAATTTAAGAGTGGACAATTGTTCAAACATATATTAATTTTACAAAAAAAAAAAATCCGAAATTCAAGTGTTTCCTTCTTTACAACATGGGTACACCCTTGAAAGTCGTTGGCCCTTTAATAGCGTTGGTTCAAGATAAGGTCTTAAGCTGGTTAGTATGCCTTTTTTCATAACCCTTCTCTCTACTTTTATTATAGGAAAATATGTATTAATTTAATTTAATTTTTTTTTAAAAAAAACCCAAAATTAAGACCCGGGGGGGGGGGAGGCCCCCGATCATACACGTAGGTCCTGTGTGAAGAGTGGATTGATGACTGACCATAAATTTTTCGAAGAACGTCATAAGAAATACCAATTCAAACAATTGAAAATTTAGGAGTTTCAACTGCAAATAACAGGTAACTTATGTTTCAAATGTAACTCTTAGTTTGCAACTCATTTATCTTTTTTTTTTTTTGGAAGACCTAACTGTTATTAATTCAATGTATTGAGACTTAAACGTCATTATCCTTAATTGTATATTTTTTATTTTTAAGAGGGGGGAAAAACAATTTAGTCACTGTGTGTTGAGGATTCACATGTTAATTTGGATTAAAAGATGGGGAATTAAAATGGATTGGAAAAGCAAAGTGAGATTTTGTTGGAAGTGAAAAAGGAGGCAACAATAAATAATTGAGTGAGATGCTCTTTTAATGCTTTCACAACTCAAAGAAACGCTTAGGAATCAGACAGCTTTTGTATTATAGTGTTGTTAGTGTTCATATCTGTGAGTGAATTGCTTCTGCGCATTCACAAGCTGTACTCCTTGTGTCCTTCTTTTGTATCTTTCTGGCTTTTTTTCTTAATGGTGGGGACACTAACATTACTCAAATCTTCTGCACATTGTCCCCAAATTAAAACTGCTCTCTCATTAAGGTTGTCCTCTTTCCACACTACTCTCATCATCTTATTGCCATCCATTTCATTTCAATTTGTTTTCTTTTTTATTCATTTTTTTTGAGTTATTGCTTATTTTTTTAATTTAAAAAAAAAAGTCAGAGGGGCAGATATTAATTGCATGAGGTTATAAGTGGGATTGAACCACGACTTCCCACTTGCTACTATTTAAAAAAATAAACAATTTAGAATTTTTTTTCCCTTTGTCAATTTTATTTGAACTTAAACTGCTAGCATCTCGTTACTCTCAATTGTTGAACTGAACAAAATTCATTCTTCAGGCACTCTTTTCTTATTCAAATAATTTTAAAAATTAAAGCTGGTTTTGGTAACAATATTGTAAAAGCTGAGAATGGTTATGATATTTAAAATGGTATTAGAAGCTTAAGTGTCCTTAAAGTTAAAGGACACACTCCTAAAGAATGAAACATCACAATTGCATCACCCCTTCCATGTGCCCTCTGCAGTTTCTTCTGCTCCTCCACTTCCCTTTTACCCTTTTTCATTTATCATCTAGCTACTTTTTTTTTAAAAAAAAAAAAATGCATGATTTTACTTAAACCATACTTCTTATGATACCCAATAATACAAATTTTTCTAAATATCTTTCCCCAAATAATCAAAGTTATCCTATGGTGTATTCTCCCCCATCAGTCATATGCATTTGAAATTCTCTGCACATATACTTTATGATTATGTGCATGAGAGTAACCAATTTAAGTTTACATTAATCGGCTGAAAATTAATATGGTGTATTAATTTTTTTAATAGGTTTAAATACCTTTTTTTTAAAAAAATGAAAGTTTAGCTTAAAGAACACTGATCACCCAAAAGCTTTTTTGTCCTATTTTTGCCCCAAACGTTACAAAACGAAGCAAATATGCTCTGAGATTTTTTTTGGGAGCAAATTTATCTTAAAAGTTTTTTTTTGGATCAACTTTGTTCTTGGGAGTTTACAAATAAGAACAACAATTCAACGGTCAAAATCAATAGATGGACAAGATTACTATGATTTTTAACTTTGGGGGCAAAAAACGAGACCAGGAAAATTTCTAGGTGACTAATAATTCTTAGGTTAAACTTTCATAACGAAAATAGTGTTTAACTCTTTTTAATATTGGAGCCGTGTTAAGAATGAAAGTTAAAAAGGGAATTAACGGAGAGAAAAAGAGGAGAAAAGCAGGAAGGGATGAATCATCAAAGAGATAAATAGAAGAGGGGAGGCTTTTTAAAAGGTTATTTAATCAAATGGAATGATGCATTTATATGATGTGCAAATCGATTTGGGATTCTACCACTAAACAAACTTTTTTAATTTTTAGTTAATTTTATGGACAATGAAAACAAAGGCAGTAATTATTTTGTTTTTTTGAATCTAAGAGTATGATTTTTACAAATTCCCAAGCATGTACTTTGAATATTTTTAACTGGATCCAACTTCAAGCTTTCCCTTAATCATACTTATCCTTTACCTTTTCATTTAATTAATATTATTTGCATTACAAAAATCATAGTTTGAAGCTAATGTGAGTATATCCAGTCCTATTTTCAAACTTAATCAGCTTCTTTCCCTATTTTTTTTTTATTTAATAAATAATCAGATCCCCAAATATTCCCCTAATCTATTTTTCTTTTAAGAATCCGATGCAAAAATTGAATCTTGCCTTTAAAAGTGGGGCCCAATGCTCCTCCTTGATTTGCTCCTACCACCTCATTTTTCAAACCCTACGACACACTTTTGCCCTACCCCTATAAAAGCCTTCTCATCGGGTGATTCAAACAAAAATAATTATAAATAGTTAAATATAATAATTATTTACCACTCTGATTCTACTTATAATAAGTCCATTTCAACAAAATTATATATACCAATGAGAAGTAGTTAGCTCAATAATTATAAGGGTAAATCTTCAATTTTTCCCTCATTTATAAATTGGCATTTTTCAATTTTTTCTTCTTTCTCTATTTTTATTAGTACAATTAATATGAACAAAATTGTCACGATCTCATTTATTACCTGAAAGAGGACTTATAAATATAACTAAATTTTTTGTTTATAATCGATTTATAAATAAGATTAGAGTGATAGAAAATTTATTTTTTTAAAAAAAAATGCCCTTATTTAATTTATAAATGAGTTAAAGAGAGTAATAATAAGAAAATGATAAAAAAGAATGTATCAATTAATTGAGTACAAAATGAAAAAAAAAGTATTTATTATCATGATAAATTCAAAATGAATCTTATATTTATTTAAGCAAAAACTCATTTTAAAAAAAAAAGCTTTTATACATTGAGACAGGAGGGAGTATCAGCATAAATGTGACTTACAACATTTTTTCTTTATTTGGAAAATAAAATATTAGAATAGAAAAAAAAAAAAGACCACTAATTTCTTGCTATTGGATGTGATTTTTTTATTGGTATTGTCATCTCTCTTAACGGGAGTTCAAACCCTAACTTGTTACTTTATTTGGTCCTTATTATAAAGTACCAACTAACAATAATATTTGATTTTTTTTATAAGGCATTTACTTATTTCTAAAGTGCATTAATTTTTTTTTCCACGTATGCTTAAAATTAATAAGGGTAGTGGGTGAGAGTAATAATTAATATAATATTAGAGTTTAGTGCAATTAGTAGTGTTAACATTAGAAGTTACATAAATTGTAGGACAATTTTATTAAATTTAATTATTTTTATTGATTTATAAAAATTGTTTGTTAATGTATTATAAAAAGGATTAGAGAGAATACTTTCTAAGAGGCTAGCCACTTGTGCAAGATCCACGTACAAATTTAATAGTGCCACTTTTAGAACTCAATGAGCACAAATTTTTGGGTGCCACACTTAGTTTTATCCACATATAAATTTAATAGTGCCACTTTTAGTCCAAAAAGTATGACGTAATTTATAGAACAATTTAGACCATAAACTAGAAGCAGCAGTATTTAATTACAAATTTTTTCAAATGGAATTTGCTTGGAAACAAAATATAGTTGAAGTGAGTGAAATATATTCAAAAAAGAGGGACTTTTGAAAGAGAATCATAATTATTACAGTAATTAGGAGTGTTCAAAGTCCACTTTAAACAGTATTAAGTGGGTAATGCTGATTAGTGCATTTGCCCATGGGACGCGTGAGCCTTCAAAGCATCATAGTCTGTATATATATACTTATACATTTAATGGCTTTTCATCAGCGTTTGATAGTATTAATTAGGGAAAATTGTGCGTAGGTCTCAAGGAACAAAACAAAATTATAAAAAAATCCTTTGAAATCATCAAATTACACAGAAGTTTTAAGGGACTTTTTTTGATATTATTTGTATTTACAATAGGAAATGCCATATTTATAACAGAAAATGTCATATTTACAACAATATTTAAACACTTGACCATTTATAACAGAAAAAACCATATTTACAACAGGAAATACCCATATTTACAACAACATTTAAACACCTGGATTTTGAATGTAGAGAGGTCATTTACAACAAAAAATGCTAACTTTATAACAGAAAGTGATGTATTTACAATAAAATTTAAAATCTGACAATTTACAACAGAAAAGGTCATATTTACAACAGGAAATGCCTATATTTACAATAACATTTAAACATCTGGATTTTGAACGTGGAGAGGTCATTTAAACCAGAAAAATACTATATTTACAATATAAAGTGCTGTATTTACAACAAAATTTAAAATCTGACAATTTATAATAGAAAAAACCATATTTACAACAGGAAATGCCTATATTTACAATAACATTTAAAAACGTGGATTTTATTTCCGTACAAATAATATTAAAAAAATTCCTTAAAACTTCTGTGTAATTTAGCAATTTCAAAGAACTTTTTAAAATTTTTTTTTTGTTCCTTAAGACCTGTGTGTAATTTTTCATATTAATTATAGTAACTCGTCAAAAAATATTAATTATATGTGCATGTGGAGTATTACCATTCCCAACCTGACCCTTTTTCCCCTTTATTTAATCCAGCTTTCCCAAAAGTAATGTGTAATTTCAGAGCCTTGCTCTCACATTGATTGACACAATTCTTTTTTTTTTTTTTTTTAAAACATCTGATCAATTGATTTTACCAGTTACCCTACTAATTCTAATTATGCTGTACCATCTCACAAAATATACATATATGTTATATGAATTTTTAAATACATATTTTTAAAATAAAAATACTCATATGGTTTTATTTATGACGTCAAAGGCATTTTGTTGTCATATTTATTTATCACGTCATTAAATTTTCATAAAAATGTATAATTTTACCCTTCCTTTATTCTGATTTTATCATTTTTTGCATTTGGATTTTATTTTTATCTTTGATTTATTATTATGTAGGATTTGTGCTATTGGGTAGAGTGTATATATTGAGTAAGAGTAGATTTAAAAATTATTAATTTTTACAACAGAGTAGAGTAGATTTTAGATTTTTATTTTAATTCTGAAAAATATATTAAAAGTGAGTTGTAAATGTAAATATGATGCAAGTATATAAAGTGGTACAAGAGAAAAAGGAGAGGTGGTCCAAAGCGACTCACTGTCACTGTTTTGAATACCACAAAATCTCATATCCATACTTCGGCTTCAATTATTGTAACCTTCTTCCTCACTCCATTTCCTCTCGCCCAAAATACTTTTACTTTCATTACTTGTCCCAAAATAATTTTAAAAATAAATAACTATTAATTTCATTCATTACTGTTTTAAAATTATTTATTTTATATTACTGATTGATTGTTTAATAAGGTCATTGATTGTTATATCTAGGATCGGATCCGAAGTAGTAAATTGTACTATAAATTATGTCATACATTTAGGATTAGAAGTAATATTTTTTGTTTTTTTTACAAGGTCATTGATTGTTATATTATTCTACCTCATTCGTTTGATTATTAATTAAATTTACAGATATTTTTTTTATCACATGAAGATTTAACTCAAGTTGTAGGATTCATAAATTATTAATTGTAACATTTAATTATTTTATACTGCATCAGTCCTTAATATAAAATTTGGAGATAATATATTGTATATGGCAAATGACAAGACATTGTATTTGCCAAGTGATTATGCACAAATAAAAGGCAATAATCATAATTTTAAATAGTAAACCTTGTAAATTCTAATATATGTTCCATGATATCACGTAACCTTAAAAATATGGAACCTAAAAACAATATATGTATATATATATATATATAAACAATAATTAAGGTTCAAATTAAATATAGAACCTAACGAATTCTCCTCCTGTCTTTAATATAAGACATATTTACCTAATGTGATTAGATTAAGGAAGTTAGTTGAGTTAGTTAAAATGTCATATAATCTCTAAAACATCATAGTCATTTTCTTTAATTTTCTCTTTCCCTCTCCTCTTTGATTATTGTTGATGGAACATCAATACAAATAAATTAAAAAATGATTGACAAATTTAAAAACTATGTCCTATACTATTTATGATCAAACCAACTACTTAAATATGTCTATATTACGGATTGGAGGAGCATATGACAAGCCAAATTAATGATATTAAATTTAAGGTTAATGTGCAAGTTTACCTGAGGAGTAACACAAAAAAAAAAAGTTAGATGTGTGAAAGTTTTTTGTGAATCAATTTTGCCCTGTATTAAAAAAAGAGTAAATTCACAATAAATATTAAAAAAAACTAATATTAACTATTAAAAATTTAATATAGCGAGGGACAAAATTGCTAATTGTTGATCAAAGGGGTTCCAAATACCCTTAACTCTATAAAAATAAAAAAATATGTCTTTTTTACTTTCCTTTTAAAAAATAAAATTGCCTTTCTAAAAAACAGGTGTAGATATGGACAAGTCCGGGTTCCAAATACACCTGTTTTTAGTCTTATTTTTTCTAAAAAAAAATAAAACTAAAGACAGGTGTAGATATGGACAAGTCCGGGTTCAGCTAATCTGGCTCGGCTAATATCTCAAGTATCAATAGTCAATTCCATCCCTATTGGTTCCGACTTGGCGCGTGCTTTCCCTCACTGACAGACAGTCGTCCCTACCTATTGAATTCAAATTCACTCTCAGAAGCCCCTTTCACGAACTTCAAACCAAAATCCCCGGCTCACTCATTTTTCTTCTTGTCTTCTTCTTCCATCTCTCTTTCTCTCTCCCTTTCTATTTCTTCCTTCTTCATTCTCAATAACATTGCTAGCTTTCTTTCTTTCTGCTTTCGCCCAATCATATAGCCCACCTTCCAAACCCACATTTTCCGGTTTTCCCCTTAATTCCCTCTTCGTCTTCTTCAAAATCCATCGCCTTTTTGGATTTCTCCCATTAATCTCATCTGGGTCGTCTTCAAAATCCTGCATTAATACCTTATCTCTTTCTTCTTCATCGTCATGTCCCTCCAAAACCCACCGTTCAAAGACCTCCCCGACGCATCCCCAAAACCAGACAAGAAAAGCTTCGTCACTTCTCTAATGGAAGCAGCCACATTGCGTACACCTTCCTTCAAAGAAGACACCTACTTCGTTTCCCACTTGAAATCCTCCGAGAAAAAAGCCCTACAAGACCTCAAAAACAAGCTCGCTGCCTCCGAGGTTTCGGATTCGTCCATGTGGGGCATCCCCTTGCTCGGCGGCGACGACAGGGCTGACGTCATACTTTTGAAATTCCTCCGGGCGAGGGACTTCAAGGTGGGAGATTCTCTTAACATGCTTCTGAAATGCTTGGATTGGAGGAAGGAGTTCGGAGCAGACGACGTCGTTGAGGAGGATTTAGGATTCAAAGAGCTTGAAGGTGTCGTCGCCTACATGCAGGGTTTTGATAAAGAAGGACACCCAGTTTGCTATAATGCTTATGGAGTTTTCAGAGACAAAGAAATGTATGAAAGAATCTTCGGTGACGAAGAGAAGCTTAAGAAATTCTTGAGATGGAGGGTTCAAGTTCTTGAAAGAGGAATCAAGCTTCTTCATTTCAAACCAGGTGGTGTTAATTCTCTGATTCAGGTCACAGATTTGAAGGACATGCCCAAGAGAGAGCTCAGGGCTGCTTCTAATCACATTCTCTCTCTGTTTCAAGACAATTATCCTGAAATGGTGGCTCGTAAGGTAACCTTAAAAATCAATTTTTTTTTTCCTGAGATTTTTCATCTGTTTCCTTCTTATGTTTGATTTGATGAATTGTGGTGGTGGGGATGTTTCAGATTTTCGTTAATGTGCCCTGGTACTTCAGCATGTTGTATTCAATGTTCAGTCCATTTTTGACCCAAAGAACAAAGAGCAAATTTGTGATCTCCAAGGAGGGAAATGCTGCAGAGACACTCTATAAGTGAGATCAGAGATTCCCTTTTGTTTCCTTTTCTGTGAGATGGCTTATCTTCTTTTCTTCTGGATGATGACCTGTTTTGTTCAGATCAACTTGTTTAGAATTCATAATGTTTTGATTTTGAATGTTTTGGAAGTATTGAATAAACTGTCTGGTTTGGATTTTTGTCCTTTTGTGTAATACATGGATGTATATTTAGTTTGATTCGAAATAAGATTCTCACATGTCTACACTTAACCTTATTCTGGTTTTGGGTATCCGATTTGATGCGTTTGTCTGTGTGTACACAGATTCATAAGGCCTGAGGATATTCCAGTTCAGTACGGAGGACTGAATCGGCCAAGTGATTTGCAGAATGGTCCCCCTAAACCTGCTTCCGAGTTCACTGTTAAAGGAGGAGAGAAGGTGAACATCCAAATCGAAGGAATTGAGGTAATAACTGTAATTAAGCTCATGCAGTACCAATTGAATGATAAATTCAAAGGTCAGGCAAGTCCTATCAAATTGGCTTAAGCTATTTCATAAAAAAAGATTTGGTGGAATGAATTGTGATTAGGGTGGAGCTACGATAACATGGGACATGGTGGTGGGAGGGTGGGACTTAGAGTACAGTGCAGAGTTTGTGCCAAGTGCACAAGGAAGCTACAGCATCGCAGTAGAGAAGGCGAGGAAGATTGGAGCCTCAGAGGAAGCCATTCACAACTCTTTCACCGCAAAAGAAGCTGGAAATCTGGTCCTCTCTGTCGATAACTTCGCTTCAAGAAAGAAAAAGGTCGCTGCTTATCGCTACTTTGTCCGCAAAAACAGCACCAACAACGTCTGATCTGAGATTGACTCATACCCAAACAAACCCATGAAAATTCCCCTGCTTAAATACTTGGTTATTATTATAATTCAGTGAGGTGTAACTTGTAATGCTCTGTTTGTTTTTGTCGTTTAGTCATTTTGTGCTTAATTTCCTGAACTGGGTTTTTTTCTGTTGTAATTGGTACTAGATAGTGTGATGGTATAACTATAATCTTCCTATGATGTAAAAGAAGAACAAGAGTTGGGATTAATTTGTATGACTTGGTATAGAAGGAAAGCAATTAGTTTTGCTCACATCTTATTATCTAAACTGTTTGCCCATGTGTTTCCATGTCATTGTCACTAAGTGACACTCTGCTTTGCTTTGTCTCTTCACACCAAGCACTCTAAAAAAAGAAAGAAATTGATTTTCTTATGGCGACAGGTTTATTCAATAGTTTTGCAAGTTTGAACTGATTATTTTCATCATTATGTTTATTTGGAGTATTTAAATAATTTAGATTTCAGCATTAATGGGTTCGATTGTAATTTTTGATTGAATATAGGGAAAATATGAGTGGGGTCAAGGAAGAGAAAATATATCAAAAAAAATCCCAACCTAAAAACTTTTCATGTAAAAATTTGTTATCAATATGGCTTTTTATGTTGTTAAAATAGTTTTTATAATGTTAAATTTTTTTTCTAAAATTCTAGAAGCTGGAGAAAAAATTTTTAAAAAAATTTAACAATAGAAAAAACTATTTTGACAATATGAAAAGTCATTTTAACAACAATATTTTTATAGAAAAATTTTAACAATAAAAAAATTATTTTAATAATTGGATAATGAAACTTTTTTGATATTGAAATCCTGTAATTAATATAAAAAACATCCTAGGAACCTTTTTGACAGATAATTCACGGTTGAGGCTTTTTTAATATTTTTTCTTTTCGAGGTCCTCGCTGATATATTCCCTTGAATACATTTATGATCGACAAATTAAAATAGCAAAGCATTTAAATTCAGTATTTTCTTAAAGAAAATTAGGTAAAATTGTACAATCTACAGAGACAGAGACATTATCGTGTCAGATTGGGAAAATGTGTCTGGCACTAGTCAATACATAGATAGGATACTAACATTGCATGGTATTTTAAATATTAAAAGAGCATATTTTAAGCTAATGACTCGGTTTGTACATTTTACATTGCTGAAAACTATAGTTTAAGGGTGCAAGACCCTATTAAATCTCTCTTAGTCTCAAGTTAAATGAATAACACTGATTGACTAATTTTTGTGATGAGTGTGGTACATGATAAAATTAAACGAAATATGAAAAGTAGTGAGGTGGGGTTTAAAAGGTTAGGTTAGTTAGAGGGGAAAGGTGAGTGGGTAAGAGAAGGGAAAGTGAATGAATTGGTTGATTGATTGAAGAAAGAGAGAAAGAAAGAGGTTTGAAGAGAGAAGGTTGCTTTGGTGTTTGATGTTATAATGAACTATGAACTTCTGCGGTGGCCTTTTCTCTCAGGTAACGTGTTCCTTCAGCTATATAAATTATGAACTTGCCTTCTCTGTAATTCACTTCTTTGTTTGGACTTTGGACACTGAAAGTGACTCTCCTTTATGAATTGTCACATTTACTCATCACAGCTCACCATTTGTTAGATTGGTTCATATTTTTGTGTCCCTTTTGGATTAGCTGATTTTTGACAGTTAAAAGTTAGTTGAAGCCAAAAATCAATATCGGTTTAGCTGAGTGAGTTTTTCTTTGAAGAGCTAATTAATTAAGTTGGAAACCAGATTATTGTGGAGCTTCTTTTTTCAATTTTTCTTCGTATTTCAAATTTAAACTGACTTTTTAATATATTATTAAAATCATTTTTAGCTAAACAAATTATTTTAAGGGTAAATGTCACTTTTGCGAGTGTTAATTCAAATAAGTCCTATGAAATAATAAATACTACATTCAAACCTTAATATATGATCTATTTAGTTAATTTGAGTAAATTAAAAAAATTATTTAGATTAAATATTTATTTAAAATGTGTGTTGATTTTGTTAAGATAGCCTATTAAATCATTTTGTATTGTAACCATCAATTGATGTAACTCTCTTCATATATATGTAATCAATATGAATAACAGATATTACACATGATATTAGACAAAAGGCCCAAAAAAAAAAAGGTATTAATAGGTTAGCTTATAATTAGAAAAAATAATGAATTAAATCTTATGTTTAATTAGTATCAAATCCAATCTTTAACCAGCTCCATACAAGGAAGAGGAGGAAGTAATTTTTTAAAAAGCAAAATCAAACGACCAGCTATTATTTTAAGGATAATATCAACACAACAACAATATTAATTACAAGCAGAAAAGGATTCAAGTTCCAAAGCGTGGTTCACCATAGAGGAACACATTGAATGATATCAAGAACCAGTGATTACTTGTGCAAGAGGGTGAAATAGAAAAATAGTAGTAATACTACACGTGTTATTTCATCATGAGGATCCAGAAGAAGAAGGAGCTGTATGTACTGTTTGACCACGTGAAAAATCATTAGAAAATTTAATTAAATAATTGAAATGCATGCTGCTGCTTCTGCAATTTGCATTGATACAAGTGAAAACCTCCAGAAACTTGCGTGTACCTAAAGGCACTTAATCCAACTCATTTTTTTCACCCTGGTAAAAAAAAAAAAAAAAAGTCCATGTTTTCACACTAATAACATGGCATACACTCCCAAACCTATAGAGATCAGTTTCCAGTTCAAAATAATTTGGGGACACTGAGTTTACACACACACAAAAAAAAGTTAATGTCATCTTTGGTTTTTAAGTGTACCCTCATTTTAATTTTCATCATTTTAATTTTAAACCAAAGGTTTTAGTTTCTGTGAGGTAAAATGATCTTGATTTTTATTAAGTTATAAGAACTAATATTTTAAATAAAATGAAACTTAAGGGATCAAAATCTATAATAAATTTTAACGACAAAGATTATGTTGATTAAAAAAAAAAAGAAATTTAGAGTGAATAATGAAAGAGATGTGAATGGAACGTGTAAAGGAACTAGACCCGAAGCGTGTATCTACAAATGACAATCAAAACGTACGTGCCTTGCATGCAAGTTAGACACTTGTCTCAAAGATTCCTAGATTTGATACTATTAAGCGCTAGTCACAAATCAATAAAATCAAACAAACACCATCTTAATTAGCAGATCGATCATAGAGAGAGAGACAGAGATGGCTCAAGCAAGAGATCAAGCAATTAAGCCACATGAAGAGCTAATGACACAGTCTTTTAAGCTTCTGAGTGGACACACCATACCTGCCGTTGGATTGGGTACTTGGAAATCTGGTTCCCAAGCTGTGAATTCTGTGTTTGCTGCCATTGTTGAGGTCATCTTTGTACTCTGAGATATTCATTTTGATGATAATAATCTTCTGTTTAAGAACATGAAGATATCTGATATGGTTCGCTTTAATTTGCAGGCTGGTTATAGGCACATCGATACTGCTTGGGAGTATGGTGTTCAAGAAGATGTATCATATATTATATCATTTTGGCCTTCAATTTCTTCAACTGTTTTATTTCAGATGGATTTTAATTTTAATATACTAATTAACATTTTCTATTCACACGATGAATTAATCTGTGTTTTTATATTTAAAAAAAATATTAGTTGTATGTCTCTTCAATATGTCTCTGTGTACTACAGGTTGGACACGCACTTCAATCTGCCATGCAAGCAGGAGTAGAAAGGAAGGATTTGTTTGTAACCTCTAAACTATGGTATCTAACGTAATCCATTATTGATGGCATGTATGTCTAACTATATATCAGTTACAAATTCAGTTAATTTGATCATTTTTGGCCAATTCATAACTCCAAATCGAGGAGGCCTTGAAACGGAACCGGTTTGAAATGATGGGTTCCCTTAGCTCATTAAAGTTAGACATTCTTATTTAGATGGTCTAAATATAATTTTTTTAACTGACAATTTCTAAATAAAAAGCAATTTTTTGAAAAGAAAATATAGTGGAAATATTATTTTTATTTTAGATCGTGTACATATTGAAATATTTTTTTTTCCAAAAATAAAGATAAAAACTTGAATTTGGTCCGTTCCAGTCTAGATTTGATGAGCTTAGGGTGCCCATCACAACTGGTTCCCTTATAAATCCACATATTCATGAACCTATATAGTGACAGGTCATACTACCTCTCATTCTAAATACAACACTCAAATAGCTTTTTTTTTTTAAAAGAACGAAATTAATTAAATTACTTTAAAATATTTATATTTATCAAGTTTATCTTAATTAATTTGTTTAATTTATAAACTGATATATAATCTAATAATATATAATATATAACATGATTAAATAACTTATTTAGCATACTTAATCTCTCCCAGAATAAAGAATCAACCATATTTTATATTTAGAACTGAAGATATAACATTCACTAATGTTTAGTTAAAAATATGAATTTGTCTGGAATTGGACAATGGAATGAAAACTTGGTGCTATTATTATATGTGTGTGTATGAAACCGTAACTACATGCAGGTGCACTGACTTGACCCCTGAAAGAGTTCGACCAGCAATCACCAACACACTTCAAGAACTGCAACTTGACTACCTTGATCTTTACTTGGTAGTACTTATCATTTAATCTTCTCTTCTTATTATTATGCCAAGTAGTATCAATCCCCCCCCCCCCCCCCAAAAAAAAAAAAAAGAGAGAGAGAGATCAGAAACAGAGACTTAATTAATGAAGTTGATGTAGAAATAAGAAAATTGCAGATTCATTGGCCATTTCGTCTGAAAGATGGAGCCAAAAAACCTCCCAGAGAGGGAGATGTGTTGGACTTCGACATGGAAGGGGTATGGAGAGAAATGGAGAAACTTGTGACTCATAAACTTGTTAGAGACATTGGAATCTGCAATTTCACTCTTAAAAAGCTTGATAAGCTTCTGGGTTTTACCCAAATAATGCCTTCAGTTTGCCAGGTAATGATTATTTATATATATTGCTCTAATCCTTACGGTGAGGCATCAACTACTAATTCTCATAGATGAAGGTGTTAATTGTATTCATTTATCAAAATTGCATATGATAATAACATAAAATTTTCTTGCTTGCAAAAATATACATGACCTTTTTAAAATAGGGTAAAGATAACAAAACCGTTAATTTGGGTTAATGCCGTTACTTGATGTGGAGAGAAATGTTATAGGCCCCACAAACATAAAGTAATAGACCATTAGCTTAACTTAACGGTTTTGTCATTTTTGCTTCATTTTAGAAAGTTTACTTATATTTTTGCATCCAATATACTCGTTCTGTAGTGACTTGATGATACTGCGTTTTCTTTCATTGAATCATGGAGATTCATATTTAGTTTAATGGTTTTGATTTAGATGGAGATGCATCCTGGGTGGAGAAATGACAAGATGCTTGAAGCATGCAAGAGGAATCGAATCCATGTCACTGTAAATTACTCAATTGTCCAGTGTTTTTTTTGTTTTTTGTATTAGCACTTAGTATTTCTGTAAAATGTAATATTGTTAATAATATTTGGAGCACCGAATGTTTTCTTTTTTTGCACAGGCTTACTCACCACTAGGTTCTCAAGAAGGTGGGAGGGATCTGATCCATGATCCAACGGTGGATAGCGTAGCCAAGAAGCTGAACAAGACTCCAGCACAAGTGTTGGTGAGGTGGGCAATTCAGAGAGGGACAAGTGTCATCCCCAAATCAGCTAACCCTGAAAGAATCAAAGAAAATATTACTGTTTTTGATTGGGAAATTCCACAGCATGACTTCATTGCTCTTAGCAGCATATCACATCAGGTATTATTGAATATGTTTTTTCTTATGAGACAGTCTTAACTAACCAGTCGTTGGTAAAGTGCTTATTTTGATCCTAAAATATAAGACTTTAATCTCCCGAAATATCCCTATTTAAGGGGGGCTTAAGATTTTAATCCTCTTTATCTCCCAAAAATCCCAATCCCTATTTAAGGGGAGTTTCTATGAGAGTAGTTCCAATAGGCATGATTTAAAAAGTTATTTTAGAAAAACCAACTGATATATATTACAAATAACCAACTTAACTAATTCTTATAATATATGCAAATTAATATCTAGCTTTTATATTAGGAACGGTGATATTAAAATAGTTGTTGAGAATCAGATGACTTGTTGTGGATATATTTGAATCATTAATGGTGGATGCAGAAACGAGTTCTAGATGGAGAAGAGCTGTTTGTGAACAAGAGTGAGGGGCCATACAAGAGTATTGCAGACATATGGGACCATGAAGACTATTAGTTACTGCTTTTTCTCTTTTTCTCAGGTTGTCCTATATTTTGTAGCTTTCAAGGGACTAGAAAGACTTTAGTTCAAAGTTGTAATTCCCTGTGGGTGTTGAGTGTAGTAGACATTGAAAATCTGTCTGAGTCCTTTTTCACTTTTGTTATTAAGCTCAAGGATCCCGTAAGGTTTTATTATTGTATAATTGATGTGTTCTTTTTAAAAAGCATCACTACCTTTAAATCTTTCATACCAGATGGTTCGTTCCTTTTACGTCGTAGTTCTGTAAACTATTGGCATGAATGTTTAGTCGGCTGTGAAATAAGGAACTCATATTTTTGGTGATGTCCATCATATGCTTTTTACTGAAAGGAAAATAACTATTGATCGAGAACGCCAAGAAACCAAAATTGTAGAAAAATATATAATAACCATGTGAGAAGTGAGAACACATCTATAATGATATTACTTCTAGATAATCTACAGCAATCAGAGCCTTATTTCCAGAGGTGAGATCGATTTTATACATCAAACGATGCCATTAAAACTTAGTCAAAAACCAAATCTCAAGAAACTAATAAATACCACTCTGGTCCTATTTATAAGTCTCTTTTGATTAAATCACACAGACTAAAGAAAGGTAGATGGCTTAATGATTATGGGGTACATTTCTGACTTTACTCTCATTTATGAATGATTACCTTTCAACTTTTTATTTTCTATCTGTTTTCATTGGTACAATAATATGGGCATACTTATCATAATCTTATTTATTTAGTCAAAAGGGACTTATAAATAGGACCAAATTTTTTGGTCAAAAAGGATTTATAAATAGGATCAACATGCAAAACCCAAAAATGAAACCACAAGGATAATTTTGAGCTGAAATAAGAATAACTGATATTTATATTTATATGGTATTGCCCCTTTCGGAGCAGGCATTACAAACTATAGTGCCATAAACTTTTTTTTTTTTTTTTTGGACAAGGGTCTTACAATTGATGACAGACAGGCATTATATGGACTTAACATTGTGACTCTCATTTCTCTCTAGTTGGTAAATGCAAACAGCATTTTTCAGACCAATACTCTAAAGTTGAGGTATATCCAACACCTGTAATATTTTTTTTTTAGGTGCATCCAACAACACATATTAAAGTATCTTTTGTGTCTTTCAGGTTAAAGTATTTTTCAGTATTTCTCCCAAGTTGGTAAATACAAACAGTATTTTTCAGACCAATACTCTAAAGTATTTTCAGATATATCCAACACCTTGAAATATTTTTTTAGGTGCACCCAACACATGTTAAGATATCTTTTGTGTCTTGGTTCTGAATGCACCAAAACATATTTTAAGGTGTTAGATGTGGCTGAAAACAATACTTTAGGATACTTTAGGTGCTGTTTGCCAAAAAAAAAAAAAAGTTTATTGTGATGGACGAACCTATAAAATCTACTTTAGGATACTAGATGTACCACAAATACTTTAGGATATTGGATGCACCTTAGTCCTTAATAAATTGCCAAATGGTCTCTCTTGATTCACTGAAACTTGAATTCTTTGGTGCTGAGGGGCCTATTATTTATGGCATGAACTAGTAAAATTGGGCACCGTCAAGAAACTGAGATGGACGCCTCCTGCTAACATCCCTGATGAGCCCAGTAAATTTGGACATAGTGTTCGCTCTGGATAACCCTTTAATAGCAACCCATTCATCTTTGGATCCTGAGCTATCTAAGCTTGTGGTGTATTCATTTCTTGCGGGTTCAAAGTAATTCTTCCTATTGAGCCTATTTTCCCCATATTTGGTTAAATCCGATTGGGGCTTCAGAAACAAACATATGGCGGCACAATCATCAACTATGGCTCCAGGGAATTTGTAATCCCATGCCTGCACAGCTCTCTTTACCAACAATCTCGCTGCTCTTGACCTCCTTGGTGCTGAAGCTACTATTTCTATGACTTCTTCATTTGTCAGTGCATCCCAAACCTGCCACAAACAAACAGACAAATAAAAGTTCAGTCCTGCTTGTAATTTGAGGAAAGCAGTTTCTGCTTAGGCTGAATTTCAGTAATTATATCGAAATAGGAATATGCAAGTCCTAATTTACATCATAACAGTTACTATAAAATTTACAAGCACATATACACATTTCAACAGCTAACAATAATAATAATAAAAAAATAAGTGCTCATATGAATGAATGGTGTTTTGATCATTTACCATCAAAGCATAATTTTAATTTGGTCCTTTGTTTCAGAATCTTTTGGTCCATATTTCAAATAAAGTCTCTTCAATGGGTGTTTTCTGAAATTCTTCCTTCTGCATAAGTTGGAAGGTGTTTCGAATGGAGGTATTAAAGTATGATTATAGGCCTCCATAGGGATCAATTACTGATGCTTATGCAATGTAAGAGATCAATTCATTATTTGTTCCCATGAGCATTACTTTCATATTGGGAATAGTGAAAGATCAAGTTTGCATCAACCTTATAAAGTTTAGAGATTCTTCATTGCTTACCCCATCAGTTGCCAGAACCACAAATTCATCCTGCTTGGTTAATCTTCGATAGAAGACATCGGGAGCCGATATGAGGCCATAATCTTTTAAGCAGAAGTCCCCAAAGGATCTTGACATAGCCAATCCAGGGCAGTCTTCATCAGGCATCCACATTCTGTACACATCAGGTTCTTCTTCTTCAGCAAAAACTCTGCCTTCACAGCTACGGATTCTTTCAGCTTCACCTAGTAATTGACATTCAAGAAGAAAAGAAAAGCTACTCTGACCCATGTGCTTGTCTGAATCAGGGGGGTCTTAGGACAATGGTTAAAGACTTACTTGGAATATCTGGTTTCAAGTCAACAGTAAGTTGAACAGGAATGAGTTGATCTCTAGCTCCTCTTGTGCAAAGCACTGCACGAGAGTCGCCCAAATTGCCAATTATCAGATGGCCACTCTGAAATTTCAAAGCAGGAAAAGAAACGCAATGAAAAATTATCTTATAAACCAGATGACAATATAAACACACTGAAAGGAATGGCTCAATATATAAATAGCAGTACTATTCATAAAAACACTTCTAAGCAAAAACGTCATATTTGTTAGTTGAGATGGTAAACAGTTTCACCCCCTTAAAGAGAAGAACACAAGTTTGCGAATCTCAGAAAACACACCTTCCTTATTGGAAGGACTTTAACCTTAATGCTCCCAGCTCGACAGAAATTAGTCTTATAGGAGACATTCTGAGTTTACAACAAAAACATCATATGTATTGAAGAAATTCTCCTAGTTGTACCTGTTTGATCAGAGTTACAGCAGTGCTACCGCTGTAAAAACTGTCGGTGTTGATGTCCCGAGCAATGGCGTGATCCATCTCACTGAAGGATTTCAAGAAGGTGTTCTCCCATGAAGCAAGGGACAAGGTTTGGTGATATTCACCTTCTGCAGCAGCATTATACAAGTAGGTCTTATGCTGTGAAATTTTAATTGCTGCAGAAAGCTTTGAAGGTAACTGTTTGCTGATATATCGAGCAACCACGTGCCCAAAAGGACCATGACCATCGAACACACCACAAAATATCAGATCTTTCTCTCCATTGAAGTCCTAATAACATACTCCTGTGGCCCTTAATGTAAGACCAACTCTGTAGTTCAACTTAAACTACAAAGTAGATCTTCATTAAGAACCAGAAGGAGTATCATATATATCAAACTTTGATCAGTATAAACCATAGGAATAACATAAAGCCATGTTTCTGTAGAGAAAATTGTCCATATCATCAATATCAGCAATGTATAAAATATAAAATTTATAACAAGCCATGTTAAGAATGAAAAACTCAAGCTGTAGTGGGTCCTACTTTTGTGTTGTTAAATATCAGTCACAAACATAAGGATGTTACTTCTAAGTTTATCATCATAGTCTGTTTTAGGGGCAATACTCTAGCTTCAAAACATATTTAAGAAACCATGAAAATTTAGCAAAATCTCAAAAACATGTTAAATGATATAATTGGGTGAGAATCAATTGACCAGAGAAACAGGCTTCGAGTAATATAAACAAATAATGGAAATTGTATCAAAATCATGAGAAGAATTTTATTTTATATATACCTCACGAACTGTCATTGCATCTTGGTTGACTCCTTTTCTTCCCTGCTGGCTGTACATTGAAATAAGCCTAGAGCGTCCTCTTGACCTGACTCGCCCTTCACCTCCACTATATGTGGAAATGGAAATTTCGTCCTTTCCATTCTCAAATTCTATCTTCTCATTCACCTCATTTTCAGGTGGATATTGAGGAGGACCATTTTTAGTACAACAAATCCCCATATCTAGAACCGAAACTCTAACGAATAGCCCGAAAAATCTTCAGAGAAAACAGGAGAGAAAGAGAAGGAGAACATTAAATTTCTGGGAACGGACTAGGGCCAAGACTGATTGAAACAGAAACTAAAGAAACGGAGGCGACGGCCAAATATGCATGCGAAGATAGAAAGTGAAGGAAGATTGAAGAGAAGAAGAAGTAATCATAATGAAGAAAAGAAAACAAAGAAAGATTAAATTGCAAAAGTGCGATTTGAGAAAAAGATGAAGAAGATTAAACAGAAAGATTCAATGAATCCGTGGATGGCAATCCTCAACCCATTTCTGAAAGATGAACGAAGTTAAAGAGATTCTCAAGAAAAAGAGTTGGTTGCGCTGAAAATCATGAGGGAAGAAAAAGACAGGTAGGCATCAAGATTTGTGAGGGACCATTACAACGACCATAATTAATCATAGGGAGAATGCCAGATAAAGATAACTACTATACTGCATGGAAAAGAGCGGGACATTGAAGGACAACAAATTTGTAAAATATATCAAAACAATGGTGGTTTTTTATACATAAATAATAAAAGGAACAAAAAATGTCCTCATGAGCTTCTAAAATTTACAACTAAAAATTAAATTTTTAAACTTCTTATAATATATGCATGCATGCAAGTATTTTCATTTAACATATACTATTCTGTTATATTTATAAAGTAAAGAGCAAAGAGAAATTAAATATCTTGGTCCTATTTATAAGCACCTTACAATATTTTTAATAAATATACAATTTCACCCATAATTTATTATTGTATTGACTTTATTCTTATAATGTATAGAATGGAGATAAAGTTAAAAATTTGTTGAATTTTATGGCATAGTTAAAGAAATTTGAGATTTTTCTTAGTGTGTATAAAACATGCTGAAAATGACTTATAAAAAGAATTAGAAGAGTATACTAGAGAAATACTCATCTAGTCATATTTATAATAAGTAAATTCCAACATGTTTTACCAAAACCAAGAAACCTTATTAATTATGTCTTAAAAATTTAACAATTTTCTAATGTTATCCTAATTAATACTCCCTCTGATCTATTTTATAAGAGCTTAAAATTTGAATCACATTAGTCCTTTTTATAAAAGTTTGATAAGAATTTTCTAAAGATGAGTTTTTTTTTTACCCCTCATTAATTAAATATATATTGTATTAATTAAAATGTTACCATTATGCAAATTTACAAATAAATGAGGTTGGGAAAAGGTCGTTGGCAAATGGGCATTCGGCTAAGGATAAACACTTGATAGATACAAATGATAAGTGGAAGAGGATTGAGACGAGAGTTATGGGTTCCAAATTTTGACCAACTTGCTATTTTTAGAATTTTGAAATGAATTATATATGAATAAATGGAAATGGACGCGTGCGCCAAAATGAGTTCAAGGGATTCATTTAATTTTGATGTCAAGATAGGCCTCAAAGTTCGGACGCCATTGATTGCATAACCACGTTGCAGCCACCTCAAGCCAACCTCACCCGGTAGGAGCCTTGCTTTGAATATGGTTGATGATGTGAAGGCTTTGTTAATGATGGGTACTCTCTTATCCTTTTATTTATTTATTTTTTTAATAAAAAGTAGTTCTTTCTCAGTATGCAATACTTTTTTTTTAAAAAAATAACTGATTAATCCAGATTGAGGTTTTGTGACTTAAGGAAAAAAAAATCTTATTCCTCCATATTGCAAATAGTAGTAAAGTAATATATGTAAATATTTTTATAACCCATTGAACCGTAATCGTCGAATTATCGGTTTGACTTGTTCAATCAGAAGAACATTCCGTTAGCTTCCAAAAGAGCAACAACATTAGGAGAATTCGTTTCCCCATGCAAGTTTAAGGCCGTGCAAATAGCCCCATCGCTCCGTTGTCAAACTACCTCCATTGTCCATTTCAGCCATGAATTGACTCCCTGCATGAAGTGCTGTTAAACTAACACGATCATGTGCTTTCCCAAGATCAATCTTAATAGCTATATATCCTGTTTTGTTCATCATGTTATGCATAGAGTGAACAAACTCTTGAGCAACGATAATATTAACACCACTCTGTCTCTCAGAAACAAAACTGCACTGGCTTGGAGAGATAACCTGAGTTAGGAAATGGATGCATGCGCCAAAATGAGTCCAAGGCATTCATTTAATTTTGATGTCAAGATAAGCCTCAAAGTTCGGACACCATTGATTGCATCACTGCGTTGGAGCCACCACAAGCCAACCTTACCCCATAGGAGCCTTGATTTGAATGTGGTTGATAATGTGAAAGCTTTGTTAATGATGGGTACTCTCTCATCCTTTTTTCAAAAATAGTTTTTTGTCAGTATCAAGTGTTTTTTTTTTAATTTTAATAACTAGTTAATCTAGATTGAGGTTTTGTGACTTTAAAAAAAAAAAAATCTTATGCCTCCATCTTATAAATAGGACTAAAGTAATAGTATATGTAAATATTTTTATAACACATTGAATCGTAACCATCAAATCATCGGTTTGACTTGTTCAATCAGAACAATGGGCATGTGTTGGCATTGCATTAGCTTCTAGAAGAGCAATAGCGTCAATAGAATCTGTTTCCCCATGCAAGTTTAAGGCCGTGCAAACAACCCCATAACTCCGTGGTTAAACTCTCTCCACAGTCCATTTTAGCCATGATTCCCCCCATGAAGTGTTGTCAAAGAAACATGATCATACACTTTCTCAAAATCAATCTTGACGACTCATATCAAAACTACATTGATTTGGAGAGATAACCTGAGGTAGAAAACACTTCACTGATTCACAGGAATCTTGATAATAGTTTTATAAATAAAATTACAAAGGCTAATCCGCCTCAAATCTTTCAAAATCTTAGGAGGATCTTTCTTCAAAGTAAGCACTATTAAGTGCCGTTGATGTCTTTAAGTGCCTGCGGGTTTGTAAACAAATATTTCACGTATTTAACTACTGCATGACGTACCATGTTCCATTGAACCTACTTGAACTCTCTCAAGCCGCCCCCTAGAATAAATATTGATGAGCTTAAATACAAAAATAAAAACAATATACTGAATAAGAGGGTATAATTGTATTAGAGAAATAGATCATTTTTATATCCATTATTTTCCTTTTATTTTCCGTAAATAAAGTAACATATTCATGTAATTTTTGTAAATTGGATGCAACATTTGCTGTTATTATTATTATTTTTAATGAAAATGGAAAAGATAAAATGCTATCATTGTTCAAGTTGGGATAGTTATTCTAATTTGATCCAATAATATTTGAATATGATGGATGGTACCAAAATGTCATATGAATATATAAAATTGATATGTTTGTTTAAGTTTTAATTTTTTGTTATAAAAAAATTTTAAGGATGGGGTTAGGCTAACTCACGATCTAAGAGTAAAGCGAAATCTTTTTTACTCCTACGTAATACCAATGTTAGATAGGGCGAGCTGTCTATTACGCTCAGATATTTACTTAAGTTCTTACATTTTTTTTTTATCATACCTAAGTTTTTACATTTTTTTTGGGGGGTAAATCTAAGTTTTTACATTTGTTAACTAATATTTTAGCTTAGATAAATTTAACAGTAATTAAGGGCCCAGATAATGATAAGGCTCACGGACAGGCATGGTGGTCCACACAAACAAATATGAATATGGTGATATAGCATCATCGAAGTGAGTGTTGAGCCATTTGAACTGGAAGTGATCGGGCTTTTATGTATTGGACCACTTCAGGGTCCAAATGGCCGTCCCAAACTCTCACTATCACCAAGATATTTATCTACAATAATTTAGAGTTGTCTAAATAAATGGATAATTAAAGGAAAAAATAGTTGACATACTTGAAAATATATAATTATTATATTTTCTGATAATAATAAATAAGATATTTAAAAAATGAAATACATCAAAGAATTATATAAATTATTAAGTGCAATGCACCAGTATAAAGTTTGGTTGTGATTGTAAAATATCATGTAGTAACAATTTAGTAGCTTAAGCTTTTTCTGAATTCTATCACTAAGTATCCGAGCAAATCATATAGGTGTTTTTTTTAGGACTCGAACTCAAACCAACGAAGCCTTACACTGCTATATTAACTCTGTGTTGGTTGTATGAGTATAATAAATAAATGTGAGTTATGGCAAAGAAAAACTAAATCTATCATGTACAGTAGAATGAATGAAATGAAGTAACTAGTTGTAAATCAAAGCATTCTAAATTCTAAAACATGGGTTGTCCCATTTAGGAACAAAAATACAGCAAAAAGAGGTTGGAAACCAATAATACAGACATAAGAGGACCCAAGCTGTCCACATATCAGCCCACAACCCCCACATTCTTGCTTCCCTATTCTCCCTTTCACTATTCCCCACTAAAGTTGTCCTTTACCTTTCCCTCCCAATTTTGATTCACAAGTTCATCTACATACATACTTGTTCATTAATTATATAAAAAAGATAATGATTCTATTTTCTGTTAAATATTTTCTTTTGCGGCCAGATGTTGTTAAATAAATTTACACTTTGAAACAACCAAGTATTAAATAGCAACTGCTATGAATTCATCCATCAGTATCAAAAATATCTTGGATTTGTTGGCCTATTGATTTTGGGAAAGTTGTACATGTGATTGATATGAATGTCAAGAGGGAATATTGAATAAAACCAGCTAAGATGCAACTAATAACGGTCAACTTTGCTCACTATTTTCGCTGTCCCTAATAAATTTGGCCAAACAAACTTTCCTTCTTTCTTTCCCATGCTTCAACCACCATTGCCCTTTTCCTCTCTCCTCCTACCCCACAAGCCTCAAAAGAAAAAAAGGCCTTCCTTGATTGACTCTTTTGCTACCCTCCACAAACATTGATTAAAATTATTCTTCTTCTATACCAATACAACAACCCCATATCAATTTAGTCACAGTCCTATCAGAAGTAGCTGTATTGCTTTTATTACAGTTCTGTTTTTTTATCAGTTTGTACAAGTTCTGTTAAGTTTGCCATAAGCTGTCATATCATTCTCTGTTGCGTCTCATGACAAGGTTCATGATTTTATGCTGATTCTACCATGCACTATTTATAAACTGAAACAGAACTCAATCTTTAGACTCTATCCAATTATTGAACAGATAAGATGGCTAAAAACTTAGGACCAGTCCCTCTAGTTTCTTATGCGCTGAAGATCCAGCTACAGAATCAGAGACTGGATGTCGTTATAAGTTTACAGATAGAGATTATTCACAACCTATCAATACAGAGAAACCAAAACTCTTACCGACCAAATTTAAGAATTCCACGTACTACAACACCAAAAACCAATAGCAATAGTTGTGTCAGTGAATCACAGCTCTATAAGGAACAATTTTGAGCTCAATCTCCGTGTGCCCAAAAGTCATGATCGCCTGAGCATTTAGAAAATGCTCGTGATAACTTTATCATTCACATTTTAGAATGACGATACGCATAATCTCTGATAATGAACACTGAAATTCTCGTCAAAGGACTATAAAAACAAAGAAATTAACAAGACCACATACAAGGCTACGATTTTCCCAATAAATAAGAGAAGAGATGTATGAAGCAAATATAATTGCCGTAAGGAGATGATTTCATTTTTAGATGGACATGTTACAAGGAAAGGAATTTGAAACGCAAATGAATCTTGTCTAATGGTGAAACATTGAAGAAGTAAAAGAAAAACAAGAATGTCACAGAACATGGTATCACCTAATCAGATAGTTAAAACCATTGATGAACAAGAACTCCACTTTGCCTCAGAGAAGTGAAGAGCTCCAAGCATTGATCATATGTTTTCTCATACTTTGGACTTCTCTGCCCAGGGCAACATCTTTGCCATCTATTATAGTGGCATTCAAGAAAAATCTCGTCCACCAAACAAATAGCTCCTGTTTCGAACAATCTTGGGATCAGATCGAATTCTGTACCTTCCACGTCCATCTTCATCACAACAAAATCATTCTTTGAAACTGTGTTCTTCAACCAGTTTGCAAAATCAAACCCTTGGATTTTCTCAACTTCACCATCAAAATCACCAGATGATGATGCCTGCAACGGCTGAATCCTACCCATGCCTCTGCCCTTAACTTCAACATGCTCACCAGGGTCCCGATGAATCTCAAAGGTTAAAGTTTCATTCTTCACCCAAGCAGCATAAGGTAGCAGAGTAATTCCCTTCTTCACGCGATACTCTTGGTGAAATGTTTTATCAGCCTCAATTGCATACACATGAAAGGTCTTGTTCTGTTTTGGATACTGCTTCCTGAACCAACTTCCTATACTAGAACCATAACTTCTAGCTCCAACATCAACATAAACATACCTATTCTTGAAGCTTATGTCAACCATTGATGGAAGGTACTTTATGTTCTTTAGGTTCCTCTTCAAAGTAATCCATGGTTTCAGTGGCTCCTCAGTGATCAGAGGCTCTGCATTTCTGACCAATTCTTGTTTGTACCCATGAGTAGAGCATTTCCCACTAGAGTCATCATCGAATTTCTCAAACTCATGAACAATGCCAGCAAACTCTTTCCTCAAAACAATTTCTCGTATGTGAGGAATTGAAGAATCAAATCCATCTATATCATGCGTTTTCACTACTTTGAAATTAGTAAACAAATCAAGGAATGAATTGAAACTATACGTATCTTTAGCCTTTACATGGAACACCACAAACCCTTCGGGTTTCAGAGTCCGAGCAATCTCAGAGGCGAAATCTGAAGCACGCGTCGATTTCTCAAGTCCACCCTCGCCGGAAAAGATGAAGTCGAAGGTGTTGTCGCGAAAGGGTATACGATGAGCCTGTCCTGCTTTCACCAGTGGCTTCGAAGCTTTCTTTGCGATCCCAATCGAGTCCGAGACTCCGATCTCCTTCAATGCGTATACGTCACGACCGGTAGGCGTCTCAACGCAAAGAGATTTCGACTCCGGCGAAAGATAGCCAGAAGACACGAGATCCTTGAACACGGATGAGTAGAAACTAACGGCCTCGTTCCACTCTTTACTCGAGTAAACCTCCGGCCGCGCCGAAGATCGGCTAACGACGGCCTCATTGGACTCAACAGCCAAAGCCCCGGCGCCGGAGCCAGTGACCACAAAGTTGAGAGACTCCGGAAGGGAGAAGAAGCAGAAGTCGCCGACGTTGCAAGACTCGCCGGCGATGGTGATGACATAAGCAAACCGAGCGAGTATAATGAAAACCCCAAACAGAAGCAAACGTATGAGAACGTTACGGAGAAAGCCGGGCTTCACAGCGGCCGTCTCCATCGCAGCAGATTTAACACCTCCCGATAGAAAATTTGCTATCACACAAGAATCCACCAAAAAAAAAAAAAAAGAATGAACGCTAGAGTTTTTCTTCAAACGAGAGAAAAAAAAGAAGAAAGGTGTGGTTTATGAGGAAGAGATTAACGGGAGGAGAAACGAGCGGAGGTGTGGTTAGCGCCGATGAGAGCGGGTCTTCTGGAAGAGAGAGAGGGTGAGATTGAGAAATGGAAAGCGAAAATAGGAGCAAGACGAGAAAGCATGGCTGTGCGAAAATGGAGAGTGACGCTAGGAAGCAGAGAAGAGTGAGACCATTAGCGAGGGAGGTTTGTTTGTTTGTGTGAGTGAGAGAGAGATGGGTCTTGGCCTTTTGGGGAATGAGATTGGGAGGTTTGAGAAGATAATCTGCAGAGACGGGAAGACAACGAAAAGGAAAAAAGCCACGGGAGGAGAGAGAGGATGAGGAATAAAGCGGCGTGAAGGGGTGACCGCGAGCGCAGGTTACACGCGGAGACGATGCGGATAGAGCTGCGCAGACGAAGGAAGTGTCTCCATGGCTAATTCCTTATTTGCACTTTCCTTTTTTTCTAAATTACGTAAATGCCACACTCATCCTCTTGCAGCGCGTCAATTCATAAAAAACCGGTCAAATTCCTTACATACTCACATCTAAATAATTACACGTGATTTCGATCAAAAAAATAAATTACACGTGACGCTGTATTTCAGCGTTCATATTAGTGTTTGGTATGAATTACTCTCCCTCCGATCCTAACTATAAGAGTTAGCTGATTTTTTTTTGGAGAGGTTAAGGAAGCCAATTAAATTATTTTAGAGTATTTTTATTTTTACTTTTTTCTTCAAATTAATTAGTTTAACTAATAAACTAATATATAATCTAAAAATACACAACATATGAAATGATTAAGTAACTTATTTAGCTTCCTTAATCTTTCAAAAAAAAAGTTAACTAACTCTTATAATTAGGACCGGAGGTAGTTCTGTGGAGTTAATTCTAGTAGGTTTTATTTTAATTAAAAGTTAAAAATTAATATTCGCAATTATATAGAAGAACCGAATGCATCATCAATCTTTTTCTTAAGATGTGCCAGTGAATTGATTGATTGGCTTATCTAATTGGCCTACACTGATACCTAACATAAATAAACCCCCAAAAAACATTTTTTAAAAAAAGGAAAAAAAAAAAGAAAGAAAGAGAAAGAGTGGAGCATGTCAAATCGTGATCCTTAATGTGCTGATGCAAATCCAGGTTGCTAACCTAATGGAATGGTTGGTGCTCCAAATTTCATGAAAGAAGATCGTCATGGAACAAAAGTTTCCGTGAATTACATAACTATAATTAATATTCCTTTCCTATAAGAACCATTTACTTAAATTTAGAGAGATTAAAAAAAGAAATTAAATTAATTAATTATAATTACTTTTCAAAAATACCCCTACTAAAAATTAAAAATTACCACTCTGGCCTTATTTATAAGTTTTTTTTACTAAAAAACTTTGATCCTATTTATAAATCCCCTTTAACCAAATAAATAAGTTTGTGACAATTTTACCTATATTTGTACCAATGAAAATAGAGAGAGAAGAAAAAGTTGAAAGTACACAATCATAAATGAGAGTAAAGTTGAAAATTCACCTCATAATCATTGAGCTAACTACCTCTCTTTAGTATGTGTGATTTGATCAAAATGGGACTTAGAAATAGGATTAGAGTGGTACATCAAGCCAAAATACCCCTCACTCCGTCACTTCACAGTCCCCAGAAATATCTCAGGGCTTTTATTTGTGGCTTTGTATTTGACAGTCAGTGCTTATAACTTCTTTAGCTGTGCCAATCTGTTTTCCGATCTTCGGCTAATCACTATTCTCTGTTAAGCTTACAAATTGAAGTTCCCAACTATGGAGTATAATAATAATGTAGAACACTGTAAATTCTGGGACTTTTGGCTCAAATCACGTGCAAAATTTATGTTTAAATTGAATATATATATATATATATATATATATATATAATCGAGGTGTATATAATATAAATGAGTTATAAACATAATTTACTTTGTAAAATATATAAGTGTATTAGAAAGTATACATAGGATATTATAGGAAAAAAATTGACAAAAGTTAAAACTTGCTCTTATAATTAAGACCGACTCCAAAACCAACTCCAAAATATATTCCTATAATTAAAACCGGAGGGAGTATCATGCTATAACAATAAAGTACTAATAACTGATTTTAAACTAAATCATTTAGGACAACTCCTTCTAATTCTAAATATATGCTATAATTACTTTTTTAAAAGTAGATAAAAAAAATAAATAAGTTATTTAATTAAATCATATGGTGTATATCATTAAATTATATATCAACTTATATCTTAATCAATATAGTTTAGAGAAAAATAATAAATATAAATATTTTTAAAATAATAGTTAACTTTCTTAATATTTTTTTTAAAATCAACTCTTTTTTATATTTATGATTAGGAGGAGAGAGTATTATATACCGATCCGGTTCATCCCAACGTACATACATCTAAGGTTGTCAAACTCACGAGTTTAAGCAAACTTATGATAGCGACGTAAATTCATATCGTGAACTCGAATCGTAAACTCGTAAGAGTTTACTTTTATTATTAAATATGTATTACTAATGTATAATTAAATAATTAAAATATAAAAATGACAACAATTTGATTTAAATATATCTTAAATTCAAATAATTAAAATTATATCCATCAACATTCATCATTTATCATATTTAATAAAGAAATTTCTATAAAATTTCTATATAAAGCCGCTGAGTATGACCAAATCAAAAAAAGTTAATACGAGTTTAAGAGTAAGTTAATAAGGTCTTGTAAGCCAGAAACGAAAAACGGTAAACTTGGTATATAAACTCGTGAGTTTAACCGAGTTTACAACTAGCACGAGTTTACCACTGACTCGACTCGTTTTTATAAGCTAGAAGCGTAAACACGGTAAACTCAGAAAGTCAACTCGCAAGTTTGACAACAATGCATACATCAAATGAAATGATACGGGTACGTGGGTAACGTAACCTAAGGTCACAAAATTTTCATGAGCAAAAAAAAAAGGTCACAAAATTTTAAGTTGAAAGAGAAATGAAGGTGACGCGAGAGCTGATGTAAATCTTAATTATTGTAATTAAAATATATGGTGATTAATAGGGGTGAGCATAGTGCCAGATACTCTGTACGCCTGCCTAAGCCCGATAAAAAATTGTCATGCCCAGCCCTAAAAAAGTGGCCCAAAGAAAATTTGGGTAGTTTTGGGCTGGGCCAATAATTGGGTAAGGTTGGGCATCGGGCAAGGGGTCCTACCCTGCCCATTTGGCCCTGCCTAGAAAATTAAATATATTTAAATAGATATTATTTTATATATACTATTTTATTTAAAATATATTATATTATTATATCTAAATATATTATATTATACTTCACGTATTTTTAATGCTTTAAAATTCTGTAATATATGAACTAGAATCTTCATGGAGCAGAACATGGCATCACTATTTGGGCAGGAGAAGCCCGCCCTACCCTTTCCATGCTTGCCCAGTCCAAAAATGATTAGGGTTTTTATCGAGTAAGGCTAGGCATCGGGCTGCAAAATGCAGTCCATCATTCTTCGGGTTGGGCATCGGACAGGAGTCTCGCCCTACCCATACCCACCTAGCCCTACCCATACTCACCCCTAGTGATTAAGAATATTACGACGTCGTAATACAGAAGTAGTGTGTTTGTGGGGCGTAGGAAAGGTTGAGATTTGAATAGGGGATTGGGCATAGTAGACTAGGGATTACGCAAAAGTGCAGGAGGCTTGTTCTCCCGGCAATCACATCCGTTAATGGTCAGTTTTTTTGTGGGGCTAAAGATGCTGATATTGGTCAATTTTCATTAACTAATGCATAGCATGAAAAATGGGAAGAGAGTTTTCTCTTCATGTTTTTTTCCCCTCATAAGTCTATCAGGGTTGTTGATTTTTGAAGATCAGAAAAGGCTTAAAGTAGTATTATGATTGATTGGACGGATATGATTTAGAAATAATGAAGAATAATAAGAAAATGATTATGAGAGAAACCCACCCTAAAAGATGTTTAATCCACCGCTGATTCGCTTCAGCTTCTCTCCTATGTTGATTTCATCCGCTACTATTAACCGATGCCGTTTTGATGCTCCTTGCCTTAAAATAATCAATTCGATGAGTGTGTGTCAGTGTGATGGATCGCTGGGTTCAAGGAGGAAAACAACCTCGAAAACATTATACGTAGTAGTATATTTTTTCTGGTCTTATTATAAGGTAATATTAATTAATAAGTTTATTTGGTCTTTTTTATAAAGCACTTGTTTATTCCTAAGGAACATTAATTATTTTTTTTCATGTATGTCATATTAATAAGGATAGTAAATGAGAGTAATAATTAACATGATATTAAAGTTTAGTACAATTAATAGGGGTAATATTGAAAATTTTAGACCATGCATATGTGTGTCCTATATATAGAATGCATGATTATTTTTTATAAAAAGAGAAAATCTCATAAAAAGATATTTGTGAAACATTGTAGTAATACATAAGAATTCACTCCTTTCAATTATATATATTCCTACTTTCCTATAAATCAAATATTGTATCAAAAAGAATATTATGCATAATTAATATTTGAAAAAAGTTGAAAAACAAAGTGTGCTTTATGGTATAATACTTTTTAAGGAATTAATTTTGTTGTTTTAATAATTTAGAGATATGAAGTTAATTTGACCAAAATTTTAAATCTTTCATTATGACGTATAACCTGATATATAATTTATTAAATTTAATGATCTGAATTATAATTTGAGTAATTAAACCGTACTAATTATAATTATATAGGATTTTTTTTTTCCCCCTGGACCTCCTTAGCGCTCCTCCACATTGGCACACTCTCATCAAATTGCTTCAAAACGGCCTCGTTTAACGGCAGCATAGAGAAGCTGAACCCCCGCTGATTCTCTTTAATTCAATTCACGGGTTTAATTCTTTATAATAACTAATAAATTTTTTAAAAAATATGGAAAAGAAATAAAGATGAGAGTTCTGTATCTTGAGGGTTAAGTCCGGCGATCCGGCGTAGAGAGGTTCGTGGTAAATTGATTGATTGAATGAATGCCTGGAAAAATCTCGTTGCCAAATGTTCTTTTTTATTTTCCGAGAACTTTTGGGAAAGTGAATTGAAATAAATAAATAAATTAAATAAGGGAAGAAAAAAAACTGGGGGCGCAATCAGAAAAATGGCCACGAGGGTTACCGTTGACTGGCTGAGCCGGTGGTTACCGTTTCGCAAGAATTCCAGGGGGCGCCACAAAACTACAAAAGCGAAAAACAAGTCTGCGATAGCCGTTACTTGTTACTCCCTCCGCTTCTCTTTATGGACAAGGAATCACGGATCAAGTTTTTCTCTAGGGCCTGTTTGCTTCAACGAATGAGGAATAAGATGATGGATTTTAACGGGGATAAAGGGAAGGGAGGGAGGGGGGGAGAGGTTTTAGCATTATCTCTTTTGCAATGACTAGTGGGGGTGAGGGAGGGGGGAGAGAATTTTTTTTTGGGTGAAAGAGCGTTTTTGCCAATCAACTGAGCGATTTTACCAACTAACTTTTACTAGGACAAAAAATGCCAAAGAACAATTAAATGTGTTGAAAAAATACAACACCGTTAAATTCCTTCTAACTCCGTTTAGGATGAATCCCACGTGGCCTTCTCTGATCTTTTTCTTCTTGTTCGGTTTCCGAAGTCACGATTTCTTCGCTTAAAGCCAAGGACGATGAACAAATATCAAACAATTCACGCTCAGATTTCGTCCCAAAGTACATTGAACATAACCATATTTCTGGATTTTCCTTTGATGAACAAGAACTTCCTGAGAATCCCTTCCCTCTGAATTCCAACTTTTTCCAGAACTCTCTGGGACGCCACATTCTCAACATCAACAAGAGCTTCGAGTCTCTCCAAATTTTAGTCTAGCTTCCAACTTATCTGCGCTTACAAGGTAAATTATTTTTGGGTGTAATTTAAATTAACTTCCCTTTCCATTAAAAGTGATCATCTTTAAAAAAGGGTCTAAACTAACGCAATATGGTTGGAATCAGAATTGTAGACAGCATGATAATACATTTCGTAATGTCCTGATGATAATGTTGTAGAGTAATTATTTCAAGAATAATTTTCTCTAAAAAAGCTATATCTGTAAAAGAAAAAGTTGGGGCAGAAAAATAATAAAACTAAAATACCCAGGAAAAAAAGCTAAAGACTTTAAAGCAACATATTCGAACTATATGAGAGAGAGCATGTTTGTCTGTGAGTTCTGAGAAACTCTCTCACCTTTGAAACCCAGTAATCGGCAACACATGGTCACAAGGGTCCGAATATTGGAAGGAAAAAACATACCAGAAGACGACGAAGAGAGTTTTAGGTGAAAGCTCTCTCTCTTATCTTTCTCTTTCTCTTGGACTTTCTCTCTCCTCTACATGTTCTTTTACTTCTCTCACCACATAGTAACTTTCACCACCTTCGTCGTAATCCCATTCCCCCAATATTTTGACCCTAAAACATACCCTAATTCAGCAGATTTTGCTCTCGCTTTGTCGTTCCCTGAGTAGAATTGAACAGAAACAGAACCAATCGCACGATCGTCGACGCAGATCGCTCGGCACCACGAGAAATTGGAGGGGATGTTTTGGATGAAATCGATGGCGGCGTCTTTGCTTGTGTAGGGTTGCCAGGAGCAAAATTTGGCCTCTCGTTTATCGGGTGCCTAGACCATTAAATCGTCTGCATCGGAGAGAACAAATGGTCGAAGAGAGATCTGAGTCAAATCGAGAGTGTGTTGTTCCAGAGAAAAGGTGAAGCACTTCAAATGCCACGTAGATTCAACCTAAACGGAGTTAGAAGGAATTTAACGGTGTTGTATTTTTTTAACAGATTCAATTGTTTGTTGGTCTTTTTGGTCCTAGTAAAAGTTAGTTGGTAAAATCGCTCTTAGACTAATAGTTGATTGGCAAAAACGCTCCTTCACCCTTTTTTTTTTGTTACAATGGCGTGGGCGCGTGGCAGACCCTATGACTTGAGGCACAAATGGCAGGGTCGAACTTGTGACCTTCCTATCTATGAAGATATCACTAGGCTAGTAGACCTATAAATTTTTTTTTTTGGGGGGGGGGAATTTTAATGTTATTTTGTTTTGTTCAAAAAGGAAGGGGAGGGAAGATATTTTTATATAGGGGTTAAGGGGCAAAAATGCCCATCAACTTTTTTCAGGGGAGCATCCAACACTATAAGCTTTCATTGGGTGCAAAAATACCCCTGAACTTCTCTAAATAGGGCAAAAATGACATTACCGTTAAGTTAGCTAAACGTTTGTTACTTTTCTTTGCTGATTTTTCCACGTCTCAGCTCTAACAACTCACCCTCGATCATCTTAGTCAATCTCTGTCTCTCCCTCAATCCTTCCCCACTCTCTCTCCTTCCACATCCCCGAGATCCTCAATGCCCTCTCATCGCCGACAATCTCATCACTCCTCGTTACTCACCACCACCTACTCATCCATTGCCATCATAGTGACCACGGCGAGGAGGATCAAGAGCCGACCTCATCGTCCTCCTTCTTTGAGCATTTTCGACAGCTGAGGAGAGAGCATAGCAGAGAGCACTATCTTAGAGTGAACTAGAAGAGGTAGCAAAATATTTTATTCGTTGTTTATCGTCCTTGTTGTTGAAAAGAGAGTGGTGGGCTCTGAGAATCAGAGAGGGAGAGCTTGTGAACCAGAGAGGCGGGCTTCAAAGCACTGTTCATCTTCTCCGTTGTTAGACCAGAGGTGACAAGCTAGAGAAGAGAAGAGGAAGTCTCCTGTTCCTTCTTTTCTAAACGAATTCAACGGTGAGAAGGAGACAAAGACTAGGGGTACATCGGAGTGGATGAAGCAAGAAGGAATATCATCCACTGGTTTGATTTTTCTTTGAACTTTTCTTTGCCGGGATGGTTTTATTTTGTTGATTCTTCAGTAGTGGAATAGAGTGGAGGTGGTTTTTTTTTTTTTTTTTGGCTCAGAAAGGATACTTGTATTGCTAAATAAACAATGTTCAATACAGAGACATAAAGCTTCGATAACCTGACAAAGACAGAAGCTACGAAGAGGAAAAAACCAGCAACTAAACCAAAACATAGCAAACCAGCAAACAAACGATACAAAGACATAATGTTATGAATGGGGGGGGGGGGGTTTGGGACCAAGTGAAAGGGGTGATGTTATGAATGATAGAAAAATATTTACTGTAGATGGAAGTGGAAGACGAAGTCGGGAGGGAGAGGGTGAGAGGAGAGAGATGAGTTTTTTCAAAAAAAAAAAACAATCATTTAAAACAATAAAAGAGAGCATGATGGAGATAGGATAAAATTAATGGGTTGGGGCATTGTGATTGGACAACATATGGATGAGGTGATATCAAATAGCACCTAGACAATTAGTGTGGGACCCACTAAACTTAAAAGTAACGCCAGTTTGCCTCAATTAACGGTAATGATACTTTTGCTTTACTTGGAGAAGTTCAGGAGCATTTTTGCACCCAATGAAAGCTTATGGTGTTGGATGCTCCTCTGAAAAAAGTTGATGGACATTTTTGCCCCTTCACCCTTTATATAGACAGCTTTACCCTTATTTTATTTAAGTTGCTTTTTAAATTTTATAAAATATTTAATAAATATCATTATAAATTATATTAATATATAAAATTGTAATTTTATAATTATCAAGAATCAATTTAATTGAAATTAGTAGCTGATATATAATAAGGGTAAAGGATTTCTCCAGTTATTGGAGATAAGTTATCTCCAGTAACCTTCAAAACTATGTCGTTTTGAATTAATGAAGGGTGTTTCCGTAATTTTGTTTACTTTTTATCATATAAATTTTACCTAAATACTCTTCATTAATCACTTAAAATTACAAACACATCCTTCATTATTTCAAAACGACGTAGTTTTAGGGGTCACTGCAGATAAACTTATTTCTAGTGACTAAATAAATACTTTTCCCATATAATATACATATTTAATCAGTGTGCATATTGTTAAGTAAGTATTAAAATAGGTGATTATGTTATATAAACCAAATACATTTAATAATATTTTATCATTTTTATTCAAGAATATGTAAATCCCATCCCATTAAAAGGGGTTAAGGATTATTATTCCCCTCTTCTTTATTTAATTTTGCCGGAATTCTCGCCTTGTTTTCATATTCCTATCAAACTCGCCTTATTGGACAATAGTAATCGTGAAGAATACTCTTAGGGCTTGTTTGGTAAGCTGATTTCAGCTGAGGGAAAGGGAAAATAACTGGCTTCCCATGGAGAAAAACAGTTTGGCGTGTGTGTGTCCTGAAAAATTGGTTTTCCAGCAGGCTCCATCTTTCCACAATGGTGGGAAAGTTGAATCCCTCCAAAACTGGCGGGATTGTGTTTTCGTTCTCGGGAGGGTGAATGTTAGGAACAAAAAAGCCTCTGTACATAGTAGAGCTATTTATTAAAAAAGAGATTTGAGGGTGGAGCTAAACGAAGCACACGAAACTCAAATCAACGAGAGGAGTTGAACGAAGGCCGCAAACCTGAAATTGACGACAGTGGCATTTGGAGACGCAGCACAACTTCAATGTAGGTGCAAATACAAGTGAGTTCTGAATGGGTATGAGAATTGTTTGTTGTTTTTTTGTTTTTGTTGTCGATGCCCCGTATTCATTCTTTGGTGGCATAATACACATGTTTGTGGGTTAAGCTGAGTGAGGTCATGTTAATAAATGAGAGAGGCAATTGGAACATGGCATCAGCTTATTTCTCTATACGCGTCTCTGTTTTGCATCTACCCTGCTTTTTTCTTCTGGTTGAACTGTTGCTGTAATGGTGTAGGTCTATCATGTTGCATTAGAACAAGCTTCTTTCGTTCAAACGTCACCTTTTGTCGTTCTCCCACTGTGGAAAAAAAATCTTCAATTCCAAGATTGTTTTTTAAAAAAAAAAAAAAAATTAGAGGCCTTTTTAGTATTTCATCTCACATTCCTACTTAACTAACACCCAATTCTTTATACCAAACAATTCATTTTCCCTCAACTTAAGTTTCCTTCCTACGTTTACCAAACAGCTCAACTTTTCAATCTTCCCTTTCATTCCTTTCTCTCTTTAAATCTTCTCCGTACCAAACGAAAAAATTTCGAGGACGGTTGCCATCCTCACGAACATCAATGCCTTCCACAATCTTAGGTAGGTTTTATAAAAATCAATAAATTATCATGGAGATTCAAAACAAATTACTATCAAATAATTTATTAAGCTTCCTCCCCCCCCTCCCTTTTTTGATAAGAAAGATGGCATAAAGGCTATATTAAACTGAAGAAATTACACACAAGGGGAATTTAATCTCAAACTCTCATACTCCATCAAAGCTCTCAGTTGAGAAGGGCAGGTAGAAAATATATCAAACTTTGATAAACCTAGCTTAGCTAAAGCTCAGCAACTCTATTAGCATTTCTAGGAATAGATTTCAATAGGACTTACCAGTCCCTTCCCATCATTTCTCTAATCTGCAGAGTCATCAAACTCCCTGCATCTTACCTATCCTCTAGAATACTCGACCACCTCATCAGCATCACACTCCAGCTCCACTTTCCCATCATTTGTCTAACCTGCAGAGTCATCAAACTCCCTGCATCTTGCCTATCCTCTAGAATACTCCTGACCACCTCATCAGCATCACACTCTAGCTCCACTTTCTTTATATCCAAATCCCAAGCTAGAGATAGACTTAACAATGACCAATCATTTTGGAGAATCCAGCGATCCACCTACCATCCGAGTTCCTCAAAATACCGCCACACCCAGACTGAGAAGACATTAGCGTGGTAGCTCCATCAACGTTACACTTAAACCACCCAACTGGAGGTTTTCTCCAACCCAAACCGAGAGCATTCACAGTACGTAGTCTGAGCATTAGATCCCGGCTCATTCAATATAATATAATTGAACCACACCATAGGAATTACAGCACAAGGATTATTAAACTTCTTTTTTAGTTATTCATCTATAATTAATTGTTACCTCTATTCTTTATTTTGGTTGAGTATTGGACATGTGATTAATTCTTTTCTATTGTCATTGGCACGAAAGAGGATGGAGAGGAAGAGGTGGTGGTGGTGGGACAAGAATAAGAGTGGAAGTCGGTGCAATGGGAGAGTGACGATAGTTTGAGAATATCATAAGTAATCATGGATATATTGATCACTATAGATCAAAGACGCTGGGAGAAAAGCTTTGAGAAGATTCACATCATTTTTACACGCAATTTTCTCTGTCTTAGGCTAGTCCTTTTTATAAGTAACTTTTTTTTATATGTCAAAATTTAAAGTTCTTTTTCTTATTCTACCTTTGTTAAATTCACATTTTTATATTAATAATCTAACACTCACCACTAATTCTCTTTTTCATTTACTCATTTGTTATCTATTTTCTCTCATATTTGTTACTTAGCCTCTTTCTTATACACTTTTCATAAATATGGGTATATTTGGAAGAAAAATAATATTTTTAACACATTGTGCTTGTTTGAAACAACGATTGGAGCTTTCAAAAATAGCTTTTCAGTTGCGATTGGTATACGAGTTAAACATGTGAGAGAAGTTTTATCTCGATTTACCTAAATAAGCACTTTTAGGGCCCTAAATGAAATCCCAAACGAGCCTAAAAAGTTAATCTTAACTGCTAATTTGTTTTACATAATAAGAATAAAAGTTGGGACAACTTTTTCTCTTGTAGCCGAGGGGGGTTGTCTTTATTCCCACTTATTAATACCCATCTTTTTAGTGGTGAAATTAGAAAATATTTTTAACACTCGTTTGGATGGGCTTTTAAAAAAAGTTTTTTTTTTTGTGCTTATTTTTTAAGCTCTAAATTGGAGCTTTAAAAAAAAAGCAGTACTTTGACTTCTTTTTTTTTTGTGACTTTTGCTTTTCTTAAAAAATATCATCTAAACACATAAATTAATTTAAAAAGCATTTTTTTGTATTAAAAAAGTGTTTTTTTTGTTAAAAAAAACCCATCCAAACGGGCCCTTAGCCCAGGCTAAAAAATAAACATATTAAACTATTGACTAAATAGTATCGCATAACAATGAAAATGCAAATAAATAAGTGTCAGTGTTAATTAGTATATTTTGTCACTAAACGTAAATTCTTATAGTACTATTCAATCCACAAAACTAACACTTAAATGCACACTCCACCTACCTCAAAACAAAATAATTGGTGAAAATAAAAAATATATAATATAAAACCCAAAAAATATTTTTTAAAAAACATACATACTTGATTTAATTTCAACTAAGCAAATAACCTATTATAATCTATTTTTTTTAAAGAGAAATTCATTATAAAACATAAGACAACCAAATAATAAATCCAAACTAATTAAAATTAGCCATTAATCTTCCTCTACATATATATAATTATCTATTGTCAAAACTCAAGACTTTCCCAAAATTAAAATCTCAAAATTTTTACAAATCAGAACAATATTACCCTCATCATAAAGACAAAAATACATAGAATAATTTTCATAAAAGAAGTGAGTTGAAAAGAAGTTATTTTGAGTAGCTATTTAGTCCTTAAAATAAAGATGAACAGCGTTAGAGCCCAAAAGTGGAAGAAGTTTAATGCCTCTGGACTGTATCATGTGCACGAAGAAAATGACAAAAGAAGGTGTGGTGTGTTTCATTTAATACCCCTTCCACGTACAAGCTAAAGGGCCATGTGCCCTTTCAATTATTATTATCGTTTTTTTTTTAACAGCCCATTTTTTTTAAAAAAAAATCAAAACAAAATATAAGATGATACTAACATTTTCAATAAGTATTTCAAACAAAAATTTTTCTTTCATCTCACAATCCCATAAGTAATGAATCAAATATTGTCATAATAAAAAGAATATACGAGTTAGTTTAGGCATTGAATGCAGTCCTAAATTCTCTTCAAGTCTTTAATATAATATATATTTACTTAATTTAATAAGATTAAAGAACTTAATTAATTAAGTGAGTTAATATGATATGTATTTTCTAAAATATATATCCTATATGTCTTCCTTAATTCTCTTATTTCCCATCCTCCTTGATTATTGTTGAAAAAGCATTATAGGCGTAAATAAGGAACAACTGAAAAATATGAGAACTATATCTTATATTAAGAACTAAAATCAACTCCTAAAATATTTCTTATATTAAAAACCAAAAGGAGTATAATATCTCAATCTACTTTGTCTCTTATATTTATTACTTTTTTTTTTAAAAAAAATTATCCTTGTTGCTTGAAGATGTTAAAGTATTTTACATCAAACAATAATTTCAAAGCAAATGATTTCACAGTGTATTTTTGAAAACCAAAAACCATTTTTATCTAATTAATTTTATTAACCTATTTAAACCTTCATGAGAGTTATATCTACATTTTTTGTAGCCACTTGTGTGGAAAGATATTTTCTTCCTGGATTAATTTAACGTCCTAAAATAAGTAATTAAGGAGCTCCAGCTCTTGTGGAGCATCCTAAAATATTGAAGAGTTAAGGTGAATTTAACATCCTAAAATATTTTTTTAGATATATCAATACTCTAAAGTATTTTAGGGTGCATCCAACATCCTAAGTACTCCATCTGGTCCTAAATATAAAATAAAATTAACTTTTTTGAAAGATTAACAAAGCTAATTAAGTTACTTTAGAATATTTTTATTTTTTCTCTAAACTAATTAGTTTGACTAATAAACTGATATATAATCTAAAGATACAAAATATATGATCAGATTAAGTAATTTATTTAGCTTTCTTAATCCTTCCAAAAAAAAAAAGTCAACTCTGTCATATATTTAGGATCGGAGGAAGTGTTTTTTAAATTGCATCCATCACCCTAAATTACTTTTTTGTAGAAATTTACACTTAACAATTTAGATAATTTTAGATATACCTAAAAAAATACTTCAAGGTATTGGATGCAAAAAAAAAAAAAAAAGAGGTTTTTCTGTACTGGATTTATTTGAAAAAATACTTCGTGATGCTAAGGGCACCCGAAAAATACTTTAGGTACAAGATGCTTCACAAAATACTTTAGGATATTGAATACAGTTGAAAAATACTTCAGTTGCTGGATGTACTTAACCCTAAATTAAATTACCATAATATTGTTCATCTAAGGTGACCCAGTGGAGGATATGCAAAATATAACGACATCAAAAGTAAATTGTAAAATTAACTCATACTGTAATAATTATCACACGACATTAAATGGATGAGATGGTTAAAAATTGTGTGATTGTTAAGAAGCAATGCAATAACTAATTCTAACCTCTACCACTCTGGTCCTATTTATAAGTCCTATTTTGACCAAATCACACATACCAAGGAGAGGTAGTTAGCTCAATAATTATAAGGTGAATTTTCAACTTTATTCTCATTTATGATTGGGTACTTTCAACTTTTTCTTCTTTTTCTATTTTTATTGGTACAATTAATATGGGCAAAATTGTCACAATCTTATTTATTTGGTCGAAAGGGACTTATAAATAAGACCAAATTTTTTTGATTAAAAAAAAACTTATAAATAGGACTAGAGTGATATGTCACTTCAATACTTGTAGATTAATACACACACATATAAGCGCAAAGTTTGTAAAAGCTCCCATTTTGTAAAATAGATTGTGAAAATTATATACGACTAATTAGAGCCTTATAAAAAATATAAATCCTATACCCAAACATTTTTTTTAAACTGGCATTGTATTCCACTGCAAGTTAGATACGGAGGTTGGAGGAGTATTTTAAGTATTGTAATATTAATACATAGGGAGGTGACAAGGAAAATAATTAAAAATAGTCCACGATTATTCTATTATTTGACAACCACATATGATTATACAAATTTAATAATGCATGATAGGTGATTGAATCAGAATTTGAAATGAAACGTTTTTACGATGAAAAAAAATATATTATTTTTTTTGTTTATTATATATATATATATATATATATATATATATATATATATATATATATTAATTTCCAAGTAGATAGGACATTGTTAAAAGGCTAAAGTATACATTTGGTCCCTTATATTTACTTTTAGTATCATTTTAGTCCCTTAAGTTTGTAAAGTATATGTTTGGTCCCTTAATGTTAACATCGTTAATTTCGCTTAACGAAAAATATTGACCCAACAATTTTAAACGATGATTATGCAATTAAATGTTAATCAAGCATTCTAATATGATAGTATTTTACTAAATTAATATTTTAAATCCTATTAATTGAAAAATATTTAATTTTCTTCGATAAAAAAAAGTATTTAATCTTCACAAATTGTGAAAAACCACAAAACAATCTGTGAAGATTATTTTTTTTCTTCAATTAATAGGATTTAAAATATTAATTTATTAAAATACTAACATATGAGCAGGCTTGGTTAGTATTTAATTGCACAATCGTCGCTTAAAATTGTCAAATTAGTATTTTCCATTAAGTCAGACTAACGGTGTTAACATGAAAGGACCAAATGTGCACTTTACAAATTCAAGGGACTAAAATGATACCAAAGGCAAACATAAAAGACCAAATATATACTTTAGCCTTATTAAAATTGTAAAGTTCAGCTAACTTGGCGTAAAATCCAGGCTGGAGGGCCAAAAAATATTCTTTGTATGTGCTTTGTCATAAAAAGGAAGGCATATTTAGAAGAACCAATCATTTTTTTCTAAGATAACGACAATAATAATTGACATTTAATAATACTTATTCTTAACTTGTTATCCATAACATGTGGAATCATATTTGGGGGTGGCCCACGTTTGGTGCATACATGTGATGTGCTCTCAATTAATTAATTAATTATATTTATTACTACCATCTTTTGGAAAATTTCCAACTTTTATTTGTTTGTTTGCCCTTTTCAATTGTCTATATTGGAATAACCATTATAATTACACTACTATTTAATTCATTCACATATTCTCTTGTTCTTTCCTTCTTCTCAACAAAATGCCTTTTGGGGTCCAATAAAAACTTAGCCACCAAGATTTATGTATGAGAACGACTCCACATTGCACTTTTACCCCCCCCCCCCCCCCCCAAAAAAAAAAAAAATCATACATATCACTTAAAAATTCACTGAAAAGAATCATAAGAATGATTTTTTAAAAGAAACCAAGATTGCTCCTTGTGTCTTTTTTAAAAAATAGCATTGGTAACTCTTTAATTTATTACTACCTCCGTCCTAATTATAAAACTTAATTGAATTTTTTTAGAGAAATTAATGTAGTTAAATAAGTTATTTAATCATTTCATATGTTGTGTACATTAAAATTATATATTAATTTATTAGTCAAATTAATTAGTTTTTTTAAAAAAATAAAAATAAAAGTACTCTAAAGTAATTCAATTAGTTTTCTTAATTTTTTCAAAAAAATCAAGTAGATGTTATAATTAAGATTAGAGGGAGTACTATGAAATTTAATATAATAGGAATGACTCATTTTTTAAACTTGATTATCTAAGTCAGATTCAAACATTAATGATGGAGCAGCTGGCTCGCGCATTGTGAGGAAATCCAATTGAGAGTGAGTTGGAAGCAAATGGAATGAGAGACAGTCTGACAGATCTGGAAGCTTCGGTCAACGCAGCGTCTCAGAACTCAGAACTCATTCCATTTGCTTCCCCATTTATGATCCATTAGGCCCATCCCTTGTGTGGGTCATGAGGGCCCGTTAGGCCCAACTTCAGATCAAAATCAATATCTCTCTCGCCCATTAACACCATAAATCATTAACGGAGGTTAACACAAGTGGTAAATGGCTTGTGTCGCTTAAATAAGGTTTTAGGTTCGAGCATTTATGAATGCAAAAAAACCCCACTGGGAGACTCTCCTACCATAGCTAAGTGTAAGACGCGGGTCGGATCAGGATTATTCGGAGCAAAGCTCTAGTAAACTGGATGGGCAACCAAAAAAACACCATAAATCACCACTCCTCGTCCTTGGGTTTAACTGATGAAAGGGTTAGACCTTCTCATTAAAAGAGAGGGAGTTCGATCCTGGAGTTAGTCAAGGCGCTGGGGGAGACGTCCTAAGAGTCTAGGAAGCAGTGGAAACGCTAAGAAGAGGTGGAGGCATATGTACTCTCTAACCCAATATACCCTGCGGGTTGGCCTCCAAGCGCCTTGCTCTTGGACAGGTTCACATTTCATGCTTCTCTCTTACATGCTTCTTAGGTGCTTGTCCGGGTTGAAACATTTTTTTATTATTTTTTTAATATATTCTATTTATTTAGATTAAACTATATGTTGCATCCTGAATTTTTTTTTGTACCCAATATCTCAAATTAATTAATTTTTAATCTTGTATTCAGAAATATTTTCCCTGTAACACCAGTATTATGAAAATTAATTAATTTGAGATATTGGGTGCAAAAAAAAAAATCAAAATGCAACATATAGTTTAATCTAAACAAATAGAATATATTAAAAATTTTAAAAAATAAAAAAATGTTTCAACCCTCTAATTAGAGGGACAAGCACTTAAAAAGCATGTAAGAGAGAAACATATAATGTGAATTCACTCTTGGACTTAGGGTGAACCCAACTCATTTCCTAAAATTTTTTATATCAAAATAATAATAAAAAAACAAACACCATAAAAAAAAAACAACAACAACAACGATCAGCATTATCTCACTAAATTTGATTGGGTGTGTATATATATATATATATTATTTTTTGTTCAACGATTGGGTATATCAATCTAAGGATGACCAAATTTTTAGATAACTTCAGATGAAGAGGTTTTATTTAATAATTTTATTGAGTGTTCTTTTTAGTCTTGATTTACCCTTTTTTTGAAGAACTTTATATTACTTGATCTATGTTCATTCAGATTTTTTTAATCCTTAATCTTATACTCTTGTTATGATTTTAAAACCCAACATTCACTATTATATAATAAAATTACTAGTCATATGACAACACGACAGAACTTTCATATTTCCCTTGTTAGGTAGCTTGACAATACAATAAATAAAGGGTGAAGGAGCAATTTTGCCAACCAACTATTAGTCCAGGAGCGGTGTAGCCAAATAACTTTTAATGGGAGCAAAAAGGCCAACAAACAATTGAATTTGTTAAAACCTCACAACACCGTTAGATGCCTCTTAACTGTCGTTGAAAATGAATGCCATGTGGGATTTTATGTCCAGCTCAATGCTAGGTGGATTTTTTTGTTTTTTTTGTTTTTTGGTCAAGAATTCTTGATTCGCTTTGCTTCACTCCCACATAGTTGCTCAAAACCCACTTCGAGAGACGGAACTTGGGCATTGCCGAAGCCATGAAAGCTCCTAAATCATCTCCTCTTTGCCTTTTAATTCTTTTCCTAACATTACGATTTACGAACCTCTGCAAATCTAACTGCAGACCAAGACTTTTCCAGTGGCACCAGCATCATCTTCACTACACTCAGCAAGTCTTTCTACGCCTCCGACATTTACTCTCTACCTATTCTCCACCAACCCAACCTAACCACGAAATTCAAATTACCGGAGAGTATTTGGTGTATGTATCGACCCATGAGAATCTGGGCGTGCCTAAGGCCAGCTGGGCTGTGGTTTATTTGACCCACTTGAAATCTGGTTCGACTCGGAGACTCACTCCTTACGAGGTTGCAGATTTCAATCCATCAGTTTCACCGTCTGGGACTTTCACGGCAGTAGCTTCCTACAGTGAGAAAGGTTGGGCAGGCGAGGTGGAGGATCTCACTACGGATATCTACATTTTCTTGACTCGAGATGGAACTCCACGAGTTAAGTTGGTTGAACACGGAGGTTGGCCGAGTTGGGTGAACGATCGTACTCTTTACTTTCATCAGAGGGGCGATGATCAGTGGTGGAGTGTTTATCGAGCAATTTTACCGTATGAAGGTCCGATTTCAACTGATTCTGTGCAGGTTGAACGGGTCAAACCACCGGGTATCCATGCTTTCACACCTGCTACCTCACCCAGAAACAATGATTTCATAGCAGTGGCAACCAAAAGACTAGGCTCCAGCTATCTGTTGTTTTGACTGTTTGAAGCCTTGACCAAAAAAAAAACAAAAAAAATGCACCTGGCACATTGAGCTGGACATAAAATCCCACGTGGCATTCATTTTCAACGGCAGTTAAGAGGCATCTAAAGGTGTTGTGAGGTTTTAACAAATTCAATTGTTTGTTGGCTTTTTTGCTCCCATTAAAAGTTATTTGGCTACACCGCTCCTGGACTAATAGTTGGTTGGCAAAATCGCTCCTTCACCCATAAATAAATAATTTTTTACATCTTATGAGTGTGCTTTTAATGACTTTTTAAGCATTGTCTTGCAGTATTATGCAATTCTAATAATTAATTATTTGACGGAAAATGCATTTTATTGTGTCTTGCAGTATTTTTTTTGGAAGACTTACATACAGGTCCCAAAGAATAGAAATATTTATATTTAGGTCCCTTGAATTCATGAAATTACATAGATGGAAGCAAAATTACTTTTTTGCCCAAAGGAGAAAACACCTCTGGATCTCAGAATTAAAAAAAATCCAGGTTTGCAACAAGAAATTTTATATTTACAACAGCAAATTTATATTTTAATAAGAAGTTTTGAAAGCCTGGATTTTTTCAATTCTGAGATTCAGAGGCCATTTGTAATAAGAAATTCTATATTTACAACAACCAATTCCTATTTTAACAACAACTTCTGAAAACCTGGATTTTTTCAATTCTGAGGTCCAGAGGCCATTTGTAACAAGAAATTCTATATTTACAACAGCCAATTCCTATTTTAACAACAACTTCTGAAAACCTGGATTTTTTCAATTCTGAGGTCCAGAGGCCATTTGCAACAAGAAATTATATATTTACAACACCAAATTCCTATTTTAACAACAACTTTTGAAAACCTGGATTTTTTCAATTTTGAGGTCCAGAGGTCTTTTGTAACAAGAAATTCTATATTTACAACAGAAAATTCATATTTTAACAACAACTTTTGAAAACCTAGATTTTTTCAATTTTGAGGTCTAGATGCCATTTGTAACAAGAAATTCTATATTTACAACAGCAAATTCCTATTTTAACAACAACTTTTGAAAACCTGTATTTTTTAATTCTGAGGTCCAGAGGCTATTTCTCCTTTGGGCAAAAAAGTAATTTTGCTTCCACAAATAATTACATAGAAGTCTCTAGGGACTTCTGTGTGATTTCATGAATTCAAGGGACCTAAATGTAAATATCTCTTTTTCTTGAAACCTGTGTATAATTTTTCCTATTTTTTTCCCCGCGTAAATCCTTTACATTTTTCTTTTAAAAACATGAGTATGACTTTCTTGTCTTTAGGATAAGCTTTTGAACTTTGTGGATTGTAGTATTTCTTATCAGCGCACCACTTTAAAGAAATACCCATGAGTTGTATGTTATACACTTTTTGTGGTGAAAACATAAACATTATCAAAAAAAAAAACATGAAATAACATCCCAAAAAAGTTTGAAACCAGATTGAGCATTTTTTTTTTAATACACATAGTAGGGGAGGGGGTAGGGTTCGAATCTAGATTTTCTTGGAATCACAGTTTAACCTTATAAAAATCTTAAATATTTTCACTTTAGTCCCTGAATGAAGTCTTTAATTAGGATTTTAAAATGAAAATCTTAAAACTTTTTTAGGCTGAAATACAAAATTTTGAAAATTTTGGTTCTTTACTGTGATTTTAGAGAGAGGGGGGGGGGGGCTGGGGCCACCCTTAGCCCCTCTAAATCCGCCCCTGCCATCTGTCTCTAAATTATAAGCTTCAAAAAATTAATTTGTGTTTATCATGATATTTTTTTGCAAAAAATGAAAAAAGTTAAAGTTAGTAAAAAGAAATAAATTTTTTTTTCAACTACGTTTTTATTTATAAAGAAGATAAATGAGAGAGACAATAAATATAATTATATATAGTCAAATTAATAAAGAATAAACTGTGGCAAAACTAAAACGAAGCCTATATTTTGGGATGGACTTATTCTTATTTTTGAAGCTTACATTTAAGGACAGAGAGTAATAGACGTTTTATCCAAAAAAAAAAAAAATGTAATCAAACACAAATAATTGTTATTTAAGATTATGCCGAGAAAAGAAATAAGTTCCGTTTTGTTTTCACCCATTCTATTTTTTATCTCCTATTTCCCATTTCAAACATGTTTTACAATTACAAATTTCTAACCAAAAGACACACAACTTTAAAAAAGACACACATATTATATTTGCCCTTTTAGGAGAAATAATTTATTCCATATTGCATTTTCATGTCTTTTCTCAATTTTAAAGCGACATCTAATACCATAATTCTTTCTGTTTTATCACTAGAGAGTAAAATAATGTTTTTAGATGTATTTAAAATACTATTACTTATAAATGAGAGACAAAAATTTAGTAAAATATATCATTATTTTGACATAATTAACAATTTCTTAATTCAAATATAATAATATTAAAGGATAAGTATAATAAAGCGAAGAGAAGAAAAATCCAGAGAAGTTGTGAATGCTCGTTATTTTATTCCCAAAATCAATAAACAAACGGAATGTAAAAATAAAATAAAAAACGACAATTTTTAGCACATTGGCTTCGCCGTTTCTTGGTGGGTCCACCTCAAAACAGCTGGCATAAGTATCGCGTGTGAATGTCTTTGCCGTGAGATCCGCTAGTTTCGGCCATTCATTTGACGCCACGTCATCCCCGCCATTACACTCCACGCCACGCTCCTCTCACTCGCTGCCTTATTCTAACAACCTTAACGATTTGCCCTCTGTCCGAAGCTTCTCACCCAAAAACATTTAACAGATTACACACTTTCTCGTCCTTCTTAAGCAATAACATTCCGTTTCATACTCATTCCTTCATTCTGATTTTTTTCTGAATTTCTTATTTCTGATTTTGAGATGTCTAAGTTTCCCGATTCACCGACAAAGACGAATTTAGAATCTTCTCCGGCCAACGAGATTCCGGCGTCGCCGTTACCGGATGTAGAGAACCAAAATCAGCCGCCGAAAGTTGGCGGCGGAGTCGGCGGAATATTGAGGCGATGGAAGAGGGACGATTTGTTGAAGAGAGGCTCGTTGGGATTGAGAGCGATTGCCCTGTTATTCTCTCTGATCTCTTTCATCGCCATGGCTTCCAATAAGCATGGCGATTGGAAAAATTTCGATAGATACGAGGAATATAGGTAATTTAATCTCCCATCTCTATCTTCCTTTCATTTTGTCATTGCATGTGTTAACTTCACTTTAATTTTGTTTTTTTTTCTGGGATTCTGAAACTGTAATTCGGCTCAGGTATGTCCTCGCGATATCGATTCTATCGACACTGTACACCGGCGGCCAAGTGTTCCGGCAGGTTAAGGAAATCTCGACGGGAAAGAGTCTTCTTCAGCCAAGAACAGGTTTGATGTTGGACTTCATCGGAGATCAGGTTGGTTCTCCTATTCCTTCTTCAATTACTATTAATTAATTGGCTCTTTTTTGATAATGTCATATATGTCCTCTAAGGACTACAAACTCAACAATTCAGAGATTAAACGCTTATATATGTTTATGAATTCATTAATAAGAATTGATAAATTATTACTCGCCCTTAATTTAGTGAGAGGATCTTGATCCTAAATATAAGATATAATTTTTATATTTATTAATATTTTTCTAACGTATTTTTATTAATGCTTTCTCAATAATAATTAATGTTGTTTCAACAATAATCAAAGAAAATAAACAATGAGTGAATTGAGAAAAATGACTTTATTATTTAAGAAAATTCATGTCATATTAACTAAATTACTTAATCTAATCAAATTAGATAAATATGACTTATATTAAAGATGAAGTATTATTTAATAAGAGCTCAATAATCTAATTATGTTGTTTAAAAAAGTTGATAAAATTAGTTAAAAACAATAAGTGTATCTAAAATAAACATTGTTTTTTCAAGTATGCCCTTATTTATGAGGGGTAAGTAAGAGACAAAAATGAAGTAAATATAGATATAACCAACCTTTTAACTTATGCAATTTATATGATTAATGAGGAGCAAAAATAGAATAAACTCATTAAAAGTTCAAACAATTTTTATTGGTTCTTATAAAAAAAGACCATTATGTAATTCAAATTTTGAGTTCTTATAAAAAAGATAGGAGGAAACAATTAAGTAAATTTATTTAATTATGTAACGAAACTCCACATTAAAATATATGATCGATTTTTTTTTTAAAATGTTATATAATTGATTGATACGTATAAAACCATATGAACAGGTCACTCCATTTAATTAAAGATGAGCTACTCGCAATTCCGAAAAGGTTGAATGGGTCGTTTAAAAATACTTGGTTTCGAAGTTACCGTACCTCTACGTCGAGATTGAAATATGAAAACGATCATCTATTTCTTAAATACTAACCTCGGCATTATAAATTGGGAAAAATATTTCTCCAGTGTTTTGAATTAATAAAAGGTGTGTTTGTAATTTCAGGTGAATTAATGAAGGGTGTTTCTGTATTTGCACTCTTCATTAATTCACCTGAAATTACAAATATACCCATCATTAATTCACCTGAAATTACAAATATATCCTTCATTAATTCAAAACGACGTAGTTTCAGGATTACTGGAGATAACTCTATCTCCAGTGACAGGAGAAATCCTTAAATTATATCTTATATTTGTGATCAGTTAAGTAATAGAAAAATGATTTCATATTGTTGAGTAATAGAAAAATGCTTTCATATTTTAAGTCAAAACAAAAAAACAAAAACAAAACGGGGCGTTATAAGGAAGAAGAACTTTTCAACTGTCTCCAAGTGGTATTACTTGTAAAGTTGAATATAAATAAATAAATAAATATATATATATATATATATTATAATAATGTTGAAGTAATTATATTGGACCCTACACAGTACACATGGCCCCGTCCCCGTGGTATGATTAAGTTGACCTGTATTTTTTAGAAAGACCTGACGCTCCGTTTGAATAATTCAAAGTTGAAGGCTAAATTAAAAAAATATATATGCGAGGAAGAGTCAGGCAATGCATATAGAATAAATAAATATGGTTACAAAGACCATGAACATATATGTGAATGATATATCCAGAATATTTGATTCCTCTCTTAATGAAAGTGATTGAAATGCAGATAACGGCCTATTTGTTGATATCATCAGCATCATCGGCGGTTCCATTGACGAACAGAATGAGGGAAGGATCAGACAACATATTCACAGACGCTTCAGCCACCGCCATCGCCTTCTCCTTCTTGGCATTCTTTGCTGTTGCCGCTTCCTCCCTCCTTTCTGGCTATAAATTATCAATTCAATCCTATATCTGAATCATACTCTCTCTTACATCATCATACCTTTGTTTATCTGTACATTTCTTGAGTGTGAAGAAAGAATGTAAGAGATGGTAATTGAAGAAGGGTTGAAGTGTGATGATGATGAGAGTGTGGCATTTTAAGTTCAAAGTTCAAGCATTAGATTTCACTTCTTTATGTTTCTGATAAAGAACTCATAATTTAATGATTAGAAAAGATGGAAACTTCTGACATTTTCTTCATCTGTTTTGATCTCACCATGCATCCTCTGACCAATTCTTAACACGGCTTGTTTACTTAACAAGTCAATTCTCTTGAGCGAAAACAAACAAACAAACAAGTCAATTCCAATTTTCACTTGACTGCACACCATTTCATGATATTCACAGTTCAACAGTTCACAACTTATTAAAAAAACCCGAAACTTCATTGATAATAATCTTTTATTAAAGACAAGAAATACAAAGAGTGTGGTACATTTTATAACACAAAAACATTAAATCTACACGGAAATCTTTCCTTTTTCCCACTAAACAAATAAAACAAAAGAATGCCAACATAAATTAGCAGCTATATGTTCTCTGTATCACCTCCTAAGTCCTACATTTCTGTTGAATGTTAAAATCCTTCTCCTTTATTATTATTATTTTCCCATGATTCTTTTGTTTCTATTCCTCTATAAATGCCAAAAGTCGTATGTCTTATACAAAGGCATGCCTATGTTTATATGTTTCCTTCCTTCTGGTTCCTAACTCACAAGTTGTTTTTGGACATAAATCACAGAAGGAATGAATCTTCCTCCTCCTCATCCGTCGCCTTACCTTACATTTGGATGGAGAGGAAAGAATGGAGGAAAGAATACTAGGAGTGAGAACTCCAAAAAATATTTGAGAAATTTTCCTTCCTAATATTCCCTCCTCCATAATTTCCTCTCACTTATACCTCCATCCAAACATAAACGCAGCATCTACGTAAGGTATTATGCATTAGGGTTATATGATCCCATTGATCTAACAAAATCAGAGTATGCAAAACTTGCTGGGCTCTGCAACATGTCAAATGGGAATGGCTCTTGACTTGCAGATGTTGTTGTTGGTTGGCTTGTGTTGTGAAGCGAATTTGTGAAACTCGATTTGCCGGGATAGCTGGTCAACGCAGCGGCTGAAGAAGCCGAAGGCCTTATAGGCGCAGTTACGTTGTTGCTGGTGGGGTTGCTGTTCAGAGAAGCAGCATTCATGTTATAACTCCCACTCCCTCGTGCCGCAGGAACATCATGGCTGTGTTTCCCTTCGTAGGTTGTGATCACAGCTTTCATATCATGAGCAGCTCGCTCGATATGTTTCCTCACCGAACACCCTTGAGCTGTGCACTTGTAGTAACTCCTGCACATACAAGATTTTGATCAATTTGAGTCATATGGTAACCAAAAAAGAAGTTGCAACAAAGGTTTCTTAAAAAGTGTTTATATCAGAATCAGTTAAATTAAATACCTTGGGTTTGGATTTCCTTTAACTACTTTCTGACCATATTTCCTCCATCTATAACCATCATCAAGAATATCAATTTCACTTGTAGTTTGAACTACAACTCTTGGTTCCCTCACAGTTCTATTCGCAGAGGAGGCATAGGCATCACTTTCATTTTCTCCTTTCCTGAAAAATAAAATCAGAATCAGATCTTGCTATGCATAAATCAGAGCAGGGCATTAACACTGTTATACTATGTACTATGATCTTACCATCTTTTGGCATCAGGCCCAAAGTCATTGTCATCGCCCCCAGAGTAACATGTTTGTGATGTGTGCTCAAAGTCATCTTCTCCAACAGAGACAGAAGAATCTTCTTGCAAAGAGGCTGGCTCCATCTGCAGATTCCCTAGGGTCACCGCGGATTGATCGGAAATCCCGGAATTGGTACAAGAGGAAGAAGGCTGAATTGGTTGAGAGCTAGAAGATCTTCTAGTGGACTGAGGTTTGGGATGGTTATGTGTTCCCTTATACACTATCTCAGTAATTTGTCCATCCGGAGACTTCTCAACCTTCTTCTTCATGTTGCAACTCGGGTGCGTGCATTTGTAATAACTTCGAGGATTTTCGCTCGCCTTCACCTGTTTCTGCCCATATTTTCTCCAGTTATACCCATCATCTGTCCTCTTTTGTTCTCTCATGGACTGAGACGAATTTGAGTAGTTAGTATAACCAGAAGCAGGAGCCATATTATTATTATTGCTTTGTATCTGTGGTTCTGAGGAGAGGGTCTGAGTTGATGGATACTCGGATTTTGTGGCTGTCTTCTCGTTCCATGGCTCTTGTTTCAGTGGTTCCTGCTGCACAATATAGCTCAAATATAAGTGACTAATGACAGATTTAAAGCATCAACAAATCACTTTCTCAGTTCTGATTTTATAACATAGTTTACTGTCTTTCAGGACCCAAAAAACATCGATTTATGTGCTTGAAAAGTAAATACAGGAAACTTGTCTCCAAGGGCAGACAAAGAACAATGAAACAGTCACCGAAAGTTGTTCATGATACAACAAACAAACAACGAAAAAAAAAAAATCAGAGCCAACCCAATTATTGTCTAGTCAAAGGTCATCCATATTACATAAGAACAAAACAGAACTTACCGATTGAAACATGGTGGAAGAATATTCCGAAAAAGACGACGGCTTGGATTGTTGGGTTTGGAAGGAGAAGTCAAAGAATGGTTTCTGCTCCTCCTCTTTGTTATTAAGCGTCTCAGTAGAAGGAAAAACCTAAAACCCACGCAACAAAAACAATAAAAATAAGAGAAACCCCACAATGAGCTACGAGAAAAAACATTAAATTAAGAGCAGGAAAACACAGAAAATGAACTGTAGAGCTTACATTTGGGGATTGAAGGAACAAGGGAGAGGCCAAGAACTGGGTAGGGCTAAAACCAGAAGAAGAGAAAGCAAAGTAAGAAGAAGGAGAGAGAGGTGAAGGAGAAAGGGGCAAGGAAGGGGGTGGGGTTGACTTGAATTTAGGGATTTCAGAAGGAGAAGAAGAAGAAGAAAGCCAGCGATCATCCATGGAAAGGAGTTCTGTGAAGGAGCTCGTCATGAAATGTGAGAGAAAGACAGAGAAAAAGGTTTGATTTTCGGGTTATGTGTTCCAGGTTTGAATTCAAAAGAGGGAGATGTATTATAAAGGACAAGAGAGGGGATATAAAGTCAGGGGAGATACTTCGAAGAAGCTATGAAAGGAGGAAGTTTGACTGTGGAAAATGTTAAAATGGGTCAAGGCTTGTGGGTTTGACTGGGAATGGGGCAGAAGAATGAGAGAGGCGGCTGTGGGGGGTGGCACGTGCCCTCTCATGTGCCATCGTTGTCCCAAATTCATGCCTCCTTGCCATTTTAAAGGACCCCCTTTTTTATTTCCATTACTATTGTGTCCCATTTTATAGCAATTTCACGTTTTTTCATGTATCACACTATTTTTATAAAAATAATGAGTTCCTACCATACGTTCCATTTATATATCCATTTTATCAAAAAATTTAATTTTCAATAGAAATCTAGTTTGAGAATAATATATGTATTGTTTACTTTTTTGCCCTTGTTAATTACAATAAGAAAAAGAATTTATTTATGGTGATTTTTGGAAACAATGATAAAGAAGGGAAAATTAGAAATTTAGCTCATAATTAATGAGTTAATTATCTCTCATTGGTATGTGAGAGTTAGTTAATATAGATTTATAAATAAGACTATAGTGATATTTATTCATAATTTATATGGTTCTATTTTAGTTAATTTGGATTTATAAATAGGACTATAGTGATATTTATTCATAGTTTATATGATTCTAATTTCTTTTTCATAAATAGTGATACTCTCGCACTTCTTAAATATAACTCATTTTAACTATATATATTACTCTAATCTTATTTATTAGTCTAAATTATCAATTTTCACATATCAAGAAGAATTAATTAACTCAATAAATATGAATTAAATTGATAAAAAAAATTTAATTTTTCCCAAATATATAAATGAGTATTTTTCATCTCATTCTCTCTATAACAAAAAATTATCATAATTAATAGGAGTAAAATTGTAACACCATCATTTATTACCAGAAAGTTGACATATATTAAGGACTCCCCCCCCCCCCCGAACTAGACTTATAAATAAGATCAGAATGATAAGTCATATAAAAACAATAAAAGTATTTTTTTTGTATAAAATTTAATTAATATTCAATATTATCTTTATGAACTATACCAAACCTCATCGTCATATTAATTTTGTATTTTTCTCTCACTATCTTTATTAAATATAAGAATACATTAAAAAATATATATTGAATGTTTATTGAAACTAGCAATTGCCTTACAAAAGGATCAAGAATATATATCTTTTAAAAGATACTTTACTATCTTATAATAAAGATAAGAGAGAGTAACATGATGTGTCCTAAATATTTTTTTTAAAAATGTTTTGACCTTGTATTTTATTTGTTATAAGAAATTAAATAAACTTAAAATACAAACATAAATAAAAAAATTATCCAAAAATAAAATAAATTGATTTATAGATGTTTTCTTGTATTATATTGGATCAATATTCTTTTTCTTGCATTTGTTCCAAATTATGTGAGATTTGATTTGAAACAAATCTGAAGTTTATTTTTTTTTATTCATCTTCATTAGTATTTGGATAAAGTTTAATTATATTAATTAAAAAGTATTTAAGCCATCTTAGGTTAATTCAAATCCCAGGAAGTGGTTTCAGTCCTAAAAAAACAACAAGGGAATGCTAGTGTGTGAATAAAAGTCATTCTATGACTTTTATAAGTTATATATTATCTCCGGTCTTAATTATAAGACCTAGTTAATTTTCTTTAGAGAGATTAAGGAAGCTAAATAAGTTATTTAATCATTTTATATGTTGTGTATCCTTATATTATATATTAGTTTATTAGTTAAACTAATTAGTTTGAAAACAAATAAAAATACTCTAAAGTAATTTAATTAACTTTCTTAATCTTTTCAAAAAATTCAACTAGCTTTTATAATTAGAACAAGAGGGAGTATATTGTTAAAAAAAAAGAAGAAGAAGAAGATACAAATTACTCCCTCCGGTCCAAATTATAAAACCTAATTGACTTTCTTAAAGGGATTAAGGAAGGTAATTAAATTAGTTTAGTCTATTTTTTTTTCTTTAAACTACTTAGTTTAATGGCTAAAGTATTCTTTTAATCCTTTAAGTTTACATGAGGTATACTTTTAGTCCTAAAATTCTAACACCGTTAATTTTGTTAACGGAAAATGTAAACTCAAATGATAACGGTGTAAATTTAAGTAATGATTTTGTAATTAAATGCTATTAGGCTTAAATTTAAAATATGGATAAATTGAAAATATATAAAATTTGTATAATTAAACGCTATTAATCATTACTTGAGTTCGTTGCATCAGCATTTTCCATTAGCAACATTAACGATGTTAGAATTTTAGGACCAAAAGTATACTTTATGAAGTTAAAGGACTAAAAATATACCTTATATAAAACTTAAAGAACTAAAAGTAAATTTTGGCCTAGTTTAATTAATAAACTAATATATAATCTAATAATATACAATATATGAAATGATTAAGTAACTTATTTAGCTTCTTTAATTATTTCAAAGAAAGTTAACTATTTCTTATAATGAGGACATGAGCTAATTATTATTAAAAATGTAAATGACCACAATATCGAATCTTGAAAGGTATAACATTTCCGGTCAAAAAAAGAAAGCTCGCAGAAGCATTTATAATTCTGATTCTAACGACATAATATTTTTGGGAATCTTTGCATTTGAATTATAATTCTTTTTTTAGTCGCATTTTTTTTTTGGGGGAATCTTTGCGTCGTTTGAATTATTATTATTTTTTTAGTCGCATTTCTAATTATGATTCTAAAGACAGGATATTTTCGGAATTTTCACATAATTTGAATTATAATTCTTATGATGGACAGATTTAAATGGAAAATTAGTGAAAGAGAATTTATTAATTTTCCATTAAAAATGCCAAAGCCAATCATTTTAATACAAGTGTGAAAAAGGCACACAAATACAATTTGGATGAACCATAAAATATAAATATATAATATTAGTTTGGTTTTACATCATAGCAACGGTTCCATGGTGTAGTGGTTAGCACTCTGGACTTTGAATCCAGCGACCTGGGTTCGACTCCCGGTGGGACCTTTGTTTTTTCATTTTTTCCCCCACTTTCTCGTTTGCAAAAAGATTTTATTATAAAATTGTTTTCCACTTTCTCATCTGCAAAAATATATTGTTATAAAATTTGTAAATCGCCAAAATAATAAAAGGATGAGGAGAAATAATTTTATTTTTAATATAGAATTTGCTAAATTTTATATTTCAAATGATCCCTTACTATGCATAAAATTAATCCCAATATAATTTAGATTATATGCATGGTTCCACATAAAATTTGATCCAATTAAGCTTTTAGCACACCAAAATTAAAGGCCATTAACTTTTAAAAGATGATAAGACAAAACCTAGAATCTGCTGAGCCATGAGCCATTTGGCCATTAGCTACTCTCACATAAAACATGATTAACTTAAGCAAAATTATAAGCTTTGTTTGCTTTCTACCTTGTCGCCACTCATTATATAATAAATCAATATTATTATTAAATATAAATTAGGATGAAATATAAAAGTTACACAAGTCATGAATGTATGTGCATTTGGGGACTCATTTTGGGCTCTATACAAAGCGTGTGGGTGATTTGACTACAAATTCAACACGGGCTACTATTCAATGCTAGCACAATCGGTGACAAACGTCACAATTCCCCAACGACCCAGGTCAATGTTGCCCGTTTCTGGGTTTAAATTGCATTCTCTTTTTAACAAGAGGGTGTAGGCCCTTATTGCATGCTACTAGGTTATAAGTAAGATTGAACCCACGACCTTTCACTTATTAGAGAGTTTTCATATCTCTAGACTATAAAGTCATTATCAATTTAAAATGTATTCTAGATATATGAGTAATATAAGGGGTTGATTTTAATTGTAAATATAAAACTCTAATCTACTTCGCCTCTATATTTCATAAAGTTTTCTCTAAGGTATCCAAATTATTCGATCATATGAAATGTGATCCTATTAAGGGCAATTTCAATGCATTTGATTGACTAAAATTGTTAAAATTCAACCCAGAGTATTTCCTCTTTTTCATTCACTCACTCATATCTTCCTTTTGAATGAGATAAATTTATACAAGCAAAGGTTAACAACCTAAACACAATAATAGGTAACAACCTTTCAAATATTCCACTTTTCTAGATAACTTGTTCTCATCTAGTAACAATAATTCATATTCAAATACTAACAATAATTCAAAAATCCAAATAATTCAAATTCAATTCGTATCTTCAATAAAAATGTTTTACCAAAATTAATACACATTTATTACAAACAACTAGGTTATCTAATTTCCTTAGTATATAGGATTTTTTTTGCCTTCAAATATCATTTTTGTAGGTTTGAAGACAATCTTATTTGAAGTACTGTCAAATACTAAATGTAGACACATTTTCTAACAGACATACAACACAACGTTATCAAATTGATCTTAGAATAACTATGGCAAAGCTATTTAATAAGAGACTACACTGTTGAAGATAAACTGAAGATTGAACTTGTTGCTAAGACATTTTCTACATTTCCTCTCCTCCAAAAATAGCAAGAGTACCATTCAAGCTAAATTAGTCACAAAGTTCACAAAAAGTCATTTAGTTACACTGCTTCAACAATTTACAACAGGGTTAACGTCATTACAAGAGTACTTGCACAAATGTTTCCTATTTCTCTTATTAGTTCTTCTTTCGAGTCAGATGGGTTTGAAATGTCAATACACACAAGACCAATTCCCTTCCTCAAAGATTAGAAGAAGTCTTTAATGCGTCGGATCTTCCAACTGTAGCTTCCAACACTTGGGATCCACTTCAGCCTGCAAATGGCACAAAAGTTACCTCTAAGTAACAACCACATTTAGCAGTAACTATACAACAATTCCTTCAATTTTATTACCCTTCATCCTATCTCCATCGGAAAATTTGCATCAAAATTCAATAAATTGGCAGCTTGACTTGATCATTTTGAGGTATGAGCTAATAGTACCAGATAAGCAATGTCCACGCTAAAACTTCGATGACTTTGGCATTAATTTTTTAATGAGGTAGAATGGAATGGTATAAGTATAACATTAACAAAAGTAGGTTTTTCCCCCTTAAAGTCTGAAGTAATTACTAAAATTGGGGCTAAAAGTCAGCCTTACACGTTCCAAACTATCAGATCATGGTTACTAAACTGCTAACCTAAGTCTATGGAGAGGGCAAGATACAACAGTGACCCAAATTTGTATTGCGTGAGGAAAGGAAGTGTTGCTACAACAGGTTCAATTTTACAAAGTTTATTATGGTAGTTTGCAACATACCTGAAACACTTTATTTCTCCATTCAAATACACATCCGCGCGCCTCCATGTGTTTGATAAAAGGATCAGGCAACGATGATCTTAAAGAAAGATGGAGCTTCACTTTTCTTAGCCCTCCACATGCCCATAAAGCAGCAGCCAGTCCTCTTGGAGTCAAGCCCTCCACATGGATAACAGTAAAGGTTTGTAGGCTACTAAGGCTAGCGAGGGAAAGTAGGCCCAAATCAGTAATTGAGGTGTATGAAAAATTGATCTGCAAAGAAAAAGGCACCACGTTAGTGTTCTGGTAAAGATTTCTCGAGTTTGTTATGCTTCTAAAGAAAGTGAAGAGTGAGAAGAAAACCTGTCTTAGGTTTTGGGAGCAGCAAGCTATTGAAAGCATCCCTCTATCACCGATGTTGTAACACTTCTTTATGTCCAGACGAGTAAGTTGCTTACACTTGTTTGCGATAGCCGCTAGACCAACTGATGTCACAAGAGTACACCCACGAATTTCAAGTGTTTTCAGCTTATGGCATTGTGACAACGATATTAAGGAGTTGTCAGTGATGGCAATGCAATAAGCTGAATTAATCATCTCAAGTTCAGGGCAACCACAAGCAATTGCTGTAATACCTGCATCTGTTATCCCTGTGGACCTGAACATAGAATATAATCATATATGAGTATGTGTTTGTGGAAAGGGGCCAGATAATATTTCATAAATAGCAAGAGGGGCTTCATTGCCTTGTTTATTTATTAGTTCAAAGAATCCTAGTAAATTATTGCACTTTCAATAGATGGATTGAGCTTCATTATGAGATTACTGAAAGCTAAATCAGCAGAAGGCATACATACTCATACATGTGCAACCTATAAACGAGCAAATCATGAGCCTATTAGGCTCAAGCATGAACCATTACCAAGGTTGTAATTTCAAAAGCATTATTGGAATCTTTAAAGAAAGTAGAAGACTATTCACCACATGACAGGAATTAAGAAATATAAAAGCTCATACTTTGAAGTACAAACCTATAGACATCGAGCTCTTTTAACTTCAAGCAGCACTTCCCAACATAGGAAAGCCCCCGGTCAGTTATATTCAGGCAGATTCCTAATTTTAGGCAGGAAAGTCCAGCACAAGAAGAGATGGATTTAAGACCTACAGAAAGAGAATGGTAAGAATAGCAGTTGACATAGGGCTTAAATTCCAAGGGAGATGAGGGAGAGGGAAGAAAAACCTTCATCATCAATTTCATTATCAGTTAGGTCAAGATCCTCGAGAGAATGGCATTGCTGTCCAATCAAGATGAATGCTTCTCTTGAAACTTGGCTACATGACTCCATCTTGAGAGAAGTAAGGCTAGTGCATGAACTTGCTATGCTTGCAATGGAAATGTCGGTTATCATGCGGCAGCATGTGATGTTGAGCTTTCTCAAATCTCTTTGTTTTGAAACAACAAATGAGAGAGCTTCATCTGTAACTCCCAAACATTTGCTCAAACTCAGCTCCTTTAGCGACATGCATGAAGATCCAATGGCCTTCAATCCGAAAGTGGTAACCAAGCAGCCATCTAATATAATTGATTGCAACTTGGGAAGTTTGCTCAACCCATCAGCCAGAGCAAGAGTCACCTGGATCATCAACTTCGAAGAATTAGCTACAGCTGAAACCTCAGGACCAAAGAGCAAAACAAAAACAAAATCTCAAAACCTGAAGTGTTGAAAATTATTAAGGAAGCAGAAGATTACAGGAGAACCATCTGCTAAATTAAGTTGTTCCAGACATCCAGAACTGCTTATTAGTGCAGACAGACCAACGTGAGTTATGTTTTGACAGCCAGAGATATCGAGTTTCTGCATAACGCAACAACATTATTTAGTATGTTAGGTAACTAATTATCTTCCGGGAAATTAAAAAAAAGCCATGCGGAGTCAACAAAACTAGAACAAGAAACATATTAGTGCAATCATATATACTAATTTTGTTTCGTTTAAAGAAACAGAAACAGGGAAAAACAAATTAGCATCTTTCCACTTTCACACTCCTAATACCATGGAAATTGGTGAACTATTGGTAGGTCAAAGCTGAAATTCTGCACTTCCTGTCTGATTTCAAAACCGAACAACAAGAGCTTTGTGCTATCTTTATCGTTTAGACAATTTGACAAACAAAAACTGACAAGCTAACCTTCCACATATACCTTTAATGTTCTGCAACCTTGTTTGTAGACATCAAGGTTGTCGTCATCAATGCCAAAGCATCCTTCAAGGACCAAATCTTCAAGATGTTGCAATTTAAAAATCGATGGCAAGCATTTATCTGTGATCTGTCCATCACGAGAAACATACAAAATCAGTTATCTCAACCAGATCACCCTGCAAAGATATTTAAATAAATAAGATACAATCAAGCATTCAACAACAATATACGACATTATTATGCTCTATCAACAACCTCATTTCTTCGTAACCATGGGACCTGATGAACATCACTTCATTTGTTAAGGATGAGAAACAGAAATGAACTAAACAACTTTTTACCAGACTTTTTATTTCTTAATTTATTTTCTTAGCAGAGTTGGTTCGTAAAATCTAAGCACCACTATTAATTACCAAACAACCTAGCTATTTAGTTCAAAGCCACCAACCATGAAACACTTCCATAAACTCTTGATTTCTTGGGGTCCCATGCGCAACACATACGCGCCAATAATTTAAATGGACAAAATTACCCCCGAAGAAATTGAATACACCCGTCCTCTCCTCATTTTTAATATAGCATCGAACAAAGCACAAGCTTCCTCTACAAGATCCCTATCTCCGGATTGCTTTTCATGAATTACAGCTAGTAGATGGAAGATTATTCCGTTAATTAGAGATAATCATTTGACATATTTTAGTTTTATCCAAAAGATTGAAAGAGCATTCAAGCAGAGATAAGGAAATAAAAATGAAGCAGAGAAAGAAGGCTTACGGGTAAATAAGAGAGATCTAAACAACGAAGTTCCTCACACTTGATAGCAATCAATTCAACCCCCAAATCGCCAACACCTACACACCACTTCAAGCAAATCAACCTCAACTTTCTACACCCAACAGCAATACACCCAATTCCCATGTCCGTAATCAGCTTACACCTCCCCAACCACAACTTCTCCAAGTTTGAAAACTGAGCCACCGCAGACGCCGCCGCATCTCTCAGCTCCGTCGCATTTGATAAATCTAACTCCACCAGATTCTTACAGTTCACGGATAAATTAAGCAACCCATTACCAGAGAAGAACTTGGACTGAGACAGATCAATCCGTTGGAGGGTGGCTTTGTAAGCGTCGGCCACAAAACTCAAGGAACTGTCGGTGACTCGACGGCAAAGGGAAAGATTGAGATGGGTTACAAAACGGTATCGTTTTAAAACTGATGGGAGGTGTTCTGAGCGAAGGGGTTTCAGGGATCGGCGGTGTTTAGCTTCGACGGAATAGAAATATTTACAAACTAGAGCAAATGATTTTTTGTCAAGCGAGTTCGAATCAAGGAGGTCGAGGATGGTGAAGATGAGCTCCTCAGAAAGAACATCAAATGGGTTCAGCGTCGCAGGGGATCTTTGCTTCTTCATGGCTAAAATGAAGGAGAACGAGGAAGACACCTGCAAGTGTATGTACCGCTGCTTCCTCTTCTGTGAAGATCTGCGAGATTACAGAGCAAAGGATTATCAGAAGAGATATTGTTCACATATGAGTGATGATGAATCTGGTCGTTCATAGGGGAGAGAGGAAGAGATTATTTTAAGATGGCTTTTGTTTCTAGCAAGTCATTGGGGAATGGGATGACTGAAATGCCCTCGTTGCCGTCCTCCCTGTTGAGATCTCTGCTCCGATTAATTTCAAAAGACAAGAGTACCCTCTTGTCCTTTCCAAAATAAAATATCTGATTAAATTATTTTTTTTACAAAATAAGTTAATTAATCATATATATATTATTACATTAGATATCAGTTTACAAATTAGTGAAAATAGTTTACAGACTTCCTCTCATCCATAATGTGTAGGCCACTTTAAACAATTCACGGAAAAAAGAAATAACAATTAACTTGTTAAATATAAATTGATTTTTTTTTAAAAAAAATTTTACTTTCACCCCATTGAAAATCATGTTTGAAAATATGATAAATGGGAAATATTGAAGAAAAGTATTAATTATGGGAGTAAAACTAAAAAATAAGTATTAATTATTTTACAAGTGACTTATATTTTGAACTAGGTTATTCTTTTATAAGCACTCTATATTATGGATAGGAAGAAATATTTTTAATGTGAATAAACATATATTAATTAATATGACATAAAATATAATTGTTATATTTTAAGATTGTTCTGAAGTTGAAATTCATAATGTAAGTGGGAAATTAGAAAATGAGGAGGGAGGGTATTTAAGTAATTGAGAGTAGGATTGACCTCCGTACGGAGAAGGACAGCTAAGGACGGAAAAGGATGAGGGGTAGTTTGGGGAAAAGAGAAAAAGGAGTGACAGTTACGTTATGTTAGAAAATGGAGACGATATGCGGGGGAGGATTTATATGAGGAAGGACAGGTTCTTTGATTCCAGTGCGGCCTGTACGACAACCAATTTTGACAAAGACCCCTCCAACATAGTTAATGACGATTTTTTCCCCTTAAATTAATTATTATTTAATAGTAGGTAAGAGTTTAATCAATACCTTTAATATGTACTCTACTACCCTATATAAATATCCGTGAAAAAAAAATTCACTGTCTTCAAAATTCATTTAAAAATTTATGTCCACGAGGAGGTGTGACTCATTTTTAAGGGATATAATATTATATCCTAATTATAAGAGTATGGTAATTAAATTATGTTATTTAAAAAAGTGATTAAAATTAATTAAAAATAATAAATATATCTTGAAATAATTTTTTAAAAAATATAACCTTATTATTTATGAAAGGTAAGTAAGAAGGAGAATTAGAGTAAATTAAATCCATTACTTCCGAGCAAAAAAAAAAAAATCCATTACTAAAAAAAAATGGTCATATTTATAAATTTTGTCTCATGTAATAAATGAGATTGTGATAATTTTATTCATATTAATTGTATTCATAAAGATAGAAAGAGAATAAACAGTTAAAAAATACTTAATCATAAATGAGAGCATAGTTGAAAATTTATTTCATAATCATTGAGTTAACTAGCTATCTCTCCTTGGTTTGTAAGATTTGATCAAAATGGATTTATAAATAGAATTAAAGTGGTATATACATCTAACTAATGAGGGGTACAAATAAAAAAACTCATTAAATACTGACTCAAGTCTTATCAGACTCTTATAAAAAAACAATATAAATGAATAACTTTTATTTTGCTTAGTATAGCATATGTAAATGGATTCTATTTAGGGTTTAATATTTCTGGTTTACTGTCGAATTTTTTTCTGCCACACTCACATAAAGTGAGTGGATCCCTTTGTAAAAAGAAGAAGGAGAAAATATTAATAGGACCTACTCACTTTTATGTGAGTGCGGCAAGAAAAAAAATCTGCAATAAAAGTAAAAACATTAAACCCTTCTATTTATTTATAAGAAAAATATTTCTCCAGACATTGGAGATAAGTTATCTGCAGTGACCCCTAAAACTACATCGTTTTGGATTAATGAAATGTGTGTGTGTAATTTTAGATAAATAAATGAAGAGTATAAAATTACGGAAACACTCTTCATTAATCCAAAACGACATAGTTTTAAGGGTCACTAGAGATAACTTATTTCCAATAACTAGAGAAATCTTTTACCCTTTGTTTATATATAGTTATATTGCGCTTAATGGCAAAAAAAGAAGAAGTCATATTGCACTTGAGTGTTAACAAAATTTCACGTACTTTTAAACAATAAATTATGCAATTAGAGATTTGTCAACGTAGATTTACATTTTACCAATAAGAATACTCATACAAGCTGTTATTATAACAAACCTTTAATTTTTTCCTTAAAATCAAGAAAGAAAAAGTAGTTAAATTATTAAGTTTGTCTAAAAATACTACTCTGATCCTATTTATTAGTCCTTTTTGAACAAAAGATTTGGCCTTATTTATAAGTTCTCTTTCAAGTAATACATAATATTGTGATAATTTTGCTCATATTAATTGTACCAATAAAGATAGAAAAGAGAAAGAATTGAAAGATACACATTCATAAATTAGGGCAAAGTCAAAAATAACCTCAAAATCATTGAGTTAACTACTTCTCCTTGGCAAGGACGGATCTTTATTGATACAATGGGGTCCATCCCCCTGCCCCCCAAATTTTTTTTTTATCCCAAATGCTTCATGTAAATTGGTTTTTTTTTTATGTATTTGGTCCAAAAATTTATACATTTGGCTCCCCTAAATATTTTTTCTTAAAAATTAGTTAATGAGTATATATTTAGCCCCTAAATATTTTTTTCAAGGTCTGTTCCTATTCTTTGATATATATGATTTAGTTAAAATAGAATTATAAATAGGACTTAAATTTACCAAATTTTTTATTATATGAATGTATTTTAAGGGGGTTTTGAACTCGTACCGGTAAATTTTTAAATTGACACAATTTTTTGTTAATGACCAAAGCAAATCTCATTTGGATGGTGACTTAAATTTGGAGGCAATGACCAGACCAGATCAACTAAAAACTATACGAGTAGAGTACGGTTCATGTACCACCTCCCTCATCAAACGTGAGGATTGAGGAAGCGAATTCTTGTACGGCGCCATGTGATTGGTCAATAGTCTACTCCATCTTATCTTTGCATCAACTTTTTTTTTAAAAAAACTGTTTTATTATTTCCTCTAGAAAAACCTGTTTATGATAGTCAACAAAAAGAAAATAAAGGAAAAGGATGTTTATAATTTATAATTATAAAAATCGTGGTTTTTCTTTCCGCGTAATCTCATAGGCCATCCAATTCAAATTCTAAATTTGACCATAACTTTTTTTATTTTTTATTACTAGTATAAGTTAAGTAATGACTAACGAAGAACAACATGATAAAAGAAGAAAGTAAGTACTTTCAACATGATTTCATCAGTTGCGACTTATAAGATATTTTTTTTTAAAAAAAAATTGTACCCACTAACGAAGGCAATTAAAAAAATTTAATTTTTTTTAAAAGAGTATTAATCTTTATTTAACACTAACCTCTTGCTTTCATTTTTTTTTTCTCCCCATTAAATTGTGAAAGATATTTTTAAGGTAAGATTCATTAACGTATCATTATTATTTGAAAAATATTTTGTATTATAAAAAATGAAACCACCCAAAAAAGTACAAAATTTAGTTCCATTAGCAGTAAAAAAAAAACCCGCTATATTCTTTTTAAATTCCTTTATTTATAATATAAATGTTCTTATAAAAAAGTAAAGGGGTTAATTATCAAATTTGCCCCGGAAGTATCTCGCCAGGAGCAATTTTACCCCAGAAGTTTTTTTTTGGAGCAATGTTGCCCCGGAAGTTTTTTTTTGGAGCAATGTTGCCCCTCCGTCAATGGTCAACTAACAGTCAACGGTCAACGGTTAGTTGACCGTTGACCGAGGGGCAACATTGCTCCGAAAAAAAACTTCTGGGGCAAAATTACTCCAAAAAAAAACTTCCGGGGCAAAATTGATACTTAACCCAAAAAAAATGTTAAAAATGTTATTTATGATATCATATATTTTTAATTCTTATTTATATAACATCTAGGGGTGGAAACAGACTAGACCAACCTAAGCTTCACCCTCCAATTCAAATTTTAAATATAAAAATTAAATAACTAATTTATAGAATTAAAGAATTTTACTTTTATAAAGAATTATATAAGATTATATATTTATAAAGAATTAAAAGGAAATTGTTATGTAAAATATTTTACTTTTTTTTAAAAAAATAAATAAAGGGCACTTTCAATTTTTAACATGTTTTTAAAAAATGCTAAAAGAAAGGAGTTGAATTAAAACTTAAGGGAGTAATTTTTGTATTTCTCATTTTTCTGTATTAAATTTAATCTTTCTGTTAAAAGCGCTATGTGAATCTTGTAATTCTTCTATACATTTATTGTCTTTCAGTCATGCACACACAACCATTTTATAATAGGGATCAAAATTTCAGTAAAGTCCCACTGTATAAATGGTTAAAAGGAATATTTCAGAAAAATAAATTTTTTTAATAAAAATATATGATATCATAAATAACATTTTTAACATTTTTTTTTTGGTTAAGTAGCAATTTTGCCCCGGAAGTTTTTCTTTAGGAGCAATTTTGCCCCTCCGTTAACAACCCTAACGGTCAACGATTAGTTGACCGTTGACGGGGGGCAACATTGCTCCAAAAAAAAAACTTCCGAGGTAACATTGCTCCAAGAAAAACTTCCGGGGCAAAATTGCTCCTGGCGAGATACTTCCGGGGCAAATTTGATACTTAATCCAAAAGTAAAGTAAGGGTATTAATGTAAATGCTCATATTTGTCTAATAAACACTCTTATGAAAAATAATTGTATTGGGTGCCCATAACAAAACAATTCATTGCTAAATTCACACCTTAACCCTTTTAAAAATATATTAAAATAATAGCTAGCGAAAAAACTAGTGAGACTCATAGTGTAGAAAATAACGAAAGTAAAGTCTCATTAACGACGATTTTACTATATCTACTCACATATAAATTGTTTGTATCTATTTTTACATCCGAAAATAGTTAATTGTGTTAGATGCCTATAAAAAAAAATAGTTGGTTACTAAATTTACATATTGTAAAAAAGAAATTGGACTTTATGATATTAGTATATGGTGATGTTTCTTGGGGTCTTTGTACTATATATCTTTGTTCTTTCTTGCACCTAATCTTTTAATTAATAAAGGACTGTTTTTACTATTGTAGCATTGTAATACACGACATTTTGCATCAATAATATTGTATTACCATTATTATAAAGTACCATTAAATTCAATAACTTCACAAGTACACCGCCCTCGGCTCATCACGAACCACATCCCACCAAAATACCTTGCTTCAGTTTTTTTTGGCCAGTAATACCTTGTTTTAGTTGTTTTTTATTTTTTAAAAAATTATTATTTGAAATCAAATTACTATTTAGGGGTTGTACTACTACCTCCTGTGCTAAATATATGACATATTTTATAGTGTAATCTGTACTATAAATTATGTCCTATATTTAATACCGGAGAAACTTTTGTTTTTTTGTTTTGTTTTACATTAATGATCTGATTCTTGGAATATATAACAAGTAAGCCAACCCAGATATTTAAAAGGAAGCACAAACATGTGTCATCAGTCATATATTTCAATTCATTACTAATTTATTGTTTGGTGGACTATTTTTTTTATTTAAAAAAAAGTATATATATTAGATAGGAACGAAATTAAAAAGTTGTATACTTTCTTACTTGAAAGCACATAGTGACGGAAGAATAATTGGCTAACATTGTTAATGATACTTTTTTTTTTGTTAATTGCTTTTGAATGTTGATGTTTATCGTTTATGATATACTTCTCTTTTTCGTTTATTGTTTTTGGATGTAATTAAAATAATATATAACCCCTTAATTATTTTCACCTCCAAAATTCCTCCACTTCAAATTCCTCTTTCGATCCTTTTCAATGTAGCATTATGCAGCCCATATACTTCTTTTCAGTGCACATGTTATGCCTTTTTGGATTCTTTTAACTCTTTCTTTTTTTGATATGAATTCTTTTAACTCTTTCAATAAAGTTAGTTTCAATATACATTAAAGCTACAGTTATGAAACAAAGGGCTCAAAAACATTAATCCATGTGAAATAATGGCACATTACTAATTACTAAATCACTAAGAATTGATGACCCAATAAAAGCCATCTTACAAAAGAATAATTGTCGTCTATTGAGTTTTTCGAAAGTGTTACTATTCTATTCTTCAAATATCTCTTTAGATTATTCGGGACAACAACATTTATTAACCCATCAATTTAATAGTGTTTATAAATATTGCAATTAAAGCTATAAATTAATGCTTAACATACATTACTAGAAAAAAGCTGATTAGTGACGGAATTTTTTCCGTCGTAAATTTAGGAGTATTTGCGACAGAATTTAAATTTCGTCGCAAAATAATAGTGTTTGCGACGGAATTGAAATTTTATTGCAATTTTAATAATTTTTTTAAAAATAATTTTCTTTTTAAAAATAATTTTTTTAAAAAATAATTTTGTGATGGAATTGGATCTCCGTCGCAAAATTTAATAAATTTTTTAAAAATAATTTTGCAACGGAATTCCGATTCCGTCGCAAAAATTGGATTTCCATCGCAAAATTTAATAATTTTTTTAATAATAATTTGTTTAAAAAAAATAATTTTGCAACGGAATTACAATTCCGTTGCAAAACCCTGTTTGAGTTTTGCGATGGAATTTTGATTTCGTCGTAAAACCTGAGTTTTGCGATGAAATTGAATTTCCGTCGCAAAACCCAAGGGGATTTGCAACAGAAAATTATTCCGTCACAAATCCCAAAGCTCGAGATCGGGCTTAAGTGCTCATCCTCCTCCATTTTTTCGCATTTTACTTTTCCTCCACCTTACCCTCTTTGTTCCTCCTCCTTCTTTTTCCGTCCTCCTCCTATTTTTTCCGGCCTCATCTCGTCTCATCACCAGCGTTGACCTCATCCCCTCTCACCGGCGGCCTCCTCTCCTCTCAACTCCAGCCTCCTCTCAATTGGCATCATTTGGTAAGTCTCTACCTTTTTTTTTTTAGTTTTTAGTTTTTTGGCTCCTTTGGTTTTCTCTTTTCCCCATTTTTACCTTCTTTTATGCCTTTTACCTGGTCATTTTTGTTTGGTGAAGCTAGCTTTAATCTCTCGCATAAGGTTGAGCTTGAGCCAATATGAAGGAAATTTTGTGTTATAGTCTCCCCAAAAATGGTGAAATGTATCTATTTGTATCTATTTATCTTGAGGAGAATTGACGAAACAGTGAAAGAGAAGATAACAGTACTGAATTTTTATGTTTTCCTTCACTTTGTATTTGTATGTAATATATTTTTTGTCTTGCCTTGGACATGTTCGAATACAAAAAAAAAAATCACAAAAATGCACAAGGGCAGAAAGAAAATGTGAATGTATTAAAAATTCAAATAAAAGAAATTGTTGAAGATTAAAATTCCTATTTAATTTCATTTTCCTTCATTCTTGTCAGTGTCGATCCAAAAATGGCGCAAATAACTTTGTTGTAGGTGGACAAATGGAAAATTGACTACAAAATGAAATTCCTAGTGCGTTTTTAATTTGTGGGAAGTGATTCATTTGGATATTTCTTGACTTTTCTTATAAAAAAATGTAACAGTTATTTTAAAACTCATTATCTTTAATCATTCTAGGTAGGTTGATATGTTGATGTCATAATAGGATTATATTGTTAAATATATTATTAAATAATAATCTGAGTATCTTATTTTTATTGGTCTGATTATGTTATTAAATAGATTAAAATGGGAAAAATAAATTGTTCTGTATTTAATTTTAATATTTATTGTGCTAATTTTTATTTTTTAAAAAATTTATAATTTTTTATGTAATTTTTATATTTTAATTTTTTTTAAAAAAAAATCAAAATTTGCGACGGAATTAGAATCCGTCGCAAATATTTTGGGATTTGCGACAGATTTCGATTCCATCGCAAATCCTTTCCCATTCCAAAGGATGTGCGAAGGATTTGGAATTCATCGCAAATCCTTACGGAAATTTGGATTCTGTCGCAATTGTGACAAAAATTTTTACGACGGACGAAATCCGTCGCAAATTCCATCGCAAATGAATTTTGTGACGGAAAACCCCTTTTTTACAACGGATTTTTTTTGTTGCAAAAATTGACCTTTTTTTTTTTTGGTAGTGATGTGTCTTTCTAGATGACCAACCTTATTGTAATAACGGCACATCACTAACCACAAACTCACTATCAACTGATAATCCAATAAAAGCTGCTTTGAAGAAGAATAATTGACATCTTTTAGGTTCTTAAAAAGTTACAGTTCATGAATGCAAATCGCCTTTCATTTTTCAAATTCTATAAATTTTTCCAATGAGTGAGCAGGGGCACCACACGGCTTACATGACATCCTAAGACCATCACAGTTGGCCATATATCACCCCAAACAACCTTCAAGGGATAATAGACCATGCTACTCAACAAAATTTACTAACTAATCCAACATGAAAGACCCTTCATCACAAACAACAATTATCCATAATAGTTTTATGAAACCTAATTAACAATTGATAATTGGAAATAATTTCTTTTAAGAAGACAAATCCTTCCATAACTGCTCTTCTCTTGCCTACGTCTGTTTGTTCCTGTAGATGTCGTCGAAGATCCTTCCATAACCGCTCGAAATGCACAAAGATCTTGCCATCATCATAGTGGAAAAGACGGAGGACGAGCTCCCTTACCGGTCGACGAACCTACCATGCTCGCTTCTGCTCAGATATGGACTTCGATATTGGTTTCTTGAAGCTTTGCCAGCACTAACGAAAAGATCCTACTTAGATTTGGTTGCTTAAAGCTGGTGGTTTTTTTGTAAATCTGGACTTTGATTTCACCTTTGATTTTATATTAATTCAAATTCGATTTCCACAGTAAAAGTAATAGACTTTTTAGACTGTCTGTATCAAGACTGATTCTAGATTGATCTAAGAGGCATTTTTGATCTGGTCTAAAAAGCATATTTTGTATTATTGTGTATGCTTACTTGCTTTGATATTGTTTAAGACATTTAGGGCCCGTTTGGTTCAAAGAATTTGGTGGGAGGGAAAGGAACTTTGAGGAGAGATAGGAACTTAAAGGGAGGGAAAGGAAGATTTAAAAGATGAGGGAAGATGGTTTGAGTTGTTTAGTAGGAAGAAAATGAAGGGGTGGTAGTTGGTAAAGAATTAAGAAATGTTTATTTTACCCTCAAAAGAAATTAATTCAAAATAATAAAGAAAAATATTTTTTTTTGCTAAAATATATTTTTTTAAAAAATGTCACTGTTAAGTTCGAATTTCTGACCCAAAAATTTTTCGCAAAGTTTGAATTTTCCCGCCAAGTTCGAACTTCTCGCCAAATTTGAATTTCAGGGGTAAATATGTTCAAAAATGTGAATAGTGACTAGGGAACTTGAGAACCCACCAATTTTGGTGGGATCTCAAGTTCCCACATATGAGGGAAGAGTGGTGCGCCCGGGAAGTTGGGTTCTGAGCACTTGGGGAACCAAACGGTCTTTTTGCATGGAAATTTAATTAAGTTCCCTTTCCTTCCTCCAAATTCTTTGAACCAAACGGGCTATTAGCCATATGTGACCAAGAATGTATTCACAGGCAAATAATAAAGGCTCTTCCATATGTCACAATTGCAACTTTTGGCTACCGAAACGTCTGGGCCAAAACACACACATAAAATCTTTTTTTAAAAAACTTACAAGCCAAAAGTTAACTGTTTTTTTTTTAATCAAAGGATATTTATATTAATACTGCAAACCGGTACAATACATAAAGATAAATATAAACAAAGTTAAAATAAATACAACAAAATAAAATAGATACAATATTAGCCAAGCACTGTACATTAAAGATATAAGAGTAGAAGTAGAATCATGAACGAAATCGACCTCCTCAATACCCAAGGTTAGAAGTGACAAACAAGAAAGTGTTGGTTGGAAAATTCACCCCAAAGGGCACACAGTCTTATAAACAATAGCTGCAATTAAGACAGCTAAATAGGTACTCCATCTTGAGGTAAAGAGCACAGAAAGCCCAACCTTGGAAGAAATAAGACCATTGATGTCCTGAAGAACATTTTCCACTCTTTTGATCAAACAGATCCGGTGATCTCGACCACACACCAAACATAACCTCTTTAGATCTTCCCCTAAGAACGCAGATCCGAGCTATCAAGTGATAATCAGATCTCATAACGTTCAAATAGCCAACAAACCAAGAGGATTTGAACGCAGATCTTACAGATCTGTTTATGCACACCACCACACAACTCATTACCATAAAAAAAGAAACAAAAAACAGATAAATCCCACCTCTGTAGATCAGATCTGGAGAAGAAGAGGAGAGGACTTGCCACAAGGACAAGAGAAAGCCACATCTGACAGAACTCTGAGGGAGAGAATCATAGATCAAAGATCTGGACTCCAAAACACTAGGACTATAGATCAAAGATTTGGACACCAAACTACCATTCTGACTCGTCTGTGGCACAAAAACGATACTCGCCGGTGGCTTGTGTGCAAGGCACAAACCGCCGGCGAGGGAGCGCAAGATGAGGGAGGGGAAGTGTAGAGAGGAGAGAGGTTGGAGAAAAGAGAGGAGAGAGAAGAGCCACGTCGGTGAGTCTACTGTCTAAAAAGTTAGCTGTTGAAGTTGAAAAAAATGTTATTTAGACAAGAAAAAATTATCGGCGTCACACAACAAAACAAAGGAAAAATTATAATGAAGAACCTGAAGGAAAAAATATTTATTGAGAAGGACCATAAAAATTGTAATTACTTAGAAGGACCAAACATTATAATATAAATTTAAAATTGCTAAATTGTCCTTAATCAAACCTCCTATATTATCTCTTGTATTCATAATTAAAAAAATAACTAAAATTAAAAGTAAAACTGCCCTCCATTCACATATAGTATCATTGTATCCTTTTTTTTAAATTTTTTATTTTCACCTTTTCAGGCTCATGTAAAATCAATATATTTTTAATTAACTACTGCTCAAACTCTTTTTTTTTTAAAAATTTTTTATTTTTCAACAAGTTCTATATTCATATAGTCAATAGATCATCTAAGTAACGAATATATTATCAAATTGCCAAATTTATATTATCAAGTATCAACGTTGACATCAATTAAATACTTTTTTATGAAAATAAAAACTAAATTCATTTTAAGTTTTTCAGGATATAATAGATTTTAAATTTTCTTAATATTAAATGAATTTTTTAACCAATATAAATTTCTTCTAAAATAAAAATAAATCATATAAATTGTTTTGGTCTAACATATATACTAAATTATAAAAGACTTTGTATTTTATTAAAATCATATAATTATATTTTTATTTAAAACTTTATTATTTTAACAAATCATACTTTTGAAAAAATTGAAGCATATGTGATCCCCCAAATATCTACGCAAATTGTGAAAAATGAAACTTGAGAAAAATTTATTTAATTTAGTAAAATTTAAAATTTTGTATTAGTTTTAAAAATAGGGTGTGGAAGGGAATAAAGTAAGTGTTTTTTTAAGAGTAGTTTAGTATTTCATATTTTATATTTTTTGCATTTGGTCCTTCTAAGTAATTACAATTTTTATGGTCCTCCTTAATAAATATTTTTCCTTTCAGGTCCTTCATTATAATTTTCCCAAAAACAAAACCCCTTGATTGGATATAAACTCGCCAAATTAATTCTGAGCATTTATTCACCAATTTGCTCGCCCTACTGAAACTCTATTCCACGCAGTGAGCACAGAGCGAACTATTCTTTCGCCTTTTACTAAAGAATATTCTTCTTAATTCAGATTAAACATGTCACAAGTATCATATAATTAATCGTAGTACTTCTCTGGTGAAATGGTTGCTTGTCTGAAATGAAGCTTTGAAAAACATTTTTTTAATATTGATTTACATTATGCGAATTAAATATGTGATATGAGTTTTATTTCGATTTATGTGAATACGTACTATTGGAGTTTTCAAAAGTGATATCAAACAAACACTTTTTTTAAAAAAAGATATGCTTAATTTGATTTAGATGATAAAGTACTCATATGTTCTTAATTATAACATCTAGTATTTTAAGTTGTAGACTACCTAATTATATCAGATTAATGACATAATTCCAGGAGTAGCTAAAATATTTTTTCTAAAATATGCCTTTCATAAATTATGGCATTTAATTGAAAAAAAAATTGTACTTTTTTGACCAAAAAAAATAGGGAGAATGATATATAGACCTAACCAAGGGAAATAATATATTAACAAATCTTATAAGTTATTAATTGTAACTGATTCACTTGTTAATTCCCCAGGTTCACTTGTTAATGAGAACTTTTCTAATATTATTTTTTTTAGTTAGGACCTAAAAGTCATTCTCCCATCTCGGTACATAATGTTCTAGTCTATGTCCTCTTTTATAATACCTAATTTAAAATTAGAAAATTTTCATAAAAGTACATTCGAAATATCAAAATAAAAAATCAGTTTTGTTTCATACAATGGTTTAAGTACTAACCACACTTAATTAATAATTCACAACTCCTTTTTATTTTATTAAGAAATCACTTATTTAATATTTTTTTTAAGAAAAAATTTGAAGGTATTTTTCCGAAATTATAACTTCAAAGTCTCATGACGTTGGGAAGATTTTTTTTTAAAAAAAAAATGCTCCTATTTAATGATTTTCTCCCAACGTTTAATGAAGGGTCTTTTCAAAAGTAACTCTATTTATTGGGATTTGAAAAGAATAAAATATTATTTACACAGACAAATTTTTAGGTTTTCACAATTTCAACATTTGTTTATTATAATTAGGGATAGATGGAGTAGCAGAATAGAAACTAACAAGAAGTTTTCTTACATTAACTAAAGTCTAAGAATTTCCGTGCTCATCCCTCAAATTTTGGGGTGAGCACATTTTTCATTTATTTTTTTTTAAATTAAATTATAGAATGTATTCTAAAATATTTTTTGTGTTCAATAGTTTAAATTAATTAAAACTCTAAAAATTAATTAATTTGAGATACTAAATATAAAAACTATTTTAAAATGCATTATATAATTTAATCTAAATAAAAAAATAAAAATGTACTTACCAAAAAATAATTATAAGGATGAGCATATAATATTCACCCAAAGTTTAGTGCTTTCTTTCTTTTCTTTTTTTTTTTTATTGGAAAGATAATTATATTAATACTACTACAAACAGATACAATATCTGGATATAAGTAAAGCCAGATCCAGTACAAAAAAATACATCTAAAACAAAAACAACAACGAAAACAGTCAAATCACCATATATAAAATATTTAGAAGTAGAAATAGAATTTTGGACGAAGCAACCTCCTCAATTTGTTATTTGTTAGGTGACCGGGACAATTTGTTAGGTAATTGAGTTATTGTTCACAGTGTTCACCACAAACCTTGGCGTAACGTACGCACATGTCGTTTTCCACATATTCTAGAAGCTCCCATGCCACAGCCCACAGTTTTTGACCAACCATAATTAATTATTAAGTCACATGCATATGTGTGTGTTGTTTTAATTTAGAGTCACATATTTGTACTTTTTTTAATTTATATTTATTAGGTACAAATGGACCTTATGACCTAACCTTCCATTTCCCAACTCACTCAATTAAAGCCACCCCCATTTGATTGCTTATAAAATATATACTCTCTTTGAATGATGTGTTGTCTGTTTGTCAATTGAAAAATTATTGTGATTGAAAGCCGGTTTAGCTACTAATGTCATTGCTTTGTTAGGCTTCAAAATTATTTGCATTTTATTTGTTTATCATATAGGATTTGAATTATTATTATTTTATTATTTTAAGGTTGTTCCATTGTATATTTGTATTCAAGACTTGAGTTATTGAATAAAGTTTTCTTAATGTCTGTTTAGATTTGTTTTTCTAACGTGATTTATAGTATACGAGGTAAGTTTGTAAGATGAGTTTTACCTTGACTTGTGTGAATGTGTTTTTCCAACGCCAATTCAAACAAGTTCGTATAACAATATGATTATATCATATGTTATCGATCAAATTGTATCATTAGCTGTTGACAATGGGCCGGTTTGGAGTCACATTTTTCAAGTGTTTAGACCAACATTTTTTTAAAAAAAAGCCCAATCTAGAAATCAACTCATTTTTTCCTGTTTGGGATAGCTTTTCTCTACAAAGGGCCCGTTTGGTACGGGGAAGATTTTGAAAAATGAGGGAAGATGGTTTGAGGGAAGATGAGTTGTTTGGTAGGAAGAAAATGAAGGGGTGGTAGTTGGTAAAGAATTAAGAAATGTCTATTTTATCCTCAAAAGTAATAATTTAAAATAAAAAGAAGGTGGGCCCAGGGGTAAAATTGTCAAAAGTGTGGGAAGATTGGAGGGAAAGGTGAAATCCTTCCAAATTTGGAGGGATTTGATCTTCCCATATATGTGGGAAGATTAGTGGGCCCGGGAAGATAATTTTCCGAGAAAATTAGTCCAAAATGCGTATCAAACAAGAAAAAATTCTAATTTTCCTTTCCTTTCTCATAAAATCTCTGTACCAAACGGACCCTAAGAAAGTTCAGTTGGCCGAAAGCTCACCTGGCGAGCGTCCAAAGCGTTGGGAGCAATTATGCCGCACTGCTCTTGTCAATTGGTGGTCCCCACTTTTTCCTAAATTGATGCTAAGTTTAAAAATAATAATTCTTTTATTATTTATGTTAAGATAAAAATGCCTGCTATGAATTCATGAATCAGAATTGTGTGGTATTCAAATTCCATGGCTAGATTTTGTAAATAATCTTATCTATTAAATTATCCTTTATAGATTTTTTCAAATTAAAATTTTTATCTTCAATTGTCTCAATATATACAACTAATATGTATATGTAGTATTCAATAGGATTTACGCTCTTTTTAATCATTTTTCATCTTAATTGACTTTTGAAATAATAATCTAAACACTCATCAGTTTAAAAAAAAGCTACTTCTGCAAAAGCCAAATGGGCAATTCAAACACAAATCACATTTACAACCTAACTTTTTTCCTACCGAACTTCTATAAAAGTTAGTTAGAAAATAATTCACCACTAACCCAAACAGGCCTAATATTATGTTGATTGATAGCAATATGAGTACGTTGGTCAATGGTGATATGAGTGTACTAATCATTGCCAATATAAATATATATTGATTAAAGACACGTTTGAGTTAGCGGTCTAAAAATACGTTCACGAGATAAACTCATTTTACATGCTTTCCTTATACATCGTAAATCATGTTAGAAAAATAAGTAATAAAATGAGTAGGCTGATTGTTGTCATGACTCGAGTATGCTAATTGTCAGGAATATGAGTATATTTTGGATCGTTGTTATGAGTATGCCAATTGTAAACTATGAGTATGTTGATCATGATCATTATGAGGAGAGCCGGACGTTGAGATAAATATTTGGGAGGCCAAATGTATGATTGAAGCTATTTTCTTACACATTGGGTGTTACAGGTATCACATTTGGGCAGAAAAGATTTTGACATTTTATTTCTAGTAGGGGAAGAGAGATAATTGGATCTACGGTAGCTTCTCAAATAAAAAAAGTAAGTAACTATTACATCAAGATGGTTATGTCCGGTGTGCCTCCTTTGGTCATCGTGACGGGAGGTAGCATGAAGAAATCACAGTGATTCAAATTTGCTCAAGGCTCTTGGTTTTTCTTTGTTTGGGGAGCTCAACATTTAAGAATCCAAGTAAAGTATAAATAAATTAAATAAATATATAAGCCATGCACGTTACCGCCTAAGTCCTTATTGGGTCGACGAAGAATTACATTTCTGACATTCTTCTACTTCTTCGGTGAAGGAGGGTGAAAGATTAGCGCCAGATATGGCTTACTCGAATTCATATATGAATTCACTAGCTGGTCTATCAATTTTTACCCCCAAGTCATCTTGAATCTTCGCCGGAAAAGGTAATTCTCCACAATCTAAGTTTCACGTTTGAGAGAAAGACAAATGTTAAAAAAGAAAGCAAAGAGGGAGGGGAGCCGGAAAAATAGGAATACTTTATTCAATAACTCAAGTCTAAATACAATTGCGAAATGTTAACTTTATTTTTATAACCCTACAAATAATAAAATAATAATTTAAATTCAAATCATGAGATGATGATAAGATGATCCAGTTAGTATTATTTGATTGAAAGCAACTAAATCAGCAATAATCTAAGAAAAATAATAACAACAATACATAAATCTATAAAATCTCATTTTTAATAGATAAAAAAAATATTCTAATTACAAAACCTAAATATATCTTAAATAAATCCTTAATTAACTCTTATCCCATGTACCCACATAAACTTCCCTTGCTAGTGATATAGATCGAATCTAATATGCGCAAAGTGTATCTAATAAGTTAATAAGGTAAGCATCAAACATGCTTTTCTCATTTCTGGCCAAAAATAATAATAATAATAAGCATGATTCCTCATTTTTGTCAATTTTTTTGGGCTAAATTATACAAAACTCCTAAACTTTGGACCAATTACATATAACTTTTTTATATTTCAAAGTTTAAATTTAATCCGTTAATCTTTTATTTTGGTTCCTATAGTTTTGATGAGTTGTAACTCAATCCCTACGATTTGGCTCGGTGTAACTCAGCTCCTATAGTTTTGACTCAGTTGTAAATTAATCCCTAGACTTTGACTCATTACAATTTTATCCCTATAATTTTAACCATTTTATAATTTAGTGCTTATATTCTAAAATATAGGTGGGGGCCTATATTAACCCTCTGTCGTTAAGTGTTCATTATCTAAAGTGTAAGGACTGAGTTACAATCTAGTCAAAACTATAAGGGTTAAAAGATTAATTTTCCCTTTAACTATTAACCCCCTGCCGTTAAGTGGTCGTTATCTTTTTAACAGAAAATGTTACATCATATTATGAGATAACATGTGACATCTTGTGTAAATTACTAATATCATAAAACCCTCTAAACTTTGATTAGTTATAAATAATTCCCTTGACACTTCAAAAATTTAAATTTAACTACTTTAAAATTTTGATTTATAATATTAAACCTCATGTTGTTATTTTTATCATTTTAATAAATTTATTAAGTTTTTTTTACTATCATTTGTCAATTAAAATATTTCGTTGTATGATAAAAACTAAAATAATAAATATTTAAAAATATAAAAGTAAAAATGTCATCATTTGCATAGCATTATTTTCTTGGAATAGTTGAGCATTGATGATATAAAAATGCCATCATTTGTATTAAATATACTCATAAGATGATTGAACATTAATAGTTTAATCAAATATTATATTTGTGTTAGAAGATACCTTTTTCCTCATTAATTTTTTTTATATTAGTAATGCATATTTTTTCTTGAATCACATGTTCAACATTTATTTTTATATTTTTAAAAAATATTATTCTTCCAGTTTCTGTCATACAAAAGAATTATTTTAATTGACAAATGATAGTATAAATCTTAATAAATTTATTAAGATGATGAAAGCAACTCCATGTGGTTTAATATTATAAATCAATATTTTAAGGGAGTTAAATTTAAATTTTGATATGCCAGGAGGATTATTTATATCAAAATTTAGGGGGTTCTCTTCAACTATTCAAAGTTCAGGAGGTTTTATGAAACTAAAAATTTATACAGGATGCCATCTCATGTCATTCATAATATGATGTGACATTTTTCTTAGAAAGATAAAGGACACATAATAATAAGAGGTTGATAGTTACAGAAATGAAAGGTTGAAAGGGTTAAATTTATACTTTAAAACGTCAAGAGTACTATATGCAAGTACCTTAAAATTCATGGGGTTTGTATAATTTATTTTCTTTTAAAGTAAAAAAAAAAAACATTTCAGGTAGTTTTAGATTTACAAGATTTAACCCAAAGAAGAAACACGTGGCGTTGACGAAAGCAACACGTTATATGAGCTGACTCAGTCAAGGCCATATCCATTCATGAGGCCTAGCAAAGATCGTAACTCACAATGTGAGATCAATCCAAGCAAGAAACATATTACCTTCATACCTTCTACCCTAAATATAGGAGTTATCATGGTTATTAAAATTGGACCGGATTAGCTCGTTTCAACTACGAAACTAGCAACCTGGTCATCTAATCAGTTTGGTTCGGCCGGTTTCACCTGTTCAATGTTTATTTAAAATTTCCTAACCTCAAAAATTTATATCTAATTTTACATATATAAATTAATATTATATGAAAAGCTTGAGATATCTACTTTCTAATGTAAAAAGAAACATTCAAAAATATAAAATTATCAAATTCTAAAACTATTTCAAAAAATATTATCATTCAAGTTCTCCTTCTTACCGGTCTAACCCTGAATTAGCTCCGGTATGACTTTAATCTGATCCTTGACCCATTACCTAGACCAGTTAAAGGTCGGTCCGAGTTTAACAACCTTAAGAGTCATATCATAAATAGGAGGGAGTAGATTCCAAGCAAGAAACGAACTGGCAACCACAATAATGATAATAATAATAGTATAGATTCTATAATTAAGAATTAAGAAGTCACTTTAAAAATTTAAAAGAATTAGCATGTATTGAGCAATGATTTTGTTGTCCTTTTCTCTATATTATTTTGATATTTTGATTTGAGGTTAGACCCATACAATTTCTTAGATAAATGAATGACTTCATTTTGATTTAAATATCAGATAAGGTCTATTTTTGCTAAGAAATTTTCATTGAAGAGTACTGAGTATCAAGATGTTTTTTCAGAAGCGATTTTACCCTGTGCTTCTCAGTGAAAACGTTCAAGTAAAAAATGAACCTTAATATCAATATTTCTCATATTCTCCAATTTATACAAAATTTATCATGCGATCTCTCTTCCATTATAATTTCCAACATAAGTTCACAATTGTTAAGGTATATATGTTATTCAATTATTGACTCATTATCCATTTCCGGGATAACTCGTTGATAAATCATTTTCACATTTGATTCGAGTTACCAATTGTACAAACCTAATTATGAGTTAATTGAAAAGAGATTAATCACAAATTTGTATGACTTAATAAGTTACCTTGTGAGTTTGATAAATGTTAACTATGCTTCTGACAATATAAAGCAGTACTCTCTAATACAATGCCTTTTCCATCTCAGAACTTCAGTGAACAGCAATGTCATTTAGAGCACCAAAGGTGGTGTCACTCCATTACCTTGAACCAGTAGATATACATCTCTCTTCTAAAACTTCAGCTGCCTTTACATAATATTGAAACCCAGAAGTTTTTCAAAGTGAAATAAGTGTTTACGCACTTGGTACACGTGGATGCAGTAGAGGAAAGCAGCTACTGTGACTGCCAGAAACGACAATAGAATCAACTTCCAGAAGTCCTGAATCAAACGTACAATATCAGATTCCACAATGAAAGAAAAGCTCTTCTTAAGTTTCATTAATATACATAAATGGGTTGATCATGCACTTGATTGTATTCCAGTGTCATCAATTTTTAGTTTTAGAACTTTACCTGGGGATTGGATATTACAATTCCCATAACATATGCCAATAAGTCCATTGAAGACTGAAGTGAGCTCTGAACACCTCCAACAACCAACCGATCGGACTCAGGAACAAGATCCTAGTTGGGGAATTATAAGAATCAGACAAAAGGAAGAAATTTCATTTGTCCAAAGAAACCATTAAACTAAATTTTGACAATAGGGGCTCCCTATTTTAGGAAAATCAGTGAAAAATCACAGTTTCCAAATTTTATTGGCCAGAAGGACCTGATAAGTTTTTTTACAATGAAAGTACTAATTCTTTAAAGGATTTCATACATAGGAAGTGCTGATACTCAAAATCTGGTTTTTCTGACCAATTAACTTTTCAAACAGGAGTTTTTCACCAATTTTTCCTATTTCGTGCCTGCATTTGTTGAAGCACAGATAAGTCAACCATCCACAAGCCAAGCCTAGATACAGCTACTCCCCCCATTAGCACATATGCTGCTAGAACGCCATTCTGAATCCAAATTGAAGCAATACAAGGTAGCAGGCAAGTCCACTGCATTTAAACAAGACATTAACAAACAAAACATGGTAAGATGCAGTTTTTTAGGATTTATAGATGGCAGACTCTTCAAAACAAGTTTCTCCTTCTCGTCTTATAGATAAAGGAATTAACACATAATGTTCAAGGTAATTTGTGAGTTTATACCTGAGACCAGATAGACCAAAGTCCGGTTCTAATTGTGGATATGCGAGATTGTAAAACTGGATAAACAACTGTTGCAGCGATTCCGATCACGGCACTTACTCCTCGTGCTATTCCAATAACATATGCTGGTATGCCTCCCCATTCCAATGTAGCAGTCATCAAAGTTCCAAAACTAAAACCATCAGTTGGAGCTTCATCAGTGAGGTTTCAGAACCGACTCATTAGAAAAGAAGAAATACAAGCATTTTAAGGTGCATGGAAACAAAATTCTCTGAATGGTTAACTCATAACTATATAGTATAATTGACTGAAAAATTGTGAATAGGAAAACTAGATGTGCCTTGTGTACAACTACACATGCCATTGAATCTCTGGTTAATTTCAAATACAGCCACTTGAAAAGTCCAGTGAGTAATTGTTGTATAATTATCTCCACTACTTGTGACATATATCACATAAAATTGCCCTGTACGAGCTTCTGAAGAGTTAAAAGTACAAAACTCAGCCACACATAAAAATATCAGAGAGTTTGTAAGAACCTGAGCACAGTGAAAAATAGCAAAGCCAGAGCTATTCCAGGGAGGACAACTTCTTGCTGCAAGTACACTTTCCACACAGCAATATATGGGATCTCCAAAATCCAGTCCACAATTTTCTTACTCCATTCTCCTTCTTTCAAGCCTGAGGTCTCGCCAGAATGAGAGGTTAAGCTGTCACCTTCAAAAGAACAAGGTTCAACCTTTTCCTGATTACTGGTTGAAAACCTCGCCATCCTCCTCGTGCTGCTTTGGCCAAGAGATGGAATCCCATTATACACGGATGTGAAAAGCCAATACCCCACCCAAACAGATATGGTATTCCAGACTGCTAATGTTATAGCAGATGCTTTTAGTGATACAAAGCTTATTATGAACCCGGTTATCGCAGGGGCAAGTAGCTTGCACGTTAGGTCAATGCGCCTCGTAACTGAATTCATCTGTGTCAGCAATTCTGGTGGTTGGCCTTCTGATATAACCACCAACCTGTAACATGATTTCAAGTATTTGACGTTTAGAAAAAGACATTTTATTCTATATAAATCTTTCCTCAGGAAAAAGCTTCACTAGTATTACCATTCTCTCTCGATCAAGATGCTACCAGCAAGAGTTGAAAGCACGCCAATAGCCCCGCAGATGTCGGTTATCAGCACCAGCAAAACGAAAAATGGGAAATTACTGAACCTTAAAGATGGGTAAACAAGCAATGCAACTACAGTGATCCCGGCAATAATGAAAGAGATATTTTGCATCACCAACCACAGTCGCAAAACCTGCCAATCAAACACCAAAATAGAGATTACTTCACCAGCAGATAATTCATTTCATTCTCATATGATTCAAACGAACAAGATTAAAGGAAACTTCCAGAAAGCTTAAATGACTAAAGGCAGTCATGTAAAACATTTACTTCATCACAAAATTTGGATTTCAGACAATTTTGGCATTGCTTGTCAGTGCATCCAAAATTATTCTGATCATTGAAATCTTTGATGCTAACAATAAAATGACGAAGTAAACTTTCTTAAGTACTTGCTGACTTATTCTTTGATAAGAATATACGGCAAAGGAAATTTTTTGAATACGGACTTCAGTGGTTATGTTTTTAGTAAAGCGCTCAAAAGCAAAGAAATGCTGTTTCATAACTAGTCCAAGAACTCTTTTGTGACAAAACTAGATGTTATTTTTTGGTGACAACCCTTTTGGCATATTACGATTCACTAATCTAGATTTAAGTTCAACCAGGGGAAGCCCTCCCAATATGTCTTTTTTTTTTTTTTTTAACATTGATAATTAGAAGACTCAAATTTGAAACCTTATTTAAGAGGAGTTGAGTTCTTTACCACCAAATTTAGCCACCATTGATTGCAAAACAAGTTGATATTTGTCATATTATTTTTTATGAAAAGACCCCTGATTTCATTTTCTGTCAGAGCAACCTTTGTTCTCTTCTATGGAACATATGAAGATTTAAAAAACGCATAATAGAAATATCAGATAAGAAGTTCTCAGACTGGTCTTTTCACTTATAACTTTCAAAATAAAAACTAATATGAAATGTGTCACAGGCCTGTGTATATGATTTGGACCAGAATGTTATTCATTTCCAAGATTGCTAATAAACTCACCTGCACATATGGTAATTTATCCACCAATCTCCCAACAAGGGGACCAAAAAAAGCAGTAGAACCAGATTCTAGGGCACCATATAGTGCGGCAAAAAGCAACGACTCTGGCCATATATTGATCATGTATAAACCAACAGAAAACTCCCACATTCTGTACACAGAAATCCCTTATCAAAAGCCAAAAAGAAAAGGTTAAAAAAGAAAAACAGTAACTACGACACTGATACACTATAGCCCCTGTACATGACAGTCTAGAAGTCTTTATTTTGATTTGAGCTATGTTGTTCCACTAAAAAACTCATGATTTCTCCAGCATTTATTTGACTTTGTTCCTTTTACGGATGATGTAATTTAAACACTTTCATGCCTAACATCATCAACTCCTATTCCTAACAGAAAAAGATCTTCAAATTCGTGCTAAAGTTCAAGGCAGTCTAATACCAGAAAACCGAAGTGGACAGGAAGACACCTTTCCCTATGAAAATCATTTGAAAAGGAGACAAAAGCAACTTTTTAATGTTTCAGTCTTCCTTTATTGATAAAAGAAGAAGAGACAAACCTTGAAAAAATACCCTTTTTTGTTTAACTTTTGTGCATAGGAAAGCCAATCTCCGGGACCCATCTAAAAAAGGGGAAATTAAAGTAACCCACAACCTAGAAGAAAGCAACAAAGAGGAAGAGATTCGAGAGGAACCTAGCACCCCATCTGGCTAAAAAGTGGCCAACGTATAAATTGGTGATAATAGAAGATGGGCGTCCCTGTTCGTGAGAAACCAGTGGCTCTGCGTTTTCTTCCATTTCAAATTCTTCCGATCCCAATCTCCCGTTAATCCTCACTGTGTTCAGAGAAATTGTCGGTTTTAATTTCTAGCATGATGCAGGAGGGAAGAATCATGCATCTTTAAAAAATATAATAATGACGCAAATAATAATAATAACACCGAAGATGACGACGATGCTGATAATAACACATGGCTAACTAGCAGTGGAGATCCGAGTGGTGAATTGTACATATAGCGTGGATAAAAAATAAACAAAGGAGTGAATCTTGTTTTATTTGGTCAGGTGGATCTGAATTTTAGTCAAACTGAGCCTCGTAAACGTCAGATTAGGAGTACTTAATTGATTAATAATTGACTCTGGAAGCGAATGCAAACAGAGAAGCTCGAAAGCAAGTAAACATCATGACGGTCAAGAATTTACACTCTCAAACTTCTTCGATCAACAGTTGATCATTATAATTTATCATTGGCACGTAAAGAAGACAGACTTAGAGAGAAAGCACTTACGCTCCTTGAGCATGTTGGATTTTGGTTCAGATGGACACGTTGTCGCTTCTGTTTCAACCTCCCGCTTGTTGTATGTTTCCATTTTACTATACTCCCAACAAAAATTGACTGTAGAAGAATACAGAGTATGAATGTTGGTGAGATTGTTCAAGCCCTGTTCTTACTTCTTATCTATATATACACACACACATATATATACACACACAGGCGGAGTTGGCTTTCCTCATGTACCCTTTATCATCTTTTCCCTCTTTTTTCTTTTTCTACTACGTTAGGATTAAGATCTCAATAGCTTAAAAGAGAAAATTATTTTAGTTCAATTCCAATGGTTTATAAATTCTCTTACTCATTGATATAAAAATAATAACTATCTATTCCTCTGATTTTAATTATAAAATCTAGTTAACTTTTTTTGGAGAAATTAATGAAACTAATTAAATTATTTTAGACTATTTTATTTTTATTTTTTTCTACAAACTAATTAGTTTGACTAATAAACTAATATATAATCTAAAGATACACAAAATATGAAATGATTAAGTAACTTATTTAGCTTATTTAATCTTTCCAAAAAAATCAACTAGGTCTTATAATTAGGATCATAAATAGTTTTTTTTCCAACTATACCTTATTTATTAACAGGATAAGTGAGAAAGATAATGAATACAATCAAAACGGCAACAAATACTCTGACAAAATTAAAAGAAAGTTTATATTATGGAACAAGCTCATTTAGAAATTTAAAGCTTATATTTGGGGACAGAGGAAATATTAAATAGGTTCTTATGTTTTGAAAATACTTAGGTCAAATTTCGGCCTTATATCAATTTCGTCAAATTCTCCTATCACATGTAACCATATGTCTCATTTTTAAATTATTATCATTTATCTATAAACACATATAAAAAATAGGATACTCACGTATGATTGAAGAACTTGATGTAAGTACAGTTCCTTATATTTTACTCGTCTAGATTGTTTTTATAAGCAAAAACTACCTAAATTATGCAAAACAACCGATAGTTAAAGTTAGTTAAAAGTAATGAATGTATTAGAGATATAATTTTCTTCTAATTATATCCTTATTTATGAGATGAGAGAGAATGAGTAGAGAAAAATAGGAAAAGGACTTCTCCTCATCCTCTTTCTCATTTTCTCTCATTAGCCCATCTAGTCCATTGATTGGGAAGAAGAGAGAGATGTTAGAGCAGTAATGTAATTGATTGGATGGATATGATCTAAAGATGATGAGTAATAATGAGAAAATGATTAGGAGAAAAACCCAACCCGAGAAAATATGAGAAAATGAACGAGGAAAAGGATGATAAAGACATGTAATTAATTGAGAGTAAAAGTTTTTTTTTTAAGTGTATTAAATTTTTAGACAACGAAAAATTGTGGCCTATGTTTTCTTTAGTTCATAATATAAGTTGCTTATAAAAGAATAGCTTGATCTAAAATATAAATCAGCCATTAATGTTCTTTTTATCCATTTTGTCCTTGTAATTAATAGTCAAATATGATTCATTGTGTTTTTCTCTTACATCCATAACCTCATTTAATATAAGTAAAGTTGTAAATTTTATTAAATTTTGGACAAAATTAATGAGTTAATAACTATTTTTAGTTAGAATGAATTATTTAAAATGACTTATATTGTAGACAAAAAGGAGTATATAAAACCAAACTCATATGAAAGAATGTATGTTGTTTATGAATAGGAGGAGAGTGAGTATTTTAGAATATTTCAAACTCGTCCCTACTGTTTCTACTATTTGCAAAGTTATTTTATTTTATCGAACACTGCAAAGTTAATTACTATATAAACACTTGATGGACCATGACTTAACGGTTATTAAATGTCTGATGCGGCCAACAGACTACTTCGAAAAGGCAAAAGAATCTTTCCTAAACAAAATATTTCTTTTGTCTTTGTTTTTTTGACGTCAACGTCAACGTTCTTGGGTTCTCATATCGATACTATACAATATACTTATTCTCTCCTGTTAATAAGGTAGAAACCAAAAGGAGTATTTTGTGGGAGAATGATTTTTCGATTCCAATCAAAAGAAATAATATCAAAAAAATTTCTATTAAAAAGTGGATAAAAGATTAATAAGTGAATCAGTTACTATTAACAATTTATAAGATTTGTTAATATATTATTTCTCTCCGTTACAACTTAGATGTCGGCATTTTTACCAAAATATTGTTTTTTTTAAAAAAAATTACCCAATTAGAGCACTTTTGAAACTATTTACCGAAATAGGGTTGTTTTGGTTAAGTGTCGCTGGACAGTACGACGGCACTTTCTATTGCGTCAGACAGTCTGACAATACTGGGTGTCACATCAGGCTGTCTGATGCGAGCCACACTTAGTGGCGTCAACCATGTTGACGCCACTAAGTGTGGCATTTGATAATTAATTGGATGCCACATAAAAGTGGCGTCCAATTATTAAAAAAAAAAAATTAATGGATGCCACTTTTTTAAAGTGGCATCCATTTATTAAAAAAAAGGTATAATTATAATTAAAATTATAAATAATAATTTTAATTAATTATAATTAATAATTTTAATTAATAATTAAGAGAATTAAAATATTTAAAATTTATTTTAAACCTATGAAACTCGCCTCATCCTGTGAGATTTGGGTGATGGAGATCACCCAAAAATCTCTGTGAGGCTCGTCTCACCCTTAAAGAGTTACAATCTCCCGTGTTCCTCACAATTTGTGATCGGTATGACTGTTGCACCTTCTCTATTCACATTTTAATAAGTTTGACTTCACATTTCTACTACACCAGTCATCCAGGGAAAAACATTAATAGAGAAGGTGCAGTAGTCACACCGATCACAAATTGTGTGGAACATAGGAAATTGTAAGTTTTTGAAGGTGAGGCGAGCCTCACAGAGATTTTTGGGTGATCTCCATCACCCAAATCTCACAGGATGAGGTGAGTTTCATAGGTTTAAAATAAATTTTAAATATTTTAATTTTCTTAATTATTAATTAAAATTATTATTTATAATTTTAATTATAATTATACCTTTTTTTTTAAAATAAATGGATGCCACTTTAAAAAAGTGGCATCCATTAATTTTTTTATTTTTTAAAAATAATTGGACGCCACTTTTATGTGACATCCAATTAATTATCAAATGCCACACTTAGTGGCGTCAACATGGTTGACGCCACTGAGTGTGGCTCGCGTCAGACAGCTTGACGCGACACCCAGTACCGTCAGACTGTCTGACGCAATATCAAGTGGCGTCGTACTATCCAACGGCACTTAACCAAAACAACCCTATCCCGGTAAATAGTTTCAAAAGTGCTCTAATTTAGTAATTTTTTTTTAAAAAAACAATATTTTGGTAAAAATGCCCTTAGATGTCATTCTCCATTATTTTATTAGTGAAAGCATGGTACCTTACTTTTCATGAATTATTTTATTAGTGAAAGCATATTGACTTATCGCCATCACCTACACAAACGTTTTTAGTTATTCCAATTGGCTCTTAAAAAATGGCTCTTCATAATCATTCCCACATGAACCAGCATAAAATACTACTAGTATTTGATTTTGGCTCTCTTCGTGTCACAAACCACAATCCTCCTCAACAATTCTTTATTCATTATTGGAAAAATTTAATCAGCAAGTAGTTCATTCTTTAATGTAAAACTCGTTAAGTTATAGGATTTAATAATTTTTTTTCATTTTATTTATCAACAATTTAGGACGTATATGGGATGGCTATAAACACTAAAACAAACCCCTCAAACAGTAAAATAAGCACTTATTGTAAAATAGTAACTTCTCATAGAAGTCGCTTTTTTTAGCTTCTGGAAAATGTTGTCAAAAACTAGTGTAAAAGCATAAAAATTTGTGTTTTTATGTTTTTACTAAGGTTATACGTATTGAAATGCAAGTAAAAGCTGTCATGAGCTGAAACTGGTAGAAACTCCATTCAAACACGTAAAAACTGTAAACCGTTTTTACTTTAACAAAAAAAAAGGATGAAAAGTTTTTTTTTTGCCCGAAAAAATGATGAAAAGTTGAAAACTCTATTTCCATCGTACATCTTGGACTCAAAATTACTGGAAAGTGGAGACTAGATAGTTATATATAATTTTTAACATATTTCCATAGTTATAAACGTAAGTTTTTAATGTAAGTTTTTTAACATAATTTTTTTAAAATGTTTTATATAGTTATATGACTTATACATTTTAAGTATGAAGTTGTTTATTGAATTTTGAATAGTGGTTTATGATTTTTTTCCTATGTGTGTGTGTATATAAAATTTTGAGCTCTGATCTTAAGTAGTAGAAAATAGAAACTTTACGTTTCGTGTCGTTTCTATGATTTACATTTTTATCACCCCTCTCCCATGTCTATGTAGTAACTCGATTTTCACAATATTGCATTGGAGTGATTTTTTTTAGTTTCTAGAGAAAAATGTTAGAAATAAATAATCCAATCTGCAATGTATTATTAAATATACATTTGTATACATTCTAATTTATCAATTATAATATATTTAATTAAGTACTTTAGAGTTTTTTTTAACTTTTTTTAATAATAGTATGATTTTTTTTATTAAATTCAAATTTAAATTTTTATCTTCAATTATCACAACATATATAACTAATACATATCTGTGTGTGTGATATTCAATAAGATTTATATCATTTTCAGTCATTTTTCATCTTAAATAACTTTTCAAATGCTATTCCAAACAAGAGCTCACTTGGAAAAAAAAAAGTCATTTCTCCCATTGTTATCTTAAATATAAATCACATATACAATCTAACTTTTATCTTATTTTCTGTTTGCAAAAACCCATATGAAAAAAAGTCACTTATGTCACCACTATCTCAAAACAACACTTGAGTTGCGGACATTTCTATGAATAAAATTGAGATAAATTGTCAATACCTATTGAATAATTTTTCCTTCATATTTTTCTTCCTTCCAAATTGTTGTCAGCCATAAAATAAGCAGAGTTCCACTGCGAACGTCCAATACACACAGGTTGTTATAAGCTTGTTTGAGTTCCATTAGTCCCAATTGAACTTGCATTACCTGCTAAATTCATTTCCCAGTGGAAGTGTGGAACATCATATGTTCACATATTTTTTTTTATACATTATACTGAATCTACCTCAGAAATTTTCATAATGTTGATATTCTTCAATAAAAAACGATGAATTAGCTTGACATGTTAACAAGGGCGTCTGAGTTGTTAGAAATATGAATATCCATCGATCATATGTATGTTGGAAAAAATTGATTAGCAAACATGTTCAAATAAGATTTTTTTCCCTCTTTTCCTCATACAAAGATATTTAGTAGCAAATCATGCACAAGTCACAAATAACACAACCAGAAGTCAAACGTCAAGTAACAGGAACATCATCCATGGCGGCAGGGGCACACCAAGCACACCTGCAAAACAAAGCATAAAAATATAATTTAATCTTTTGGAGAATCTAAAACAACCAGAAAACATAGCTGGGTTAACTTTCATCCAACACATTGAAGCATTTTTTTATATGCATCTATTGCCTTAAAGTATTTTATGGTGCGCTCAACACCCTAAAATATTTTTTTAGGGGTCGTCCATCACCCTAAAATACTTTTCTATGTAATTTTGCATTTAACAATTTAAATAATTTAGGGCATTTGATATATCAGAAAAAATACTTTAAAGTGTTTGATACACTAAAAAATAGCTTAATATTAGACACATCTAAAAAAAGACTTTAGTATTGGATGCACCAGAAAAAATTCTTCAGAGTGCAACAAGAAATATCTTAGGGCATTGGATGCACCCTAAAAAATATTTTAAGGTGCTGGATGCACCTTAACCCAACATAATTTACAGAGGATTTCAAGCACATATGTGGGGAAACTTCCTTCAATCATTTAGTCAAATGACGATATGATGCTGAGTTCTAAAATACTATTGCTGGGCCTATTTATAAGAAATAAGTTATAGTTAAATTAGGCCCGTAAGTAGTATATTTCAGAAAGTCAGTTCATCTACTGAAAACAAATAATGTCGCAATTCAGTGAAAAATGTCAGGACTATTAAGAAATGAAGCATCACAATGAAGGTGTTGATCAACCACCAAAACATCATCAGCACAAAAATTATCTACAGAACAACTTCAGAGAATAATCTTTATCTATGCTCAGAAAATAATACCCCAGCCATCTGTGATCCAACCAAAAACTCTACTACTTCCTCATTGAGCAAGAAATATCAATCAAATGAGAACAAATCAACTTCAAAGCATACAATGCGAAGTCACAATGTGAACAAGGTGTAATGGAGGATGAAACCAGAAATAAAAGCAAATGCGCAAATGGAACATAAATTGATCAACTCAACTATCACTAATGCTGTCGATCTTTGATGTCATGGGTCAAATAGATGTTACTAACTCCTCCATTCTTCTCTCAAATTCAATCTTTCACTACTACATCCTCCTCACTGATTCTACTGCTTTTTAACATGCTAAAGAAACTTTTATGATTAATTAAGTCATCCGCCAGATTAGTCAATTTGCACTAGTACCTCTTTCTTATAACCATCATCAATACAAAGAATGATAAAAACAGAAAACAGCATGCAAAGGGATTAGAAAAAGAGCTGAGAATCTTGTCAATCTTATTTACATCTCATCTTTCCAATCATGCCACTGGTACAAATCTCAAGGCAGTTAGTAGGAAGAGAGTACAAAACAGAACATGGACTCTGTGTTAACCTTTCAAATCTAATGTTAACAGCAGAATAAAGTCACCATGAGTTCAGTTTGAAAACTCAAATTGCTGTCAAAATAATCAAATTCCAACGGAAAAGGACCATGAAGAACTCTAAATTTAATTTTTGTACAGAATGACAGTGTGATACATATATTAGTATATTACCAACAAAAATTAGAGATTAACTATCAGATTTAAAACTTGGAAATTAGGTTGCCCAATCTGAATTAAAATTGAATTCTTATAAAACCAGACTCAAAACACATACTCATACAACTAAGTAGGAAGAAATACATCAAAATCTTTATAAGCTCAAGCCTTAAGTTTTTCCATACTATATGCGAAGTGGCACAAAAAAGGCAAATGGTAGGACAGCCATGAGAGGATGGGATAAACTCACCTTTCATGTTTTAGAGCACAAAGGCAAATTAAGTCTGCTTAAGAATCTTCCTTCAGTTCATCAGAGTCAGAATCAGAATCACTAGCATTATAACCTAACTCAGATGCATCAAGCAATGGAAAAACTTTTAGTAAACAAATAATGATGATATTGCCGATGTGGCTGACAGTGAAAACAGGGAAAGGAAGGTTCACCTGGGCGCTTGTCACCAACTTTCCAAACTGAAGACCTACTCCTTGATGCCTTGGTAAGCCAAATTCTTCCCTTCACATCCAACCAATAAGATTAGCCATTGAAAACAAAAAGCACACACAAAAAAGTACATCCACAACTTCCATGTGTCATTCATTTATAATCCAAAATTACCCCCATCGCCCTTTATATGCATCTACATCCTTAAATGAACTGTAAAATCTATCCCATTATGCCAAAAACTACTCTGATGCACCAGCATAGTTACTTTTGAATAGATTGACACAATCAAATTGGTCCTCAAATCAATGAGTTTCAATATATCATCCTATTTATAAGTCCCTTTTGACCAAATCACATATACTAAGGAGAGGTAGGTAGCTCAATGATTATGGGATAAATTTTCAACTTTACCCTCATTTATGATTGAGTACTTTTTAACTTTTTCTTCTCTCTCTATTTTTATTGGTACAAATATGGGCAAAATTGTCACAATTTCGTTTATTTGGTTAAAAGGGACTTATAAATAGAACCAAAATTTTTTGGTCAAAAGGGACTTATAACTAGGACCAGAGTGGTAACCCAAAAAATAAAAATAAAAATCTGGCATCGACATAGCAGAGAAATAGATTTTTTTTATTGATTACTTTCACCTGTGGTTGGATTGTATATTTTGTTATTCAAGACCAGACAAGTAATGACATAGACATGTAAGTATGTAATTACATAAAGGAGGGCATTTTGTAACCTAGGCATGTGTATATACATCCATTAGGACAGGAGAAAGGATAATTTTTTTCTTTATTGCCAAAAAAATAAATCCTCCCCACTGATAAACATGCCCAGAACTTCTATTTCTTTTTCTGTGAAGAAACTGGAAACATCTCAATCAATATTCTTAGTTCAACTTTCTCAGCAAACCAGCGTAACATCAACTTCTTAAAGAAGCCCAGAACACCAAAATGATACCCAAAATGACCTAATCCACCACACTTTGCATGCAAGGAGAGTTCACACCAATGAAATAGTGATATATACACAGATATGTAGCGCGATATGTAACCAAAACTGCAAAACAATCAGATATGTTATTGTTCAAATGCAACTTGAGGATACAGTCGTATCAAAGATAAGATGCGACTCATTTTGTTAAGCAGCTGTGCAATTCATAAAGTAGACTAAAACAGAACACCAAGAAACAAACCACCTTCCGGACAGGTATCTCCGGAAACCCCAAAATACCAGAATCGATCCCAAAAACACTTAATCCCCATGAATAAGAATGTAGGGGATGTCAATTCAGAATACTAAAACAGTGCAAGAAGAAACAAACCCACCTTCTGGTCATCTTTAGGAACTCCATAACCGTTGCAATACATCTGACCAACCAACACTTGCATATTGATGTCACCTGCTTTGGCCTCCTTAAGCGTGTCCCTAAACCAACGCTTAACACAATCAGCTACCACATCCGAAAGTGGCACTCGATTATTTGCCTCTTTCTCCGTACTGCTCTCCATCCTTCAACTTCGATTTCCGGATATGGGGTTTTTCGGATTCGGTATAATTGAACAACTCAGAAGAGTCGCAGAGCTAAAAGATAAAAAGATGGATTTCCTAGAAGCAGTTCGAGGAAATTGTGGATAACTTCCAAATTGAAAAAAGAAATAAATAAATAAACAAACAAATAAAGAATCACGAAAATTGAATTTGGGATTTCTGACCTTTTCCTTGAGCTTTCTTTAGTCGATGCTATCTGAAGATCATGTTTGAATTTTGTGGAGATAATTTAAAATTCAGAATGAGCCAAAGGAGGGGTTCGGTTTGAGAAAGGGGTTTTTTCTGTTTTTGGGCCAACTGAGAGTTAAGAAGGGTTTACAAAGGACAAGGAGCGCGAAGCAGCTTTCGGTAGCGAGAGACAGAGAGAGAGAAAGAGAGATAGACCAAGCACGCAGGCAAGAAAGCTGTTTTGCTGTCGTTTGTCCCGCGGCGTTGTTTCCCCGTGCAGCTGACCAAAACCGTCCTCACGACGTCGTTTAGGAAAATTATTTAAAAAGTAAATTAAAAAAAAAAAAGAAAGTTTAGGTGAATTAGATCTCAAAAGTTATCATATCTCAAAGTTTAATAAGTACTTACTGAAGTACTTATGGATCATCTGCTAACAAGATAATCACATTGACAATGGAATTTAAACTTAGGATAAAGAAAACAATCATGATTTGTTTCCTCGCTTTGTAATAAGCAAGACTCCAAGCATCCAGAATCAATTGAATTGAATGTGAATGTTGACACAATCCAGCTAGTGTAGGCTTGTGTATGTTATACCAGTTGCCTCACGTCTAGACTAGCGGCTGTTCTTCTTGTCTTGACATGTTTAATGGCTAAAAACTAAAAGCTCTATCAAAATGTCTTAGCTTTTTTGGAAATGGGTCAAGCCCTATAAAAATCAAATGCATCTACCTACCTACTGGCATGGGCTCCTTCCGAAGCTCATTATGGTTTGCCCACTCTGACAAGAACAATTCTTTTTTAAAAAAAAAAATTGAGACACCTCAGCTAGCACTCATGGGGTTATTGCATCCAGGACAATTCATACATAAAATCTCTCTCAATTCATCAGGAGGTTGGTAGATCTCATGGAGGCCTAGCCCTACCCCTCAAGTCCCCTCTTTACTAAAAAATTCACCACAAAATTGCAAGATCTAGGTACATACGTACACTTCGTGGTTCAATATAGTTCCAATATTAGTTAAACTTCCGTGATGAGGACTGAGTCCCAGTGCAAACTACCCTGTTCACTGTAAAGTATTGACTGTAGACACTCACTAGAATCCGTTTCCAACCACACCTTTCTAAATCCCAGCATCCATGCATCTTTTAGACCTAGAAGGCACTCCCAATGCTCAGCAGAAAGTTCATCCCCATTCTCAATTGAGCACATGAAGCCTTTAAGAAAGCCCCCACATGTGTTATGGATAACCCCTCCACAAGCAGACTGGCTTGTAACTCTAGAGTATGCACCATCAATATTCACCTTCACCCACCCCACCCCACCCCGACAAGAACAATTCTTATCATGATTTATTAGAAGAGCATAATTGACTTGAGCCCCACGCAACTCCCCCATATTTCAAACATATTCATAAAATATGTAACTACACTAGAAACAAACGTGGTATACAACAGGTACATCTCCAGGGAATTTTCTCACTCGCATATGTAACTATATACAAGATACAAACATGATCAGTGAGAAGCAATTATACAAAATTTCATGCCCATCACTATATACACAAACATTTTAAAAAAAATGCGTCACCCATGACACAAATATACAATATTTATATCAAAGAAAAAACAGGGATAATGGTAAAGAAATTCCACACCGAGCCTGGACCTTGAAAAGAACGGGGGATGCTCGCTAAGATGCATGGCTATACCACGCAAGAACAGACCAGCTGTCACCTGATGCAATCCACTAATGGGTCTGTTTGGCATGAGGGAAATGCATGGAGAATTTTAATGAGTTCAATTTAAAAGAAATGGACGAATAGGTTTATAAAATTTTAAAAAAATAAGAAAACTTAGTTAAAAGTTTTAACCCCACTTCTATAAAAATAATAATAATAATAATAAATAAAGTAAAACTCATTTAAATTTTCCTCTCGTTCTTCATACCAAACAGACCTGTTGATTGTGCCAAAAATATAGTTTTATTACACTCAGGGTACTACGTGTATCCTTATATTGCATTAATTTTTTTCCCTTCTAAACCTAGGGTTAAGGATAAGAGTGACCCTTTTCTTAACAGGTACGTCTCATGCTTCTCTCAACCTCTCTCCTCAATTTGTAACACCCCAACTTTTCTAAAGCATTTTCGAAATTATTTGATCAGAGTTCAAAATAATTTAACTAGAGTTGAGCAACGAAATGATTTTAAATACAGAGTAACTGATAATCAACCACTGTAGTGTACTGGTTTGTTGATACAAAGAGTTCGAAAGACTATACATATCTACAGGACTTTCTCCAGCTAGTCCTTCTGCCTGCTGCTTACCCTTGTTTCTGTTTCTGTTCACTCCGAAAATCCTGTAGCTACAGTAAGAGCTGAGGTTCAATACCCATTGAACCTCAGGTAACGGTTAACCTCATGCTTATGTATCAAATATGTATGACAGATATTCATGTCAAAACAGCAATAATCACATACATTATTCATATATTCACATAATAACATAACACAGCCACTGCAATATGCATGTTATTATAGTCTGCACTATTCACCAGTGCCACGGTGTACATCCGTGTCCTCAGCGCTAGGAAAACATAACGGCGTTATCAAGACTATAACCCGTATCAAGTTGTATGTGTATGATCAATTTTCAAAACAGAGTTTCAGACTATCTATCACATATAAGCATACCATAAGCATCAGAGTTAAGGTTACAATACGCGTCCGTACCTTCCTTCCACGTGAATAGTAAATTACTATTCATGTATACGGCACTATTCATGTATACGGCACTATTCACGTATACGGCACTATTCACATATCCCCAAACTTCCTTTGAATCTGACTCCGGAATCCTCGGATATCCTATAATATCATTTTTATCAGTGACCATTAATTTTCAGCATTTGCGGAAACTATGTTGGATATTCACTATTCATGTGAATAGTACCAGTAAAAATATTTTTACCGTGCCGGTAAATATTTTTTACTGTGCCAGTAAATAATATTTACTGTCCAAGGATAATTCTTTTCTGATGTGACAGATCAGACTAAGCTGCAGCCACAGAACATACTCAGAAAAACTCTATCTGGCATTTCTACTATAATTACCAAAAGAAACTACCAAATATTAAGACTAGAGACCAAAGAACTTACCCTTGAAGTTCCTGCTCATTCTCTCCAGCTTCAAGAACTTTACTCTAAACTCTCTCTCTAACTCTAAGAATTCTCACTCTTCTCTTAAACTCAACTGTTGTTCTCTGAGTTTGGTGTGAAGAAAATGAAGAAATGAAGCCTCTATTTATAGTGAAAAAGCATGATACTATTCATACTTTATCAGGTCAGATTTTGGCCGTTGGATCTTGACTTTAAACATGGCTTCATCTCAACCGCCCAATCCATTTGCTTACGTCATCGATGACGTCATCAAGATGCTTACGTCATCGATGACGTCATCATGACGATGACACTTTCTTACTCTTTTGCATTTATCCTATAAAGATTCCCTGATCGGTGTTCTAATCGCGTTATATTAGAAATTCTCAAGAATCCGGAAGCACAGCCTTGAAGTTCTATTTTTCCTCTTCAGAAATATCTGGGTCAACTAAATTTTTGATCCTATTTAGGGTATTCCGTAACCTGCCGAAGATTTTAAGTCGGACACTGACGGTTACAGAAATTACTTCGGGTGACACCAACTTCTAGACAAAAATTCACTGATTCATAATATGTCCAGTTGTTTACTACTTAATTCAAGGAGTTTGAGTTATGATTTATTTCCTATAGATTCCACTATCTGTCTTGCTTCAAAATATCGGTTTCAACCTATCTCAATAATCATTCCGCCGATTACGGAAATGACTTTGGAGATAACCCACTCTGAGATAGAAATTCGCTTGTTTATAATATACCCTTACTTTAAAAACCTAATTCACGGTTTATTGGAAATAATTTTATTTCTATTATTTTCCAAAGTATAAGATATTATATTATAATAATATTATTATTGAGTGGGTCCCGCAAACAATAATTTCAAAATTTCTCCCGTGAATGTGTCGGCAGGAGGAGAATTATTTTGACGTGGGTCCCGCATGAATAGTAAATACGTATTTTCAAATAGTGAATACGTATTTAGGAATAGTAAATACCGTATTTTTAAATAGTAAATACGTATTTGTAAATAGTAAATATTTTCATATTTCTCAAAATATCGATTAAATACCGTATTTATAAAAAGTGAATACGTATTTGTGAATAGTGAATACTATTCATGTACGTATTTGTGAATAGTAAACACTATTCATGTCCAATAAAATACTGATTCTAAATTCATTTTCAAAAATAGGGTCTAATAGTCCTCCAAAAATAGGCTAATTTTCTAGTCTTTAGGTCCAAAATTCAGGATGTTACAATTCTCCCCCCGTTCAATAAATTTCGTCCTCGAAATTTGACAATATAAAATCAAAAGGTTAACTAGACCTCTAGTCTATTCCTTCCTTATGCAAACTTAAATAGCACGCACCCTACTATTCAATGTCTCAATCTTATACCCAGGTATAGTACTAAATTACAGGACTTGCTGATCTATTCTCACAGTACTCGGTTACACAGGCCTCACTGCCTGATTTATTTAGCCTATCGGCTTAACACATATTGGCCTTCCGCATCTGCTCATCAATTTCATCTGAGTCTTTCCCATTCAAGTTCTCGAATTACTTTCACTTACTCAACACTATAGCTGACAGCTATTAATTGACTTAACTAGTTTAGTATTCCAGACCTTTCTAATAGTTGCTGTTCCTGTACCATAATTCCCAATTACACTGCTTTTCTTTTCAACACGATAGCGTCGACAATCATGTCATTGCTACCCAAAATTATTTTCTTGTCTCATTTTCAAATTTTCAAACATGAAAAATTTTCCGTGGTTTCAGTACATTTCACAATCTGCACTATACCACAAAGTAATAGTGCTATAACATTTTTAAACTTAATCGCTGCCATCACAAATTCGTGAGAACATTTTTCACTGCCGGATCATTTTCAAAAACTTTTATTACCGGCACATATCTTTGAGGGAGCTAATTTATTTCACAAAATTTTACAATTGAGAGTACACACCATCATCTTAACCATTTGGTACAGTGAGCGCCTTACCCCAATCCTCGAATCCAGTCTCAACTGTAACATCCTGATTTTTGGGTCTAAAGACTAGAAAATTGGCCTATTTTTGGAAGACTACTAGACCCTATTTTTGAAAATGGGAATTTTGAATCAATATTTTTGGGACATGAATAGTGTTCACTATTCACAAATACGTATTTAATATTTGTAAATACGGTATTTAATTGGTATTTTAAGAAATATGAATAGTATTTACTATTTAAAAATACATATTTACTATTTATAAATATGGTATTTACTATTTAAATAATAATATTATATTATAATAATATAATAATATATATTATATTATAATATTTAAAAAAATGCACACGGGAGATGCATGAGAAGCATGAGAGGAATTCTTTATATTTTGCGGAAAATTACGTAGAATGACCCAGAGGTGATAATTACGCTTAAGGACCCATTTTCCAACATTATATAAACCTTCAGTTTTTCATTCATTTCATTCAGTTTCATCAGAGAAGAGTGGAGAGAAGGAGAGAGAGAGAGAGAGAGAGAGAGATAAGGGTGTGGAGAATGATGATATGATCTGAGGTTGAATTATTTGGTGAAAGTAAATTGAGAGTATTGAAGTATTGGTAAAATAAGCTTGGAATTGAGGTAACCCTGGTTATTCTTTTATATACTTGTCAAATGTATATATGTATATATATTTACTGTTTTGGGATTTGTTGTGCCTATGGAAGGCTTGATTTGGAATCTAATAATGTTGTTTTGATGAGATTGAATATTCTTGGAGCCCTTGGTATCACTTTTCTTTTAACCGGGTTCAGTTTGACACCTCCTTAATTGTGATTACAAGGAGGGGAGCCATATTGAAGTTATGAGAAACGAATATGTTTCGTTGGATAGTTATGAGTATTGGATATGTTTTGTTAGAGGATGTGTTATATGTTAGATGGCTCCAGTCAACGGTTATAAGAGGTGATCAGGGTAATAAGGGTGATCTATTCATCATTGACATATTTTATATTGTGAGATCTCTTGTGAATTATTGGAAAATAAATTATGATGTTTTTGGAACCCTTTTTGGGAGGGAGTTTTGGTAACCGAGTCGAGAACTATTTTGTGAAAGGTTTTTATATAAAGGCATATATTTTAATTATTGTGAATTTATAAATATGTTCTCGTTCTTGGTTTGCATGTATATTTCTGAATAACCAATGGTTACGGGGATCTTTGGATCTTACGGTTACTTTGTTTATTTTTTTTCAGGTAAATGATTTAGTAGGGAAATCTGGGAAGGCACATATGGAAAGCTCATGCTATGTTATTTTATTTGCCATGACCATAAGACTTCCGCATTTTGAAAACTCTGATATTATTTTGGATTTATTTTGGCCCTGTATAAATGAATTTGTATCTTTGGCCAAGTTTTTGGGTGTTAAAATTGAGGCGTTACATTTTTTTGGTATCAGAGCAAAGGTTCTGGCCAACCTGCTGATTTCCTAACAGTTTTCTAAATAAAAATTGTGGTCGTGGCAAATTAAATATCATAACATGTGCACTTCCCTGTTAGATTTAGAATTTATTTAGCTATTTTCTTATTTAGTATCTTTGTGGTATCTATAATTGTTTTTGAGGATTTATAGTTTGAGATTGTGATTAAGGTTAGATTGTGAATAAGGTTTGATATTTTATCAGAGTGGCGCAGCGGAAGATGATGAATTTTGAGGACAAAATTTCTTTTTAGGAGGGGAGAATTGTAACATCCTGATTTTTGGGTCTAAAGACTAGAAAATTGGCCTATTTTTGGAAGACTACTAGACCCTATTTTTGAAAATGGGAATTTTGAATCAATATTTTTGGGACATGAATAGTGTTCACTATTCACAAATACGTATTTAATATTTGTAAATACGGTATTTAATTGGTATTTTAAGAAATATGAATAGTATTTACTATTTAAAAATACATATTTACTATTTATAAATATGGTATTTACTATTTAAATAATAATATTATATTATAATAATATAATAATATATATTATATTATAATATTTAAAAAAATGCACACGGGAGATGCATGAGAAGCATGAGAGGAATTCTTTATATTTTGCGGAAAATTACGTAGAATGACCCAGAGGTGATAATTACGCTTAAGGACCCATTTTCCAACATTATATAAACCTTCAGTTTTTCATTCATTTCATTCAGTTTCATCAGAGAAGAGTGGAGAGAAGGAGAGAGAGAGAGAGAGAGAGAGAGATAAGGGTGTGGAGAATGATGATATGATCTGAGGTTGAATTATTTGGTGAAAGTAAATTGAGAGTATTGAAGTATTGGTAAAATAAGCTTGGAATTGAGGTAACCCTGGTTATTCTTTTATATACTTGTCAAATGTATATATGTATATATATTTACTGTTTTGGGATTTGTTGTGCCTATGGAAGGCTTGATTTGGAATCTAATAATGTTGTTTTGATGAGATTGAATATTCTTGGAGCCCTTGGTATCACTTTTCTTTTAACCGGGTTCAGTTTGACACCTCCTTAATTGTGATTACAAGGAGGGGAGCCATATTGAAGTTATGAGAAACGAATATGTTTCGTTGGATAGTTATGAGTATTGGATATGTTTTGTTAGAGGATGTGTTATATGTTAGATGGCTCCAGTCAACGGTTATAAGAGGTGATCAGGGTGATAAGGATGATTCATGCATCAGTATGTTTGGCAGATTGCAAATATGAGATCTCTTGTGAAATATTGGAAAATAAATTATGATGTTTTTGGAACCCTTTTTGGGAGGGAGTTTTGGTAACCGAGTCGAGAACTATTTTGTGAAAGGTTTTTATATAAAGGCATATATTTTAATTATTGTGAATTTATAAATATGTTCTCGTTCTTGGTTAGCATGTATATTTCTGAATAACCAATGGTTACGGGGATCTTTGGATCTTACGGTTACTTTGTTCATTTTTTTTCAGGTAAATGATTTAGTAGGGAAATCTGGGAAGGCACATATGGAAAGCTCATGCTATGTTATTTTATTTGCCATGACCATAAGACTTCCGCATTTTGAAAACTCTGATATTATTTTGGATTTATTTTGGCCATGTATAAATGAATTTGTATCTTTGACCAAGTTTTTGGGTGTTAAAATTGAGGCGTTACATCAACAGTACTATCAACAATGTGGGAGAGCCTCCGCCCCTTTCTCAGGAGACCCAGTGTTCATACTGGCACATAAAGTAGCAACCCTATCTAGCGGAACTCAGTCCAGTCATAGACAGTCAGGTTTTACTAATCAAAACATACGCCCTAGGCGAAATGTTATGGATTGGGTGCGTTCACTGTTGGTGCGATTTCCATTTTCTCAAACAAAATCCCTCCAAAACTTTTTGTTCAAAAAAAAAAAAAACATTTATCAAAGGCCAGCGATTTCAAACATTTTAAAACATCTAGCAAGACCCAGCAAACTGTGTACATCTACAACAGCTTCTGTCCTTCCAGTTTTGTACTGACTTTACCACAACATAGTTAAAAACTCAGTTTCAAACTCTGGGTTCTATCAAAAACCCTTTTTTTTACAAGACAATATCATTTCAAAATAATCATCGCTGTGGTCTCAAATTCTGTTGAAAACATTTCATTTGAAAACTCAGCTTCAAAAAAAATCCACATGTTCGAACAAATAAATTTTCAAAATTTCTAATACAGCAGGTGTATTGGCAAGTTCAAAAATTCAATTTTAAAACCTTACTTAGGAATCAGACAACTAACATTAGAAGGTCATCACTAATTACACGTATTCGGACCTCTTTCCTTGGCTACTCAAACCATATGTATAATGCTTAGTTTGTTCTACTCATCTGGCTATTCCAAACTTTGCCCGTTATCCTCGGGTTTCACAAACTTTTTGGGACACTTCTCGTATTTGTTGTCTAACAACCGTGGGCTTCTGCTAGCTTATAAACACAATATGTGCTGTATAGCACTGGAGCAAACCATGACGATATACTAAGTTACAACAGTCTTTTCTCTAGGGAACCTATTCAATGTGAGATTCATTATAATGTACTTACCTTGAGAACCGATGCACTGGTAACTCTACTTTATGGTTCGTTGTCACAGCGGCTCCACTCTACGGTTCGTCGTCACGGTGGCTCTGCTCTACGGCACATTACTCGGCGCTTCACTTAGTCTTCTCAGACCAGTCAGCTTTTCCGGTTAGCATCCTCTGTAGGTAAACCTCCTTGATCAGAACTCCCCGTAGGTATCCTTCTCCGACAAACTTTCCATAAGTAGCGCCAGTGATCGTCTTTGAATCATTATAATGAGAACTCAAATCTTAACAGGTTCCTATCCTTTAGTAGTTTCATAAACCGTTGTTTCTATGTCTGCCATCTTATCTAGGGTCATTCTATTTGTAAACTTCCACTTTCTGTTTAGCTCCAGGCATAATCCTTAACTCAACTTTCCCTATCGGGTAGCCACTTACTTTATAGGGAATCTATTAGCCACTAACATCTCTATGGTTCTTGGTCCCACCTTGAGACCATAACCTGGTGGCTACTGAGGTTTCCAGCTTTCGTATGGTTCTGTTAAGGAACTATCTCTTAGGTATTTGGAACCTAGGCAAAACTCACTCATATTTTCTCAGGGTTCTTACTCTCACAGGGGTCATAGTTCTGAGATTTCTCTCGCCTAAGCAATATTAACTTCATAATGTCTATTGATTCTTGGTACTAATATTGGTATACTTACTACTGGGTACCTACAACTCTCATAGGCACTAGTATGACATAACTGTCTCCCCAGAATTACTGGGTACTTTCCCTCTTCTGTCAATTGATCACCACCGTCAAGGACTTAATCAAAAGATCTTCGTCCCCGGAGCCACGCCCCTTTGCACGCATGGTGTCTGGCCTCTACAAGGTAGGGATTTTCTTCTCAGGGTACCTTAACAAGTTATTATTTTGACAAGGACATTAAATCGATAGGTTACTATCCAAGGGAAACCTAAACAGTAGGTTACTGTCTACCGGAAAACTTAAGTCGTACCGACTTCTCTGTACCACTTCCCTTGAAACTCTGAGCGGGGATTTAACTTAGATTCTGATTCCCATATCAAAAGTCTTAAAGTTCAACAACAGAAACCATATTCTATGCCATCTACTCTATATCAAGGCCTCCCGAGCCTAACCCTTTTCCTTAGGATGTACGTCCTTTTTGTATCACAACACCAGTATTGTATCAGTACTTGTACTTGTTTTTTCGAAATACTTTTAAAACCATGGCTTAGAGCCTAACTTAGTTAGTCAAACCGATTGGCCAGGTAGGCGTCTATCATGGGAGCCTCACCGTGCTAGGGTGACTGATTGGCTGATCCACATAGACTCGGCCCTACCTTCGGCACCAATGGTTTACTGTAACTGAGTCGGGTTCATACCAGATAAAACACTTTTGAAAGCTTAGAACCTAACTCCGCTACTCAGACAATCCGACTAGGCAGGTGTATTTGTGGAAGGCTCGACGAATTCAAGGAAACTAATTGCCAACCACAAAACCCCTTTCTAGATATCAGACTGTTTGGAGTAACTTAGTTAACTCCGTGCCAGGATGTCTGCTCTGATACCAAAATGTAACACCCCAACTTTTCTAAAGCATTTTCGAAATTATTTGATCAGAGTTCAAAATAATTTAACTAGAGTTGAGCAACGAAATGATTTTAAATACAGAGTAACTGATAATCAACCACTGTAGTGTACTGGTTTGTTGATACAAAGAGTTCGAAAGACTATACATATCTACAGGACTTTCTCCAGCTAGTCCTTCTGCCTGCTGCTTACCCTTGTTTCTGTTTCTGTTCACTCCGAAAATCCTGTAGCTACAGTAAGAGCTGAGGTTCAATACCCATTGAACCTCAGGTAACGGTTAACCTCATGCTTATGTATCAAATATGTATGACAGATATTCATGTCAAAACAGCAATAATCACATACATTATTCATATATTCACATAATAACATAACACAGCCACTGCAATATGCATGTTATTATAGTCTGCACTATTCACCAGTGCCACGGTGTACATCCGTGTCCTCAGCGCTAGGAAAACATAACGGCGTTATCAAGACTATAACCCGTATCAAGTTGTATGTGTATGATCAATTTTCAAAACAGAGTTTCAGACTATCTATCACATATAAGCATACCATAAGCATCAGAGTTAAGGTTACAATACGCGTCCGTACCTTCCTTCCACGTGAATAGTAAATTACTATTCATGTATACGGCACTATTCATGTATACGGCACTATTCACGTATACGGCACTATTCACATATCCCCAAACTTCCTTTGAATCTGACTCCGGAATCCTCGGATATCCTATAATATCATTTTTATCAGTGACCATTAATTTTCAGCATTTGCGGAAACTATGTTGGATATTCACTATTCATGTGAATAGTACCAGTAAAAATATTTTTACCGTGCCGGTAAATATTTTTTACTGTGCCAGTAAATAATATTTACTGTCCAAGGATAATTCTTTTTTGATGTGACAGATCAGACTAAGCTGCAGCCACAGAGCATACTCAGAAAAACTCTATCTGGCATTTCTACTATAATTACCAAAAGAAACTACCAAATATTAAGACTAGAGACCAAAGAACTTACCCTTGAAGTTCCTGCTCATTCTCTCCAGCTTCAAGAACTTTACTCTAAACTCTCTCTCTAACTCTAAGAATTCTCACTCTTCTCTTAAACTCAACTGTTGTTCTCTGAGTTTGGTGTGAAGAAAATGAAGAAATGAAGCCTCTATTTATAGTGAAAAAGCATGATACTATTCATACTTTATCAGGTCAGATTTTGGCCGTTGGATCTTGACTTTAAACATGGCTTCATCTCAACCGCCCAATCCATTTGCTTACGTCATCGATGACGTCATCAAGATGCTTACGTCATCGATGACGTCATCATGACGATGACACTTTCTTACTCTTTTGCATTTATCCTATAAAGATTCCCTGATCGGTGTTCTAATCGCGTTATATTAGAAATTCTCAAGAATCCGGAAGCACAGCCTTGAAGTTCTATTTTTCCTCTTCAGAAATATCTGGGTCAACTAAATTTTTGATCCTATTTAGGGTATTCCGTAACCTGCCGAAGATTTTAAGTCGGACACTGACGGTTACAGAAATTACTTCGGGTGACACCAACTTCTAGACAAAAATTCACTGATTCATAATATGTCCAGTTGTTTACTACTTAATTCAAGGAGTTTGAGTTATGATTTATTTCCTATAGATTCCACTATCTGTCTTGCTTCAAAATATCGGTTTCAACCTATCTCAATAATCATTCCGCCGATTACGGAAATGACTTTGGAGATAACCCACTCTGAGATAGAAATTCGCTTGTTTATAATATACCCTTACTTTAAAAACCTAATTCACGGTTTATTGGAAATAATTTTATTTCTATTATTTTCCAAAGTATAAGATATTATATTATAATAATATTATTATTGAGTGGGTCCCGCAAACAATAATTTCAAAATTTCTCCCGTGAATGTGTCGGCAGGAGGAGAATTATTTTGACGTGGGTCCCGCATGAATAGTAAATACGTATTTTCAAATAGTGAATACGTATTTAGGAATAGTAAATACCGTATTTTTAAATAGTAAATACGTATTTGTAAATAGTAAATATTTTCATATTTCTCAAAATATCGATTAAATACCGTATTTATAAAAAGTGAATACGTATTTGTGAATAGTGAATACTATTCATGTACGTATTTGTGAATAGTAAACACTATTCATGTCCAATAAAATACTGATTCTAAATTCATTTTCAAAAATAGGGTCTAATAGTCCTCCAAAAATAGGCTAATTTTCTAGTCTTTAGGTCCAAAATTCAGGATGTTACAATTCTCCCCCCGTTCAATAAATTTCGTCCTCGAAATTTGACAATATAAAATCAAAAGGTTAACTAGACCTCTAGTCTATTCCTTCCTTATGCAAACTTAAATAGCACGCACCCTACTATTCAATGTCTCAATCTTATACCCAGGTATAGTACTAAATTACAGGACTTGCTGATCTATTCTCACAGTACTCGGTTACACAGGCCTCACTGCCTGATTTATTTAGCCTATCGGCTTAACACATATTGGCCTTCCGCATCTGCTCATCAATTTCATCTGAGTCTTTCCCATTCAAGTTCTCGAATTACTTTCACTTACTCAACACTATAGCTGACAGCTATTAATTGACTTAACTAGTTTAGTATTCCAGACCTTTCTAATAGTTGCTGTTCCTGTACCATAATTCCCAATTACACTGCTTTTCTTTTCAACACGATAGCGTCGACAATCATGTCATTGCTACCCAAAATTATTTTCTTGTCTCATTTTCAAATTTTCAAACATGAAAAATTTTCCGTGGTTTCAGTACATTTCACAATCTGCACTATACCACAAAGTAATAGTGCTATAACATTTTTAAACTTAATCGCTGCCATCACAAATTCGTGAGAACATTTTTCACTGCCGGATCATTTTCAAAAACTTTTATTACCGGCACATATCTTTGAGGGAGCTAATTTATTTCACAAAATTTTACAATTGAGAGTACACACCATCATCTTAACCATTTGGTACAGTGAGCGCCTTACCCCAATCCTCGAATCCAGTCTCAACAGTACTATCAACAATGTGGGAGAGCCTCCGCCCCTTTCTCAGGAGACCCAGTGTTCATACTGGCACATAAAGTAGCAACCCTATCTAGCGGAACTCAGTCCAGTCATAGACAGTCAGGTTTTACTAATCAAAACATACGCCCTAGGCGAAATGTTATGGATTGGGTGCGTTCACTGTTGGTGCGATTTCCATTTTCTCAAACAAAATCCCTCCAAAACTTTTTGTTCAAAAAAAAAAAAAAACATTTATCAAAGGCCAGCGATTTCAAACATTTTAAAACATCTAGCAAGACCCAGCAAACTGTGTACATCTACAACAGCTTCTGTCCTTCCAGTTTTGTACTGACTTTACCACAACATAGTTAAAAACTCAGTTTCAAACTCTGGGTTCTATCAAAAACCCTTTTTTTTACAAGACAATATCATTTCAAAATAATCATCGCTGTGGTCTCAAATTCTGTTGAAAACATTTCATTTGAAAACTCAGCTTCAAAAAAAATCCACATGTTCGAACAAATAAATTTTCAAAATTTCTAATACAGCAGGTGTATTGGCAAGTTCAAAAATTCAATTTTAAAACCTTACTTAGGAATCAGACAACTAACATTAGAAGGTCATCACTAATTACACGTATTCGGACCTCTTTCCTTGGCTACTCAAACCATATGTATAATGCTTAGTTTGTTCTACTCATCTGGCTATTCCAAACTTTGCCCGTTATCCTCGGGTTTCACAAACTTTTTGGGACACTTCTCGTATTTGTTGTCTAACAACCGTGGGCTTCTGCTAGCTTATAAACACAATATGTGCTGTATAGCACTGGAGCAAACCATGACGATATACTAAGTTACAACAGTCTTTTCTCTAGGGAACCTATTCAATGTGAGATTCATTATAATGTACTTACCTTGAGAACCGATGCACTGGTAACTCTACTTTATGGTTCGTTGTCACAGCGGCTCCACTCTACGGTTCGTCGTCACGGTGGCTCTGCTCTACGGCACATTACTCGGCGCTTCACTTAGTCTTCTCAGACCAGTCAGCTTTTCCGGTTAGCATCCTCTGTAGGTAAACCTCCTTGATCAGAACTCCCCGTAGGTATCCTTCTCCGACAAACTTTCCATAAGTAGCGCCAGTGATCGTCTTTGAATCATTATAATGAGAACTCAAATCTTAACAGGTTCCTATCCTTTAGTAGTTTCATAAACCGTTGTTTCTATGTCTGCCATCTTATCTAGGGTCATTCTATTTGTAAACTTCCACTTTCTGTTTAGCTCCAGGCATAATCCTTAACTCAACTTTCCCTATCGGGTAGCCACTTACTTTATAGGGAATCTATTAGCCACTAACATCTCTATGGTTCTTGGTCCCACCTTGAGACCATAACCTGGTGGCTACTGAGGTTTCCAGCTTTCGTATGGTTCTGTTAAGGAACTATCTCTTAGGTATTTGGAACCTAGGCAAAACTCACTCATATTTTCTCAGGGTTCTTACTCTCACAGGGGTCATAGTTCTGAGATTTCTCTCGCCTAAGCAATATTAACTTCATAATGTCTATTGATTCTTGGTACTAATATTGGTATACTTACTACTGGGTACCTACAACTCTCATAGGCACTAGTATGACATAACTGTCTCCCCAGAATTACTGGGTACTTTCCCTCTTCTGTCAATTGATCACCACCGTCAAGGACTTAATCAAAAGATCTTCGTCCCCGGAGCCACGCCCCTTTGCACGCATGGTGTCTGGCCTCTACAAGGTAGGGATTTTCTTCTCAGGGTACCTTAACAAGTTATTATTTTGACAAGGACATTAAATCGATAGGTTACTATCCAAGGGAAACCTAAACAGTAGGTTACTGTCTACCGGAAAACTTAAGTCGTACCGACTTCTCTGTACCACTTCCCTTGAAACTCTGAGCGGGGATTTAACTTAGATTCTGATTCCCATATCAAAAGTCTTAAAGTTCAACAACAGAAACCATATTCTATGCCATCTACTCTATATCAAGGCCTCCCGAGCCTAACCCTTTTCCTTAGGATGTACGTCCTTTTTGTATCACAACACCAGTATTGTATCAGTACTTGTACTTGTTTTTTCGAAATACTTTTAAAACCATGGCTTAGAGCCTAACTTAGTTAGTCAAACCGATTGGCCAGGTAGGCGTCTATCATGGGAGCCTCACCGTGCTAGGGTGACTGATTGGCTGATCCACATAGACTCGGCCCTACCTTCGGCACCAATGGTTTACTGTAACTGAGTCGGGTTCATACCAGATAAAACACTTTTGAAAGCTTAGAACCTAACTCCGCTACTCAGACAATCCGACTAGGCAGGTGTATTTGTGGAAGGCTCGACGAATTCAAGGAAACTAATTGCCAACCACAAAACCCCTTTCTAGATATCAGACTGTTTGGAGTAACTTAGTTAACTCCGTGCCAGGATGTCTGCTCTGATACCAAAATGTAACACCCCAACTTTTCTAAAGCATTTTCGAAATTATTTGATCAGAGTTCAAAATAATTTAACTAGAGTTGAGCAACGAAATGATTTTAAATACAGAGTAACTGATAATCAACCACTGTAGTGTACTGGTTTGTTGATACAAAGAGTTCGAAAGACTATACATATCTACAGGACTTTCTCCAGCTAGTCCTTCTGCCTGCTGCTTACCCTTGTTTCTGTTTCTGTTCACTCCGAAAATCCTGTAGCTACAGTAAGAGCTGAGGTTCAATACCCATTGAACCTCAGGTAACGGTTAACCTCATGCTTATGTATCAAATATGTATGACAGATATTCATGTCAAAACAGCAATAATCACATACATTATTCATATATTCACATAATAACATAACACAGCCACTGCAATATGCATGTTATTATAGTCTGCACTATTCACCAGTGCCACGGTGTACATCCGTGTCCTCAGCGCTAGGAAAACATAACGGCGTTATCAAGACTATAACCCGTATCAAGTTGTATGTGTATGATCAATTTTCAAAACAGAGTTTCAGACTATCTATCACATATAAGCATACCATAAGCATCAGAGTTAAGGTTACAATACGCGTCCGTACCTTCCTTCCACGTGAATAGTAAATTACTATTCATGTATACGGCACTATTCATGTATACGGCACTATTCACGTATACGGCACTATTCACATATCCCCAAACTTCCTTTGAATCTGACTCCGGAATCCTCGGATATCCTATAATATCATTTTTATCAGTGACCATTAATTTTCAGCATTTGCGGAAACTATGTTGGATATTCACTATTCATGTGAATAGTACCAGTAAAAATATTTTTACCGTGCCGGTAAATATTTTTTACTGTGCCAGTAAATAATATTTACTGTCCAAGGATAATTCTTTTCTGATGTGACAGATCAGACTAAGCTGCAGCCACAGAGCATACTCAGAAAAACTCTATCTGGCATTTCTACTATAATTACCAAAAGAAACTACCAAATATTAAGACTAGAGACCAAAGAACTTACCCTTGAAGTTCCTGCTCATTCTCTCCAGCTTCAAGAACTTTACTCTAAACTCTCTCTCTAACTCTAAGAATTCTCACTCTTCTCTTAAACTCAACTGTTGTTCTCTGAGTTTGGTGTGAAGAAAATGAAGAAATGAAGCCTCTATTTATAGTGAAAAAGCATGATACTATTCATACTTTATCAGGTCAGATTTTGGCCGTTGGATCTTGACTTTAAACATGGCTTCATCTCAACCGCCCAATCCATTTGCTTACGTCATCGATGACGTCATCAAGATGCTTACGTCATCGATGACGTCATCATGACGATGACACTTTCTTACTCTTTTGCATTTATCCTATAAAGATTCCCTGATCGGTGTTCTAATCGCGTTATATTAGAAATTCTCAAGAATCCGGAAGCACAGCCTTGAAGTTCTATTTTTCCTCTTCAGAAATATCTGGGTCAACTAAATTTTTGATCCTATTTAGGGTATTCCGTAACCTGCCGAAGATTTTAAGTCGGACACTGACGGTTACAGAAATTACTTCGGGTGACACCAACTTCTAGACAAAAATTCACTGATTCATAATATGTCCAGTTGTTTACTACTTAATTCAAGGAGTTTGAGTTATGATTTATTTCCTATAGATTCCACTATCTGTCTTGCTTCAAAATATCGGTTTCAACCTATCTCAATAATCATTCCGCCGATTACGGAAATGACTTTGGAGATAACCCACTCTGAGATAGAAATTCGCTTGTTTATAATATACCCTTACTTTAAAAACCTAATTCACGGTTTATTGGAAATAATTTTATTTCTATTATTTTCCAAAGTATAAGATATTATATTATAATAATATTATTATTGAGTGGGTCCCGCAAACAATAATTTCAAAATTTCTCCCGTGAATGTGTCGGCAGGAGGAGAATTATTTTGACGTGGGTCCCGCATGAATAGTAAATACGTATTTTCAAATAGTGAATACGTATTTAGGAATAGTAAATACCGTATTTTTAAATAGTAAATACGTATTTGTAAATAGTAAATATTTTCATATTTCTCAAAATATCGATTAAATACCGTATTTATAAAAAGTGAATACGTATTTGTGAATAGTGAATACTATTCATGTACGTATTTGTGAATAGTAAACACTATTCATGTCCAATAAAATACTGATTCTAAATTCATTTTCAAAAATAGGGTCTAATAGTCCTCCAAAAATAGGCTAATTTTCTAGTCTTTAGGTCCAAAATTCAGGATGTTACACAATTTATCATTCAATGACCCAAAAAATTTGGATTAAGATGGATCTTTTCTCTCAATAACAACATAAAAGCATTGTGTTTAGAATCTCACAACTTACTAGAAGAGAAACAATTTTGCTTCTATATTTTCTCTTTTTAGTTTGTTTCTCAAGTGAGGGCATGATGGCTTGTTTTCTCAAATAATGTCACCTGACTAGAAATTTTTTTTTTAAAATTGTTTGCCCTATAACTTACAAAGCTTCAAAGATGACCCATTCAAAGAAATTAAAGCAATTTGAAAGGGTCAAAATTTGAAAAGCTACTCTAGGATTTAACATTATCTACAAAATATACAACCAAGTCATCCACAAACCCTTCATGGATCATTCATTTGTTGGCTATATCCATACAATACGAGCCTTTTTACTGGTGTTGTCTTTGTATCATTCCATGTCTTCACTCCCATATCAACCTCATAATTGAGGAGTTCTTCATATCCTAGTTCCAGCTACACATTGCAATTCCCCAGTTTAATATATACATATATACACACATGGGCGCAAAATGAGACCTATCAGTAAAGGTCATTATTAGGATAAGTAACTTACCTCTGCTTGATTATGGGCTGGTCTCATCCGCCAGTAATCTACTTGTGCTTTCTTAGAGCGAAACATGGCTTGAACACGTACTACAGCTCTCTCAACACATTCTACGGCTTGTTTCCTGCCAATCCGGAAGAAGTCCTCCTCTGTAACAAACTCTGTTTCTTCCTTCTGACCTACCACTTCTTCAACAGGATTTACAAGTTACTAATAATTATGGTGTTCGAGAGTTATTGTAATAAAAGTGGCTCGATATGGAAAAATATGTAAACATACATACATACATCTTACACACACAGATCCAACAACCTCAAGTAATGAACAACTTCACCACCAAATCAAACCTCGGCCTGCTCAGTCCACCTGCTCATGCCCATAGAGAAAGAGCTTAAGATTGGGAAGCAGAAGGGAGAGGGATTGAGGTTCAATCCCTGGTGGTGTAAATGGAGAGAGCCTCATGTGCAGCACTAAAGGCCCTTTGGGAAGCTTATGGTATGAGGGGATTCGTTACTGCTATCGGCAGTGGATACCTTGGGCCTACCAAAATACACACACACGATTCAGAACCTTAATAAGTGCTCTTATATGTGGTGCAAGTGATAAGTCTTGATATCAATTTATATACAGTTTAAGATTAAGGCTTTTATCTGATCTTTGAGGGCGTTGTTAGTTGAAAATTGATAATGCCCTATGCGTTCCTTTAAATTTTTTAAGGAATCAAATTATGTTACGCAAATTTCTGATACTCTCATTAATTATGAAAAAAGAGTCAGTATTTAAAGTAAACTTTGACTTTTTATGTTGTTGAAATTTTTTGGAACTAAATTACAAGTGCTAATTATGAAAATTCTACTATATGACTTACAATTTACACTTATCTACTATATATACAAGATTTATAAAATTGTACAATATTATGAAAATTTAAGCCTAGTCTTTTATACTATAGATAAAGCAAGAAAACTTGTAAATGGAGGGCCAATATAAAACTGACACTCACATTGTTGGGAGAAGGAAAATAAAAGAATTTTATTTGTATTACCACCTAATATGTACTTTTTTTTTTTCGCACGGCATCCCCTAATATTTACTAACTATTTTCTTTTATTACGCAAAGAATACTTCTCAAATTATAAAACTTTTTTTTCCAACAAGTTATGAAACTATTAGAATTGACTCTATACCAGCATTTATTGATTATTTTTCCACTGGAGTGTATATTATAGGAAAAACAAAGATTGTTTAGTGGACATTAATTCTTAACAAGGAAAAAGAAGGAAATCAAATGGGAATGTTTTGAAAATCATTGTCACACTTAAATGATGGAGAAATTCGGCGTTGCCCCTGCAGACAATAGAGCAGCAACCATTTTCTCCCTGCAAACACATTTCAAATTAAATAAACAATGAATAGCTCATTCAAGTTCATCTATAGCGAAGCCGCAACAAAATCAGTCCACTGGCTGCAAAACTAATTGCTTTTAAAAAAGTGAGTATCAGATCATACTGTACCTTCCATAATAGGCTGCCCAGTGTAGGGCTGTCCATCCAAATTTATCACGGGAATTAATGAAAAACCAGACCATGAAAATAATGAAACAGCCCATGTATATCCTAAAATCGAGCATAAGTGGATTACACCTTGACCTTGGGCATCAAATTCGGTAGTCTGAGTGCCTTTCTTTTGTTTAGTCTTCAATGCAATTTCAAACAATGCATCTTTTGTTCGTGGAAATGGAGTTTTGTGGTCTTCAGTAGACTTAAGCATTGCCAACTTCTAGAAAGATATGATGTCTTGAAGACAAAATTTTTAGCCTCCTTCAGTGCATCAGGCGATACTTTGCTAGAGTTAATGTCAAGACTCTTTTGTGTAGAAAAGATCAAATATGCTAGCCTCATTTGAAGTGAGAACTCCTCCCAGTTGTACCTCTCTTCAACGGAAGCTACAGGGTCTTGCAAAACAGTAGCACGATACTCAAAATTAAAAACTTGATTTATGGGCTTATGGCCATCAAAACTCACATAGAGATTCAAAAAACCAGGGGAACTTGGTGGTACCCAGCATCGGTAGACACCAACTTGAACAATTTCTGCAGGAACAGATACATCCCCACAGATACAAAACAGATTGGATTTCGTAAGGTGCATATAGTCATCACGAAAAAAATCCAGTTATTAGGACCTGCAACAAGTACAGGTAAGCAAATCTATAGACAAGGCAAGACAAACAATAGTAAATATTTATATTATCAACACCAAGTATCTATGGTCAAAAGCAATATGTGACGACTTATTTAGATGAAGATGTGCGCGTATAATGCAAAAGATTGCAATTTCTCATAGGATTTCAGCCCCATTTCTTAAGCTTTAAGGATCAACGAGCATATTTTATTGTTTAAACAAAAAGCTCAATATTGACTAAGAAGCAAAGTGACAGGCACTAGGAAAACAAATACACATGTTTAATATCTAATAGACACTAGCTATTAGATACTTGAGAATGTCAAAAGAAAACCTTTGTTTTCTCAGTGGAGCATGCCCAGACAGGAGACACATCAGTGATATTAAATAATTGTTCTGGCAGAGAAGATTGATGATTATCCAACCTGAAGATTATGCATCATCATGAACAGATTAAACTGGGGATTCAAGACCTGAGTCATCAAAATAACATGATGAATCAGACATCACACGGCTGATCCAATTTCAATAGTTGTCCTGGCTTTGCAGAGTGTCATTGATGATACTGTTTACAAAATCACCACCACCCAGGGTGATAGAATGTTCGCTCTGTTCATTTGAATTTACTTGACAGTTGGCAGTCTGAAGATTCGAACTTTCAGGAAAATTGTATCGAGCACTATTGTTCCCATCAATTGAATTGTTCAGAATATCAAAAGAATGAATTTCTGCATATTGATTGTTGACTACCTGGTGAGAAGATACGTCTATTGGTTACAAAATAAAGGATCAATTGAAAAGAAAGAAAGCAGGAAATCAACAGTATACGAAGAAAATGTGCAGAGAAATCTTGTTTGAATAGCATGCTGGCAAATCTTGTTATCACAACACGCTTTGTACTCAAGGGCGGACCTAGGCGGGGCTAGGGGTGGCCCCCGCCCCCCCTAATTTTTTTTTTTAAAAAAAAACAAAACAAAAACAAAAACGTGGAGGGAGAGGCTAATGGCGACAAGGTTTCGACAGCTGACTGAACGACAAAGAGGATGATGAAGAAGCCACTGATGTTGAACCCATAAAGAAGAAAGCGTCTTCCACTCTAAGCTATGGTAAGTTACCGAGTAGTTTAACAATCAGAGACTTCTTCCAAGGTGCATACCATTTCTCATACTGTTCCTGCGTTATTGCTAAGGTTCCTTACCATCATCAATCTGAGCTTTGTCCCGTGAATTATTCCCTCCTCCAAAGAACTCTTAATATAACCCTCTTCGAAAACACCACTTCCTCTGGCATCAAAAGAGCATGGCTTCTTTGACCAAAAAAAAAAGAGCATGGCTTCGGTCCCGTGTCCAGAAGGGTAGCCTTATACGACAGCTTGTTCAAACTCTCACTATCACCAATACCTACATCCCCACCAGTCTCCCCATCCTCCGAAACCGCCTTCACCTTCCTTCTTCCACCATCAAACGGACATCCCTCCTCCTCCGTTGCAACCTCAGTCTTCGTACTAACACTCTAATATTATTATTTTTCATTTACTTTTACAATTGAAGATATTAAGGATATGAGGTAGGATATTGTTATAATCTCTTTTTTTTTTCACAACCTTTTCATTACTTTTTTCTCACCATCAGATCTATTTTTCATCTAACGGATCAGATTTAACCTACTTAAATCAGTTCCTTTTCCACAGCTGTGCCCCTTTCGTTCTGATTCTCTTGCCCGACGCCACATTTCTCCCTCTTTCTCCCACCGAGTTCCAGAAAGAAATTAGGGAACTGTAAGTTCATAACAAATATGCTACCGAGTTTATAACAAATATGCCATCTTGAACCTTTTAAGAAAAAGCCCTTTTGAATTTCAGATCATGAATCACCATTAATAACAAATATGCCCTAAAAATGATTTCCATCAGAATAAGCTAACAAAACATAGAAAGATAATAAATGCTAGAGAAACGATATCGGAGAATAGAAGAACCAAACAGAATCATTCTAGTTTAATTTCTCGAACGATATCGGATAATGAATGCGAGCAAATAGATCTTTCCAGTTCAAACCATCAAATTTTAGGGCTAGATGAAGAAGAATCACACTGACCAAATCCGAGAAGCAGGGAGTGATGATTGAGGTGGAGAGTCGACGTCTGAGAGGGAGCCGGCGGCGGGCTTAGATGCTCTGTGTGGCGGCGATGGCAGAGAACGCGAGAGAGAGAGGGAAAAACGCGAGAGAAAGAGGGAGAAATTCTGAAGGAAATTGATTTAAGTAGGTTAAATCTGGTCTGTTGGATAAAAAGTAGATCTGACAGTGAAAAAAAGGTTGTGAAAAGGTTGTGAAAAGGTTGTGAAAAAAAGAGGTTGTGACAATATCCTACCTCTAAAGATATTGTGCATGAAATTATTTCTTGAGTCAAAATAATATTTTTTTTTCAAAACATGTGCATTGCTTATTATATTATTGACCATACGTGCCTGTGATGGCTGCTAGACTATTACTATCAAAAGAATTTTATAAAATTAAAATAGCTTATATTCTAATAGCTATATTTCTCTCATCTACTATCTCTCTGTTCTGCAAGCTCCCATGACTCATAGTATCAGAGCAAACCAACTTTCCCATCTCTTCTTTGTTGCTGCACTTTATTGAAGTTTGTAATGGACTAATCCCATTCCACCTTACTTTTTATTTTCGCCCCCATTATTAAAATTCTTGGGTCCACCACTGTTTGTACTATATATGACATAAGCAACATTAGAGCTAGAAGAACTAAGGTAAGTTGTAAATATTTCCACTGATTTGCAGACAAATCCACAAACCCCCGCCATAGAAGAAAGATTTAACAAGCATCCAAATAATAAAATGAACAAAAACAAATTATGAATCCTTTTCATTTTTCAGATAGATTATTTGATCTCCCTCCCGGTGGGTAACTTGTCAACAGCTCAATAAATAAGGGTATACTTGGAAAAAATTATTTCAAACACACTATTTTTTACTAACTTTAACAATTTTCTTAAACTGTGTAACCTAGCTATCAATCTCTTATAAATAGAATAAGAGGAATTGCGAAGTGGACTAAATATATTGTCTAGAATAACTAGAAAGTGGAATTTTCTACTTCAAAAGGCTTATTGATTGCTTTTCCGTTAGAGTGCCATATATAATATATATGGTAGAAAAATCAATAATGTTTAGTATACATTCTTATAACATAGCAACATAAAGAAATTAGTATTCTTATCCGATCAAAATGGGAAGATTTAGAAAATCACTATCACTCTTAAATGGAGGATTATACTCTCATCCTTCCTCACAAAACTTTCCTTCTTAATGCAGAGATTTTTGAATATAGCCGTTAGGAGTTTAAGAATGGCTCCATCCATCCTCTCAGTACAATTAATGCTCTTCCCTCAAACAAATATTGTATTTAAGAATGTCATATTGTATTTATCCTCTAGAGTAAACGGTAAAGCTTAAATAGCAATTAAGCATGAATTTTAAGGTAATCATAAAATGCGCTAGATTTCTTACACAAAAACAAAGTCAAGTGACAAAACCCAGCATTAGCAATGAGCATTTATTGATTATTTTTCCATTGGGGTATATATTGAACAAAAAACAAGAATGCTTAGTGGACATTCTTAAAAAGGACAAAGAAGGAAATTAAATGGGCAGATTTTGAAAATCATTATCACACTTAAATGGAATATTATACACTTTGCCTTCCTCACAAAAAATTTCCCTCTTGATGCGGAAATTCCTTTTTTCAAAAAATGTAGCCGTTAGGATTCTAACACTAGCTCCATTCATTCTTAATACAAATACACTCTTCTTTGAAGGAAAAGAGATATCAAAATATATGAAAGATTTTTTTCTCGATCAACTCATAGATTACAAAGATACAGTGGAAATATTCTTGGATTATTATCTTTATTATTCTTCGATCTCTTTACAAGATTTGAGATCATGATTTCAGGTCGTTGTGCAGCTTGCAAGAGTCAAAGAAGAAAGTGTCCTCCAGATTGCATTTTCTCTCCCTATTTTCCTCCGAATGATCCTCAAAGATTTGCTTGTGTTCATAGAATATATGGTTGCAGCAATGTCGGAAAAATGCTTCAGGTAACTAGTAAATAATTATTTTAAACTCAATTCATTTACTACACAAAATTACACAATACACATAATATCAAAACAAACAAAAATGATTGTTTCTTAGCCACAATACCTAAAACAATTTATATGTAGTTGGTTTCCTTATGCATCTAGTCAGAGTTCAATCCTTAGCGATGTGTGTGGAGAAGGTCTCGTGGCTAACACTAAAGTCCTTTTAGGAAGTCTACGGTGTAAGCATAAATTAGATATAGTTATTTAATATTGATTAATATTTCTATGAAATTGTAATATGTGCAGCAAATGCCAGTGCAAATGAGAGCACAAGCAGTGGATACGTTATATATGGAAGCAAGATGGAGGATAGAAGATCCAGTGTATGGTTGTGTTAAGCTTATTTCTCAGTTGCATCAGAACTTAGGTGATACAGAAAGTGAATTAGCCAAAGTTAAAGCTCTTATTGCCTTCCACAAGCTCCAAATCTCACAAGTGAATGAACTTCATCAACCCAACTTGGATGCATCACAAAGCAATATTGTCGAGCAGTTTCAGTTTGACTATCCTGCTCAGAATCATTATCCTTGGTTTATTAATTAATTAGAATTGTGTCTTGTTCCGTATGGATGGAATGGATATGGCAGGTCTTTTCTTTAATGTTCTGATTTTATGTTTTTATGTGACCAAAGAACTTTTTAATAAAATATTTGGAGAAGTATTCTTTTCATCAGTTTCTTAGGTGGAGAAATTTTACTAGCATGCATGTTATTGTTATTATTATTAGCATATAGCCTAATATATCATCTTTGAAGATAAAGCAAAATAAATAAATAATTTTCTCACGGAGCACAAAAAATTTGTTGAGCATACTACCATAATGATCAATAAGAACTGCGTTATTAATGTTTTAACACCAACAACATAGGAACTGCAAAACATATAATAATCTGGTTCTGTTCTGAATTACGTTCCTAAGGTCATTAAAGTTGATGGTACACATTTATATCTTTTCTCTTCCACCTGAAAGAAAGTGATATATTGTTCAATTTATTAGTTAAATATGACGATGGTTTTGCTGATGCAGTCTTTTACTCTTAGCATTGTATTGATGTAAATTGGATAATGTTGAATGTTAGTTTTACTTTGGAGGCTTGCGTATTTCAGTTGGAAAATTTTGTGAAAGCTTGTGCCAGTTGCTCATTATCTTTTTTTGCTCAACAGTTGCTCATTATCCTAACAACTTTCAGAGCATACTTTTACACTAGCACGATGCATGAACAAATAAATTATCCTAAGTACTGTGCGCTCCATTTATACAGCAATTATTATAAAATGATTCATATAGCATCATGAAAATCCTACATGTCTAAATTTGTGAAGCGTGTGAATATGGAACTGCTCAATGAATTAATTATATATACTACTGTCATGTTTGCTTTAGTAGCGCTGTTGAACTCAGGTACTGAACTATAACATGATTACTAGCAATTACTGGAACATAAGACTTTAAGGCTTAAACAAGTTACTAATATGTCTTGTGCGTTCCTTTAAATTTCTCAGGGAATCAGATTATGTTACGCAAATTTCTGGTACTCTTATTAATTATGCAAAAAGAGTCAATATTTAAAGTAAACTTTTACTCTTTATGTTGTTGTAAACAAGCATTGCAAATTTTTTGGAACTAAATTACAAGTTCTCATTATGAAAATTTTACACTTGTCTACTATATACTTTAAGCTTCATAAAATCTACAATATTATGAAAATTTAAGCATACTCTTTTATATAATAGATAAAGCATGAAAACTTCAAAATGGAGGGCCATTATAAAAATCTTTCAGATCTAACACTCATGTTGTTGGAAGAAGGAAAATAAAAAAAGTTTATTTGTTTTACAACCTAATATATGCTTCTTCTTTTTTTCTGCATGGCATCACCTAATATATACTAGGGAAAATTAAGGAGAGGGACAAAGTAAAAATATTGTTTATTGTGAAGGACCTTAAAAAATGTAATTATTTAGAAGGACCAAATTTCAAAATATAAATTTAAAAATACTAAATTACACTTAGTGAAACTTCTCACATTCTCTCATTTAATCTCTCTCACATTCTATTTTAAAACTAATTTAAATTTTATTTTTAATAAAATTAAAACAGTCAAAATCATCAATGACATGATGCTTTTTTAACTTTGATTTTCCATCAACATAATCATATGATAAATATATTGATATTATATGATATTTTTTATTTTTTAAATTCACTTAAATTTATTTTTTAAATAAAATTAAATTTTCAAAAATCACTAATTTTAATTATTTTTTAAAAAAATTACGTTGATGTTCGTAAGGAAATTAAGAAAATCATGTCATAGTGATTTTGATGATTTTAATTTTGGTGGAAAACAAAATTTAAATTATTTTTAAAATAGAATGGGGGAAAAATTGAATAAGAGAATATAGGAAGTTTGACAAAGGGTAATTTAGTATTATTCAAATTTACGTTTTTGAAATTTGGTGCTTCTAAATAATTAAATTTTTTAAGATCCTTTAAAATAAATATTATTATTTCTTAGCCCTTCTCGCTAATTTTCCCTATATACTAACTATTTTCTTTTATGACGCAAAGAATACTTCTCAAATTGTAAAACTTTTTTTTACCTACAAACTATAAAACTATCAGAATTGACTCTATAGTCTATACCAGTATTATTGATTATTTTTCCGTTGGAGTGTATATTGTAGAAAAAACAAGATTGTTTAGTGGACATTCTTAACCAGGAAAAAGTAGGAAATTAAATTGGGATATTGTGAAAATCATTGTCACACTTAAATGGAGAATTATACTCTTTTCCTTCCTCAGGTAAACTTTCTTTCTTGATGCAGAGATTAAACAGAAGGTATTCTGGATGGGAGCAGCAACTGCTATAGACTTCCTCATTGCTGCAACTATTGGGCGTGCTTCAGCCTCCGGACAGAAAAGTTCAACTGCATGAGATCGTAATTTTAGTGAATGCTCCCTAAATGCAGCCTGTATTCGTGCTGCAGCCCCAGCAGAGGCCCTGTAAAGCAGCTAATGTATCCTCCATATACAGTTGATCCTCATTGCCCACGTTCAGAAAGATATAATGTCTTCAAGACTCTTTTGTGTAGAAAAGATCAAATACTGCAAGCCTCATTTGAAGTCGGAACTCCTCCCAGTTGTACCTCTCTTAAACGGAAGCTGCAGGGTCTTGCAAAACACCAACTTGACTTATGGGCATATGGCCATCAAGACTCATATAGAGATACACAAAACCAGGGGAGCTTGGTGAGCGGTAGACACCAACTTGAACAATTTCTGCAGGAACAGATACATCCCCACAGATACAAAACAGATTGGATTTCACTAGGTGCATATAGTCATCACAAAAAAATCCAGTTATTAGGACCTGAAACAAGTAAGTACAGGTAAGAAAATCTGTAGACAAGGCAAGACAAACAATAGTAAATATTTAAATTATCATCACCAAGTATTTATGGTCAAAAGCAATATGTGACAACTTATTTAGCCCATTTCTTAGTCTTTAATGATCAACAAGCATATTTTATTGTTTAAACAAAAAGCTCAATATTGACTAAGAAGCAAAGTGACAGGCACTAGGAAAACATATACAAATGTTTAATATCTAATAGACACTAGCTATTAGATACTTTTGAGAATGGCAAAAGCAAACCTCTGTTTTCTCAGTGAAGCATGCCCAGACAGGAGACACATCAGTGGATATTAAATAATTGTTCTGGAAGAGAAGATTGATGATTATCCAACCCTGAAGAGTATGAATCATGAACAGATGAAACTGGGGATTTAAGACCTGAGTCATCAATAGGAAAATCAATAATTGTTTAATATACATTCTTATAACATGGCCACATTAGGAAATTTGTATTCTTATCCGATCAAAATAGGAAGATTTAGAAAATCAGTGTCACTATTAAATGGAGGATTATAATTTCATCCTTCCTCACAAAACTTTCCTTCTTAATGCAGAGACTTTTAAAATATAGCCGTTAGGAGTTTAAGATTGGCTGCATCCATCCTCTCCCTACAAATAATACTCTAATCTCAAACAAATATTGTATTTATCCTCTAGATTAAACGGTAAAGAATAAATAGCAATTAAGCATGAATCTTAAGCTAATCATAAAATGCGCTAGATTTCTTACACAAAAACAAACCCAAGTGACAAAAACCCAGCATTAGGAATATATCAGTACAACAATGCGCAGTTGCTGCTGGTCAAGAGCATGTTATATGCAACTACATTTTCCATTTGGGTATGAAATGAAGAGCAAGAAGAAAATTATATCCCACCAACTAACTCCATTATTGAAGTATCTCAGAGTGGGGTTGGGGGATCTTTAACAGGATGGTGTGAGAATCATGTGGGGAAGATAACCAACTTAATTGAAGATTTGATTAATGAAAACAAGAGTTGCAAATTTTTTGGAACTAAATTACAAGTGCTCATTATGAAAATTCTACTGTATGACTTACAGTTTTACACTTGTCTACTGTATACATAAGATTCATAAAATTCTACAATATTGTGAAAATTTAAGCCTAGCCTTTATATAATAGATAAAGCATGAAAACTTCTAAATGGAGGGCCAATATAAAAATCTTTCAGATCTAACATTCATGTTGTCGGGAGGAGGAAAATAAAAGAATTTTATTTGTATTACCACCTAATCTATACTTCTTCTTTTCTTCGCATGGCCTAATATATACTAACTATTTTCTTTTATTACGCAAAGAATACTTCTCAAATTATAAAGCTTTTTAAAGTAATAAATTATAAAACTATCAGAATTGTCTCTATACCAGCATTTGTTGATTATTTTTCCCTTGGGGTGTATATTATAGGAAAAACAAGATTACTTGGTGGATATTTTTCATACGGAAAAAGAAGGAAATTAAATAGGAATAATCATTGTCACATTTAAATTGAGGATTATACTCTTTGCCTTCCTCACAAAAACTTTCCTTCTTGATGCAGAAATTTCCTTCTTTTCAAAAAATATAGCCGTTAGGATTTTAACACCAGCTCCATTCATCCTCAATACAAATACACACTTCTCTTAAGCATATTACACATCAAAATCTCTGAAAGATTTTTTCTTGTTGAACTCAGAGATTAGAAAGATATAGTGGAAATCTTCTTAGATTATTATTTTTATTATTCTTCAATCTCTTTACAAGATTTGAGATCATGATTTCAGGTCGTTGTGCAGCTTGTAAGAGTCAAAGAAGAAAGTGTCTTCCAGATTGCATTTTCTCTCCCTATTTTCCTCCGAATGATCCTCAAAGATTTGCTTGTGTTCATAGAATATATGGTTGCGGCAATGTCGGAAAAATGCTTCAGGTAACTAGTAAATAATTAATTTAAACTCAATTCATTTAGTACACAAAATTACACAATACACTTAATTTCAAAACAAATAAAAATGATTGTGTCTTAGCCACGAGGCCTAGCACAATTGACACTTAGCTGGTTTCCTTATGCATCTAATCAGAGTTCAATCGCTAGTGGTGTGTGTCGAGAAGGTCCCGTGGCCAACACTAAAGCTTTTTTGGGAAGTCTACGGTGCGAGGATAAATTAGATATAGTTATTTAATATTGATTAATATTTCTATGAAATTGTAATATGTGCAGCAAATGCCAGTGCAAATGAGAGCACAAGCAGTGGATACATTATATATGGAAGCAAGATGGAGGATAGAAGATCCAGTGTATGGTTGTGTTAAGCTTATTTCTCAGTTGCATCAGAACTTAAGTGATACAGAAAGTGAATTAGCCAAAGTTAAAGCTCTTATTGCCTTCCACAAGCTCCAAATCTCACAAGTGAATCAACTTCATCAACCCAACTTGGATGCATCACAAAGCAATGTCGAGCAGTTTCAGTTTAACTATCCTACTCAGAATCATTATCCTTGGTTTATTAATTAGAATTGTGTCTTGTTCCGTATGGATGGAATGGATATGGCAAGTCTTTTCTTTAATGTTCTGATTTTATGTTTTTATGTGACCATAGAACTTTTTAATAAAATATTTGGAGGAGTACTGTTTTCATCAGTTTCTTAGATGGAGAATTACCTTCATGCATGTTATTATTATTATTAGAATATAGCCTAATATATCATCTTTGAAGATAAAACAAAATAAATAAATAAATTTCTCACGGAGCACAATAAATTTGTTGAGCATACTGCCATAATGATCAATAAGAACTGCGCTATTAATGTTTTAACACCAACAACAAAGTAACTGCAAAACATATAATAATCTGGTTCTGTTCCTTACGTTCCTAAGGGCATTGAAATTGATCGTACACATTTTCTCTTCCACCTGAAAGAAAGTGATATATTGTTCAATTTATTAGTTGGCTGGCCCTTTATATTTATCATGCCAATCTGTGATTTCTACCTAGATTCTTTATAAAAATAATCATGATGAATTACCTGCAGGGAAGACTGTGATTACCATTTACCACTAGAGTTTGTTCCTGACTGGATAGCAACCGTAGGAAGTGGTTATATTGGACTTGAATTCAGTGATGTGTATACAGCTCTTGGAAGTGAGGTAGTACCTCTTTATGATACTCGATTGTTCTTCTCTGTTAGGTTTTCTTCATAGGAAATAGTTACAAATAATTAAAAATTGATTCTAGGTGTTACTTTTATGACAGAAAAATGGTTTTCACTATCAAATCGTGTACTGCTTTTTATGAAGCCTTTGCAGAGGAAATATAGTATGGGATAATGCAGGTTACTTTTATCAAAGCTTTAGATCAGCTTATGCCTAGATTTGATCCTGGAATCAGCAAGTTTGCTCAGAGGGTTCTCATAACAATTGACTATCATACTGGAGTTTTTGCATCCAAGGTAAACCATATCATATAGATGCTTGAGTAAATATTTGCTGGATGGCTATTTTGGCAAGCTACTTTGGCCCCTTTTCCTACAGATCACTCCTGCAAGGGATGGAAACCTGTCATCATTGAACTCACTGACGCAAAAACCAATGCATTGAAGGACATCTTGAAGGTGACTTGATCCTCATAGTTTTAACTTTAACGCTTGGTTTCAAATTTCCTACCCACAAAAGAGTAAGAGTCTAGAAATTGTCACTGTCAGAGTATGAGGGGAAAACATACAAAATTACCTAAGCTCGATGTTTGCAATTACGCCTGATGCATAGCTTGGATCTGCTCCCCACTCCCCAACCACCCCCCCTCCAACCCTCACAATAAACGTAATAGCAACAACAACGCCACTTTTGATGGTACAATTGGTGTTGCTAAGCTCAAGAGACCTGTGGCTTCCGTTTTCTTCTGAACCTAGTAGTATCTGTTGAAGTTCTTGTTTTTCCGTTACAGTTCTTAAACATTTATATTATTTGTATTATTTGCTATATTCATTGTATTCTAGAATAACCTAAGGGGACATGTGTCATTGTATTATTGGTTCATGATTCTATAAATAGAAATTCTCTAGGTCATGGTCACTATTCAAAACCTGACCTATTTTCTCACTTTCCTATTTTTCTTATCTTGGTATCAAAGCCAGGAGGATGTGATCTGTGTGGAGCAGCAAAAGAGGAATCTTCACATATAACAGGAGAGATGCTAGAGAAATTCACAAGTTCATTTGCTGGAGGCTGCTGAAACAATAGAAAACCATTAGTAAATGGATATTCAAGTTCATTAAACACAACATGTCTTGAGATATATATTCGGCCTGAAGAGCTGAGGCATTTAAACCCTTTGTGAGAGCTACTATACCCCAAAAAAACACACTTGGTGCTGTGATATTGTAGTTTGTGTTGATTGTATGGCCGTAGACAAGGAAAACATGAACAGCCAAAGACTTTTAAATTCCTGTAATCAGGCTTCTTGTGGTACAACACTTCAAAAGGTGAAACAGAGTTTAGAACAGCTGTGGGTAGTCTATTAATTAGATAGATAGCTGTGGCAAAAGCTTCCCACCAGTAAAAAGTAGGTACATGAGAGTGAGCCAAAAGAGTAAGACTCGTAGCAAACGCGGAATCTTTAAGCCCAAAACTCCCTACATTGGGCTCACCCAGGTTCCTGAATATACTCCAAAATCAACTAAAGAGGCGTTACAGTTACCTTGTTGGAAGAATGCCATGGTTGAGGAGTTCTCAGCCCTTCAACGCAACTCCACTTGGATACTTGTTCCTCGGCTGCCTTCTTAAATGTTGTTGATAGCAAATAGATTTTCAAATCCAAATTTAATTCTGATGGGACACTAGCAAAACGGAAAGCACGCCTTGTTGCCAAAGGTTTTCAACAAACCGAAGGTATTGACTTCTACGAGACTTTTAGTCCTGTTATTAAGGCTTCCACCATTCAAATCATTTTAACTATTGTCGTTGCCTTAAATTGGGATATTAAGCAACTTGACATTAATAATGCTTTTCTGAATGGTTTTTTGACTGAGCCTGTTTTTATGAGACAACCTGAGGGTTTTACTGATCCTTCTAGACCACAATATGTGTGTAAGCTTTCTAAAGCTCTGTATGGTCTAAAACAAGCACCAAGAGCTTGGTTTGATAGGCTTCAGACTGTTCTTCTTTCTTGGGGTTTTACCAACTCAAAGAGTGATATCTCTTTATTTATATATTCTGATAAAACTCAAGTCTTGATGATTTTGATCTATGTTGATGACATCATTGTTACCAGTAGCAATTCTTACAGTCTTACCTGTTTCACTACCAAGTTACATAGTATTTTCTCCTTGAAAGATCTTGGCTCCCTTCACTATTTTTTGGGTATTGAAGCACACAAAGACACCACTGGCTTGAATTTAACACAAAGTAAGTACATTTGTGATCTGCTGGATCGTTTCCATATGACCAATGCTTCCCCGTATTCAACACCCATGGCTGCACATAAGTCTCTTTCAGCCTACTCTGGTGAGCTACTTGACAATCCCTCTGAATATAGGAGTGCTGTGGGTGCTTTACAGTACTTGTGCAATACTTGTCCTGATATATGCTTTAGTGTTGGGAAGTTGAGTCAATTTCTGTCACAACCAACCACTGAACACTGGAAGGCAGTCAAGAGAGTTCTGAGATACCTTTAAGGAACACCTAATCACGGTATTCATGTTCATCCTTCTAATATCCTGGACCTTGTTGCTTATTCTGATGTTGATTGGGCATCTTGTCCCGATGATAGAAGATCAGTTGGCGGATACTGTGTTTTCCTTGGGAATTCTTTAATCACATGGTCTTCTAAGAAGCAATCGGTTGTTTCTAGGTCCAGTTGTGAATCTGAGTACCGTTCTCTAACAAATACAGCATCTGAACTCAGTTGGATTCGGTCATTACTAGCTGAACTAAGTTTATGTTTGAGAAGCATACCAACTTTATGGTGTGACAACACCAGTGCAGCTGCACTTGCTGCCAACCCAGTCCATCATGCCCGGACCAAACACATTGAGATCGATGTACATTTTGTAAGAGATCAAGTGTTGTCAAAAATCTTGAAGGTCCAACATGTTCCAATAGAGTTTCAAATAGCTGACTGCTTAACCAAGCCCTTGAGTCATCCTCGGTTCAGCTCCCTTAGAGACAAACTCAGAATTACTGTACCACCAGCAAAAAGGTCACAGCAACCTGCAGTTGCAACTATCACAAACAAGAAAGAAAAGAAGAAGGAGGAGGAGGTTCAAAGTAAAGGAGGGAGTTAGAAATAAATATATTTGTATTATTTGCTATATTCATTGTATTCTAGAATAACCCTAAGGGGACATGTGTCATTGTATTATTGGTTCATGATTCTATAAATAGAAATTCTCTAGGTCATGGTCACTATTTAGAACCTGACTTATTTTCTCACTTTCCTATTTTTCTTATCTCGTTACAGTTCTTAAACATTTATAGCAACAGGTTTGACAAGTGTGTGGAGTATTCTCAGTTTTCAGTGCACAAAACACTGGCAAATCTTGTATTTTACACCCTTTTTTTCGTATATTCAATGACTTGGACTCATCTCAAGGTTTTATGTTACCTTGCAGCAAGTGGATGCTGCACTAATAGCAACTGGAAGGGCTCCATCCACTAGTGGTCTTGGCTTATTTGGGTTTTGACAACTGTGGTTACCCGTTGATATACAGACCTGACACTGGAGAGATAACAGGAGTCCATATTTTGGGACTGCAATAGTATTAAGGACACGTTCTCAGGTAAAAGCTTTGCCTTCAATTTTAAACAACCACATCAGTTCTGCTGGAACTAAATTTTTCTTTCATTGCCCATGTCGGTCAAAAAATGTACTTCGTTTGCAGTCTTTTTCTGTCAAGTAAATTTCACATTTTTTGTGGTATGATACAGGACATAAGTTCGCATTTCATGCACATCCAACTATGTCGCATTGCTCTGTTCACGGATACTTTTACACTTGCGAAATATGAATACATTTCCCAAAGAATGGTTGCTCTGTATTCTTTTCCCGCAAGTGTTTGCGTCTTCAAACGTAATTCACAACCAATCAACTGATATATATTTGGATGAAGCGACTAACTATTCTCACAAGGGACAATTATAAAGCTAATAACAGTCAATTTGTAAGGTACCATTCGCCTTTAGAGGTTTTTATCCTTCTATTTTGTAACTGCATTTGTATGAAATCTTTAAAAATGCGCCACATCGATCACGCTTGTACCTAATACAACTTACATATTTAAAGATAAATCAGTGATCCAAAGTTTATAAGGCGAAATTATATATCCAAAATTTTACTCAATCTTTCTTCAACAAGCTGCTATTGATTTTATTTTTGCACAACAACAAAGCTTTACCCCCACTACATGAGTTAGCTACATACCATCATATTCTATCTAAAATCATATCTTTGATATATTATTAACAAAAATCCCACCCTACAACCTTATTGAAAGTTCGCTTTATGTACAAGAACATCATACAAGAGGGAAAATAATTTACTACTACTATTGCATAATAATTTCAAAAAAATGTATGTACATACTATTATACACTCTCCGGTCCTAAATATAAGACAATATTAACTTTTTTTAGAGATTAAGAAAACTAATTGACTTATTTTAATATATTTCTATTTTTATTTTTCCTCTAAACTAACTTGACTAATAAACTAATATATTATTTAAGAACACACAACATATGATATGACTAACAAACTTACATAGCTTCCTAAACCTCTAAACAACAAAAAATCAACTCTAACAACAAAAAATCAACTCTATCTGTCTCAAATTTAGAATCGAAGGGAGTATCATATTATACAATACGTGTGCTGGAATGCATTGTTATATGATAGGCATGGTATGAAAGGGTAACCACTTAGGATTAACTAAACCAAAAAAATGCTCTAATTCTTTGGTCACATGTTTAAATGAAAATGCAAGTTACTGCTCATTTAAACTTTTAAAAAAAAAAACAATGCCAGGAGTCGAATTATAATCCTTTTGCTCCCTAGGGCAGTCACAAACAGAATAAACAACTAGAACCTTGTGCACAAGGATCTTTCATAGAAATCAGTAACAGTTCAATATAAAAATCTTACGAAATACACTTCTTATGTTGTTGAAGAAGTGTATTCTTATGCTATAGCTATAACAATTTCCGTGCTTGAGGTTTTCTTTTTTATTTTTTTTTTAAAAATATGTGGGTCCCATCATTTTATATGTGTGTAGAAATCTTCTTCTTCTCATGCAACATGAGAAATTTAAACTTTAAAAATCTTTCAAATCTAACACTCATGTTGTCGGGAGAAGGAAAATAAAAGAATTTTAAAAGAATTTAAACTTTTTTTCGCATGGCCTAATATATACTAACTATTTTCTTTTATAACCCAAAGAACACTTCTCAAATTATAAAGCTTTTTAAAGCAATAAATTATAAAACTATCAGAATTGACTCTATACCAGCATTTATTGATTATTTTTCTATTGGGGTGTATATTGTAGGAAAAACAAAATTGTTTAGTAGACATTCTTAACAAGGAAAAAGGAGGAAATTAAATGGGAAGATTTTGAAAATCATTGTCACACTAAAATGGAGGATTATACTCTTTGCCCTCCTCACAAAAACTTTCCTTCTTAATGCAGAAATTTCTTTATTTAAAAAATGTAGTCGTTAGTAAGGTTGTCAAACTCACGAGTCTATATAAACTCGTGACAATGATGTAAACTCGTATCGTAAACTCGAATCCGTAAACTCGTAAGAGTTTACTTTTATCATTAAACATGTATTAACAGTGTATAATTAAATAATTATAATATAAAAATAAAAATAATTTGATTTAAAATATTTTAAATCCAAATAATTAAAATTAAATATTTCAACATGCACAATTTATTATACATAATAAAGAAATTTCTATAAAATTCATATATAAAGTTGTTGAGGATGACAAAATTGAAAAAAATTAACACAATTTTGTAAGTTACAAACGTAAAAACGGTAAATTCAGTCTGTAAACTCGTGAGTTTATATGAATTTACAGTTGACACGAGTTTGCTAGAGACTTGACTCGATTTAGTAAGGTAGAAACATAAAGACGGTAAATTCGGAGAGTCAACTCGCGAGTTTAACAACAATGGTCGTTAGGATTCTAACACTAGGTCCATTCATCCTCAATGTTGGATTAGCGTTAGAAGGCCAAGCTAGCTTACAGGGCCCAATATAGTGCGCACTTATCTGGACTCCTTAAGCATCAAGTCAGGGGTTTGATTCCTAGCTGTGTATGGAGAGATCACATGGTTAACACTAAAACCCTTTTTAGGAAGTCTACTGTGCGAGTAAAAATTAGTTTTAGTTATTTGATATTTATTAATATTTGTGAGAAATCATAATATTTGTAGCAAATGCCAATGCAAATGAGAACACAAGCAATGGATACATTATATATGGAAGCAAGATAGAGGATAAAAAATCCAGTGTATAGTTGTGTTAAGCTTATTTCTTAGTTACATCAAAACTTAGATGATACAAAAAGTAAATTAGCCAAAGTTAAAACTCTTATTGCCTTCTACAAGCTTCAAATCTCACAAGTTAAAGAATTTCATCAACCCAACTTGGATGCATCACAAAGCAATGTTGAGCAGTTTCATTTCAATTATTCTACTCAGAATCAATATCCTTGGTTTATTAATTAAAATTTGTGTCTTGTTCCGTTGGGATGGGATGGATATGGCAAGTCTTTTCTTCAATGTTCTATTTTATATTTTTATGTCACAAATGAACTTATTAATAAAGTAATTGGAGGAGTACTCTTTTCATCAGTTTCTTTGAAAATCAAGCAAAATAAATAAATAATTTTCTTTGAAGATCAAGCAAAATAAAATAAATAAATATTTGGAGGAGTACTCTTTTCATCAGTTTCTTCAGTACTCTTTATGTCACAATTTTTATATTTTTATGTTCCTATTATTATTACCATATAGCCTAATATATCTTCTTTGAAGATCAAGGAAAATAAATAAATAATTTTTTCATGGAGCACAATAAATTTGTTGAGCATACTACCGTAATGATCAATTAAAACTGTGCGTTATTAATGTTTTAACACCATCGCTGTCCTCTACTTCATTGAGGTTGTTTAACTCTTAGCTCTACCGAGTAGTATTAACCTTAAATTTTTAATGAGTTAAAGATCTAATTTACCATGGAAGTTTTGCTAAGGGAGCGCCCAGCATCCGGAAGTATTTTAGGTATCATTTTTGCCACGAAAGTTTACAAACATAGCAATTTTGCCCATCAGTTGATCTTGACCGTTGGATTGGTATCATCTTTGCCCCGGAAGTTTACAAAAATTTGCTCCTAAACAAAACTTCCAGGGCAAATTTGCTCCTAAAAAAAACTCCAGGGCATATTTGCTCCATTTTGTAAACTTCCGAGGCAAAAATGATACCCAAAATACTTCCGGGTGCTAGATGCTCCCTTAGCAAAACTTCCGTGACAAATTAGGTATTTAACCCAATTTTTAATGTCACTGCTACCCAAGAACAGACAAGGTCACCTGATGCAATCCACTAATGGGTCTGTTTGGCATGAGGGAAATGCATGGCTAATTTTAATAAGTTCAATTTAAAAGAAATGGACAAATAGGTTTATAAAATTGTAACAAATAAGAAAAATTAGTTAAAATTTTTAACCCCACTGATCTAAATTTTTCTTTTTAAGTTAAACTCATTTAAATTTTCCTCTCCTTCCTCATACCAAATAGGCCCTTGTGATTGTGCCAAAAATATAACTTTCTTGGAGCTCGTCGTCAAAGCTGAATGACACTTTGTTCTGGTTCTTTCTCGATTTGCTTGTGCAATTTCCAAGTCAAAGAAAATATTTCTTATCATTAGGGGCCTTCATGGGTTGGGCGAGCCCTTGCCCATGCCCTGGATCATTGGCAGTAAAATACAATTTGATAGAAGTTCTAACATGTTTGAGTTGGACAATAATGGCTTGCGGCTTTCCTATCCAAATGGTGATCCCTTATCACGTCCTATATAGAAAAAACAATTTCAATTATATCTAATGAACAATATTACAAATTTCAAATGTAATCTATAATTCTACATTTTAAAATATTCCAAAATAAGTCTACAACTTGAGTCTTAAAATTAAAAAGATTACCATATGCCTTAACAAATATGACAACAAATATAACATTTTGGGAAAACAGGAATGATAAATAACATAAGATGAGAGAATTATTCTAAATATAATATCTTATATACTTAGTTCAGTTTTTTAATCCATTAGAGAAAAACTCATAATTTCACGTAATGGTTAGTAGTATACATGTTGACACTAAATGTCGTATATGGTTATAAAACATGATTCTAAATTTTACAAGAATGAATTTTTTTTTTTTTTATACCTGGTTCTATTTAGCACTTAAATATCTTAACTTCCTCCTTCATTTTTTTCCCATAACAGGGGTATATTTGATCTAAACTTTGATACATTAGAGAAGTCATGGAAGACTCCTAAAGTTGACATAACAGAATATTATTTTGATGAGAATACTTGAAAGCACTAGTTACATCCCTGATGGTCAATACTCAATAGATATATTAGAATAGTAGTAAATGTATAATATAATATAAGTATATAAACTATTATATAAAAAAATTATATCAAATATAATAATATATATACTTACTGGGCAAGACAATATACTTACCGACAAAAATGCCCAGCTTGATTATGCCCAATTTTGTCTGGGTTGCTTTTTTTTGGACCGTACAAGGCAATTTTTTTTACACGCGTTAAGCTCCTGAGCTTCATGAATACACCTACTTATCATGATTTATTAGAAGAGCATAATTGACTTGAGCCACACGCAACTCCCCCATATTTCAACATATTCATAAAATATGTAACTATACTAGAAACAAACGTAGTATACAACAGGTACATCTCCAGGGATTTTTCTCACTCGCATATGTAACTATATTCTAGATACAAACATGATCAATGAGAAGCAATTATACAAAATTTCATGCCCATCACTATATATACAAACATTTAAAAAAAATGCGTCACCATGACACAAATATACAATATTTATATCAAAGAAAAAACAGGGATAATGGTAAAGAAATTATTCCACACTGATCCTGGGCCCTGAAAAGAACGGGGGATGCTTGTTAAGATGCACGCCTATACCACTCAAGCATCTGGTTGTGAACAGATAAAGGGCGAGCCATATGTAGTGGGTAGTACTGTATATATATGAACTTGTAATCTCATACTTCACAGAGACTTCTCATCCATTAGAGAGGAGACGATTTTATACGCCTGATTCAAGGTGAAAGGCACAGTAGTGTGATATTAATCAGCTAACCCTATGTCCCTTGAAGATTTAACAATCACTCCAACTATCTTTATCGTCATCTTCATCACTCCCGGCCAGAGCCTGTACAATTATCATTATATTAGAAGACAATAATGGGAGTGAGACAGCCAAGAGAACTACATTCCTAGCAGCTAATTGAACAGAGCAACAGAATGACAGACCTGGCGAATTGCATTTGCCTTCTCTAAGATGGCGGCAACCTTCAAGTTTGTTCTTGACCCCTGATAATGATAGCGTCTTCTTGTTGTTGAAGTGGGCCTCAAGTTGAAAGACTGAAAGAACCAAAAGGTTTTTTTTTTTTTTTTTTAAGTGCAAGACTAGTTTCAACTGAAAGAAACATACAGCAATTTGTAAAGAACAAAAAGAAAAAAAAGTACAAGCTCTAACCTTTGTTCTTATCTGCTCTAGAAATGAATCTCTTTCTTCTACCCTTGGTACTGTCGGAGGCCTAACCCCTTCAGAAACCTTCCTCAGCTGCAAAATTTCCATGGCCAAGTGTTATGCAATGAGTAAGACCTCATGTTATGAAGAGTACATTCTATTTTCTGTGGTAACTATACAACTGTGATTACCTTGATCTTGTCAAGAGCAGCAACTGCATCAATCACAGGACTCCGAGGACGTGGAAGCTTATCATTTGGCTTTCCATTTAGCCTTTCAAAATCTGATGGTAGAGCAGACTTATCCAATGTCAAAGCCATTTCACTCTCTGAACGCAGCAGGTTGTGATTAGGCTGCACATTTTCCATGCCTGGTGGTGACATTGGTGAACTAGAAGGATCTCTTTGCTTCCCTTCTGAAGCCAGCAGGTTGTGATTAGGCTGCACATTTTCCATGCTTTCTGGTGACATTGCTGAACTAGAAGGATCTCCTTGCTTCCCTTCTGAAGGAAGTAGGTTGTGATTGGGCTGCACATTTTCGATGCCTGATGGAGACATGGATGAAATAGAAGGATCTCCTTGCTTCCCTTCCAGATAATTTGCAGACTGCTGAAGTGTTTTAACTTCTAAACGAGGTTGGCTTGGTGGTGGAGACAGTTCCTGCGTAGTGATGGGATCTTGTACCAAAACGGCACATTCAATATGTGCAATTGGTGAGCTTGTGTTTGAATCTTCTACTATTTCTCCCTCTGAGGCAACAATGTAACCTTGGGCAGGCTTGCTGGCAGGTACCACAGGTACAGGTAGTGTTAGGAATGGGTTGTGGGTCTGGCTTCTCTCCAAAACTAGGTAATTATATTTGCCGTTTACTTCATTGAGCATGGTTGGCAGTTGCATAGAAATTGCAACAGGATGCCCACCCACCAAGAATCCCGAGGTATTCTGGAGCTTATCACCTTCCACAGCCATGACAGGTAAAACAGCATTCTGAAACTGAAAAGCTTCACTCTTAGAAGTTGGTAACCTATATTGAGCTTGCTCTTCACTTTGAATCGGTTGTATTGGTTGGAATGAGACTTCCCCATGTGAGGAGAGGGAAGCAGGTTGAACCTTACCAGTCCTCCATTGCATAGGTGGTAGAGGGGGCATGGGTGGCATCTCCCCAAAACTGATTTTAGGTGCCTCGGATATGGGGTCCGGAAGAGGCTTGTTCGTGATATGTTTTGTAAGGTTAACATCCTGACTTGCTAATTGTGACAAGGATTCAAATGACGTAGGTTGACCTAGATGGATTTCAGGAACAGATCTAGAGTCAGCATAAGAGTTTCTTTCCTTTTCCAAGTGATTGGATGTTGGCATTTGTTCAGACTGAGGTTTCTCTGAGGAAGAATTTTCAACACATCTGGGCAGAAATCCTGCATCCCCTTGACCATCTTGTAATCGCAAGAACTTCTCTAAATGATTTCCAGACTCGTGCTGGGTAGAAAAGGAAGAAGATGCCAAACCATCTCCACCATTCCGTAAACGTTTACTCTGCAAAAGAGATATGGGTTTTGGTTCCTGAGAGTCTAGCTTTGAAAACTTGAGAATCTTATCCTTGACAGAACTGTGTTCAGGTTGCTCCTTAGGAGATGAACCTTGAAAACTATCACATGTTTCTGAATTATCACAGGGCACTGCTCTGTTCAGGCTCAGTTCTACGTTAGCACAAGCAGCATTTAGTTGAGGCATACCCCTCCGTTTCTCTAGTTTTGTCAAGGATTCTCTAACAACTGCCTCGCTGATTTCTTTCTGTTTCTCTTGAGGATCAGCAAAAGTAGAACGAGATTCTATAAAAGTCCTCATTGAAGAAGATATTATATCGGAATCTGAAGATGGTTCCTGTTGATCCTCCATCTTTTCTGCATTCAAGTCAACGGAAATCTTGATCGGTTCTACCTCATTAGATTCCATTTTTGTCTCATAGGAACATGTGCCAGGTATAGGTTCTTGTATATTTGAAAGATTTCTTGATGCAGAAGAGATCATACTGGAAGCAGAACAAGAAGCAATATTCACATCATTTTCAGCAGCATCAACAGATATTGATTGATCTTCAGGATGAAGTGCTGTAGAAGCCGCATCATCTGTGACATGACAATCCTGCCCGTCATAGTCACCAGAAGATGAACCTTTTAGAAGACTATCATCTTCATCTGCATCCACTCTGCAAGTGGATCTTAATTCATCACTATGCTCCATTTCTGACAGCTCTTCGAAATTTGACTGCTGGTCATAACATTTAGCTTCGACTTCCACTGAGAAAGATTCATCTTGGGAGTTGAGCTGTGTTGCCTCAGTAACATCTCCAGCTTTTGAAGGCTGGACGTCCAGCATCAGGGCAGCACTTGAAGAATGCAAGTCCACTTCCAAGGACGAGCAAATTGGATCTTCTTCTGTATCAATCTCCCTACAAACCAGAATGTCAGAAAAGTTTTGGTTCGGAGATTCTGCTTGCACTCCCTCGGTATTGGAACACTTACTACGTTCATCTTCAGAAGCTAATTTTAAATCATTTGAAATTTTTACTGGAGCATTACTACTGACAGATTGGTCTCCATCAGCCAATTTGCTCAAAGGATATTTTTCAGAAGATACTGTAGCGTCAGCATTAACATTCATTTGGGAGGAAGCATAAGGAATGGCATCTATAGAGTCAGCGTGGTGCTTTGTGCCGTCATCCGCTAATCTTAATTGATGTTCAATGAGGCCTGTTGATGTTTCCTTTGACTGAGCCCTTTTAGATATTTTCATCCTTGAAGTTGAAGTGGCTGCAAGATCTGAATATAAGAATTTACGTCCTGAGTTCATCAGATATGAACCAGACGACACATCTCCTGCACCAGAAGTCGCTTCCTGATCATGTGCACTATCATGCATGAGAAACTTACCGCGATCTGTTTTTTGTGTCCCAACATTTTGAGGAAGCTGGTTTGATGATGTATCTTCAATCTCAGGGCCATTATATTTGTTGGACTTAAATGACATGGGTTCTGATGATATATTTTCACCTACAGTGCTTAAAGAATCAGAGCAAGAGAAACAGGGAATGTCTTTGTAGAAAGGACTATTTACATCTGATGTGGAAGATTCTCCAATGTATTGAAAATCTGAAAACTTAGCTTGCCGTTTGCCATATTTTTCCTTTCTATCCCTTTTGAGTGAATTATTGCCATCTGATGTGAAGGAGTTTCCAGATTGAGAATCGGACAACCGAGGTTGTAGCTCAGCATGGACTTCATTTATATCTCGTTTCAATGAACTAGTTTTATCGGACATTAAGGAGTCTGAAAATGATTGAAAATGCAAAAATCGATCTTGCTGTTGATATTCTTTATCATCAGAATCTTTTAACTTCTGCAGGAAACTGTTCGCATCTCTGTACTTATAATCTATATTTAATTCTGACTCCAAGGTAGCTAAAGCATCCAAGTGATGGTCAACCTCACTAGTCAAATCATCAGAATGGTACCCATACAAGAAGTTCTCTCTTTCCCTTTGTTTATTAATTTCCAATTCTGTTTCATCAGGTACCTTGCTGTAATTTGAAGATATTTCATCTGACACACGAGATGAGCCTTGTTCATGCTTCTTCACAAGATCACCATTTTCAAGAGCCTTGCTCCTGTGCATTTCTGAGGACGGCTTTAGTATTGCTTCCTCTTCATTAGTCCATGAATATGTCATTTCATTTTCCAAGGACCTTTTTACAGGTCCAACAGTACTGATTTCAAGTATTTTGATCCCTTCTTCACCAGTATCATCCGACACCAATCTCACATGAGGTGGAGAGACTGAGTTTTCACGAACCACATCATCATCGTGAGCTGGAGATTCCAGAAATTTTCCCATGTAACTCTTCCCAGTTTTTGCTTCAGTTACAGAGCCATTTAATGGTCTATTCTTCAATTTCACATGACGTCCAGAATCAGCACAAGCATTCTCAATACGCTCCTCAAGAAGCAACTGATGCAGTCTGAAAATACGGAAATTGAATTGCCACCAGTCAACCATTTCATCAGCTTCATGCACTTAGAAAACTGGAAGGATCAAGTAAAGGACCAATATAAAATTATTGAAACTTACTTTGTATGTGTTGATGCAACCTCTGGGGTTTCACCATTCCTCATTCGTGTGCCTTTCTTCTGCAGAAACAAGAAATAACCATTTTCTTCAAATCTTTAGATGCTCAATTTTCAATATTGCATAACATTCTTTTATATCCTAATTAGCAGGGTATACAGCAATCCTAGCAAGACCAAAAAAAACCTGTCTTTCTGTGAACCATATAATTCACACAATTCCATTTTAATTAAGGCTTTGCAGCAAGTTTCCCACTGATACTACAGGATGAAGTCAATAGGATAGTTTATTGAGAGAAATAATAGGTGCTACCATCTAAAATAATTTTCAATGATGATCGTGTCAGTAAGTAGCATACTTGACACTTTGGTACCTTGATTTTATGATTTTTCTTTTCCCTGTAGACTTCAACTGTTGCTAGTCCAGAGGAAGCTGACTCCAATTTAAAGAATGATGGATCAGAATAGCGCTTCAAACATGCCCCAGCCCCAGCCACATCATACCTTTTAGAAGCCAAAAACAAGAAATAGAAAAAAGTTTCAGATGTATAGAAGGTAGTCACTTTTTGTTAAGCGTTTAAATTTATTTGTGTAAATTAATCATGTTGCCGTACTTGTCCAGAAGGAACAGTTGTGGAGGGCCACGACATTCTTCATATGAATCCATTACAAATCGAGGCATGTCTCCACGACTAATAAGATCATGAGCAGACTGAAGATTGGGATGCCAACTAATCCCTGCAATGCGATTAGAAAATGCATAAAACTTAGTCAAGGGGCCAATAATAGAAAGTGTTTCAATTTTTTTTTTTTAATAATATCTAACCTCCCTTAGAGAAGAATGATAAATTATGAGTTTGGGATAGAAAAGCCTTCTCAAGTGGAGGAACTTCAGCCTCAATCTGTTGGACACGAGCCATAAGACCTTGACCTCTTGCAGCAGTGACCATCACTTCTTCATGCAGGTCATGAAATATCTCAGCAGCAAGTCTAACCAGAATAATGTTGTTAGGCCAAGAATGGCAGGAAATAACACCAGAGATTCTTCAAGAAACATAAGAACCCTTACAAATAGAACTAATACTTTAGTGATTAGATTAGAAGCAAAGCGCTGAAAGCCAGGATTATGACAATGCTCATCAGATGGGTACATTATCCTTACCAGAAGCATTTGAAACTGACTTACAAAAATCAGCCTAAGAAATTAGTTGAGTTGGTTGGTAAGATGATTGTGGATAGAAGAAAAACTGCAATTTCTGTACTGCTTAATTCTTGTAAAATGTTCTTTTAATAAATTGACATTTCTTCCCTTCTGTGTTGAATTCATTTTCTAATTAATTATCTTTTTTCAGATGGGTAAGGTATTAAATAATGACAAGCAATGTCATGAAATAAAATGTTTCTAATTAAATATAATATCTTCAGATGCACTAACGACGTGTTTTTCGAACTTCATATTAGATGCGAGCAGTTGCGGAATTATTATTGCCCTTTGTTTTTCTGTTTCAAAATAAAAATAAAAATATAAAAAAGGATCCAAAAGTAAGAGAGAATTTAAGGGAGATGATAAAAGAAAAAAAGTGAACCAGAATCAGAGAATAACAAGAAATCAGTTGTCAGAATTCAGATATAAAAACTGATAAACAAAATGTCGAGAGCCCAAATTATCTGCTTAACATATCAGACATCCACTTTCTTTCAATTCCGAACAGGATCCATCTTTTTCGGTGATATGACGACCAATATAATAAAATGCTAAAATCCAAGAAACAATTAATATAGCACAAAAACACAAAAATCTAGCTGAACAAAAGCTAACTCAGAATAACTTTATGCAGATACTCTCAACTAAACGCACATTCAAAGAAGTATAATAACGAACAGCGCTAAACATAACTGCAATCAAAATCATGAATGAAGAACAGTTCCAAGAAACCAAAGAATTACGAACTGGAGAAGGAACTGACTGTGAAAGGTCGCCGAGCTGGCGCAACAGGCCGGCGAGTCCGGCCATGGCGACGGCTTCCAAGAGAGTTTCTGGATCATCCTTATCGGCGGCTCTGTACAGCTCAGGGTTGCCCAAACTGAGCTCGTTCTTTAGACGGTACCTAGCTATCGGCATTTGTCACAATTCAGCAATGTCGAGCTTCAATTTCCTCACTCATGTGCTACTTCACTCCGATGACTCTGTTCCCCGCTGGCTGCTGCCCAATACAGGAGAAGGAGAGAGAGCGTGGGCTTTTTCAGGTTTGAGGACCTGAAAAAATATATATCCCGTGAATTTACAGTATGGTGATACACTAATACCTTGTAATTATAAGATTTAATTGATTTTATTTTTATTTTTTTGGAAGAGATGAAGGAAGTTAAATAAATACTTAATCATTTCATTATCTATTAGTTTATTAGTCAAACTAATTAGTTTAAAGAAAAAATAAAAATAAAAATATTCTAAATAATTTAATTAGTTTCTTTAATCTCTTTAAAACTAGGTCTTATATATATACCACCCTAATCCTATTTATAAATCCCTTTTGATCAAAAAATTTTAATCCTATTTATAAGTCCCTTTTGATCAAATAAATGAGATTATGACAATTTTGCCCATATTAATTGTACCAATAAAAATAGAGAGCAGAAAAAGTTGAAAGCACCTAATCATAAATAAGGATAAAGTTGAAAACTCACCTCATAATCATTGAGCAAACTACCTTTCCTTGGTATGTGTGATTTGGTCAAAATGTGACTTATAAATAGGACCAGAGTGGTACACTCCTATGCTACTACCATTCTGATCCTATTTATAACTTTATTTTGACTAAATATAGTTAACTCAATGATTATGAAGATAAATTTTTAAGTTCGCCTTCATATGATGGAGTGTTTTTAAATATTTCAATTTTCTACCGCAAAGAAAGGGGGAAAATGTAGGGGTGGTTTGTGAACAAGAATGTGGGAGTTAGGAAAGTATGACTGGGGAGAGATGATTGTTGTTGCTGACAGGCGGGAGTTATGGCGCTTTTAATGGAGACAGTGGGTATTATATATTAATAATAAAATACAAAATAAAAAAGAAAGAGCATAAATGTCCTTTTTTTTGTTTTTAAAGCAAACTCGCTCTCAACAAACCCTTCTTTGTCTCCCCCTCCCCTAACGTTGGTTTTGTGGCAAGATCCTAGATTAATCGGACATAAATTTTATTACTATTGAACTAATACTCCCTCCGATCTTAATTATAAGACATAGTTGACTTTTTTAGAGAAATTAAGAAAACTAATTAAATTAAATTAGAGTATTTTTCTTTTTCTTTTTTTCTTCAAAATAATTAGTTTGACTCATATACTAATATATAATCTAAAGATATACAACATATAAAATGATTAAGTAACTTATTTAGCTTTCTTAATCTTTCCAAACAAAGTCAACTATGTCTTATAATTAGGATCGGAGGTAGTAACATTTATCTGGTCTTTAATATATGTTATATTTAAAAATTTTATCTTAGTCCTAAATATATTTTCATATTCGTCAATTTTTTTTTTCTAATTTATCCATATTAATGGTCCCTTAACAATAATTAATGAGAAGAACGAATAAGGGAAGTAAAAAAAATGACTAAAATATTTTTAAAAACATATGTCATTTTAGCTAACTCAACTAACTTTCGTAATCTAATCAAATTAAATAAATGCATCTTATACTAAAAATCGAAAGAGTAAATTAATGGGTTTAATGTTTCTGTTTTTGTTGCAGAAACATTTTTTCTACCACACTCACTTAAAAGTGAGTGGTTTCCATTATAAAGAGAAGAGAGAGAATATATTATTAGGACCCACTTACTTTTATGTGAATATTTTTACAGTAAGAACAGAAACATTAAACCCTAAATTAATATATCTAAACTTCCCAAGAGAGAGTAATGTACAAGACGAAGAAGCTATTGTGAATAGGGTGAAGTGAAATGATTGAGTTTAATCATAACAAAATGAGCATGCGTACATATGCGAATTTTAATATCCAAGCAAATGCGCCTATAACATTATTAACATCCCAACATAAGGCTCATGGTACTCCCAATAAAAAAACATGATGGATGTTTAAGTATATAGGACGACATTTTCTCTTCCCATGTTCGTATAAAAATGGGGAAAAAAATATTTAATAAAATGATTATTTTTTTATTTTCTCAATGGCAATAATATGGAGAGAGAGAAGATGTGAGCATCAATATTATCATGCCTCTTTTTTTTCCCCTCTCTTTGATGTATTATCTCCAATCCTAATTATAAGAGTTAATTGACTTTTTTTTGGAGAGATTAAGGAAGCTAAATAAGTTACTTAATCATTTCATATGTTAAATATTCTTATATTATATATTAGTTTATTAGTCAAACTAATAAGTTTGAAAAAAAAATAAAAATAAAAATATTTTAATGTAATTTATTTAGCTTCCTTAATCTCTCTAAAAAGGTCAACTAGCTCTTATAATTAGGACCGAAAAGAGTATTATTTTTGTCTTTGCCTCTAGTTTTCTCTTCTACCCAAATAGTATAAATGAAGTGATAAAGTATTTGAGGTGATATCGTATCTATTTTATTTTGTTAGTGAGAGACCATAAAAGGCAAAATGTGTTTTGCTATAATAGAATAAGGATTTTGTTAGTGTGCTACTACCCCCAATAATTAATACAAGAGTTAGTTGAGGAAGTTATCTTTAATCTTAAATAGAAAACTTCAATCCATTTTAGAGAAACTATCAAATCAATACATTTTTAAAAAAAAAACAAAAGAACTGATTTAAATTTTTTTTTAGCGTATTCAAATTAGTTAATAAAAAATTTGAAAAAATATAATAAAATACCACTTGAACTTTAAATCTTATATCATTGATTTCTTACTAAAATGATTTATCAACTGCTATACTCCTCGTATTGTTAGTAGCAAAATTCTTTTACGCAAGAAGACTTGTTTTAAATTTTAAAGTGTAGGTAGTATTTTCTTATATCTTTTTTATTTTTTATTTTAATTGATTGAAGTTAGATTAGGAAAAAGCAACATGTCAAGATGTCTCTCATTTGACCTTTGATGTGGGGCAGATATCTTTAAAATTAGGGGTGATGGTCGTGCTACCCACTTCTCATACATCACATGGATGTCCATTATGAAATTCAAATTTATAATTATTATTTATTTATTCCATCAAGTATCAAAATTATGGTGGCTTTTTAGGGGGAAAAAGTAAAAATACACCATTTAAACTTCAAAGTTTCAAAGCAATTTTGTTAACCACAAAAATATAAGTATTGGCAACTCATTATTTTCTTTTAAAAAAATCACTATTTTGAGATTTTAAAATTTAAGTTGTATTTTCTTATCATTTTTCTGATATTTTATTTATTTGTTATTTTTTTCGGGTAAAATGTAAATTTCATTCACCAATTGCCGGGAACAAAAATCACTCTAACCTCACCAATCTCACTTCCAAAAATCATGTGGTTGATTTCATTCTATGCATGATAGTTAGTTGCATCAACAGCATACTAGAGTTTTTTTTGTTTGTACTTTACTTCACAAAATTATAAAACTGAATTAAAAATTTCTATAGCGCTAAAAAATGGCTGAAAGATTAAAAAAATAAATAAATAAATACAACTTGAACTTCAAAATCTCAGATCAATGATTTTCTATTAAAATGAGCTGCTAATAATAATGATATATTTATAGACAACAAGATTGATTTGTGATTTTGATATTTAAAGGCTATTTATTTATCTCTTTGCAAAAAAAAAAAAAAAAAAACAAATAGAGGTGTATATGTTTAGAGGGAGAGGATGACATAGCTGAATTCAGCTCTCTTGTGGACCCCACAAGGCCCCACCCTCCTTTTTTCCGTTACGTTACTAAATGAAGCACCCGCCAACTTTTTGTTGGTCCCCTTCTTGTCAATGCAAATATGGGATCACAATGTGGTAGGCCAACAACACAATGCGACTCATATATCTCCTTTTATTAAAACTACCAAATCACTACTCTCCTTGATGATAAATATAAGATAGAGTTGATCTTTTTTTAATAGATTAAATAAGTTAAATAAATTATTATTATTATTATTATATATAATTTTATATGTTAGACAGAATAATTTAAAGAAAAAACGATAAATATAAATATTTTAAAGTAATTTAATTTACTTGTTTAATATTTACAAACACACAAAAAAAACAACAACTTTATCTTATATTTAAAATAGAATTATTATTTATTGAAAGACTAAACAAGCTTCAACTAAAAATCTTATCCAAAAGCGATGGATGATGCTGCTATTACCCCGGATGGTGTTGTTTAGTTGGGGGAGTAAGTAATTCAGAATAACAACCTTCCTCACTTCATGTTTCTTACTTCAAATACGGTTGATCTAATCTATCAAAATTGGGAAAAAGATCCAATTAAATTTATATAGTTTCAATGAAATTGAAAAAAATAAGTATGGTTTCTTGTTTATTCACAAATAGAAATTTTAAAAAAAATATGTTAGGACTTGAAGGTACTTGATTTAGTGATGGATTAGTTAGATTATGAAATGAGCAAACTGAATTCATATTCCACCTTGTTAAAAAAGATTTATAAGGAGAAGCATCATGGTCGCAAAGCCCCAATCTAGATCAGTCGGTTACTCAAATGCTTGTTAATATGATTCAGAAAAAGTAACGGACACTAAGTGCCCCAAAAGTTTATCAAAAAGAAAAATATTAAGTTAGGAGACCTTAGTTAAACTCAATAATATTGGATATCTTATGTTAGATATTTATATTCTTAAAATTTAAAATGGCATGCTACTCTTAAGAATGCATGACGTCCTTATTTGTGACAAAATAAGTATCAAATTCTAAAATACTCCATCCTATTTTAAATAATACCTCCGATCCTAATTATAAGAATTAGTTGACTTTTTTGGAGAAATTAAAGAAGATAAATAGGTTACTTAATCATTTCATATGTTGTGTATCGTTAGAATATATATTAGTTTATTAGTTAAACTAATTAATTTGGAGAAAAAAATAAAAATACTCTAAAGTAATTTAATTAGCTTCCTTAATCTCTCCAAAAAAATCAACTAGCTCTTATAATTAGGACCGGAGGGAGTATATGACAGATTTGACTTTTTTAGAGAGTTTAGGAAACTAGTTAAATTACTTTAGAGTATTTTTTATTTTTATTTTTCTCCAAATTAATTAGTTTACTTAATAAACTGGTATATAATCCAAGAATATACAACAAATCATATGATTAAGTAACTTATTTAGTTTTCTTAATCTCTTAAAAAAATTAACTATATTTTATATTTAAGATCGAAGGGAGTATATAGTAATGCTTTATGAATTTTATTGCTATGATATATAATGTTAATTATCAAATAAATCACTGTTTGAATGATGTGTTTGTTTGGAGGTGACTTGACTACAAGGGTGAAGCAAACTTGGCTTTAAAGAATTGGGAAGAAAGAAGCCCTCTGAATCGCCAACTAAACTAACTTCTAGAAAACTAATAGAGACATAACGTATTTATTAGTCAATGTATGTGGTGGAATTTCATTTCTGCGTTTCATTTTTTTTGTTTTTTAGTGTGAAAGTTAAGTTTGCGTTAAACTTAATCAGTTTTAAGTTTCTGCTTTTTTTTTTTCTTTGAATAATTGATAACTCTTTTTAACGTCAATAAAGTATTAATTTAGAATTTTATGGGATGAATTGTAATAAAAACAGAATTTTTGATGACTTAAACTTAATTATTTGTATTCTCAATAGTCTTTATTTTAAATTTTGTATGGTGTAAAATAAGTGTAACTTTTGTTGTCAACTTAATACTAATACTTATTGATATTAAAAATTAATTTGAAAAAAAAATGAAATTTAGGCCATGAAACAATTCCTGGCTGTTCTTTTTGGGGGGCAACAGAGAATCTACTCTCAATGTTGAAAAGGTACAAGTTATTAAAATTATAAAGATAAAAATATGTTATATATATATATGTGTGTGTTTGTGTGTTTATTGTTTGTTATATCACTTGACATAAGGTTTTGTTAAATCACTCAAAACTACGTCGTTTTGGGAGTTAGAGGAATTAATATAGGGTGTTTTTGTATCTATTATATGAATTTTACCAAAAGACCCTTCATTAATTCCTCTAACCCCAAAATTACGTCGTTTTAGAAGTTAGGAAATTAATAAATGATGTTTTTGTATTTCTATTTTTGTATTCATATAAATTTCATCAAAATACTTTTCATTAATTCTCATAGCTTCTAAAATGACATAGTTTTAGGATGACTTGACAAAACCTTATGTCAAGTAACATGACAAACGATAAACCTATATATATATATGTGTGTGTATTCATTCTATAATATTAATTTATACTAAAAATCTAGTGTAAATAATAATTTCTCTTAAATTATGGAAAAAGGGATGTACTAAATTATGAAAAAAAAAATAACTCTTTTAGATGAGTTCAATATTTTTCTTTTCTTTTCTTTTTGTTTGCTATAAAAATTTTAGGAAAAGGGTTAGGTTCACCCACGATCTAAAGGCAGGATGAAATCTCCATTCCTCCTTGGTGATATTGATGTTGGGCAGGGCGACACATCTATTACTCTCAGGCGTAAATCTAGGCACCTAAGAGCTAGGATGCCTCCTTCAGCGTTTTGACCAACTTCAAGATCAAACGTCCTCCCTTTAGGGTGAGAGTGTCCGACTCCTTTATTAATTGAGCCTAAAGTAAGGACGAGGGGTAATATTTTTCTTTTTCCCCTATCAATAGTTCACGTGAACTATTGGTGCAGAATGAAGTTCAAGAGTGATGAAGTCATTCCATATGTAGGCCCAAAAAAGTTGCTGAGTCAAAATTGCAAGGCCAATAATGATCCAGAATTGGGTGATGCCCATGTTGATATGGCCCAAAGTTCAATGAAAGTTTACTTGGACCCTTCCAACATGAACTGGGTAAAAAAAAAAAAAAGAACAAAGCTCCAAAATTACAATGTTATGAAAAGATATGGGAAATAATAATAATAATAATAACAACAGATGCAATTAAGAAAATTTCAACCAACCCACTTAGGTTTAGCGAAAAAGACTAATTCCTAATAACATGTTAAACCAAAAGTCAAGTTCCCATTTAAAAATGTACTCATATTTAAAATTTATCAGTACTTTGAATATGGTTGTCTTTAATAAGAAAAATTAAGAAAGTTTCATATTGCTTTATTCTATAAATTGACAGGAAAAAAAGCTCCAAGTTTTGACAAGCACAAAATCAAATCACACTTTTACATGTATAGCCAATTAAGATAACTCATTATTACTAAATTGTTGTAGTCTATTTACGATGAATCATAAATAATTGTATCACCACCAAGACAATTATAACACGTCCTAATTGAAACAGAACAATCACAAAAATATTTAAAATTAAAAAAACACAATGATATAAAGCAATGGTGGTGGCATCTTACACACAAGATAATGAGTTAATGCATACTTTTGAACCACCTCCGATTGACATGTTAATAACTTAATATCACCACTTTCTTTCATTTTCTTTGAGCTTTCTTTGTTTTTTTTAATAAAGATTCTTTGTTTTTTTTTAGTGCAGAGGAACAAGAGAACAAGTGTTTAGGCCTTAGGGGACCATAGACTTTTCTTGGAAAATAATGGAGCTAGTTTATAGTTTAATGGCCCAACATTATGGAGGGATTAGTGATTAAAAATGGCTAATCATGAAAGGAATGGATTATGACTAATCATTTATACTCCATTCAGTACTTTTAATAAGAGTCCAAAAATTTGAATTATCTTGATCCTTTTTTATAAAAGCTCAACAAGAGTTGTCTAATCTCTTATTATATAAAAGTAGAGTGGTAAACATTTCTCTAACCGATACATCAACAAAATAACACGCTCAAAACATTAGAATAATTTTTTTAAAAAAAAAAAATGAGGCAGTTATAAAAGATTAGGGGTGGAAATAGGTCGGGTCAAACCAGACCTCACTCTTAACAGGCCACACTTGTTAAGTAACAAAGTGGCTTGAGCCTGTCCTGTCGCCTGTTACAGTTTTTTTTTTTTTTCGGTTTAAGCCTATAACTTGTTAAGGAGGCCTACGTTTTTAAAAATTTTATAATTAGGCTAACAAGCCATAGGCTTAACTGCAAAATATGCCTACTTTAAACAGGTCAAAAACAGACCTACTTTAAACATGTCAAAAACATACTCAATTAATATTAATTAGAAATTTACAATTTTACCCTTCTTTTAACAGGGCTAACAGGCTTATTAGGAGGCTTATGTCTGGCTTGTTAAGCAAACATACCTTGAAATAGGCTTTGATCTGGCCTTTTAGCCTGACAGGCCAGGCCTGATTGAGCTTTTCACAGGTCAGGTCGTAAGCCCCTGGCCTATTTCCATCCCTATAAAAAATGGATAATAGAAAAAGTAGTTGTACAATATTTTGTTAATTAGTAATGGGGAAGTAGGTACACAATATTTAATAAATATTTAATTTAATATTCTGTTTATTCCTTTATAAATTTAAATGATTTTTTACATAATAATACAATAATAAATACTTAAACTCTTACCGCGCATTGCACGGGCCTGGGTTAGTTTAATAATTTTTTTTTTCATTTTTACCCCTCATGAATTATATGTATTGTATTAATTAAAATGTTGATGATACTTGTATTTATTTTATTTATCTCTTTTACTTATTCTTGATAAACAAAGGCATACTTTGAAAATAAAGTTTGTTGTAGACATATTTATCATTTTTAACTAATTTTAATCACTTTATTATACTACATAATTCAGTTATTAAAATTTTATAAATTAAAACGAAGGAATAGGAATTAAAGCTAAAATTAGGAGGGCTAATCACTCACCAGTCCACTCTCCACAAAGACCAATTAAAGCGTAAACAACAACAAAAAACTTATCTCTTGAGTCTTGAGTCATAGGATCAGCCTATGCTCTTTTCTTTTTTGCCAGATGTCAACCTATGTATTTTGTCGCCTTTTGCTTTTTTTTTTTTTTTTTTAACAATTAATCGTCTTTTGCATTAGCTGGAAGATTTTCATATTTAAACGTAGAGCCCCTACAAATAAGTGAATAACACTGACAAATATTTTAAAAATTAACAAAAATTCAATATTAAAAAAATGAAATTAAATTGTAGGGTTCATATGCAAAGCTTACCCATAAAATATTTTCTCATGCGCATTTGACACCATAAAATTTATTTGAGTGTAATTATACACATGAACATTGAACATTCTTTAATAGAGCAAAAATGTTTTACAAATACCCAATGTCCATTAATTTACTTTAGCATCATAAAGTAACAAACGTGGGTGCCCAATTTTTTTATTTTTTATATAAAATTTTAAGAAAGGGGTTGTGTTCACCCACAATCTAAGGGCAGGGCGAAATCTCCTTTCCTCCTAGGTGATACTGATGTTGGGCAGGACGAGCCGTCTATTACCCTCAGGCGTTAACCTAAGCACCTAGGAGCTAAGATGCTTCTCTCAGTGTCTTAACCAACTCCAGAATCGAACCCTCTCCCTTTAGTGAGAGTGTCTGACTCCTTTGCTAGTTGAGCCCAAAGACGAGAAGTAGGTGTCCAAAAATTAAAAAGACATTAAGTACGCTTAACAGACATGTTATTTTTACTTTCTTTGCAAACATTCATTTTTACAACCCAAAAAAATACATTAAGATGTCAAATACGTGTATATGAGAATACTTCATCGCCATATTTGTATTGTGATCGAGGAACTTCTTTCTTTTACCTTCCCATCCTCTATTCCTCTTTTACTTCGTCCATTATCATTTGATCAAGATCTGATGGTCCAAATTTAATTTTCATAAAAATGAGATTAAATTTTTGTATATAAACAAATGTATAAAATAAAATAAATTTATAGATTCTTGTGAGATTTTTTTACCAAATTTTTCACTACAATTAAGAGTTGTTCAAATCAAGTTTTAATATTTTAAATTTATTTATATACTATATATAGACAATTATTATAATATTTGTAATTTTGTATGAAATATTTGAACTGTTAAGTTTTGATCCAATTATGATGAAAGGAGTAAAGGAGGGTAAAAGATGGGAAGGAAAAGGATAGAAACTCCTCCCAATTTGCATAACCCTCAAATATATTGAGCTCCCTCAAATTGCTGTATGTCAAAGGACAACATGTAAGCACCTAATAACTTAAGAATAATATGTGATATTATTAACATTAATACATTATGATTGATATAAATGTTATAAATAAATTTTTGGTATTGATTTGTTTGTCTTACTAAGGGCCCATTTGGATGGATTTTTTTAAAAAATGTTTTTTTAAATGCTTATTTTTTAAGCTCCAAATTGGAGCTTTTAAAAAAAGAAGCACTTTGGTCACTTTGGTTTTTTTTTTTTTTGTGACTTTTACTTTTTCAAAAAAAATATAATCTAAATACATAAATTAATTAAAAAAACATTTTTTTACATTAAAAAAGTGCCTTTTTTTTTTCAAAAAAAAACTTATTCAAATGGTCCTAAGTATTGACGTTGCTTTCTTACAAACAATAGTCACGCTTTTATTTGTAGCCATCATTGCAATCAAAAGTTGATGATATATACATATAACTGTTGTTATTTATAAGTCGTTTTTTTACTGAGAAATTTGATCATATTCATAAGTCTAATTTTAGAATAATAAATGAGATTATGACAATTTTATTTATATTAATTGTATGAATGAAAATAGAAAAAGAAGAAAGAATTGGAAGATACTCATTCATAAATGAAAGCAACATTGAAAATTTACCCTATAATCATTTAGCTACCTACCTTTCCCTGGTATATGTGATTTAATTATAAGGAATTTATAAATAAGACTAGAATAGAGTGATACATGGTATATTCCCTTTTATCATTATTATAAGGCACCAACTGCAATTTCTCTTATACCAAGAAATAACAGTTAAGTCATTAAATTAGTGTTCAGTTCATAAATATTTTCACCTTTATCTCTACTTGATTTTTTTTGGGGGGGGTGGACGAGGAGAAATATGTTAAATGGATTGAGAACGTATTAGTCAATGAAAAAATATTGGCCCAATAAATGAGGGCATAATGGGAAAAAAAACCTAATAAATAAGTCAGTTAGAGGTAGTTGGTGCTTTATAATAAAGACAAAAAAAATTGTTCACAGTTAGTGCCTTATAATAAGGACGAAAGGGATAATTACCAATTTCATATCTAGAAATTGTATATATATAGGGTTTATTGTTTTTTATGTCACTTGACATAAGATTATGTCAAGTCACCCTACAACTACGTCGTTTTGGGAGTTAATGGAATTAATAAAGAGTGTTTTTATATTTATTATATGAATTTTACTAAAAGATTCTTCATTAATTCCCCTAACCCTAAAACTATGTCGTTTTGAGAGTTCATTAATTCCTCTAACCCCAAAACAACGTAGTTTTAAAGTGACTTGAGATAACATAATGTCAAGTGACATGACAAAGCATAAACCCCTCTCTATATATATATATATATATAACGGCTTCATCAGTATACTATAAACTGTAGCATGTGGGAGACAGATGGACAAGGTTCCTGGCTCTAGACTTTGGGGTGACTTCTGACAATGGTGAGCACTAATTTATATGAATAAACTCTTGTTTCCCTAAAATGACAAAGACGAGGATAGTAGATGTAGATCCATGGGAGAATGGATAGAATTTTATCATATATAATTATATGTTGTTTTGTCGATTTTACCTTGTACTAAAAAAAAAAATACTGAATTTTTTTTACTAGTAATATTTATTTTATCTTCGTAGTTTGAAATAATTTATTAGTTTTCACATTTTTTTAATACTTAATTTGATCAAGTTTTGGTACTTTCCATACTTGGTTCAGCTTGTTTTGGAACTCTGAAGAAAATAAGTGCTTTCCGAGGCAACTTTCGAAAGTCCTTTTTGGGCTGTGCACTTCAAGTCTAAAACTGGGTTCAATAGTCTATCCCAAATTTCTTTGACTAAAGTCTAAAGAATATGTTTGACTGTTAAACTAAATTTTAATTTAATCTTTTAAATTTGTAAGTGTCATTCATGAATGTTGATTCATCAAGTTTTAATGATGACTACTCATGCAATTAAATACTGAAGAATCATGCTTAAAATTTAATATTTTTACATTTTGAAATATGAGTTGTTGATATTGATAACACATCTTCATTTGATTTTTATTTTAAATACTTTTCAACTTACAAATTTTAAAGTAAAAATTAATTTAAATTGAGAGTATCATAATTTTATTGCAATAAACACCCTAAATATATTAAAATAAGTGTATAATTTTTTTAAAAAATAATTATTCAAAAATTAAAATATGTTACCCCTCTTATCTAACAAAATAAAGCAAATTAGTTGCAAGTTAATGACCTTGTACTACGTTATCAAAGGCGATTTTTTTTTTCCTTTTTATATTTGTTAATCGCTATTTGACACTTTTTTTCGGGATTTTATTATCTTGTATCTAAGTAACTAAATAATCTAGCATAAGCCGATGAGGGTTGACACAGATGGTAAGAAACGGGTCTAAGTCCTAAAAGGATGAGGGTTCGATTCCCGCTGCCGTTGTAAGGGCTCCTTTGATAGGCAATCATGTAAGAATTCTTGTAAATGTTCAAAGAACCCTGGGGCCGTACCCTGACCTTGGTGGGGGACAGACGCCGAACCCATCTAACCTTTTCTTTATAAAAACAAAAAAAAAACCACAAAAACTAATCCAGCACATGAGCTTGTTGGCCCAATTTGAGGGCATATTGGTACCAAAGAGTAATTATCACAATTGTATTTCAGTGCTTAAATACAAGACTACTGGTTAAATTAGGATGATCTGTTCGTAATCAATCTAAGTGCTTAGTGGTTGCCATACAACCTTTGTATGCAATAAAATAAAAAGTGATCTTAATTAACCCTCCTTGGTAATAAAATCAAAAGTGAACTTCCTCAAATTGTATAAAACAACTTTTAGACAAATTCAATGTATTTTATCACATTTATTTTGGTCGTCATATCACTGAAATGATCTTAATTAGCCCTCCTTGGTAATAAAATCAAAAAGTGAACTTCCTATTACCCAATCGTTAGCAAATACATTGAATTGAATTGGTTGCCGATCGAATATAAATGTGCTTTAGTTAAAGAAATTATAAAATACTATAAATTAATTAAAGCAATTAATACAAATTAAAACAATTATTGTGAATTTGAAGCAATTAATATGATTTATATAAATTACATTACTTTGCCACATCAACCTAATGTGGATGCATGTTATATTGAACCAATGAGTCAATGACTAGTAGTTTTATATTTATGTATAAATAAAACTAAATAGTGTTTTATTCTTAAGAATAACAAACAAAAGAAGGAAGTGTTGAAGATGCCAAAATGCTTGAAACTCTCTTGGCAATCTGGAATCCCAAATAAATATAATAAAAACAAGTATTCTTGGAAAAAAAAAAAAAGATAAGATAAAAAAAAATGGACACACTGGATGTGGGTTTGTTTAAAATTTAATGAATTCTGATCAGATCGAAAAACGTATAAATTTAAAAAGACAAAAGGGAACGTAGTCTTTGTTATTGAGGATCCAAAATCGCACATTGACACTCTCTATATATGTATAGCTTCCCCTTTATGCCAATTTCAAACCACTTACCATACTCTCTCTCTAGGCTCCATTTAAGAGCTCAGCCATGGTTGCCGCCGAAGTAATGTCTGAGCCAAACCTTCAAGGAGTCTCTCTCATGGCAAGAGACCACACTTTCTCTTCATCTAGAAGGTATATTACTTTCATTTCTTGTCTCTGTTCATACATGCTCTGTTTTCACTTGTTTCAAGCATCGCGAAACAGAGCAACTGAGACCCACTGAATAAATCCTCTGTGTTTTTTATTACAGATTGGAAGGTAAAGTGGCCATAGTTACGGGAGGAGCGAGAGGAATCGGCGAAGCAACGTCGAGACTGTTCGTGAAGCAAGGAGCGAAAGTTGTGATCGCTGACATCGAAGACGAGCTCGGATCTCTGCTCGCAGAGACATTATCTCCTTCAGCCTCGTTCTTCCACTGTGACGTAGGCTCCGAAGACGACATGGAAAGGCTGGTCAAATCCACAATCTCTCTGTACGGACAGCTTGACATAATCTTCAACAATGCCGGGATCTTAGGGAATCAATCGAAGAACAAGAGCATCATCAACTTCGACGCCGACGAGTTCGACCGAGTCATGCAGGTTAACGTCAAAGGCGTGGCACTCGGAATGAAGCACGCGGCGAGGGTGATGATTCCCCGGCGATCTGGTTGCATCATATCGACGTCGAGCGTCGCCGGAGTTATGGGAGGATTGGGTCCTCACGCTTATACAGCTTCAAAGCATGCCATAGTTGGGCTGACGAAGAACACAGCTTGTGAACTGGGGAAATATGGTATAAGGGTTAATTGTATATCGCCGTTCGGAGTGGCGACTTCGATACTGGTGAACGCATGGAGAAACGGAAACGACGGCGGAGACAGAGACGGAGACGACGACGAAGAAGTTATGAACTTTGGGTTGCCGATGGAAGAGGAAGTGGAGAAGATGGAGGAGTTTGTGAGAGGATTAGCGAACTTGAAAGGGACGACATTGAAGGCGAAGGATATTGCAGAAGCAGCACTTTATCTTGCAAGTGATGAATCAAAGTATGTGAGTGGTCATAATCTTGTTGTTGATGGTGGAATCACCACTTCAAGAAATTGTGTTGGTCTTTAATTAATAATAATCTTTGTACTTTGATTAATTATAATTAGCGTAGAATTAATTAGATCCATCTTAATTGTAATCTATAACTTTGGTGTTTTCCCCCTCTAGCGTTTAAGGTTCACTATAGTTTTAACTTGTCATGTTAGTTTTTTTATTTATTTGTGCATGTATAATTATTGGTGTTGTCCTTTTGTTTTAACTTAATATAAATATTATTTATATTTATGCTCTTATGACCCCTTTTTTTCATTTCGGATGAAAACATCTTAAATATCAAATTTTTTTCTATTTTATCATACGGTTAATGATACTGGTTTAGTGAGATGCAAGCTCTTCAATAAGTAAAAAATTATGGGTATGATTCCACTTATAATCTCAAATTGTCAGTAAGTATCTGGATTTCTAAATTAAAATAATATTAACATTCCATAGGTCACGTTAAGTTGGAATGTATAATATTGTTCACAATTTTATAGGGAATGTGATTTCTTATCAAATTTCTAATATATTGATTTTGATATCTGAAACTGTTCTTATCATAAGACGCGTTTAGCCATCTTATTAAATTAAATAAGAAGTGGTTAAGTTATTAATTTTGTCTTTTAAAAAAACTTTATCTATATTTAATATCATGAATTACAACTACGAAGCCATAAAAATTGTTTAATTAAATTTTAAATAGGGACAATATTGAAAAAATTGTAATTGATACCCCCATTAGGTTATTTATGATAAAGGATAAAATTCCCTCCAATTCATATATATATATATATAAGTCACAAGTCACTTCTAGAAGTATTGTTGTCAACTGCATCAATTCATTTTTTGAGTTTACTGTTTTTATATTTCTTACTTATAGAACTGTGTTCAATTACTATTAAACTCTTATTAGTTGTAGACTTAGTTAAAATTGCAAGTTTGTTTACCGAATTTATCGTTTACACGTTTCTAATTTATAAAGTCGTGTTAATTTACTCTTAAACTTGTATTAACTTTTTGATTTAATTTTTTTGAGTAGCTTTATATATAAATTTTATATATAATCCCTTATTAATTATAGTAAATTATGAATATTGATAGATTTAATTTTATTTTTTAGATTTAATTATTGCATTTTCATATTTTTGGATTAGAGTGGCATGCCTTATCAAATTGAGAAAAACCTTCATTTTCATTAAATTTGTCATAAAAGTTAATAAATTTTCAATTTTTCCATTCTTTTTATAGGTTATTTTAAGAGAGTAAAGTTCATACCATAATGAATGAAGAGTAAAATCATATATTCATGTGAAAATTTTAAAAATTAAGAGAAAGAAAACTTTAATACTCCTTCCGATCCACAATATAAGTCGTTTCTATAAGAATATTTTGATCCACAATATAAGTCATTTGAAGAACAATTAATATCTTTTTGTCAATTTTACCCCTATAATTGATATTGTATTTCTATTTTTCCTTCAAAACCTTATTTAATATGGGTAAACTTGTAAATTTTGTTTAATTTAGGACAATTTTAATGAGTCAACTATCATTTCTTGATCATGATGAATTGGGTACTGCCTCCAGTCCACAATATGAGATGCTTCAACTCGATCACGGGAAACAAGAAATGATAGTTAAATAATTTAATATGTCATAAAATGTAATTTTCCACCCTCAACTTTTACCCTTTTTAGAAATGTGTTTAATTTCACTAAAAATGTTAACATAATGAGTGAGCATAATCACAGGACAAAACATGAAAAGTAGCATTACTTAGAGTATAGCTGACTTATATTTTAAATCATACATTTCTTTTAAAAATACCATGGACTTTTTCTAGTCCTTATTATAAAATACTAACTAAGAATTCTCACAAACCAATAAAAGCAGTTAAAGTCAATAAAATAGCCTATAATTTAATTAATTTTCAATATTACTCTTATTAATTGCATTAAACTCTAATATTATATATTAATTATTATTCTCACCCATTACCCTTATTAATTATGGGCATGGAAAAAATTTAATGCACTTTGAAAACAAGCAAGTGTCTTATAAAAAGAACAAAATACAATTATTAGGTGGTGTCTTATAATAAAAACATTGTAGAACATAAGGAGGATATTGTAGGGTTGGGTTTCTCTACTCAATTTTTTTTAAATTATGCTTCATAATCTCTAAATTATATCCGTTCAATCAAAACAATACTCCTTCTACATTATGGACCGACGGAGTATTTAAAAGTATAATGAAACTTGTGAGGAGAAATTAGGGTTTGGGGGTAATTAAGGTGTCAGACTCTTAATAATGGAACTTGTTAGGGTGACATTTGACTCATCATTCTCAACCAAATCAGTTCAAAGTCCATCATTCTCAAGCTGCTGGACTTTTTTTTAATTTAATTTCTTTTGTTTTAAATATTCACAAATGCTAATTAACTATATTATTGTTCACCCATTACCCTGATCCCGTATCTTGTTTTGGACCACACCGCCGACACACCTATATCATCCATCTACGACTACGAACTTGGAATTTCGATTATCTATAATCATAAATTAATTATGCTAAAAATATATAAATTCATATATATATATATATATATATATAGTCTCATTGTTTTATGATTATTATTATTTTCTCCAAACACTCCATACAATTTCAATCATAAAGCTCGACACAACCATTTTATGATTATCTCTCTCTCTCTTTCTAATCTTTTAATAATATACCAATAACTAATTCTCAACAATAGAAAAACGTAATTAAAATTAGTTGGATTAGTACATGGATTTAAAATATTCTTTTTTTTTTAAAGAAAATATCTACATTTGTAGGTAGGTCAAGTCCATGGAGAGAGAGAGAAGCTCATATTTCAAAACTTATGGGAGAACAGAAGAAGCTGTCAATGTTTAAGCCTTACCAGGGGATGAGTTGTAAGGTTATAGAGTACACAAGTCTTTTTTTTTTTTAATAAAATAATAAGGCATTGGACAGAGTATAAAATAAAATATATAAATAATATAGAATCCACATTCAAACTTCACTCAAATATCGAAGCTGTCAATTTGACAGAATAGGAAGGTTCAGCAGAAGCTGCTTGCCCACGTGCATGAGTCGCCCAACTTTGTCTCAATGGCCAAACCACGTCAACTATGCCGCATTTTTTTAAGGATAAGTAGCGAATCTATCTTAAAAGTATATATATAGGAGCAATTTTATTATGAAAGCTTTTTTAAGTTCAATATTACCACGAAAGTTTCAAAATGTTAAAATGTTGTTATTTTTCGTTAAAAAATTGGCAGACAGTGTCGAGGTGGTTGTCGACGGCCGGGGTGGTGGCCGCCGACGGCCGGGCCCACCCAGGGGAGGGAGGGTATTTTCTTTTCTTTTCTTTTTTAATTATTTAAAATAAAGGGTAAAATGGTTATTTGACTTGAATTTGCATATCCCCCAAAAGTCCTTGTCACTTCTCAGTTTTTTTATAAATTCGACGGACTTCTGAGGGCTTTACAAATTCATTTGGTATTTTTTTGGAATTTTCCCAATTAAATATGTATTGTTTGATTCACATGAATTAATGCACACACTCGAGCAAAAACAATTAATGCACACACAAGGGCGGAACCAAAAATTGTTATTGGGGTGAAAATTATAGAATAAACATACATGTTCATGAAACTACATTTTAGTCCTATAAATATTTCAATATTTTCACTTTAGTCCCCTAAGAAGCTTTTAGTGGAGACTAAATTAAGAATATTAAAATTTTTCTAAGGTTAGAAATTTGAGACGATAAGTTTATACGAGATTTGGTTTTATGATGTGTACTTCATCTGTGTTTTTTATAAGTAACTTTTTTCTTATTATACAAAATGAACTAGCAGTTAAGATTAATTAAAAATAATAAATATATGTTAAAAATATTATATTTCTTCAAACATACTTTTATTTATGGAAAGAGCATAGGAGAGACAATGAATAAAAAATATGAGAGTAAATGTGTAATAAATGACTAGATAAAAGAGAATTAGTGGTGAGTGAAAGATAATTAATATAAAGTTACATATTTAATACGGGTATAAAAGGAAAAAAAATTAGTTTAAATTTCAAGACGCAAGATAAAAGTTACTTATCTTAAGGATCAACCATCACATGAAGTATTGAATTGTAGGAATTGGCTTAGGTCCGCTGTGGCCTTTCGTCCGTTGCAGACTGCTTCCTTGAAACTGCGCCGGTTTGGCGCAATTTCAACCCCCTGTCCTTAAAAAAAAAAAAAAATTCAGGCACCGCCGGGAAGTAAAAAGATAATTCAAGATATTGAATGGTACTGAAAAAATTCTTCATGGTCTTGAAAAATTATTTTAGGATCGTGAAAAAATATTTCAGGGTATTGACTGGTACTAAAATGATACTTCAGGATATTGAAAAAATAATTCATAATCTTAAAAAAGGTTATTTTTGGAACTTAAAAAATAATTCAAGTACTATCTGCTACTAAAAATATGCTTTAAGATATTTTTTCAAGATACGAAAATAATTTTTTAAGATCATGAATTATTTTTTCAGTACCAGTCAATATCTTAAAGTATCTTTTTAGTACCAGCCAATACCCTAAAATATTTTTTCAAGATTATAAAATACTTTTTCAAGATCTTAAAATAATTTTTCAAGATCATGAATTATTTTTTCAGTATTAGTCAGCATCCTGAAGTATCTTTTTAGTACCAGTTAGTACCCTCAAATATTTTTTTTCAGTACCCCGAAATATTTTTGCATGATCCTAAAATATTTTTTCAAGACCATGAAAATTTTTTCCAATACCATTCAATATCCTAAATTATCTTTTTACTTCCTGGCAATGCTTGAATTTTTTTAAAAAAGGGATAAGGGGTTGAAACTGTGCCAAAACAGCGCAGTTTCAAGGCAACGGACGAAAGGCCACAACGGACCTAAGCCAATTCCAGAATTGTATCCTACATCTTTACACATGATAGTTGTTTGCCAAAAGAAATGAACTAGTTTGTCTTCAATATATATCAAATAAGAAAACACACATACAAATACATAAATATATCAATGCTCGAGTCTTCATCTAAAAATGACAGATATATATATAGTATTATCTCCGGTGTGAAATATAGGACTAAGTTTATAATGTAACTTACACTATAAACTTAGTCCTATATTTCAGACCAGAGGGAGTATGGTATTATAATTAGTGCAAATTGCCATTGACATATATGTATCTTCATGTTGAATCATATATCATAGTAAAGACAAATAAATTGACTTGAATTTTTAAAAAAGTACTAAAAGATATATAGTACTTCTTTTTAGTGGCAACAAGTTTGATAGAAAAGTACAACAATTTCAAGTTTAAAATTATGGAACTATTATTCCGGATCTTAATATTAGATATATATTTAGGAGTTGATGTTAGTCATAAATATAAGATATAATTTTTATATTTGTCAATATTTTTTCAATTTACCACTACTGATACTTCATTAATAATAATTAAGAAGAACAGGGAATTAAAGAATTAAAGAGGATGAATATGGTGTTTTAGATAAAACATGTCTTGTTAAGTTGTTAACTAACTAACGTAACTAAGTTTCTTAATGTAATCAAATTAAGTAAATATGTCTTATATTAAAGACACGAGGGAGATAATACTCTATAGTAGCTACTGAATTCACATTATATGTTTCTTAGGTGCTTGTTCCTCTAATTAGAGGGTTGAAACATCTTTTTTATCTTTTATTTTTTTTTATATATTCTGTTTATTTAGATTAAACTATATGTTGCATTTTGAATTTTTTTTGCACACAATATTTCAAATTAATTAATTTTCATGATACTGGTGCTACAGGGAAAATATTTCTGAATACAAGATTAAAAATTAATTAATTTGAGATATTGGATGCAAAAAAAATTTCATGATGTAATATATAGTTTAATTTAAATAAATAGAATATATAAAAAATAAAAAAAATGTTTCAACTCTCTAATTAGAGGGACAAATAACTAAGAAGCATGTAAGGGAGTAGCATGGAATGTGAACCCAGTAGCTACTAGCTACCACTAGTCATATTATAAAATGAAATGGGAGTAATTATTTTACATTATCTTGTTATTATTATAAATAACACCTCTTAAAAAAAGTACGAGTTATGACTCAGATGTGAGTGAAGATGTATGAATCAGAAGTGAGACATGTCCGATCATTAGAAGGCCTTAACCATGTTATGACAGCAAGCAAGTACAGAAAAGAAACTCGGATTCTCTGAAAAAAATAAAAAAAAAAATGATTCACTGCACCTAAATGGTTATATATATATATATATATATATATATATATAGAATTTTCTTCTTTTTCTTGATAACAATATATATTTTAATCTTAATGTTAATCTGGAAGATCATCTTATTTTGTTCACCACCTGGAATGTTAATAAATACTACTATGGCCTGACCAAGATCTTGGAAGAAGATCATATTTGATGGGAATCTTCCTTTTTTAACATATAAGTTATAGTTGGAAAAAAGGCCTAATTGTTTTTTTAAAACATATTTTAGGTTGTCCTTAAAAGTACGAGTATCAAGACCATGTCTCGTTGGCCAACAAAAAATAAAAATAACAAAAATCAAGACTATGTCTCAACTTTAGCTTTGCCAGACTGTTGATTCGGTGTAATCCCCAATCAACAACTCATAATTAATATTCGCTCCGGTCTTAATTATAAGAGCTAGTTGACTTTTTTGGAGAGATTAAGGAAGCTAACTAAATTACTTTAGAGTATTTTTATTTTTTTCTTATTCTTCAAACTAATTAATTTAACTAATAAACTAATATATAATTCAAGGATATACAACATATGAAATGATTACGTAACTTATTTAGCTTCCTTAATCTCTCCAAAGAAAGTCAACTAGCTCTTATAATTAGGACCGGAGGTAGTAAGAGTTAATATCACCTTGAAAATTTCAAAACATAGTGATATTGTGTTATATCATTAAAAAATTGATGCTAAATGTTAAATTTTTAATAGAAAATAATAATATTGTTCCATTTTATCCCTTTCTGAGCAGCATTAAACTTAAAAAAACTTTAAAAGTAATATTAATTCTTAATAAAAATTTCTAAAACAAATTTACACGTTAACCTAAATTAATAATAATAGCCGATACAACAAATGATAAGCAGATGAAGCCCAGCACAGATGAAGGACCACTTAATTGGGCTGAAGGCCTTTTTTTTGGGTCAACGGCTGAAGGACCATTACAAGTTCATATGAATATATAGGGTTCATACAAGAAAAATTGCTACTGAAATATCCTTAGTTGCGATATTTGTCACTCTAAGGTACCTTTAATGATGTGTTTGATTTGAGAAAAGGGGAGAGAAGATAAATTTTTTAGCTCATATTGCCCATATTGCCCATAAAAAATTTTCAATATTCTAAAAATACAATCTCAAGAAAAACGAATATTCTTCTCATTAATGACAATGTGGTCAATATCTTCTCTTTTTTCAAACCAAACAGACTGTGAATTTATGTAAGGTTCAAGGTGCAACATATTTTTAAGAGGTGCGATTCTTCTTTAATTATGTATCATCGTTGGCTATTTTGCACATAGCCAAAGATAAGTTGTATGCCCGTAAAAGATGATTTCACCCATTCAATAATTTAGGTTCTTTAAGTAGCTTTAGGCAATAAATTTTGTAATGAGAATTTTTCAGCAATTTTCCTTTTATACAATTATGTGGTTTTCATTTAGTGCACAATTATAAAATGGGAAAGTTGCTAAAAAATTACCCAATTGTAAAATTTATTACTTAAAGATACCTAAGATTTGTGTATGATTCATGCGCAACCTATCTTCAGCTATGCACACACGAGCACACACACACATGTATGAAGATAGGAGGGGAGGGAAATATTTTATCTATCTCAGATTGGCCATATTGCCCACCAAAAATTTTGAAAATTTCAAAAATACATTTTCAACAAAAAAGAATATTATTCTTATTAATAATAATTTAGTCAATATCCTTCTTCCCCTCAAACCAAACAAGTTGTAAATTTATGTAAGGTTCAAGGTGCAACATATTTTTAAGAGGTACAATTCTTGTTCAATTATACATCATTGTTGGCTATTTTTCACATAAATGAAGATAAGTTGTATGCACGTGAAAGATGATTTCACCCATTCAATAATTTAGGTTCTTTAATTGTAAAATTTATTCCTCAAAGATACCTAAGATTTGTGTATGATTCACGTGCCACCAATCTTCAGCTATGTGTACATGCTTTGCACAAATATATATGAAGATAGTTTACACAACCAAAAAGAGTAACACTACACTAAAGATGAGTTGCAATCAATTAATAAATTTTGCATGAGGTTTTTTCAAAGCAATTTTCCCTTGATACAATTGCACAGTTTGATATCATTCAACAGGGACACGAGGTACGTGGGACTGAGTAATGAATGAGAACTGAAGATAGAGAGACATTTGCATATGTAGCACTTAGTAGTGGACAATGAGAGAGGAAATTGAACTATCATGGTTAAGTGGATGCAGTGAGACTGAAAACTGATACATATAACTAACTCTGTGTGTGTGTCTATATCTATATATATAAAAGAAGGACCCATGCCAGTTGGCTTTTCTCAATTTGCCACTCACACCTAACTTCCTTAAATTCAACAAACCTACCCTTCTCTTTATATCATTAATTCATTATCATCACTCCCCTCTTTAATCCCTCTCCCTCCATCTTATTTACTCTTAATTACTATTTCTCTAATCCTTAATATAAGATAGATTTATCTAATTTAATCAGATTAAAGAAGTTAATTGATTTACTTAATATGAAATGTATTTTTTAAAATATCTTCCCCTCATTGATTATGGATGAGGGAGCATCAATATAGTAAAGTATTCCCCTCGTTGTTTAATTTAAAACTTATTTACTTAATTTAATTAAATTGAAAAATGTAGTTGAGTTAGTTAATTTATCTTATATTAAAGATAAAAAAGAATATAACATAGGAGAGAAAATATGAAAGAATGAGAAATGTATGGTACTCCTCTGGGCCTTCATATAAGACATATTTAAAGAATTGATCTTAATCTTAAATATAAGATGTTTTTGTTAATATCCTAAAAACAATCCGCAGATCAATTATGTATAAACAAAATCAACCTAGCAATTAAAAATATATATATTGCTCATCACACTTCAACTACTCTCACACACATTTATCGATGTGGGGATTAAACCTTGATGTGAGGCTTCGCCACACGTACAGTAGCTAGCTAGTTTGGAAGGGAAAAATTCACATAAGGGCTCTTCTTTTTTGCTCTTCTAACAAAAAAAAAAAATCTCAAAAAAGGTCCAAAGATTCTGAACATCCCAAAAAAGAGCATTTTCTGGTATAATTTTATTAAAACTTTAATTGTTAATGGGCTGATATAGTTGTTAACAGGTAGGTCATTAACAACTATATCAGCTCCGTTAACAACTATATTAGCCTTATTAACAACTATATCAGTACCGGTTAACAACTATATCGACCCCGTTAAAAATTAATATTTTAATGAAATTATACCAAAAAAGGCCCTAGGGACGTTTCTAGGATTTTAAGAATCTTTGGGCCTTTTTTAGATCTTTTTTTTTTTGTCAAAAGGGCCCTGATATGAATTTTCCTAATTTGGAAGTTACTGAGCAACATTTGGAGAAAAAAACATAATAAAACAAAAACCAATTAAAAGACTGAAACTTTTTTTATTATTCACCTGTAACTCCTTAAACTTCTGATTCTAAATATAAGGTCTAATTGACTTTTTTTTTGTTGTTGTTGAAGAAATTAATGATTTCTATTAACTTACTTTAAAGTAATTATATTTATTGTTTTTCTTCAAACTAATATGTTTAACTTATAAACTAATAATAATCATACATAATATATGAAAGATTGAATAATTTATTTAGTTTTCTTAATCTCGATAAATAAAGTCAATTGGGTTTTATTTTTAGGATCGAGAGTAATATATGAGACCTTTCGATTCAAAATACGGTTAGACACTAAATGTAAACATATCTTTTACAACAAATTCAAACCTTTGTTTGCCATATGGTGAAGTGATTAGTCTATATGGCTTCTAGGTCCAACCTCCATAGTAAGTGAAAGTTGTGTATGTGGGCAGAATCAGAAATTCAACCTCGGTTTCTCACGTTGTAAAGAGATTAGTCTATACGGTCTCTCGACCCAATCTTTGTCGGTAAGTGAAAAAGAGGATCAAGAGAGAGAGTTAGTTGACAGAGAGGTGGATATAGGTGGCAGCTGGATCCTTCTCCCAAATCATTTTGTATGTTTTGGTCGGGTCCCTTCAAATTTTCCATCCATGCATCTATGTAATCATATTCCAGAATTCCCTTTCAAATCTATCCTTTTCAATATATATCATCCATCCCCACACTCACTTTCTTGAAAGAAAATCATTAAACCAACTATAACATACATACATTGAACATGTATATATATAAACTTCAACTGCTAATTCTAATTCTGTTTCCATCTGTCTGATATATATGATTATGCATATTAAGATTTTTTAAGAATTTAATGAAGAATTAACAAGTATTTGATACCTTTTTTATAAGAGTATCTATATGAAGAGAGGACAAAAAGGAAGAGAATGATTGGTGTGTTGTATATTGATGAGATTTTTGGGTGGTTGTGGTGTCGCAAGTGATGAGGCAATAATCATATTTTGTGGTTTTTTGGGGTTTGAAGTGAATAATTACTAAGTGAATGATAAGAACAAGAATGTTCAAAGCTACATATGCATGTCGACGAAGGCCTTTTTAATGCCTCAATAGGTGGATCCAACCGCTGCTCTTAATTGCCTGGTCTATCATGAGCATCATTATTCTTTTCTCTTTTCAGTTTTTATACTCTAAAAAATAAAATAAAATTTCAGTTCACAGTATCAATCACGGGAAAGTACTTAATACTCCCCTCATGTTCTTTTGATAAACAACTTTTTTTTTTTTTTATAATGCGTAAAATGAGTTGAGGATTAAGATTAGTTAAAAATAATAAATTTAATTATAAAAAATGCCATTTTTTTTCCATATATACCGCTATTTATAAAAAGAGCACATGAGAGGAAATGAGTAAAAAATATTGGAGATAATGAGTATAAAAATATGAGAGAGAATGAGTAAGAAATGATTAAATATATATATAAAAGAGAATTAGTGATGAGTCAGAGATAATTAATATGAAGATGTGTATTTAATATAGTTAAAAAAAGAAAAAGTAGTTTAATTAAATTTTGAGACACAAGAAAAAAGTTGTTTATATTAAAGATCAGTCTTAGGAGGGAAAAAAATTGTTTATAAAAGGACTCAAGGGATTATTTATTTGTATTTGTTAAATTTACCCATGTAATAAATACTTAAATGTAACTCTATATTTTTCTCTCTCGTTTGGAACTTCATTCATTATAGGTAAAGTTAAAGAAAATTTTCAATTTGAAACATAGTTGCAAGGGTATTTGCTTCATAATTACTCCTTCCGCTTCTTAATATGATACATAGTTGACTTGTTTTTTAGTGATTGATAAAGTTTAATAAGTTAGTTAATTATAGCATATCTTGTTTATCATTTGACTATATATATATATATATATATATATATCTCTGTTCATAAGCCAGATAAATTAATTTACTATAAAAAGATAAATATGAATACCAATGTTGTCAAACTCGTGACAATGACGTAAACTCGTATTGTGAACTGGAATTGTAAATTCATATAGAGTTTACTCTTATCATTAAATAGGTATTAATAATGTATAATTAAATAATTAAAATATAAAAAATGAAAATAATTTGATTTAAATACATTTAAAATAAAGCCGCTAAGCATGATCAAATCGAAAAAGTTAACATAGTTTTATAAGTTAAAAACATAAAAATGATAAACTCGATGTACAAACTTGTGATTTTATCTAAGTTTACAACTAACACGAGTTTACTAACGACTCAACTCGATTTTGTAAGTTAGAAACGTTAAAACGATAAATTGGGAGAGTTAACTCGTAAATTTGACAATAATAATCTATACTTTAAAAAAATTTATTTAGTTTCTTTAATTTTTTCTAAAAAAAAAAAAATCAACTACATTTTATATTAAGGATTTACCAGTATCATCTAGTTGACAATATTCAAAGTCCATTGGCCAATGACTCTACAGGATCAAATCCCAGCATGCAGATCGTTAGTTCCGTCCTTGATTAGCTTAATTGCATCATTACAACCACTTTTGTGTGTGTGTATATATGTAGAGGACCGTAAATTTGTCGGATGAGTAAGTTTCCTTCTCATTCTTATTTATTTATTTATTTTTTAAAAAAGACTTTTCTTCTCATCAATGTTTATGTATTTGAATTTTAAAGTAGATAACATTCATCGTAATGTCTTTTAATTCTCTACAAGAATGTCTTCAATTCTCTGCTATCATGGAATCACGATGTGTAATCTTTTTATTTAATGGATTTAATATTTTTGTAAAAATTTGAATTGAACACCCATAGTCAATAGCACTAAAGCACAATGGCTCCAATGCTATATATATATATATATATATATATATATATATATATATATATATATATATATATATATATTGTATGGAAAAGTTTAGGTGGGATAGACACCGGTATTCTACCAGTATCATGACATGCTTTCAGATTTAAAAAGCGTTTATAAAGGCATTTACAGATCACCCACTAACAAGGCTCTCACATAGATCAGTAGATATTAAACCTTCTTCTTTTTAGATTGAAAGTCAACGTGTTAACCAACTATGTAACTCCTAGTTGGTGGCTCCACAACAATCATGTTGATATATATATATATATATATATTATATCAAAATTTTAAGAAAGGGGTTGGGTTCATTTATAATTCAAGGGTTGGTCGAAATTTCCCTTCCTCTTAGGTGATAATGATGTTGGGCAGGGCGAACTGTCTATTATTCTTAGGCGTTAACCTAGACACATAGGAGTTGGGATGCCTTCCCTAACAACTTCACCAACTCCAAAATCGAATCTTTTCTTTTTAGTGAAAGTGTTCAACTTTGAGTCGTACAATCATGTTTTTGGTATCGGTACAATCATGTTGATTTTGATATGAGGCATTTAATTGATATGGCCCATGACCGAGTCTTGTATCGCATTTCTTCCAGATTTATGTGGGCCGTTAATTATTTATGAACCTATATTTAATTCATACACGCACGAAACCAAATGATTGGCTCCACCATATTTTCCATTTTTCCTTTTACTATCTTTTTCTATTTCTGACCAAGAAAATGCACTTCACAAGTCTGATTAAAAGAAATGTATAATAATAATAATTTTTTGTTTTTTGTTTTTTGGTGGTCGGAATAATAGCGAGTTTAGTATTTTCACAGGCAAGCAATTAATTACAACAAAATGTCGAACAACACAAACATGCCCTCAAAATATAGCTAATAGTTTAAAGGGATAATTAACATTTTGGTCTCTAAAATTTATCTCACCTATCAATTTAATCCATGAAGTTTTTTTTTAATGATTAAAGTTTTAATACAATTTTATATTAATATTTAATCTCATTGGACTAACAATTTTTCTGCAGATTTGAGTATGAAAACATTGTTATCCTTAAGGAATTAACGGTTACATCACGTGTGCTTAGGATTAATTATATGCCTTCAAATTATATAGGATAATTATGTATTATTTTTTCCAAAAAATTATATATAATTTTAAAACTTTAGAGATTTGATTAATAAAAATTAAATTTCAAAACCAAATTGATAATCAATAATTGAAGGAAATTTAATCGACTAAGGGTGTTTTTTATACTATTAACCTATATCCGATGCCAATTCTGAATTCTATTACTAAGTATCCGATCAATTGGCTACTTTAATTTTATAGTTTGTATATGCCTTTTCCACCACAGCAGAAGATGTTTACCCCTCCTTTAATTAAAATACTTACTCTATTCGATCCACCATATAAGTCACTTTAACTAATTCATCAGAATCAATAAATGATAGTTGATTAATTAAATTAGTTTTATATTGAAATTAATTTCTAACTTTACCCATATTTTTTTTGGTCGAAACTTTACCCATATTAAATAAGCTTTTAAAAGAGAGAGAAAAATACCAAAAAAAAAAAATCATATTTAAACATTAATTATATGAGCAAAATTAACAAATAAGATTTAATTTCACTCATATGATATACAAGTGCTCGTTTCAGTCCACAATATAAGCCACTTTTAGAAGAATGATTTTGTTACGGACCGGCCCAATAGGCCCAGGTCCGGGCCTCGGCCCAACTACGCCTACAGCGGGATCTGCACTATATTAGGAAAGGATCCGAGATCCCATAGATTTAGGATCTCATCAATGAGGATTCTCCCTCAGTCATAATCCCAACAAATCAGCCCATGACCTATCAATCAGGGATATCGCCCATCAATATGAAGATACACGCACCAGACTCCTCTATAAATAGAAGGAAACCCTAAACAGGTGCACACGTTCTATCTCATGCTCTCTTTACCTCCTGTTACACAGAGCACACACCCCACTCCTCTGGCTTTACGCCTTACTGTGTAACACGAACTACGTGGATTTTGATCCCTTCAAAGGGTACGTAGGCTCTAGGCTTGACAACCTAGTCAAGTCCAATCTCTGTGTTCTTAGGACAGAACATTGGCGCCGTCCGTGGGGAGATATAAACTTCAATCCCTGTGACCACTGATGGTGAGCACTCGAAGCCACACCAGAAATCCCCAGCCGGTGGGAGGAGACCCCCAGCCAAGCCAACCACCACCGGATCAGCCGCCGGAGCAACCACGGCGACAAAACACCCCCGAAGGGCACGTCACTGACACGGCAACCACCCCTTCGGCAGAGAATCAGCAGCCATTAGTAGCACTCACAGTGGCTCCAACGAGAGACGTCCAGGCAGTTGAAGCCGACGTCCGCATCATTCGGAGGACGCAGGAGTCGTTCCTCCAGCGGCTAGAAAACAAGGAGAAACGAGACGACCTGCAGAGGTGGGCCGACTTTGAAACCATTGGCCGAATGATCCAGGAAGCGCTCGAAAAAGATCGCCGGCAGGGAGACCGCCAGAGGAACCATAGGCGGGGAAGGAGAGCCCCCGTGGATGACAGCAGTTCCTCGAGCAACTCAGAGCCGAGGAGCACGCGCCGCGGCAACCGCGAACCGGGTCGGAGGACGAGTGAAGAACGAGGCAGACCACGGTCCCCGGAAAACAGAGAGAACCACGGTGTCGGTCTTAACCGCACTGATTGGCCTGCAAGAGAGAGCCGAGACCTAGAAGAGCCCTGTGTGGAGGATAGAACTCCCCGGACCCGCAGATCACCTCGCCATGGATCCCCCCGTGAATATCGAGTCACGTTCTTGTCGGACTCTGGAAGATCCCCGTTTTCAAGGGAGGCGGCCACGGCCCGTTATCTGAAGCACTTCGATTTGGCTGACCTTCCGAAGTACGACGGAACCCAAGATCCACGCAACCACCTTGATGTGTTCGAAAAGCTGATGTGGGTACGGCAAATTAGCGGCCTAGTCATCCAGCGTCTTTTCGCGGCCACCCTGCACGGACCCGCACACAGATGGCTGACCTCTCTCCCGGACAACTCGATCCGGAGATATGAAGACCTCGGACGCAAGTTCGAATTGCATTTCGCCACTAGTAAAAAACAGCCGAAGACCACATTCACGCTGAGCAAGGTACGATAGAGGAAAGGGGAGGCCCTACAGAAGTACCTGGATCGGTTCCGCGATGTAGCAATGCAAGTGCGATCGCTGCCCGAAGACGTCCACGTACACTGCCTAGTCAATGGACTAGATCCTTCATCCCGGCTGGCCCGATACCTATGCAAGAATCCGGTGTACACCTTGACCAAATTCTACACAGAGGCGAAGAAATACCAAATGGAGCAGATGGAGGCGGCCAATGCCGACGAACCTGAACGGACTAGGAAGAGCCCGCCCAGTGACGAGGAACGGCCAGGAGGGACGAAGGCCGGCCCCAAAAGACGGAACCGAGAAGGCCGAGCCAAGCCTGATCGAGCCGATCAAAAGGCCAAGTACGATAGCTATACCCCGCTGAATGTCCCTCGGTCTCAAGTCTGGAAAGAGGTAGCCCAGGCCGAGATGAAGCGGGTGGACAAGCCGAGGCCAATCAGAGGGCGCTCCAGCATGGACCGCTCCAAGTTCTGCAACTTCCACGACTGCCACGGCCATACGACCGACGAGTGCTATGACCTCCGCGACGCTATCGAGAAGTTCGTGAGAGATGGGAAGCTACGTCAGTATGTGATCAAGACTCAGGGAAGGACGAGTGGCAAGCGCACTGACCGCGGTTGCAGTAGAAGCCCGCCCAAGGAAACTCAGAAGCAGGGGAAGAAGTAGAGGACGACCTTAGACGACGAATTTCCCGACGTCGATTTCCAGTGCAACGTCGTCAGCGGAGGATTCGGAGGAGGAGGAGATACTGTAAGCCAGAGGAAGAAATACCTCCGCGAGGTACTCACCGTCCGAGACCTCCCCAAGTTCAAGGAGGACCCCAAGAGGCCGAAGTCGCCTACCTTGACCTTCACCGACGAGGAGCTGAAAGACGTCATACCCGGCCACCTGGATGGACTGGTAATTACTGGAACCTTGGTTAATTGCCGAGTTAAGAGAATTTTCGTGGATGCAGGGTGCTCGGCCGATATTATAAGCTGGGATGCCTACAAAAGGATGCACCTCGACAAAGAGGACCTCAAGCCATGCAAAACCACCCTGATTGGGTTCAACGGCGAATAGTCTTTCCCGAAAGGATACATCGACCTCAGGCTGACCCTGGGGACCAAGGAAGCTTTCAAATCCGAGCGAGTGAGATTCGTAGTCGCTGACTTTCGATCCCCCTACAATATCATCCTGGGCAGACCAACGATCCACGACTGGGACATTCTGGTATCCACCAAACACCAAAAACTGAAGATGGTCAACAATAAGAACCAGATAGTTGTGGTATCCGGAGACCAGAAAGAGTCGAGGCAATGCTACTTCGAAGCTCTCCGGGTCGAGGAAGGAGGACCCTCGTCTCCACCTCGGCTCGGATCCAATGAGCACGTAGCCGAAGCCGGCTCGGACGAGCGCCCGCAGCAGCAAGTCAACATGGTAGAGCTCGACCTCCGAGAACAGGATAATCCGAGGCCTGAGCCAGAAGGAGAGTTGGAGGAGATAGTGCTAGGCGAAGACCCGTTCAAGACCGCCAAAATTGGCCGAGACATGGAGGACGGCCTAAAGGCTCTTATGATTCGCTTCTTGAGGCAGAATCAAGACGTCTTCGCATGGACCTCGGCCGAAATACCCGGCATCGATCCCCACTTCTGCTGCCACAAGCTCGGCATATGGCCGGGATCAAGACCAATGGCACAGAAGAAGAGGAACATTGCGGACAACAGGCAGAAGGCCTTGGAGGACCACGTAGAGGAGCTCCTAGCGGCCGGCTTCATCCGAGAGGTGCAGTACACCACCTGGCTCTCCAATATAGTGATGGTCCTCAAACCCAGCGGCAAATGGAGAGTCTGCGTCGACTACACCAACCTCAACAAGGCCTGCCCAAAGGACTCCTACCCGATGCCTAACATCGATAAGCTTGTGTACAACTCGGCCGGGTACCAGCTCCTCTCCTTCATGGATGGCTACTCCGGTTATAACCAGATCGCCCTGCATCCAGACGACCAAGAAAAGACCGCCTTTATGACTGATAAGGCGAATTACTGCTACAACGTCATGCCTTTTGGACTGAAGAATGCCGGGGCCACCTACCAAAGGATGATGAACCGGGTTTTCGAGGATCAGATCGGGCGCAACATAGAGGTCTACATAGACGACATGATCGTCAAGTCGAAACTACCAGAAGACCACATCCGGGACCTAGAACAGACGTTTGAAAAGTTAAGAAGACATCGAATCAGGTTGAACCTGGCCAAATGTGCCTTCGGAGTTCCGGCTGGGAAATTCCTAGGCTTCATGCTGACCAACAGAGGGATAGAAGCCAATCCGGACAAGTGTAAGGCCGTGCTCGACATGCAGCGCCCGAGGACCAAGAAGGAGGTACAGCAGCTAACAGGTCGACTAGCCGCCCTGACGCGTTTTCTACCAAAATCGGCGGAGAAAGCCCTACCTCTCTTCAAGTTGCTGAAGAAGGAAACCTGAGGCGGCTGGAACCCAGACTGTGACGCCGCCTTCTCAGAAATCAAGAGATGCTTGGCAACCCTGCCGGTTCTTACCAAGCCGGACACCGGGGAGACCTTATTTCTCTACCTGTCAATCGGCAATGAAGCCGTAAGCGCCGCCATAGTGAAGGAGTCCAAAGCCGGGCAGACATCCATATACTTCATCAGCAAGGCCTTACAAAGCTCTGAACTCCGGTACCAGAAACTGGAGAAAGTAGCTTTTGCCTTACTCACCGCGGCACGAAGACTCCGGCCTTATTTCCAGGGGCATCGGATCGTGGTACGAACTAGTCAGCCGATCCGACAGATTCTCCATAAGCCTGATTTGGCCGGAAGAATGACCAATTGGGCCATAGAACTGTCCGAGTTCGACATCACATTCGAAGCCCGACAGGCAATTAAGTCCCAGGCACTCGCGGATTTCATCAGGGAACTCACCCCGGCCACCTCCAATGACGGGATTTGGAAGGTCTATGTGGATGGTTCGTCCAACGCAAAGGGCAACGGTGCAGGAGTCATCGTGGAAAGCCCGCAAGGGGTAGCCACCGAGCACTCTCTTCAGTTAAAGTTTCAGACCTCCAACAATCAGGCCGAGTACGAGGCCATGCTGGCCGGACTGCTTCAGGCAAAGGACAATGGCGCCCAACGGGTAAAGGTTCTAACCGACTCGCAGCTCGTCGCAGCTCAGATTGACGGCACCTATCAGGCAAAAGGCCCACTCATGGCCAAATACCTGAACCGGGCCAAATACCTGAACCGGGCCAAAGAACTCATGGCCAAATTCGAGGAGGTGACGGTTTCCCACATCCCAAGAGAGGAGAACGCTCAGGCCGACATCCTCTTTAAGCTGGCAAGTACAAAGGGGCCGGATAACCGCAGGACCGTGATCCAGTAAAATCTGACCAAGTCGAGCTGCATCATGGCCATCTCAGCAGGCCTCGACTGGAGGAAGCCGATAGAAGACTACCTCGAAAGAGGAATCATCCCTACCGACACCACTGAGGCCAAGAAGCTGATCAGAGAGGCCGCCCTCTACGCCATGGTTGATGACCAACTATACAGAAAGGGGCTCCATTGCCCGATGATGAGGTGTCTCGGCGATTCTGAAGCAAAATATGTGCTGGCCGAACTCTACGAAGGCAGCAACGGCCACCACATGGGGGGCAAGGCACTCGCCCGAAAGGCGCTACGCGCCGGCTACTACTGGCCTACTATGAAGCATGACGCCATGGAAAAGGCTAAGACGTGCGACAGTTGCCAGAAACACGCTAGGATCATATGGCCGTCGCCCTCCGAACTGAAAGGAATGCCAGCCCCCTGGCCCTTCTACAAGTGGGGCATGGACATCCTCGGACCCTTCCTACCGGGGCAGGGACAATGTAGATGGCTCATAGTCGCTGTAGACTACTTCACCAAGTGGATCGAGGTAGAGCCACTCGCCACAATTACCTCGGCCAGGGTTATGAAGTTCTTCCGGCACAACATCGTCTCCCGCTTCGGGATACCAGTCGAGGTCGTCACGGACAATGGCACCCAATTCATGGACCATTGTTTCCAAGCGCTGATGTCCAACTTGGACATCAAGTAGCACTTCTCATCCGTGGAACATCCCCAGACAAATGGCCAGGCCGAGGCCGCCAACAAAGTCGTCCTGGACGGACTCAAGAGGCGAATGTTGCAGGCCGAGACCAACTGGACCGAGCAGCTCCACAGCATCCTGTGGGGATATCGCACGAGCGTACAGTCTTCGACCCAAGAAACCCCGTACAGGCTAACCTATGGATGTGAGGCAATGATCCCGGTTGAAATCGGACAGCCTTCCTGGAGAAAGGTCAGAGCCAGACAGGAGGGGCAGGAATCGAACGACGACGCCTTGAAGACTGACTTGGACCTCATTGATGAAATCCGGGTTACGGCGCACTGCCGGGAACTAGTCGCCAAGCAACTTCTCGCGGCTAAGTACAATAGAAAGGTCCGACCCCGGTCTTTCAACCGAGGCAACCTAGTACTCCGACGGGCCGACATAGGCAACAAGAATGCCAAGGACGGGAAGCTGGCGGCAAACTGGGAAGGGCCCTACCGGATCAAGGAGAAGCTCGATGGAGGAGCATATACCCTCGAGACTTTGGCACGAAAGCCCATCAAAAGGACATGGAATGCCGACAAGCTAAAGATCTACTATAGCTAGACTCTTTCTCGACAGTGTTTGTTTGCTTTTACGATTGTTCCTTTCCTCGCATTTGTTTTCCTTTCGTTTTGAGTCCAAGTTATGTCATTTCTGATTATGATGCTTTGTAAAGCCCCGTAGGGCTATTTCTTTCTATCAATAAAGGATCCTGTTGAGCAAACTATGAATGTGCACAATACTCGCTTAAGAGTGAAGCCGAAGCCATGAAGCTCGGCCAAAAACGACAAGACCAAGGCAATGGAGCCTAGACAGGAAGCCGAAAGCCGAGGTCATAAAGCCCGGCACCGGTCACAGGCACTCCAACAACGAAGCCCGGCCAAAGAACCAAAAGCCAAGATATATAAACCCGACACCCAAAAAGTGGCCCCGAGGTTATGAACCCGGCCAGAGAATCAAAAACACATCTAGATGTACGAAAACCGGCCGTTGTATTCCGACAGGCATTGGTTAGAGCTCGGCGAGGGCGCCACACATGGCCCTTCGTGAAATTGACGTGTCAACGCTCGCTTGGCTAAGCAAGCAGCCTACCATGCTGACTCTGATCAGGTCAAAATGTTCGACCCTAGGCAAACGAAGCCTCGGTTAGACACGTGATAGCCCTGCCCTTACGCCGGTTAAACTTAATTCGACTACGCGAAAGTTGGAGCTCGACTATTGGAAAGCCGAGCCGAGGCAGTACGGTTAGTTATGCCTGACGAGGCTGGAACAAGACAACCTTGCCCCAACCTCCCACACGCTAAGTGTGGTAGAGCGACAACGGCCTGTACATATGCAGCCGACAAACACTCAAACTTAGGCAAAAGAATGACAAAACTATCCATTGCCTAAGTTATCCAAACGGCCCGTACTCACACGGCCGACCGACGCTTAACCTCAGACAAAAGGATGACAGAATCCACTGTCTCGAGCATCTAGACGGCTTGCACCCATGTAGCCGACGAACACCCAAACTTAGACAAAAGAGAGATAAGCTCACCCATTGTCTGAGGTATCTAAACGCTCACAAGCCGACGATTATGCAAACCAAGGCGAAAGGATGAAGACGGAACGTAAACCATTCATCGCCTAAGGTAGCTAAACGAGCTTGGAAATACAATAAAAGGATGATGAAAATTAAAATCATTCATTGCCACATACGGGCAAAGGGATGGTAAATATTTTAATTGTTCATTACTGTCAAAAGTTTACACGAAGTAGCATCAAGGCCAAAATCAAGCAAAAAGTTACAAGGGCACCAACACCCCAAAAACACAAAAAGCTAATGCTACTCGGACGGCTTGGCCACAGGACCCTCGACCTCAGGGGACTCGGCCTCAGCACCAGCGGGTCCCTCGGCGGCGGAAGGAGTATCGGCAGACCCGGCAGCGGCAGGAGACTCGTAGGGGATCAGAGTCCCATCTTCCTGAACGAAGGCACAGTAGTCATACCCGTCCTCGTTCAGGACAACACCTGGGTTGAAGAACCGGATCTGCGCCAGAGCCTTCTTGAAGCACTCTGCGGCGGTCTCCACCAAGGCGTCCATGGCCTCCTGCCGACCCACCTTCTCGGCGTCAAGAGCTTTTTGAAGCCCCTCCTTCTCATCCGCCAAAGAGTTGCGCTGCTGTTGAAGAACCCTCATCGCAGCAACGCCCTCTGCCATCCCCTTCTGGACCCGGGCGCACTCCTCAGCAACCTTCTCGGCCTTCGCCCGGGCAAGCTGAAGCTCTTGATCGGCCTTAACAGCCGCAGCCTTCGCGGTATCTCGCTCCACCTGAGCGACATCCAGTTCTGCCCGGACCCCATCCAGTTCCGCCTGAGCCGCATCCCGCTCGGCCCAGCCCTTGGCGAGTTCCTCTCCAGCTGACCTAGCCTTGGCTTCGGCCACCTCTAGCTCCTCCTTGAGCTCGCCGACGGACGCGGCCTTAGCCTCCGCCGCAGACAAACCCTTAGCCAATTCCTCCACCTGCGCCTTCAACCTCTGGACGTCAGCATGGGAACGGGCATATTGCACCCGAACCAGGATTAAAGCTTGATTGTATCCCACCGCCCGACAGAGCTCCCTCTGGTTTCTATGCAGCTCGTCCAGGGCCGGCTGAGTCAGCGCAGCGCAACCAGTGAAATGCCGAGGGGGGAGGAAGGCTACATCTACCTTAGGAAATACCCCCTCGTTCCATAAACGGCTACGGGGAAGAACAGACTTCGGCCTCATTGGGGGAGGAGGCGGAGGAGGAAGCGACAAAGGCGAGGGCGGATCCAGCAGGGAACCAGCCGGCTCATCAACCAAGAAGTCGGCCTCGATCTCCTCATCGGAAATCAAGACTTCCTTCCCCTTGGAGGCCACGGAGGCGGCAGCGGTCTCTGGACCCTCAGAAGCCGGGGGCCCAGTGGCAGGAGGAGATTGGGCAATCACCGGGAAGGATGGGGCAACCTCGTCAACGGAAGGACCCAGACTAACCGTGCCCTTCTTCGCCTTCTTCGAAGCCTCAGCGGCACTGGCACCTTCAGAAGTGCCCCGCTTCTTCGGGTGACTGGGAGAGGCAGCAGCCGGATTCGCCGCACGAAGGTAAAGAGGGAGCGAGCTCATATCTCGGCCTGAAAAAAGAAAAGAAACCAGGTCAGAATATTCGTGAACTCAAAAAACAAAATCCAAGACAAAAACATAAGCAGCACACTACTAAAGTCCCTACTGGTAGAAGGCAATGGCTCAGCGCCATCCCCAGAAATGAAGAAGCTAGCCGGCCTCACACCATACTCGGCCACCAGAGCCTCAATCCGTGGCAGAGCAGAGGCTGACTCTGGCAGAAGGGCCTCCCGCGAAAGTTGGAAGGAGAGAGCCTTGACTTTGTAATGACCTTCCGTCCAATACAAGGGAAAGCAGCCGTCCCCCTCCAAGAACTAGGGCCGCTCCCCAGGCACGGCCTCGACCTTAAAAAATGCCCCCTTGAAGCGTTTGAAGGAGTCGGAGAAGGGCGTCATCAACTTACGCTCCGAGTTGATCCGGAGGGATACCAGCCCCCTCAGCTTGTCACTCCCCTTAGGCGGGCTGGGGGTAAAGGGTCCAAAGAAATAAAAGAAAAGGTTGGCCGTGCACGGAATGGGACTAGGGAAGTGACCACACAGCCTCTCAAAGGCTACAAGGTAGGCCCAACCATTTGGATGAAGCTGGGACGGAGCGAGGCGAAGATGCCGCAACGCCTCCATTTGGAAGGGGGAGAAAGGAAGAGAAACTTGCACCTGCGTCAAGTAATCCCGGTAAAAGAAGAAGAAGTCCGGTTGACCCTCCGACCGAGTCGTGCAGATAGGCTCCTCGGATTTCGGTCGCTTGAGCACACACCCCGGCATGGCCGGGACCTTCAACCGCGCTATGTCCGCCTCGGACATCAGCGACGGGGTAGCCAGCACATCGTGAGATACCCAGCCGTATTGACGAATCAAAGCCTCGGGCGGACTAGAAGAGTCCAAACCACCGGCCTTCGAGCACTTTTTGGACGACCCAGACTTTGGAGCCATAAATAAACCTATACGAAAATAAACAAAGCTGGTATTAGCAGAAAGGCAGAAATACCTGGCAAAGACATAGTACCAGGCAAAAAAGGCCGCGGACTCGGACGAACAGGGGCACGAGAGGGGGCAATCGGGGCGGACCAATGCCGACACGACACGAGCCGAGTAAAGCGGAAGCCTCGGCATCTCCACCGCGAGCCATCAAAGCAGAAGCCTCCGCCAGGCAATCCCAACAAGGGCCAAGATACCCATCCGGGGCAGACGCCTGGCGGACAGCGGAAGGGCCCTCATAAAAGCTAAGAGGCTAAGCCATCACCACCGTGGATCCGGACCCGGAAGAGGAGCCTATCCCGGCCCCACCAGACGAACCAAGAGAAATGGCACGCGCCAACGGCCGGAAGGGACGGCGAGGAATTGGAATCGAGACCCTGGCCGAAGATGGACGAGCCCCAGCTCGCCCCGGACGAACAGCGCCACCATGGCGCAGAGGATCCAAAACCCCCATAGCAGGCGGTTCAACCCTAAGAACCCAGTAAGTAGCCCTGGGGAGACGTGCACGGAGGAACGTTTCCTCCTCAGGCGTTAATGACGCCCTTGGCCTAGAAGCACTCCTACCTCTCACCATGTTTAGAAGCCTAAAACACTAAGCAATTGGTGTCTAAGGGCAAGAAACAGGGCAAATTTCAGGGCGATGGCGTTATGGAAACCCAGAAGCCCAGAAATGAAGAACACAGATAGCGATTCCCAGAATAAACGATAAAATGTGGAAAACTACCGAACAAATGCACAAGGGAATAAGCGGAATACCTGTATAAAAAAAATGGAAGAGACTGGAACGTTGGAAGACGGCGAAAGTCTCGGACAAAGAAGAATCCCCTCTTAAGCTCTAGTGAAATCAAAGAAAAATCTGGGCAAGAGAGTGAAGTAGCGGGAAAAAGTAGAAAAGAGAAGAAAGAGGGCTATTTAAAAGCCAACACAAGGGTGCAACGGTCTATTCCCGCACAGACAAGACGAATTGACTCAGCACGACGCAAGCGCAATAAATGCGCGAGAACCTCGAAAGGTGAAAAGGCGCGATGGTTGCAGAACGCACCCAATAAAAGCCTGACACCTGTACACCCGTGATGATGGCGCGGTAAGAGCAAATCCCAAAGCATCTGGAGAATCCCAGAAGACAGAAGGGCCAGAAACTCGGGCAGGACAAATAACCACCCGAACCAACCCGGCGTTCTCGGCAAGATGGGGAAAGATTAAGCCGACCACTGCTTCGGACCGGACTGATGGTCACGGCACCCCAAAGCCGACTCGGTCTAGACAAAGGACCTCGGCCATAAAGGGGACCGGGGGCACAAAACACCTCGGCCGTCCAGAAGCTTGAACAACCGAGCTGGGGGGCAACTGTTACGGACCGGCCCAATAGGCCCAGGTCCGGACCTTGGCCTAACTACGCCTACAGCGGGATCTGCACTATATTAGGAAAGGATTCGAGATCTCATAGATTTAGGATCTCATCAATGAGGATTCTCCCTCAGTCATAATCCCAACAAATCAGCCCATGACCTATCAATCAGGGATATCGCCCATCAATATGAAGATACACGCACCAGACTCCTCTATAAATATAAGGAAACCCTAAACAGGTGCACACGTTCTATCTCATGCTCCCTTTACCTCCTGTTACACAGAGCACACACCCCACTCCTCTGGCTTCATGCCTTACTGTGTAACACGAACTACGTGGACTTTGATCCCTTCAAAGGGTACGTAGGCTCTAGGCTTGACAACCTAGTCAAGTCCAATCTCTGTGTTCTTAGGACAGAACAGATTTTATCTACAATATAAGTTACTATTTGAGAAATAATTCATTAAATTATTGTTGGCAAAAAAGAAATAATTAATTAAATCATATATAATGTCGGGCAACTGTACATCTATGACTATGATTGGCAAGAATCCTAATATTTTTAGTACCCAAACCTAATAATTAATACTTAATTGGTCCAAATATTGAAAGCAACAGATTTATCTCTTTCACTCATTTTTTGAACCGCCTTTCCAAATAGGTAGTGCGTACGTAGTGGACAAAACAATGGGAACATCGAGTACTAAATTTCTACTAAAGCATTTTAGATTATATACCTAAAATATTCCCTCAAATTAAATGATATATAAATTAAATAATCGTTTAATTTAAACAATTGAGGGTTACATTTTTGTTTTAGCTTACAAAATTTTGGGTATTCCCATGTTTTGTTTGGTATGGTTTGCACACGATTTGGTAACCTAGGCATCACATCGTTATCTCCTCGTGAAAGCTTAATTAATAATTTAATTAATTATTACTTTATTATCCTTTTATTTGGAGGTTTAACTTATTTTTTCATTTCACCATATATAGGAGTAAATCCACACCGTCCGATCTCCAATCTCATTGCCCAATCAAATCTCCACCGTCTATGCACATTCTGACACATTCCTCTGGCTTTGTCCTATAAATAGATCCGATTAAACAGATCACCATGCCCATGCATTAAAATAGAGTAGGCGACTTACTAATAGTCTCAGTACAGCCTACAGAATGCAAGCCAGCGGCAACATGGAAATGACTACTCAGGCGGCGGTCGAGATGGACCGGAGGTTGAAAGTGGCGGTGCAGAACAGGGCCACGGTTGATGCTCTGTACAAGGCATTGTTGGGACAAGGTCACATGGACAAAGTGGCCTTGTTGATAGCAAGTGACTTGGAGTACTGGTTCCATGGTCCACCTGGGAGACAGCACATGATGAGGATTCTGACAGGAGAGTCGGCTCCGAACAGGGCCGGGTTTCGGTTTGAGCCGAGGAGCATGACGGCCATCGGTGATTGCGTTATCACGGAGGGTTGGGAGGGACAGGCGTATTGGGTGCACGTTTGGACTTTGAAGAATGGGTTCATCACAAAGTTCAGAGAGTATTTCAACACATGGCTGGTTGTTAAGGATCTCAGGCCCGCTCAGGCCACGACGGCAGTGGCATGGGTGGAAGAAGATCAGAAGCAGGTGGAGAAGATTACGCTATGGCAGAGTCAGCCTCGTGATCTCTATCGCCGATCACTTCCAGGGTTACTCTTAGCCATTTAGCCATGATATATATAATACTATCATCCTGAATATAAGATCTAATTCGTAATCTGTAATACAAAAGAATTTCTATAATTAGGACTAGAGTATGTAATTAATAATGAATAGGTAGGGGAAAAGAGAGAAAAGCTATAAGAATAAAGAAGCTTGAAGAAGTATATACCCAAATATACACGGAATATATCTTCTTTTTTTGATTTTGTATTGTTTTTAAAGGGAAAATTAATTTGTACGTCCTTGTAGTTTTATTCAGTTTTGAATCAAGTCCATGAACACTTCCCCCCCCCCCCCCCCCCCCCTCTTTTCTTGGATGCTTTTACTTTCTCCCATTAGATATGCTAGTCCTTCTGTTAAAGAAAAACAAACACCGTTAGTGTTGCTAGAAACATCTTCCTGATCTGCAAAATTTTCTGCTGCTCTCTCCTTCCACCATAACCCAACGTTGAAGCTCTCCTCTCTACTTTATATTATTATGATTTCATAGATATTGATAATTTCTGCATATTTACGAAACTAACAATATACTCATCAAGTCTTAAGACATATTTAACTTTTTATAAAAATATTAAGTAAGTTAAATAAATTACTTTTAAGGATTGATATATATATATATATATACAAATTATTTTGTATCACTTATGAATTGAAATATAATTAAATGATATATGACATATGTAATATGAATGATTAGCTAACTTATTTAATTTCTTAAAAAAAAAAATCAATCATGTCTTATATCAAGAACTAGAGGTATATTCTATTGATTCGTCTGCCTAAGGCAATGGTATGTAAGTAATTAAAAAAAGGCACTGACGATCATATTCGTAAATCAAAATGGAAAAAAAGCTTTTGCCTTTGTGATTGTAAATAATTTTTTAACAATTTTCTGGGCAAAAGATTCACAAAACTACATGAAACTGAAAATTACAGGAACTTTTGGGTTTTTGCAGTGTTTGAATCAGTTCAGAAAGTTTCAGAGAAAGAAGGGGAAGAATCAATTTTCAGGTATCAATCCAGAAGTTTTAGAGAGAGAGAATCTGAACAGGAAGCTGAAAAATATCATTCCAGGAAGCTCTCTGATTCGTAATAGTGGAGGAATGATGGGGAAGGAGAAGATGTTGAGAGAGCGAAGGAGGAATGAGAGAGTTTTGGAGGATCCAGTTTCCTCCCAAACGATGGGCAAAGAGAACTTGTCTCATCTGGATAGTCAATATTTATTTTTTTTAACTATTAACTTTTAAATAAAAAATTATTTTTTTAAAAAATGTTACTTAAAAGATTATTTTTATTTTAATTAGATTATTTGTATTTTAAAATATATATATGGGAAAAATACTTCTCATGTTGTAGGAGAAGTGTATTCTCATATCACATACACATGAAATAGTGGGACCTACATATATACTCCCTTCGGTCCTAATTATAGGAGTAAATTACCAGAATTTGAAGGGATTAGGGAAGGAAGTTAAATTAGGTAATTATGTGTATTTTCCTAAAATACCCTTACTCAAAATTTAAAATACCCTCCGTTCCATCTTCCACTTATTATCCTTTTCTTTTCCTCTGCTTTAATTTTTAGCCAAAAACTTCTAGTCAGCATGATAACAGAGGATATTCTTTAGATTTATTTAAGTTTCTTTTTAAGAAAGCATACGCCTTTTAAATATTAAATCCATTTTTTATATTCTGACTAATTAGTAATAATAATTTCATATTCTGAGGTCTCAGCTATGCGTAATCCATTTCAGCGTTGTCATTAAAATAAAATTGTAGGGTTATATTAAAATATAATTTTTAAATTAAAAAACATGAAATATTTATTATTGGCTCTCGTTTTGATTTCCCATATTAGAAGGATAAGATAAATAAATAAAAAAAAGCGAAAAGGCCCAGAATGTATAAATGAATATAAAAGATTATGAGTGGGATATTGTGAATTTGTGATGGTTATTGATCCCCAAGAACGCACTGTACGTGCTTATAATTTAAAAGCAACTTATATATATGTGAGTTTTTCTGAAAAAAAAAGAAATTTAAAAACTTGGAACTTAAAATACTAAGTTCAGCCAAGTTGAGTATTTTTTTTTTACAACTTTTAAATTTTAGTTTTTATATGATTAAATATAGTTCATTTATATTCTTTAACTGTCTTCCAATTTTATTTTATTTCGAGTTTAAAAACGTCAGTTTAAGTAGAACTTTTTCCCAACGTTTTCATGATGTAGCATTACACTTTTAAATTCTCTTTCGTATATGACATTAATGAGTTATAAATATTATTTACTTTATAAAATATATAGATGTATTATTAAATTACTATTATCTTTAGTTATTATTGAGAAAGTATAAATAGGGGTATTATAGGAAAAAAAAATTGACAAAAGTTAAAACTTGCTCTTATAATTAGGACCAAAACCAACTCTAAAATTTGCTCCTATAATTAAGACCGGAGGAAGTATATAATTAGCATTATATATATGATATTCTTTTTCTCATGCAACATGAGAAGTTTAAACCCCTATATATATATATATATATATATATATATATATATATATATATATATATATATATATATATATCTTAAAATAAAAAAATAATTCTGAACCGTCTAAATTTCATTCCAAATGAGACAAGCTCACACTACCAACCAAAATTCTTTGGATGAGCAGAACTGGTTCCAAGTTTTGGAAGGGCCTTTCTTGGATTATTGTAGTGCTTGAAGTCATTTAGTAGACTAACTTTTTTGGATGTTCGAACTTGACCTAGAAACGATTCCTAGGACCTATGTATCCTGTAGAGGGATCAAAGTCCACGTAGTTCGAGACACACACAGGCGTTTAGCCAAAGGGGTGGGGTGTGTGCTCTATGTGACTGTATGTAAATAGTCTAGAGTTAGAGCGTAGAACTTGTGTACCTTAGGACTTGACCTCTGTATTTATAGAGTTTACCTTAGGTAAGAGATACCAGGCCCTGCGCGATCTCTGATGCGAGGATCCAGCCCGCTATATCATACATGAAGATACTCATTTATTTTAAGATATTTACCTGTTATAGATATATTCTGAAAGATATGCAATATATCTCCTCTTGGGCCTTACATTGAGTATGGGCCTTGTTCAGATTCGTAACACTAATGTATTTTGTCGATAAAGTAGTTCAAATATTAAAAGAATATGTTTAATATTTGAAATCAGGGGAGACGCCGAAATTTATTTGTTCACAAAATAGTTCATATATAAAGAGGGAGAATGATGGTTATGTTGGTTCCAAAAAGTTTTAAAATATGTAATTGAGAAAGTAGAGGATAAAACAAATACATAATTAAAATATTGACAAAAAAAGATGCCAGATATAAGGAGGAAAACAAAGACATAATTAAAATATTGTCAAAAAAGATACCAGATATAAGGAGAGATAAAAGGAAAATTGTTACAAAATATTTTAAAATATTAAAGTGAAAATGTGAAAAATCAAATGAAGGGGGTTACCTTATCGGCTAATCTAACAAAGAGGATAATCGAGAGAGTTAATAGAGATATTTATTCTAAGAAATTGTATGCATAAATTAAAAATTAATAATTAAGAATAATAAGTAAATAGTGTTACTTTGAAACAAAGAGGACAGGTGTCAAGTGCAAAGAAAGTGTAGTTATGAATTATAAATTATAAATTTAAAATAATAAATAAAGGGAGTTATTTTGGCAGTTGGTAGAATAAAGAGGACATGTGTCAAGTGTAAAGAAAGTGTAATCATGAATTATAAATTATTAAAATAATAAGTAAAGGGAATTATTTTGACAGTTGGTAGAATAAAAAGGATAGGTGTCAAACAGAGAGCCGCTTACTACTCTGCTTTTATATAGGTAAGATGCTAGATGCACTATATATAAAATCAAAGTACTTGAAGTATAAGAAAAATAATGTTAGGATACTAGATGTATCATAAATAATATTAGAGTGTTGAATGTACCTGGAAAAATAATACCAAGCTACTGAAATTAACCCTAAATAGAATTTCGGGATCTGCATACGGACATATATGGAATAATTTAACAGTAGTGAATTTTAACCTTGTTATTGTAAAAGCTGTAATTTAATTGCCAAGAGTTAAGTATAAATAAAACCAAACAACTATTCAAGCAACTAGGGAGTTTAATAATAATAAAAAAAAGGGTATATTTTGGAGAAACACCGCATATAAGATGTTAAAATTTGGACTTGTAGCTTTGAGTAATTATTAAAGAAAGACTGCATTATCGACAGGTAGATATATACAAAAGTTTGACAACTCACTGTTTAATTACTATTCATTCATTCATAATCTTGACAACCTAAGGTCCCGTTTTATTATGAACAAGATTTAAAGAAGAAAAAGAACTTAGAGGAAGGAAAGGAATAGAATGGAAGATTAGGAGGGAACTTAAAAGAGTGTTCTGTTTGGTAGACTGAAAATTGAGATGGAAGATGATGATTTTAAAAAAATTACAATTAAAATGTAAGCTTTGAAATGTCCAAAATATCCCTTACTCTAAAAACAATTTTTTTCCCCCCAGATCTTCTTCATCCTTGCCAAAAACAGCGCACCACACACACACACAAAATTTTCAGATCTTCTTCTCTTCATCCCTGCAACACCTGAACAGCACACAGACACACACAAATTTCAGTTCTTCTTCATTCCTACATCACACACCCACAAAATTTTTAGATCTTCTTCATCCTTGCAACCCACAACGGTGACGCACAGAAGAAGAAGGGACTGAGGGATTTGCAGAAGGAGGAAGCATCGGCATCGGTGTCGGTGTCGGAGTCAAAGTCGGCGTTGGTGTTGGCAACGGTGAGGATTACAGATGGATTGAAGAAGATGAGGGTTATTTGGAAATCTTCCCAAGGGAAGATCACTTTCCATCCAAAAATGGAGAGAAACCATCTTTCCATGAATGAAGGAAGATAGTGAGCCGCTGGAAGATTGAATCTGGGAAGATGGAGCAACCAAACGAGTTTTTGCAAGGAAGATGATGAATCTTCCCTCCCCTCCCTCAATCTTCAGCATAACAAACAGGCCCTAAAGGATCCAATTCTAGTTCATAAATAAAATCATTTGTATACTCATTAATTAAAGCTTACACAAATTAAACATTAGACAATGATAAATATACCTCGCATCACGCAAATCCATTCAACCAAACAAATGGAACACTTCCAAAGTATTTAATAAATACTGCAAGTTGATGGGGGACAACTAATTCCTGCTTGTACAATTAATTGATTTCTAATTAATATTATTGCAGGTTCTCTATAAGAACTAGTAACACCTTGCACAAATTTTCACAACTTTTAACATTGTAAATTATTATTTACTTGACAACATAATTATACAGAAAAACAGCCGACACTCTAGTTCGAGAGGTCAACAGACCAGTTAGGCAGTTGTAGCCAATGGATCAAACTACCGTCATGAATTTTACAACTTTTACAAAATGAAAAAAACATCATTCACCAAACCAACATTATTGTTAAATGCTTGAATAATTATCTGTACTACACAATACAGAGAGTAATAGTCACCAAGCATTTTGACAAGAACAGTGCGGAAATTCTTATGTGGACCTTTCAGATGCCAAATCAAGCAGCTTGCGGAAGAATTGGTGAGGATACATTGGTGGTTTCTCTGCTAGTGCCTGATATATATAAGTATTGAAAAGGCACAATCAGCTAGAATCATCGTACAAATTGAACTAATTGGTTATTATGTTTCAATTCTTTATTTGAGATGCATGTTTCTACGTTTACATAGGATCTATCTGTTGGATTTCATTTATTTCTTTTTGTGTATGATTCATGCGCAACCTATGTTCAGCTATGCACACACACGCATATGCCCTCGCACACACATGTATGAAGATAGGGGGGGGGGGCATTTTATCTCATATTGGCCATATTGCCCACCAAAAATTTTAAACATTTCAAAAATACATTCTAAACAAAAAAGAATATTATTCTCATTAATGACAATTTAGTTAATATCCTTCTTCCTTTCAAATCAAACAGGCTGTAAATTTATGTATGATTCAAGGTACAATATATTTTTAAGAGGTACAATTCTTATTCAATTATGCGTCACATTATTAGATATTTTTCACATAGATAAAGATAAGTTGTATGCGTGTGAAAAATGATTTCACCCATTCAATAATTTAGGTTATGTAATTGTAAAATTTATTCCTCAAAAAAACCTAAGATTTGTGTATGATTCATTGCGCCATCTATCTTCAGCTATGTGTAGACACGAGGTACGTGGGACTGAGTAATGAATGAGAACTGAAGATAGAGAGACATTTGCATATGTAGTACTTAGTAGTGGACAATGAGAGAGGAAATTGAACTATCATGGTTAAGTGGATGCAGTGAGACTGAAAACTGATACGTATAACTAACTCTGTGTGTGTGTCTATATCTATATATATATAAAAGAAGGACCCATGCCAGTTGGCTTTTCTCAATTTGCCACTCACACCTAACTTCCTTAAATTCAACAAACCTACCCTTCTCTTTATATCATCAATTCATTATCATCACTCCCCTATTTAATCCCTCTCCCTCCATTTTATTTACTCTTAATTACTACTTCTCTAATTCTTAATATAAGATAGATTTATCTAATCTGATTAGATTAAAAAAGTTAATTAAGTTAATTAAATTAAAATATATTTTCTAAAATATCTTCCCCTCATTGATTATGGATGAAGAAGCATCAATAGAGTAAAGTGGGGAAAAGATTGATAAATAAGAAAGCTACGTCTTATATTTAAGACTAAGATCAATTCCTTAAATATGTGTTATATGAAGGCCGAGAGGAGTACCATACATTTCTCATTCTTTCATATTTTCTCTCCTATGTTATATTCTTTTTGGCCTTTAATATAAGATAAATTAACCAACTCAACTATATTTTTCAATTTAATTAAATTAGATAAATAAGTTTTAAATTAAAGAACGAGGGAATACTTTGATTCAAAACTTTTAAGATATTAAGCATATGATGAGTTTTTTTTTTTTTTTACTTGTATTTAATAATTTAGTACTATGTGGACATAGTTGAAGGGGGATGCATGTAATATCTTATATTTTGGGAAATAATAGAAATAAAATTATATCTTGTAAACCGTGAATTAGGTTTCTTGGGTAAGGGCATATTATGAATCAGTGAATTTTTGTCTCGAAGTTGGTGTCACCCGAAGTAATTTCTGTTTCCGGCAGTGTCCGACTTAAAATCTTTGACAGATTACGAAATATCCTGAATGAGGTCAAAAATTCAGTTGACCCAGATATTTCTAAAGAGGAAGAATAGAGCTTCAAGGCTGTGCTTCTGGATTTTTGAGAATTTGCAAAAGATCACGCGATCAGAACACCGAATAGGGAACTTTATTAGTAAAAAAATAATATAATATTTAAAGGTGTGGGACCCACTGACAAAATTTTCTCCTCTCCCGACAGAAACTCTCGTGAGTTTGAAAATTTTGTCAGCGGGACCCACTCAATAATAATTTATTATTTAAATAATAATATTATATTATAATAAATATTAAAATATTATTAAAAATTTTAAAATTGTTCACGGGGTGCAACTTTTTAGTTTTTAGGAAAATTACGTAAAACGACCCAGAGACGAAAATTACACTTAAAGACCCATTTTCCAACTATAAATAGAGGCCTCACTTCTTCATTTTCTTCACACCAAACTCAGATCACAACGGTCGAGTTTAATAGAAGAGAGAGAATTCTTAGAGTTTAGAGTGAGAATTTAGAGTAAAGTTCTCGGAGCTGAAGAGAAGGAGTAAGAACTTCAAGGGTAAGTTCTTTGGTCCCTAGTCTTAAGATTTGGTAGTTTTTTTTGGTAATTATAGTAGAAATGCCAGATAGAGTTTTTTCTGAGTATGCTCTGTGGCTGCAGCTTAGTCTGATCTGTCACATCAGAAAAGAATTATTCTTGGGCAGTAATGTTATTTACCAATACAGTAAATACTATTTACCAAACAGTAAAAATTATTTACCGTCACGGTAAAAATATTTTTACTGGTACTATTCACATGAATAGTGAATACTATTCACATGAATAGTAAATCTTCAACGTAGAATTCCACAAGTATTGCAAAGTTGATGGCCACTGATAAATGTGATATTGTTCCTATAGGGTATCTGTGAACTTGTACCGCTGTTTTCCGTTAGAAGTACCGTTTAGTCAAACGTACCAAAACATCATCAACGAAGGTACGGACGCGTACTGTAACCTTAACTCTGATGCTTATTGTAAATTTGTATGTGATGGATAGTCTGAGATTCTGTTTTTAAAAAAATGTGCATACACATTCAGCTATATACGGGTTATAGTCATGATAATGCCGTTGAGTTTTCCTAGCGCTGAGGACACGGATGTACACCGTGGCACTGGGTAGTGCAGACTGGATTAAAATATGAGGTGGTTGTGCTGTTAAAATGTGATTATGCTATAACTATCATGAATATCTATTATATATAAAATTGTTACATAAGCATGAGGTTAACTGTTACCTGAGGTTCAATGGGAATTGAACCTCAGCTCTTACCATAGCCTCAGGTTCTGGCGGAGACAGGGTTGCTGACAAGGGTAAGCAGGCTGTATAAGGACTCGGACGGAGGATTGTTTATCTGTTGCTGTTTTCTTATGTACTTTGAGTACTTGAATATTTGGATGACTGTATTAGTATCAACACACCAATGTTGGTTAAATATCAGATACTCGTTTTATTTTAAAATGAAAACTCTTTTCCGATGCCACACTGTTTAAATTATTCAAAACTCTGATAATCTCTTTTGAAAATCGCATATTAAAAGACGGGATGTTACATTTTGGTATCAGAGCTTGCATCCTGGCACGAAGTTAACTAGGTTACTTTAAACAGTCTTGTAAGGTTGTTTAAGTAGCAGAGTTAAGTTCTAGCCTTCAAAAGTATTTTATCTGGCATGAACCCGACTTAGTTATAACAAACCATTGGTGCCGAAGGTAGGGCCGAGTCTATGTGGATCAGCCAATCAGTCACCCTAGCACGGTGAGGCTCCCATGATAGACGCCTACCTGGCCAATCGGTTGATTAACTAAGTTAGGCTCTAAGCCATGGTTTTCTTTAAAAAAAAAAATATAAGTACTGATATGACCCTGGTGTTGTTGTAGAAATGGACAAAGAGGAATTTCCGTATATCAATTACTTTGGGAAAAGAAGACGTATTGCACGTCGGTCGATAGTCCCCGAACCAGTAAGTAGGAGATTGAACCCTGAGCCGATAAATCCACTCTCTGTACCAATGCCTGAACCTGTGCCGGTACCAGAACCACTCTACCCCGCTCTTGCACTTGATAATGATCCAGAACCAGAATACCATCCTGGACCTGAGTATCCCGACCATCTATATGACTCAATACCCATTCTTGCAGAGCCCTACTCACCGGAACCCGGAAATCCCAGCATTTCACATCACTCCTCAATAGGTGATAACTTTGACTATCCTCAGATACAAGATCTCGACTATGACTCTGACGCCAACTCTGGCAACCTGGAGTACGTCTTAGATGAAAACTCCATCTTAACTTTAGCCTTACACTTGGAATTTCTCCATGCCGCTCTCACTACTAAGACCGAGAAAGACAAATACCTACTGTATCTGACCCGAGTCAGAGAATTTTACCAGGCAAACTCTCGCTACCATTTTCCGTATCCTTCTAGAGACTGGGTTAAATCCACCCTTCATCACTTTCCTCGCACCCATTTCTGGAAAACAAAAATCAATGAAATTCTGAATGAGGGCCACATCGAGGATGTGTGCTCGTGCATTTTCTGCCTCCAGCATTTAGTTCACCTGGTCATGTAGAAAGACAAAGACAACCCTACAACAGTTCAATGAACCATGGAAGTAGTAGTAGCAATAGTTTTGTAACAGTAGGACTAAGTATAATAGTAGTTTGTGTAATCACCATTAATGAATAAAAGGGGTGTACTATATACGCTTTGGTGTGATTCATATGAAATTTGTGATCTTATGTTATGTGTAATCTTTTTGTTTTCTAGTGTTTATATCTATTAACCTTTGGAATTTAGAATATGGCAACTTTGGGAGGCGCCGGAACTCCTAGAGGCCGAGGCCGAGGTCGAGGCAGAGGCCGAGGTAGGGGTAGGCAACTGCGAGTAGTACCAAACCCTGAACTCGAACAACATGAACCTCCACCACCAGTACAAGATGAACTTCAAGAAATGAGGAGAATAATACAAGAACAGAGAGCTCTCATCGATGCGCTTCTCGCCAACAGGCAGGGAGGACAAGGGGATGAAGAACAACAGGCTGAAGGAGAGCAACAGCAACAACAACGAGAGGGAGGAGAAAATTACGATGAACAAGAAGACGAGCGCAGCAATGCATTTGAGAGACCAGAACGATCTCAGTCATCTCCTCGACAGGAGAGAGTACTGGTGGAACAACATCAACCTGTCAGAGAAGCTAAGGATACACAATACTGGGTGACACAATTCTGCAAACACAAGCCACCAGTATTCCGAGGAAAACTTGATTCAGCTGAGGATTGGCTATTGCATCTTGAAAAGATCTTTGAGGTCTTAGAATGTCCGGATAACAGGAAGGCTCAATTGGCAATTTACAAGCTAGCAGGAGACGCCGATCGTTGGTGGCGAAACACCGCGGCAACCCTCCGAAGCCGAAACTGTCCCGTCACATGGGAAACGTTCCAAGAAAAGTTTAACGAGCAGTACTTTCCACCCTCAGTACAGATGATGAAGGAGACAGAGTTCCTGCACATCCGTCAGGGTCGGGAAGAATCTTTCGATGATTACTTCGCTCGTTTCACCAACTTATCTCGGTACTCATCACTTCTGAGGCGAGATAATGACGAGAGCAGCATTGCAAATATACTTGTGTATGGACTAAAGTATGAGATAAGGGAAAGGTTGGTATCGCACAAATTTCTGGAACTAAATCAAGCTGTAGAAGCCTGCCGACTCATCGAACGAAACTTGAAGGAGCTTCGCAAGACCAGAGACTTCAGCAGTAGCGGCCCCAACCGTAGTGGTTTCAATTGCAACAACCCAGCACAGAAGAGGAAGGCACCTTGGAATAATTCCCAACAAGGGAATAAGAGGCCATTTCAACCGAGACAGCAAAACTTTCCAAGAATGCAGACATCCCAAGCCTGTCCGCAATGCAGAAGGTTCCATCCGGGAGCTAACTGTGAGGGAAAGCCAGTGTGCTTCAGGTGTCAGAAACCGGGGCATATTAGCTTAAATTGTCCTCAAAAAGCTTTGGAGGCGAGACCGCAGAACGCAGGACGAGTTTTTGCTCTGACTAATGAGGAAGCCAAGAAATCTCCTGAGATGATCAAAGGTACTATTTCTCTTAATGGAAATCTACTACAGGCATTGTATGATTCGGGTGCTAGTCACTCGTTTATTTCTTACGATTGTGCAAAACGACTAGGAATGCAAGCCTATAGACTACCATATGATTTGATAGTAGCTACCCCACTTGGCGCGAAATCTTTAGCGTCTGATGCATGTCTTAATTGCATTGCGAGTGTGAACGGTCGAGAATCTAACATAGATCTTATCCGATTACCGCTTCATGGCATTGATGTCATTCTTGGTCTTGATTGGCTAATGGCAAACAACGCGGTCATTGATTGTGGTAATAAAGAGATACGATTCTCACCACCACACGACCAGAGCAAGATCAATGTGAGTCTGAATTTCCTATCTAGTGCAGAAGCAGAAAAATGCATGAAGCAAGGTTGCCAAGCGTATATGGTGTTCTTCTCAATCAACATAGACGACGAACCATCACTCAAAGACATTCCCATTGTGAATGAATTCCCTGATGTGTTTCCCAAAGATCTCACCAAGTTACCCCCTGAGAGAGAGGTTGAATTCGCCATCGACTTGATGCCAGGCACTGGACCAATATCAAAAGCACCATATCGTATGGCACCAAACGAGATGCTGGAATTGAAGAAACAGCTTGAGGAGCTACTGGAGAAAGGATTTATTCGACCTAGTGTGTCGCCATGGGGAGCCCCAGTACTGTTTGTAAAGAAGAAAGATGGAAGTTTACGACTTTGTATCGATTACCGCGAGTTAAACAAGGTGACTATCAAAAACAAGTACCCACTTCCTCGCATTGACGATCTACTCGATCAACTATCTGGTTCCTGTGTATTCTCTAAAATTGACTTGCGCTCAGGATACCACCAGCTGCGAGTGAAAACCAGTGATGTTCCAAAAACAGCCTTTAGAACCAGATACGGGCATTACGAATTCCTTGTGATGCCTTTCGGATTGACAAATGCGCCTGCCGTATTCATGGATTACATGAATAGAATCTTTCGTCTACACCTAGACAAGTTTGTAGTGGTGTTCATCGATGACATCCTAATCTATTCTAAAAGCAGGGAAGAACACGAAGAACATCTGCGACTCGTGTTGGGAATACTCCGTGACAAACAACTTTTTGCTAAATTGAGCAAGTGTGAATTCTGGCTACCAGAGGTAAAATTTCTGGGTCATGTCGTATCTCGCGATGGTGTAGCTGTTGATCCTAGTAAAGTGGAAGCGGTTCTGAACTGGAAGAGGCCGGAAACGGTGGCAGAAATACGTAGTTTCCTGGGATTAGCGGGATATTACCGCAGATTCATACAAAATTTCTCACGTATTGCCTTACCATTAACGAAGCTCACAAGGAAGAAACAACCATTCATATGGGACGATGATTGTGAGGCGAGTTTTCAAACTTTGAGGGAGAAATTGACTACAGCTCCAGTATTAATAATTCCAGATCCAGACGAAACGTACATTGTCTATAGTGATGCTAGTGGGCAAGGATTAGGGTGTGTTCTCATGCAGCAGGGCAGAGTTGTGGCATATGCTTCTCGCCAGTTGAAACCTCACGAATTGAACTACCCTACTCACGACCTAGAACTTGCGGCTATTGTATTCGCCTTAAAGATATGGAGGCACTACCTCTATGGTGCAGTCGTAGAGTTATACTGCGACCACAAGAGCCTGAAATACCTGTTTGATCAAAAAGAGCTCAACATGAGACAACGTCGCTGGATGGACTTACTAAAAGATTACGATCTGGAGATCAAGTATCATCCCGGAAAAGCAAATGTCGTAGCAGATGCGCTAAGTAGAAAGACGGTGCACGCAGCATACATGATGATTCAAGAGCGGAGACTACTTGAAGATTTCAGAGACCTGAATCTGTCCAATCAGATTTGCATGAGACACTACGCGCCCGATGACGTGTATCTTGCAAGTCTCCTTGTTAGTCAAGGAAAGTATAATTTAAGAGATGCGGTCGAGGAAGCTCAAAAGCACGACGAATGGGCTATAGCAGCTCGAGAAAAGATCTCACAAGGTGAAACTCAAGACCTTGACCTATCACCTAGTGGTTTAGTCAGGTACAAGAAGCGGATCTACATTCCAAAGGATGGTGAATTACGACAGAAGATTCTAGACGAGGCTCATAAGAGCAGATACACTCTACATCCAGGAATGGTGAAGATGTACCAGAACCTGAAATCCGAGTTTTGGTGGCCCAGGCTGAAGAAAGACGTAACCGAGTACGTGGGTAGATGCTTAACCTGTCAGAAAGTTAAAACCGAACACCAACGACCCCCTGGTCTTCTTCAAGGACTGGAAATTCCGGAGTGGAAATGGGAGAATATTACCATGGATTTAGTGGTAGGTTTACCCAAGATTAGACATCACGACGCGATTTGGGTGATTGTGGACCGATTGACTAAGTCGGCACACTTTCTCCCCATTAGTATTAATTACTCACCAGAACAATTGGCGAGGATTTATATCAAAGAGATCGTAAGACTTCATGGTGTACCTAAGAGCATCGTTTCTGATCGGGACCCGCGATTTACCTCCCGATTCTGGGAGGCTTTGCATGCAGAGATGGGAACTAAGCTAAGACCTAGTACAGCTTATCACCCGCAGACCGATGGTCAATCTGAAAGGACAATACAAACGCTAGAAGATATGCTTAGAGCGTGTGTATTGGATTTCAAAGGCCATTGGGATGAACATTTACCGCTGGTCGAATTCGCTTACAACAATAGTTACCATTCGAGCATACAGATGGCTCCGTTTGAGGCATTGTACGGGCGGAAGTGTCGATCACCTATATGCTGGACAGAATTGTCGGAGCGAGAATTCATCGGGACAGATTTAGTTGATAAGACCTCCAAGCAAATTGCATTGATCAAACAGAGACTCCTAACAGCACAAAGCAGACAGAAGAGTTACGCTGATAAGAGGAGAAGACCACTAGAATTCGAGGTTGGAGACCATGTGTTTCTCAAGATATCCCCGGTAACCGGTGTTGGTAGAACTCTTAAACGGCGAAAGCTAAGTCCTCGTTACATTGGGCCATTCGAAATCTTGGCAAAACGTGGACCGGTCGCATACCAGTTAGCCTTACCCCCGAATTTGAGTAAACTCCATGATGTTTTCCATGTTTCTCAACTAAAGAAATACCAACCTGACCATGACCATGTTATTCAGTATGAGGATGTCGAGGTACGACATGATAACACTTTTGAGGTCGAGCCGGAGCGAATTCTCGATTACCAGGAGAAACGGCTTCGACACAGAAATATTCCTGTTGTGAAAGTGGTCTGGAAGGGTTTATCTCCTAATGAGGCGACTTGGGAAACAGAGGGAGATATGAGGGAAAGATATCCGGAGTTCATGGCTCAATGTTTAGTTAGTATGGAGTAAATTTCGAGGGCGAAATTTTATTTAACGGGGGGAGAAATGTAATATCTTATATTTTGGGAAATAATAGAAATAAAATTATATCTTGTAAACCGTGAATTAGGTTTCTTGGGTAAGGGCATATTATGAATCAGTGAATTTTTGTCTCGAAGTTGGTGTCACCCGAAGTAATTTCTGTTTCCGGCAGTGTCCGACTTAAAATCTTTGACAGATTACGAAATATCCTGAATGAGGTCAAAAATTCAGTTGACCCAGATATTTCTAAAGAGGAAGAATAGAGCTTCAAGGCTGTGCTTCTGGATTTTTGAGAATTTGCAAAAGATCACGCGATCAGAACACCGAATAGGGAACTTTATTAGTAAAAAAATAATATAATATTTAAAGGTGTGGGACCCACTGACAAAATTTTCTCCTCTCCCGACAGAAACTCTCGTGAGTTTGAAAATTTTGTCAGCGGGACCCACTCAATAATAATTTATTATTTAAATAATAATATTATATTATAATAAATATTAAAATATTATTAAAAATTTTAAAATTGTTCACGGGGTGCAACTTTTTAGTTTTTAGGAAAATTACGTAAAACGACCCAGAGACGAAAATTACACTTAAAGACCCATTTTCCAACTATAAATAGAGGCCTCACTTCTTCATTTTCTTCACACCAAACTCAGATCACAACGGTCGAGTTTAATAGAAGAGAGAGAATTCTTAGAGTTTAGAGTGAGAATTTAGAGTAAAGTTCTCGGAGCTGAAGAGAAGGAGTAAGAACTTCAAGGGTAAGTTCTTTGGTCCCTAGTCTTAAGATTTGGTAGTTTTTTTTGGTAATTATAGTAGAAATGCCAGATAGAGTTTTTTCTGAGTATGCTCTGTGGCTGCAGCTTAGTCTGATCTGTCACATCAGAAAAGAATTATTCTTGGGCAGTAATGTTATTTACCAATACAGTAAATACTATTTACCAAACAGTAAAAATTATTTACCGTCACGGTAAAAATATTTTTACTGGTACTATTCACATGAATAGTGAATACTATTCACATGAATAGTAAATCTTCAACGTAGAATTCCACAAGTATTGCAAAGTTGATGGCCACTGATAAATGTGATATTGTTCCTATAGGGTATCTGTGAACTTGTACCGCTGTTTTCCGTTAGAAGTACCGTTTAGTCAAACGTACCAAAACATCATCAACGAAGGTACGGACGCGTACTGTAACCTTAACTCTGATGCTTATTGTAAATTTGTATGTGATGGATAGTCTGAGATTCTGTTTTTAAAAAAATGTGCATACACATTCAGCTATATACGGGTTATAGTCATGATAATGCCGTTGAGTTTTCCTAGCGCTGAGGACACGGATGTACACCGTGGCACTGGGTAGTGCAGACTGGATTAAAATATGAGGTGGTTGTGCTGTTAAAATGTGATTATGCTATAACTATCATGAATATCTATTATATATAAAATTGTTACATAAGCATGAGGTTAACTGTTACCTGAGGTTCAATGGGAATTGAACCTCAGCTCTTACCATAGCCTCAGGTTCTGGCGGAGACAGGGTTGCTGACAAGGGTAAGCAGGCTGTATAAGGACTCGGACGGAGGATTGTTTATCTGTTGCTGTTTTCTTATGTACTTTGAGTACTTGAATATTTGGATGACTGTATTAGTATCAACACACCAATGTTGGTTAAATATCAGATACTCGTTTTATTTTAAAATGAAAACTCTTTTCCGATGCCACACTGTTTAAATTATTCAAAACTCTGATAATCTCTTTTGAAAATCGCATATTAAAAGACGGGATGTTACAATGCAAATGAGTACGCACGTACTAATGATTCTGTAATGTGTTCATAAGCAAGTAATCATCAGTAACATCCTCTTGACAATATGCTAAAAACAATCCGCACATTAATTATGTATAAACATAATCAACCTAGCAATTAAAAATATATATTGCTCATCACACTTCAACTACTCTCACACACACATATATCGATGTGGGGATTACACCTTGATGTGAGGCTTCACCACACGTACGGTAGCTAGCTAGTTTGGAAGGAAAAAATCTATATAGGGGCTCTTTTAACCGAATTTTTTTAAAAAAAAAAGCCTAAAGATTCTAAAATCCCAGAAAAGGCCCCTGATATAATTTCATTAAAACTTTAGTTGTAAACGGGCTGATATAATTGTTAACAGGTAAGTCATTAACAACTATATCAGCTTCGTTAACAACTATATCAGTACCAGTTAACAACTATATTAACCCCGTTAACAACTAATATTTTAATGAAGTTATACAAAAAAAAAGCCCTATGACCTTTTCTAGGAGTTTAAGAATCTTTGAGCCTCTTTTGAATTTTTTTTTTCTGTTAAAAGGGTCTTGATATGAATTTTTTCAGTTTGGAAGTTACTGAGCAACATTTGGAGGAAAAAAAAAAACGTAGCAAAACAAACACCAATTAAAAGACTGAAACATTTTTTATTGTTCACTTGTAACTCCTTAAATTTCCGATTATAAGATCTAATTGACTTTTTTGTTGTTGAAGAAATTAATGATTCTAATTAACTTGCTTTAAAGTAATTATATTTATTGTGTTTCTTTAAACTAATATGTTTAACTTATAAACTAATAATACTCATACATAATATATGAAAGATTGAATAATTTATTTAGTTTTCTTAATCTCGCTAAATAAAGTTAATTGGGTCTTATTTTTAGAATCGAGAGTAGTATATGAGACCTTTCGATTCAAAATATGGTTAGACACTAAATATTAACATATCTCCCAAAAAAAATTCAAACATTGGTTTGTTATATTGTGAAGAATTTAGTCTAAACGGCCTCTAGGTCCAATCTCCATTATTAAGTGAAAGTTGTGTATGTGGGTACGGGCAAAAATTCAACCTCGGTTTCTCACGTTGTGAAGTGATTAGTCTATACAGTCTCTCGACCCAATCTCTGTCGGTAAGTGAAAGAGAGGATCAAGAGAGAGAGTTAGTTGATAGAGAGGTGGATGCAGGCTGCAGCTGGATCCTTCTCCCAAATTATTTTGTATGTTTCGGTCGGGTCCCTTCAAAGTTTCCATCCATGCATCTATCTAATCATATTCCTGAATTCCCTTTCAAATCTATCCTTTTCAATATATATATCATCATCCCCACAGTCACTTTCTTGAAAGACAATCATTGAACCAACTATAAACATACATACATTTTTTTTTGCTCAAGAAAAACATACATACATTGAATATATATATATATATATATATATATGCATCAAATACTTGTTAATTCTTCATTAAATTCTTAAAAAATCTTAGTATGCATAATCATAGATATTAGACAGATAGAAAAAGAATTTGAATTAGCAGTTGAAGTTTATATATATATATATATGCTTCCTTACCTTTTTATAAGAGTACCTATATGAAGAGAGGACAAAAAGAAAGAGAATGATTGGTGTGTTGTATATTGATGAGATTTTTGGGGTGGTTGTGGTGTCGCAAGTGATGAGGCAATAATCATATTTTGTGGTTTTTTGGGGTTTGAAGTGAATAATTACTAAGTGAATGATAAGAACAAGAATGTTCAAAGCTACATATGCATGTCGACGAAGGCCTTTTTAATGCCTCAATAGGTGGATCCAACCGCTGCTCTTAATTGCCTGGTCTATCATGAGCATCATTATTCTTTTCTCTTTTCAGTTTTTATACTCTAAAAAATAAAATAAAAATTTTCAGTTCACAGTATCAATCACGGGAAAGTAATTAATACCCCCCTCATGTTCTTTTGATAAACAACTTTTTTTTATAATGCGTAAAATGAGTTGAGGATTAAGATTAGTTAAAAATAATAAATTTAATTATAAAAAATGCCATTTTTTTTCATATATACCGCTATTTATAAAAAGAGCACATGAGAGGAAATGAGTAAAAAATATTGGAGATAATGAGTATAAAAATATGAGAGAGAATGAGTAAGAAATGATTATATATATATATATATATATATATATATATATATATAAGAGAATTAGTGATGAGTCAGAGATAATTAATATAGATAATTAATATGAAGATGTGTATTTAATATAGTTAAAAAAAGAAAAAGTAGTTTAATTAAATTTTAAGACACAAGAAAAAAGTTGTTTATATTAAAGATCATCAGTCTCAAGAGGGAAAAAAAAATTTGTTTATAAAAGGACTCAAGGGATTATTTATTTGTGTTTGTTAAATTTACCCGTGTAATAAATACTTAAATGCAACTCTATATTTTTCTCTCTTGTTTGAAACTCTAATGTTGAATTAGTTAAATTGACTTGTATGTTGGATGAGGGGAGTATACCTTTAATATCCAATTAACCAAACTATGTGATTTAAAAAACCTGTTAAAATTAGTTAAGAGTAATAAATACATGTGAAATGTAATTTTTTTTTAATGTGTCCTTATTTATAAATTAGTAAATGAGAGAGAGGAGTAATGAAAAAAAATAATGAAAGAGAATTATGGGAAAGATTAATGAGGGGTGAAATTGGTTAAAATGTATTTACCCAGACATCCCCAAAGTAGATATAATGAAACAGAACAGAGATTTAAAATTTTGGATATTATAAAAAGAGATGGAGGGAGTATCACCCTATATTAGTGGTACTCAATCCGACCTAAAGTATAAGTCACTTTTAAATACCTTCTAAAAAGATATATTATAAAATGGATTGAAGGGAGTCCTTCACCAAAAATTTTTTTAAAAAAAAGTGATTGACTTGCTAACTTTTTTTTTTAATTAAAAAAAGAGAAATATTTTTCTAACTTTGCACATATTATAGAGAAACATTGCCTTAGACTTCAACTATTCCTTCCAGTCCAAATTAAAATATTGTCAAATTCAGGAAGAATTTTTTGGTCTGCAATATAATTAGTCACTTGTAAAACAATTAATATTTTTTTTTAACAATTTTATCCCGATAATTAATTTTTAAATATGACCTTTCCTTTTTTCTCCTTCAAAATCTCATTCCATAGGGGAAAGATTATTCCTTTTTTTTAGTTTAAAATTAATTTAATGAATTAACTGCAATTTCTAGTTCAAGTGAAATAGTTGAAATTAAAGTGATTTGTATTTTAGATGAGATATAATATTCTTCTAGTAAATTATAGTGGGGAAAATTTTAAAAAAATTTATTAATAATCCGTTGAGTGACTTATGTTTCACTAAAAAATTTCTTTTATAAAGCATTATATATTTATATATTTGAGACATAAGGGAAGTAGTATGCAACGAATTACTGTAGTGATAAATATGAGGCATTATTGACCACTTGAAAAATTCTGATGAATATCAAGAAGATGTGGTGCTATATTTTGATTTAAAACTTTAACATGTTAAGCAAACGAAAGATTACTCGTTTTTTTTTAAAAAAAATTTTTATTTGATCAAGTGTTTTCTTCGAAATTTAGAAGGTAAATGATTCTAATCTCACTACTACAAAACAGAGATACAGAGTCCTATTTTTTATACTTTTGACGTCCTTTTCCTGGGGAGCGTATATCTGGGGGGCGCCGTAAGAACAATAGTGAATAAAAAGAAACTTTTCATCAAGCATTTAATTGATGCTTTCACCATATTGATCCACCCTTGGACTGCTGGATATACCTACACAATTGTGTGAGAGAGAGAGCCTTTACCGTTAGAACAGTAAACCAGAAGTTGCTTCCCTTCACTTAGATTCAACCTCCGCTAAGCTTCCGAGCTTCTGTGCGTCTGGGCTTTTGGGCCGTGCCGATGGACAACGAAGGTGAGTGGCGATAATGGAAGGAGGCGGTGTTGGTGCTGGTGGTCCGAGCTTGATGAATCGCACTTCCCTGTCTCTGTTTGGCTGTCTCGCTAGGTCATAAGAGAGCAAGGAGGAGTAGAGTGAGCGGAGTGAGGGCACAGACAAGGCGGACTAGGGTTGAGAAGAAATCCGAGAGAATGAGAATATGGATATGCGCGATAGAGACGAGGACGGAATGGGTTTTGGGGTGGGGAAAAATGACCTAAGGAGTCTAATTCATGAACTTAGACTCCAAATTCCGACCTAGGGAGTCTAATTCTCTGACTTAAACTCCAAATTGTTTCCTTTAAAGAGTCTAATTCATGAACTTAGACTCCAAATTCCGACCTAGGGAGTCTAATTCTCAGACTTAGACTCTAAATTAATTCATTTTTTTTGCTTGGGCGCGCCAGGGCTACACTTTTGGCGTTTAAAATTTAAAATTAGACTCCAAAAGTCACCTACTAATTACAAAAATGCTACCGCGTTTTTTTTTACTTCCTTTTTTAATAATAGGATGCCAATTAGGGACGCAAAAGCCAATTTCTATAGTAGTGTTTCTCATAATAAATATGTTTCTTGGGATTCAAACTTGTATTCTCTTCCTTATAAAGTTGAGGTCTCTTGTTGATCACCTCAACCAACATCTTGTTGGTGCAATAAAGATTATTCTACAATCTAAATTACTTTTTTAAAAAATAATAATAATAAAAGGAAGTCCTTTAAGAGATCTGAAATGAAGCTAGTAGGCAACCTGAATGCTTGTTTGGTAAGGATATTTGCTTCATAATTACTCCTTTTGCTCCTTAATATGATACACAGTTAACTTTTTTTAGATATTAATAAAGTTAAATAAGTTAGTTAATTGCAGCATATCTCATGTATCATTTGATTATATATCACTTCATAAGTCAGAAAAATTAATTTGGTATAAAAGATAAATATCAATACCAATGTTGTCCAACTTCTGACAGTGACATAAACTCGTATAGTGAATTCGTAAGAGTTTACTTTTATTGTTAAATAGGTATCAATAGTGTATAATGAGATAATTAAAATATAAAAAATGACAATAATTTGATTTAATTATATTTTAAATCCAAATAATTAAAATTAAATCCATTTACATTTATAATTTATCATATTTAACAAAGAAATTTCTACAGAATTCATATATAAAGCTATTAAGTATGATCAAATAGAAAAAGTTAATAACCATTTTATAAGTTAGAAATATAAAAGGGATAGGTTATTCTGCCTACTCTTATTTTATCTACCTTTACCTACCTTTCTCAATACCGTTAGATCACAATCTCATCCAACAGTGGAGAATTGAAGGATAAAATAAACAAATTTCCCTCTTCCTCTTTCTCACCACCGCCTTGCACCCCTTCCCCCCATCTCCGTCAATGCAAGAATCTCCACCATCGCTATCAAAATCCAAGTACTTAATTCCTCTTCCTCTTCTTCTGTAAATCGTTGAACAAAGATGTTTCTGACAGCCTAGATAGTTTGGTTTCGATGGGATTCTCCAAGGCATTTTGTTCTCCTTCCCCATTTTTTCCCCATGTTTGACCCATTAGGGTTTCTGATGAGGAAGGAGGGACAGATTTTGTAGCACGGACAACCCTGAGGCACCGCTTTTTCACAATCTGGGCATCAAGATTCAGGCAATGACGAACACCATGGAGCTTTTGCATGAAGGGCATATGGAAGCAATTAACTGTAGAATCTTAACATGTTTAAATAATTGCAGTTTTTAGTCCTTCACATCCCATGACCATGGCACGCCCAAGTAAGTCCGTGGGCAAAACCACCCAAAATCCGACCGTCTCAAAAACTTGCCCGGACCCCCAACCATGTGCCTTGGGGATTTTCCTATACTTAATAATATATTGTTGCCAAATTTTCTTCGTTCATGTTTAAATAATTGCAGTTTTTAGTCCTTCACATCCCTCGTTCATGTGGCTGTTATGAGAGTTTAACGAAGCCGCCATCAATACTCTATTTCATCATCATCATCATCATCATCATCATCTTCTCCTTCCCTCTCCTCTCAATTTAATCTGCTTGATTTATTTCCTCTCTTCTTTAATTTTTTAGCCTTACGCACACATTAATATTTGGTGTTGATTCAACCCCCAACTTGTGATCTCCTTATGATCTTCCCTTCTCCCCTTCAATTTACGGATTTTCAATGCTAATCAAACTGAAGTTTCTTTCCGAAATTTAGTTGATTAACAAAGGGAAAAATGAGAGCATCGTGACGGTGGAGATTCTTGCGTTGACGGAGATGCAAGGATGTATATGAAAGGAATTTTAGAGGGATGAGTTCGTATACAGCGAGGGAGGGAGGGAGAGAGAGGAGAGAGGGGAGAAAAAGGGGTAAAAATATTTATTTTGTCCTTCAATTCTCCCTGTTGGATGAGATTGTGATCTAACGATATTGAGAAAGGTAGGCAAAGGTAGGTAAAATAAGAGTAGGCAGAATAACCTATCCCAATATAAAAATGGTAAATTCGATGTATAAACTAGTGATAGGCCAATGACTGTACAGGATCAAATCCCAGTATGCAGATCATTAGTTCAGTCCTTGATCAGTTTAATTGCATCATTGCAACCACTTTTGTATTTAAATAGGACCGTAAATTTGTAGGATGAGTAAGTTTCCTTCTTATTATTATTATTATTATTATTATTATTTTGTAAAAAAGACTTATTTGAATTTTAAAGTAGATAAAATTCATCGTGATGTCTTTAATTCTCTGCAATCATGGAATCACGATGTATGATCTTTTTCTTAATGGATTTAATATTTAAAAAAAAAAATGAATTGAACACCCGTATTCAATATCACTAAAGCATAAGGGCTCCTCTGCAATCTTTTTTTTTTAAAAAATATATATATAGAAAAATTTAGGTAGGGTTTGACGTGGTATCCAATAGTGTCATGGCACACCTCCAAACTTAAAAGGTACTTATAAAGATATTTATATATCGCCTACCAACAACACCCTCACATCAACTTGCATATATCAAATTTTTTCCCTTTTAAAATAAAAACCGATACCTTAACTAACTGTTTCCCTCCCCAGTGGTGGCTCCACTGCAATCATGTCAATTTTGACATGAGGCATTAAATTGATATGGCCCATGCATGAGTCTTGTATCTTATTTCTTCCAGATTTATGTGGGCCATTAATTATTTATGCACCTTTATTTAATTCATACACGCACGAAACCAAATGATTGGCTCCACCATATTTTCCAATTTTTTTTTCTTCTTCTTCTATTTCTGACCAAGAAAATGCACTTCACAAGTCTGATTGAAAAAAAAATGTATAATTATTTTTTTTCTGTGGTCGGAATAATAGTTAGTTTAGTATTTTCTCAGCCAAGCCATTAATTACAAGAAATTGTCGAACCACACAAACATGCCCTCAAAATCTAGTTAATAATTTAAAGGGACAATTAAAATTTTGGTCTCTCAAATCTATCTCACCGATCAATTTAATCCATGAAGTTTATTACTATTTTTTTTTTATCAATAAGTCCTTAAAGTTTTATATACAATTTTATATTAATATTTAATCTCATTAGACTAACAATTTTTCTGCAGATTTAATTATGAAAAGATTGCTATCCTTGAATTAACGGTTAAATCACGTGTACTTAGGATTAATTATATGCCTTCAAATTATATAGGATAATTACGTAATATTTTTTTACCAAAAAATTACGTATAATTTTAAAAATTTAGAGATTTGTTTAAAAAAAAATTAAATTTCAAAACCTAATTGATTATCGATAATTGAAGGAAATTTAATCGACTAGGTTTTTTTAAAAAAAAAAAAAATACTATCAACCGGTGTTAATACTACATCCTATTACCAAGTATCTCATCAATTGACTATTTCAATTTTATGATTTGTATCTGCCCTTTCCACCACAGATGTAGTTTATCCATTCTTTAATTAAAATACTTCCTCCAATCCACACGATAAGTCACTTTGACTAATTCATCGGAACCAAGAAATGATAGTTCATTTATTAAATTATTTTTATATTGAAATTCATTTCTAACTTTATTTATCCATATTAAATAAGCTATTAAAAGAGAGAGAGAATAAGAAAAATCCTATTCAACCATTAATTATATGGGCACAATTAATAAATAAGAATTAATTTCACTCAAAAGATATATACAAGTGCTCCTTTCAATCCACAATATAAACCGCTTTTTAGAAGAATGGTTTTAGCTACAATATAAGTTACTATTTGAGAAATAATTCATTAAATTATTGTTGGCAAAAAATAAATAATTAATTAAATTAGCAGATATAATGTCGGACAACTGTACATCTATGATGGGCAAGAATCCTAATATTTTTAGTACCCGAACCTAATAATTAATACTTGTTCCAAATATTGAAAGCAACAGATTTATCTCTTTCACTCATTTTTTGAACCGCCTTTCCAAATATGTAATACGTAGTGGACAAAACAATGGGAACATCAAGTACTAAATTTCTACTAAAGCATTTTAGATTATATACCTAAAATATTCCCTCAAATTAAATGATATATAAATTAAATAATCGTTTAATTTAAACAATTGAGGGTTACATTTTTGTTTTAGCTTACAAAATTTTTGGGTATTCCCATGTTTTGTTTGGTATGGTTTGCACACGATTTGGTAACCTAGGCATCACATCGTTATCTCCTCGTGAAAGCTTAATTAATAATTTAATTAATTATTACTTTATTATCCTTTTATTTGGAGGTTTAACCTTTTTTGTCATTTCACCATATATAGGAGTAAATCCACACCGTCCGATCTCCAATCTCCAATCTCATTGCCCAATCAAATCTCCACCGTCTATGCACACATTCTTTGACACATTCCTCTCGCTTAGTCCTATAAATAGATCCGATTAAACAGATCTCCATGCCCATGCATTAAAATAGAGTAGGCGACTTACTAATACTCCCAGTACAGCCTACAAAATGCAAGCCAGCGGCAACATGGAAATGACTACTCAGGCGGCGGCCGGGATGGACCGGAGGTTGGAAGTGGCAGTGCAGAATAGGGCCACGGTTGATGCGCTGTACAAGGCATTGTTGGGACAAGGTCACATGGACAAAGTGGCCTTGTTGATAGCAAGTGACTTGGAGTATTGGTTTCATGGTCCACCTGGGAGACAGCACATGATGAGGATTCTGACAGGAGAGTCGGCTCCGAACAGGGCCGGGTTCCGGTTCGAGCCGAGGAGCATGACGGCCATCGGCGACTGCATTATCACCGAGGGCTGGGAGGGACAGGCGTATTGGGTGCACGTTTGGACTTTGAAGAATGGGTTCATCACAAAGTTCAGAGAGTACTTCAACACATGGCTGGTCGTTAAGGATCTCAGGCCTGCTCAGGCCACGGCGACAGTGGCATGGGTGGAAGAAGATCAGAAGCAGGTGGAGAAGATGACGCTGTGGCAGAGTCAGCCTCGTGATCTCTATCGCCGATCACTTCCAGGGTTACTCTTAGCCATTTAGCCACAATATATATATATAATACTACCCTTCCTCAATATAAGATCTCATTCTTAATACAAATTACATTACCAACGAGATGCTATATTTAGTGCCAGAGATAATATATATATATACACACACTCTCGATGTAAAATGTCTAGATTAATGAACCCTATTCATGTTCGTACTTGGCAAAGGCACGTTGTTCTTCAAGAACTCAACAAATTAATGTGAAACATTCTAGGTTGAGTACTGTATTTGGCATGGGGTTAAGGTCATCAAAATGTTGGATAAAATAAATTTGAGAAAAATAATACTACCTCCGGTCCTAATTATAGGAACACTTTTGTAGTGTAATTTGTATTACAAAAGTATTCTTATAATTAGGACCGGAAGAAGTAATTAATAATGACTAGGTAGGGGAAAAGAGAGAAAAGCTATAAGAATAAAGAAGCTTGAAGAAGTGCCAATGAGAGTTGGCATAGATGGTAAGGGATCCAGGACTAGGCCCTTGGGTCGTGGGTTCGATCCTCTCTGCCGTCGCTGGGACTCCTTTGGTAGGCGATCTCGTAAGTCCCTAGTAAGTGCTCATAGAGCCCGGGGTCGTGCCCTGGCCTTGGTGGGGGACTGATGTCGAACCCCTCCAAAACTTTTTAAATACCAAAAAAAAAAAAAAAAAAAGAAGCTTGAAGAAGTATATACCCAAATATACATGGAATATATCTTTTTTTTTTGTTTTTGTATTTTTTTTAAGGGAAAATTAATTTGTACGTCCTTGTAGTTTTATTCAGTTTTGAATCAAGTCCTTGAACACTTTTTTTCCTTTTTCTTGGATCCTTTTACTTTCTCCCATTAGATATGCTAGTCCTTCTGTTAAATAAAAATAAACACCGTTAGAAAACTCCGTTAGTGTTGCTAGAAACATCTTCCGTCTGCAAAATCTTTTGCTGCTCTCTCCTTCCACCATAACCCAACGTTGAAGCTCTCCTCCCTACTTTATATTATTATGATTTCATTAGATATTGATATTTACTGCATGTTTACGAAACGAACGATATACTTTTTCAGTATTTAATATAAGACATATTTAAATTTTTATAAAAATATTAAATAAGTTAATTAAATAAATTACTTTAAAGTATTTCTATTTATTTTTTTATATGTATTAAATTATTTTGTGTGACTTATTATGAACCGATATATAAATATATAATCAAATTATTTTGTCTGTATTTAATATTTTTAACTGTTGATTTTTAATTTAAAAAATATTTTTTTTTTCAAAAAAATGTAAGTCAAAAGAATGTTTTTATTTTAGATTATTTACAATCACAAAGGCAAAAGCTTTGAATGAGCAGAACTGGTTCCGAGTTTTGAAAGGGCCTTTCTTGGATAATTGTAGTGCTTGAAGTCATTTCGTGAACTAACTTTCTTAGTTTCAAAGGATAGCCGCCATTTATCGTTGACCAAAAAAGGGGAAAAACTTATAAATTGATACTTGAAACTTGTTAAAAGTCGAACGTAGATGTCTCATGGAAATTTTATCCCAGCTTATGGAAAATGACTTTTTTTTTTTTTTTTTGGGGAACAGTTACAAAAAATGACTTCTGAAACTATGGTTTTAGAATTAGCCAAACATCTCAAATTTTTAGCTTACTTTTTTGGGTTTCGGTTTCGGTTTCGGGTTCTCTTACAATCATTGTTTCATTTTATTCTTAGAATCCTATCTCTACGCTTAGATTAAAAAAATAGATAGTTTCGATTCAATATTTTATAAAACTATTATTTCAATCATGGATAAATACATTTAAACTGTTAAAATATAATATACACAATTTATAGCTGCAATACAAAAATAATTAAAAAAAATACTCTAATAATATTTTTAGAAAATATTAAATTTAAACCATCTATATTTTTAATTTGAGGATGGAGATGAAATTTTGAGAAGAAAAGGGAAAAATGATTTTCAGAAAATATGCTCCCTTGCTTTCTATGGTAATTAAGAAAGACTTTGGATCAAAATTATGGGTAGGTTTGAGGATATTGGCATTGTGTAATACAGTGAATAACCTGGGCATATAATTCTTTAATGAATAATTAAATAAATAAACAACGTAAAATAACATCTAACATCTTAATCTTATTCTTGATAACATCTAACACCCTAATCTTATTTATAGTGCATTTAGAACATTTTAATGTTATTTTCTACTTACATCAAATACTCTAATCTTATTTATTGTTTAGAGTGTTGGACGTGCTATATATAAGATCAGAGAACTTGAAGTATAAGAACAACAACATTAGGTGTTGAATATATCATAAATGATATTAGAGTGTTAAATACGACTAAAAAAATAATAGCAAGCTACTGAAATTAACCCTAATTTTTTCCCTAGAGTAGGGATGGAAATAGATCAGGGGCCTGTGCCCTGGCCTATTAAAAGCCTGGTTAGGCCTAGCTTGTCAGGCTAAAAGGTTAGGCCTCGCTTGTCAGGCTAAAAGGTCAGGCCAATGCCTATTTTAAGACTTATTTGTCTTAACAGGTCAGGTCTAGGCCTCCAAATAGGCCTGTTAGGTCTGACAGGCTGGCCTGTTAAGAATAATTAATTTTTTTTAATAAAAAAGATTAATTAATATCCTTCCCCCCCCCTCACTCAGGTCTGTTTTTGGCCTGTTTACATTAGGTTTGTTTACGGCCTGTTTATATTAGGCCTATTGTTGGTCTCTAAATTGTAGGCCTGTTTCCGGTCTGTTTACATTCAGCCTGTTTTAGGCCTGTTTACATTTGGCCTGTTTTCGGCCTGTAAAAAATACAAGCCTCTTAACAGGTCACAGGCCAGGCTCGGGCCAAAATTTTAGCCTGTAACAAGCCACAGGCCAGGCTCAGGCCACTTCCTTGCATAACAGACCTAACCTGTTTCCACCCCTACCCCAGAGTTTGGACATATATGGAATAAATAAAACAGCAGTGAATTTTATGCTTGTAATTATAAAAGATGTAATTTAATTGCCAAGAGGTAAGTATAAATAAAACCAAACAACTATGCAAGCAACTAGGGATTTTAATAAGAAACGGTATATTTTGAAGAAACACAGCATAAGATAATAAAATTTGGACTTGTAGCTTTGAGTAATTATTAAAGAAAGACTGCATAATCGACAGGTACATATATACAAAAAATTGACAACTCACTGTTTAATTACTATTCATTCATTCATCATATTGACAACGAAAGGGATCCAATTCTAGTTAATAAATAACATCATTTGTATACTCATTAATTAAAGCTTACACAAATTAAACATTAGACAATGATAAATATACCTCGTATCACGCACATCCATTCAACCAAACAAATGGAACACTTCTAAATTATTTAATAAATACTGCAAGTTGATGGGGGACAACTAATTCCTTGTACAATTAATTGATTTCTAATTAATATTGTTGCAGGTTCTCTATAAGAAATAGTAACACCTTGAACAAATTTTCACAACTCTTAACATTGTAAATTATTATTTACTTGACAATATAATTATACAGAAAAACAGCCGACACTCTAGTTCGAGAGGTCAACAGACCAGTTAGGCAGTTGTAGCCAATGGATCAAACTACCGTCATGAACTTTATAACTTTTACAAAATGAAAAAAACATCATTCACCAAACCAACATTATTGTTAAATGCTTGAATAATTATCTGTACTGCACAATACAGAGAGTAATAGTCACCAAGCATTTTGACAAGAACAGTGCAGAAATTCTTATGTGGACCTTTCAGATGCCAAATCAAGCAGCTTGCGGAAGAATTGGTGAGGATACATTGGTGGTTTCTCTGCTAGTGCCTGATATAAGTATTGAAAAGGCATAATCAGCTAGAATCATCGTACAAATTGAACTAATTGGTTATTATGTTCCAGTTCTTGACTTAAGATGTTTCTACGTTTACATAGGATCTATCTGTTGGATTTCATTTATTTCTTTTTGTTAGACAGATGACTTTTGTTGGGTTACCTAAGTGGGATGAAGAACTTTACCCCAAAAGTTAGTTATTGTGATGAGACTTGGGAGAGCCAAATCCACTTAAATACCCTATAAAGCATCTCATACTTGGCCCCATGGACGTTCCATGAGTAGGATTCTCTAGAATCGTCAACAACTTGATACCAATTGATGGGCACCAAGTGGGATGAAAAACCCTACATCAAAAGGTAGTTATTGAGGTGGGAGAACCAATCCACTCGAATACCCATTCAGTATCTCATATTACTCAATGTGGGTGTGGGAATTGATATCCCAAACTACCAAGTCTCCATCAGTTTCCTCCTCCTCCATACACATCAAGTCTTCTAAGATATCAAAACTGGGGTTTCACTCCTCATCTCTATCAAGCCATTAGGTGGGGCAAGGCTTAAAAATCTACACCATCATTTACCCAAAACCAAAAGAAAATCCCTCAAATTTATGTCAATGGGCTATACAATTTACCAACTGATTTTAAATACAGTGTGGAATGATTTGCCTTCATTCAATTTTCATATCTCACCAAAGTACGTACTCCCTCCGGTCTTTAAATATAAAACATAGTTGACTTTTTTTTTAAATATTAAGAAAGCTAATTAAATTACTTTAAAATATTTATATTTACCTTTTCTTCTCCAAACTATTTTGCCTAACATATAAACTGATATATAATCCAATAATAATAACATATGATATGATTAAATAACTTATTTAGCTTCCTTAATCTCTACAAAAAAAGTACTCTGTCTTAGACCGGAGGAAGTAATTAGTGAATGCTTGGCCATAGAAATATTGCTTTAAAAGACTGAGAAAGCAAAAGAATTTAACAATTTAACAGGAACTGACCTGATGAATCAGAACAGTGGAAGGTGTCATTCCAGGCACAGTATTCACTTCTATGATCAGAACCTACAGAGTCATGAAAATGTGATCATGGAGTAAGAAGATAAGTTGCTAAGAGGGGGGGAAAAAAACGACTCCTCCAAGTCATCAACAAACCTCTCCACTGTCAACATTGACAAATGCATCAATGCGTGAAAATCCTTCTAATTGCAGGGTGTTTGCAATGATTTCAATATTCTGCTTGCAGGTTTTCAAAGCTGCTTCACTATTACAGACAGAGAAGGAGGGAGATATTATTCGAGAAACCAGTGATAAATTCAATTATTTAGGTAAAACAAGAATTTTCAGTTCATCAATGAATGATATATAAGGGAGAGATGTTAATCCTTTTTTAGAATAGTAAACATGGTAAGTAAAATATCAGATATCAGTATTATTAAATAGAGAATTGGAAATATGCTTTCAAATATGAATATACCTCCCACTGACATTGAAGGCATTATAATTAGTTCTTAGGTTGACGATGTCAATCCTAATGCTTCTAAGTTTAATTCTACAGAAGCTACTTGTGAACAGAAAAAGGCTTTACTAAGTGTTAATTATGGCATTTAAATGCCAATGAAAAAAATTAGTGATGGTCTTAAAGAATAAGGTATACAAGAAATTCTAAGCCATTAAGAGATGCAGTCATGAAAATGATCATGAAAACAAAGTAACAATTACCTCATGATTGACAAGGGAGGTGGAGTCAGATTGATGCCTGTCCCACCTGAGAAAAAATATTCCAAGTAACGATTACAAATGAGCCATGGGAAACAGTGGCAGCCAAAATAAAGGAAAACAAAGCACTCCCTCCAATCCTTAATATAAGAGTTAGATATCTAATTTGCGGACTTTAAAGAAATTATTGAAGTTAGTTATATGTAACAAATGTGTGTTGATTTCCCTAAGCTACCCTATTTAATTATGTGCATTAAAACTATCTCTTGATGGAAACCCCTTTAATATGCGCAATCAATAAAAATACTTTAGGAAAAAATTATAAATATGGGAGCAAAGTGAATTGAAGTATTATAATTCTTGTCTAGCTACTATATCTAGGACAGGATGTAGTAAGAAATAAAGACAAGTAAATGGAACCCCAAAGCGTCCTAGCCCAAAAACCAAATAGACTGGGGGAAACCAACAAACAGGTAATGATTATCACTTTGCTATAGCTTCTGATGCACAAGCATTAGGTGTTTTGGGGGGACCAACCTTGGAATTTTTCCTCTAGTGACAAAATATCACCAGTTTCCTTGACAGTGACACTAGGACTTAGAGAGTGCATTGAGCCACGTTTGCCTACAACACCAACTGTTACTTCCACCCATCTACTTTGCCCTTTCCACATGAGTTCGTGCCCAGTCTCATTCTTATCTTTGGATGTGAAAATTATTTCATCAGTCTCTATGAAAGGTTCAAAGATCAAAACCTCTGGAGGAGGATTCGGCATCTCAATAAAACTATGTGCCTGAACAAGGAGAAAAAAAAAGATATAAAATGTCATGTAATTTAAAAAAAAAAAATGAAAAGTTCATATGTAGAAATGATCTTTCAGGTGAGGTTGAGAATAGCAAGGCAGAAAAATCATCTCAAATCAAGGGTAAACCATAAATTCAGTATTTTATTATCCCTTTTGTTCTCGAATTCCTTGCAAAATGAGAACCTGTATAACTGAATATCAGTATTTCATACCTTTGATAAGCTATTAGAAGGAATCCTTAGAAGACAGTCCTGCACTGCTTTTATATATACTGAAAGATCCTTGGAACAACTGTATGAATAAAAGAATGTGAAGAAAAATAATTGCTTTTTGAGCAAGTAATTAGAGGATATATTTGAAATGTTTAAATCAATGAATAATATGAAAATGATCCACTAACAAGGCATACAATTTACCATAATCTTGCCACCCCAGTTGAGCAACCATCTTTTGCTGGCTTGACACACAAAGTTTTACACAGCAGCTTTGAGGTCAGCTCATGCCATATATCATCTGTAGGCTTATTAAGAAGTTCAGATATTCCCCTCACTTCCTTATTTATAGTAAGAACTCCTGAATTTCCAAGCTTTTTATCACAGGGCATTACAGTAAAAAACAAGAACATGTCAATTTGAGAAAAGAAATGTAAGAAAAGTCACGTTCATGATGGAGAAACATACATGTTTTAAAGCAAGAGAAGTTGCAACTTTGTCCATGCAAATCTCTGAGGCCGTGACACCAGGGCCTTCATTAGAAGATAAAACAGGACAATTAGAAAGATTTTGGAAATATGGAAACTAATTGAGGGGTTTGTTTGGGTCATAAATGCATTACCTCAATCTACTTTATTTCACATATTGACTTTTTTTTTCCCCAAACAGCCTTCATTGGTTGCACACATCAATGTGTGCAATCAATAGGGATAGTTTCCAATGAGGTGATTAAAAGAGGCATTTGAGGGAAACCATTACATGTGTTTTTTTACATATAATTAACTTTAACTAATTTTCTTAATTTTTGTGAATTAATTATTTAACTCCTATATTTAGAACTGGAGGGCGCATCTAACAGTCCGGCACACCAACTTTGGATAATCGAACAAAGAACAAACCTGTATAAGGAACACCTTCGGCTTCCAACAAAGATTGAAGTGTACCATCTTCACCAATGCCTCCATGCACTGCATGTGGGAAAAAAAAAAAAAAAAAAACCATTGTAAAGACATACGCACTCAATTTCTAGAAACTGCAATTCTGAAAAGTTATCTTACCATTTTACATTAGAAAGCAATGACAACAATTCTTAAGAACATAGCATGTTTTTAAAACTACAAGACAACCTGCTCTAACCCTCAATTCTGTCAGTCTCACTGTTGAATCTTTAAATACTACCTAAGGTCCTTCTTTTTGAATTTTTTTAACAAAAAGTAGCAGAATAAGAAGGCATCTTGGTAAATGAAAAGTATTCACCAAAAAGGTCTATATAACGTACAAACAGTGATTACTAATGCTTTTGCTCATTTAGAAATGGAAAAAAAAAAAAAAAAGAGTACCTGCAATGAAAACTGTTGCTTGGACTTCCTTGGCCAGCTTAATCCACTGCCCCAATGAAAATCTAGTGGGCAATTCGTCATCAATATCAAACCCTCTAAACCATCTATGATCCCTCAAACCTTCCATAAGATCATTTATTACTGTCTTCCTTAAGTAAGATGTAAGTGCAACTCTGTCTGGTTCATTAGCTTCTATGCATGCAGCTAGGACCTCCTCAGTAGTATGTCGAAGCACAAGAGAGTAACTGTACACAAAGTTAATTTTGAATTACATCATCCTTAATATATTAGGAAGATAAGATCAATTGCTACATTAAATGTATGCTTTTCTTGTATACTTGAACATAAGGATAGCAGGAAAGATTTGCGGATTGCAATTGCTAATTTTAATAAATTATTGGCTTGCTCAGGCGAAAAATAGTTTGAGAGTAATGCCACTTCCAGAATACTTAAGCAGTTGACACCTCAACTTCTTAATTACATGTTCGCCTAAGGGCGCAACTTGTTCTACTAAAATCAATTTTTTACCACACTCAGATGCAGGCGCGGCAAATTTGGCCTTAAGTGTTAGATTCTTGTGGAAGTAGCATTAACCTTGAGAGAAAAGACGCACCCAATTATAATGTTCAAGGAGAAAATATAGACTCTTCTCCTTGTTCCTATTATTAGATCATGTACAAAAAAGTGAAAGCTCTGGAATTTTGAGCTGTTCCCCTATGCAAATTAAGAAATCAAGAACAGATATGTTCTCTTTCTATTATTTAAAGGGGAAGAAAGGATCAATACTTACGGTAATGACCAAACAGTTCTATTATTTACATCATCAACCTTCTTTCCCATATATACTCCTGATTCATATTCACTTGCCGGAGAAAGTAGACATGGAATTACCTCAAGCTGTAAGCAAAAGTATTGCAATCTCAGACATAAGTATTGAATTTCGAAGAATACAACAGCTCTTACTTTAACCCTTGGTAAAGACCCAGATGTAATATTGAGGATAGATTGGACAGCGAAAATCTATAAAAACCTAATGGCATGTAGATTGCTTTATCATCACTATGTAAAGTAAAGAGTAACATTGAAGTCTTACTAACCATGGATACTTACATCACTAAAAGCTTGCAAATTGAGCCAAACATTTGTACCACTCATAAGAGATACTTGCCGTTCTGATGTATCTCCTCCAAAAATAACAAAAACTTTTTGAGCACCTTCACGATGAAGTAATGATTTATTAAGTTTTGAGGATTTCGATCCATTTGGCACTTGAGCTGGTATACCACTGACTGATGCAATATTTGGGAACCGCAAGCAAGCATGGTGAATAATGCTCCTAAGTATATTTGTATGAGAAAAACCAACCTGTAGACAGACAGAATTTCAAGGAAGCAAAAGAATTTTACATGCATTACAAGGAAAAACAAAGTGAATTTGTCATCTATAAGAAATTTAACTGGGTCATTCCATGGTTCTCTCAAAATCCTAATTCTTAAAGCAAAACATATAGTCACACAGAGAGGATGATAGTTCACAGACAAAACAGGGTCTATTAAAGCTGTATTTAACTTGAGATAGCTATGACATAATGTCCATGAATGGCAATAAGAGGTTTTTTATATATGTTTATATATGTAAAAACACAAACGTGAAAAAAATAACTTGACATGGAAAAACAGTTACAGACGTGATAAAGAGGAAACTTGAGCATATAGAAATATATGAATTTAAGAATAATTGAAAAAATAAAGCTGACACCTGAAGAAGTACCTTAGAAGCTTGCTGAAATAGAAAACTGGTTTGTTCCATACCGCTTATCTGGTACATACAATGGTTTTATTATTAAGGAAAAACAACTACGAGCTGTATGCATTTTCCTCTCTACCAAAAAAACTCACCAGATTAATGTCAGTAAATACTATGGTACCAGATTCAGTCCTTCCAAACCCACTTTCTGAATACAATGATTTACAACATGAATTAGGCAAAAACCATCCGTCAATACGAGCAAAATCTCGAAGGCGAAACTTTTGGAATAATGCAGATGCCCCTTTACGAATGTTTTCAATTACTTCCAAAGAAAATCGAGGAGGAGTATGATAAGCAACCTGTGCATAAAAAAATGCTTCATCCATTTAGAAAGAAAAACAGGCACAGGTTGAAACCAATTACATATTACAATCAGATGTCAATCACTTCAAATGCCAATATCAATCAGATGTATGTTCATCATTTGTGCATATAACACATAAATACTAAAAATGACCTGTTGGGTTGGGAGATACTTCCTTCGGTAATTGAATATTGCATCCTTCTCTTTCATGTCAGTTGCACCAAGGAGTTGAAGCTCTATCTGTTCATCTAAACTTTAATGTTATCGTTACATAAGAAAAAACATTCATTATGCATAATATAATTGCAACTGGAACGACCAATATCTAAGAAGTCATTTCAATTGAGTTCATAATACATTAAGAAGTGAATGAATAGACATTATATGAGTAAAAGGACCACACTTGCCTCAGTTGGAAGTAGTACAACAGGATGGCAATCTGAACCAGATCCAACATCAAGGACAATGGCTGTAAATTCACTCCCCCCTTCAAGAAATGTTTCAATGAGGACTTTATCATCGATACCCTACCACATTTCAAAACCAATGAAATATACAAGTCAGTATACAAGCTTGTTGTAAGTTATCACTGACCATGATTGTAGCCAACCTGTATACCGCCTTAATTCTCTTCAATATTCGTTCTCTTTGCTTTGTTTCTACATTAATTGCCTCTTATTTCAAAACAAGACATTCCCTTATAAAACATCTACTCCTAAGCAAGTTTTAAATTGATGAAAGGTACCTCTAACATGATTTCATTGGCTTTGACAATAGAATCAGCCACACCATAAGCAACTCTAACACCAATGCTCGATCCTCCTCTAGTTGGTTTTACCTATGGAGAACAGATTTGAACGTTTATAAGCATAATAAATTGCTTAACAATGACTTAACAATAGACATCAAGTGACTTACCACAACTTTCCCTTGATTAGGGTCCAGCTGGTTTCTTTCAAACCACTTAGATAGTTCCAACTTGTTTGTTTCAAATCCCTGATTTCCATCATAATATCAGAAGATTCAATAGTACGTATGTAAAAGGGGGAAATTGGTATTGAGACATAGAAACACAAAACCTGGTAGCAGATATTGGGTGCTAGTATAATACTGTACTACATGGACATACGGATTGAAAAAAACATAATATTGACAAAAACTTTCAATACCTGAACTAAGAAACTGGGTACTGTTATAAATCCATGTTTGCTGAGCAGTAAAGATGCTTCATACTGCCAATAATTTTTAAAAGGAAATTAATGGAGTGAGAAGCAAAGCTACAGTAATAAGACTAGCAAGAAATCACTTAAATATTAAATGAAATTGATCTAGCTGAATATAAAATTATCAGAGCATGTCTTTAGGCTATGGAAGTTCCTCTGAATGCTTTTTCTGATGATTTGCTCACATACCACAACTAGCACGAAAATTTTATATGCCAAAGCTTATATTTATTCATGATCTAAATGTTAAATTAAGCTTGCAAGCATAACTAGTGCCTTGAACTAAGACATCAAGTGTTTTCTCTTTAGTGAACAACAGTGAAGGAATATATAAAATCTAATATGAGAACTAGGAAAATATTACTCATTTAAAACTAACATATTTTGTTGGTATCCTCTAACATTGCACAACAAAGGACTTATAATAAATACACCAAAGTACACATTTCTTTACCTTGTCAAATGCTTGACGGCATTCATTTGATCCTGTGCCAACAAATGGAACATTATACTGTTCCAGTAGTTCCTAGAAATTCATCACATTGAAAAATTACTTCATGTTCCAACAAGTTTGAGTAGCCTAGGAGAAATTTCTATGAAAATACATATTTCAGTTAGAACATTGGTTATCAAGGGCTTTACTATGCTACACCTGAATGCCACCATCCTCACCAAATTGACCATGTATAACTGGAAACACTATGTCCACAGCTGTAGCTAGATGCTTGGCAAAGTCAGATAAACTCTGGAAACTTTGGGCAAGGCTGCATGAATTAACAATAAAATCATATTAAAAGATGGGTGTAATTCAATACTTGTTTTTGTGAACGAATAGAGATATTCAATACTTCAAAATGGCGTGACCTATTCACCTTTCAAGTTTGAAGTCAAAGTCTGCTGGAGTGTTTGAATATACCTGCAAGAAAGATGTCTAAGCAATTGTCGTCCTTTGTAAGACATGAAAAATTAGCAAACTTAATGGGTAAAACAACTTGGAATGTTTCTGTTTTTTATCATTTTGTACATCCCCAGTTAAAGTTATTATATTCTTAACTGATGCCACTTCCGATCAGTATTTAATCTAGAATGTGGTGAAGTCAATAGAGGATTGTTGGAGAAACACCATGAACCTTTCAACAAACAATATAGAAAGTTCATACGCCGAAAACTTCTTCAACTGAAAGAAAATTTTTCAATTCTTATGATAAAGCAATCTGTCAACTCTATCCCTAAAAAGGATCATTAAAGTCACATCACATCCTCTAGTAATCAGATTAATAGCTTCGACACAATCATCATATTCAATAATGAAGAGCATAATTTTCTCGTTTGGCCACAAAAAACAGAATATTTTTAAAAAGCATACGTACCTGGGCAGAAGATATGGCATGTGCCTTGAGATTACAATCTATATAATAGCAACTCACACGCAAATCATCTCCCTGTCAGATAACACAAGGTACATGGACAAAAGATTAGGAATATAGAAAATGCCACTAGACTGTTCACAATTTTAGTTCATAGATGTGAATGCTCCTTGCCTACTGAGATCCCACCGCCTCTAATATATTTTTCATCTTGTGTTCAAAATCTAAATGAAAGGCCACCACAACTACTAGCAGTTTTGTTTCTTAAAAGCAAGTCGCCATAATTGTAAGACCTTTTCTCTTCATTCACCTAGAATTCAACTTGATTCTGATTCTAGCTTTTCTCTTCAATTTATTAAACTAATAAGTAAAACAATAGAAGTAACATAGTAAATTCAGGATTTTCCTCCGGATGACATAGCAGAATCCTCTCTCTCTCTCTCTGTGCAACTACCTGTATGTGATCAAGAACTGATCTAGCCGAATTGAGAGAAATCCCCCGCTCTGCAGAAGGACCACCGCAGATGAGTCCAACTCTCAGGACCCTTTCTTCCTCATGCCCTGCTTCTTGCTTCTCAAGAATTAGATCATCGATTACTTCTGTAGAGGCACGAGGAGGTACAGACCTAAATGATTGCTTTTGGCAACACCGAATTAGATTGTCGTTCAAATTAAAGAGTTTAAGAGAGTGCGCGAAGGACACCCTAGCATCAAATAGAGTTCGAGTCTTATTATCCTTTGTGTGGCAGCTTCGTGACAACGAAGCAGTATTGGAAATTTGAGAAATGGACGCCATATGGGAGGAAAGATATGTTAGAGAAGAGAAGAAAGCGAGAAGGTTCAGAGTGAGAGAGCAAACTTGAGGAGTGGTAGTCTTGTAGTGAAGTGAGCGGAAGAAGAGGAAGAGAAATGGAGTAGAAAATAGTATTCAGGCGGCAAAATGGTCCGAACAACTAAATATACATGAAAGAGTTGACATTTTTAGAGAAGGGAAAATTAACTTAACTAGTTTAAAGTATTTATATATTTTTTTTAACTAATTTATTTGAATTATAAACTAGTATTTCCTCCGGTTCTAATTATAAGAGTTAGTTGATTTTTTTGAAGAAATTAAAGAAACTAATTAAAACATTTTAGAGTATTTTTATTTTTATTTTTTTCTTCAGACTAATTAATTTAACTAATAAATTAATATATAATCTAAGAATATACAACAAATGAAATGATTAAGCAACTAATTTAGCTTCCTTAATCTCTCCAAAGAAAGTCAACTAGCTCTTATAATTAAGACCGGAGGTAGTAATATGTAATCTAATGATATATAATATAATTAAATAACTTATTTAATTTTCTTACTTTCTTTAAAAAGACAAACCAACTCTATCTTATATTTAGAATGGAAGGAATATCCTTTTCCCTATCTATTATCTTTTCTATTATGCACTTTTATTAAAATCAAAATACACTTGGCATATCTTTTATAGTTTCAAAGTTCAAATCCTTTTCCCTATCTATTATCTTTTCTATTATGCACTTTTATTAAAATCAAAATACACTTGGCATATCTTTTATAGTTTCAAAGTTCAACTTTTATCCACCAAACTATTAGTTGTCCGTTTGACACACTCCTCATGTCTTTAATATAAGGCATAGTTACTTAATTTGATTAGATTAAGGAACTTAGTTGAGTTAGTTAATAGTAATACTCATGTATTTTCTAAAACACTATAGTTATCTTCTTTAATTTTCTCGTCTCTTTGATCATTTTTGAAATGGAGTAAATTAGGAAAAAATAGACAAATATAAAAACTATATCTTATATTTAAGACAAAAATTAACTCTTCAAATATGTCTTAAGGACCGAAAGAGTGTCATTTTTACCAAAATGCTCCTCCTTAATACAAATATTACTTAATAATAATTTAATCACATATCTATATCCAAAATTTAGATATATAAATATATATACACGTTAATTGATTATCATATTAAAAAGTTAATCAGTTTTATAATTATAAAATTTTTCATAAATTTAAATGTTTAATCTCGTTCATTCAATACTAAAACTTGATTGTGATGTAATGCATTTTTTTTACATACAAATTGTGAAGTAATCTTTTTAAATACATGAGTTGGGTTGACTAAAATGTTTTGTAATCATGTATATATATTTTCAACTAAATTATAAAATGATATGATTTTGATATCTTTACATAATAACTTGTAATTCAAAATTTTAAATATATAGTTTTTAATCATACATTTGTTAAAAAAAATCACTCAAATTTTTATCAAGATGTTAAAATTTTTCATATAAAAATTAGTTAAATACAGTAATATTAGATTATATATCACTTTATAAGTTAGACAAATTATTTTTTAAAAGTTATTTTAAAGTTTTTTTTTTTTGCTCCATTAATTTTCCAAAATTAATAAATATTAGTGTTAAAATATTATTAGAAATTTGGTATAATGAGGGGTAAATTAGTAAATAAGATTTATTTCAATATAGTTTTTAACTAAAACATAAAATTCAAAAATAATTTTAAAATATTCTTCAACTACCTTATGTTTTTTAAAATAGAAAGAAGGTGTATGCAATTAAGTTATTTTTTGTCCCAATAATTTGGCGATTACGGTGGAGTTAATATTCACGAGAGATTCCACTAATTAAACAATGGATGAAACTATAAATGGAGTTCCTATTCTGTCGTGTTCGCTGACTGGACTGCATTTCTGGCTGTCACCTCCCTGAATCCTTGGATTATTCAATGAAAAATTCTTGATTTATTTAGAAATACATGAGATATTTCTGTTTTTTATCCCCACATATAGCAGGAAAGAAAAATACAAAAGTATAATATTAATTCCTTAATTTTAACTTTACATTTTATTTTCGTCCCTTAATTATTTTACTTTTTTTTTTTTTAAATAACAATAGATGAGAGTTTTTTTAATAAGGAAGTTGATGCAGGAAAGGGAAGGCGAAAGAGATAGAAGAGGAAGAAATAGATGAGAGAGAATAAAGGAGAGAAAGAGAGAAGAGAGGCGGGAGGATAGCAAGAAAGGAGGGGGAGAAACCATATGAATAGCCAGTACTTAGTAGCGCAGTGCTATGGAAGTTTGGCTCCCCTCCCCATATGCAGGGTTCGAATCCTGCTCCCCTCCCCCTCCTATGTGTATTTTAAAAAAAAAAAAAACTAGATGAATAGAACTAAGAAGAAACTCAATAATTCATATTATAAAATCATTAGCCATATGAAGCAAATTGGTTGTGTTGTTTAAATATCTCAACCTAATCTTAGGAATTGATGAAAAAATATTTTAGAATGCAATTATAACAAATGAGAATTGATAGCAAAACATTCCAGAATTCTAAATTAAATGTAAATAATATTAATAATAAAGGATGACAACCAATCAACATTAAAAGAAAATATTCCCTTATCGTCTTATAAACAATAAAAATCTTAGGATATCTTCAAATCTCGTAGAGTCTTAAATTATGATTTTCATCTTTTTTTTTTTTTGGATAATAAGACTGGTTTCCCCTTTCGAGGCGTAAAGAACAACGTGTTTTAACCGCATGTAAGAAATGCGTTTTTCGGGATTTGAACTTGTGTTCTCATTTTTATGGGGCGAAAGACTTAACATCTTGACTAATATATATTAACTTTGAGAAATTAATGAAGCTAAGAGAATTACTTTTAAATATTTTTTATATTATTTTCTTAATCTAATTCTCCTAACCCATAAAATGATATATAGTATAATGATACACATAAATATTTTTAAAGAAATCACATAACATACATTAAATAATTTATTTAGCTTACTTAATTTTTTAAATTAATCGATTGACTATTATACAACACATGAGCTAATATATATACACACATAAAAAAAAATAAAAAATAAATAGGGCGATGCCCACTTGCGTACAAAACTCCAACCCTCCAAGGCAGCAATGATTCCCACAGACGGCATTCCAAGCACATCTTCCAACTCCAATACATCTTCCAAGTTCCAACTCCAATAATTTATCTGAACATATAATTTTATAGACACGGCATTATTAAACGAAAGGGGATTCCCTAGCCCACTAAAACATTATCAAGTGCTTCCCAATAGAAGAGGGAAAAATATCTGAGGTATTCCATATAGGCATTATACAAATGATACACAAGAGACAGTTTAAAGAGATGTTCTTCCCAATCTATAAGTACATATCCTAGAAACAGCCTCTTCACTTGCAAGAGTAAGGCTGAGTACATTCAACTCACCCTAGATCCCACCTGGTCAGAGCCTTATACATTGAATTGCCCTTGAATCTATAGGTGTATATATATGCGCGGTTGTGAATAGAATTTGAGGGAACTTGTTCTTATGGTCTTCTGTTTAAAATGACAAGGGAATCACCAAGTAATAGAAATAACTGACCCCTAACCACTGGCCTCTTTACAAAGCTAATATTAACTTCATTTGTAAGAAATTCAAGAGTAATTGATTCATGTCAAATCATCCTCCTCCATTTCTTTCGCCTTCAGAGCTTCCTTTACTCTCAGTAAAAGGGCGGTCTTCCAAGGATCCTACATTGAGATATTTAAGTAACATATAGCTTAGTAAACAAGTAGACATTAAAGATAATAGCAATGAGATCTAAAGTTAATACTTCATTCGAAATATAAGACCTAGTTGATTTTTTTTTTAAAGAGATTAATGAAATTAAATAAATTAATTAACCTCAGTATATATTGTGAATCATTAAATTATATATCAATTTATAAGTCAAGCAAATTAGTTTGGAGAAAAAACGATAAAAATAAATACTTTAAAATAATTTATTTAGTTTCTTTAATCTTTATAAAAAAGTCCACTAGATCTTATATTTGGACCGGAGGTAGTAGTATATTTTGGCATTATTCTACCTCGTTATTGTCCTTTCATATATAATTAGGTATGGAAGATGCCTATTTTATTATGAATAGGCAAGGCATGGGCATATACAGATCACACAAAATTAGGGTATGCAATGCAGAAGCACGGCAAGGGCTTTGCATGGTATGGGCATATGATTCTCAAAAGTCTCACAAGGCACAATCAACATTAAAAATATGTGCAATATCATATTCTTAACAACTGCTGCATCATAGAAGAACGTTTATAATTTTTTTTATCATGCCTTTTCAGGTTAACTGGTGAATGTAACAAGGGTAAATTTTTACACCTCAGCATTACATGATGGGGACTTTTAGAAAGTTTCTCCGCTTTTTATATTTTGATTGCAGAAACTAGTGATAAACAATTTAGGGACTTTACATAACTTTGTCCTTTATTGAAGCCTAAGATAAGATAAGATATGCTGATGTCAGATCTAATATATATGTAGCCTTGTTTAAAGAAAATATGAGGAAGAGTCAACTAAGGTTGGTTGGCTAAGATACATAAAATGTAGAACCAAATACCTTTGGACCTACCACCCCAACAAAGAAATGATGAGCACAAGAATTCAAATAGTAGAATCCAAGAGGAAGAAAGAGCATGGATGTCATAGATAGACGTAATTAAGTATACAAGACCAAGGATTACAGGAAAGGACAACGAAGAAGACATGGGCTGGATCAACATATTTCATTTGAGATTTTTGTTGCTGGGTCGAAGAGCTTGCAATTGGGATTCAAAAGAATAAGTCCATTCATCATTTTTCCTCAGACCAAAGTTTTGGCGTTTATAATATAACTTCAGAAAGGTCCAATAATAGGTGGAGACGGATAGATTGAACTAGTGGCACCTTTATCTAACTCAAGAAAGATTCAATGCAGAGATCGATCTAAAAAACCTCCAACCTATCTACAGATTAATCATTTTTTAGATATCAAACTATCAATATGTAAGTTGTCTACATAATATTCAACGCAGAAAAAGAAATTATAAAACTACTACTCCCTCCGGTCCTAATTATAAGAGCTAGTTGACTTTTTTAGAAAGATTAAGGAAGCTAATTAAATTACTTTAAAGTATCTTTATTTTTATTTTTTTCTTCAAACTTATTAGTTTGACTAATAAACTAATATATAATCTAAAAATATTTAACATATGAAATGATTAAGTAACTTATTTAGCTTCCTTAATCTCTCCAAAGAAAGTCAACTAGCTCTTATAATTAGGACCGGAGGTAGTATAAAAGAAGAAGAAGAAGAAGAAAAAAATACTACAATCCTCCAATAAAAAGAGCAACAAGCCTTATTTCTCTAAAAGTGAGGTTGACCACACGGATTGTATAATGCTATAGGGTTCTATCAACAATCATTCATAGAATTGCTTTCTCCCCCAAAAAAAAGGAACACCGTTGAGGACATCAACTATTCATGATATTTTTTCACCACTCAGTATGTGAAAGAGAAAAAGTTGTTTACAGAATTTACGTCCATTGACACGGAAAGATTAAATATACCAGTGGGGTAATGCTATCAAATTCCTTGACCACTTCAGTAAATTTTGCAACATCTTCCTCATCAATTGCAGATGCCAAACCCTGAAATGTGACAACACTTCTCAAATGATATAGACCAATAAATCTTCAAATGGCTACAAAAGGTTAGCAGGCTATGCGGATAGCAGTTACTGCATAGCAACTTTTATTGTTAACTTCAATCTATGCAAGGGTGAGGTCATTTAAATGGGTTTGGGAGTTTCCCCCCTCTAGGAGTCAACATTACTAGCCAAATTGACACTTACAACTAAAAATTTGTACTCACGAACTCTGGAGAAAGTTGGATCCAAGTCCTACATGATCAATTATATAAGTGTTATAACATGTGTTACAATAAAATATTAGCATCTTGTTTTAAAAGAAGTCACTTTAAAAGACCTGATATCGCTCCAAACAGTTGGTAATTGCAACAATATCTCCTCTACAAAGCTGGCAAAGGCCAGCATTAAGAAGATGTCCTCTAACACCATATTTCAGTAAATTATTGTTCAGCGACTGTCGAGCAATATCTTCAAATATATCTATTGCCTTCTGATATCTGGGTATTGATGAATATAAAGTAGATCAATATACTTCAATATATATCACATGTCTCTTATTCACTACACCCATAATTTTCATCGGCGATAAAACATTTCTATATAGGAAAAGGCGTGTGCAAAAGGAAAATCAGATGGCACATTTAACCTCAGTGAAATTAGATGACAACTTCTAGCATTGTAAAGATGAGAACTAGATGGAATTCCAAAGATACATGCAAAATCTTTAGATTGACAGGTAAAGTTAGATGAGCAGAATTTCCATAATAAGAGTGTAAAAACAGGCAGAAAAGTTCTCACTGTTGAAGTTGAGCAGAAAACTGTGCAACTTTCAATTTGCACTGGTTGGCAGAGGTTGTTGCATCCACAAGTTCAAAAAATTCAGCAGCCCTATCAAAATATAAAGAGGCATTCTCTATATCTTGATCAAGTTCGTACAAGTCACCAATTTCCTAAAGTCAGGAAGGAAAAAAATCCACCACACAGTCAGCTGTCACAACTTTTATTACTAGACCATTATGAAGGCAGCAAAATGGCAAAACACACGTACGACAATTATCAAAGAAATAGGATAAGCAAAGCATGGAATGGTGAAATTCAAACACAAATTACCTTGCAGTATCTTGCAGCCATATTATGCCTGCCAATCTCAGTATAGAGGTTAACTGCTTGATCTAAGCATGATATGGCTCCTAGATACACATGAAAACACTAAAACATTAGCTTAAACTTTTTAAAAACAGAACAATCACAGTGAGCATTTTAGCCATTAAACTATTCACTTCTCGATTTAAAAACCAAAATTCGAAAATTATAGCTGATCTCCTGAATCATATATATCCACAACCTCTGGCGCATGTACGATAGATACAAAAGAGATTCAAGCAGTGAAGATTGCAGGTTTATGCAGAATCTCCATGTGTATATTTGTTACTCAGCATTTAATGCTCACATAGTCACATTCTTGCATGTAACAAAATCTTAGAGCAGACCTTTTGTGGATGTTTTCTTGTAGCAGTGGGCAGCATCCACATAAGCACCAGCAGCTTCATGTTTGCTTTCTAACTGCATATAAAAGTGGAAAGGACTGCTGAATTAACTCAAGAAAAATGGCGCAAAATAGGCTTATGAACATATTGTGCTGACAAACCTTCAGATGACACTTGGACAACTTGATGAAGACAGACCCTGCTCTGTCCCCTGAATAAAAGTTTTAAACACGCGTAAATTCATCTTAAGCTAGTTTATATGACAGTAAGTATGAAGAATACCCGAAAACTCGGAAATTCAAATTTTTCAAGCTTGTAACTAAGAAATTCCAAGACAGCGAGAACATCAGGAGAAGCGAAAATACGAACAAGATTTTCCGAGTTTGAATGAATTGGCGGACTTTTCGAACAACTCAGCAGCATCTTCGTATTTGGAGCCGAGAAAGGTCCAGGCACTGATCTTCTTCTCTGCTTTGTTCTCGAGATCCTGTCCTTTGGCTATGAGATCGGCCATTGTGGTATCCTTCTATCTCCTCTAGAGTGAGATATAGAAAGTTTGAAGAGAAATTAATGGTAGAACAGTATGAGCGCGTTGTGAATCGTCAGAAGCTTAAAGGAAGGAAAAATCAGAGACAAAGATCTCAACGACTTCAACATTAAGCAATTCCGAACAGAAGGAACTCTCGCTCTACACTCCACCTCGCTGATCCAACGACGAGGGAGACTCTTGAAACGACTCCTCGTTTGAGGGTAGTTTTTGGAAACGACTCGTAGTTTTAGGGTACAATCAATTCTATTATATTAATTTTACATGTTTTTCTTTTTCTTTTCTTTTTTTTTTACCAACAATTTTTCTTACATGGTTTATCCCTCACAATATGAACTAAAGATATTATCGTAATCGAATTAGATTTTAGATTAACTGGTGGTAATTTAGATATAATATTTTATAAAAATTTTGAATTGGTTCTTTTGGATGAGATACGAAGAATATTCCCTTTCAATAACACAGCTTATCTTCCTTAAAATGATTGGGCTAAATTTATTACAATTAATTTAATTGTAATAATAGATCATTTCAAATTAAAAATGTCACCACATCAAATGAAAATATAATGTTTCATCCAGAAATAACTAAAATTATGTTGGTTCTTCAAATTAACATCTCATTATCCTAACCTTCCGTGCAATAAAATTGAAATGTGCCTGTTTGAAGTATGACCTTTTTTATCCCCAGGTAAAAATGAGGATTTAAACTATGGAAATAACATAAAAAGAGTTTTGAAATTGTAAAATCTCAAATTGTTATAAAACTAAAGAAAATAGAGCAGAGAATACCAGAGAAAAACTTAAGAGAAAAGGAAGGTATTCTCATTCATATCATCAGTGTCCATGTTGAGTCTGTATATGGGTATTTATAACCCAACAAATACAATACATTATTTGGGATGGAGGACAGTTTCATCCATTCAAGCGTTAATCGCTGGCTCTTTAGTTGCCCACTAATAATGATATAAGTGAATGGTTAAAGAATGTGAAAGTTCAAAAGTAAATGGGCATCCACATAACTGATATATTCATAACACAAATGAGATATTTTTCATAAAATAAGTTATGAATTATTTATCAAGTCTTATTATTACCTCATCAATTCTTAGTAACAAACTTAATTTGAAATTTTACAATTTCAACTTTTTTCTATTATTTTCCCTTTAATATTTTCTTGATATGGATAAAATTCAGGGTGGAAATAGGCTAGGCCCTATTAGAAGCCCATGGCCTAGCTTATTTAATTAAAAAGTTAGGCTTAGACTTAAGCCTATTGTTAGATCTATTTAGATAAACAAGTCAAACTTATTTAGTTTTTTTTTTAAAGTATTATTATGCCTAATTATATATAATTTCATTTAAATTAATTTTGAAAATTATTTATAAAATTAATAATTTAGTCTTAACTCTAAGTTTCACATTTCATCATTTACCCATGAATTTAACCTTTTTATTCATCAGTTGATCACATCTACTTCTCTTCTGTTTTATTGCTTGAGATGACAATGCTAGCCCACTACCCCTCCCTCGATTTGTCTCATTTTATGCAAGAAAAACAAGAGGTAAAATCTAATTTTACATGTCATTTGTTGTATTTGATTGATTTTAACAAATATATCTCTTTAGTTAATAAATGATTGATTTTTCTTATTCCTACTTACTCAAACAATTATTACTACTAGGTGTTCTTTTCGTTCTTTTACTAACTCTTTTATTTCATATGAGAACAAATCTTTAAACTTTTAAGACATAAAGTATGCTTTTAAATAAGCTTGACGAATTATATATGAAATTAGATGTATACGGCTTAAGCCTATTTAAAGGCCTACATTTTAAGTAAGCATTTAAATAGGCATCAAGTCTTATCAGACTTTTTGAAGGCTCAAGCTCAAGCCTAAAAAAAAAAAACCTATATAAGGCTTAGGTCTAAATGTAGGCCTTGGATCTCCATCACAGGTTTAAACCTATTTAATTAAAACTTAGTCTAGCATAGTTTATTTCCATCTGTAGGCAAAATAAAATATTTTTTTAATATGTATTTTTTGGCCAATATTTTTTTAATAGGTGTTGACGGAACCAAAAATAATACACACACACACACATATATATATATACATGTAAATTAAAGTTTTTTTTTTGTTTGTTTTGGCTAGGCGCAGGTATTCTCCTATTGGAGGCAATCCTGTTCAAGTTATATGGATTCGAACATTGGTTCGCTATGTTGTAAAGGACTAGTCCTTTTCTTTTCACTAGACCCAACCCTGTTGGTTTTTCGAAAAGTATATATTCAACGACAAATGATTGCATGAAATTTTGCCAAATAATTTTTTTTTTGTACAACAAAATTCTCATATATATATATATATTTGCTAAAAAAAGTTTAGGTGGGGGTAGACACCGATACTTTATCAAGGTCAGGGCATGTCTCTAGGCTCAAAGAGCGCTTATAGAGGTACTTACAGATTTCCCACCAACAAGGCCCTTACATCAACTAATGGGTATCGACCCTTCTCCCTTTTGGAGTGAAGGCCGATGCCTTAGCCAATTGTGTCAATTCTCATATATATATATATATATATATATATATATATATATATATTCGCTACTTAAAATAGTGGCAAAGTGTGCAACTACTCCGAGGTTTTGTTGGGTGCCAAAGCGGGGGACCTCTCCCAAGAAAGTTTTTTGCATTAAAAAAGGCTCGAAACCAAGACCTCTTACTTAAGCGACCAGAGAACCCCTTCCACTCAAGTCAACTTCCGCTTGTGTGTATATATATATATATATATATATATATATATATATTGGATAATAAGGAAGGCAAAATGCCTGAGAAAACAAAAATCGAAATTACAACATAGGGGAAATTAATCCCAAGAACTCTTGATCTACCCAAGCCCTTAAATACATAGGGCATTCCCCAAAGGTTACAGATTTTGTTAGACCAATCTTGGCAAGAGAATCTGCGATCCTGTTACAATCTCTAGGAACATGGCGGATAACCACCTACCACTCCCTACTCAACAACTCATTAATACGAATAGCTAAAAGGCTTCCAAAATGAGGATCAAAGTTAAAAATGCGAAAGACAAGCTCACTTGCATCCGATTCCAACACCATCCTTTTGACACCAAAATCCCAAGCAAAAGTTAGGCCCTCAAAGATTGCCCATTCTTCTGCTATATACGAATTGCACACACCAATGCTCTTGGCAAAACCAGCAATCCACTCACCATTAGAGTTACGCAAGACCCCACCACATGCCGCTAGGGAGGATCGTAAGGAAACAGCGCCATCAACATTAAATTTAACCCAATTCTCAGGAGGCCTGCTCCAAGCCCCAGTAAGAAGAGTATGCCGCATAGACACCGGAACCGACAGGATCAGATAAGGATTTAACGCAAAACTCCTCCAAGAGTTCAAAATGACAGCCGCCGGATTGGGAGGTCTTAAAGAGCCAGGTTCAAAAATGGACAAATTCCTCCAATTCCATAATCTCCAAATAGCAACACCAAAGATAATATGCCAACTAGATCCCACAATTCTTCCTAAGCAATGCTTAAGATTTAGAGTAAACCAGTCAGTCAAACTAGCAGAAAAGAAAGCATGCGCATACCTTGGGGAGATTAAAGAACTCCACATCCTGGAAGCAAAAGGACAATCTCTAAGAAGATGGAGGGTGTCCTCCACGCCAATGCCACAAGCCGTACAAAGAGCCAAAGATTGAGACCATACGCTTCTTCTGCTATTTGTAGGTAATTTATTTAAGACCGCCATCCACATGAAGACTTTAATTCGCTCAGCTCCTTCCCAATCCCAAATTGCTTTAGACAGATCAAATCTCAGGTGAGGAGGATTGGGTTCTATCAAAGAATAGGCACTTTTTATAGAAAAAACCCCATCATTCGATGCACCCCAAACTAAATTGTCATGACCAGAATCTGCCCTGGGGGGAAGCACAGCCGCTAGCCTTTGGATAATACTGGGCAGAACGCAGTCAGCTAGCCTCTCAAAGTCCCACCATCCATCCTTAACCCAATCCACATCATAAGAATTAATCTCTTCCGTCGATAACGGACGAGTGCAAAATTGGCTGATTGCACAATCGTTCATCAGCCAATGATCTTTAAAGAAGCTCACTATTTAACCATTACGAATTTGCCATTTGCATCCTTTAGCAACGATATCACTTTGGGACGTGATAAACCGCCAAACAGTAGAATCCCCAGGTTTGTAAGACAAAAGATCATCATCATCTCTCAACATATAGCGGTTTTGAAGGATATCAGCCCATAGCCCCTTAGTTCCCATCGTCAATTTCCAGGCCAATTTCACCCCACAAGCTTGATTGAAGGAAGAGAGTTTCCGAAAACCAAGACCTCCGAACTCTTTAGGTCTAGTAATGGAGTCCCACCCCACAGGATGGTATTTATACTGAGATTCATCATGCCCCCAAATAAAATTCCTCTATAAGCGCTCCACCTGCAGACAGATATACCTGGGTATTCTTGCCACTTGCATAGGGTAAAGCGGAATGGTGCTCAAAACCGACTTAGCCAAAGTGATACGGCCAGCTGTAGATAGACAACTAGCTTTCCAAGCGGATAACTTTGAGTGAACCCGCTCAATGATATAACTAAATGTATGTCTCTTCTTCCTATTCCTAGAAAGAGGGAAGCCAAGATACCTACCAATTTCGCAAGAAATATTCATATGGGTCAAGGCTTTAATCCTATCCTTTGTGGAAGCCGAAACCCTTGGCGAGAAAAAGATGGACGATTTAGACGGGTTTACCTTACCACCTGAAGCATTAGAAAAGACTTCCAGACATTTCATCATACACACTGCTTGCGCCTCAGAAGCAACCCCAAATAATAATAAATCATCAGCAAACATAAGGTGTGACACCTTTGGGCCTTGCGTTGATGTAACAATCGGCCTCCAACTACCATTTTCCACCTCATCACAAATTAAGTGAGATAGTTTATCCATACAGAGAACGAACAACAGGGGAGAGATAGGGTCTCCTTGACAAAGTCCCCTCTTCGGCCAAAAGAATTCAGTTAAGTTACCATTCCAAATCACATTATAGGAGACTAAGGACACACAATGAATGTAAGATGTATAAACCTCTCGTGTGTATATGGATGAAGGACGAGAGGACTTTTCCAATATTAAGGACCCAAATGGCCTAATATTGAAAAATAATGGACAACTAGACTGAGCCCATTGTAGTGCATTGGGCCTAAGAGTATTCAGTGGATTCTTTCTATATTGGACCGATAATTCCACTGCTTTTGTTTTTCTTTTTGATTAGGGGTTTGCTTTCCATTTTTATTTTACATAAAAAACCTTATAAGAGAGGTTTTCACATTTAGTGTTTGATAGTACCTTAAATAAGATTGTCTCAAGTAGAAAGATAACTATGCTTATCACAAAAAAAAAAAAAAAAATTGGTACTCCTTTCTTCATAGCTTTTACTATTATTTTTTTTACTATGAGTGATATTGCTTCAGCTGAAAATCAAGAAACCGATTCATCAAAATATAATCAGAAATTAGTAGCATTCCCTTTGATCTTTAATGTAAGATCTACTTACCTGATTTGATTTTATTAAGAAAATTAGTTAATATGAGATGGTTTTTTTTGAAAACATGTTTAAACTAATTCTATCTACCTTTGTCAAGGAAAATGCATGCTAAGTATTTGGAGAAAGATGAAAAGCCAAAAGCAAAAAAAAAAAAAAAAGGTGTAACGAGACATTAACTTCATATGCAGTCATATTTATTTTGGTTATCCACCTTCTAAAATATATATTAAAAAAATATATAAGTGTCAAAGTGATAGGATCCCAGATGATAATTCCATAAAATAAAATGTTAGCAGTGATTATGATTCAGCTTTTTCTTATTAATTAAAAAAAATAGTTAAAACATATTTAGCATCCTAAAGTATTTTTCAAGTAGCTCTTAATATTCTAAACTAATCTGTGATTTCATCCAACATCTTAAAGTATTTTTTAGGTAACATCCAATATCGTAAAGTATTTTTTTACGCAATTTTACTTTTTAAAGTATTTTTCTCAGCAACAATAATGAGTACCTTAAACTTAGTACCTTTAATTTAAATATGAAAATTGTTAATTTTGATCAATTATTGAAATGAGAAAAAGTGAACAAGCATGGAGCAAGTGGGATATCAAAATCAGAATATAAGATAATCTTTTGTGTTGGAATAAATACGAATAATAGGGAAGATGGACTTGGTTGGAGAAAGCAGGACCACCAAAACGAAGGGTCAAGTTAATTTATGTGCAAAAATGCATTAAGGAAAGCCATCTTTCATTGAAATATTAAAAGGCACAAAATCAAAGTGAGATATGTTCAAGTACTATTTTGTCTTCTATCTTTAATTCTCTCTTCAACCTCACTCATCACCATACTTATTTGTCTTCATTTTAGTGCAAGAAAAGTTCTAAATGTTATGCTCTTCCTAATCTTAGTGGAAATGACATTTTCTATTTTAAAACTAGTTATTTTTTTAATGCAAAATTTACCAAGCTTGAAAATCTAGTCATCAAAGTATTTATAATTAATAACTTATAAATAATATAACTTGATATAGTTACTATCAATTAAATCTACCAATACTTGAATATGATCCAATAAGATAGTCATATAAAAAAAAAAAAACATTAGTATTAAGTTAAGATTGAAATTTTGTCTACTTCAAATTTTACTTGGAACATTATAATATCGCTACCAGATTGGTCGGTTTCAAACACATCTTATTCCTTTCCCATCTTCTTCTTTCCTCTTCACTTGTTAAACTCCATTTAGTTATTAATGTAAGAGCTAGTTGTGAGTTGAAATTGATATTAAATATAATATAAAATACATTTATTTCTTATACTCGTTATTTTTTCAAATTAATATAATTACGTAAAAAAAACTGATATATAATCTAACGTTCACATTTGTTAAATTTAATAATTTTCTTTAATTTTTAATTTATCTAAATTAATCAAGTGACTTTTATATATAAAGATATTGAGAGATCGCCCGACAAATATGCATCAAAACTTGACTTTGATTTAATTTTGAGTAAATATCCTATTTGGTCCTTGAAAAAAAATCATGGACCCTTTTTGGTCCCTCAGTAAAAATAACTCATTCCGTAGTCCCTGACCACATTTGGTACACTTCACTGCATATGTCCACTTCAACCTGGAAGGACTAACGTGGACGATTTTTGGATTTTACAAGGATTACGGGATGAGTTATTTTTACTGAGGGATCAAAAAAGGGTCCGTGATTTTTTTCAAGGACCAAATAAGGTATTTACTCTTTAATTTTTATGCCATTATTGTTATGTGTACGGTGTGGAATTGAAGTTTCATCATCGGATTAATTCGCCCATTCCTGTATAACAACTCCATTATTACTCTGATTAACTGTTATTTTACACGCTTCCCATAAAGGGGGGAAAACAATCTGATTTTTAAGGGTACCCTAGATATTACATTTAAAGAGAAATAAAAAAAAAATAGAGACAAAAGTATATTTATATTTAACTTGACACAATGTTCTATTTTTAGTCTCTTAATTTTATAAAACATATTTTAAATTTTTCTAATGCCTTTAACAAAAATATTGATATTGATATTTTAAACATTAACAAAGCATTATCAAATCCTGACATAGTAATGTCCTAAAAAAAATGTAAATTTCAAGGTATGGAAATTTCTAATCCCATATTAATTAATCTCCATCATTGGCTAGATCAAAAGTAGTAGTATAAGATTTATCTATCATATAAATGTTAATTATTTAAAATTATGGTGATGCATGAGATCATGCATTACATAATTATTCTAATTCTAATATTTTTCAATATGATCTATTTTGACTATCTATACTAGGGACAAGGGGAAAAAAGAGAGAGAGAGGTTAGAAATTTTGAATCGTCTTTTGATTTTACTGATTTTTGGTTTGTTTAAAACTTTTCTGCTTTTTGACCCAAAAAAATTAAACTTTTCTGCATTGATTAGACAAAATAACAATTGATGGTTCATTTAACTTGAAAATGTGTCTTGTCCCTACTTAGAAAAGAAGGTAGCTAAATAATATCATTTCATTCCTTTAATCTCGTCAGTGTCAAATCAGAAATACCATTTTCTGGGGAAATAAATTAATAAACAGAGATTGATATATATTCTCCCCCTGCTTACGATATCATGACGATATGATGCTGTAAACTGCTTATTTGGTAGCTTATATTTTCTAATTCATAGTGGCTTAGGTCCAGTTTTGTTTAATAATTAAAAAAAAGCACATTTTTAGTATTTAATCGTAATTATTGTTTTTTTTATTAATTTTATTTAAATACATGAAAGACGGTTTCTACTTTCTATCTACAAAATCAGTTTTTTTTATTTCATTCCATTTTGGATAAAAAATAAATCTGTAACACTGAAAAAATATAAGAATTTCACAAGGAGGCCGAAGTCTAAATTAAAGTAGTCACCTCATATATTATACATACACAAATTGGTTCAGGGATTAAAAAAAATCAGAAAGTTGATTTAACTGTGAGAGTAAAACATGTTCTATGAATTATAAATTATCAATATCAAAGTAGAAAGCATTCTAGTTTAATTCCACTACAAAATAAAACAGGTTTTGCCATGGAAAAAATCCATCGCAAAAAAGGGGCTTTTTGTCACAAAATTTGTTTGCGACGGATTTCATCCGTCACAAAAATCACTGTTGCAATTGCGATGGAATGCAAATTTGCAATGGATTTTAAATCTGTCGCAAATCCCAAAGGATTTGCGATGGAATCCAAATCCGTCGCAAATCCCAAAAGATTTGCTACGGATTCAGATTCCGTCGCAAATTTTGATTTTTTTAAGAAATAAAAATTACATAAAAAATTATAATTTTTTTAAAATATAAAAATTACATTAAAAATAAAAATTAGCATGATTAATATTAAAATTAAATACAGAACAATTTAATTTTCCCATTTTAATCTATTTAATAACATAATCAGACTAATAAAAATAAAATACTCAAATTACTATTTAATAGTATATATTTAATATAATCCTATTATGATATCAACATATCAACCTACATAGAATGATTAAAGATAATGAGTTTATAAGAATTAGAATAACTGTTACATTTTTATATTAAAAAAATTAAGAAATATCCAAATTAATCACTTCCCACAAATTAAACAATATATTTAATTAACAATATAATCCTTTTTTCTACTCACACACAATTCATACAAGTACTTCAAAGTTTCCTACGTGATTTGCGAAAAAAAAAAAACTAATATTAATAACAGCAAGGTTATAAAATAAATATTAACTAATATTGTTTAATGAGTTCTTATTGTAGATATTAATAACAACATTTATCTAGCTTATTGGAGTTCTTAATGGGGAAAAAACTACATCTAATGCAAAAAACTAAAAAAAAGGGGGTAGAGACTTACCAGATGATGCTAATGGAGAGGAGGCTGGAGGTGAGAGGAGAAGAGGCCGCCGGTGAGAGGGGATGAGGTCGACGCCGGAGGTGAGATGAGAGAAGGCTGGAAAAAAAGAGGAGGAGGACGGAAAGAGGAGGAGGAGGAGGATGAAAAAAGGAGGAGGAGGATGGAACCGGAGGGAGAGGAGACCGGAAGGAGGCTGCATGGCGATCTAAAGGCTAGCCGGACGGAGGAATGAAAAGAGTAGGGTGGAGGGAGAGTAAAATGCAAAAAAATGGGGGAGGATGAGCACTTAAGTCCAATTTCGGGCTTAAGTGTTTACAACGGAAAATGTTTCTGTCGCAATGGAATCATTTTCCGTCGCAAATCGGCCTTTTTTGCAATGAAATTTTAAAATCCGCCGCAAACTTTTTAAATTTGCGACGGAATTTTAAATCCGTCGCAAATATCGTAAAATTTCCAAAGGAATTTTTTCCGTTGCAAAATCCGTCGTAATTTCACTCTTTTCTTGTAGTGTTCCATAAAATATAGAGTATTATGAATTCAAATTATAATTACACAAACTTTTTAGGTCTATATCACACCAAAATTGTTTGTGATGATTTCTTCTGGAATGTTTGAGAGTTGAACAGATATCAATAACTAAACAAAAATAACTAAAATAGAAGGAATTAAGTTTTTGTAATATCTCCTAAGCTAATTGAGTATGATACACAAACTATTTTTTTAAGCATTCAATTTTATGTAAATAGTCTCGATCAAAACTTAAAGTTATAGATTGACATTTTACACTTTGTTGATGAAATGTACGTTGTTAGAACTTAAAACTGCTTCTACTACTCCTCCGATCTTTAATATAATGTATATATGACTTAATTTGAGTTAATCTGAGTCCTAAATATAGGATCTATTTTATATAATTTATATGGTTATTAATTTATGCCGCAAAAAATGTAATAAAACATCATGATTTTTGTTTTGTTTTTGTCGTGGTTCATCCATGAAAAGAAGTTAGGCACGCAACATCATACGGAGGGTTGAACTTGTAACCTCCTACTTAATTCAAATTCTAAAGAGGTCTTACTATCTATTGCGTCGTGCAAGCTCTCTTATTGATTGGAAGCTGCGAATATTGACCAATCGACTCTTGCAATAATGAATAAATAATCACATGATGATCATGTTGTGAATTGTGACTCATGAAGACGCAGGCCTTTCGGGGAAAAAACTTAATTAATTCCCACTTAATAGACCTAATTATAAACTTTATTAATTTCTTGCTATTTAGTTCCACTATTACGCATTGTGCTTGTAAGTGACATTCCCATTAAACACGTACGCCCACTTATTTCCTTTGGTTGTCGCCTCTTAACACCTCATAAACCACTAATCATATTTGTTAATCGAATTAACTATATATTTCTCAAAGCTAAGTGAGGTGTCAAGTGTTGTGAAGGTTACCAAATTGACATGTCTAAGATAAAATAATAGTAAATACACGAAAAGGAATAGCAAAATGTGTATCTTTCTTTGCACACATCCATATTCTTGTATCTCATACTTTTATTTAGTAAGTATTGTCCTCTTGTACTCACATCACTTTCAATGTGTCTCAGTGGAATGGAAAGCCACATCAATTTGGCTGCATCTAACATATCATATGATACCAAATACCATCCAAAAAAGTAGTCCTTTATATAAATGGACCATGAACCTATGATTAACTAAATCATAGTGTCACTTTGTTTTACCCTAGCCCATAATGTCTCCTAAATAATGTCAACTCTTATTGCGTAGTGTAGAGTCTATGATAGACATCTTGTCTCTATAATATACAGTCACCTCGATGGGGTTCTTAAAAGTAAAATAGCTTTTAATTAATATAAAGATGTAACAGTTCCTTTTTTTGGCCAAACTAAAATGATTTATATGTGTGCAAAAAAATTAAAATTATGTATAAAGCAGTTCAAAGATATATATATATATATATATATATAGATATAAAAGAGTTTGATCTAAAAGAATATGCCAAACATTTATAAATTTAATCAATATTCATTCCTATATATATTATGTAGGGCAAGGACGTGGACGTGGAAGGGGGAGAGAGGAGGGGGGTAACAAGAAGGAAGGAGAATAATGTAGACAAATAGAAGGAGACAAGAAAAAGGAAAAATATTATTTAAATTCAGTCGAAATACCAAAATTTAATCACGCCATGAGACCTCATTACTCATTAGGGATTTCTAAATGTTGTTAAAAGATTATATTGCCCCCATATAGTTAAAAAAAATTGAAAATAGGTGTAGGCTAACTTCGTTTCAATTGTTTTAAAAAGATTTAATTGTGATTTTCCCTTCTTTAAACATTACAAGTATCATCTGATAAAAATCAAGATTAACTTTAGGATTTTGCAAATCATGTTGGGAGATCAATCCGTCTTCAATTTTACTCTTCAAAAAATCAAAGTTGTATCGCTATTGTCTGAAAGATTATTATTCCTTTATTTCACGGATTCTCCTTACACTAGAAGTATAAGGAGCCCCCTATTCCTAGAGAAAAATGAAAATGAATTGTTCAACCTGTGTGTGATTTGCAAAATCGTTAAATTAATCTTAACATATATCGAAAAATTCCATAAATATTTGACTCCTTATCACGTATTATTTTATCTTAATTCTTCAATTGTTTTCTGGGAAAAAATCCCAATTAAATTTAGTTGAAATAGTAATTTTCTTCTTTTAACTATAGAGGGGCATTCTAGTCTATTAACAACATTCAAAAATCCCCAATGAAGCCTCTAAGCCTGATTAAGAATTTGTTAAAAGTACAGTATGTATTATATTTGGATTTTGGTATTTCAACTATATTTAAATGAGATTCTCTTAAAGTCAAACTTGAGTTGTGATGGTAATACTCAAATATTAATTTTATTCAATTCATCAAAAGCTGAACATATAATGAGAATGTGTTAAGGACTATTTATATTGCAATTAAAAGTATTTAAAGAAAATATTATATAAATGTTTAGAATTACGTACAAATTATATATAGAATAATCTAAATCACAACCTAGCTTGTAATCTAAAAGCTTACGTTTATCTAAACAAAACCCTTCTTCAGGTCCAAGAGATCATTCTGACTGAACAAAAATACTACATTTAATTTAAACTTATGGCCTTGTGGCTTATGGGTCAATACCTTATCAACTGAAATAACTTTAGCTTTGTTGACGTACATATGAACTAATTAAGTTGACAGTAAAGACATACGCATGTGACATTTATATATTTATCAATATTCATTTCCTTTACACACTTTGACCAAAAAAAAATTTCCTTTACACACACACACACAAAAGAAGATGGGGAGAGGGGACAGACGAAAAGACTCAAAAGAGAGAGGAGGGATGGAAACAAGAGAAGGAAACCAGAAGAATAATAGAGGGAGTAAATAAAGAAGAACTTGAGGTAGGGAAGGAATACTCAAATAAAAATTTTCTTCATTTCATTAAGAGGCATAAAAATGAGAATATATTAAGGCAGGTTTATAGGCCTTAACCCTAATCATAAAAATTAAAAGTATCAAAAGCAAATATTATATATAGAAATCCTAAGCATTAAATAAAAATAAAATACTCTAGAATAATAATCTGAATGATAACCTAGTAATTTGAAAAATCAGATTTATCAAACCAAATCCTAATTCAAATCCAAGAGATCATTCTAACATATATAACAAAAGTCCTAAATTTAATTAATTCTATATCCATCAATATCAGATATGTACTACGTACATAAGAATTATTTCAGCTTTCATGCTCCATACTTGTTATGAATTTGTATGGTGGGTTTTCACTATCAAAATTTCCAAGTGTCAGACTTCGGCTGGTTGTTCACTTCCATGTAGTATGACTATGAACTAGAGACCCATGATGCTGGACCACTGTTTGGTATGAGGGATTTGGAGGGGAAGGGAGAAAAAAATTTAATGAGTTTGATTTAAGAAAATTAAAGAAGTGGGGTTACAAAATTTTAACAAAGAGAATATGTAAGATAAAAGAGCAAGAAATTAAAATTAATTAAAAACATTTAACTACACTTATCTTATTTTTTTAAAATCCAACTTAAATTTTTTTTTCCCTTGTGTTCATTTTCCTTCCCTCCCCTTGTACCAAACAAGCCCTAAGGGAAAATGACACACTAGGACCTTTTTATGACCCACCAATGTCCTTTACCATCCACTTTCTCTATGACCCTTTGGTGAAGACCAAAACCAAGTGAATAACAGCAAATTAAAGAGACTTGTTATCTTTTCTCTTGTTCTTTATATATACTAAAGAGGACCCTACAAATTTTTCGTGTGGGGTTGGTGTGGTGATGACCTAAATCCAGGTGTCGCTGGACCATTTAAAGAGTGTGATGATGTGCATCACAATTACTTAGCTTCTTCCTGTATCTATCTCTAAGCTAAGGCTACATCACATTTCCTTTTATCTTCTTTCTCTAACGTCTATTTTGCATATCTAGATATGTTTGCTAGCTAGCTACCTGCTCATCTTTTAAACTAGCAATTTATTTGATCATACATTTCACTAACATTTTGATCATTGTATACTGACAAATGAAGTCTTATAAGTTGATGATCCCTTAACCATCTTTTCTCATTGAGTCCTCAATTAAGGTTTTAAAATATGTGCATGCATTTTGATATATTTTTATTGAGGATTTAGTTACGGATGAACATCAAATATAGACCATCTAGATTTAATTTTTTAAAGTTTATTTTCTTAAAAAATATTTTAATGGATACAGAATCTAAATAAAAATAACCTTTTAACTATAATTTTTTTAAATAATTCTTTTATTTAAGAATCATCAGTTTAAATTGGGACGTTGAAACATTATTTAGACGGTGTATATCTCACCACAACGACCCCAGTGAGCATGAAAATCAGTTCGAGTCATTCGTTTACTTTGAAATCAATGACAGCGACTGATGATCCAATTTAATAACCCACTCTCAGCACCATACACAGTCTTATCATTCCTCCTCTCTTACCCAAAGTTTGAATCTTTAACTGATAACTTTTTTTTTTTTTTTTTTAAATTTTCCGCATTCAAACATTGACAAACAAGATCGTAATATAAATGGGACACAAGAGCATGCGTAAAGAGAATGGGAAAAATAGTAGTCGTGTTTGAATGTTATTTAATGATGCTCTATCTATATGTACGTTCAACAAAGCATATATATCATGTGTCATTGAATATTTGAATTCAAAAACCAAAGTTAGCGATTCGTGATAAAAGAGCTAAATTTGACGAACGACTTTGAGGCGTGGGAACTGGAATGGAAAACAACAAAGCATGATCGTGGAAGACCTGAATGGAGTTTAGTTTGTCTTATTTATAGTTTGTCATGTTTAAAACTATTACTATTATAGCGTGTCTTCTATCTTATCTTTGTGTCATTATTATATGGTTGTTAGACCATTGACTTGGTTTTTTTTTTTTTAAAGAGCATTATTTGAATCTTTATGAAAGAAAATAAAACTTCAATTATTGATCATATACGATATAACAAAAGTATTTTAAAAGAAAAAGGAAATATAAAAAAATATTATTGTTAAATATAATGATTTAACTGCAACATATATTACTCCCTTTTTGGTCGTCCTAAATGTATATGAACAAATTAGGAGGTTTGATTTGGTTATAAATGCAAGATTTTAATTCACTTTATCTCTTAAATTTATAATTTTTGTTTACAAATTATCCTTATATTGTTTCCACATACTAAAGAAGGTTTTCATATGAAGGTAGTTTTCATTGCAAATAATTAAAGAGGATATTTTAGGATAACTGGCCAACAAACTTAACTAATTTCTTTAATTGATTTTAATAAATTAGTTATCTAACTTCAATATTTAGGGTAGAATATGAAATATCTACTTTGTTTAGTAAAACCAAATGAGATATAAGATGAATAGAGTAAAGTAATAAACACGAAGATATGGATTTTCTATGTCTGTAAATAGTAGTTCAATAAATTAAATTGTTTTTAATGGATTTTGATAGTTCAAATTTAACACTATCAATTTATATTTATATATATATTTTTGTTTTGAAGAAAACAAGATAGAATAAATTTTAATGATAAATTTAAAACAAGTATTAAATGAAAAATACAATTGAACTAGTTATTAAAAAATGAATATTTCCTACGCGTGTGTGTGTTTTTTTTTTTTTTGGGGGGGGGGGGGGGGGGGGGGGGGGGGAAGATTGAAAGAGTGAGTGAGGGGTATGGTGTTTGTTGATTATGATGGGAAGTAAAGAAGGGTGTCTTAGAGAGTGGAAAAGCGATGCCCTTTTACTAAAAACAAGAAAACCTATGAGGGTAGGGGCAAGCAAGGAAAGGTTGAATGGCATTGTCATGAAGAAGGTAGTGAGTGGACTTTGAAAGAGACACAAATTAAAGAGTGTGAATGTGAATCCAAAGTTGTGGGTCTAGCTACCCAATAGCATTATAATAAACAGTAACATCTCTTTGTCACCTTCTACCCTCTAATATAATAATGTTGAGGGATTGTGAAAGCATAGGATTTAAGAATATGATTAAATATTTAAAAATTGTAAAAAAGGCCCACTACAAAAAAAAGAGTGAATTAACGATAGAAATCTGTCATTAATTAATTAATGATAGACTATATAAAGAGGGTGAGTTTGGTACAAGTGACAGGATTGCTGCCATGTAACATAAAACTTGTAAGTTTAAATCCTGAAAATAATCTATCTGATTATAGATGCACACATCTATTCATTTTAATATTTTACTTGGTGGGAGCCTTGTATAGTGATGAGCCGGTCTTTAGTTTATACGACGACAAAATTTTCCAATTCTATTGGTGAACACCACTATTTTCTTGTAATAGTGAAATAAGAGAAAATATAGTAAAAATCGGCAAAATTTAACGTGGGAAAAAAACCCATAGGAAAATAATGAGACATTTTTCACTATAAAAAAATAAAGTTTATAATGATCCTCCATTCCTATGATGATGGGGCACTAAATATATAGAGAGAGCTTATAAAAAGCTAAAAATATTAAATTGGCTAATAAATAATGTCTCCTAACATCTAAATTATTATAAATATGATGGAGATGGGATAGATTTTACACCAAGATAATAAATAAAAATAATATTAATAGATTATAGGAATTTGAGTAATTTTTTTTTTTAAAAAAAGAATTATGCACCACAAGCTAATGGAAAACATGATAAAGTTATAAGATTATTTGCTCACGCCCCACTACACACAACGGGAGATGATCTTCTCCTTTTTCCATCCCATTATAAACTTGTTTTAGGTTTTTATTGACTTGTAAAGGGATCAAACCCCTGATAGCATATTTTAAGAGATTAAACTATATGCTAATTGTGTTAGATCTTATTGGTTATGTTTTTCTATTTTAATCGACAACATCTTTTTTAAAACTATTCCACAATAAAGTTATCTTATTAGTTTTGTTGGTTTTTCTAAAAAAAAAAAAGTAAAAAAAATCGTAATTTATAATAGTCTCTCACGCTTGATCGGTAACTCTCCACTTTGATAATAATTAAGATGTTCTAATAATCTAAAAATCTAATAATAACGGCTTCAATTGTAAGGGACCAACTTGAGAAGCAAACATTTGTAACGGGTTTAATTGAGAAGACCATTTAATGAAAGCACCAAATTTGTAAAAGTCATTATTTTTGAAAGTGGCCAAATTTAAAATTATACCATTTGGTTATGGCTTGATGAACTTAAATATTTTGAATTATATTTAAAATCTTACATATATCTCACCATCTTTTTTTTTTTTTTTTTTTTTGGAAAATTCATACAAGCCAGGGCTTGCTTCACAACTCATTATATACATCTCATTGTAAGAATTTCTTTTGTGACTTTAACTAATAATTTTTTCAATAAATCAAATTAAATTTGTCATCATCAGGCCACGAGTCGATTTTCTAATATATGGCCATATTTGTCCTTCTTTTTCAAAAGGAATATTTTTGTTGCTGCTGCTGGCTGTTCTGATTCAAAATTCACAGTTATTATTATGATGTAGTTGGAAGAAAAGTGTCCCCAAAATTCAGATTCTGAGTTATTATTACGATCTTTGGGAAGCATGATGTTTCAGAACTTCAGACAGCAACATTTCTGGCTCAAATTCACTCTCATCAATATTGTTTTAATTTGTGGCAGCCAACCACCCATCTGGGTTTGGGTTTATCAACATGAGAAAAATATGCCCCACCCATAAGTAAACCATTTTTTTTTGTTTTGTTTGGAGCTCAATTAAGAGGGATAAAGAAAGATTGAAAAGAACGCTCAATACAGTTATAGAGTGAGATCTTTTTATTAACAATTTATTTTTGAGATTTGACTTTTGATCGAGCTCAATAGTATCATTTGATTTATTTAGCCGATCCCACCCATTGAAATAAGCCTATATTGTTGTTGTTGGTTATTTTATTTTATTTTATTATTTTTAAAAAGTACTCGTCCTTGTCTTTATTACAAACATTCATAACATAACATGTTTTGTCTAGGGTATTTTTTTCCCCCCCGCCGAGTACCCCTAAATCCCTAACCAACTAACTAAATTTCTATAACTATATAACTTTTACCGAGGGTAATTTTAATATTTTAAAATAAACAATTAATTTTAGGGAGAATTATAATAAAGGACCTAAGAAAAATAATATTTATTAAGAAGGACCATAAAAATGGTAATTATTTGAAGGACAAAAAATTAAAATATTAATATAAAGAGACTAAATTGCCCTTGGTTCTACAATTTTTATATAAAGGTGAAAAATGAAAAAAAAAACGTTTTGGAACAATAATATATGGCAACATTTTTTTGGAATGAAATATCTAATTAACAAAAAAAAAAACCTACAAGTCAACGTTTTGGGAATCTTTTTTTTTTTTTTTAACAATAATATATGGCAACCTTCTATTCCACATAAAGAAAGAAAAGTGATGGATCATGCGAATTGGCTTCGGTGATTCAAAACAAAAGTTTGAAAAATATACAATACTAAAGGGGCAAGAATTAATTAGATTTTAATGATTATAACAAGAACCAAACTAAAGGAAAATGAGATAAAAAATTACTAGGAAAAAGAACTTGAAGATCATAAAACAGAGGGGAGGACGCTTCGGAGATCTTTGTGGATGAAAGAACTTATGATTTCTTTTTCACAAGAGATAAAAAGTTATCAATAAAGACTCTAACTTGCATATTCCAGATTCTGATTTGATATCTATTTATCATTTTTAATCAATCACTTTAGATTCTGATTTAATTAGAGATAAAATAGGAAATTTGACCAAGAGCAATTTAGTCTCTTTATATTAATGTTTTAATTTTTGATCCTTCAAAATAATTAACATTTTTATGATCCTTCTTATTAAATATTATTTTTCTTAGGTCCTTTATTATAATTCTCCCTTAATTTTAGCTAATTTCATTTTTGTTTATGTAACATTGTTATTAAGGGCGCATATATAACAAGGACCCTAGAGAGTATTTATTACTCTCACCAGCCCCTAATATAATACTCCTTGGTCCATAAAAATAGTAATTATTTTGAAGGATCAAAAATTAAAATATTAATATAAAACATTAATATAAAGAGACTAAATTGCTCTTGGTTCTACAATTTTTACATAAAGGTGAGAAATGAAAAAAAAAACGTTTTAGAACAATAATATATGGCAACCTTTTTTTAGAATGAAATATCTAATTAACAAAAAAAAAACCTACAGATTAATGTTTGTGAAACTTTTTTTTTGGAACAATAATATATGGCAACCTTCCCTTCCACATAAAGAAAGAAAAGTGACGGATCATGCGAATTGACTTCAGTGATTCAAAACAAAAGTTTGAAAAATATACAATACTAAAAGGGCAAGGATTAATCAGATTTTAATGATTATAACAAGAATCAAACTAAAGGAAAACGAGATAAAAAATTATCAGGAAAAAGAATTTAAAGATTATAGAACAGAGGAGAGGACACCTGGGAGATCTTTGTGGATGAAAGAACCTACAATTTCTTCTTCAGTCTTCATAGAGAGATAAAAAGTCACCAATAGAGACTCTAACTTGCATATTCCAGATTCTGATTTGATCTCTATTTATCATTTTCAATCAATCACTTCAGATTCTGATTTAATTACAAATAATATAGGAAATTTGACCAATGACAATTTAGTCTCTTTACATTAATGTTCTAATTTTTTGTCTTTCAAAATAATTACTATTTTTAAAGTCTTTCTAAATAAATATTATTTTTCTTAGGTTCTTTATTATGATTCTCCCAATTTTAAATATGCATACATTAAGGACGGGGTTTATTTTAATCTTAATAATAAACCTCAATCCATTGTGACTTCCAAATTTGTAAGTTTTGCCCGAAAGTGTTCCTTTTGCGATTGCATATATTAGGAGATATTCATCGAGGGGTGGTTCCAATACATAGGATAAACCGATGAAAGATAGTATTTTAGTTGATATGGCAAAACTTTATAACCTAAAAATTCTGCCAATGCACGGGCCGTATGTAACATTCTGAATTTTGGACCTAAAGACTAGAAAATTAGCCTATTTTCGGAGGACTATTAGACCCTATTTTTGAAAATGAATTTAGAATCAGTATTTTATTGGACATGAATAGTGTTTACTATTCACAAATACGTACATGAATAGTATTCACTATTCACAAATACGTATTCACTTTTTATAAATACGGTATTTAATCGATATTTTGAGAAATATGAAAAGTATTTACTATTCACAAATACGGTATTTACTATTCAAAAATACGGTATTTACTATTCCTAAATACGTATTCACTTTTTGAAAATACGTATTTACTATTCATGCGGGACCCACGTCAAAATAATTCTCCTCCTGCCGACACATTCACGGGAGAAATTTTGAAAAATTTGACGCGGGACCCACTCAATAATAATATTATTATAATATAATATCTTATACTTTGGAAAATAATAGAAATAAAATTATTTCCAATAAACCGTGAATTAGGTTTTTAAAGTAAGGGTATATTATAAATAAGTGAATTTTTATCTCAGAGTGGGTTATCTCCGAAGTCATTTCCGTAATCGGCGGAATGATTATTTGAGATAGGTTGAACCGATATTTTGAAGCAGGACAGATAGTGGAATCTGTAGGAAATAAATCATAACTCAAAATCCTTGAACTAAGTAGTAAACAACTGCACATATTATGAATCAGTGAATTTTTGTCTAGAAGATGGTGTCACCCGAAGTAATTTCTGTAACCGTCAGTGTCCGACTTAAAATCTTCGGCAGGTTACGGAATACCCTAAATAGGATCAAAAATTTAGTTGACCCAGATATTTCTGAAGAGGAAAAATAGAACTACAAGGCTGTGCTTCCGGATTCTTGAGAATTTCTAATATAACGCGATTAGAACACCGATCAGGGAATCTTTATAGGATAAATGCAAAAGAGTAAGAAAGTGTCATCGTCATGATGACGTCATCGATGACGTCATCGATGACGTAAGCAAATGGATTGGACGGTTGAGATGAAGCCATGTTTAAAGTCAAGATCCAACGGCCAAAATCTGACCTGATAAAGTATGAATAGTGTCATGCTTTTTCACTATAAATAGAGGCTTCATTTCTTCATTTTCTTCACACCAAACTCAGAGAACAACAGTTGAGTTTAAGAGAAGAGTGAGAATTCTTAGAGTTAGAGAGAGAGTTTAGAGTAAAGTTCTTGAAGCTGGAGAGAATGAGCAGGAACTTCAAGGGTAAGTTCTTTGGTCTCTAGTCTTAATATTTGGTAGTTTCTTTTGGTAATTATAGTAGAAATGCCAGATAGAGTTTTTCTGAGTATGCTCTGTGGCTGCAGCTTAGTCTGATCTGTCACATCAGAAAAGAATTATCCTTGGACAGTAAATATTATTTACTGGCACAGTAAAAAATATTTACCGGCACGGTAAAAATATTTTTACTGGTACTATTCACATGAATAGTGAATATCCAACATAGTTTCCGCAAATGCTGAAAATTAATGGTCACTGATAAAAATGATATTATAGGATATCCGAGGATTCCGGAGTCAGATTCAAAGGAAGTTTGGGGATACGTGAATAGTGCCGTATACGTGAATAGTGCCGTATACATGAATAGTGCCGTATACATGAATAGTAATTTACTATTCACGTGGAAGGAAGGTACGGACGCGTATTGTAACCTTAACTCTGATGCTTATGGTATGCTTATATGTGATAGATAGTCTGAAATTCTGTATTTTGAAAATTGATCATACACATACAACTTAATACGGGTTATAGTCTTGATAATGCCGTTATGTTTTCCTAGCGCTGAGGACACGGATGTACACCGTGGCACTGGTGAATAGTGCAGACTATAATAACATGCATATTGCAGTGGCTGTGTTATGTTATTATGTGAATATGAGAATAATGTATGTGATTATTGCTGTTTTGACATGAATATCTGTCATACATATTTGATACATAAGCATGAGGTTAACCGTTACCTGAGGTTCAATGGGTATTGAACCTCAGCTCTTACTGTAGCTTCAGGATTTTCGGAGTGAACAGAAACAGAAACAAGGGTAAGCAGCAGGCAGAAGGACTAGCTGGAGAAAGTCCTGTAGATATGTATAGTCTTTCGAACTCTTTGTATCAGCAAACCAGTACACTACAGTGGTTGAATATCAGTTACTCTGTATTTAAAATCATTTCGTTGCCCTACTCTGATCAAATAATTTTGAAAATGCTTTAGAAAAGTTGGGGTGTTATATTTTGGTATCAGAGCAGACATCCTGGCACGGAGTTAACTAAGTTACTCCAAACAGTCTGATATCTAGAAAGGGGTTTTGTGGTTGGCAATCAGTTTCCTTGAATTCGTCGAGCCTTCCACAAATACACCTGCCTAGTCGGATTGTCTGAGTAGCGGAGTTAGGTTCTAAGCTTTCAAAAGTGTTTTATCTGGTATGAACCCGACTCAGTTACAGTAAACCATTGGTGCCGAAGGTAGGGCCGAGTCTATGTGGATCAGCCAATCAGTCACCCTAGCACGGTGAGGCTCCCATGATAGACGCCTACCTGGCCAATCGGTTTGACTAACTAAGTTAGGCTCTAAGCCATGGTTTTAAAAGTGTTTCGAAAAAAACAAGTACAAGTACTGATACAATACTGGTGTTGTGATACAAAAAGGACGTACATCCTAAGGAAAAGGGTTAGGCTCGGGAGGCCTTGATATAGAGTAGAGAATATGGTTTCTGTTGTTAAACTTTAAGACTGTTGATATGGGAATCGGAATCTAAGTTAAATCCCCACTCAGAGTTTCGAGGGAAGTGGTACAGAGAAGTCGGTACGACTTAAGTTTTCCGGTAGACAGTAACCTACTGTTTAGGTTTCCCTTGGATAGTAACCTATCGATTTAATGTCCTTGTCAAAATAATAACTTGTTAAGGTACCCTGAGAAGAAAATCCCTACCTTGTAGAGGCCAGACACCATGCGTGCAAAGGGGCGTGGCTCCGGGGACGAAGATCTTTTGATTAAGTCCTTGACGATGGTGATCAATTGACAGAAGAGGGAAAGTACCCAGTAATTCTGGGGAGACAGTTATGTCATACTAGTGCCTATGAGAGTTGTAGGTACCCAGTAGTAAGCATACCAATATTAGTACCAAGAATCAATAGACATTATGAAGTTAATATTGCTTAGGCGAGAGAAATCTCAGAACTATGACCCCTGTGAGAGTGGGAACCCTTAGAAAATATGAGTGAGTTTTGCCTAGGTTCCAAATACCTAAGAGATAGTTCCTTAACAGAACCATACGAAAGTTGGAAACCTCAGTAGCCACCAGGTTATGGTCTCAAGGTGGGACCAAGAATCATAGAGATGTTAGTGGCTAATAAATTCCCTTTAAAGTAAGTGGCTACCCGATAGGGAAAATTGAGTTAAGAATTATGCTTGGAGCTAAATAGAAAGTGAAAGTCCACAAATAGAATGACCCTAGATAAGATGGCAGACATAGAAACAACGGTTTATGAAACTACTAAAGGATAGGAACCTGTTAAGATTTGAGTTCTCATTATAATGATTCAAAGACGATCACTGGCGCTACTTATGGAAAGTTTAATCGGAGAAGGATACCTACGGGGAGTTCTGATCAAGGAGGCTTACCTACAGAGGATGCTAACCGGAAAAGCTGACTGGTCTGCGAAGACTGAGTGAAGCGCCGAGTAATGTGCCGTAGAGCAGAGCCACCGTGACGACGAACCGTAGAGTGGGGCCGCCGTGACAATGAACCATAAAGTAGAGTTACCAGTGCATCAGTTCTCAAGGTAAGTAAATTATAATGAGTCTCACATCGAATAGGTTCCCCAGAGTGAAGGTTTAAGTAATCTAGTATATCACCATGGTTTACTCCAATGCTATATAGTACATATTGTTAGACAACAAATACGAGAAGTGTCCCAAAAAGCTTGTAAAACCCGAGGATAACGGGCAAAGTTTGGAATAGCCAGATGAGTTAAGTAGAACAAACTAAACATTATACATATGGTTTGAGTAGTCAAGAACAGAGGTCCGGATGTATGTAGTTAGTAATGACCTTCTAATGTTAGTTGTCTGATTCCTAAGTAAGGTTTTAAAAAAAAAATTGAATTTTTTAACTTACCAATGCACCTGCTATTTTGAAATTTTCGGAGTTTACTTTCAAATTTGTGAAATCGAGTTTTCAAATGAAATATTTTTCAACAGAATTTGAGACCACAGTGATGGTTATGATGTTGTCTTGTACAAACGGTTTTGTTAGAACCCAGAGTTTGAAACTGAGTTTTCAACTATGTTGTGGTAAAGTCAGTACAAAACTGGAAGGACAGAAGCTGTTGTAGATGTACACAGTTTGCTGGGTCTGCCAGATGTTTTAAAACGTTTGAAATCGCTGGCCTTTGATAAATGTTCTCTTTGAACAAAAAGTTTTTGGAGGGATTTTGTTTGAGAAAATGGAAATCGCACCAACAGTGAACGCACCCAATCCATAACACTTTGCCGAGGGCATATGTTTTGTTTAGTACAACCTGACTGTCTATGACTGGACTAAGTTCCGCTAGATAGGGTTGCTACTTTATGTGCCAGTGTGAACACTGGGTCTCCTGAGAAAGGGGCGGAGGTTCTCCCACATTGTTGATAATACTGTTAAAACTGGATTTGGGGATTGGGAGAAGGCGCTCACTGTACCAAATGGTTAAAATAATGGTGTGTACTCTCAATTGTAAAATTTTGTGAAATAAATTAGCTCCCTCAAAGATATGTGCCGGTAATAAAAGTTTTTGAAAATGATCCGGCAGTGAAAAATGTTTTCACGAATTTGTGATGGCAGCGATTAAATTTAAAAATGTTATAGCACTATTACTTTGTGGTATAGTGCAGATTGTGAAATGTACTGAAACCACGGAAAATTTTTCATGTTTGAAAATTTGAAAATGAGACAAGAAAATTTATTGAATATTGGATTCTGTAGGCCCAAATTACTTTCTAGGGGATGAATATTTTTATTGGTGTCTAGGAAAGTGATTGAAAGACTAAGCCCCTATTTGATGGTTATTCATTTTGTTGCCATTGTAAAAAGTATGAAGAGATTTTCGCTAGATTTACACTTACCTAGCTAATTTATATGAGTAACAGATGACAATACCATAACAGAATGCGGACATAGTCTTGATTATACAGAATAACTGGCTTAAGTTTGAATTTAATAAGATAAAGCTGAGTTTGGCAGGAAAACTCGAAAATCCTTATGAATCCTAGAATAAGAGATTACAAACATTAGCAAGAAGGCTAAGAAGAGTAGACTATATTAATTCAAGCATCAAGAACAACAGTTGGTACAATCCCACCGCAAGCTTCGACTATCTCAAGTTTAAGTCTATTAATTTCTTCCTGAGCGGCTGCACTTGAGAGAGGACCATCAGAAGACATTGTTTTTCTCAATCTAGCTATTTGCTTCATAGTGCTTCGAATTTTTACATACGGCCAATGCTTTATTCCTCCCCTATGGCATATTTTCATTAGAACATTTTTGCATAGACGAACTTGTTGAGCCGCTTCTTGTTGAGGTAAATGGAAGAAGTCTCTAAGATCATCTATTGACATTGATGCAGCTCTAATATTTTGTTCAGCTCTTGATCGGTATGGATTACTAGGTATGGGGACTGAAGGATTATTATTTACAACCATGAGCTCTTTTCCTTTATTGGATATATTTTCTGTATTGGTTGGAAATGAACTATTAGGGAGTTCATTTTGATTTTTAGTCCATTCCAAACCAACACAGAGAGCCTCATAGTAGGCTGATATGGGATCCGACACCAGGACATACCCTAAAGATTTTTGATTCAAACAATAATTTTCTAGAAAATGTTTGACATCATCTAAATTCTTCTTACCAAAGTCAAATACTTGAGGACTGAAAGAACCTCCTTGTACGTCCTGGTGAAAGACAGCGTGGCATATCATACCAATCCTCCCATGAACTTCAAGTTTATGGTATTGAAGTCCATTGGTATGAATAATCTCTCGTAGAACATGGCAGCAACCACATGAAAATGGATTAGTAGTCTCAGTCAAGGTAGAAGCAGGATTCCTTGGTTGAGAAGGTACCGTAGACTCCATAAGTTCTGCCACATTACGACACCTTTGGACAGGTCGCCTTGATGGACCTGCTTCAGATTCCTTTCTGTTAGTAGTTGTAAAAATAGAATCTTGTATCCTTGGAGGAGGAGTAGGAATGTTAATCGTTGAGGCAGATGGATGAACGTTCATACTTACGGGATTTTGGGGAAATAAAGAAGAATAAGGGTATGATGCATTGTTTGACAAATCAGACAACATGTTAGTCTGATAGTCATGAAGTAAGGCTTCAAGAAAGAAAGGGTTGAATGAATCGGAGACTGGAATAGAGTTACTTGAACCGGCCATGTTTAAGGATAATGTGGAAGGTTATAGTGAAGATTACGATCGGAGAGGAAATGAATATTTTGTGAAGTTTGAGAGAACATGAAACATTTACTCTTTCTTTACTCGATTTATAGCTGGGCTAGCAACGTCTAGATTTTGTTAAGCAGCATCGGATTCTCATCTGTCGTTGGCTCAGAATAGTGCAGACTTTGTTGTTATGCGGAAAATTTTATGGCACCGCACCCTAGTGCACCCTAGCCACCGTTAGGGGTCGCAGTTTCCTAGACCTTTGCAGACAGAAATCGCTATGGCATTTATTGCTAGCTGTGTTTTCAAGAAAATAAGTTTGGACGTTTATACGCACATTTATCTAAGAAATCTGTCTTAGATGTGCAACTGACTCAAGATGTCGGAATTGACATTTGAAAATAGGATTTTGAAGCGTAAGCGTGCTAAGGTGATAGTAATCTTGGGAAGGGTGACTTTCTAATAATATTAGATGAACCGGAGAGAATCCGAAGATTTGAAATGATGATGAGAATAGTATCTATGATGATACTTGGTACCAGAATTAAGAGAATTGGAGTGATAGACAAACCCAGAAAATAGAATTTTTCCTGGATCACTAGTTGGCATACTAGTACAAAGGAAGAGGTTGAATTATAGGAAATGAAATGGAGCATTTGTGAAATGTTCCCAGTTTAATGGAGCATTGAATAGTAGGATGTATGCTAGATAAGCATGTATAAGGAAGAAGTATATTAGAGGTCTAGATAACCTTTTGATTTTATATTGTCAAATTTCGAGGACGAAATTTATTGAACGGGGGGAGAATTGTAACATTCTGAATTTTGGACCTAAAGACTAGAAAATTAGCCTATTTTCGGAGGACTATTAGACCCTATTTTTGAAAATGAATTTAGAATCAGTATTTTATTGGACATGAATAGTGTTTACTATTCACAAATACGTACATGAATAGTATTCACTATTCACAAATACGTATTCACTTTTTATAAATACGGTATTTAATCGATATTTTGAGAAATATGAAAAGTATTTACTATTCACAAATACGGTATTTACTATTCAAAAATACGGTATTTACTATTCCTAAATACGTATTCACTTTTTGAAAATACGTATTTACTATTCATGCGGGACCCACGTCAAAATAATTCTCCTCCTGCCGACACATTCACGGGAGAAATTTTGAAAAATTTGACGCGGGACCCACTCAATAATAATATTATTATAATATAATATCTTATACTTTGGAAAATAATAGAAATAAAATTATTTCCAATAAACCGTGAATTAGGTTTTTAAAGTAAGGGTATATTATAAATAAGTGAATTTTTATCTCAGAGTGGGTTATCTCCGAAGTCATTTCCGTAATCGGCGGAATGATTATTTGAGATAGGTTGAACCGATATTTTGAAGCAGGACAGATAGTGGAATCTGTAGGAAATAAATCATAACTCAAAATCCTTGAACTAAGTAGTAAACAACTGCACATATTATGAATCAGTGAATTTTTGTCTAGAAGATGGTGTCACCCGAAGTAATTTCTGTAACCGTCAGTGTCCGACTTAAAATCTTCGGCAGGTTACGGAATACCCTAAATAGGATCAAAAATTTAGTTGACCCAGATATTTCTGAAGAGGAAAAATAGAACTACAAGGCTGTGCTTCCGGATTCTTGAGAATTTCTAATATAACGCGATTAGAACACCGATCAGGGAATCTTTATAGGATAAATGCAAAAGAGTAAGAAAGTGTCATCGTCATGATGACGTCATCGATGACGTCATCGATGACGTAAGCAAATGGATTGGACGGTTGAGATGAAGCCATGTTTAAAGTCAAGATCCAACGGCCAAAATCTGACCTGATAAAGTATGAATAGTGTCATGCTTTTTCACTATAAATAGAGGCTTCATTTCTTCATTTTCTTCACACCAAACTCAGAGAACAACAGTTGAGTTTAAGAGAAGAGTGAGAATTCTTAGAGTTAGAGAGAGAGTTTAGAGTAAAGTTCTTGAAGCTGGAGAGAATGAGCAGGAACTTCAAGGGTAAGTTCTTTGGTCTCTAGTCTTAATATTTGGTAGTTTCTTTTGGTAATTATAGTAGAAATGCCAGATAGAGTTTTTCTGAGTATGCTCTGTGGCTGCAGCTTAGTCTGATCTGTCACATCAGAAAAGAATTATCCTTGGACAGTAAATATTATTTACTGGCACAGTAAAAAATATTTACCGGCACGGTAAAAATATTTTTACTGGTACTATTCACATGAATAGTGAATATCCAACATAGTTTCCGCAAATGCTGAAAATTAATGGTCACTGATAAAAATGATATTATAGGATATCCGAGGATTCCGGAGTCAGATTCAAAGGAAGTTTGGGGATACGTGAATAGTGCCGTATACGTGAATAGTGCCGTATACATGAATAGTGCCGTATACATGAATAGTAATTTACTATTCACGTGGAAGGAAGGTACGGACGCGTATTGTAACCTTAACTCTGATGCTTATGGTATGCTTATATGTGATAGATAGTCTGAAATTCTGTATTTTGAAAATTGATCATACACATACAACTTAATACGGGTTATAGTCTTGATAATGCCGTTATGTTTTCCTAGCGCTGAGGACACGGATGTACACCGTGGCACTGGTGAATAGTGCAGACTATAATAACATGCATATTGCAGTGGCTGTGTTATGTTATTATGTGAATATGAGAATAATGTATGTGATTATTGCTGTTTTGACATGAATATCTGTCATACATATTTGATACATAAGCATGAGGTTAACCGTTACCTGAGGTTCAATGGGTATTGAACCTCAGCTCTTACTGTAGCTTCAGGATTTTCGGAGTGAACAGAAACAGAAACAAGGGTAAGCAGCAGGCAGAAGGACTAGCTGGAGAAAGTCCTGTAGATATGTATAGTCTTTCGAACTCTTTGTATCAGCAAACCAGTACACTACAGTGGTTGAATATCAGTTACTCTGTATTTAAAATCATTTCGTTGCCCTACTCTGATCAAATAATTTTGAAAATGCTTTAGAAAAGTTGGGGTGTTATACCGTATCAAATAATAAAGTGATAAGAAAAGTATCTTTCCCACGAGGACTTAGTATCACAACTTTAGTTAAGCATTGATTTCACAATTTCATTTAAGTTGAGCAAAACAAATTGAATTTAATTAAGATAAAGGAAAAGGAAATCAAAATAAAAATAAGAAAACTACTATACAATAATCAAATGAGCAACCCAAAGTCACTAATTCCTTATTAGCTTCATAAACCTTGTTTTCACTAATTTAATTAGCTTTAATATCAATTTTATTAATCTCGAGTATAAATAGCTATAAGTGCCTGTCGGTTCACTTACAACCCTCTTTTAAGTATAACTTGTTATGTCTAACATAGTTAGACAAGAGGCAACAAAAATTGAACACACTCTTCAACAATTATATGAGGCTATTAGGTATATGTCTATCCTAACCGCAAATTAAATCGTAATCTAATCCCATATTACTTAATCTCAGAGCCTAATTAAAATCCCTTTTGTCAAGGTAAATCCTAGTGCTCAAAATCATATTCAATGATGACCAATTACTAAATAAATAAAACTAACCAAGATTAAGTAACAAAAATTAATATCAAATTTAATTAAATAATGAAAACAAAATCCAATTCACCCATAAGTTCATAGGTCCTCTAGGTTGCAAAACCAACTAGCCACACATGGCCTAATAAAATCTAGAACAAAAAGATGAAACTCAGATTGAAAGAATAAAGGAAAGAGATGAAAGAAAGATTTTCCGTCGCCTCCACAGTCCTTTCGTCCTTCCGTGGAGAGTCGAAACGCTCAGCCGCTACTCCTCTACTTCTTTGTTCCTTATTGTTCTGTGTCTCTCAGATCTACTCCTCCTTTTGCTTGTCTCTGCCTCCCTATTTATAATTTATGTCTTGGGTCATTGATTCTCTTTTTCTTATTACAAAGATATCTTATATCTTATAATTTACTCCACCAGATCATGCAATTGATTTTGTTCCTATTTTTCTTGTGTGGGACCACCGAGTTTAGTTGATTGCATATTCTCTTAATTGTTTTTTTTCTTTCATTCCAAATCAGCTAATATTTCCTACATAATAAAAATAGGATATGAGTAGATTTTATGTCGATTTATTCTGTGACCCTAAGTTTGATTCAATGATGGAAAAGTCAATAAAAGATAATTAAATAGGTATATAATATTAATAATTTCAATTAATTCTCATAAAATATACACTTATTTAATCATAAAATATACACTTATCATTAGTGAAACAGACACTTATTTGTAATAAATACTTAGTTTAACTAATTTTATTAATACCCTCAATGACAAGGTGTTTACTTTGGTCTTACGCCAGATTTATAATTTTTATCTTAAAGTATCACTATTGATTTCACATTTACATTGAGAGATACTTTAATACATAGTATTTTAGTGAAACAAATACTAATTTATTATAAATAATCAGCTTAATTAACTAATTCCGAAGTAGTATTTCTTTGAAACTCGATCTCGTCTCCTTCATGAGAGATCAGAAGACAGACAGTGACTTATGTGACATAATGTAAAAATTGACGAGAGACACACACAGAGATATTTAGTTAAACCAAAGGGGCCAAGATTCCTGTGATTTTCACACAGGCCAAGCGTGGTGCAACTTGCAATTTGCACATTGAATATGGCAGTTATAGTTGTTAAAAGCAGCTATATTGGCAAAAGCTTTTAATCTCCAAGAATAATAATAATATATATCTGGATCACTCTGAGATATGAAAGTGACCACATCTTCTGTTTTGGCCACATCTCTTTCTCTTTCTCTCTTATGTTTATTTTTATTTTTGATTCATTCATGATCAAATCAGCTAAGTCCTAGTCTTCAAATTTCCAGAAGCCTCTCTTTATTTATTATTACAGCTAGCTTTCCACTTTCTGTTCTCTTCTCTCATCATTTTAGTGCACTAGAAAAATTTCCATTTTCATGCCTAAGTATTCTTTTTGTCCTTTCTCTCTTCCCCCCCCCCCCCCTTTTTTTTTTCTCTTTCTCCCTTACACATACATGAGATGATAAGAAAGTGTTGTACCTGCATTTAATTTAGCGACCTTGTACTGTGGGAATTTCATGATCAGCTTAGAAATTGCAACATTTTTACTGTGGGATTGATCTCAACAGCAATCTTAAGTTTAAACTTGTGATCTTACTGTCCCCTCATACTAATTCATAAGATAAACTATTTGCCAAAACGTTTCAGATCATATCCTGGTCAAAGTGTACATCGATGTCCTTATTTTAGATTGCACGACAAGCACCATAATTTGAAATAGTGAATACTAGAGAGAGGGAATTGAAGGACGTAACCAACCCATAATAAGAGTATTTATTATAATATTCCTACTGTTTTTTTAACTCTGTGAAAATGATTCAATCTATCGTATATAAGTTTGGGAAAAGTTAATTTTTTTTTGTCTTTGATTAAATTGCAACTTCATCCCTCAACTTTATTTTTTATTTTTTTGGTGTGAACAGTAAGTATCTCCAAGTCACTGTAACTTGAGACTAATAAGGCCTTGAGCGTTTAAAAACAAACCTTCTAAAAAGTGTACTTCCTGAATTTGAGCTCCTACTTTCCTCACGAGGGTGAGGTTGTAGCCACATTAACCAATTAGTCTTTATAATCTTGACTCAAGTCCTTCCATACAAGTTTAGGAAAATTAATCTTTTTGTTTTCTACTTGGTTGTAACTTGTTCTGTAAAGTTTAACTTAGTGTAGATCAATCCCTATCGTCTTAACTTTGTTGTAATTCAACTTCTAAACCTTGATCTGATACAACCTAGTCCCTATATGTTTCTTAGTCATTTAAAATAGTAGTCCTTATATTTTTTAAAATAATATTATATATTTCATAAAGCTTATGGACTAAAAGTTTTAAGTGGTTAAAACTACAAGAATTAAGTTGCATTGAATTAAAGTTCATGGAGCAAGTTTCAACTAAGTCAAAAGTATATAGATTAAGTTGTACTAAGATAAAATTTAATGGTTAAGTTATAACCAAGTTAAAAATATAGATACTGATTGTACCAAGTTAAAATATAACGACTAACTTACAACTAAATCAAAATTATAGATATTAAAAGATCAATTTTCCCTAAGTTTTTAAGTTTGGATCTTACATGTAGAAAAAAAAATCTTATTGAAAAAATTATCTTCTATATGAGATCTAATCATGCTTGAATCCAAGCATGTTGGTTATACTAAATTCTAAATAATTGTTAAAAAAGTTAAGAGATAAGAGAACAATTTTAAAAAGTCTTTTGTTGAGGAAGTGGCAACACTCCAAGTTGCTTATACTAAAATGATTGAAAGAATCAAGAACTTGATCACTAATTACTTACTTTACTATTGGGTTAAAAGCTATGCACACTATACCTTCTCGGTTACATGACGCCTTTGGAGTCAAAGTTTATATTTTAAACTAAAGTGCCATTTCATTTGGCTTAATCTACCCTAGAGTGGGCATCAATAAGCCCCACAGTTTAAATACAAAATAAGTTAATAAATGTGGCCGACATTTAAGGAAAAATAATTTAATTTTATTAATTTCCTTACCTATGGTAGGATTCATCTAACACTTCAACTACACTTTGCTTGAAGCCTTCTAAGGGCAACTTTGACCTATAAGAAATTAAGAATAATCAAAGACATGCCTACCGAGTGGATCTCACATGGTTTAATTTTTTTTTTTTTTGGATACATCACATGGTTTAATTTTAATTACGTTTTTGTTTCTAACTCCAGTCCACTTCAGGTAGTATTAGAATAAGTTAGTGTTTGTTTTCTGGTATATTAGGCTATTAATATAATCAAACTACTTGTTCTCTGTTTTTTCAATTATAGGGACTTGTATTTTAAACAGTTAAATTATAAGAATTATAGTTGTTAAAATTGGATCAGATTGACCGGTTTGAATCGGAAACATGTCACCTAACCGATCGGTTGGTTTGACTAGTTCAACATTTTTTATTTTAAAAATAATTTAATTATTTTTAATTTTATTCAGAATTTCATATTAACAACCATGAAATTTCCACTTCATAAACGGTCTAGCCCAGAGTTAGCTCCGATTTGACTCCGATCTAACTTACTACCTCGACTAGTTTAGTGGCTGGTCCAGATTTAATAACCTTGATAGGAAGTAAGCTGCATCAGCCATCAAGTCAAAATTCAGGGATTGAATTACAAGTGGCATTGAACCTATGACCTTCCATTCACAGGAGAACTTTGATGCCACTAAGCTACAAGACGGGCTAATTGTTCTTTAATGTTAGGGCTACCATTCTGATTCTATTTATAAATCCTTTTCAACTAAATTTATATACCAAGAAAAGATAGTTAGCTCAATAATTATGAGGTAAAATTTTAACTTTGTCCTTATTTTGAAATGTGTACCTTTCAACTTTTCTCTCTCTCTCTCTCTCTATTTTCATTAGTATAATTTATATGTGTAAAATTGTCACAATATCATTTATGGTACTTAAAAAGAATTTATAAATATGATCAAATTTTTTAGTCAAAAGAGACTTATAAATAAGAGGAGAATGGTGGCATTTTTACCAAAATATTGTTTTTTTTAAAAAAATTATCAAATTAGAGCACTTTTGAAACTATTTACCGGGATAGAGTTGTTTTGGTTAAGTGCCGCTGGACAGTACGACGCCACTTGCTATTGCGTCAGACAGTCTGACGGACTGGGTGTCGCGTCAGGCTGTCTGACGCGAGCCACACTTAGTGGCGTCAACCATGTTGACGCCACTAAGTGTGGCATTTGATAATTAATTGGATGCCACATAAAAGTGGCGTCCAATTATTTTTTTAAAAAAAATTAATGGATAAAAAAAGTATAATTATAATTAAAATTATAAATAATAATTTTAATTAATTATAAATAATAATTTTAATTAATAATTAAGAGAATTAAAATATTTAAAATTTATTTTAAACCTATGAAACTCGCCTCATCCTGTGAGATTTGGGTGATGGAGATCACCCAAAAATCTCTGTGAGACTCGCCTCACCTTCAAAGACTTACAATTTCCTATGTTCCACATAATTTGTGATCGGTGTGACTACTGCACCTTCTCTATTAATGTTTTTCCCTGGATGACTGGTGTAGTAGAAATGTGAAGTCAAACTTATTAAAATGTGAATAGAGAAGGTGCAACAGTCATACTGATCACAAATTGTGAGGAACACAGGAGATTATAAATCTTTGAGGGTGAGACGAACCTCACAGAGATTTTTGGGTGATCTCCATCGCCCAAATCTCACAGGATGAGGCGAGTTTCATAGGTTTAAAATAAATTTTAAATATTTTAATTCTCTTAATTATTAATTAAAATTATTATTTATAATTAATTAAAATTATTATTTATAATTTTAATTATAATTATACCTTTTTTTTAATAAATGGATGCCACTTTAAAAAAGTGGCATCCATTAATTTTTTTTTTAAATAATTGGACGCCACTTTTATGTGGCATCCAATTAATTATCAAATGCCACACTTAGTGGCGTCAACCATGTTGACGCCACTAAGTGTGGCTCGCGTCAGACAGCCTGACGCGACACCCAGTTCGTCAGACTGTCTGACGCAATAGCAAATGGCGTCGTACTGTTCAGCGGCACTTAACCAAAACAACCCTATCCCGGTAAATAGTTTCAAAAGTGCTCTAATTTGGTAATTTTTTTTTTAAAAAACAATATTTTGGTAAAAATGCCGGAGAATGGTATATCAGTAATTCACTGTATTTTTTCTCTGATAAACGGTCCTATGAGCTGTGATTTGTAACAATCTGTTTGGATTGAGGAAAAAAATCAGAAAAGAAAAGAAAAACACAGGTCCCACAACCAACTAAGCCTTTCACTTCTTGCTCCCACCAAGAACACGCCCTCCCATTTCCCTCTTTTTGTTATAAATGTGTGTAGGCTTCGTCCGCAAAAGCTGCAATTTCCTTCTTCCTTCCTTATTGTTCTTTTCTTTTTCTTTTTCACTCTCTCTGTCTCTCTTCCTTTGTAGCTTCTCTTCTTTTTTTGTCACAGAGAAGAAAAAAGAAGGTGCATGTTTGAGCAAGATGGAGAAGCAGGGCACGTGCAATTCTAACTCATTAAAATCATCACATTCTTCTCTGTTTCCAGGGGAAAAAAACAGAGTTATATGCTTTCTATGAGTTAGTTCTTCATGTGCCCATCTTCCCCATCATGCCCACATCACCTTAGAGAATTGGGAAATGCATAAAGCTTGGATCTTTATTGGCAAATCTCCAGAATTTGATGACCCAGTTCAAGTTTCTGAACCATGCTTCACTCATCTGTTGAATTTAAAGGTGATTAAATGTTCTGTCCAGTGTATGTCCTGTTCTTCCACTTTTAGCATTCTTGGCCTGTTGAATTTGAATTCAAAGGTAAGTACTTTACTACTTTTGTTTATACTTACTTGCTGTTCATTGTTCCCTAACTGCAGAATTGTTTTGTTAGTGTTTGATGAAAAGATTGTAAGAAGTTTTGAATAAAGGTGAGAGATGTAAGCAATCGGATAAACAGAGAGTATTTTATTCTATTTTTGTGATCTGAACTCTGAAATGAGTGGTTTGAATAGACTGTGTGGTCGATATCATTATGGACTCTCAACTATTTGTGGTTGTATCATAATCAGAAAGAGAGCACGTCATATTAAGACAATGATTTAGGGTTAATTATAAGAATTTATCAGAGTGATGAAGGCTCCTAGTCGTAGTCTGTCTCCTAGGTTTCTTACCAGGACACTGTATATCTCTTACTAGGCAAGAAGTGATAGTGTCTCTGACTCTCTTCTCAATAATATGGGTTTAATTAATTTCTTTAGAAAATATTTTAGCATCAAAATATTAAATGCATTAAATCCATGCAGAAAAGTGTATTTCTACCCTCTTCTCATAGCAAACAAATAAAATAGTAATAACTTAATAAAATAATAATATATATATACATCCCTATCAATAACCTGATGTTCATTTATTTACCTCAAGAGTCTAAGAATAAATTTTACTATTTATGAGTAATATAGGAGTTATGTAGTATGTTATGAAGTCTGCATTTGATGTGTAAACTAGAAGAATGATAGTGAAAGTTGTAGATAAACAAATTGATTTAGGGGTTGTTTGTGATTCCAGGCGAGAAAAAAGGGGTTATATGTAATTTTGTATTACTTGGATTCAATTGGATCGTATTCTTGATTCTGTTCTGATGCACAGGTTCCTCATAACGAGGCAAGTGCAGAGCATACTTTATACAGGGAAGAGAGATCTTCTAGGACCTGTTTGGTTAGAACAGTGGAGCTTAATTTCTTTTCAATTATATGCAAAATCAATATATATATATATATTTAGGGTTTATCGTTTGTCATGTCACTTGATATAAGATTATGTCAAGTCACCCCAATACTATGTCGTTTTAGGGTTAAAGGAATTAATGAATTCTCAAAACGACGTAGTTTTCGGATTTGAGGAATTAATAAAGGATTTTTTGGTAAAATTCATATAATAAATATGAAAACAAAAATACAAAAACACCTTTATTAATTCCTCTAACCCCAAAACGATGTAGTTTCGGGGTGACTTGATATAACTTATGTCAAGTGACATAACAAACGATAAACCCATGTATATATATATACACATATATAGTACTACATATGGCACTCTTTAATATAAGACTCAGACTAATTTGAAGAGATTAAGAAAACTAAATAAATTACTTAATTATCACATTTATTACATGATATTTTTGAAATACTTATACGCATCATCATGAGATTATATATCAGTTCAAAAGTCAAACAAATTAGTTTCAATAAATAAATAAATTGTAAAGTAATTTATTTAGCTTTCTTAATTTTTCCAAATCAATTAACTGAGTCTTATATTAAGGACATGAGAAAGTATTAATTATGCCTTGTCATCATTATTAATTAACAGTAATTATCTCTTTCCATTACCTTTTTTTTTTAAAAAAAAAATTTAAGGGCATATAGGATATTTTGCATCTAAAAATTACTTTTTTTTTAAACTCTCTTTTCCAATATTCCATTCCATTTCATTCTATATGCACCAAACTTTCCCAATAATACATAGATTAAGACTGCTGATGCCATTCAAGAAATGTATTGACATTATTAATAATGTCTATAAAAATAGACTTTCTTTATAATAGTTATTTAATATCCAGTATTTAGTGTTACCAAGTAATTAGAATGTGTTTTCAAGGTTTTATATATATATATATATAAAAGCAAAGAAAAGGTGCTACTCTTTTGAGAGGCCATATTTTTAAATCATGATGATAAAGAAGAATATGTGAATACATATGACATTCTTAATAATGAGGCACTAATGAAGTTGCTTCACCGTCAAGTGCATATGCTTTTTATTTGAAAGCGACCAAAGTAATCATCCTTATGCTTTTCATTACAAACTAAGCAATAGAGAAATTAAATATTTGTTACTCCCTCCGGTCCTAATTATAAGAGCTTGTTGACTTTTTTGGAGAGATTAAGGAAGCTAATTAAATTACTTTAAAATATTTTTATTTTTATTTTTTTCTTCAAACTTATTAATTTGACTAATAAACTAATATATAATCTAAGAATATTTAATATATGAAATGATTAAGTAACTTATTTAGCTTCCTTAATCTTTCCAAAGATAGTCAACTAGCTCTTATAATTAGGACCGGAGGTAGTATAATTTATAAATTGTGTTGTGAAGCTAGCTAGCTCTCACATAGCAAATTAATCCTCACTGATTTTGCTTATCTTAACTTAGTGATTCATTATGCCTGGCAGATAATAGAAATATCAACTGAAAGCAAGCCTTTGAATCAGAAAAGAGTTGCTCCTTTTTTTCTCAAGTGACCTTTCATTTTATAGTAATAATTTTTTGGGAAAATATCATTTAAATACCAGATGAAATTTTAAAACCCAAAAACGTTTGTTAAAAAATTAAAAGGATACAAAGGTGATGAAGAGAAATCTGAGATTTTTTTAAATTTAAGTGTTTTAACTAAAATAACCCTCATTTCTCTCCTCTTCATCTATTCCTCTTCCTGGCCACTCTCTTTCTCTCTCCTCTAACTCTCTTAATTTTCACTCTCACCTACGCCTTTCTTTCCTCGTCGATGACAGGTTCCACCTTCATTGCCGCTGGCGAGTTCCGTTGTAACCACAAAAAACGCCTTGATTGTGAGATTGTTTCTAGTTTAATTTTTGAAATTTTAATCATTTGGGATGTGGTGGTTGTTGGGGTTGGACTCTATTGTTGGAAGGGGAAGGAAGGAGAGATGAAGAAGAAGATAAACAATAAAATGAGCTCAAAAAGCTGAAAAATCTAGTAATGAATAGTAAATGAGTTTGAGGAAGAAGAAGGTGAATAGTAAATGTAGACTTTTAACAAAATTCGTAATGAGATTAACAAGTTTAGTAATGGGAATAACATTAAAATGAACTTGTTATTTCCATTACGAATTTTGGTAAGAGTCTAGATTTATTATTCACCTTCTTCTTCCTTAAACTCATTTACTGTTCATTATTGGATTTTTCAGCTTCCTGAGCTCGTTTTATTGTTTACCTTCTTTTTCATCTCTCCTTCCTTCCCCTTTTAACAATGGAGTCTAGCCCCAAAACAGCCACCACATCCCAAATGATTAAAATCTTAGAAAATCAAACTAGAAACAAACTCACAGTCGTGGCTCCAAGCTTGGATCTCTAAACTCACAATCATGGCATTTTTTGTGGTTATGACAGAACTTGCTGATGATGGTAAAGGTGGAAGCTATCATCGGCGATGAAAGAAAGGTGTAGGTGACAGTGAAAATGAAGAGAGGGAGAGGAGAGAGAAAGATAGTGGCTAGAAAGAGAAAGAGATAAAAAGGAGAAAGATGATGAGTATTTTAGTAAAAATACTTAAATTTCAAAAGTCCAAATTCCTCCTCATTACCTTTGTATACTTTTAATTTTTTAATAGACATTTTGGGGTTTTAGAATTTCATCTAGTATTCAACTAACATTTTTCTATTTTTTTTTTCCTGGAAGATAAACAATGAGAAAAAAAGGGTTCATTTTCGTTGGATTTTATCAAGGCGTGGTAAGTTAATTAATAATGATTCATAAACAGAAGCACAATAAAATTTAAATTTTACATTGTATTTAACATAAATAATCGTTTTATATTCAAGAGGAATAACTCTTTTTTTAAAAAAATTGTTTGATGATTTTCACGAGAAAATTAGAGTGGAGTGCGCTAGCATGAGAAGACAAAAGAAGATGCCCACGGGACAACACTTTTTAATCTTAAAGTTTGGTGGAAATCATATGGAAACTTACCAAAGTTTCAACGTAAAACATACTTTTCACTTTTCTTCCAACCGTTTTTTTTTTTTGGGCTTTCCAGGCAATATGTATAATTTGTGAATATTACAGTTACTACGTACTAGAATTTATCATAATATACTGACGTGTTATATATATATATATATATATATATATATATATATATATATATTATATGTATGTATGTTAAATAACTCTTCAACTGACCATTTAACACTATTTCGCTATTCCTCTTCTTGATCGATTGTGTCCCTGCTCATTGCTCTGTCGAATACAGTTCAAAGTAGTTACCCAACGGGAAAAAAAGAAAAAGAAAAAAAAAAGATTTGATTAGTCGAAAAATTTCTATGAATAATCTTACAGAGCACGTTCTAGGATCTTTCAGAGGAGCGAGAGTGAAAAAAATAATGCAATATTCACTACATTTTTATTAATAATGATCAATTTTGGGATATTATCATGGGTAAAGGAGTGAAAATATACATATATTTTAGCCCCGGGAGCTCCCAACACCATATATTTTTTCTAGGATCAAAAATACACATGACTTTTCAAAACTGATACAAAAATACCATCTTCAGTTAATGTCTGTTAGTTTGTGGTGGGGCCCACACCATATTTTTCAAAAAAAATTATGAAGATTTTAAAATTTCCCTCCCTACCCCTGTGAACATCTCTCACTTTCTTCCTCCTCCCTTCACCTCCACCATTTCCTTCTCAGATGCGAAGGCGGCGGCGACAATCTTTAGTGAGAGTCGGACCTTTTTCATCTCCGGCATCACCATCTTCATCTGACGCTCCGGTTTGCAAGAAGATAGTGAAGAAGAAAGGCAAAACTTTAACCTAATCTAGAACCCAAAAAAAAAAAAAAACTTAACAAATGAAAAACGATCCTTATCAAAATTTAGAATCCAAATGAAGGGAATAGGAAAATGAGCAGAGGGGAGACATAACGCATAAATTTTGGCATGCTCAACTATTCTTGCCACTGAAACGCGACACCCATATATTTTTGTAACCAAAACATCCATTCTAAGGATTTCGAATCCATAAATTCGACTTCCCATGATCATCAATCAAATCTTCAAAAAACCCAGAAACGTAATCGAAATGAAGAGAAAAGGGAATGAAAATTAATAATTCATAAAAAAAAATTAAATAAGGTTAGACTTTGCTGGGTAATGGGATGCACCTTTGAAACTGTAGATTTGCATAATCGAAGCATCATCATCTAGTGCGGCAGTGAGAGGGAGATGGAGAGACTAGTAGAGGTAAGTGAATTAGAGATACGAACTTTGCTCTCAACTGCAAATGCCGAGCCGCCGTGAGTCTCCGGTCTCTATGCGCCGCCTCGCCGCTGGCCTTCAAGGTCCAGACCTCTTCCCCGAGCAAGTTTCTCCTTAACCCTACCTCCAGCGTCATCACTCCTCTCTCTCATGCCACCTTCCGAGTCATCCTCAAGCCTCAGTCTCAGCTTCCCCCAAGCTTCCCTCGCTCTTCCTTCAATTGCCCAGTTCCTTCCCAATACCTCCAACTCCATTCCCTCTCACGCCATTGACTCATGGTTCTCCTCTCTCCCATCCACTGTTTCCACTCAGAATCGAAAAACTCAAGGTCGGCTTAGACTGATTTTGGCAGAATCAGGGATTTTGGAGCTCGGGAAAATGCACAGAGCTCGGGAGACGATGATTTTTTTTTAAAAAAAAATTGGAGGGTATTTTGGTAATTTTCATTGGCAATAAATGGATGTTAGTACTTTTTAACAGAGATGATATTTTTGCATTAGTTTTGAAAGCTCATGTGTATTTTTGTTCCTAGAAAAAGCATATGGTGCTAGGCACTCCCGAGGGTAAAACACATGTGTATTTTTCTCCTTTATCCTATTATTATTACTGCCTGCAGTTATTAATATACTCCATATAAGAGTTGAAGACTGCTTGGTAAATATTAAAAAAAAAGAGTTATTTATAATAGGTGATGTTGAACTATACAAAATAGGAGTATGAAATTGTGAGTTTGAACCCTTTTCAGGATAGTAGGTGATGTATGTTTAAGCCATGTCAATAATATATACACATGAATGTGAAATTTGTAGAGAAAATAGAAGAAAAATATATGGTTAAAAGTTTAATTTGTTAGAAAGACTGAATATACGCCTTTCTTACATGAAAAGTATTAGTACTTTACTGAATTTTGTATATAGAAAAGTATCAATACTCAAATTTAAGGGGTTTTTTTTTAGGGTCTATGACATTGTCAAACAGCGGCTTTCGCCAATTTTCTCATATTTATAATAATTTGTAATCTTCAAACCATAACCACAATGACTCATTTATATAGAACTACATACATACATGTGTGTGTATGATATACAGAGAAAGTCACGGAATTAAATTGTTTGGTGCATTCAATATTTTATTTGAATATAATGGGTTCGTATTTGTCATCATTTGCCGCCCCCAAAATAGGAATTGAATCATAAGAAGAGCACATATCTTAACAATTCCTAAAATACGTTCGTAATCATCATCATATGCAAACCGACACTTATTGTCTCTTTCTTTTTTTCTATAATCTCTTTTATTTTTATTCTTTTTTCATGGAATTAATTAACCAGCAGAGAGAGGGGTTTCCTTGCACCGTCAAAGGCTATCTACAGTGAGGCACCAAGACGACATAACTTTATTTGTTCTTTATATGTTACTGTTGTCTTAGGATGCTTCCTTGATTTGATATTGACTTCATCATTTACATCATGAAAAAATATGTGACTTTTTTCTTAAAGAAAAATATTGATACTCCAAGGTTCATTGTTCAATATGTTTTTCCTTTTTTAAACATAGATGGTGCATTCAGGAAAAAAAAGAATAAAAAGGTAAATAATTGTATTATTGTAATATATATTATACTCAACTATATGATTCATTTCAATATCATTCTCTCTCTATTTGGATATATACAGGAAAAAATTTAATTTGACATTTACATTTTAAGTTAAGTTGTTTCTTAAGAAAGGAATCAGAAAAGCTAAAAATGAAGGGAATAAGCTTATCATCATAGAATCATGAGTGACATCTCACACCCTTTTTTTATATATATTCAGCTTCAAGATAAATTCCTGAATGTACATAGTCAATGTAAGAAAATTCCTTTTGATATCGTATGAGAAAAAACTTAAGACATATATATATATATATATGTCTTCAAGTTTGTCATATATAGTCTTCTCATTGTCATTGTATCATAATCGTTATTAATGATAATCAGTTCATTTTTCCTATCTTTAATCTTTTCTCGCATCTAAACTTTCTTGAATTTCAACATTTCAACTTCTATAAAGAATAATTTGCAATTGATTAGTCAATATTTTTACTATAGAATTATGAAACTTTAGCTGGAAATTGAAGGAAACTAAACGGATTCTCTCTCTCCCCCTCCCTCTGGCCTAAAAAAATAATGAAGTGCGGAAGTATATCTTAATAAACATGGAGATAACTTAAGGAGAAACGATTATTGGAGATTAAAGTCAAGATCAAAGGCACTTAAAGTAATTTCACTTTTGATTTCTGTTCACTTCAGAACCTTTGTTCATTTTCGAACATTTTAGGACTTGTTGATTCTTACGTGACATTAATTTGATTTTAGGGCCATTTAGCCATTTTTATAAAATTAAAAAACCTCGTGTAAAGAAAGGAAAAACTATTGAAAAATCTCTCAGCGCAAACTTTATTGCTCAACCCCCAAGTAAAGGGCCCACGTTTTTGAAGAAAAGTAGAACTCTTCATTAACTATATACACGTACATCTTTAACTGTGCAAACGTCTTTCATTTTGTACATAACTAGAGATAACATACGCATAGTTGAAGAGTTTTTTTTTTTTTTTTTGATATGAACGCATAATTGAAGAGTTGTATCCATGGGATATAAGTTTAATTTGCAACTGAGTTCCTTAAAATCTAATTTGCAACTGGATGGGTTCCTTAAAATCTAAAGTGCCTTTTGGTAATATATAAATTTTGCAATGATTTTTTTTTTCCCAAGAATTCTACCTAGACAGAAAAAGAAAGGAGCTGGAAGAGGCTACTAAAAGTAAAATTACCAAACTCTATAGTCGTGAGGTAAAAATGAGAGTTGTCATGGTTGTCCATAAAAGAAATGTGCCCAAGAGACACAAAAGTTCACACATAAAAATACAAAAAACTTTAGGCTGAATAGTTGGAGAAATATAATATTCAATCCTAAAACGAATGAATAAGCACAAGAAAATTTAAAAAAGAAGCAATAGGAAGGACGAAGTTGAATTAGGGAAAGAATGAGTGACATTAGGGTGATTTGATAGTGGTAGGGTAGTGTTACTTTATTCATTTTCAATTCAATAAAAGTGACCGTCTAATTTTGTTTGCGTGTGTGTGTGTAGGCAAAGTCATGGGGACACTTGGCTTAGAGATAAGACTTTGTTGATGAGATGGATGCTTGTTTCCCTTTTATTATTTCCCTTATATTCTTTTAATTAACATTATGACTCTCACCGTCAAGCGCCTCGTAGCGCGATGGTACTAAGACTAGCTTTAGGAGCTGGCCTTCCCCTTATCCAGGGTTCGAACCCTGTCTCCTCTTCCCCCACCGGCTGTATCAAAAAAAAAAAAAAAGAAAGAAAACATTATGACTCTCACTTGTAATACATATACATATATTATGTGATGTTCACATGCATGCCACTACTACTAGAACAAACATTTTTATAGTATGTTTTTTTCTTTTTACATCCTTTATGGAGACATAAATATGAGTGACGTAGAAAGTTTACTTATTTATGTCTATTCAAATAGACGTAGAAAAGACTTTCTACATCTGTTTTCCCTTAATAATCTTCATAAATATGTATGTGTCATGGCCTTATAGTCTAACGATGCCAAACTCTTCTCTCAAGTCTTCTTAAAACATGAGATTGTGATTTTGAACCCTTTATAGTTATAGTACGGTGATGTTTAAGCCATGACAATAATATATACACACGTCGGTGTAATTTATAGAGAAAATAGAAGAAACATATTTGTTTAAAAGTTTTATTTGTTAGAAAGACTGAATATGTGTGTCTTTTTTTACATGAAAAGTACTAGTACTTTACTGAATTTTATGTATAGAAAGTATCAATATAATGCTCAAATTTAAGTTCTTTTTGCCTAGAACATTGTCAAACAGTGACTTTTCGCCAATTTTCTCATATTTATAATAATTTGTAATTTTCAAACTGGAATCAAAATTACTCATTTATATATGTGTGTATATGATATACAGAGAAAGTCACGATTTTTTTTTTTTGGGTGCATTCAATATTTTATTTTAATATAAACTAGCGGCAGGAATATCATGGGTTCGTATTTGTCATTTGCCTCCCCCAAAATAGGAATTGAATCATAAGAAGATCACATATCTTAACTATTCCTAAAAGACGTTCCTAATCATCATCATATGCAAACCAACACTTATTGTCTCTTCCTTTCGTTCTTTAATTTAATTTCTGTTATTTTTATTCTTTGTTCATGGAATTAATTAACCAGCAGAGAGAGAGAGGGGTTTCCTTCCACCGACAAAGGCTATCTACAGTGAGGCACCAAAACGACATAACTGTGTTTGTTCTTTAGATGTTACTGTTGTCTTAGGATGCTTTCTTGATTTGATATGGACTTCATCATTTACATCATGAAAAAGTGTATAACTTAATTTCTTAAAAAAAACATTGATACCCCAAGGTTCATTGTTCAATACGTTTTTTCTGTTTTAAACATAGATGGCGCATTCAGAAAAAAAGAATAAAAAGGTAAATAATTGTAATTATGTGATGTGTGTGTGTGTGTGTAAAATACTCAACCATATGATTCATATCAATATCATTCTCTCTCTATTTGGATATATACAGGAAAGAATTTAAGTTAAGTTGTTTCTTAAGGAAAGCAACCAGAAAAGTTAAAAATGAAGGGAATAAGCTTATCATCATAGGATCATATGAGTGACATCTCACACCTCTTTTTTTTTTTTTTTCCAGCTTCAAGATAAAGCCTAAATCTATAACAATTAAATTATATCTAATCAATTTAAATTATTAAAATTAAAGTTCCAATAAATCCCTACTGCTGTTCTTTTTATATATTAATTTGAACGGATAATATTCGAGTATTGTGAAATCTAATGAGGTACAGCTATCACAAGACGTTTTCTGCATTTACTTATATAGACTCAAACACAAGGCATCACGCTTAAGCAACCAAAGCCCTTTTGATCTATTATAGGACTAATGCTTGTTGATAAATCCCTATCGTTGTTTGGTTTTGCTCTGACTTAATTTAAAAAGAAAAATGGGGTAAGAAAACAGAAGAACAATAATACTTTTTCTGGTCTTTATTATAAGACATCAATTAGCAATTATATTTGGTCTTTTTTACAAGACACTTGCTTGTTTCTAAAGCGTATTAATTCTTTTTCCCCTTTATGTATGCCCAAAATTAATAAGGGTGGTGGGTGAGAGTAATAACTAATATAATATTAGAATTTCATACAATTGTTAGGAGTAATATAGGTAACTACTTAAATTTTATGACAACTTTATTGACTTTAACTATTTTTATTTATTTATGAGAATTATTAGTTGATCGCTACTTCAAATAAGAACCAGAGAGAGAATATTGGTGAGCATTAGGACCAATCTCATACACACAAATCGCTATCGAAGCAGAAGCTTAGATTGTTTAATGCTCACTTTACTTTTCGCGCAGAGGCAGTTTCATGTCTTGTTGTCTTACAAGTTCTTTCATTTTCATAATTAATTTATTAGGTTCATATATAGATCCTAATATCCTATCTGTAAATGGATGTGGTCCTTTACACTAAGTTGTTTTGCTAGGTTACCATATACAACTCTAGTCATATTTATTAGTCATTTTTAATCAAAAGATTTGATCTTATTTATAAATCCAGTTTCAGGGTAATAAATGAGATTGTGACAATTTTACGCATATTAATTTACCAATGAGAATAGAGAGAAAAGAAAGAGTTAAACGATAAACATTCATAAATAAAGGTAAAGTTGAAAATTTTACACTATAATTATTGAGTTAAGTAGTTAACTATATTTCTTTGGTATATGTGATTTAGTTAAAAGGACTTATAAATAGGATTAGAGTGCTATATACTATTTAGACAATACTTGAGAGACTTTGTTTTTCCATTATTGTTTTGAATAAACTATACGCACATACATGTCCTTTTCCCCCCTTCAAAGTATATGCATTTCCCATATATATGTTTTCAAAAATCAATACAAATATCTCCTAAATTTCATTAAAACTATATGCATAACTTTCCATGACACATAATAAATTACATGATTTTCTTGAGTCTTAAACGTAGAAGCTCGTTGAAACTTTAATACGGTCTTAAATAATGTAAGGCCTCAATCTCTTTTATTTCTAAAATTTATTATTTATTCTCAAAATACTCCAATTAATTAATTGCACATATTAATGTATGTGGTTAATGGCATAGTTTCTACTGTAAATGATTAAAGCGGAAATTGGGGGGAAATCCCTGTTAAAAAATTAATTAAAGAGAAAGATAATCTCATGAATTTTTATACACAAAGAGTATTAATACTCTCTAAATTTTATATACACAAAGTATTAGTGCTTTGATTTAGGTCCTTCTTATCAATTAAGCTTTTTTTTTTTTTTTTTTTTTGTGGGGCGGGGGGACTTTTTCAAAATGATTAAAAGAGGGATATTTTAGGAAAAAAAACACATTTTTTTTTAGAAATAACTAAATCTACTAATTTTCGTAATACATGTGAATTAATCATCAAAATGAATACATTTAAAATCTGAATGAATAATATTAATTAGTAAATATCCAGAAACAAATAAAAGTATGCTTTGGTTAGGTTCATCATCAACTATGAGTCTATGACCCACACAAAACCAAGTGAAAAGCACACACACTGAAGCACAAGTGGATTAATTATTATTGAAGCGATCTTAGCTTAGGTATGAGACAACATCAAGCAAAGATCTAGTGGCATGATTAGCCACACAATTTAATATCTAATCTATAAAACTTTGAAATTAAAGAAATAAAATTAGATTCAATGGATGACGATGGATTCAAGGTTGTGGTTGGTAAAGAGGAAAAAGAAAGGCTTGAAGTTGATAGTAGGTATGATCCATATTCTAGTATTTTGCTAATTTTCAACGAAGAATCTCCTTTCGTGTCTTTCATTTTCACTCTTTGGTATGTATTGAAAATGTATGTATATGAGCCAACATATTTTAGTATTTTGCTAATTTTCAACCAAGAATCTCATTTCGTGTCTTTCATTTTCACTCTTTGGTATGTATTGAAAATGTATGTATATGAGCCAACATTACCAACTTATGCAAAAGTGCTTTACCTTTTAATCCTTCGAGTTTAAGAAAAATTACATGGAACTTAGTAAAATATTTATAAAACATTATCGATGGAATTGCATGGGTAACTCCGTCAAAATTTATGTTAATGATACAAAGGCATCTGTTGCCAGAACGCAACGAAATTTTTCCCCTCCTCAGCCAAAAAATTTCCCTCTGGTGCACCTCAACTGCAAAATTGCCCTTCAAAGTCTCCACCTTCTTGAACCTTCAAAGGGTGATTTCTCCATCGAAACGGCAAAATTGAGCTTCTCCGACCCAAGGTGTGTGGCGCCCGGCATCTCATCCGAAATCCCTAAGCCCTTTTCTGAGGTTCAATTCGCAAAAACCCCTTCGCCGATTTCCACATGCTTGTACAACTTCCATTGGCCACTCTCTTGCCACCTAGCATTAGTTGATTTTTTTCTTAGCTTGGGTGAGTTCTTTGACTGATTTAATAGTTAAATTTAGTATTGAGGGACCGAAGAGTAAAATTGCTACGTTTTGTAAATTTCCAGAGCAAAATTGCTCCTGAAAAAAATTTCCGAATACCTATTGCTCCTCAGTGAAAACTTCCGAGACAAAAATGATACGTATCCTATTTTGATTGATGAGGTGGCATGCCACGAATTCATATTAGTTAAACTTAACGGTCAAAGTTAACGGAAGGAAAAAATTGCTATGTTTTGTCAACTTACGGGGCAATTTTGCTCCAAAAAAACTTTCGGTACCCAGTGCTCCTCAGCAAAAACTTTCGGGGCAAAAATGATACTTATCCCTTAACAAACTATCAACAACCCTCTTATATATGCATGCCAGATCATATTTTAAAATACTGCATATATAATTATTTTGTGTCCTAATACTTTTTAATTAGCTTTTTTGAAGTATTAAATTTTTAGAACCTGATCAAGTCATGTAAGATTTTTTTTGTTCTCCTTATATGATAAATATGGTTTGGAAAGAAATCTGTCATGATGTACTTCTTTTATGTACTTTGTTTGCAGTATGAATTTTTGAGACTAAAGACGTCTATCAGTTCTTAGATAAGTACTTCCAATCAAATTAGGATGAGCTTAATTTGTGGTTAGAGGTTACATGTGTTAAGAACAAGAAGGGTCGTATCTGAAAATCAACATATTGTTTCTTTTGCCTCACCTCCTTCCATCAACTCGACGGGGGATTCTAACGTTCAAGAATTGCACACAAGGATAACACACCTCACACAAGAGACTGCATACCTCAAATAAGATAATCAACATCTTAAACAAGCAATCAAGATGATTATGTCTGAATTTCAAGGAATGGGGATTCCATTATCTATTCCCTCTAACCATGCCAATGATGAGGCTCCCTTTGCTATCAATGCAAATGAAGAACCTGAAAATAAGAGTTGAGAACTTGTGGCTTCCTTATGTTATTTTCACCGTTTCTATACACTTGTGACTTTTAACTTACCTTCGGCTTGTTTTAGTATTTCAATGGCTTTGAACTTGTGACATTTTACCTTGCTCAGATTTTAGTTAATTTGAACTTCTTACATTTGAAGTTCAATGATTAGACTAATTATCTCATTTGAGTGCGTTAAAATTGTTTTAAAAAAAAGGCTTAAAAAACCGAAGGGTGGGAATATTTTGTGGAATGATTACACATGGAATTTCGTCACCAATTTCGTGGGAATTTCACGGGTAATGTGAGAAATTACCCATAGAATTCCATCTGCAATTCCACGGAAAAAATTTCCACAAACTTCCGTTTGCAATTGCATAGGAAATTAGTTATAGAATTCTGTCTCAAATTTTATGAGAAAATAGCCACAGAATTCCACTTGTAATTCTGTGGGAAATTACCCATGGAATTCTGTTTGCAATCCGTAGGCAATTTGTGATGGAATTCTGTAGATACTTTGCCACAGAATTGTAGATGGAATTCTATGAGTAACTTTGCCACGAAATCCACACAACTTTGCAATGCAAGATTTCATTGGCATTCCATACCAAATTTATGACATAAAATTTATGTCAAAAATTTCGTTGGAAAATAGCGACGGATTAAAATTCCGTCAAAATAGGTCTTTGCCACAATTTTTTCCACCATAGACTTTGGTCCATTGGAAATTAATTACTGAAGGAATGCCGTCGGTGATATATATATATATATATATATATATATATATATATATATATATATATATATATATTGTAGTGAACTTCACTCTTTTATGTAGATAATTCTTTTAAAATTTAAATTGTGTGGCAAAAAACTCCATAGAAGTCATAAGTGTTAAACCTACAAGTTTTAACGTGTTGCCCGCGATTAAGGAAGTGACATATGAGTTGATTGCAAAAGGTTATTAGCAAATTGTAATTTTCATAAAAGGGAATTACAATGAGGTTTAAAAAAGAGATTCAAATCTATTTTTTGTGGTACCTTACTAGAAAAACAGAGATTTAGTTACCCATAAGTCCAATAACAACTGGGGGAGCATGTAATAGCAAATGTCAGTACAGAAATAATAGTATATTTATACTCTTCACTCGTCATTGTGATTTCTTGGTAAATAACTCTCTTCTTTGGGATCTCAATATAATTCCCTCTAAATATAACGAAATTGTATACAATTTAATACAGACAAGGATAAAAAGGAAAGGGGGGAAAAAGTTATGAACTCCATAAAGTTTTGGGTAAGGCATATATGCAGTTTTAGCGTAAAGCAAGCAAGAAATTTTTTCCTTCAAAGAAAGTTAAACTTCTTTTATGGTTGGATAACCTTATAGATTCTCTAAATACATTTGTATTCAGTAAAGTAAAAATTTAAGAAGACACCTGGAGATGATCCAATCGAACTTATTTAAAGCACACCTTTATGGAACTGGATTCCCTATCTATCCATTTGGATAGGTAGGGAGAGCTTATCTCCCTGGATCGTCCAGATCTGATTTAGACGGTCCAGATTTTATTTTTTTTACTTTCTATTTTTTCAAAAAAAAATTATTTTAATGGGTACAAAATCTAAAATAAAGATAATATTTCAATTAAAATTTTTTCAAAAAATGATTTTTTTATTAAAAAAGTAACAGTTTAAAAAAATAAAATCTGAACCGTCCAAATCATATCTGGACGGCCCAGATGGACTAAGCTCTTGGTGCCTATCCAAAGGATAGGCACCAAACCGGTTCCCATCTTTATGTAAAATTAACAAGTGACAAAGAAGATAAAAAGCCAATGTATCATGATAGGAACAAAAAAAATCCTCGACAAGGATTCTTGTTCACTCCTACTCACTTAAGACAAAATGACTGTAAAAAACGTTGACATAATATGTTCCTACATGATTGAGTTTTCCCCCCCATAATACACAGGTACCCCCTTACTGTTGAAGATAATCGTGTTCAAAGTATTATCAGACACTAAAAGTAAACACTCTTATACTAAGGATATGAACTTTAGTTTGTCGTATTATGAGAGATTAATCCCTTCAATTTGACTAAAGGCATGTCCTTAAAGATTATTTTTTATAATGGGTCAGGATGTAAATTTACCCAAAAAAGTTTGCTCAAGAGCAATATTTCCTCGAAAGTTTTTTTTTTTTTTTAAAAAAATCAATATCATCCAGAAAGTTTCAAAATGTAACAATGTTACCTATTTTATCTAAATAACTAATGTTAACTGTTAAAAATGGGTGTTAGACTGTTAGCATTTTTAACAGTAAATAGCAATGTTGTTTTATTTTAACACTTTAGAGTTGACATTAAACTTAAAAAAACTTTTAAGGTAATATTGTTCTTAAGTAAAAATATCCCGAGCAAATTTATACTTTAACTCTTTTATAATTCGCTTTCACATAGGGTGTGCATATGAGCCAAACTGGGCCAGGTTGACTGTGAATCTAAAGCCAAACCCGGAAAGACATCGAATACAATTTTTGAACCCGAGGCCTAGTTCTCGATTGTGTTAATGGTCCACGTTAGTCTTTAAATAGTGAATGGCAACATTGCTCTTTTTTTTTTTTTTTGAGAGAAGGATGATGTATTAACACTTTTTTTTTTTTTTGGTCGGTAAAACCTGCTGCATATTCCATTACTAATAAGAAACAACTATTACAAGTGACCAAACACAAACAGCGATACATAAACAACAAGTAATGGAAGATAACATAACGAAACACACATAACGAACACCTAGAGGAAAGGAATCAGCCACCATCCATCACATGACTGGAAACTAAAGGGGCATCCACAATATTATCAGAATTCCTGGCCTCCGAAGTTAGAAGGGACGATAAAGAAGGTGACGGTTGACAAACCCACCCAACAGGGCACACCTCTTTATAAGCATATGCTGCTAATGAATCAGCAACTCGATTCCCTTGGCGCGGGGTATAAGCAACAGAAAACCCAACCTCGGTAGAAAGAAGCCTCAGAATATCATGGATAATACTTCTACTCTTCCAATAAAATAAATCAGGTGACTTGGAATCAACACATGTAAGCAGCAGGAGACAGTCAGTTTCAAAAATAACCTTATCATGTCCCAAATCCAAAGCCAAAAACAGAGCCCTCTTGAGAGCTAGGGCCTTTGTCATAAAAGCAGAAATTGATTTCACCTTATCAATGAAACCCCACTTAAAGAGCTCATGCCAATCTCGGCAAACCACACCAATTGCTCCAACATCTGTACCCATACGAAAGGCACCATCCACATTAATTTTCAAGCAACCAGGGGCAGGTGGAGACCATTGCACATAAGGAGATGAGTTCGTACCCACTTCTCCCGCAATAGAGGAAGAAACCACACAATTGGTCCAGAACTCAAAATTGCTAACTTTGGCCTTTTCAATCACTAGAAGAGGGTTAGGTTCTTTATGATTAAAAACCTTGTCATTCCGTTCTTTCCAAATATACCACAGAAGCCAACAAATTAAAGAGATATCTTGTGCTTTGAAGGAAGGCATACTTAACAAATGTAGCCACCAGTCATTGAAACTGGAGACACAAGATAAATCAATTCGAGCACCCAATATACTCCCGAACCACACACATCTGGTCCAATGACAATGGAAAAAGAGATGTTCGATATCCTCTACAGCATCCTCACATATAGGGCAAAGGTTAGACCGGCCTCTCTTCCTGCGAACTAGAGCCGCACTAGTGGCTAACGATCTGGTCAGGATACGCCATAAAAATTGTCGCACTCGTGGGACTGTCTTTAATTTCCACACTGAATTCCAACAAGAAGTGGGCACAATGAATGAGGATCCAACCTTTGATGTATCGGCACAGTGAATCGATTTGCCCCTATGGTAGCCCTGTTTAACCACATACTCACCATTTCTAGCACCGGTCCACACCAACTTATCTTCCAAACCATTGTTTGGAATAGGAATTGCATAGATGGCGTTCATGACATCCTCAGATAATAGGTAAGATATGGGAGCAAGATTCCAAGACCCATCCACAATAAGATCACTCACACTGCCATTAGTGACAAAAGGGTCATTACTATCTACTGGTTTTGCCGGGAAAGAAACTCCAGGGACCCATTTATCGCCCCAGATTCTGATAGCTTGCCCATTACCAACGTCCCACCGGAGATCCTTTATAAGGAATTCCCTGCCATCAATAATACTAGACCAACACCACGAAGCTTTGTGGCCTTTACCAACATCGACAAATTCATCTTTGGGGAAATATATACTCTTCAACACTCGGGCCCATAAATCATTTGGCCGCATCATAAGTTTCCACGCAGTCTTAGCAAGAAGAGCCTCATTCATAACCATTAGATCTCTGAATCCCATGCCACCAAGAGATTTATTAACGGAAAGGGCATCCCACGCTTTCCAGTGAATTTTGCCCCCATATATATTGCCACCCCACCAAAAATTCGCAATAAGGCTCTGAATTTCTTTAATCGTCTTGATTGGGAATTTAAAACAATTCATAGGGTAGATAGGTATTGCCTGAAGAACTGCCTTAATCATAACTTCCCTACCAGCATAGGATAGAGAAGAGTGACCCCACCCCTGAATTTTACGTGCCACTCTTTCCCTAATATAAGCGAGAGCCTGGTGTTTGGTTTTACCCCATATGCTAGGGATACCAAGATATTTCCCTGGATCTTCTGTAGCGGCGATTCCCAGAATACCTCCAACCACGTTCATAACATCATCAGGAGTGTTAGGGGTGAAAAAGATACTGGATTTATCCAAATTTATAACCTGACCTGAAACAGCACAAAATTGAGATAAAATGTTAAACAATGTGACACAGTTACTCAGATTGGCATTCATGTATAAGAGGGCATCATCAGTGAAGAAGCTATGAGTAAGCTCGGGGCAGCCATTACTCAATTTAATCCCCATCAACAGCTTGGATTCCTGGCTCTTTCTAATCATCAGAGAGAGAACCTCCACAACTAGGATAAAGAGGTATGGTGAAAGAGGGTCACCTTGGCGCAAGCCTCTACTAGGAGTGAAGGAGCTAACATTCTCTCCAGAAACACATATACTTAGACTCACCGACTTCACACACTTCATAATCAGCGAGACCCACTCAACACAGAAGCTGAAGCGCAATAATACTCCCTCCAGAAAATTCCATTCAACCCGGTCATAAGCCTTGCTCATGTCCAATTTCAACACGAATTCATGCTTACCCCCATCCTTCTTTCTCCGGAGATAATGGTACACTTCATGAGCAATAATGATATTATCCTGTATACATCGACCAGGAATGAAAGCACTTTGGTTTTGTGAAATACACGCATCGAGTAGAGGCCTCATCCTATTAGCCATAAGCTTGGAGATAATCTTGTAAGAAAAATTACACAAACCAATAGGACGAAAATGAGATACATGTTCAGGCCTATCCACTTTGGGGATCAAGGTTACATTGGTCTCATTAATAGCATTCAAAGACACATTACCTGCAAAAAACTCCTGCACCAATAAATAAACAGAATCGCCAATCTCTGGCCAAGCACTATGATAGAAAGTGCCAGAAAAACCATCAGGGCCCGGAGCCTTAGAGCCTCCCAAACTAAAAGCCGCCTTTTTAATCTCTTCCTTAGAAACAGGCGTCATAAGAGATGCATTCATCTCAGCGGTGATCTTCGGGTCAATAAAACTCAGAATAGAATTTAACTCAGCAAAACCAGTGGATGTAAATAGATGTTGGAAAAAGCTTGCAATATTATGAGAAATTGCATGTTTTTCCGTTAGCCAATTACCATTGTCATCCTTAATACACACAATCCTGTTCCGTTGCCGCCTTTTGAGAGTAGATTGGTGGAAGAAACGGGAGTTCTTATCGCCCACAGTAAGCCAATTGACACGGGACCGCTGCCACCAAAATTGTTCTTCTAAATCAAAAACCCGCTCAAGAGCCTTCATGACATTGGACTTGGCACAAGTGGTCTCCGGATTTAGCTCCCCTTGAGAAATGACAGCCAATTGTGCCTTTAAGTCCTCAATTACTCTCACATTATTTGGAAACTCCTTTTTACTCCATTTAACCAGATAAGACTTGCATCTTTCCAAATTTCGAACAAACTCCTCTATGGCCCGGTGATTATGCTCAGATCGACAACTCCAGCTATCTTTAACAACCTGCAAAAAGTTAGCATGCACAGCCCAACAAGCTTCAAAACGAAAGACTCGTTTTCTACTATTACTATCAGGGATACATTGGATAAACAATAGGTGGTGATCAGACCCGGCAGGATCAACATTAATAACCTGTAAATTAGGAAAATGCTCCCTTAATTGAATATTACCCAGTGCTCGATCAATTCGTTCCTGAATAGTCTCAGGCTCCTCCCTATTGTTGCACCAAGTAAAACAACTACCATAAAAGCCCAAATCATCCAGTTCACAATCAGCCAATAGACATTTAAAATTCAGAATTTTCCTCCAAGATCTTGGCTCTCCACCTTCCTTTTCAGATTGATGAAGAATTTCATTAAAATCACCAAGACATAACCATGGATCATGAATATTCCTACCAATTCTCCTAACTTCCTGCCAGCAAAGGCGCCTCACATTCTCATCAGTAGGGCCATAGACACATGTTATATAGGATGGAACATCCAACAAATCAGATGAGATTCGCGCATGAATAATATTAATTGAGGAGAACAGGATATCTACCTTAATTGAATCCGCCCACCAGAGAGCCAAACCACCACTAATTCCAATTGGATCCACTAGCCATTCTTCATTGAATCCACACCTTCTTCTCACCTTTCTCAGATATCTCGCCTTTTGCTTGGTTTCCATTAAGAACACAATGTGGGGCTTTTTCCGGAAGCATTCTTCCTTCAAGTTCCTGACTGTCAAGGTAGCCCCTAAACCTTGACAGTTCCAGGCTAAAGCATTCATGGTGAACTGGTGGTTGGTTCAATCCAACCACCGGCGGAATAAGAAGGATTCTCATCAATTGAATCTACACCAGTCACCCAACTATCCGGGAACTCAATTTCCCCAACCTCGAAGCTGCTATCTGCCGAGACTTGGATTTGCTCAACATTCCTCCTTCGAATAATTGATTTCAGCGTCCTGTAGTTTCTACGCCGCCCCTTATGAGGAGACCCATTAATTACAATCGGCACAGACAATGTTTCACACTCCTCAAGTATTATCTTCCTCTGCCTCTTAATAATTGGGGGGGTCCAATTCCAAATCCGCTGGCCTCTTCAAGTGTAAATTATTAAAAGACATAGCCATCGCGGAGACGGGAGATAAATCATGGGCTACATAACTTTCCAATGAGCTGGGCTCAGTTCCATAAGAAGGATTAGAGTTATAATGAAGGCCCTTATTACATGCTGATGGGTTGCTACAGTTCGCTGGATCAGGCCCAAAAGAATTGTCCTGGCCCACAAGGACACTCAAGTCCACTTTACTCGGACCCTTCACAATACCGAGGTCCCCACTCCACATAACAGAAGAAATTCCACTCAACCTGCTAATATCCTCCACCTCAGCGTTGACCCCTTCCGTGATTGAGTATGGAACAACCCGTGAGCTGCCAAGGTCAACCTCGTTAATCTCGTTCTGACAAACCAGAGAAGTCTGTGTTGGTACTACCAAATTCGCCACACTATGCTCCTGTTCCATCATCCCTTTTGTATGACACGCCACCTCCTTCCCTTTCACGCAAAGCGATTGATTTTCTGCAGAAACCGGTACCCTGTTTTCCTTCACCGTCTCCAGCCTCACCGGCAAACAACTCCGTCTGGACTCTGGCGGCTGAGAGTTCTGCACAATAAACTCAGCTTCATCCCACCTCGGCTTACAAACCACCAGCGCTTCTTTTGTCGTACGTACCGTGGAAGTGCTAAGCCAACTACCATAATCATATCTCTTCTCCTTCTCTAATCTATCTTCCGGCAGCACCTTGCAAGACCTTCCATCGTGTCCCACACGACCACAGAGGTAACAAAAATGCTGCAAACGCTCGTACTTCACAGACACCCAAACCCGTTCCTTCTCACCTCGTGGAACCCAGAAACCCGTCGTAAGAGGTTCATCCATCCGAACAAGGGACCTTACTTTGATGAAAGCTCTATTTAGTCTATCCCCCAGCTTCGGCTTCTCAAACAAAACTGACTCACCCACAGCATCTCCCATAAGTTTTGCATTTGAGTTATTAAAGGCTTCCAATGGCACACCATGGAACTGAACCCAGAATGGAGATACATCGAACTTGACTTCTTCCAATACCATACAATCTTCCCATTTCTGCAAATTTAAGAGGAAACCTAGGATAGACCACGGTCTGCCTTTCAAAATACGAGCATATCCTTTGAGGTCATGAAAGCGAAACAGGAAAATCAGTTGACTCTTCTCAAGTTCATGAACTTCCACCTCTTCATCCATCTGCCATCCTTTCTTGATCATAGAAATAACCGTAGGAACGTTAAGATTCTTGTTCGTCATAATTTTCCCAACTAAGGTTCTACCCCGATTATCAGCGCTTCTATCTAACGATAAAACAACCTCCTTTCCTAACTTGGAACTCCCACTACCCCCAACCTCCATACCTCCTAAACACCACACCAGACACCACACACACACCTGAGAACAAGAAAAGAGACACTCACACACCCACACCTTGGGAACACAGAGACACTCGACAGAAACAAGAAAACGAAGTTGAGCCTCTTAATCGAGAATAAAAGAAAAAAAAAGAAAAAGCTCTGAACAAAGGAGTTCCCTGGGGAACTCAAAGACCTCCCACAGCGAGAGAGAAAGCACTCACAAAGAGAGAAAAAAGCCCACCATAAATATTTTCAATCTTGATGTATTAACACTTTAAACGAACATCACACAGGGGAAATTAATCTCAGTTTGTCATGAGTGACTAAAGGCCCTACAGAAACAGGGACATTGCTCTTTTTTTTTTTTTTTAAAAAAAAAACGAACAGGGACATTGCTCTTTTTTTTTAAAAAAAAAAAAAAAAACTCATTCCCACAACGTTACCATGCACACCCTTATAATTCCCTTTCACATAGGATTTGCATATGAAGCAAACCAGGCCTGGTTGACTCTGAATCTAAAGCCCAACCTGGAAAGACATTGAATACAGTTTTGGAGCTTGAGGCCCAGTTCCTGAGTGTGCAGCTTAGAGAGATATCTTGCCTAAAGCAAGCTCCTGAGAGAATTTCGAAGTTTCATGTGTTCCAACACTCAAATATTAGACAATGAATCAAATGTTGCCATTCAAAGTGTTAGCATTCTATGGAAAAATACAGGGAAAATGACATTAAGGTCTCAATTAAGAAAATAATATCATAAAAGTCTAAAATCTCATCAATAATAACTCTTTCACTTGTCATTGACAAACAATAAGGCTTTTTTGATATTATTTTCTTTAATTGAGGCATTAGTGAAATTTTCCCAAAAACATACCAGCAATATAAGTTTCTTACTAAATCAATCAATCATCATTAACTAACTACATTCTTGAAAACTTGTAATAGCCGTTTAATGAAAACGGGTCATTTCATTTTCACTAATAAAAAATACACAATATTAATAATTATTGTTTTTAATTTCCTTAATTTAGGTTTGTCCATTGATTATGCAATATATCTAATAAGTCATATTACATAATTTATGATTTTTATTTTTTTACATTTCCTGATTTCCTCAAACCGTCGGTTCAGATCCACCAACCAATAAATACACCAAATAACAATTATTTCAGGTACAATACCCCCCCTCATGAAACACACAGGAAACATAGCCTGTTTTCAAAATAATCCAAGATACCTCATAGTCTTCTATATTAGTAAAAATGAAAATTAATCTTTTGGTTCTTATAGTTTTGAATTGATTGTAACTTAGTCCATATACTTTGACTTGGTGCAACTTAATCCCTATAATTTTAACTTGATTGTAACTCAATCCCTGTAATTTGACTCGATGCAACTTACTCCTTATAATTTCAACCATATTATAATTTAGTCCCTATGTTTTTTATAAATAAAATCATATATATATAATAAAGTTCAGGGACTAAATTATTAAATAGATAAATTATCAAGACTAAGTTACAGTAAGTCAAAATTCAGAGACTAAGTTGCAATCAAGTCAAAACTATAAAGACTAAATTGCACCAAATCAAAGTATAAAGACTGAGTTCCAATCAAGTTAAAACTATGAGGACTAAAAGATTAATTTTCCCTCACTCAAATGACGTCTCAAGATTTATAATTATTAATAATTGCAATGTAAAGTAGGCCACTGTTTGCCACATTTAAATCAGTAACATATTTTAAACGCACAGTGCAGAATTTAATGAAGAAAGAATCATGAAAACAAATCCAAGATAAGAAACTCCAACTAGACGGGAGTTTGAGTAATCAGGCTATTTACAAGTAACTCATCAAGCACATCAAAAACATAATGTAAGGAAAGAATTAATGATTACACAGATAAAACAAGCAGATAATGAATTTAAATTTTAAACCAAAATACCTTAAATGCACTCTCTACAAGAAAATGACTCGGAATATATATTCATAACACAAATGCAGGAGTGGTCAACCTCTGCATATATTTATTGTACTATGGTATAGAAATCTGAGGCAGCAGCATCTTCTCTCCTCAATATATAACTGACTATCTTCCCCACGTTGCATCTGAGACAGAACAGTACTAGCATACCATTATAAAAAAGAAAGAACTGCATTCCATGTTTTTTTTTTTGGTTGCAGAGGCAGAGGCAGAATCTGAAAAAGAGAAGTGAATGTTTGCCTGTCAGATTCTGATTACCAAGTTATTTTTATCTTTCCTTGTTTTGGTTGCAAAAGGAGTTGCTCCATTAATGTTACTCAAGAGCTAATTCAGCAACAAGCAAATGTAAGTTCAAATAGTAATCCAGCTTTCCACAAGCTCATTGAAGGTTGCAATAAGTTAATCTGGTTTATTCACATTCTTACCTGCTTATGCTTTAGCTCTTTATCCAACAAACCGAAAGTCCTCAAAATTGAGATCAGATCTATCCCCAGGCTACATCGAAAAGCGAAGTTAGTTTGCTTTCACCAGATCAGCTAAAGTGGATTCTGAATAATCAAGTTGAGCTCCTAAATTAAGGAGCAGTACTTCCCAAGCCCTAGCTCCTGGGGCAAAACTTTTTGCAATAAATTTCTTCATCAATTCCAGTGCTTCAGTAAACAAGCCCTTTTGGCACATCTCATATATTATATTATCCAAAGTGGAAGACTGTGGATAAAAACACTTCTCCAACATTTCATCCAATAAAGAACATGCTTCAGTAATCTCAGCTTTACCAACCAGACCATCAAGCATGATCCTATATGTATGCAAGTTGAGCTCAATCCTTTTTATCCTCATCTCCTTCACAAGCCCCCTTGCCCTTCTTGATTCCCCAGCCTTAATTAAGGAAGCCAATAAAGTATTGTAAGTAACCACATTAGAATTGCATCCCAAATCTTCCATAGAAGAAACTATCTTAAGTGCCTCATCAACATTGTCCTCTTTACACAAGCAATTTATGTACACGTTATAAGTATAAATATCAGGGACAAGTCCTAACACAAGCAATTCGTCAAACAGTTCATGTGCTTTCACATAATCCCCTTCTGCAACAACACCACTTAAAACCATGGTATAACAAACAATATCAGGCTTGATTCCATCTTCTTTCATCTGATTCAGAATACCCAAGGCATCCCTACCTCTCTCTTCCTTCACCAAAAACCTCATCAAATTGGAATAATCCATCATACTGGGACAAAATCCAAACTGCTTCATATCTCCCCATACAGCTAAAGCCTCCATAAAAGTCAAATCACTTTGGTCACACAACGATGATATTATCAAAGAACAAATCTTATCCTCCAGATGGTAGCCATCATTTATCATACAACAAAGCATCTCAATGGCATAACCCACCTTATTAAATCTACATAAACCCTTTATCAAAAACCCAAAAGTCGATTCTTCAATTCGGATATTCATATCCAGACTCTTGAACAAAATTGGTGGAACCAATTTGAGACATTCTTGATTTCTACAAAGCACTGAGAGCAATAAGTTCAGAGAACAGACAGTTGGGACGCACCTGAATTTAGGAATTCTGTAAAACAGATCAATGGCCTCTTGAAATTTACCAACCCGACCGTAAACTCTAATAAGATAGCCGAAAATGGATTCGGGAGTCTCGAATTTCTCAACGCGTTCGAGGTGATCAAGAACCGGAGGAATCTCGTGCAATCTTGAGGTGTGGGAAAGGGTTTTAATGAGGAAGTAATAGGCATTAGGAGTAGGGTCACAGTCACAAGTTTTGAAAGAGTGGACAAGAGTGGAAAGAAGAGAGGGATTATCAAGATTTTCATTTGAGGAAGGTATCGCTGCTTGAATGAGGATTCGCATAGCTTGATGTTGGCCAAAGTTGTGGTGCCAGAAGGTCTTGTAAGGGGAGTGTGGCCATTTTCTGAACTTTCTGAGGTATTTGTTGGAACTCTTAGATAAAGGGTTTCTGACCATAATGGTAATACAGAGAAAACAGAAACAGGAAAAATCTCACACCAGAATCAGAAATTTGTGTTGTTGTTTGTAACCTTGGGAGTATCTGAGGAGTGAGGACAAACCAATTCCTCCTCAGACGTTAGAGGGAGAAAGTGAACGCATTAAACTACACCACCAGTTGAAGGAAGAAGAGAGAAAATCGACAATGGCGATCACGAGTGAGAGCGACTGAGATTAGACAGAACCAGAGGCTCAGCGGATCTGAAATGACAGCTCGAAGGGGATCACTTCGTTGATACAGACCTATAAGGTAGAATGGAGAATCGCTGCCGCTGTTGGTGGGGGGATGCTGCCGTTGGCGTCTGAACGGAAAATGGAGAGATTAAATAAAATATATTCTCATTGGACTAAGCATGCATTTTCAGTGTTTAATTATTAATTGTACAACTTTTTTTTTTTTTTTTTTGGAGACAGAGGCAAGCCGAAGCTTGAAAGAGTTTGAGGGACAAAATTATGATAGTCTAGCCCATAATACAATAAAGTACATTAAAAAAACTATGATTGACAGACCGCTTAGTCTTTCAAGAACCCTTCGAGACAGCCACTCCTGTACAATATCTTCAACCATATCTGGAGTCTCCTTGCTCCCCACCGGGTATCTGCTCGGGTTGAGTTTTGGACACTGAAGTCCCATTGTCTTCCATGAAGTCCGGAGCAATGTCTTCATTGGGGTGCCAATGATCCGGTGGATGCCAATGGGATGGATCACTACCTTGCTCCATAAGTGGATCATCATGATTACGACCATCCGTAGGAGCAATGTTGGGATTCACTAGTGGTGGCAATTGTTGGATCATGGCATTTAAATTCCCTTGAACAACAGTGCGTATTCGTTGACCTTTGGATTTATTTTTCTTTGCAATGGATTTTTTTGGACCCAAATGAATCACATTATTACTATTGGAATTCCCTTCATTAACCTGAATGTGTGCCGTGCTTTGACCAGGATCAGGGTGAATAATTGAATCTGCCAAAATGAGAGGCCCAGCGTTGGTATTTGTTTTTTCAGGCCCATTTGTATGGCTGCCTTGTTGCAACAGCCCATCTGTGTGGACGGCCTCTTGAGACGTGGTCTGGATTTGAATAGTTGGGCCCAGCTGGTCCAGCGAATTAGGAAGCCCACGCTCCCCCTCATTACCGCCATGCCCACTTGATGGAGCCACGGGTCTGGTTTCCTTCGACGTAAACTGAAGTTTAGGTTTAAATCCCACTTCAAACTTTTGACTTGGAGGCCTGCCAGCTGGCGTCTTCCTGTTTTCCTGCGCCCTTGATTTGACCGAGGGAGATTTCTCTGATCTGAGCTCAGATTGCCTTGAAAGATTCTTCACCGCCATAACTTCAGTACGCCTGACAACATTTTCTATTAAATGAGACTAACAACATTAAAGGATTAATATGAAATTTGATGAAAAGATAAAAGACCATATACTTTAGCTCCTTTTTTTATAACAAAAAAGCAAACTTCTGACAAAATTGAATACTTCCAAACTAAAAATTTGAAGGGCTTCTCAAACAATTGCATATTTGCTTATAATAGACAACCTTAAAAGATATTTTTATGTTGAAAGAACATCCTCATCCCCTAGCAATGCTCAATTTTGACACAACCATAATTTCATCACCTCGGAACATCACTTCAAAGGGCAATGGCTATCACTATCAATCAAAATATTAGACATAACAGAAGCCCCTGAAGTTCAGTGCCAAACAGTGGCACCTAACTCAATACCCAGATGCTAAACTCTTAGATAACAGGTTCTACAACAAAACGAGGAGAAAAAAAATCTGTACCAGAATAGTACAGTCACTAAATTGACCAGCTAAGTGACCCAGAACTTCCCCAAATACAAGTAAATCAGCATATCCAGAACCCAACAGACAAATACAAGTAGAACTCTAGCCTATGGTTATCAAAGCCTCATATCTCCCCCAGATAAATCTGCTTATCACTGCTGCAAGACCCAACAATAGGTTCATTGGGATGAAATACACACTCATTAACAGATCCATTATGGCCAGGAAGCTTGTACAAGATGCGACGTGAAGTGGTATCCCATATGTAGACCATTCGATCTGAGCTACCCGCTGTGACCTTGCTTCCATCAGGAGACCAGCTACATTTCAACAAGTTCTTTTCAAAGTTGTGTTGGTGCCCTTCCAAAACCTTCACACAGCGATTTTGTGGGGCATAAGGGCGCATATCCCATATGCAAAGCTTGCAATCCATGCCATTAGTTAGAAGATAGGAACCATCAGGACTCAGTTGCATGCTAGTTATCATATCTTGATGACCTTGAAGGGTCATTGTTACCTCACCTTTACGCAAATCCCAAACTTTGACATCATCATCAATACCACCAGTGTATATCTTATCTGATGCATCAGAGAAACTGACAGCTGTAATTTGGTATTTATCTGGAAATGTCTGGATGGAACCCCTTTGTCGCATATCCCATAGTTTAGCAGTCCCATCATCTGAACCACTGACAACAAGAGGCGGCCCCCTCCGAGAAGGGCAACAAGAATTCACATATGACAGATGTTCAGCCATCTTTTTTATTTGTTTTCCGGTTTCCACATCCCATGCCCTCAGAGTTTTGTCAGGGCTCGCTGACACTATTTGAGTCCCATCTGTAGTCCAATGAAGATCTAGAACAGCGTTTTTGTGGCCTTTTAATACCATGAAGTTCTTGCAATCTCCATGCACATTCCACAGGAAAATTTCTCTGTCATGAGATCCAGATGCAATTACTGTTCCCGCTGAGTTGAACTTCATGGTGTATACAGCACTCTGATGACCTGTCAGCAACATGATTGGTGATTCCAAACTTGAAGTTCGCTGCTTTCCATTTGGCCCAGGAGCTTGTGGAGGCCTATAAGGGACAGTAGACCATTCCATTGGCCTTGGACCAGTAGCTACCAATGCATTTTCACCTTCAGATGGAAAAACTTGCATATTGTCCTTTCCTTAGAAATGAAGATAACAAGCCACTAATTTGTATAAGCTCTGAGTGTTCAATGCTGAAAAGAAATCGAAATAATCAGTACAAAGTCATCAACATAATAAAACATCAAAAATAGTGGGAACCACATTGTTAATGAACTATGAACAGTGGGGCTCATCTTTTGCTCTGAGCAAATGCATAGAACACATTCTAGTTAGAAGTATTTTTTCATTAAATAGTACTAACACAGAAACAATAAGGCCGCATTGCCATTCTTGGACAACTAACTTAATTCTTCAGATCGTCAACTTCAAATGCCATTATTGTTTCTGTTCTTGTTCTTCTTGTTTGTCAATAAAGGAAGAAATTTTATCAAAGAGAAAAGAAAATACAACTTGTAGAATGAGATATCCCCAATCCAGAAATAGAAACATTGAAACAATACAAAAACATAAATGTGTTGAAAAACTCATAAATGTAGTGCCAAAATAGAACTTATAAATTTAACAGGGCTGAGCAATCTCTTTTTAAATTGAGATGTTAGCTTATGGTTCAGTGGTCAAACCATGGTAGAACTTCTTTAAAAGCCCTCCTCAGCCAAGTTCTCTCAAAGAGATGAAAAGGATATGAACGTAAATTACCAGCATGTGAGCCAGACAGGAATCTCACATATCACACAAAGGTCATGCCTGCAAAGGATCACTTTTCTTGCACAAAGAAACCCCAAGAGATCAAGGATGACATAAAATGTCAGAACAATAGAATGAGTGAGGGAAGGAGCCTGCTCCTAATAAATGAACAGTCAACAGAAAGCTATGCTAGACAAATCAAAATAAAAATAATCAGAACTCCACAAATTCTATCGTTCTGACATTATATGTCATCCTGTGATCTCTTGCGGTTTCTTAGTGCAAGAAAAATTATCCTTTGTTGGAAAATGATGATAATTGCTGCCATTGAAAGCTAAATTAGCAAAAGAACAGTTATATCTAAGCGCACTTTCAAGCATTACATGTGTTGAATTCCATCTAGTCGGGACATCTAACCTCAAACCCACTAAAGTGTCAATACCCCCAACCTATTCAACACATCTTTTGAAATTTATCATCCTCATTTGTTATTGCCTATCTAACGCTCTCCCTAATCATATGCATAGCATCACTTATAACTTTCAGACCCTTCTGAACTATGAGATTCAAGATGTGGGCACATCTAACATGAAAAAACTGCCCATCACATATCATGCTATTGTGCCTAACTTCAACTTGTCTTTGCATGCTATCATTTGCTGAAGCATTATCTAGAGTAATAGAAAATACTTTCTTATCAATCCCCAAATCTATCAATATAATATGCACCCTTTTAGCTAATTCAACCCCAGAGTGAGGAGGATCCATCTTAGAGAATACAAGTATTTCGCTATTAAGTTTCCATTTCTCATCAACAAAACAAGTAATCAAGTAGAGATATCCTTCAGCAGTTATTGAAGTCCAACAATAGAAGTTAAACATACTCTAACAGGGACTCTTTGCTATCATTTTATTTGGATTCTTTTTTTGACTGAGATAGAAATTCACGCATCCACGACAACAGTTTTTCTAGTAATGTTCTTATAATATCAGTATTTCAATATGTGAATAAATCCCCTTATTCCGTCATACTTTACAAAGGAATAGGGAAGATCATGTTTAATGAGAGAAAAAAGCAGTCTACTCTTGGACTTGTTATGACCAATTTGTCTAGCTCTAACACTCCCTGCTTGTCTAACATCATGGTACCAATGTCCTTATATTTTAAGCGTGATACACAAACGTTTCTTTGACACCGAAGGGTTGAAGTCCCATAACCCCCGCCTCCCACTACATATACTTCACAGCCATTACACATTCCCTTTTCTTTGCCTTCTACTTTGACTTTAGTAAACCATATAAAACAACTGGAAACCATAATTTATCCCCTAAAATCAAAGAACGAACAAGCAGTAACAATCGATCAACATCCAATCATAACACTTAAGCTGTTGAGCAATAACTCAAGAACAGCACACTTACACGATTGAAAGGTAGCGGAGTTATTCAGTGCACGGTTCACGAGCCGTAGGCAGTAAAGCAAAATAAAGATTAAGATGAAAATAATAACAACCCGTCGACTTCGAGTGACAGAGGGAGCGACACTGACAAATCTGGGACCCTGTGCGTTTGTATGAGTATGAGGGTGTGACTGACATACAGAGCGAGAGAGGGATTGGGACGAGGAGGATAGGGTAACCCTTTACCTGGTGTGGCGTTGTAGACAAAGGAGCGACGACAAGTAGAGCTGCCGGAAGACGGAAGTTCTTGTCGGACTCGACCGTCGGCTTGCGTGAATGAGATATGAGGCACTGAGCTGAGAACCCGAGAAGGCGAGAATGAGGCGGCTGATGCGAGAATTTAACCCTCCGTTTGGATGGAAATGAAAGGGGACGATTGAACATGGGAAGAGATAAAAACGCGAAAATTAGGGAGGAAATGCTATTACCTTTCCTGTTTGGATGGAGCAGAGGAAATAAGGGGAAATGAAAATGAACAAAATGTTTAATATTAATATACCCAGAAAATCAATATATCCTTCTAAACCTCTAACTCCTTCATTCATTGGTCCACATGTTACACTATGATTAGTGTTACATCCACACACTTTTCTGATATCTCAATCATCTTCCCTCCCCCATTGTAGTGGGACGGATTTAAATTTTTCTTTATAAAATCATTCCTAATCCATTATAAAATTCCTAATCCATTATCCCCCATTTTCTTTATAAAATCATTCTGAATCCATTATAGTATAACTTTTTCCATTTTTTTAATTCAAATTATAAAATTTCCATTAGCTAAGTTAGATGCCATGTCCATACAATTTTCTGATCTCTCAATCATACGTCTTCCCTCCCTCCATTTTTCTGAATTCAAACTTAAGATTTTCCTTTATGAAATCTTTCCCTCTCTCCAATTTCGTGAATTCAAATTTTAAATTTTCTTTTATAAAATCACCTAATGGATCAGCTCATGCTCGCCGTACTCTAAACAAGCTTTCCTTTGTTCTACAACAACAAACAGGCAATGACCGAGACGTACTTCTCTGAAGTCGATTATAGCAAGGACACGTGGTCGATTGTTGCAAAAGTTCTCCGGAAGTGAGTTGTCAAGAAAAAGGCTGCATTATACCCGATATGGAAGATAGGGATGATACTAGTTGATGAAATGGTTAGTTGTTATAAAGATTTATAGATCTACATAGTACTCATTTTCTATAATCTTTTTTTAATAGTTATTTCCTTACAACTGAAATTTTGTACTGTCAGCCAATTTGTTTTTCGTTTTTGGTTTTTGTGCCAGGAAACAAGAATGGAAGTTTCCGTGACACAAAAAAATGCCATTCCAAAATTTCCATGACACAAAGTATTTGACAAAACTGGAAAATGTTAAAATTTCCGTGACATCAAGAAGGAGAAAATAAATTGTCTTATGCATATGATTTACTACTCTATGATATGAAGTTTAACTTTCTCAAATTTCGGTTGTAATGATGTTGTACGTTATAAACATTCTCTTCAACATTTTATCAACTTGAGTTTTATCATAACCCTGGCCATTGGATGTAATTTTCTTGAAACCAATTTTCAAACAAACAACATGAATGCACAGTCGTTGAAATATGACCAGTATTATATAATATTATTTATTGCGTAATATATAAGGACCAGGCATACAATACTCTGAAATATGAGTCATTCGAAGAGGACAAAAAATAGAAATCACTCTTTCATTTGTTCGGTCACTTTTTACCTACCCAGCCACCTTCTCTCACTCTTTCTTTCATAATTATTTTATTCCTTATAATTACGTGTCATAAACTGGTTTTAAAAAAAAGATTTGTATATTACGTCAAAGAAGCAAAGTCATTATGTAGACAAAACTCATGAGACATCACTATCAACACGGATCCGTTTTTAACTATTTAGGGTAATAAACTTGTCCAAATTAAGGAAAAGACAAAATATTTGGTGCATGAGGATACCTAGAATCAACTGTGATAAATATGTTAATATTATTGAGTAGATAATAAAGCTTGGTCCTATTTAAATTTTTTTATAAATTCACCCCTATTTAACTTTATTTAAATAATAATGTTATATTTTTATAATATAATAAATATAAAATTATTATAATACAATAATATAATTTTTTTCCTATGTGTAGTAGGTATAGGTCTCTAATATTTTTATTTCCAACGTTATTGGATTCACGATAATTTTCTATTCTGTCCGGTCCTATAAAACATATTTTGGAGTTGGTTTTGAAAAGTTTTAAGTTTTGTCAATTTTTCCCTATAATACACCTTTTTATACTTTCTCAATAATAATTAAAGACAAAAATAATTTAATAATACACCTATTAATTCTATATAGTAAATAATGTTTGCGACTCATTGTATCATATACACCTCAACTATACACGTTTTTATTAAATAATGTTGACCAAAATTTATCATATTTTTTTCATATCACCCCTACTAATACTTTTTCTACAATAATTTATTTAACAACACTCTTGTATTTCATCAAGTAATATATTCGACTTTATTTTTAAATTTTTTATAAAATTATTTCAATAGGTCGCTAAAAATATTTTTTTGTAATTCTACGAAATCTGAACTTCTCATTCCCAAATATTTTGAAATCTGAAATTCTTCTTTAAGTTACTTTATTTCTCTGACCAAAAAAAAAAAGGTTACTATAATTCAAATGTGCTTCGGACCCAAAACAATTATTAAAATCAAATGTTCTTCCAACTTTAAAAAAGTTAATCCTCAATTCCTCATCTGCAAAATTTTCAAAAAATTTTAATTTTAAGAAAAAGAATTTTTGAATTTTTTATTGTAGATGATGAGATTTTCAAAACCTAATCTGGGATAGGTAAGTGAAACTTTTCATCAATGTTAACTGATAATTAACATATTTTGAGAATTGTTCATGAAGGGATAATTGAATTTTTACCTTTTTTTCACTTTGAAAAGTAAAACCAATGACATAATGACTGTTCATAGGGGACCGCCCTCCAGGTTTGTAAATAAAATTATTGAGTTTTTGAAAGATATATACATTGTACATCATGTTTAATTGTATAAAATTATTTGTCCCACCCTCAAATTATATGCAATGATATGAGCAATTGAATTTTATAATATAGCACTTTTAAGGCCATTTAACTTTTTCTGCCGGACAACCCATTCTCCAATTACCAAATTCAGGGAGATTGGAATATTAGGCACGACTACATCTCAATATAAAATAAAATATTACTACTTTGAGAAAATTTTTAACTAATACATTCAATTAAGTACATATTAAAGATATTAACATCAGTTTAACCTATATCTATATGCTATCCATTATGCCTCAAACTCATCCCTAATTTTTTGCTCACAAAGAAATCAATCCTAATTTTTTGTGGGTCAAGATAAACTATTTTAAGTTTGAAATTTCATTTCCAATTAACTTTTGGAGCGCATTACCAATAGCATTAATCACTCATTTTCATATACACTGATGCTGAATCTATTTATCATATATAATTCCTAAACAGTAATTGGCCAGGGTCATTTACAAACGTAAGTCAATACAGTTTTTTTTTCATAAGAAGCCAACATTTTTCCTAAAAAGAAATTTTTTTTTGAATTCAAATTATAAAATTTCCTCAATCCACGGTAATACTTGCTCATGACTCATCAATCTAAATTAATTTGATAGTGATGATATGGTCAATTTTACCTCAATCCACGGATTTAAATTTTTCTTTATAAAATCATTCCCTCCCTCCATTTTTTTGAATTCAAATTATAAAATTTCCTTTATAAAATACCTAATGGATCAGCTCAAGTCCTATTCATCATATATGATTCTTAAACAATAATTGGCCAGGGTCATTTACAAACGTAAGTCAATACAACTTTTTTTTTCCATAAGAAGCCAACATTTTTCCCAAACAGTAAAATTTTTTTGAATTCAAATTATAAAATTTACGATATAAAATACCTAATGGATCAGCTCAAGTCCTATTTATCATATATGATTCCTAAACAGTAATTCGACAGGGTTATTTACAAACATAAGTCAATACAGTTTTTTTCCCCCATAAGAAGCCAACATTTTTCCTAAGCATTAATTTTTTTGAATTCAAATTATAAAATTTCCTTTATAAAATACCTAATGGATCACCTCAAGTCCTATTTATCATATATAATTCCTAAACAGTAATTGGCCAGGGTCATTTACAAACGTAAGTCAATACAGTTTTTTTTTCCATAAGAAGCCAACATTTTTCCTAAACAGTAAAATTTTTTTGAATTCAAATAATAAAATTTCCTTTATAAAATACCTAATGGATTAGCTCAAGTCCTATTTATCATATATGATTCCTAAACAGTAATTGGCCAGGGTCATTTACAAACGTAAGTCAATACAATTTTTTTCCCCATAAGAAGCCAACATTTTTCCTAAACAGTAAAATTTTTCTTGAATTCAAATTATAAAATTGCCTTTATAAAATTTCCTCAATCCATGGTAATACTTGCTCATGACTCATTAATCTAAATTGATTTGATAGTGATGATATTGTCAATTTTATCGTCATATTGTTTGGAATGAAGTGGTTTTTTTTTTTTGCCGACTTTGGAAATTTTTTTCCAAGTTTTAGGGTTCATTCCAAAAAAATTATATATCAATTATTACCCAGATTTTTTTTAAAAAAAAACAATATTACCCAGAGTTTTAATCTTTCAAAATTGAAATTCAGAAAAATCTACAGATATGCATATCACTCTGTACACAGTACAGATGTTAATATCAGTTCAAACAATATATACTATCCATTCTGCCTAACATTTGACTTTCAGGTTTTGTCTATATTTACACATACTGTGCCTTTTCCATCTTGCTTTTCAACAAAGGGTTAGATCTCCTACTAACTATTCATTATCACGCTTACTTTCCTGTCAGCATTATCGTCACATTGAGTTAGCTGCATGAGCTCGGGATTCTAGCACTTCTGTTTAACAGCTTTGAGGAAGTGCCAAGGATGTAAATGGATGAGAAAACTCCGGTATGTTTTAAATTCATCCTCAAATTGTTTTCCCTTTTTTAGTTGTTCGTTTTTCTATTTCTTTAAACATTCATATTTCTGATTATGAACAAACATAACAAACTCTTAGTTTTATGGTCATTGTTCTTCTTCAAAATGTTTTCCCTTTCTGTGTTTATTGTATTAATATAACAAGAGAGTCACCCTTCCCGAAGACACTGCTACCTAAGCATGCGTAATCAGGGAGTTCCATTTTCACAAGAAAACTTGACATATCCAATTAGCTGCAAATAAAATGACAGATTTCATTGCGAAACAGCCATAAAGATAAGTTGCATTAGGGTTCGTCTAGGTTGCATTAGGGTCTAAAAATGATGCATTAGGGTAAAGAGTTTTAAGGGTCTAAAAATACTGATTTTGGATGAATTTAATAAGTGTATCGATAACACAATTAATGTGGTATACAGAGAGGTATTCCAAAACATTTTACCACATTAATAGTTGTCAAGCGAAAATTTCTTCCATTCTGTTATTATTGTGCTTTCAATGTAATGGTTATATGAATTCAACTTTTTCATACTTTCATTTGAGTTTATTGTTACGTCTACAATTAATCTATTTACTTATAAAACTACATTGTTATTACATTAATACTTTAGTTGTCTGATTTAAAAACCGAATAAAACAACACACTCTATGCAACGCACGGGTCTAAGGTCTTGTTTGATCTAAACGCCCATCGTCGTCAGATAAAAATTTCAATTTTTTATTTCCAGCACCCGATTTTCTTTAATCTAAACGGACCATAAATGATTAATATTAATATACCCTTACCCCCTATACCAAAATATATTATATTTAAAATCAAGTTAAATATTACAAAAGAATTATACAAACTTAAGTCCTAAATATAAGCCTCAGTTATTTATTTAATCGTAGTTGTGTATGATGAAATTATATATTAGTTTAGGGTTTAATGTTTTTGTTTTTGCTACATTTTTTCTACCACATTCACATAAAAGTAAGTAGGTCCTATTATAAAGAAAAGAGAGAGAAAATATTATTAGGATCCACTCATTTTTATATGAGTGTGGCAGAAAAAATGTTTCTGCAGCAAAAGTAGAAACATTAAACCCATTAGTTTATAATTTAAACAAATTAGTTTGGAGAAAAAATGATAAATATAAATATTTTAAATTAACTTAATTAACTTTCTTAATCTCCTTAAAAAAGTCAAGTGGATGTCTGGACCTTATATTTAGGACCAGATGTAGTATTAACATTAACATTAACATCATCAAATAATTTAAATCAGATTGTATAATAAAGACATGTTTTCATAATTTTAAGAGTACAAAATAAAAGGTGAATTATTTGTTGACATTAAATATGATTTTAAAAAAAAAGTACAGGATTTCTCCAGTCACTGGAAATAGAGTTATCTCTAGTGACCTCAAAACTACGTCGTTTTGAATTAATGAAGGGTGTTTCTATAATTTTGTTTATTTTTTATTCATATATATTTTACTGAAACACCTTTCATTAATTCACCTAAAAATACTAACAAACTCTTCATTACTTCAAAACGATGTAGTTTTGAGGTCACTGGAGATAACTCTATCTCCAGTGACTGGAGAAATATTTTTTCCTAAAAAAAAATTATACATTGATCAACATTATTAATAAATAAATTTAAAAAAGTGTTGGGGTGAAATCAAAAATACAAAAATTTAAAAATCGTAAAAAAATAAAAAACAACTTTTTTTTTCCTATAATATATCCAAATGTCACAATTTCATCTAATGACCCGGGGGGGGGGGGAAGAAAAGAAAAACACACACACATTAGAAAATGGCCTTAAACTTTTTTTTTTTTATACGAGAATGGCCCTAAACTTGAGTGGCAACACGCGTGCAGCTAACACTCCTACCCGATAAAAACAAAGGCTTTGAGGGTGAACATTAATTAATTACGTTTCTTCTTCATCGATATTGCCACAAGTGGATTTGTAGTTGGGGACAGGAACATGGTGATACTCAATGTGTCTTGGATCCTCTAAGAGGACATCACAATGTCACTCATGTAGAACGGTGAAGGGAAAAGAAAGAAGAGAAAGCTTCAAGGAGAAGAGAGGAATTCAAAGGGAGGGTAATGCAATGCAATTCAATTCTTATTCATATCATTTAAATACGAACAAAATCAGTATTGAGCCGCTATTCATAGGTAAAACATTCGAGAATTCTAAATGAATATTACCTCCGGTCTTAATTATAAGAGCTAGTTGATTTTCTTTGGAGAGATTGAGGAAGCTAAATAAGTTACTTAATCATTTCATATGTTATATATTCTTAAATTATATATTAGTTTATTAGTTAAATTAATTAGTTTGAAGAAAAAAATAAAAAAATACTTTAAAGTAATTTAATTTACTTCCTTAAACTCTCCAAAAAAGTCAATTAGCTATTATAATTAGAACTGGAGGGAGTAATAATTAATCATATAAGATAACAATGAAATCATATTTAAAACAAAATATTTCTAAATCTTCTATGATACAGCTAAATATCTAAAAATCCTAATTAACCATCATTCCATAGATTAGGAGTGTGTCCTTGTCATATTTTGCAAGAGCCTTTTCAAACAGCCTGTTTTGTTTAGGTTGTCCCTTTTAGAATCAGTGGCATTCTTTTTGGGAGAGAGAGCTTGAGCCATAACTATATGTATTAGTTTATTCCAAAAAGAATAAACGCCTTAAAATAAATTAGGAATTAATTCAGTTGATTTAGGATTAATTAGATTTTATTAATCATTTTATCGAGTCTGTTTTAATGATCTTTTTATTATATTTATTGTTATCTTTAGGAAATAAATATCTATCACAACTAGATAGATTTAGTTGTTAGGATTTTTAGGATCTAGATTTATTTATTATCTTTTGAATTTCATAGAGTCTCTCTGTAAACCTAGTCCTATTTATTGGCCCTTAGCCTATCAATAAAGTATCGAATGTTCAGAGAGTAATTTATCAGAGTGTGTCTCCTGGACCTTGATAATTAGTGGATTTCCTAGTTGTTAAGGGTTGGCTAATCTCATTGAATTAATCATCATCACGGTTGATTCCTTGGGGATTAGAGAGGCTGTTCTTATTAAATAGGAACAGAGTATTATTTTTATTCCTTCCCTGCGCTACTGAACAGAACGCTATTTTTACTCCCTCCCTGCGCTGACCGTATTTTTCAGAAGCTATTATTTAGTATTATTATTCTCGGTGGCTGTTCTATTATTTGGTATCTATTATTTTGGCATCAGAGCCGGTCCTTCCTCGGTTTATGGCTGAAACTCGATCTGGGTTACACACATCTCGCCCCATGGAAAAAGCCGATCATCCTCCTCCTCACGCTGGGCACCAGTCATCACGCCAAACCCAAGCCGATCACTCACGACGCACTGAGGAACCCATTGCTTCGACGCCGACGGACCCACTCGCTGCCATTGTTGCTCGACTCGACGCCATTAATGATCTCCGGGAGAGGTTTGACGCCCTGGAAGCACGCACTGACCGCAGAGCCCACCACCGAGGAAAAATACAACATTTTGCAGATGATAGTGAGAATGATTCTGATTATTACCATCGGCCAACTCGCCCCCCACATGCCAAGATTGATTTTCCAAAATTCGAAGGCGGGGATCCGTGGGGGTGGCTCCTTAAGGCTGACAAGTTCTTCCGCTATTACAATACTCCAAAAGATGACAAAATTGATCTAGCCTCATTGTATTTGGAAGGTGACGCCCTCGATTTCTTCTCTTGGTTAAACTTGCAGCGAACCTTGCGCCATTGGGAAGATCTTGTCAAAGCTTTGGAAGAGCATTTTGGCCCACCTGAGTTCCTTAATCCAGATGAACACCTCTGTTTGATCAAACAAATAGGCATGGTGCAAGAATACCGACAAGAATGGGCAAGGAGGGTCGCACGTGTCTCGAATTGGCCAGAGTAGTGTCTCCTTGGCGTATTCCTCATTGGTTTGAACGAATCACTGAGGTCAGAAGTTCGATTGCACAAACCCAGAACGGTCTATCACGCAGCAAGCTTGGCATTAGAGTTCGAGCAACAAGTAGCCATCACAAACGGACACAAATTCACTGCACCGAACCGCACCTCGACTGGGAATTCCACCTCATCAGCTGCTCGTGGGTCCTATTACGCACGAGACTCTCGAACACTCGCCAGCAAGCAACACCAGCAAATACACTTCGACAACATCTTCGGCGTCTTCAGTTCCATCTCAAAAAGGGCGCGCTACTTCTCTAGATTCTGAATGACAACGTCGATGTGAACAGGGCTTGTGTTTTAAAGTTGCAAAACCATTCCGTCCTGGACACCAGTGTGCCTCAGCCTCTTTCTCACTAATGGAAGTTGATGATGTAGGAAACCCGATAGAGGACCAAGGCGAAGAATATGCTGAATGTGAACAAGGTGCAGAGGAGTGTGAGCCAGCTGATAATTGAATATTATTACACTTATTTGTATCTCTTGGTGAATAAATTTAGGATTGTTTAGTTAATAAATAATGGATTTTATTACTTAATCGAGATTTGAGGTTTTAATTGGATTTAATTCATTTTTATGATTAAATTCCAGATTTACAATGATTTAGTATTTTCGCCATAACTTTTGATCTAGATATCCGATTAGCCTGATTCTTCTTTCCTTTTTTAGATGATTCAGAGAGCTACAATTTTTATGAAGACTCGGAAGGCTGATTCGGACAAGAAGATGGATGAAATCAGAGCTAAAGACAGACGCATTTTTCTAGATTTTTATTTTGCTCGAATTTTGTAATAAAAGACCAATTTTTAAAGGTTTCCTTTTTTATAGGGATTTCCTATTGATTAGGGGTTTCCTATTTATTAGAGGTTTCCTATTTTTTAGAGATTTTCTATTTATTAGAGGTTTCCTATTTTTAGTCATCTTTCCTATATAAGGAAAATTAGATGGTGGCTACAAACATATTCTCAATTACCCTTTATGGGTTTTTTAGATTAAATTAGAAGCTTTTTATTTTCTTTGAGTTGTTCTTATGTTCTTCTTCATCTTTTCTTCTGCGTTTTTCCTAGCCATGCTTGGCTAAGCTTCTTTGATTGACCCAACGTTGAGAATTTCATGATTCGTCTAGAGAACTTGTGCTTTATCGGTGATTTAACTCATTTCTATTTTCATCTTATCGGATCCGATTTCTGAAAATAGTTCGAATATTAGATTTAATATTCGGTTTGGTTCATCCCAAGGACTGAATTCGAACTAGGTTTTAAGTTTTGCTGTGCGATCGCACAGTGGGACGCCGTTGTTCGGACATATTTTAGGCGATCGTCTAGTCAAGGGATTTTCTGGGCAAATGCAGAGATCTCGGTTCGTCCAGAGCTAAACGTGGGTTATTTATATTTCGTTCAATGATGGAAGTCTCTGGAATCTGAATGTTGGGTTGATCGATTTTAATCTGCTTCTAAATATTGTTTTGTTTCTTTTAAATTTCGTTTTATTTTAGTTTATTAATTTAAAAATCCAAAACCCAATCCCCCCTTGTCTTCATTGCATTTGCATGACATTTAGATTACTTAGGATTCAATAAAAAGCTTCTCGAAAAGAGAGAACGATCCTAGGTTTGCTTATACGCTATCCTTGGTTAAATGTTGATTGTGGACCCTAAGGCTAATGACAAAAGGTCTTCATCACCAGCTGTCTCATTTAACACAATCCTGGGATCTCCATCAGCAGGCACCATGAAAATAAGGGGTTCCCTCAAAGGCGAATCTGTCCTACTATTGGTGGATAGTGGATCCACCCACAATTTTATCTCCAACAAACTAATTCAACGGCTGGGTATACCTCTTAAGATTGTTCCTTACTTTGGCGTTCAGATTGTCGATAGTAGCATAATCAGATGCAATCAGGTTTGTCAAAATGTGGAAATCTAGTTGAAGGGTCTTACTATAATCCAAGATTTTTTCCCCTTCAACATCAGCGATGACCTTGTATTGGGAATTAAATGGCTAGCTACTCTCAACACGGTACAAGCAAATTGGAAGGAGATGTTTTCAATTTTCTCAATTAATGGGAAAAACTACAAAGTCCAGGGTGAACTTCCACAACCTCTTCCTCAAGCGTATCTCCAGAGTTTTGATTTTCATCAAACGGAAAGTGCCAAAAAGGCTGCTCTTGACATGACTCGGATTTATCATCAATTTTCCCGAGTATTTGAAGAACCCAATTCCTTACCTCCCTCTCGTGGGCATTACCATAGAATTGCATTGCTACCGGATTCCATACCTCTTAATTCACGACCTTACCAACGCCCCCATCATCAAAAAAATGAGATTGAATCCCAAGTCAATGCACTATTGGCCTGTGGGTATATTCGCCCAAGTTCCAGTCCATTTGCAAGTCCGGTAATATTGGTTAGCAAGAAAGATGGTACATGGAGACTCTGTGTTGACTATCGCCATCTCAACAAGATTACAGTACCCGACAAATATCCCATCCCAAACATTGATGAGTTATTGGATGAATTGCATGGAGCACGATATTTTTCAAAGATTGACCTACGCTCCGGATATCATCAAATCAGGGTTTTTCCAACCGATGTGCAAAAAACCGCCTTTAGGACACATTCGGGCCACTATGAGTTCGTAGTTATGCCATTTGGACTCACCAATGCCCCAGCTACATTCCAAGCTTGTATGAATAACCTCTTTCGACCTTATCTACGGAAATTTGTGCTTGTCTTTTTCGATGACATATTGATATATAGTGCCACGGCCTTTGATCACTACCGCCATCTTACCCTCATCTTCCAAATCTTGCAACACAATTGTTTTTATGCCAACTCGAAGAAGTGTCTCCTAGGGCAGGTTAGGATTGAGTACTTGGGCCATATTGTGACTAATTGTGGGGTTGACGTGGTTCCCGAGAAGATTAAAGCCGTTGTTCACTGGCCCACTCCCTCATCCGTACACGATTTACGGGGATTCTTAGGCCTCACTGGTTATTATCAATGGTTTGTAAAGAATTATGGTATTATTGCTCGGCCTCTAACTAATCTCACAAAGAAGGATGCCTTCAAGTGGTCGGAGCAAGCATAAGAAGCTTTTGATGCGCTAAAAGTGGCACTCAATACGACACCGGTTCTTCACTTACCCAACTGTCGCCAACCATTTACTGTGGAATGCGATGCATCTATGAATGGAATTGGGGCCGTTCTCATGCAAGATGGACACCCCATAGCCTATTTCAGCAAGGGATTCTCCTTCTCTAACCGCCTTAAGTCTGCTTATGATCGGGAGTTACTCGCATTGGTCCTATCTCTCCTCAAGTGGCGCCACTATTTCTTTGGGCGTCCGTTTGTGGTACAAATCGATCATCGTAGCTTGAAACATCTCTTGGACCAAAAGATAGTCACTACCTCACAACAGCGACTTATGGTCAAGCTACTCCCTTTTGATTTTACCATTCACTACAAACCGGGAAAAGAGAATATTGTAGCAGACTCCCTCTCCAGAAGGCCCCAACAAGCAGACTTCTTCAACATGGTTATACCCATGGCCAATGAACTGGATCAATTACCTCACTATCTACGTGAAGACCCTGCAACTCGTACACTCATTACAGACTTGCAGGACAACTTAGATCACCACCCTCACTATAGCTTCGTGAATAGTCGACTGTTCTACAAGACATGCCTGGTCATACCTTACAACATTCAATTACGGGGGAAATTATTGGCTGAAGCTCATGCTACTCCCACTGGGGGACATGGGGGTTTTCTAAAAACATTGCACCGGCTAAGGGACCAGTTGTATTGCAAGGAATGAAAACCGATGTCAAGCACTACATTCAGCGTTGTCAAACGTGCCAACAAAACAAGTATCAAACCTTAGCACCTGTAGGGGTTCTCCAACTGCTTCCCATTCCAGAGCGTATTTGGGAGGATATCTCACTTGACTTCATCACCGGGCTACCTAAATCTAAGGGGTTCTCTGTGATTCTTGTGGTCGTTGATCGCCTAAGCAAATATAGCCACTTCATTGCTCTTGCTCACCCATACTCAACCAAAACCGTGGCTGCCACATTTTGTCAAGAGATTGTTCGCTTGCACGGCATGCCGCAATCAATCGTATCAGACAGGGATTCACTTTTCCTCAGTAATTTTTGGCAAGAGCTATTCCGTCTCAGCAAAACTCACTTAAATATGAGCACCGCGTATCATCCTCAGTCCGATGGGCAAATAGAAGTAGTCAACCGCTGCCTTGAGACTTATCTCCGCTGTTTCACACACGAACAACCAAAGCATTGGAGTACCTTCCTATGTTGGGCAGAATTCTCCTTCAACACCGGCTATCATACTGCCGCCAACACCACTCCTTTCAAAGTAGTTTATGGCAGGGACCCGCCCCCAGTATTCCCTTATATCTGAGGCGAAACTTTAGTGGCAGAATTGGAAGACCAACTTGAAACACGGGATGCCATGCTTCAAGTTTTAAAAGGCAACTTACTTAGAGCACAACACCGGATGAAATTACAGGCAGACCAACACCGCAGGGATCTGGAATTTACTCCGGGTGATGTTGTATGGTTGAAGATACACCCCTATCGCCAGAAATCCTTATCCCGCAGCAGATTTGAAAAACTTTCTCCACGTTTTTATGGCCCTTTCAAGGTTCTATACCGCATTGGCAAGGTGGCATATGAATTGGAGCTTCCCATGTCTCGTTACTGCGCCCGGCTCCCGGTCTTCAGGCGACTTCACCACCTCCACCGCTCCCACTCTCGGCTGATATGGAACTACTCCTCACACCTTCTAAGGTACTTCAGAATCGTTGGACCCCAGCCAAACAATTGGAACTCCTAATCCAATGGAAAACCTTACACCGGAGGATGCGACTTGGGAAGTCTACGACTTGGTTGCTGCTCAATTTCCAGAGTTTCGCCTTGAAGACAAGTCGTTCTTTCAAGGGGAAGAAATGATAGCAATCCAGATCGCTATCGTTTAGTTTATTCCAAAAAGAATAAATGCCTTAAAATAAATTAAGAATTAATTCAATTGATTTAGGATTAATTAGATTTTATTAATCATTTTATCGAGTCTGTTTTAATGATCTTTTTATTATCTTTATTGTTATCTTTAGGAAATAAATATCTATCACAACTAGATAGATTTAGTTGTTAGGATTTTTAGGATCTAGATTTATTTATTATCTTTTTTATTATCTTTTGAATTTCATAGAGTCTCTCTCTGTAAACCTAGTCCTATTTATTGGCCCTTAGCCTATCAATAAAGTATCGAATGTTCAGAGAGTAATTCATCGGAGTGTGTCTCCTGGACCTTAATAATTAGTGGATTTCCTAGTTGTTAAGGGTTGGCTAATCTCATTGAATTAATCATCATCACGGTTGATTCCTTGGGAATTAGAGAGGCTGTTCTTATTAAATAGGAACAGAGTATTATTTTTATTCCTTCCCTGCGCTACTGAACAGAACGCTATTTTTACTCCCTCCCTGCGCTGACCGTATTTTTCAGAAGCTATTATTTAGTATTATTATTCTCGGTGGCTGTTCTATTATTTGGTATCTATTAGTATGTCGTAGGATGAAAATCAAGCAGGACAAAGTACAGGCAGGGAGGAGAATCAGTTTCAAATGAATCTGATTCCAAGTTTCACCTTTTTTATTGGAGTTTTCTTTCCCATTACTGATAAAGTTGTTTTTCCATAAAATAATATAAAAATAAGAAGAAGAATATTTCAGTCATTGATTTTGGTGTGACAAGAAAAGTGAGACACAGTGGGGGAAAAATATTATTCTCCCAGTTGTCCACCATTTTCGTTCCTCCAAACATGGCGTCTCTGTGCATGATTACTTTTAGGGTTCTAATAGGGTTTTAGCCTTGATTTCTTCTATCTTGTACCTGCAGAACGTTTGAGTTCTAAATTGTCACACCTCTTTGGCACCCCGTAACCTGCAAAACGCTCGGATTTCGAAACGTTACACGCTTTGGCTTGTTTATAAATACCCCTTCAAACGCCTTGCTTATTTTCACTTTTCTGGATCATTTCTCTCTTGCACGAAGGAATCGCTGACGGAGCTCTCTTCAGTGTTACATCCTCCCCCAGTTTCGTCTTCAATATTCCTTCTTTCTCCAGTTTCATCTTCAGGTAACTCCTCCGTTTAAGCTTCTGCTATGTTTTCATTTTGTTGTTCTTCATCTCTTTCTAAGTTTTCTACTAGTTGATGCATATATTATCGTTTCTGTTGGATTGTTTGGACGACGGTGATGACTTTCTTGAATTCCTCTCTGAAAGGGAAATGTTGAGAACCATTGTGAAACGTTTTTGTCTGAGTCGTTGCAATAATGGGGAATTACATTGCTTTGATAATTTCGCAAATTGTCTTTGTTGTTCATCATACCCCGAACCCAGAAATGCTCTGGATAACCTGCTTTTATATGCATAAATCACCTGTACTTTAACTCGTCGCTTGTTCCCCCAAAAGATGGATCCGAGACCCCCATTAGTAGATATGTATGGTAGGCCCATTCCTGAGGAGGACAGAGAGCTACTCCAACGTATTCCAGGTTGGACTAAGTTATGGTTGTGGTCCATACTTCCTACCGAGAAAGAGAAAATGAAGGATTTGCTTCGCTCCTCCCGGGGTAGTGGAAGTGGAATGTCTAGCCGAGGTTGTGTTCAACCTACAATCATGGCTGTTCCGCCTTCCCCAACAACTCGTGACGTAGTTCCCGAGGTCTTCATACCAACTTATTCCTTCGAGGTAGCTGGCAGTGTAATTCCCGAGGCCAACGTCCCAACTTATTCTGACGAAATTTCCGCTCCATGCGAAGAATGCACTTACAAGGCCGTTGAACTCGTTCGGTTGGGTCGTGACCGAGATGCCGAACAAATTTTGGACCGTTGTCGTTGTAATGAAAGGCCTCGGAGCACTTCAGCCACTAATGCTACTTTATTGTCTTCAACACTCCAAACTCTTCTTATAAACCCTGTGATTTCAGTTATACCCGAGTTCTGACCTTGCCTATTTTTGTTTGTCTGCTATAGGTATTTAATGTCTTCCCCTTCTCACCACACGAATCAATCCGAGACTGGAGAGTCCGCCCCTTCCAGATCTTCACGTATGTCTCAAATTGAAGGATATGCTGTGAACAATGCCGTTACTGATATGAGAAACAAAATGTCTCCTCAAGCTATTTTACGCATCATCCGAGGTGGGGATGGGTATGCCGTATGTCAGCCTTTGGCCAATGAATTAGTAGCTTCTAGGCGATCAGACGACGAGTGTAATTTCTTCTTCTTTTATAAAAACCTTATAACCCGGCTTGGGATGAAATTCCCTTTCTCTGACTTCCAAATGCAACTTCTCCGCCATTTACACCTTGCTCCATCTCAACTTCATCCCAATGGCTGGGCGTTCGCTGTGGCCTTTGAGAGTTTTGGCCACAAATTTGACATAGTTTGTTCCGTGCCAGTTTTTTGCCATTTTTTCTCCCCGTTAGAAACCAATCTATCTACGGATGGAGACCAACTAGAGTTTGGATGGACTTCACTCCGGGCTTCGCCTGGTCGTAAATTTCTCAAACCTTTTACCGACTCTTAGAAAGGTTTCGAGAATTCTTTCTTCAAGGTTGTAGCCAAACCCGGGTGCGTCCCTTGGTTCCTCCAAACCTCGGCTTCTGGGGAGCTTGAGGAGCGTTTCCCCTTATATTAGACTGAAGAGCACCATAAATTGGAAGCTAGAGATTTTGTGACTCCTCCTTCTCAGATGACCGCCCTTGAAAACGAAACTATTGCCTTCATTTTGACGTTGACTAATAAAGACCCTTTAATAGACTCATCAGAATATATAGCCTCCTTTGTTTGGAAACGACTCGTTACGGGTATGATAGTTTCTTTGATTCATAAGTTCTGATATCCTTTTTTTTTTTAAAAAAAAAAACTCAATATTTAACTCTTCTCTTTTTGCAGGTGATTCAATGGGAAAAAGGCCCGTTTATATGGACGTAACACGTCGTCCAGAGACTGTGATACCAGCACCTCGTCCTCCGACCCCGGGTCCTAAAAGATCAATTCCTGGTCCCTAGCCATCACAACCACCACCGGCTAAGAAGGCTAAGACTTCAAGGAAGAAGAGGATCATCGATTCTGGTGCAGATGAGGATGAGGTCGATGTCCCGCTAAATCTTCCAGTTTTTGAGCCTGAAAGCGTTGGACTTGAGGCCCCAGCGTCTTCTTCGGGCCCTATTATCCGGCTTCCTGAATCTTATATTTGGGAAAACAAAGTTTCCCCTAGCCTTCGTCTAACTCTCCGCCCTCATTCTCATTATTATGATATGAAGAAGCTCTCGAAGCTAGAGGCTAAGGAACTAAGGGAGATGGAACACCTAAATCTGAAAAATGTCAGACTTTGCTATCTCGCTGCACACCTCAAGGAGCAAGTCGACCAGTAGGAGTTGGAGATATCTGCTTTGAAGGCCGATAAGAAGGCGGTAGACGATCAGGTGGCTCAAGCTCAGGAGGAGGTTTAGATAGTGAGGGCTGAGAAGAAGAGCTTGTCTGACGAGATCATTGCATTGCGTGACAAGCTTTATAAGGCTGAATCCGAGGTTACCCATCGGCAACAGGTCCATGAAGAAGATATGACTTCAATTACGAGGTATAAGGACGAGATTAACAAGCTAGAGTCCTTGTTGGAGTCTAGCCAGGCAGCCCTCACATTTGCCAATGAGGACATAGCGAAGTTGAAGTCGGGTGTGGTGGACGCTTTCGAGAATGCCTTGGAGCAGGTCCAGTTCATGAATCCCTCGACGACTTTAGACCTAGAAAGAGTGCACGTGAACGCCTATGTTGAAGACGGGGTGTTCATGCCAGCTCCTTCGACTGTCGAAGACGGGGTGTTCGTCCCAGCTCCTTAGACTGTGCCTTCCACTAGCAAGGGTCCCGAGGAGACCAGCGAGGACCATCACACCAATGCTTGATTTGATTTGCTCTTTTTTCTTTATGCCCATTTGGACAATTGTTAAGTGGAACGCCCGTGTTGGGCTTTTATTTTGATTTTGCCATCAAAACTCATAACTGTTAATCGTAAATTGCCGAGTTATGTTTATCTTGTCCATTCGCTTTTGCTTTTTCCGAGATGAAGGTGCACAACCAATGTGATCAAGGTCGGTTAATACACAAACAAACGCTAATTTTTAGCAATCATGTTGCCGACATTGCACGATTCACGAAAATACGCTTTTGCAATATTGTTCACGCATGCTTCTTTTTATATATATGGCCATTAACGCGATACGATAAACACGAATCATCCAACCCAAGTTTCTATTCGTTGTATTTTTGACGGCTTTGCCGCTATATGATCATTTTTAGATTCATATTTGACGGATTGTTCTGCTGGCGTTTTTATCGCTACATGATTTATGAATTAACTCGAAATTCATACATGTGTCGGCCTACATGATTTATGAACTAACTCGGAATTCATACATGTGTTGGCACGCTTCATAGTAACTTGACATTCAGGCTTTACAATCCCGTAAATTTCATTTATCCAGTCGTTTACATAATACTAGGCGAGATTGAAATCCCGCGATCAAACTTCCTGAAAACAAAGCTAAGAACTGGTAATAACGGAAAACATAATAAACTGAAAGTAAGTACTTTCAACTGTAATAAGCTTTGAGCTTGTCGGCGTTCCAGGTTCTTTTAATCGCTTTCCTGTCTAGTGATTCTAGAATGTAAGCTCCTTTCCCGAGTTGTTCTCTGACTCTATAAGGACCTTCCTAATTGGCTGCCAGCTTTCCATCCCGGGCATTTTTGTTGCCGACGTCAGCTCTACGGAGCACTAAATCTTTTTTCTTGAACGAGCACGGACCGACCTTCCTGTTATACCGAGACATGATGAGCTGCTTTGTAGCCAAATCCCTAAAATGAGCCGCAGCACGAACTTCATCAACTAAGTCCAATTCGGCCGTAATAGCCTCGTCATTAGCTTGTTCTTGCGCAGCTTGCAGCCTCCTCCAAGAGGGTTCACCAACCTCAACGGGAATCATGGCTTCGCATCCATAGGTAAGTCTGAATGGAGTTTCTCCCATGGATGACTGTACTGTTGTTCGATATCCCCATAGTACCGAGTATAGGTGTTCAACCCAACTATCCCGGCCTCTTCCATTCGCTTCTTAAGTCCATTTATGATGATTTTGTTTGCTGCCTCCGCTTGTCCATTAGACTGTGGATGCTCCACAGAAGCAAAATGATGTTTTATCAGGAAGTTGGACATCATCTTCTGAAACCCTTGGTTTGTGAATTGCGTTCCATTGTCCGTGACTATCTCTGGATGAATCCCAAATTGCGAAATTATATTCCGTTGGAAGAATTTCTGTGTTTTGGTCAAGGTTATTGTTGCTAGTGGCTCGGCTTCGATCCATTTGGTGAAATAATCAACCGCCACAATTAACCACTTCAACTGACCAGGCGCTGGTTTGAATGGCCCCAATAAGTCCATACCCCACTTGAAGAACGGCCAAGGAGCCGTGATCATTTGCAAATTAGATGGTGGAACTCTTATAATCTTCCCGTGTTTCTGACAACCGTCACATCTTCGGACGTGGTCCTTAGCATCCTGAGCCATTGTGGGCCAATAATACCCCGCTCGAATTGCCTTTCGAGCCAGTGCCTTGGCGCCCATATGCTGTCCATTGATGCCTTCGTGGATTTCTGCCAAGACGTATTGAGCCTGATCTTTCCCGAGGACTTTTGCCAAGGGAGAATGTATTCCTTTTCGATAGAGTTGATCATCCACCATTGCGTAAGCTGCTGCCATTCTCGGGGGTGATCCCTCTCTCCAGATAGTCGGCAATTGGCTTTCTCCAATCGTCAGAGTCTAATATTAACATTATGCAGCTTGGTTCCGGTAAATTTTGCTGGACAACCGTTCTTAAGTTCCCCGGGCATTTGGTACTGGCTAACTTTGAGAGGATGTCAACTCTTACATTTTCTGCCTGTGGTATGTGTGTCACCGTTACCTCGTCGAAGAGTGCCATAATGTCCTTCACCTTTGCTAGGTATTTAGCTAAAAATGTCCCTTCTACCTAGTAAGTTCCCTGGATTTGTGATGCAACCAACTGAGAATCTGTGGATACACGCACCTTCTGGGCTTCGTTTTCCTTTGCCTGTAACAATCCTGCTAATAAGGCCTCATATTCGGCCTGATTATTAGACGTCGGGAAATCAAGTCGGAGAGAGAACTCCACAGCGACACCATCCGGGCTTTCCACAATAACTCCTGCTCCCCGTCCCTGTATATTGGACGATCCATCTACAAATACTTTCCACGGTTCCGATCCTGTTTCATTTCCTTGTGCGAATGTTGACTCCACCAGGAAATCGGCCAAAGCTTGTGACTTGATCGCATGGCGAGCCTCATAACTGATGTCGAACTCGGACAATTCGATCGCCCAACTTGTCATCCTTCCTGCTAAATCCGGCTTGTGCAAGACCTGTCGAATGGGCTGACTTGTTCTAACTATTATTGAATGGCCGTGAAAATAGTGCCGAAGTCGCCTTGCAGCTGTTAATAACGTGAAAGCCATTTTTTCTAACTTTTGGTGCCTTACCTCAGGTCCTTGTAAGGCACGACTCACAAAGTATACTGGTTTTTGTCCTTCATCAGTTTCTCTAACTAAAACCACGCTCACCGCTTCTTCACCCACGGATAGATATAGAATCAATTTTTCTCCAGGTTCAGGTCTTGATAGCATGGCGGGGAAGATAAACACTGTTTAATTTTGGTGAACGCCTCTTCACATTCCAAGTTCCAACCTCCTTGAGCCTCTTTCTTTAGGAGTTTGAAGAATGAGAGTGACTTTTCAGCCGACTTTGGTAGAAACCTTGTCAAAGCCGCCAACCTCCCTGTCAGCTGTTGAACTTCCTTTTTGTTTGTTGGAGCCTTCATCTCCAATACTGCTTTGCACTTTTCCGGATTAGCTTCTATGCCTCGATTAGTTAATAGAAATCCCAAAAATTTTCTCGAGGGCACCCCAAAAGCGCACTTTGCTGGGTTTAACCGAATTCAGTGCCTTCGCAATTTCTCAAATGTTTGGTGCAAATCCTTAACATGACTGCTTTGTTCCTTGGACTTCACTATCATGTTGTCGATGTACACTTCCACGTTCTTTCCCAACTGTTCGATGAAAACCCTGGTCATCATCCTTTGGTAAGTCGCCCCGATATTCTTTAGGTTGAAAGGCATCACATTATAACAATAGTTTGCACTATTGGCGATGAAAGCTGTCTTGTCTTGATCATCGGGATGCATAGCAATTTGGTTGTATCCCGAGTATGCATCCATGAACAATAGGAGTTGGAAGCCGGACGATTGATCAACTAACTGGTCAATGTTGGGCATGGGAAATGCATCCTTAGGGCATACTTTGTTTAGGTCTTTATAATCAACACAAACGCGCCACTTACCACTTGGTTTCTTAACCATGACCACATTTGACAACCATGTGGTATATTGCACTTCCCTTATAAACCCGGCTTCAAGCAATTCTTTGACGTGCGCATCTAAAGCTTTTCCTCAATCCGAACCCTACTTTCTTTTCTTTTGCGCAACTGGTACCAAACCCAGAAGAATGGCCAGTTTATGACAACAAAACTCGGGATCGATCCCGGGAACCTCGGATGGTTTCCATACAAACACATCCTTGTTCTCTCTCAGGAACTTTTCTAATTGGGCACGAATCTCGGGATCTAACGCCTTTCCGATTTTTGTAGTTTGCTCTAGTTCATTACCTAGAACAAAATCTTCTACTTCCTCATTTGGCTCAGTCCTCTGTACTTTGTCTTCCTCTCTCAGATCCAGTTCGACTACATGGACAGAACCTCTACCCGCTCTCTCTTTGTTGGCCGACTTGCCTTCTTGAACTGCTTCAAAGTAACACTTTCGCGAGTCTTTTTGATCTCCCTTGACAGTGACCACTCGGTTTTTCTTGTTTATGAACTTTAACTTCTGATGATTGGACGATACCAACATGTTCCAATTGTGGATAGTTGGTCGTCCTAATATTATGTTGTATGGTGAAGGGAACTCAGCCACCACGAACCAGACTATCTCAGTCTTAAATGCTTCTTTAGTTCCCAATGTTAGCTTGAGATCAATGAATCCTTTCGGGCGAGTATCCTCTCCATTAAAACCAGTCAAGGTAGTCCTACATGGCTTCAAATCATTCGAATCAAATCTCATGCGTTTGAACGCGTCCCATAAAATTATATCTACCGCACTTCCATTGTCCACAAATATCTATTTGACTTGGCAATTTTCTACTATCCCTGTTATCACCAAGCCATCATTGTGTCCTGGTACCACATCATTTAAATCTTCTTCCGAAAATCCCAACAACGGCATATTCGGCTTCATTTCTTTTTTGAACCTGGGGTGATTAGCAACAGACATGACTTCCTTCAGATATTTGTTTCGTTGATTTGTGGAATCTCCTCCTCCCCCGAAGCCGTCGACTATCCCATTGCACACGTATTTTGACTCGGGAAATTCATCATCAGTGCTTTGCCCTGCGTTCTTATAATCTCGCCTCTTCTGCCCTTCGGGTCGGCTCCTGCTCTTGTTGCTCTGTCGCTTGTTTTGCCGGCCTTGAGTTTGGATAACGTATCAGCGAAGTTTTCCTTCTCGAACAAACTTTTCGATGGCGTCCCTTAAATCCCAGCAAGCATCCGTGGTGTGTCCATGCTGGTCATGAAATTCACAATATTGAGACCTATCCAAAGGTTGGCTACTCCGCATTGGTCGCGGCCGTTCAACATTTTTCATTTCTGTTAAAGAAACCTCCTTCCATATATGAGCTTGAGGCATTTTCAACGGGGCATAATGGTCGTACATTCCTTCCGCTCTTCTTCCACGGGGTCTATTGTTCCTATCACGACCACGAACATCTCGTCTATTTGAAACATGCCGATCCTTACCTTGGGAGGGTGAGCCCTTTGCCGTCTCTCGCGGTGTTTGGTGTATGACCTCCATCTGCTCCAATTCTATATACTGCTTCGTGCGATCTCGGAACTCAGCCAAAGTTTTTGGACGACGTTTCATGACCGACTTCTTCAAATGTGAAGACTTGTCCAGTCCTGCAATTGCACAATGTAGATGCACCTCTTCTTTTAGCTTGGGAACTTGTAAGGCCGTGCTGTTGAAACACTCCAAATATTTCTGCAGGGTCTCCCCAAGCGCTTGCCTCACCTGACAAGTTGAAATTCCGTTTTTGGTTGTTTCCTACTCGTTGCAAAGTGGAGTAGGAATTTATTTTCCAAATCTTTCAAATCTGGGATCGAGTTAGCCGGTAAGCTATTGAACCAAATTTGTGCAAGTCCCCACAATGTCCCCGCGAACAGGCGTGGTATCACGGGGCCCGTGTATCCCTTGACCATGATCTCCATCTTGAAATTGCCGACATGAATCTGTGGATCCTGGCTTCTGTCATACTTTGGAAAGTCTTTCGTGTCTAGACCTTTTGGATAAGGTGTTGAAATAATTTTTCCTGTGAAAGGCGTTGCAACTCTCTCCTCTTCATCCGAACTCGAGTATGATGATGATACAGTATCTTTTCTTGACAAACTCGGACCTCTAGCTGGTTCCTTGTCTTTTCTCCGAGTTTCTGTTGATGCTTGGTTTCGTCTGGTACCACTTGTTCCCTCCCGAGCTGTCGTAGTCCGACCTCGTCCGCCCGGGTTTCCTCAGCCACGGCTATCTTCCTGGTACTGTCTTGGTTCCTCATCGTGCCTGATTTTCTCATCACTTGCTTGCAATGGTTCAGCATTATGAGGACGGGGAAAATCATGCCGGCTTTGTCCAGCCGCGTCTTTGTCAGACCAAGCATTCTGGTCATTGGTTCGCCCTGCATACTGCTCAAATAGCTTTTTCCAGTCTGCATCACATCGGTCCATCTCCTCTCTTAGTAATCGGGCATATTCCTCCATTTGAAGGGCATGACGATTCTCTATTCCATCTATCCTATTCAACACGGATCCAACCGTGTTTTGCAATAAACGAATATCGGGATCAATCATTTGGAATTCTGCTTGTGGACTACTTGGGATAATTAAGGAACCCACTTGTTGTAGCACAACGTTTTCCGGGAGAAGAGAATTTGCTGTATCCGACGTTTCATTCTCGGTTTCCACGATAACCTGATCTGTATTAGTGTTGGAAGGACCTTCCTGGTGAATCATCTGCTCCTCGGTTTGCTGTCTTTGCAGTTCTTCCGGTGTTTGACTTTGCCGAGTTGAAGTTCGTCCTCTGGTATTTGCCATTTGCAGCGGTGATTAGCACATAGCCTGATAATCTGGCGTTCGAACCTTTGATCCCCACGGACGGCGCCAAATGTTTGAGTATGAACAAGATATAATGAGCTTGAACTAGGATCAGTGTCTAGGGCCTACGTATCCTTATCAAGGATCAAAGCCCACGTAGTTTGAGTAAGATTCAGGCGTTTCGCCATAAGGAAGTGGGGTGTGTGCTGTGTGAAAATAGAGGAGAGGGTAATCCTGTGTACCGTTCACCCGGGGGGGGGGGGGGAGGGGGAAGTTCTCCTATTTATAGAGACGGGTAACTGCCCCGACCTTGTCAGTTATGATTCACAAGGTTGTAATTGCAGGCGGGTACCTTACTTGATGGGCCGGGCCTCATGGTTCAATCTCCGTGGTGCATAACATAATGGTTCCTTAGTCAAAACCATGATATAAAATAGAAGATATATACATTACATTACAATTACAATTACAATAAGCAGCTTCCAGTACTGCCCCACTCAGAATTGATAATCAAAGAGTAATATCAGCAATGTGGTTGGATGATACCTTTTTCTTTTCAAAAATTCCAAAGGGAAGTTTCGGCCTAATTACTCTATGTATGATGCAGATGTCTACGGAATCTTCGAAATCCAGTTCTGAAGAATGAAAATACTCTGAACGTGTTCTGATTGGTGCTCTAATATTTTAGTACTGTATGAATCATTGTCGTTCAAATTTCTTTGGAAAGAAAGCTTTGTTGACGACGAAGGACCAGGTAGAAGATTCCCCGAAGTTCCCTGCTTCATGGCCAAGAAGTTTAATCGATATACCATTCACAATTCCAATCCATGAAAAATAAATAAATTTTAATTGATAAAATATAATAATAATAATAATTTTATTAAAATATTAAAATTAAACCATTAATGTCATGATTTAATGGTAGAGATGAGATGATGAGACGAAGATAATAAAAAAGAGGACAATGAGAATATCCTCTTTTGAGAATCACATGATGGGGTTGAAAAGAGAGAAGAACAGAGATACTCGCTCTGGTTTTTATTATAATACATCAATTAACAAGTATATTTGGTCTTTTTTATAAGACACTTGTTTATTTCTAAAGAGAATTAAGTATTTTTTTTTCTATATAATACCCATAATTAATAAAAGTATTGGATGAGAGTAATAATTAATATGATATTAAAGTTTGTGCAATTAGTAGGGATAATATTTGAAATTGTTTAAATTTTATGACTTTAACTGTTTTTATAGATTTGTAAAAATTGTTAGTTAGTGCCTTATAATAGAGAGGAAAGGGAGTAATTAAGGAATATAGTAGTACCTCCTGTCCTTAATTAGCAAACTAGATACTAACTTTGGTTTGATTTTTGATATAAAATATAATTGATTTTTTTGAGAAATTAATAACATATATTAGTTTTATAAGTCAATCAATTCGGATAAAAAGAACAACTATAAATATTTTAAACTAATTTTTCTAGCTTCATCAATCACTTCAATAATTAATAAATTTTAAAATATGACATAGTTTATAGTATAAATTATACTAAAAAATATATTTTATATTTAATACGGGTAATATTATTTTAACATTTGAAGAAGTTACATAGAAATGCTTGTGTAAAAAGATATAAGGACCCCGGCGCGTACGGTCGAATATTTTAAGGAAAAATTCACATCAGGTTTTTTTTACAAAAAAAAAAAATCCAAAAAAGACCCTAAGATTATGAAAATCCTAGATTTCTGGGATTGTCAGAATCTACATGAGTTGTTAACGGGGCTGATATAGTTGTTAACGGGGTATTGATATAGTTGTTAACGGGGTTGATTTAGTTGTTAGCAAATTGTTGTTAATGGTACTAATTTAGTTGTTAATGACCTACCCGTTAACAACTATATCAGCCCCGTTAACAACTTACGTAAATTTTAAAAATCCTATGGCATTTTTTTTGAGATTTTCAGAATCTTGGGGTCCTTTTAAGAGGTTTTTTTTTTTTTTTTTGGTAAAAAGGGTCTTGATGTGAATTTTCCCATATTTTAAATTGAAATCTGTGACTTCTCCATCATCAGCTTCTTCCTCTGCTGCTTCTTGGATGCGTGTAACTCCAAACCTCTAATATATCACAAATGCACAACACACGCACACACCTTCTATTTATAGCAGCCTCCCCGTAACACAATAATCAACTCACAACATTTCCACAACACCAGGTATACTTGTTCGTTTTTGCGAGAGCTTAGATGGCTTGAGCCAATACAATCATGGAATACCCACAACCCTATACCTTGGCCGCCACCGCCCCGACTGTTCCTCCTCACCCGATGCTGGTGGCCGTGGTGGGGCAACAATATTGTTGTCCGCATCCGGTGGACCTAGCTATTGTTAGAATGGTGCTGACACTTGCCGATAAGTTCACGGTCACCGACATAAACAGCAACGTCGTTTTTAAGCTTGGAGTTTCTCTTCTAACCCTCCATGACCACCGTGTCTTGCTTGACGTGGCTCAAAACCCCGTCGTCACTCTGCGCAGGAAGGTTTGTCACTTTGTTCATATATAATTTTTGGTTTATTTATATAAAAAAGAAAGAAAGAAATGAAACTGCGGGTAAGAAAATTGATATGTTGCAGTCTTGCAGATAATGACAATGCATGATAGGTGGCAAGCCTTTAGAGGAGATAGCTCCGACCCAAAGGATCTCATATTTTCTCTGAAACGATCATCTCTGATCCAGTTGGTTAGGACCGAATTAGATGTGTTCTTGGCTTCTAATACATCAGAACAAGTTTGTGACTTTAAGATCAAAGGAAGCTGGTTGGGGCGATCTTGTGTTGTTTATGCTGGCGAATCCAACACCATTGTTGCCCAGGTACTACTACTAACAATGAAAGCTCTTTTATATATATTCCCAAAAATGATTTCACTCTTCCTCTCTCACAAAGATTATTATTCGCATTTTAATCGGAACCAGATTCAGTGTGTAAAGCTCTTCACCACTGCGGATCATTCATATCTAATTCAGATGTACAGATTGATTTTTTTTTTCCACTTTTACTTTTTTCTTAAAAAAATATTTTAATATATATAGAATCTAAAATAAAAACAATCTCTTAATTATAAGTTTTTTAAGAAATGAAGTTTTTATTTGAAAATCATTAATTTTAACGACTAAAATTTCATTTCAACTTTGCAAATCTCACTATAATGAAGAGCTCTCAATACTATACTTATCAAGACAATGAGTACTGAAACTATTCCCACTTTAATTTCTTTCATAAGACATCTTCTAAAAATTAAGTATTCTGATTCCTTTTCTTAAAACATTTGTTAGTTTCAAGGAGCAATAAATATATATATATATATTTTCATATAGCCCGTATTTAATAAAATAATGGGAGAGTATAAATTAACATGATACTGGCTGGAGTTTAATGAAGATAATACTTTAAAAATCAGTTAAATTTTATAACAAATTTAGTATTTTTAACTGATTAATTATATTGTAGATGCATGAGAAGCACACATTCCAGAGCATTGCGTTTGGGAAAACAAATTTCATGGTGACAGTGCACCCCAACGTGGATTATGCTTTCATAGTGGCACTCATTGTAATTTTGGACGAGATTAATCAAGATGGTCGTTACAAAAAAACACACCATCACCAACAGAATTTACCAACTGAATTTCCTACGTAATTTCATTTGAGACGGAATTTTATTCTATCGCTATTTTCCCACAGATTTCTTAGAAGAAATGATTCCGTCGGAAATTTCAAACAGAAAAGCCAGTACGCGTACAAAATGAAGGCATACATTTATTGACCAAGAAAGGAGCAATAACAATGAACCACATGTATAATTGTGAAGCATTCATCAAATCCGTCAGTCAATCACAGCCCTCAACTTGTTCCTAAGAAAAAGAAGATAGCCCCTTAACTTGTTATTGAAAGTGGAATGCTGATCTCATATGTATCTGCTTACAAAGTAAAAAACGGCGATTCCTTAACGCCACCCATATGCCAACTCCTCTGTTCCTAACATTAGGTATTTCATTATTTAGCATCACCATGTCATTCAAACTTCACCGCCCTCCTATCTTCCTTTCCTCTGAACTGCGCCATGTTGGTCCCCTCCCTCCCTCTCTCTCTCTCTCGTCTGTAGGATCTTCTTCTATCTACTCTCTCATTCTTTGACCTTCTTTGCTCCTGCGCCCCATTTTTCTGCAAAATCCAAAACCACACGTTACTTTCGTTCCATCCATATTTCATGCATATTATTAACTTGCACTTGTGACCCTCAACGTTGATTGCTGAGACTCGCTGCTTAAGGCAACTTTTCATACCCCACGTCATGCCTAAAATAACTAACTTTGCTTTACCATTAATCCATGTACTCTATAGTTTAGGATGGGACCACCTTCTAACAAATGTTCTTATACTCTGTAATAGTTTCAAACTAATAATCAAAATCATCACATTATCATTACCTTATCTCTGAATGACATTATGACTCCAATCAACAACTTGTCCCCCACAACTTTTCTTACTTTCTGTATCAGATCTTGTTGTGAAATCTTTTTCGCCTGCAAAGCAGAGGAAGCTCAATCAGTGAGGCCAGGGCAAGTGGATGCCATATATGCTCTTAACTAAAGCAAAAGAAATGAATGCCCTGAATCCCGACAGTTAATTCAGAACCACTTTCTCTGTGATCTTTATGGTACTTTGGTATCAAGGCAATATCAGCTGCTGGCAAAAACTTAGAAAGCACAGAAATTGAGGGAACAAAGGCATCTTCTCTATACCCAAAGAAAACAACGCAATTACATTATGCAAGGGTGATATACACCAAAAATATGATATCCACGTTTTAAAACATATCTGTGACTGTGCATGTGAGCAAGAGATCACAAATTGCTTCTATATTCTCAGAACATGTTTTTGTTTTTTGGCTCTGACAGTTCCTCACTATAACCTCACATACTCTTGCTCTACTTCACTAGTTTACTAACACGTGTGTGCCGAATTAGCTACTTGTTGTCACCCCACTATTTATATTTTCCGTGCATATATTAACTTTCTATAACTAATCAATTTAAATCTGGATAATGAAGGGTTAGGCTTATAGTTGGGATCTTTATATTTACAAGTATTTCCAAGTAATCTACATTTGCAGCAGAATTTTATAAATAGTAGAGTAATATTAATCTGCAGAAAATGATGACGACTATGTAGAAAAGTGAAACACAGACTAGGGCTCATAACCTGGGCATTAAGGTCATTCACAACTAGGACTCAGAACCACATCTCTCTAAGTAAACATTAAGGTGAACTAGCACCTCTTTTGTCAAAAAATCAACTCCAATAGTAGCTTTGTACTGATTGTTAAACTTCTTATTCACATATCTATAATACATACGTTAAAGAAAGTCAGAGACTGCATATGCGACTGACTTAGATAATACTGTCAAGATAGTAGCTAAAATGATATTAATATATGTAAGAGTATAAGGAGTTTCGGTACAAGCACGAAAGGATACTGATTCATCAAAGACGTCTTCCCCACCTTGCAAAGTACCAGATTCTTTAGTCAAAAAGGCTGCTATAACGTTTACAACTGCGTAACCTTAAATCAACTTCCTCAGCGCATGTATACAAATAATTTGTTAATTGGTTGCATTTGGTTTGATTCAAACACAAAAGAAGAAGTTATAGCTCTGACACGAATTAGGTAAATATGTCTTATATTAAGTATTCTTTAAGTATTTGAGTTATATAAGAACAAGCCTCAAGACCTTATCAAAATGATTAATTGCAATTTATCCAAGAATAAAATTTTATTGGATGATGGATTCTGTCACCAAGCAAAGTTGAGCTTGGCTCAGTGGCCAAACACAGACAAAATTAAGACAAATAAACCATTGAGCATCCAAAGAATATGACAGTTCAGCTCAGTTTGCAAGGAAATTCAATCATATTCTGTGATGAAGTAATGGAAAATAATCCACAGAAACCTGCCCTTATATTCATATAAACTAAAAAACTAACACTCCTAAATCTACACCATTGAGAAAGCATTTTGCCTGGAAATACCGAGAAGAAATTTCTCTATAAAACTAAAATCTATATCCCAGGGCCCAGAAAAAATAAAGAAAAGTTATACTACATTCAACCAAACACAATAAAAAATGAAAACAAGGAAAAGAACAAACGAAAGTTGCCAGTAGAAATTCAGAGCAATTTGGAGAGACCAATCAAAATCAATGGCAATGAGGAGATAAATGATACTCCAGTTTAAACGAAATCCTGCTCAAAGTAAGGAACAAAGAGAGAATCAGAGCTGGAAGGGAGCGAGAGGAGGCGCTGCTCGTGGAGGAGGTAGAGAATAGGGCGAGTGATGGAGAGCCCAGGCTTGAGGGGCTTTAGGGAGTATGAATCATGGCCAGGTTGGGACCCATGGCCTCTGAAAATGAGTTTAGTGGCCATGGCGGCAGAAATTGGAGGATTTTTTTTTTGTTTTGTTTGGGGAGGGGAGAGATTAGTGTAGATCCGAGAATCTAAGGGCCCGTTTGTTACAAAGAAGATTTTAGGAAGGAAAAGAAAGAAAAAGAATAAAAAGGAATGGAATGGAAGATTAGGAGGGAACTTTAAAAATATGAGTTGTTTGGTACACTAGGGAAAGGAAGTTAGTTGAAGGAAGATGATATGTTTGGTATGAAGAATTGGGTGTTGATTAAGTGGGAAGATGGGGTGAAATTCCAACAATGCCCTTAAAATTAAATAAAAAAGGGAAAAAAATTGCGTCCAAGTGAAGAACAGTCGGGACATCGAAATGAAATCGCCCAAGATTGTTGAGATGCACAATCGAAGTAGACACCGATGGGAAACGAGATTGCGACGATGAATGGCTTCCACAACCGACGACGATGACGGAGAAGGAAAGAATTATTGAGGGAGGATAGGAAAGAATCAAACCAGATGCAGAAATAAATATGACGAGGATCTGGAAAGATGATCACTGAACATATGAACCCAGGCATTAGTTTGACAGCGGAGGAAAGAAAAAAATGTAAATAATGCCTGCCAAAAGCTTGAGAAGTGTGAAGTCCATTAAACCTAAATTGAAAGTAACATTTTAGTTTAAATGGGGAATCAAAAGAAATGACCTAGCAAGTGCAACAATTGAAGGAGAACTAATTCACAGGGTTATGATTCATATCAGCAGCTTTGTTTCTTAAATTGCTGCATTAGCAAGAAAGCAATTAAGGGAAAAAATTATTGGCTTTTTAAAATGTTTTAAAAGAAAGAACACAAACTTGGACATGAGAGAACCAGATTGCACAGGCACAGAAATGAACATATAATGATACCATGTCAACTGTACATTAAAGGAAGAGAATGAAGGAAATTGGCATCTTGAAATGATTAGTAACAAAGTTACATAACTTCCCTCAGGCAACAGCAGAAGGCAGGAGAACAAGGGGTAACCCATAGTATAGCATGTTCATTGAAGGTGTTTAAAGGTAATAAAAGGAAGGCATTTGGTCTTCTCAAATGCTACAAAAAAATGAACACAAAGTTGGAGATGAAGTCAAGCATCAGAAAGATATCTGTGAGGCAGGAATAAAAGTTGTCTTCCTCATGGGTAGGACATTAACAACCATTTAATTTAAAGTGTAAAAAATTGCAAGGTGGCACTAAAACCTTATACAAACAACGAATAGCCTAAATCAGACAACTAATACAACTGATACGAGCAGCTGCAAATACTGGGAAACACAGAAGAAGTACTACATGAGGCTGCCCTGACATTTAAACAATGTTTCAAGTGGTTTGCATACTCAAATATTGAAGGGACAGATCAATGCACAGACTACCTTATAAGTTGCCTGAACCTCAACTCAAAATGATGTCATTGGATACATCAATAATGGCAACATCAGTTTAATAGGTTCACAAAACTTAAATAGTCAAACTGCACAAAACAACTGAAGTTTACGTTTGAACCATACGCACCCGTTTGAACATGGAAAGTGGACAGAACGAGTTAATCAGGCAATCAAAACAACAATGGAAAACCATAAACAAACAAACTAAACTATCCCTAATTCTTCTTCTTTCTCTTAGCTGCGAACCTCTTGGCTGGGGACCTCGTACGCAGGGTGCGTCTAGGTGATGATGTTGTTGAATCAGGGAGGTTCACTGGGATGAACAAGGGGGAACCAGACGTGGCAGGTGGATCAGGCACATGTGTGTTAGCTGAGAAGATATGGGGAAAATTCTGAGCTGCAAGCACAGGCCTGAAAGTACTTGGTGGAATGAATTTCAAAGGCACTGCGTTTGATATTGTCCTCAAAGGTGCAGGAGGAGGGTTGACAGGTTCAAGGAGAGACACAAGCAACAGTGGAGTGATTGGATCCAAATCCTCATCAGTGTCATTGGCATTCACTCCTTCTTAATGTGTTGTCCCTTCACCCACTTCTGTAGCCGCAGCTTGTTCATCCTGCCCTCTCTCTACAGTTGTGGTGCCCCCAACTGCATGCTCCCCATCTTCTTCCTCAACCTCCCCTGCTTCTTTAGGTAAGGTCCCTTCAGCCGCCACATCCACAACCTTAGCATCATCGTCATGGTGACCACGATCATCCTCATCCTCCCCTTCTTCTTCAGTAAAGGTGGCCTCTCCCTCAGCATCAACTTGAGGCTCAACATTTTCATCCTCATGCTTGCTTGCCTCTTCAGTAAAGGTGTCCTCACCCAAAGGTTCAACATTTTCAACCTGAGGCTCCCCTGCCTCTTCAACTAAGGTGCCTTTACCCACACCCTCAACTTTGTCAACCTTAGCATCCCCTTGTGCTTCATCATTTATTGGGGACTGGTATGCTGATGGTGGTGACTGTGCTGGTTGGTCTGGTTGTTCATTACCGATTAGGCTGGTTGGAGTGTGGTCAACAGACACAGATGCAGGTACCTTTTTATTATCCTTCTCACTTGCATGTGCACCATCATCATATACGTTCATGGGGGAGTTAGGCTCTGTAGAAGGACCAGCTTCGTCAGGCTTTTGAGACTTGAAAGATGCAAACTGCTTGAACTCTGTACCGTACAAGTAAATGAAGTCTCGCAAGTCATTCAAGCCAAGTGCAATTGACTTTATCTGTGACTCCATGGTAGCAAGATTAGACTGTAATTCAACTTTAAAGTTATCCAGTTTCTGATCCACAATCTTGGCAAACATGGCGCCCACTTCTGCCTCTCCTTCTTCAAATTTAGACATTGGTGTACTTGGTCCTTCTGGGCTTGCATTTTGGCTAGGCATCTGCTCTTGTTCCCCCTCATTGGATGATCTATTTAAGGGCTCTTTTGAGACAAAAGGGACTTTCATCTGACGCAATGCCTCTTCATCAAACTCTCGCGTCCACATTGGCGGTTCACCTTCATGCAGATACCAAACCTTGTGCTTCTGTAAAATGAGAGATACTAGGGAAGGGTATGGCAGAGGTGAATCATTCTCCTTTCCTATTGTTGCAGCCTTGAGCATTGTATCGATGATCAGCTGCTTGGGTCTGCATAGAGGTCCATCATCTTCAGTTGTCCCACCCTCTAGCAGAATTTTGTCCATTTCTTCACCATTAAAGGTTGTGTCTTTCGAATGTGCAGGCTTAATGTCCAACCAAGTATAATTTTTTTTCTCATTCAGCTCTATTTTTTTTACCCTTAACACAAGTGTAAACCATGTCAGTCCTAGACAACCTGAGGTTTGAGTAGAAGACCTTCACAATTGTGTCAGAATAAGGTAAACCCATCTCAAGTAGACCCCTAAATGGTCTAACAATTGCGTCTAGGCCAAACGGAAAATCACTCTCAAATGACTCCATCGTAATCCTAGTCATTTTGCATAAACTACGCCCTACTAACCTCATGTCATACTCTTCAAGTTTGGAGTGGTTGAAGTCGGCCTTCGAATCAGATGATTTTTGCCCTCTGTTTCACTTTTAGTTGCTTATACAACTTTTGCCTCACCTCGTCCTTAGCCTCACATTGTTCTTCCTCGTCCTCGCTGCCGCCTGACACTTCCTCACCAATTGTGTCTTTCCATTCTTCGTCATCCCCATCTGAACTACTAACTGCCTTTTTGCCTTTACTCTGTTTCACCGCCTCTACCTTTCGTTTCTTTTCTACCGTGGATGATTCAGATTCTGAGTCAGTTGCATTGTCGTCAGGTGCCTTCCTCTTCTCAGCCACCTTACCCTCCTCCTTCCTCTGAGCAGCGCACCGTTGTTTCATGGCTTCTTTTGCTTCCATTTCCCGCTTTCATTTCGCTGCTGCCTCGTAGTCGTCAGGCACATATACATCTCTGCTGGTGTATTTTGACCGGCCATCTCTTTCACACTGGCGTAGTGTTGCTCGATGTTTCCTATAATTTTCAAGGTCTTGCATTGTTATCCCAAATTTTCGCAAGCCGTCGTTCGTCATTTTGGTCCTCGCCATTGACTAATCGCTATACTTGTCATAATAACACAGAGAATGCTAGGGTTCTACTGTGACAGTTTAGGGCGTTTCTGAGGTTCCTTCAGACCCAATGTGAAATCGATTGGGTTTGAGTTTGTGTGGGAAAAAGAGAACACAAGATGGATGTGATAATCAAGAACAGAGTGGGGGGGGGTGACAGTTGATAAGTGGCCGACGTTCGAACTGCTCCCTCATGTCTGACACATTTTTGTTCTTTATTTTTAATTACATTAATTAAAACAAAAAACTTAACTGCTAATTAATTATTTACAACTGTCAAATGAATTAAATAACGTACCTGCTAATTAATTAACTGTAGCTGCCAACATGTTTGACCAAGCTGTATATTTGCATTCGAATGGTTCAAATACGTTCGAATGCAAATGTTGACAGACGTAGGTACATGCTACATAACGTCATATCAAACTAGCAGACCAAAGTATCTGTAAAATTCAATATTTCACACCAACGCAGGTACATGTCATATATTGAAAATACCTGGACACAGAGAAGCATGTGCTATGTTTTTTCTTACTCTAAACATTAACAACCAAACTGCTGCAAATTTACAAAATTTCAAGGAATACTGAAGTTAATTTCTTTTCTGTTTGTTACAAGAAGCAGGTAAGTAATAGGGAATATAGACTTGTAATGCCAAACAGATCTGGGCATTTGTTACAAGAAGCAGGTATAGTGAAAGGAAAAAACCAAACTTAGTAATATCCATTTCATTATAACTTTAGTGGGCATTTTGCACAACAAGCAGGTGTAGTAGTTGCGAAAAACTCCTGTCTATTTGTTACAAGAAGCAGGTATTTTAATTAAAAAAAAAATGTAACAATGCATTTGTGACAAGAAGTAGGTACAGAAATAGTAAAGGCCTTGAGTGCTATAAACTCCATATTATATATTCAGAGTAGGTGAGTACATCCCATGCACAAGGCAAAAAACATATGGACTGAATGATAATACACTAGGAATCACACAAAAACAGGCTTGTACACATAAACTTTGTGCCATGTCCACTTTTTTCTTGACATAATTGAACATGGTCCAAAGTTTGCAGTAATGCATTCAACCCTAGCCTATACAAGAAACATCATCAAGGGGATACAAAAGGGTTGTGTAGGATATACAAAAGGACTGTGCAGCATATACAAAAGGGCTGTGCAGCATATACAAAAGACAGATTAGTGTCCAAAACTAAGTGACACATCCGAATAACCGCTGGCCAATACAATTACATCAAAAACAAAAGACCCGCTATGTACTCCAACCTATTAAACAAATCTACAGTGTACTTGTTAGACTGCATCCCTACTGATCTAGCAAGGTCCGGATCCATGACTCCTTAAACATTGGAGGTACCTTCAGAAAATGATTTACCATTTTGTCAGACGCTATGATCTTCATATGTGCAAGGTTTCTTTCATTCCAAGTCAAGTCCTGAATTTGCAGTAGCTCCATGTACAAGTCATCTCCTGGGACAGGAGGTTCAAGTTGCCTCTCTTGGGGTCCCATCATGTTGCCTAGCTTGTCAAACGCAGTAGTGATGGTCTTGTCCAATTGTGTGGCTGTATCTCGTAGTGCCTTAGCGATTACTTCAGCATTGTTCAGTTTGCGCTTCTTCCTTCGCCCAAGATTAGCATCAGATGCATTGACTTGAGTGGTGACAGTTTCCTGATTGGTTTCTGACAACTCAGCTTCCTCAACTTGTTGTGGTGTTTCCGGAAGTTCGTCATCTTCAAGATTAACTTGTTCCTCCATTGAAGCCGGGCACTCTCCTTCCTCATCGGTAGCCCCGTCCCTTCCCCAAACTATGCATAGAGAGTCAAAGTTTGGTAAAGGTTTTGTTCGAAATTATTTTGCCTTAGGATGAGCCTGTACTTTGACCAAGGAATATGTGAGTTGTTCAAATGGAAGTCATTTGTAATACATGAGTAAAGTTAAAATTTCAACACAATGGTAGGACCACATACCTTTAGATATTCATCCCACACCTCTATATCTGCGGTAACAAGGTTGGTCTCTGGATTCCAACCAAATCCAGAAGTGTTAGGCCTATAAATCATGTCGTATGCTGCTTGCCATAGGCGCTTCAAAGTCTTCAGTCTGGACGTTATGTGAGGAGTTGCTTTGATGCCACATCCTGGAAGCTTCTCCTCCATCATCTTCTGCAAGACATTTGCATATCCTGCCTTAAACCTAGTGTCCGCCATCCACTTTTGGTCCATTCTGAGAGTAACAAGGCAATCTACCAAGACTCGGTCCTCTTCTGGAGTCCACATCTTGATCCGCATCCTGGTTTCCTGTTCCATTGGATCCATCTAAAACAAACACTGATTGAGGCAAAATATTGCAAGTATACATACTTTTCAAGTAACAATAAAATTGCACACAACACCAGATTAGTGTCCAAAGGCAAAGCTGAAAATAATTGATAGTGTCCAAAAGCAAAGCTGAAAACATGAGTGTTTTTTTTAACATAAATAGACAGAATAACTTGTTCTTAAACCTAGCAATACTTGAGTACAACGTTATCAGTTATGTCCAAGTAGGACAAATGCAGCAAACATTTCATTTGCAACTTGTTCCCTATAATTACTCTACACTTCACTCATTTCTATTGGAACTAAGGGCGTGTTGTCAATGGTTGGAGGTCCAGTGTCAAAGGACTCAATCTACTCATCAAGGGGATCTTGAACACTCTCCCGACGAATGAGATTATGCAGCAAGCAGCAAGCAACGATGTATCTATTTTGCAGCCTCACTGGATAAAAAGATGGGCTTCTCAATATTGCCCACCGTGACTTGAGTATGCCAAAGCACCTTTCTATTACATTTTGGGCTGCAGAATGTCGCATGTTGAAGCACTCATGCGGTGTTTGGGGTTGATGCCCTTGTCTCCAGTCATTAAGGTGGTACCTTTGACCTTGATAAGGAGCTAAAAATCCCTGGCAGTTACTGTACCCAGCATCCACCAAGTAGTAGTTCCCTGCTCAAAGAAATACAAGTTAGGCAACAATAGTATAACTTAATTTAAATCAAGTAATCAACACTCACATCGGTACCTAGTAGTACTCTTAGACCAAATGGTCTCCTTATAGCATCTCTCAACACCCTCCCACCCGCAGTTGAGCCTTCCTACCCCGGCAAAACAAATATGAATTGCCCATCTGGTGAGCATACCCCAAGGACATTAGTTGTTATCTCCCCTTTTCTATTTCGATACCTCCCCTTGTGTTGTGCAGGGACTTGAACACGTATGTGCGTACCATCCAATGCACCAAGGCACCCCTAAAATTACAAAAACATTATCACGGTTAAGGTCAAACCATAGTGTCAATACTAATAAATTACTCACACAATAACATAATGTACATACCTTGAACCACTTCCAACGATGATCATTTGAGTCCTCCGGAATTGGCTCTGCTTTCTTCAAAAGCAATGATTGAAGTCTAATGGTAGCATTGAGCACCAGTTTGAAGTATCTACTAATGGTTTCTCCTAACCTTCCAAACTCAAACTGTATGACTCTGTTCTTCGCATGATGGACCAATATGTGAAGAAACATAGCGACTTGCTCATGAACAAGCATATGTTTAGTTGCTCTCAATCCGCCAATTGTGTCTAACATGTGACACAATTTATCAAATGTTGCACGGTACATCCTAATTTGGTTGAAGCATGTGGTGTCACTACTATATATCGTCGCCCTCAAATTCGCTCTCTTCGCATGAAAATCTAATGTAAACGTCCTATCTGGTAAGTGCCTTGGTCTACCTCCTCCCACAGCCACTATCATCGATAGAACCAAGGTCCTCACTGCTAGTAGCAAAGTGATGCACCCCGCCAACATTTCGACCATTTCCTGTAAACGTGGCTCCATACCTTCACAATTTTTCACCACACCAATATCTTTTTTGTCATAATCTGCTACTCCTCTTTACAGACTACTACTATCTAACATGTAGACATTTCTATCGTTCATCCCATCAGCTCAATTTACCCTACTACTTATCACCCAACATCTCAGTCATTGATTAACATCATATGTGTGACGTTCGAACTAGGGTCAGTGGTTCGAACGTAGACTTCTGTTGTTTATTTGCTATTACTTGTTTTCATTTTAGCTTTAACGGACTTAACAAAACCCATTTTTCATTCTCAGTGAGCATACCATCACCCAACAATCAAATTTCATATATAAACACACATAACTTAATTCAAAATTTTATCATTCACAAAACCACAACACATTGTACATAAACAAACAACATATTTTAATTCAGGTCAATCGTGTCTGTGTGTCAATATTGCTTCACAATGCATTCCACTGTGTGTGTGTCGCCCCTCCCCCAGCTCGGAGCAAAAGGGCAACAAACAGCTCAGCCCCCGCCATCGAAGCAAAAGGGCAACAAACAGCTAACACACACCCCCCCCCAAAAGAAAAAAAAAATCAAGAAGCAACGGGGTAACGAAGAGCAAAACAACCCTCCCCCCTTAAAAAAGCTCGAAGCAACAGGCCAACGAAGCTCACACCCCTCAAGCTCGAAGCAACAGGCCAACGAACATCGACCCATAAACGTAAATAACAGATAAATTGATATTGTTTGAATACTGACCTCAAATGCAGCTCTCTCCTTCTGGGTTCAACTTCTCCTTCGCCAAAAAACGACCACCATAGATACAAGCTTCTTCACGGACACCTTCGTGCAGCTCGTGTGTTGTTCGTGCTTTTAAATGGATACAATGTTTTCAAGGGGCCTTTTTGTCCAACATTTTCACCTTCCCGGGAAGATTTCAACCTTCCCTCCTATTTGGGATGGAATGAAGGTTCCAATGTCTGATGGAACTTGGCAACTCACGGGATATTGACTCGAAGGAAGGCGCGGGAAACAAACAGGCTTTTTGCGTGGGAAAGTTGTTATCTTCCCTTTCCATCGGCCCAATTCTTTGTAACAAACAGTCCGTAAGGTGAGTTTTGTCAGTAACATAAATTTTGGCAATTTTGTTGGTAATATTTTATTAATTTTTTTTAAAAAATCTTCACTGTTTCAGTGACAGAAATATTCCGTCAATAATTTCTGACGACATTTCGTCACAATTTTGATGGAAATTGTTGACAGAATAAATCTGTCAGAAATTTACCATGCCGATAGAATTTCTGACGGATTTTTTCCGTCATAAACTTTTGACAAAATTCCGTTAAAAATTACCGACAGATCTTATTCCATTACAAATTCTATGAACAATTCTTTGTTTTTTTTAGTAAGTAACAATGATTAATTAATATCTATTTGCTACTGATTTTTCTAAAGAATTTCCTACAAATGTGTTTTCATTTGATTTATTTTAATCTCAGACATTAGTTTTTTTTGAATGTTTTATGTGAATGTAACTTGATTTTTTATTTCATTAAAATTAATCCCTTGAATCCTAAGTAACATTTCAACATTTTAAGGGAGTTAAGTGTAAAAAATCTCAAGATCAATCTTAATAGCAATAAATCCCCAACGCTTCCTCTCAGAATGCTATAAAAAGTCCCAAATACAAGTTTTAGCGCTTATGCAAGCGCTACAACTTGTTTCTTTTTAGCAATGACATCTGTAGCACATCTTAAGCGCCACAAATATTAAAGGGAAAAAAAAGAAAAAAGAAGAAGAGTTGCAACTTCCATTTTATGTAGTAGTGAGTCGTCACCACCACTGTCATTCTCTTCTTCCTCCTCTACCTCCCTATCCTCGTCCTCATTCTCATCATCAGAAGAAAGAGATGAATTAGTGTCTAATTGCAAGTCATATTCAACGTCATTGTGATGAAGTATAAGGTTCAACTTTTCATTTAGCCTATTGGCATATGTCGTGGGATGCCTTTGTATGGTGTTGAAGACTTGCCAACATCTACATCAAAGCCTCTATTTCAGGAGGCAGAGGAGGTGGAGGAGGAGGGGTGGTGCTAGTGGTGGTGGCGGCAGCGACGATGATGGTGGAAGACACTTTTAACGTTCGTTTTTAAGACCATTAGACGACTATTTTTAACGATCATTAAACGGAATGACGTTGAAAGTTTATAACATACAAAGACTATTTTAAAAAACAGTCGTTAAATTTCAACGACTATTATTTAAATAATAGTCTTTGTATATCTACAAACTCACATACTAGGCAGTCCATAGAACCATCTAAAACACAATCTAAGGCGTAATTTGAACAAGGTAAAGCCTCGTGAGAAAAAGAATAGATTGAAAATGGACGATAAACAACATAATTCAAGATTTGACGCAAGAAATAGAGCGTTTCATGTCCAACGAATAATAGAATAAGAAGAAAAATAAAAAATAAATAAAACATCTCAAGTCTTAACTGAATGAAATAGAAGACAAATAAAAGAAAGCACCAAGAAATAGAGTAGAAAAATACTACAATGAACTATCCATTCAAAATTTTCAACAAAAGAAAACACCAAGAAGTAGAGCTCTGGTATCCTCATCATCGCCTGTTGGGGGCTTTCTCCTCTTCACGGTGCTTGGGATCGTTGCTCAACATATTGTTTAATGAGGGGGGGGGGAGAGAGAGACAAATATCTCCAACCGAGATCTTTAACCGGCAGCAAACGATAGATCTGGAGGCTGTGCAGCATGCTCGTTGTTCACAACAAAGGACGAGTTGGAATTGAAGTCACTCACACTGCGATAGAAAACCTCCTTGGTGGCAAGGGTTAGGCCGTTGTGTGCGATAACAGAGATGGATAGGTCTCGAGACTCTTATTGAAATGTTGCGTTCAGAATAAATTTGAGGAAGACGTTCTGCACTATTGGGTTTTGAAGAGAAAATTTTATATTTTTATGAAAGAGAGGGAACAATAAAATGTCGAAGGCGCGAGATTGAAGTTGAAATATCTAGAGAAATTTGGAAGGGAGGGAACAATAAAATGTCGAAGGCACGAGATTGAAGTTGAAATATCTACAAAAATTGAGTTTCAACAACTGATTTTGAAAAACCAGTCGTTATAACTCAAAATAAAAAATAAAATAAAATAAATGGTGTTTAAGATACAACTACCATTTTTATTAAAACAGTCATTGTTACAAAACATTTAACTTCCGTTTTTAAAAACGAACTTTAAAAGTAAGGAAAAAATTACAATAGTGCTACCGCCTAAACATTTAACGTCTGTTTTTTAAAAAGGAACGTTAAAAGTAAGGAAAAAATTACAACAATGCTACCGCCTACGTTTTAACGTCTACATTTTTTAAAACAGGCGTTAATTGGGGTCATTAAATTCCTATTTTGTAGTAGTGAGGGAGGCAGAGTAGGATAAGGCAGAAGAGGTGGAGGAGGAGGGGGTGGTGGCGGAAGAGCTCCTTGGGATCTTAACATGAAGAAGGAGAGAGAAGGAGGCCAGAATAAAAAAAAAGTAGTAAAAATCACAAAGAACATGTGAGTTTAAATAGAGGTTTAACCGGTGTTACGAAGGGCAATGATATATGAAGGTCTGACAATGTTACAAAGGATTATGAATGTGTTAGATGACGATTGTTTTTGAAGACCATTATGTTTTGTCTTTGCTAATATTAGAGGTTGGAAAATGAATTGTTTGTAAGTGTTACATGACGGTTTTTTTCCACTACTGCAAAATATAAAATTAACGTCCCAAATTAATATCAAATTTTTAAAAAGCAGACTTTAAAAATTAGGCGGTGACATTTTTGAAATTGCTGCTTCACTTTCAATGTTTGTTTTTCAAAAATAGACATTAAATACAATTTTTAACATCCATTTTTCAAAAACGGACATGGTAAAATGATACGGTGGCAATCTTGTAAATATCTTAAAAAACAAAAGGTGATTGTGTTTTTTAAAATAGACGTGGTAAAAGAAAAAAAGCGGTGGCTGACAGAGATTTGTCGTGTCTCCCAAAATAACCAAGTTCGAAAATGATTTTTTTTTTTTTGCAGAAATAGGGAACCTGGGTCATTTCCCCAATGAACTTGCAGCGGGTTTGATTGAAAGCAACAGCGAAACAGAAATAGTAAAAATGGGGGGTTTTGATTCAAACAGATTAAAAACGAAATTTAACAGAAACAGAACGAAATGCGAAAACAGAATGGATTAAGCAGAAACAGATTAAAAACGATCAACCTAACGTTCAGATTCCAGAGACTTCCATCATTGAACGAAATATAAATAACCCACGTTTGCCTCTGGACGAACCGAGATCTCTGCATCAGCCCAGAAAATCCCTCGACTAGACGATCGCCTAGAATATGTCCGAACAGCGGCGTCCCACTGTGCTATCACACAGCAAAACTTAAAACCTTGTTCGAACTCAGTCCTTGGGATAAACCAAACCAAATATTAAATCTAATATTCGAACTATTTCCAGAAATCGGATCTGATAAGATGAAAATAGAAACGAGCTAAATTACCGAATAAGCTCAAGTTCTCTGGACGAATCATGGAATCCTCACGTTGGATTAACCACAGAAGTTTAGCCAAGCATGGCTAGGCAAAACGCAGAAGAAAAGATGAAGAAGAACGTGAAGAACATTGTAAAGAAAATTAAATTTCTGTCTTTCAATCCAAAATTGCTTCAAACGTGTATTCAAAATATGTTTGTAGCCACCATCTAATTTTCCTTATGTAGGAAAGATGACTAAAAATAGGAAATCTCTAATAAAAAGGAAACCCCTAATCAATAGGAAATCTCTATAAAAAAAAGGAAACCTCTAAAAATTGGTCTTTTATTACAAAATTCGCGCAAAATAAAAATCCAGAAAAATAGGTCTCTCTTTAACTCCAATTTCGTCCATCTTCTTGTCTAAATTAGCCTTTCGAGTCTTCATAACAATTGTAGATCTCTGAATCATCTAAAAAAGGAAAGAAGAATTAGGCTAATCGGATATCTAGATCAAAAGTTATGGTGAAAATACTAAATCACTATAAATCTAGAATTTATACATAAAAATGAAATCAATCACATTAAAAGCTCAAAGCCCAATTAGGTAATAAAACCCATTATTTAATGACTAAACAATCCTAAATTTATTCACCAAGAGATACAAATAAGTGTAATAATATTCAGAATAATCAGAGCACCAATCAGCAAGAACATCATCCACAACATCATCAATAACATCAATGCAGAAAACAGAATGCTCTTCCCTCGGATGTTTCATGGCATCAAAGATATTGAAATTCACAGATATATCACCAAACTCCATGGAAAGAGTGCCAGAATGTACATCTATCTTAGTTCTAGCTGTTTTCATGAAAGGCCTCCCTAGAATGATTGGTGACCTACTGCTAGAAGACTCATCCTCCATATCTAAGATGCAAAAATCAGCAGGGAATATCAATTCATTAACTTTGACTAAGACATCTTCAACTACACCATAAGGATGAGCATTACTCCGATTAGCTAACTGAACAACCACACCAGTATGGAGTAAAGGACCAAGACCAAGAGATTTATAAATAGATGCAGGCATGACATTAATAGAAGCACATAAATCTAGCATGCAATCATCAAATCTATAGTTACCAATAATGCATGGGATAAAAAACGTCCCTGGATCCTTGCACTTGCGAGGCATGGTAGGCAGGATGAGTGTTGATACATTCTGGTTCAAACTCACTCGTTCACCCCCCTTCAGTCGCCTCTAAGAGAGAAATGTTGATCTCTACTCTTCGGAATGTCTCAAGTATATCCTTCTCTTGTGCTTTTTCTGCCAACTTCTTAGACTGAACTGCTCTCTAAGGGAAAGGAAGAGGAATGGGGATGTCTTCCTCTTCACCTTGCTGCATTGCTGTTTTATTTTTAGAGTCAATCGTCACATTGTCTGACTCTTTTTTTGATGTGGAAGTCACATCTGCAGCTTTTTTAGGTTCCTCCAATTGTGTGTCAGACTGTAGTGAGATAGCACTTACATTGCCCTTAGGATTGGGAATTGTATGTGAAGGAAGAGTGTTGGATCCCTGAGGTTGAAGCTGATTCAGTGATGTTGCCAACTGGCCAATTTGAGTTTGCAGACTCTGAATGGAAGCATCAGTGTGCTGTTGGAATTGCCTAGTGTTCTGTTGGAATTGCCTAGCCTCTGTGACAAATTGCTTCATCATATCCTCTAGTGAGGAACCACTACCACTGGCCTGCTGTTGTGTCGCCTGTGGAAATGCACATATGGCTGGGCGAAGAGGTGGTGCTGGTAAAGGAGGTGCAGACCACTGTTGGAAATTCTGTGGTCTGTACTGTCTCTGTTGGTAATTCCCAGAATTCTCTTGATATTGGTTACTCTGGTTTTGATTCTGGTTCCAACAAAAATTGGGGTGATTTCTCCAACCAGGATTGTAGGTATTGGAAAAAGCATTATTATTCTAGTATTGTGGCTTTCCTGGAAAAACACCCACTGCAGCTACTGACTGGTCTTGGTAAGTAGGATCATGCATGGTAGGACAAGAGTCAATAGAATGATAAGGGTCAGAACAGAACCCACATCAGTACCCAATCTGAGGAGGAGGAGGAGGCTGTACTGTCTGTGTCACTGCCAACTGCCTCACAAGGGAAGTCAGATCATCAAGTCTAGCCTCTAATCTCTGAGAATCATACTGGACTGGAGGTGTTTGGATCTGGTAGACAGGATGGCCCTGGTACCAAATTGTTGAGAATTAGCAGCCATAGTAGATATCAACTCTCGGGCCTCTTCAGGTGTCTTGCTATCTAAGGCCCCACCACTAGATGCATCCACGAAACTTCTATCCAATGGTAACAAACCAGAATAGAAATATGTAATTAAGAGCTGGTTTGAAATCTGATGATGTGGACAGCTAGCACACAATTGCTTGAACCTCTCCCAATACTTATACATGGTCTCCCCATTGATTTGTTTAACACTAGTGATCTCCTTTTGAATAGCAATGGCTTTTGAGGAAGGAAAGAACCTCACTAGGAATAACTTCTGCATATCATCCCAACTCCCAATAGATGTTGGTTGCAAATTGTATAGCCAATCCTTAACCACACCATCTAGGTAAAATGGAAAAGCTCTCAGCTTAATGTGGTCCTCATCAATTGCTTGAGGTTTCATTGTGCTGCATACCACATGGAACTCCTTTAGATGCCTGTGAGGACATTCACCTACAAGACCATGAAACTTGGGCAACAGATGGATAAGACCAGATTTTAGTTCAAAGTTAGTAGCAAGTTCAGGATATTGAATACACAAATTTTGATTGCCCACATCAGGGGTAGCTAATTCTTTCAAAGTATGATTACCTGCTTGTTCTGCCATAATTTCTAAGTTAGCAATGCTACTAGAATCAGTGAAAACAACAAGACTATCAGGAGTACTATCAGAAGCACAATCAGAAAGATCAACAGAATGGACACAATCAGAATGGTCACAATCAGACTCAAGTTCAATTTCCAATTTAGTATTAATCCCACGATTTACTCAATTAAAATATGGTTTTCCTTCAGCCCACCAAAAATTAGCCCAATCGGAGTAGGTCAAACAATTCTGAAATACTCGTTACGTCCCAACAAGACCCAAAAATAAAATAAAATAATAATAATAAAAAAAATGTTACTAATCAAACCGATGCAAATTCCCTGACAGCGACGCCATATTTTGACAGAGATTTGCCGTGTCTCCCAAAATAACCAAGTTCGAAAATGATTTTTTTTTTTTTTTGCAGAAATAGGGAACCTGGGTCGTTTCCCCAACGAACTTGCAGCGGGTTTGATTGAAAGCAACAGCGAAACAGAAACAGTAAAAATTGGGGGTTTTGATTCAAACAGATTAAAAACGAAATTTAACAGAAACAGAACGAAATGCGAAAACAGAATGGATTAAGCAGAAACAGATTAAAAACAATCAACCCAACGTTCAGATTCCAAAGACTTCCATCATTGAACGAAATATAAATAACCCACGTTTGGCTCTGGAAGAACCGAGATCTCTGCATCCGTCCAGAAAATCCCTTGACTAGACGATCGCCTAGAATATGTCCGAACAGCAGCGTCCCACTGTGCTATCACACAGCAAAACTTACAACATTGCTCGAACTCAGTCCTTGGGATAAACCAAACCGAATATTAAATCTAATATTCGAACTATTTCCAAAAATCGGATCCGATAAGATGAAAATAGAAACGAGCTAAATTACCGAATAAGCTCAAGTTCTCTGGACAAATCATGGAATCCTCACGTTGGATTAACCACAGAAGTTTAGCCAAGCATGGTTAGGCAAAAGGCAGAAGAAAAGATGAAGAAAAATGTGAAGAACATTGTAGAGAAAATTAAACTTCTGTCTTTCAATCCAAAACTGCTTCAAACGTGTATTCAGAATATGTTTGTAGCCACCATCTGATTTTCCTTATGTAGGAAAGATGACTAAAAAAAGGAAATCTCTAATAAAAAGGAAACCCCTAATCAATAGGAAATCTCTATAAAAAAAGGAAACCTCTAAAAATTGGTCTTTTATTACAAAATTCGAGCAAAATAAAAATCCAGAAAATAGGTCTGTCTTTAGCTCCAATTTCGTCCATCTTCTTGTCCGAATTAGCCTTCTAAGTCTTCATAACAATTGTAGATCTCTTAATCATCTAAAAAAGGAAAGAAGAATCAGGCTAATCGGATATCTAGATCATAAGTTATGGTAAAAATACTAAATCACTGTAAATCTGGAATTTATTCAGAAAAATGAAATCAATCACATTAAAAGCTCAAAGCCCAATTAGGTAATAAAACCCATTATTTAATGACTAAACAATCCTAAATTTATTCACCAAGAGATACAAATAAGTGTAATAATATTCAATCATCAGTGGCAATTTTGTAAATATCTTAAAATATAATATACGACTGTTTTTTTTAAGGGATAAGGGTTTTAAATGCCATGGAAGTTTTCGCTCAGGAGCACTAGTAACACGGAAGTTTTTTTTGGACCAAAAATGTCACGGAAGTTTACAAAAAGTAGCAATTTTTGCCCCTCCATTAATTTTGACCGTTAAGTTTAACTGAGTGCATACGTGGCATACCACCTCATCAATCAAAAGAGTTAAGTACCATTTTTGTTTCAGAAGTTTTCACTGAGGGGCAATTTTGCCCTGGAAGTTTATAAAATGTAGCAATTTTACCATTCTGCCCCCAATATTAAATTTGACTATCAAATCAGTCAAAGACCACACATGTTATGCTTTGAAAAGGTCGTACTTGGAGTCAGGGAAGGAGATTCTTGAAATGTTGAGCTCAAGGCGGCCAAAATTTGTGAAGCCGAACTGGTCAAAGGGATTGAAAGGTTTGCTGCAAAACCCAGAGGAAGCATCACTTTGATCTAAGCAAATGATCAGTCTATGCAAACGTAAATATTATTATTATTGATTTATTTTATTAAACCAATTTTTGGAACAATTCATTTCTCATTTTACGTTTCATTTGATTAGATCATAAGTGATGCTTCCTCTGGGTTTTGCGAGAGACCTTTTAGTCCCTTTTATCAATTTGGCTTAACAAATTCTGGCCACCTTGAGCTCAATATCTCAAGGATTTCCTTCTTTGACTACAAGTTTGACATTTTCAAGGCATGATATGTGCGGTCTTTGACTGATTTAATAGTCAAATTTAATATTGGGGGACAGCAAGGCAAAATTGCTATATTTTGAAAATTTCCGAGGCAAAATTGTTCCTTAGTAAAAGCTTCCGGGGCAAAATTGCTCTTTAGCGAAAACTTCCGGAGCAAAAATGATATTTTTGATGAGGTGGCATGCCATGTGTGATGAGACATGCCACATGGCAAAATTGCTACGTTTTGTGAACTTCTGTGGCATTTTTGGTCCAAAAAAAACTTCTATTTTATCAGTACTCCTGAACGAAAATTTCTATGGCATTTAAGACCTTTATCCTTTTTTTAAAAAACAAATGTGGTAAAAAACACAATGGCAATTTGTAAATATCTTAAATACAAAACACGACTGTTTTTATTTTTAAAAATAGACGTGGTACAAAAAGCGCTAGCAATCTTGTAAATATCTTAAAATACAATATACAACTTTTTTTCAAAAAAAAAAAAAAGAAAAACAAACGTGGTAAAAAAAACGGCAATATTGTTAATATCTTAAAATATGGGAAGGGGGGGGGGGCGGGATGAGATGTGCGTAGGGGTGAGCAAATCAAAACCAAAACCGAAAACCGAACCGACTATTTCGGTGTTTGGTTTTTTCGGTTCGGTTTTTTATTTTTCTTATTTCGGTTGTTCGGTTTCAATGCGGTTTTTTAAAAAATATTTTGGTTAAAACCGAAGAACCGAAATTTTTTGCTTTGTTTCATTTTTTTAAAAAAAATATATGAAGCCTTGCAGGCCCATTTCGTTTTTTGCTTGGAAGCAGGCCCACTTCATTATGCATTAGGTGATTTAGGTCCAAGTCCAACTACTTATTTGGAAAATCTAACCTAATCGCTCCATGTCCATCCTTCCTCCATTAAATCCGTCGTTTTCTTTCCTCCTTTCTCTCGCAGCCTCGCTCACCGTTTTCTGATTTTTTTCTCCAACTCATCGGCAACGGCACCAACAGTGGAAGCAGAGAATCCATCGTCTTCTTCCCTCCCTCCAGTTGCTTATGTTCTTCTTCCCTTCCTCCTTACACGTTACTCTAGTTCTCTGCTCTCGGCAGTCGGCAACTCCGCCATGCCTCCGACCAACCACACAGCCACACCCACACCCAAACCTTGAATAAAACTTCTTTGGACGTCGATCTGCTGATCTGGTGGAGAAGGCTTGCCTCCGACCAACCCACACCCACAGCGCCTTGCCATCTCTCATAGATCCAGAGGCCGACTCCACAGATTCGGTCGCTAGACACATCCAATCTGCCTCTTCTCCAATTCTTTGATTTGTAGTATTTTATTTTTACTTGATTTGTTCTTGATTTGCAGTTTAAGATATGAGTTGCTGGAGTTGTTTTTGAGTTTGTGATTTGTTATAATTTTTTATATATTTTGAGTTCATGAGTTGCTTTTTTTTTTTTCGGTTTGAAAAACCAGCAAGCTTTGTTCTTTTTCTTATCATATCATGTATGTATTGTGGATTTGTAGTTGCAATTTAATTGTAGTTTATTGTTCTGCCATTGAATTTCTGGGAGAAATTTATACAGGTTGTAGTCAATTTGTAGATTGATTCGGTAAAAAAAATGTAGTTTGGCCATTAAAAAGAATTCACTCAAACAACCAAAAAATAAATAAAGGAATAAAGGAATTCACCCAAAAACAAGAAGCCCAACTTAAAGCCCAAAAACCGAATTAATTATAAAACCGAACCAAAATATTTTGGTTAATTCGGTTCGGTTTTTTTGGTATTTCGGTTTCGGTTCGGTGGTTAAAATATGTATATTTCGGTTGTTTGGTTTTTTTGGTTTTAACCAAAAACCGAATGTTTACCCCTAGATGTGCGTCAGATGTCATTGATGAGAAATGGATCTGATAGTGTACGTGTGTGGTGGGGCGAGAAATTTTACCCTTTTGGCTCTTAATTTTTAATTGAGATGCCAAAAATCAATTTTTGACTGACGTAAAAAACACAACTTATGGCCGAATTTAAAATTCGAACATCAAAAATCAATTTTTTTCACACATAATTACAAAAGTATCACTACTTTTATTTTTATTTCCTTCTTTTTTTTAAAAAAAAAAAAGTCTCTTAAGGAAGTAAAAGCCCTTTTTGTAGTAGTGTTAATATAAGACATATTTGAGGAGTTGCTATTGATCTTAAATAAAAGACATAATTAGTTTTCATAATTGATAATATTTTTTCTAATTTACCCATATGGATATTCCTTTAACAATAATTATGGAGGAGAGGGGATTAAAAAGGTAATTAAAGAAGATGGTTAGAATGTTTTAGAAAATATATGTTATATTAACTAACTTAAATAATTTTTTTAGGCTAATAAAATTATATAAATATATTTTATATTAAGTAGTAGGTGTATATTCTAAAGTATCGAGATGTGAAGAAATTTTAAGGTCAATAAGAAAAGACAAATGAAGATATTTCTCGAGAAATGCTTGGTTTAAAAGAGAGCAGGACGACGCGTATGGTTAAATATTCAAAGTCAAGTCTTTATCTGGTCCATCATCTGTGACCAAAAAAAAAAAAAAAAAACTGGTCCATCATCAGCACGCGTATGGTTGAATATTCAAAGTCAAGTCTTTAACTGATCCATCATCAGCTTCTTCCTCTACTTGCTTTCTGGATGCGTATAATTAACTTCAAAACTCCAATTTGTCACAAATTCATCGCAACATACACGCACACACTTCCTCTCCTTATGATTGGAAAGATCAGATAAATGTTAAAATAGTATTTTAATTCATTGGATGAATATGATGTAGAAATTATATAAGATAATAACGAAAAATATTATAAAATCTATCCAACCCTCTATTTATAGACTTCCTTTCCTTATCTTTTTTTTTTTTTCTTCTTCTCATTTTTTCTCGTTAGTCCATCTAACAAGTTGATTGGAAAAATTAGAGAAATGTTAAAATAGTATTTTAATTTATTAGATAGATATGATTTAAAGGTTATATAAGATGATAAGAAAAAAATTATGGGATCTATCCAACCCTCTATTTATAGACTTCCTTTCCTTATCTTTTTTTTTTTCCCTTCTTCTCATTTTTTCTTGTTAGTCCATCTAACAAGTTGATTGGAAAGATTAGAAAAATGTTAAAGTAGTATTTTAATTTATTGGATGAATATAATTTAGAGATTATATAGGATAATAAAAAAAAGATTATAAGATCTGTACAACCCTCTATTTATAACTTTCCCGCGACACAATTATCACCTCAAGAACACATCCACAACGTTGACACTTGGTACTTGTTTCTTTTTAGGAGAGTTTAGATCACTTGAGCCAAAACAATCATGGAATACCAACAGCCCTATTCTTCGTTCGCCACTTCTGCAGCCGCCGCCCCGACCACTCCTCCTCACTCGATGCCGGTGGCCGTGGTGGGGCCACAGTATTGTTGTCCGCATCCGGTGGACCTAGCAATTGTTGGAAAGATCAGGACGTTTGCCAAAAAGTTCACCGTCACCGACTTAAACAGCAACGCCATTTTCGAGGTTCAAGCTTCTCTTCTATCTCTCCATGGCCACCAGGTTATACGTGACGCCGCTCAAAACCCAGTCGTCACTCTGCGCGGGAAGGTTTGTCACTTTGTTCATAATTTTTGGTTTATTTATATCAAAAAGAAAGAAAGAAATGAAACTGGGGGTAAAAAAATTGATATGATATGATATATGTTGCAGATAATGACAATGCATGATAGGTGGCAAGCCTTTAGAGGAGATAGCTCCGACCCAAAGGATCTCATATTTACTGTGAAACGTTCATCTCTGATCCAGTTGGTTAGGATCGAATTAGATGTGTTCTTGGCTTCTAATACATCAGAACAAGTTTGTGACTTTAAGATCAAAGGAAGCTGGTGGGGGCGATCTTGTGTTGTTTATGCTGGCGAATCCAACACCATTGTTGCCCAGGTACTAACAATGAAAGCTCTTTTATATATATTCCCAAAAATATCTCTCTTTTTCCCGGTAAAGATTTTTTAAAAATGCTATACCTCGTGCTCGGTGTAAGAGTTGGGGTCTTTATATTTAGTCTTAAATATGACATTTCAATTCACCTAGTCCATCATATTTATAATTTTTTTAAAGTATTCTTATTGATTACATATTTTAAGGGAGATTACATTAAGGATAGTTCTAATACAAATGATTTAATAGTGTATTTTTGGGAAACTGGAAGAAATTTTCATCAAATAACTAATTTAATACTTTTTTTAATCTTCTCAAATTAATCAAGTAGATTTTATATTAAAGTCCACTAGTAGTATATTATGGTCTCTAATCCCTATTACAAGGTGTCTTCTAGAAAGTCTCATTCATACTTCTTATAAAGCATTTGATATAGTTTCAAGGAGTATTTAAATGTTTTTCCTCCCATATATACCCATTTTAATAAAGATAATGTGAGAGTAAAAATTAGGAAAAAACATATAAAAACACAATTATAAAAAACAATTTTAACGACTAATTTTAAGACTCTTTGTAAGTGACTGTTGCTCAAAATTTTAAAATAGTTTTTGTAAGTGACCAATGATTGTTTTTCAAAACACTATTATAATTTTTTTTTTAACTTGAGCAAAAAAAAAAAAAGATTGTTTTTTAAAAAAACAATAGTCATATACAAATCGAGCAGAGAAAGCGTATCTATGAAGTCACGGGTCCACGAGCTGTCACGTACGGTTTGAGGAAATGACAAGGGCAGACTATAACGGATGGGACTTGGGAAAGGATCCCGGACAACGAGAGCAGAATTGGTCACGTCAACATCCCTGCACTGAGAAAAAATTTTCTTCATAGAAGTCAGGATCATCGAGAAAAATGGAAATATATAAAGGGGAAATTCATATAGGTCTTTTCTTTTAGAAAAAATTCTATAAAAAAGGTCATGAGATTTTGAAAATCTTAAAAAAAAGCCTTAGATCCTTTTGTGAGATTTTTTGAATCTACGTTAACTACTAAATCAACTATATTAATGATAAAACCAATACTCATTAACAATTAAATCAGTCGCATTAACAATAATATTTTAATAATTAAATCAGTTACATTAACAACAATATCAGTACCAGTTAACAACTATATCAACCACATTAATAACTCATCTAAATCCTGAAAATATCAGAAAAGGTCCTTAGGTCTTTTTTAGAATTTTCAGAATCTTAGCACTTTTTTTGAGATTTTTCTCTAAAAAAGAGCCCTTAAATGCATTTTCCTTAATATAAAATATGGATAATCCATGATCATGAGAGAAACTTAAACGAAAGAAAATCACTCATCCGATCAAACAGTCATCTATGGTGAATCATTCAAAGAAATGCATGGTATATCTTAAGAAGTCTAAAACCTATCACAGATCGAACTTCTAAACAATTTTATGTCTAAAGCCATATGAGAAGAGGTTGAATTCCCATTACTAGAGATGAAGGTTGTCGCTCGGCATCCGAGTAGCCAGCATCAACAAGCACCTTCTCCCTCTTGGCCAATTCAACGTCCTCATCCACCATCATCTTCACCAACTGGCTCTCGAACAATAATCAACAAATGAAAAGGCTTTTAATGAAAACTAAGACATTTTTAACGATTGGATAGCCTTTTAATTAATGGATATATCATGGGTATGATTTTTAATGTCTATTTCTTAAAACAGACATTAAATATCATGTGCACGGTCTTTCATGTTTGTTTTTGTAAAACAAATATTAAATATTGTTCACGGTTTACAAAAACAGACATTAAAACTAAGACATTTTTAACTATTGTTTTTAAAAAACAGTCATTAAAAGTTTTCTTTTAACGATTATAAAATAGTTGTTGAAACTCATAAATATATATATATATATATATATATATATATATATATATATATTGAAATTTTGGTTTAATTTTCAACGACGATTTATGTAGAAATAATCATTGAAAGTTAGGCTGAAATTTCATAATGTCACAGACTCCTGTTTAACTCGTTTTTTAAAACTAAACATTAATTAGTGTCGTTAAATGAACTTTTTGTAGTAGTGAAAATACCAATTTCTTCAAAATCTCAAATCAGTATTAATGTCTAAGGTTAAGGTGCATTTTTTCCTTTAAAGTATACGCCCAAGAGCAATATTGCCCCTGAAGTTTCAAGCATAGCAATATTGCCCCTAAAGTTTCAAAATGGAGCAATGTTGCTCCTTCATTAAAAACCGTAACGGTCAACCAACCGTCAACGTTAGTGTTTTTAACGGAGGGGCAACATTGCTCCATTTTTAAACTTTAGGGGCAACATTGCTCCAAAAAAAAGTAACAATTTTGCCCCTAAAGTTTCAAAACGGAGCAATGTTGCCCCTCCGTTAAAAGCCCTAACAGTCAACGTTGGGGTTTTTAATGGAGGAACAACATTGCTCCGTTTTGAAACTTCAGGGGCAACATTGTTACACCGAAAACTTTAGGGGCAAAATTGCTCCTGGGCGCATATTTTAAGGGCAAAAATGCACCTTAACCCTAATGTCTACAAGAGTATAGGTAATAACTATAAGAGTATAACAATTAACAACTCGTTTTAGTATAAAATTATTACTTTATGTTTTTAAAATTCAAGTGGTATTTCCTTATCTTTCTACCTATAATGCTAGAGTCTAACGTAGTTAATAAAGATATTGTAACTGTTATTACTATAGGTAAAATCAATTAGAAGTGACTTATTACTATATTTAGGCTTAGAGAGGCAGTATTAACCATGGAACTAACGATTGGAAATTAATTATATTGTAGATGCATAAGAGCATAGACATAGCGTCAAACAAACAAAATTTCATGGTGACGGTGCACCCCAATGTGGACTCCGCCTTCATAGTGGCACTCATTTTAATTCTGGACGGCATCATTGGTTCAAGGGTTAGCCGCATATCATTCTTCGGCTTCCTCTCTTCCTTCACAGCGGTATGTTTTGTTTTTATTTTAATCTGTGGTATTATTATTTGGATCATGGAATTAATAGAAGGGATATGAATGGAAAATATTTTGACACAAAATATTTGGTGTAACATCCCAACTTTTTAATTCTAGAACAAAGTAATATTTTATGAGAAATTAATTTATAGTAATTAAAATTTATCATGTAATTACTTAGTATGTGAGTAAATTTTCTAAAGTCAGAGTTAAAAAAAATATTGTAAGTTTTATTTTAGAAAATACCTTTACCTTTTAAGCAATGAAAAAATTTTATTTGAACTGAATATATAAAATTGGCCTAATTGTTGAATTATAAAAAAATATTTAATTTAATAGAGCGTGTGCTGCCTACCATTATTGATGGGGGTAGATGTGTTTTAATTCCCCCCCCCCCCCCCTAAAGGTAGGTGTGTTTTAAATTGAATGATAGGGGAGTAGTTGGGGGTATTATTAATGCCTCTTAATCAGGTGTGGTTTGTGGGGAGCAGGAACAGAAAGGGAGAGAGTGGGAGGGCCATAGTGAGAAGAAATGGTGGAGAACATTTGGGTATACTAAGGGAAGTGATTTAACTCACTCTTCTCAATTTTTCTTTTTAAGGTTCAAAGATAATGAAAAACTCACTCTTCTCCCCCCTCTCTTTTCTCGCTCTTCACAAACCATACTTGATCAAGGGGTATTATTACCATAAATCACACTTGATCAAGGGGCATTAATAATACACCCAACCACTCCCCTATCCCTCAATTTAAAACGCACCTATCCCACCCCCAATCAATAATAGTGGGAAGACCATTAAATTAAATATAATTTCTTTTACAATTAATAATTGGGCCAAATTTATATATTTAGTCCAAATAAAATTTTCTCAATGCTTAACAAGTTATGGTATTTTCTAAATTTTCTTTTACAATTAATAATTGGGCCAAATTTTCTCAACTGTAGAAAATTTACTCCCACATTGAGTCTTACATGGTAAATTTTAATTAATTAATCTGTTCTAAAATATTGCTTAGTTGTAGAATTAAAAAAATTAAGATGTTACAATTCTTCCCTTCTTAGCAGGAATTTTGCCCCTAAAATATTTAATTAAGAATTCTACTTACTTAATCAAATAAGTGAGGACATGATTGTTGCATATTTTCTTTTGTTTTCCAAGTAGCATCTCTAGAAACCATTCCTTTCCATCCAATCTTCACAAGTCTAATGATCTTGTTTCTTAATTGCTTATCCATCACATCCACTATCTGCTTTGGCTCAGCTTTATATGTCATATTATCTTTGAGCTATATCTCCTCAACTTCATTAACATGTGAATGATTTGGTTGGTAGTTCTTCAGTTGTGATAAATGAAAGACATTATAAAGGTTTGCAAACTGTGGAGCTGATGCAATTTGTAAGCTATTGGTTCTACTCTCTCCAAAATCTCATAGGGACCCGTGAAATGAGGTGAAATCTTCTTTGCTCGAGTCATTCTACCAATGCCCGTTATCGATGTGACTCACATAAATACATATTCGCCCACCATGAACTCCAACAGTCTCCTTCTCCTATCGGTAGTGAGAAGTTTGTACTGAATCACCTTAATCTATTAAGTAGTTTCGTCCACCAAATTCAGACCTAGTAAACTTCACTTATTCAATTGTGTCTAACAAATATGAGATTTACATTTCCTCCTATATAATGCCTCATAAGGTGCCATCTGAATGCTTGAGTGATAACTGTTGTTATATGCAAACTCTGATAGATGAAGGTCACTGTCCCAACTTCCTATGAGATCAATTGCGCATGCTCGTAACATGTCTTCTAGAGTCTATACAGTCTTCTCAGTCTGCCCTTCAGTTTGGGGATGGTAAGGAGTGAAGAACCTCAAATCAGTCCCCATAGCATCCTACAATGCTCTCTAAAGTTTTTTAGGTAAATCATGGATCTTGATATGATATGTTGCTCTTCGATACCCTATTAAATCTGACAATCTCCTTCACATAGATTTTTGCTAGTCTCTCAAGAGAGTCCTCTACTGCGATAGTCAGAAATGAGCTGATTTAGTCAATCTATCAACAATTACCCAAATGACATTATGTTCAGACGTAGTTGGGAAGTCTCATGATGAAAACCATAGAGATGTTTTTCTATTTCCATTATGGGATCTCCAAACTGTGTTACAATCCCAAAGACTTCTGATGTTCAATTTTGACTTTCTAACAACTCAAACAACAAGCAACAAACTCAGTCACATCTTTCTTCATGCCTCACCACCACCAATTCTACTTGAGATCATGATATATCTTGGTTGCTACAGGCTGAATAGTATATTTCTCCTATGAGCTTCCTCAAGCATAAACTTCCTTAATTCTTCATCATCTGATAGATGCACTCTTCCTACCTTAATATCTCATCTTCACTAATCTCAATTATGACTCTTCCTTCTTCAATATCAATAGATACTCATCCTCAAGCTGAGTGAATTTAATTTCTAAATTGTACTTTCAGCGGTTAATACTTCTAAATATCACTTTTAAAGACACCGAGGAAATGAAGGAAGCATATGATAAATTTTACCCCACTATGTGAGATCTCCAAGAAGAGTTAAATAGTTATAACTTCCAATATCTTGCTTATATATGGCCATAATTGTGTTAGAATAATAATGGATATGGTTTATTTTTAGCTAAATGGTTGATTTCAGGAACTTAAAATTAGTATTTGGTTGGAAAATTGAGATTTTGTGACAATAGGTCATATATGCGAATTTATATAAATCATTTTAATTTATTGGAGGTTATATTGAGGATTAAAGAGATTGGATTTGAGGTTATAAGGGAATGTGAATATTTGAAATTTTTAGGTGAAATTTTGATTGTAGGGATTTGGTGTTTTGGATAAATAATTGAGGATATGGTTGTATTTTAATGGTTCTAATAAGTGAGAAAAGTAATTTATAAAAGAAGGAAATGTGATTGTAATGATGATTTGAGAAAGAGTTGATTTATGGGATTTGCACTAAGAATTAGAGTGAGCAATTTTGAGGATTTTAAGGTGATAGGAGGGAAGTATTATTGTTACAAAATTTAATTGAGTGAAATGGAGTTGGGAAAAGTTAGAATTTGTGATTTGAAAAGATGATTTGAGGATTAGATAAATTGTTGTCATTTTTCTAAGAACTAAAGAGAGCCAATTGGGGGAGTTTAATCACTTACTAGTGCAAAAAAGGCTTTTAAGACCAGACAAAAGTGGCATCGTAAGACCGGACCCGCGACTGGTCTTATTCTAGCAAGTATTAAAAGTTGACATTTAAGACTGGACTACGACCGGTCTTAAAAAAACTATTTTAGACCAGACATTTAAACATTCGGTCTTAAAAGTCATACTAAACAAACCTAGGACTAGCTTTCTGTTCAGTTCTAAAACTCAACTTTTAAGACCGGCTAATAACTTGGCCGCTCTTAAAAGATCTGACTTTTAAGACCGGACACAAATAAATATGATCTTAAACTTAACGACTTCTAAGACCGACTAATTATACGCGGTCTTAAAAGACTGACTTTCAAGACTGGATGATAAATAAGTCCGGTCTTAAAAATTTTATTTTAGACCGGATGTAAAAAATTTACTGGTCTTAAAAGACCAACTTTTAAGACCTTAAATGACATTTAAGACTGGACATATAAATACATCCGGTCTTAAAATCTCAACTTTTAAGACTGGAATATTTATTTGCGGTCTAAATTTTGTCCGAATTTTTCCCTATTCTGTTCTTCCTGATTATATTACACACAAATCCACCACCCAATCCAGCACATAAAAATCGATATTTTAAGCTACAAGCTATGAACAATTATTTGAATAAATTGAATTGGAAAAAGAATACAAATATTATTCACCATGAGTTATTTGGCCTCTTAATTAATGATTATACTATGTCTACAACACCTAAATTAATTTATACAATAAGATAACTTACTTACAAATACAATAAGTTACAAATACAACATACATGCGCCCAAAATAATATTCACCATGCCTTCATCTGATTCCCACCAACAACGTAACATCCTCTTTTATAATATGCCCCTTTAGATCGGATCCTGCCACAAAAATAAAACAAGAACAAACTTCATAGTCAATGACATTGTTTATGAACATAGAAGGAATAATATATATAGTTAAAGCCTTAAAGTTTTCAAAGAAATCTGCATATGAATATTACCTTATGAATTAACTCTTTTATAAAGTGATATCTCCCCATATCCCTTCTTGATGATCACTTCGTATGCCAGGTTCAATATTCGTTTCATCTTCTTTGTTCATGTCCGGTAGACCCCTTGAAAAAGGAGTACTCTCAGGAATACCATAATTTGAATTCATTTCCTCATCAATATCAATGACCCTCTTTCCTTGGAGAGCTACAAACCACATTTTATTTTCTTGATCGGTGATATAGAACACTTGTTTCGCCTGGTCTGCCATAATAAAAGGTTCATCTCCAAAACTTCTACCATTGACATCGACTAATGTAAATCCTAGTCGATCGATCCGAACACCATTATTGACATTAACCCACTTGCATTTGAAAATGGGAAATCTAATTTTCACATAGTCCACCTCCCAAATCTCTTCAATAACCCCATAATATGGCATGACTGTCAATAAATGGCTCTTATCTTTCGAACTGGAGAAGTGCATAGATTCAGCCTCTAACATAACACCACTGTTTTGGACTGTGCTCCTATCATCTAGGGACTTCATGTAAAATGTATAACCATTGATCATATACGAATTCCAACTTATGACATCAATCTCAGGACCACGTGCTAACCATTTGATTGTATCAGAAACGCATTCCTTTCCCTCGACCTTTTGTTTGAACCAGTGTGCAAAAGTTCTGTTATGCTCCTTAATCAACCTTTGTTCAGTCATTCGATGATTTTCTTTCCTCACAGCTTCTTTATGTGTAGCTATGCTGGCTTGAACTTCATCAACATTATTCAAGATGTATAAGTAGACTTGTGACAATTCATCAGAATCCATAGTCTTTACTGAAGCCCCTCGCCTACCCCCTTCAACATGCTGACGTTTTGGAAGCCCAATATGTCTTACTTTGGCCAAATAATTTTGACAAAATTCCATGGCTTCTTCAGAAACATATTTCTGAACAATCGATGCTTTTGGCCGGTATGCATTCTTCACGTACCTTTTAAGGAATTTCATAGATCTTTCAATTGGGTACATCTACCGTAAATGGATAGGGCCGCACAACTTTACCTCCCTTACTGGATGAACAATTAGATGAACCATGATGTCAAAAAATGTAGGAACAAAAAGCTTTTAAAGGTGGCACAAGATAAGATATCCTTCATTCTCTAATTCATTCAACTTTTCAACGTCAAAAACTTTACCACAAACCGCATTGAAGAAGACACAAAGTTTAGTCAAAACGACTCGAAGATCATATTCAGCGATGCCTCGAATAGCTATTGGGAGTAGCTGTTGCATCAAGACATGACAATCATGAGATTTTTGGCCTACTAATTTCAAGTCCTTCATCGATACAAGCCTCTTAAAATTTGAAGAATACCCCGAGGGAACTTTTGTGCCATGTAAACACTCACAAAAACTTCGTTTCTCATCCTTAGACAAAGTATGAGAAACCGGGGGATAATAAGTTCTCTTCCCATATGGCCTTGGATGTAACTCTTCGCGTATTCCCATTGCTTGCAAATCCAATCTTGCCTTCACATCATCCTTGGAACTACCTTGTATGTTGAGAAGCATACCAACAACACTATCACATACATTTTTCTCCACATGCATGACATCAATACAGTGTCTCACATCATGATTGCGCCAATAGGGAAGATCGAAGAATACAGATCTCTTTTTCCATATATTTGTATCTTTTATACTCTCAGCTTGCTTACTGAAGATGACACTGATATTTTTCACCTTCTCATAAACTTGCTCCCCAGTCAATGGCACTGGAGCATCTTCATATTCTTGGCCACCAAAGAAGGCTTTCTTTAATCGAAGATATGGGTGGCACTGTCTAAGAAATCTCCTATATCCAAGAAAAACCGTCTTTCTTCCATGTTGGAGTTGATGGTAGCATGTGCCTTCTTCACAAACCAAACATACTTTATGGCCCTCTACACTATACCCTGACAAGTTACCATATGCTGGGAAGTCGTTTATAGTATGGAATATCATGGCTCACAATTTGAAGACCTCCTTCTTGAAAGAGTCAAAAACATCAACACCTTCTTCCCATAACTCCTTCAAGTCTTCAATCAAGGGCTGAAGGTAAACATCAATGTCATTTCCGAGTTGTTTTGGTCCCGAAATTAACATAGACAGCATGATGTACTTTCGTTTCATGCATAACATAGGAGATAAGTTGTAAATAATGAGGAGTAGAGGCCATGAACTATGTATGCTGCTAAGGCTTCCATATGGATTCATGCCATCTGTGCTAAGGGCAAGCCTAAAGTTCCTAGGTTCTTCGTCGAAGTTGGGAAATAATTGATCGATTTTCTTCCATTGAGAAGAATCGGTTGGATGATGAAGCTTTCCATCAGAAATCCTCTCATCTGCATGCCACCGCAAATTTTTTGCATCATTTTCATTTGCAAACAACCGTTTGAACTTTGGTATGATTGGAAGATACTACAACACTTTTGCAGGCCCCTTATTTGACTTGTACCTTGGGATTTTACATATCGGACAATTCTGTTTCTCTTCAAACTCTTTTCTATACAATATGCAGTCATTTGGGCATGCATGGATCTTTTTGTACTCCATCCCAATGGACAAAGTATTTTCTTAGCATCATAGTATCGATGCGGCAACACATTATCATCCGGAAGCATGTCCTTAAAAGCCTCAAGCATTTTAGAAAAACTCTTGTCGCTTCATCCATGACGTGCCTTCAAGCTTACCAATTTCAATACAGCGTTCAACAATTGGTATTTTTTACACCCAGGGTATAGCGGGGTCTCTGCATCACTGCACATATTACCATATGTATGTGATTGATGAAAGGCCTCTTATCCTACATCACGAATAATGTCCTCTATGCGATCATCCATATCCATGTCATTATCATCAAAGGTCACTTCCCCATATTTAGACCCACTTGGTATTTTTTCACCATGCCATACCCATACTGTATAAGTCTTACAAAATTCTTCACAAATTAAATGTGCATGTATAACTTCAGGACTTAATCACCTCTAATTCAAACATTTTACACAAGGGTAATAAAATTTCTCATTATCATCATTGGCATTTTGTTTAGCAAATTCTATAAAGTCCCTCACTGATGGAGACTTTTGTCATTAGTCTTGGGGTCCACAATCAACAATTAACCAATGATTGCATAGGCAAACCTAGGATCGTTCTCTCTTCTCGAGGAGTCTTTTATTGAATCCGAAGTAATCTAAATGTCATGCAAATGCAATGAAAACAAGGGGGGATTGGGTTTTGGATTTTTAAATTAATAAACTAAAATAGAAATGCAATTTAAATGAAGCAAAGATAAAATAGAATATAAGAAAACGAGAAGAAACAGATTAAACTCGATCAACCCAACATTCAGATTCCAGAGACTTCCATCACTGAACGAAATATAAATAACCCACGTTTGGCTCTGGGCGAACCGAAATCTCTGCATTCGCTCAGAAAATCCCTCGATTAGACGATCGCCTAGAATATGTCCGAACAGTGGCGTCCCACTGTGCGATTGCACAGCAAAACTTAAAACCTAGTTAGAACTCAGTCCTTGGGATAAACCAAATCGAATATTAAATCTAATATTCGAACTATTTCCAGAAATCGGATCCGATAAGATGAAAATAGAAACGAGTTAAATTACTGATAAAGCACAAGTTCTCTGGACGAATCATGGAATCCTCAATGTTGGGTCAATCAAAGAAGCTTAGCCAAGCATGGCTAGGAAAAACGCAGAAGAAAAGATGAAGAAGAACATGAAAAACAACTAAGAGAAAATAAAAAGCTTCTAATTTAATCTGAAAAATCCATAAAGGGTAATTGAGAATCTGTTTGTAGCCACCATCTAATATTCCTTATATAGGAAAGATGACTAAAAATAGGAAACCTCTAATAAATAAGAAATCTCTAAAAAATAGGAAACCTCTAATAAATAGGAAACACCTAATCAATAGGAAATCCCTATAAAAAAGGAAGCTTCTAAAAATTGGTCTTTCATTACAAAATTCGAGCAAAATAAAAATCCAGAAAAATGTGTCTGTCTTTAGCTCCAATTTTGTCCATCATTTTGTCCGAATCAGCCTTCCGAGTCTTCATAACAATTGTAGCTCTCTGAATCATCTACAAAAGGAAAGAAGAATCAAGCTAATCGAATATCTAAATCAAAAGTTATGGCGAAAATACTAAATCTCTGTAAATTTAGAATTTAATCATAAAAATAAATTCAATCAAATTAAAAGCTCAAAGCTCGATTAAGAAATAAAATCCATTATTTAATGACTAAACAATCCTAAATTTATTCATCAAGAGATACAAATAAATATAATAATATTCAATTATCACTCACCCCATTCTGATATTCAACACTCGTCCGTAAAGCATTTATCTAATTGTGATCCATAGTAGAATTCCTATGGACGGAAAGATTTAACATATGTAAAATAAGGCAACACCAAATGCATAACGAAGAATCACTTTTGGTCATGAATATCACAGTGAATTCAAGAAGCAAAATAAATGCATGACGAGGTAATTGAATGTTTCGCATGAAGGTCTTGTGGACTCACCTGTAGCATATAAATTCAAATGCGAAATAAAAGTCTTTCTTCTCCTGCCACGAACGTTGATGTTAGAGACAGCAATAGTACTCTAAAAACATTTGTTGGTCAGTTGGGTAGGTCTCAAGTGCAAATATAATCTTCAAAATACAATATTCATTAACAACAGAGAAACCCACAAGAGCATTTCATCGATTTTGTTCAACCCATGAAAAACCCAGAACGATAAGCAAGAAAATCATGAAGTTATATAACCGAAACAACTCTTACAGCTTGGTCTATATATGTTTAGCTGAGGAACCAGAAAGTGATTGTCGAGAGAGCAACGCGAAGAACCGACAGAGCAACACACAAACACTGGAGACAGAACCTCCTCAGTAATTACTTTCAGCGCGACAAGAGAAGTTCAGAGAGAGAAATTTAGTTTTCCGTGCGTCAGAAACATGTTTTTGTATTTGACTTTATTAAGACCGATTAATTATAAAGTATCCGGTCCTAAATATTTTTTATTAAACTTTTAAGTATTACTTTTAAGACCGAATTCTTATCCTGTATCCGGTCCTAAATATGTAACTAAATATTTAAGACCGGAGTTTTATAATACTCTGGACCTAAGTTTTTATTATTCATTCGTATATTTTATTAAGACTGGTTAATTATAAGTAGACGGTCCTAAATATATATAACTTGATCTAAAAACTCCAGACATAAATTTTCAATTTTTTTTCAAGAAAAAAGTATTGGCTTTGGTGAGCGCAGCAATTGAATGAATAAAAATTAAAGGAAAACTGAAGAAAAATTACTGGAGAATATGAACAAAAAATTAAAAAGAGACAAGCTTATAGTTCTTAATGCTATATATATATTACTGGAATATGCACGTACACATTACAAGAATATATATATATATATATATATATATATATATAACAAGAAGAAAATTATCAAAAACAAGAATCTGACTATATATACATCTTTCAAGGCTTATTATCCTTCAAAGCCTTGCGATATCGGTGTGAGCAGCATTAACTTCCTGTTAGATATCAGCAAGTTCCCGTCTTATTCGTATCAGCGAATCATTAGAGGAAAGAGGAGAGAGGTCAGTGGTAGACGCGCTGGGGCCAACTGGTTGGAGAGATGGAGCAGGAACCTCTTCATAGTCTGTAGGTTGGAGGGGGTGCGGCAGTCTCTTCATCATCGGAAATAACAATGGGTCCAACAACTTGAGACTCTTCTGTTTCAATAGAACGCACTCTCGATGGAAGAGGCGCACCGTATAACGATGGAAGGCTCGAGCATCACGAGTAAGAGCACCCCTACAAGCAATTCTCTTGTATCTAACCATAGTTTGAGCAGTTGGCGCAAAGAGCAGAGAGCAGTTCTTAGATAAGCGGCACGTACGTACTTTGGAGTTATGAGGTAGTAAGGAGTTAAGGACATAAATATCGACGGTTCAGATTTAATATTTTATAAAAATATTAATAAAATAGTAAATTAATAAAATATTTAAAATAATATTTTTTGAGGAGTTAATAAAGGCAAAGAGCAGATGAATGATCTACTTTACGAGCGGGTTTTAGAAATATGCGATCTAAAATCTATTATTTAATTTCTTTATTTTAAGACCTGCATTTTAAATTATGTCCGGTTCTAAAATTATATTATTTATTTTTCAAAATGAATTTCTTTTAAGACCGAGCTTTAATAATTTATCCGGTCCTAAAAGTAGATAATTTATTTTTTCATTCAATTAAATTACTTTTAAGACCGATCTTTTATTATTTATCCGGTCCTAAAATTCATTTATTTTTCTCAATTCAATAGATTTTAAAGTAAGATATTTTTTCGTAAAAAATATTAGTTTTAAGAATGAATCTTTTACAATATCCGGTATTAAAAGTTCATTGTTTTCAAAATCCGATCGCAGAGTCGTATCCTTACATTCAGTTCAAATGAAAATGATTCAGAGGATCTCTTCGGCTTCTAGATAAACTTTCCAACTAGGCATCTCCTCGTATTGTGATGAACTATACGTCTCCTCGTATTGACATCACTCACAAGCTCCAGCTCATCAATTGGGAGAGGGAGAGGTGCATCAATGATAAGCTTTTCAACTGACACTCTGACTTCATCATCAGCCATTTGTTGGTGGTGTACAGTTGATCCCAATAAGTTGTGGACAGTCCATTTTGCAACCAATAGTAGTCTATCTTTTTTATTAGGATCCTCCACATAAAGGTCACAAGGTTGCTCTGACTATCCGACAATGCAGCTCCCTCTAGTGCTCTGCTGCATAGTTGCAGGTGAGTGTGTGAAGGGAACACTGGTCTCTGGACGAGAGCTCAAAAGCAGCCTCATCTGATTCAGTTCCTCCCTCATCTGGCTCATCTCAGATTGAAATCTTGCTTCTGTAGCCACTGCTTCCTCATTTAATTTGGCCACCGTCTGTTCCATCTCCTCCTGGTAACCATACTTTGTCTATGGCGTTTGGCAGATTTACCAAAGTATTCCTTCAGGCCTACCCGTCCTCCAATCCCCCTTACATGCCCACCATGGTCCGGTTTTCCGGTCGCAACAGTCAGAACATCACTCCTTTCGGCCGACACAAAAGATCCCTCTGCTTCTTTCTTTTTAAGATCTTCCTGTAAGGTACAGATAACGAGAAGCTTAATAATGAAACATGTTTAGTAACTAAAAAAATAATAACGATACTTACAATTCTTTCAGCAACTAAACGAGTTTGTTCACTCGTGTAGGCGTCGCTTGGCTTTTGCCGAATGTGCAACCACAACTCCTCGCGACGTATTGGAGATGGCGGACCATGTGTAGAAGGATTGGATTCTGCTTCATCTTCCAATCTCTTCCGCTTAGCCGCCATCAATTCTTTTTCAACCTTTTCATATCCTCCGCGAGAAGCCCTATGCGGACAATCATTCTTTCTCCCTATCTCCTTTGCTTATTCCCTTCTTTCCTGTGAATCAGAATTGAAAACAACTATTAATTATGAATTCCAGCCATCTCACTAACAGAAATTAGAGAACTTCTGCTTGATATGAACCTCAAACACTAGTCAAATTCACTTCATCAAGTTTCAACTTATTTAAGGAAGATATGGAATTGTAGAAGAAATTAGAGCTATGTTTTGTACTGCTAGGTAGATAGGTTAAGAAACAAAAGAGAATTATGCTTACAGAATAATACAAACTTGATCCTTTTTAAGACATCCAGTGGGATCAGCAGTTCTCATTAGATAGTAACAATTGGGTATATAAAGTTTCCCCCTTTTAAGACTATTCATTTCCTCCTTTGCAAGACAAACCATTACACAATTACCTCCTTAGTATTTTACCTTTTCAAGATTTACATATCAGACTTGCATAGACAAAGGCAGGAAATGTATACTTCTATTCACACACCAAACAATTTAACTAACAAGATTAGATGAACACAATAACATTCACATATCCGCATAAGTTATATAAGCAAACAAAACTAAATATAGACTCACCAGATTCAGGAGTGGTCTGCAGCAGAACAAATTGTGGCCAAATTTGTTCATCAATAAATGTGTACTAGTCCCAAGGATGTTTGGCAGGTGGAACCTCGGCAAAAATATACATGTTAGCGAGAAAGGTCTTAAATTTCCTCCACCGATTAGCACAATAAGACAATGTCTTTTCTTTCAACTCTTCAGAGTCAAGGACAATGTATGTAAGCCGAATAGTGTCCCAAATAAGTTGCTTTACTTTGTCAAAGTCCACATTTTTCCACTCATCTGTCAAGATGCTAACATTCCTGCGTGCAAGATAGCCGACAAAACTAGTACATTTGCTTTTATTAGGACTGAAAGGTTACAACTTTTCATTAAACTGAATCTCGAGCCTTGACCTAGAAGTCCGACTTAAGGCTACATCTATCATTCGTGTGCCTCTTCTACCACGGCGTGCAGGGCGGTTACGAGACACATTGTCAGATGAAGATGGTTCGTTCTGACTCACACCAGTAACTGGCGTTCCCGGAACACGAATGGAATCGTTTTCACTGTTCATTTTCGAGACAGGAAGAGAGGAATGCCTGAGCAAATGAGAGAGTAACAGAGGCTAATGGTACGTCGGCGAGGAAGAGAGGTAATGCAACAGGAAGAGTGGTTTCACAACAAGAAGAGAGGTTTCAAAGTTCAGAGGGACAACGTAAGTCGTAAGGTAACGTTTTGCGCAAAGAAGTATATATGGCGGTTTATTTTTAAGACCGGATGAATTACAATGACGGTCTTAAAGGTTAAGTTTTAAGATCGTCATTTGTTAAACTCCGGTCTTAAAAGTAATAAACTAATTCACGATTTATGTCCGGTCTTAAAAGTATAATCTTTAAGACCTCCTGTTATATATATCCAGTCTTAAAAGTTTTATTTAATTTTTTCCGTATTATTTTGGACCGCAGAAAATATAAGTCGGCCTGTTCGTAATTACACTATAAAGAAATTTGATTTTTCAATTTTTTTAATAACATTTTTAAGACCAGTTGTTTTTTTAAGCGGTCTGAATAATATATTTAAGACTCATCGCTAAAGGATACGGTCCAAGAAGTTCTTTATATTTACAAAACTGCCACTGGTCATACCTTTAAAGTTCTTTATATTTACAAAACTGCCACTGGTCATACCTTTAAGACCGGGATGTCGATAGTCCGCTCTAAATGAGGCGGTCTTAAAAGCCTTTTTTGCACTAGTGACTTATTATTTTTTTTTATTGTATTAGGTAGTATTCTTGTTAATTTTATTAACCTATAATTTTATAATTATTGCAGAGTGAACTTAAATTTGACTTGTTGAATCTTAGTGAGCAGATGTGTATATAAAATATTAGTTTGAAGGGTAGTTTTAAGTATTTAGAGTATCTTTAAAGCAACTTTATAACAGTTTGAGCAATATATTACTATTACTAGATATTTATATTGTGACTTTGTGGACTCTCATTGAGAGCTTTGAAGTAATTCTTTGGTAATTATTTGTAAGCTAAGAGTAACATGTAACTCTTAATATTCTTCCATATACTTGTGAATTGTCTATGATTGTGAATGACTATCTTTCATTAAAAAAAAATGGACTCAATTATATGTATATGTGTATGTATTGTAAATTCTCAAGTAAGTAATGCTACAAGTAAATTTCTTTATAACTTATTTTGTTCACATAGTTAATAATTTAATTATAATTAATGTATTGTTGAATTATTGTTTCCTTTTAGGCATGTTTGAATATGTGATGATATTTGATAAGAATGAAAGCAAGATTTATTGTATCTTATCTTTAATGATATTATATTTGTTGATGATTGTAAATAATTGTCCTGGTAGATGCATTTGTAGTGGGTTAGAGTAAGGAGAAATTTATAGGGTGAGATCTTTTACCACATGGTATGTCATCACTCGGTGCACAGTGGATAACACTTGTCAGGGCCCTTTCTTCCATGTTTTCTTTTGGTTAGGATTGCATTGGAGCTGTGAGACATGTGACACCTCCTTAGTGTTGCTCTTTTAAGGAGGGGAGCCATAGTCTATATTTAAGCTTTATACCTTTTGTTAGGTATATCTTAAGAACTTGTGAGTTTAGGATAATCTAGTCAAATGGAAGGGTTTCTGTTGGATTATATGTTAGCCTATGGCTCCAGCCAACGGTATAAGGATGAATGGTGATATAAGTGAGGTTGCATCTTGCATATTTGCATAATTGTATAGTACATGTTGTGATGAAAATAAAGATTGACATAACGATGATTAAATTTGTAATTATTTTGTATGAGGATTATAGTACACACACACACACACATAATCAGTTCCTTCTTTTTATTATATGTTGTTTGCTTGTGTACGGAAAAAATTTTCAATAGTTACTAAAACGTGGAACCTCATCCCTTGTATTAACATTTTTCAGACTATTGATGTAATAGTGAGAAATCAAAGGGAACTCAAAGGTGCCTACGGAAGTCAGCCTTGAAGGTTTTTTTGTGCTCCTAGAGCTTATGTTGTGTCATTTTTATTTGTCATGACCCTAAGACTTTCCCATTTTATTTTGTTTACTGAAAAACTTAGAGATTTAATTTGATACTGTGATGTGGGCTTTATTTGAATTTATTTTGTATTTTGACGATTTGGATGTTGAACGTCCTTATTGGTGATATTTAAAATACTTTGGTTAAGTATTTGGTTGTTTGGTTTGAGGTGTTATATTTACTATGCATTAGAAAGGAAAATGGGTTGATAGAAAAATTTATATTTGGTATGGTTAAAATGAATGTAAGATAGGTAGGAAAACTAGGTGAATGACAAGTTTTTCCCTTTTTGAAAAATATTTAAGATAGAAAATATGAAAAAAAAATCACAGTTTATTTATTTTTCCCCATTGCCAATCGTATATTCTTCAATGGAGAATCCCCAAAATGAATGTTGCCAAAGAGATCTATTCAAAACCACTTACCTTTTAAATAATTTTACATGATTAACTAGGGGTGTTCAAAACTTGGGACAAGACCAGGATACCCCAATCCCAGTTCCTGATGCTTGTTTGAATGTCAAGATGCAATTTGCATCCCAATCTTGGTCCTATGTGGTATTGAGACGAGATTGGGAAACCCAGGCTTTTCTAAGAAATAAACTTAAAAAATTATCATTATTTTAGTTAAATTCTCTATATTTTATTGTTTAGAGTAATGATTTAAACAACTAATAAGGCCATAATAATTAAAAAATTTGATCTAGAGTTGAAGAATAACATTTACTATTACCACTATCATTACAAAAAATTGTCATTTTATAGCGGTTAAAATAGTGTATTTGTAGCAGTTTTAACTACTACGAACAACAATAGTAGTGATTTCAAAAACCGCTACAAAATATACTATTGCAAGGGATTTTGCAGCGGTTTTTTTGAACTGCTACTCACATAACAGAACTGCTATGTATTGGTAGCAGTTTCATGTTACGCTACAAGATGTGCATGTAGATAACACATTATTTGAGAATCTTGTAACGGTTCTAAAATCGCTACAAATGTTGGTGTACAATTTTGGTAGAATTTGGCGTGGCAGGAAAGAAGAATTCAAAAGTTGGTGTCAATATTGTAGTTTTTTAAACTATTACTAAGTACATCCAAGAATTTGAAAAAATTGGCACCAAAATATTTAGAGCGGTTATTAAACCGCTACTAGTATTGGATGAAATTTCAAAAGTTGGGCCAAACATTTAATTTAAAATTGTAGTAGGTTTAAAGCCACAACAAAATATTGTGAAATAAAAAAGAACAAGACCATAATTTGAGTTTGTTGTCACAATATTATGTTGAATGTTTTGTTATTTAAGTAACGATTTAAATAATAGCAGTTAATATTTGAGAAGAATGATTAAATTAAGTTAGATAATAATAAATATTATGCATGTTTAATATTGAGAATGTGTAGGTAATAAGGACTTATTGAGCTCGTTTGGGATGACGGTAATATATGTGGCTTTTTTCTAGATAGGCTTTTCTAGATGGACTTTTTCAAAAAAAGTCATATTTTAGATGTGATTCGTATTTGAGATAGCGGTGACAAAAGTGCCTTTTTTTCAAAATGAGATCTTGTTTGAATGATTATTTGAGATGGAAAATGACTAAAAATAACGTAATTGAATACTATATATATATATATTGTGATAATTGAATATTAAAAATTTAATCTAAATTTAATTAAAAATAATTTATTACTAAAAAATTACAAAACTAAAGTACTTAATTAAATATATTATAATGAATAAATTAGAATGCATACAAATATATATTTAATACTACATTACTTATTATATTACCTATCCCTAAGATTTTTCTCCAGAAGCTGAAAAAAGTGACTTTTGGAAAAAGTCACTTTTTTAAGAGAAGCTCATCACCTACAGAAGCTATCCCAAAGCCTCTTTTTCCTTCGTTGGGATTTTCTCACTTCTATTAAGATTTTTTTTCCCTCCTAGATCCATGCCAAACAGGCACAATAATGTTGTTCACTAGATGTTATTTGATTATGGAAAGAATATTGATGATTATGAAAGGAATGTTGAAAATGTTAAGAAAAAGCCCTTAAATTTCTGGAGAAGAAAAAAATAATTAGTGTAAATATTATAAGAAGGAAAAAAGATAAAATGTTGAAATCAAAGATTTATTTATTTTTTTAATATATTTGATTAGGTTGCTTAGTTGTTCAGTTCTTCAGGAAAACTTCACAGATGAGAGAAAACAAGAGAGAATAATGGTGGAAAGAAATGAAGGAGGGTTTGAAATGAGGTGTGGTGGGGGTATTTATAAGGATTTGAGTAACGGTTGTAAGGTTTAATGTGATAGGTTTTATAGTGATTTGTATTTGTAGCGGTTTTGGTGACAGTGTTTGTTGCAATTTTACATTTGTAGCGATTTTAAGATTACAATAAAAATTGGTTGGTATTTTTTAAAAAAAATATAAATTGGGGTTTTCAAAAATAGAAGTATAATTTGTTTAATCATTCTTTATCCTCATCCCTACAAAAAATGTATGGAGAAAAAGTTAGTGGTAAATTTAATATTTTGTACAAAATAAAATTTAAATTAAGTGATAAAGCGTTACTTATAAAAACACATTGAACTATAGGTAAATTGTCATCACCTTTAGGAAAGAAAGTTTCACAGTTGGTAGGTTGGAATGACTCACTCTCATAGGTGATGTTATCACCATCACCCATGTCGTAAAGGTCTCAAGGCTTTAAGTGAACCACCATATTTCAATCCTTGTGCCTCTTGTCCTCGATATAATAAACCTGGTGGTTCTCTAAGGTAAGAATGTATTGCTCATTATCTTTAGATTGACCAATGTGAATTGGCTATGAGAAATTTACTGATGTGATGCCTAAGTCATCAGTTGTGAGTCCCTGGGAAGTAGTCGTATTTGCACACAAAAGCTTGAAGAACGTCATAGTGAAATGGCATTGGTAATTTAGTTTGATGACATCAAGAAGTTTTCCATAATAAGGGACGCTTGCGAAATAAATGTGGTCATCACTGTTGCTTGTATAACTCCTTGTCTCAAAGGTGCCATAAACACCCGAGTTTTGAGTTAGCAATCATTGCTCTCGTGAAATCGTACAAAACTTGAAACCATTGACATTGTATGATGTAAACCTTTGTGCATGGTCAAGAGAGCCGATTGCAAGAGCTTTGAAATCTGATGAGTATGGGTTGTGGTCATTTAGTATTTTGCACTCAAACCAACTTGAAAATTATTTGTGGACCTTTTTGTCAATTTTGGAGGATGTTTGTGTATGAATCCTGAGTTGACACTTCACATGATTTTTGAATTGCAATTAATCATGAGATGATGATTATGAAATGTAAGTAAAAAATGTAAGGAAATATATAGAATAACATATGAGTGTACAAGTCTTACTGAAGGAAGGGTTCAACTTGAGTGTAATTAGTAAAGACATGTCTATGTGCTTGCAACCTTTTTAGTTGCTATTAGTTTGAAGTTCTCACTTCCTCCCACTAGTTTTCCAACACGAAGGATAAACAACTCTTTTAATGATAACTCAGGTTCAAGACAATCATCTACACGAGGTAGTTGGTTGAAAGACGCTCGATGTCATCAAAGTACCTTGAACATAAATACAGGACCTCATCCCCTATATAACCTTCAACTATAGAAATTTTTGGCCACACCTTATTCCTTACGTAAGATTCCAATTTCCTAGTAAACCTATAAAATAAAGAAGGAAAAGTGTTGATAAATGCTGAAATGTGCAACTAGCAAATTTAGAAATTGATGCTAATGCACATATATAAACTGAGTATCTCTCAATAGGATACATGCATCATATTGAATTGGGCCAGTGAGCTTTGTTTCATGAACAAGTTGGACTGTCAGATGAACCATCACAGTGAAAAAGGACGGAGGAAAGATCATTTCCAAATGAAAAAGCGTAAGAATGATTTTGTGTTGCACCGATTGAGCTCCTCAACGATCAAAATATTGGAACACAACTTCCAAAAGAAAGAACAAAGTTCCACAAAAATGATGGATACATCGGGAGGTAGCGTATTTTTTATTGCCAGTAAAAGTAACTGTTGCATAAAAACATGTGAGTCATGACTTTTCAACTCAGCAACCATTTGAGCTTGCATGTCTATCGTGGAATGTTGCTTGAACACCCCTTAGGAACTTTTATTTCTTTCAACATCACAAGGAAGATTTCATTATTCAATTTTGTGAGGTTGAATTTTGCCGGTTAAAATTTGTAATGCTCATCTAGCCATGCGTCTTCATGAACTCCCATTACGTGTAAATCTTTCCTCGCTTGAAAATGATCTTTTGACTTGCTAGGTTCGTTAAGCATTATCTATATTATATTATCCCATACATTTTTTTCAATATGCATGACATCAAGATTGTGTTGAAGCAAATTAGATTTCCAATATGGCAGAGTGAAAAAGATGCTTATCTTCCGTCATTGTTGAGATACAAAAACAAAAGTCATGTTAGTCTTTCTCTTTATTTTTGTTGCATCGTCATTTTTTGTAAACTTGAATTCAATATCCTGAAACTGCTCTAAGATATCCACACCGAATAAAGTCTGAGGAGGTCCTTTTTTTGGTTTCCCATTGAAACAATTTTGTTGCAATCTTAACTTATGCTTATCATTAAGAAACCTCTAATGACCCATGAAGAACCACTTTCGATAGTAAGGAAGGTGTACTGAGTCAGAGTCAAAATTGCAAGCTGGACACGTCGTCCCAGTATGCACATTCCACCTCGAATAATGTTCCTAGACCAAGAAAGTCCCTTATCGTCCATATCAAGGCTACACTTAAGTTGAATAGTGTCTTTTTATATGTGTCATATTTATCAATGTTGGCATTCCATAAGTCCAGCAATTCAGTAATAAGTAGTTGTTGATACACATTGATGTCATTCTAGTGTCTTTTTCCTTGAAATGATCATAGATAAAAGGAAGGAGCTTTGTTCATACACATCTAGGGGAAAATTGTAGGGAACTAAGACTATTGGTCAAATACTATAAATTATGCTAAGGTTTTTGAATGGATTAAAACTGTTAGTCACCAAAGCAAGTCGAATATTTCTATAGTCAGTCGTGAAAGATGGAAATCTTAGTTAAACTCTTTCTAGGCTTCTACATCCCATGGATGTCTTAATTTACCATCTTCATTCTTTTCAACTTTATGTCACCTCATATGCTCAGTTGTTTTAGATGACATAAACAATCTTTGTAATCGTGGCTTTAAAGAAAAGTACTTGAGAATCTTTGCAGGATTCTTCTTCTTCCTTTTCCCCTTCCAAATTGTCCTATATCTTGATATTTAACATCGCTTACAAGTCTCCTTACTAGCATCATCTCCCCAATATAACATATAATCGTTGAGGCATGCATCAATTTTTTTTGGTAGTTCAAGCCCAATCTATTGATAATCTTCTTGGTCTTGTAGAACATTGTAGGAATCTTAGCATTGGGGAATGCATCTTGTAATAATTCTAGCAACATCGACATTCCCTTATCAATTCTTCCACACAATCACTTGATATGATATAGTTTGATCAAGAAAGATATTTTCAAGTATTTTCGACAACCTTCAAACAAAAGACAACATGCTTCATACATTAGGTTGAAAAAATCCCGAGTTGCTTCATTCCTCAAGAACACAGGGTCTTAACCCTGCACATCTTCATTGAAGTTGTCGTCTTGAAACCAAACGCATCATGAACAACATCATTAATAGGATCATCTTGGTTTACTTGAACTCCTACTTGTGAACTTCAAGGAAGAGCATCATCACATCTCATACCAGGTTTCTCACGATATACTCTCCAGGACGTATGGTCTTCCGGGAAAGGCTTTACAAGCAAATGTTCCCTAACAACTTCTTGAATATGACACTTCTTAAACTTGCATCTAGGACATAGACACACGATCTTATATTACAACTAGTGTGAGAGTATGTGAAATCCAAGAAATTGTGTAATCTTGTCAAATACACTGGAGAATTGTATGACAACTTGATCCATGAATTATGCACAGCTAGTGAAAAAAGTTACTACCTCCGGTCCTAAATATAAGACCAAGTTTGTAATACAATTTGCACTAAAAACTAGGTCCTATAATTAAGACTGGAGGAGTATTAGAGAAAATGAGTAAAGAGAAAATTTTGAGTTTTCCCAAGATGATTAAATTCAAATTCCACAATGTTCAACAATTTTTAACACTTGTAAAACCACTACCATAACCATCACAACCTTCATGACCATTGGCAGGATACGAAATATTCAGATATCAAAATGACACATTATGTAGCAGTTACTATGAAAAAACCACTACAAACTTTATGACCATTGGTAGGATACGAAACATTCAAATTCATGTTATCGCAGACGGTAAACCTATCCTATATCACAATTGAATAGATGATAATTAAATGCAATTAATTAATTATTTAAAAATGACAAATTATAACTATTTGCATTTATAATATAACTAAATATAATTAATTACCTTCACAACCTCGTCCCATGCTATCTTCTTTGTTGTTCGGGGAACATGCTTCCATGTCTTGAAGTGGATGGGGAGCCACATCCAATTTGAGCCTAGTTCATTAAGATAGTGATTGAATAGGTTACCACAATTCTCGATCGGCTGGTCTGTGGCCTCATTCCATAGAATTATGACACGTAGTCCCCGGTTCAGGCTGTTGAGACGGACCACATCCAGCCTCCTAGTGGTTATGTTCCCTTACTTATCACCACAATTTACCACATACTTTAATTAACTTTAAATCCACATTTAAACTTATGGAGTTTAAATAATAAATTTATTAAAACAATAATTAGATTTACCTTGAACTTGCACCTCAAACCCCATCGACCATTATGGGTTATGCTAGTCCTGGGCCTCCTCCTCATCCAAGAACCACTCCATGTTACTAAGAATGGAAATGTTGAAGTCAAACTCCTCATTCTCGTTGTAATTGCTAAGACTAATGTCAGCCCACTTTGTCTAAATAAGTAGCTTTGGTGGGGTCACCTCCTGTAGGGTCATTTGCTTTGTTGCTCTAGGTAAGCTGTTGTGTCGGGATCACCTCCTAAGATGGTATGTGGACATGTCCACCTTCGTGTTGCCCTCAACTACCCCTACCATTGCCCCCTCTACTACTTATCCCTTACAAAACAGGTTTGGGGGGACGTTCAATCTACTTCCTCTTTCCCTTATCTCTCTTGGAAGTCATGATAACTATAGTTATTATTAAATAATTAAAAAATTATCAATATTCATTACAAAATTAGAATAATAGGAATATGAAATAAAAGAGTTAACTTTACTAACCCCAAATGCCTAACTCTATAAATGCTTAAGTAGAACCTTAGAGATGTAGCAAAATCGCGAGAAATTAATTTGTGAAAACTAGTCAAATAAGGGGTGACGACGCATTTAAAGTGTTGATATTTGTAGCGGTTTTACAAAGAACCGCTACCTCAACCGTGACAAATTAAGAAATCGTACTCGTGCAATGTGAAAGTTTGTAGCAGTTTTATATAACTATCACAAATATGAAAACCCTCTACATTCTGTAACGTAATACATCAAAACTGCTACAAGTATGCGACCCTTTGCATTTTGTAGCGGTTCTTATCATAAAAATTGTTACAAAAAAACCTCTACAAATGTGGCGGTTTAATAACTAAACTACTACAAATTTGGCGCTAGGTTGGTGCCACATGTTGTAGCAATTTTTTTGGTAAGAACTGCTAAAAATGTTGTTTACTAACTAGCGCACCACTTGGTGAGAGTCATACTATTGCAAATTTGTAACGGCTTCTTAATAAACCGCTCCAAATCTTGATATTTTTAGCGGTTTCTTCCAATTGTTACGAATTGATAGTTGTTTTTGTAGTGTGTCATCATCATCATCATCATCACTACATTCATTATTATCTTTATACCGTATATAGTTATTATTAGTATCACGATATATGTGGTTTAACTCCAATTAAAGATGTGATACACATGTTATCAAAGGATAACTTAATTTATAGGGTAAAAAAAACAAAATTAAAAGAATAAATTAATTTATGAGGTAAAAAAAATCGGGATTGGGATTGGGACTGGGATCTCAAGGGTTAGTGGCGGAGCCACATGGTTTCCTATGGGTGCAAATGCACCCATAAAAGATACCCTTTTTTTTGGGGGGGGGGGATCAGGTCTTGAATATGAACATACATTCACACATATAATAAATATGCATGCTTAGGATTTTTAATAAAATAGGAAACAACCAAAGAAAACCTAATCAAAATAAATTAGTAAAATGTCATAGTATATGTGTGGCTATTAGTTTTGAAAGTCCAACTTGACTTTTGCAAAACTCAGTTTTGATAATGTTTATTTAAGTAACTCAAAAGTAACTTTTGAAAAATGGAATATTAACCTAAAATTGGGTTTTGCAAATGGTAAGAGTGTTACTTCAAGGAAATTGGTTTTTGAGAACGAAAACTGGGTTTGGCAAACTAGCAGCCTCACATACACATAAATGTTTCCTAATTTTCCTTCAGTGAGATATGCCTGTATCTTCTTGAGTATAGTTCATTCTTGTATTTGATATTGCTTAGTTGACTCTTGATTATTATTTTTTATGTTAAATTGAAGTTTTCTTTTCTTTTCTAGTTTATATTCTTTTTTGTTTTTTTAATGCATGTAAAACTTCCTTTAAAAAAAAATTTCGGGGCACCGAACCCCCAAATCTCCCATTAATTATGCACCCACAAAAATAGAATCATGGCTTCACCATTGTCAAGGGTGATCTTGATTTCCATTCCAGTCCTGGTCCTTGTCCGGAATGGGAGATTCCGGAATCAAAATGTAAACACCCTTATGATTAACCAAATGCACTTGATGAGTAACCTATGGTTACGTGGCACAAAAGTCATGACCATGCAAGTATCACTGCGATGATAACAGCACAAAATAGTGACAGATTCTGAGGCAATGGCGGACCCACTCATGTTTTTGTAGGTGTAAGTCCACCCATAAATTTGGAGGAGATTTTTTTTTTTTTTAAGGGACTTTGCAATAAGTTGTCTAGGTAGTGTGGTCGTAATTTTACTAGTCCCTGAGCAGATCCTGTGTTCAAACTCATGCATCGACAACTTTCTTACCTATTTTTAATATCTTATATCTGTATACCATGAGATTAAAGTATATTGTTCTATTTAAATTGATTTCCTCGAAAATACTTTTCAATTGAACCCAATTTCTGATCTTAAATTTTATGAAGGTGTGGGTTGCCTTTTATCCTCATTAAAAAAAATTTCCCCCGAATCCCACTATTAATTGTACACCCACAAACATTTCATCCTGGGTCCGCCACTGTTCTGAGGCAATAATTCTTGATTAAACTTGGCGTTAGAATGATGACCAACCAAGTGATCCATGCTATTTACCACCAATTCTGTAGATATTGAAACGTTGGGGAATGTTTCACTGATTATCGGTTTTTCGTGTTGGATAACACGACAGTTTAGTCTTTTTGCATTCGTTGGAGAATTTAACTTCCATGTTCAATTATATCAACCAAAAAACAAAAAAAAAAAAAACTTCCACGTTCAATATGTCCTTATAGAGGGTATCTTTTGTTTAATAATGTTTCTAAAGATCTGGTTTTTGATAGAGCACCGTGTGCATTCAATGTAGCCGACTCCACTTTGAGCTCAAAACTTAATTTGCAATCATATGGGCGACCTTTGCTCTTCATAATTATATAAGGAAAATAGATTCTTGTGATATAGATATACTTAGAAGATTTAAAAACATTGACAAGTTTGAAAATAATCATGATGGTCACGAAGAATATAAATGGGAAAGGCCAATTCCAGACTCTATTAGACTAATAAACAAAATAAGGAATGTTATTAGAAATTAATTATTAGGTCGAATGCATAAGTAACTTTTAGTAACTTGTAGTATAATGGATGTTACTTCTATTATTGGAATATAGTAAAATACAACTCTATTTTTTTAATTAATGCATTGGTTATAATATAGTAGTTGGTCATTTTAAGTGGAAATTACTATTCATTAGTAATAATAAAGTTTTAAATCATGGTATGTTATTGTATACTATTTAATATTTTTTAGTCATTGTCTGTATATAAATTAAAAGAAATATTTGATAACAATTTTGATTTATAAGATAAGATATATTAGAACTATTACAAAAAAGATGTATATATCAACATAAAATATTAACAAATAAATGTCAATGGGTCTATGAAAAATTATATTCACAATTTAATTTTAATAATATTAAACTTGAATTATATTATAATTTTAAATTTAATTATTGAATATAATATTTCTAAAATTTTAACATAAATACTTTCTTATAATCCAAACGAATGTACAAAAAAAAAAAAGCTTTTATATACCCATTTTAGTAATTTTACAAATAAAAAAATGGTTATCTATTTTAACATCCAAACAGTTTTTTTAATTTAGAAATTCTTTTTAAATGGTGTATCCAAGGATAAAATAACTTTAATTTCTAATTAAAGTAATTTTTCAAAAAGCAATGAAAAAAAAATCTTTTTTTAAAAGTCCAATCAAACGGGATAGTGAGATGAGACTTTTTTGTTGTTGTTGTTGTTGTTGTTGAATTTGTCATTATATCGACCAAAAAAAAGAATTTGTCATTATATAACCATAATAGAAGGAGCATATGCACGCATGCATGCATGAGGGTAACCAGAAAAATGATGACAAAACAAACGTTTTGTGAGTGAACATCGTACCTCTCTTCTTCATCAGCATTGCCGGCGGTACCAGTGGATTTGTAGTTGGGGATGTGAACATGACCTGACTCAAAATGTGTCTTATTAGATTCTTTAAGACCATTGACAATTGGGTCTGTTTGGAGAGAGCGGTGGCTGAGCGTTAGGAGCGTTCAGGGGCAGTGGCTTCATCAGTGGGAAAAAAGTCAGATTGGTGCCGTTTGGATCAACGTTTAGATAACTGCGCTTTTCCCAGCTTTTTTCATAAACGCTCAGTAGAAGAAAAGCTCACTTTCGGAGAGTTGGAAGAAAAGCTCGGCAGCGTTAGAAGCCACGTGTTCACAGCAGAGAGAGAAAAGGCAATATATCAGGGAGAGAGGACATAAATCATTGAAGAAGAAAACGAAAAACTAATGTTTAGCAAGGAAGGAAGTAGAAGAGGAAAGGCTCGGCTCACACCTGGATGTATTGAATAAAGGCAGTGAAGTAGATTTGTCAGGCAAGGAGAAAGAGATCCTAATAAAATCGGTAATCCGCCACCAACAACCTTGAGAATGTCGAAGCAATCCAAAATTTTCCTGGTTTCGGCCGACCCCATTGATTTTGTCAGGTTCTTGAGAGAGAAAACTGTAGCCATTTATCTATCATTCTATCCCTTCGTACCCTTCTCATTTCCTTTTTAAATATTAGTTTCTTCAATTATTAACACAATTGAAAGTTTGTTTCAATTCCACCTCCTCTAGAAAATAATTTAACGGCTGCCAAAAAAAGTTTTTATCAATTGAAAGTTTATTGTTAATTAAATTTTTTTTACTAATCATTTAATTTTTTCTAAATTAAAATTAAAATTAAAATTTTTATTATCCTAATATATACAACTAATATGTATAGTAGTACTCAATATGATTCATGCCCTTTTCAGTCATTTTCTATCTTAACTGACTTTTCAAATAATAATCCAAACACTCATCAGTTAAGAAAAAAGCTACTTCTACAAAAAGCCACACTGACAATCCAAACACAACAACTTGACTTTTTTCTTACCGGGCTTAAAAAAAAGTCAGATAACTTTTAAGCCACCGCCCCTACCGCCAACCCAAACGGACCTAGTGTCTCAAATGCAGAACGGGGAAGGGGAAAAGGATAATAGAGACGAAGATTAGAAGATAGACAGAAATTCAGGGAGAAGAAAGGAATTCATAGGGAAGACAATGTAATTCTTATCGATATAATTCAAAGCCGTACAAAACAAAAGTGTTAAGGTGCTATTTATAGGGTCACCAAACGCTTTATTAGCCACATTTTGTGCCGTCGATCAGGAGTGTCCTTGTCAGATTTTGCCAGAGCCTTTTCAAACAGCTTTGTCCTATGTAGGTGTCCATAAGAAATCAGTGGCCTTTTTTTTCTGCTGAGAGACCAGCTTGAAGCCACAATTATATATATATATATATATATATATATATCGTTTCAGAAGTGATGGAACCATGAAAACCAAGCAAGACAGCATATAGCCTCAGTTTCAATTAAATTAAATGAATCTGGTTCAAAATTCCACATCTTTTTTCTTTGCCCCGGTCTGCCTTCCTTATTTCTTTCCCAATGCTGATATATTTGTTTTTTCTTCATTGTGGACAAGAAAAAGTTGATTGACTTGGTGAGTAAATAAATGAAATGATGAGCATTTTTGGTTTACATTATTACATGTCTGTCTATATTTTACGGTTATTTTTACTCGTATATCCATGCGCTAAATATTTATATTTAATAATTGTACACCGTTAAATATAGGACCTTATATTTTAAGGTTGTTTAAATACCACCATTTTTTATAGGGCACCATATTTAACGGTTTTTTGTCAGTGGATGTTAAATATACTAAACGGTATTCAACGGTTATTCATTAAAACCAATGAAATATATCATCAAATACATTATGATTCAAACAGTTAACAGTAAAGTATATGACACTAGTTTTAGTCATCGATAAGGTGTTTGTTTATTTGACAGTTGTTGATAAATAACAATAAAATATGTTTATATACTTAAAGGCTGTTTTAAAAAAAATGTGATATATCCTTCAATATATTACATTTATCAGCAAATAACTGTGAAGTATTGAAAACAATTTCTTAAAAAAAAAAAAAATAATTGGGCTTCATTTTCGATAAGCCCATATGCATATATTTTTGTTTTTGATATAAGTCCATATGCATATTATATATACTATTAAATATATAGAAACCAGAACACAGGTCCATTCCAGTAATTAAAATGGCTACTATAAACATGGGATAGGAACCTAAGATCTAAACTAAAAGCAAAACAACTGGCTAACTCTATAGCTATTTCCATTCTGCAGCAACCCACTGATAATAAACAGTCATGGCCAACCCTTCTGTTATTTTTGTAGATGCAATAACATTAAATCAGTTCTGAAGCTCCAAATTCACTCTTTATCGCATTGGAATAACTTCTTTATAACCATCCAAGCTAAGTATCCTTTTAAAAATTGATACTTTCCACAATCAAAACAACATAAATCATGTTATTTAGAGCTTCTTAATTTCAGTTTTCATTATACTCAACTAATGCTTCGGATTGCCTTACTCTGAATCAGTTTCTGAGCAAGAAATTTCCAACAATAATCACAATGCAAATTAATTACAGCTTCTCAAATAATGAACAAATCAACAAGCATAGGTTCTTCAATTTTGAAGAACCAAAAGCCCAAATCAAAACTAACGCAGAAAAGAATGAAGAATGAAGTTGGAATCATTAACTCCAGCTAAAAGTAGAAATTACTTACCTTTAGACCACACGAAAATTTTAGAGCTATTCGAAGAAGCCTAAACCCATAATAAGCGACAAACGCCTGCATGGACAACCACAGATCGATGTGGGAACGAGTAGAATCACGATTTCAGCAACAAATAGAGAGGGAAATAACAATGGGGATGCTGGAAAAGAGTGGTTAGAGGTGTTCGTTGAGTGAGCGGAAAAATCGGAGAGAGTACTCGACAGTGACGGAACTTGGAGGAAAAGTTTGGAGGGGCCAAATAGTAGTGTAGGGATTCGGGATCAGTGCCCACGAAAAATTTTTTTAAGGAAAGTTTTAAATGCATTAAAAATGAAAAGAATAAAAAAAAATATATTCATGAAATTAAGTCAATTAACTTCATCTATAAGTGTAATGTAGAATGGGTAAAAGTATAGTAAGGGATACACCAAAAAAGTAAATTTCACTGATAAGCTAAAAATTTTAGGTAATTAGAATGAAATATAGAAAAGAATGACAAAATTAACATAAATCATATAAGACCCCACATAGAACAAAGATTGAATTATAAGCCCAAAGATATAAAAAGAGGGAAAGATGTGAAGAAGAAGTAGAAGAAGAAGTTGGGCGGCCAAAATTTAATTTTACTACTTTGGAGGAGCCAAAGTTGTATTATTATACTAATACTAAAAAAAAAGTTCCACTAAAAATTTTTAAATGTATATATATTTTTTTTTTGGGCCTTGACCCCCTCTAATCATTGTTATGTTCCGTCCCTGGTACTCGAATTAATTAAGTAAATCTCATATTAAGAACAAGAGGTAGTATAGAAAAACAAGAGAATAATATGATGGGATTGAAAAGAGACAAGAAAGGAGATAAGTAATATAGTAGTACCTCCTGTGCTTAACTAGCAAACTAGATACTACCTCTGGTTCTTGATTAAGATCTAACTTACTTTTTTTTTTTTTTTTGAGAGATTAAGAAAGATAAATAAGCTAATTAATCATAGTATATATTGTATATTATTATATTATATATTAATTTATAAGTCAGACAAATTAGTTTAGAATAAAAAGAACAAACTATAAATATTTTAAAGTCATTTATTTAACTTCTCAGTCTCTTTCAAAAACAAAAATAACAATAAGTTTCATATTATGTTCCCAGATATATCGTATTATATTAACATTTGAAGAAGCTTCGGAACAAATGCTTGTGTGAAAAGGATATAAGGGAAAATTCATCTTGGGCCCAAACTAGGAAAAAAAATGTCAAAAAAGATCCAAGAAAACATCAAATGTCAAAAAAGGTCACTGATATAGTTGTTAACAAGGCTGATTTAGTTGTTAGGATATTGTTGTTAATGCTACTGATTTAGTTCTTAATGATCTACCCGTTAACAACTATATCAACCCGGTTAGCAACTAAAATTTTTATGAAATTATATTAGCAAAGGCTCTGAGGTATTTTTTGACATTTAATCTTTTCTTGAGCCTTTTTTAACAATTTTTTTTTTCCTAAATTGGGCCTGAAGTAGCTTTTCCCAAGATACAAGGACCACGACGTGTACAGTTGAATATTCTGAAGTCAAATCTTTGACTTCTCCATCAGCTTCTTCCTCCATTGCCTCTTGGATGCATGTAACTCCAAATCCCAATATATATCACAAATGCACAACACACGCACCCACCTAGATTTATAGCAGCCTCCCCATAACACAATAATCACCCCACAACATATCCACAACCCTTGTACTTGTTTGTTTCTGCGAGAGCTTAGATCACTTGAGCGAATAGAATCGTAGAATACCCACAACCCTATACCTCGTCCGCCACCTATGCTGACGTCACCACCCCCACCCCAACCGTTCCTCCTTACCCGATGCTGGTGGCCATGGTGGGGTAACTGTTAACTCTTAGAAATTGACAATATTCCAGCACATTTTCTCTCTGTTTTTATCTATTTTTGGTTCAAAATGTGCATAGAAATGAAGTTATAGAGAAAAATGTGCATATCAAAGTATAAGACAAATATCAAAGAAATTCTTGTTATATCCTATAGAGTTTGTGATTCAATTGAGAATTGATAATTCCTCCCTCTTTTGTAGGAAGGTGGAGATAAGTTTTGAATCTCTATAAGAACCAAGAAACAAGGAAAGAAAGAAAGGATGTGAAGCAGTGCAAAATTAGAAGAACCTGTACAACTGGCCGCAGCAAGTAGCTCTCTGTGTCACTGGCCGCGGCCAGTCGACAACTGGCCGCAGCCAATCGTGAAAAAGTGTTGAAAGTACAGCTGCGCATTTTTTCATTTCAGAAACAGAAAACCCTATTTAACCCAAAGGGAAGAGCTTGGGAGAGAGATTTGGACAATCTTGGAGGCTTGGGTACTCTTCTCAAGAGAGATTTTGGGATTTCTACCTTCGTTCTTCCTCTTTCCTTCTCTTTTCTTCTTAGTTTCTTCATGTATTCAATTTCTTTGTTTAGAATCTCTTTGTATTTGAACATGAGTAGCTAAACATTTCATTCTATGGTTCTTTTTACCCTTTGTATGGATTAATACTTGAATATTCCTCTCTTTTGGTAGATAAATATATATTTGTGTTGATTTCAACCTTGGCTTAATGCTTCTAAGTGATTGGCTTCCATTTAGATGATTTATTCACATAGGTTTTGACTCGAGAGAGCTAATCTAGATGTAGAACTTGATTGAAATCACGCTTGTCTTGAAGTTTACTTGATAAATGGATGGTTTGTTGGTAAAATAGAGATATATTTACTAATTTTGCATTATCACATTAGGGTTGTTGCTTAAATATTGATTCTCGTTACTTGCAACAATAGATTGTGCATTTTAATGAGAAGAGAAACTTGATTTTGACTTGAGAGAGTGTTTCAAGTGTTTTTAAACCCTAGACTAACACATATATGTATTGAAAAGCCATTAGAGAGGAAGTAACCAAGTTTTATGAAATGCAAAAGGGGAAGAAAAATCTTAGGCTTCATTATCCTTGAAGTCAAAAGTCACTTGCCTTTATAAACTTTTAGTTTTAGAAAAAGTCTTTAAAAATTCTCATTCCAACTCAAAACTTTGTTTTTAGCTCAACTTGATGAAAATCACTAAGCCTCTTGTTTGACCAATTTATTAAACAAATCCTCGTGGGAACGATACTTACTTATCACTTTATTACTTGTGAAACTCGTACACTTGCGAGGCGAACAAGTTTTTGGCGCCGTTGCCGGGGATTTGTACAAACAAATCCTCTGGTCAACCTTAGGCTTGTGTTAGTAAATTTCGCTTGAGCTTTTAGTTAGGTTTACAATTTATCTTTTTTCTTTTTCCTTTATTGATTTTTGTCTTAGTTTGATACTCGCTCTTGCTTGTTTCTCCTGTAGGTACCATTTTTGTATATGCAAAACTTGCATCCGGACGGATTGGTAGTGGTATTCGGCGAGGTGCCTCTCATTGAAGAAGGGACTGAATCTGCATCCGAAACCATGGCAGACGATGAATATGATAGAGCTACCGTCAATGACTTTGCTAGTCAAAATATGCAAGGTCCTCAATCTTGCATTCGGATGCCGGAAATGCAAGCACGTATCTTTGATATCAAGCCGGTTATGATAACAATGCTTCAAATGCATGGGATGTTCCATGGTCTTTACAATGAAGATGCCAACAAGCACTTGATGTACTTCTTGGAAGTGTGTGATTCTTTCAAGCAGAATGGAGTTCCCGAAGATGTTTTGAAGCTGCGTTTATTCCCTCTCTCTTTACAAGGCAAGGCTAGGGATTGGTTCAACACTCTTTCGGAAGGATCTATCAATTCTTGGGCTGATCTTGAGGCTAAGTTTATAGCTCGATTCTTTTCTGATGACAAATCTGTGGAAGCTAGGGATGAATTTCTAAGCTTTAGACAACATCCAGATGAGCATCTTTATGCCGCCTGGGTGAGATACAAGATGTTAATGAAGCAATGCCCTAATCATGGGGTGGACAAATGGGTTGTAGTCCAAATTTTTTGTACTCGACTTAATCCTCAATCTAAAGCAATGGTTGATTCTATGACCAATGGAGGATACTGGAATGTTCCTGTAAATGAGGTGATTCGATTGTTGGATCAATTGTCTGCAAACAATACTCAAGGCAATGATAGGAGGACTACCCAAGCTATGCCAAATGCAAAAGAAGACTCTTCCTCACAAATTGCAACTCTCTTATCCGCTATGAACAAGCGTTTTGATGTGCTAGAGTTTCAAATGCAAAAGAGAACTTCTCAAGGTGTGCATTCTATTCATGCTACACCAATTGCATGTGATCAATGCCTTGATGTCCATATGTCTGACCATTGTCCTCTTTACATGGCTATTGAATCTGTCAACTACATGGGCAAGTTTCAACATCTTCAAGGCAACCCTTATTCACAAACCTTAGAGAACTCATCCCAATTTTTCTTGGAGTCAAGGTAATAGTTTGAATCAAGCACATGGGTCTACATCTACCACTAAGCCTATTCCACCTGGTTTTCAAATGCAAACAAGGCAGCCTCCTATTAAGGAAGAGGAGTCTAAAACTGACAAGATGCTAGCTCGAATCTTGTCTAAAGTGGAATCTTCTAAAGCTACTTTTTCTCTCCATGAAACAGCAATTAAAAATCTTAAAGTGCAAATGGGGCAATTAGCAACACAAATGAATGCTATGTCAAGAAGCAGTCTTCCTAGTGATACCATTCCTAACCCAAAACAAGTTGGAAACAAGGAATGCAAAGCCATTAACTTGAGAAGAGGAAAAGTGCTACCGGATGTTCCTAGCTCAAGCACTCATCTACCAAAGCAAGATGATCAAGTGATTGTTGATGTTGATGATGGAAGTATAGGGGAGGAAGATGAAACTGATGAGTATATATTTTATGATTAAATAGGTGTATATTTTATGAGATTTAATTGGAATAATTGATATTATATACCTATTTAATTATCTTTTATGAATGTTTCCATAATTGAATGAAACTTGGGATCAAAGAATAAATCAGCATAAAATCTACTCATATCCTATTTTTATTGTGCAGGAAATATTAGCTGATTTGGAATGAAATAAAAAAGGCAATAAGAGGATATGCAATCAGTCAAATTCAGTGGTCTCATGCAAGAAAAATAGAAACAAAATCAATTGTGTGATCTGATTGAGTAAATTACAAGATATGAGATATCTTTGTAATAAGTAAAAGAGAATCAATAACCCAAGATCTAAATTATTATAAATAAGGAAGCAGAGACAAGCAAAAGGAGGACGGAGCAGAAAGATTGGGAGACGCAGAACGAGAAGGAAGGGACGAAGAAGCATAGGAGTAGAGGCTGAGCGTTTCGATTCTCTTCATCATTTCCACGGAAGGACGAAAGGACTGTGGAGGCGACGGAGAAATTTTCTTTCCTCTCTCTTCTTCTTCTTTGAACCTAAATTCTTTTCTTTTTGTTTATGGATTTGAATAAAGCCATGTGTGGCTAGTTGGTTTTGCAACCTAGAGAATCTATGAACTTGTTTGGGTTTTAGAGATTATTCCCACTTGTTAGTTTTGCTTAATTTTATTTCAGTTTATTTAATCCTGTGTTCATTGTTATTGCTTATTGACTGATCATCATTGAGCATGTTTTGGGGATTTAGGGATGGATTTGAAAGAGGGAATCTTAAATTGACCTTGGGATTAAATAATGTGGAATTAGATTTAAATTTAATTAACGTGAAGTTTGGTTTTGATCTAATTTGTGTCTAGGATAGACATATACCTAGAAGCTCCGCATAGTCAAATTAGAGTGAACCCGATTCGAATTGCACCTTAATTAGTTGTGTGAGACATTACATAATTATTTGAGGTAGGTGTATAAGTGGACCGACAGGCACTTATAAACATTAATACTCTAGATTAGTTGATTAAATTTAGTCAAAGTTAATTTAGTGGGGATAAAATCTAGGAAACAAATAAGGGATTAGTGACTCTAGGTTGCTCGTTTGATTATTGTGGTATTTTTCTTATTTTTATTTTAGTTTTAATTTCTTTTTCTTAATTAAATTCAATTTGGTCTTCTCAACTTAAATGAAATTGTGAAATCAATGCTTAACTGAAGTTTGTGATACCAAGTCCTCGTGGGAACGATACTTTTCTTATCACTTTATTACTTGATACGGCCCGTGCACTTGCGGAGTTTTTTTAGGCTTTAAATTTTGCCCTATCAGAAACTAAGAAGAGAAAGCCAATTAAAGAAAGTTTGCATGATGTTGGTAAAGACAAGAAAGTGGAGCAAGACATGAATGATGAGAAAGTGAGAAAGCCAACTACTCCTACTTTTATGCCATCACTACCTTTTCCTCAAAGATTCAAGAAGAAAGAGGAAGATGCTCAGTTCAAAAAGTTTGTGAGCATGTTCAAACAACTCCATGTGAACATTCCTTTTGCCGAAGCTTTGGAGAGCATGCCTAAATATGCCAAGTTCCTTAAAGATGTTTTGTCCAAGAAGCGGCGATTCAATGAATTTGAGACTGTAGCATTGACCGAAGAGTGTAGTGCAGTCATTCAAAGGAAGTTACCGGCTAAGCTTAAAGATCCAGGAAGCTTCTACATCTCTTGCAATATTGGGACCAACTTTAATGGTAAAGCTCTTTGTGATTTGGGTGCAAGTATTAATTTGATGCCTCTAGCTTCAACCAATTGAGTTTAGCAGAGCCAAGACCTACTACGGTAACTCTTCTCTTGGCCGATCGTAGCATTTCTAGACCTAGAGGAATCATTGAGGATGCCTTAGTTAAAGTTGACAAGTTTATCTTCCCCACAGATTTTGTAGTGCTTGATTGTGAAATTGATTGGAAAATTCCTTTAATCCTTGGGCGTCCATTCTTAGCCACTGCAAGGACTCTCATTGATGTAGAGAAGGGTGAGGTCACTTTGAGGGTTGATAACGAGCTAGTGATATTCAACATGCAAAAAGCCTTGAAGTTTCATGATGATTCTGCTCAATCCTCATTTGTGGATATATTAGATGCAGTTATTCCTCAAGAATCATATGCCTCCATGATTAAAGACCCTTTAGAGGCATTCTTGTTTGGTGAGAAAAGCTTTGAAGAGATTGATGAAGATGTTGTTGAAGAGCTTTTCCGTTTTGACTCATTTCCTCATTCTAGACCGAGGACTTTTGAACTACTTGAGGTATCTGACGCCTTAAGTACTCCATTGAAGCCTTCTATTGAAGTTCCTCCTGTTTTAGAGTTGAAGCCACTACCTTCTCATCTCAAGTATGTTTACTTTGGGAATTCTAACACTCTACCGGTGATTGTCTCTTCTACCCTCTCTAATTTGCAAGAAGAGAAGCTACTAAGAGTCTTGAGGGAACACAAGCATGCTATTGGGTGGACTATCGCTGATATCAAAGGAATTAGCCCTTCTATTTGTATGCACAAGATTATATTGGAAGACGATCACAAAACTTCCATTGAGCATCAAAGGCGCTTGAATCCGATTATGAAAGAAGTGGTTAAAAAGGAAATTCTTAAATGGCTTTTAGCTGGAATAGTATATCCCATATCTGATAATTCATGGGTGAGCCCAGTCCAATGTGTCCTTAAGAAGGGTGGCATGACTGTAGTGGCTAACACCCAAAATGAACTAATTCCCACTCGCACGGTGACTGGATGGCGGGTGTGCATGGATTACCGGAAGCTTAATATTGCTACAAGGAAAGATCACTTCCCTTTGCCATTCATTGATCAAATGCTTGACAAGCTTGCTGGCTAGGAATTCTTCTGTTTTCTAGATGGTTATTCTGGGTACAATCAGATTGCTATAGCTCCGAAAGATCAAGAGAAAACTACTTTTACTTGCCCTTATTGTAAGTTGAGCTAAATACCTAAGAGGGGGGGTGAATTGGGTATTCTCAAAATTTTTCAGTAAAAGCTTAGTTTTAAAGTAACAAAGACAGAGGTAAATAGAGTGAGGGAAAGAATAGCTGGACACAAAGATTTATACTGGTTTGGTCCTAACAATTTGACCTACATCCAGTCCCCAGACTCTCTGGGATTTTCTACTATATCAAAGATTACACACTCTGCACTCAAGAAGTAGTTCTCTCTCTAGAACTCACTCCCCCTTACAAGTTGTAACAATAAATTCCCAAATCACCAAGTCCCCTTGACTTGTGATTCTTTACAATAAATGATATTCAAAAAGAAACTCTCTTTAAGAGCAGATATTGATAAACACTGAAGCTCTTTGTATCAGAAGATACTATACAAGTGAAAACTGAAGAAAATAAATGAAGACTTGAATGCAATTTGTTTTCAGTAGTTGTAGTTGTTAAGAAGACTTCAATGCCACTCTATTTATACTCAGAAGGCATTAAATGACCGTTGCATCTTGGATTAAACCGTTGGAAGTGATCTGCAGAGGTTAGGTGCAACTTTGGTCTTCTTCTCTCTCTTAATCTGTACTTAATCTAGTTGGACAATGGTTCAGAGTTGACTCTCTGCAAATTAATCCGTTGGAGAAGAGGTTGCTTGTTGTAAAAATCATTCTTTAATGCTTTGCAATCGTGTGCAGATGGATTAGCCAAAAGAATGCAACTTTTCTGGGCAGCATTTAATGAGCTGAACTGCTGTTTGCTTTTTGCTTTAACCATTCCATAAACATTCTCTAAACTATCTGAAATTCACTAATAAAGTCATTAAACATAACTAGGAATATCAGAGAATAAGTCTGGAAAGTATTAAGATCAAACAAGACAGATTTCCATAATCGCGAAATTCAAATTTCAAACTCAGCGCAGAAACCTTGAGGTTTGTTCACCAAACCTCGAGTTTTGGACTTGCCATGAGAATTTGATTTGAGTCCAAAACATCAAAACTTGAGGTTTCTAAGTGTTGGTTATGATTAGTTTTGATGATGTCTTATATAGATGCCATTGAATGTTAATTATGATTAGTTTTGATGATGTCTTATATAGATGCATTGCCATTGTTATAAGCAAAAAGATTGAGTAATATAGTTATCTCCTACATTGACTAATTGTTGTATTTAATGTAGATTAATCCAAGTTGAATTATAGAGATTAATCAAGAAGGAGATAAGAATTGAAAGAAAGAAGTATTTGCAGAGGTTATCAAGGAAGCAAGATGTTATCAATGGGTTTTGGTGATAACCAAGTAGAAGAGAAGAGACCAAATAAAGAAGAACATGCATATATATTCTTATATGTGATACTGGAAGTCTCTATGATAAGCAGAAGTTGGAATGAAGTTTTATCACTTTATGGATATTGAAGAAGGTAGAAGCTGTAAAGAATGATGAACTCAAGTTAAATGAAGAAGAATGATCAAGTTGGGAGATGGAAGAAGGAAGAACTTGATGAATGGAATGAAGATATAGTTATTCAAGTTCTTATGCTGAAGCTAGAAGCCTCCAAGATCATATGGAAGTTGGAATAACTCAATTCAGAGTTAAAGTCAACAAAAATTAGCTTCTGGATGAGCAAACTCGAGTTCAGGACCCCAAACTCGAGTTTAGGACCTCAAACTCGAGTTTAGAATCACAAACTCGAGCCTATAAGTGTCTTCAGCATTTCTGGTGTCTCTGGACTAAGCAAACTCGAGCCTACAAGTGCAAACTCGAGCCTATAAGTGTCTTCAGCATTTCTGGTGTCTCTGGACTAGGCAAACTCGAGCCTGTAAGTGCAAACTCGAGTTCACAGTGGTCATCAGCACTATAGCTCCACCCTGTTTCACGTTTAGCTAGGGCAAGGTCTGGTAATTCGACGATATCTCCCAAACTAGAGATCGGATTGAGACGAAACCAAAAGCATATGAAACTAGACTTCCAATGCGTCATTTTGATATAAAATTCAAGCCAAAAGGAGTTCAGATCAAGGAGCTATGATTTTTACAAGTTGCCACAAGAATCAACGTCACAGTCCAGACCCACCTTCGGTATTTTGGGTGTATCTCACAAACGACAAATCCGATTGAGCTGAAATCAGTGGCATATGAAAATAGACTCAAAGGGCTTTCAATCAAGCTTTGAACGGACCAAAACGGAGTTCAGACCAGGGAGATATGGTCTTTGAAAGTTGACAAAGTTGCAAACTCGAACCAGGCCAAGTCAGAATCAACCAAGTCACAAATTAACTTACAAACTCGAGTTCATCAGTCACAAACTCGAGCTCGAGAGTTCCAGAGAAGAAATGAACATTTGGAAAAAGCCAAACTCGAGCCTATAAGTGAACAAACTCGAGTTCATCTCAGACAGAGAGCAACCAGGTGCTGGAAAACATCCAAACTCGAGCCTATAAGTAGCAAACTCGAGTTTACGGGTTCCAGAGAGCAAAGATTGATTTTAAAGAGAACCAAACTCGAGGCTATTAGTTGGAACTCGAGTTTAGACATTCCAGAGACCATCTGGGCTATTCAAGATGGATCCAAACTCGAGTCTACAAGTTGCAAACTCGAGTTCGCGACACTAATTCAGAATTTCAAATCTGACGAATTTGCATTGCCTTCTTGTTTGATCTTAATACTTCCCATGATTAATCTCTAGTGTTCCTAGACATGTTTAACCACTTTCTTGGTGAGTTTCAGACAGATCAAAGAAAGTTTATTGAAGGTTTAAGACAAAAGCAAAAGTGATGTCAGAACATCAAAAACTATGCAAAAGTTCCAACGGCTAGTTTCTAACAGCTATATTTTCAAATGGGTTCAAGTCTCAACGAATTGCAACGGTCATATGCTTCTATTAGCATAAATACATGAAGATTTGATGACTCCATACAGAGAACACAGAGCAAAAAACGCAGAGACACAAGTTTACACCTTCAACATGCTAATACTCTGATTTTCATCATATGCTCTCTGTTCTTAATGATTACATCATAGAGAGTGATATGATTTGTATTGCACTTCAGTGTTTACTTATTTACTTCTGAGAGAGAAGACTTATTGTAATCATTCTATCTTTCTATCTGTGAGATACTCAAGATTGGGTGATCTTGAGTGGGAAACACACTGTGTTGATTACAGCTTGTAAGGGGAGTGAATCCTAGGAAGAGGATTACTTCGAGTACAGAGTGTGTAATCAAGCAAGTGTATTGATTACAGTTTGTAAGGGGGAGTGGATCCTAGTGAGAGGATTACTCAAGTACAGAACTTGTAATCAGTTTGAAAGAAGATAGTGGATTGAAAATCCCAAGTGAGGCTTGGGGACTGGATGTAGGTCAAGGATAAGGCCGAACCAGTATAAATCAGTTTGCACATTCTCTTCCCTTATCTTTTACATTTCCAGCATATATGTTTGAATGTGTATACATATTTAAATGTATGATCATTGTCTTGTAAACTAATTTCAGTGAGTTGCGAAAAGAATTTCAAAGTTTTTAATTTTTATACTTCACCCAATTCACCCCCCTCTTGGGTTCAGCCGGTTCTTACACTAAGCAAAACTGGAGGTTTTCAAAACTTTGGAATGTTCAATGCTCTCTGGTTGGAGAAACCTCAAGGTTTCCATACTAACCTCGAGTTTTCACTCAAGTATGAAAGTTTTGAAAAATTCTGTCAAAAGCAAAACCTTGAGGTTTCTGTTGAAACCTCAAGTTTTTTCAACTCAGTGAAAATCAACTGCTCTCTGATTGCCAAAACCTCGAGGTTTCAAAACTAGACTCGAGGTTTTGAAACTTTAGAAATCTTAGTTGCTCTCTGCTTGGACAAAACTCGAGGTTTTTGCCAAAACCTCGAGTTTTCACACTTTGTGAAAACTTAGAGAATTTTCTGTCAAACTCCAAAACTGGAGGTTTTTAAATAAAACTGGAGGTTTTGTGAAGTGAAAAAGTTCAGGTGATTTCTGACTCCACAAACCTCGAGGTTTTTCCCAAAACCTCGAGTTTTCACTCAATGTGAAAACTTCGAGAAAAACTTGTCAAGTTCAAAACTGGAAGTTTTATAGAAAACTGGAGGTTTTGAAACTTGGTTAAAATCTAAGTTTTCTTGTCAGTCCAAAACCTCGAGGTTTCTTACTAAACCTCGAGTTTTCTCAAAACTTGGGGAAACTGAAGTTTCAAGTCAAATCCCAAAACTTGAGGTTTTATTTGAAAACTGGAGGTTTTGAGGTGTTTAAAATCTGAGAGACTCTCTGAATGATAAAACCTCGAGGTTTTTCTAGAAACCTCGAGTTTTGCATTTTCACAGAAAACTTGAGAAGTCTCTGTGTTTGGAAACTTCAAGTTTTCTCTGGAAACCTCGAGTTTTCTTTTATCTCAGAAAACTTGAGTTCCTCTCTGTAAGGCCAAACCTCGAGGTTTCTATGCAAACCTCGAGTTTTGCTCTCACAGTCAGTTTTACACATTTGACCGCAAAACTTCTAGCTTTGTTTACAATTATTGGAAATCATAAAAACCCTTAGAGAACTAACACTTATGGCATATTCGCTTTCAGAAGAATGCCATTTGGACTTTGCAATGCTCCTGCCACATTTCGAAGGTGCATGATGTCCATCTTTGCTGATATGATTGAGAAGACCATTGAAGTATTTATGGTTGATTTCTCTGTGTTTGGTCCATCTTTTGATTCTTGCTTGGATAATTTGGATGCGGTGCTTAAACGGTGTGAAGAAATAAATTTAATTCTCAATTGGGAGAAATGTCACTTCATGGTGCAAGAAGGCATTGTACTTGGCCATCAGGTGTCCAAGAAGGGTCTAGAAGTGGATAAAGCCAAAATTGCTATCATTGAGCAATTGCCTCCTCCGACAAGTGTAAAGGGTATTCGAAGCTTCCTTGGTCATGCTGGGTTCTATAGGAGATTTATCAAAGATTTTTCTAAGATTGCCAATCCACTTTCCAAGTTATTGGAAAAAGATGTAGAATTCAAGTTTGATGAGGAGTGCTTAAAAGCTTTTGAAGAGTTGAAACAATGTCTCATTTCTTCTCCTATCTTGATAGCTCCAAATTGGGCCCTACCTTTCATTATCATGGCCAATGCTAGTGATTATGCAGTAGGTGTTGTTCTTGGGCAAAAGGAGGAAAAGCTATTTCATCCTATTTACTATGCTAGCAAGACTCTTGATTGTGCCCAACTTAATTATACCACCACTAAGAAGGAATTACTCGCCATAGTCTATGCTTGTGAGAAGTTCCGAGTTTACATTATGGGTACGAAGGTCCTTATCTACACCGATCATTCAGCTCTAAAGTACCTACTTACAAAGAAGGTCTCTAAGGCCAGACTAATTCGATGGGTACTTCTACTTCAAGAGTTTGACTTGAACATCATTGATAGGAAAGGCACCGAGAATCAAGTAGCTAACAATCTCTCACGGTTGAGTACTGAAGCTAAACTTGATGATTTAGATATGATTCATGCATCATTCCCGGATGAGCAGTTGTTTGTTGTTAATAGCTTATCCACACCATGGTATGCTGATTTTGTCAATTACTTAGTATGTGGAGTGTTACCTACAGATTTCAATTCTCACCAAAAGCGTAAGTTTCTACATGAAGTGAAGAAATACTTTTGGGATGAACCATACCTATTCAAGAGGTGTCCTGATCAACTCATTCGAAGATGTGTACCAGAGAATGAACAAGAATGTATTCTACACTGTTGTCATTCTTTTGAATATGGTGGACATTTTGGAGGAGAGAAATCTGCTGCAAAAGTCATTCAAAGTGGATTCTATTGGCCCACTCTATTCAAGGATGCATATGCCTTCACTCTTCAATGTGATAGATGGCAAAGAGTAGGGAACATATCTAGGAGGAATGAGATGCCATTGACTAGCATGCTTGAAGTTGAACTTTTTGATGTTTGGGGAATTGACTTCATGGGTCCTTTCCCTAAGTCATTTAATAATGAATATATCTTAGTTGGAGTTGACTATGTCTCCAAGTGGGTTGAGGCCACTGCATGTGTCACCAACGATGCCAAGACGGTGTTGAAATTCCTCAAGAACATTTTCACTCACTTTGGAACACCTAGAGCAATTATAAGTGATGGTGGTTCTCACTTTTGCAATCACCAATTTCAAGCTTTGATGAAGAAATACGGAGTCAAGCACAAGGTCTCATTGCCATACCACCCTCAAAGTAATGGGCAAGCAGAAATTTCCAATCGCGAGATCAAGAACATTCTTGAGAAGGTGGTGGGTACTACGAGGAAGGATTGGTCTACCAAGTTGGATGATGCACTATAGGCATACCGAACGGCTTTCAAAACGCCTATTGGTATGTCCCCCTATCGCTTGGTGTTTGGGAAAGCATGCCACTTACCGGTAGAATTGGAGCATGGAGCTTATTGGGCTATCAAAAAGTTAAATTTTGATCCCCAAGCTGTGGGGAAGAAGAGTTTACTTCAAAAGTGTAATTTTAGCCGCGTTACTGTTCATTTCCATCTAAGTTAACCATTGACCAAAGAGTCAACTAACAACCGTGGTGCTGAGCGCTTCCAAAACGTAATCACATGTGTATTTTTGGTCCAGAAAAAATCACGTAGTGTTGGGCGCTCCTGGAGAAAAATACATGTGTAAAATTGCTCCTTTACCCGTATTTCTTTTCTTAATCTACCTATTAATTATTAGTAGCTCCTATATTAATATCAGATACTGAGGAAGTATTGTTTTATGTCAATAAAAAAAAGGAGTTGTTCTAATAAATAAAGTATACATTTTTTTTAGTGAAAAGAACTCCATCACTAAAAACTGCTGGATCGGAGTAAGGGGCCATCCAAAATAAAAAACTAACCAGTTGATCGCTGACTACAAACAACAAGCCGCGTCACAAAAATATTATGTAAAGTGTTAATTTATATACTTAATCTAAGGATTCACGAGCTAAACCTGAAAAATATAAAAACTTCAAATACTACACAAACAAAATAATTAATACACTTAATCCAAAATAAGCAATACTAAAGTACCATTAACAAGTTATGTCTTAGTATTTTTGCTTGAGTGACTTCCCACAAGCAATGTTGTTAAAATCGAGTTTTTATGTATACACAAAAGGGATGGTAGAAATGTAAATCATGAAAACGACACGAACCTAAAGTTCTTACTTTCTACTATTTAACATTAGAGCTCAAAATTATATATATACACATAGAAAAAAAAAATCATAAATCACTACTCAAAATTCAATAAACAACTTCATATTTAAAAGATATAAGTCATATAACTATATAAAACATTAAAAAAAAACTTATGTTAAAAAAAATTATGTTTATAACTATGGAAATATGTTAACAACTATATATAACTATCCAGTCTCCACTCTACAATAATCCTAAGTCTAAGATGCACGATGAAAATAGGGTTTTCAACTTTTCATCATTTTTTTGGGGGAAAAAAACAAAAAAAAGAAGCCTTTTCATCTTTTTTTTTATAAAAAAAAAAGTAAAAACGATAAAAGCTTAAGTTTTTACGTGTTTGAGTGACGTTTTTACTAGTTTCTACTTATGTTTCAGCACGTATGACCCTAGTAAAAACATAAATTTTTACACTTTTAGACTATCTCCGGTCCTAATTATAAAAGCTAGTTAACTTTCTTTGGAGAAGTTAAGGAAGCTAAATAAGTTACTTAATCATTTCATATGTTGTGTATCCTTATATTATATATTAGTTTATTAGTAAACACTACAAAAAAAAAGGGTTTTTGCGACGGAAAAAATCCGTCGTAAAAACATGATTTTCCGTCGTAAAATGAATTTGTGACGGATTTTGCGACGGATTTTTTCCGTCGCAAAAATCCGGTGGCAATTGCGACAGATTTAAAATCCAGCGCAAATTGCGACGGAATCTGAATCCGTCGCAAATTTAATTAATTTTTTTAAAAAATATATATATATTTTTAATTGTAATTAATTTTTTATTTTTTTGTTTTAATTTTCTTTGAAAATTATATTCTTTTAAAATTAATTATATTCTTTTCCATTATTCTTTTAAAATTTATTTATTTTATTTTTTTAATTTTGTTTAAAAATTATATAATAAAATATTTAAAAAAAGTTATATAACTTAAAAACCAAATCTTCATAACACAGAGTAGAAAATACAATATAAATATAGTGTTTCAACAGAGATGTACTAAAAAAGTAATCTAAACAGCAGCATTGTCATCATCATCATCAGCAACAGGACCACCTTCAGGAGGCAACATCGGACTCTTGTCTTTCATTAGGGCCATGATTTGACGCTGCATACCAGAACATGGGGACATGCTTGTGGAGGGGGCAAACAAAGAATAGAATACTATAAGTATTTTGGAGTTTCTAACATATAAAGATTATCACACCAATATCTTTTATGTACCATTAATGTCATTCATGTTTATTTTTTATTTAAAAAAGAAATAAAATATCATTTAAAATTTGACCCCTTAAATCATTTTTGCGGCCTACAACAGAATAAGTATTTAGTATAAAATTTAACAATTTACAAATTATTTTAATAAAAAAATTGGTATTTTTTTCCCATGTATACTTTTTAGTTATATTTATAAGATAATTATAACCTAAATAAACAATAATGTTAAATTATAACCTATTTATTCATGAGTAATAAATATGACTAGTTTTTTCAATTTTTATCTATATTAATTTCTCATGATAAATAATGTGGTGAAAAAAAAAAGAATAAAAGAAAGGGAGCTTACTGGATGAAGAGGGTAGCCGAACGGCAGAGAAGAGCACCGGTGACTAGAGAACGGCGACTTTGGAAACCTATTTATTCATGAGCAATAAATATGACTAATTTTTTTCAATGTTTATCTATACTTGTTTCTGAAAAAAAAAAATAATGTGATTTTTAAAAAAAAAAACTTACCATACCGGTGCAAGGGGGGGGGGGGAGCTGAGGGGTGGGGGTTGGGAGCTGAGGCGTTGGAAGATGAGGGCGTTGGGGTGGGGGTGGTGGAGCTGAGGGGGGGAGCTGTCGGGGTGGGGGTGGGGGGCGGGGGAGCTGTGGGGGTGGGGGGGGAGCTGTGGGGTTTGGGGTTGAGGGGGAGCAGCGGAGCTGTAGGGGTGGGGCGGAGGGGAGCTGGGGTCGGTGGGGAGTTGTTGGCTGGGGGCGGGGGAGTAGTGGACGGCGAGCTGGGGGCGAGGGACCAGCGGTGGCGAGCTGGGGGTGGCTGAGGTATGGGGGCGAACTGTGGGTTCGAATAAGGAAGAAGACCATTTAATAATTAATTGGTTTTGCGACGGAATAAATTTCCGTCGCAAAACCACTTTTTGCGACAGAATTCTAGTTCCGTCGCAAAAAGCCAGCAGCTTTTTAGCGACGGATTTAATATCAGTCACTAAAAAGCTACAGCTGGCAGCCTTTTTACTGCTAGCTAACGACAGTTAGCAACGGATTCCCATTCCGTCGCTAACTCCTGAAACTGGCGACCTTTTTGGCCGCCAGTTAGCGACGGATTGGCTAATATTAGCGACAGATTAGAAATTCATCGCTAACTCTTTCATTTTGCGACGGAATTTCGTTTCCGTCGCAAAATTCCGTGAATTTGCGACGGAAAATTTTCCGTCGCAAATTTCGTTGCTGTTTTACTTTTTTTAGTAGTGAAAACTAGTTAGTTTAAAGAAAAAAACAAAAAATAAAAATACTCTAAAGTAATTTAATTAGCTTCCTTAATCTCTCCAAAAAAGTCAACTAGTTCTTATAATTAGGACCGAAGGGAGTACTAGTTTTTCACAACACTTCTCACAAGCTTTTTTACTAATTTCAATGTTTATTGCAGTAAGCAGCAAGAGCTAATCACCACTTAGACCACTCATATCTAATTTAGATTAATCATATTGAGTTTTTCACTATTTTTTTTAAAATAAACAAATTATTTAAATACGGACATAATCTGATATAAAAATAATCTCTTGACAACTATTTTTATTTTGTTAAAAAAAACAACTATTATTTAAAAATAAATTTTTATTTAAAAGTTATCATTTGAAAATATTAAACACGAATGATTAAAATTCTATTTGAATGATGTATATTTCACCACATTACATAGTTATTGGTACTCATATTTTGATGAACACAAACTGTTTCCCTTTTTATGTTAGTGGACAACAGAATTAGTATATTAGCATAGTGAAAAGTTTACTGATATTCACGAATTAGTATCATTTTTAATTTTAGCCCAAATTTTTTTTTAAAAAAAAAATCATTGATGCTAGAGTTTTACTCATCCTAAAGTCAAACATTGACAAATGAAAAATATAAAATAAAATAAAGAGGTGACGTAGCTTTCGGTTAAAAAATAAGCACGACAACGCGTACGTTCATTGAAAGTTTCCTATATTTCCTTCCTTTGATGACTTCGTCGTCTTCGCCAACAAAACGACACTGGTTATTGTGCGCGTACGATATCACAATAAAATCACTTCTGTGCCTCGCACACGGTCGTCCCACTTAGATCCCTAGATGAGTGTTGATGATTTAGATTTAATTTTTTATTTTTTTAAAAAAATTATTTTAATGAATAAAAAATATAAAATAAAGATAATCTTTTAACTAAATTTTTTATTAAAAAAAGATTTTTTTTTTTTTAAAGAATCTCCAAACTAAAAAAATTAAATTTATACGGTCCATATTTCACCTGGATCTAGATAGGACAACCTCCTCACTCCCACACTGATAAATAACAGCCTTAATTAGCCAACTGAATTATAATTATCTCACAACATATTCACAAACTGTGCGTATAGTATCTACGTATTTTCTTTTGTGAGCTAGGTCTATATATATATATATATATATATATATATATATATATATATATATAATTATATAATTAAGGTGTTCATTAAGTGAGCGGAGAAATGGGAGAGTAATCAAATTAATTAAGTAGATGTTATATTAAAAACAAGATATGGTATAGAAAGACAAGAAAATCAGGTTGAAAAGAGAGAAGAAAGGAGATAAGTAATATAGTAGTACCTCCCGTCCTTAATTAACAAACTAGATTCTAGTTCTGGTTTTTTATATAAGATCTTATTGACTATTTTTGAAGAAATTAAAAAAGATAAATAAATAAATTAATTAAAACATATATTGTATATTTTTATCCGTTTATAAGTAAATCAAATTAGTTTGATATAAAAAGAACAACTATAAGTATTTTAAACTAATTTATCTAGCTTCTTCTTCAATCACACGAAAATATACATATATATATATATATATATATATATTCTTATGTTATATTATATCAACATTTGAGGAAGTTTCGCAGAAATGCTCTGGTGTAAAAAGATATAAGGGCCACGACGCGTACGGTTGAATATTCTAAAGGGAAGTCTTTGACTTCTCCGTCATCAGCTCCTTCCTCCGGTGGTTCTTGGCGTGTAACTCCAAACCTCGTTTATAGCAGCCTCCCCGTAGCACAATAATCACCTCACAACATATCCACAACCTCATCTGTTTTTGCGAGAGCTTAGATCACTTGAGCCAATACAATCATGGAATACCCACAACCCTATACCTCGGCCGCCACCTACTCTGCCACTACCCCGACCGCTCCTCCTCACCCGATGCCGGTGGCCGTGGTGGGGCAACAATATTGTTGTCCGCATCCGGTGGACCTAGCAGTTGTTAGAAAGGTGCTGACGGTTGCCGATAAGTTCACCGTCACCGACTTAAACGGCAACGTCGTTTTCAAGCTTCAATCTTCTCTTCTATCTCTCCATGACCACCGTGTTATACTTGACGCCGCTCAAAACCCCGTCGTCACTCTGCGCAGGAAGGTTTGTCACTTTGTTCATAATTTTTGGTTTCTTTATATATCAGAAATCTAGAAAGAAAGAAATGAAACTGGGGGTAAAAAAATTGATATGATATGATATGTTGCAGGTAATGACGATGCATGATAGGTGGCAAGCCTTTAGAGGAGATAGCTCCGACCCAAAGGATCTCATATTTACTCTGAAACGATCATCTCTGATCCAGTTTAGGACCAAATTAGATGTGTTCTTGGCTTCTAATACATCAGAACAAGTTTGTGACTTTAAGATCAAAGGAAGCTGGTTGGAGCGATCTTGTGTTGTTTATGCTGGCGAATCCAACACCATTGTTGCCCAGGTACTTACAACAAAAGCTCTTCTATTCCCAAAAATGATTTCACTCTTCCTCTCTCACAAAGATTAATATTCACAATTCAGTCCGAACTAGTTTCAATGCTTATTGCAAATTATGAGCACCGAGAGTTCTTTATCACTGCGGATCGTTCACATATAATTGAAATGGTTTAGATTGATTTTTTTACTTTTACTTTTTCAAAAAATGTTTTAATGCATGATGAATCTAAAATAAAAATAATCTCTTAACTATTAGTTCTTCAAAAAGTGAATTTTTTTAATTGAAAATTATTAGTTAAAAATCTTAAATTTTAACCGTTAAAATATTATTTCAACTGTGCAAATCTCACCATGGTAAAGAGCTCAGTGCTAATGAAGATGATAAGTACTGAAACTGGTTCTCACTCTAATTTCTATCATAAGACGTATTCTAGGAATTAAGTATTCTTAGTCCTTTTTAGTTTCAAGGAGTAAATGCCTATATTTAATAAAGTAACAGGAGAGCTGGAGCTCAATGAAGTTAATACTTTAAAAATCACTTAAATTTTATAACAAATTTAATATTTTTAACTGATTATATTGCAGATGCATAAGAAGCACACAGTTCAGAGCATTGCGTTTGGGAAAACAAATTTCATGGTGACGGTGTACCCCAACGTGGATTATGCTTTTATAGTGGCACTCATTGTAATTTTGGACGAGATCAATCAAGATAGTAGCAGCGATTAATTAAATATCTAGTTGCTGCTGATTTCTCTATGGAATTTCCTGCAAATGTGTGTTTTAATTTGTTTTATTTAAATCTCAGCCATTATTATTTTTGAAGTTTTTATGTGAATGTGACTTGATTTTTTATTTCATTAAAATTAATCCCTTGAATCCTAAATCACATTCCAAAATTTTAAGGGAGTTAAGTGTTAAATTCTCAAGATCAACCTTAATTAATGACAATAAAGGCCCGATGCTTCCTTTCATAGTGCTACAGCAAGTCCCAAGCAAGCGCTAAACAAGTGGTGTTTAATAAAATAAAATAAAATAAAATACAAGTAGTAGCCTTTATGAATCACTACAACTTGTTTTTAATTTGTAGCAATGGCATATGTAGGACTTCTTAAGCGCCACAAATATTAAAAAAAGAAAAGCTATAACTTCCATTTTTATGTAGTAGTGAGTCATCACCACCGTTGTCATCCTTTTCCTCCTCCTCCACCTCCCTATCATCTTCCCCATTCTCATCATCGGATGAAGGAGATAAAAGATCTAACCACAAATCCAAATCAACGTCATTGTAATGAAGTATGAGGTTCAACCTTCTATTCAGTCTAGTGGCATATATCATGATGAGATGCCTTGTATGGCGTTCAAGGCTTGCCAACATCTACATCAGAGCCTCTATTTCAAGAGGAAACAGAGGGTGATGAGGTAGAGGAGGTGTTGGAGGAGGGGGGTTGCAGGAAAGAACTCCTTGTGATCTTAACATGACGAAGGAGAGAAGGAGGAGGTCAAGATAATAAAAAGTAGTAAGAATCCCAAAAAATAAGTGAGTTTAAATAGAGGTTTAACCAATGTTACAAAGGGCAATGACATATGAACGTTTAACGATGTTATGAATGGTTATGAAAGTGTTAGATAAAGATTGTTTCTGAAGACTGTTATATTTTTTCTTTGCCGATATTAGAGGTTAGAAGATGAATCGTTTGTAAATATTATATAATGGTTTTTTCCATAAGAACCGTCATTTTTGTGATAAATAAATAACGATTATTAACTACAACGGTTATATTTCTGTTATCGTAAATTTGCCTCTCAATACATGACGGTGTGCATATTTAACAGTTATATTTTAGCATTATATATTTTTGTGTGACCTCCGCCTCGACATACATGAAGTTTATTTGATTTAACCATTATTTATCAAGTGTCATACATGCTCGAATCCATAGTAGTGATGCTCTTATTTATAAGGGACAAATAAGAGAGAGAAATAGAGTAAACATAAATACTACTAGCCCTTTAATTAATGCAATATATATAATTAATAAGGGAAAATAAAAAATTAAAAAAACTTATTAAATGTTGGGACAACTCTTGTTAGATACTTATAAAAAAGACTAAGATAATTTAAATTTTAGGCTCTTAATTATAAAAAAGACGGAAGGAAGTAATTTATAAATTGATATATCATTTAAGATTTATACAATACAAAATTATTTTATGGAGATCATATCAAATTTATTAATTTATTTCATTTCTTTATCTACCCAAATTAGTTAATTAGTAACTCCTATATTAATATTAGGTACTAAAGAAGTATTGATTTATTTAAATAAATAAAAAATAAAGAAGTTATTCTAATTATAGTTTAATTTCATATTTTAATTACTTGTTAAACAAAGTATTAGTTTTTTTTTTCAGTGAAAAGAATCCCAGTACTGAAAAATGCTGCACCGGAGGAGGGGTCATCCAAAAAAAATAAAAAAACTAACCAGTTGATCACAGAATACAAACAACAAACCGCGTCACAAAAATATTATGTAAAATGTAATCTCTTCAATCCTAATTATATGATATATTTAATTGATTTTGGAAGGATTAAAGATGTAAGTTAAATTAGTTAATTTTACTTATTTTTCTAAAATGCCCTTATATAAATTTTGTACTTCAATTATCTTATTGATTTCACACAATCCCTTATTCATATCAATAAGGGTGTTATAGAAAAATAATTGACAAAAAATATAATGTTGTACTATAATTAGGACCAAAACAAACTCTCAAATGTTGTCATATAATTAGAATCAGTGGGAGTATTAATTTATGTTAATAAATAGATCACGTCCGGGTGGGGAAAAAATAAGGATTCACGAGTTAAATCTAAAAAATATAAAAACCTAAATTAAGAACTAAAAATATTACACAAACAAAACAATTAATATACTTAATCCAAAATAAGCAATATTAATGTACCATTAACGAAAGCCTCTTTACCAGTTTCAATGTCTATCACAGTGATAATCAACAAGAGCTAATAACCATTTAGGCCAGTCAGATCTAATTTGGATAGATCATATTGAGTTTTTTTCACTATTCCTTTTTTTTAAAAAAACAAACCATTTAAATGTGTACATAATCTAATATAAAGATAATAACCTCGAAACTACTAGTTTTGTTTTGTTCAAAAAAAAAAAACCTACTAGTTTTTCAAAAAATAATTTTTTTATTTATTTAAAAGTTATCATTTAAAAATATTAAACATGACCCATTGAAATTTATTTGAATTGTGTATATCTTACCATATTTATTAGCGCTTATTGCTCATTATTGTGTATTGTGATGAGCACTTAAACTTGTTCCTTTTTATGTCAGTAGACAACAGAATTTTAGTAGATTAGCACTGAAATTTTTAAAGTTTACTGATACTCAGGAATTCCAGTATTAATTTTTGCCCTAATAAAAAAATTGTTGATGATAGAGTTTTACTCATTCTAAAGTCAAATCATTGACAAATTCCCAAAATTTAAAGAGGCGACGTAGTTTTACATAAACGACAACGTCGTTTTTAAGCTTCAAGTTTCTCTTCTAACCCTCCATGACCACCGTGTCTTGCTTGACGCGGCTCAAAAGCCCGTCGTCACTCTGTGCAGGAAGATTTGTCACTTCGTTCATAATTTTTGGTTTATTCATATAAAAAAGAAAGAGAGAAATGAAACGGGGGATAAAAAAATTTGATATGATATGATATGTTGCAGGTAATGACCATGCATGATAGGTGGCAAGCCTTTAGAGGAGATAGCTCCAACACAAAGGATCTCATATTTACTCTGAAACGATCATCTCTGATCCAGTTGGTTAGGACCAAATTAGATGTGTTCTTGGCTTCTAATACATCAGAACAAGTTTGTGACTTTTAGATCAACGGAAGCTGGTTGGAACGATCTTGTGCTGTTTATGCTGATTTTCTTAATCTATTACTGCCTCCCGTGCTTCTTCGCATAAAAGCTACCTGAGAGCTGAATTTTGTTTTAAATATTAGACCCTAACCTACTTTATCTCTTAAATTTATAATTTTCCCCCCAAAATATTATTATTGATTGCAAGGTTTCTTCTATCCAAAGGTAACTATGAAAGATGGTATTTTAGGAAAATAGAATAAGTATATGATAATTTTGTTAGTAATTCAAAGTATTGAATTGATGTCTATTATTTATTAGATGGTATAAGAATTTTTATTTTTTTAAAAAAAAATTTATTCTCCACTAGTTTAGCTCCTGAGTTGACCTTTAACCCACTACCTCGACCGATTTAGAGGCCGATCCAAGTTTGTTAACCTCAGGAAAACTGATATATATTTATTACAAATAACTAAAATAATTGATTTTCTTAAATTACTAAGTTAATTAACTAGCTCTTATTTTAAAAACCAGAGGACAAAGGTAGTAGTATCATTTTTTTGGGAATAAGGAGTCAAATAGCTTGCCAATAAAAGTTAGTCTAATTAGTAAGGAGTTTATTCATAACCATAAGGTTCTTAGTTTAAATCGATATGAAAACTTTGTTGGTTGACAATTTATGAATATCTCTATAAGTGTTTTTTTAATCAATAGATTTGCAATAACCTTGCCGAACCTCTAGAACCCAACTCGATCTTCTAAACTTTTTTAGTGTAAAACAGAAAGAGAGTCAATAACTACGTATATCATTATCATGGTGATGCAAAATGGTAATATTATAACATTGCAGATGCATAAGAAGCACACGGTTCAAATCATAGCGTTTGGGAAAACAAATTCCATGGTGACAGTGTACCCCAACGATGATTAGCTAGCTCTTGTGTTATGTACTTAATTGTGTTCGATTCAGATTCACATGTATACATCAAATAAAATAAGTGCTTTACAATTCTCAATCATTTTAAAAACAAACAACTGTTATCTTGTACGTGTGCTAGTGCTTTATATCACTGATCCGGTCCGTCTTCCCGTTCTTAATTATTATTAATACTCCGTATTTATTAGCTATATATTTTACGTATATTATAAAAAATAGTTGGAGTAATTAAGAGTAGTGGGACTACTTTAATTAATTTTTTAAGTTTATTTTAATCAGAGTGAGAAGAAATAGGTGATAAGAGTGTCGAGGAAATGACATTTTTTGAAAGAGTCGTTATTATTTCATGATCATTCGTTTTTGTGAAGGGTTTTGTATTAAGTCTCCAGTCTTGACAATACATTTCTCCGGCTCTTGTCTCTCTTAATCTCAATCTCGCGTTGTCTCGCGTTGTCTCGTTGGAGTGGTCTCAGTCAAAGTCGCCAATGTTTAGGTCGCTCACTATCTCCATCTCTCATCTCTCTTGAAGTCTCGGATCCCACCAATCAGCCTCTAGACATTTCTTCATCTCCTGTCTCTCTCAATCTTGGCCTCTCGCGCTTGCCACGACCTCTTCCTCGCGCCTTAATCTCACCCTCTCGGCCTCTCCCTCTCGGACTTGGCTTAGGTCTGCTGCGGACCGTTGCCTAAAATTGCGCCGTTTTGGTGTACTTTCACCCCCAACCTTTTTTTAACAAAATAAAAAATAAATTTCAAGCACTACCAGGTAGTAAAAAGATAATTTAGGATATTGAATGATATTTAAAAAAAATTTCATGATCTTGAAAAATTATTTTAAGATCGTGAAAAAATATTTTAGGGTACTAACTGGTACTAAAAAATACTTCATGATACTTAAAAAATAATTCATGATCTTAAAAAAATTATTTTTGGATTTTGAAAAATACTTCAGGCACCGACTGTAATTAAAAATATGTTTTAGGATATTTTTTCAAGATACTAAAATAATTTTTTAAGATCATGAATTATTTTTTCAATACCAGTCAGTATCTTGAAGTATCCTTTTAGTATAGGTCAATACTCTGGAATATTTTTTCATGACCCTAAAATTTTTTCAACATTCTAAAATAAATTTTCATGATCATGAATTATTTTTTCAATATTAGTCGGTATCTTCAACTATCCTTTTAGTATTAGTTAGCGCCCTCAAATATTTTTTTCAATACCTTAAAATATTTTTTTACGATTCTAAAATAATTTTTCAAAATCATGAAGAATTTTTTCAATATCATTCAATATCCTAAATTATCTTTTTACTACCCGGCCGTGCATGAATTTTTTTAAAAAGGGATAGGGGTGAAACTACTCTAAAACGACGTAATTTCAAACAGCGGTCTGCATCGGATGTAAGTTCGCAGTGAATCTAAACCAAATCCCTCCCTCTCGCCTATGAGTCTGCTGCCTCTCACCCTCGACCTTAGCTCAATTTCAACTGAAACAACTCACTCTTGGCCTCATCTCACTTTCTACCGGAAAAGGTACACATCATAATTTATTTCATGTTTTTGTATCAACAAGTCTGGAGGAATCCACTCTAAATGTTGAATCTAAATTGTACGCTATTATGTTGAATCTGAATTTATTTTCTAGTTAAGAATTAATGTCATAGTTTGCTTCCTATAATAAGCCCAATGTCAAGATTCGCCGTTGTGTTAGGATTATTATCATGAATTAATGTCAAAGTGTGAATATTTGTCATTGACGGTGTACCCTAACATGGACTACGCCTTCATAGTGGCACTCATTGTAATTCTGGACGAGATCAATCAAGACGCCAGCGGCCAATAATTCATCGGCTATGGAGTTTCCTGTACATGTGTTTTTTTATTATTATTATTATTTTAATCTCTGGTATTATTATGTGGACCATGGAATTAATAGAAGTGAAATGAATGAAAAATATTTTGACACAAATGTGTTTGGTGTAACGTCTCAATTATCAACTTGTTAAGCATTAAGGAATTTTTTTTTTTTTTTGACTGAATATATGAACTTGCCCAATTATTGAATTGTAAATAAAAAATATTAATATTTAATTTAATAGTGGGCCGCACACCATTATTAGTTGGGGGAGGGGGTTTTCGGCCGAGGGAACGGGGCTGGGGTAGGTGTGCCCGGGTGGGGTAGGTGCGTTTTAAATTGAGGGGCTGGGGAGTAAAATCTCAAAATTATTGAATGCAATAAATTCTAATATAATGTTGAGAGACATTACACTGACAAGTCCATAAATGTTTATTGTTAAGTTTATAAGTATCCATTTATAAGTTTATGTGTGTCTATTAACAGGTTAACAATTGAATTTTATTACAATTAAGTCCCACAAGACTTAAATGTAAATTTGAGATTTTTAGAGACTTTTTTTTTTGTCTTTCTTAGAATTGGATTCTCTCATTATCTTATATTCTCATCATCCCTCCTCATCCAATCTCAACCTTTGATATCTCTCTTCAACCAATCTTGATCGTTGATTTGAATTTAATCCTGACTGTCCCATTCTGAAGTACTTTTTAATATCAGTCAGTATTCTGAAATATTTTTTTAAGATCCTAATTTAGGATCTTAAAAAAATATTTTATTGTACTGACTGGTACTAAAAAAATATTTCAAAATACTGACTGGTACTAAAAAATACTTTAATATATTGGCTGGTACCAAAAAAAATATTTTATGATCTTAAGAAATTATTTTAGGATTTTGAAAAAATATTTTAAGATACTGACTGATATTAAAAATATATTTTAGGATACTGATTAATATTAAAAAATAAGAGATAAGGACGGATGAGCAGAAAAACCGCCAAGAGGAGAAACCAAACCCGTCTCTTTCTATTGCTTAGGACCTAACTACAATTTTTCCGTATCAATACCCCTAATTAGGTGCAGTTTGTGGAGAGCTGCGAGAGCGAGAGTTGGAGTGCGGGAGGGCCAAAGTGAGAAGAAGCTGTAGAGATCATTTGGGTCGTGCTAAGGTTGGTGATTTAACTCTCTTCTCATTTTTTTTTCAGGTTTCAAAAAAAAAAATTGATGGCGAAAAAATCTAATGTTTATAGGATTTCAAATATTTAAGTATTCCAATATATTATTTAGCTTATAATAGCCATAATAGTGTTAAAATAATAATTGATATGATTTTTTTGATTTATGTTTATATAAATGGTCGATTTGAAGACCTTAAAGTTAGCGTTTGGTTTTTTTAAAAAAAGAAAAAAGAAGAGATTTTGTGACAATAGAACTCATATCCGAATTTATATAATTCATTTTAATTCAACTTATTAATATATAAACTAACATCAAACGAGACAGATTGTGTTTTGAAGTTATTAGTTTACCTAAGAAATATTTACATAATAAATATTTTACTACAAATAAAATAAGTTAATATTCATTTAAGTACTAAATTCTTCACGTTTCATACTTGATTAAATTACTTTGGAAATTTTAAAAACCCAGTTTACACAATCCTAGACAAAGAAATTCTTGCAATAAAATTAAATAATTTGTGTTCCTCCTGAATTTTCCGGTTCAAAAACAGAAAACCCTATTTACTTCTGGCACTAGATGTGACATCTTTAATTTTGAATTTTTAATACGTTTATAGTCAACATGCTTATTCAAATATTATATTAATTATTATTCTTTCCTACTACTCTTATTAAATATTGGTAGACATAAAAAGATAAATAAATGCTTCTTAAAAACTTACAAATATTTTATAAAAAAACCAAAAATATTTATTAATTGATACTTTATGATAAGAACTAGAAGTCGTAACTCCTAATCCACGTTATATATACCTGACAATTCAATTTTACTAAGCTTGTAGTAGGCATACTTCATTCATAAGAAAACCCAAGTCAGGTCTGATCTGGAATTTGTCGTTTTTTGTTTTCATTTTAGATATAATTTAAGGAAAATTTCAGTACGAAACCTATGAACATACTTTGGTTACTTAAGCACAAAACTAATATGGAGAATAGTGTTCAAAAAAAAATAAGGAGAATGACATTCAGACTCCAATTAAGGAAAATAATCAATTAATAAGTCCCATAAGTTGTTAATTATAACTGATAAACTTGTTAATCTTTTTTTCACTTGTCAATAAAGACTTTTATGATATTATTTCTTTTGGTTGGGATTTTGGGATTTAAAGTGATTCTCCCAAATCAATAGTTCGGTTTTGTGTGAATGTAATAAATGTTTTCCGAGCTTTTCTCAATTGACTCCAACAATTAACGTTTAAATCAAACATAGCTAGATAGCTATATAAAAAAATCTGGAAAAATTATGTTAAAAAAGTTAAAAAAAAAATTTACAAGTAATAAGTCCCAATTAAAAGACTTATTTATAAATAAAATGTGTGTGATATATACTCCCTTTGGCCCTTAATATGAGAAATGCTTACGTATTTTAGAAGTATCACGTCATTTGAACTTTATCCAATGAAAATATAACAACTCAAATCATTTTAATCCTAATTGGTTGATAACTCATTTGGAAAAATTCATATTTTATATTGTTTTAAAGAAAAATCTTTGTTGATCATTTAGTTTATGTTCTTTTTTCCCCTTCTTCAAATTAAGATGTTTTTTCTTAAAAACAAGCTAAAATATGATTATTATTTATTTATTTCTTTTTTTTTTTTCCATATGAGTCATCATCTAACTAGATTGAAATATGAGTCTTTATGTTTTCATTGAATAAAGCTCAGGTGACGTTTTTTACTCGGGGAGTATGTAAGTATTTTTCTTGTAAAATTGATTTAGCTAGTTTGACTAAATTGATAAAGTTAATTAAATTAGATGCAATAGCAATTTTTTAAGTATTCTAATCATCTTTCTTAATTCTCTCAATCTTTATTTTATTTGATTATTGTTAGGGGAGTATGAATATGCATAAATCAAGAAAAGATTGATAAATAGAAGAAATAAATTTTACATCTAAAACCAAGATGAACTTCAAAGATTATACCAACGACCGGAGGAGTAATTAATTTGATGCAATATTCAACTTTTTGATGCAGGCTGGGATGAGCTCATTGCAAGTGCTGTATTATTAATTGTTTATAGCCCACGAGTCCCTTTCAAATATCTAAAGGGCGATTAGTCTGATTTCGATTTGCTGTTAAGAAGTCGAAAATCAACAAAAACTAATAGTAGGGCTACCAAATGCACCACACATGTCGGTAAGTAGGACCCTTGTGAGATCATGAGAGTAGCATATACGTAATCGTGAAGAATCAAATGAAAATTGTGAAACATATTAAAGTGCCATTTCAATACATGTCTCTGCAAAGCATTCACAGTACTCTCTTCAGCACAATCATGGCTTTTGGATCCATGTCATCTTGTGTTCTTCCCAAGTACCTTCAAGCATTAACCCTTATCATTCTCTACATAAACTTGCTTTTCTTCCAACATATTAAATCAACATCAAACGAGACAGATTATGAGACACTGCTCAAGTTTAAAGAATCGATACGCAACGATCCTGACGAAATCTTGAGTTCTTGGAATAGTTCAAACCACTTCTGCGCCTGGACTGGAATCACGTGCAGCCACAAGCACGAGCGAGTCACTGAGTTGAGTCTGGGAGGTTATGATCTCAGTGGGATCATATCGCCTCATGTCGGTAATCTCTCTTTCTTGAGAAATCTCAACCTCTCAGACAACAGTTTCCATGGAGTCATCCCACCAGAGTTGGGACGTTTGTTCAGGTTGAAGCTTCTCAATCTTGGAGAGAACTCATTGACAGGTGAGATTCCTTGGAACTTGACAAGTTGCATTCAAATGACACATTTGAATTTGTCATGGAATAGTCTTTCCGGTAAAATACCATTTCAGATAGGCTCTCTTAATAAGCTTGAAACGTTCGTTATTACCAAAAACAATTTAACTGGAATCATCCCTTCTTCTATATCGAATCTTTCCTCTCTCCATCATTTTCTAGCTGCTTATAATCAGTTGAAGGGAAGCTTACCTGAAGAGATAGGCCATTTGAAGAACCTGAGAACTTTATCAATAAATTCAAATAACTTGTCTGGTAGTCTTCCTTCCTCACTTTACAACATGTCATCTCTTACTACTTTATCAGTAGCAATAAACAATCTAAATGACACTCGGCTTCCAGACAACCTGTTTACCACACTCACATATTTGCAAATTTTTGCCATAGCCGGGAATCAAATTTCAGGTTCAATTCCAAATTCCATCACAAATGCATCTTCTCTCCAATTGTTTGATATTTCCATTAACTACTTTATGGGGAAAGTTCCTAGTCTATGGAACTTGAAAGATTTGAATTGGCTCAATTTAGAATTTAATAATCTAGGCAGCGGTTCAGATAATGACTTGGATTTCATATCATCTTTGGAAAACTGCAGCAAATTGGAAAAGTTATCTCTAGCCAACAACAAATTTGGGGGTCTTTTATCCAGCTCTGTAGGAAACTTGTCAACCCAACTCACTCATCTATTCCTTGGAAGTAATGAGATGTATGGAGTGGTTCCTAGTACTCTAGGAAAGTTCACAAATTTGATTATCTTGGATTTACAGTTCAACAAATTTTCAGGAAGCATTCCAACTTCCTTTGGTAATTTACAAAAGCTGCAAGTATTGACTTTTGAGGGAAATCAATTCTCAGGAGAGATTCCAATATCTTTAAGAAATCTCAGCCAATTATATTTGCTAATTTTGTCTGGGAACATGCTTGAGGGAAAAATTCCTCCCATAATTGGAGACATGAAAAGTTTAGATCACCTTGACCTTGCGAGAAACAACTTCAATGGAGCCATACCTAAGCAAATCTTTAGCCTCTCCTCCTTGTCCATTTTATTGAACTTGTCGCACAACTCTTTAAATGGCTCTTTACCCATAGAGGTAGGATCTCTTAAAAGCCTGACCTCTTTGGACATCTCTGAAAATTATCTCTCAGATGAGATTCCTTCTACCATAGGAGAGTGTATAAGTATTGGATACCTTAACTTACAAGGAAATGCCTTCAATGGCCCCATGCCTTCTTCATTAGCTTCATTGAAAGGTCTTAAACATTTAGATGTATCACGAAACAACCTATCTGGACCTATACTAATCAGCCTACAAGACATTTCTTCTCTTCAATACTTGAATGTTTCTTTCAATGTATTGGAGGGTGAGGTGCCAACAAAAGGGGTTTTCAGTAATGCAAGTGCAATATCACTGATTGGAAATATCAAACTTTGTGGGGGAATCTCTGAGCTTTACTTACCACCATGTCCTATCAAAGTTGACGCGCAAAGAAAACACCATGTGAAGCTTATAGCAATTTTGATTTCTGTGGCATTTTCTCTCGGGTGGATATTTATTCTTGCTTTCTATTGGAGGAGAAAAAGAGGAAGAAAAGCATCTTTAGTATCACGAACAATTGAACAACATTCCAAGATTTCATATAAGAGCCTACTCATTGCCACTGAAGGCTTCTCTACCAATAACTTCATTGGATTTGGGAGTTCTGGCTCAGTATATAAAGGAAGGCTAGGATTAGATGACAAGGTTGTTGCAATTAAGGTATTCAATCTTCAAAGGAAGGGAACTCATAAGAGTTTCATTTCTGAATGTGACGCACTCAAAAACATAAGGCATCGAAATCTAGTTAAAATTCTAACATGTTGCTCAAGCATTGATTACAACGGACAAGAATTTAAAGCACTGGTGTTTGAGTATATGTCAAATGGAAGCCTTGAGAAATGGTTGCACCCAAATCTAGAAATTGTGGATCAATTTTTGACATTGAATCTTCAACAAAGATTTGATATCATATGCGATGTTGCCTCTGCACTGCACTATCTTCATCATGAATGTGTTCAACCAATTGTTCATTGTGATTTAAAGCCAAGCAATGTTCTTCTAGATGACGATATGGTGGCTCACGTGAGCGATTTTGGGCTAGCAAGACTTCTCACAATGATAAATGGCACCTCTCTTAAGCAAACTACCAGTACAACTGGAATACAAGGGACAATTGGCTATATTCCTCCGGGTACAATTTATGATCATTTGATTTTTTAATCAGCATTTTAAATTTCTTTTATATATGATTTTCCTTATGTATGCTTTTTGACTCATAAATTTTTATGTTTTGGCCATGGTGGCACATATATTTCAGAGTATGCAATAAGTTCTGAGGTTTCAACAAAGGGTGATGTATATTCTTTTGGTATACTTGTTTTGGAAATGTTAACCGGAAGAAAACCCACAGACCCAATGTTTGGAGATGGCCACGATCTCCATAGCTATGTGAAAGTTGCATATCCAAATAACCTTTTGAAGATTGTAGACTCTTCTCTTCTACCAGAACAACTGCATCTGACAAATACTGCAACAAGAGAAGAAATTAGCATGGATGATGAGCTGACTGATCATTTTCATCCTTGTGATGAGAAGATTATACTTTCATTATTTGAAATTGGACTTGCTTGCTCAGCCACATCACCAAATGAGAGACTGAACCTGATGGATGTCACTAGGAAGCTAAGTCAAATTAGCACTTTCCATATTTCGGTGAAAAAAATGGACAATGACCACAAAGCAAAGAATGGGGAGGAGTACGCTAAGAACACGACCCTCTGAAATTCGTGGTTGCAACATTATGCAGATAATCATTATTTTGTCCTCTTTGTTTTTCTCTTTCATCATTGTACTGTACAAAGAATACTAGAGGTTTTAGGCTCCCCTGAATCTTTTTTGTCCTTATTATATTGGACCTGGAATTTCGGTTGGGACCCCAAAATGTGATATGTGCGTGCATGCGTGTCTATCTATAATGGAAGCCCCTTGCGTACTCCATAAAATTGTGTTCTTCATTAAAACTTTTAAGCCCATCGCCGAATGTAAGAATGGAACTCAGTATGCAAATGGCTCTATATGTAGTAATTAAAATTGAAAAGCAAATTAAACATATTTTTAATATATGGAGCGGCGTATCCTTTGTGGATTCAGATATTCTACTGAACAAATTATGCAGACTGCGTCATTAAGATAAGAGCAAATCAACCTGCAGTTGCGGAGCTTGATGCAATCTAATGAAGAGAAGGCTATTAATTCACTATTTAGCATTGGACTTGCTTTCTCGGAGGGATCACCCAAAGAAATAAAGAATATGATGGACCTCACAAGGAGGCTAACTATAATTAGAAATTATTTCCATTGTGGTGAATCAAACAAAAATCCAAAACAAAGAATGAGAAAGTGATAGATGTTCAATTAAACCGATATTGGCATCTCAATTTTGAAAAAAATGCCAAAAAAAAAAGGCCAAAAGTAAGGGATTTTGGCATCTCAATTTTGAAAAAGATTTAAAAGTCTATTTTTGGTGTCCCAATTTAGAAAAGAGATGCTAAAATCAAGGACTTTTGGTATTCTAACTCTAAAAGAGACGTCAAAAATAGAAATTTTGGCTCCAATAGCACTACTTTTGGCATCTATTTAAAATTGAGATGTCAAAAATATTCTTTCAGCACCCCCAATTCAAAATTAGGATGTCTAAAATTTCAAACACCACTCATGTGATAGAATCAGTTTCCCTACTCGGCTCTTGGCCGAGCAGGGAACGCTCGTCCCAAGCTGTCTAGATCTCCCTTGGAGATCTGGACAGTCCATTTTTTGTTTTTTTTTATAGTTTTGTTTTTTTAATTTTTGAAGTTATTTTTTAAGAATTAATTAGTATCCTGAAATATTTTTTTAGTACCAGTCAATACCTTGAAATATTTTTTTTTTACCCTAAAAAATATTTTAAGATTATGAAATTTTTTCCAGTAGCAGTCAGTACCAGTTAACTGGTCCTAAAAAATTTTTTCCCTCATGTGACACCCTACTCTCAGCAATCCCACTTCCTATCACACCCTCCAACATCACATGTCAAAATTGCCTCTCCACCACACCTCGGGTCATTCTCCTTCTTCGTCCCATGCGCTGCTTTTCTTCAGTTCATTCCTTCTCGCTTCACCATCTTTACTTTAGTTCATTCCTTCGGCCCACCTTCTTATTCTTCTTCTTCTTCTTGTTCTTCTTATTTTTTGTTTCCACTTCCTTAGGTTTATTTCCTCCACACGGGCGATGGCAACGGTCCCTGTCTTCTTCTTCACAGCTTTCTCTCTCCATCGCCAAAAATGATGAAGCATTTAATTTGCCAGCTAGCTTGAGACGTTGACTCGTCTGAGTACATCGTCAGTAAATTACAACACTCGCCAGAAACCACAGAAAAGGTTCGACGGTGCTCTGGGAAGAAAAAGGGCCAACGAAGGTTGCGGCGGTAGTGGAAGGTAGAGGAACGTCACGCAAGAAAGAAGAAGAAGGTATTATGTCTGAGCTTGCGGCGCTTCTCTTCTCGTGCCTATAGTTCATCAGATCTGTGCTTCTAAGTCCTTAGATTTGCGTCTGGGACTTGACGACGTGATCTACTCTATCTCGTCTTTTTCTCGCCGGCGGCAAAACGTTTCTCCAGTGAATACTACTCTTACTTCAAATCTGTTTGACGACAATGTCTTTTGTCATAGCTGATCTCCTCTGATCCATGCCAGTGCTTTCTCTAAGACGTGGGAAGGTTCCTTATCCCGAGGAGTGCAAAATATAAAGATTTTTTTTTCTTAAGAAAAAAACTGACGGCCTCTGTTTTAAAAAGGTTCATTGTAAATCTCTTGCGACATTCGACATTGTTTCCAGACTTTACTATATCCTCACATAGGTGTTCCACTGGAAGGGGACATAAAACGAGCCTAAAAACATACGTAAAAAGTGTTTTTTTTAGTAGTGTCAAGTAACTCCCAAAATTGTCACCGTCATCTCTCTTCGCTTTCTTCATTAACTTTTGTTCTCTTCCATTGCTTCATGTCTCTTTTCATTTCTTTTTCCGGCGCCTCTCTCCTTTCTTCAGTTAACCCATTCTTGCCTTTTGTCTCTTCCTCTCTCTCTGCTTTTTTTTTTTTTTCCAGCCGCCACTCCCAACCCCATGGTCCCGACTTTACCTCTTGCTTCTTCAATTCTCTTTAGATTAAAAAGTGAGCTAAGACATGTTTGGATGAGGAGTGAAAATATGTTTTGCGGTTAGGCACAAAATAGTAACCATCAAACAAGGCCCTTACTCATTTAATCTCCTCTTGGAAAAAAATGTGTAAATAAATTATGCACTTGTGAAGTTCCACTTTTGCCCTTTACTAAGCTCCAACATGACATCTTTGACCTTGACCAATTGACAAAAGTTAAGCCACATCATCACCTACAAAGTTAGATTCACAAAAGTAATATATTTTGCTCACAACTAAGAAATAATGAGAATAACAAATATTATTTACAGTTTCACTAAAATCCCATACTAACACTTAATGATGCCTAAAATATTCAATTAAGACTCATAAAAGCCTAAGATTAATGACTAAAAATATATAAATATTGAGCTATATCAAGTCTCTAACAAGTGTATTGACAAGAAAGAATAAGGGAAAATTCGTTTGAGGGCCTCTATTGGGCAATTAATTCCAGAAAAGGCCCACAAAATCTGAAAATACGGAAAAATGCCCTGAAATTCTGACAATACCCAAAAAGGCCCAAAGATTCTGACGGGGGGCTGATATAGTTGTTAACGGGGGGCTGATATAGTTGTTAACCGGGCTGATTTAGTTGTTAAATTTTTTTTAACAACTAAATCAGCCCAGTTAACAACTATATCAGCCCCCCACTAACAACTATATCAGCTCCATTAACAACTCCGTCAGAATCTTTGGGCCTTTTTGGGTATTGTCAGAATTTCAGGGCCTTTTTCCGTATTTTCAGATTTTGTGGGCCTTTTCTGGAATTAATTGCCCAATAGGGGCCCTCAAACGAATTTCCCCAAAGTATAATTCCCTCCAGAAGCAATACCTTCTAACTACTCATGCATCAAGGAACAAGTGATAACTCTAAGGAGGTAGAAGAACAATTGAAAGACATTCATGAGTTCTTCAAGCCATACTATGATCATATGTTATGGGTGAAGACAAGTTGTGAAAATGGAACCCCTGGCCAGATGACCTACAAGAGGAGGAACAAGGAGTAAATGTCACTATTACAAAAAATGGTTACTACTCCCCTAAAAGACGTCCTTTTTTTTTAAGGAAGTTAAAAAGTGAACGTAGTAGCATTTTTGAAATTTATAAGAATTTAGCGTCCTAAAATAATATTTAGAACGCCTAAAATAAATTAAGGCGTCCTATAATAATTTCAGGACGCCTAAAATTACATTTTTTTGCGCCAAAGATTAATTGTTTGGTGCCATGGCGCCATTTTGCGAATTTTTTGGGCGCCAATTAGTGTTTTAGGATTTTTTTTTTTTTTTTCTTTTGGCATTCTGAATTAATATCAGGGCATCTTCATTTTATTTATTGGCGTCCTGAATTAATATCAAGACGCCTTAATTTCATTTATTGGCGTCCTGAATTAATATCAAGACGCCTTAATTTCATTTATTGGCGTGCTGATTTAATATCAGGATGCCTTAATTATTTTGCAGTGTCCTGAAATAAGATCAGGACGCCTTAATTAATTTTGCGTCATCCTGAATCTTCTTTCAGGACGCCACAATTACCAATATATGCATAATTGCCAAATAGCTTACCCGGCCCTGCGTCCTATTGCTTACCAACCCACTCTAAAATTTCAGCTATTCTCTCTGCTTCCCTCATCAGTCTCCTCAGTCGAACCCTATCAAACACTCCGTCCCCTCCCTTGCTTGATTCACGCCGAACAACCTACCAAAGCCCCAATCGTGATCACCCTCACTCTCCCCTCCCTCACATTGTGCGAGACAGTCCATCTCCTCCGTCTTCCCTCTTCGCGGCCTCCATCTATTCAGCTCGTGTGTGTCCTTGTTCCACTGTTACTATGGCTGGAATTTCTTCTCCTTCCTCTTTTGTTTTGCAAGTGCTCGTTGTGGTGTGGGTGTGCTGAAGCTTCACCTTCATTTTTTCTACTGCTGAACGTTATTCTTTTCCATCTTTTCCTTTCTTTACTTGATAAAATGTTCTTGTGGGGCAATATGGTAAAAAAAGAAAGAAACTCTCCTTTCCTTCAATTGGTAGCTATCGTGTGTATGTGGGTATGTCTAGTCTCATAAATTTTCTTCTATTATTATGTGGTTGGGAGAATGGGAGTCAAAATAAGCTGAAACTTGTTATTTTCCTTTTTACATAGTTGTTGTGTTATATAGAAATACTAACTTTTGAACATTGAATGATTATAACAAATTCTCTTGATGAATGCATGGGTTTTACTTCAAATTTATTTTTATGTGACTTTATACAGTACTCAAAATGCTTAATTCCTATTGCAAGTACAGAGATATGTCTTATTGACCTTGCACTTTATATTTGGATGTCCCACACCAACGTATTGTTGCCAATGGTCTTGTTTACCCAGAACAAACCACACACCATAACAAGCAAATTCCACAAGACCAACGTAGGGTGACTGTGAAAAGTGTGCGAGAGGGGGAAAAAGAGACAACCATCCCGATTGATGATGAGGAGGTTCCCACGCTAGGCGATGCCACCACTTCGTTCATCCTTTGGACACATCATATTATTCAGATAGGGACGACACCTCCAATGGTAGGAAATACATTACTGATCGATGATGAGTAGGTTCCCGATTAAATTTCATTGATAACCCATTCATAATCTGTTTTTTATGTTTTCATAGCATGAACAAGCTGCAAGCAGATTTCCCTACTTTGCACAGCTGCGAGAGATGTACAAAGACATCAACTTTATAAGCTTGGAGATGCGTCCAGGCATTGTCGGCACAAAAAAGACATATCTCATAACAATTGACAACAAAGATTTGAGACAGTTTATGCGTATAGAAGATTTAGATATACAGTTTCTTCAACTTGTAATCTTGTAAGTTTTTTTTACCCTTTAATTATTGCATTGATTTTGTTGTTTTATATATTCAACAACATTTATCATTTTATTTTGATCATAGTATCTGCGATGACATATGCGCCCAGACAGATCGAGCGGGTTCATATGGATTCTTATGTCCTGGAAACATAACTTCGACTGGCAATAAGTTAGCTAGAAGGGCGCTTTATGTTGGTTTAACAATGGGCGACGAATAATTGTCTTGTTATCTAGCGCCAATACTTGAAGAGTACGTATTTTAGTTTTGTCTATATAAGATTTTTAAGAATAAATTGCTTTCTTATCTTAATTTAATATTAATATGTATATGTTGTAGTGGTCATTGGACCCTGTGTGTTGTTTGTCCCGCCAACAACGTATGTTATTGGTTCGATTCCTTAGGTAACAGGCCAAACAAAGATATCAAAACCATGTTTGCCAAGCAAGTAAATTTTTGTCTAAATCATCGATTCTTCTTTTAAATAAATTGTTTTCATGTTTGTTAATTTCCATTTTAACGATAGTGGTCTCAAGATGTTTAGACAACTTGCTGGAGGACGAGAGCAAGGTGGACCGAAGTGGTATTGTCTGAAGGTAAGTAGTTTCAATTCAAGTTATTTCATTGACACAATAGCTGTCGATATGCCTTCATTCGTTTTAACAATTTGCTTTTGATTTATAGTGTCATCAACAACCAGGGAGCTCCGAGTGTGGATACTACGTTATCAATTATATGCAATCCATCGTTTCCAGCTGACGTATTACAGGTTTTCAAAACGTACGTAATCGCTCCATGATTCTCAAATGATGATAATTTTGTTGTTGTATTTGAGTTGTTAATTATTTCATTCACTTCATTGGTTTATCTTATACCTTGCTTTCCAATTTATAGTTTTTCGATAGTCTGGATCTATACTCGGAGGATGACATCGATACGATTGAGACATATTGGCTAGACATCTTCTTCAACACATATAGGTAAATAAAGTTTACTTCGCATTTTTTGGCTGGATCAGGTGATCAATCTATTTTATGTAAATTTTTTGATAGACGATGCTTCTTGAGATTCTTCTGGAATTGTGATGATGAAAACATTGAACATTTATTATTCCATTGTGACTAGACCCGATGTGTGTGGTTTGGGTGCAGCTAGAGAGCTAGATTAGATTGCTCAAATGTTTCTAACTTTAATGCATGGTGGCTACTGATTATTAATCTACAATTCCTTTATGAAAAAGATATATCTCATATTTGCTAGCTTTTGTGGTTAATATAGAAGCAAAGAAATGAAAAAGTCTTCAATCAGGTGGAGCCTAACCCATCAGCTATAATTGATTTTCCTAGCAGGTATAACTCTGATTTCTAGTTTCATTGGGAACAAAAGTCTTCCATGGGAGGCATAGCAAGGAGGCTGGCTACTAGTCCTGATCGTTGGCAACTGCCAGAGCAGGGGGTGACTGAAGTATAATGTTGATATATGGATCCTTTGTAGTGGGCAAGGAATCAGCGATGGTAGGAGTGGTGTGTCGGGATCAGTATGGCTCTTTCAAGTGGGGCTATGTAGACAAGCTGAAGTCCATCTCGACATTTATGATAGAGGCACTAGCTCTCAGGAAGGCACTCATGTTGGCAATGGACTTGGGGCATGAAAAGGTGGTTTTTGAGTCTGACTGCCTTTTGTTAGTATCTTTTGTAAATGCAAAATCTGCTGTCTTAGGTGAATGGAAATGTAGAAGCATCCTATATGATATTATCTGTTTCTTTGCAAACAGGGTTGGGTTTAAATTGTCCTTTGTTCCTTGAAGGGGTAATAGGGCCACTGATCTTCTAACGGTTAATGCTTTTAAGGAGGTGTACCTTGTCGGGTGGGTATTTCAACCATCACCTTCCTTGGTGTCTATCCTAACTTTGGATGCACAAGAGATGAGTTTGAATGTGGATGGTTCTCGATCCTCTTCCCTTTGCTGATACAGGGGTTGGCTAAGCCTTTACTGGGCTGCTTATTTTACTAGTGTTCTCTAGTTTTTTTTTTTTTGTTTATGATGTCTCTAGTATTTGCTATAATGTTGTATTTGATGTAATGTTATACTCTGATTTGGCAATATTAATATACAACCTTTCTGAGCCAAAAAAAATGTAGCATATATTTTTTTTAAAAAAAAACTCATATAAGGCGTCCTGAATTAATAATCAGGACGCTTATATTGCAATATTTGTGTCTTGAATTATGTATTCAGGACGCCTTAATTAGGCATCTTGAATATCATTCAAGATGCCGCTTTTAAGGTGTCTTGAATCCTACTCAAGACGTCTTATTAAAGCGTCCTAAATAAAATTCAGGACGCCAAATGATACAATTTCAACTACCCTGGCCGCGACATCCTTCTGAAAAGGGATATTAATCAAGTCTTATTTAGGTCGTTTTTTAACTTTTTTGTAGTAGTGCACAACACATTCGTATGTATGTACTTGTTTTTGCGAGCTAGGTCTATATATGTATAATCATGGCATACACACAGCCTTATGCTTCCAACCCCGGAGCTGCCCCTGCCACGTCGGCACCACCTTATCCAGTGCCGATGGCCGTGGTGGAGCCAAAGTATTGTTGTCCATATCCGGTGGACCTGGCAATTGTTAGAAAGGTGATGACCGTTGCCGATAAGTTCATGATCACTGACAGAAACGGCAACGTCGTTTTTAAGCTTCAAGCTTCTCTTCTAACCCTCCATGACCACCGTGTCTTGCTTGACGCGGCTCAAAACCCCGTCGTCACTCTGCGCAAGAAGGTTTGTCACTTTGTTCATATTTTTTTGGTTTATTTATATCAAAAAGAAAGAAAGAAATGAAACTGCAGGTAAAAAGATTCATATGACATGATATGTTGCAGATAATGACAATGCATGATAGGTGGCAAGCCTTTAGAGGAGATAGCTCCGACCCAAAGGATCTCATATTTACTCTGAAATGATAATCTCTGATCCAGTTGATTAGGACCAAATTAGATGTGTTCTTGGAATACATCTCAGAACAAGTTTATGACTTTAATTAAGATCAACGGAAGCTGGTTGGAACGATCTTGTGTTGTTTATGCTGGTGCATCCAGCACCATTGTTGCCCAGGTACTTAATTTTCTTAATCTATTACTACCTCCCGTCCTTCTTCGCATAAAAGTTACTTAAGAGTCAAAATTGGTTCTAATATTAGACCTTAATTTGACTCTTAAATTTATAATCCCCCAAGGTATTCTTATTGATTGTGAGGTTTCTTCTATCCAAAGGTAGTTATAATTAATGAAAGATGGTATTTTAAGAAAGGATTAAGGTGCAGAAATACACATGTGTTTTTCTCCGAGGAGCGTCCAATAGCAAATGCTTTTTTTGGATGCAAAAGTGCACACATGGTTATAAATTAGGTGCAAAAATACCGTTTGACCGTTAAGTTTGACTTTGACCGATGACGTGGCATTTCAAAAGTGCAAAAATACACATGTGATTTGTCAAGAAGAGCGCCCAACAACAAATTTTTTTTAATTTAATAATTTTATTTTAATTACTACCGGGTGCTAAAAAGATATTTAGAATACTGACTGGTACAGAAAAAATACTTCATAATCTTGAAAATTTATTTTAGGATCTTGAAAAAATATTTCAAGTATTGACCGGTACTAAAAGGATACTAACTAATACTGAAAAAAATATTTCAAGGTACTGACTGGTACTAAAAAAGTACTTTCAGGATACTGACTGGTATAGAAAAAATACTTCATAATCTTGAAAAATTATTTTAGGATCTTGAAAAAATATTTCAAGTATTGACCGATACTAAAATGATACTGACTGATACTGAAAAAAAATATTTCAGGGTACTGACTGGTACTAAAAAGTACTATCAGGATACTAACTGGTACAGAAAAAATACTTCATAATCTTGAAAAATTATTTTAGGATCTTGAAATAAAATTATTAAATTAAAAAAAATTGTCGTTGGGCGCTCTTCTTGACAAATCACATGTGTATTTTTGCACTTTTGAAATGACACGTCATCGGTCAAAGTCAAACTTAATGGTCAAAGTCAAACTTAACGGTCAAACAGTATTTTTGCACCTAATTTGTAACCATGTGTGCACTTTTGCACCAAAAAAAAACATTTGCTACTGGGCGCTCCTCGAAGAAAAGCACATATGTATTTTTGCACCTTAACCCTTTAAGAAAATAGATAAGTATATGATAATTTTGTTAGTAATTCAAGGTATTGAATTGATATCTAGTATTTAAATGGTATGATAATTAAGAATTTTATTTTATTTTTAAATTTTTTATTCTCCACTAGTTTGACTTCTGAGTTGACCCTTAACCTACTGCCTTGATCAATTCAAAGGCTGATCCGAATTTGATGACTTTAAGAAAACTAACATATATTTGTTACAAATAATTAAAATAACTCATTTTCTTAATCTGCCCATGTTAATTAATTAGCTTTTTATATCAAAGACCAGAGGTAAGGTTTTTTTTTTTTTTTTGTGAATAAGGAGTCAAATAGCTTGCCAACAAAAGTTAGTCTCGTAAGAAGTTTATTCATAACCACACAGTTGTTAGTTTAAATCTCTCTATGATATGAAAATTTTGTTGGTGAGTAATTTATAAATATTTCTATAAGTATTTTTTGAATCAAGAGACATACCTTAACTTTGAGGAACCTCTGGAACTCAACTCTTCTAAGCTTTTATAGTGTAAAACAGAGAAAGAGTCAATAACTAAATATATAATTACCATGGTCATGCAAAATGATAATATTATAATATTGCAGATACATAAGAAGCACACGGTTCAAAGCATAGCGTTTGGGAAAACAAATTTCTTGGTGACTGTGTACTCCAACGTTAATTATGCTTTCATAGTGGCACTCATTGTGATTCTGGGCGAGATTAACCAAGACAGTAAAAGTGATTCTTCTTCAATACCCGATGATTTCTTAGTCATGTCCTAGTTTCTATTTCAAGCATATCCATGTGAGTTTTTTTTTTTTTTTATTGTATCGTATTGTGGGCTTTATTTTATATATATCTATATGATATGGACGGAATTGTTAGCTATTAGCTTGCTCTTGTGTTATGTACTTAATTGTTTTCGATTCAGATTCACATGTATTCATCAAATAAAATAAGTGTTTTACAATTCTCAATCATTGTAAAAACAAACAACTGTTATCTTGTACGTGTGGTTAGTGCTTTATATCACTGATCCTGTCCCTCTTCTCGTTCTTAATTATTATTAATATTTATTAACTATTTTACGTATATTATAAAAAATAGTTGGAGTGATTAAGAGTAGTGGGACTTGGCTAGCTTGGTGTCAAAAAAATTTTTTTATTTTTTAAAGTTTATTTTGACATATGGGGAAGAGATAGACGATGAGAGTGTCGAGGAAATGACACTTTTAGAACGAATCGTTATTATTTGATTCGTTTTTGTGAAGGGTTTTGTATTAAGGATTGTGATGGGGTCTTCGATCACCTCATCAATCGAGCTCTCTCATGATCAATTGAGTCAAAATTGAGTGTTATACTCCTACTGTGATCAATATAATACTCATTTGACTTTTTTTGAAATGGTTAAGAAAGTTAAATAAGTTAGTTAATCTTAATATATGTTATAAATTGCTTAATAATATTACCTCCGGTCCTAATTATAAGAACTAGTTGATTTTCTTTGGAGAGATTAAGGAAACTAAATAAGTTACTTAATCATTTCATATGTTGTGTATTCTTAAATTATATATTAGTTAAATTAAGTTGTTTAAAGAAAAAAATAAAAATAAAAATACTCTAAGGTAATTTAATTAACTTCCTTAATTTCTTCAAAAAAAAAAGTCAACTAGCTCTTATAATTAGAACCGGAGGAAGCATATCAATTTATAGGTCAAACAAATTAGTTTAATATAAAATAGATAAATATAAATACTTTAAAGTAATTTATTTAACTTCCTTAGTTTCTCTAAAAAATTAATTAGAGCTTATATTAAATATTAGAGGTGGTAATAAATAAGTTTGTAATACTTTTTTATAGTAGCACTTAGTATCACGCTAAAATATTTTTTTTAGTAATACTTAGTATTATTTTTTTTTTTGGTACAAGGTGAGGGGAGGGGGGATTCAAATACGGGACCTGAGGGGAGATATAAGGCATCTCAATACCACCAGCTGTGCCACTGCACTGCTGTTCTTGGTGGTTTAAATTAATTTTAGTATTTTAAATTAATTTTTTATAGATTCAGTCGCCTAGACTAATTTTATTCCTTCTTATTAAAGGCTTTCAAAACTTTTAATTGGGCCTCTTTGTAAAACGAAGTCCAGAATGAAAAAAATATAAGTTTGTCGAACTTCAATAACTATATTATGTTCTGGTAATAAAATAATGCTATTTTATCAAAAAAATAAAATAAAATAAAACAATACTATGGATCAATAATTTGCATCTATCGTGTGCAATGAACAATCAGCTTATATGATGGGTGATTCCGGTTCCTCATTGAAGATGATGTCTTCCAAATGAGTTTCAATAATTTAAAAATAATTTTAAGATTATTTAAATAAGTTGTGGAAATCCTACACGGCAAACAATGCGCACAAGATTGTATCACATTATCACCGATATGAAGTTAATTATGATGTTGAAAGCCATTTTGTCATCTTTTGAAATTGTATAGACATAACGTGGTCATCAAATGAAAATACTTTGATATTTAGCAGATAAGGTTTGATGATAAATTTTCAAAACACCAGTGTAAAAACTATATCACTTCTCCTAATTATAATCAAAATAAGGATTATACTCCTTCGCAAAGATCATAAACAAATAAAATATATAGGAAGTAAAAAAGGAAAGGAAAAAAAAAATCAGAAGCTCCAGCGTGCATGCTACTTTTTGTTATGAAATAATTAACTTCGTATTTTTCGTGTATGAAACAGAAAGAAATAAATCTCATAATTTATAAATTGTGAATCGTCTAAGTTATTATAAAATTGATAGTTGTAGTTACGTTTATCCAGTTATGGACATTTCTATTTGGATTATACACACACATTTACGTATGAAACAATTATAATGTTTATAAATGGTAGTTGAGACATCTGATCGATCATTTTGATTTATATTTTATGATGATTGATATAACTAGGGAGGGAATCATTGTGTAAATGGAGTCCACGTAGACATGAAAGGTGAATGTGGTCCAGATCAAGGGTAGATACATTATGGATGTTAGATAGTAGTTAATAGATTTGTGTGTAGGTCGAATATGAAATAAGAATTGGGGTAGATACATATCTAGTTCTTGGAGCCTCAAAACGATCTCTCACACATAAATACTCTCATAGATCCAAAACATAAATCACTTTTAAATTTTAAACACGTTATTGAAATCAATGGAAAGCAGCTAACCTATTAAATCATATTAAATGAGATTTTGAACGAGAGAAAAGATACTTTCTAAATATTTTATGTTATGTGCTTTGAAATTCTTCTAAAAAGTGGTTTATATTTTGGATGAGAGTGTGTGTGTGTATATCACTCACGATGTGGGACATGCATGTATTCCACTTTGATGAATTTTTTTCAAATTAATGAGATGAGGGAAAAAGGCACTATGATATTGGTGGATGATATTGTACCAGAGACAAGGTCGTGTCATGAGGTAATAATAGAATGGGGTCGAATTGTTGATGTAAAAGATAAAGAAATGTAAAAGAACACCTATAGCTAGTAGTATGAAAGCACTACATAAAGTGAGAGGTTACGAACTTAACCTATAGTGAATGCTCTTTTACTTTTATATATATATATATATATATATATGAAAAAGAAAAAGAAAGGAAGTCGAGTTAATAAGTGCAATATTGTATATTTTTCTTTAAGAAAGGTATGTAAAACTATTTTAAAAAATTAAAATGGTATCAGTTCTTACTATCCAATTATTTGGTCTTCTGTAGCTAGAAACCTAACCTAAATTTTGGACTTCTGAGTATACAATGAGTGGCTAAATTTAAGGCTTATGAATATAATAATACTAATATAAATTATACATGGGTGATAATACAGATGTCTATACATTTAAAGAGAATAAAATTTTTCTTTTATCATCTCACAAGGTCGGAAGAGAGATCGAGTTACCGTGTATGTATAATTATCTTCATACATCTATTATTTTTATAAGATGGTTAAACACTACTAGAAAAAACGGTTTTTGCGACGGAAAAAATCCGTCGCAAAACCATGTTTTTCCGTCGCAAAACGATTTTGCAACGGATTTTATCCGTCGCAAAAAAAGGGTGGCAATTGCGACAGATTTCAAAAATCCGTCACAAATTGCGACGGATTTTAAATCCGTCGCAAATTTCAAAATTTGCGAAGCGACGGATTTATAATCCGTCACAAATTGCGACGGATTTCTAAATCCGTCGCAAATTTAATCATTTTTTTAAAAAAATTATTTTTTTATTTTTTAAAAAATAATTTTTAAAAAATTACATAAAAAATAGGGAAAAAAATTGTATACCATAAAAATATATAATAACAATCCCAAAGAATTTACATAGAAAAAACAAAATATAAATAATAATGTTGTGAACAATATGTAATTAAAAAAAAAAAGTCTAAACAGCAGCAATATGGTCTCCCTTGTCACTGAAGTAGAATCTGCATATGATTCATCATCTCCTGTGTTTGATGCACCAGTATAGTCATTCGATCATTCCGTCGCAAAACTCAATTCCTGAAAAAAAAATTAAAAAATTATATAAAAAATTACGAAATTAAATAGAAATGTACAAAATCCTTTGAGTGTTTTATTTTTATTATTCATATGTCTTCAAGATTTTAATATCTAGGAATTATAAAAGGAATATCCTAATATCTAGGAATTATAAAACAAAAAAGCAATTACAAAATTCAAATTTCATAATCCGATTAGATCCTAAAATATCTCTAACTACCAAGATTATACATTATACAGAAATTTAATATCCGATGCATATAAGCAAATATAATATAATAAAAAATAGTTATTATAATTTCCTCTCTTCTAATAATAAATTAAGATTCCTTCACTGTTTGCTTCCTCTGCTATATAAAAAGTTAAAGCATCAAATAATTCTACACAAGAAATGGATACTCACCGTCTTCCCTGAAGTGCAAAGGACTTTGATTTCTTCTCCATTAACTGCCAAAACCTCACCATCAATCCAAGATACATCAGAGTCTTCTACCCAAACATGGGACCCAACAACAGGATTAACAGCAGCAACCTACAATGCAAAATGTGGCAACATAATTATACATCCAAGTTCCCTCTCTTATTGTATAATGCATATCAAATCCCTAAGCACTAACACTGCATATACACACATTCGAAAGAAATGGCATTTAGAGGGACACAAACATCAAGAATAAAGCAGAGAGAATATATAAGGGTTTATGCAATTATTAACTTAAAATAAACATGATTAAAATGTAGAACAAGGAAGGCATTAATATCAATTAAACAGCACAGAAAGTTATTAGCACAGGCAAAAAAGGATGAATATATGGTTTCATAACACAGGGCACATTTTAACCCACAAGTGTATTGTTTTGATGTTAAGCCCCAAAGAGTAAGGCCTGACTACATTTGTGCCTACAATATCAAGTACAAGTTCTGCATGCTTTGAGAATAAAGACATTAACAAAAATGCCCAAACCCTTACCCTTTGGCATTTCATATTGGAGCACTTCTGTAAGTATTCTTCTGAATCCATCTTATGTTTTCTTTTACATCCTAGAATTTAACAGCACACCAATTTACTCTTTTCCCCAATCAGAACTTAGAATAAAGATGCATTGATAAATTATATGCATTTATATATGTATATTATTATGCATGCAGCATTTTTTTCGCCAGTAAAATATTCATACGTATCTAAAACTGTAACTATTCCGCTTACCAAATTAAAGCAGTGTCTATAAAAACATGATTTTCATTCCAAAACCCGCCAGTGTGTGAATATTTAAATCAGCTGCTAGCTTTGCCTTTAACTTTTGAAGGAATTATATATCTCTTCTCTTCCATATAAAGATCTTACCTTAACTTTCGTGCTTCTGCCTCACAAGCAGGGCAGAACCAAAGGAACCTTTACCAATCTGTTCTAGAATTTCGTACTGCTCCATTGTGAACTGGAATCTCTCCACACTCTAATGATTATTTATAGAGCGCCATTTCTGGAGGTATTAGCAAGTAGCAACGCTTAAATTAATCACGAAATAAAATAACAAAAAGAGCAAAACTATGGACCGGAGAGTAATTGATGAATGTTAAACCGAATTGTTGCTTCCTAGATAAAGGAATCATCATCTATTAAATAATCAAAGAGACACCACTCGTTGCCCTTGTGTGCGTCAACCCAGTCTCGTTCAAAGGGAAAAGCACAATGTACGTTTAAGAAATAAACTAGGAAGGTAAAAAAAGATTATGAATAACTTCTAATTTTTAATTTTTCAAGGCGTGAAGAATGAGTCTTCAAGTTTGAACTCCCTAAAGAAAAGCAGAAGATCAACTTCATAGAAAGCCAGCTATTATTTCTGACACTGCAGTTATTAATAATATGAGCAGAGTTGATAATATCAAACGAACAACTATAGTCTTATAATTTTGACAATGTTACGTTTTTCCGTACCTTGTTTATCAACCAATTTGCAAACCTAGGCTTTCATCCCAGATGAAAACTGAAAACTATCCGTGGGAGAGGAGTCGATGGAGGAAGGCTGGGATTGAAGAGACAAAGGATGGGTTGTAACAGCAGCATCCGATCATCTCTCTCGCAGCATGAAGAGGGAGAAGGGAATGGATGGCGACGATGGTGATGGAGAAGAGGAGACGCTGATGAACGGAAAGACAGCTGGGGACGAACTTCAATTAGCTGCAAGGAAAGGCGATGGAGGGATTTGGGCCAAAGTCTAGGGATTTAGCGGAATGAGCAGCGGGAGCGTTGTATTTGTTTGGATTTTTGCGACGGAATTGAAAATCCGTCGCAATTTGCGACGAAATTAATTTTTCGTCGTAAAATTTTACGACGAAATTTAAATTCCGTTGTAAAATTTTGCGACGGATTTCTCTTTTCGTCATAAACTGGCGGACTTTTTCCACAGAAAACCAAATTTTTTTTTATAGTTTTGCGACGGAAAATGTATTCCGTCGCAATTTGCGACGGAATTACTTTTCCGTCACAAAATTTTGCGACGGAATTTAAAATCCGTCGCAAATTGCGACGGAATTTATTTTCCGTCGCAAAATTTGTGACAGATCTTTTCCCGTCGCAAATTCCGTTGCTATTTTGTCATTTTCTAGTAGTGAAAGTATACTTTTAGTCCTTTAAGTTTTACATAAGTTATACTTTTTGTTCCTTAATTTTATAAAGTATACTTTTAGTCCTAAAATTCTAACACTGTTAAGGTTGTTAATAGAAAATGCTGATACAGCGAACTCAAATGATGACTAATAACATTTAATTACACAAATTTTATATATTCTTCAATTTACCTATATTTTAAATTTAAATTTAATAGCATTTAATTACACATTCATCACTTAAGTTTACATCGTTATCACTTGAGTTTGCATTTTCCGTTAGCAAAATTAACGATGTTAGAATATAAAGTTAAGGAATCAAAAGTATACCTCATATAAACTTAAAGGACTAAAAGTATACTTTAGCTTTATAAGATTCATGTGTCTCTTTTTAATTTTAATGCTAATATCCGGTATCCTATGCTATTTTTTTATCCTATTATCAGCTATTCAAATAACCAACTGATCCACTTCCAAGTGTGTGGGTCTTAGCACAATATCTCCTCTATAACTTAAATTCGAGACCCCAAAAAAATCTAGCTGGCACAGCTAGACAAAGCTTCTTGGCATCTTCTTAAATCTCTTCCTACCAGGTAATCGTAGGGTATATAATACAAGGAAATATGAGAAAGAGTTAAGGTGTAGATTTGCTAACGAACTATTACCCGAGGAGCATCTAGCACAAAAAACAATTGAAGAGACCAAATTGGTCAATGAACTATTAAAAAGTGAAAAACAACACAATTTTGAGCAGATTCGCCAACGAACTATTACCCCGTCACTGTGTTAGTGTCTCCGTTTTCCATTGACTGTTATAATGTCAACGACGTCGGCATCTCCAAAGCTTCCATTGTTGCTGGGTGTTCCATTCACCCTTTTGAACTCATCTAGCGGTCCACAACTTTCGACCGGCACTCACCTTGCACCCTGGTTGCATCCCTCTGATGCCACAAGCAACAACCACCGTTGCCACAGCGCCTGCTTGCATGGGTCTCATCTCTATTGGTGTTTGCCTTATCTAACAACAAAGCTTAACCGCTCTTTTCTCCGTCTCTGCTATTGTTCTACGCCAGTGCCTCATATTTTAACGTAGTACTGATAGTTGTTTTCTTTTTAATAGTTATTTGGTTTTTTTTTTAATAGTTCGTTGGCCAATTTGATCCCTTCAATTGTTTTTTGTACCAGACACTCTTCGGGTAATAGTTCATTGACAGATTTACATTTTAACCCTATAAGAAAATACCAATTGAATTTTAAAAACATAAATCAATCATGTTGTTTATAAGAATATAAATATTAATTGTATTTGTATAACAATTGACAACTCATTTTAAGAGGAAATTTTTTATTTGAAATTTGAAAATCCAAGTAGTATTTTTTCCCCCCTCACAATATGTTGAGAGTACAGACCCATCTAGAAGCTTTTATGTCCTTACCCATCAAGAGCATGTTGAGCATGTTGGACAATCAACTTTTATGGATCAAGACGTGTCATTATATCAAAACTTCACATGCATTTTTTAGGGATATGTCATTATAATAAGCCATGTATTTACATAATTGTTAGAAATAAAATACTCCTCCGTTTTAATTAAGAGTTGATATTGATCCTATAAATAAAATACTAGATGGTAATATACTAATAAACAGAAAAGTACATCAAAATATATTTGTGCATCTATTGCTTGGTGTCCACCGATATAAGTCCACATGGAGCTGACCTAGTAGTATAAACCTGACCACATGTAACAAATATCATTTTAGATTTATTGGTGTACTATCTCCAATACCTAATGTTCTTCCTACACTACATGTAAGACTTAATTGAAGGGTGAATTTTCATCTTGAACAAAAGACTTTTTTTTTTACTCTCGCATTTACTATTGTTTTTCAAATTAATTTGTATAGTTTATAAACTAATATATAATCTAATATTATACATTAATATTTTAAAGAGATCATATCACATGTTATAATTAAATAATTTATTTAACTTCATTAATCTCCCCTAACTAAATAAATAAGTCTTATATTAAGGATCATATAGAAATACAAAATTTAGTTGAGGATTATTTTTGGCATAAATTGAATAGGGATTTCAATCTACTATATCTTCCCTATTTATTTTTGGCAAGCCACAAGATTGTGTTTGTTTACATGTTTCTTCATTTTAATGTTCATTTCTATGGAGAGATAGCGTGCAGCGTGCTATTTCATATTCAATTATATGGGAACTTTTAAATATAATATATTCATCTATAAGCAACAGAAACTCGCACAAATACTTTTGTTTTCGCTTGGCACAAACGTCTCCTATATAATATATGGGTGGGCATGGGCAGGGCTGGGCAGGACGTGACTCTTGCCCGATCCCCAGCCCGAAAAATGAATGGACTACATTTTGCAGCCCAATGCCTAGTCGTGCCCGATAAAAACGCTAACGTAACCATGTTCTGGCTGAGCAAGGGCGGGTTTTCCTTGTCCAAGTAGTGACACCTTGCCCTATTCCTTGAAAATTTTAGTTCACAATTCACAAAATTTCAAAACTTTGGAGATAGTTGAAGTAAAATAATATGTATAATAATATATTTAGACATAATAATATTATATATCTTAAATAAAATGATATATGTAGAACAATATTTATTTATATATACTTAAGCAAGACCCCCTGCCCAGTTCAAAACTGCCCAAATATTTTTTGGGCCTCTTTTTAAGGCAGGGCGAGGTAATTTTTTGCTGGGCTTGGACAGACGTACTGGACATCTGAGCACCATACTCACCCCTACTATATATTAGAGATAATCTTATTCAAGGGATTGTCGTCACACATATATTTTGATGTACTCATAAACCGGCAAGAGATGATATCAGGAGATAATCTTGTTGGAGGCTATGTCATCGCACAAATATATTTTGATGTACTCATGAATCGGCAAGAGATTATATCTGATATCTTTCATCACCAACCATTATATCATTATGATCATATTTATAAGTTTAAATTAACTAACTCACACATATCAAGGGAACTGGTTAAGTCATTAATTATGGTTTAAATTTCTAATTTACTCATGTTCAAAGAGGCAATATCAGTAAATTCTTTTTGTTTATTACAATTAACAGTGGAAAGATTATAAAAATCATTTTATTACCCTAAAATTGGACTTATAATAAAGATTAATTTTTTTTTGTTAAAATGAACTTATTAATAAAACCAGAATTCTAAGTAATATATGAAAATATACAATTTAACAATTTCAATTATGAGTGTGAATCTAATTGGGGATGAGCAAGTTCATCTCCAATTAAAATTGAGTTGCTGTAACCTAGTATATTTTAGGGAATTTGAAAAAATGTTCCACATAACAAATTTTATTGAAGAGAGGACTTAAACCAGAGTAACGTTACCCTGTGTTTACAAATTTCACCAAACAACATGACATTGCTCATTTTTACCTTTTCTAATCACTTTATATAATTAAAAATTATATACAATTTAATATTATTTGGTTTCCATAAAAAATCATTATGTATAATTTTTATTTTTATTATTTTTTTTACCATCCTTTACTCAGCATAAGGAACTCATGCACCCATTATATCCAAGAACACAGAATCAGACTCACAACCTCTTACTTAATTACTTATGCCAATATCTAAAGAGATGATTAGCATCAGTTAAGCCAAACGTCTCCAACAATTTATATCTCAATTCTATAGTTATTTTTTCTGTATTCACATTTAATTGTAGCCACAAATTGAGCATGTCAATTTTTTTTCCTAGGCGAATGGTTAAAAAAAATATATATATATATATATAGAACCATATTTGTATATTAAAAAAATATTAAACTTGAAATCCAACAAATTAAAGTCTAATTTATATTATTGGCAGGGCTTATGTAAGTCCAATGTTTTAAATTTTTAATCCACGCCTACCTCTTTTTTAGCCCCTTGTGATATTCTCAACATGCTCATATTAGCACTAGATTGGATAATATATAGATGTTAGCTAGATTAAGATTTGAAAGCATTTCACTTGTATGGTTATAATTTTCTTTGATCATGATGCATGAGAGCCAAACTTTGATATTGGTAAAACTACATTCTTCTGATCCTTATTTTTATTTTTACCTATCTTGTCTGAGATTGATTTTGTATTAGATTATTCAACTTGTCTCAACCCTTTTAACATCTCTATATACTGCATCAATATCATTACATTCAAGAAGAATTTTTTCAATCGTCTTCTTGGTCATCATTCTGATTTTAATGGTATATATCTTGAAAATCAATGTTAATTCGCTGTTATGTTCCTTTTCCAATTACACCCTCTATTAAACCGATGTACTATTAATTAACCGGGATCCTACTATTTCAACTCTGCTTATATAATTGTGTTTTTCTCAAATTCGAGTCTTGAGAATGTAGAAAGGTCTTATTGGGAGACTCTCCGACTATAACCAGATGCGTGTCGACGCGGGTCAGATCTGGATTAATCAGAGCTAAGCTCTGGATACCAGATGAGTAACCAAAAAAAATATAATTGTTTTTCTTTTAAATAAAAAGAGTCTGATTTTTTTTTTCCCGTAGTCTTATATATATACAATCTCATCCCATCAATAATATTCTATTTTATAATCAGTTCTTATTAATATAGTAATTTCGAAGGATATATGAACTAATGGAATAGTTTTCATTTATCATCATTACTATTATTTATTCCTTGATCCCAACTCACACGCCAATTATCACCTCCCATTCTCCCAATTTGCTATTTAAACCTTTCTTCCTTCTGCATTCTTATTCATCTCCCTCTCCTTCACAAACAACAGAGAGTCACAAATCAGACTCACACCATCCATTTTTGGGTCGGGTCGGGTCCTGCAATATCGGAGCTCATGGGCTCAGCGAGAAAAAAAATGGCGGGACTCGTATCCACGAAATTCTTGCCGCGAATGAATCCTGTGATCTGCCGGCGGCAACGCTGTTTGTCTCAGTTGGACGAGACGCAAAACAACACCGTCGCGGCCTCCATCCCCCAACTCCCGCCGTTCGATTACTCTCCTTCGCCGTACTCCGGCCCCTCAGCCGACGAAATCCTCGCTAAGCGCAAGCAGTATCTCAGCCCCTCCGTCTCCCACCTGTACAAGACTCCGGTAAGAATTACGATAAATTTATTTCCCAAGTTCAATATATATTTATAATTTCTTTAAATTCACAAACATTTTATTTGAATGAGCACAAAATCTGTGGCTTTGCAAACAAACCATCATTCCGTTCCTAAGTTGACGAGATGCTGTTACAGAAATGGGTTGGCTGTGTTAACGTGCCTTCTCAGCTGTTCTACATTTTGATGGTTGTTTTGATCATGTTCTACGCGAAACTATTAACATCTTGATATGTTAAGAGAAAAAGTATAGCTGTTTTTTATTTCTTACAATTTTTTTAGGATTTAAAACTCCAAAACTTTCGGCAGTTTTTTTTTTTTTTTTTTACTTTGAGTCTTAAATTCTTAACAAAATTATAAGAGATTAAAGTAAATCATAAAAAAATAAAAATAGCTCTATTTTTTTCCCAGAGATCAAAATATAATCTTAAATATATAAAAAATCGTAAAATACTTGAAAAAACAAAAATTTCCAGAAAATATCAAAATGTCTTTCACGGGGCGCAGGTGTGAAATCCCAGCCTGACAGAAATATATTATGGCACGTTGATTCTGATTTTCTGGTTCCGACCACGGTGATGGTGGTAGGTGAACATAGTGGAGGGGAAGAGGCAGTACTTGTACGACGACAAAGGGCGGAGATATTTGGATGCTTTCGGAGGCATTGCGACGGTGTGCTGCGGGCACTGTCATCCTGATGTTGTAGAGGCCATAGTGAACCAGACGCGGCGGTTGCAGCACTCGACGGTGTTATATCTCAACCATGCCGTCGCCGATTTCGCCGAGGCTTTGGCTTCTAAACTTCCCGGCGATCTCAAGGTTCATGACTTTGCTTAATTATGATGATTTAGTTTTTGTCGTTATTTTTTAATGCATATGCGGGTGTTTGATCTGACGAAGACTGGACGTTTTACTTTGTTTGTTTTTGCATTATTAATTCTGAAACCTACCTACTTTTACTTTTTAAACAAATATAATTTCAGTACTCGAACTAATGCCTAGAAAGAAGAAACTGACGTGTTCGCATAAATAATTCAATTCACCAATTTCACATGCCACAGCATGATTCCTCATTTTTTTACGTTAGTGTATTAGCTAGTAACGTATCCTCTTTATGCGCAGGGACGGCATCAAATTGTATGATGTTAATGAATTTATTATTGAGCTAAACCCAAGAAAAAAAAAGTTGCTTTTTTTGTCGGTCAATATATTATCCTATTAGAGACAATCATATTCGAAGTACTATAAGATAGCACCTCTCTCAGCAGAAATTCAACCCTAGATTTGTAGCGTTATAAGGGGCTAACTCATTCCGCTAGACCCAACCCCATTAGTTTTTGTCTGTCAATTTGTTGCGCTTAATTTCATGCTCAAAAAATAATACTTCTGAGGTGGGTCTTATAACAAGGATCAGGGAGTAGTAAATCGTCATGTGTCTTACCTTTTTCACAAAGATAAGGGCCGAGATAAAATGTATCCTTTTTATTTATTAGGAAGTCGTTCAATTTTCCACATTAATATATTATTTTACCTTTGTTTAAAAAGTTTATTAGCTAAAGAGATATGAATTTGAACAAAACATATAAAGCCCTCCTGGCCAATTAAATTCTTAAACATGAACTTTTCATTATTTTCTCTATAACTGGAGGATAATGATCCTCTAACTGAGACTATAAATTATGTCATTTAGGGAAAAATCTTACACCCTAAAGGAGTCATTGAAAATCCTAGTGTTTAAGTCGAAGTGATGACACTTTATTGAGCGTGGATAATAAGTATGGAAATAATGTGTCTGTTTGTGGCTAATTAATTGTGAATAAATTATTAGGTGGTGTTTTTCACAAATTCTGGAACGGAAGCAAACGAATTGGCAATATTAATGGCAAGATTGTACACAGGATGCCATGACGTCATCTCTCCCAGGAACTCCTACCATGGAAATGCTGCTGGCACCATGGCTGCCACTGCCCAAAGCATCTGGAAATTTAATGTTGTTCAAGTATGTATATTTTCTTCCCTTCCACTTCTTCTCCATTCTAAAATCACAAAGTTCAAAATGTTAATTAAAAGCAATATATATATATATATAAGGATGGGTATGACTTATGAGAGATAATAAGGGTGAAAAAAAAATAGTTTAAAGTTTCAGACATGATGGATTTGAACCTTGATTATATTAATGACTACCTATACCAGAGATAATACTCTTTAAAAAAAGATTGGAGGAGTATTCACAAAAATGAAGGAGATATGGCTAACTCATCAATTACTTTATTTGAAATTATTTCTTTTCCATTTTGCCCATATTTAATTAAGTGAGAACATAGAAAAATACATTAACTTCTAGTCTTCTAACTCTTCTCTAATAAAATGTAATCTGTGTAATATTTAGAAAAATATCATTAATTGATATTATGGGTGAAAAAACGTCTTACTAGTATATGTTTGGGACCGAGAGGAGGTATGTTTTTCCTTTATATTTCACATAAACTAACACTCTGGCTTCTGATATTTTATTTTTCTGTTCTTTTTTCTGATTCTATTTTTGTTAACTTTCTAGGCTTTTCTCAGAGATTGTGTGATAATACATCAAACAAATTTAATAATAATATTTACAGATTATATATATATATATACACACATATAATTACCATTGAATTTCACAATTAAATTATGATAAATACATAGTTTATTTACAACGAAATAATATTTGTGTAGTAGTCATAATTTAGGTGGGTCCATGCAAATACATCTGTACTAAACGGGTTTGGATTCTCTTAAAATCCTTTTTCTCATTTTCTTTTCAGTATCTGATCTCCACCCTTAGATTTAAAAAAATAGATGGTCCAGATTTAATATTTTATAAAACTATTATTTTAAACATAAATAAATAAACTTAAACTGTTAAATCATGATCTATACCATTTATACCTGCAATACAAACAAAATTAATAAGAAAATTAATTTATAAAACACTATTATCATTGTTTTAGAAAATATTAAATCTGAACCATTCATTTTTTCATCTAAAGGTGAAAATGAGATTTTGAGAAGAAAAAGAGAGAAGAGATTCTGAGGAAATTTGCTCCTGTACTAAACATGGCATATAATGTTTGTATTATGCAAGCCACATCAATCTCTGTTAGAAAACGGGTTGGGTCATAACATAATTAAATTAATTCATGTGTAATTACATTTACACTCATTCAGTTAATACATGTTAAAATAATTTCCTTTTTAAAAAAACCCCTACAAATTATTCTTTAATATAGACAATTTCTCTTTATTTCAGAAAGTTTAACCTCTTCAATAATAACTATGAAGAAATCTCACTTCTAACAAAACATCTTTTAATTTTGGGTAATGTAGTTTATTTCTATATTTGAGTATCTTTTAATTTTTATGATTTTCTCTTTAGGTTGGAGTTTATAAAAATCTCTTTTAATTTTATATTAAATTACACTCATCTCGCGCAACGCGAGTGTGTAAATGTTTGTTACTAGATATGACTTGGACGTGTATGTGTGATATGTATATATATCGGACAGTTTTCAAAACTCAAAATTATATCATTGATGATTTGATTCTTGAAGAAAGATTCTTCTGAAGTTTTTTTAAAAAATAAAAAATGTATGACGAAGAATATTCTCCAAGGCAAATCATGCAGTGGAGGGTCACATCTAATTAAGGTGGCTGACGCAAATTTTCACCTACCTTCTAGTTTGTTTTTTTGGCAAACGCGTGGGTGTGATAGTAACATCAACGGAGTTTAATTAGCAGCGATGGACTCATAGGGTTTTACTCAATTCGTGTTGAAAGTTGGCTTTGCGATGAAAGCGATGTTCATCGTATATTTTTTTTAACATATTGATATAAAAATAACTTCCAACTTGTTACACGTAAACTACGAAGAAACCTAAACCTCATTAATTGTTTTAAAATTTAACAACTGTTCAACTGTACGCCATGTTTAATATACACTATACTCTACAAATAAAATCGACATAATAACAAGTGAAGTGTAAAATTATATATTAATATAAAAAAAATTTAATAATGTAACTTATAAATAGAATGGAAATAAACTTGTCTTATAAATAGCATTACAGCAGTTGATACAAATGGTTACTCCTTACAAATTAGTGCTTAGTGCTCTGGCAATAGACCAATTTCCTAATTTATCAATATGTTTTTTCATTGATGTGGTCAATAACAGAGTGGGGTTCACCATGCCGTAAATCCAGACCCATACAGAGGTGTTTTTGGTTCTGATGGAGAAAAGTATGCAAGAGATGTGCAAGACATGATTGACTTTGGAACTAGTGGAAATGTTGGTGCTTTCATTTCTGAAGCCATTCAGGTATTATTTATACTCTCAAATGAATTTGGCCACACTTGGTATTCTAATTAACTACTGCATGAAAATTTTGTCATACCCTTTTTTATACCATTGTTGTTTTTCATGTGGCAGGGAGTGGGGGGCGTCATAGAATTGGCCCCAGGTTACTTACCTGCAGTTTACAACAGTATCAAAAAAGCCGGAGGACTCTGTATCGCCGACGAAGTTCAGGCCGGGTTTGCTCGCACCGGAAGCCATTTTTGGGGATTTGAGGCCCATGGCGTCGTTCCTGATATTGTAACAATGGCAAAGGTAAGTCTTGATCTCTCTCTAGTCTGTCCTCTGCTTTGTGGAGCTTAATGTTATCAATATAATAGGTGAAGTGTGTTTTATAAATTTAAGAGGCTTTATCTTCCAATAAGCTAGTCTTTTAAGATTAGATTCTGTCTTGGACTTATATAGTTGTATTCAATAAAGACTCTTTCATTAAGAGCCAACGTTCATGGAAAGGGTTATACCCAAGGAAGGTTCTGACCAACGAGAGTTCAAGTGAAGTGTCGTGGTGTTTAGTGGGTGGGTTATGAGTCTCATATCTTATAAGTGAAGTGTGGTTTATGAATTCAAAGTGATCTCTTTCCTATTAAGGCTGTCTTTTGAGATTTTGGCCTCTCTTTGGACTTGTGTTCACAGTAAGTAGAAAAAGGGCTTTTCAAAACGCCTTTTATATACCGGTCATTGTGAAAATGGTTTAAAAAATATGACCGAGTTGAGAACTTGGATTCTATTGATGAGGAATTGATGATGTCTTAATTATAGATGCTAAAGCTATTACAGTTAAGGACAGGCTCAAAATGCATAAACCCCAGGATCATCGATTTCTGTCCTTTGCTACCTATCTAACTTTGCTATCTGAGTAAAAAGAAAAACTGGTTTATCAAAGAAGACTTGCTTTGTAAGATATATGTTACTCCACTTCTCCTTAATATAAGACATATTTGAGAAGTTAATTTCAGTTCTAAATATAAGACATGGTTTCATATTTATCAATCATTTCTTAATTTATCCATGTTGATACTTCTTCAACAATAATCAAGAATGATAAGGAATGAAAGAATTAACAAAGATGACTAAGGTGTTTTAGAAAATACATGTCATATTAACTAACTCAACCAATTTATTTAATCTAATCAAATTAATTAAATATGTCTTATATTAAGGGTATTTTGTTATGAATTTCTTTTTGTACAAACAGGGCATTGGAAATGGCATTCCCTTAGGTGCAGTGGTTACTACACCAGAGATTGCAGAGGTTTTGGTTCGTCGCAATTATTTCAACACCTTTGGAGGGAACCCTGTTTGCACTGCTGCTGGATTGGCTGTTTTAAGAGTGATAGAGAAAGAGAAGCTTCAACAAAATGCATCTTCTGTGGGATCCTACTTGAAACACAGACTCTCTGCCCTCAAGAATAAATATGAACGTAAAGTATTTTCTATAATTAATTTGATAAAATTAAGGAAGCATAATTATAATGTATGTTACATGATTTTTTTAATGTAATTATAACATATATCATTAGATTAAATATTAATTTATTTAACTTCTTTAATCTTCTAAATTAGTCAAATGAGCTTTATATTGATGACCGAAGGTAGTGTTTCTTTCCCTTGGATTATTATAGCTAGCGTTTAGAAAGTAAAAAGTTTATAAGAAACTATATTATTTTTCTTGCTGATTGAATTTAATTGGTTTCTTGTGTAGTAATTGGGGACGTAAGAGGGAGAGGGCTGATTCTTGGAGTGGAACTGGTCACTGATAGTGAACTTAAAACACCAGCAAAAGCTGAGACACTTCAAGTGTTAGATCAGATGAAAGGTACAAAGCTTTATCTCCCAATTACATGAAATAATATCAGAAAAGTCTCACAACTTATTAATGGTGACAGATCAACTTGTTAATAGCTACTGTTTCATTTGTTATTAACAATTTAATGAGACTTTTCTGATGTTATTTTTTTGGTTGAGACCTAAACATGATTTTCTGATTGGGTATTTGTATATTTCCTCTTTATTGGTATCTGATAATTTATTTTTCCACATTAACGACAACAGATATAGGAGTCCTTGTTGGAAAAGGTGGATATTTTGCGAATGTGTTCAGAATTACACCTCCTCTGTGTTTCACTAGACAAGATGCAGGTTAGCATTAGCCTCAATTCTTAAAGGTCAAAGAAGTAACATTCTATATAAACTTTTTTAAATGAAATTATCTCTATTCCTTAATATAAGATCTCATTCCTAGAGCAATTTATGCTATAAACAAGATTTTATATGAAGAACGCAATTTATGCTATAAACAAGATTTTATATGAAGAACGACAAGTAATAGTTGACATTATTTGCTACGAATTGAGTGTTTTTTTAGTGAACAAAAATTATAAATAGATCTCAAATATGAAAATTAATTACTAATATAGGTCGTCTAACAAAATATCCTAAGGTGACTTGTAAATACTAGAGGTTGAAATGAATTAATAGTAATTAAATTTCTTATATGTTACCTGTTCTCCTTTTCCCTTTGTTTTTAATTTGTTAATCTTATATAGATATGAATAAAGCCTACCACTACTTAGGATTAATATGTGAGATTCGTGAATATTCTCCGTTTGATATTAGAGGTTGAATTTTAGGTTATGAAAGACATATTATATTCAAGACATTTGTATATAAGATGATGATGAATAATGTCATATGTGCAAGACAATAAGAGATCTTTATAGTATTTAATATTATAGACGCATTTTTTTTTATTTTCTTAAATTAATTAATACTAATAGTTTGTGAATACTATTGATGCAGACTTTCTGGTGGACGCGATGGACTTAGCATTATCCAGAATATAATCATAAAAGTTAATGTGGAATTGTAGAGAGAGATATATATTACCCACCATATTATGTTCATCTCCTTTGTTAGAACTACAAAGCCACTCACTTGTAATTTACCCACATTAATGAAGCTTACACAAGTTCTGTGGTCCATACTTAGGCCAAGTCATTATTCTGCATTTATGAAATTGCCATAACAAATACTAACATTGAAGAAATTATAAAGAAAGGAAATAAAGGTGATAAAATCAATCACTCTTTTTCCTTGACCATGAATTCGTTTGATGGGTTGTCATGATCAATTTCACTGCCACAGATAACCTATGAAAAGAAGCTTAACACCCTAGGGACTACGGTCATTTTTCGTGCTTTATTTTGAGAAAATTACTGTAGGTCTAATTATTCATAAGCATGTTAATTACTCGGATCGCGCCATTGTCATGCTATTCACTTCTTGTTGGGCTTCCTAGTGGGTAATTAATTACTTAAGAGCTTATTTGGTAGGAGAGAGGAGCGAAACTGGGCAAAAAGAATTTTTTAAAAGATTTGACTTTTTTTTTAAAAAAAATGAGGGGTTGTAACTTTTTAATTTCTTTCCCTTTTATCTTACATCTTTTATTTATAAAAATTTTCTAACTCTACTTCTTTTGTTTCTTTTTTTTTTTAGGCTTTTTTACCAAAATAATATTTTTTTAAGAAAAAATTACTAATTTAGGACACTTTTGAAACTATTTACCATAGTAGGGTTGTTTTTGCAGAATCCCGTCAAAAAGTACGACGGCACTATTAGTGCCGTCAGACTGTCTGACGTCACACGAGTGGCGTCAGACAGTCTGACGCCACTTATTAAAATATTAATTTTTTTTTTAATAATCAATTGATGCCACACATTTAGTGTGGCATCAATTGATCTTCTGACGCCACACTTTTGTGTGGCGTCACCATGGTTGACGCCACACAAAAGTGTGGCGTCAGAGTGTCTGACGCCACAATCTGTGGCGTCAGACACTCTGACGGCACTAATTGTGTCGTCGTACTTCCTAACGGGACTCAGTAAAAACAACCCTACTTTGGTAAATAGTTTCAAAAGTGCTCTAAATTGGTAAAAAAAATTTTAAAAAAATATTATTTTAGTAAAAAAGCCTTTTTTTAATTCAACTTGTAAAATTTTCTCTCTCCTCCCATTCCCTCGAAATCCCTTATACCAAATATACCCTTAAGTGGGGCAATTAATATCTTTTAACATTAATTTCATTGTCACTATCAATTGCTTTAATTTGCTATTAATCTAAGATTTATCAAAATAAAAAAGAGTATAAATTATTAATTCTAAGAGGGGTTTGATATGTAAAGTAAATTAAAAATGATCTATATATCTCTTACAAATATCTTGAGGTGGAAAAAGAATGGTTTGAATTAACTAGAGTTGGTGCCGCATTAGATCCCTCTGGATCTCGGATTCGAATCCCATATGAGTCACTTATGTCAGGAGCGGCAATTACAAACTCAAAACCAAATACGAATAAAAAGTACAATAATGGTATATTTTACATAGAGCTTGATAGAAGTTGTATTAGTTACAATTTATGAATGATAGATATAGAAGTTGTAGGATATAACATTATTATTTGTTATTCACCTATATGAGTTGTGACTCACTTCTTGCTACTTCTTAGTCTAAAGTAAGCCACTTCATTTTAATTGACATCTTAGGATATATATATATATATAGAAAGAATAAACATAAGAAAAATATAAAACATAATTTCTATATCCATGTTTTTAATAAGAGTAAATTCCATCCATGATGCTTACATTTTTAATCAAATTGTGATTTTGATCCCTTTAATTATTAGTTTCCATTTGTGATTTTAAGTCCTTATGATTTCATAAAGACTTAGTTTAAGTCTAATGGTGTTAACTAGTTAACCCATATCATTAAGCATAAGAACTAAAACTAGAATTTGTTTAAAGTATATGAACTCAGCCAAACCAAAACTTTTGGTGTCTATGCTAAATAGCATTAAACTTAGGTTAACTCTTTATGAAACTAGAATGACTAAAACCAAAATTCGATCAAAACTCCTAGGACCAACAATGTTATTAACCTTTTTTCTAACAAAGAATTGTTTATTGATATAATACCCAAAAAACCATTATTTATCTTACATACAATATTTTAGTAGACAATACCTATTAAAAATAGGAGAATATGTTGTTTCTAATTTTGTAATTTATTTTCTATAATTTATGTCAATTTTCCTTGATATGGAACAAACCAAATGTTAGGCTTAAAATTAAATTTTAAGGTTTCAAATTAGGGATCATAAAATATCATAATTAAGCATAGTCTTAATTTATTCATAAAAGACAATTTAATGACATAAAAATATACCCATTTGGAGAGAAAATTGCCAACAACTAATGGGCTATTAAATTTGCAATAATTAGAGTAATTGTATTAACTTTTCATAATTTATTAAAAGACTAAATTTTCTAATTAAGAATACGAATTGAGATTAGTTATGGAGGGCTAGGATTAGACCTCATAAAGCTAAATCTAAAGGCTTTAATTTAACCTCATAAAGCATAATCCTTATGAGACAAGAACCCACCCATGAGAGATTTTTCTTCTTGAGTTTGTGAGACAATTAAAACACAAGTTGAAAATCAAAAAGATGAAGGGGGGCGGTTTTTGTGCTTGATGAGGAGGAGTAAAAATTGTTTAATATAAACATACAAACACATGGGTTAATTGGATGAGAAAAGACCATTAATGTTTGGAAGAGGATAAGAGTACTAATGGGATAAGGCATTGATGAGTGTGTGTGTGTTGTGAGCCTAGTGTAAGAGAGAGAAAAATGTATAATTAATTGAATTGTGAGTTTAAAATCATTGGAATTAATTCAAGACACAAGTAAATGAGAATCTATACAAAATAAACTGTATCCTGAGAAACGTTAATCATAGATCAAATATAAGGATTTATTATAAACAAGCATATTTTAAGCTTGGAATAGGTTATAACCAAAATCTTTTCCTCAATTTTTGGAATAAATTTAAAATGATAAAAAGGAAATTAGAGGCTTTTAATTAAAGCCATGAGTTTCAAAAATCACAAAGCTAATGAGAAGACTTGAATAAGCTTCATAAAAACTCCTAAATATATTTTCATCTAGTTACAAGACATCTAAAGTAACTAATAATTGAAATACAAATCAAAGAAAGATGAAGGGGAGGGGGACAAATTGTTGGCTTGGGAAAGTGGTAGGATGATTTGTTTAATATTAAACTTATCAACACATGCATTTTAAGCATTGATGAGGGGAACAAATTGGAGAGATGAGGTTGTACTTATAATTAAATGCATTGAAGAAAAATGGAAGAGGATAGAAATGAGAGAGGAGGGGGCGGTTTTAGTGTGTGAATAGAGAGGATGAAAGTTTGATAATTAACCTAGATCCAAAGGTCCAAATTCAAGAAAATTATGTTTGAAAAAACTACCAAAATGCCATTACATTTTTCTATAAATAGGGGGCTCTAGCCTTCACAAAATTCACACTAAAACAAGTAAGAAGCATCTGAAAATAGAGTGAAAGTGAGAGTTAGTAGGAAGTAAGAAGGAGTAGTAAGGTTCTCCAAGGGTAAGTTCTTTAGTTCTTAAGCTTTAGCTTTTAGTTTATAGCTTAAATGTTGTTTTGATCTTTAATCTTCTAATATATTTTTGTTATCATGTTTTTATAGTTAAAAGTGGTTTTAATTCAAAAAAATTGATGAAGATGGTGTTATAGCAAAATTTTTGAAAGATTATGATCAAAGTAGCGAAGCTCTGGCGAAAATTCATAGGGTAAAAGTTTCTGAAATCAGTGATAAAAACACCAATATTTTATATTGAAAATAAAGTTACAAAATTCTGGGAAAATTCATGGTTAAAGTAGGCATATAGGGATTTTCAAATATGCCTAGAACATATTAATTTGAGCTATGTACAGTGAGATAAAAATTCTCAAAGTTGGACTATGAATTTCTGGAAAATTCTGGGCAAATGCTCAAAACTTTAAAACTGGGAATGACTCAAGTAATCTGGGAAAAAACGAGTATTTTTACTTAAAAATAGACATCCTAAGGATTCTAAGGAATTTTACGGATCTTCGTTTCGATTTTTCTAGAATTAGTTATGATTTTTCAAAGTTAGATGAAAAATCTGCCCAAAATGCTATATTAGCGTTTTTTCAGAAAAATAAGGAAAATAAGTTGAAAAATAATTCCACCAAGAATAAAATAGTCATTGGTGACTAAAATATCTACTAGGATATTATTTGTGAATTAATAAATGCGATATTACCATTATAGGATATATGTGATCACATTCCGACCGACGAACATACCGATATCACCAACAAAGGTACGGACGCGTACTGTAACATTAACTCTGATGCTTATTTTATACTTATATGTAATAGATGTATTCATAGACTAAGACTCTGTCTTAAAGTTTTTCATACACATTCAGCTATACACGGGTTATGGTTTTGATAATACTGTTGAGTTTTCCTAGCGTTGAGGACACGAATGTATATCGTGGCACTGGTGAATAGTGCTGACCATAATAACATTCATAGGCAGTGGCTGTGTTCTGTTATTATCTTTCATATGTGATTACTACTGTAATGTCATGAATATCTGTCATACATAAACTGTTACATAAGCATGAGGTTAACCGTTACTTGAGATTCAATGGTCATTGAATCTCAGCCTTCACTATAGCTTCAGGGTCCAGAGGAACCAGGACTGAGGACAAAGGTAAGCAGCACGCGTGAGGACATGGGCGGAGAATTCTATTTTGAATTTGTATTATCGTACTATTTTCAGATAATTGTACCGTTGTATAAGCAACCAGATACAACAACAGTGAATGTTTATCAGATACTCGCTCTTTTAAATTATTCCGATGCTCTACTCTGATCAAACTATTTTGAAAACACTTTAGAAAATTGGGGTGTTACAATTGATGATGTAACTACTTAATCTCACAGAACAAACATAGAGTTGATTTAGTGATATAAGGCCCCATTAGATCCCTCTAGGTCTTGGGTTTGAATCCAAGATGAGTCACTTCTTTTGTAAAAAAAACAGCCACAAACCCCGAAATTGGATACCAATAAAACACTACAAAAAAAGGGCCATTTGTAGCGGTTTTAGCCGCCACTAACGACATTTTCCGCGGTTACACAGACCGCTACCAAAACCACCGAAACAAACCAATTTGTAGCGGTTAAAATAACTCGCTACCACATCGACATAAACCACTACTGTAACTATAGCGGTTCGAATTGACCGCCACTATATAAGGCTGTGCTGACTACTTATGTACACATTAGTCGCGATAAACAAACCACTACAAAATGAATTTGATAATTTTGTCGCGGTTACATAACCGTTACTAAACATTTTGGAATATTTTGTAGCGGTCAGGGAACCGCAACTAACAAGTCTAAATTTCAAAAAAAAAAAAATTTACCGCCAGAATATTTGTAGTGGTGGATAACCGCTACAAATAATTCCCACCATTTTTATTTTTTAAAAAAACGTTTTGCCGCCATTTTTTCTTTTTTATATTTGTAGCGGTTTATAAACCGCTACAAAATATTGACGTCATTTGTTTGAAAAGTAGTTTTGGCATATGCGTTGGTATTTTGGTATTTGTAGCGGTTGCATAACCGCTACAAATGGATGACATTTTAAAAAAAATTAATAATTTTTATTATAATTAAAAAATGTTATATTATTAATCATTTATATTTTTACTGAAAATAAATGGTATTAAAATATGATATTCGATTATATAAGGTTACTATATATGTGTAAAACAATGAGAATATGTAAGTATAATAACAACAATTTATGAGTTAATTAAAATAAAATTAATTATAAAACAAAAGTGTGGGAAAGTGGATCGAATAATATGTATGCGAAAGTATAAAGAAAGTTGAAAATTGACAAAAAGCACCTGTAAAATAACAGAAGTTAATATCAACAGGGTAGAAAAAAAACAAATATTTTGATAATCACTAGATTCGATCCAGTTGAATGACACTTAACCCATTCAAACATTTTACCTCGTTGAGAAAACGTAAAAATATGAGAGAAGACGGAGAGAAAACGTGTGTAGAAAACAAAATTGAAGTATATTAAATGTAGTTTGGTGAGGATATTTATTTTGATATCAGCGCATCACTTTGTAGCAGTTGGGGTGTGAAAGAGATTTGTCGTGTCCCTCAAAATAACCAGATTCAATAAAAGATTTGTAGTAATAGGGAACCTGGGTCATTTTCCCAAAGAATTTGTAGCAGGTCTGATTGGAATAACAGTGAAACAAAAACAGTAAAAATGGAGGGTTTTTGGTTGAAACAAATTAAAAATGAAGTTTAAAAGAAACATAACAAAATATTCAGAAGCAGATTAAAAACGATCAATCCAACGTTCAGATTCCAAAGACTTTCATCATTGAACGAAATATAAATAACCCACGTTTGGCTCTAGACGAACCAAGATCTCTGCATTCGCCCAGAAAATCCCTCGACTAGACGATCGCCTAGAATATGTCCGAATAGTGGCATGTCATTGTGCGATCGCACAACAAAACTTAAAACCTAGTTCGAACTCAGTCCTTGGGATAAACCAAACCGAATATTAAATCTAATATTCGAACTATTTCCAGAAATCGGATCCGATAAGATGAAAATAGAAACGAGTTAAATTACTGAATAAGCACAAGTTCTCTAGACGAATCATGGAATCCTCACGCTGGATTAACCACAGAAGTTTAGCCAAGCATGGCTAGGCAAAACGCAAAAGAAAAGATGAAGAAGAACAACTCAGAGAAAATTAAACTTTTGCCTTTCAATCCAAAATTGTCTAAACCGTGTCTGTATGAAAATTGGCGGCTGACCTAACTAAGTAAACCCTAGCTTCCAAAACGAAATGGGCTCTACAAGTTTGGCCCAAAACAGAAATAAAATAAAACTGGACTTTAATTACAAAATTCGAGCAAAATAAAAATCTAGAAAAATGGGTCTGTCTTTAGCTCCAATTTCGTCCATCTTCTTGTGCGAATCAACCTTCCGAGTCTTCATAACAATTGTAGCTCTCTAAATCATCTAAAAAAGGAAAGAAGAATCAGGCTAATCAGATATCTAAATCAAAAGTTATGGCGAAAATACTAAATCACTGTAAATCTGGAATTTAATCATAAAAATGAATTAAATCCAATTAAAAGCTCAAAGCTCAATTTAGTAACAAAATTCATTATTTATCAGCGAAACAATCCTAAATTTATTCACCAAGAGATACAAATAAGTGTAATAATATTCAATCATCAGGGTGTCGGTGTTTGTAGCGGTTTCATTTAGTAGCAGTTTTTTTGAGCTTTTGTAGCGATTGAAAATTTGTAGCAGTTTTTCTGGATTTTGTAACGGTTATAAACCGCTACAAAAACTTGTGGGTTTTTTTTAAAAAAAAAAAAAGTAAAATGAAGAGTAGGGATAATTTTTTCTCTCAATCTTCGTCAGCATCCCTACAAAGAAAGTTTGTATAAAAAGTTACGTGTGAGTTGAATATGTAATAACACATATAAAAATTTTGTTAAATGCTATTATTATATTTCATATTGCGTACATTAAAAAACATACCGAATTATAGGTTGATCTAACCATATTTTTACATGATTTTTGGTAATTAAATGGGGATTTTTAATGTATTTTCTCATAGTTATTGAGCTTTAAATATATTTCTTGTGATGGATTGATATTAAGAGTAAATATGTTAAATTAGGGCTAAAAATGGCAAAATTGTCAAAAAAATGTAATTACCCTTAATTATTGATTCTTATGAGAATATTTGATATTAGGTTAATTGGTCTAAATTGTAGGAACTTGAAGAAATTGGATTAAATTTGAAAATGGAAATTTAAGCTCAAATTTTAAGAGTTTCAGTTTAGTCCCTCAAGCAAACTTTTCAAACTTTTCACTTAGGTCCCTATCAGCATAAAACTCTACGTTTTGAATTGGGTTTGCTTTTCTTCTTCAGTGTGAACAGGGACCTGAGGAGTTGAGGGCTGAAAGGCTAGAGATCCGACAGAATTAATGAACCAGAGGATATTTAATAGGAAACTTTTAAACTTTGCAATTAAGTCCTTTCTTCAGAAGTTTCAAAATTTGCACTTAAGTCCCTGTCATTTAAACACATCGTTTTGCATTTCATGGATTAGGGCAGCTGACTTCTTTTGATTATTGATGAATATCCAGCACGCAGACGCGTGAGCAGGAGCAGACCCGACAGATTTATTCCCTATTAAAATCCTGAAGAGCGCCGCGAACGGGACTTCATCTTTGGACCTTCCCTTCTTCCATTTCTTCACCTTCCTCTTCTTTCCTCTCGCTGGCGGTTCCTCCTCCACCCTTGCTGCCGGCGAGGCAACTCCTATCTCCATTAATTTCGTCAACCTCTCCATTTCACCACTTCCATCATCTTCAACCACCAGCACCTCCTCACCACTTCCAGCGTTCCCCATTCCTTTGATTTCCAGCAGTAGCCACCATGACCTCCAGCGTCCTTCAAGCTCCTCCCTCACTCTCTTTCACGCCGATCACTCTCACCTTCTCCAGCATTCTCTCTTCACCGTCACACTCACCTTCATCGACCCACCTCCACCGTCGGTCTTCTTTATTATCCCCTCTTTCTCTTCACCATTTTCCATTTCATGAGTCCAGATTTGTAGTTCCTGTGGGGTCTTTGGTGGATATGCTTGGCTGATTCATTTTTCTCTTGGAGATGGATTTAGTAGTTGGAGTTCTAAAGCTCACAATTAGGGGAGTTTATTTGTTCAATTTATTTTCTCTAATTACATTTTAATTTCCTAGTTTTAGGAATATTGATTTGTATTGTTGAGACTTAGTTTACCCGGTTGGATAACTTTGTGGATTGAACCTTTGTGATTGGATTTAATTTTGTAGCTTTTTGGATTTTAATATATGTATTTCCTTATTAATTCAGTGAAATTGTGCTTTCTACGTGGTATTGTTAGATAGTATAATTGATTTGAATTAATTGAGTGACGTGGTATCGCATTCAAATCAAGAGGAAGCAAGTTGCATTAATTTAATCGTAATCACACACTAAGTGATTTTAAACAATACCTCAAGAAATAGTAGTTAGCTATGGTAGTAGGAGCTACTATTAATTGGGAATATTGGACTCAAGTGGTATCTTGGGGTTTTTCATCTAGACTTAGTGAAAATTTACTCCCATATTTAGTGAACTATGATGGTCACTAATCCATTCCAAGAGCATTCATTCATTTTACATTTTCATACTCCATTCCATTTTATTAGAAATACCAAAAATATTAGTTTGGTATTTAATTAAATTGCATTTCTCTTTAGATAATTAATTCAAAAATCCAAAATCAATTTCCCCCTTATTTTAATTGCATTTGCATGTCATTTAGATTATCTAGGACTCAATAAAAGGCTCCTCGAGAAGAGAGAAAGATCCTAGGTTTGCCTATACGCAATCCTTGGTAATTTTTGATTGTGGACCCTAAGGCTAAAGACAAAAAGACCCTCATCATAGGTAAAGTGTCATCGCTGTCTGGGAAGAAGTTTTCGAAACTAGCAGGCTGGAGCGGCTTACAATCATAGGCGACGTTCTCACCATCCCCATGTTGTAAAAGTCCTAAGGCTTTAAGTGAACCACCATATTCCAATTCATGTGCCTCTCATCGGCGACATAATAAACTTGATGGGCCTCTGAGGCAAAAATATACGTCTCGTCATCTTCAGACTGCCTAGTGTGAATAGGCCGGGAGAAATTCACTGATGTGATTCCTAAGTAATCAATCGTGAGTCCCCGGGACGTTGTCGTATTCGCCTACAAACACTTGAACAACGTCACAAAGAAAATGCCTTGGTAAGTTATCCTAACCACATCAAGCAGCTTTCCATAATATGAGACGTCACCAAACTACATGTTCCCGTCACTGCTGCTCGCATAACTCCTTGTCCCAAATGTACCATGTATACTCGAGTTTTGGGTTAGCAATCCCTGATCTCGTGGAAACGTGCAAAACTTGAAACCATTGACATTGTATATCGTAAATCTTTGGGCGTGGTCAAGCGAGCTGAGTGTGAGAGCTCTGAATTCTGGTGAGTGGAGGTTGTGGTCATTCATTATTCTCCTCCTAAACCAACCTTGGAATTCTCTGTGGACCTTTCTATCAATTTCGGAGGATGTTTGTGTACGGATCCTCAGTTGACGCTTCACATGACTCCTGAATTCCCTGCAATTAAACATGTGATGACGAGCAAGAAATATGACTATAAAATGTAAGGAAACATATAGGATAACATACATATCTGTGTGCAATCCTTACTGAAGGTACGGTTCAACTTTAGTGCAATTAATCAAGACATGTCTATGTGTTTGAAACTTCTCAAGTGCGGTGAGTTTGAAGTTCTCACATCTGCCAACTAGTTTACCAACACGAGGGAATAACAACTCTGTTGCTGATGGCTCTAGCTCTAGCTCTGGCTCAAGAAAATCGTCTACACGAGGTAGTCGGTTGAATGACATCTCAATGTCATCAAAGTACCTGGAACAAAAATACATGACCTCATCTCCAATATAACCTTCCGCTATTGAACCTTCAGGTCACGCCTTATTCCTCACGTAAGATTTCAGTTTCCCAAGAAACCTATGAAGTAATAAGGAAAAATGTCAATACATCAATGGTTAAACGTGCGACTAGAGGAGTAATGCTAAAGTAATTAATTTTAAATGAATACCTCTCAATAGGATACATCCATCGGTAGTGAACTGGGCCAGCAAGCTTGGTTTCGTGAACAAGGTGTACTGTCAAGTGAACCATGACCGTGAAAAATGACGGAGGAAAGATCATCTCCAAATGACAAAGCATAAGAATGATTTTCTGCTGCAGCTGGTCGAGCTCCTCCACAATCAAAACCTTGGAACACAACTTCCGAAAGAAAGTACAAAGCTTAACCAAAACGATCGACACATCGAGAGGCAACGTTTTTTTTTTTTTGCCAACCAAAGTAACTGCTGCATAAGCACATGTGAGTCATGACTTTTCAGCCCAGTAACCTTTCAAACCTGTACGTCAACACATCGTGAAATGTTGCTTGAATACCCATTAGGAACTTTTATATTCTTCAACATCGTGAGGAAGATTTCCTTATTCGGTTTTGTCAAGGTGAATATTGCCGGTTGAAATCTGTCATGCTCATCCGGCCACGCATTTGTACGAACTCCCATCTCCCATAAATCTTTCCTCGCTTGAAGATAATCTTTTGACTTGTCTGGTTTGTTCAGAATCGTGTACAACATATTGTCGCACACATTCTTTCAATGTGCATGACATCTAGACTGTGTCAAAGCAAATTATCTGTCCAATACGAAAGAGTGAAGAAAACGCTTATCTTCCGCCATTGCTGGGTCGCAAAACCAGAAGCCCTGGCCGTCTTTGTCTCGGCCTTTGCTGGATCGTCTTTTTTCTCATACTCAAATTCAACATTCACAAGCTGCTCTATGATTTCTGCACCGGATAAATTCCAAGGAGGTCCTCTTTTTTCTTGTTGCCCATTTAAATGATTGTGTTGCAATCTAAATGTAACACCCCAAATTTTATAACAATTATAATAACATAAAATTGCAATAATTTTTAGAAATAATTACTGAAATTCAAAATAACCAAATTTGGAAAGTGTTATCGCCGCACTTGTATTGGGACAAGTGCAAGGCTGCCTTATTACAATAACATAAACCCACACTTAAATAATTAAAAAAAAAGTCTTATTCAAAGTGTAAAATAAAATAAGAAAAAAAAACTAGCTAGAATTGCTCATTGTCCTTCCTCACTTCTCACTGCTAGCCCCAACAGCCCAACTTTGAAACCTGCTTCACTGAAAATCTGCTCCCCCGAAGGATCGTCGCAGCCCACGAACACAAACATCAGCAAAAGCTGGTAATCCTAATCAAAACACAATTTATACAACTCAAAAGGATAAAAGGATATTTTAACATAAAATCTGTTCATATCTTATTTTATTGTGCGGGGAATATTATATAAAGAAAAGAAAATCAAATAATAGAAAAAAGTGGGCAGACATGTTCAGGTAATTTAATTGTAGCATTGCACCGGAGTGTCATATATTGCAATTTGTTGCACAGGAATAGAATATATTGCAACCACAAAAGTGACGCACAGGAATTCACGCATGAAAACCGAGGCGAGTAATGGTTTTCAAACCAAAAGAAACGCACAGGTGTGTGAGTATATAATCCATGCACGTTGACCGAGGCAATAGTAATTGTGTAGGATTGATCAAAAAAACGCACAGGCATAACACCTAATTCAAGCATGCAAGCCATAATACTTATTCAAGGACGCAAGCCGAGAAGAGGAAATCCATGTATATTCAATTCAATCATCTAAATCAAAACCCACGGCAATGCAAAGGCATCTTATATTTAATATTGAACCACTTTGCAGAAGGCTACTCATGCAAATCAAAAAGAAGGAATATGTATTTGATTTGAGCACGTATTCAATATTAATTCTTATTGTTCTAGGAATTAGGATTACCTATCAAAATTCACATAAAACTAACCTAAGACTCATGGGGATTAGGATTACTTGGTCTCTGTTTTGCTAGCCTCTTAGAAGAATAATTGACACAGAGAAAGAATAGAGGAAGTAGTAGAAGAGAATAGGAGGAGAGAAGAAGATATTCAGGGTTAGGCTAGACTTCTATTTATAACTTAAAATTAGGGTTTAGCTTGGGCTCTTCTGCTATTGCCAACTCATTAATAAGGTGTATTAAATTCAATCAATCAATCATGATGTGAATTTAATGTGATAAGGTATATTAAATTCAATCAATCAATCATGATATGAATTAATGTGACTTGGTTGACAAGTAGAGGATTTATTACCTAAAACCTCTTTCTTAGTGCATAAGCAGAAAATTCCTAAGGCAATTAGGGTTTAATGGGTTATTACTATTAATAATAATATCATCACTATTAATAATAACCTTGGATATTACACTAAACCTGTGCGTACCATCGAGAAACCTCTGATGACCCATGAAGCACCACTTACAACTGTGGGGAAGACGCATTGAGTCAGAGTCAAAATTGCAAGCCGGACACGTAAGGCCGGTATGTACATTCCACCCAGATAATGTTCCCAGTCCAGGGAAGTCATTGATAGTCCACATCAACGCCGCACACAAGTTGAACAATGTCTTCTCGTGCATGTCATACGTCTCGACGCCTACATTCCACAATTCCACCAACTCCTTGATAAGCGGTTGTAGATATACATCGATGTCATTTCCCAGTGTCTTTTTGCCTGGAATGATCATAGACATAATGAAGGAACTTTGTTTCATACACATCCAAGGGGGCAAGTTGTAAGGTATCAAAACAACTAGCCATATACTATAACTTATGCTAAGATTCTCAAACGGATTAAAACCATTAGTCGCCAAAGCAAGATGAACATTTCTAGGGTCCGCTGCGAAATCAGGAAAGTCTGAGTCGAACGCTTTCCACGCTTCACCATCCTATGGATGTCTGAGTTTACCATCTTCACTCTTGTCGACTTCATGTCACTTCATATGCTCAATTGTCTTAGACGACATAAACAATCTTTGTAAGTGAGGTTTTAAAGGAAAGTACCTTAGAATCTTTGCGGGTTTCTTCTTCTGCTTTTTTCCCTTCTAAACTGTCCTGAACCTCGAAGTGTGACACTTCTTACAAGTCTCCCTCCGAGCATCCTCCCCCCAATAAAGCATGCAGTCGTTGGGGCAGGCATCGATTTTTTCGTAGTTCAAACCTAATCTGTTGATTATCTTCTTGGCCTCGTAGAAGGTTGTGGGAATGTCCACGTCAGGGAAAGCATCTCGTAGTAATTCCAGCAACATCGACATTGCCTTATCAGTGATCCCACACATGCACTTGATATGGTACAATTTGATTAGAAAGGATAATTTTGAGTATTTCTGACAAGCTTGATACAAAGAATGATCGCTCTCATCCATGAGGCTGAAAAATTCCCGAGCTGCTTCATTCCTGAAGAAAACTGGTTCTGGCCCCTGCACTTATGCCGTGAAGTTGTCGTCTTGAACACCAAAAGCGTCGCTAATAGCTTCATTAACCGGATCATCTTGATTTAGTTGATTTCTTACTTGTGAGGTTTGAGGAAGATGATCCCCATATCTCATACCACATTTCTCACCATGAACACCCCAGAATGTATACGCTTCTGGGAAAGGCTTAATAAGAAGATGTTCCATAGCACCTTCTCGTGTTTGCCACTTCTTAAACTTGCATCTACAACAAGGACACACGATCTTGCCATTAACGCTAGCGTGAGAGAAGGCAAAATCTAAGAAATTTTTCAATCCCGCTAAATATATAGGAGAACTACGCGGCAGCTTGATCCATGACTTATCCATTTGTAGTAAACAAAGCTAGGATAGCATATAAATGTGAAGACAATATTTAATTACTTTCATTCCAGCACTTGAGATCTTTAAATGCAACGTGGAACACTTTGAAGCGGTCAAGAACCGCGACGACAACCGTGTCCAAAATGAAGAAGAAACTTTCTAGCGGTTCTCTAACCGCTACAAATTTGAATTGAAAATCCCACCATGGACTAGTCGTGGTTACGAAACCGCTACTTCAACCGTTACCAAATGATGACTGTTTGAGTTTTGTAGCGAATTATGGGTAAAACCGCAACAAATTTTTTGTGGTTATTTATTTACTTTGAAATTCAAATTTGTAGCGGTTTCATTATATGTAACCGCTACAAACATATTTTGTGGCAGTTTTAGTATCAAAACTGCTACAAAATTTATTTTTACCCATTCAAATTTTAAGAACATATCTTTTTATTCACAAATTATTAACTCCATTTATTATTTTACAAATGACATATAAGTATTGAAATAGTAGTACAATATCAAAATCCTACTGAAAAGAAAATATAACAAATATTTAAATTTAATAAAATTGTCAACAAATCAATTAAGATAAGAAAGGTGAACAAACATCCAGCGGTACAAAATTAATTACTTTAAAAAATAAAAATCGAACTATCAGGAGCTTGATGATCAGGTCCTATCTCTAGGGGGCTCTCTCAGGAGGGTCTCTCTCAAGGGCGGCGTGGGCACGACCAAAGGTAACAACGCCCTCGTCTTCACCAGTAGCAGGACCCAGACAGGGATCCTCGTAGACGAACGGATGGGGAGGCGAGGGAGGCGGGGGGAAATCCTCGTAGATGAACGGAAAGGAGGCTCGAGAGATGGAAACCGTCTGTTAGGTAGCAACTCTGTCAAGGCCCTGGTAATTGAGTGCCAGCTATGCCTCTCATTAGCGTACCAACGGTCGAGACTCTCCTGCATGCGCATATTCCTGGCCTCATTCCTGACCCTCTCTGTAGCAACCTGCTCGGCAACCTGCACGGCAAATTTCTCGGCAATCACCGCATTAACCGCCTCCGGTGGTGGCCTTCTCGAGATGGAGGTTCCGACGTCAGAGCAGGAGGCGTTTCCGTACACCATGCTAGACCTGGCACCTAGCCCAAAGCCCCTAACGTGGCTAGGATGCTCGACTGGGCCCACAGCAGCTTTCAATGAGGCCATAGGATCCACAGACCCCTGTGACTCCGGGGGCTGCGACGTTCGCATCTCTTGCTGACTCTGCTCAATCCGGGCCTGACGCACATATTTCATAAAACATTAATCAAACAATTTAATTAAATTTAAATATACAACATTAACTATATTTATTAGTTTTTTGGTAACTTACTATTATCTCCTCTGCTGCCTCAGAGATCGGCATCCCATCACGGTGTCTATGGGTGCGTGTATACAACTCTCCATAGTTCGTCTCACGGTTTTGCTCCCGAGCCTTCTCTTGCTAAAAGAATATAAACTTTGTTATTTCTAAAACAAAACAATAATCATTTAAACATAAAATTAATTTAACTTTTAACATATCATCTCACTGTAAGTCACAGCAAACGTCTTGGATCCTGCCGTGTGATTGACCCTTTGATGCGCCCTGCATCTGGTGTTCCTCTGCAATAGAGCCTGCAAAATAAATGAGATGTTTGTGTAATTTAGGTAAAATAGAGGAGTAGTCAATGTATTTTACTCTAAATTTAATTAATTTAAACCAAATCTAAACACTACATTAATTTTGTCTATATTTAAATTTTTAAACTACATTTAAACAAAATTAATTAAAACAAATTTTAAACTATACAATACCCTCATGTTTTTTTTAAAAAAAACTAAACTAAACTATGATTAATTAAAAAAAAACGTACCTGTCCCTCTGCACTCCTCCTATATTGGATAGAAGCTGCCCAGTCATTTGGCTTCACGCCGTCTGGGACGTTCTCCATTAGTTGCTGGAGAGGCATAGTCCCATCTCCATTCTGCTGGTTATAGAGATGACCCCTCTGGCTCTTCCATGCTTCTCCCATTTTCATCTTTACGTACCTCTGAGCATGGGCTCGCAATTTAAACTTTTCTATATCATAAAATGATTAGTAATTAAGTAATAATTAATTAAGAAATAGATAACTAAATTAACCACAACTTATAACTATTAACATGTAAAATTTAATTACACAACATAACTTACCTGCACAACGTTCTCAAACGCCTTGTCCTTGTTCTCCTTCGGGATCTTTTTCCAATCTTGGAAAAAAATCGGGAACCATGCCCAATTCCCGCCAAATTCTGACAGGAATCGGTTCAACAGGTGACCACCGCTGCTGATCGGCTGGTCCGTGTCCATGTTCCAAGGAACTATCACGCGGTAGTCCTCTAGCTGACTGAGTATGGGAATATCCAGCGTCCTCCTGTTGATGTTCCCATGTGGATCTACACAATTATAACAAAATTGTTGTATTGCATTTAAATAAATTTTCATTTCACGTCAGGAATTTAAATTTTATTTTTTGCCAATAAACTACTTATACTTACCTTCGACATCCACCACAAATCCGGTTGAACGAGAAGACAATGGTCGGGGGTTCCCATGGTCCCGCTCGTTCTCCTGGTCGAGAAACCGCTCCACTTCCACTATGGGAATGTCAAACTGGATCTCCTCATCTTCTTCATTGATGATGTCATCAAACGACAGACTTGCGCCTCGATCTCCCCCTATAGTCTCTAGGGTCTCTGGGTTTGGGATTGGCTCATTTGCAAAGAGCTCATCAAACTCACTTCCCCCTGAGGGGCTCAAAGGGGATATTTTGAGGCCCACCTCCTCTCCTACGGCCCCCTCTACTACTAATACCACCCCTGATAGGCCCTTTCTGGAGTTCAATAGCTTTCCCTTTTCCCTTGTCATGTGAAACCATGATGTTGAAAGGTACAAGTTGAGAGGTTAAAAGGTAAAAAGTAAAAACTTGCGCGCATGAATTTCAAAAGTGAGAGGAATAGTATAAAAACCGCTTCTCTTAGTAGCGGTTAAACCAACTAACCGTTACAAAGTTAATCATTTTGTAGCGATTTAACTAAAACCGCTACCACAACCGCGACAATTATGCCTCATCCTTCATGAATATTGGTAGTGATCAAATAACCGCTACAAAATGAATGACCTTTGCAATTTTGTAGCGTTTAACGAGGTGAACCGCTACAAAATAATTGTCCTTGTTGAAGCAGAAAAAGAAATCTGCAGCAAGGACAAAACGGCGCCGTTTCTTCCTCTTTTTTAACTTAGGCATAAAAAAATCCTCCGCCCCGTAACCTTCACTTCCTCTTTCACTCTCTCCTCTCTTTCCTTCTCCTCATGGCTGACCCTTCATCCTTCTTTCGCCGCCTCTTCCCACCCTTCCATGTGGCACCTACAAGTACTTCGGTTGACTCGGCCCTGTACGAGTTCGGTTGTCGCTCGTGTTCCACTGGGTGTCTCACCGCCAGCAAAAGAAGAAAACCGGAACAGTGAACGGCGCCCTCCAACTTCTCTGCACTCCTTTCAAGATCATCGTCAAGCTCTTTTACGCCTCTGCAACAACGTTGGCAGCACAAACGGGGGAGTCGAGGCAAGGACTTTCAGCTCTCTTTCTTTCTCTCACTCTCTGGGTTTCAATTTACTATATATCTCTGCGCCGATTCCGTTGAAGTGGCTAGTGTTTCTTACTCTCACTCACTGGTGTGATCTTCTTGACGTTAGGACGACGAAGATGGATGATTCATGTCTCACTCCATTTTAAAAAAAAAAAAAAAAACAGTCCCACATCTCTGCAATCTGGGAATGTCTCTGCAATCTGTTAAAGCCATAGTGGAAGAAGATGTTTCTGGTCAACAAGAAGGACAATCCAGTGAAGAAAATGATGAAGTTGGATGAAGAAGAAGAAAGTGAGACTGTGTCACGCATGAATGAGAGAGGTTGGATGAAGAAGAAGATGAGTGAGAAATTTGTCCAACATGCATGTCCCAATCCTTCCTTCCTTTTTTTTTTTTTTTATAGAGCCCACTCCTTCCTTTTTAATTGTATTATGGACAACACTTATTTATTTATTATTGTTTATATTTGGTGGAAGACATGCAGCTCACCGTCCATGTTCTTCTTTACACAATATTCTCCACTAACTTCATCTTTCTTCAATTACGCGGGACCCAACTTCATTTAATTTGATCCAAATGATGCCAATTGCTTCATTCAAGCCGTGGATGTGCGTCCATATGCTCCTTCTTTTCCAGAGTCTTCATGTTCCTCCACTCACATCTTTTTAAATGTAGACCCAAATTTCCATCAAGTCCTGCCAAACCACGTAAAATTCAACAGATCTTCAACACTTGTCAAAACTTTCAGCTTTCTTTCTTAATTACTCTCTGCATTTTTTCTGTGTTGAGGTTGCAGGAGGAGGAGGAGAGTGATACTACACAAAGAGTGATGGGAATCAATGCCGTTGGAGGTGATGCTGGCGGCGCAGACGAGGTAGTTGAGGCAAGGACCCCTGCCGCTAAAGATGTCGAGGTTGCAGAAGGAGGAGGAGAGTGAGAGAGGGGGAGAGAGTGGCGTGGTTTTTTAATTAAGAGTGAGAAGGTTGGAGAAGTGGAAAAAAAAAATCGATGGAACGGTGTCGTTTCTCACTTGCTGCAGAAAACTTTTTTTGCAGCAACTGCAAAAATGTTTTCCCCATCAAATATATTACCACAGAAAAATTGAAACTTCTGCAAGTTAATGTAACAAAGCATATATACATTAATTTTAATGGGTTTAATGTTTATAATTTTACTACAGAAATTTTTTTTTCTGTCACACTCACATAAAAGTAAGTGGGTTTTATTGTAAAGAGAAGAGAAAGAAAATATTAGTAGGATTTACTTACTTTTATGTGAGTATGACAGAAAAAATATTTCTTCAATAAAAGTAGAAACATTAAACCCAATTTTAATTTAGAAAACAATCCTCAATATAAGCATTTTCGAAAATATGTATATGATTTGAAGAGGATGTCATCTTTGGCCCAAACCAATGTTTTCTACATAGAAAATTCAAATAATTTTAGCAGCAAAATGATTATATTTATGCTGCCCTCTAGAATGAGCACTTAAGAATGGGTTCACATTAGGTGCACATCTTTTATGCATATTTTTTTATATATTTTATTTATTTAGATTAAATTATATGCTACATTCTGAAATGTTTTTACACCAAATATCTCAAATTAATTAGTTTCCAAGATACTGATGTTACAGGAAAAATATTTCTAAATGTAGGTTGTAAATTAATTAATCTGAAATATTGGATGCAAAAAGTATTTGAAAATGAAGCATATAATTTAATCTAAATAAATAAAATATACATTAAAAAAAATGTGCCCATCATAAAGTGCACATTTTCTTTAAGAATGAGGTTGAAACGCAGAAACAAATAGGCATTTCCTATTATATCCAAAAAAAAAAAAAAAAAGGCATTTCCTAGCTAAATGCATAATGGGTTGGCTACTAGGTGAGAGAGATAATTAGGTTGGTCGAACGGCAGAGGATCTCATAAATAAGCATTACCGAGGTCTGGGGATTGCTGGAGGGCCTGATATTAGCATGGAAGTTGGGATTCCCTTTCTCGATTTGTTCATCTGATAGCTGTAATTGTATAAATGTCATTACGTTGGGTTATTAATGAATGCTGATAGAGGTTATTTTTTATTCCTGAATGTTCACTTCTTTCAAAACTAACTGTGTAGCATATCATCCTTAGATGTTTGTTCGTTAAGATTCTTTCCAGCTTACCCTGCTGATGTTTCATTAGATGTTATGTGAATCAATTCACAGACACTTTTTTTTTTTTTAATGGAACAATTGACAAACACATTGTGAAAACGTGTACTCACATGTTTCCTACCTTGAGAGATCTGATTAAGGATTACCTTTTGATCATGTCATCCATCTTATTTCATAAAAATCCTGATTTATTACACATTTTGTATGCCCGTACAAGATGATTCTATGTTGGAACAGAAAATAGAGAACTTATAGCACCTATATTTGTTGTATTTATAGAAATATGCCATGCGGATGCCATACATGTATGATTTTGCGGCTGAACACAGATAATACTTGCCTACCTTCTTGAATAATGCAAATCTCATTCAAACGAATGTACCAATAAGAAAAATCCATAATAGATCAAACACACAGTCGATCTCACTAATATTAACAGCATAAAATGTTTCTTTGATGCGATTTACTTTGATATTTTCCAAACCACTTTATTAAAATCTAGAAACTGCAGTTCCTCTCATATAAACACTAAAGACAAAGGAAAATGGTTCCGCTTATTGGAGAACATAAATAAATAAAAACTCGGTCCTAATTATAAGGCATAGCTGACTTTGTTTGGAGAGATTAAGGAAACTAAATAAGTTACTTAATCATTTTATATGTTGTATATCTTTAAATTATATATTAATATGTGAGTCAAACTAAATACTTTGAAGAAAAAAATAAAAAGAAAAATACTCTAAGTTTATTTAATTAGCTTCCTTAATTTCTCCAAAAAAAGTCAACTATGTCTTATAATTAGGACTAAAGGGAGTATCATTTAAGAAATTATGTGCCAATATCAAATTAATTTAGAGTAGGCAAGCAAATCAAAAGGTAGCAGTCAAATCAAAGATGACAAGATGTAGGAATGAGAGAGAACCTGTGGGAAGTTAAATTCATCATCAGATTTAGGTTCTGCACCGAATCAAGTCTACTAGCTACCACGCAAGATCATTGACATGCACAGTCAGTTTTGAAGATCAACATATAGTTGAATAACTTCATCCAATGGTGATTCATGAGACACCGCCTAAGATCGTGGAAAAATTCCATAACTTTTGAAATTTCTTAAATCAGCACGTATTGTCTCCTCAAAATTTCGGAGCAAAATCTTACTCATAATGTGTTATGAAAATGAGAAACATATAAGAGATTGAAGGTGAGAGATGGAGAAGATAAGACGACATGGGAGGAGAAATATGGGACAATTCTCATTCATGTTAAGTTTTTTCATGTACATCCAAATATTTACATCAAGCCTCCATTTATAACACTTTAGGAGTTACAATATCATAAGTAAGAGACATTATTGTAGATCATGAAATCATTAGAGGTTATAGTAATAAATAGCAGATAACTTTAATTTGGGGGTTATATGGCACTGTGACATTCAATATGAGATCGAAGATCAAAGCCTCAATATTGGATGTCATGGACATCCACACATAATTATAATATTTATAACAAACTGGAATTTGTTAAAAGGTATATGGACGCGCCAAACCAAAACTTTTGGTCCCTATACTAAATGATATTAAACTTAGATTAACTCTTTATAAAACTAGAATGACTAAAACCAAAATTTGATTAAAACTGTTAATACCAACAATGATATTAACCTTTTTTTATAAGGAATTGTTTATTGATGGTGTAACTACTTAATCTCATAGAATTAACATAGAGTTTGTCTAGCAGTGTGAGGCCTTGTTACATCTTCTATGTTTCGAGTTCGAATTCTAGAAGAGGCGCTTGTGTTGGGAGAGGAAGCCATGAACCCCACACCAACACCAGATACCAGATAATACTATAAATAAAATTAATCTCCCAAGGACTGAGGGTGATTCATGATTGATCACAGTGCTATACATAACCAATTATTTCGTGTCATCTGATTCAAACAATTAGTATAGGCAATTGATGTCTGGTGTGATTTGCACAAGTATCTATCTCCGGTGGTCTTTAGGCCCGCTGGCCGGCCACGTCGTGTTGGCTCCTTTCTTGTAAGACACAGATTTTCAGAGGATCACATTTGCTTTGACTGTTAGTTTGAGTAACATACGGTGACTTCTTTTTGGGGCCAAAAAAACGGTGCAACTGATCAGATCAGCCTTAACTACTGATATGGATAATAGATCTTCCGACATAATGTAACAAAAACTTTGCTACACAGCTTAATTTCTCTAAGCATCCCAATTCCAAGAGAATATATAAACTTTAAAAAAAAAAAAATCAAGCATGAAAGACAAAGACAGGTCTCGATTATCAGAAGATTATTAATATAATGTTACATATATATGAAACGATGATAATTAATTATTCATAGCAGAAGCGTATAACGTAATTAGCGATCATGCCTAATGATCGCTTATGGTGAAAAGGAACGATAGTACCTCTGGATAGGAACCACTGAACTTTGCCGGAAAATCAGACCAGAAAATCTCAGTGAAGACACCAAAAGGAAAGCCACATCGGTGAAGAGATAAGAACATTCATTGTAAACTAGCAGACACTTTCTCAGAATTACACTGCACATCATATATACTATACTTCTCATGGCCATCTCTCTCTCTCAGTTGCTTGCTTCGATCTTCTTCTCACCGTTATGTCAAACCCTTTTCTATATTCATTATTAGTTGTTTCTCAGTTGCTTGCTTCGATCTTCTACTCACCGTTATGTCAAACCCTTTTCTATATTCATTATTAGTTGTCGATGGTCGGTCATCACCTAACATCCTGATGGGAAGACGTTGTTTTTACTAAAATACCCTTTATTCTTGTGATTTCATCATAAGGTTCTAGTGTTATTAAATATTTTCTATGGGCACCACGCCCTCCTAACTAATCTCACATAATCAATATAGAGTTGGTCTAGCGATGTAAAGTTCCGTGGTGTAAGGTTCCATTAAATCCCTCTGGCTGTCAGGTCCAAATCTTAGAAAAGTCACTTGTGTTGGAAGAGGTAACCATAAGCCAAAAATCAGATACCAATAAAAAGTACAATAATCATATATATTACATAGAGCTTGATAGAAGTTGTATTATTTACAATTTGTGACTTATTAATATAGAAGTTATAGAATATAACATTATTAATAAGTTATGCACCTATATGAGTTGCGATTCACTTCTTGTTACTTCTTAGTTCCAATCACTTCTTGTTAATTGACATCTTAGGATATATATAGAATATAGAAAGAATAAACATAAGAAAAATATAAAACATAGTTTCTATATCCATGTTTTTAATAAGAGTAAATTCCATTGATGATGCTTACAATTTTGATCAAATTGGGGTTTTGATCCCTTTAATCATTAATTTCAATTTGTGTTTTTAGTCTTTATTATTACATAGAAAGACTTAGTTTGAGTCTAACGGTGTTAACTAGTTAAAACCATATCATTAAGCATAAGAACTAAGACTAGAATTTTTTAAAAAGTATATGAAACTAGCCAAACCAAAACTTTCGCCCCTATACTAAACGATATTAAATTTAGATTAACTCTTTATGAAACTAGAATGACTAAAACCAAAATTCGATCAAAATTGTTAAGACCAATAATGATATTAACATTTTCTTAGAAAGAATTGTTTATTGATGGTATAATTACTTAATTCTACAAAACTAATATAGAGTTAGTCTAGTGATGTAAGGCTCCATTAGATTCTTCTGGGTCTCAAGTTCAAATCCTAGAGAAGACATTTGTGTTGGAAGGGAAACCACAAATCCCGAAATGGATAATACTACCCAAAAAAAAAAAAAAAATCTCACATAGAGTGAGATTGGGATTGGGTAGCTCAGGTGATTCATGATTGACAGAGTGCTATATATAACCAATTAATTAGTGTCTGCTGATTCAAACAATTAGTATAAGCAAATGATGTCTGGTGTGATTTGCACAAGTATCTAGCTCCGACGGTCTTTAGGCCTGTTGGCCGGCCAGCCGGCCACGCCGTGGTGGCTCCTTTGTAGTAAGACACAGATTTTCAGAGGCTCACATTTGCTTTGACTGTTAGTGTGAGTAATATACAGTGACTTCTTTTTGGGGCCAAGAAAAAAACGGTGCAACTGATCAGAGCCTTAAGTACTCATATGGATAATAGATCTTCTGACATAATGTAACAAAAACTTTACTATGCAACTTAATTTCTCTAAGCATCCCAATTCCAACAGAATATATTAACTTGAAAACAAATCAAGCATGAAAGACAAGTCTCGATCATCAGAAGAATATTAATATATAATGTTATGAAATGATGATAATTAATTATGCATAGCAGAAGCGTATAACGTAATTAGAGATCATCCCTAATGATCGTTTATGGTGAAAAGGGGCGATAGTACCTCTGGACAGGAACCACTGAACTCTGCCGGAAAATCAGACCAGAAAATCTCAGTGAAGATACCAGAAGGAAAGCCACATCGATGAAGAGATAAGAACATTCATTGTAAACAAGCAGACACTTTCTCAGAATTACACTGCTCATCATATATACTATACTTCTCATGGCCATCTCTCCCTCTTTCTCAGTTGCTTGCTTCGATCTTCCTCTCACCGTTATGTCAAAACCTTTTCTATATTCATTATTAGTTGTTGAAGGTGGTTCACCTACATCCTGATGGAAAGGCGTTGTTTTTACTAAAATACCCCTTATTCTTCTTCTTTCATCATAACGTTCCAATGTCATTAAATATTTTCTACGGGCACCAGGCCCTCGTAATTTTTCTCCACTAATTTTATTTCGTTTCCCATCAAACATCTAATTAAGCAGCAATATACTTTTTCTATTCGTAATATAAGATAACTTAATTTAATTTAATTAAGAAAATTAATTAATAAGACATGTATTTTCTAATATACCCTTGTCATCTTTTTTTGATTCCTCGATTCTTTCTTCTCCTTGATTATATTATTATTGAGTGAATTAATATCAATAGTGATAAATTATAAAAAGATTGATAAATATAAGAAATTTGTTTTATATTTCAGACTAAGATCAATTCTCTAAATATATTATATGAACTGGAAAGAGTATGATATATAATATATTTATGGATCCCAAAAAAAAAACTACTTAGTACTACAATACAATATACTTCTTGTTTTTTAGCATCATTTTTTTAAGACAATCATATTCAAAATACTGTCGAGCATTGATCCATCACGTTATGAAAAAGTATCCATTCTCGAGTCCAGTTAATAATATACCATACTTCTCTTTTGATAACATATAAAGCAGATATGAACCAGCGATAAAATATGAGAGTGTATTTAGTATATTTTAGATTTTATTCTAAAATATGGAATAATTACACATAATTTAATCAAATATATTGGGGAAATATGAATAATATAAATATATTCGATTTGATTAATGATTAAAATAGGCTAAATATATTATCTCAATAATAACAACAACAACAATAAAGTCACTTAAAGTTAAGATACTGAGAGAGCAGAAGGTGGGTAGAGATCCAAAATCCAAATCCGTTGGATGCGAAAATAATAGGGATGTGAAAAGAGAGATAAAAGCATTATAAGGAAGGAAATAGCAGGAGGGGCAAAAGGGTAATCTGCCTAGGTTACGTGAGGCTCGATCAAACCAAAAAGGTCTGAATAGAGAAGAAGCAAAATGAAGACATAATGATCACATTCCCTCGATCGTACGTCCATGAAAGGCTTTGATTCCCTCAGGGTTCATCTCTATCCCTGCATCTTAATGGCTATATATCATCAGCATGTCGACACCACTTTCTATATACAACAAAGTTACAATTTACAGTCATAGTATGTATATTGTATATATATTTATGGGTCTGAACGCCGGAAAATTTGAATTTGGTGCCATTTTTATAGTTGGACCACAACGTGGCCCCACACACAAAAATAATGCAAGTTAACTGCGGTGACATTTTTTTTCTATTTTGAAATCCACATGTGTAAATTTTTGCACTCAAAGATTCTTTCTCAGATACTCGGTAGTAGATTACACTTAACCATATACTTCCATCTGATTTTAATATAACATCTAGTAGATTTTCTTTTTTGAGATTAATGAGTTAAATAAATTAATTTAAAATATTTATTTTATTATTCTTCTCTAAACTAATTTGTGTGACTTATAAACTAATACTCCATCTAGTCCTTATTATAAAGCACCAACTAATAATTATATTTGATCCCTTTTATAAAGCATTTATTTGTTTCCGAAGCGCCTTAATTATTTATTTTTTCATGTATTCCCATAATTAATAAGGATAGTCCATCAAAGTAATAATGTAATATTAGGGTTTAATGCAGTTAATACTGGTAATATTAGAAGTTACTTAAATTGTATGACAACTTTATTGACTTTAACTTTTTTTTATTGGTTTCTGAGAATAGTTAGTTAGTATCTTATACTCCTTTTAGTCTTATTATAAGGCATCAACTATCAACAATTTTTTGTCCTTACTATAAAATACCAACTACCTCTAACTAATTACTTTATTGAGTTTTTCTCATTATATCCTCATTTATTTGGCCAACATTTTTTCATTGACCGTTGGATTTCCAATCCATTCAATATCTTTCTCTCTCCTCCTATTAAGCTTGTATATTTCCAATTCCTTCAAAATGTTCCTCTTTCTCCCCTTTATTAAGTTTGTTTTTTTAATCCATCCAGTATGTTTCTCTCCCTCCCCTCAATAAAGTAAAAGTAGGGGTAAAGAAATTGCAGTTGGTACTTTATAATAAAGACCAGAGGAAATATATAATTTGTTTGATACACAACACATATCATGATTAAGTAATTTATTTAGCTTCATTAATCTTTGTAAAAAAAGTCAATGAAGTCTTGTATTAAGAACCGTAGAGAGTATATATACCATATACCGGGCTTGCTTTGCTAATTACTTTCTACTTTTTAATACAATTACTTTATACTCTCTTCGATTTTTAATGTAAAATATATTTTCCTAATTTAATTAGATTAAGGAAGTTAATTGAGTCAGTTAATTTGACATGTATTTTTTAAAATACTCTAGTCTTCTTCTTCAATTTCCCCTTCTCTTTTCTCCTTCATTATTATTGAGGAAGCATCAATAAAAATAATTAGAAAATTATTAACAAATATAAAAATTATGTCTTATATTTAATATCAATATTAACTCCTTAAATATATATTATATTAAAAACCGCAAGAGTACTTTATTCTTTTTTTTTTTTTTGGGTAAAGTAGTTTATTCACCATTAGCTGCCTTCAAAATGTAAGGTGCTAAATATTGGGCCTCCTTTAGTTACCAGGCTGCTTGGCCCATATGAAGTTATAGTATCGTATGTTAAAGAATGAAAAAACACGTGTTTACCATTGACCATTGACCCTTGTTTTATGGGATGTTCAACTCTGCAATCAATTTTTTGGGATAAAAAGGGGAGCTTCATAAAGTTTCTTTCTTGCATCTTAGATCAGTTCCCATAATTGAACCAAGGATTTTTGTCATAAATATGCACAAACTTGATACAATACTTCTACACAAGAAGAAAGAATAGTAAAACTCATAGTATGCAAAAAGTAAAAATGATGAAATTGATGAAATTTGAGCCCAACAGACGTCTTCTTAAGACAATTTTTTCCCTATATACGAATGTCCAAGGATTACGAACAATTGTCTCCCATGATAGAACAGATTGCGTCTCCAGAATAATGGCACTATCAATCAGGAAACCCCCCCCCCCAACACAACCAAATGCAAAGTAATTGCATGGTATATGGAATATGGTAGAATACATAATACTATATGTATGGTGGTAGAGTGACAAAAATAGAGCGAATTTTTTGTCATCCGCACGTCTATTTATAGACGTCATGAAGTCAGTCAAATGGACATGAATGCTCACCGGTGAATGGACGTGACATGCGATCAAACACGATGAAATGGAACAACTTTGGCAAACCAATACTAGTCACATCATTTCTGTTTTCAAAACAACAGTTGTAGTTTTTCTGTTTGGAAACGATGATCCGATACTAGCGCTGGTTCGAAGAAACATGAAGGGGCAAAAATGGAATTAGTTAAAAAAAATTTGGGGACTATTTTGGAGAAAATAAAAAATTATTTTTAATCTCACACACGCACGAACCAAACCGAGCTGGGTAGTGCGTGGTGGACCAAGACCCACCTATGTCCTTTCTCCTCCACAAAAGTGGGTTGGTCCAAGAACCCAATGTAGAGAATTGAAGTGGAGGTTTATATAACCTTCCACTTCTTATAATTTATCCAATGTAGGACTTCTATTCACACACTCATTTCACCTTCCTTTTTCCTCTTCTTCTCTAACCTATTTCTTTTTTGTAACCTATGGGATTTAGACCCGAAAATCCAACATTGAATTATGCAATAGTGTTCTTTTCACTTAATTACAGGATGTGTACATCCTCATTCATCAATCCTTGCAGTGTAATCTTGATTACATTAAATGATATAATATCCAGATTATAAAATGTAATCTTATTTACATTACATATGCCACTGTAATTAGTCTCTTGCATCAAGATTACATATAATCCTCTCCTATGAAATCAAAACCAAATGGACTATTAATATTCAAGAAAGTTGTCATTGGTCCAACAATATCTCCCTCTCTCCCTCCTTGATCTATCAAGAAAGATTGCTGTGAGTAAATTGCTCAACACTTGATGTCAGTTCTGAATGCTTGAATTTGGGAGGTGAAATCAACTTTTACCTTCATTAAACCATTTTGATTTTGAAATTCAACTTTTTTTCAAATCTTAGTGACCAATTTTCTGCTCTCGTCCTTGAAAGCAACAGGTAAAAGGCCCAAAACCAGACTCCTTAGGAAATCTCAGAAATCTCCAATACTTGATGTTGTCTGGAAATGAATTGAATGGAACAATTCCTGATTGGTTTGGTGAATATATAAGCATATGCAGTAACTTGGAACCTTTTCATGGGAATTCAGAAATTTCCTAGACTTGAGTTAATCAAGTTTTATTTTTGACATGGATTCAAACTGGACCCTCTTGCTCAACTTACATATGTAAATTTGCATGCTTCAGAAGTGGGATCTGTTACGTTTTTTGGTCATACTCTCTAGAATTTGTTCATTATCTGAACATTTTTAACTCAGGAATATCCTCCATTATTGTTGAGGACAAGCCTTGAATTGAATCTTGGCCATTTGAAATACTTGTCAAATGTTCTGCTAAACTTTGGCGCGATTGACCACGGTTATCACCAAAACTTCTGACGTTAAAGATGGCAAATAACTCTTATCAGGATCTGTTTCATTACTTTTATGCCATCCATTGAATAAGAACAGGCAATTAAGGTATCTAGACTTGCCACAGAATAGTTTATCTGGGGAACTTCTTGATTGCTTCACACATATTATATTTGACTAATTATATTTATAAATAAAGTTTAAATATTTTAAATTCAAATAGGTTGGCCAGTTATGTCGTCTGGCCGATTAATCCAATTTTTTCTATATAGATATGTCAATTGCAAGTCAGATTGTTCTTGGTTCCTAACACTATTTGTTAAACAAAAGGGAAATTAAAATTTCAATCAAAATAAGGACCATTGTAGCCAATTAATCTCTAATCGCCCTCAAGAAATTTTAGAACTTCACTGCAGGACATTGGATGCAAAATGAAATTAAAATTTCTACCGATAAGACATCGATTACCCTTGCTTTTTTTAAAAAAAAAAGAGTCAAACATTTTCTGGCCTCTAAAGCCTTAGCCATCCGCCGACCGGCGATAAGCAATTTCAAGTCAAGGAGAATCTACTCAAAATGGGTTGAAAAAAATATGATAACTGGAATTTGTCATGTAATTATTTGAGTATGGAGAATATACTCAAAATGGGATGAAATTTTAAGGACCAAGTCAAGAATTTTAGGAACAACATCAATGTGAGATGATTAAATTTTCCACTAAAAAGATGAAATAATTATCTATATGTCATAAAAGATGAATTTTTTATCCCCTTTCTGCACAGCGTGTAGTAACCCGGTAGGAAGGGGGGCAAATCAAAACCATAAAAGAAAAAGATGTGATTTATTTTATTTTTAAAAAATAATAATAGGCAATTTTATAAAGAAAAAAAGATAAATGAATATCATTTAAATTTCAAAAATACCAAAGGTATGTAAACACTTTTATTAAGTAGGGGTGTTTATCAAGCTCACCCCATATGCCCACCTAATCCTGGCCTAAAAAGAAGAGGCCCAAAAAAAATTACTTACAATCGGACTAGGTTTTTTTGCAAGCAGGACCAAACATCGGGTAGAGTATGCCGCCTATATATATTATTATACTTAATATAAATATTTTTTTATGTAGTAGTTTATAACTTTATATGCTTATATTATATATTATTATTTTTGCTCATATTTTAATATTTTGTATTTTATTTGCTAATCTTTACATTCTATCTCATGGATGCTTCCCAAAGTTGCTCCTGCATACTATTTGAGTGAATGATTTTTTATTGGGTCAAGGTGCAGATTTGCCAACCAACTATTATCCGATGAGTGTCTGGTACAAATAACTATTGAGGGGACTAAAATTGCCAATCAACAGTTAAAAAGTGAAAAAAAAAAATAAATACAATTTGGAGCAGATTTGCCAACGAACTATTACCCCGTCACTGTCTTGGTATCTCCGTCTTCCATTGACTGTAACAGTGTCGGCGACGTCAGCATTTCCAAAGCTTCTATTGTTACAAGGTGTTCCACTCACCCTCTTAAACTCATCCAGTAGTCCACAGCGTTCGACTGACACGCACCTTACACCCTGATTCCATCCCTCCGATGCCACAAGCAGCAACTGCTGCTGCCACAATGCCTGCTCCCATGGGTCCTATCTCTGTTGGTGTTTTCCTTTTCCAACAATAAGGCTTAACTGCTCTTTTCTCCCGCGTTTCCGTCACCATCCTACGCCAGTGCCTTATATTTTAACTTAATTGTGATAGTTGTTTTTTTTAATAGTTATTTGGTGTTTTTTTTTCACTTTTAATAGTTATTTGGTGTTTTTTTTCACTTTTTAATTGTTGATTGACAATTTTGGTCCCCTCAATAGTTATTTGTGCCAGATGCTCCTCGGGTAATAGTTAGTTGGCAAATCTACACATTCACCCTTCTTTATTATAGGCTTTGCAAGAACCTTCAGATGACACAACATCACAATATTTTATCTATGAAAGCATTAAACTTTGATAAATGAGGGTAGCAAACTGATAGGGCAAAATTTAAAGCCTAAAAAACTCCGCAAGTGCACGGGCCGTATCAAGTAATAAAGTGATAAGAAAAATATCGTTCCCATGAGGACTTGGTATCACAAACTTCAGTTAAACATTGATTTCACAATTTCATTTAAGTTGAGAAAATCAAATTAAATTTAATTAAGATAAAAGAAATTAAAACTAAAAAAAATAAGAAAACTACCACAATAATCAAATGAGCAACCTAGAGTCACTAATCCCTTATTTGATTCTTAGATTTTATCCCCACTAAATTAACTTTGACTTAATCTAATCAACTAATCTAGAGTATTAATGTCTATAAATGTCTTCCGGTCCATTTATATACCTATCTTAAATAATTATGTAATGCCTCACACAATTAAATAAGACGCGTTTTAAATCGAGCTCACTCTAATTTGATTATGCGGAGCTTCTAGGTATATTCCTATCCTAGACGCAAATTAGATTAAAACCTAACTTCACGTTAAATTTAAACCTAATTCCACATTATTTATTCCCAATGTCAATTTAGGATTCCCTCTTCCAAGTCCAACCCTAAATCCCCAAAACATGCTCAACGGTGGTCACTCACTAAGCAATAGCAATAAACACATGATTAAATAAACTGAATACAATTAATCAAAACTAAAAAATAGGGATAATCTCTAAGCCTCAAACAAGTTCATAGATTCTCTATGTTGCAAAACCAACTAGACACACATGGCTTTATTCAAATCCATAAAAAAAAGATAAGACTTCAGGTTCAAAGAAGAAGGAGAGAGAGGAAAGAAAGATTCTCAGTCGCCTCCACAGTCCTTCCGTCCTTCCGTGGAGATGATGAAGAGAACTGAAACGCTCGGCCTCTACTCCTCTGCTTCTTCGTTCCTTCTCGTTCTGTGTCTCTCTGATCTACTCCATCTTCCTGCTTGTCTCTGCCTCCTTATTTATAATTTAAGTCTTGGGTCACTTATTCTCCTTTTCTTATTAAAAAGATATCTCATATCTTGTAATTTACTCCATCAGATCACACAATTGATTTTGTTTCTATTTTTCTTGCGTAAGACCATTGAATTTGACTGATTGCATATCCTCTTAATTGCTTTTTCTACTTCATTCCAAATCAGCTAATATTTCCTGCACAATAAAAATAGGATATGAGTAGATTTTATGTTGATTTATTTTTTGATCCCAAGTTTGATTCAATTATGGAAAAGTCAATAAATGATAATTAAATGGGTATATAATATCAATAATTCCAATTAAATCTCATAAAATATATATCTATTTAATCATAAAATATATACTCATCACAAACACTCCAATCTGCTAAAAGGGACATGCATCAAATTATTGTTAAAATTTCAGATTCTTAAAACGCAACTTACTCGCCAGTGACGCACAATAGTGCTTTCAAATGTTCTCATCAAACCGAAATTGAAATAATCTGTTTTGTTAACTCTAGGGATCTCCATTTCTTCTCCTCTAATATATATATCAATGTTTATATCAAATATATCCTGTCATGGGGTAAAAAGGATGGAAGAAGTTAAGATATTTGAGTGCCAAATAGAACAAGGCATGAAATTTTTTATTATTGTAAAACTTAGAATCGGGTTTTATAACCATATACTACATATAGGTAATTCCATGTGCTTCATCCTTTTGAGAATTTGTATATGTAATCATACGCTTTCTTTTCTACGTTTTGGTAGGTAATTTCATGTGCTTTATCCTTTTGAAAATTGTGGTCTTTGATGTAACTACTTGGAGTTGTGGATAACGATAAGGCTTTATTTTCAATTTTTTTGATGCCTTGTATTTAATGGATTATTGATGTTATTTAATTCTTTACATATTGTTATTTGACTATTTTTTAAGATATATGGTAGTCAGAGGCCGAGCCAGGAATGAAAATTATGGGGGCGAAAATTACAGACTAAAACCCAGTGGAGTCAGCATTTAAAATTAGGGGGTGAAAATTACAAGATTGGACTCAAAATTTTCGTAAATTATGATTTGGCCTTATAAAAATTTCAAAGTTTTTACTTTAGTTCCTTCATGAGACTTTTTAATAGGGACTAAAGTGAAAAAATTGAAATTTTTATGAGGCTAAAGCAAATTTCTGAAAATTTTGGGTTCAATTGTGTAATTTTGGGGGGCAGGGGTCACCCCTAGCCCCCTGGATTCTACCCCTGATGGTAGTCTTTTTAATTTTAAAACTCAAATTGTAGACTTATTTTGAAATATTCTAAAGTATAAAATTATAGATTATATTTAAAGTTTGCAATATTATTTATCGGGATGTTAGGACTTCTATCGTACAAGGCCAGACACTAAACTAAATTTTATTACCCAATAATCTTTTAGATAAGATTGGGCAATGGTCTCGCTCTTATGAACACCCCTACTATTAAGTTATTTAGTGTTGCTTTCAAAATACTTTAAATGTGGGTCCAAGTGGAGTCCAAAAGGAAGTCAAAGGGTAAAGCGACAACACGTTGGAAGGAGAATAAAACTAGCTCCAAGGCTAAAGGGAAGATTACACGCAGGTCCTAAAAAAAAAATTTATCACAATAAAATCCCTTAAAATCATAAATTACATAGAAGTCCCAAAGGATTTCTGTGTAATTATTTGTGAATGTAAAATTACCATTTTGAATTTTTTTTCATTTCTCACGTCCAGAGGCTATTTACAGCAACAAATGTTGTATTTACAACAGTCAGTATTCTTTTAGTACCGGTCAATACCTGAAATATTTTTTCAAGATCCTAAAATAATTTTTCAAGATTATGAAGTATTTTTTTGTACCAGTCAGTATCTTTAAAGTACTTCTTAGTACCAGTCAGTACCCTAAAATATTTTTTTCAGTATCAGTCAATATCCTTTTAGTACCGGTCAATACCTGAAATATTTTTTCAAGATCCTAAAATAATTTTTCAAGATTATGAAGTATTTTTCCTGTACCAGTCAGTATCCTGAAAGTACTTTTTAATACCAGTCAGTACCCTGAAATATTTTTTCACTATTAGTAAGTATTATTTTAGTACCGGTCAATACCTGAAATATTTGTTCAAAATCCTAAAATAATTTTAATTGAAGTAAAATTATTAAATTTAAAAAAAATAATTTGGTGTTGGGTGCTCTTCTTGACGAAGTACGTATGTATTTTTGCACCTTTGAAATGTCACGTCATCGTCCAGTCAGCAAAAAAAAATCAAACTTAACGGTCAAACGGTATTTTTGAATCTAATTTATAACCACATGTGTACTTTTGCATCTAAAAAAAGCACTTGCAACTGGGTACTCCTCAGAGAAAAGCAAATGTATATTTTTGCACCTTAAGCCATTTATGAATGATAGATATAGAAGTTATAAGATATAACATTATTTATAAGTTATGCACCTATATGAGTTGGGACTCACTTCTAACTACTTCTTAGTTTGAAGTAACTCACTTCTTGTTAATTGACATCTCAGGATATATATAGAATAAAGAAAGAATAAACATAAGAAAAATATAAAACATAATCTATATATCTCTGTTTTTAATAAGAATTAATTCCATTGATGATGCTTACAGTTTTGATCCCTTTAATTATTAGTTTCAATTTGTGGTTTTTAGTCCTTATAATTTTATAAAGACTTAATTTTAGTCTAATGGTGTTAACCAGCTAATATCATAATGAAAACTAAAACTAAAATTTGTTAAAAGTATACGAACTTGGCCTAACCAGAACTTTTGGTTCCAATACTAACTAATAATAAACTTATATTAACTCCTCATGAAATTAGAAAGACTTAAACCAAAATTCAATAAAAACTGCTAGACCCAATAATAATATTTACCTTTTTTTCATAAAGAATCATTTATTGACGGTGTAACTACATAATCTCACAAAACCAACATGGGGTTGGTATAAGGCTCGTTAGATCTCGGGTTCAAATCCCAAAAAAGACGCTTGAATTTGGAATAGAAGTCACGAACCCCAGATAATACTATAAAAAAATTAATCTCACATATTGGCATTGGGTAGCTCAGGTGATTCATGATTGAGCACAGTGCTATATATAACCAATTAATTATGTCTGCTGATTCAAACAATTAGTATAGGGAAATGTCGTCTGGTGAGATTTGCACAAGATCTAGCTCCGGTGTCTTTAGGCCTACTGGCCAGCCGGCCGGCCACGTCGTGGTGGCTCCTTTCTTGTAAGACACATTTTTAGAGGCTAAAATTTGCTTTGCCTGTTAGTGTGAGTCATATACAGTAACTTCTTTTTGCGGGCCAAAAAAAAAACGGTGCAACTGATCAGAGCCTTAAGTACTGATATGGATAATAGATCTTCTGAAATAATGTAACAAAAACTTTACTGTGCAACTTAATTTCTCTAAGCATCCCAATTCCAAAAGAATATATAAAGTTGAAAATAAATCAAGCATGAAATACAGGTCTAAGATTACTAAATTATGATAATTAATTATGCATAACATTAGCTTATAACGTAATTAGCAAACATGCCTAATGATCGTTTATGGTGAAAAGGGACGATAGTACCTCTGGACAGGAACCACCGAACTTTGCCGGAAAATCAGACCAGAAAATCTCAGTGAAGACACCAAAAGGAAGGCCACATCGGCGAAGAGAGAAGAACATTCATTGTAAACTTGCACACACTTTCTCAGAATTACACTGCTCATCACATATACTATACTTCTCATGGCCATCTCTCTCTCTCTCAGTTGCTTGCTTCGATCTTCTTCTCACCGTTATGTCAAAACCTTTTCTAATTCATTATTAATTAGTTGTTGATGGTGATTCACCTACATCCTGACGGAAAGACGTTGATTTTACTAAAATACCCATTATTCTTCTGATGTCATCATAAGGTTCCAATGTCATTAAATATTTTCTATGGGTACCACGCCCTCATAATTTTTCTCCATTGACTTGATTTCGTCCCATAGAAAATCTAATTAATCAGCAATATATTTTTAATATAAGATATATTTATTTTATTTAATTTAATTTAAAAAAATTAGCTAATATGACATATATTTTCTAATACACCATAATCATCTTTCCTTGATTCATTCATTATCTTTTCTCCTTAATTATATTAATGTTGAGAGAGCATCAATAAGAGGTAAGTTATGAAAAGATTGATAAATATTTAAAAAAATATATGTTTTACATTTAAGACCAATATCACCTCCCTAAATATTTTACTCCCTCCAGTCTTAATTATAAGATACATTTAACCGATTTTGGAGAAATTAAGAATAGGAATTAAATTAGCTAATTTTATTCATTTTCTTAAAATGTCCTTATATAAATTTGACACTTCAATTAGCTTGCTGATTTTACATAATCCCTCATTCATATGAATAGGGGTATTTTAGAAAGATATTAACAAAAATTAGAATGTTGTCTTATAATTAGGACCAAAGCAAACTCCTAAATGTTGTCCTATAATTAGGATCGGAGGGAGTATATATTAAAGACTGGAGATAGTATGATATATAATATATTTATGGATCATCATGGCAAAAAAGAACCTATTTACTACAATACCAATATACTTCTCTCTTTTTTTTTTTTTTTTTTACAATCATGTATCATTTTATTGGAGACAATCATATTAAAAATATTGTCAAGCATTGATCCATCATATTCAAAATATTGTCGAGCATTGATCCATCATATTGTGAGAGTCTTCGTCAAGCTTGCACTCCCATTTATAATATACTTCTATTTTAATAACATATAAAGTAGATATCAACTAGGAGTCAAGTAAATGAGAGTCTATTTAGTATATACTACCTCCGGTTTTAATTATAAGAACTAGTTGACTTTCTTTGGAGAGATTAAAGAAGGTAAATAAGTTACTTAATCATGTCATATGTTGTGTATCCTTATATTATATATTAATTTATTAGTTAAACTAATTAGTTTGAAGAAAGAAATAAAAATAAAAATACTCTAAATAAAGTAATTTAATTAGCTTCCTTAATCTCTCCAAAAAAGGTAACTAGCTCTTATAATTAGGACCGGAGGGAGTATTAGATTTTATTCTAAAATATGGGATAATTACACATAATTTAATCAAATATATTTGGGAAATATGAATAATACAAATATATTCGATTTGACAAATAATAAATAATAAAATTATAAAATAGGCTAAATATATCATCTCAATAATTTCAACAACAACAACAAAGTCAGAAAAGGAGGTCATATTCATAGCATTAGGAAGGAAATAGCAGAGGGGCAAAAGGGTAATTTTAATACGGTGCAGTGTGGGTCATATTCAAATATATCGTATAGAAGCGAAAAAAGGAGGTCAGAAAAGAGAAGAAGCAAAATGAAGACAACATGATCACGTTCCCTCGATCCTACGTCCATGAACGACTTTGATTACCTTTGTGTTCGTTCATCTCTATCCCTGCATCTTAATGGCTGGCTATATATCATCAATATGTCGACACCACTTTATACCACAAGTCAACAAAGTTACCATCATGGAGTGTGTAAATTGTTTAATATTGTAAATATATATTTATATTTATGGGTCTGACGCCGGAAAAATTGAATTTGGCACAAATGTGTGCCATTTTTATATTTAGACCACAACGTGGCCTCACACACAAAAATAACGGAAGTTAACCGCCGTGACATTTTTTTTTACTATTTTAAAATCCTTATGTGTAATTTTTGCACTCAAAGATATTTGAGAAAATTTCAATAAAATACCATTTAAATTTAGGAAACTTAAAAAATCTGTTAACAAATAAAAAGGACAAATAGTAGGTCTCTAAAGAGAAATCCTAAATTTTCAAATGTTGTGCTTTCATCAAAATGCACCTTAAGTAATTTTTTTGAAGAAAAAAAAACAAGAAAGAACATTTGTTGGTGCTAGAGCTCTGTCCCCACTAGAGGTTTGGTGGCCGGCACCACCCTGTCAGCGGCCAGAGTTTCGGTAACAACTTAAGTAATGTAATTGACTACTTCAACTTTTTAAACCTTATAAAACATTATTAACAAATTGAATAAATGTAATGGCAACTAAATTATAGTCATTAACAATCTCGAGAGTGCAAGTTGTTAAACGACGTACTTAAATTGTCATTGTCTTTATTGAACTTGTCAATCTTTATAGCCAACTTTTCACTACCTAACAATTTTGTCAAAACAATTACTCAATTGGTCATAACTCAAACTCTTTGTTAATCATTTTATACATATTGTCTGTACTTACCAATTTTATCAAAATCATTACTATTTTAGTCAATCTCATTACTCATCATATGGTCACAATCCAAAACTCATTGTCAATCTTTTTACACATATTATCAATACTTATAGATTTTATCAAAATCATTACTTTTTTACTCAATCTCATTATATCCGCTTCATTCATATTGGCAAAAGATGATTTTAGTTGGGCCACATCAAGAAGTCACCAAGGTCAAACTCACAGAACTCCTTCCCAAACAGTTGGAGTGACAACATAAAGTTCCCGTCTAGCAAACTTAGCAACCCTTCTGTGTTGAACCTGAATGCATCCACATCGCCGTAATAGAAATCGTTGAATGCCGCTGAATCTCGTCATAGGGAAGAACAAACGTAAGAGATGCCACCGTGTCGGAGTACGAGACTGTTCCTGCAGTGTTAGGACTTTCATTTGATGCAACGATCGATCGCAATGTCCTCCGTACTCAGACGCGGCTTCCTCTGCCATGTCAAAGGTTGTGAGCCATACAAGTTTTCCTTGGTTCAAGTCCCAGATCCAGTGACCCCGGGGCCTTCGGCAAACACCCTTGAACTTCTTATAGCGGAGAGAGGCGGAGGAAACAACATGCCACCTGAATCGGATGGGGTTGGATTTGGCCAGAGTGCGAGAAGTGGAGGAAAAATGAGAATCAGATGTCGCCTGTAATATCCTGATTTTATTTTTAGGATTCAATTAAAATTAAGAAGTGTGAATTATATATATATATATATATTCAGTGGCGGACCCAGGATTTTGGGTGCACAATTACTGGTGGGATGTGGGGGTTCGGCGGCAGCGCCCCTGAAATTTTTTTTAAAAGGAAAGTTTTAAACGCATTAAAAAACAAAAGAATATAAACAATAAAAGAAAATAAAACTTCAATTTAACATAGAAAAATAATAATCAAGAATCAACTAACCTTTAGATCAGAACAATTACAAAAGTATTCTTCGATTCTTCATTCCTTGAAAATATTGCATTATATCTTCATTATCAATCGTAGCAAATATATTCTTTAACAAAACACAACGCTGTATCATCCCTAAGTCCTTACAATTTAAGAAAAAAGTTCAGAGCAAGTCTATGCAGCAAAACAGTAATTACTACAGTATAAACAAACAAACAAAACACTTGCAGAGCTTTAATATAGATTTCAGAAGTACATGTCATAGCCTGATGGTAAGAATCTACATTGAAAGTATCGAACTGCACAAAAAGTTCATTTTAATAGTACTTGTTAACATTCATAGGCATCTTTAATTTATAATAATAATGAAATCTTAGTGAAATCATAAAAAGCATTCCAGAGAAGAAGCAAAATTGTCACTCAAATGAGTGAACATAAATGAGTGAATACTGAACAGAACAAGACAAGACAATTGAAAATATAAGACCAAAAAATGTAGAAGCTACATATTTTTTTTTATTCCTTGTCAATGGAACAACTGAATCATCATCATCATTACATATAGAATCAATTCTGGTTGTTTTTTACTTGCTGCTACATTCACACCAGTGCACCACAATGAATCAACAAAGAGGATAGCAGAGATATACATAAAAATCCTATATTACCAACAATTTATAATAAAACCCAAGAGCCCTAATGAGCAAACGATGGGGGAGGGAGGGGAAAAAGAAACACAATACCACAAAAAAAAAAAAAAAAAAAAGGTTTCCCCAACATTTCTGGAAAACCCATTTCCTCAAAACCTTGATTTCCTATGTTTGGTTGACCCGAGGACAACATATCGCTGGAAATACCAGATGGGCTCTTCAATTCCCATCCCAAGATGGAGCCTTTACTTCTAGAAAGAGTATTAGGAGGTGAGAGTGTAATGTTAGACACAAACCCTCTCTCTTCAGAATCATAACTCCAAGACTCCATTTCATGAAAAAAAGAAATAAGCCAACTGTGCTAGCCAAACATTCAGCTTGAACTTTGGATTTACTGAGCTCCAATAGAGTAAAAGCTAACAATACTTACGGAGCCATGAATGCTAAACCAGACATAAACATGGAAAAGCAGACAAATTTGAGACACCCTCAGGCTACGACTTTTTGAAGTTATTTGATTGATTTCTGAAGGATAAGATAGATTGAATAAAGAACTCAAAGCCCAGATAGCCAAAGAAACATCAAAGAAGCCAAAAAAAAAAGAGCATTACCGCGAAGACGAAGAGGGGCGATTTGGGGTCGGATGAAATGTCGGATGTGAGGAACTGAGGATTGAAATAGGGGGAAAAAAATAAGACAGGTGATTCAGCCGGATCGAACCCTCGACTTGAGGATAGTTGGAGAAAATAATTACCAACTACTCCAACCAACCAAATTGTTATAGGATTCCTATACTATATATATATTTTTAAAAAAATTTCTGTCTGCACTTGGCCCCATAAGCACCAGTGTGGGTCCGCCGATGTATATATTACACACACATAGTAAAAATAATATAATATAAAATTTAAAAAATTGGTGGCATGCCGCCACTAATTTTGACTGTTGGGGAGGGGTTAATAATTTACTCCAACCATTCCCCCTCTTCATTCTACATATAATGCCGTGTAGAGCCGTAGACGAGAGGAAGAAAGCGAGAGACAATGGATATTTAGGTTTTATAAAGTAAGTTAATTATTTTATAAGATTATTTAAATAACTAAACTGTTCTGTTCTAGGAACATGATTAATTGGACTTGACTAGGTGTCAAGCCTAGAGCCTACGTACCCGATGAAGGGATCAAAGTCCACGTAGTTCGCAACACTGGGCCAGAAAGGTGATGTGTGTGCTCTGTATGGCAGAAAGTAAAGGTGATGAGTTAAAATGTTCGCACCTTAGTGGTTAGCCTCTGTATTTATAGAGTTTACCAGGGAGGAGATCTCGGTCTGCGTGATTTGGCACGCGAATATCTTTGAGTGGATATTCCTATCTTATCGCTGGGTATGATCTCCCTATAATATAGGATATACCTATATTATTGGTGTGTAGTGATATCTTGACATATTCTCGGTTGGGCCCTGCTGGCATTGGGCCGTTATGCAGGTCCGTAACATAAACTAACTTCTTTTTAACAAACTTTTTTCATGAAAATTATTTAATTATTTTTTCTTTAAAATGAGGTTATTATCCTATTAATTAGTGAAAATTTTAAGATAAAGGTTTTGGAAAAAGTTTGAGTTTTTTTTTTTATATATACACATAGTAGAGGAAGAGGGCAGGGTTCGAACCCTGGACATGGGGAAAGGGAGCCAAGCTCCCATGCCACTGCGCTACTAAGGCGCTAGCACAAAAAAAGTATGTATGCAATTGTTATAGAATGGAGAGAAAGCAGGTTCAATTACTTGGTCTAGAGGGGTCAGACAAAGAGACCCACCCTCACCTTATCTTTTTGTAATCTGCAGGTAGAAATTGGCGCATTTAATTCAGGAACAAATTGGCAATGTAGCACGTAGACCAATTAATTTATGTAAAAATGGACCTCCTATTTCTCAGTTATTTGTTGCTGATGATATTGTTTTGTTTATGGAAGCATATATTTGCATCAGGCTTTGGAAGTAAAGAGTTGCCTTGATCGATTTTGTGAGGCGTCTGGGTTAAAGGTGAATGCAAATAAAACTCGGGTATATTCTTCTTCAAGAATGTCAACCACATTAGATGGACGGAATTGTGTCACACTCTAGGCTTTCAAGTCGGTCCGCATCTCGGCAAATATCTTACCGTACCTCATCATGAGAGGGCTACAAAAGGAAGCTATCAATATGTGGTTGATAAGGTTTGAAAGCGACTTTCAAGCTGGAAGGTGCATTTCTTATCTCTAGCCGGAAGATCAACTTTGGTATTCTCTGTTACATCCACTATCCCAGGCTATACCATGCAAACTGCTTTATTGTCGAGTGGTACTTATGAAGATATTGAGAAGCAGAATCATGGTTTTTTATGGGGCTCTACGGAGGAGAAGAGGAAAACACATTTAGTGGCTTGGGACATGACTTGTATAAGACCAAGAAAAATGGTGGGCTCGACTTGAAACATCTTAAAAGCCAGAACCAAGCATATATGGCTAAGCTAGGATGAAAAACCTTATCAAGCATAAGGATGATTTATGGGTGAGAGTCTTGCGGAGCAAATAATGGAGACATGATTGGCATGGAGAGTTCAGTGTTAAGACGGCTTACCAAGCTATTGAACAAGAAAAACCAACCGTGAGTAACACACTGTGGCAGCGTATCTGGAAGCTTCATACCATACCTCGGTGCAAGACATTATTCATGTGGCTAGCTCTTCACAACAAATTATTCACGAACGAAGAGAGATTTCGGAGAGGTATGAATGCTGACAAACGATGCTTGTGGTGTGGTAGCAGGTCGGAGAACCTTCTTCACATCCTTCGGGACTGCCCAGAAAAAAAGAAGCTATGGGCAGAAGTGGTTGATCCCATTTTTAGGCATCATTTTTTGCACGCTGATTTAGAGACCTGGATGAGGCTGAACCTAAAACTTCAAATGGTAGGGTGAAGGAGAGGTGGAGTGAATTTTTCTCCCTTGAGCAAAAAAAAAAAAAAAATTTCTCCAGCTACCTTATATGGCAATGTCGTAACAAGAGAATCTTCCATCATACGGTTATGAGCAATGAGAGCATTAAAGCCAAAGCGGTTCTATCCTAAGCACAATGACACACTAACATATAGACTTTGTTAAGAAAATTTGTAAAATGGCGTACAGGATTCATATAGTGTTTATAAATTTGCGATATGAAACTGTTGAAAACAAATTTTTTAAAAAAATGGAATTAAAGTTTTTTTTTTTGATAAAAAATGGAATTAAAGTTCTCTCTAAATTAATGAGAATTTTACGATTGCTTTTAAAGATTTTATCATTTTTGACTTTTTAAAGGCAATAATATTATGGGTTGAAGCGAGCCCATTTCTCAGGGACTGGGTCGAAGCATAAGCCGGAGCCCAATGGTAAGTGTGAAATGAAGGTCGGCATAATTATGTTCGGGAATAACCCTTCTTAGGTTCAACTGGTAAAAGGGTCAGACACTCTCATAAAAAAGGAGGAGGTTCGATCCTAGAGTTGATCAAGGTATTGGGGGAGACATCTTAGGGTCTACGAAGCAACAGTGACCCAAGCTAAGGTGGAGACATATATATTCTTAATCTTAAATTTCTTGCGAAGTAGACTCAAGCGAGCTGTTCTTGGACTGTGGATAAGCCCAACCCATCTCCTAAAATTTTTAAATAAAAAAATTATGTCAGGTAATATATCTTAATTATTATTTTTTATATAATAAGGATGGTTAAAAAGTCAGGTACATTAATTAGAAAATAAAACAACAAGGGAAATAATTCTCAAACACTCTTGATCAATTTAGGCCCTCAAATACAAAGGTCAATCTCTCAAAAGACCAAATTTGGATAGCCCAATATTTGCTATATCTTAATTATTATGTTGTAATCAATATTATGAAGGAAAGATTCTTGAGTAAAGGTGCCTCCGGAATTATTTTTGGACGTGCAACAAGCACCCTAAAATATTTAGGAGTGCAATACTTAAAGTATTCAAAATGGCTTCCACTTACACTGTTAAAAGCGGACGTCAATGACACGTAATCAAATTAAAATTCCATCTACTCCCTCCGGTCGTAATTATAAGACCTAGTTGACTTTTTTGAAGAAATTAAGGAAGCTAATTAAATTTTTTAGTTTTATTTTTTCTTCAAACTAATTAGTTTAACCAAGGTTCTGAAACCCGGACCGGTCACTGAACCGGTCGGGGTACTAGGTTAAGGGTTAGTGGGTCAGCCCGGAGTCAACCCGGGCCTAGACCGGTGAGGTATAAAAAATTGGAAAATAATTAATTTCTCATCACACCAATCTAAATTTGACATACTATATATCATTTCAATACTTTGGATCAATAAAAAAATAATCATATACTCCAATACTTGTGACATATTCAGATATTCTTAACAATTTTCTTTACATCCTACATTTGACATCCACTAAGCAGAGTCAACCGAAAACAGAGAAACCACAAAACAGCGGTCGAAGAGCAGAGAGCACCGAGAAGTTTGAGGAAGTTGAGTTGGATAGTGGGAAGAGTCGAAAATCACACATATGTTGTTTCAAATTTGATATGAATCAGATTGCATTCTTAAAAAAAAAAAATGAGGGAGAAATTATTTAAAAATAATAATTTAAAAAAAAACGGTCTGACCCAATGACTCGTCCGGGTTAGACCGGGTTCACCGATTTAGACCGGTTTTGAGTCAAACCGGACCGGTTTCACAGCCAGTTGGCCGGTTCCCGGTCCAAACCGGCCGGTCCGGTCCGGTTTCATAAACAATGAGTTTAACTAATAAATTAATATATAATTTAAGAATACACAACATATAAAATGATTAAGTAAATTATTTAGCTTCCTTAATCTCTCCAAAGAAAGTCAACTAGGTCTTATAATTAAGACCAGAAGTAGTATTTCTTTTTTTTTTCTTGTCTTTTCTTTTTTTAAAAAAAAAATAGACCCCAACCGTGTTTAGGGTTTGCAAAAGATGGAGGCTATATGAGAGGGGTTCATAGTAGGTGCTTCTTTTTTATATGTGGTTGTTATATGCTTGTCTCTCTAATTAGAGGGATGAGACTTTTTTATTTTTTATGTATTTTATTTATTTAGATTAAATTATATGCTGCTTTCTGAAATATTTTTTTCACCTAGTATCACAAATTAATTATTTCCAGTCTTACATTTAGAAATATTTGTCTTGTAACACTAGTATTTTGAAAACAAATTAATTTAAGATACTGGATGTAAAAAAAATAATACATAAAACAAATTAATTGGAATGCATCGATTCTTTCTTTATCATTCACACTTTCAAACTTTGACATATACATATAATAGATATTGTCATATATAAAAATAATACATATGGATATTTATATGTGGAAGAACTATTTACCGACCATGTTTTTTTTTTTTACTTAATATATATTTTACATTCTTAAGATCGAATACATAAAGTATATTTAAAAAAGAAAGAAAAACATAAAAATAATAATAAGGATAGTCTTCAACAAGATATTTTTCTCAAGAAAAAACAAGATATTGTATGTTTTGAGTCTCGATGTTGAGCGTTGACTATGTGGCTTTTTATTGTCTTATTAATTAATTAATTAAAACCAAATCTTAATTTAACAGAAGATAAACTTACGTGTTGGACAGTAACTCCATTTAATTATTAGATAAAAAAGAAGCACCTACTATGAACCCCTCTCATATAGCCTCCATCTTTCGCAAACCCTAAACACGGTTGGGGTCTTTTTTAAAAAAAAAAAAAGAAGAAAAGACAAGAAAAAAAAAAAAGAAATACTACCTCTGGTCTTAATTATAAGACCTAGTTGACTTTCTTTAGAAAGATTAAGGAAGCTAAATAAGTTACTTAATCATTTTATATGTTGTGTATTCTTAAATTATATATTAATTTATTAGTTAAACTAATTAATTTAAAAAAAAATAAAAAAATTATCCGTACAGGGGGTAACGATTTCAATTGCAATGGGAATATCTTTTTCTGGACTGAAAATGTGAATATCTTATTATTTTTTTGCCAGCGTGAATATCTTTTTTTAGTTACATATTTTATTATTATTTATTAACATAATTTAAAAATTATTTTTATAAAGGTATTAAATTTTTCTATTTTTTAGTTCTTAAATAAATATCTCATTTTATTATTTGGTTAGAACATATTTGTGACCTTGTTAATTTTTCATCAAATTGGCCTATGTTATTATTATCATTATATATGTATGTAATATTATTTTTAATTTAATTATTATGTCACCGATTTAAATTAAACTTGACTGTTTGAATCCGCTGACCAAATAACTACTTGTTAGGCAGACAAAAATTCTGCAGGTATGCCACGAATTATGCCACTGCATCAACCACTGATTAATGGAATTGGCTTACATGTCCACAGTTTTAAACTTTACCGGTTTTGGCACAAGACACACACATGACACATCTAGTCCTTTAAGGAATACAAAAATTCATGATATTGTTAAGATACTGAATAATAATAAAAAAAATTCTTTTTAGTCTTAAAAAATTATTTGAAGATCTTGAAAGAATATTTCAAATACTGATAATAGGTACTAAAATTATACTGACTGGTACTGAAAAAATAATTTATAATCTTAAAAAAATTATTTTAAACTATATTTTTGGTAGCAGTGAGTACCTAAAATATTTTTTCAGGATACTAAAATAATTTTTTTAAAATCATGAATTATTTTTTAGTACCAGTCAGTATCATTTTACAATCAGTCAATACCCTGAAACATTTTTTTAAGATCATGAAGAACTTTTTTATTACGATTCAGTATCTTGAATTATCTTTTTACTGAGTACCCTAAATATATATATATTATATAGATTAAAAGGACCAGATGTGTGTTTTGTGTCAAAAGCAGAAGAGGTGGGAGAGAAAAGGATGTAAGTCAAGTCCCTGATTAATCTGTCAAGCATTATGTAAAAACTGTGCGACAATTTCAATCGAAAACCGTCTCTACTTCGTCCATTACAAAGGGAAAATATGTTTTTACATAATTAGAATTTCTGTCACCAAAGTTTCTTAAGATTTAGATTTTACATAATGAAAATTAGATTGACTACAATATACTTTTAGTTCTTTAAATTTACTTGAAATATATTTTTAGTCCTTTAACTTTATAAACTATACTTTTAATCTTATAATTATAGGGTAAATGATTCCCCCAGTCACTGGAGATAAAGTTATCTCCAGTAACTCCAAAACTACGTTGTTTTGGATTAATAAAGGGTGTTTCTGTAATTTTGTTTATTTTTTTATCATCGAAATTTTACTGAAACACACTTCATTAATTTACCTAAAATTACAAACACACCTTTCATTAATCCAAAATGACGTAGTTTTGGGGTCACTTGAGATAACTAAATCTTCAATAACTGGAGAAATACTTTTCCATAATTATAACACTGTTAATATTGCTAACAGAAAATATTCAAAATGCTAACACACCAAACTTAAATAATTAATGTGTAGCTTTAAATGATGACTTTGTAATTAAATTAAATTATTATTAAATTTAACATATGTGTAAATTTAAAAAGTACCTAAAAATCTAATAAAACAGCTAATATCAAAAAATTGATTGTATTACAAAATGTAGATTAATAATCTATAATCTAAATATTAAAACCTCAATTTGATTAGTAGTGATTTTTTGATCTATTTTAGTTTAATAATTTAAACATATTATATTAAAGAATTAAAGCTTAAATATGCTTTATTAGGTGGAAATCAGCATTTTTAGTTAGTAACATTACGGTGTTAGAAATATATGCCTAAAAATAAATTTATAAAATTAAGGATTAAAAATATATTTCATATAAAATTTAAAAGACTAAAAATATATTTTGGTTTTGTTGGATTACCGACGTATATGTATTGTACAGTATGGGCTATGAGCGCATTTTTTTGGATGTTAACCACAAAGTATGAGAGAATGTAATAACTGACGAAATAAATAAACAATTTTTGTCAACACGAAATAAATATTTTAAAAAGTCAATGCAAGCAAATTGAATACACCTATGTTTCTTGTATGAATCTGATTTATCACATCATTTAAAGTCAAACTAATTAAAATACGAAAACTCATAAACTTATTTAACACCTCCTAAATATTATGGCATATTAATGAAATTAAAAGATTTATTTTTTCACTACTTGTGAAATATTAATTAAGGGATTTATTTTTTTAAGAAAAAATATAAAATATATAAACAGCCAATCAAGATTAATATTAACTGAGTTGTTATATTCTAACAAATAGATTATAAATCACGTGGTAAACCAGTTGAAACAAGAATTTCTTTGAAAGTAAGTGGTGTCAGCTAATCATATTGCAGTTTGCCAGACAATATGCACTAGTTTTCATCACTGAAGGAGTGCATATTGTCTTTTAACTGAAGGAGTCTTAAAAATTCTTTGATAAGCAAATATATAGTGTTGAAAACTTGTGCATTGTCTTTTAACTGAAGAAGTTTAAGAATTCCATTGATAAGCAAAGAATTAATAAAAAATGAAATATCAAAATTTTCTTTTAAGGATGAAGTCTTGGAAATATATATTGCATGAATACAAATATTAGTAAAAGCATATGTCCAAAGTGGAATAAATTTGCCAATAGAAATATGGGAGAAATATAATAAAGGACCTAAGAAAAACAATATTTATTAAGAAGGACCATAAAAATGATAATTATTTTGAAGGACTAAAAATTAAAACATTAATATAGAGAGACTAAATTGCCCTTAGTCAAATTTCATATATTATCTCTAATTAAATCAGAATTTGAGGTGATTGATTGAAAACAATAAATAGAGATCAAATCAGAATCTGGAATATGCAAATTAGAATCTCTATTGGTAACTTTTTATCTCTTTGTGAAGAAGAAATCGTAGGTTCTTTCATCCACAAAGATCTCCTAGGCGTCCTCCCCCTGCTCTATGGTCTTTAAGTTCTTCTTCCTGGTAATTTTTTATCTCGTTTTCTTTTAGTTTGATTCTTGTTATAATCATTAAATTCTGATTAATCCTTGTCCCTTTAGTATTGTATATTTTTCAAACTTTTGTTTTGACTCACCGAAGCTAATTCGCATGGTCCGTCACTTTTCTTTCTTTATGTGGAATGGAAGGTTGCCATATATTATTGTTAAAAAAAAAAAAAAAAGGTTCGCAAACATTGTCATGTAGGTTTTTTTTTTTTGGTTAATTAGATATTTCATTCTAAAAAAAGGTTACCATATATTATTGTTCCAAAACGTTTTTTTTTTCATTTCTCATCTTTATGTAAAAATTTATAGAACCAAGGACAATTTAGTCTCTTTATATTAATATTTTAATTTTTTGTCCTTCAAAATAATTACCATTTTTTATGGTCCTTCTTAATAAATATTATTTTTCTTAGGTCCTTTATTATAATTCTCCCTATAAATATTAATCACAGATGAAAGAATAATCAGTAATGTAAGAGACACAGTATATTAGGAATGTTAGCAGGAAATTTAATATATCAAAAATTAAATTTACAATAAATACTAACTTTGCTACAAGCAAAGCAGAAAACATATGGATAAGTCAATTCTAATATATCATAAATTAAATAATATAAGTTTGTATTTACCAATGAACATAAAACATACAATAAAAACAAAGGAAAAATAACTATACATAAATATTTTTTACCAATGTTGAAAGAAATAAAAATTGATTCGACCAATATAACTATACCAAAAATGTTATAATTAGAATTAGATGATTGAAGGAATAAGTGTGGACACATAGTCCACGAGGGTAAATAACCAATCAAGCGCAACATGAGACCACGAAACAAGCGTTGGTACAAGACCCACGAAAACAAGTGTGGGAACAAATCTCACAAATATTAGGCAAACTTAAGGTTAACCATGATACACCAAAAACTAACAGTACTGCTATTAGTAACCAACGTTCTGTATTCAGTCCTAGAAAAAAAAGTTTTCAAGCATGTTTGGAGCCAATTTTCTAAAGCAATGAAAAGTTCTTCTTTCAACACCATGATACCATAATAGCTCGTATCAAATGCTTAATTTCTTTCTATCTTCATCAAATATTCCTTCTTTCCTAATTCTCTCATGTATCAACTAAACTTTGAGATTCTAATTGTTTGATGATTTAGGTTTATAATTATCCTTTCATTTTGTATTCTGTAGGGTTTAACTTATTCTACAAAGTCTTTTCCTAATGCTACTATATAATTATTATTTGTATTATCTTTTACCCATAAATATATATTCAATACATATCTCTTTCATTATATCTTACTACAGTACTGGTATTTGTTCCTTGCTCTTCTATTATTATATTATTCTCTGTATGATTTATTTGTATTTCACTATTTTCAATATTTTCATCTATTAAAGCTTAACTTCTTGCCATATAGTATTCAAATTTATTTCTATTTTATATAATTGTTATTCAAAAAACTTCTTGGTCTTATTTCTGTTAAATTTGTGGTTATTGGTCTTTCTGCTAACATATTTCTTTGATAAAAATTATCAATGTTTCCTTGTTGATTTGATGATCTTGTCCTTGTTAATCCTATACTAGATATTGGTCTAATATTACTCCCTAATAGGAGGACAAAGATCTTTAAGAATAAATATATTAGATCCAAAAAATTTAAATATTCTTGCTTGTTATAATTGATATTACTCCCTAATAGGTCAATTTTCACAAGTATTACATTTCTGATTATTTGTCATTCTTGGGTTTGTACTTTTAGGACTTGATTTTATCTGCTCAAAAAATCAACAAGTACATTATTTTTTTCCTGAAACATATACAACAATATAATTGAAATAAGAAAAATCACTTTGCCATTTAAATAATATCTTATTAGCTAACTTTTTTTTTATTCCTTTTATCAAGCTAAAATTTTACTTGTGTATTATCAGTTTTTATTATAGATTGTGTATTTAGTATGAATAATTCAAATTTTTATACTGCTTTAACTACTCCTAACATTTCCTTCCCATTAGAATGGTATTTTCATTGGGCTTTTAAGAATTTTCCACTTGCATATCTAGTTATGATTTCTTTTCCTTCGTCATTTTCATGGTATAATGCAGCAACCCAATAATAATCTGAGGCATTCGTGTATATTATCCATTTTATATCTTTCTTTAATGATATTGTTAACTTCGGTAAATTTTGACAAATCTTTTTAGGTTGTTAACTTTGGTAAATTATTGTCTCCTAATACCATTTTTAGAATAGTCAGGTTATATGCTCAAATATAGAAAAAATATGGATATGACGATATATAACCAACCATCAAGTTCCAGGTGTTGACCAAATATGATCGGGTCTGAGAAGGATATCTGTCCTCTTTCATACATGAATACTTTTATAAAGAGCATTTGCTTTTCAGACCTTCCTCCTTCAGATCACATTTAGCACAACTTTCCTTCTTTTCCTATCGGAGACGTAACTAAAACTTGATTTTATAGTTTTAATTATATGATTATAACCAAATTTTTACCTTACTTAAACATATAACCATGAACAATTTCACAGGATCATTACTCTCAAATTTCTGATAATATTACTTCCTAAATTGACCCCCTTTTTTTTTTTTGCTCAAACTAAATTGACCCTTTTAGAAAATTAAAACTCATGCCTTATATGCCTTCAAACACTAATATTTTTTGCATAGATAAAATGATTAAAACTCGAACTTTTATTTGTGAAGCAAATTAGATACAAGATAATATTTGAGGGATAAGAAGAGAGTTGAATGAGATTTCAATTCAAGGTGTGTCGTAATGAACACTTACAAGACTTTATATAGAGTTGGCATTCTAACCCAGAATTACATGACTCTCATTATTATTTTACTCTGGTTACCAACTTTACATTACCTGACTAGTATCTTCACGAAAAAGCATGTCTTACAACTGTATCGTAAAATTTTTAAAACACCATATCAGTTTGTGCCTTCTCCTACTTTTACATTTATTACATAAGACAAAACTTATTACAAAACTGTCTACTTTTGACAAAGTTATCTTCCAAGACTACGTGAAGAATTTTCTTTCCAAGACTTTACTAATATACCTTGCAATTTTGTACTATTCATTCTTTTCAATATTTTTATTTTCAAGACACGTTTTCTACTCTTTCTTAAAATTAATTAACTTGTCGGTAAGCTTGGGGGTAGAAATTCTTTTCTTGTTTTGGGTTTCTTATAACTTGTTTCGAAGGCTACATTTGATATGTTTCTTAAATTTTCTCTTACTATATATTTTTTTTTAATCTTTATCTTTGTAATTCTCTTTTTCTTGCTGTGTATGCATATTACTCTCATTATTATTTGTAATTTTTAAATTTTATAGATCTTTCATTATGTTTCTAAATTTTCTTCTTCCTGGCCCATAAATTTTTCAATTTCATCTTTAAATTCTAAATCATTTATATTCATCATATTTAATTTCCTAGTTTCTTTTTTTATCTGAAATATTAAATGTTCTCATTAATTCTTCCATATCATTTTTATTCCAAACTCTTCTATTTTAAATATGTCTTTTGTTTTATTTTCATATATTATTCCTTTACATTTATTAAATTTTTGTATTTCATCATATATTGTCCATAAATTATTATTTATTCCAGTTTGTCCCTGTTTTACTTCTTTTACTATTATTCTAGTTTGTTCTACATCTTTTTTTTTTTTTTGGATACATTATGGTAGGGGAAGGGAGCAAGGTTCAAACCCTGAATATGGGGGAGGGAGGCCAGTTAATACTGACTCCCATGTCACTACGCTACTAAGACGCTAGCAATTTGTTCTACATCTATATTTACACTTGAATTTTTATATTACCTATTATATGATTTGTTCCCGCCCAATCATATAATTGTCTCATCATATTTATCTGTGGGTGATTATACATTGGTTCTATTGGTTTCCTGTTATATATTCCTAAAGCATCATGTCTTCTTTTAATTCTTTACTATTTTGTTTTATTTATGCTTTTATATCGTATATTTTTTGTTCTAATGTTTTAGATATTTCCATTAACCTTTGTTTTCTATTCTTCATATCTTCTTTCTCTATTATATTTTTTTGTTTCTTCAGGTAACGTTTCTATTATTTCTTCTGAGTTTCGGTAAATACCTATAACAAATATTCTATATTTAGATTTATATAACTTTCTAATTGTTTCATTAAATACATATTATCCGAGTTTAATTGCTTCATTGTATATTTTCCTTCTCCTCTTATAAAAGGTGTAAAAACGCAACATTATATTTCTCTTTCATATTTAATATAAGAATTATCACGTAATTTTTCATATTCTAATTCTCAATCAACTTTAATTACTAAACTATAACTTAAACAAATAAACAAGCAATAACATTTCTCTTTCTCATGAAGCAAATCAGTCTATTGAACAAAAAAGAAAAAAGCAAATCAGTCTAAACTACAACTTTAGAGAATACTTGAGAAAACCTTTAAACAAACCTTATATATAAGGTAATTTTTCTTATTCTTTCAATAACTTTTCATAATTTATTTTATGTTTTTATATATCCTAATATGACTTAAATGTCAAATTAAAATGATTGTTGGCTAAAAAATGTCAAGATGATTAATATAATATCTTTAGGAAAAATAATATTAGTAAAAGGACTACTCCTTCCAGTTGTGAATATAAAATCTGGTTGACTTTTTCTATAAAGATTGATTAAGTTAAATAAGTTAGTTAATCATAAAATATGTTGTGTATTATTTAATTATACATTAGTTTATTAGTCGGACAAATTCGTTTGATATAAAAAATATAAATATAAATACTTTAAAATAATTTATTTATTTATTTTTAATTTCTCCAAAAATATTCAATAGAGTTTTATATTAAGGTCTCCAGGTAGTACTCTCTCTTTAGTCATTTTTATAAGAGCTTAAAATTTGATTTGCCTTAGTCATTTTTATAAGATCCCGATAACTCTTGTCTAACATTTAATGACTTTTTTTTTTTTTAAATTTTCATTTGTACACCTCATTAGTTATGTGTATAGTAATAATTAAAAGGTTGACTATACTCCTATTTACTTTATATTTCTTTCTTACTTGCCCCTTATAAATAAGGGCATATTTAAAAAACAAAGTTTATTTCAAATATACTAATCATTTTTAACTAACTTTAACCATTTTTTTAAATTGTGTAATTCATTTATTGAACATTATAAATAGGACTGAAGGGAGTATTAGTTAAATTAATGATTAATAATTAATAAAGTAATGACAAATTGACAATAATTATATCTAAATAAATACAATTTGAACTTAGAAAATCCTAGAAAGTTTGTTATGTAAAGGGATAAATAGGCCTCAAGAGACTAATATAAGATTTTGAAAGGTCATACTTTTACCAAAATGCCCCTCAAGTTTTTCTTAAAAAAAGAAAAAGCCTTTGCTGGTGTCGGCGGCTGGAGCTCCAGTGACAATTTGAGTAATGAGATTGATTACTTAAGCTTCCTAAACTTTATCAAGTATCATTGATAAGTTGAACAAAAACAATGACAACTTGAATGTAGCCATTAATAATCTCGGAAGTATAATTTGTCAATTACTATACTCAAGTTGTTATTATCTTTATTCAACTTGTTAACAACATTGGATAGAATTTATGGAGTTTAAGTAGTAAATCCTTTTACTCAAGTTGTCATCAGAGCTCTGGCGGCCGGCCGCTAGAATCCGTCCTACCAGTGGGGCTTAGCGCTGCAGGGGTTTTTTCTTTTAAAAAACTTTGAAAGGTATTTTAGTAAAGGCACAACATGTCAAAAATGTCCGAATAATATCTTAAGACCTATTTAACATTTTCACATCTACTACTTTTTAGAAATTTTTAAGTTGAAATAACATTTATTTAGAATTTTTCTTTTTTGGAAGGAAAGAGGAGACAAAAACACGGTACAGACAGCGCACCAAAGCGCTCAAACACAAAACAATTCCGAAAATCTAATTTTTGCTCTCTTCCCAAAATTGCGTTACCGGAGTCCGGAGAGTGCAGACACTGTTTCATGCGCCTCCATCGTCTTCTTCGTCATCTAGGGTTTCTAGGGTTTTCAGACGCCGTCCTCGCGTTCTCCAACGCTATCCGAGCTGGAGTCCCTCTCCTTCCTCTCGCGAATCTCTTTGCGCCGCTGGTTGAGCGGCTTTGTTGATTAGCTCCCGGTACTCTCACCCTGCTTTCCCGATCGCAGAGCTTTCGATACAGCTCACCTCTGTTCTTCACGCTGTTTATGGTTGTCTGGTTAGGGCGAGGTTGGAGGATCAGATGTAGGCTGGTTTTGTCGTTTAAGGGTTTTAGATTTGGATGGCATTGGGTGACTTAATGGCATCTCGATTTTCTCAATCCTCGGTCATGGTGGTGTCGAACCACCTGGACGATTATGTATCATCAACCCCTGAAGATACTGATTTGGGCTCTCACGGAAGGAATACTGAGGCTGCTAGTAGTAGTTATGTTAATGCCACGCTTTCCACCTCAACATCCATGGCCTATTTACCACAGACTGTTGTATTATGTGAGCTTAGACACGAGGCGTTTGAGACCTCAGTACCTACGGGTCCCTCAGAAAGTGGGCTGGTTTCGAAATGGCGACCTAAGGAAAGAGTAAGATTCTGCCGATCAATTCATTATTTTCTGATTGCAGCTCATAATGAATTAGCAACATTTCTTCGATCTTTATTGCTCATGTAACCACTTCATTGTTGAAGTGGACAGTTGATCCTGTAATTTGTTGTCATCATTGAGCATTTCCGAGCCATTTAGGTGTTGTGGTAAAGTTTACTAACTTGACAGAATACCCTCTGAAACATTTTTCAAATACAAAAGTTCAGTATCCTCTCACGAAATGGTGAATTAGGTAGGATCCTTTTTTTTTTGGGTACAAAATAAGAAATTGCATTGTACAAAATAAGAACAAGACAATCTTCAAAAATTTCATTGTAAATGTAAATATATACTTATACAAATAAAAATGAAAAATGTGGGAGAGCTAAAAAAATGCAAGTGATGGTATAGCAAGTTTTCCTATGTAGGTAAATGAGGCCACTGCTCGCAAGTTTTCCTATGTAGGTAAATGAGGCCACTGCTTTCTTCGATGTCAAGGCTATTCAATCATCCATTACAGTGGTTGAATGCCTTAGTTTAGTTTGTGTAGGCATGAAATACTTGTGAGGATGTAGCATTCAACCTGTAGAAAATTAAAAGTTCATTGAATTAACATAAGCAGAATATGTGCATAGATGAGGCTTTTGTTGGGACTAAATTTATAATTTCGGGTTTCCTACCTGGCCATTGAACTCACTATAAACTGGATAAATCTGCTGGAGGATAAACTTTCTTGCTCTATTTTGGCATGAATTCTGACTTTTCAACTGAGGCTGCCAAATATCAGTACACTTGCTTTATTTCAAGTTTTGGAAAAAGTTTTAGCATGGTGTGATTGGTTCTTCCTAGGATGTTTGAATGACTTGTTATCAGCATGTTGTGATTGATCCTTACTGGGATGTTTGAATGACTTGTAATAATTAACTACTTACTTACTCATATTTATAGTTGTTCAAAATTCATCGCTCTGTTAAGAATTTAGTTTGATGGAGTTGGAGTAATGTAATAATATATTGCGGTAGTTATCAAATAGCAATTAGCTTAAAATTGTCCTGATAAGTACCTGAATGTTCTCTTTTATCCTAGCTGTTGAATTTCATCACAAATTTTCAAGAAATAAATAATTATATCAATTGTTGCAAAAAATGATAGAGTGCGAATATACTCATTTACAACTGTAAAAAAGTATGCTTGTTTTATGTAATTGATATTGAATTCAATATTAACCAAGCAACATTTCTCTCTCGAGTCCAAGCTGAATATTCTGCATTGGCAAATTAATTTGAGGCTACTTGATTATTAGCACCTGATTCAGTGTAGTGATGACAACTACCTGTATTAGTGAATTTCTACATCTCTGGAGGAATAATGGAAATCACATAACACTATGTTTTAGTGTACTAATTTCTAAGGAATTTTCTTTCAACATAATGGGCGTGACCTTTTAATGAAGGAGCTGTCGCATTTAAGAAACTGAAAAATGATATTGCCTTTAGTAAGTTTAACATGCTCGTATTTTGCAAGCCCCTGGTGACTTCTATCTTGAGACTGCCAAGTGCCTACTCCCTTTCCTAGCACAATATATATGAGTTCTATATAAGAAACACAGTTGGTTGCCTCCTTTGTTGAAGGTTTCCTACCTTGGCTTTCTGATTTACATTCTTCTCCGTCTCCGTCGTGTTTTGTGTGTGTGCATGCGCACGTGGTTTTTTGGGGATTGCACTGTATAGAATCAACTTAAATTTGCTTCTCATTTTAAATCGATGAAATGGTTTACCTTTATGAGGAGACAAAGGTTTACTCGCATTTTATGTTTTATAGTTCCTATTCACGGCAATTTATCAAACGAAGGATATGTTTGATCTCCATAATCTCTAGGATGGAATGTAAGAGTAATTGAATGTTTGGGTAACCACCCAAACCATGGTTTCAAAAGCCCTTTATCTCAAGCCGGGACAAAACTTCTCTCTTTGCTTACTTTGTAAATCGTAAAAGCTATTCTTCAAAAGCTAATTAAAATACACATTTAAGAGGATGTGGCAAGAAGTGATGCTTACCTCTGCATATAAAAAAAGTAATAAAAAGAGACATGCTGTTGAGAAATAATAATGTGCCTATAATCAATATTCCATAACAAATTAGTGCCTTGTTTTTCATTATTTATTTTCCCTATACCTTTCTTAGGTGCTTCTATTCATGGAAAGTGTTTTCCTTTTGTTTCCTTTTTTGATGTTATAATGCGTATAGAAATGCATATAGATATTATACTGGATGAGAATTTTGCTTTGACTTGACTCCCGATTTTGTGTTGCAGATGAAGACTGGATGTGTAGCTCTAGTATTATGTTTAAACATTAGTGTTGATCCACCTGATGTAATTAAGATATCTCCCTGTGCCAGAATGGAGTGCTGGATAGGTCTCTTTTCTTTCTGCTGACCTTATCTGTATTCTTAATCTTCTGCTTTATACAATCAAGTTTCATTTGGCTTTGAGAATTAGGCATTATTGTGGTTCTCCAGAAATGTTTGGAAATTGCTTCTGGCTCCTTTATATTATTTTGTTCACCTTTTCTTTATCTTTATTGTTCTAAACTCTTCACTTGGTTTTACCTGTTCCCATTTCTTATCGGTCCAAGTCAATAATTTGTTAGAACCCTCTGGCAATAAAGCAGACTTCTATTACAAAAAATAAAAATCAGATCCCTATTTGCGCTGCTTCTTTGCATTTATTTTATGTTGCACCATGTTTCTTATTTGTTGTCCAACTGGTTCTTGAGTTTTGGCATTTTTTATTGCTGACCTAAGTATGTTTGTGTTATTGGTATGCTTCTTATATATGAATGAGTAATGCTAAGTAAATTTTTTGAAACTGAATATAATGACGTTGCTGTAATATGAATAATATGAACTGAATTGAAAAGGTTTATCTCCTTTATTATAATACTCCTTCCGGACCTTTTTATAACCAATTTTTTCTCTCTTGGGGTTGGTCCTTTTTATATGCAGCTTTCTTCTTGTGTCGTAAAATTTGAACGACTTTTTGCTTTTCTATCCCTATTAAATACACATCTTTATATTAATTATCCCCCACTCACCACTAATTTTCTTTTATTTACTCGTTTATTACACATTCTCTCGAATATTTTATACTCATATATCTCATATTTGTTACTCATTCTTTCTTCTATGCTCTTTTTATAAGTGGGGGCATATTTGGGAGAAACTTGACATTTTTGACATATTGTTTTTAACTAATTTTAACCGTCAGTTGGTTTGCGCAATGAGGATAAAAGTTGCTTATAAAAAATGGGAGGGAGTAATGCATTGTTTCTTTTTCATTTTTTTTCTAATAAATGCATTTATGCATTTTTAATTGCAAAGGAATTCAATACGAGCAGTTGAAACTCTAGTTATTTACAGTTAGGATTGTCATACTTGAGTTGGGAACTTCAGTGATTTGCACACAAACATGCATATGCAATTATTCAGATTTAAACCAAATAAACAATAGGGTCTTTAGGATTTATTGTTGACGTTTTTCTCATTGATATGATCTGATTTATTCATGTCCAATTCTTATCTTATCCATGCTGTAGATCCTTTTTCTATGGTTCCTCAAAAGGCATTGGAATCAATTGGGAAAACCTTGAGTAGTCAGTATGAAAGGTGGCAACCAAAGGTGGGAACATGCGACTAGTTAACCTCATCTATCATATTACCTTTTGAACCTGATTTTTCAATTAACTTTTTGGGTCAATCATCAGGCCCGTTATAAGTGTCAACTTGATCCTACAGTAGAGGATGTGAAGAAGCTTTGTACTACATGTCGTAAAAATGCAAAGATGGAAAGAGTTTTATTCCATTACAATGGACATGGTGTTCCCAGGCCAACTGCAAATGGTGAAATTTGGGTCTTCAATAAGGTTGAAATCATCCTTCTAGTTCTTAATTTGAGTTCAATATTTAAGAGATCATCTAATCCCTTGCAAACTTGCAATTCTTGCTCTGTCTACTAATCCAAAATTTCATTTGTAAATAGCTTCTTTTAGTTTCTTGGTTGATAATTATTCTTTTCCGGTAAAAATTCCTTGCTTGCTTTTAATTAGTTAGAGACATGTTGAAAATATGAAAACGTTAAAAATTTACATAAGCTTCGTTAACAAACTTTCCAATTTTTTGCTCGTTTATCAGTCTTCCCCCCCTTGTCTGCCTCCTATATGGCTAAAGGCCTTCAAGGCTAATAGTTTTTTATTAGTCAATTATCAGGTACAAACTAGTACTGAAACATGTGAGATCTTAAAATTGTCTCAAATTTGAAATCGAGTTTTATATTTTTATGGAAGTATCTTCTTTATATACGCCTCTTGGGCCTGCCTGCCAATGAAAGTTATCTAGATCTGCCCACAGTAATGAAGGTAAGTGGAAAAAAGGGGAGGTAAAGCAGAGAATTAAGAGATTAGGGAAAGGTGGAACTATAAATGTAAGAGGAGACAAAGGCAAATCAAGAGTTAGTCATACAATTATTTACGCGTGATTGTATAGTAAATTTAAATCAATCCTTGTATAGGGAAACAAAAATCATTCTAATTCTATCATGATAAATTTCTTATATTAGAATTTTATCCATATGACTGATCAACCCCTGCCTGAGGTGATGTCATACTCTAGACTCTAGTGACTAAAAGAACCTCGTAATTCCTATTCTCGTGATCTCATCTTCCATCAATTCATGTTGCAGAGTTATACACAGTATATTCCCCTACCAATCAGCGACCTTGATTCCTGGCTGAAGACCCCATCGATATATGTATTTGACTGCTCTGCTGCTGGGATTATTGTCAATGCCTTCCTCAAGGTACTTCTGCTCATGCAGAGCCATAGCTAGCATTATGTGTATAAAGAAAGCTATGAAGATGTGGAACTGATTTTGTCATTTTTTGTGCTGTCAAATTGATTGATGGACTTGTTATTCAATAGCTCCATGAGTGGAATGCTCCTAGCTCTGGGTCCACTAGGGATTGCATTATGCTTGCAGCATGTGAAGCACACGAGACTTTGCCTCAGAGTGCAGAATTTCCAGCTGATGTGTTTACTTCATGCCTCACAACGCCTATTAAGATGGCATTGCGATGGTGAAGCAGTTCTCTTCTAATTTATTTTCTTATTTGATAAACTTTCATGTCAATTCATTTTCTCTTACAATCTACTCTAATTCTTGAGAATTCATGTGAAATACATTTGTGATGCTTATTGATAAATCATTGTGCTGTAATTTGTTTCCTAGGTTTTGCACTCGTTCGTTGCTTCGTGATTCCCTTGATTATTCACTTATTGATAAGATCCCTGGCCGACCAAATGATCGGAAGACACTTTTAGGCGAATTGAATTGGATTTTCACAGCAGTAACTGACACAATTGCCTGGAATGTTCTTCCTCATGGTATGCCCCATCCATCCCAGCTGCTTCACTTAGGAAATTAGCGTGGCATATCCTTGTAATCCATCACTTTAACTATTTAGTATGAGTGTCATATCATGATATTTAATTTTGTGCTGCAGATCTTTTTCAGAGACTCTTTAGACAGGATCTGCTTGTTGCCAGTCTTTTCCGAAACTTCCTACTTGCTGAGCGAATTATGCGATCTGCAAATTGTTCTCCAGTCTCACACCCGGCATTGCCGCCAACCCATCAGCATCATATGTGGTATCCTTTCTATCATGGAAGATGATTTTCATGTTACTGTGCAACGCGGTGAGAAAATTAATGGTGTCACTGTTATTAATTAATGCTGCAGGGATGCGTGGGACATGGCTGCTGAGCTCTGCCTCTCTCAGCTCCCCTCATTAATTGAGAATCCTAATGTAGAATTTCAGGTATAACAAAGTTTATGCTATGCTGCTAAAGTTTCCTTCTGGCTATGCATATTATAAGGCTTTTTTTACTTTTTAATTTTTTTAATGGCTCTGGTATTGAAGCATAATGAAATTTATCTAAGATTGATTATTCTCCATCATTATTGGCCTTACTGAGTTTTGAATATATTTGTTTGCTTTTCAGCCTAGTACATTTTTCACTGAGCAGTTAACAGCATTTGAGGTATGGCTTGACCATGGTTCTGAACATAAGAAACCTCCAGAGCAGTTGCCTATAGTTCTTCAGGTGCGTCATATTTCTTGGTCTATGATACTTTGGAACCGCCACTTTGGTTCCTAATTCTTTTGTTATGTAGGTTGCCTGATTTTTGCCAATTCAGCTGGCAGGACCTGTTCATTAATTAGGTTTTGGTGGGTAAGATGGAATAAGGTGTTTTTCTTTGGTGGAAATTGTTTCATTTTAGTTGTTGATGTCCTTCTGATGAAAATTTATAAAAATGTTTATTTGTTGTGAGTTTCTACCCCTAGAGCTAGAAGTAATCTTGTAAGACAAGATGTTAATTTTGAGTGGTTTTATTCTGTGGTAAATGGCATGGTGGATCTGTCTTGTTCATTTTTCAAATTTAGATTCAATAATCATATGCTAGTTAGCTGTATGATGATTAATGACGCTTGTTTGTGTTTCTATGATCTGTCCTCTATGCTCTTAAACCTATTTCACAAATGATCCTTTTTGCTGTGTTCTCAAGTGAAGTTTTCTCTTTACAGAATATATATGTTGATTGTGAAGATATTTTTGTCATTTGCATTTTGCATGCTTTAAATGTAGGAGCATTTTGATTTCAGGTTTTGCTTAGTCAATGCCATAGATTGCAAGCTTTGGTACTCCTTGGAAAGTTCCTTGATATGGGGCCATGGGCTGTAGAACTGGTAATTACTCTCCACTGAGTTAATTCATAATTTTTTTTCCATTGTCTTCCATGTGTGTTAAATGATTGTGAAACCATAACCTGATGAATTTTCTATGTGCAGGCATTATCTGTTGGAATATTTCCTTACGTTTTGAAGCTATTGCAAACAACTACTCCAGAACTTCGTCATATTCTTGTTTTCATATGGACGAAGATTCTTGCACTTGATAAGGTACAGCTAGGGTGCTTAATTTTTGCCCAGAGGACACATGGTTTATAAGGGGTATAATTGCTGAGATGCTGTTTATATTTTCATACTTTATATCGTTTTTAACTGTTTTTGGGGAAAAGTGACAGTTAACATCCCACGATTAAAATTAAATGTTCGCTAAGGGCCTTTTAAATTCCCTGAAGGACCATAGAAATAGCCTATCTACACTTTTTGCTGGTTCAGTGTTAGGTGTTGGCATGTGCTAATTGATTTCTACCCCCTCTCACTGCCATTGTTCAACTAGTTTGTTGCCTATAATAAATCCTAATATTGGCTAACCTAGTTCTTATTTTTCTTGGAACTGTACGTTGCCTAATCACAATTAGAGTACACTTGCAATCTAATTTCTAAATTATTGGGCAATCCTAACTAATCTAGACTGCTCATTCCTAATTTATGCTTATTATACGATAAAATTGATACCTTATAATTACAGTAATTATACATTTTTAATCTCTTTTTCCTTTTTGGTTTTTTCCCTATTTGGCATAGCTCTCTTTGTTGGCTTTATCTTCCTGAAATCATACTTTCCGTTGTTGGGTTTTAGTCATGTCAGGTTGATCTAGTGAAGGATGGAGGTCATATCTATTTTATCAAGTTTCTTGATAGTGGGGAAGCATTTCCAGAGCAATGTGCAATGGCTGCTTTTGTCTTGGCTGTTATTGTGGATGGGCATAGACGTGGGCAAGAAGCCTGTATTGAAGCTGGTCTGATCCATGTTTGCTTGAAGCACCTGCAGAGTTCTCCCAATGATGCACAAACTGAACCTTTATTCCTTCAGTGGCTAGGCCTCTGTCTGGGGAAACTTTGGGAGGATTTCACGGAGGCCCAGATAATTGGCTTGCAGGCAGATGCTCCTTCTATATTTGCACCTCTACTGTCTGAACCTCAGCCAGAGGTTTGCTTTAATATCTTTAATTATTTTTTTGGTTACCATATGCATATCTTTTTGGGAATATGTTAATTTAATTTAAATCATTGCCTGAGTCATATAGTGTATTCTGTCTCAGGTCAGGGCTTCTGCTGTTTTTGCACTTGGAACCCTTCTTGATGTGGGATTTGACTCTTGTAGCGAAGGTGTTGACGGGGATGAAGAATGTGATGATGATGAAAAGTTTAGGGCTGAAGTTAGCATAGTTAAAAGTCTCTTAAGTGTTGCTTCGGATGGGAGTCCATTGGTGAGGGCAGAGGTAGCTGTTGGTAAGTGATCAAGGATCAGAGATTATAAATCCATTTTCAGTGCTCATTTTTAAAGGTTTGCATGTTCTTATGATTTGATAAGTATCGACTCTGGAACTAATTTTGCATTTTTTTTTTCCCTGCAATTGTTAATAATCAACTTTTTTCTGGGTTGCTCGCTTTTGAGAAAAAATAAAAGAAGGAAAAATTGAAGTTATTTTTCAGAATGATTAAAAGGTGAGAGGAGGGGGCACCATGATTAAAACACTAGCTTAGCCTGCATGTGTTTTTGGCCGTGCTCTGATATGTTCTCTTGAACTTCTTCCCTGTGTATGAGAGTATCGAGTTTGTTTTCTTATCTGTTCTGTTTGTGTGTGGTCTTTTTTTTTTTTTTTTTTTGGGGGGGGGGGGGGAGTATAACGAATAAGTAGTAATTCTTTTTTTCTTTCAATTATCAGCTCTGGCACGCTTTGCCTTTGGCCACAACAAGCAACTGAAGTCAATTGCTGCTGCTGCATGTTGGAAGCCGCAGGCTAATTCTTTGTTGAACACCTTACCTTCATTTTTGCATAGAAAAGGTTCAGGTGGTGGATATACTAGCCAAAACCGACATATGCCTCATGGAAGTATCATTGCATCTCAAATTGGTCCCATTTTAAGGGTTGGGAATGACAGTTCTGCAATAGTGCGAGATGGACGGGTCTCCTCTAGCAGTCCTCTAGCAAGTTCTGGAATGATGCATGGTTCTCCATTGTCTGATGACTCTTCTCAACATTCTGATTCAGGAATACTGAATGGAGTGCTGGACCACTCAGGACCCAAACCCTTAGACAATGAGTTGTATTCGCTATGTATAATTGCTATGTATGCATTAGCAAAAGATCCATCTCCACGCATTGCAAGCCTTGGTCGTCGGGTACTGTCCATAATTGGGGTTGAACAAGTAGTAGCAAAACCATTCAAGTCTACAGCTATTCAGTCTAGTGACGCTACAGCATCTCATAGTCATGCAGGATTAGCTCGTTCATCCTCTTGGTTGGATATGAATGGAGGTAGATCTCTCCTTTATCTTTCTTCATCGTGTGCAATCATTATAATGTTAAGTTGGAGATTTTCTCTATGCACCGATTGTATTTGTGATTAGTATGTCTTCAATGTGATATTGACTGTTTACTTGTGCATGCTGTTCTGTTAGGTCACTTGCCTCTAACCTTCAGAACTCCCCCAGTGAGTCCCCCTCGCCCTAGTTACATAACTGGAATGCGGAGAGTATGCTCGTTGGAGTTCAGGCCTCGCCTCATGAATTCTCCTGACTCAGGATTAGCTGATCCACTTCTTGGTTCTGGGAGAACTTCTGGAACTTCTGATCGTAGTTTTCTTCAACAATCAACTATATATAATTGGAGTTGTGGTCACTTCTCCAAGCCACTATTAACTGCAGCAGATGATTGTGAGGAAGTATTATCTAGAAGAGAAGAGAGGGAAAAAATTGCGTTGGAGCACATAGCAAAATGCCAACACTCTGGTTTGTATTTTGTTGATTTATTTTATTCAATCAACCATGTACTTTAAATATTCTTGAATAGAGGGTTGAAGGCATTCTATTCTGGTCAGCTGTTGGCAGGCTAACAAATCCAATTGCTAAATGGGACACAAAGGGTACACAAACAACATTGATGCATCCTTTCTCTCCCATAGTGATAGCTGCTGATGAGAATGAACGGATCAGGTATGCATGACTAATTGGAACTACTATTTTCAAAGTGGGGTCTGTTATAATGGAAGTTTGGGCTTTATCTTCTGCTGCAAAAAAGTTTTAGGCCAATGGATGCAGAACTTAACTGCAGGTCACAGGAAGAGGGTTATAAACAGGAAGGGGGTCTAAATATCTTATTATTTTTTTTTTTAGAAAAAATGATGTATATGGTTTTCTGAGCTAATATAAGTTTTCATCTATCGTCCCCAAGAGAAAGAAAAAAGGGTCTGTGGTATTTTTAGTGTTCTATGTTTGACTAATACCAGATATGGAGACAGGTGACAAGACCAGAAAACAAACCATTTTGAAAACCTTTGGAATTTGATGCTTTTTTTTTCGGTTACAGATCTCAATGAATGTAGTTTCTGTTGTGTTTTGTTGCCTTGGTTTTATTGACTAGTATTCTGAATGTGCTACAGGATATGGAATTATGCAGAGGCTACACTTGTCAACAATTTTGACAATCATGATTTTCCTGATAAAGGAATCTCTAAGCTCTGCCTAGTGAATGAGCTTGATGATAGTTTGCTTCTAGCTGCTTCATGTAACATTTACTGTTGTTTATTTTACTTTATGTTGTCAATAGTATTGCTGAAATGTTACCTTTCTTAATGAATGTTTGTTTGTGCAGCGGATGGAAACATTCGAATTTGGAAAGATTATACATTGAAGGGTAAACAAAAGCTGGTCACTGCTTTCTCTTCTATTCATGGCCACAAACCAGGCATACGAAGTCAGAATGTTGTTGTTGATTGGCAACAGCAAAGCGGTTATCTGGTATGCCATTTTCTAAGGGAATGTGGAGTGTTTTTCTGCCCCCTCAAATCAACTACAAGAATCCTCTGTTTCTGCCCCCATTTTATATTCATTTATCATGATCTCATTCCTTGTTATATTTGTTAGTATGCTTCAAATGAGATGTCTACATTTCTCTGGGATCTGGACAAAGAGCAGCTTGCTAATACTATAGCTTCGTCATCAGACTGCAATATCTCAGCTTTGGTAAGCCTTTACCTTTGCAGGACAGTGGCAGTTAATTCTGAGCTATGTTTGCTTCTACTGTTTTGGCATGGCAATCAACCATCATATACTTTATTATGGACAGTTGAGATTTCCAGACGCTAGTTTCTATTCCTTAAATCTAACATGCCAATTAAATCTGGAAGTTTGATTTCTGAAATTTTAATCAGAGGCACTGATTGACACTTACGTTCTGTCATTTGTTGATGTATTTATCTTATAGGCTGCGTCTCAAGTTCATGGGGGGCAATTTGCAGCTGGTTTTGTAGATGGTTCTGTCAGGATTTATGACGTCAGGACACCTGAAATGTAAGTATCTCAAATAGAAGTATCTTCCATGATACAAACTATGGGAATATTATGCATTTGTTATGGATTATTTAGAGCAGTTATTATCTAATTATTATATTAGATATAGGTATATTATATCATATCTTAGGATTAGATATAGGTATGTTATATCTTAGGAGATTTCCTATTATATCTTAATCAGTTTGATTGATTTTGATTTGATTAGATTTTATGAGATTCTAGGATTAGCTCTAGGTTTACTTATATAAAGACCTATATGTACTCTTTTTGATTTAAAGATTAATTAATTAAGAATAATATTTATCTCCTAAAGTCCACACAAACGTTGATGTGTTCCCATCATATAGATTGAATTAAGCAACACAAGCATCTGCAAAGTTTCTCTATTGTTATAGCTTATAATATGCATTTAAAAATAGATTCTGCTATTTTTGGGGTAACTGGCATTCTTGTTGAATTTAACTTTTGTGGATTCAGAAACTTAAGTTTAAATCTGCCTCACTCTCTTACCTTGCCATTTCTCTGTAATGATAATGATGTTTCGTAGACTTGTCTGTGAATCACACCCACATACTCACAGAGTGGGGAAAGTTGTCGGGATTGGCTTCCAACCAGGTCTTGAACCAGGAAAGGTAAAAGGACGATCCTTGCCGGTTTCGTACTCAGTAAATAACTTGTATTACTTGTATGAATCTTAGGTAGGAATTATTACTTATGGTCCCTGGATTTTGTTGAAAAGAATGATGAGATCATTTGGCATTTTTTTCATCAGATTGTTAGTGCTTCTCAGGCCGGCGACATCCAGTTTCTTGATATAAGAAATCATTCGGGTGCCTATCTCACCATTGAAGCTCACCGGGGTTCACTCACAGCTCTAGCTTTACATAGACATGCTCCAATTATTGCCAGTGGGTCAGCCAAACAACTAATCAAAGTCTTCAGCCTGGAGGGTGATTTATTCGGCACAATCCGATACTACCCAACCCTAATGGCCCAGAAAATTGGTGCTGTAAGCTGCCTCAATTTCCACCCTTACCAATTATTGCTTGCCGCCGGTGCTGCAGATGCGTGTGTATCTGTCTATGCCGATGACAACGCTCAAACACGATAAATTGACATGTCTCCGTGATAATTTTCGTTGGCATCTGAGCTGGTTCAAGAGCATACTTGAGGACTGCCACGCATATTACTTGCGGTTGGATTAACCATGTGATGCTTCTACTATCTGCTGCCCGTGTGAATACGTTTGGAAATGTTGGTAGGGTGTTGCGTTCTGCTAATTATTGTATACATTATATATTCATTAGCCTCCATTTGTTGAGCGTTGCACTCTCGGCAGGAAGAAAATCCTGCGTACATGATTTGGAGGCTTAGGCGAATAATGTCAATTAATTTGGTAAATGTGTGTATATATCCTCTTAATGTTATTATTCTTTTCCTTGCTTTGGTGTGTGATGTCTCACCCTATTTCCCAATTTGTAAATTTTTAGATGAATTTAGAATATTAATGAGTGTTTTTGTCGGATGATGGAGGCAATTGAGTCCTGAAAATCGGGGTTCTTTTAAATTGATGGGCCCCAGTTGGAACTAGGGTCCGAAGATATCCTTATGATGTTGTTTGATTGTGTTGGGCTTGTCTTGAAAAAGAGAGCCATCAAACGGTGGGGGAAGGGTTGTTGCTAATTATTTTAGACGGAGTTGGCACTAGTGGTAAGTGGCTTGTGTCATTTAAGTAAGGTCTCGAGGTTGAGCCTAGCCTTGTGAATGCGGAGAAGCCCACACAATGTGGGTCAGATCTATATTAGTCAAGGTGAAGTTTTGGATACTGGATGGGCAACCAAAAAGGAGAAAAAAAAAAAAACCTAGAATTGACTTTTTTTTTTCCCCCATAGAATTGACTTGCTAATTCTTAATCGGGACAAAATTAAGGACCACATGGTAAAGGAAGATTACCTTTCCGAGGCTGTTTTTCTGCTACCATGGTTATGATTGAAGGGTCTAGGGTCTATTAGGATGTCGGGACTGGATTAACTACAAATCTCTCGCTTTCAAAGGTTCATTGCCCGACTCCTGATTACATTCATATGTATCAAATTGTCATTTGAATTAAAAAACAAAAAACAAATTTTGTCATTTGAATCAATATTTGTAGTGACATAAAAATAAAATTTATTGATTTAATACTGGTTTAAAACAACTAATACGTTAAGAAATAAATTTTCGACATGGAGGATGAGGGAAAAATAGTGTAAACCTGACGGAGTTTAAATTAATTTACTCAAATTTTTTATTAAACTAATTCCTTTTTCTTTGTCCACATTTTTTATTAAACAAGGTGGGAAAAGTTGCTCATGCATTGAAGTGGACTCTTGATGCATTCAAGGGTTAAATAGTTCACAATACTCTTTAATTAAACATGGTCCTTTGAGGGGAGTAGAAGGGTTAAGTAGTAAAGTCGTCCAAAAAGTATACATTTAGGAATAATGTTGCCCTGAAAATTTTTTCAGGTTCAATATCACCCAGAGTAAAACGTAACAATATTACTCGGTATCATTATAAAACTTACGTAGACCGTTAACTTTTTATCGAAAAAAGACATTATGACATTTTAAAACTTTCGGGGTGAGACAGTATACTTCCGTAGCTAATTTGCTATTTAACTCGGGAGTCAAAAGTTAGGTGTCCAAGTAGGTTAATGCATAATCTTGTGAGCACCAACAAGTTTAATGCTTGATATTCACTTGTGTTTGGTACGAGGGATTTGAAGGAAAGGGGAGGGACAATTTGAGTGGAATTTAAAAAAATTGAGGAAATGTGGTTACAAATTTTAATAATGAGAATATGGGGAAAAAAAATCAATTAAAACTTTTAACTCCAATTTCCTCTTTTTTTAATCCAACTAGAAATTTTTCACTCCGCTCCCTTTCCCTCCCAATACCAAACAAGCCAGATCATCACGGTAGTGGAAATTTGGTGACAAAGTATAAATTTTTTTGCTCAGAGTGAGAGTATAAATTCAACATCATGAATAATCCAAACACAGCTCCCAACATACATGAATCCAAATATAAAATTGAAAGACTGGCCGTCATTGAATTGTAAGTTATGCCAATGAAATTTCAAATTTCACGTAAACTGAGAGCAATGATGCTTCAGCAGAAAAGAGAGAATTGATTGTGTCTTGACGCGTAGCATCGAGAAAGTATGAAGATAAAGAAAGAACTTCAAAACGAGAGCCACAAGAAACTAAATCATATATGAAAGAATGTTCCAAGACTGTCGTCTGAGAGGCAGCACTCCAACTAAATACAAAGATGGGTTGTGACTAGTATATCTGTGATCATCTTAGACATAGAAAGGTGTCACTTCTTCAACCTATATAAACTTACATGTCGCAAACGTGAAAAAGCTACCAATACTGTGATGTACACCATATTCACATCTCATTTTCGCATTCAAGAATTAATGTCTCACTTTCTCCCCCCAACCATACCTGGGCCCATTGTCCCTGACAAACTAGATGATGTGCTGCTGCTGGTCATCTTAATCCTTCCATCTGTGTTGCCAAAAACATTCAGATCTTCAAACAACCTGTAAGATGGAACAAAGGGCTTTTGTCCAGTAGAACCGGTATTGTTTCCCAGGCCAGAATTTCCTCTAGGATCTCCAGTCAGAGGACTGCTGGTTCCTTTAGAAGAAAACGAACTGTTATTTTGCAAGGCCCTGGTTCCTTGTGCCGGTCTATAAGGTGCTGATGTGTTGGCTGGAGGAGTCAAAGGCGAAGATAAATGGTTTTGACTGCTGGGGTAACCAGGCGTAGCAGCCCATGGTGGAGGAGGGTATGATGAGGGGTATTGAATATGTTGATTCTGCAACTGTGATTGGGGTCGATGTTGAATCATTTGCATTGGTTGGGGTTGAGTTTGAGATTGAAATTGAGGTTGGGGTTGGGGTTGGGGTTGGGGTTGGGGTTGGGGTCGGGGTTGGGGTTGGAATTGGTGTTGGTGCTGATGCAGGGATTGTAATTGTTGGGGTTCAGGATGCGAATAATTAAGATGTTGATTATGAAACTGCGCTTGCTGTGGATGGAGTAAGGGCTGAGGCTGGAAGCGTTGTGGCTCATGTTGTGGATGTAGTTGTTGAGGCGAGGGTTGAGATCCGTAAATATGTTGCTGGGGTAGGGGTTGAGATTCTGACTTGGACTCAGGTTGAGCCCAAGGAACAACATAACTGCTAAAAGGCACATTTCCAGGATATTGGGGAGCATACGGGTAACCTTGTGTACTAGATGGAACAGATGTATCAGTTTGCTGGCTAGAGGCTGACAGTGGAGGAGGTATCTGGGAAGATGAGGGTGGCGGCGGCGGCGAGGTAGACAGAGTGATACTCAGCAAGTCAATAATGTCCTGCTCTTTGGTAGAGCTAATTGGCGCAGGCTGATCTACAATTGCCAATGCATTGATTGGGACAGAAGCTGTGGGATCTGATGCTGGGCCATTGGTTTCCATGGTTGCCGAACCTTCACTTGATCCATTTGTAGCATCTTTAGAAGGCACTGACTTTGCCTTGGAATGCCTGCATTGGTTGTCATAGGTTAGTCATGAATCAATTAGATGCAAGACGGAACAATTCCGCTTGGCAATGAGCATGCACCAGAATATATGTTGCACCTACAATCTTGTTCTAGACAAAAACCTTGAGCACATTGTTCTCTTGACAAAAACAAATCACAAGCTCACATGCAGCAGAGTGAGAGCATATGAAGAACAATGCCTTGAGCAAGGCTTCATACTTCACCCAAATGAAACCATGAGTAAATTATAACTTGTCCATGCCAAAAAATGCATTTAATATGTTCTTTTCCTCTAATTAGGTTGAGTGGATGCAGAAGATTTCCTAATCTAAGCAAGTCATTTACTTGGACAAGTAATAGATTCCTAGTTTCATATCCAAAAACTCAGAAATTTCATTAATATGTTGTTAGGTATAAGCAACCTTCGAGCTAGCTGTGCAAATTCATCTTCTTCTTCTTCCTCCTCGTCAATCTGACCTTTTGTTACAGAAGGAACTGGGGTAGAAGAGTTGGCTTGAAGTGTTCGATCAGAGTCTTCAGGGATGGAACTTTTCTCTTCTGTTGGATTGAAACTGGAAGAGCAAGCTTCACTTGACTGAGCACTAGAACCAGCATGATGGGATGGAAGGGGGGAACCAGAAGCTATTGCATCGTGCTTTGCAAGCAAACTTTGAATACTGTCATTTAATTCAAGGCCTCGCCCAAGAAGCTCCTCGTCCCTGCCACATAACCAAGGTAATAAGAATATCCTCATTTTTTCCATGGACGAAGGAAATTAATAAAATAAAATATGGAAAAGAAGAGAGATTCGTGTTTTATGTACATATTCACACTTTAGCAAGGGAATTCATAATTATAACAGAGAGATATAGAAACTATCACTTGATTGATATCCACTTATGGAATCTCTTCGGAAAGCTCATCCAAAACCACATCCCTTGCCATGTTCATACATTATCTTGTAGAGCATAACTTTCACATCTGCTCAATTCCTTGCATAAACAAAACTCGACTAAGGAGTTGCTCCCAACTTTCACTCATCGTTTTGTCTGGTGAAGAGTTCTCTGGAACTCCACAAAACATAACCCATGACCACCTTTGGTTCCCAAAGGCAGAAACAAAATGGCTATTACTAGTACTATTTAGCTATCAGTCTCAAACTAGATCAATCCTGTTCTACCTTTTCTATTGTCAATGTTTGAATCAGAAGCTAGATATCTTACTCAATACAATTTACTCAGTTCATCTAAAAAAAAATCATATCTTCTCAGTCACCGACTAATCCATATACAAATAAAAAAAAAATACAATTTTTATCCTGATATAATTCGTACAAAAATTCCAGCTGCAGATAAGACAAGTAGTAAAATAAGTATCGCAACAACAACAAAAAACTACGCCCCTATTTACATATTACACACACATATCAGAGTCCCAAAAAAAAAAAAAACAGTTACGGAAATAAAACAAAATTTGTAATCAAACGGATGGATAATACATGGTTTTTGTAATGCAAAAAATACTAGTTACATAATAATAAGCCAACTAAACCCTCATGCATCGCAAGGAGGCACGAGCTAGTTTTTGTAAATGCCACATATTATGATACACAAGAATAAAGATCAGGCCAAGTAATGTGAATATAAACTGGTGGATGCTTTAGTCATGGAGATAACAAGTATGCATGAAACATATAAGGCATTGCCAAAGTCTAAGGATGGAACTAACCCAGTGGTTGTTAACATCTGCATCAATTTTTTCTGGTTGGTACGACAACGGTCAACAAGATCAATAATCACCTCATCTTTTACAGCCTACAAGCAAAAGAAGAGTAGTTAATCATTTTATTTAGTCTCAAACGAAGAGATCAGACAATTGTTCAACATACTGCTCGATCATTAGGGTTCACAGCTTGTAGCATGTCGCTCAAAAGCTCCATAACATGCCTCATAGAATCCAAGCTTGACAAACTACAGATTTAAGGATAAAACAATAATAAGCTTATAGACGATTGGCGAAAAGAATTCAAGCTCAAAGCATAATCATAGAAGACAATATAATAGCAGAAGCAAGGGAGAAGATGCAAAAGGGAAATTTCACCTTAAAGTTTCAATCTCTGTTGCCATAGTTTCATCAAGTCTCTTTGAAGAATTGCTTGGCATACCATATCCAGCTTGCATGTGTCTTAAAGCAAGATGGGTGGGAGGAGGAGTGAATATTGGAGCTGCATCTGGAGAACGCTTGGGAAAGACTACACCAGATCTCTGCCATTCAAACAATGCAACATAAGATGATCTACTGGTCATTAAGAAACTGAAGTTACATGGCACATTAGTTAAAACTATGATATGTTCTACTATTGTAGTGGACAACACTGACTGATCGTAAAAATGTTTTTTTTTTCCCCATGTCCCCTATTTTCACCTCCCTTGGTTTTCCAGAAATGAAAACAAAAGATGAAGCATTCATTCACCTTTCACTGTTTGTGCACAGACACATTATTAGAATATAGGTGCTGCTGACACATAAATCTTATTAGCAAAAAATGATTGAATTTTTGCATAAATTTATAAATGCTGGGCTAGGATGAGGCAGGCAAAAAAAAAAAAAAATTTCTCAAAATGATCACAAATAAAATGTCAAAATTGCGGAACAAGACGAAAATGAAAAACCCATAACCCATATCTTAGAGATGTAAGCCAGAGAAATGTAGATTAAAATCTGTGAAGCCATTAATTGGGGGGTCTTAATTTAGTTTAAATGATGTAACAGCCGGATGTTATGATGATTATAATATGAAGGGAGAGGCTAATCATTTTACATAATATCCAGTACAATCCAAATTAATTTCTATGTTCTAATCAGGCATACCACTCAGGACAGACAGTTAACAACTTCAGACACAGCTAAAGCATCATTGAGAAATCTTGTTGAGTAATCCCGGCCTTATACTTACCTTTAATTCCTCATATGCCCAATAGTAGTGAGAATGCTTTCCACCAGGCCCACCAAATGCCTCTTGCCATGAGTCTAGCAGCACCAAAACTTTATCCCTCACTTGCATGTCTGTCTGAAATACCACCACATATATTTCAAGTTGAATGAGATAAGCCAAAAAGGAAAGCTGAGAAGAAAATGTCAATTGCCTCAAAACAGTGACTAAACAACAATAATGCACAAGCAAAAGGCATCAACACTAAGACTATGTTGTGAATTGTGAAGGTAAATACCACCAATATATTGAAACTGTGAAAATATATTTTGCAATATTAAATCGCAGGGGAACCAATACACGGATTTTAATTTGATATTTAATTGTGTGCCACTCAAATATATTTAGCTTGAAATGATCTAATGATCAAGTAAACCATCATTGGGAAGAGATGTCACCCGACCCTAAGATGCTTGGCAATTGAAAACAGGTATTTTAGTGAAAAAAATATCTGCTGTGGGCGACAGTTGGTAAAACACTATACTGAGCAAGGATCACATACAGCAAAAATGAATCTAAAACAACAACATCCTGCCATTAAACATACATATATTATTCTAGAATTATTTATAAATCAATTGGTAGACTTTAGGGAACATAAAGTGCAAGACTTATGTAGAGGAAAAAGGCAAAGCGATGAAAGAGAAATTTAACAGCAGTGTCAAAGTACACGTGAAATTATTAGATCACACATTACACTACCCAATCCATTTTAAAAATGGGTCACTTGCACATCAGAAAAAATAAAACTTGCAAACCCAAAAAGGGGTTCTGCCCCTATAAACGTTATAGATGTCAGCACGTAAGCAGCAAAGATCTCAACTTGATTTGATTGTCACAAGGAAAATCCTCAAGAATGCAGTAGCAATTTGATACAAGAACAAAATGCACAAATCTTGAATTCATATCCCATCTGACACCACCTTACCTTCTTCCTCACAATTTTTATCATCTCATCCAGTATATTCCTCTCAGCAATTTGAAAATGGATATAATCACCACAGTTCTTCACCATAGTCTCCAGAAGCTAGAAAGCAAACGTTACATCAAAATCCATACAATTGAATATGAACGTAAGTACTGATGGGCGCAAACACAGAGACACACGTGCATATAAATATGAAAAACAAAGTCAATGCAGACAGACTACCGTCAGAGAGAGTAATTGAACTTTGGAGCTCTTATGCTGTAACCTCTTCTTCACGGCTTTGACTACATCTTTTGGCTGCCTGAAAAATTATGCATGTACTTGTCAAGAACCAGACAGAATCTTAACTATTATTTTCCCAAGACTATATATCAGACACAAAGGGACAAATTCATAACAGTACGAAAAGTTAATGGTTATAGCAGTTTGCAGCCAACTAAATTATACGATGAAGAAGTTCCAGAAAGAAATAAATATATAATTACTGACAGGCGAATAACTGGTTGGTACTATATTTCAGCTATATATTCGCTTATCCAACAAAGGGAAAGGCTTCTTCCATCCGAAGAAAACCGACAAACAATTATTTGGTCGCTGTTAAGTCGCTGTTAATCACAAATTTTTCCCTCATAAAGAGCTGTTATGAAAGATGTGCATACAAGATAACAGAAAATCATCTGCATGAAATATCACCATACAAAAACAAGGAAATTATCCAAATAACAAAAACTTCTGAATTCTGAGTATGATGAAGAATAAATATTGTCAGATGATCAAAGTCAACCCAAAAAAAGAAAGAAATTGAAGGTCTCAATTTTTTGTTCCTTAACAAAATTACCAGCGATTGGAATTGACAGAATCACATATTTCGATATTCATGGTCCAATCAGGGCCCATGAGAAGATCGCTGGTCGCCTTCTCCACTGCTACAGTAGCCGAAGAAGAAGACATAGCTTCCCTGATTATTTCTGTCTCTCTCTGTTTCCGAAGTTCCAAGAGAAGGGAAATAACCAAAAGCTTTGAAGAAAAAAACACACACACACACAGAAAAAACCCCACAAGTTTATTCTCCCCGTAAAATACAGCTCCGTAGTTTCTTGGATGAGTGGGAAAATTCTGAAACCCTAGCTAAGAAAGCAATAATCAAGAACTTGTGGCTCGTTCGTTGCAGGGGAAGAATATATGGTTTGTTTTTGTTTTCTCAGAGCTAAAAGAAAATCAAATGAGCTTTTTTTCTATCTTCTTCCATTCCTCTTTTTCCCCGGAAATTTCGTAATTTTCCTTTCTCTGTCTCTACTGTTTTGCATAGAAAAGCAAGAAACGTTCCGAGTCTTAGAATGCTTTTCTCTCGTCTGCGACGCATGCGCACTCGCTCTTCTATGTCTCTCTCGCCACGCGCCACGCGCCACGCGCCCCGTTTAGTGAAAGTCATGTTTTGTTGATGATCACGCATTTATAAATCGTATTTCTGATTTGACCCCCCCAAAAAAAAAATCGTATTTCTGTTTTTTTTTTTTCAACTCTATATTTATATTTTAGTACTACAATAAATTCATTTTTTGGACATCTTATTCAATTGTGTCAGATTCTTTTTTATATATATATATATATACAATTGTGTTAGATTCGAATACTGTGGGTTTAATACTTTAATTAGAAGCAACTGTACCAAACGTTGTCCATAAATGGCTAAGGCCCTGGCCACTAAAGTTGAAAAAAAAAAAAAACTCATTTTATATATTCTTCAGAAATTCATTTTATATATCGATCTCACCCTTCCCGCTAGTCCTTGGGACAGGCTCTCCTACTTTTAGAGTGTGTGAAGGGGAGGATAGATAAAAATTGGGATAAATATTATTTTTTGTCACGAAAGATTTGGCTAAAGAGTACTGAGTGGACGAGTGGACGGAGGTTTTTTTGGAGTAAAATTGTTTAAAAAGTTAACAAAATGTAGTAATTTTTTTTCTCTGTTAATTTTGATCGTTAAGTTTAACTAATGTGTCACGTGGCATGCCACCTCATCAATCAAATAGAGTTAAGTATCATTTTTGACTCAAAAGTTTTCTCTAAGGAGCAATTATGTCCCGAAAGTTTACATGACATAGTAATTTTGCCCTTCAATCCCCTAATATTAAATTTGACTATTAAATCAGTCAAAGAACGCACGTCCACGTCATGCCTTGAAAAGGCATGACGTGCCAAATTGTTCTTCAATGTAAACTTCAAGGGTAAAATTACTCTTCAATGAAAACTTTCAAAGCAAAAATATTCTTAATTTTATTTGATTGATGAAGTGGCATGTCACGTGGCACATTAATTAAACTTAACGATCAAAATTAACGGATGAGCAAAATTGCTACGTTTTATTAACTTTCGTGGCAATTTGGCTCCAAAAAAACTTCCATCCACCCAGTGCTCTTCGGCTAAAACTTTGGGTAAAAAAAGATACTTATTCCATAAAAATTTTACCTCGTTTTGATTAAATTGCCTATGAAATTTTTTTAACATTCCATAATTACACTCTCAATTAAAACCCCCCTTTTTTCTCATTAATGACAATTTGATAAAAATATCCCCTCCCCTCCATCCCCTCCCCTCAAATCAAACGCACTAAGTAATTCAAAGGGAAAATTCCATATAAAACTACTTAAAATAGAAAAATTATAAATCGGATTGGTAAATTTAATAAATCTTTAATTGAGTCATTAATCTAATTTAGGATTTTAAATTATGGGTGCAATAACTTTAATACCTCCTCTTTTCTCATTAATGAGTTTTTTTTTTTATACATCATGGTAGGGGAGGGGGAAGGGTTCGAACCCTGGACATGGGGGAAGGAGGTCAGTTAATACTGGATCCCATGCCTTTGCGCTATTAAGGCGCTGGCCTCATTAATGAGTTTTATTACTCCTTGAATTATGTTTCTCATGTATATATCAAATTCAATTTTAATACAACAAAATATGATTCGTTTAAATATATTAAGTATATTATTGTAAGAATAAAAACCTACAATATTTTCAGCAAAAAGTTCATTTTATTAACATGATTAATTTTTTTAAGAAAACTTATAATATATGTCACTATAAAAATGACATATTTTGGTAAATATATTAATTAAGTTTGAATTTTTCTATATTTTTCACACACACATATATATGTTTTTTTTTTGGAAATTTTTATATTGTTGTAAACCGTTTTATGAAATTTTAAGTGCATTTTACATCTTTTTTCTGAAATATCCATAGAAGTATAAGAAATTTAAACGTCGCTTTTTAAAAAATATAAATAATATTACTGATTTATATTAAAGAATAAAAAAACTGAAATTGAAATATTCACTAAATTACTATCTAAAAACTCACATTTATGTGCTAAGAAAAATTAATCTGGTTTAGGTTAAGATTGGTAAAAATGACTTTTATTTTAATTCAATTTTGTAAAGGTGAAATTGGCATGAGATTTTTTTTTTTTGCTTTTATCTCACCCGATAAAAAATAACAACTTTCTTTTTTTAAAAAAAAAACTAACGTTTATTTTTTTTAATCAATAATACAGTTAATCAACTTTCAATTAAAATATATTTAATTGATATCACTGAGATTAAAATATATTTAATTGATATCACTGATACTATTATAGCATGGTATACTTGAATTATTTTTTATTATCCTTTTATATAAAGTCATAAAGCAATATTACTCTTTTAAGAGAGGAGAGAAGAAAGGCTGGCAGAAAAGAGAGGATGGACATTAAAATTATTTTACACAGATTTTAAAATCTTAAATTGGATTGATGACTTAATTAATGATTTGTTAAATTTACCAACCCGATTTAAAATTTTTCTATTTTAAGTAGCTTTATATGGGATTTTCCCTAATTCAAAACAAAACTTTCCTTAAATATTTATTTTATATGGTTTAAAGTCATTTAAAATAAGCTAAAATAAATAAAGGGGTTTACTTTTCTCATGTTGCATGAGAGAAACAAGATTCCTACACACACATAAAATGGTGGGACCCACACACACACATATATATATAGTGCTAATTATATATATATACGGGTCCCACCATTTTATGTGTGTGTGGCATGAGAAAACATTTCTCCTACAATATAAGAAATGTTTTTCCCATAAATAATATGCGCTAAAAGATTAATATTAAAAGAGTCATTTATATTAAAACTTATTAGATGGTACAAAATTTTAGATAAGAATATAGGAAAATAACAGAAAAATAACACTTGCACTTTAAAATTATATTGTTTACAAGAGTAATGAGATTAACAATAATAGTAATATAATTGACACCTCGTTTTAGTGGAAAATCACCTATTTGAGATTTTAAAGTTTAAATGGTATTTTTTTTTAAATTTTCCCAAAAAATTTTATTAGTGTACAATTTTATAACTATATATTATATCAAAAAATTTTAAAAAACCCAATTAATCCTTATTTTTATGCGAGTTAGCTCTCATACCATACCACCCACCAATCGGAAAAAAAGTACACATCTCATACTCTAACCGTTCTAAATTTTGTCACAATTGTATGCTTACAAAGGGGATATTCTCATTTTTGTCCTTTTTTTTTTTCAATAACTCATTATGAATCAAATTTAATGTTCGTTTGTAAAACCATCTTTTACGATAATTGTACTTTTCCTCTTGACTTTTTGGATCTTTTACTTTTTAAAAAGATCAGTGGATATACAAAAAGTTAGAAAAATGAGCTGGATGAGAAATCGAGACACGTCACCTTTAAAGATTTGATTAAATAGCGATGAAAACTTTCGTTACAGACGTTCAATTTCAAATATATCTCAAAACAGCTTCTTTTCCAATGGAATTTCATAATTTAGGGAAATAGTTTAATTATTATCCAATATATACTTTCTCTTCATTTTTTTTAAAAATAAAACCACTTGGAATTTGAAAGCTAAATTAAACTCACTAGTATTCGAGATAACTATGAAAACAATAAAACTCTTTCAATTTTTTTTTTTAATGAACAAAAGGATTCGACCAAAAAATAATGAACAAATGATCTGTGTTGATGAGGATTTATTGGGTTCTATATATATATATATATATATATATATATATTTCATTAGTTGCTATTAGCAGTAAAGATGTTAAGGTTGTTACAAGTCTATGGTAAGGTGTTGATTAAGTAAGTTATAATGAAATTATCCCTATCAATGATATGAGATGAGTGAAACATTAATATCTTAAGAGTTCTCTTGTGCTTCATTCTAACATTTTGAGTTGTATAGTCTGTTAATTTCTTTCATCACTTGAGATTAACACTGGTGTTGGCTTAAGGAATTTGATTAATTAATCCATTGCTTTCTAATAATGAAATTGCTAATCTTTCAAATGCATTAGTGATTTAGACTTAGAATTGTGTACTTAATTGTCTTTGTTCAGGGATAGAAAGGTCTAAGTGTGTGAGAATTGATCGAACCATATTTTTTATATGATTTTTATTAATATTTGTGTTATTGCATATTACTTTAGTAGATTTAATTTGTGAGGAAAAGACTTGATGATATAAATTAAACCTGCAAGGCATTCAAGTTGGCAACCAAGTTGTAAGTAATAGGAAGCTTAAATTTAAAATTAATGAACTCAACTTTGAAGGCAGAAGTAGCCATCAAAGATTGCTTTGCATTGCCCTAAAATCAAACTTAAAGAAGTAACAGTTACACGATGAAACTTTATACTCTCTCGGGTCATAATTATAAGATCAAATTGACTTTTTTTAGAGAAATTAAGAAAGTTAATTAAATTATTTTTGAGTATTTTTAATTTTATTTTTTCTCCAAACTGATTAGTTTGACTAATAAGCTATTATATAATCTAATAATACAGAACATATGATATGATTAAGTAACTTTTTTTAGTTTTTTTTTTTGTTACAAGGCGAGGGGAGGGGGATTTGAACACGAGACCTGAGGGGAGATATAAGACATCTCAATACCACCAGCTGAGACCAGAGGAAGTATATATTATATAAGTGCCCGAGCATGTCAAAAAGCTACTTGGGATTCTAGTAAATTTGTTATGAACTACTCCCTTTGGTCTTAATTATAAGATCTAGTTGACTTTTTTGGAGAAATTAAGGAAGCTAATTAAATTACTTTAGAGTATTTTTCTTTTTATTTTTTTCTTCAAACTAATTAGTTTAACTAATAAACTAATATATAATCTAAGGATATACAACATATGAAATGATTAAATAACTTATTTAGCTTCCTTAATCTTTCCAAAGAAAGGCAACTAGTCTTATAATTAGGATCGGAGGTATTACCTCTTATGAAGACCCCTTAATAATCTAAGGAGAGCTTAGGAAAAGAATTATAAATTTTAGAGACAAAAAATATTAAGTGTCATTTAAAACTTAGAAGCAAAGGGCTTGCTATAACCTATTAATGTTATCTTTGATCCTCAATATAAAAACTACTTAAAATAATTTAAGTAAATCAAGGAAATTAGTTAAATTAGTTATTTGTCATAAATGTATATTAGTGTCCATAAAATACACTTTTAAGTTATTTGTATTGAAATTGTTCCTAGATGCAAACTCCATTAGCAAGTGGAGTCAATACATATAATTTAGAAAATAAATAATCAATACTGAGAACAAAATAGATTAAAATATTATATTTAAAACAAAAATCAACATTCAATTAGCTCTTATATCAATTATTGGAGGTAGTATCGATATATTTTTTTAAAAAGGAAAAATTCAATTCATATCTTATAGCATCTATCTAAAACTAATTTGATTGCATTCCTTTTGAAACAAGAAAGTGGAAGCCAGAGCGAGAAGGTATATAAAATCAACATTCAATTAGCTCTCATATCAATCATTGGAGGTAGTATCGATATATTTTTTTAAAAAGGAAAAATTCAATTCATATCTTGTAGCATCTATCTAAAACTAATTTGATTGTATTCCTTTGGAAACAAGAAAGTGGAAGCCAGAGCGAGAAGGTATATAAAATCAACATTCAATTAGTTCTTATATCAATCATTGGAGGTAGTATCGATATGTTTTTTTAAAACGGAAAAATTCAATTCATATCTTGTAGCATCCATATAAAACTAATTTGATTCCATTCCTTTTAAAATAAAATGGAAGGTATAAAATAGTGAACGGCCAGGCTATTGAGAGATTAGAACTTAGAAGAAAAGATTGTGTGGCCGCGCGTGTGTGTGTTTTTTGTTTTTTAAAAAAGAAAGAAACGTAAGAGTATAATATAGTGAATGGAGTTATGTGGGCCAGCTTTGTGTAGTTAATTTATAATCATGTAATGTGGAATGTGAGTTATTGAAACGAACCAAACCCTGGTCGACAATTTTAGGTATTTCTGTAGTTTGGTCGAGGAGGACACTACTATGAAAAGTGCAAAAGGTAGGGCACGTTTTATGGCACTTTTCATATTACATGATCACCTGTTTAATTTTTTTAAATGATATTCATCTGACTATAAATATAGGACAAAATTTGTAATATAACTAACACTATAAATTTTGTCATATATTTAGGATCAGAGGTAGTACTAATTAAAAAAATAGAACACATTGTTACATATTACTAGAGAACTTGACGAAATAGATATAAATGTTAGTTTTCTATGTGTTTTGATAATAACAGACCATTGTAAACATAAGTTAAAGTTTGTCTTTGGTAAGTTGAAAAACTTACTGTCAAAGACAAACTCAAGTTTTAGTTAGAAAACTCAAGTTTAAACTTGACAGAGAGTAGCTCAATTTTAATGAACTGAAAAAACTTCAGTTTGCATAGGCAAACTCAAGTTTCTGATATACAGAGAGCACTCTGAGTTTTTCACATTGAGACAAATTCGAGTTTAGTTTTACAAACTTGGGTTTGCACCATACAGAGACTCTCCAATATTTTCTAAGGTAAACAAAACTCCAATTTGCGATAGTAAACTCGAGTTTTTGGTATACAGGGAGCCTTGAATGTTTTAAGTCTGAGAAAACTCCAGTTTATTTAAAGAAAACTCTATTTTTCACTTGGCACAGATTTTCAGAGTTTTTTTATGCTTTTAAGGAAACTCGAGTTTAGTTTCGGAAATTCATGTTTGTGTTAAACAGAGAGCTATGTTATTTTTCAAAAGGTTTCCAAACTTAAAGGAAACTCGAGTTTATTTTTACAAATTCAAGTTTAGGCCAAGTTAAGAGCTTTGCTCATTTCAATGTTTTTGAAAACTCCAGTTTATAATTGAAAACTCCAGTTTTGAGCTTTTGGACTTAAATATGTCTTTCACAATAAAAGTCCAAAACTCGAGTTTGTCATTAATCAACTCGAGTTTTGATCTATGATTCAAAATGTGCTTTTAAACTTAAAACACGACATTCTTTTCTGAAAGAAGAAAACTCAAGTTAGGATTTGGAAACTCAAGTTTGTCTTTTGAGCATAATTACAAACTCCAGTTTGGATGAACAAACTCGAGTTTGTGTCGCTGGTTTTGAAAATCAAATTGCTCGAATTTGTGAAATCTTCCCGTTTGATCTTAATACTTCTTATCATCACTCATTACTATTTCTAGCTATGCTTAATGAGTTTGCTAATGAGTTTCAGATGGTTTAAAGAACTTTAAATGAAGATTTGAGGAAAAGCCAAAAGTGATGTTAGCACATTAAATGCAAATTTCAGAAAACTTGCATCATTTTGGACAATCATTCTATATACGTTGCAAAGGGATTAATGTTTTTTTTTCCCACATCCAATAGCTGCTATTCTAACAGATTAATATTTAAGAAGTCAACCATAAACTTCTGTGCAACTGGATTAATCAAAGAGTAGAGAGAGAAGAAGACCAAAACTCAACCTAATCCTTGTTTAATGAAGCAACGGTCATATTAAAGATTACAATGTTCATTTAATGCCCTCTTGGTATAAATATAGTTGCATTCAATTCTTCTGAACAACCAATATGCTGAAAAATGAAAATTATTCAAGTTTCCAACTACTCTTTGAATTTTTTGTGAAAAGTATCTTTTGATACATTCTGTACTTCAGTACTTATATTTATTCACTCTAGATAAAGTTCATTTATTGTAAATCATTTCATTATAAGAATCTCAAGTCGTGGGACTTTGAGATTGGGTTATTAATTGCAACTTATAAGAAGGTGTACGTTCTAGTGAGAAAATTACTCTAGAGTTACAGAGTGTGTAATCAATTGAGATAATGAAATCCCAGAGTGTCTGGGGTTTGGACGTAGGTCAAGAGGTTGGGCCGAACCAGTATAAATTCCTTGTGTCTTGTTTCTCATTCTCTTCTCTGTTATACCCTTTTTTAGTGTTAAAAAACAGAGCCTTAGAAAAGACTTTTTAAAATCCTCAATTCACCCCCTTGGTGATTTGCTCCACTTTCAATAAGGAACTCGACCTAAGTATTTTTATATAAGTTATTACTCACTCTCTTCCTTAATATAAGATGTATTTAAGGAGTTGATATTGGTTCTAAATATAAAATGTATTTTTCATTCTTTTCCTAATTTACCTTTATTAATGCTTCCTCAACAATAATAAGAAATGAGAAGAATGTTTAGAAAATATGTGTCATATTGGGCCTGTTTGGGATAGCTTCAAAAGCTCAAATAAATCCATCAAAAGCCTAGCTCAAATAAATCCATCAAAAGCCTAGCGAAAATATAAGCTAGATTATTGAATGTTTGGCATAGCTTCAGACCTTGATAGGTTTCAGACCTTGAAGCCATTTTTTAGTGAAGGCACATCTCCTTATTTCAAACCTTGAAGCCATTTCTGTCACCGCTATCCCAAACATAAATCGCATCAAAAAAAGTCCATCCGAAAGAAAGTCCATCAAGAAAAGCCTATCAGAAACAAAAACCACTTCTACCACCGCTATCCCAAACGAGCCCATTAACTAATTTAACTAATAACTTATTTAATATAATTAAATTAGGTAATTATATCTTACATTAAGGATAAAAGAGAATATATATTAAAGAGAAACTATTGAAAAATATTTCATTACAAATTTTGTTGCCTAAAAGGAAAAAGCATATAAGAACTTCTACACTTGGTACCACATAATGAGAAATACTTACGTATTCTAAGAGCCACTTTATTTATACTTTAACTAATTAAAATACAATAATTCATCCTATTTTAATCTTGCATGGTCTATAAGTCATCTGGAAAAAATTTGAATTTTATGATTTTTAAAAAATATAAACTTCTCGATTTAGAAAAACAAAAAACACAATTCCCTCCCATGATCTCAGAAATCATAAAATTTGAATTTTTCATATGTCTCATTTGCCATGTATGGTTAAAATAAGATAAGTTGTTATATTTTAATTAGTCAGAGTATAGATGAAGTGACATTTTTAAAGTACATAAGTATTTCTCCCAAAGAAGAGACGAAAAAAGTTTTCAAACTTACAAGTTTAAAAAAATCTGTAATAGATATATAAACTCATATTGTGAAGTCAATTGAGAACCCATAAGAGTTTTCCTTTATAAATATAGAGCTATTAAAACTATATAATTAAATAATTAGAATATAAAAAATTTACAACAATTTGGTTGAAATATATTTCAAATCCAAATAATTAAAATTAGAGCAATCAACATCAATAATTTACCATACCCTAGCAAATGAATTTCTATAAAATTTATAAAACCAAAATCAAGTCCAAAAAATTTGGGATAAATTTAAGAGCGAGTTGACATAATTTTATAAGTTAAAAATATAAAAATAGTAAATTTAGTAAGTGAATTTGTAAGTTCAACCTATACAATAATCATGATGAATTAACTTGAAAGTTTGAAAACAATATAATGTGGAGAAGTCAAATATTGTCTATAAAAGGAGAGATTTTTTTTAAAAGAAATTTCAAAAATAGTATGATATTATGGGCATATCTTGTTACCATTTTTTGTATAAGTTGGGAGACAGCTTGAATTAAATTATCAATAAGGGAATGTTCTAAGAACAGAACATAGCATGTGATCATGTTGTATATATACGTCTGGGTGTTTTGTACTTTAACCATTTATAGAAGCCTGCAATGCAATTTTTTTTCCCTCTTTTTTGGAAGGTCAAGTTTCTTTCCTATAATTATTAACAATTCAAGTGGATTAGATTTTTCCATTAATTCTCATAGAGAATCAAGAATTAGAAGTCAGGAAGGAGGATAGTAAAGACAAAAAAGCAGTTTAAAAATATTCCTAATTTAAACTTTCATAAATAAAAAAAAACCCCAAAAAGTGTCCTCAAATTCATTTTCTTAATTTCTATTTTAGTTTCCTTTCCAACTCTCATTTAGTAAAAGAAATACCAAAAGTGGTCTCAAATTTATTTTCTTAATTTCTATTTTAGTGTTCTCAAAAGAATATTCCAAAATACCAAAATTGTTCTCAAATTCTCAATTGAATTTTAAACAATTGTGGAAACTCCTTTGCCGTCCAACATTTTTTATTCTTGACTTTAGCAATATTCCATATGAAAAATTACAAAAGAACCCTTAAATATATGCTTTATCAGCTAGAAAATGTGCAAATTATAATAAAAATTCCAGAAAATTCAAACTACTAAATCATACCGTTAAGCCATGTGAGAAAAATTATGACATTTTTCAACTGGTAGGGACTTAAATTTCAACATATTTTCACTTTTGGGCCAATTCTCTGAGATTAATGCAATCATTTTAATTAATATTTTTGCTGATTATTTTTAAGATGGCAAGTGGAGTTTTAAACCAGTCTTGTTTGAAAATTTGTTTGTCCTTGTATTCATCCCCACTTTGGTCCCAAATTGGTCTCTTAAAAGAATCCTATGCATTGAACTTTGATTATTATTTTTTAGAAAGTGAATTCAAACCAAAGAAGTTTCACCAAAGCAATATTTTATTTGATCTAAATTTGGTCAAGTTTTTAAGGACTAGTTTGAAATTAAATTTTCTAATAAAATTGCCTAAATGCCCTTAATCTGAAATATGAAAAACAACTAACATGTATCGATTCTACTAAAAGAAGCTTTGGTTATTTCAACACTATAATTCGAGTTTGTGTGAATGCTTTTTTTTTTTTTTTTTTGTGGAAAAGCTACTCTTAATTGGCACGACAATGTTGGAATTTAACTCAATCAAATGATCATTAAAAAAAAAAAACAAAATGATAACAATTAAGAAAGTGACAAGTAATTATACAAAATTTTATGTTCCCACATTGACAAGTGTTAGTAGGTTGATAATGACAATTGTTTAACAAATGGCAACTTTAACTTATCAAATAACAATAAATAAAGTAATGACAATTAAAAGCATTTAGAAAATTTCGCTACAAAATTTAATCTCAAACTAGTCCTTGGAGACTTCACTCAAGTCGAGCTCCCTCTGGTTGGATCGTGTCAATTTTCTTTTTCATGGCACCAAAAAATATTTTATACAAATATAAATTAGAATAATAATAAGTAACATTACTCGTTTAAAATTTGGATAATATACACACATGACATCATATGTTTTTCACATGTTAATTTTAAAATGTAAGTAAAAATTAAGTTTCAAATAAATCTTTTCAGGATCGGAATCGATTCCTTTCGAGGTAAAAAAAGTAAATGCTTGTCGATTCAACTACCCTAAAGATTAACTAATCAATGACTCTTATGAAAATCATATGATGTTTGACAACATTGTTGGTAAAATAATAATAATAATAATAATAATAATATCAATTTACCACTATCACCTTGATCTCATTCATAAGCTAAATGTGCTAATTATAAAGCATGCCATTGATTTTTTAACATTAGTTTTTCCTATTACCCTCATTAAATATTGAAGTATGTAAATTAATTTTTAAAATATGTATATTTAATAGAAGAAAAGTTCAAAGTTTATTAAATTTTTATACCTAATTAATGAGTTTTAAGATTTTTTATTCCAGTTAAATATGTTAAAAGTGATTCATTAAAAAAATAAAAAGAAATAAGAAATAACAATAATTCTGTTATAATAATTGGATGAGGAAGTCATTATCAGTTTTCGTGGTGTCAAATTAAAAAAGTCAAATAATAATGAAAAGCCATCAACATTGTGGCTTTAAGACCACATATAAAACACTTGCATTTTTTGGAATTATTATATATTAGACCCTAATGGCTACCAATAATCATTTTGACTCATTTCACAAGTGGTCAAGAATTGTGGATAATACACACAATCAAGTGATCACTATGTGCCTTGGAAAAGTCATAAGTTTTAACTTATACAAGGACACTATTATTTATTTGAATTCAAATTTGTTTGTGCACTTTTTGTTTGCATTTGATTAAAAAAATTATTATTATTATTTTTTTACCCCGAATGATTGTCCAAGGCTATTATTAAAGTTGTCAAATTGAAGGCTTTATTTATACAAATAAAATATTTTTTAAAATTGAAATGACTCTAAAATAACTGCTAAAATTTTAAAGGCTAGCTGATTTCTATGTAATTTAGTAAAGTGATGTTCTACATTAATAGTTTTGTATGTGTCATAATTTTTTGTGGTATAGGTCATATTATTAAGCTTTGAGCTTGAATTATTTATATTCGCAACCCCATTAATTTAAATTCAGGTAAAAAAAACAATACTGTCAATTTTTCTAGTTTGAATACGGTTTTATTCATACATTATGATAAGTTAGATTAGTGAGAATTTTAAAATAAATATTCATAATTTCACTTATGATGGATTTTTACAATTTATGAATGTGATATGCAGGTCTAAAAATATAATACAATTAATGAAAGAGTGGAGAATAAATAAAAAAAATAAAGATTATTATTTAAGACAAAGATCTGCCGTGACTTATCTTAAAAGAACATGCCTCATGGCTGAATTTGATCTCAAATTTTAAACATAGAAGTTTTTGGCAACTAAATAAATATAAATAATCATATTAATTATATGTATATTCAATATTTTAATTTTTTAATATTCCAAAAAAAAAAATTGTACTGCCTGATTATGGGCTTATTGCTAATTAAGCTACATAATATCGGGTTCATATTAGGTGATTCTCCCTCTAATTTTGGGGTGAGGTAGTTTTTTTTAAAAATATTTTTATTTAGATTAAATTATATGCTACATAATAAAATCTTTTTTGCACCCAATCTTTCAAATTAATTAATTTATAGTCCTGCATTTAGAAATATTTTTCCTGTAATATTAGTATCCTGAAAATTAATTAATTTGAGATACTTGATGCAAAAAATATTTTAGCATATAGCGTACAAATTAATCTAAATAAATAAAATATATATAAAAAATTAAAAAAACGTCTCCACCCCAAATTTAGAAGGATGAACACATAAAAAGCATACAAGAGAGAAGCACATAAAGTGAACCCCTAACATCTGCTTAGTGGTTGTGTAACTGATGCACTTTAAACCACAATCATTTTCTTTTAGGTCAAAAAAACCACAATAATTTGCCCCACAATGATTAAAAAAAAAAAGTGTTAAAATATTCTAATGTCAAAACCACAAATAAATTATCCAATATGGTATATAACTCTCGCCTTCATTATTTTGATTACGACAGAATAATAATTGAGATATATTCCATAATATGATTATGCCACCTTTCATGTCACACTTATTATTGGGCTCTGGCCCATTCTTTAGTCCAGTCTCAATGGGCTCTCTTCAACCTATAATATTGTTGCCTTTAAGAAGACACTGATGTTGTACCCAAAAAAGGAAAAAAAAAAAAAAAAAAAGAGCCTCAACTGATGAAATCTGTATAACAAGCAGAGAATTCCACTAAATTTAGAGTGAATTTTTTAGTTTGATTTTATTTATTTATTTTCATCAGTTTCCTATCGCAAATTTATAAACATTATATGAAGGAAAAATCCCTATAAAAGAAAACTGAATTATTCAAATTCTAAATTAAGTTGTTATATTCAATGAATTCTAAATTGAGTTATATGTCCTAAAATATGATTTTAAAATTCGATAATTTATCTTAATACCACTCGTTATCGAAAAAATGAATTTAGTTCTCTTGACACTTGACTTGTTGGGAAAAGAGTAGTAATTAAGCTAATTATGGAAGTTTTATTAAAAAGATTATTATATTTCTAGTCTTTTTGATAACCTATTTCAAATAACTTATTAAAAAAATATTTTTCTTCATAGCCTAAATTTTCCTATAACAAATCCGTCATTATCCCAACAATTTTCTCATATTTAACCTAACTAAAATAATTTTTTAAAATCTTGAATAAATTGGCCCTTTAGAATGTACTCGCCATCACATACACATACATAAACGAACCTTCATTATCATGAATGCAAATTAATGTTGTTACAATGAAAGAGCCAACATCATTTTCTATATCTATTTTATTTAATCGGTCGTTAGATGAAAGTTGTTAAATATACTTTTTGTAGTAGTGAGGATTGTTATATATATATTGGCAGAATCTCGAGTTAAATAAGGCTTTAGAAAACAGGTTGGTTCCTTTTTCTCCTTCAAATGCTCTACTAATTGACCTTTAGCTTCACCTGCTTATGATAATTGATTCTGATATCTCATGAAATGTTGCGTCACATCTTTTTGATCATGAAGATGAACTGTATTCAAAACATACCTAATAATTAATCTGAAATTCAACTTATATATAGTATTTTTATAAATGTAGGGGAACTTTATGCCTAAGTAAATACTCTCTCCGATTATAATTATAGGAACACTTCTATTTGTACTACAAAATTGTCGTTATAATTAGGACTGGAGATAGTATGAAGTAATTAAGGTATTAGTATTAATTTATTTAATTACCTGGCATGAATTTGCCTCTATGACGTATCAAATTATAGATAGCATACTAGGAAAAAGAAAATTGATACAGATGCATGAGAGAGTGTGTAATTAATGAGTATGTATTTTTTACCAAAAAAAAAAGAAAAATTAAAATAACAGTGATAGATACTCAATGACAACTACTAGTTGTCCTAACAGTACATCTTGAGAAAAAAGGGAAAAGAAAATCATGAACTATGCTCATAATATATATATATATATGGGGCCAGAACCATTATTACAGCAGATACTTTTAATGTTTGTTTTTAGGATCCTTAGATGTTCGTTTTCAGGGAGACATATATGTGAATATCGTTAAAAGTTTTAGAATAGATGCTTGTTTTAAAGTAGTTGTTGTGAGTCACTTACAATGACTATTTTGAAAAATAATTGTAAACAGTCGTTGTAAGTCTGCTACATACAATGTCGGTTTTTGGTAAAACAGACGTTGTAAGTTACTTACGACATTTGTTTTTTTAAAAAACTAGATATTCTATGTTTCAAACTTAAAACGACTACTTTGAAAATAATTGTTTTAATCTCTTATAACAACTGTTTCTCGGACTGTTTTCAAAACAATCGTTATAAGCCTTTTACCATGACTGTTTTATAGAAAACAGACGTTGAAGGTTAGAATTTTTTAAACATGTAATTCATATTTTCTACCCACAACCTTTAAAAAAAAAACAACCAATTCCCAGAAAATATGCATATATATACCCAAAACAAATATAATCAAGTGCTTCAAAACTAAACATGGATAAATTTAAACAAATATAATCAAGTGTCTAGAAGTTCTCTAAACTACTACACTATATAATATATATATATATATATATATATATATATATATATATATATATATATATATATATTTTATCTCTATACATAATCTATTTGTTGTAGAAGAGGTTTTGCCAAATGGTATTGGATCAAATTAATGTTTTTGACTGTGTAGGAGTCCTCATTACCAAAATTCTACATGCAAATTGAAAAATACATTAAAATAAATAAATCAATTGAATAAAATAACTAACAATATAATTCAATTACAAGAACAAAAATAAAAACTATGCTCATCCATAATATTAAGGAATTAGGGATTACAAGTCATTTCACGAGGACATGATTGAATTTAGGTTATTAACTATGAAAAATCCCAATAGAATGCTTTGGAAGTTTGAAATTTTTAAAAAAGTGAGCCTAATATGTAAAATCTCTAATTGGTCATTTGTAATAAAAAGGAATTTTAAGATGTTGGTGATTTTATAATTTCATCCCTTACCTTTTTTTTTTAAGGAAAAAAAGAAAGTCTTGTCCATGTTTAAAATTTCAATATAAGTATTTTAACATTATTAGTCTTTTGTAACAACTTGTGACTTTGAAAATTAAACTTAATATGTCAGCACTTGAAAGGGGTTTTTTTTTTACATTTAAATTTTTAATATCTATAATTTTTGTCAACAACATAACAGTTAAAGATTTTTATTTTTATTTTAAAAAAAAACACTTTATAACCATAAGATGTTAGTTAAAGTGATAAGTAATCTCATCTCATCTAATAAAAAAGAGAACAGAAGTTCACTTCTTGAAAAGCGTGCTTGTTGGGGAGAAACCAAAACCCTATAAAACAGTGAATTAGCAACAAAATTATACAATTCTGTCGTCAAATAGACCATCCCTAATTAATTAGCGATGGAATTCCGTTGCTAATTAGTTTTTTTTTCCTGGTAGTCCTTTGTACTTTAAGTCTCAAAGGGAAACCTTGGATCAATTTATTTTTAATCAATCCCCTTGGGAAGGAATATTATTATGATCACTTCCAATTTTTTTGGGGCAAAGATATTATCATTACTTGTATGAGAAGCCAAAGAGATAAAATTTTTGGACAGAACATTTATTATGGAAAGAAAAAGTGAGAATTCTATCTAGCTTGTTGATCACTCTTTCCATTCTATAAATGCAAAACCCTATAGGGTTTGAAAGATCTCATCTTTGGATAGTACTTTAGCCCAATTAATGGCATCCCTATTCGAAGTTCTTGGAGGCCTTTTGTTTCTCATGGGATTCTTTATTATTCAAGCCCTTTTGAGTTCCCTCTCAAACCCAAACCTTAGATTCCACCTTCTAGGAGTTGAGTTTGTTTCATCGATTTCTGAAGATAGCTTTTGTATCATCTTGTGCTCCCATATCTTTTATATCTCTTGGGATGAATTACAGCAATGGGAAAGATTTAAATCCATGATTCAAAGTTCACCAACCATCAGTGCAAAATTATTCCAAATGTTTCCCATGTCTTTATTGAATGTCTAATTTCAGATATCAAACGTTATGCTCAAAACCTTCTTTCGAGGTATCCAGCCGCCGCCACTGATTCTCCTGGCGGCAGTGACCATCGACATCGGTTGATCTAGTTCGTCGTGGATCTTGGTCTTCCTCAGCTCATGATAATTTCTATCTTGGAGTAAGGAGTAGGATTCCCCATAATCATCCAGTCAGTGAACAAGTATCCATAGTCATAGAATCATCACCTTCAAGAATATTGAATTGGAAAGAAGAGTTGTGCGTTATTTGCTGAGAGAAATTTGAAGATATTGTACATGTTTTTAAGATTCCTTGCCAACATGCTTACCGCTTTCGTGCTTGTTGATCATGTTTGAGACCTTCAAAAATACTAATTCTTATGACTCGAGGTAAAACAGTGCTCACATACTTACCTCGTGGATTGTGAATCATGATTGAAAAGCTGTTTTTGACTGCTTCAATTGCCATTCTAAACAAACACAATGTGGCTTCAAAAAAGTAATAGTGTCCAATATGTCGCTTTAAAGTACCTGGGATGTGGCATTGTCTGATGTTTGGGGTGGTGGTCTTAGCTTGTTAATTAGTCAAACTTATGTTTTGTGTTCTGTTTGTTTGTTGTGTTTATGTCATGTTAGTGTGTCCTTGATGTTCGTTTTTAATTTAATGCATTTGATCTTTCCATAAAAAGTTTATTCTTTTACCTGTGGTAATCAATTATAACTATTTATAATTTGATAACATGAAAGCATTTCATCACCGTCCACTCATCCAAATCATTAAGAAATTGAATAAAACAGAAAAAAAAAACATGCAATAAGAGAATTGATTTTCAAATCTACAAATACAAATTGATGATCTACATATGCAAAAATTTTATCTAATTATTTTATCAGATACTATTCCAGTGATGGCAGCAAATATAGACTCTTCATCAGATACTATTCCCCAAAAATTCTTGTTGACCACTCATCCCATTCTATAAATTTGTACCCTACTAGTGAGATTCATTATTCTCGCTAATGAAGTGAGGATTAAATTGACAAGATGAGTTTCCTTTTTCCGCCCTCCTTTTTCCCAGAGTTTTTAATTGATTTGGCAATCAATAGAAATATTTTAATAAAAGATTATAAATTTGGGAGGTGAAGTGATTTGATTTATTTATTTTCAGCAGTTTCATATCGCAAATTATTTATAAACATTATATGAATCCTTGTACAGTGTACAAATTTTCTTAACAAAGTCTATATCACACCAAAAAAGAAAACAACAACGATATTATTGATAACTACTAGTTGTTCTAGCGGTAAAGATTAAAAAAGGAACAATAAAACATATTGAATTTAGAATATTAAATATAAAAAATAACAATAAATACTGTTTGAAATTTGAAATTTTTAAAAAAGTGAGCCTAATATGTAAAATCTCAAATCAGTCATTCGTAATGGCAAAGAATTTTGAGTTATTTTTGCAATTTTATTCCTTACTTTTTTTTTAAAAAAAAACTTACCCACATTTAAAATTTCAATATTAGTATTTTAACATTATTAGTTTTAGATGAAGATTTTTTTTTTGTAACAACTTGTTATTTTCAAAATTTAACTTAATGTATCAGCATTTGAAAGGGCTCTGTTGGCAATTAAAATTTCAATATCAATAATTTTTGTCATCAACCTTAGGGTTAAATGACTTAAAAAATGACTTAATTTACTTGTTATAAAAAAAAAATGACTTAAAAAATGTTTTAAATTCTAAGTTGTTAGTTGAATTAGTAAACAGCCTCACTCACAAAGTAAAACACTAATTTGATTTCTAGAAAACAAATTTGGTGTGAGAAGCAAAACTATAAGCCTGGGAAAAAGGAAACCCTTGATCAACTTTTGTTTTAAAAAACAGGGATCAAAACATTAAGGGACGAAAAGATTTTTTTTAAAAAATTAAGAGATCAAAATAAAACTTTGCAAAAAGTTAAAGGATAAAACACGAACTTTTGTTTCATAATCTGAACAAAAATCCTCAAAGCCTTGGTAAGATGTACGGGAAAAAAACAGACCAGATTCTTTCCTCTTCTAGACGTGATTTCATTGATTTGGGAAGTAAATAGAGTCAAAATTTATTACGGTGTGTTAAATGGGAAGAAAATTATTTTAATTTTAACGAATCCTTGGATGGGAATATTATTATTACTTCCAATCTTTTCTGGGCAAATACTTGAGAAGCCGAAGAGATACCAAAAAAAAAAAAAAAAAAGCCCCGTAATAAACCAAAAAATATGGAAATCAATCCATCAATCAACTTTATTTTTTTCCAAAAAAATTTGTAATACCTGTTCATAAGAAAATGGTTTGGTTTTTGCATCCATTAATCAATAAATACAAATTATTATTGATTATTTCATAATTCCCTTTTTTATATTTCTTCATAATTCACTAATTAAGTAATCATAATTCGCTATTAAATAATCATATCTCCTTTCAATTGCATATCCCTTAATTTCAGAAGATTTAATTTATTTCTATCTTTAACTATATTACTTTATCTGATTTTTCTTTAGGTAGGGAAGTGTTACAAAATATTTTTCTGATTTTACTAACATTAAATTATATTCATCTCGCGCAATGTGGAGATCAGTGAATGCTTGTTGATCTTAAAAAAAACTTAGGTTTGACAAAATTTTGGACAGAGCATTATTATGTTATTAACAAAAAAAGAGTGAGAATTGTCCCAAAAGTCTGATCATCAATTTCTTAGGACAACTTTCGTATCATCTTGTGCTATCATATTTTTTATATTCCTTCGGATGAATTATTAAAGCAACCGGGAAGATTGAAATCCATGATTAAAAGTTCACCCATCATTGGAAAATTATCCCAAAGGCTTCCTGCTGGTGATCAAGCTATTGAATGGCTCAAACCGGAGATCGTAAGGCATGCTCAAATCCTTCAATGTCGGTGGTGATCATGTCACCGCTACTTCTCCCGGCGGCGGTGACGGCGGCCAGCATCACTTGATCGGCTTTCTTGTTAAGATTCCTTGCCAACATGCTCACCATAAGAATTGCATTATTTATTGTCTAGTGGCTTCAAAAAAGCATGTGTCCAATATGTAGTTCTCCCTCTGAAATACCTGAGAGTAATGTTGTTGTAAAAAACTAGTGTAAAAATGTAAAAACTTACGTTTTTATCGTAGTGATATGTGTTGAAACGTAAGTAAAAATGATCCTCAGTAAAAACACTGAGTAAAAATGATAAAAACTTATGTTTGTACCATTTTTAATGAAGAAGATTGGGAAGATGTAGATAATTTATATGTTAATGTCCATGACGAGGAAAACTTGATTGAAATTGAAGTGAAGAAATTGAAGGATGGTCATGATTTAGACATTCCAAGTTTTGCAAATGAACTTATTATAAGAGTAAGAGAAGAGGATATTGAGAATATGCAACTGATGCAATATGTTGCGTTTGATTTGAATCAGTTGATATCATTTAGGAATTATTAAACTTTATCATTTTGAAGTTTTGGAATTTGGTTGTAGGAGTTGTTAAACTCTTTCTGTGTTTTTGGACATCTGTTTTTTTTATAGTTATATAACTTATATCTTTTAAATATGAAGTTGATCATTGAAATTTGAGTAGTAATTTATATATATGTTTTTTTCACATGCATATATATATATATATATATATATATATATATATATATATATATATATATATATATATTTTGTATCATGACTTAAGAAGTAAAAACTTTACGTTTAGTGTCGTTTCTACGATTTACGTTTCTACCACCTCTTTTGTTTCTACATAAAAACTCGATTTTGGAAACTTTGCTTGGGAGGATGTGACTTTGTTTGATGTCAGTGGTGGAGCCATCATTTTTTGTTTGTGTCCGAACAATTAGTGGGGGGATTCGGGGTTCGGGGGTAGCATCCCTTATTTTTTTTTTAAAAAGAAAGTTTTAAATGTATTAAAAACAAAAAATATAAATAAGAAAAGAAAAGTGCTTCATTACCTTTTTGCAAGTTAAGATGAATCAAACTCATGGAGTTCATTGATAGAGATTATGTTTGACACAAGTAGCAAGTTTTCAAGGTTTTGGTTATATATATATTAGACATTCCTCTTTTTCACGACAGCGTTATAGGCATACATACATACATACATATATAGGCTTAAAGTGGATGCTTAATCAGGTAATGTCTGGTTTATTTAGAAATATCTTTTTCTCTTAAAATAAATGTTTGTTTAGCTTAACTGTCATCTTTGTAACATTTTTTCCTTCTGATATATAGATAAAAAGGGGGATGAATTCTTTTCTAGTATAGGAAGACATTCGATATTGCAGAAGTCTTGTGCTGTTTGTGAACAGTTAGAAGTGTAATGAAGTATGTAGCTAGATATTTTGACCAATCACATCTTTAGATGGAAATTAAACAGGTTGAATGGAGAGAGCAAATCAATTAATAGTCCCTTGCTATGGATTGTAAATTCTCATTATGTTTGAACTGGTCCTAATTACCCTTATTTAAATTTATGAGGGTGCTTGGGTATTTACACTACTTAGTTATGCCTATCTAACTCTCATTTGACTAACATACTTCTGTTATCTACTAACTACACGTAACATCATAAAGGCAGCTACTACTTTCATTCAATAACAGGCGGATATGAGTTTCCAAAGTGGACTCATACTTTTTTTCATGATTTTGTTAGTTGCCTTGCCACATGCCAAGCTTTCTTTGTTTCAAGATTCAAAAACAGAGTATGCATGTTGTATTGAAACTAGATCCCAAAGGCTTCAAGCTCAGAAACTCACTTTGGGGAATCATGGAAATCATAAGGAGAGAAGCTTGATGACTCACCTAGGTTAGTTTTCTGGCTTGCACAATATGAACTCACTTATTCTCACTGTCAACATTCTTGCGTTTCAGATTGGCGTTGGCTTTATCTCGCGGTGCTTCTCGCTCTCTGCTTCATTTTGAAACAGTATGAGGATGACAAATGAGAACTATGATTCTCATTCTTGGTTCCCTCCCTCACATTCTCACTCTCTTCTTCCTCTCGGCCTCACTTTGTTTTTTCGGTCTTTAAACAAAGCACGCACAGCCCCATCTCTTTCTCTCCTTCCTCGTTTGTCTCTCATACAACTTCAGTCCTGGCTCTGGTTTTTGTGTCTGCATGTGCGTATACCTGCGTAAGTGTGGCTCTGCCACTGTCTGATGTTTAGGGGTGTTCTTAGCTTGTTAATCATCAATCAAACTTAACTATCAATCAACAACAATTAAAAATGAGCATAAGTACCTAATAACAATTAAAAATAGCAACCATCACAAATATGAGTGTAACGGCTGTTTGTGTCAATTGAATCCTGTCTGAAGGTGGAATATCATCTAGAGGGAGGGGGAATAGGTGATTATAAAAAATCTTTCGTTAAAGCTCAGGAACATAAAACAGAGACAGAGAGGAGAACAATGAACATAAGAGATTATACTGGTTCGGTTCAACTCTTTGACTTATGTCCAATCCCCAGAAATACTATGGGATTTCACTATCTCAAAACTTGATTACACACTCTGTAACTCTCGAGTAATCCTTTCAGTAGGACTCACTCCCCCTTACAAGTTGTAATCAAATAAACACAGTTATAATTATACACTTTGTATTCGAGATAATCCTTTTACTAGGACTCACTTCCCCTTACAAGTTGTAATTGTACACCCACACTTATGGTTCCACAACCTTAAGATTTTACAACACAATAATCAAATAAGTGTTTTGAAACTCCTAACGAGCAGATAAAGATAAACACTGAGGTACAAGATATCAGAAGATGCGAAATAGTTCAATACAATAAGTTTGTATAGAATGCACAGCGTTTCTCGGTGATTGATGAATTCAAAACTTCAGGTAATATAGTTGATCTCATGACCGTTGAGAAGCTTGAAGAAATATCTGTTAAGGCTTTTTAAAATGACCGTTAGAGATGAAGCAAAAGGGTTGGAATGATCGCCGTCATTATTCCTGTAATTGTGATTATGGCCGTTGAGACCCAGCAAAGGAAGCGAAATATTCTTACCCAGAACATTGTAGAGGTATGTTTGTTGGTTGAGTTTCTCGAATAGGTAAGTTTAAAAAATGCCGGATTGCTTTAGTCAATATCTTGTGTTGATCCTCATTCTAATAATTTGTAACTCATTAACAAATTGATTAAATGCAATCAAGAATAGTAATGAGTAATGATTTGAAGAAACAAAATCATAATCAATTGATTTTGATTTTCCGAAGACGGTGATTTGAAAATTAGAAAGATATGACTCTAATTAAAAGAGAACAAGCCTAGAGGTATATTGACTGGAGGTATTTTAATTGACTCGAGATAAACTTATGGTTTAAGACAAATGGACTTTAGCAAATATGACTTGAGGTATATCATAAATGAATCAAGGTAGAAAAACATACTTACCTGTTAGTGAGGGAGCTTGATTCGAGGCAGACAAGGATTCAACTCGAAGCAATATAATTCCAGCATTTTTACAACCTCCTAAACTAACTGTTAACTTCAAAACATCATATCTCATTCAATTGATCTTTGTTTTTCGTGTTCTTAATGGTTGTGGAAAGGCATCTGAGTCTAATTTCATATGCCACTGATTTCAACTCAATCGGATGTGTGGTTTGTGAGATACACTCAAAATACTGAAGCTTGGTTTGCTGTGTGGCGTGAATTTCACTGTCATCTTCCAAAATTCATAGCTTCTTCATCTAACCTTCTTTGGATTTGAATTTTATGTCAAAATGACGCATTGGAAGTCTAGTTTCCAACAAAATTGGTTTTACCTTAATCTGATCTCTAATTTAGGAGATATCATTGAATTACCAGACGTCGCCCGAGTGAACGTGAAACAAAGGTTGCTGAAAAACACTTATTAACTACAAACATTTAAGTGTTGCCTTGAGTCATAAATTTGATGCCTTGAGTTAATATCACTAGAGGTAGATAATAAATGACTAGAGGCATAGTCTTTGATATAATTGGAAATGGCTAAGCGTCGACTTGACTGAAGGCAAAAATAAAGTGCCTTGAGTCAAGTTGCCTTGAGGCAATAAATAAATAACTTGAGGCAATTCATGATAGTTAGAAAAGATGAGAGAAGAAATGGCTAGAGTCATATATTTATGCCTTGAGACATATTGCCTTGAGGCAATAAATGAGTGACTAGAAGCATGTAATGATTTTCGCAAGAATAATGAGATTGCCATTAAAAATGAGAATACCCACATGCCTTGAGGTACTTACTAATTGACTAGAGGTAAATGGAGAAGTTCAGCAAAATTACGATTTTGCCATTAAAAAAAATGAATTTCAATGTGGAGTGATCGGGAATGACTCGAGGCAACAAACTTAGTGACTAGAGGCAAGAAGTGAAGTTCAACATATTTACGATTTTGCCATTTGAAGCAAATTTCAATATAATTACAATTTTGCCATTAAATGTCTTTAGTCAATTCGAAAGTCATATGCGCTGGAGTAAAGAGAGATCACTTGAGGCACTTGGATAGATGACTTGAGGCACTTAGATAGATGACTTGAGGCAAAACTAGTTTGAGGCAAAAATAACGAAATTGCCATTTGGAATTGATGCTGGAGGCAAAACGAAAATACTCACATGTCTTGAGTCATTGGATGCCTTGAGGCAAGTCACATTAAAACTTTAAATTTTCATCAAAAATTAAAACTTAATTACATTATAATTGTTGTCATCAAAATATCAAAAACATGAGAACTAACACTGTCCACGTGGTGGGTGAGAGGCTTGAAGGAATAAGACCTGGATGTGAGAGTGTTGAAGAGATTTGATTTTCAGAGGTTAATAATCGCGGGCTTTGATGGCTCCCTCTGGTTTTGCCATTCGGCTGATTGTGTCCACAACTATTATGCCTTTGTTGTTGGGATCGGACAATTTCTGCTTCAAAACTCCGTAAAGACCCATATGGGTGGAGGAGTAGAGGCACTGGTGGAGGACGGTGGCGGAGACACTGGAGAAAAGAATGATTATGCCTTCTTCTTGTATAAGGCAAATACCAATGGAGATGGGACTCATGTGAGCAGGCATCGTGATAGGGATGGCCTGTGGCATCGGAGGGATGGAACTAGGGTACAAGGCGAGTGTTGGTCAGAGACTGTGGACCGCTGGATTTGGTTTCAGTACGTGATTCTCACCTTGAAGCTGCATATAGACCTTGATGAGTTCAAGAGGGTGAGTGGAACTCCTAGCAATAATAGAAGCTTTGGATACGCCGACTCGCTAACACTGTGATCGTTAATGGAAGACAAAAACGAGAGGGAGACACTAAGACCGTGGTTAACGGCATTGTGTGTTTTTCCCCCCTCACTATTTTGTGGTTTTTTTTTCACTTTTTAATTGTTTATTGATAATTAAGATACCTTTAAAACATTTTTGTGTCGAGAGCTCTTAGCGTAATACTTTGTTGGCCAATCTACATCTTACCCTATTATTTTATAGACTATAGCTTTTATATAAAGCCGCTAAAGGTAAAGGCTGCTAAATGAGTTTTTCCCAGACTATATATATATATTTTCAAACTTTGTTGAAAAGAATACTGCATTGAAGCCGTCCGTATATACGTAATAAAAACATTCCAGGAGTGAGACATATATAAGAGGAGAACAAAAAACAAAGGAGGCTCACTGAGAGATGATTCGTGTAGAGTATCATGCTCCATGCCTAAAAGTATTACTCTTGTCCTTAATATATAACATATTTATCTAATTTGTTTAGATTAAGAAAGTTGATTAACATTATATGTATTTTTAAAACATCTTAATTATTTTCCTTAATTTCCTCCTTCCATCTTTTTCTTGATTATTGTTGACGAAACATTAATAGGGGTAAATTAGGAAAAGATTGACAAATATAAAAAATATGTCTTATATTAGGACCAAGATCAACTCTCAAATATGTCTTATATTAAGGACCAGAAGGAGTATTTTTGTATGTATTAGTCTCATGGATCAACCTTCTCTATTCCTCTCCAGAGTTTGTTTTTAAGATTTAAAAGGGTGGGTACATCTTCAAGTTAGACCTCCTACTTAAAAGAAAGTTTTCATGTCACCAAGTGATACAAAGAATCAACAAATAGTTCCACATGTTCCTTAACACAAGCCAAACATAACTGCAAATCTCTCCCAGCCCTAAAAAAAGAGGCTCGCTCACTTGTACTTCAACTTCATCAATGTATTTCATCTGTTAGTTATATCTTATAGGGGGATATAAACTGATATTTTATTTTACTTGCCGCTGATGAGACTAACATCCTCTTATGAAAGTTGCTCATCGATAGGGTAATTTCTAGTTTCCAGAGAAACAAAGAATGATACCAAAAGAAATTTACAGACTTCCGAAGCCAAGCACTTTAATTTGTCATCGATCTTACGTATTACTCTCCACACACATGCATTCATCACACAACCTCAAGCCATCTTTCTTATAAAACATGTCACGACTGCCACTAAACGCACCTACAAAATAAAATTTGGGTAGAAATTTGCACCGTGTCGATTTTGAGAATTTCCTAATTAGAGGACTAGCTAGACTAGAACTCCAATCTCCGAGGTTATATGTTAAATACTCATGATTAGGGATCAACAAATGAATCATGAATCTCAGCTTTGCCAATTTCTAATATCATTGTCTTCGGAACAAAATCTGCAGACAAGTAATTAAAGAAGGAAAGTGATTGACAAGAGGTTGAAGCCCCATACAACAGAACACACGTACACATGCATATATATAATTGTGAAAACAAAAATAGACTATGTGTATACACTGTCAACGGCAGAAGTGAAGAAGTTTAGAAAACATGCACGTACCTGTGATCTCACCCTCTTCCAAGTCTGAAAGCCTCCTGATAGACCTAATGAAGAGGCCAAAAGCAACGTTGACCAGAATCAGCTCAATCCTGCTGTATATCTTGTTAGCTAGAGAAGATAGCTTCTGCCCTAGGAATTGAAGGCTTTCAAGCAACAGCGGGCGGCATAGACGTGGAGGGAGTACTGTAATAACTGCAAGGCATTACAAGTACAATATGGAGACTAGAGTCCATTGGATGGACTGGTATACTCTATCCCAAATGCCAGCACACATGCGCTTGCATTCCTCGATTAACCCCCAGTAATCTCAATATTATATGGGGTGCGTTCAGACTCTGTCACTGTAAGAATAGGTTGAGACATCATCCTTCTTTCACTTTCAACGAAGGCAACTCTTTTTTCCTCTGCCAATTAGGGTAGAGCAATGGGTCGGTTGGGCAGCACATGCCTAAACCCTAGCCCGACTATTTAACTTTAACAGGTACGAGCTAACTCATACCTATACTTCAACCCATTTAACTCGTGTAAGCGGTTAGCATATAAATGAGCAGGTTAACCGGGTTTCGGGTAACCCATTTACATTTGACCTGTTTTTTTTTTTTGAAAAAACAAAACAATACATAAGCATTAAACATTCATCTAAATTCACCTTCTAAATTTTGAAATCTGAATCTTTAAAGTTCAATAATCACAATGCATTGCAAATGTATTTTAATTTTATTTATATATTTTGTGTTTATTTAATTTTAATTAAATTGACAAATCAAAAAATATAGGGAGCTAATTAACGTCCTAAAACTATATAAGGACCTAATAAAAAAAAATTATAGGGATCGTTGGTTTTAAGTATAAGGATTTGTAGATTAATTATCCATTTATTTTATTTAATCAATAGTTTCTTCTTTTGAGACTTATAATCCAACACACGTTTACCTCCCTCACCTCTTATCCAAACACAATTAACTAATTTTGTCGACCATTTATTTCCTCTTTTAACCCGTATAACCATTTATGTTCTATGTATTAGGTAGATGCAAATAAATAAACAAACACACCATAGCAAAAAAAAAAAAAAAAAAAAGAAACAAAAAAAAATCCAGCAAAAAATTAAATAAAGAAATACTCCTCTAATGTTAAATATCGGAACTGAGTCATATATTTTGGATTTTGGGCAAAAAAGTCATATATTTTGGATAAGAGGTGGTGCCTTAATTAACGTTTAAATAGCAGCAAGGTCATGAGGGATAGTCACACGTAATCCAAGCGTGAGAGGAATGTCAGCAACAATGATCATACACGTGGCTCAAGGACATGCATCCACGTGGCAAGACTGGAGGAGCTGATTTTTCGAACCGATTTCACAAGACCCATCAAAAGCTAAGAGGACATTAGCCCACTAAACAAAGCAAGCACTCAATGGAGGCATGGAGCCAACCCAACTTGATCATGGAGCGGGGCCCACATCCGAATTTGGTCACCCACGCTCATAAGTGGGAACACAACCGTCAATGATTTTCAATATCCCCAAACCCATAACTAAGTTAATTACATTCATACACATTGATTTTCAAACTTATCTTTTTTTTTTTTTGAAAATAAAAAATTCAGTATATTACCACTGTCATGAATAAAAACTATCAAATTATTGTAATAAAAAACTAATACTAGTAATTTATAATGTATTAAATATTTATTGATTTTTACACTATACTATCCAATAATTTTTATAATCACAAAACACTAATAGATTTTATGCTGTGTTACTTGTAACTTTATGGGTAAAGTAGCACACAACACTTTGATATATTATATTTCAAAAACATCTAGCAACCTAACATTACTTATGGTGTATCTAGCTTGTTATGAGCCAGTAATATCTGTCTGTCACTAGCTGAACTTTTTTTCCATATATCTTTAAACATACATAACCCCTTAAAAACCGTTACCCTTGCAATAAATAAGTCAGGACCAACTTTCTTTTCAGTGCGTTACTTTATTCCTTATAAAACTCAGGTCAACAGGCTGGAAACAATTGGTGAGAGTGTAAAAACAAACTTAAAATCCGTTTGTAGTCATATATTGTAATCAGTAACCCCACCACAAAGATGAGTACATATGTATTTGTATAAGCAGGCAATATGAGAAGATCATCAAAAATATCCTTTTTGGGAGTGGGAGGGAGGTGGGTCTCCTTCTTCTTGCAAAGTTACAGTCATCATGCCCACCTTTCCCTTCTCTTTCTCTCACCATTTCTCGCCGGAACTTACTGTTTTTCTGCAAATCCACCCCCCAAACACATCACTTAGTGGTTCCATTGCATTGCAATACCACTCATGAATCTTTATTCCTTCATTTTATTCTCTCTTCTGTTCATTTATGGCTCTTCTGAGTCTTTTATTCATCTTGGTCACCAGCTTATGATGGCTATTCCGGCGGACTATCGACCGGGGTTCACAGGGAAAGCATATATGCTGCAGACTAATCAGACAACACCAAATTTCAGATTAGCCTTAGGGGTTGAAGCCATTGATGGGAAATATTCTTGCTCGTTACAAGTTTTACTTGGGGATGTCAAGGTATGGGATTCTGGACATTACTCAAGGTTTTTCGCAACTGAGAAATGCTTGATAGAGCTTTCCCAGGATGGAGATTTAACGTTGAAAGGTCCAAAAGAACAAGTGGGATGGAAGACTGCGACTTCAGGGCAAGGTGTGGAGGTAATATAATAACAAAAAACACTAAAAATCAACTATTTGAAGGAGATATTATGACTATATTATTTGAATATTATAAATATTAGAATCGAGATATGTTATGATATTCTCCACTAGGGCACTCATGTACTATCATGTATATATATGCCTGTAATCGATCAATGAAAGACGAGCAATTCATTCCCTTCTCAATATTTCACATATTTCTCAGCTTTTGGTGTGTAACTGTTATTTTTGTAAAGCTGCATGAAGTCTAATCTCTAATACATTGTTTTCTGCTTTGCCTCAATTTGGCGCAGAGACTAGAGATACTGAGGACGGGGAATCTAGTTCTTATGGATTCATTGAACAATATAAAGTGGCAGAGTTTCAATTTTCCAACTGATGTAATGCTTTGGGGGCAGAGACTTAATGTGGCAACGCGCTTGACATCTTCTTCTTTACAAAACAACTCAAGCTTTGTCTACTCTTTTGAAATTGAATACAACAGGGTTGCCCTGTACTTGAATGCTGATGATAAGTTGAGGTATTCTTACTGGGAATTCAAGCCTTCCATGAATAGAAATATTACCTTCGTCAAGTTGGGTTCAAGGGGTTTGGATTTATTTGATGTCAGATACAAGAAAATAGCACAAATTCCATCTCCAAGGAAACACCCAATAAAATTTTTGGCATTGAATAATGAAACAGGAAATTTTGGGCTATATTACTATTCAGATGAGAAGGCTAAGTTTGTCGCCTTTTTCCATGCACTAAACAGAACATGTGATCTTCCTTTAGCTTGCAGACCTTATGGAATATGTACATTCCCTGATGCCTGCTCATGTATTCAGCTTTCAGCTAAGAAAAATGAAGGAAGTTTCGAATGCAATGAGGAAATTTCTGGTGGGTTTTGTGGAGGGAAAGAGGCAGAGATGCTTGAACTAGAGAATGTTGGTAGCGTGCTCAAAGATGATCATACTAGAATGGTAAATATTAGTAGAGAAGCATGTAAAAATTTGTGCTTACAAGACTGTGAATGTGCTTCTACTTTGTATTTTAGGAACAAAAGCAGCAATGTGCAAGAATGCTATCTTTACAGACTAGTACTGGGACTCAAGCAGGTAGAGAAAGGTACAGGATTCACTTATATGCTTAAGGTTCCAGAGGGAACAGCTGAGAATAATGGTGAGCATAATTTGAAGAAATGGGTGTTTATACTTGTTGGAGCTATTGATGGACTTATCATTCTAATTGTTGTTGGAGGAGTGGGGTACTGGATGGTCCGAAAGAGAAATCTTACCTTGCATTCTGAGGCTGCCACTTCATGAGCACCTGCAATTCCAGGTTCCATTTCTGAGTTTATCTGTGAAGAAAAAAGACGATAGAAAAATCATTTAATATACTTGTACACACAATTTTGATTGATTTCAAGAAACTAACATTCATTGAGCATCCACCTAACTGAAAACCATTGATGAAGAAGTAATTGTAGAGTATTTGCGAAAATACTCCCCAACATTTCTCATACTTCTTGTTTGATTTATAAATGATGGCCACTGGCTTTTGTTCTGCTTTGTATTTTTTCCCTCTGAGAATCCTAGCAATTCTGCAAAAGTACTTCCTGATTCTTTTAGATTGCTTTTTTTTTTTTAAAAAAAAAAATTAAAAACCTGAGATATTTTTACATTGCCAAGGGTAGCCATTCAACTTATTAACTTCCTTTTACTATTAAAGCATGTCGCCAAATTTCTCTGACATGCAATGGTTTGGCTAGCATGGGTTTGTTGCATTTGTGTCCATCCCTAACCCTATGTTTGGATGGGAAGAAAATTAGGGAGTAAATAATACTATGAGGGAAAACTCCCAAAAATGGTAAATGTTTTTACTATATTTGGAAGTTTTCCTTCCTAGTATTCCCTTCCTCCTCTCATCCCCTCACTTTTCTCTCCATTCAAACATTGGGCAAAATTCCATCAAAGTAGGGGCTTTTCTGACTTTGAGGTTTCCTCTCCAGCCTCAGAAGATCAACTCAATGGCTTTTACAATTGCTATCTGCAAAATTGTGCCTAAGATATACAAGTGTAACTCAAACTGAGAACATTGTTCACCAGCAGGTTCAATTAATTTACGAGAAGCTGGTTAGAATGAAATGAGAACTTAAGTCAATTGAAAGAAAGCATCTGTAGGCGCTAATATGGTCGGTGGTAAGAGGCATTTTTATAGCATTTATCCTGCTTCATATCATTCTGTGTTATAGGAGGGAACATCACTTATCTAACACTGACTGCAAGCATTTCAGCTTCTAAGAAGAATAATTGAGCCAAAAAAAAAAATCTTATTAAATGCATGTACATCTTTAGTACAATTTGTATGAAGTTTACTTTACAAACAGAACCAGACAAGGCTTAGAAAGGTGTCAGCACAATGGTTTAAATGAGAATGCATAGAATAAATGCATGATACGCTTTTACTTCCATACATTGGCATACTATCCATTTAGCATGTTACACTACCATTTTAATTCAAATTAGCAGGCAGATCAAAATATGCCTTACTCAAAAGTGAAATGATAATAATAGTAGTTCTAATACAAGCATCATGAGAAAGTTTAAGAGCGTGACAGGCTTCTACTTCATTTACTGAAAATAAATTTGCTTATTTTCTCATCTTAACACCTAATCCTAGCTCTGAGATTCAGCATAAACTCTATCCTAGGATCATTGTAATGCCCGTTCTGGCTGATCACATTCAGCACAAAAGGGTTGTCCGCTCAGACACGTTGGGAAAGGAAGAACCAGGCTCACAGAAGGAAATCATTCAAGCAAAATGGGGCAAGTACAGATATGAATTGCCATAAATATTATTGTATGTGTGGTAGAAAACTGATATTTTGATTGAATTATTTTATCTTGATGTTCATATCCACAAAGTTGAACTTGGACATATTCCATCGTCATAATATCTGCTAAGGTTGAATTTATGAATAATTGATTATGATCCTTAAAATACACAACTTTAATATAACAATCGAGTCAGAGTGAAAGCAACAAATCGTATAAATAGTCACCAATAGGAGCAGAGAAAATTTAATATAGAGTTTAACTCGGTCCATTTCCATATATATCCACACATATGCATACAATACATTAACACACGCATCTTTTAAAAAGGTGTGCAACTGGCATGACTAGATAAAATAGAGATAAACAGCATCCAAAGAAACGCTTTGAGGGTGGCTTTATATAATAGAAATGCAAGTAGGGGGTCTTCATCAAGTTAATTACATCACTTCTTGGAAGAGACAAATACCTTTTGTGTTTTAAGCTTCGAAAGGGATTATACACTGACAGTATCAAAAAACGGAAATGTTAATTACAGCAATTTTGACGCACAGGCATGAAATTCAGAACTAATATGCATATTAATTTAAAGACTACTTAATCAGGTTGAGTTAAGTTTGCTTTTATTTATCTAAATGCCTGTTGATGAGGTTGTCATTCTTCAGATAAAACAACTACACATTCACTAATGCTTAATAAAGCAGGAGACACTTTGAAACAATACAATGCCAGTTTTGCTACTCAACTTATACAAAATAGAAAGTTCCAGTGCTGATAGCTCTCTCTCTCTCTCTCTCTCTCTATATATATATATATATCTGTGGAATAAACCTATAAATCAAAACCTTGAAATAGGGAAGGACTTCTTTTAAACGAAATGAGATACAAACACAAGATGTTTGCATAATATCACTCTGAGGCCTCAAGATGTTGCTTGCCAGTGCAAGTGATAATCATGACATGCACGATTCTCAGAATAGCTACAATTCCATACATTTGCTGTAAGTTCTTAACTACAAATTCGACATACTTTTTTCCCCTTTCACAAGTCAGCACTACATGATTGGGCCAAGAGTTTTATACATAAAGATGCACAATCCTTCAAATCAAGGACAAAATATCTCAATAATTCGTCCCACATAATGACAAAATTTTGGAATGGAAGCAGTGGCGGACCCAGGATTTTAGGTTTGTGGATGCACAATTTATAAGGGGATTTGAGGGTTCGGGGGGCAGCGCCCCCAACCTTTTTTTTAAGGAGCTATGATTTCCAATTCTAAAGCAACTTGACCACAAGAAATCAAAGAATGAAGAATTATAATAAATGGAAGGTGGGGACAAAGCAATAAAACTCAGGATGTTCTAATTTTAGTGCATCAAAACACAACAAAACCAGCAGGCATTTACCAATGAACAGCAAAGAAAAAAGAAGTAATGAAATTAATCACCATTTTAATCACAATCATATATTTTCCAGATGCACCCTACCAAGCTATATCAGAATGTACACATTAACAAATCCACTCTAACCAGCAAACAAAAATCAGATCATGCTTCCCTATAATGTGTGCCAGTTGTGCTCATGTTTCCCATAAATGGAATAAACTATTAATAAACCTATAGAGATGGTTTTCTACCTCTTTGATTGTGGCCTTCACTGGAACACCAAGAACAGCAGCTCCGGTCGACAATTCATCATTAAGAACCTATAAAAATAAGACATGACTATTTTAATGATCCTCTAATGTCAATTGTGGCTAGAAAGAGGTAACAAGTATAGTGAAACTATGCCTAGAAAGAACATAAACACAACCCTGGCAAAAACCAAGCAAAGGATGCATTTAAATTCTCTTTATTATGGGAAAATACTTAAAGCTTGACGGAAATAATTAGATCAACTTGACGGATCTTCCACATCTCACTCTCACAAAGATAGTGTAACAATATTCTCATTTAAAGCAACGGCTTGATAAGCAATTCTTCTTGAGGGAAATGTATATAACCCCACCTTTTTCACATCTACTACCAATACCAGAGGCCTTGCAGAATCATGAATACAAACCAACTCAGAGTTTGGATCAATATCCTGTATAATGAAAGAGCATTTAACAAATTTTCATAGGATTCATCAATTGAAAGGGATACACTAGTAAAACAATTCTATGAATATAAGTAAAATACTGCCTAAAGCTTTCCAATTTTTGTTTATGCAGAAAACCCTAATCGTGCAATTGGAGAGGAGGAGGAATACCGAATAGTCTTGTTTACCAATTGGCACGCCTCCTTCAAACTTACATAGGTTGGTCTCTCCTTTCATCCTTCGGAGAGTTGACTGCTTCGGATAAATGTATAAAAGCTTATCACTCTCTAGGATAGACAATTTTTTTTTGCAGATGAGCCGTGGCTCATCACTCCTCTGTAGCCACAAAATCAGGCCAATCACTTTAGCCGTAGTAGACCACTTGCCACCGTCGACCAAATCCAGTGTGATTGCATTGTAAAACATCGATGAGGTTGGGATCGCAAGGACCAAAGGCTTGACCTGCACAATGGAATGGGGGGAGAGAATAAAAAATATATATAATGAAAAATAATTGTCTGAGCGGCTGAGTCCAGGTTCGAACTGAGGACCTCTAATGTTGTGAAAGACCGGCGTGGTAACCAACCGCACTAATTAGGAAGTTATTACAAAGTTCCCTCACAATATATATTTATTTTAAAAGTTTTGTGTCTGCACTTGCCCACATGGGCACTAGTGTGGGTCCGCCACTGAATGGAAGATTCAACGAAGCAACTCAACTTATGCAGAATCCTGTGTCGGATTGAAGCAAAACAAGCATATGAAAAGATAAAAGCACAGTTTCAAATTCTGATGTAAGTTGCAGAATGGGCAGATTATAATGTTGAATACGACGATTGATCAGCACAATGACGAACACAAAGAAAAAGTTAAAAATTATGGGCAAATAAAGGCATATTCTAGAGAGACACCATAAATTGAAAACGAAGGATTAACACAGAAAAGGAAACATTCAAGTGACGCAGCTTGATATGAACTTTAATTTAAGATATTTTGCGACCTGACAGTCTTATTCGCCGTAAATTTTGGAAGAAGACGAAGAGCAATCAGCAACCATCAACAACAACAATGGCGCGCGCTACTCCAACCTGAGGGGAGGGAACGGTCTGAAAGGAAAGGATGAATCACGGACAGAATGTTCGCCAATAATATTTGGACACGTAGTAAAGTTGATTCTAGTGGGCCCACACTCGTTTCCACCAAAATTATTTTGTTTAACTCTTGCTAATTACATTTCTCGATTTTCACTAATTATTATTATTATTACTATTATTATTATTTATTTTTATTTTTATTTTTTTGTCGATTTGCTAATCATGAATCATGATCATCATTTCTCCTTTCCTCGCTCTTTAAAAAATCCTGAAATTATTCCCCAAAAATAGTTGTTTGTTTATTTCGTTTGAATACGTTTTAAAATAATATGGAAAAAAAGAATATGTTTTGAAATAACTTTCACGAATATGAGGCAAAACTTTGGATTATCATCTGCAAAATTAAAATTTTTATAAACTAAGAGTTTGCAAATTGAAGTTTAGATAAAAATTAGTTATTATTACTATAATATAATTTATGTTTAGATACAATTTTTCAAAAATTTTAGTTTAATTAATAAACTAAAGCTTGTTAAAATAATTAATAATACGACTCAGAAACAAATATGAAAAAAAACATGTCTCCACACAAAAAAAATTAGCTTATTCTATCTAAACAAAAGCCATTTTATTTCAAAACTTATACAAACGGAAACTTTCTTGTCTAGCTTATGAAAAACTATAATTAATTAATTTATTTTTTAGAAGAAAAAACTCCTCTTATATATTTATATGCACATTGCAAAATCATTTAAAATAATATAACATGTACACCTACTAAACCTAGGTTTGGGCTACCCAAACTCAAATCCAAATAAGCCTGCCCGCAAGGGATCAGGCCTAGGTCAAGCACAAGGACTTACGCCCATTGTCTTGCTTCTTGAATAAGATTTCATTGATAAGCCCAGCCCTATAGTATGCGTTTGTACTTTTTTCTCCCCCTCCAAATTATTCCCATGTTATGGAATTAGTAAATGCAATTATAACTAATAGGAGTTCAGTCTAGTGGAAAGAACTAGTCCCTTATAATAAGATACCCACATTTAATGTCTGATGGGGGATAGAAACCTCTCAATTTCTTAGATCATTCACTTCCCTTCACTTTTTTATTCTCATCGTTAGATTAACTCTAAACTATTAAGATTTAATATCCTACAAAAAATATTACTATAACATAAAATAACAAAAAATGTACACGAATAAATTTAAACCATTAAAATTTGATCAAAATAGTTCATACCTTTATACTTCTATTAAATTAATCTAAGAGTAAATATCATTTCTGGTCTCTGACAAAAAACACGGATCCCATTTTGGTCGCTTGTAAAAAAATCGACCCTTATTTGTTATTTTTATGGACTAAAAAGGGCTTTTTGGAAATTTGTAAGGGATCAAAATGTCAACCAATCAACTTTTATTCGTCCTTTTTATGGACTAAAAATGACCTTTTTTTTTGTTGTTGTAAGGGACTAAAATGGGGATCGTGTTTTTTATCAGGAACCAAAAAGGATATTTACTCTTAATCTAAACACACACATACACTTTTTGTAGAATATTAAATTCCAACCATTCATAGTTAATTATCTAATGGTGATAATAAAGAAGTGGAGGGAAGTGAAAGATGCAAGAAATGGAGAGGCTTCTTTTATTGCCCTATAGTACTCCAAATAAAATTGCCTTCAACAGAAGGATACATGTGTTTAGTTAAAAAAAAAAACATAAATGCAATTATAATATATAAAATATAATACTACCTCCATTTCTTGATATAAGAATTAGTCGCAAAGTTGGATTTAATCCAAAATGGAATATCTCAATCCTTTTTATCTCTTATCTTTATTATTTTCCTTAAAATTAATTTGCCTAACTTATGAAATGATTACATAGGCTAATTACGTAAAATAAATCAACTTTATTTCTCAATGAACACCAAATTCACCCCAAAAACTTTATTCCAGAGTATGTTGCGGCATTAAATACTGTCGGAAGAGTTCTATTGCTCTTGTGGTTCTTCAATTTCCAACTTGACTCAACTTTAGTCGTTGTCTGATGTATGTAGCCACCTGGGTGGTTTGATACAAAAAGTATTATGCCTACTCACTCAACTGCTCGATACATATTTCTGATTTCTAATACTCACTTTCAAACATCTCTATGATTTCTAATACTCATTTTCAAAGATGAACGTAGCTAAAATATTACATCATGTCTTAAAGATAAGAGTTGGCAAATAAGAGCTTCATTTTGATTCTAAATATAAAATACATTCGTTACAAATAACTAACTTATTTTTCCTCCTAGTATTCTTTTGCCTCTAATTTTCTCTCCATCTAAATAGTACAAAGGCTCTTTATTGTGAAAGGGACTACAAAAGTGCAGTAAGGTCAAAGAAACCTCAGTTGAAGAATCATTTTCATCTCCAACTTTCATGGCATATATGTTTCACCTAGCTCGCTCCCTTTTATTCTACGCTCATGATGGGCCTCATCATTTATTCTTAATTATTTCTTTCATTATATTGCAAGAAATTAACAAGTTACAAGTTTAAAGGCTTTTCAAGAACATGTTAGAAAGTATAATGCAGCAAAATGTGTTTTTTTTTTCCAGATATATGACATCCATCACACTACTGTCATATTGATCATTGAAAACTATGGCCTCGTGGTTCTGCATCATTTAGTAGCTCCACAATGCTTCCAAATGTTGCTTTCTCTTCTCTCTCTCTATACAATGCTTGAGCAAAAAACTCCATTATATTTTAGTTTGTGAAACACTGCTGGTCCTATATTTAATGCGGGCGCATATAGAGAGAGAGATATGTGAATGTATATTTTTATCCTTCATTTATTATTAAATTGACTTTGTTCTCGTGTGTATAATATATATTCAATAGGAGTAAAATTGAAAAATTGTTAAATTTTATGAAAAAGTTAATAAAGTTTAAGGTTTTCTTGGTTTGTGTGAAACATGTTGGAAGTGTCTTATATAGAACCAAAGGAATATACTATATTATTTTCATACATAAGATTATAGAAAATTAGAAAATTGGTGAAAATTCTCTATTTGGAAATTTTTTGGCCAAAAGAACTTTGCTTTTGTACGCGTAAAGAGTATGCATATACTTTGATTTCATACATAGAAAATACCAGTAATTAAATTCATTCAAATTTTTCTGACCAATAAAACTTCCAAACAACAGGGATTTTTCATCACTTTTCCATTAAAAAAAATGTCATTAAACTCTTCAAGCTCTTTAAAAATCGTCGAGTACGTATGTGTTCCTAAGAGAATCTTGTGAGGTAGTGCAAGAGTTTACACTTGGAAGGACCTGCTCAATGTAGCTTATTAGCAAGCTTGTGACTTCATAGTGAGAGATTACGATTAATTTCATGCAAGTTTCATACATATATATAACCAGTCTATAGGATTTTAGTTAGATAGTCAGTATCATGATCCTTTAGTTAAGACTGAAATAGATTAATTAGTTTTATTTCAAGACAATTATCTTACCATGAACAAGATTATTTATCAAATAAACATATCAAATTGGACAGTTAAATATATATCACAGACAACTAGTTAATATTTGTTCGATCACATTATGCATTAATTATTAAGCGTCATATCAGCATCAACACTAGAGTCCATATAAGAGTTGAGGAAGGCAATTGTTGTTTGTGGATGGGAGTTTGGTTGTTTGTATTCAGTAGGTGTTGGCTGGCAAAGTCCGACATGTGAGGAAAAGAGACAAAGTCTGATGTTTGTACTATGTGGTCATGGAATTTTTATTTCCCATGCACCACGACATCACTCGAAGCTCTCTCTTGTTGTTTGTGTTTGGTAACTACAAATCTCTAGCCCGTGAACCTCCCAATCTCACACTACTCATCTATCACTCACTCACTCACAATTCTCTCTCATGTCTCAAGCAAATTGTGAGTGATAGAGAGAGAGAGAGAGAGAGGCTATTGTGGTGTTGGCATGTCCCTTTTCGTTTGGAGCCTAGTGACTTTAAATCACCTGTCATTGGCTTAATCTATATTTGAATTTGATCTCACCCCTACGCAACAAGTCATGGATGTTCAATCATAGAATAATATTGGCTTGCCCTAAACTTTAAGTTACTTGTATACTCTATTGCTATTTTCATATATCACTTCACATTTTTACGCTCTTTTATATAATTGACGCATAACAAATTGTCATTTGTTCCTACTGTCAAAATTTATCTAGCAGTTCATAAAGTCATATGCATGGGAAGGCATATTACAAGAGTACGTATGCCTTGATTTATGTAAAATCTAGAGTTAAGGTGTAACTTTGCTATGAAAGTAACCACTCTAGAGTGTTGGGTATCCGGAAGTTTTTCAATGAGCAATTTGGTCCTGAAATTAACCAATATGTACCAATTTTTTTCATTGCCATAAAAAATGTTTACAGTAAATGTTTATTTTTAAATGGTCAATGTCAATTTTCAACGGTCAACATTAATTTCTTAAACATTTAGGGTGAATTTTCTCTCTTTTTTCACACTCCAAAGGCAAAATTATTCCTCAAAAAACTTCCGAAAACCCAATGCTTTTGAGTTGTTTTTTTAGGGAAAAATTGCATCTTGACCCTGAATCTATAACAAATCACTCCCTTCAGTCCTAACTGTAACAGCTAGATAATTAATCTGTTGAGATTCAGTAAATTAATAGTTAAGTGAATTATTTATAACAAACGTGCATTGGGTTTCTTAAAATACCCCCTCTCTAATCATTTATATTGAAAATTACCTCATTGATGAAAATTCCATTAATAAGCGTAATCAATAGGGGATAAGTTAATTTGAGGAAAAAATTATGAGTTTAGGAGATAGTGGATTGAGATGTTACATTAGGATAAAAACAAGTCCTTCAACTAGCTAACTCCTACATTTTGGACTGGATGGAGTATATTACATTCATGTGTGTGTTCATTAGCACTACCACTTTGATCCTTTTTATAAGTCAAGTCTTTCTAATTTTTACAAATCAATTCAAGAAAAGTTAGTTAACTCCTTAAATATATTTTGAATTGGTAAATTTTTCCAATTTTACCTCATTTATGGACGGGCATATAAAAAAAAAATTTATATTGTGTTTCACCTCTTTCTTCTCTCTCTACATTTAATAGGGGCAAAAATATAACACTGTCATTAATTACTCTCTTGATGGTCTTGTAACAAGGACCCATTCCCCCCCCCCCCCCAAAAAAAAAAAAAAACTGATATAAAAAACCCAAAGTGGTATACGCATGGTATGGCTCAATTTTCAAGTTCAGTGTTTAAAAACAAAAAAGTGTCTAGTGTGTGTTCTATGCCAAATTTGCTGATCCATTGCTTGAAACTTGTCATCATAAATTTATTTTAATTGAAGATCTGTATTGCATGCGAGCTCTCACCTCTCAGCGTGAGCCTAAAATTAAATCCTATAGGAGTATTTATATAATTCCATGTTAATAATACCAAGTCAATTGTGAAACCCACATTCCCTCATCATCATTATAGCTTAATAAGTCATTTGTTTGTTTTGTCATATAACCTCTTTTTGACAAGTTGACATGTATCTGTACATCAATTATTCATCTTGTAGACATAATTATTGTTATAACTATACACTTTATGCTTAGCTGTTTTTGAAATTCTCTCTCTCTCGCTCACGAGCAAGCGGACTGAAATATCAAGAGACATTAACTGTGAAGGTTCATCATTATTCTTCTGTATATGAAAATATATGTATGGATCTTCCTAAAGAAGAGAAAGAATTGGGGTTTTTCTATGCATTATGCTTCCAATAACTACTGATATATTGATGCTCTGATCAAATTCTTCAAGAAATAACTGGTTTTTGAGGAATATTTTAAGCATATATATACACGCGGCATTGGTCTGCAATAGTCAAATAGGAAAAAAAACAAAAAGCCCATTGCTTTGGTGTGCTTTTCCTTTGATTCTGAACTTTAGAAGATCAGCATATTGATGGAAAAAATGGTGACAGAGCCAGTCACGAGATAAAGTTCCAAAATTTGCACTATTTATTTTTCCTTCATTTTGTCATATATATTTTAGACGATTACGTAATCTTTATGTTACTGTACAGATTGTATTATTCCGGTAGGTAATTTTCAGACAAAAAAGGAAAGATCTTACTGAACAGGTTACAATTTGTAGAACAAATATTCAATTTATATATTGATTAACTAACGATATATATATATATATATATGACAAGATTTTGATATGCTTATGAATTTTTTCTTTTGCTTTTCAATTTTATATAATTGCATGTGATTCATGCAGAAAGAGACCTTCACTTCTACACGTAACCCAAGCGAAATCCAATTCAAATTCTCACAGACAGAAATATAAAGATTATATTCTTACTCACATATATAAAGAGAATTAGGCAAATTAGGTGCAAAATTAGAAATGTATCTTTGATTCTGACTGAAGCGATAGAAATACCACGTACGACAACCAATTGTCTCATACTTGTGTTCCTTTGAGTACAAAATTCAATAACCAATAAGAATGTTTAACTGTTAACTATTCAATGCATATTTTATTTGGCAATTGATAGAGAACCATTTATATTAACTATTCTTAAGTTATAATCAAAAGGCATAGAATAGTTATTAGTACATTCAGTTAACTAGAAACTTCTAATTCTCATATTACGTGTATATAGTTTCATTAAATAGTGATGCTCAGTACATAGGAGATTATATATTTTAAAGTTATGTAAAGTCATTAATTAATTTCTTAGTTTGATTATTAGTTAAACAATTGCATTTTCCATTTATTCCAAATTAAACTCTGCTTCACCAGAAGCCTTCATCATTACGTTAGGCAAGTACGCGCAACTGAATATTCATCAAATAATAAATTTTGATCTATCATCGATCCCGAGTCATCTTTTTCGCAAATATCTTAAACCAACAAGTGGGAAGAAAAGTTCTCTGATACCATCAAAAGTTTATTGTGGGTGGCACAATTTATTGTGGGCTTAAGAGAGGTTTTAAATTATATTTTCAACCATAGAGTCATCAAGCTAATATGATACTATGCTAAAAGTTAATGTATAGTCCATATTATTGATATAAAAAAATTAATAACCTTTGTCTTCAATTGTACTACTACCTTCTACCCTAAAATATAATAAAAACTAGTTCAGGGGTTGAATTTAGTTTTAAATATAAGATCTTGATACATTGTATTTGAAATATTTATCTAACTCATAAAATGATATATAATCTAATGTTATACTTGTAAATTTCTATAATTAACTAATTTATTTTATTTCCTTAATATACCTAAATTAGTTGAGTTGCTACAACAACATCGGCCTTGTAATTATGTATGTCAACAACAGCAGTACGGTAACTCTATCCTCTGGAAATTAAATATAAGTTTGTGAAACACATTAGTTGTGCAAACCTTTACTAATTTCCATAAGTTAATCGATTTATGTTTCAAATTAATTTCAAATTTTATTCTCTATTGAAATCAGAAGTCAACTAATTAACTAGCACCATGGACAACTAATCAGGCGGCACCAAAATTTGGCACTTCCGATGAAGGAAGAGGAATAAATGGCGCCAATGTGCATGTACTTTAATTTGTTAGCAAGATTTAAATTTTTATTAGAGAATAATAAGGAGTTATTTAAAAGGAGATAATATATCATATGATAAATTAATATTTTTATTACAAATACATAGCCTTTATATTTGTAAAATAATATTAATTAATTTGCTCATACAATATTAGCCTGGTCAATAATGTAGCTTCTTTAATTTTGTGTTGCATGAAAATGAACAAGATCCATTATTTAGCAAATCACGTTTTTTATAAATTATGAACAATATACTTTATTTCTTTAAATGTTATGTAAACCATTTTAGTAAGCTTTATACATGTATATATTTGTCGAAAGGAGGGGGGACTATATACTTGGATCTAGAACATCAACCCTATGCTGAGAGAGAATAAAAATGAAAGTAGCATGGGGCTGAAACGATTATTTAATTATTTGTGTGCGCTGTGAATTGTATTAGTGTGATGATTAGTGGAAAAGCACGTGAATCGAGGTAGGTGAGACTGATGAGTTATAATAATTAATCAACTTATCAATGTTTGGTTTCACGCACCATAAAAATATGAGTAAATATTCTTTTTGGTCCTTTACAAAAAAATGAGATCCCCATTTTAGTCCTTTACAAAAAAAAAAAAAGAAGTCTCGTAGTCCCTCAAAAATTCAAAATACACTCAATTGGTTGACATTTTGATCCCTCACAAATTTCCAAAAGGTCATTTTTAGTCCATAAAAAGGACGAATAACGGTCGATTTTTTTTTGTAAGAGACTAAAATAGGGATCACATTGTTTATAAAGGACCAAAAAGGGTATTTACTCTAGAAATATCAAATATATGCTAGAATGTATCACGTATATAGTAGTATATTACCTTTGCAGCATATTATACATATATACATACATACATAGTATGTATGAGTCTATTTTCATTTCTCGAGGTACTATTTCATTCCATCTTTATTTTCCCTAGGGATCATGATACTTTAATATATCCAAGCTAATAGTAGATTAGTATTTGAAGGATTATTAATATCACCGAAACATATCTACTACGCATTTTTATATATATACTTTTGGATGATTCCTTCCCCACTACAACGAAATATGACGTTAGTACTGTCTGTATTCAGCTAGCTATATATATATTTGAAGCTACAAACCCTATTGGTTTCATTAGATGGGGTAATAATTTAATACACTTCATTGTATAAGGATATCATTAACAAAGGAAGGAGATTTGGGCAAAAAATAAGCATATGATTAACAAGTTAGGTGGCTTTCGTGAAAAAAGGTTACTGGAGTTGTTTGTAATAAGAAGGTACCTAATAAATTTAAAGGAAGGTTCAATCAAACTCCTATAAGACCATCAATGTTATATGATAGCGAATGTTGGGTTTTAAAGGAATAATAAAGTCAAAGAGTTAGGTCATAGAAATGAGAATGTTGAGATATAAGAGTAGTCATACAAGAAAAGATAAGATTCAAAATGATCATATCAGGAAAAGAAAGGAGTGGCGACTGTTAAAGAGAATGGTTGAAAATTGCTTGGGGTGGTTTTGACATGAATAAAAAAAAGTCATTTGAGTCCCTAGTTAGAAGGATAGATCAAACAGTATGAAGTTTTATGAGAAAGGGTAGAGAAAAGCTAAAGATAAACACTCAATGAAGTTGTTGAACAAAGCCTTTTGGTTAGTAACCTATTTATGGATTTAGTTGTTGATAGAGGCATAGAGCACAATGACATTGTGCGATCCATATAGCTTACCTTACTTGGGCACAAGGTTTGTTATTCACTACTAGAAAAAACGTAAATAGTGACAGAAAATTTTCCGTCTCAAATTTTATGATATTTGCGACGGATTTACAATTCCGTCACAAATTTAAAAATTTTGTGACAGATTTGTTATCCGTCGCAAATCGAAGATTATATCTTCATTCTACTTATGCGATTTCATTCCGTTCTTGTGTCCACTATTTACTTAGACTTCGAAGCGTGCTGGTTCTTCTCTGCTCGACTCCACCACGAGACCTCTACTGTCAACCGTGAGTGTGTCTGCGCCGTTAGTCGTGAGCATTGCGCCATTCTCCTCCACGTTTTTTGTTCACCATTACTACGCCTCATCCTTCGCCTTTTTCTATTTTGCCTTGTGCCCGTCCATGCTTGTTTTCTGATCCTCACCTTTTAAGTATTTGGTGTTTTGATATTACAAAGTTATAATGCTTATATAGATGTCTAACCCTGCATGTGTTTCATGTGGTAGAGATTTGGAATTAGAGGACCAATATGTTCATTTGGCTGCCTGGTTTTTTTCATTTTGTTTATGACATTTGATTATATTTGATTCTCACTAATTATAGTACTAAAGTTTAATATATTTGGAAGGATGAAAATGGATATATTGAAGTCATTCCATTTAGTGTCACTTTATTTGCTAATATTTTGTTCTATTCAGTACCCCGAATTTTGTTCAATCATTTTTCGTAATAAATTTCATGCATAATAAAATGCTTCTTTGTTTACTGTTTCAAATTTTAAATTGAATTTAACCCCTTCAAATTCAATTCCAAACATTTTATAATTTGCTAGCTAGTTTTTGATTGATTCATGTACGTTGTCCACATGAATTTTATTTTATTTTTCAATATTTTAAAAAATAATTATTTTTGTTTAAAAACAAAAACTTGCGACTGAAATAGAATTTTGTCGCAAATCCTGGGATTTGCGACGGAATTTGTTTCCATCGCAAATCCCCTAAGGGGATAGGGGATTTGCGACGGATTTGGATTCCGTCGTAAATCCCTAATGATTTGCAACGGATTTGGATTCCGTCACAAATCCTTGGGGATTTGCGACAGAATTTTCATTTTTTGTTGCAATTGTGACGAGGGTTTTGGCGACGGATCAAATCCGTCGCAAACTCGTTTTGTGACGGAAAATACCTATTTTGTGAACATGATTTTTTTTTTGGTAGTGATTGTTATTGTAGTTACTTATTCTAATTTTAAATATAAGTCATTTTTAAAATAAATAAGCCAATTCATATTCTACCTCTAATACTTATTATAAGTCATCATGTAGGTATTAGTTATAAGATTGCCCTTAATTAAAATATCCTTAATTATGCAACTTCTGTGACTTCTTAGGCGTGGAGTAATTCATTGTATTGAAAATGAGTAGATTTTGAAGTTTTTATTTATTCTTAGACAAAATTAATGACTTAATCACTCTTATTGATTTTGATGGGCCAATTAGATGTACCTTATAATAAGAAAAACAGGAAAAGAGTACATACTCATATATAAAAAAATATACTTCCTCCGATCCACAATATAAGTGGCCTTTAGAAGAATAGTTTTATCCATAAGTTACTTAAAGAGCAATTAATATATTTTTTTTTGTCAATTTTGTCTTTATAATTAATGTTTAAATATGATTTCATTGTATTCTCTCTTTCTCTCATCCAGAACCTCATTTAAAATGAGTAAAGTTAGAAATTAATTGCTTTCAATTTAGAACAAACTTAAAGAGTTAACTTCCATTTCTTAATTCGGATGAATTAATTAAAGTGACTTATATTGTAGACCAGAATGAGTATGTATGTATGTATATATATATATATATATATATATATATATCACTGCTATCCTTATTATAAGTTAGTTATAACTCATTCTCACATACCAAAGAATGACACTTAGTCATTAAATATGTCTTACATTGATAAAAATTTTCAAGTTTGGCCTTGTCAAATTTTCTCTCTATCTACATTTTCAAAATTATTTTCACATCTCTCTCCTCTTTTTTTTTTTCCAACATAAAGTAAGTGCTTGTCTAGGGAAGCAAAAAAAAAGTGTCTTTTTAAGCATTTTTCTTCAAGTTAAGACAAAACTCATCTCATATGCATATACCACCAAAATCATAAAAGAACTTCTAAAAAGCTAAAACTAACCAGCACTAAATAAGAGTAAAATTGAAAATAATCAGTAATAACCTTCCAAGTGACTTATACTAGGATCCAATTTTTTTTTCCTCCAAATGATTTTATAGAGACATGAGTGGTATATGGCTGGGATTGGAATTGGGTCCGCTGCCCTTGCCATCCACTCCCGTCCTCTTCCATTAAATAGCGCTGTTTTGGCGCAAAAATCACACCTGATCCTTTTTTTTTTTCTAAATACATATTTTAGGATACTGTAGGTATTAAAAAGATACTTCAGAATACTGGTCGATACTAAAAAAAAACTTGATCTTGAAAAATTATTTTGGGATGTTGAAAAAATATTTCAAAGTATTGACTGGTACTAAAAAGATATTTCAGGATACTGCTTGAGGATACTAGCTAGAACTGAAAAAATAATTCATGATCTTTAAAATTATTTTAGATTTTAAGGTAATATCTAAAATAATTTTAAAGATTATAAAGTATTTTTTCAATACCAGCTAGTATCCTCAAGCAGTATCCTGAAATATCTTTTAAGTACCAGTCAATACCTTGAAATATTTTTTTAACATTCTAAAATAATTTTTCAAGATCATGAAGTACTAATCAGTATTTTTTGAGTACCGTTGATTATCCTAAAGTATCTTTTTAGTACCTACAGTACCCTGAAATATGTATTTAGAGAGAGAGAGAGAGAGAGAAAAAGATCAGGGGTGATTTTTGCGTCAAAAGGGCGCTGTTTGATGGAAGAGGATGGGAGTGGATGTCAAGGGCAGCGGACCCAAGCCAATCCCGTATATGGCTAGCGTAGTACTCATTGAACCATTGTGATGGAGGAGGGAAGGGAAGTAACAGAAAGGGCACGTGGGGAGAGAAGAGAGTGAAGATAGGGAAGAATGTTTAGCAGGAATCTGCACTTGACGGTGTGGAGAACGAAGCATGGCAAATAATATTTACATTCATGATACGAAGATGAAGAAAAGCATCGAAAATTGCAAAAGATCGATCGCCTCCAACCTTTTGTTTAGCTGTCAATGCCTCCAAACTCTTCTCACGGGCCTCCTTTATCTCTCTCATCTCTCTATCTCTCTCTCTGCCTTCTCACTTCCCAGTGTGGCGGAACCACTTGCTAGCTAGCTGAGGCCTTGGCCCAGTTGATCTTCCAAAATTTATTAGTATATATATGTATTTATTATATGGTCTTTTATTTTGGCTACTACTTTGCCCCCAGCTAATCTCTTATTTTCTCTATAAGGACAATATCTTGCTCATTCATTACTTATTGGGCTGTAAGAGAAAAGTCAAATTCTTGTTTGAGATACCTATTTAAAAGGTTAGTATTATCTTATATCTTATATTGATTAATAATTGTCGGTTATTATTTATTTATATTTTCAATGTTATATGATACTATTTAGTAAATAATTCAATATGCTTATTTTTTATTCCAGGCTAAAAATATTTTCTGGTTCCACCACTATCACTTCCAATATTAGGTTTTCTTTTACCCATATATACAAAGTTTCCCTCAATTAAGGTTACGTTTACTTAATATATGAGCACATTCAATTAACGTTGATATAACCCCATGTTATAGTAGTATCAATCAAACTTAGATATTTTGAATTTCAGACCTTATAATATATGTGTCACTCTGCCCTGTAAATTTTTTTCATACAATAAGCTTCACGAACAATATAAAGCAAATAACGGTGAAACTTTTCAACTGGTGTATATATATATATATATATATATATATCTACAGTATCCGCTGTTGATTCCTTGTATATAATTAATTTGATCTCCACTTGTAGAAAGTGATATCTGCTATTGTTGATAAATAAATTATATATATATATAAAAAAGCATTGAGAAATAAATTTAAAGAAATACATTTCTCATGTTGTAGGAGAAATATATCCTCATGTCATAGATACAAAAAGATATGAGTCCCATCATTTCCATGCTTGAGTTTTTTTTTAAAAAAAATAAAAAAGATGTGGGTCCCATCATTTTATATGTATATAGGAATCTTCTTCTTCTCATGCAACATGAGAAGTGTAAACCCCATAATTATATATATATATATATATATAAGCATCGAGAATTTAGATTTCCCACGACAATTAGGACCACTTTATCACAAAAAAGTGGATATATGAAATTGACGATGAAGACCCTTATGATGATATCCACAGAATAATGAGCTACTTGGACAAAATGACGGATTAAGCAACGTAGACCTTGTATTTGAGAGAAGGCATACATGAAGAATAGAAGAAAACGATGGGGGTCAAATATGTAATTTCACAATTGTAGGCATAGCATCATGAATTGAAAGGAAGGAAACAAACAAGAGATGACATATATATTTTATTTTGTGAGCTCTCTCTCTATAAAGAAAAGCCCCTTGTGGCCTCAGATGGGGAAAAAGGAGATAAAACCAACCCCAAGCAGACAAAAACAAAGCGATAAGAAGCAGAATAGTGAAGAACAAGAAGAAGGAGAAGAAGAAGCTGAATTATATGGCTTCTAGGGGGCGAAAGAAAGCTTCTCTTCAACACAAGTTACAACAGCTTCGAGATGTCACAAATTCTAGTGCTGTAATATAATTCACTCTCTCTTATTCTATATTATCTTAAAGAGTTGAAGCACACATTCATTATGCTATATATATGGATGCAGAAGAAATCCAATAGAGGGATCAAATTAATATGCTGGTCAAAAAAAAAAAAAAAATCAAATTGATAGATGTTTTGATTTAGATCTTCTATAGATAAATTTAAAGCTGCTGTTAATTATTTTCTCTTCTCTTCTACTAATATTGAAAATGTCAGTGTGTGTGTATATATATATATATTGAACGTGAGTAATCATAAACGTTTATTTGTTTGTTTGATTTGTCAGGTGAATAAGGCCTCAATTATTGTGGATGCATCCAAATACATAGAAGAGTTGAAGCAAAAAGTGGAGGGACTCAACGCAGAACTTGGAAGCAGCAGCAACAATAAGAATATTAATGAATCTTCATCGTCCTCCTCCTCCCAAAATCAATTACCTAAGGTGCTTAATTATTTTGTGTGTTGAATTAATTAATATAAATATATGATATGATAATGAATAGTAATTCTTGCAGGTGACAGTGGAAACCCTAGAGAGGGGTTTTCTGATAAACGTGTTTTCTGAAAGGAATTGCCCAGGAATGTTGGTTTCAATACTGGAAGCCTTTGAAGTGCTTGGACTTGAAGTGCTTGATGCTAGGGTTTCTTGTGAAGACGCCTTTCAACTTGAAGCTGTGGGAGGAGAAGTATGACAAAAATTAATCTTACAATTAATATTATTTTATAGCTTTCTCTTCATCATCTTTAATTAATTAATCTCTAATGCTACATCAGAATTCTAAGCTTCCTGAGTTTTTTTTTGGCTATTTGGTACAAGGGATGGAGAGAGGAGAGAAAATTTTTTTGAGTTTAATTTTTTTTTTTTAAAAAAAATAGAGAAGTGGGATTAAAATTTTTTAATTAATTTTGCATACTATTTTATCCTACATTTTCTCTTTGTTAAACTTTTATAACCCCAATACTTCTTGAAAAATTTTATGAATTCAACTCATAAAGTTTTTGTTTTCCCTCCCCTCTCCTCGTATCAAATGGCCCTTTGAGTTTTGTAGTAATTTAACAAATTAAGAAGAAAAAACAAAAGAACTTCACGTGTGGCTTGTTCAATTTTAATTTTGAGCCAAAAATAATTAACATGTCTCTGCTTGAAAAGTACAGCTGACACAATAATATAGGTGGCTCCCATACATAGATCTTCATTTGCTTTGTTTTGTATAGTTGCATGGTTTGAACCAATCCAACAAAAGAAACATCTCAGTTAATCTGTACTTCATTAATTTGTTTACACACACGTATATGGTATAATTAATTGTCAAAAATATATAATTTTTGCAGAGCCAAGAGATCGATGAGAACATAGATGCACAAGTGGTGAAGCAGGCGGTGCTTCAAGCAATAAATGACATGGAGTGATCAAATATCTTATTGGTGGGAAAGAAATAAAATGATGAAGAACAGTTATTATGTGTTGTTTTGAAGTGTAAAATTAGTTCATCTTCATGAAAAAAGTGTGAAATTAAAGTTCATATACGTGAAGAGCGAATTAATAAGTGTGTGTGTGTATATATAGGGTAAGGGGTATGGGTCTAATGCCCTACTATCTAATGTTCTCAAAGTGCTCGTTTGGGAAGATGAAAAAGTGTTTTTAAAACTTTTTTTTTTTAATAAATTGAGACAAAACTCTTTTCATATACTTATTTCAAACACCAGCACTAATGCTCCTTCATAACTTCTCAAATTTTTTTCTCTATATATTATTACTTATTAAATTCTACATAAAATTAGTAACAATTTGATATTTCACAGGCAAAAATATGCTTTTTTTTAAATAAAAAAAAATTTGATGATTTTTTTTTTTAAAAAAAATACCCTAGAATGGACAGTTTTTCACCTTTTTTTTTCTGTTGAAAAAACGTAAAAAAATTCAAATCTTCACTTATCTTATTTTATGTAGAATCTAAATAATCCTTATAATTCTAAGGTGTTTCTTGGATAAATGACATCCTTAAATAATCCTTATGATGCATCTGATATTTTTTTTTATTGTTTTTATGGATTAACAAATTAAAAGTAAGTTCAAGGTACCTCGTTAAAAGATAGGCATTGTTAAGGGTAAATATTTTGCATATAGAAACACGATTTTTTTCAACAAAAAGAAAAAGAAAAGCCTACGGTTAGATTTTCACCGACGGTAGAAAATTTATACTAGGCACATTTAGAGATTTAATTAGTACATAGAGTTTTTACAAGGAGAGATCAGTATATAATGTAAAGCTCTGCCATTAATAATATTCTCTATATATATGACTCAATCTCTTGACCTCTTTTGAAACTTAAACCACTTGAACTAATTATAGTTGGTAAGAGTGTTTACATAAAATATTTTGTCGAATAATTATAATGAAAATGAAAAATATAAGTATTTTGTCTCATTTTCTATTATTTCATTTCACCATAACTTTGAATCTAGCTTGCAAAACGTACAAAATGATGATATGTTAGCTGGCGGATGATTGAAGCACACTGGTGATTCGCCATGTTGGTAACCGTATAGGTTAATAATGTTTTGTAGGGGAAAAAAAGGTTTTTTTGACAAAGAGAAAAAAAATTGACAAAGGAAAAAATGTTAATAATGTTTTGGTAATCATTAACAGCTATGAGTAGTTAAAGCTCCATAAAATTCAAGATGTCGTATAATATTCAGGTAAAAAAAATTGTATATTACATATTATTTTTATTTAATTAATATCAGTTACGTATATTATTACTCCCTAATATTCTAAATATAAGAGCTATTTAAATAATTACGCATATTAAAAAATTTAGATAAATTAGATAATTTCAAGTAAACATATAAGATAACTACTGTGAAGGGGAAGGGGAAAAATAATATGAATAGTTAATTATGAAGTCATTAGTTGATAGAAATAAGAGAGAATTTGAGACTAGAAGTCAGAGAAACACTTCTCAATTCTCATTATAAAAATGAAAAAAAAATCATGTCATTCATTCCCCTCCTTTTCTGGAAGGGGAAAAATAATATGAATAGTTAATTATGAAGTCATTAGTTGATAGAAATAAGAGAGAATTTGAGACTAGAAGTCAGAGAAACACTTCTCAATTCTCATTATAAAAATGAAAAAAAAAATCATGTCATTCATTCCCCTCCTTTTCTTTCTTCCATTTTTATTTTTATCATTATTTTTTTCTCTTAAACAAACGCATAACTGCATATGGAATGTTAGGTCTCCACAAGTAGAATTAATACTATTATTAATCAATTATGCATTACATTGAGTTTAAAAAATAGTTAAGTTATTCATGGTCTATACATAAAGAGTACGTACGAGTTGTTATAGATTTTATACCCCCTCCATTTTATATGCAAGTCATAATTTTAATTATAGATGATTTTGAATATTCAAAATAGAAGTCACTTTTCACAATATAAGTAACATTAAATGTCCCCCCCGCCCCCCCCCCCCCAAAAAAAAATATATATATATATCCTTCTTTATGAGAGAGGGATAACCAAAAGAACTAATGAAGAGGGATTTAAGAGAAATATACAATTAAGATAACCTTAAAATTTAATAAGGATAGTTTTAAAAAAATTCATCATAGTTTCTAAGAAAAAAGTTTCTGAAGGAGCTTTATATTACTAGTTGTGCCTAATTTTTCACCCGTAATATCATTTGTTTAATCCCAGAGTAAAGGCAATAATAATGCAACAACCATTTACAATGATGTGTGTGTGTGTGTAAATTAATCTGTCATATTGATTTGATTGCCGAACTCACATATTAATGACTTGATTCATGTTCATACATGCATGCATGCATGGGCTGAGATCAATTTTAGGCTTATAAATTACTTTCAGCAGCCTCAATCATGAGTTCATGACTATGTTTATTAATTTCAAGCACTTGGTCAAATATTTTTACTCGTGTCAGCTTTCTCCTTTGTTTGTTTGTTTGTCATCTTATTTATTGATTCTCATCATAAATAATGCTACTATACTAATCATAAAAGGAAACAATCAATCATATAATTTTCATATAGCTATAATTTCACTCTTTTCACTTATATCAATTCTACTGCATCTTTTCTAATAATACAAAAAATTTGTAGAAAGCCAAGTAATTAATTAGAAGGCTTGGTTTGTGTTGAATTGTACTCATTCCAGTCCTTAATATAAGATGTGTTAATATAATATGTTTTTTCTAAAACACCCTTACTATTTTATTTAATTTTTTTTCATCTCTCTCTTACTTGATTATTGTTAAGAGAGCATTCATAGGGGTAAATTGGGAAATAATTTAAGAATATGAAAACAAAATATGTCTTACATTTAGAATCAAGATCGACTTTTCAAGTAGTTCCTACATAAAAGAGCGGAGGGAGTATAATTTGGGTTACATAATTTACCCATATCAAATTCTTTTTTTCCTCAAACAATGCATAGCTTATTCTTCCTAACCATTTAGAAACTTGTGCTTCAAGAAACTTCAAAATTAAAATTATATGAAACTTGTGTTTCAGGAAACTTGAAATTGCACATTCCATCACTTTCATTATGTAAAATATTGACAACATCTACATTATAATCCGTCAATCACCCTAATAAATTCATCCATAGAAAAAAAAAAAGAAAAGGAATAGTTGTATTACATTAGAATCAAAGACCATAACATATATTTTAAAGAAAAAACCAAATGTTAACGAAATTGATAGGCTTCAATTTGTTTTTTTTTCCCCATCTATCTTCAAAAGTTTTACCCCCTCAGTAAAGAATCACCCAATAATCTTTATTTTCTTTCACTTAGCTATACTGAAATTACATAATTGGCACACACAAAAAAAAAAAAGAAATTACATAATTTAATTAAGGATAACTAAAAATCCTTGACACACCAACAAATGTGCTTGTAAAATCAGACAAAGTTATCCTTTTTCCTTTTTTGAAGAGAGGGGGGGGGGGGGGGGGATAAGAGAACGCTTAAAAAAGTAGGTCAGGAGTTTTAGTTTGTAGTGGCTCATGGTCCTTCGAGCCCAAAAACGCTATTATTTGGGCCTGTGTTTTTGTAGGAGACCCATTAAGTTGTTGTCAATTACCAAACAAAATTAATCGAAGCCCATATTTAGTGTTTATGATGGGGTTAAGCTACATCCAATATTTTGCCCTCATGTTTTGGATGGAGAGAAGAGTAAGGGAAAATAGGAGAGGAAGGATATACTAGGAATGAAAATTTCTAAAGGTGGTAAAGAAATTTGTTATTTTTAAGAGTTTTCTCTTTTAGTATTCTTTCCCCTATAATTTTCTCTCCATCTAAATATAGGGTGAAGGTTTTTTTTTTCCCCCCTTCCTCAAGTGTATCCAATATCTTGAAGTATTTTGTGATTCATTTTACACCCTGAAATAGAAGAAGGTTTTGTCCAACACCTTATTTCTTTATGCGCATCCAACACTTTAAAGTTTTTAGTGAAAAAATAATTTACTATGCTAGATGTAGGGTTAAAATTGCTCCTTAAAAATATTTTATAGACAAAATTTCTCCTACAAAATTAGCATTTGAAGGGTAAAATTGTGCCACAAAATATTTTAGAGTGTTGGACACACATACACACACATATACACTTAAAGGATCGAACGAATTTAAGATACTAGACACAATTGAGAAAATATACTTTAAAGTTCTAAACCCACATTAACCTTTTATTATAACCATTGTATTATTACATGTATGGATGTCCATATATACTCCATAATTCCTGACCTCCATTCTTTATCCTTAAGGCTTGTTTCATATATATGAGGAGAGGAAAGAGAAGTGGGGTTAAAAGTTTTTGATTGATTTTTCTGGCTCTTTTATTTTGTATCTTCTCTAAAAATTTTAACCCTACTTCTTCAAAATTTTTAAATCCAAGTCATTGAATCCCCCCCCCCCCCCCCCTAAATTCCTCACACCAAACAAACCCTTAATGGCTGCCCAAAAAAAAAAAAATAAATCAAGACTTAATTACAATTTGCTGATGAGACTTTAATTTAAGATTTAGTCATAGTTACATGCACGCAAATATAAATATGCACGAATGTTTTATATTATTTGTTGATTAGCCTATAACCCCTAATTCGGATAGAAAGAAACCTAGAAAGGGAAAAATATTTGGAGAAAAAGCTCTAAAAAATAATAGTAACTTTTTTTTTTTAAATTTTTTTTATTGTTTTTGAGAGTTTTCTTTCGTAACATTCATTCCCACCATTTCGTTATCACTTTTTACTCGATCCAAACATAATGTACACAAAATGATTCAAGCACTTTTTAATTGATGAGACCAAATATATACACAAATAATGAGTACATATATACATGTTATATTATTTCTATAATTTACTAATAAATCAAATTTTACATATAAGAACATTCATATTTTATTTAATAGTTATACATTTCAAAATAATTTCATTATTTATCGTTCAAACAACTTTTAATTTATCGTTTTTTACCAACTTATCAAGCTGACTTTTTTCTTTAAAAAAAGTACGAATCATAAATATCATTATAACTAATAATTTTTACTAAGACGATTTTTTAATAAAAAGGATTAAGTTAAACTGTAAATGCAAATGCACCCAAAGTAATGTGATTGTATATTTTCTAAAGAGTGTAAATGTAAATCATAAAAACTTAGGAACTCATTAAGTTAAGGAAAACATTATAAAATTAATCAATTATGGCTATACTCTTGAAATGTTTGACTTGATTCATTAAGAAATTGGTCTTTAAGGTTATCAATTATATCTAGATCCTCAAATACTTTTTCAACGATAATTCAACTCATGTGAACATGTTTTCCCCATGCTAATTCAAATAAGCCCTTAAATTTCAACTTGAATTCCCAAAATTCATAAAAACCTTGGTCTTTTGTTTTCTTTTATCTTGTTTTCCTATATCACTTACTTTTAGAATTGAGCATGAAACCCATAACCCATAAGCTCACCCAAAACTCAATGTAATTAGGTCATATTGAGTCAGTCCAAAAAGACTTTATAATGGTTGGATTAGAACCTGCCCGTTTAATATTTAAATGTGCGGGTTATAGACACACCTATGGGCTGCTTATACTCTCTCATTTAGTGTAATTTTTTGTTTTATTAATTATCCAACCTATTCCACATTCTGTGTAAAACATTCCTTGAATCTTTTCCTATTTGAATATTCAGCCACTTCTAATCCATAACCATAATGGCCATCAACTCTCAATCTCGCTCACTTTCTCTCTCTATGGCTTTGTCTATTCAAACTTGTGAGTTGCTATTGACTGTATATGTAATATAGAGAAGATTTTAGAAGTGGATGAATATCTTCAAATTGAATTAGTTAGCTTTCGTGACCCAAAATTTGATGTATTAGCATGGGTGGAGAGTGAATGCTTCCAAGTATCAACTTTTAAATCTGTTGACATGTGATTTACTGGGTATACAGTATCTTCAAAATTAGCTTTTAGTATTGGGTCAGATACTAGATTCTTTCAAGTGAATTTGAAGATGATGAAGACTGAAGCATGTAGATTCAATGCAAGCATGCCATCTTGTTAATCTATGAACTTGTGGTTGTAATGTTTAAATTTAAAGTTGGAGTTTGAACATCAAAATTATATAATGACGGTACTTGTCTAAATTTATGTTATTTTGTGTGAATTGTAATTATGAAACTTTGAAGATTCAGATTTCAGAAATTAAAATGATCAATTTGAATGGATACTTAATGCCTATGTATATTTTTTTTAAAAAAAATAAACAAGTCAAATAAATTGGGTTACCTAAAACCCAGTTAGCCTGCTCATTTATGTGCTAGCCCATTCATACGAGTTTAAATGGGTTAAGGTGAATTTAATGGACGGGCTATGAGTTTGACCTCGGGTTACCTAACCCGCCCATTACTCTGTCCTATTGACTTCACAAAAATTATTAAGGTACTTTCTTTTGTTTTTTTTTTCCTGTTTTTTCCCATCTGCCTTTCGCATGAGAAGTGGAGTGAGAAGTGAGAACAGATGTGTGGCTATATAGAAGAATACAGTACAATTTAAAACGGAAAATGAACGAGTTTTTAAGAATTATCCGCCATTTATATAATAGTATAAGACTGTATTTTACATGCATTAATTACCGATTGTGCCCACTTGTTCTAATACTTAAATTTCAATCCCTGAAGCAAAAATATGCTTAGGCTGATATACTACCAGCACGATATATCAATAGGTTGAAATTAAAAATAGGATATATTGTGTCAAAATATATAAAAAAAACACACAGAAATTGAAAGAGGATATATAATCAAAGAAGCAGTAGGTTGGAATTGAAGATTCGTGATTTAATACATGATCCAGCGAAGACTGATACACATATTAATTAATCAACGGACCCACAGGTACAATAATTAATTAAAACTAACAGGTATGGAGATATAAAAGTAGTCTCATATATAGCTAGGCATAGAGCTCTATCATATAGCTAGCTGCTCCTCCTTTATTCTTCAACGCCATTAAACCTTCTCATCAGCATCGATCGATCAGAACCTGATGCTGCATCATTATTCACCACAATAAACGCATTTCAGCGCTCAACTAAATAATAATAGTAATAATAATATAGAGAGAGAGAGGCATATATATATAGATATACTCTATCCTGTAAGTTTTTGATAAAACGGTCATTTTTTTTTTGTCATTTTTTTTAATATAACGGTCATATGACTTAAGAACTATAGGAAAACATTTATATTTATCGTTAATCATTAAATTGTGTGACTTATTATGATATATAAACTAATTACATAATACTATAATTAAATGCTTTATATAACTTACTAAATGTATCGCAAAAAATCAACTAAGTGAGCAGGGAGTATATAGATATTTACGTGGCACAGTTGGTGGAGGTGCTGATCTTGTAGGGGATGTTGACCCTGCACTGGCCGGGAAGGTTTTCAGCGTTCTTAGGGTTGAGTCCGCGAAGCTGGCCGGCAGCGCTCTTGAGGCAGTTGCAGACAGCCTGTTTGTCGGCGGTGGTGCGAGCGGAGCCAAGGAGGCCGCGGATGCCGTTACAGCAGGCGGGTGCAGGAGCGCCACCGTTCTGGAGGTAGGCCAAGCAAGGAGCGAGGTTGCCGGTGACCTGACCACAGGTGATGGCCTCGGCCATCGGTGCAGCCACCAGGACCACGCACAGCACCACCATGCACGCCACCTTCATCATCGGAGCCGCCATTGTTTTTGATCAATAACACTCGAAAAGCACAAATGCTATCACTTCAAATCCAAATGATTTGACGTATGTGTGGTTTGCAAAATTGCTTGCTCAGTGCCCATTACTGCAGGGAGGGGTGGGTTTATATAGACAACTTCTCAGGGGCTTGGCCCTACAATTTATTTGTTTGTCTGCTTTTTTTTCTAATGAAAAAAAGTAACAAATTTGAATTTAATACAAGTTCTCTGGATCACATGTTTCTATTTCTGGATCACATGTTTCTATTTAGGCTAGAGATTTGACCAAAAAAAAAAATTTAGGCTAGAGAAATATCCCGTATTTCCCAATAACACCTAGTCACCTTATGGGCAAGAAAAAATGCCACCTAGTCACCTAACATCTTTAATTGTATTTATAATGCATTCAACGACTCGATGTCACTTTACCCCTCTATTTATAAGAGAAGAGATGACGATACTAGTAGTTTGTTTACATAAGTGGAAGAAAATGAAAATGATTATATGAAAAAAGGCAATGACAAAGAAAGTATAGCGTGCAAAAGCAATACATATACTCATTCCGATTTTTAATATAAGACATATTTGAGGAATTAAGATATGCCCTATATATAAGATAAAATGTTTATATTTATCAATATTTTTCTAATTTACTTTTATTGATACTCCATCAACAATAATTAAGAAGAAAAAAAAAGAGGGATTTTCAGAAAAGTGACTAAGGTATTTTAGAAAATGCATGTTATATTAACAAGTTTAACCAATTTTTTTAATCTAATTAAATTAGGTAAATATGTCTTATATTAAGAACCAAAAAGAGTAATTAAATATATATAAAAGTGTAAAAAAATCATCAAATAAATAGAACCCTCATATTTTTGTTAGACGAGTTTGTGTATATTTATGTATTTCATTGTTTTTTATAAACTATAAATAACTATAAATAATACTATGATTTAGTTTAATAAAATTTTTTTTACCAGAATTTAGTTTAATAAACTATGAAAATGGATTTGTTATATATTGTGATTTTTGCAAAGAGAAGAATTTATTAGGGGGAAAAAGCAAAGATTTCGCTCGTCTGGCACAGTTCCTGAATGTTGAAAAGCAGTTTTCAAGTTTTCAATCGGAATTTATGAAATGGGCAGAGTAAGTAAATGAAAGAAGTATTGTCTCAATTTATATACATAAACACTTATAAACCTCTTAATCCAAACATTGTATTGTTTTTAACCTACCTGTCTTATAAATTCTTATAAATTGTAGAAGTTATTTTTAAAAAGTTAAAATAAGATTCCTTTAGTATATTTATCTCATAAATTATAAAACATCTTTTTAAAAAGTTAAATCAAACATTTATTAGTACTAATGGAAGAAGGCTCTAGACTCTAGAAAGGATGAATAGGAACTGTGGAAGAGAGGGATAGAGGGGAAGAAGAGAAAGAAAGGGTGCGCACAGTTCAGTGAAGACTAAGGTTGGTTAGTTGTTGGTAGTTGTATGCTAATTAAATGCGCTGTCTGATCCACACTCACGTCTCGTTACCGCGTGGCAGAATATAAGTCATTAGATGGTGACGTCCGTGATGGTGACCCAAATCGGTGCCCAACACTATCTACCACACACCCCCAACAGTCTCAGTTCCTAATTTCAATTCAATTAATTACCATAATAAATACAATCACTATGCTATATCTTTTTGATAGAGAAAACAGAACTAGACCACAAAAGAGCACGGCCAAACTTAAATTTATGAATACATGAAAGAAAGTAAGGCAAAACGAAACAGTCAACCTAACCACGCGAGGAAGGGAAAAAACAAAAAAAAGGACAGATACATGTACGGATAGAGCAGGAAAATTAAATACACATAGGTTTCTCAAATTTCATTTCCTATTTGTACTATGTTTTATATTCCTGCTGTGTTTAATATATTACTCATTTTAATAAAGAAATTTAATTGTGAAATGAATCTTACATTAAAAATGAGATAGTAATGTTAATTTACATGTTTGTCTTTTACATGTTTGGAATTCCTCCTTCTCTCTTCCTCTCTGCACTTCATCTTCTTCACCGGATGCTCCTTCGCCGACGGCTTGTGCCTAACACACAAGCCGCCGGCAACCACCGCCTCTGTGCCACAGACGAATCCGAGTGGTTGTTACGAGTCCATATCTTTGATCTGCGGTCCAGGTGCTTTGGAGTTCAGATCCTTGATCTATGGTCCTCTCCCTCAGAGTTCTGTCAGACGTGGCCTTCTCTCGTCTTTGTGGCGAGCCCTTTCCTCTCCTCTCCAGATCTGATCTGTGGAGGTGAGATTTATATGTTTTTTTGTTATTTTTTTTGTGATTCTAGGGTTTCTGGTGGTGTTTTTGTGTCATGAAATAAGCAGATCTATAAGATCTGGGTTCAACTCCTCTTGGTTGGATGGTGGTATGCACGTTATAAGATCCGATTCTCCCTTGATAGTTCGGATCTACGTTCCTGGGGGCAGATCTAAAGAGGCGTTGCTTGTTCTATGGTCAAGGTCATCAGATCTGATTCATCAAAGGAGCAGAAGTTTTCTTCTGGACATCATGGGTTTTCTCATGTCTGAGGTTAGGTTTTCTGTGTTCTTAACCCCAATATGGGGTATCCATACAGCTGCTCTCGTTGTGGCTAATCCTTATAAGGAGGTGTGCCCGTTTGGGTGGGTTTTATAACCATCACCTTCTTCGTTGTCACTTCTTACCCCAGATACTGAGGAGGCTGCTTTGTCCATGATTCTACTTCTCCTTCTAAATATTTTATGTACGATGATCTGATTGTTTTTGTTGTTGTTTTTGTCTTTGATGTATTTTATTGTACTGGATCTGACTTTACTTGTATCCAGATATTGTACCTGTTTCGAGTATTAATATAAATAGATTGTTGATAAAAAAAAACCCAAATCACATATATCAAGGAGATGTAGTTAGCTCAATGATTATAAGGTAAATTTTCAATTTTACCCTCATTTATGATTGGGTACTTTCAAATTTTTCTTCTCTCTCTATTTTCATTGGTACAATTAATATGGGCAAAATTGTTATAATCTCATTTATTTGGTCTAAGGAAACTTATAAATAGGACCAATTTTTTTTAATAAAAAAGGACTTATAAATAAGACCAGTGGTAAATTTATCTCATACGCAACTCAACTTACAAATATGAAATCTATGATTGTGGTTTGGGAGATTATAATATGTTGGGTGGGAGACTCATTTGCACATTTAAACCAGTAACCACACTTCATTATAAATCAGTAACTACATTTGCATGCAAGACTTTAACATTTACTTCTTTCAATTTAAGAAATTAATTAAAATTAGTTAAAAATAATAATAAAATGTTCAAAATAAACTTTTGTTTTTAAGTATGCCATCATTTATAAGAAGGTAAGTAAAAGAGAGAAATATAATAAATGTAAATATTACCAAACTTTTAATTATGCAATATCTATAATTAACGAGATGTGGAAAAAAAAACTTATTAAATGCTTATACAATTTCTATCAGGCTCTTAAAAAAAAGATCAAGCTAATTCAAATTTTATTCAAATTTTATGTTTTTATAAAAAAGATATGAGAAAGTATAATTACTCAGGTACCGAAATTTACTGGGTAATTCCAATTAATAGCCTCATAATGTACATGTTTGATATGACTTTTAGAGAACCCAATCGAGCTTATGCACGATTTGAAGTGAATCCTTGAGTCGGTGATTCCAATGCCACCAGATTATAAAGCACTATACTACTACCTACTTTAATTTATGGAGAGTGAATAGTGTTTACAACCATCCTGTCTTTTCTATAAATCAGATTGATTATAATTTATTAAATTTTTAATTAAAATAAAATATAATTGTAATTAATATTATATTCATAAATTTATAAAACATAATATTTATAACATCAAAATATTATTTATTTAGTAATTATATTTAATCTTAATTATTAAAATTTTATTATTATTTATAAATATTATATTTAAAATTTTCTACTAAAATAATATTTTTTATTTAATTGTAATTAAAAATAAATTATTAGTTATTTATCATTTTATATTAAAAATAATATTTAAAACATTTAAATATTATTATTAAGTAATTTTAATTAAAAAATAATTCAGTGTTAAAAAATTGGCTAAAGATATAATTATAACAAGATTTATCAAAGATTTAAAATTTTTTGAATTTGAAATTAATTGATCATAAATATATAAATATTATACCAAATTTTTATTTAATTTATTATTTTTTGCCAGAAAATAATGCATATATATATATATATATAAATTCAGATATAACTAATTATTTATATTATAATATTATATGTATAACATTATGTAACAATATAATAACCAAGAGAAAAACCTAAGAAGACAAACGTTGGCTTGTGTCTTGAAGGTCGTTGAGCGAAGAAGAGAAAGGGAATGGTGGTTTCTGAGGGGCTTCCACAGTTCAACGGTGTTGGAGTTCGAAGGTGATTGAGCGAAGAAGAGGAATGGAGCGACGAAGAATGTCAATGGACGACTTATGATAAATATACAAAGTTGTGAATCATGAAAGTGAAAGTCGTGACATTAATATAAATTGTTATGTTATTAATCAAGAGAGTAATGTTGTTATTAACTCATGAACCTTGTGCCTCCCAAAATTATCCCTCATAATGTGGATTGGTTTTAGAGATTTGAAGTTGTGAATCATAAAAATGAAGTTGTTAATTTAAATTAGGGTTAAGGTGCGTCTAGCACATTAAACTATGGCTCAGGAGCGTCCAACACAATTAACTATTAGGTAGATCGCCCCGCACAACAAACTTTTTAAAAGGAGCGCCCAACATAACAAACTTTTAAAAAGGAGCGCTCAGCACAACGCCGTTAAAAAAAAGTTAACGCCGTTAGAAAAAAAGTTAACATCCGTTATCTAAGGAGCACCCAGCACAACAAACTATTATTTCAAGAGCGCGCATCACAACAAACTATTATTCCATGAGCGCCCAACACAAAATTCTAAATTTTACTAAATTAAATAATTTTTTTCTTAATTGTCATTATTCAAAACTACTTGTATAAATATCTATAGACAAAAATTACTTTTTCTTCAATTTTCTAAAAATTATAATTTGCTAAAATAAAAAAAAAGTTTTGATTAAAAATATAATTATATGATTTAAATAAAACTCAAGATGTTTTTAGTTTATGATATATGTTAAACAACAAAATATGTATGATTTATTTTTATTTTAGAAGAAATTTATATGAGTTAAAAAATTCATTTAATGTTAATAAAATTTAAAAAATCTAAAAATTTAATATAGATTTTTTTATATGTTTTAGAAATTTTATTAAATTCATTTAATGTTTAGATTTCTAAAAAAATCTATGTTAAATTTTTAGATTTTTTAAATTTTATTAACATTAAATGAATTTTTTAACTCACATAAATTTATGCTAAAATAAAAATAAATCACACATATATATTTTTTTTGCTTAACATATATCATAAACTATAAAACATCTTGAGTTTTATTTAAATCATATAATTATATTTTTAATCAAAAATTTTATTTATTTTAGCAAATTATAATTTAGAGAAAATTGAAGAATGAGTAATTTATGTTCATAAATATTTATACAAGTAGTTTTGAATAATGACAATTGAGAAAAAATTATTTAATTTAGTAAAATTTAGAATTTTGTGCTGGACGCTCTTGGGATAATAGTTTGTTGTGCTGGGCGCTCCTTAGATAACGGACATTAACTTTTTGCTAACGGCGTTAACTTTTTTCTAACGGCGTTGTGCTGGATGCTCCTTTTTAAAAGTTTGTTGTGTTGGGCGGTCCACTTAATAGTTAATTGTGCTGGACGCTCCTGAGTTAATAGTTTATTGTGTTGGACGCACCTTAACCCTTTAAATTATCATGTTGTTAACTAAAAAAGTAATGCTGTTATTGACCCTTGAACTTTATGCCCTAAAAATTATCCCTCATAGTATATTGGCTATTGGGATATCAAATTGTGAATTATGAAAACGAAGACGTTAATGTAAATTGTCATGTTGTTAATCAAGAGAGTAATGTTGTTATTGACTCATAAACCTTGTGCCCCCAAAATTATCCCTCAGAAGGTGTTAGTTTTTGGGATATCAAATTGTGAATCATAAAAGTGAAGTCATTAAACTAAATAGTCATGTTGTTAATCAAGAGAGTAATGTTATTTGGTATGGCTATTATAGGCATTTTAATCTTCGAGGCGTTTGTTGCAAAGCTCACTTTATAGACATTAACAAGTTAAAAAGTGAAATTAACATCGGAATTTAAATTAACAATTTTACTTTCATGATTCACAACTTCAAATCCTAAAAACCAATACGTTATGAGGGATAATTTTGGGGTATATGATTCAGTGGTCAATTATAACATTACTCTCTTGGTTAACAACATAGTAATTTACATTAATGACTTCACTTTATGGTCCTTTTTAATAAATAATTTATTATCTTTTTAGGTCCTTTATTATAATTTTTTTTAATTATGAATAGGGAAAATATGAATTTGGTCTGGCAAAAAATGGGAAAGTGGTACCCTTGGACCTATGGAAATAGTATGAAATATATATAGGCTTGGATTGGAGACGAAGAAACTATCTAGATATACGACATAGTTATTATTATTTTTTTTAAAGGTTAAGAAAACTAAATAAATTATTTCAGAGTATTTATATTTATCATTTTCTTTTAAACTGATTTATATTATTTATAAATTAATACATAATTAAATCATACATAATATTCCCTTTAGTCCTAATTATAAGACCAACTTAATTTTTTTAAAGAGATTAAGGAAACTAATTAAATTATTTTAGAGTATTTTTATTTTTTTCTTTAAACTAATTAGTTTCACTCATAAAGTAATATATAATCTAAGTATTCACAACATATGGTATGACTAATTAAATTATATAACTTCTTTAATCCTTCTAAAAAATCAAACTAATTTTATAATTAAAACTAAAGGTAATACATATTATAATTAAGTTATTTATTTAACTATCTTCTCCCTCTCCTCTTCTCAGCGTGAAGGTGGATTTGAGGGTAGTTGTGAGCCGATTAAATGCGTTGTCTGCTCCAACCGATCGTCCCTGACACCACGTGGTGGCGTACGGGTGTCAGGTTCCCGGAGTGGAGCAGCTGGTTGTGACACAAATCGGTGCCCAACATTATCTACCCCTTCTAGAAGCCGTAACTAGATTCGCCGACACTATTTGACCTTCTCCTCCCCGCCATCCTTCCTCTTTCCCAAATTCAACTCAATTAATTGCCTGCAACAATATTTCAGGTGAAGAAAGTTTAATCTTATTTATCGCCATCGGTAACTAATACTAACACCAAATTAATGCGTTTAATTCCTATTAAAAGGCTCATAATCCTAAGCTCCAACTATGATTCCAACGCCACCATTTCATTAATACTCTCATTAATAAAGATAGTAAGTTAGAGTAATAATTAATATAATATTATAGTTTAGTGAAATTAGTAGGGGTAATATTAGAAATTATTTAAATTTTAGGATAACTTTATTGACTTGAACTGCTTTTATTAGTTTGTGTGAATTACTAATTCATGTCTTATAATAATGGTTGTAAGTGCCTCATAAATAGGATTAGAGGAGTAATAAATTACAAGTGACTTATAATAATACCAGAATGGTCCATGTAACTTTGCCTTTGGAGAAATTCTAATATGAACTTGATTTCTCACATTATCTGTGATCTGATCAATTAAAATATAATAACTCATGAGCTGCTTTGACACCTTCTAAATATTAGTTGCATATTCAGAGCAAAAACAAATATTAGTTGCATATTAATAAAATTAAAATATTTCACAAGATTCGCTTTTTTTTTTAAAACTTGTGAAATCTTAATTAAATGATTCATTTTTTTAAGAAAAATAAAAAATATATAAAGAGCCAACTATAATTAATGTTAGCTGAGTTATCGCATTTTAATTGGTTAGATATTAAATAACGTGACAAATCATATTCACACAATAATTTCTCTTGTTGATGTATCATACAAATTTCGACCAAAAAAAAAAAGTATCATACAAATGTAATTAATGGAGGAAAAAATATATCTAATGTTTTTTACAGACAAACAAGTGCTTTATAAAAAGAATCAAATATATTTGTTAGTTGGTGCTTTAGAATAATAACGAGAAGGAGTATTAAATAGATAGGATTTAAACATGAAAGTTACTTCTTGAGCTTCTTTTCTTCTGTAATTTTGGTCGTCATTCTGTTTTAGCAAAAGAGAATAATAATGGCAGTTGGTGGTGGTTTAATGAAGATGGTGAAAACAGAGGTTAAAGGTTTGGTTAGTTGGGGGAGTCATTTTTACTCCATTAAAATTGCACTACTAAACACTTTTATTTCTCTTCTTCCAATTATAAGTGGGATTTTTTAAAAATGATTTTCATCTTATTTTAACATTACTTCAGAAAAATTTTCGCTTAAAACACACACAGATAAAATTAATTTCACGAGTCTGTCTCTATATTACTTAAATAAATGATTCATTCGTCCATACACTTATTAGATTTATAAATAAACTGAGCAAAAAAGAAGCTTTTTATTTTGTTATAAACTTATTCGTTCATGTACTTAATTCTCTCTACTCCTCTCTTACCTGATTATTATTAAGGGAGTATGAATATGAATAATTTTAAGAAATAAGTATTAGTGCTTGTGCAGGGCACCAGGAAATTCATATTCATGTAATGCCTCAATTAGGTTATATAAAGTCAGCAATAGGTGTGGGCCCTTGTATATGCTTTTTATTTTTATTTCTTTTTAATTCTGCCCTCATTTTTTCAAAAGCAAACAACGTTAAGAGAGAAAGAGAATTTTATAAAGACTTTGAAATTATTTAAATTTAAATTAATATTTTTGCATTCAAGCTTAAACGTTTATAATAAATCACAATGCAAACATGTAATCCAAACAAATTAGAAAATAATCATCAATAAATTATATTTATTTATTAATGGATGAAAACTGAATCTCCTTGTATTTATTACCAAACTAACTCCTTTAGCATTTATTATGTTCTTTGGCCAAAAAATTAGGAAATAATCACCAAGAAATTATTTTTATTGATTAATATGGAGATAAAAAAATTTAATTATTAATTATAAGGGAATATTAAAAGATGATTTAGAAAATAATTATCAAAAATTAAATTTATTGATTAATGGATCCAAACCAAATCTCCCAGTATTTAATATGTTTTTTGACATAAAAATATAACTTAACTCCTTGATTTACGGGTACTGTTCCTCTCATTTTCCCTCTCCCTCATTTTCTTCTCACAAGCTGATTTGGACCGTTGAAATCTTGATCCAACGGTCTAGATTTAATTTTTTTTTTTGCCGTTTTGTCTTTTTCGAAAAAGACAAAGTTAATTTTTTTTTTTTTAAAAATGGACCGTTGGATCAAGATTTCAACGATCTAGATCGGCTTATGAGAAGAAAATGAGGGAGAGGAAAATGAGAAAATCCTCTCCCCTTGATTTACGAAGATAAAAAGATATTCAATTATGGAAAAAATGTTAAAACAAACCAAATCCCCTGGTATTTATTATGTTTTTGGCAAAAAAAAAAAATTATTTCTAACTTTGATAACTCCTTGATTTACAGAGATAAATTGAAATGCAATTAAGAAAGAATATATATAAAAAAAAAAGTTACTTAATGGAATTAACCCTGTTACTTTAAAAAACAAAAAAGGAATTTAATGATGTTACTACGAGCACTACAAAAAAAATGACTTTCGGGTTGAAAGTCAAAAAGTTGCCGCTGAAAGTCTTTTGGCGGCGACAAAAGGTCGCTATTGAAAGCTTTGTCGAGAATACTTTCAGCGACGACAATTTAATGTTGCCGCCAAAAGTATAGTATCAGTGGTGACTTTTTGTCGCCACTGAAAGTACATCAGAAGCCACGAAAGTTGGTGTCGCGGCTGAAAGTAGGGTTTCGGCAGCGACAATTATCGCAACGAATACTATTTTTGGTGGCGATAGAATTGTCGCCACTAAAACGACTATTAGCGGCGACTATATGTCGCCGCTGATAGAGTTTTCCACGGTGACATAAATGTCGCCACTGAAAACATTTATCAGCGGCGACAAAAGTCGCTGCCAAAAGTCATTTTTTTAACAAAAAAAAAATAAATGTCAAAAATTCACTCCACAAGGGCTCTTCACAATGGGTCTATATGCATTGTGAAAGTAACTCCTATAAAAAATTCAATGTAATTTAACAAGATGTATATACTTCAGTTCAAACATGGACAGTCTATAAAAAATTCCAGCAAGTTCACAAGTGTGTGCAAGCGACAACATGAATTAATCAGAATCAGATTCTACCTTAGAGACTCTGGTACAGCTGCTATTATTTATCCTCCAATATCCTATTTCACCATTGCCATCACAAGAGCAGATAAGGTCATCTTTGTTGGATGAAAATATAGTGACATAACAGATGCAGAATGTCCTGTGAAGGTGCAAAGTGAATATCCACGCTGCAAAGGTAAGCTTTTGAGGATTAGAACCCCTGCATCAACAGTCTTGAAGATCCAACTTCATTGTGTAAATCATCATAGCATTGAATCAGTAAATGCTAGTCAAGAAATTTTCTGAATTGACATCTCTATATGGTAGTCAAGAAATTAAATGACAACAAAGCAGCCCACAAAATAGACATAGCTGCCATGCCATTATACTTTCAGTGGCGACAACTTTTGTTGTTGCCGAAAGTCAATATTTTCAGCAGTGATTCTATTGTCGCCGTTGAAAGTCATATTTTTAGCGCCGACATTTAAAGTCGTTGCCAAATGTCGCCACGAAAAGTCTTTTTTTTTTTTTTTTTTTGTAGTGGAGAGAGTATATTAATAGGAGTAATTTGAAAAACATGATAAATAAAGAAAATAACAAGGTTGTCAAACTTACGAGTTTAACCAAACTCGTGACAATGACCTAAATTCGTATTATGAACTCGATCGTAAACTCGTAAGAGTTTACTTTTATTATTAAATAGGTATTACTAGTGTATAATTAAATTATTAAAATATAAAAAATGACAAAAATTTGATTTAAATATATTTTAAATCTAAATAATTGAAATTAAATACATCAACATTTATCATTTATCATATTTAATAAAGAAATTTCTATATAAAGCTGCTGAACATGATTAAATCAAAAAAGTTAATATGAATTTAAGAGTAAGTTACCGCGGTTTTTTAAGCTAGAAACGTAAAAATGGTAAACTCAGTGTATAAACTCGTGAGTTTAACTGAGTTTACAACTAGCATGAGTTTACCATTAACTCGACTTGTTTTTGTAAGTTAGAAGCGTAAAAATGATAAACTTGGAGAGTTAACTCGCAAGTTTGACAACAATGGAAAATAGATATTACATTCAGAACTATGATAAACTCTTAGTTAAATTGTACATCAAGAAATGCAATTTTAAGTTTTGATAACTCCTTGATTTATGGAGATAAAATGAAATTCAATTATGAAGGAATATAAGAACAAAATGGTGTTGCTACGAGGGAGTATTAATAAGATTAGTAATTTGCAAAACATAACAAATATAGAAAATAGATCTTACATTCAAAACCAAAATAAACTCTCAGTTAGATTCTACATTAAAGATAAGTTTGGAACTCATGAGGTACAGACGCGAAGTCATTTCCAAGCCTTGTACGGGAACTAAAGAAACACTATAAGTTGGATTTTCTTGCAATCTTAGAAACACGCGCAAATGCTTTAAAGACGGAATGACGAATTCGAACTTTAGGATTCAATAATTTTTCATACACGGTTGGGGAAGGATATAGTGGAGGGATATGGTGTCTATGGGATGAGGGGACACTGAAGGTTGAGATAGTAAAGCAACACAAGCAATTCATACACTTGAACATCACAGATGCAAAACGACAAAAATGGGACCTTACCATGGTGTATGCGAGTCCCACCCTAATGCAGCGTCAAATGCTATGGTCTGAGCTCTTCCAGATCAAGACTACTGTTCAGGGACCATGGTGTATTGGCGGTGATTTTAATGTCACCTTGTTATCTATGGAAAGACGCTCATGTGCATCCTCGAAATTATCTTCGGACCGAGAGTTTTGTAGATGGGTTGAAGATATGGATCTGGCTGACTTGGGATTTGATGGGCCACCCTTTACATGGAAAAAAATGGTGATACGGAGGCTCGGTTGGACCGATTTCTTGCTAATGAAGAATGGTGTATGAGGAATAGTGACTCGAAAGTGCTTCATCTACCGCATTATAAGTTTGATCACCGACCTTTATTGCTAAGAACGGATGGGACTTCGCCAAAAGGGGTAACTCAGAGGCCCTTCCAGTTTATTGCTTCCTGGCTTCTTCATGATGAATTTAATGGTCTGGTTAAGGATGAGTGGTGCTCGTCAAGAGAATGGTCGGTAAACATTGAGAGCTTCACAATTTCTTGTCAACATTGTAACAAGGAAGTGTTCGGCAATCTCCAAAGGCGCAAAAATCAACTCCTACGAAGACTAGATGGGATTACTCATGCAATCACGAGAGGTGGGAATACAAAGTTTCTAGAAGACCTCTAGAAGACTCTCTGGCTAGAGCTTGATGAGACTCTAACACAAGAAACCTTGTTATGGGCCCAGAAAGCTAGGATGAATTGGGCTATCGATGGTGATAGAAATACAAAGCTGTTTCATGCGCAAGCTAATGGTCATCGGAAATGAAATAGAATTGATGCAATATGTGTGAATGAAGGGGAGTGGTGTTTTGAGGAGGAAAGTATAAAAGCTCATGCAATGATGTACTTCTCCAATCTCTTCAAGGAGGAAGTAGTGGAGCGACCAAGTCTCATCTGTAATATTGGCTACCCTGGATTAACAGAAGTACAGAAACGTGTATGTCTAAGGGATGTAGAAGAGAAAGAGATCCGGGACGCCTTGTTTAGTATGGGGGCGCTGAAGGCACCAGGGCCAGATGGCTTCCATGCTTTATTTTTCCAACACCAATGGGAAACTCTCAGAGAGTCTATGGTTCACTTTGTGAAGCAGGTTTTTCTTCAGCCAGAGAAGATATGTGAGGTAAATAAGACATTACTGGTCTTAATTCCGAAGACGGATCACCCCAGGACGTTTAAGGATCTTAGACCAATAAGCCTATGTAACGTGGTCTACAAGCTGGTTACGAAGATTGTGGCAAACTGAATGAGGGGGTTTATGTCCCAGGTTATATCCCCGAATCAATGTAGTTTTGTCCCAGGTCGACATAGCTCGGACAACATTATCGTGGCCCAAGAGGTTATTCACGCCATGAGAATAATGGGTGGAAAAAAGGGATTTATGGCTATTAAGATTGATCTGGAGAAGGCGTATGATAGGGTGAATTGGAAGTTCCTGCTTAGTTGCTTGCATGAGCTCAACCTTCCTACCAACCTCATTAGGGTGGTGGAGCAATGTATTAGCACGGCGAATCTTCAACTTCTGTGGAATGGTAGTAAGGCAGACTTCTTCAACACTTCCCGTGGGGTTAGACAAGGTGATCCTCTCTCGCCCTACCTATTTGTGATATGCATTGAGAAGTTGGCACACATGATACAGGAACGTATGGCAGCGAAGAAGTGGAAACCTATATGCCTTACTAAGACCGGGCCACCAATATCACACTTGTTCTTTGCTGATGATATTATCCTGTTTACGGAAGCCTCGCTTCAACAAGCAGGAATGGTAAAAGAATCTCTGGATCATTTCTGTGAATGCTCAGGGCTTAAAGTCAATGAGTTGAAGACTCGGGTGTTCTTCTCCAAGAACATAAATCATATCAGGAGCGCGGAAATCAGCGAGGCACTTGGTTTCACTTTAATGGCAGATCTTGGGAAGTATCTGGGGGTGCAACTGCATCATAAGAGAGTGGGATTGGACTCGTTTCAAGCAGTCATTGATAAGGTGAAGGAGGGGCTGGCACGGTGGACCCCTAAGACTTTCTCCTTAGCTGGAAGAGCTACACTTGTTTCCTCGGTGTCTTCCGCTATCCCGGTATACACAATGCAAACATCCCACCTACCTAGTACTATTTGTGAGGCCCTAGACAAACAGAATAGAGCCTTTTTATGGGGTAGCACAGCAGAGAGTCGGAAAGTGCCACTAGTTGTGTGGGATGAGGTGTGCATGGAGAAATGAAAGGGCGGTTTAGGGTTGAGGCATGCAAAATACCAAAACCAAGCCTACCTGATGAAGTTGGGCTGGAGACTAGTCACGCACAGGGAGGACCTATGGGTTAAGGTTGTACGGGACAAGTATAAATGTGGGAATGACTTAATTCCTCACATTGAGGCTACACGACCTGGTTCAAATGTGTGGACCATAATCAAGCGAACTTGGGATAAAGTTCGAGGGGGGATCGAGAATATAACTAATCCACCCGGCGTACGATGGAAGTGGGAGAGGCATGGTGAATTCACAGTGAAATTGGCATATAGCGTGATCTCTAACAAGGGAACGGAACATGGATACAACTGGGAGCGCATTTGGAAGGATCGAGCGCCACACAGGTGTAAAATGCTCCTTTGGTTGCTAGCTCGTAACTGCCTGCTCACGAATGCAAATCGAATGAGACGGGGACTGACGAACGATCAGAGTTGTACGCTATGTGGAGCATGGTGCAAGGATACTATTCATGTGTTTAGGGATTGTACGCACTCACGTTCCCTATGGAGCAAAGTGGTGCCCCCGGACAAGTGGCGCACATTCTGTAACAAGCCTTTATTAGAGTGGATATGGTGGAACATCAGTGGTAGAAGCAATGCGGATAAGGAATGGGTATCCCGATTCACTATACTATGCTGGTGGATCTGGAAGTGGAGAAACATATTTGTGTTTTTGAGAAGCAGTTCACCCCCTATAGTAGCATCATTGCTAACACGAATGTGATGTTGGAGAGCAGGAATAGTATGAATAATCGTCTAGCAGGTATGCCACTTAACGGCATTACTCTTACTACTAGTAGTAGGTCTTGGCATCCGCCAGAGGCCGATTGGGTGAAGGTGAATGTGGATGGTGCCTATTCCAGAACTACAAATAAAGGAGCCTATGAAGGGATCATTCGAAGTTCTTCTGGCTCCTTTCTTAGAGGTTTCTTTCACTCTATTGAAAGGGGCGATGAGTTGATTGTTGAAGTGTGGGCTTGCCTATTGGGCCTCAAAACTGCTTGGGCGATGGGCTTTCGGAAGGTTTTGTTGGAATCTGATTCTATGGACTGTGTTACATTACTTTCGCATGCACAGGGGGGTTCTCACCGTGACTCCGACATTCTAGACGAGGTGAAGCAACTACTGCAGATGGAGTGGGAAACTATGGTGTCGCATGTGCCTCGGTCCAGGAATAAAGTAGTTGACTTTCTGGCATTAAAGGGACTTGAATCGGGATGGGGGTTCCATGAAGTGTATCAGCCTTCAGAGGCTCTTAAGGCTATCCTCCGTCAGGATTGTAACGGGTGTAATACCCTAGCAGGAGGGCATTGAGGTATCCAAATCTTATAAAAAAAAAAGATAAAAAGAGTAGCGATTCGTGAGTCTAACACTTATTTATGACAAAAGAAAAAAGTTATTTATTTTGTTTGGACCGGGGGGCTCGGGGTCCCTCAACCATTAAAATTGCCATCTTTAATTTCGTTTTCTCTAAATAAAAAATCTTACCCCTATCTCATAAGGAGGTGATATTTTTTTTTTTGGGATCACTATAAGGAGGTGAGATTTACTCACTTTGAGGTTAGATCTCACAACCTCTCATTTAAGTAGAGCGTGGGTTGCCACTTAAATTAGAGGCGCTTCATAAGCCAATCTTTTTCATTGGTATGGCTTTAACACTACAAGAAAAATCAAATTTTGCTACGGAAAAAAATCCGTTGCAATTTGTGACGGAATTCGCTACGGAATCCAAATCCGTAGCAATTTGCTACGGAATTTAAAATCCGTAGCAAAATTTTGCTAAGGAATTGAAAACCGTAGCAAATTACGACGGTTTTGGAATTCCGTAGCAAAAGTTTGCGATGGAAAAATAGATCCGTCACAATTTGCTACGGAATTGAAAATCCGTAGCAAAATTTTGCTATGGAATTGTACATCCGTAGCAAAATTTTGCTACAGAATCCAAATCCGTAGCAAATTGCGACGGATTTTGAATTCCATAGCAAACTTTTGCTACGGAAAAATAAATCCGTCGCAAAACTCAAAAAAAAAAAATCCGATTTGCTGGAGGGAAAAGCCTGCAAATTTGCTACGGGATTGAAAATCCGTAGCAAATTGCGACGGATTTTGAATTCCGTAGCAAACTTTTGTTACGGAAAAATAAATCTGTCGCAAAACTCAAAAAAAAAAAAAATCCGATTTCGTGGAGGGAAAAAGCCCGCAATTTTGCTAAGGAATTGAAAATCGATAGCAAAATTTTGCTACGAAATTCTGGAATTGAGGAATGGACATGGTCGGTGGTAGAGTTGAATGAGGTGGAACACGAGCAATTTATTCTTCTTTACTTAGTTACGTTAACTGCATAAGGTAATTTCCTTATTATATTATATTTGCTTATATGCAGCGGATATTAAATTTCTGTATAATATATAATCTTGGTAGTTAGAGATATTTTAGGATCTGATCGGATTATGGAATTTGAATTTTGTAATTGCTTTTTTGTTTTATAATTCCTAGATATTATGATCTTCCTTTTATAATTCTTATATATTAGGATCTACCTTTTATAATTTTTAGCTATTAGAATATGTCTTTTATAATCCTAGATATTAGGATCGGCCTAAATCAATCAATAGATTATAAAATTTGAATTTTGTAATTGCTTTTCTGTTTTATAATTCCTAGATATTAGGATTGGCCTAAACTAGAGTATCTACATGTATTAAAATCGTGAAGGCTTATATGAATAATAAAAATAAAAAACTCAACACCAACGTGTAAATCTGGAATGACCAGCTTCTACCCCGAACCTTAGTCCTGCGGCTCTCTCTCTCGCCCCAAACCCCTGTTCCTCTCTTCTACTTGTGATTTTGCCTTGACGCCGCCGGCGAGCCTCCCTTTGGTCCACAATCGCGGCCAAAGTGTAGATCGGCCCTAGGAGGGTTAGGTGAAGGTGAGATTTAGGGCGGAACAGGGACATAGAGTGGTGGTCGTCCTTCGTCGTTGGCGCCGGTTCTCCTCTGGTCTCCGTCCTCAGTGCCTTCCCAGCTTCGGCGGCCCTCGGTTCTCTGGTTGCATCGGTGGCTCTCCCTCGTCTTCGGCGGTGGGGGTTTTTGTTTCGTCTCCCTCGTCTTCTCTGTGGGTGGTCTCTAGCTCGCCGGTCGTTGCTAGCTCGACGGTTGCCTCTACCTTGACGGTGGTCTCTGGCTCTGCGGTGGCGTCCGGCGTGTGGGTGGCTTCCGGCAGAGGGGGTGGCTCTACTTCCTTTTTCCTGTTGTTCTTATTGTCTTTTAATTCTAGTTGTCTTCTATTATTGTGGCTTTGTTCATTTGGTGGCTGTGTTTGTTGTCTGATGTTGGGGCTTTGCATAATTATGGTGATGTTATTTGTGGTGGACTGGATTTTTGATTTTGGGGAAGGGTTTTTATCGATGGTTGCTATTAGTTTGTGCTTGATCTATGTGAAGACCATTGCTAGGATTGTTCGATAGGGGCAAATCCATGTCGCTTATGTTAGCCGGAATCTGTTTGGTGGGTGGCTAATGTCACTAGGTTTACTTCAATGGATGGCTAAGAGTATTCTTCAGGACCTCACTTGTCTCTTTGTATCTAAGGTTGGGTGTTTTCTGTCCTGTACCCTAAGTAAGGGTGTTTATGTAGCTGACCTATGTGCAGCTGTTTCTTATAAGGAGGTGTGCCCGATCGGGTGGATTTTGCAACCAACACCTTCTTTCATGTCCTTTTTAACCTTAGATGGCCAGGAAGCAGATGAAGTCCTTGAAGTTACTTTTATTACTTTGTGTTTTGTGGTGACTAGCTCTCCTTATTGTTGGTTTGGTGTTGTCTATTTGTTAGTCTTCGTATTTTGTTTTGTTTTTCGTTTCGGTTGTTATCATCAGTGTATGTGTTTGATGTAACCTTATTATTAGTATCAATATATGTTCCTATTTCGACCAAAAAAATAAAAATAAAAATAAAAAACTCATAATTTTGTACATTTCTTTTCAATTTCGTATTTTTTTATATTATATATATAGGAATCGAATGACCATACTGGTGCATCACACACAGGAGATGATGAAGCATATGTAGATTTTACTTCAGTCCCTAATGAAGGACAAGGGTGACCTTACTGCTGTTGTTTAGAATTTTTTATTACATATTATTCACAACATTATTATTTATATTTTGTTTTCTTCGTGTAAACTCTCTATGTAAACTCTTTATGATTATTATTATATATTCAATTTTTTCAAAAAAAAATTAAATATTCATGGCACACTACTTTTTTTATTCACTTTTCTAAAAAAAAAAATTATACAATATATATTTTTTTAAATTTATTAGTTTTGCTACGGAATTTGTTTCCGTAGCAAAATGGAGAATTTGCTACGGAATTTGTTTCCGTAGCAAATTCTCAAATTTGGGAAAATTTGCTATGGAAAAAAATTCCGTAGCAAAATTTCGAGTTTGCTATGGAAAAATAATCCATAGCAAAATTTAGAATTTGCTACGGAAAAAAATTCCGTAGCAAAATTTTGAATTTGCTACGGAAACAAATTCCGTAGCAATTTGCTATGGAAAAAAAATTCCGTAGCAATTTGCTACGGAATTTTTTTTTTCTGTAGCAATTTGCGACGGATAGGATTTTCCGTTGCAAATTGCGACGGATTTTCCATTTCCGTCGCAATTTGCTACATGGGATTTTGTTACGGAAAATTTCCGTAGCAAAATCTGTAGCAAATATATTTTGTTACGGAAAAACAGGTTTTTTCCGTAGCAAAACCATTTTGCTACGGAATTTGCTACGGATTTTTTCCATAGTAAAATTTGATTTTTCTTGTAGTGGATATCTAACTCTCCTTTGCCTAACATTTTTCCTTATATGCGTTATGGGTATGCCACCTCCATATGATGAATAATCAAATACAAAAGCTCCATCTTACTAATAAATATATACCACTTTGGACCTTTTTATAAGTCCATTTTAATCAAATTCACATATTAAGGAGAGGTAGTCAACTTAATGATTATGAGGGTAAATTTTCGATTTTGCCCTCATTCATGATTGGGTATTTTAAAACCGTCTATTCTCTTTCTATTTTTATGGGTACAATTAATATGGGTAAAATTGTTACAATCTCAGTTATTATATGAAACTGGAATTATAAATAGGACATAATTTTTTTTGCTCAAAATGAACTTTATACTTGATGCTGACATGCAAACAAAAATTGATCATATCTTCAATTTTTACAATCGCCTTCCATCATCTACACCCCCTTGTCAAAAAATGTGTTTAAATTGACTATGACAGAAATGGTGGGTTTTTTCTTTTTTCCAATATGGTTTTTATAAGCTTAAAATAAGGTAAAAGTCAAACAATGCGGTATAATTCATCTTAGAATTGGTGATAGGAGAAGTCAAATTTTCCTAAAAACACTTATTGAAAGCACATTTCCGTAGATTAAGAACATCAAATTGTGGATCCAAACACACAACATAAATCATTTAGGCATCCCCTAGTGACCAAAAATCATAAGAAAATAATTTTGTTAGTGTTTTCAACTCCTGTATATTTCTCATTTAGTTCAATTTTACCAAACATAAACCGTTTTATTGCAACTTACTTAGAACTGGTGCTTAAAATTTTAAAGAGAATCAGTCATGGTGTGTGTGTGTATATATAAGGAAAAATTGGTCATATGGATTAAAGGTCTATAATGTTGTATTGGGTGAATTTTTTTTTTTAAAACAAAAATTAATCTTTTAGTCCTTCAAACTTCGATTTAGTTATGGCTCCGTACGACTCAGTCCCTCTACTTTTAATTCGATTAAAACTAAGTCCCTCATTTTTTATTTAATAAATTAATCCTTTTTATTGATAACTCATATTGAGTCATCATCTAATTATAATAAATTGCTGATGTGACTTCCAAATAAGCTCACATTTCATCACGTGACTGGCAGACAAAGGCCTTAGTATTTTTTATACTGAAGTCATATAACTAAGTCAAAACTTGAAAGATTAAAAGATTAATTTTTCAAAAAAATAAAATTGAAACAAAAATAAAAATGAAATCAAATGGCTATATATTCTAAGAAATTCCCTAAATTGACGCCAAAAAAATGTGAGCAAAAACATAATACACGTAGCCAGATAATTAATTCTTGAAACGTGATATAATGTATTGTGAGTGCAGTTTAAGAATTTGGGTTTCGATGCTGTGAATGTCTAGACTTAAATCTATATGGTATTAATGAATAGTTAAATTAAAATGACATATTCTCTTAAAGTACAAGAGTAATACTGTATCATGTGATTAATGCTCCATGCGCAAAGTAACTGTATATGAGAAGCAAGTGAACGTGTCTTGCTTCATTATGAGTCCCAAAAATGTGCAAACCTTTCATTAATATCTTTTGACTTTCAAAATATAATGGAGATATGTTTCAACAACGGCTGCTTTAGCACGCTGTTAGTTTTTTTTCCCAAAATAAATTTACTAGTTTTTTCAACTCATATATATTTATGATGAACACTATTTATGCTATGTTTTCTCTATATTATATGACTGAATTGTATGATGAATATAAGCTTAACTACATTTAATCTGAGCAAAAAAGCATTAATTCATTGTAAAGGGAACCCAAGGATAAATTCCACATACATCCTAAACATGTGCTGAGAGAAGAACAAGTTTTGAGGTTTTATGAGAAAGACGCATAACATAGCCGATATTATGTTATAGCATCAGCACAGCTGTATCAATACGATGTATTCCTAAAACTATAGCAAAGTAAGTGACGCACTACTATGCAGCATATATGATTTGATCTTTTATCAAGGTTGTTTCAGGATATATAGTGCAAGTCGAGAACAACGGTTAGATTGCTGATGTATTGGAATAGAAGATGCGGAGGATCAAAACTAAAGATTTGAAGAATCCCGCAGGAGCAGCAGAATCATTCTACCGAGATCGGAAAGAAAGATAAGATTGGACCTTGACAGATTTGGAAAGGCCCAATTCGTTGGACGTACATTGCAAGTAGATCAAACTATATAAGGAAACAATAGCCAACCCTAAAGGGAGTCAAAGTCGTCGAGAGTAAAAGACCAATCTTATACGACCAGACTCAAAAGAAGAGTGAGAGAAGTTACAAAGCACGAGGACTCTAAGAGAACCCAGCATCCTTCCTTGTAGTGAGACGGAGTAAAGAAGACGTGGAGTTATGACGTGACATGGCTTCTTCCATGCCGTCAGAACATCCATCAGGCTTTCTATTTCTTTTTCTTTGTTTTAATTGTAGTCAATCTTTTTGTCATGTGCTATTCAGTAGTACTCTATTTAGTGATTCCCTCGTTAGTCTTGAACTAAACTTTCTATGGTTGAGTGAGGATAATTTCCTAAGTATAGAATGAACCTAGTTGCTAGTTCTTAATTTAATATATTCAGTTTGCTTATCAGTGATTTAATTTCTGGTCGTTAGCGAGAGCTAAGAGTTAGATCAGTGATCTCGGCTTACTGAGAGAGAGTCGGGATTAGACATATGAGAAACCGTGATTGCTAGGCAGGCTTGTGCAGAGTTTGACCTATCATTGTAGGCTTCAAAAATGGGTCTACCGCTCATAACTATAACATCTTGATTTGTAATGATAATCCAACTAGAAAAATCGCTATAGACATATGGGAGAAGTACATACTAGGATTGTATGTATCGAACGCGAGAGCTTCGATAGATTAGCGTAGTGGGTTAACTGAATAACATTGTAAAGGGTGTTTATACTATAGCATTTGCGAGAGCTGCAGAGCATAAATGCTATAGCGATGCGTCTAGGCAACTGGGGGATTGATATGCTTAGGAAGGATTCTGAGCTCAGCCTATCTTTTACTGATATCTTCTTACGACTACGATCATTTGTTTACTTTCCTGTTTATTAGTATAACTATCAAAACTCCTAAACCAATCAAATTTTACTTCCTGTTTACATTACTATTTCTGTAATCTGGTGTCATCATTCGGTATCTCAGTCTCTGTGGGACGATATTTTACTTACTCTTTATTACTCGTTCGACTGGTTTATTTGTCATCAAGGAAATCAACCAACAATTTCTTATTTAGTTCAATTTTACCAAACATAAAACTTTTTATTGCAATTTACTTAGATTCAGAGCTTAAAATTTTGTAGACAATCAGTCATGTGAATGCACACATATATGTATGTATATGTGTGTGTATATATATATATATATATAGAGGAAAAATATCTCATAAGGAGAAAAGGACTATATTGTTGTATTAGATGAATCTCTTAAAAAATAATTGAAACTAACATAAAAATGAAATCAAATGTCTCTCTCTCTCTTCCCCCCCCCCCCCCGGCTACAAAATCAAATGGCTATATTTTACAGCTAATTCCATAAGACAACGAGGTTACGTAGTATGTTTTACGTATGTTTGGGTTAGAAATGGCTTCGTCATTAAAAAAACTTAAAAAAGCACAACTACGTGAAGAGCCTTTTGGGGTCATTGCTCGATTCAAGAATTTGCGAAGCCACAAGAGACTTGTTTTGAGAAGTTCGTTTGAAGCGCGCAAAAACATTTGATGAGACGGTTTAACTTTATAATTGACATACAATTTATATGGATTCATCTGTACCATCCACAACTCATAAATAATAGGTAGATTAGATGGTTAATGGTAGATATCAACAGAATTAGTTAAATTCATTATTTATAACAAGTGTGTATTAATTTTTCTATGATTGTACGTTCTAACCATCCCATGATGGAAATCCCTGCTATGTGCAGAGGTGGAGCCATGAATTGTAATTAGGGGCAAAAGTTATAGAATAGAACACATATATTCTTGAAATTACATTTAAACCCCATAAAAATTTCAAGATTTTCATTTTAGTCTCTTCATGAAACTTTTAGTGGGAACTGAAGTGAAAATATTGAAATTTTTATGAGGCTGAAATGTGATTTCCTAAAAATTTAGGTTCTATTATATAATTTTAGGGGCCACCCCTACCCCGAGTTCTCGCCCCTGGCTATGTGAATCAATAGAGATGCTTTGGTGGGAAAAATAGTCTATAAATAAGACAAAGTGAATTGATGCCTATATATGATCAGAATAAACTCTTGATGTAGCTCTTATATTTGGGAATAATAATACTTATAATTTTCTTTGTGAATAAATTAAAACATGGATTAAATTATTGTCATAATATTAACTTTAATAGATTTTTTTTACATATATTAGATTTATGATATTTATTTAGGGGAAATCATTTCTGCTTTAACTATAGAAATACTTTTCTGCAGCAACCATAAACAATACCGTTTCTGCTTCTTCTTCTTCTTTTTCCTCCTCTTGTCTTCTTCGCTCGCTCTCTCTGCGACTGTCATTCAACCGAGACTCTCAATTGTGAAACAAATATATAGCAAATTGTTATACCTCTAATTGATCTATGCTAAACCTACAAGACAGGATCAGAGCTAGAGCGAATGGGCTTTAAGCCGCGTTTATGAAGGAAACAAAGACTCTCAACAAGAAGTGAACTGCTATTATGATGACAGTAGAACAGAGTTGTGAATAAATAGAGACTCTCAACAAGAAGTAAACTGCTATGATGATGACAGCAGAACAAAGTTGTCATGGCTAGACGAAGTTTTTTGGTCGTTGGATGATGATCTTGAAGAAATTAACCTTACTTATTATTAGAATGATGCTATATCTATATGATAGAAAACAACTACCTGCACAATCAAATTTCTATTTTTGTTGTTGCTTGAAGCATAATTAAAGTTCTAAGTTACATGTATTTGAGTGGATAGCTAATTCTTCCTCTGTGATTTTTGGAGCGTGGTTCTTATTGAGAGTCTCGGTTGAATGAGAGGCACAGAGAGAGCAAGACGATTAGAGGAGGCAAAAAAAAAAAAAAAGGGTAGAAACGGTGTCATTTCTAGTTGTTGCAGAAAGGTTTTTCTGCAGTTGAAGCATAAATGATTTCCCCATTTATTTAACATATTAATAAATAAGTTAACATATAAATTATTTGGTAGATAGTGTTTTTATTAGAGTGATTTAGAAAGTAGCTTTGTCAATTAAACTATATCGAAAAGCACATTCTCTAATCCTCTTCTCTTTTGATTATGAGTTTTTCTAGAAAACCTATTCTTTTCCCTATGGCTGAATGAGTTTTGTTTTCCAATTAAAATGGTCAATTCTACTTCTTGCGGCACTGATAATGCCCTTAGTTTACTTTCGATGATGTTTCTAGGGCACCTAGAAATGAGACCCCAAAACAGTTGTTAGAATGAGTGCGGGATATTGTAAAGAGGGGTCGTTGTGCCTTGAATTTTGTGAACCAAGCAAAGTTTTTGGGGAGAATATTTCATGTGACATGGAACAACGATGATCAAACTTTTAAGTTGCCACACTTCATCAGCTACATTGTTTCAACAGCAAGGACCAAGTTCCTATCACGATAGGTAACTGTCCAGGGTACAAAGAGATTATGCAAATGTTATTTGAGACAATACCAGGGCAAGGTATATATGCATGCTAATTACTTGCAATGTACTTGTAAAAAATGTTAACTTGAATTGTCTGCTTTGCAGATGCATATCATGTAGATGAAGATTACATTAGGGAATTTGTCATCAAGAAGACTGGAAATTTACTATGCACATTCCTTAATGCATTAATGGTTTGTAGAATCTTGAAGAGGCCAATGAAATAGAAGTTCCCGTGGAAGTTCGATCTACCATCAAACTGGATGATTGGAGAGAATTTGTCATCTCACATCACAACCCGACATTCTAGGTAATTGTTATTTGCAATTCATAAAACATGCATGTATTTGTTTAATATTAACTTGAATGTTGTATATGTTTCATAAGAATAAAGCCAATTGAATAGGGAGATGGTGAAGAACAATAAGTATCCCTACAAGGGAGGATGAACAAAGTATGTTCAGATTGTTGAAAAGTTGGCTGTTGATAGTGGGGACAGTAGTAGACCTTCCTGTCATGAACCTTGGTTAGTGGCAAGGCAAAATAAAGATGTCTTTTATGACGATCCCCAGGTGAAAGGGGTTGTCGATAAAATGGTAAGTATAAATATTAGTCCTTGATTCATGGAAGTAATGTCTTCAATTAACTATCAATATTAATAGTATTGTTAAATGAACAACAAGCCATGTCTAAGGATGTTATAAAACAAGGGAATGCCTTTTTGCATATGAGAACGTATTAGAGAAGACATCGGGCCTGACCATTTTGATCTTCTTAGGGGTGCCGGCTTTGAGTCGACCAAGACAAAATATTATGGTCACTAGCCACCTTAAAGAATTAACCGGGATGAAAAGTATAAAAAGCTCTAGAAACAATATGATAAAATGGAGGAACAAATACAGTTTCTTACACAAGAGTTGATGAAGGAGCATACTGCGAAGCATTAAGAAGGAAATGGCAACCTAAGTGCTAGAGCCAGCTGCACATTTCCCCCCATGTTCTTCCTAAGGGTTTGGTGGATGTTGAGTGTTTTACTGATAGCCCCAAACACCAAACAGTTGCAACAAGTCACATGTTCAACCGCCACTCAGAGGATAACATGCTTAATAACGAGCCTATCCTTCTTGAGCATGTGAAGGTACAAATCAACATCAATATCAACATTGACTCTAGTTATCCGCTCCCTGTGCCCATAAAGACATAGATATAGTGGGAGGGGCTAAAGACACCTTCATTGTATGGCCTCTCTGTCTTCTTAAAGTATGGAAGTCCCCCACTCAAAAGAAGTCGGCTGCTCAAAATAAGCTACCCACCAATAAGTCCAAATCCCCCAATCAATCTAAGCGCCCTAATCAGTCCAAGTCCCCCACTTATAAGACCCTCGCTTAGTCCAAGAAAAGGAAGCATCCCTCCCTAATGATCAATCTAGGAAGAAGTCTTCCTTACATAATAAGCAAGTTGGTTAATCTGCCCGAAAGTCCTTCCAGGAGTTTGCTGGCAAGATCTTGACTTCATACCCATTTACATATATCAAATTTGAGGGAGAGGTGTTCGACCTAGAAGACCAAGAGGATACTGTAAACCAAGAGTTGTTTCTGAGGTGCTGAACAAAGAGATGACATGTACAAGTTCTGTCAACTTCTCTATGAAGTATTTCTTTAACTGTGATTAAATAGTTACCTGCTTAGAAGTTTGATTACATTTTGATATGCTGGTTTTGGCATTTTAGGCACATGTACCATGCTTATATCCTCCCTACGGCCTATAGGACAAAATCAAGTTGATTCGCCTAACCATGTCAAGCATTAGGGTGTCGACATGAAGGAAGATTTCCAAGCAAAATCATGCGAGGTTTCTAGGGGATGAATTCATTAGGAGAGCACCAGACGTTAGGGACACTTACTTCTTTGTGCCTTACGTTGAAGGGTGAGAATATCATTAACTCTGCTTAAATTAGTTTTTTATTTATTTTGTAATTGTCCTGATGGTGTGGTATATTATTGTACTTAGAGAGCATTAGAGAGCATTGGATGCTCATAGTGTAAATCAAATTTGTGTAAATCAAACATGAGACCATACATGAAAGAGACATTTAATAAATAAATTATCCATTCATCATCTTTTATAATTTAGTTCAGCTTGCATGTTTATATCACTACTATAAAAATTGGTTATTACTACCCTAAAGGACGTCCCTATTTAAAAAAGGGAAGCAAAAAGTGAACGTGGTGGCATTTTTGTAATTATTTTTGCGTAATTTTATGGCGCCAAGCAAAATTTGTTGCTAGGAAATTTTTGGCATCTCAAATATATTTTGGGACTCAAATCAATTTTTGAGCAATTTTTAGATCGGGAAAATTTTTTGGCAAGCAATTTTTTGGGAGGGAAAATTTGTTGGCGTCCCAAAATACAATTTGGGACTCCCAAAATCAATTTTGGGTAGGGATCAAGAATTTTTTGACGAGCAATTTTTTTTTTAGGAAAATTTTTTGACGTCCCAAAATATATTTTTGGAGTCCCAAATTATACTCCAAAAATATAAGTTATAGCTAAAAGATCAAGAGTCCCGCGCTAGCTAGAATCACTCACACTCACATTCTCTCTCACAATCGCCGGCCCTTTCAATTTCTTTTCCCTTACTTTGTTGCCGTCGCATCAACTCCGTCTCCTCTGTCTTTGTTGCCGCTGCATCAGCTCCATCTCATCCGTCTTCCCTCTTCGCATCGTCCTTCGATCGGCTTGCGTTGAAAAGACCCTCCTCACAAGATAACATTTCACCACAAGGTTTTCTCAGAACCGGATTAGTAGGTAATTATAGGAAAACCTTCCCTCTCAAGAATACACACCTTGGGTCCAGGGCACAAAACTTCGCCCACAAACCCATAACAGAAAAATCCATAACTCAAGGCACAATTATTGAACAGGAGATTTATAGCCCATGGGTCATACAATAAAAACCCACAAGAAAGGGTCTACACAAAACAGTGGTCACATAGATATAATGGTGGATCCACAATGATATGATAGTGTATAGCTAAGGCCTTCGGATAATAAACAGTCATCCAAAAATAATTGATGTAGCATTTCAAAACAATATGAGGGCCCTAAGGTGGCAATATATAGATCAATACAGCACTAATACCAAAAGGAGGCCTACGAGTTCCACGACGTCTATGCCTCTGGTTGCTTCCCCTGTCCTCTACTAAGATTAGAGGTCTCGCCTGAAAAATTTGATAATGACGGGGTGAGACATAAAGTCCCCGTAACCGAAATTAATTTATCAAATATGCAAGAAAGGATTGCAAGTCAGAGAAGCAGGTTTGTAATAATAGAGTAATATTAATAATTTCAATAATTAAATATCCACAAATAAAACAATTGATACATAATAATCATAACAATTAACCATCCCCACTCATCCATCCTGCTCCTCCTTATCTCCTCGTGGACGTGGATCAGCCTATCGGTGCTAGTATACCCGGCCAAGGTTAGCTAGTCACTTCAAGAATACTGTCCCCTCCCATGTCACCACCCATATACCGTAACAGGGAGGTGTCCGCCCAAAACACTCAACTCCAATTCCGGGCCAGGAATGAGAGAGCCGATGGGCACAATTTCACCCTCAATCTCTTCCGCACAACCCAACATGTCCCACAACAGAAGAAATAATGTAATACTTAAAATTTTCAACTACAATTTATTAAATTACTATTCCATACACATCACCTCACAACAAACATTTTAACCATCGCAACAATAACAATTCCAATAATAATAATCACTTAAATACATAGATTGAAAATACACTGCTTCACTGAATTAATTTCATATTCAAACATACACATAATTTTTCAAAACACATACAAGTAGCATATATGAAAGTAAGACTTAGAAAATACCTCACAGCCCAAAACAAGCATATAAAATAAATTAACCTCGGTTACCTCAATTCCAAGCTTAACCTTAGTGTGAGGTGCACAACCCGCACAATCACCGCTCACCAGAAGGCTCTACATTATCACAATTATAACTTATAATTTCCACTAAACAAATGCAAATTCTAATTATAATAATATTATTTATCACTATTTATTTATTAAAAAAAATATTAAGAAGGGTCATCTTTGGCTAACTTAAGACCTACCAAAAATTCAGCTTCTAACTTTTCTGAGACTTTAGAAAATTCATAATTGAACCTATACAACTCCAAATGGAGTGACTCCAATTCCTACTTAAATCTTGATTAGTCTATTTTCATAAATTAAAGTCACAAGGTTAATTTATGGTTTGAGAAAATTCCCAAACTTCTAAAAATGAAAGCCAAATACCAAGTTTTCTGAAAACCTTTCATAAATATGACTTAACTTCCAAAAATCATAACTAACATTGTAGACCTCCGTTTTAGGTGTTCTTTGGCTTGATGGAAAGATTCAGATGTCTACTATTTACTGTAAAAATTTCAAGATTAAAATAAAATGTTTGCCATTTCAAAATCAAGCTCAAAAATCACTGGTCACCAAAAGTTTCAGAAAAACATTTCAGATTTTGGCTAAACTTTGGAAAATCATATCTCCCTCGATTCTTATCGGAATTCGACGAATTACCTATCAAATTAAACCTGTATGTGTCTACTATTTAACTGGAAAATTTCAGGTAAAAACTCAAATCTTTACTGGGTCCGAAATGCTTCGCCATTTTGCTGCTTCAGAACCCTACCGAAAATTTGCAGGTTTTTAGCTTAACTTTGAAAAATCATATCTTGAGTTATAGATCTCCGTTTTGGGTGTTCTTTGACTCCTTTTAAAGATTATGATGCGTACTAATTACCCACAAAATTTCAGGTTCAAAAGAGGTCATTTACCTTGGTTTTAACTCACTCAAAAATTATTGCTCTAACTGCAAAAACTCAATTTTTCAGAGAAGACAACTTATCCTTTTCACGTTTAGCTATTCATCTGCACTTTCTTAGATCTTTTTATTACTAACTCAGACTTCAACACTTCTGATTGGGGCTTTAGGTTTGGTTAAAACTAAAGAAAAATCCATAAACCACACATGCATGTTTTGTTTCGGTGTAAAAGCACTTCACAGAACCTAAAGAAGATCCCAAGGTCATTACATGATTCATAACAGCTAGGTTTTGGTTTTGTATCAGCCTAGCATCAGCGATAGTACATATACATAATAGATAGCATAATATACTTTTCATACAGGAAGCTTTCCCTATGAGTAGCAACGAAAAACACCTATATACTCCATCAGCTTGGTTTCAATTTTTCATTTGCAGCAAAGTCAAAGTTCATTCCTACAACTATTACTCAGGGACTTGCGTTGAAAAAAGAAGGAAGAGAGGTTTAGTATTACCTCTGTTTTTGCTAGTGTGAGCAGAGTATGCGTACAGTTCCAATGCTCTCCCCCTCTTCGTTATCCCACTCTCACACGCACAGCTCGGTTTCACTCTTTCTCCCAACTCACTAACGCTCTCAGTTTGCTTTGGTTCTGTGTATTTCCTCTAGCACCGTGAATGTTGAAGAAACAAAGAGTTTGGTTATATAGTGAACTAAGGTACCAGACCGAGGAAGATTAACTAACGGTCCGCTGAGGTTGCGTTCTTGGTTCCTCCTGTCTTGCGTGAGCAGCAAACAGCCGAAAGCATACAGCTCTGAAAAATCTTTACGTGAAACGGCGCCGTGTTCCCTTTCTTTTCCCTTGTGTTTTGAGCTTTGGTACCTGCTCCTGAAACGCTGATCTCGTGTTCCGCTATGGTGCTTTCGTGTGGCAGTGGAGTTAACGTGTTTAATCTTGCTGAGATGAAATTTCTTTTGCCAACCAAGTTCCTGCGTTTCCAATGAGAATGGGCTGGCTGAGGTTAATGGCATAGGTTAGGTTTGGGTTAGTTTAGTTTAAGTAGTGTGATGCCATATCACTGTTAGCATCTTAATTTATTATTGTTATCTTTTAAAATTCCTTCCTGCTGTTGCAATTTGACCGAGAGGCCCAACCCAAACGGCTGATATAAGTTTAATGGGTTGAATTTTCCTTTACAGCTTATGGCCCGAGAGATGGATATAAATAATTGGAATGGGTTTAATGCTTCTGTACGTTGGGTCAGGCTGAAGATAATGGACCCAACTGTTTAAACCCAAAATGTTCATGCCCAATAATTCCACTTATAGGGGCACATGACTTGCACATGGGAAAAGGTGAGTAAATTTTGAAATTCATTCTTAATTCCAAATACGGATTGCAGTTTAAATTATTTCTTAATTAATAAATCCCACTTGAATTTAATCTTTCCTAAAATTTTCAAGGACAATAAGCCCTATAATTTAAGTAATTAATCTTAAATCCCAAAACTAAAAATTAGGATGTTACATGCGTGCTCTGTTTCCGGTGCCGATCCCTCTCCTTCTCCGATCTCTTGTACGTCCGAGCCCTAGCTATTTTCTGTAGCTCGATGTCGCGCATCCCCCTTCTTAAAAATTGACAATAAATCTCAATAGGTTTCTGCATGTAAGAACAACTAAGATTATTATTTTTTGGTTTTAAATTCATTGAGCAATGTACTTGTCTCATGATGAATTCAAGCTCGTCCCCCGCCCCCCCCCCCCCCCCCCCCCCCCCAAAGATTTTAAGCTCTTGCATTTTTGTTTTAGGTTGGATTGGACTGGGAAAGATTTCAGGATTGGCAAGCTCAACAGATAGACTGAGGAAGTAGAAGCAATGGGGGCGAAGAAGATGTCACTGGCAACGTTGAGTCTCCCTATTATATAGATTTGTCCCCATCTGATCGTTTCTCCACCGCCAAATTGATCTGTCAGGTTCTTCTTCCTCCTTATCCTCTATTTTCTCTCTCTGTTATTCATCTGCTTCTCTGCCTTCCCCCTTCGAAATCTAATGTTTGCATTGTATATTGTTTACTATTCATAAAGATTGTGTGGCTTGCTTATAGTGATACATGTGGTGCTGTTGTTGGAGCCTAGCTTAATTCAATTTAGTCTATATATAAATCATAGGATAAATATTAATTAAAACTCTCATTTAACAAGCATTCAGATGCAGTGTTTTTTTTTTGGAACTCTACACTGATTTTATTAATTCTTTTAACCTTTTTACATATTTAGTTGGACTCATGCAAATTTGCCCTTATTTTTCCGGCCAAATCTTTATTGTTTTGGGGTGTTATGAGCTAGGAAAACTAGGCAATGTAATAATGCAAAGAACAGGTAACATTGAGTTTTTTTTCCCCTGCAAATAACAGCATTATGCACTAGCGTTTATAGGCCATTTGCTTCCTTTTATTGTACTGGATATTATAATCCAACCCTAATGATGGCAATACCTGATTACTAGGTTTTATTTTTTAGTTTTTTCTTCCCAAAATAGGGGCTGAAAGGCCCAGATTATTCATGAGTTAAGAATATTTGCTACGCAAATTAAATCAAATGGTTGTGATAATTTAAAACGTAAGAAATATTTAGATGAAACAAGACAAAGTTGGGGTTGTGTTTCACTAAATTATAACACTTACTTTGTCCAAATCGATGGTTCCTTCTTGGAATCTGCCAAGTGCCAACCCTCATCAAAAGTAGTGACTTTTTGACTTCATATCAATTGACTAAGAGCTTTATATTTCTCCTAAATGGCTGGCCACATATTATTTTTTGTTGGGAGATGCCATCCATTTTTGGAAAGTTAATACTCATGTAAACGCATGATAAGTCATCCTTAAAAGATATAATTGGAATTCATGAAATGATTAAACCCATTTAGCAATTACTGGAAAAATTTCACAACAAGAATTGAATATGAGTTAATTAATTAAATAATCATTTGTGGAAATTTAAAGCAAATTAAATTTATAGGTTTTGATATGATGCGTGAGGGCATTGTTGGTGTAAAACTGACATATCCCTTAACAATTGATAAGAAAGATCTACACCAGTTTCTACATTTGAAGTGTTTAGATATACAAATTTTTCAACTTGTAATCTTGTAAGTTTTTTTCCCTTTAATTACTGCATTGATTTTTTTGTTTTATATTTGAATAACATTTATCATTTTAATTTGATCATGGTGCCTTCCACAATATATGCTCCCAAGACGAAAGAAGTGCTTCATATGGATTCTTATGTCTTGCAAACACGACGAAGCATAGAAATAAATTAGAGGAAAGGTCAAATTATGTGGGTTGCACATTTGCCGAGATTAAATTTCCTTGTTATCTAGCCCCAATATATGAAGAGTACGTATTTTTGTTTTGTCTATTTCAGATTTTTAACAATAAATTGCTTTCTTATCTTAATTTAATTTTAATATGTATATGTTGTAGTAATCATTGGACCCTGTGTGTTGTTTGTCCCTCGAAGAACGTTTGTTATTGGTTTGATTCGTTAAAGGGCAAGCCAAACGAAGACATAAAACACATTTTAGCACGTAAGTATATTTTTGTCTAATTCATTGATTCTTGATCTAAATGAATTGTTTTAATGTTTGAAAATTTTCATTTCAATGATAGTGCAATCAAGACGTGTAAAATATTTGCTGGGAAAAAGGAGGGTCTAGCTAAAGAGCTGAAGTGGTTTTATCCGAAAGTAAGTAGTTTCAATTCAAGTTACTTAATTGATATGCATGCTTTTATTTGTTTTAACAATTTCCTTTTGATTTATAGTGCTCGAGTTCTACATCATTTAGAGTGGACGTATTATAGATTTTGAACAAGTACGTAATCGCTCCCTGATTCTCAAATGATTATATTGTTGACACTACTACAAAATACCTAAAAGACGACCTAAATAAGACCCAAATAACGTCCTTATTTTAAGGGACGTCGGGGAGAGTGTAGTAGTTTCTGCTGTATTAGGCGACCTGAATTTAAATCAGGTCGCCTCATATGAGGCGACCTGAAGAGCTAAAAGGTCGCCTCTTATTAGTTTTGAGGCGATCTGATTTTCAATGCAGGTTGCTTATTATATATTAAAAGGCGACCTTACTACTATTCAGGTCGCCTATTATATTCCACAGACAACCTGAACTTAATTCAGGTCGCCCATATTCAAATTGGGGAAATGCGACAATGTTAAATTTTTTTTTTTAAAAATAACCACAAAAGACAAAAGAAAAACAATTTGGGCGACCTGAATTATTTTCAGGTCGCCTAAATTCAAAAATAGGCGACCTGCACAATTTTTAGGTCGCCAATATTAAAAAAAGTTAAAAAAAAAAACCCACACGGTGCCAAAGATATAAATTTTAGACAAAAAAAAAATCATATGGCGCCAAAATTTATTCCAATTTGGGCGACCTGAATTAAATTCAAGTCGCATAAATTCACAAATTGGCGACTTGCATAATTTTCAGGTCGCCAATATTGAAAAAATTTTAAAAAAAACCCACACCGCACCAAAGAAATAAATTTTAGACAAAAAAAAAAAAAAATCCCATGGCGCCAAAATTTAATCCAATTTGGGCGACCTGAATTGAATTCAGGTCGCCTAAATTCAAAAATAGGCGACCTAAATTAAATTCAGGTAGCCTAAATTTAAAAATCCAAAATAAATCACAAGGCGCCAAACAAAAAAAATCCATGGTGCCAAAAGCAAAAAATTCTCATATGGTTATTAGGCAACCTGAAACCGATTTAGGACGACAAAATCCAATTTTATAAGTCCTAAACTATAATTCAAGACGATGAATGCTCATTTTTCTTCGATATATTTACAAGATTGCCACTACCTTCATTTTTTACTTTCTATTTTTATATAAGGACGTTTTTTAGGGTAGTCATATCCAATATTTGTAGTAGTGTGATGTTGTACTTAATTGAGTTGTTCATTAATTCATTCACTTCTTTGGTTTATCTTATATCTTGTTTTCTAATAGACAGTTTTTTGATACTGAAGCAGCGTACTTGGAGGAAGACATCGATTTGGGTCGAGACGCTTTGGCTGGATATCTTCTTTCACACGTAGATATGTAAAGTTTACTTTGAATATTTCTTGGTAGCTGTACGTGTAGCTAGAGACATCAACATTATATTTTGACACTTTGTGGTAAGTGTTGAAATGTGATTCATAATCGTTGTATATATGTAGTAGTAGTATTAGTTACCGTTGTTGATCATATGATGGGTAGCCTCACCGCTTAATCTCAATGGGTGGTATAGTCTTTTTCTTATTGTGTGGTTTATAAGATTCTAGTTTAATTGGAATTGCCTAAAGGCTGGGTTTCATGCATGATTAAAGAATGGACTGAATTCACCTCAGATGAGAAGGCAGTGAAAGTGTTTAAAATTGGTCTATAATGATCTGAACATTTTGGTAATGCATGTATGTTCATGATGGCTATCTGTTTGATATATGGGTGATGATTTGTTTAAATTTGCATGTAATATATTTTGGTAATGATCTGAATTCACCTCACTGCTTAATCTTATGGGTGCATGGTATAGTCTTTTCCTTATTATGTGGTTTATAAGATTCTAGTTTAATTGGAATCACCTAAATGCTGTGAATTTCATGCATGGTTTAATAACGATCTGAACATTTTGGTAACGTATGTTCATAGCTATCTGTTTGATTGTTTTTATAAGGTTTAATTTCTGGGTTGTAAAAAATTCGTAACAAGCTATTAAAAAAAAAAATTATGGCGTTCCAAAATAAATTTTGGGACGCCTTAATATTTGGGACTCCAAAAATACAATTTTTGTTAAAAGAAAATATTTATGGCGTCCCAAAATAACTCTTGGGATGCCTTAAATGATATTTTTGGAGTCTCAATAATTTTGGGACTCCAAAATTGACGTTTAATGTACTCATTTTATACGTGATTTTTGGCGTCCCAAAATTGTTTTGGGACTCCTTAAATCATAATTAAGGCGTCCCAAAATTAGTTGGGAATGCCAAAAATATAATTTTATTGCGTCTCCTCAATAGACATCGCTTGAATAAGGGTTGGTAATTGGGCCTATTTTGGGATGTTAAACGTGTTTTTTTGTAGTAGTGTATATATATAATTTTTCATTGTATCTTCTCAAAGCGATAGACAAGTACCGAACGTAGAATGGTCTTGACCGTAGCAATTGCAATATCGCCGACGGTCGTTTCAAATACATCTTCCAATGCTGTGTTCGAAGGTATATATATTATTCATCAATGATTATAATATTAAATTGAAGTGCGTGTGCATACACATACAGATGACTGATTGACAATTTTTCTTCCCATTTCTTTATAGTGCCCAAAGCAACCAGACATGAGCAGTGATTGTGGGTATTGCGTGATGCAGTACATGAAGGACATAATCATGCACGGTCCTAAAAGTATTAATACAAATAAGGTATATTATATACTTGATTCGTTCATATATAGACTTGGTCAGCTATATATTTTTTAATTAACACATTTAGTGCTTATAAAAAGGATATGAGGGGGTATAAACAAATTGTTTATAAGTTTGTTTGTTTTTTTTTTCAGAAAAGCAACTTAATTACCTTAATTTTTATAGTACAAATACAGCAAATATATTTCAGTTAACTTAATTATCATTTAATTATCTTAAATGCGGAGTTGACGTTGTTTAATTGGGAAGTGCATCCACCGATCACTACCTTTGCCATGTGCCTCGTTTGAGTGTGCTTTAGGGTAGATATACCTCCTTTTTGGGTCTGTTTTTCCTCAGCGGCTGCTTTCTCCTTGAAGGATTTTCGGATGTACTTGGAATCCAATTGACTTGATAAAGTTGCCACACGAAATTGGAGTACCGACACAGACTTTGATAATGTTATATGGCAGATTCATCATGAAAGGAGAAGATAACTCTGATATCTTCCTATAATGTATCTCGCGATCTGCGTCCTCGAGGAGCAGATGTTTATTTATTTTTAAGTTTTTGACTAATCTGAATTTTATTGAGTTGAACTGAGAGTGATTTTATGATGAATGAGCTTTGATTGTTACACTTTCATGATTGCCTGAGTTAGTATGATTTTGCCAGCAACGAAGAATTCTCCGATGGTGTGGGTTTCCATACCAAGAGGGATTTCTCTCTTTTCAGAAGGCTTTTTTGATAATTTCATAGTGAAATTATATTTTTTAATTAAAATTATCTACCATTCCCATGAATATACCAAAAATTACTTTTAAACCCACCTCCATTTTCAATTCCACTTCTAATTTCAATTTTAGTTCCACTTCCTTAAAAAATACTTCCGCATACCAAACGGGCATCAGAGAATGTCTTTATTTTTGTTTGTTACCTTTTCATTTTGCCCCTATTTAATTACCCATATTTCTCATTCTCTCTCTCTCCACCATACATTCTCTTTCTTATATAACCATCTTTATTACTCCTACAATATTAATTTTCTTGTTTTCTCTCTTCTACTCCATAAATTGTAGAATGAGTTTTTACCTCAGTTAATTATGCCCGCGTGCCTATTTAATTTGCATGATGGAAATAGAATTCTATATCCAACTTGAGCAATAATTTGAAATAAAATAATATATATGAATCTGACGTGTCAATGAAATATTTAAAAAAATTATTATCACGCTATGTATGATCTATGAATAAATATGGCTTGTTTGAATTTTTATAGGGTAAATTTAACAACAAAGTCAAATATTACCAAAATCACTGAACGTCCAGCAAAATCCCACACAAAAGCAATCGTAAGAAAACTATGTCCAGAAAAATAAAAGGCAGTGGGCATGGGCAAAGGAGAACCTGAATCGTTGTTATATCCCTACCGGCCTCGCCTTAACGGGTGGTGGGTAGTGTGATATCTCTTGTTTATTAAATCCAATTGTCACACTTTACCAACAATATTACAGATCAGAGCAATATAGCACAGAGTAGCGGTAAAACAATTTGGGGTGTAGTATACTGATAATAAATTACAAATCTTGATTAAAATATAAATACATAAAATCTCTACAACAATTCTTCGTACATTCTAGAACTGGTCCCACATCTTCATCTACTAATGCCCGCCTGGGAGCTATATCCAATGAATTGTACATCATACCGATAGCAATAGAAGCTGGAATCCTGAAGGATCCTAGAGTAACCATTAATCTTATATTCAAAGTATATACAGAGTATGTAAGAAAACCATAAATCATACAGCATCCAAAGGTCGCACACAGCGAGTCATACAGCCTAAACTAGAACAAGCAGTCTGTATAGCACACAACACAGACTGTAGGGTATAACAAGGCCCTAGTCGCACACAACGGTTCCGGTACCAAAGCGCTTGGCAAATAACAATATTGAATGCATACAAAATCATGGTAAAGCATACATACAAAGTCATACAAAGCATATGAGATTAAGGTTACTTACTTGTAGATAATTGATCAATTTGAGTAACAAACTCCCGGCTAATAAATAGGAATGATAGAGCTAAAGTAATACAATATAAACGACATCATCATCTATATAATTTTCCTCTTTATAAAATATGTAACTATATGACTTGTATGAAGGGTTCTTTCACCATTTGAAACTCACTAATTTCTTTATTAATGAGTATCCCTTCATTGGTAAATTTTCCTTCATTTTCGCACAAAATACTGGAAAAGTCAGGAATATTTTGACCCAACTTCAAAAATTCATAACTAATTGTAGGAAAATCCGATTGAGGTGTTCCAAAAATCTATATGACCCTTGAGATGTCTATTTTTGACTAAAAATACTCCCTAGGGCCAGAAACACTTAAATATTCCCAGTTTCTAAAAATGCCCCTGTTGGTTTTTCTACTCCTCTCCTTGCATATTTTCATGCTTTATGCTTTCAAAATTATTCTCCATACCCATCCTCATACAGAATTCTATTTTAATCACTTTTAGAGCATCAAAATCATCAAAATAAAATCATATCACCAAGTTCTAGCTATTGTTCAAAATTTCCTTAAACTTTTGCAAAATTGCAAGAAGTGAGAGAAGAAAACTTGCTTGATGTTCTAACTTCTTTGCTTTCTTCACCTTGGCCTCTTTGTAGTTATAGCTAGAACTCTAACAATATTATTCAAGATCACTAATTGAAGACTCAAACATACTTGTATGAAAATAAAAGAAATAAGACAATTCTCATAACTTCCTTACCTCTTCTCTTTTTGAAATTCTCTTTGCTTGTGATCCTTACAACACTCTCCTATCTCTCTTTCTTCTCTTTGGGTGGCACTTTTTTACCTTTAAAATGAAGAAGGGTGTGTTCCAATTTATAGAGGTAAAGCACCCCAAAAATATCCCCTTGTATTTTTACTAATTTACCCTTTTTGTTGTCTCTTGATTTCTCTAGACTCTTCTTATATTTCTTTGTAAAAATCTGATTTTTTCCCTTCTCCTTCATGTGTCACGCCACTTGGTTCCTTTTTATCCAAATATTTTCTAGTCACATGCCTTATTTTGTGGCTATGATATTTTACTTAATAATTAAATGATTGGGTGGCATGGCTTAGTGTAACACCCCAATTTTCAAAAGCGGAATTTTTTTTTTCAATCAAAGTAGAGCATCGGAGCAAGTAAAAGAGTGAGTAACTGATATATCATTAACTGTGGCGTATCCTTTTGTTCATAATGTACAGTACATTTATCTGAGTAATGTTATAACGGCACATATCTAAAAATAGGATCTTCAGTTGGGTCCGTACGCATGCTGTTCACTCTACTTACCCCTGTCTTCAGTCCTCGGTTCTCGGACCTTGAAGCTATGGTAAAAGCTGAGGTCCAATACTCATCGGACCCCAGATAACGGTTAACCTCATGCTTATGTAAACAATATATGTATGACAGATATTCATGACATTACAACAATAATCAATATAAAAGCCCATAACATATGTATCGTTTGTCTGGATAACGGTACACAACCACTGCCTATGTCCGTTATCCCTAGTCTATACCACCCGTGCCATGATGGCCTATCGTGTCCTCAGCGCTAGGAAAACTCAACGGTATTATTAGAACCGTAACCCGTATATAGCTGAATGTATATGAAAAACTTCAAGACAGAGTCTTCGACTATGAATGCATCTATCACATATAAGTATATAAAAAGCATCAGAGTTAGTGTTACAGTACGCGTCCGTACCTTAGTCCGTTCGGATAGCGGTACGCTTGCCTGGTCGGTATGTCTCCCGTTTTTCCCGATTATCCTATAATAGTATTATCGCATTATTACATCGTAAATAATATCTTAGGAGATATGTTAACCACTACCGACGTTTTTATCCCTGGTGGATTTGTTATTCCAATTATATCCCCTTTTATTTCTTAAAAACGATGATTCAGCATTTCAGGCAGAATTTCCGCAAACTTTGAAAATTCATAACTAATTCTTGAAAAATCGAAACGAAGATCCATAAAATTCCCCGGAATCCTTAGGATGTCTATTCTTAAAGAAAAATAGTGGTCTTCACCCAGAATTTTTGAATCATTCCCATTTTTCACGTTTTTACATTCTGCCCAGAAAATTTCCAAAAAACGTAGCCTATCTTGAAGAATTTTTATGTCACGGTACAGAGCTCAAAATAATACATTCTAGGTAGTTTTGAAAATTGTTATATGTCTAATTTAACCATGAATTTTCCCAGAATTTTATAACTTCTTTTTCAACATAAAATTATCGCGTTTCTATCACTGATTTCAGGAATCGCTAACCTATAAGATTTTGCCAGAGCTTCGCTATTTTGATCATAATCTTCCAAAAATTTTGCTATAACACTATCTTCATCAATTTTTCAAATTAAAACCACTTTTAACCATAAAAACATGATAACAAGAATATATTGGAAGATTAAAGATCAAAACAACATTTAAGCTATAAATTCAAAGCTAAAGCTTAAGAACTAGAGAACTTATCCTTGAAGAACCTTGCTACTCCTTCTTGCTTCCCACTAACTCTCACTTTCTCTCTACTCTTGCTCTCTAAAATTAACCTATTTTGGTTGAGTTTGGTGTGAAGAATTAAAGAACCTAAGGTGCCTATTTATAGTAAAACATTATGGCAACTTTGGTAAATTTTTCAAACCTACTTCTTCTTGCATTTTAACCATTGGATCTAAACTTAGTAAAGAAGTTTAAATCTCCTCCATCCACCCTCTCTCTCTCTCCCTTCTTCAACAAGTGTCCTCCTACTTCTTTGACGAGTTGATGATGTCATTGATGACTTTTATTTATGACAAATTTAATTTTCAAATCTTATATATCCCATGTGTTTGTTTAATTATAGCATAATAACCTTATCTAAAATCCTATCCTACTCTTCCCATCTGCCATTTATTGTAGTTTTTATTAACTAATTACTTTATTTATTCAATGTTGATTTAATATACCATGATATTTTAATAATGAATTTTATTCAAAATCCTCCATGCATGCGCCACTTAGTGGACTTTTCTACAATAGTAAATAATGATTTAATTTCATCCCCTCATCAATGTTTAGTTGCATGTGTTTATAAGTTTAATATAAACAATTCTTGCCTCCTTCTTCAAGCCAAAAAAATGCCACCTCTCGTCATCTTTTCTCCAATTTTGTGCTTTAATTCCTAGTTACTCTAAGTGTGTTTGTAACTAGATGAAATTGGCAGTTGGTTATCAACTAAGCAAAAATGCTTTTAGGGTTTAATTTGAAGTTTATTCAAGTTTTTCTTCTTCAATTCACTAATCTCAAAATTTTGGCTTCATTAAAGGTCTTAACCAACCTTTTATTTATTTTAAGGTTAATTCCAAAAATTGAGGAAAAGATTTTGGAGATAACCTATTCCAAGCTTGAAATATGCTGGTTCATAATAAATTCTTATATTTGATCTATGATTAACTTATCTCAAGATACAATTTATTTTGCATAGATTCTCATTTACTTGTGTCTTGAATTAATCCCAAATGGTTTTTAACTCACAACTCAATTAATTACACACTTTTCTCTCTCCTTCACTCGGCTCACAACACTCACAACTCTTACACACCTACACACTACACACACACACACTCGCAACTCCTCCTTCACTCTCTCTCATTATCCTCTTCTAAAGGTCATTAAGACCTTATCACAAGTACCATATCCTCTTCCATGCAATTACTTCTTTTATCCCATGTGCTAGCTTAGATTAATGTTAAACAATTTTCCTCCTCCTTCTCTAAGCACATATCTGTGCCTTCCCTTCTTCCCTCAGCTCTTAAGTGGTGTTTCATGTGAGTCTAATAAATGAAAAGCTAAGCTTCCTATTGGTTCTTTTATTATCACATGGATTTAACTTAATTCTTTGATTTCTCATTGGCTCATCCAAATTCACATGGATTTAGTTCAATTAGGTGATTTCTTAGAACCATTAGATCTAAACTTAATCAAGAAGTTTTAATCCTCACCATTCACTATAAAACATGTGCTCTTGTGAGTTTATTATTATCTAATTTCCTTCCTTGTATTAGGGTGAACTTTGCCCTTCCACTATTGAATTAGGGAATGATAAATTAATCTTGGTTATATCCCTAATATAATATTTCAGATGTTATTAAGCATATTTATCCAAGTGTGATTGGTTTCTATATTAATTATGATTATTAGAAACTCACTTTATGCTAATATTGAACCCTCATCGGTTCCTTGATTTTAATCAAGTTAGAATATCCCCAATTATGCCTTTTTTAATTTAACTTTTGATTAATTATGAAAATTAATACAATTATTTCAATTATTGTAAATTTAATTGTCTATTAGTTGTTGGTAATTTCCTTTAATTGATTTAGGTATCTTTATAATATTTTATGGCTCTTCATGATTAAATATGAACTATGTTGTAATATAATTTTAGGGTACTTTATGATCCCTTAATGAAGATTAGAAATTTTGGGTCTTTAGTTTATTTAATTCTAAGAGGAAATTCCCGAAATTAAAATAAATAAGCTACAAAACTTTGAGACCACAAATTCACCTATTTTCAATAGGTATTTACTATCAAATATAGTGGTCAAGCTAAGTAGAAATTTTAGGGTATTACACTTAGCAATAAAATATATGCATGTGTCCCTTTCTTTTCTCCTTAAATTACATGTTGCCACCTTAGTGGCTTAGGTGTCCCTTACAATTAATTCAATATGCACATGTATCCTCAATTAATTTTCTTTAAATATTATATGGACACTTGGTAGTTTAAGTGTCCCTTATAATAAATTGACTAGGCATATGTGTCCCTTTCTAGTAAAATCCTTAATTAATAAGGGGACAAGTGGACTTATTCTAGACATTTCTTTATTAGTCGTGTGGTAAATTTATTTCTTTCCTCTTGTCTTCCACTTCTTGCAAAATAGCTTTGTTTCCCTTCTTCCTTTCTTACCCATGCGTGACCTTCAAGAGCCAAAGGAGTATGAAATATTCTTTCATTCATCTTGGTTTCATGCACAATTATAATATTCACTAATAAAGCTATTACCTCCAAGTCAAAGATATTTCACTAATAATCATCTTGATCTTGTCATGTGTATATGTCATTTTCAAAGGCATAAATGCTTTTGCTAATAGTCTTCTTATTTGCCATGTGTTCATGTTCCTGAACCATCTCTTATCTTCCTATGCCATCTCACAATAATGACCTCTTATTAGCCAATTAGATGGAAACACATATTATTTTAAATTTAATGAAAATCCCATATATCTCAATAATATAATATTAATTAGTTTCATACAATAATTTACATGAAAATCCTGTCACAAGCTAATTCTCAAATTTCTAGGCCCTGAAATTCGGGATATTACATTTCTCCACCCGTTCAATAAATTTCGTCCTCAAAATTTGGACATAAATATCTCGAGGAATCATTTTAACCGTCTAGTTCATTCCATTTCCATGCATACTCACTTAGCATGTAACATATTCATCATACAATGTTCATCTTCATTTTGTACCTAGGTGTAATATTCAATACAAAACCTTCTTGTCTATCCCTTTGACGCTTGATTTTATAGGCCTCACTGCCTGATGCATTTGGCCTTTTAGTTCGTTTTATTTTAGCCTTTCGGCTCAATCTACTATCATTGTGCTGGATATTTTGGCTTTATTATTCAGGAACCATTCTCAGACATACCTTAGGCACTTTGGTCCTAGGTTACCATGACAGGAAACAAACACAGTGCTAAACATATGGGTCTTACAGCTCAGGGTCTCCACCCCTTGTAATCTTGCAAACTGGGTCTCATTGTCTCGAGCCTCTGCTCGTCTATCTCATGTTTGAGCTTTTCAATACAAGCTCTCAGATTATTTGCCTCTTGCTTAGCACCGTAGTTGGTAAATTTTATTTGACTTAACTAGTTCGAATTTTTAGACCATGCTATTAGTTTATGTTCCTGTATTCACATAATCACCAATTGCACTGCTTTTTATTTCATTAGTAATGGTAATCATACCATTGTCTTTCATTCCTTTATGTTGTTTCATATTCAACTTTTGATTTTCAAATATTCAAAATTTCTATGGTCATAGTACATTTCACAATTGCATAAAACAATATTTTCACATTTTTATTAAACACAATTGCTACCAGCTCAATTTCAAGAAAATACATTTACTATTGGCTTAAATTTGAGAAAACATTTTTCTGCCAGCTTAATTCACAAATGAGATAATCCATTTCGCAAAATTCAACAACTGAGAGGTACATGCCACACTTATGCCCTGCTTCACCAAGACATATCCCAATCATTTCATACACAAACCATTGAAGTGGAACACACTTGTCGGCCAATACAATAACTAGCCACCCACCAGAATCCGATACCGGGACAAAGGACCATCGTCCATGAAGCCTTGCTCCAAACGCATGCGTGGTGTGATACCCTAAAAATCCTGTTTAGCATAACCACTAAATAATACCTATTGAAATAGGTGAATATGTGGTCTCAAGGATATGTTAGCTTATCTAATTAGGGAAATTCCTCCTAAGAATTTCACGAACCAAAAAGACTCAGATATTCTAATTTCATTTAGGAACCATAAAATATCATAAGATACAAATAATTACCGTATTAAGTTATGGTTTACATGGAATTAAAGAGAGCAATGAGATACTACGGAAAATACTTAAACAAAATAGGGGAAAATAATAAAAATCAATGAACAACTAGGTATTCGATAAATCAAATAATTGTGCTAGACCTTTATAAATAATCAAGGGATTAATTAAGCATCATTTAATTCATTAGGAGACTAAATTTACTAAAATACCCTTAATTAACACACTAATGCTTAAAATCATAATTAATTCATAAAAAGCCCTAGAGAGCTATCATCACACTGAGCCCAATTAAGGGGCGATTAATAACAATTAATGAGCAATTGAAATTACAACAATGAAGACACTAAATTAAACTAAATTAAATTAGGCATAATTAAAGATGTATAATTCCAATTAAAAGCCAATGGCTAATTAAGAGTTGTTTAAATGAATTTCTAAAGACTATACTTAAATTGGGGTTCCTAAAATAGTATAAATATCATGAAAATACCTAAAACAACTATTGGGGATCTCCAACACGTAAAGAACCATTAAATCTATATTTAAAAAGATATTAACATGTAATTCTTATATTTTCAAAAATAAGCCGTAAAAGTGTATGAAGAGGCTGAAAATAATTAGAGGAGACTAAAAATAATTATTTGGCACAAAAAATTTATCTTAATTAAATTAACATTCATAATTAATCTAATGGCAAAAATTAACAAACAATTTGAAATATTTTGGCTAAATTCCATATTAAAGCTCAACAAGGGATCAATAATTGAAACAAATGGATTTAGTAGGATCATAATTGAGTTGGTAAACAATTAAATCATTACAAACTAAACCTAATTAAGCTAAATCAAATAGTAAAAGAGAAGAATTTAACTTAGGGCTTTTTACCACAACAAATCACATTGGATCAATTTTTGGTAGTCCAAACCATTGCCCAAACCACCAATAAAGCCCAAAACAAAAATCAAACCAAAAGGATCAGAGGGGATTTCGGTTTTTGGGAGTCTTCAAGGGGAAGGAATTGATTTCCAACACATGTGTCAAATGGGTCAAAGCTTGTAGAGGAAGATTTACTATTCCAAACTTGGAGTGCAAGTCATTTGGCTTCTTGAAGAAGGAGAAGAAAAAGATGAAGGGGGAGAGAGAGGAGATTTCGGTTTTGATGATTTGAAGGGTGGGGATATGAGTTTTCAATCTTACCCTAGATCCAATGGTGGAAATTAGCCAAGAGAGAAGTTGCAAAGAATTACACAATTGCCCAACCTTTTCACTATAAATAGAGGCATAGGTCATTCACTTTTCTTCACACCAAGCAAAGCATCATCTGCATATTTGAGAGAGAGTGAAGAGAGTTTGAAGAAGCTTGAAGGAGATCAAGCATTAGGTAAGCAAAGTTCTTTAGTTTTGAGTGTTAAATTCATAGCTAGAAGTAGTTTTAATCTTTAAAATTCTAGAATAGTTTTAATTTCATGTTTTTATGGTTAAAAATAGCTTTATTTCGAAAAATTAGTGAATAAAGTGGTTTAGCAAAATTTCCGGAAGAAAAGCTCATATTTCATGTTGAAAATGATATTGAAAAATTCTGAGAAAATTCATGATAAAATTAGACATATAGGGCTTTCCAAATATGTAAAGAACATGTTGAAATGAGCTCTGTACAGTGAGAAAGAAATTCTCAAAATTTGTGTTGCGAAAATGCTGTAATTTCTGGGCAGAGGATGAACACGTGAAATCTGGGAATTATTTTTGAATTCTGGGCATATCCTGATATTTTTTCTGGAAAATAGACATCCTAAGGAGTCCGGAACATTTTACGGATCTTCGTTTCGATTTTCCTAGAATTAGTTATGATTTTTCAAAGTTAGGCGAAATTCTGCCCAATGAATTCCAGCGTCCTCCAACGAATTTTGAAGAAATAAAATGATAAGCTAGTGTACCAAGGGTAAAATAGTCAATAGTGGCCAAAATATCCTTTAGGATATTATTTATAAATTAATAACACGATATTACTCTTATAGGAAGACTGCAAACGTTTACTGATCGACGTCATACCGAAATTACCAATTCAGGTACGGACGGGTATTGTAACACTAACTCTGATGCTTATGGTATGCTTATATGTGATAGATAGTCTGAGACTCTATTTTTGAAAATTGATCATACACATACAGCTTGATATGGGTTATAGTCTTGATAACGTCGTTATGTTTTCCTAGCGCTGAGGACACGGATGTACATCGTGACACTAGTGAATAGTGCAGACTATAATAACATGCATATTACAGTGGCTGTGTTACGTTATTATCTGAATATGAGAATATTGTATGTGATTATTGCTGTTTTGTCATGAATATCTGTCACACATATCTTGTTTACATAAGCATGAGGTTACCGTTACCTGAGGTTCAATGGAAATTGAACCTCAGCTCATAGTCTCAGATTCTGGAGGAACCAGGACCGAGGGCAAGGATAAATAGCACGTGAGAGGACACGGGCGGAGAAGAAAGTTACGAATTTTTTTATTACTGTATTAGCATTGTACCACTATAATAGCAACAAGACACGCCATTAGTGAAGGTTTATCAGATACTCGCTCTTTTAAAATTATTCCGATGCTCTACTCTGATTAGAATATTATGAAAACGGATTTCGAAAATGAGGATGTTACATGTGGGTGCTGGTCAGACAATGCAATTCACACGCCCCTACAAGGCGAAACTACTCAGATTGTGAGTATTCACTATTGGTGCAAGTGTCAACCTCTCATATCCCATCAAAATAAAATTTTACTCAAACGAGCTATATCAATGGCTAGCGATTTAAGAAACATTCTAAACACATTTGGTAAGATCTAGCAACTGAGTATTTCTATAACAGTTTTCTGGCCTCTTCCAGTTTCGTATTGCATCCACCACACACATGATTCACAATTCAGTTTCAAATCAGGGTTCCATCAAGACCCTATCTATGAGACAACATAGTTCTGAAATGACCACTCCAACTGGTCTTCAAATTCTGTAGAAAACACTTCTTCTTCTTCTTCTTCTTCTTTTTTCAAAAATTCAGTTCAGAAATTCAATTACAAAATTTCACAAATACAATAGGTGCGTTGGCAAGTTCGAAATTCAATTTTCAAACAGTCCAGGAACCCGGCAACTGATATAGAAGGTCATCAATCATAACATATTCCAAGCTCTTATTCTCGTTACTCGAGCCATTCATAGAACACATAGTCTATTCTATTCCATTTGTCAAGCCATTTTCATAAATTGTTCATTTTTGGGCATCGCTTATAATTCTCAGGCTTTACACTTCCTTTGAAACATAGCTCAGCATTCATAATTTAATAACAATGGCTTTTACCAGCCTATAAATACTCTTGTCTTATATAACTTAGGACTTTTCTTTTCTTTGAACACATATCAAATTTGATGACTTCAGGACATACTAGTCCAATAACTGCCCTCCACATAATCATATTACTTACATATATAACACTTGAGCACCCCATGGCAATAACTATATCACAAGGATTTTATCTGGGGTCATTGAAAATGAACTTTCTACATTAATTCCATCTCCACGTATAATTGTCACCATTTCAATTTTTCCCTTGTCAGGTACTTAACCCATATCTCGGGGAATCTATTAGCCACCAACACATCTATAGTTATTAGTCCCGGTCATGAAACTATAACCTGTGGCTACCAAGGTTCTAGTTATCATTGATTCCATCAAGATACTAACATTCTCAAGGAATATTCTATATCAAGATTTTTCCCTATGTTGATACGGAAACTATCAACCTCAAAATACCCCATATCATATAGGTATTATCCTCGAACATACCTCAAATAATATGCTGATGACACAACATCAATCAATTTTGTCACGGTTTCTACTTTCAATTATTCTTTCTAAGGGAATATGAGATTAAAATCATTCCCTAATAGCTAGTAACCTCCAATTACCTTATGCATATTGGTACTATATTCTAGTGCCTTAAATTCATTTAAATCGATCGGTACCATATCCTAGTACCTCAATTTATTCAAACCAATTTGTACTAAGTCCTAGTACACATTTCATTATGATCGATTCACATACCTAAAGAATCACTCAACCATATCATTGGATTCTTAGGTTGCAATTCAATTGGTAGCAACTCGGAAGATGCCTACCAAATTCTCCGGTTTATTAACCTAATTCTGAAACCTCGATCATACCAAATAAATATGCCACGATCATTGTGATCCATAGCTTACTATATTCAGGAAATATTCTCAAATAATCTTAAATCAATAATTGTCAAATTCATAATTCGACTTCTAGAACCTCAACATCAGCTAAGAAATCATTTTACCTTAACAATACCCAGAATATAAACTAGGATCCTGATTCAATCTTTCTTTCCTCTCTCTCTTTCTCTCTATTCTTTGAACCTGGATTTTCATCTTTTTTTATGGATTTGAATAAAGCCATGTGTGGTGTAATATCCTAAAATTCATATATTATATTTTGCCAAATAATACCTATTGAAAATTGGTGAATATGTGGTCTCAAAAATATTGTAGCTTATTTATTTGAATATTAGGGAATTTTCTCTTGAAATTAAAACTAACTAAAGGCTAATTTTCTAATTTTCACTTAGGGATCATAAATTGCCCTATAATTATTAAAATAATACATGGTGCATAAATGGCTACGAAAAGTCAAAAAGTTGTGAGAAAATAATTAAACCAATTAGAGAAAATTGCCAACAATTAGTGGATAATACAATCTACATTAATTGAATTATTTTCATAAACTTTCATAATTAATTTAGTGGCATATGTTAAAGGCATAATTAAGGATGTATTACCTTAATTAGGAACCAATGGCTAGTAAAGGACTAAGATTAGCATAAATAAGTTTCTAAGGACCATGATGTAGTTAGGAACCAATCATAATTTACCAACTACACTTAGCTACTATATTAGGGATGCTAATTAAGATTAGATATGGAGGCTTGGATTGAATTTGATAAAGCTAAATCTTAAGGCCTTAATTAACTCTCATAAAGTGGAATCCTTGTGACTCAAACTTTAGCCAATGGAAGAATTTTCTTTAGGAGTTATGAGTCAATTAAAACACAAAATGGAATTAAAAGATGAAGGGGAGGGGGGCGGTTTTTGTAAAGCAAAAAGGAAGAGAGAATTGTTTAATATAAGCCTACACACACATGGGATAATGGAATTAAATACATGGAAGAAGATAAGAGTACTCATGAAGACTTTAGAGGTTTTAGGTTTAATGCTCTTAATGAGTTGGAAGAGGATAAATTGGAAAGAGAAATGAGAGTTGTGTATGTGTGTGTGCAAGTGTTGTAAGAGAGAGAGTGTTGTGAGTGTGTGTGTGCAAGTGTTGTGAGAGTTGTGAGTCTAGTGTGTGTGAGGGAGAAAAGTCAATGAATCCACCAACAGGAAAATTGAGCATAAATCAATTAAATTAATTAATGGAATTAATTTAAGACATAAGTAAATGAGAATTTATACAAAATAAATTGTATCTTGAGATATGTTAATCATAGATCAAATATAAGGAGTTATTATGAACAAGCATATTTCAAGCTTGGAATAGGTTATCACCAAAATCTTTTCCCCAACTTTTGAAATTTGATTTAAAATGATAAAAAGGAAATTATGGACTTTTAATTAAAGTCATGAGTTTCTAAATTACAAAGCTAATGAGAAGACTTGAATAAGCTTCATAAAAACCCCTAAAAGTATTTTTGTTTCATAAACAACTAACTATGAATTTCATCTAGCAACTAAGGCACCCTAAAGTAACTAACTCTTGAAGCATATAGTTGAAGAAACAAAGGAGAGGGGGGGGGGGGGTGAATTGGTTGGCTTGAATAAGGGGTAAGGAATTGTTTAACATATGTATTAAGACGCATGCAAAATTAGCATTCAATGAGGGGAACAACTTGGAGAGATAAGGTGTACTTAGGATTTAATTCATTAAAGGAAAATGGAAGAGGATAAGAGAGAGAGGGGGAGGGGGCGGTTTTGTGAGAGGCAAGGGTGAGGATTTGTGCTTCACTAGATGACCTAGATCTAAGGGTTCATATGTAAGAGGATTAGGTTTGAAATAATTACCAAAGTAGTCATAGCCTTTTGCTATAAATAAGGGGCTTTGGTCTTTATATTCTTCACACCAAAACAAGCTTAGCAAAGCTGATATAGAGAGTGAAAGTGAGAGTGAAGAGTCTTGGAGAAGGAGGAGCAAGGTTCTTGGTAAGTTCTCTAGCTCTAGCTTTAAGTTCTTTAAGTTTTAGTTCTTAAATTCATAGTTAGAAGTAGTTTTGATTTTAAATATGCTAGAGTAATTTTAATATCATGTTTTTATTGAAAAAAATAGTGATATTTCAAAAATTAGATGAGCCACTTGGTATAGCAAAATTTCTGAAAATGATGATCAAGTAACGGAGTTCAGACGAAATTTCATCGGTTAAGCAATTTCTGAAGTCAATGATAAAGATGCCAATATTTTATGTTGAAAATGAAGTTGAAAAATTCTGGGAAAATTCATGGTTAGAGTATACATATAGGGCTTTTCAAATATGCCAAGAACATAATAAACTGAGCTCTCTACAGTGAGATAAAAATTCTCAAAGTTTGACTGCGAATTTCTGGAAAAATTCTGGGCAGAGGCTCAAAACCTTAAAACTGGGAATGACTCAAGTATTCTGGGAAAAATTGAGTATTTTTACTTAAAAATAGACATCCAAAGGATTCCGAGGAATTTTACGGATCCTCATTTCAATTTTTCTAGAATTAGTTATGATTTTTCAAGTTAGACGAACAATTTGCCCAAAATACTATACCAGCATTTTTTTTTCCATAAAATAAGGAAAATAAGTTGGAAATAATTCCACCGAGGGAAAAAGGGTCATTAGTGGCTAAGATATATTCTAAGATATTATAGGTGAATTAATAAATGCGATATTACCATTATAGGATATACGAGATCACTGTCCGACCGACGAACATACCAATATCACTAACGAAGGTATGTACGAGTACTGTAACACTAACTCTGATACTTATTGTATGCTTATATGTGATAGATAACTTTACATCTGCTGTGTGCTTATGAGATACATCTGTTGTGTGCTTATGTATTGATGAGATACATTTGTTGTGTGCTTATGTACTGTTGGGATACATCTGCTGTGTGCTTATGTACGGTTGGGATACATCTGCTATGTGCTTATGTATTGATTGTTGCTGAAATGCCATGAATATCTGTCATACATATATTGTCATATTTAAGCATGAGGTTAACCGTTACCTGAGGTCCAATGGGCATTGGACCTCAGCCCCTACTATAGCTTTAGGATCCAAAGGAATCAGGACCAAGGACAAGGGTAAGCAGCACCAGTGAGGACCTGGCCGAAGAATTTCTTTTTGGTTGTGTGTTGACGTACTCTTAAAAATTTGGATAGCTGTACCGCTGTATAAGCAACCAGATACACCAACAGTGAATGTTTATCAGATACTCACTCTTTTAAATTGTTCCAATGCTCTACTCTGATCAAATCGTTTTGGAAACCCTTTAGAAAATTGGGATGTTACATGTGGCTAGTTGATTTTGCAATCTAGAGCACCTATGAACTTGTTTGGGTTTTAGAGATTATTCCCACTTGTTAGTTTTGCTTAATTTTATTTCAGTTTATTTAATCCTGTGTTCATTGTTATTGCTTCTTGATTGGCCACCATTGAGCATATTTTGGAGATTTAGGGTTGAACTTGGAAGAAAGAATCCTAAATTGACCTTGGGATTAAATAATGTGGAATTAGGTTTAAACTTAATGTGAAATTAAGTTTTAATCTAATTTGCGTCTAGAATAGGAATATACCTAGAAGCTCCGCATAATTAAATTAGAGTGAGCTTGATTTAAAATGCATCTTATTTAGTTGTGTGAGGCATCACATAATTAATTAAGGTAGGTATATAGGTGGACCGGAAGACATTTATAAACATCAATACTCTAGATTAGCTGATCAAGTTAAGTCAAAGTTAATTTAGTGGGGATAAAATCTAAGAATCAAATAAGGGATTAGTGACTCTAGGTTGCTCGTTTATTAGTGTGGTAGTTTGTTTGTTTTAATTTCTTTTCTCTTAATTAAATTTAATTTGGTTTTCTCAACTTTAACGAAATTGTGAAATTCATGCTTAACTAAAGTTTGTGGTACTAAGTGCTCGTGGGAACGATATCTTACTTACTCTTTATTACTTGATACGGCCCGTGCACTTGCGGAGTTTTTAGGCTATAAAGTTTTGCCCTATCACTTTGTATTTTTGTAATTATTTTCCAAAATACAATGTTTATAAGAGTTATGAAAATTTGGGTATTATAGGTAGTAGTTAGCATTTAGTTAAATTACATTCCTATTTTAGTTTATTAATTTGAAAAGCCAAAAGCAAATTTTCTCTTGTTTTACTTGCATTTGCATGGTATTAGATTACTCATTAAACAATAAAAGGCTTCTCGAGAAGAGAGAATAATCCTAAGTTTGTCTATACGCAATCTTTGGTTAATTTTTTATTGTGAACTCCAAGGCTAGCGATAAAAGGTCCTCATCAAATGCGCCTCGTCCCTATAAAGCCCTACCTGTGGAATAGAATTATATTACCTTCGGTCTTAAATATAAAGTCTAATAAACATTTTTGGAAAGATTAAGGAATCAAATTAAATTACTTTAAAGTATTTATATTTTTTATTTTTGTCAAGTTAATTTGTTTGACTTATAAATTGATTTATAATCTAATAGTTTATAACATATAATATGACTACATAATTTATATAAATTCTTTAATCTTTCAACAAAAAAAAAAAAAAGGCATGTAGGTCCTATATTTAGGATCAGAGGGAGTATATTCCAACTCTTGTCCAAATTCATTTTACCATTCATCATTTGACACACGCGCGCGCGCACACACACACATTTTTCTTCAAGTCCTTAACATAAGACGTAGTTGACATTGAGGAAACTAATTAAATTATTTAAGTATAGCAAATATTACATGATCTCTTTATAATACTTATGTGTAGCATTTTTATAAGTTAGATAAATTAGTTTGAAGAAAAATAATAAATATAAATATTTTAAAATAATTTATTTAACTTTTTTAATCTCTTCAAATTAATAAACGAGGTATTATATTAAGATCAGAAAGAGGTGTGTGATTCTCTCTCTCTCGAAATATATATATATATATATATATAAAGTGCAGTGGAAAATTTGAGAGAATAGAGACACAATTGAATGTGGCCAACACTTACCTATATATATACAACCTTTGATTATAATCTTTTAGGAATCAAAATTTAATCAAGTTGGGATATTCCAGCCAATAGAATTCTATCCCCGTCGTGCATGTGCAAACATGCATGTGGGCTTTCGACCAAAAAAAAAAAGACATGCATGTGGGCCCATGGGGTATCCTTATCTCTATAAAGCCTACCTGTGGAATATAATTATATCACTTCCGATCTTAAATATAAAATCTATATGTTTTTTTTTAAAAAAATATTAAGGAAGCAAATTCAATCACTTTAAAGTATTTATATTTTTAATTTTTTTCAAACTAACATTTTGACTTATAAATTGATTTATAATCTAATAGTACAAAACATATAATATGAATATATAACTTTTTTTAAAAAATCCATATAGGTCTTATATTTAGGATTAGAGGGAGTATATTCCAACTCTTGTCCAAATTCATTCTACCATTCATCATTTCACACACACACTTCTTCAGGTCCTTAACAGAAGGTGCAATTGACATTGAGGAAACTAGATAAATTATTTAAGTATAATACACGTTACATGATCTCTTTATGATGCTTGTGTGTAGCATTAGACTATATATCAATTTATAAGTTAGATAAATTAGTTTGGAAAACATTGATAAATATAAATATTTTAAAGTAATTTATTTAACTTTCTTAATTTCTCTAGCTTATCAACGAAGTAATATATTAAGGACCCGAGTTGTGTGTGTATATATACAATCACGCGCGACAAAATAAAATTAAAGCAGCGGAAAATTTGAGAGAATATAGACACAATTGGAAAGTGGCCAACACTTATCTGTATACGTACAACCTTTGATTATGATCTTTTAGGAATCAAAATTGAATCAAGTTGGGATATCCCAACCAATAGAATTCTACTTCGTTTGACAGCAAATTAGTGCAAGTGGCAAGTAGGAAGAAAACAATATTGACCTATCAATGAAAGGATGAAACTATGTTTTGACCAAAAAAAAAAGAAAGGATGAAACTATGTAAATATGGTCCTAATAATTTCGGAGAAGCTATATCTTATTGATAAAGAAAACATTCGATTAACAATAAAAAAATATAAGATTGAAGAACTCTATTTTTGTGTGTGTGTGTGGTGTTTTTAATTATTTTTATTTTGTATCATCTAATTAAATTTACACGTTTCAAAATTATTAATTTTTAAATTAATTTTTTAAGGGGGAAAAATAGGGAAAAAAAAACACGTACATAAGTTTTCAAATAAAGATTTGAAAATTTTAGAATTTTAATTTTAATCTTGGAAAAAAATAGTACTCCCTCTGGTTCTAATTATAAGATATAGTTAACTTTTTTGGAGAAATTAAAGAAGCTAATTAAATTACTTTAGACTATTTATATTTTTATTTTTTTTAAACTAATTAGTTTAACTAATAAACTAATATATAATCTAAAGATGCATAATATATGAAATGATTAAGTAACTTATTTTGCTTCCTTAATATTTTCAAAGAAAGTCAACTATGTCTTATAATTAGGACCGGAGGTAGTAACATGGATTTAGAAAATATAAAGAGAATAATGAAAGGGCTCAGTTGACAATGCAACACATTTTAGCAACCATATATGATATGCATATATAAGCAAAATGACCGAAATTAAGCTGCTCTTTTTAATCAATTTTGAAGGTGTATTAGAATGATGGCTTTAAATATAGGGAAAATTAGGAAGAAGGACCTAGATATAATACCCTAAAATTCATAATCATTATAAACATTATATTTTGGCAAAAAAATGCCTATTAAAAATAGGTGAATATGTGGTCTCAAAATTGAGTAACATATTTATGTTAATTTAGGGAATTTTCCCCTAGAATTAAAAAGACCAAAGATCCAAATTATCTTGATTTCAATTAGGGATCATAAAATACCCTGATAATTCATATGTCTTTTGATCACACTGTTTAGCCTAATAACATCTGAAACACTATACTAAGATGATAACTTGGATTAAATTATCATCCCCTAAAGATTCAATATATGTGGCGAAAATTCAATAATAATAAAAAGGCAAATCCAACAATTAAAATTAAAGCATAAAATGAACAAAAAGAAAGGAAGGGGAAGGGGAAGGGGACGGTTTTTTTAGCTTGTGGAGCAAGAAACACAAATTCAAAAACATGCAAAGACTTGTGGATGAAGTTGGAACCTTCCAACTTTGGTGGTCAAGTTTCAAGACTTCATGGGCAAGTCTTCAAACTTCTTGAGCAAGTTACTTAGTGAGCAAGTTACTTAGTGAGCAAGTTACTTGGCGGACGAGGTTACTTGGCGGACTAGTTATCTGGCAGACAAGTTACTTGGTGGACGAGTTATCTGGCAGACAAGTTACTTGGTGGACAAGTTACTCGGCGGACAAGTTACTTGGTGGACAAGTTATCTGGCGGACAAGTTACTTGGTGGACAAGTTACTTGGTGGACGCGGACAAGTTACTTGGTGGACGCGGACAAGTTACTTGGTGGACAAGTTACTTGGTGGACAAATTAGGAAACTTGGAGAGCAAGTCAGGTTGGAAAACTTGGAGAGTAAGTTGGAAAACCTGGAAAGCAAGCCGGGAAAACTTGGAGAGCAATTCGGGAAAACTTGGACAGCAAGTTGGAAAACTTAGAGAGCAAGTCGGGAAAACTTGGAGAACAAGTCGGGAAAACTTGACGAGCAAGGAAATTGTTTCAAACACATGTCAAATAGGGTCAACAACTTGTTGGAGAAGTGTCACTATTCAATACTTGGTCATCAAGTTTCTCAACTTCTTGAAGAAGTTGCAACAACTTCTTGAGGAAGTAGAGCCTTGAATTTTCCTATAAATAGAGGTCTTGCCTCTCCTCATTCCTCACACCAAAATCCCAAGCAAAATCTGATTCTAAGAGTGAAAGAGAAAGTGAGAGTCTTGGAGAAAGGAGGAGCAAGAGTTATAGGTAAGTTCTTGAGCTCTAACTTTTGAATTTTTAGTTATTTTGTAGTTTGATCTCTAAATCCTTTAGATATAGTTGTTTTTATGTTCTTCTGAGTTTAAAAATGGTTTTATTTCGAAAAATTAGTGAAGAAAGTAGTTTAGCAAAATTTTCGGAAGAAGAACACCGAAATAACGAAGTTCTGGCGAAATTCGTCGGTTAGGCGATTTTTGAGTTAGTAACAGAAAAGCTTATAGTTCATGTTGAAAATGATATTAAAAAATTCTGAGAAAATTCATGGTTAAAGTAGACATATAGGGATTTTCAAATAAGTAAAGAACATGTTGAAATGAGCTCTGTACAGTGAGAAAGAAATTCTCAAAGTTTATGTTGCGAAAATGCTGGAAATTCTGGGCAGAGGATGAACACGTGAAATCTGGAAATTATTTTTGAATTCTGGTCAAAGTCTGATATTTTTTCTGAAAAGTAGACACCCTAAGGAGTCCGTAACATTTTACGGATCTTCGTTTTGATTTTTCTAGAATTAGTTATGATTTTTTGAAGTTAGGCAAAAATCAGCCTTAAATGCTGATAATCAGCGTTTTTATCCGAAAATTCAAAGGAAATAATGGAAAAATAAATACACCAGGGGTAGAATAGCCAATTGTGGATAAGATATCTTTTAGTATATTATTTGTGAGTTAATAAACGCGATATTACCCTTATAGGAAGTCTGCAATCGTTTTCTGATCTACGTCATACCGAAACTACCAATTCAGGTACGTTCGCGTAATGTAATACTAACTCTGATGCTCATTGTATGCTTATATGTGATAGATAGTCTGAGACTCTATTTTGAAAATTGATCACACACACATACAGCTTGATACGGGTTATAGTCTTGATAACGCTGTTATGTTTTCCTAGCGCTGAGGACACGGATGTACACCGTGGCACTGGTGAATAGTGCAAACTATAATAACATGCATATTGCAGTGGCTGTGTTATGTTATTATCTTGAATATAAGATACATCTGCTGTGTGCTGTTAGAATACATCTGCTGTGTGCTTATGTATGGATTATTGCTGCAACGCCGTGAATATCTGTCATATACAAGCATGAGGTTAACCGTTACCTGAGGTTCAATGGCCATTGAACCTCAGCTCCTACTATAGCTTCAGGGTCTGGAAGACCGAGGGCCAAGGACAAGGATAAGGAGCCAGCGTGAGGACGCAGACGGAGAGAATTTTATTTGACTTTATACCTTCGAACTATATTCAGATTATTGTACCGCTGTGTAAGCAGCCAGATACCATAATAGTGAATGTTTTATCAGATACTCGCCCTTTTGAAATTATTCGGATGCTCTACTCTGATGGAAAAGAAAAAAAAAATTATTCCGCTTTTGAAAATTGGAGTGTTACATTAGAAGAGATAATATTTATCGGGAAGAACTGTAAAAGTTGTAATTATTTAGAATAACCAATTGTCAAAATAAAAATTTAAAAATACTAAATTGCCCTTATTTAAATCTCTTACATTTTCTCTCATATTTCATTTTTAAAACCAATTTGAATTTTTAAATTTTATTATATTAAACAAAATTTCTCTCATTTTTTATGACTTATGTAGAAATCTATTAATATAATGAAAAAAGGATATAATATTTAAATAATAATATTTAATTTTCTTAGATAAAGCTTTTTTTTTTTACTAAGATACTAGATAAAAAATTTAACATCTTCTCAATGGGTCTATTTTACTCAAAGTTTATTTTATATAAGATTATATATGAATTAGGAAAAAAATTAATGATTTAAATGGACAAATATCTATGTTAATAATTAAATAATATATTGATGATATGATTATGTAAATGTTAGTTAAAGTTTAAAAAATGATGATTTTGGTGGTTGTAATTTTCGTGAAAAATAAAAATTTAAATTACTTTTAAAGTAGAATGTGGGAGAGATTAAAAGAGAGAATATAGGAAATTTAATTAAGGACAATTTAGTATTTCTAAATTTATACTGTGGCTATTGGTCTTTTTGAATAATTATAATTTTTACGATCCTTTTCAATAAATACCATTGGCTTTAGGTCTTTGATTTTAATTTTCCCTTAAATATAGATACTTTAATGATTAGATTAAAGATTTGATCATATGCGTGGATAGTTACTTTCGATTTTAGAGAAACTAATATATTATATATCTGGAAGCATAAGCAGTTTATTTTAATGGATTCCGTTATTGGTTTGATTTTATTTTAACATATTCATTACTTATGTTGTACTAGGTCTGATTTTTTCAACGGTCAGTTTTTTTAACAACTTTTATTACTCATTATCATTTAACATTTATTTTTAAAGTCCAAAATCCATCTTGAAAAAGAACCATTCATTCTTAAAGTTCAAAAGCCATCTTTGAAAAATACCTATCTTGAAAAATGGTCAGACTAGAATCACTTTATAAAATAATTCATAGAACTGTACCGTATATAAAACACATCTTTATTTGGTTTTCATTCAAACTAAATTTTTTAATATTAATTTACTTGTACCATTTGGAAGTTAAAAAGTTTTAAACAATATTATCAAACAATAAAATATTATATATGCAATGGACAAATTCCCATACAGAAAATAATAACAGGTTTATATTATTCACTTGTCATTAAGACTTCTTAGTTACTGCATTCTTTCTTTAGGATCTCATTTTAACTCTAAAAAATATGACTTATCTTAAATTTATATCATTAAGGCTTATATATATATATATATATATATATATATATATATATATATATATATATATTAAGGTGCATATATTCTTAAGAATAGAATATAACATTAACCTATCGTGGCCAGGAAGCCTACAAAGATGGTCGTAAATGGAAGAATGAAAAAGGACAAGAATTTTTGTCCTGCTACTTTTTATGGATAAGTGGGGAAGTAGGATTAGGAGTTTCCTGTCTTGGTACTTTTTAAACAGTGTCATTTTTTTTTTTTTTGTCTGCTCGCTGACGCGTTTTAGCCAAGTAAATGGTGCTATAGATCACGCAACTCAGAAAATAAGATCTACCGAATTACATTTTAAGAAAATGACAATCGGCCACTTGCCAAATAAATTAATTATGAAAAATATTTTTAGATTTAGAAAAATCACATAGAAATTTAAAAATTTGAAAATTATTGCTCATATATCTTAAAAATAAGACATATTTGAAGAAGTGCCTCTTATCCTTAATGTAAGAATCCGCTTAACTAATTTTGGTAGATCAAATAAATAAATTAAGTTTTTTTTTGGTCGAAAAATAAATTAAGTTAATTAGCTATATATTGTGACAAAAATGAGTTGCTTTACCTAAATTTCCCTTTTTAATCATGATGACTACACTTGAATGAAAATATCCTAAATATATGGGGTTTGGATTCTCTCAGTATCTCTTCTCTCATTTTCTTCTCAGTATATGATCTCCACCCTCAGATTTAAACAAATAGATGGTCCAGATTTAATATTTTATAAAAGGGATAACGGTCTTAAATGCCATGGAAGTTTTTACTCAGGAGTACTGGTAAGACAGAAGTTTTTTTTGGATAAAAAATGTCACGGAAGTTCACAAGAAGTATCAATTTTGCTATGGAAGTTTTCACTGAGGAGCAATTTTGCCCCAGAAGTTTACAAAAAGTAGTAATTTTCCCAGCAATTTTGCCCTTCTGTCCCCAAATATTAAATTTGACTACTAAATCAGTCAAAGACCACACATATCATGTCTTGAAAAGGTCAAACTTGGAGTTAGAGAAGGAGATCCTTCAGATGTTGATCTCAAGGCGGCCAGAATTTGTGAAGCCGAACTAGTCAAAGGGACTGAAAGGTCTATCATAAAACGCAAATGAAACGCAAAACGAGAAATGAATTGTTCCAAAAATTGGTTCAATAAAACAAATCAACAGTTATAATATTTACGTTTGAATAAACTGATCATTTGCTTAGATCATGAACAATCCTTCCTTTGGATTTTGTGACAGTCGACCTTTCAGTCCCTTTAACCAGTTCGGCTTCACAAATTCTGGCCGCCTTGAGCTTAACATCTCAAGGATCTCCTTCTCTGGCTCCAAGTTTGACATTTTCAAGGCATAACATGTGTGGTCTTTGACTGATTTAATAGTCAAATTTAATATTTGGGGACAGAAGGGCAAAATTGCTCCTTAGTGGAAACTTCGGGGGCAAAATTACTTCTTAGTGAAAACTTCCGGGGCAAAATTGCTCCTCAGCAAAAACTTCCGTGGCAGTTTTGGTCCAAAAAAAACTTCCGTCTTACCAGTGCTCCTGAACGAAAACTTCCATGGCATTTAAGACTCTTATCCCTTTATAAAACTATTATTTTGAACATTAAAAAATAAACTTAAACTATTAAATCATGATCTACACAATTTATACTTGTAATATAAACAAAATTAATAAAAAAATTAATTTATAAAACACTATCATAATTGTTTTAGAAAATATTAAATCTGAACCGTCCATTTTTTTCATCCAAGGATGGAAATGGGATTCTGAGAAGAAAAGGAGAGAAGAGATTCTGAGGAAATCTGCTCCCAAATATATGTGATTAGTAGGCATACTTTGAAAAAAAGTTAAGGAATTATAAATTTGAGAGAAAAAATGAATTGATATTTTTTATTTATAATTAAATACAACACTTCAATAAACTCTTATATTGAAACTGTTTGTATTTATACATTTTTTTAACATAATACTCCAATTTTTTATACCACATTTAATGCTCTCCCTCTTTAGGGGTATTTTAATAAAAATTATACACTTTCTCTACACATATATGACAAATAACCAATTTAAACAATTTTCTTAATACTCTATTGGTCCTGTTTATAAATCATTTCTGACATGTCTCACTGAAATCAAGAAAAACCTTAAACCTTATTAATTTCTTCTTTAAAATTTAACCTTCTTTCAATTTTATCCCTATTTAATATAACTTATAAATAAGATTTAAAAAATCTTCTCTCTCTACCTTATAGATAAAAGCAGAGAAGTATTTATAAGTTACCTACTATGAGTCAATTCACATATCAAGAAATTTGTAAGATTTTTTAAATTTACCCTTATTAATTGTTTTTTTTCCCCTTATCTCTTATGAAGACACTTAATTAAATTAGAACAAATTAGCAAATGCTAATTGGCAATTAAGCTTGTACTAAATAAAGATTAGTAGCATATATCTTCAGCTTGATAAAAGACAATGAAAATAAATAAAGATTACAGTGCATAAAGCATAATTAATAAATTAAGCACTAATGACCATGATTAACTAAGGAACCAATCCTACTATGGCAATTATATTTAATGGCATATAAAACACTTCATTAAGGAATGCTAATTGGGATTACATGATCAGCCCCCAAAGTCCAAAAAAAAAAAAAGTGATGCATGGAAGAGAGAGAGAGAGATATTATATTATAGGGTTAAGGAGCGATTTTAACAACAAACTATTGGCCCAGGAGCGTCCAGCACAATTAACTATTAAGTGGACCAAAAATACCAACAAACTTTTAAAAAAGTAGCACCCAGCACAACGCCGTTAGCAAAAAGTTAACCTCTGTTATCTAAGGTGCAGATTGGCCAATGAACTTTTACTCTAAGAGCGCCCAGTACAAAATTCTAAATTTTACTAATTTAAATAATTTTTTTCTCAATTGTTATTATTCAAAACTACTTGTATAGATATTTATGGACAAAAATTACTCATTCTTCAATTTTGTCAAAATTATAATTTGTTAAAATAAAAAAAATTTTTAATTTAAAATATAATTATATGATTTAAATAAAACTCAAGGTGTTTTATATTTTATTATATATGTTAAAGAAAAAAATGATTTATTTTTACTTTAGAAGAAATTTATGTGAGTTAAAAAATTCATTTAATGTTGATAAAATTTAAAAAATCTATTATATCCTGAAAGAAATGAAATGAGTTTCATTTTTACTTTTATAAAAAGAGCTTAATGGATATTAATGTTGATACTTAATAATATAAATTCAACAACTTGATGATATATTTGTTAATTAAATGACCTATCGCTTATGTGGATATGAGACTTTCATAGGCCAAATTGCTCTTTAACTTACTATTAAGTTGTCCTTCCTCAAGCCTCTTAAGTTATCTTTTTTTTTTTAGCAAGTCTCATATTCATATAATCAATGGATCATTTAATTAACAAATATATCATCAAGTTGCCGGATTTATATTATTAAGTATCAACGTTGATATCCATTAAGCTATTTTTATAAAAATAAAAATTAAACTCATTTTATTTCTTTCAAGATATAATAGATTTTTTAGATTTTTTAAATTTTATTAACATTGAATGAATTTTTTAACTCACATAAATTTCTTCTAAAATAAAAATAAATCATATATATTTTTTTGGTTTAACATATATAATAAACTATAAAACACCTTGATTTTTATTTAAATCATATAATTATATTTTTAATTAAAACTTTTGTTTCTTTTAGCAAATTATAATTTTGAGAAAATTAAAGAATGAGTAATTTATGTCCATAGATATCTATACAAGTAGTTTTGAACAATGACATTGAGAAAAAATTATTTAATTTAGTAAAATTTAGAATTTTGTGCTGGACGCTCCTGAAATAAAAGTTCTTTGGCTAATTTGTACCTTAGATAACGGAGGTTAACTTTTTGCTAACGGCGTTATGCTGGGTGCTCCATTTTAAAAGTTTGTTGGTATTTTTGGCCCACTTAATAGTTAATTGTACTGGATTCTCCTAAACCAATAGTTTGTTGATAAAATCGCTCCTTAACCCTATATTATAATATTTATTAGACCACATGTTGAATTAAAATAAAAATCTTCAATAGTATTTAGATTTTTCTAATCACAATGAAGGGTGAGGATTAAGTGTAATAAAGTGGATTTGATTCAATGGTTGTAAGGAAAGAAGAAGCTTTGGATCACTTGTGAAATTACCATTTTAACCTTGAGATTTTCCCTATAAATCGAGGGCTCCCCTCTTCATTTTCTTCACACCAAACTTATATCAAAGTGGTTGAGTTTAAGAGATGAGTGAAGTTCTCGGAGCAAGGAGAAGGAGTAAGAACTTCAAGGGTAAGTTCTCTCATTCTTGAGTTTTAGCTTTTAGTTCTTAGTATAAATGTAGTTTAATCTAGAAAATTAGAGAATAAATTCCTATACTTGTTTTTAGGCCTCCTTGTATTGACAAATGCCTAATGAGGTAAAAACATATTGAGAAATAAATTTTGGAAATCAATGAATCAAGATTGTGAAAATTGTAGAATTTTCGGTTTAAAATCCTGTGCTGGCAGCGAAATTGATGCTATTATTTTATTTAGTAAATGAAGTTATTAAATCATGAAATTTTACAAGAATATATTATACATGTAGGGCTTTCTAAATATATAAAATATGAAATGTTTTGATCTTTGTTCAAGGAGATATGAATTTTTGAAGATAAGCCTTATTTATTGGATTTAAATTTGAACAGTGTTTGGAACGCAAAACATGGGAATGATTCTTGCTATTATAGCTTCTGGGAATATTTTTCCTTGAAAATAGACATGTCAAGGGTCATGAGGAATTTTGAAGCACTCAAAAATGATTTTTGTAAAATTAATTATGATTTTTCAAAGTTACTGAAAAATCTAGGCATAAATGCTGAAATTGCGTTTTTAAAGAAATATAAGGGTAAAAGTGGAATAACAAATCCACCAAGGGTAAAAATGTCAAAATAGGTGAAAATATCTTTTTTGATATTATTCTAGGAAATATGATATTAATTATAATATCATGGAAAAGGAAGTAATCAGATGATAACATTATGAGATATCCAGGAAGTCTGGAGTTGGATTCAAAAGGTCAGGCGTTTTGGCAATTACGTGGTGAAAGGTACGTATGCATACTGTAAATTTAACTCTGATGTGTCTTGTATGTATATATATAATTGAATGATTCATAAAGTGATAGACAAGAGTAGGTCTTGGGTCATACACCGTGGCTAAGTTTATGGGCCTTATTAGTCACAAGTTTATATACATTCAGCTTTATACGGGTTATAGTCTTGATAATACCATATGGTTGTTTTCCTAGCGTTGAGGACACGAGGAGCTATCATGGCACTGGTTAGTGCAAACGTTGCAAACATTACATTTGATGTGTGCTATGTATTGTTGTGCTGTTAACATTATATTTGCTGTGTGCTATGTGTTCTTGTAACCTTACATCTGCTGCTTGCTATGTATGGTTGATGCTGAAATGTAATGAATATCTGTCATATATAATGTTATTACTTGAACATGAGGTTAACTGTTGATTTGACAAAAACCTTAGTCGTCTCAGGGTCAAATCACAATTTACCACGAATTAAAATGCAATACAGTGCAAACAACTCGGGATCGTTCTCTTATCAAGGAGCATTTTATTTTGAATTCCCTAGGTTAAACTAAGTGCAAAAAGAAACACGATTAGAAAAGGGTTTTAAAATTGATTTTCTCTAAACTAAAATTCATAAAAATAAAAAGAAACTAATTCTAATTTTTTTGGTATTTTTTTGGAAAATAGTGAAGAATACTTTGGATTTAAAAAATTTTATGATGGATGCTCTTGGTAATGAAGAAGATGGTTATCATTGCTAAACAAATATATGGGAGTTAATTTCTCATTAAGTCTAATGAACAACCTCAAGATAACACTTGAGTCCAATAATCTCAATTAATAGTAGCTCCTACAAACATAGCAAACTACTACCTTTTGAGAAATTGTTAAAATCCACTTAATGTGTAATTTAAATTGGGATGATATAGATTGTTCTTCTCAATTAGAATGTTCTAACGAACCATTCAAAAACTTAAATCAACTATGATTACTAATCACAAACATGACAGTAAGCATAATTTCATCAAGCATATATAAAGAGATAAAGAAATATGCACTCAAAATAATCATCCAATAAAAATCACAATAATCAATCCTCATGAACACATAACAGTCATCCAAGTCTCAAAACTAAGTAATGATAAACCTAAATAAGGAAATAAAATAAATAGTCTAAGCAAAAGATTAAATTAAATAACTCCCCTTTAAAACACAGTTGCTCAAGCCACAACTCTTTATCACCAAGAAGCTAAAGATTTAGCCACACATAGCTATTGTCCTATTGAAGAATCCATCACAAATGAATCAGCCATAGGAAAAGATGAGAAGAATTGATGGATTGTGGATGTGGGCCCGTGGATTAAATCAATTCTGGCGCTGGTTCTTGCGTCTTTCTTTTGTTTCAGCGTGTTTCTCATGATGATCACTCCATTCGCTAGTTCTTGTGTGTTTCTTGTTCAATCCCAGTCCCCCTCTGTTCGTCGCCTTCTCCCTGTGCGTGTTTCTTTCTGTTTCAGTGTTTTCCGTCCTCCTTCAGTGTTCTCTCTAGTCCCTCTTTATTTCTTTTTCAGCGCCTCCTGATTCTTGGCGTGATTCTCTCCATGATCCAATAAAATCAATGATTATGATATATCTCCAAGATAATCCGGATACAATCTTATTTCGCTGATTCTGTTTTGCTCCTATATTTGCGCGGAGCTGGATATCTGCGTATCAAATCTCTCGGGTCCTCGTTAGCTTCACTGGTCTTGGGTATTCATTCAATAATAAAAAAAAGAAAGTCAGCTGCCCTAATCAGATTAATGCAAAACGATGTGTTTAAACGCCAGGGACCAAAGTGTAAATTTTAAAACTTCTGGAGAGGGACTAAACTGACAAGTTTAAAACTTGAATTAAAACTTTCATTTTAAATTTTGATTTAATCTTTTCAGCCATCCACAAATAAAATAATTAGTCTAACATTAAATATTCTCATAAAAATCAATAATTAAGAGAAATTACAATTTCTTTGACATTTTTGCCTTTTTAATCCTAATTTAATATATTTACTCTTAATATCAATTTATCATAAGAAATACATTTAAAGCTCAATAACTATAAGAAAACACATTAAAAATCCCCATTTAATTACCAAAAATCATGTAAAAATATGGTTAGATCAACTGTTATCTGAAACTCAATGGGTATTGAATCTCAGATTTGACTAAGGTTTAGGAAAGGAACCAAGATCTAAGAAGACGATGTAGACAGAGTCGGGAAAAGGCATCGGTCGATGGAGCCGTGAAAAAGAACCAATGGACGAAGTCGAGAAGAGGCGCCGGTCAATAGTTTCTGGCATGAATCTGATAAAGTTGTTTCAAACCATTTGGTGCTTAAACTAAGAAAGGGTTGGTTTATGTGGTTCAGTCATAAGTCGTCGTGAAAGACGGGGAGACTTCTACTAGACTTTACCTGGGGCCTGGACAAATGGTTTGATTAACTGTATTGGGTTTCAAGCCACAAGTCTAGATAAAGCTTGGTTTAAGATTGTATAGTTATCATGTTGGAGTTTTAATTATACAAGTTTCGGATAATTGTATCACATGAATATTTCCTTCAGGATTTTTAATATACCAACTTATGTCTAGGCATTTTATATCAGTTACTCATTATCCAAATGTTAGTGCATGCTCTCTGTTCCGCACTACTCTAACCTGTAGATCCGTATTCCTAGATACTACGTTTTACCGGGCACAGTAAGTAGTATGGAATTTGGAGTGTTACAACCTTTGCTAAATTGCTAGTATATATATTAGGACTTTTTATTAGGATTCCCCTAAAGTCTATTTAATTAGTTAGTTCGGTTGACATTTGAATTCCAATACATCTTACGACATTATGTCCTAAAAGTAAGACCTAATTAACTTTTTTGGGATCGATTAAGGAAGCTAAATAAGTTATTTAATGATAGGGTTAAAGGCCTAATTTGCCATGGAAGTTTTGCTAAGGAAGCGCTCAGCATCTAGAAGTTTTTTTGGTATCAAATTTGTCTCGGAAGTACGAAAAAGGTAGCAAATTTACCCCTCCATTAATTTTGACTGTTAAGTTTGACTGACTGTACACGTGGCATGCCACCTCATGACACGTGGCATGCCACCTCATCAACCCGAATAAGAGTTAAGTATCATTTTTGCCTTGGAAGTTTTCACTGAGAGCAATTTTGCCCCGGAAGTTTACAAATTAAAAGTAGCAATTTTGTCCTTCTTTCTCCCAATATTAAATTTGACTATTAAATCAGTTAAAGACCACACATGTCATGCCTTGAAATGGTCGAACTTAGAGTCAGAGAAGGAGATCCTTGAGATGTTGAGTTCATTGGCCGCCTTGAGCTCAACATCTCAAGGATCTCATTCTCTGACTCCAAGTTCGACCTTTTCAAGGCATGACATATGTGGTCTTTGATTGACTTAATAGTCAAATTTAATATGTGGGAAAGAAGGGCAAAATTGATATGTTTTGTAAACTTTCGGGGTAAAATTGCTTCTTAGTGAAAACTTCCGGGGCAAAATTGCTTTCAGTGAAACTTCTGGGGCAAAAATGATATTTAACTCTTATTGGGTTGATGAGGTGGCATGTCACGTGTACACTCAGTCAAACTTAACAGTCAAAATTAATGGAGGTGCAAATTTGCTACATTTTTCATACTTCCGGGGCAAATTTGCTACCTTTTTCATACTTCCAGGGCAAATTTGGTACCAAAAAAAACTTCCAGGTGTTGGGCGTTCCCTTAGCAAAACTTCCATGGCAAATTAGGCATTTAACCCTATATATATATATATATATGGGTTTATCGTTTGTCATGTCACTTGATATAAGATTATGTCATGTCACCCCAAAATTATATCGTTTTGGGAGTTCATTAATTCCACAAACTCCAAAACAACGTTGTTTTGAGAGTTAGGGGAATTAATGAAGGGTGTTTTGGTATTTTTGTTTTTATATTTATTACATGAATTTTAGCAAAACACCCTTAATTAATTCCCCTAACTCTCAAAATAACGTTGTTTTGGAGTTAGTGGAATTAATGAACTCCCAAAATGATGTAATTTTGGGGTGACTTAACATAACCTTATGTCAAGTGACATGACAAACGATAAACCCTATATTATATATATATATATATATATATATAAACAAGACAATTTAAATTTTAGGCTCTTATAAAAATAACTCGATTAGGAGTACTTTACTTTACTTTTTTTAATATATATATATATATACATATATAATATTAGGCAAGATATATAAATTTTTCCTAAATTTTTAGGCTGTTTGTAACTGTTGTCATTGGCATTTTTTAGATTTGATAATAAATTCCTTTATACTTTCAAATTTGTCCAAGCAACTTCCTATGTCATCAGCATATATTAGCTAAATTTTTCACTAATATGGAGCATGTAATGTTATCTCTTGTATTTTTTTAATATAGATGGCTCCCTTAAATTTTGGTTAGATGTAGATAATCCCCATTTAGCAATAGAGTTCTTTGAAAGAAACGTAAAATTTAATGGAGAGTGTCGGTCAGTTTTAGAGTTCAATGAGATTATCAAGTCAAAGTTAAAGAGATGTGTGTGTGTCTCTATATATAACTTAATCCTATTAATTCCTCTTATTTCTGTTTATAAAAAATGAATTAAATAATGAAGATTGAGAAAAATGCTTAAAATTAGTCTAAATCTTCCAAAAAAGTATCTTATCATTAGAACTGAATGGAGTACTATTATTTAACGCATTTTTGCTTATTGTGTGATACTATATCCAAGATAATAAAGATGTGTGATTTCATTAGGCCACAATGAAACTCTTTCCATGGATTATATTAATTTCATACTTTTCATGGTGAGAAAGCACTAAATGTTTTTTTAAATTTTTTTCAGAGTTTTTAATGTATATGAATTATGAATAAGGTTGTGAAATTCGCAAGTTTACAAAAACTTATGATAATAACGTAAACTCATATCGTTGACTAAAATTATAAACTTGTATGAGTTTACTTTTATCATTAAATTGGTACTAATAGTATATAATTAAATAATTAAAATAAATATAAAAATGATACCAACATAATTTAAAAATATTGTAAATTCAAACAATTAAAATTAAATCTATCAACATTCATAATTATCATACTTTTTGGGACAAATTGATCGTACTTTACAAAGAATTTTCTATAAAATTCTTATATAAAACCATTGAGCATGATGAAATAGAAAAAGTTAACACAATTTTAATCGATAATAAATTTATGAGTTTGATCGAGTTTACTACTAGCACGAGTTTATTGGCAGTTCAATTCGATTTTGTAAGCTAAAATATGGGGAAACGAAAAATTCAAAGAGTCAATTTGCGGTTTGACAAACATTTTATAAACACTCTAAAGTTGATATTATTATATTTATTTTACAGTTCAAATTCTTAACATATCTAGGTATTAACAGCTAATATTGATTTTAATCAATGGAGGGATCGCTGATATTGATTTTATTCAAGAAAAAGTAGTGTTTCCCATGAGGAAATCATGAAATCGTGATTTTAATTACAAGGAAACAAGAAAATGTAATACTTATTTTTCTTTTTTGTTCTTAAAATGTGAAAGAAGGAGAATACAAGTTTGAATATCAAAAACACACTTGTCAGGAGATGTAAAAAGCCTTTGTGTTCCAAGCCTCACAAGGAAAAATCTTGTCCATATAAATTTTTATTTTAGGGAAAATCTCTCTCAAGGCCCAAGTAAGCAACATATTATCAAAAATAAAAACTAAAAAAATGTCATATATTAGAAAAACCCTAGTTGTTTACATGTAGTAATTTAGTTCTTAAGGTTATATTGATATTTGTTAAGATATAATTGTTAACGTGTACTGATTTAGCTGTTAATAATGTACTGATATAGTTGTTAACGTTTCTGAACTAATACTAAAAAAGGCCCTTGGGCCTTTTCTAACATGTGACTATTCTTTAGACTTTTTTGACAATATGTTTCTTACTTAGGCCCTGAGGGGAATTTTCCCAAAATTTTATGTGCTAATCATCTTTTTTTTTTTTCCTTTTTTTTTTGGGCCAACTTTTTTAACCAACTATGTGGCGATCACCGACCTGAGATTTGAGTCAACGCATTAATTTAATATAGAGAAATAATACTAATCATGCATAATGCATTCATTTAGTGCTTTGAAAATTTAGCTCATAATTAATGAGCTAACTATCTCTTTTTACTATGTGAGAATTAGTTAAATTAGACTTATAAATAAGACCAGAATGGTAAGTTACTATTATTTTACTTGGGTGATTTGAGGGAAATAAAACACACACATGCATTTATTTATATAAACTAGCCCAAGCTGGGAGAGAGGTCAGATATTTGTTAATATGTTGTTATATAAAAACCACTTAGATTTCTGTGGGGATAATCAAAATATTAAAGTAAATATCTATTAAATATTTTGTACCTACATCCTCCATTATTAATTTACAAAATATTGTATATCTACCTTCCTCATTATCCATTTTCAATAACCACCTCGGTTTTTTTTTTTAAAAAAAATTATTTTATTAGTGTCTTGAGCATCTCATTTTGCCAATGGGTCGGTGCAAGAGATGTTTTCTGCCAATAATTTACCCATCGACCTATGTCAAGCACTAATAGAAACGAACAGGAAAAGGAAAAAAAGGGAAGGGTTTAAATTGAAGTAATCAAACTGGGGGGGAAAAATCACAAATTGGTTATAACCTACATAAAAATTCTAACTTTAAGTCACATGTTATTTGAATTTCAGCTTTAATGGTAAAAAAAATATGCAAGATATTCTTTAAAAACTAACTCAGACCAGTGCAATGTCCAGGTGAATGGCTAGGTATTTATTAATATTTTGTTATGTAAAAATCACTTAGATCTCTAAAAAAATAATCAAAATATTAAATCAAATATTTAGTACCTACCTCCCCCATTTTAATTTACAAAATATTGTGTAATTAGCTTCCCCATTATCTATTTTTCAAAATCACCTCATTTTTTTTAAAGAAAAAAAATACTTACTGCTCTACTTTTATATAGTTAAGATAAATAAAATATAACATACCTTCATATAATTTTTTGAAGTAGAGCATGACATCTTTCATGTATGTCATGAAATTCATTTACGATTGAAACCGGGTAAATATTTTTATCAATTTATTTTTTAAAAAATATAAATAGCCAGCTAGACAAGACTTTTTTTTTTAAAAAAAATCATTATCTTTAATCTTAATTACTATTATTATTTTTCTCAATATTTATAAGTAGAAATGGGCTTTAAATTGTTGCACTTGAAACTAGAAGAGTCAATATGTACCAAGGTCAGTAATTGATTGATCAAATACTCCCTCTAGTCCTTATTATGAGACACCAAATAATTTTTCTAACAAACAAATAAAAGTAGTTAAAGTCAATAAAGTTGTCCTAGAATCAAGTAATTTCCAATATTACCCCTATTAATTGCATTAAACTCTAATATTATATAAATTATTACTCTTACCCACTGTCCTTATTAATTATGGGCAGAGATTGAAAAAAAAAATTAATGCTCATTGGAAACAAGCAAGTGACTTATAAAAAAGACCAAATAAACTTACTAGTTGATAAGTGATATTGGGGGAATATCAAGCTTATACTTATGACAACTGTACTGATATTTTAATAAATGTAACCAAGAAATTTTGGTGTTGGGGACAATAAAGTTAGAAAGAAATGGCAAAGCTTGGTCCACCAGTAAACTCAATTTGACATAAAAATAATTTGATATTATTCTAGTTCTATGAATATGTCCAAATTAATTAACTCTCACATATTAAGGAGAGTTAGTTAACTCATTAATTATTTGTCTTTATCTATGATTGGTTTCAAAAATCAACATGACTAATTTCTTTTTGTTTATTTTAATTGATAAGGGAAAAAAAGTTTTAAAAAAGGGGTATTTTTTGCTTTAGAATAGGACTTATAATAAGGATCAATTTTTTTTTCCTTTTTAATCAAAATAAACTTATAAATTGAACCGGAGTAATATTTAAAACGAATAAAAATGCCTAAGGACAAAATTCAAAATCTTCCTATCTTCATAACCAGTCACTAATTAGAAAAGGACGTGGTGGCAAATATTTAAAGAGACATAAATGCCTAGGACAAATACAGCTAATAGGCTCACATTATTAATTTATAAATACATTGAACTCATTTTTTAACCAGATAAAGCCTCGAGCAGGTCTGCATCTCGTCCACTCAGACTGCTTTCACATATTATTTATTCAATATTCAAATATTTATATGGTTTCTTTAATCATTTAGGGCTCATCGATGTTGGCCCTTTTGAATATGACACGTCTAGGTTCCCTATATAAAGACATGAGTCCACCCACTTATTCTAAAACCATTAATTCCTACAAAAGCTAGCTTAGCTAGTTATCTTCTGCAATATTCTCTTTCTTTCTTTGAAGTTTTGTAGGGCACACAACCATGTCTGGTCTTAAACTGAACCTCAAACTCATCAGCCTTTTCTTGTTATTGTCTTGTGTTCCTGGGATTCATGTTTCAGCTCAGTTGTCTTGTACTTTTTACGCCAAAACTTGTCCCTCAGCTCTTGCTGTCATTAAAGCTTCAGTATTCTCCGCTGTCGCAAAAGAGGCTCGCATGGGCGCTTCCCTTCTTCGTCTTCATTTCCATGATTGCTTCGTTCAAGCAAGTCTCTAATTCCTCTCTCTCTCTATACATTTTTGTTTTGCTCGAAGCTTTCTCTCTACACACACATAACTTTATAGTTGTTTACTTATTTCACTCCATGTATGTATCTTGCAACATGTTGCCCTTAACGTTATGTGTATCTCTGATTAGGACTTGGCTATCATCCTCGGCTCTTAACTTCTTCTTACATACATTTTTTTGCTCATATCAACCTTTAGATTCAACTTTGAGTAGTTCAGATTTAATATTATATATATATTTTTAATATTTTTATTGTAGTTTTAAGTTATTATAACTAGAATTTAATAGTTTTTGAATTTATTTATTTTTAATGATTTGATATTTTTTCAATAATTTTTATAGAATATTAAATCTAAATTGCTCAAATTTCAATCTAAAAGATGAATAATAAAGGAAAAGAGAACACTAAGAGTATAGGAGGATAACCAAATCCTTCTAATTATGAGCTCCAACAAAAATACAAATACAGTAGGGTTGACTTGGCAAGGAAGGAGGAAAATTAATATTATTAGTTTGCACAAAAATATATTACTTACAGTCTTTTGGGTTCATTATTGACAAGTTACTATTAATTAATTAAAAATCAAGTTCTATGTGAATCATAGTTTGGATATATAGTTTGGAAGTATATATCCCAGGAACAAGTTTAAACCTACGAACCATATTATTATTATTATTATTTTTCATGTAGTTATCTCCCTCTCTCTCTATCTCTCTCTCTCTATATATGTACCTCTTTGTTTGTGTATAATATCTCACTTGTTGGATTATTATGTACATAAAGAATTGTTGACTATTGACTTTTCATCATTTGGATATATTGTGGTTGTGTAGGGATGTGATGCATCTATACTTTTAGATGATACTTCAAGTTTCACAGGCGAGAAGACAGCTATGCCAAATGCTAACTCTGTACGTGGTTTCGATGTAATCGACACCATTAAATCAAGGCTCGAGACTACATGCCCCGGTGTTGTCTCCTGCGCGGATATCGTCGCTGTCGCTGCTAGAGACTCTGTTGTTGCTGTAAGTATCCATCCCATCAACTCTAGAATTTTCTAGTGACACACACACACACACACAAATTTATACAGTAGACCAGACATTGACACAGTGTAAAAATTTCTCAGCTAGGTGGAACCCCTTGGTCGGTTCAATTGGGAAGAAGAGATTCAACTACAGCAAGTTTAAGTGCTGCCAACTCGAACTTGCCATCACCCTTTTTAAATCTTAGTGCTCTTATCACTGCTTTCTCTAACAAAGGTTTTACTGCTAAAGAAATGGTTGCTCTCTCAGGTACTTAATTTAGGGTCCGGTTTGTGTGCTCATCAAAATGATGAGCGTCCCAAGCCTATCATATTTGAATTGTTTAAATCTAATCTGGATGCTCCAATTTAATACTCTTTTGGTCCTTAATATAAGAGATATTTACTTAATTTAATTAAATTAAGGTAGTTAATTTAGTTAATATGACATAAAATTTCTAAAATACCCTAGTAATCTCCTTAATTAATTTACTCGTTCCCTCTCCTTTTTAATTATTATTGAAAGAATATAAATTAAGAAAAACTTGATAAATATAAAAAATAAGTCATATATTTAGGAGGAATTAGGGGTGGAATCGAAGGGCTAGGGGTGGCTGTCCTAAAATTATAGAATTGGACCCAAAAGTTTAGGAAATTATGCCTGAGCTTCATAAATATTTTAAAATTTTCACTTTAGTCCCTATTAAAAAGTCTCATAGAGGGACTAAATTGAAAATATTGAAACTTCATGAGACTACAGCATAATTTCCTGAAATTGAGTCCAATTTTCGCCCCTAATTTCAAATCCTAACTCCACCCTTGAGAGCAACATCATCTATTTAAATATGTCCTATACATCATTTAAATTAATTAACATTGTACTTTACGATATGAATTAATTGTGAACCCTTTGATGTATTGTTTTAGGATCTCACACAATAGGGAAAGCACAGTGTAAAAACTTTAGGACGAGGATTTACAAGGAGACGAACATTGATTCCTCATTCGCAAAAACCTTACAAGGAAACTGTCCGAGCACCGGCGGTGACTCTAACTTGTCGAATCTCGACATAACAACTCCCAACTTCTTCGACAACGCTTACTTCAAGAACTTGTTGTGCAAGAAGGGGTTGTTGCACTCTGACCAACAGCTCTTTAATGGAGGATCCACAGATTCTATAGTCACTGCTTATAGTAACAACCTTGCCATTTTCAGAGCTGACTTTGCAAATGCTATGATTAAAATGGGAAACCTTAGCCCCCTCACTGGATCCAACGGTCAGATCAGGACCAATTGTAGGAAAGTCAATTGATTCAGGACCCAGTTGATGACGTTGATGGCTATAGGTTAAAATCAAGTTTAAATATTAGATTTGATCCAGTTCTTTATTTTCAGCGTGTGATGGGTTTAAATTCTATATATTGGTGTTAAATGTCTTGGTTGTATTATTAGGTGTTCAAAATAAAAACAAAAAGAAAAAAAGAATCAAGTGTTTATTATGGACTGCCATTTTCATGAGTAGATGATTAATTTTTCTTTTATTCTTGCATTGCTTCTTATTTCAATATAATTGAAGAAATATTATTACATATAATCCCTCCCGTCACTAATATAAAATCTTGGCTATAGTTCAAATTCAGTAAATCTTATATAAAGGACCGCATGAAGTATTTTTCAGTTCACAGTTTTAGACAAATTCTAAAACTTCCAAAACAAATTAAAATACACAAATTTTGAAACACAAAAGCAAAAGCAGACGTGAAAGATAATCTAATATACTACCTCTACTACTAAATGTAGGACCTAATTTATCGAATATCTCATTGTTTTCCTCTCACTGTTGAGAGAGGAAATGTTGAATTTATTGAATATCTCATTGTTTTCTTCTTTCTCCCTCTCTTACTGTAGAGAGAGGCGGTTAATTAGTCTGTGTAATTGTAAATCTCCTTACTTAGTAGCTTTCGTTTTTTTCCCCCACTCATTTAATACAATTTAAACACACATACCTGACAGCTTTTTCAATAACATACACTTTATCAGTTTATAGTATAAAAAAATCAAACAAGTCATATTTATTCATAAATCTATAGAGTGATATTTTAAATATTTCATATAAAAGGTGAGACTCAAACTAGTTAATCTTTATAGTCTCACACCTCCAACGCTCCATATCGATCACCTTCTATATATTATGGTACTAGGAGGAGTTCCGTCATATGCATGATTTGTTTCTCGTACAATAATATAATGTTACTGCATGTTGAATGATCCATACAGTATCGTACAATTCACGCAATTCAAAAAAAGTTCTATCACAACACTTATAATAACTTTGTTAACTTGTAAAAATATCATTTATATAAAACATTAGAGTCCTTAATTTTAACTTTTAAAAGTTAGGAAGGTGATGTGAAGCTGACTTATTGTTTAAAGGGTCTTATGTAATTTAGCCGTTAAAGTAATATGTTCATGTCGGTGACTGTGTTATTATTATTTATTAGTGATGAAATTGGAGTAAAACCAGCTACTAGTGATGAAAGGAGATATCAGCTTAATTAATATGTTAAGCCATTTTCAGTTTGGACTTTAATTGGGGATGGCTTGGGAACTAATTAATCAAGCTCTCAGCTAAATTATAAACTCCAACGACATGCATTGAATATTAATTTTTATGGTTCTATTTTTATCATATAGAAGGTGTGATTCTAGAAGCCATCCATATAGGTAATGAATGAATCCATTTCAATGCTCATCGCTATGATGAGCACTGAGAGCAATTCAATATAGTGAGATCTACCCTAGTTCAAATAAAATTTAAATGGTTTAGATTTAAGATTTTCAATGAATGATTTTAAATCAAAAATTCATTTTTTTTTGTAATACTCTAAAATTCATATTCATTATAATATTATATTTAGGCAAATAATACCTATTAAAAATAGGAGAATATGTTGTCTCCAATTTTGTAGTTTATTTTATTTCTTAGGCAAATTTTCTCAAGAATTTAAATAGGGAAAAACCCAATTTTCTAATTTATATTATGGATCATAAAACACCATAAAATTATCATAATACAACATAGTTAATATTAATCATAAAAAGCCATAAAATGTTATAAAATACCCTAAAGTCTCCAAAACTAAGTATAATCCTAATTTAATCATAAGAGACAATTAAATGGCTTGAAAATACTTATACCAGTTAAGGGAAATTACCAACAACTAATGAACAATTAAATATACAATAATTGAAATAATTGCATTAGTTTTCATAATTAAACTGGCAGCAAATAAAAATAATCAATTAAGGATATTTGGACTTAATTAAAAATAAAGGACCAATAAGAGTTTGAGATTAGCATAAGATTAAGTTGCTAATTGTCATGATTAAATCTGAGAGCCAACCACACTTTGACAAATACACTTAATAACATATAAAATACTATGGAAATACTTAAAACAAATTTAGGAAAAATTAATAAAGATTAGTAAGCAGTTAAGTCTTCACTAAACTAAATAGTTAGGTAAGTCTTCATAATTGATCCAAAAGACTAAACTCTCTAATTAACAATACTAATCAAGATTTGTTATGGAAGGCCAAGATTTAAGCTCATAAAGCTAGATCTAATGGCCTAAATTAAATATGATAAAGCTTAATCCTTGTGAACAAAAATGAACCAATGAGAGGCCTTCCACATGGAGTTTGTGAGGCAAATAAAACACACAAAATAATAATAATAATAATAATGATAATGATAAGAAGAAGAAGAAGAAGGATGAAGGGGGACGGTTTTTGAAGGGAGACAAGGAAGAGGAATTTTTGTTTTAATCAAACACACACATGTAAAAATATTCACATGCAACCATTAATGTTGGAAGAGGATAAGAGTACTTATTAGAAGAGAGTTGTAATACCCCAAAAAAATTTATTATTTCTCATAAATACAATATTTTGATAAATGACACCTATTTAAGATAGGTGAACATGTGGTTTCAAATTTTGAGGTGTATTTATTCTATTTTCTAGGAAAATCTTTATTTAGGATTAAGGTAACCAATGATTAAACTTTCTTAGGAATCATAAAATATCATAAAAATACAAATAATTATCAAATTAAATTAGGGTTCTTGTATGATCCAAAAGAGCAAGAAAGTGTTATGGAAAATACTTAAACAAATAGGAGATATTAATAAGAATTAATAAACAACTAGGTTTTCAATAAACAAAATAATTACGTAAATTTTCATAATTAATTAAGGGATTAATTAAAGAAGACTTAAGTCTCAAAATTCATAATTTATTAAGAAACTAGATTTTCTAAAACCCTAGAATGAATACCTAGTTAATTTTCAACTTATAAAAGGCCATAAAGAATTATCAAAACACTTGAACAATTAAAGGGAAATTATCAACAATTAATGGGCAACTAAATTAACACTAATAGAATATTTAGATAATTATTTACAATTACTTTTAGTAGTCATCAATTAGAGGTGTGTTAAGCTGATTAAAAATCCACAACCAATAAGGAGTTAGGATTAGCATAAAGTAGCCTACCAATGATCATAAATTACTCTAAGAGTCACTAAAACAATAATCAAGGGACAAATAGACCTTGGATTAAGAGGGTAATTAAACTCTAATCAAGCTTTGAAAGGTCAACAATTTCAACTGTGTTCTAAGGGCCAAGATTTAACCTTATAAAGCTAATCTAAAGGCTCTAATTACTTAATCCTTGTGAACACTAAGGAACCAATGGGAAATTGCCTTCTAAATGTTGTGAGATTATTTAAATTCAAAATCAAAATTTACAAAAAATAAATTAAGGGGAGGGGGACGGTTTTGTGGAGGAAAAAGGAAGAGCAAAAATTGTTTAAATAATTAAACCAACACATGCATAAATGAGTCATAGGCTCATAGCCCTAAGCAAGCATGAGTCACCAATAATTAAACCAACACATGCATAAATGTGTGTGTGTGTGTGAAAGAGAGGGAGGAAAGTCAAGTCAAGGGCCAATAAGAAATTAGGTAATTAAGTAATTGGGATAATCCAAGAAATTAATTTTAGACATTAATAAATGGAAATCCATACAAACTAAATTGTATCTTGAAATCCATCAACTAAAAATCAAATGTAAGAAGAGATTAGGATCAAGCATAATTCAAGCTTGAAAATGAGTATAACCAAAGTCATTTCCCCAAACTTTGCAAATTGATACCAAATGAGAAATTAAGTGATATTGGTCTCAAAATGAAGCTAAGAATTTCAAGAATTTAAAACCAATGGGAATGTAACACCCCGTTTTCTAAAGCGTTTTCGAAATAAAATTATCAGAGTTCAAAAAGGGTTTATCAGAGTAGAGCATCGGAATAGTCGTGAAAATGAGTAACTGAATAACATTCAATAATGATGTATCTGTGTACTGTTACAGTCATTCAAAATATTCGAATATTCAAAAAGACGGTAAAATAAAAATTTCAAAAGAAATCTCCTCGTCTGCTTCATCACGCTATCTGCTTACCCTTCTCTTCGAACTGTCCTCCTGAGGGTCCTGGGGCTAAAGTAAGAGCTGAGGTTCAATTACCATTGAACCTCAGGTAACGGTTAACCTCATGCTTATGTATCAAATATGTATGACAGATATCCATGGCAAAACAGCATTTAATCACATACAATATTCACATATTCACATAATAACATAACACAGCCACTGCAATATGCATGTTATTATAGTCTGCACTATCTCCAGTGCCATGGTGTACATCCATGTCCTCAGCGCTAGGAAAACATAACGGCATTATCACGACTATAACCCGTATCAAGATGTATTTGTATGATCAATTTTCAAAAACAGTATCTCAGACTATCTATCACATATAAGCATACCATAAGCATCAGAGTTAGTGTTACAGTACGGGTCCGTACCTGGGTTGGAAATTTCGGTACGTGGTTCCGATGTAACGTTGATCAGAGAATGATTGCAGTCTTCCTATATTAGGAATATTACATTATTAATTTATAAATAATATCCTAAAATATATTTTGGCCACTACTGACTACTCTACCCTTGATACATTAAACCATCATTTTATTTCTTCAAAATTCGTGGAAAAACGTTGGACAATATTGGGCAGAATTTCGCCTATCTTCGAAAAATCATAACTAATTCTAGGAAAATCGAAACGAAGATCCGTAAGAAGTTCCGGACTCCTTAGGATGTTTATTTTCAAGAAAAAATATCATGTTTTGCCCAGATTTCAAAAATCATTCCCATATTTCACGTGTTCATCCTCTGCCCAGAATTTCCAGCATTTTCACAACATAAATTTTGAGAATTTCTTTCTCACTGTACAGAGCTCATTTCATCATGTTCTTTACATATTTAGAAAGCTCTATATGTCTACTTTGATCATGAATTTTCTTAGAATTTTTCAACATCATTTTCAACATGAAATATGAGCTTTTCTGTTACTAGTTCAGAAATCGCCTAACCGACGAATTTTCGCCAGAACTTCGTTACTATAATGTTCTTAGCCCAGAAATTTTGCAGAACCAATTTCTTCACTAAATTTTCGAAACAAGGCTATTTTTAACTATAGAAACATGAAACTAAATTTATTCTAGAATTTTAAAGATTAAAACTACTTCTACCTATGAATTTAAAACTCAAAACTAAGAACTTTGCTTACCTAGAGCTTGATCTCCTTCAAGCCTTCCCTTCAGCTCCCTCAACTCTCTCTCCAATAAGCAGATGGTGCTTTGCTTTGTGTGAGGAAAATGAGTGAACTTGGCCCTCTATTTATAGTGAAAAGGTTGGGCAATTTGGTAATAAAATGCAACTTTCCTCTTGATAAAACTCCACCATTAGATCTAGGGCTTCATTGAAAAATTAAATCCTCACCATACACACTCATCTGCCCTCTCTCTCTCTCTCCCCTCTTCTCTTTCTTCTTCCTTCTCCTAGAAGCTAAAAGCCTTGGGGTTCAAGAATGCAATAGTAGATTGTATCCAAGAAGCTACCATTTGGCACATGTGATGAAAAATCACTTTCCTTCCCTTTGAAGCTCAACAAAACCGTGCCCCTTGTAACATCCCGCCTTTTTAAAATGGGTTTCAAATGGGATTATCAGAGTTTCGTCGAAATTATTCAGAGTGGCATCGGAAAAAAAATTTCTTTAAAACAAACGAGTAACTGATATACATTCCCTGCTGTTGCACCTGAGTACTTATACATACAGTGGTACAACTATCCGAATACAGTGTCTAGATAAAGTAACACGTTCTCCTCCCCGGTCGTGCTGCCTATCCTTGCTCTTGGTTCTAGCTCCTTCGGATCCTGAAGCTATGGTAAGAGCTGAGGTTCAATTCCCATTGAACCTCAGGTAACGGTTAACCTCATGCTTATGTACAGTTATGTATGACAGATATTCATGACATGACAATGACAATCAATATACATATCCACGTATGAAAACAATAACAATATTTGTATCATAACCACGTATGCTAATCAGAACATAACCACGTATGTGACATAACCACGTATGTAACATAACCACGTATGAAAATCTTAGTCGATGAGCACAACAAACAACCATCATATAAAATCATACAATAAGCACTACGCGAACGCACCTTTGCCTGTCGAGCACGGTACGTTGTCGGCTGCAAGGTGATCACAGGTTTCCTATGAGGGTAATATTACGTTTATTAATTCACAACCAATATCCCAATATAAATCCTAGCCACAAATGACTATTTTACCCCTGGTGGATTTATGAATTTATATTTCCCTTTATTTTTGAGAAAAACGCTGGTCCTTAAATCTGGGCAGAATTTCGCCTAACTTTGAAAAATCATAACTAATTCTAGAAAAATCGAAACGAGGATCCGTAAAATTCCCCGGAATCCTTAGGATGTCTAGTTTCAAGAAAAAATAATAGACTTTGCCCAGATTCCACGGTTCATTCCCAGTGTTTAATTTGTGAACATCTGTTCAGAATTTTCCAGAAATTCGTAGCCCTCACTTTGGGAATTTTTATCTCCCTGTACAAAAATCATTTGGACATGTTCTTTACATATTTAAAAATCCCTATATGTCTACTTTAACCATGAGTTTTTCCAGAATTTTTCAGCCATGTTTTCAACATAAAATAATAGCATTTCTATGACTGACTCAGAAATTTCAGAACCGATGAAATTTCACCAGAACTTCGTTACTTCGGTGTTTCTCTTCCGGAAATTTTGTTAAAACTCTTTCCTCACTATTTTTTGAAATAAAACTAATTTTAAACCCAGAAAAACATAAAAACAACTATATCTAAAGAATTTAAAGATTAAACTACAAAATAACTAAAAACTTAAAAGCTAGAGCTCAAGAACTTACCTAGAACTTTGCTCTTCCTTCCTCCAAAGCTCTCACACTGACTTTCTCTCTATATTTCAGATGTTGTTGCTTGTGAATTGGTGAGGATTGTGAAGAGCAAAGGGTCCTATTTATAGTAGAAGCTCCATGTGCAAAAAGACTCATAATACCCTCCCTACATCATCCCTTACATCATCTTATCCTCTTCCAAATCCTTGAAAGTCTTCTACTAGATACATGACTCATGGTTTAGGGTTGTGACTCATCTCTTAACTAGGCTAATGACTCATGCTTGTTTAGGGTGATGATTCATTCATAGAGCTTGTGATTCATCATTTAGAGTAGTGATTCATCCATACCTAGGTTAATGACTCATTTCTTAGAGTGATTACTCATTTTGCATATGTATAATTGCTTCTTTAAATTATATTTTCCTACTTCTTCCATTTTGGGTTTCACTAGATAGAAATTCATTTGGGGATCCTAATGAAGTTTTATGTACATTTTCTCATTAGTTTTGAATTCTTGAATTTCTTAGCTTCATTTAGAGACCAAATTTGCCTATCTTTCCTATTGATTCCATTTCCTAAATAATTATGAAAATGACTTTGGTTATACTTGTTTTCATGCTTGATTTATGCTTGTTATGAATCTCAACTTAGTTTCTATACTTAGTTCATGGATTTCAAGATATGATTTAATTTGTATAGGTTTTCATTTGCTTATGTCTAGATTTAATTTCATGGATTAATCTAATTGTTTTAATGTCTAATTTTCTTATTGGCTAATGCTTTGACTTCTCTTTCTCACTCCTTCCACTAGACTCACAACACTCACAACATTTGCACACACACACATTCACAACTCCCTCTCTCATTGGTCAAAACATTTTCTCATGGATTAAGAATATTTTCTTGATTTATCATTGGCCAATTCCATTTCACAAGGATTTAGCTTTATGGTATTTAATTAAGGCCTTAGGATTTAGTTTTATAAGATGAATTCTTAGCCTTTAGATCATAGTTGCAATTGTTGACTTTTCAACTTTTGATTAGCATTTGATTAACATCTTAATCCTAAGCTTAATTAGCTCTTCTTGTTGTATGATTGGTTCATGTATTAATTTGTGTTTGTTCCTAACTCATTTAGTACTAATCCCAAGTCTTTATTAGTCTTTGAGTTTTAATTAGCTTAACTCATCTCTAGTTGGTGATTATTGGTGCTAATTGTAAATAATTAGCTAAACCTCCCATTAGTGTTAATTATTTGCCCATTAAATGTGTGTAATTAATCTTTTATTTGTCCAAGTGTTTTGGTAATTTATTACGGTATTTTATGAATTAATATGAACTAGGTATTAATTCTAGGGTTTTAGGAAATATAGTTTCTTATTTAATTATGAATTTTAAGAGTTATGTCCTCTTACTTTAATCCCTTGATTAATTATAAAAATTTACATAATCATTTTGTTTAATGAAAAATTAAGTGTCTACTAACTCATGTTATTCTCCCCTATTTATGGGATGTATTTTCCTCATATTTCTTTGCTTTCTTTTGGTCCTATAAAATCCCTATTTTAATTTGGTAATTGTTTGTATTTTTATGATATCTTATGATCCCTAGAAAAATTCAATCATTGATCACCTTAATCCTATATAAGGATTTCCTAGAAAGTAGAATAATCACACCTCATAATTTGAGACCACATATTCACCTAGTTTTAAAGAGGTGTCATTTATCAAAATATTGTAGTTATGAGACATTATAATTTTTGGGGTATTACACCCCTCATCTGATTTCTTTGGGTTTTTAATTGTTTTGGGCTTTATTGCTTAGTTTGGCAAAAACTTGGGTTACCAAAAATTGGTCCATTGTGCATTGTTGTGGTAAAAAGCCCTAATTTAATTTCTTCTTGTTTATTATTTGGTTTAGCTTAATTAGGTTTAGTTTGTAATGTTTTAATTGTTCCCCAATCCAATTATGATCCTACTAATTCCAATTGTTTTAATTATTGTTTCCTTGTTAAGCTTTAATATGGAATTTAGCCTAAATAATTCGAATTGTTTGTTAATATTTGCCATTAGGTTAGTTAAGAATGTTATTCAATTAAGATGTATTTTTGATGCCCAATGATTAATTTTTAATGTTCTCTAGTTGTTTTAAATCCCTTCCTACTCCTTTACGGCTTAATTTTGTCAATACGTGAAGTATATGACAATATACCACTAAGTGTAAATTTAATTGTTCTTGAATTGTTGGAAATTCCATTTAATTAGTTGAGGGGTTTTTATGACATTTTACAATATTTTATGACCCTTAATAAAACTTAGAGAGTTGGATTTTGCCCTATTAAGTCTTACCGATAATTTATCCAAGACATAGAATAAATATACTCACTAATTTGGAGACAACATACTTTCCTATTTTCAATAGGTCCTAAATGGCCAAAATATAATATTTAAGTGAAATACAATCTTGGGGTATTATAGAGAAAATGTACATAAAACATCATTAGGATCCCCAAATGTATTTTTATCTAGACAAAAGCAAAGCCAAGAAGAGAAGGAGGAGGAAATTGTGTTTTAGAAGCCAAGAGTTGTAGGTCACCAATGACCTCATCAAGGAGGTGAGTCATAAAGTAAAGGAAGAGGCTAGAAGGGGGTGTGTGTAAGGCCAAGATGAGTGCTCCCAATCCAAGGGCCAAAAATGCTCCAAAGATGTTAGGTAGTTAACTCCACAAACCACTATAAATAGGGGCCTTAGCATTCACAAATCCTCACACCAAAATCTCAAGCAACATCTGATTCTAAGAGCGAAAGAAAGAGTGAGAGTCTTGGAGAAAGGAGGAGCAAGAGTTCTAGGTAAGTTCTTGAGCTCTAGCCTTTGAGTTTTTAGTTATTTTGTAGTTTAATCTTTAAATCTTCTACATATAGTTGTTTTTATGTTTTTCTGAGTTTAAAATTGGTCTTATTTTGAAAAAATGATGAATAAGGGGTTTTAGAAAAATTTCCGGAAGAGAAACATTGAAGTAACGAAGTTCTGGCGAAATTTCATCGGTTAGGAAATTTCTGAATCAGTAATAAAAATTCTTACATTTTATGTTGAAAACGTGGTTGGAAAATTCTGGGGAAATTCATGATTAAAGTAGACATATAGGGCTTTTTAAATATGTAAAGAACATGTCCAAATGATTTCTGTACAGTGAGATAAAAATCCTCAAAGTTAGGCTATGAAATTCTGGGAAAATGTTGGGCAGATGCCCAAAACTTTAAATCTGGGAATGAACCGTGTAATATGGGCAAAAGCTATTATTTTTCCTTTAAAATAGACATCCTGAGAGGATTCCAGGGAATTTTACAGATCCTCGTTGCGATTTTTCTAGAATTAGTTATGATTTTTCAAAGTTAGGTGAAAATCAGCCAAAATGTTGTGCATCAGCGTTTTTTCCGAAAATTAAGGAAAAATAAATAAAGAATAAATAAACCAAGGGTAAAATAGTCATTTGTAGCTAGGATATCTATTGGGATATTGGTTGTGAATTAATAGATGTGATATTACCCTCATAGGAAAGCTGTGATCGCTACTCGACAGGCAACATATCGTATTCGTCAAGAAAAGGTACGGACGCGTATTGTAACACTAACTCTGATGCTTATTGTATACTTATATGTGATAGATAGTCTGAGACTCTGATTTTGAAAAGTTGTAGACTCTATTTTGAAAGTTGTGCATACATATAGTTATATACGGGTTATAGTCATGATAACGTCGTTGAGTTTTCCTAGCGCTGAGGACACGAATGTACACCGTGGCACTGGTGAATAGTGCAGACTGGTTTGATGTGAATATGTGGTGAGACTGGAATAATATGAATATATGATGGTCGTGTTTCTATCATTGAGATGTGAATTTCAAATGTGAATATTGTATTATCATGAATATCTGTCATACATAACTGACACATAAGCATGAGGTTAACCGTTACCTGAGGTTCAATGGGAATTAAACCTCAGCTTATAGTCTCAGATTCTAGAGAAACCAGGAAACAAGAACAAGGATAAGCAACACACGAGAGAACACGGGCGGAGGACTTTTTCTATTGAACCTTTATGTACATACTGTATCCAGATAATTGTACCACTGTATAAGTACCCAGACTCAACAACAGAGAATGTATATCAGATACTCGCTCTTTTAAATTATTCCGATGCTCTACTCTGATTAAAATATTTTGAAAATGGATTTTGAAGATGAGGATGTTACAAGAGTTGTGAGTGTGTGTGTGTGTGTGTGTGTGTGTAAGAGAGAGAGTGTGTTGTGAGTGTGTGTGTATGTGTGCAAATGTTGTGAGTGATGTGAGTCTAGTAGGTGAGAGAGACAAAAGTCAATTGAACAACTAATAGGAAAATTTGGGCATAAATCAATTAAATTAATCAATGGAATTAATTTAAGACATAAGTAAATGAGAATCTATACAAAATAAATTGTATCTTGAGATACGTTAACCATAGACCAAATATAAGGAGTTATTATTAACAAGCATAATTTAAGCTTGAGGTAGGTTATAACCAAAGTCTTTTCTTCAATTTGTGAAGATTGTTTCCAAATGATAAAAAGGGAATTAGAGGTTTCTAATTAAAGCCATAAGTTCCAAAATTACAAAACTAATGAGAAGACTTGAATAAAACTTCATGAAGACCCCTAAATATATTTTCATTTAGTGACATGCAAAACAAAGAATGGATGAAGGGGGAAATTGTTGGCTTGGAAAAGGGGTAGAGAATTGTTCACATAAAATTAAAGCACATGCTAAATCAACATTGATGAGGGAAGACAAATTGGAGAGATGGAGTGTACTTGGGATAGGAAAATGGAAGAGGATGAGGGAGAGAGAGGGGAGCATGTTTTTTTCAAGAGGAATGGTGAGGATGAAGCTTCAAAAATTAACCTAGATCTAAGGGTCCATAATTAAGAGAGTTAGGTTTGAAATATTTACCAAAGTGACGAAGCCTTTTGCTATAAATAGGAGGATTTAGTCTTCATATTCTTCACACCAAAACAAGCTTAGCAAAGCTGATATAGAGAGTGAAAGTAAGAGTGAAGAGTCTTGGAGAAGGAGGAGCAAGGTTCTTGGTAAGTTCTTTAAGTTTTAGTTCTTAAATTCATAGTTAGATGTAGCTTTGATTTTAAATATTCTAGAATAATTTTATTTTCATGTTTTTATGGTCAAAATTAGATTTATTTCGAAAAAATGATGAGGAGAGTTATAGAGCAAAATTTTTGGAAGAGAAACATCAAAGTAACGAAGTTCTGGCGAAATTTCATCGGTTAAGCAATTTCTGAAGTCAGTGATAGATATGCCAATATTTTATGTTGAAAATGAAGTTTAAAAATGCTGGGAAAATTCATGGTTAAATTAGACTTATAGGGATTTTCAAATATGCCAAGAACATATTAAACTGAGCTCTGTACAGTGAGATAAAAATTCTCAAAGTTTGACTATGAAGTTCTGGAAAAATTCTGGGCAGAGGTTCAAAACTTTAAAACTGGGAATGATTCGTGTAATCTGGGCAAAAGTGATTATTTTTACTTAAAAATAGATATCCTAAGGATTCCGAGGAATTTTACGGATCCTTGTTTCGATTTTTCAAGAATTAGTTATAATTTTTCAAAGTTAGGCAAAAAGCTGCCCAAAATATTGTACCCACTTTTTTTTTTCTAGAAAATGAGGGAAATAAATTGAAAAATAATTCTACCAAGAGAAAAATGGTCATTAGTGACTAAGATACCTATTAGGATATTATTTGTGAATTAATAAATGCGATATTACCATTATAGAGTACACGTGATCACATTCCGACCGACGAACGTACCGATATCACCGATGAAGGTATGCACGCGTATTGTAACACTAACTCTGATGCTTATATATGTGATATAGATGACAACTGTACATGCGATGTGTACATGAACAACTTTACATGTGATGTGTACTATTGACATAAATAACTTTACATGTGATGTGTATTGTAAACTCGGATAACTGTACATGCGATGTGTACTGTTCATATATTAAACTTACATCTGCTGTGTGATTGTGTATTGATTAATGTTATAATATCTGTCATACATATTTTGTCAAACATAACCATGAGGTTAACCGTTACTTGAGGTCCAATGGGTATTGGACCTCAGCCCTTACTATAGCTTCAGGGTCTAGAGGATCGAGGGCCGACGACAAGGGTAAGCAGCTCGCGTGAAGTTCTGGCCGGAGTTTCTTCTTCTTTTTGGGCTGTATAATATCTTGAATTATTGGGATGAATGTACCACTACTATAACCAACCATGGTTAATATTTTGTAATATACTCATCAGTTACTCGCTCTCTTGAATTGCTCCGATGCGCCACTCTAATCAAACTATTTTCAAAACGTTTTAGAAAATGGGGTGTTACATTTTTTGGAAAAACTAATAGTTAATACATTATATTTATTTTAGATTTCATACATTTTAAACTTTTTTTTTTGAAAAAATTGAAAGTTAAAAAAATAATCAATCTAAACCATCCAAATTATATCTGAATGGTCTGCCATGATGAATAGGTTTGAGTGCTCATCATGTAACACCCCGAATTCCTTACTATTTATGATGCCTGTTGACATGTAGTATTAGAAATATCATATACTCCTCTCGGTAGGTGCCTTTTCACGGCTCCATCCACTTTGCCTTCCTAGGTCGAGATTCATTTCTTGAACCTTTAGTCAAGTCTGAGATTCAATCGAATTGAATCTTATGTAACAGTTAACCTCATATAATTAAAGTATAAATAATATATGACAGATATTCATAACTTGGATATCAACATTTAGTTATCACAATACATAGCATACAACAAATGTAATATTATCGGTGCCTGCACTTACCAGTGCTACGTGTCCCAGACACGTATCCTCAACACTAGAAAAACATAAATGAAGCATTACCATGACTATAATTCACATCTAACTGAATGTAAACACACAAGTGACCTAAGATCCGGTCTTAGTCAGTCACGGTGCATGGCCCAAGACCTAGTCTTGTCTATGACTCCAATCAATCGTGAATCAAATAATCATATATAGGCACACAAGACATCGAAGAGTTAAAGTTACTATACATGAATGTAGCTCACTTCGTGTAGTTAACAATACGCCCATTCTTCGAATTTGACCCGAACTTCTCGAGTATCCTATAATACTATCATCAGATTATTTCCTTTTCCATATTCTATATGATATTGTAATTAATACCATATCACTTAGAATAATATCCGAAAGGGTTATTTTCATATCTTTTCACCTTTCTACCCTTAGTAGATACGTAATTCCATTTTTACCCTTACCTTTCCTTAAATACGAAATTCTGGATTTTCTGGTAGGATTTTTCAGTAACTTTGAGAAATCATAACTAAATGTACAAAAATCCAATTGATGTGATTCAAAAATCTACATGATCTTTGACATGTATATTTTCAAGGAAAAATAATCCCAGAAGCTCCACATCTCTTATCATTCCCAGTTTTAATGTTTCCCATGACTGATCCGGTTGCAAGTCCAGAAACATGGGTCAAATTGAAAAATTTACATCTTTTTGTACAAAACTCTTAAAATTACCAATTTTATATTCCAAGAAATCCCTTGATGTCTAATTTATTTCTGAAAAATTCCATGATTTTAGGACTTCATTTACTATATAAAATATTGACCACAAGTTCGCTACCTCCAGTGGAAACAAAGCTGGTAGTTTTTCCCAATTTGGCAAAACCTATGATTTTATGTACAAAATCATCTCCTAATTCATTATTTGGCCTTTAAACATGTTATTAAACCATTTGGGAGAAGATCTCCTTAGGATTTGAGGTTTTTAAATTAAGGAGAATTTACCATAAAATTTCATAAACTCAAGAACACAACAACTAGACTCAAGATCATCTCTTACCTTGACTTGCCTTGTGTTCTTGTAACTTCATATTCCTCCTTGGCTTCAAATGATATAGCCTCACCATCATAAACACCATACAAGATTGTTCTTACTAAAGCTAAGGATTAAAGAAGAACATAAAGAAAATAACTACCAAGCTCAAGAGAACTTACCTTAGTGCTTAGAACTTCCTTCCTTGCTTCCTTCTCTATGATTTTCGCCTTGCTCTCTCTCAATTAGATTTGATTTGAGTTTGTTGTGGAGTGAGGAATGAAGAGGGAGCCATTCCTATTTATAGGCAAGTGGCAAGCTCATGTGGACCCCACAAATGCCTAATTACCCTATAATCCTTGTGCCTTAACTCCCTTCACATGGTCTTGTCATCACTTTTCAACTTTTAATCCTCCGCTTTCATCTATTCGAAAATTTAAGACTTAATTAGGGCCATTGGATTGCTTTGCCACATGTCCATTTCCTATGGTATCAAATGCTCCATTAGTCAAGAAAATTCTAAAACATTCTTGAAGCTTTTGGCTCTTAATTAACATGTGCTCTTGGATTGACGATTTGACTTCTTGAGCAAGTTGATGATGTCACTTTGATGACATAATCAAGGCCTTAGGTGTCCCTAAACGCCAAGTGTCAAGCTATAATTGGTTGGCTAATTTATCAAGAGCATTTGTGATTAATTATCAAGATTAATTGTGTCTTCCTTGGCCTCTATTATTTGAAAATAATCAGCCTTTATAAAAGGTCTTGGTTGCCTCTTATATCCCGAAGACACAAACATAATTTGGTTAGCAATGGATTAGATATTCATCCCTTACTTGACAAGTGTTTACTTGGCACAAAAACATTAAATACTATGTATTTATTCCCTTTGACTGTAACACCCCAAATTCCATACTTCAAATCGTGTCTGTTGACACTTAATTTTAAGAAAAATGATAGCATTTGAGGTGCTACAGCTCAGCATAATGCGGAAGGAGAGCATGCACTTACGTTTGGACAATGAGTATCTGATATAAAATGTCCAGACATATGCTGATGTCCCGACATATGCTAGTATGTTAAAAATTTCCCGAATGATTATTCATGTGATACATTAGTACAGAGCTTTGTATAATTACAATTCTTCATGACAACTATACAATCTTAGACCAAGCCTTAGGTAAACTTGGGGCAATGAACCTAACTCAATTAATCAAACAATTTGGCCAGGCCGCTGTCTAGTGGAAGTCTCACTAAGTTCACGGTGACTGATTGACTGAACCACATAGACGAACCCTTTCTAGACACCAAATGGTTTGAAATAATTTCGTTAAATCCATGCCAGAAAGAATGCTCTGTTGACACTCTTCCGACATTTACTTTGACCGGCGCCTCTCATCGGCTTCTCCCTTCGATACCTTTTCACGGCTCCATCTACCGGTGCCTCCTCTGACCCTGGTTCCTTTCCTGAACTTTAGTCAAGTCTGAGGTCCATTACCCATCGGACCTCAGGTAACAGTTAACCTCTATAGCAGATATAACAATATATGACAGATATTCATTACATTACAGCATTAATCAACACATAAGCACATAGCAGATGTAAGATTAATATATCAACAGTACACATCACATGTAAAGTTATCTATGTCTACACCTCACGGTGCCACGATGACCTATCGTGTCCTCAGCGCTAGGAAAACTCAACGGCATTATCAAGACTATAACCCGTGTAAAGCTGAATGTATAAACAGGTGATCTAAGCCCCATAAACTTAGTCACAGTGCATGACTCAAGACCTAGTCTTGTCCATCACTTCATGAATCAATCAATAATATATAATCATACAAGATATAGACGATTAAAGTTACTAGTACGCGAACGTACCTTTCACCGTGTAGTTAGCAATATGTCCTACCTTTGAATCCGGCCCCGGACTTCCCGGATATTCTAACATATCAACATATCACTTAGAATAATATTCTAAGAGGTATTTCCACTTCTATTTACCTCTCTACCCTTGGTGGATTTGTTATTTACAACTTTGCTCTCACATTTTCTAAAAAACGCTATGCTGAATTTCTGTGCAGAATTTTCGGTTAACTTCGCAAAATCATAATTAAATCTAAAAAATCGAAACGAGGATCCGTAAAATTCCTCGGAATCCTTAGAATGTCTGTTTCTGAGAAAAAATAATGGTTTTCACTCAGAATTAGTGGATCATTCCCAGTTTAATGATCTTCAACCTCTGCTCAGAAAAATTCCAGAAAAATGATGCTTTATTCAAGAATTTTTATCTCCTTGCACAAAATTCAAAATGATATGTTCTAGGCATTTTTGAAAACCTCTATATGTCTACTTTAACCATGGAAAATGTCAGAATTTTGTAACCCCATATTCTACATAAAATCATAGCCTTTATGTGACTGACTCCAGAAAAACTTCTAACTGTAATTTTCAGCAAAGTTTCACTACTTTGTTCTTCAATCTTCAAGAATTTTGCTAGCCCATATTTTTTATCTAATTTTCGAAATAAAGACATATTTAACCATAAAAACATGAAAATAAAACTATATTAGAAGATTAAAGATCAAACTAACATTTTTACTAAAAACTACAAGAATTTAAAGCTTAAAACTCAAGAACTAGAAAACTTACCCTTGAAAAACCTTGCTGCTCCTTCTTCCTTCCCACTAGCTCTCACTTCTCTCTACTCTCTTTAGAAAATCACCTCTTGGGTTGATTTTGGTGTGAAGAGTGAATGAATACAAGGTGCCTATTTATAGCAATTTGTCATGGCACTTTGGTAATTCTTTCAAACCTAACACATCTTGCAAGTTGGCCATTGGATCTAAACTTAGTAAAGAAGTTTTAATCTCATCTATCCATGTGATTAGAAAACCCTAACTTGGCCACCAAGTTTAGAAAAGGTTTCAACTTAATCAATAAGTTTTGACTTGGTCCAACTTGTTCATTAAGTTTGCTAAGCTTCTAGGTCAATTTCTTCCTTCCTTTCTCTAGCAAAAATCCGCCCCCCTCCCATCATCTTTTTCTTTTAATTTATTTTGTGTTTTTATTTTAGTTGATTGGATAATGTTTAGAGCTACATTATTCGTTCATTTATTTTCACTTGGATCTTGCTTTATGATGATTAATTAAGGCCTTTGGATATTAGCTTTATGGAATTAAATCTTGGCCTTCAATTTTTTTAAAATCCTAATTATTATTCCTAATATAATGGTTTATATGTTGTTAGTATTCATTTTTATGCTAATCTTGAATCCCTTTTGGTCTTTGATTTTTAATTAAGTTAATACATCCCTAATTGATACTTTTTAACAAACCACTAAATTAATTATAAAAACTTAATTATTTTAATTAATGCAAATTTAATTGCCCACTACTTGTTATTAATTTTCTCTAATTTGTGTAAGTGCTTTCATAACATTTTCTTGTTTCTCTTGGTTTATTTTAATTACTTAGGATTTAGACCATTTTTCTTGATTTTTCCTATTGATTTTCAATAGTTGTGGGCTCCACATTCCTTCTTCACTAAGTTTACTTTCCTTTTTCTCTCTTCCCTCTCTCAACCATGCCCCTCATTCTCTTTCCTTATCTATTCCATTTTCTTATCCTCTTCCACAAGCATGTGCTCTCATTTATTACCCCCATGTGCCAATTATCCCATGTGGTGTTATTATATCATAAACAATTCTTCTTCATCTTTTCCTTCAAGCGAAACCGTGGCCCCCTTCCTCCTTGGCTCTCAAATTGTGTTTTCTAATGTGTCACACAAACAAGAACTCTAGCTCCCTATTAGTTCCTCAAATTTCACATGGATTTAGCTTTAATTGTATAATTATTAAGACCATTGGATTTATTTGTACTTGTTCAAGATTAAATCCTTACCCTTGATTGACTTTGACATTTAGCTAATTGATTAATTAACTAATCATAAAAATTAGTGTTCAATTAGGCAAGTATTATTCCATCCTTATTGGCTTAATTATATTCAAGAATAATTAGCCCTCTTTTGATGATCCTAATTTGACTTTAATCATCTTGAAGCATTTTGCAACTAATCTCAATTAGTACAAGCTAAATTGTTCATTTATCGTCGCAATTTCCTTTAATTAATTTAAGTGTTTTCATAATATTTTCTTGCTCATTTGATCATATAAGAACTATGGTTTAATATGATATTTATATCATATTTTATGATCTCTAGAGGTAATTTTAAAATTGACCTTTTGTTTAATTAATTCCAAGGAAAAATTGCCCAAAATTATAATTAACAAATTACAAAATTTGGAGACACATATTCACCTTTGTATTTTATTAATTATTTGCTAAAATACCATATTTATATGAATTATGAAAATTAGGGTATTACGTTGACAGCTAATTATTTTCATTGTCTCCTAACCTTTGTCTTTAGGCCAAGAATATAGCCTCATTAAGGATTTACAATTGTTAGCCTTTATTCTCTAATAGGACAAGTTCATGTTCCAAGAACTTATTAACAATATATACCAATTTGGCTAAGGGTTTTCCGTTCACTTCCTTGACTATTTTGGATTGGAAATAACCATTATTTAATGTGATTTTATGTCACATTAAAAGCCAATTCATATGGTCACATATTCATCAAATACATGATTAGTAAAGTGAAAATTGGGTATTACACATTATAGAGATGAGCATTGAAATTGGCTCCACGAAGCCAGGTAGAAAAGGATATATAGGAAATTTTAGTCCCTCAAGTTTCAAACAATAAGTTTTGGTCAAAAGTTTCATTCTGTTTAAAACACAATTCCTTACAATTTAATGAAAACTTGGTCCATTTTATTCTTTGTGTAAAACCCTAAAATCCCTATTTATCATAAGTATTTATTTTGATAAATAATACCTATAAAATAAAGGTGAATATGTGTCTCAAATTTGTATAAGACCAATATTAGGGATCACGAAATGTGATACAATTAGCACATAAAATGATAATTATTCATGGCTAAAATAAACAAGAAAATGCTATGAAAACATTTAAACAAGTTAAAGGAAATTAACACATACATAAAAAAATTAACACATAAACACATGCATAAATGGAAAATTTTATCGTAAGGATTAAATGACTGGAATATTGTATTGGATGAATTTTTTTTTTTTAAAAAAAATATCATTGAAATTAAAATAAAAATGAAATCAAAGGGCTTTATTCTAGGAAACTCCCAAAGACTTGAACTGGGCCTGTTTGTTGTATTGTTTGGGCCTTTTGGAGTCATTGCTCTGATCCAAGAACCTGCAAAGGCTTAACTCAGAGGGGCTTGTTTTGAGAAGTTCGTTTCAAACCCACACCACACACACAAGGGTTCGCTTCAAAACATATTCATATGTCAAAACACATTATGGAATCATCTGCACTGAAGTTGGTCAAGGTCTTGAAAGAGGTATCGTAATTTATGGGTGTTTAAGTAAATGCTTGAAGGTAATAGACTGCTTGTCCTACCCAACATTGGTATCACCTAAAAGGAATGAAGATTCTGTCATGCCCTTGGATCATAGGTGAGTCTAATTCATTTTTTAAAATTTTGGTATATAAAAAAAAATCTGTATCATCCATAACTTATAGTAAATAGTATCACATAGTTTATAATTTCTCTTAGCGTGGCAATAAGCAAGTATTATACTATCTTTGGTCTTAAATATAGAACAAAATTTATAATATAATTTGGATGACAAATTTTGTTCTTTTTTTTAAACCGGAGGGAGTACTATCTTTGACACTTAAAACAAGATCTCATAAGTAATTTTGTAAATGCCTTTCGCTTTAGCTGCGTTGTTTGAATAATTTTCTTTTGGTCCTATACTGCATGAGACTTTTGTTCACCAGTGACCAGTAATTTATATTAACCTTTTTTTATGTTGTTTTTTAAATAACAAATCATCCGGTATTTGAAAACTACCTACGTGTTATGCCTTGATAATTTTTTTTAAATTAAACAATAGATTGCAATAAAAGGTGCAATCCTGAATCGTCTCTTGATAAATCTTTTATTAATTACCTAGGAATTAATAAGGGCAATGATTGCCATGAAACAATAAAAAGGATTTAAACTTTTTAACTATAAACTACTTTTGCAAACAACACTACTATAAAAAATAACTTTTACTTCTTTGAGAGACGTGCCCTATTTTTTTTTTTTTAAAATAAAGGCGGTGGCAGTTTTATAATTGTATAGATTCATTTTGTATTACTACAAAAAAACACCTATAATGTCCATTTTTTAGGCTTTTACATCTAAAAACATGGGAACACCTCTATGGAAGGTGTAGAAAGTGGAGACTTATGACGTCCAAATTTTTTTCAGACACCATAAGTATTTTTTTTTTAAAAAAAAAAGAAACACACAAAATAACCCATTAAGATGGATTCCGGTCTAGTGCACTTGCATGCCGAAGACAATGGCGGATTTAGAGATCGAGAGAGACGGATGCAAAAACTCAAACTTGCAGATCTCACCAACAAAACCAGGAAAAAAAAAGATTGCAGAAACAAATCACAAATCGCAGAAACAGATAGTTGAAACACAAAACAATACGATTTATACCTTGAAAACAAATCGCAAAACAGATCGCATGAACAACATCTTCAAAACAAATAGCAAAAACATAGATTTGAACCCAGATTTGAGGAGATAACAAAAACGCCATCAGAGTTGAAATCAAAGGAGCTTCCTCGCCGTCCTCATGTTCCCTGCTATCCTCGTCATCTTCGTTGTCCTCGTCATCACAGATTTGAACCCATATCTGAGGAGATCGCGATGGGAGTGGAGGAGCGAACGCGAAGGAGATGTTGTCCTTCGCCATCGCAGATCTAAACCCAGATCCTGACAATGAGTGGGTGCGATTGTGTGGCTAGCCAAGTGTGAATTGAGAGCTGCAATGAGTGAAGACGAGAATGGTTTATGTGTGAGTGTGAAGGGGGAATGGTTTGAGTGTGAAGCTTCTGTGTCCGTAGGTGACAGGAATGATGAAAAGAGAGAGTAGGGTATGGAGAATTCAAAAGTACCAAGACATCCTAAATTAATTTTAAGTCATTGAAAGCATTGCTTTTGGCGTCTTAAAATAATTTAGGATGCCAAAAGTATTGTTTTTGGTGCCAAAAATAGTGTTAAGGTTCACTTTTGGCGTCCTAAAATAAAATTAGGAAGCCAAAAGTCCATTGTTTTGGTGTCCAAATTTTAAATAAGGACGCCAAATTCAAAAATTAGGATACCAAAACCTTCCACAAAATTACAAAAATGTCACCGCCGTTATTTTTTTACTTCATTTTTTAAAAAAGGGATGTTGTTTGGAGACACCATATCTATTTTTTATAGTAGTATTGGTGTCCTAATTTTTGAAAAGGATGCCAAAAGTTACTTTTGACATTCTAATTTAAAATTGAGACTCCTAAATAAGGGACTTTTGGTGTCTTAATTAAAATTTAGGATGTCAAAAGTGAACCTTAACGCTTTTTTGGCATCCTAAATTAATTTTAGGATGCCAAAACCAATACTTTGGATGTCTTGAAGTTTTGTTAGGATGCCAAAAATACTGTTTTTGATGTCCTTACTTGATTTTAGGATGCCAAATTGTGACCTTTTTCTTTTTGGGTTAAAATATCCTGTGACTTCTATCTCATTCTCTTACTTCATCATCTCCCATCTCGATCTTTCATTTCACTCACCGGGTAAGTTCTATCCCATTCTCTCATTTCATTCGTCGTGACTTCGATCGTCGTAACCCACTCACTCCCTGCTCACCTTGACTCCCCTTCCCCCAAAATCCAATCTAAGCACCGATAGATGCTCCATTGCCAAATCTCACTGTCATAGCTTGCCGCCGCTCCGCTTTGCTCCACCAAACCCAGACCTTTGCTTTGCCAGATCTAGATCTTCACTCCACCAGATCTAGACCTTTGCTCCACCTTGCTTCACAGCCACCACCCCTGCTCACCTCGATGCTCCATCGCCGAATCTCATTGCTCCCGATGCTCCATCGCTGAAAACAAATATGCTATTCTATTTCTTCAGATCTGAAAATAGATCCCTGCCATCAATCTGTAAACAATCTGGACTTTTTTTCCCTTTTTCTAATTGTCAAATCTGGAATTTTAGATCTATTATTTTGATTGTTAGATCTGGAATTTTTGGATCTATATTATTATCTACATCTGCAAATCCCAGATTAATTTTTGGATTTATAATTATCTACCTTTACTTGTATTCTATACATTTTTGGATCTGTTTGCATTTTTCATGTGCATCCTCATATTTTGAATCTGTACTATATTTTTTCAACTACTCATATTCTTTACATATAAGATGTTTGAGGGGGCTTTTTTTTTTCCTTTAAAAAAATAAAAGTAATTTGGCGTCCTAAATTTTTTAGGATGCCAATTGCCTAAGGCTTACTTTGGCGTCCTAAAATATTTAGGACGCCGTAAGTGTTCATTTTCTACACCTCCTACATAGGCTTCTTCAAAAAAAAGGACGTAGAAAGGTTAAAAAAGAGGACGTGGAAGAGCTTTTTTCTAGTGGTGTGAAAATTAAATTGTTCTAAACTAATTCTTTTTGAGATTTTTCTTTAAGATACAAAATGGAATGATGATGGAATTAACGAAATGAGAGAAACAAGATCAATAATGGGATGAACAATCCTTTATAACAATAACGTAAGCAATCCTCAATTCAAATAATTATGGGAGATTAACCATGCTAGTTTCAAAAGACTTTAGGGCCACCCCTTATCTTATGCCTAACTTAGATTGATTAATTTCAAGCCACCTTGCGTATCGTTCTCTCTAAATTAAGTAGATTAAGCACTCTAACAATTAATGAACTTTAAAATTGTATTTAGCTTTTAATCCAATTACCGAGCAACCAATATCCAAATACATCAAAATAAATCAGTCCAATATTATAACATTCATCCTAAGACCTGAAATCACAAGTGTAGAAACAGAGAATAGAAGAGCGAAAACTCCCCTGTTGAAGCCTAAGTTCATGTCATTGCCACTTAACTACAAAGGATTGAGAATATCAGTCACTCATATCTATAACAAACTTAAGTAATCCATTGAACAAGATTGCGAGATCTTTGAAACTGAAATCACAGAGGAAGGCCGACGTAGATCACAGAGGAAATCACAGAAGAAGGCCAACGGTGAAGGTCCTAATTTAATATATTCTCTTAATTCCAATTAATCACAAAGGAGGCATTTAAAGTTCAATAATTATGACAAAATTACTAAATAAAGTATGAAAATATGTAATAAAAATAGGAATTTTTCAAATTTCGTTTACATTCCCACAAATTTAATGTTCGAATACGAATTAAGCCGTATGAAATAAAAGATTTGAGAAGATATAACCAACACATGAAAATGATAGTAGATATTGTTTTTGCTATAAGTATACTCATTTCGATCCATACAAGTCACTTAAACTCATTACTACAACCAAGAAAAGTTGATTGTCTAGTTAAAATTGTCTAACAATTATTCTGATTTTCATTTTTACCCATAATAAATACCATAAATTTAAGAAAATTTACACTCTCTATCCCCACATTGAAAATTAAAAAGGAGGATATATTTGGAATAAAGCAATTAGTGCTATTCTAGTAAAGTTACTTATATGTAGGACCACAAAATTCTTCCATAAGTGACTTATATTATGATCTAGAAGTATGTATAATAATCTCATCTATCATAATTAATACTCCCTCCGCTCCTAATTATAGGAACATTTTTCTAATACAAATTGCACTATAAAAGTATTCCTATAATTAGGAACAGAGATAGTAATTAATAAATAAATATACATTTTAAGAAAATAGGAGCCAGGAAAGACTGCATTTTTAATTTGTACACAAGTGTTTTATGCCATATCATTATTGAAGAACTAGTGTGAGTGATGCACGTGTTAGTTAGTTTGATATGAATTTTTCTTAGATAGATTAACTCACCATTTGCACCGACCGGTGCAAAGTCGTATAATTAAATCAATTGAGGGTGTGTGTGTGTGTGAGTAGAAAGGAAGAATCTTTGACTTGTGAGTTGTAATTGCACAGTATAATCACGCACGACAAAATCAAAATAAAGTAGTGGAAAATTTGAGAGAATAGAGACACAATTGAATGTGACGAACACTTACCTATATACATACAACCTTTGATTATGATCTTTTAGGAATCAAAATTTACTCAAGTTGGGATAGATCCCAACCAATAGAATTCTACTTCCATCGTGCAAACGTGCATGTGGGCCCATGGTGTATACTAGTCCCTATAAGGCCCTACATGTGGAATATAATTATACACCATACAGATCTAAATATATGATCTAGTTGATTCTTTTGAAAATATTAAAGAAACCAATTAAATTATTTTAATTTTTAATTTTAATCTAAACTAATTCTTCAGACCTATAAATTAATTTATAATTGAATAGTGTATAATATATGATATGAATAAGTAACTTAATAACTTTTTTTTATTATTCCAAAGAAAAAGTCACATGGGTCCTTTTTGCTTCTCTTCTCTCTCTCTATGTGTGCTGTCGAAATAACTAAAATACAGACCATGCAATGGCATGAGAAACTTTAATTATATACGGCTGAGGAATCCTCTATTATCATTACAAGATTCTACAAAGAAAGTGTTACACTATAAACATTAATTCAAAGGAAGAGTTCAACCCAAAAAGCTAGTTTATTATCTGGGGTAGCTCCTTATATTTATAAATCCCATACTTACATGACGATTCTTTTAAGGTTAATTTACTTTTTTAAAAAATAAGTCTACTTAGTAAAGAGAGCGACGAAGTAGTAAGGAAGAGGTAAGAAAGTGAAGACTGGAGCTTGATACCCAAGAGGGGGGGGTGAATTGGGTATCTTTAAAAATTTAAAGACAGAACTCTGTTTTTGATAAACTAAAACAAGGTAAGACAGAGGAGTAAGGAAGAAGAAGCTTTGCACAATCGATTTATACTGGTTCGGTCCTTTCTCTGACCTACATCCAGTCCCCAAGCCTCACTTGGGATTTTCAATTCACTATCTTCAACAAATGATTACAAACTCTGTACTAAGAGTTGTTCTCTCACTAGAACGCACTCCCCCTTACAAGTTGCAATCAATACACCCTAACCACCAAGTTCCCTGACTTGTGGTTATCACAATCAATAAATGATTTACAAGTAATAACTCTCTCACAGAGTAGATATGATAATCACTGAAGAACAAATGTCAAAATGACACTATTACAGATGAAAGCTGAACACAATAAATGAACTTAATAAATTTTCGCTCTTAGTTGGTGTATCAGCTTGAGAAGAAGTTAATGCACTCTATTTATAGGTAGAGAACATTAATTGACCGTTGCAAGCAGGATTGGATCGTTGGAGAACATCTGCTGAGAGTTGGTTCAAGCTTGGTCATCTTCTCTCTCTTGTTTATGCATAATCCAGCTGGTCATTGAGTCTGAGTTGGCTTTCTGGCAATAAATCCGTTAGAGAGCTTGTTGCCTGTTGTGGTAATCTTCCTTTTGATCTTTTGCAGTCGTGTACAAGTGGATTAACCAAAGGAAGCAAGTTTCTGGGCTGAGCATTTATTGTTCTGACAACTTTTTCCTTTTTGCTCTAATCCTTCAGTAATCCTTCTTTAATCTGTCTGAAACTCACTAAAAAGATAGTTAATCATGTCTAGGATCAATACATATTAATCATGTAAAGCATTGAGATCAAACAAGAAGGTATAACAGATTTCCCAAATTTGAATCTGCAGTAACGGCTAGAAACCTTGAGGTTTGCTTCTCAAACCTCGAGGTTTGCTTGAATAAACCAAGCAATCTCAGTTTCAAACACACATAACCTCGAGGTTTCTTGGTAAACCTCAAGGTTTCCCTTGTAAAGAAACCTTGGGAAAAACTTTGAAGATCACAAACCTGGAGGTTTCATAAGAAACCTGGAGGTTTGATATTTGGTGAAAAATTCATTTCTTCTCTGGAACCCACAAACCTCGAGGTTTTCAACAATACTCGAGGTTTGGCTAAAATATTGTAAAGCCAAAGTTTTGAGCCAGAGACACAACCTCGAGGTTACAGACTGAACCCTCGAGGTTTTCATTCATGTGAAAACCTGTTTGCTCTTTGTATGCCAGAATACTCGAGGCTTAAAGTAATACTCGAGGTTTGAGCATTTTTGAAAGATTTTAAGCTTAAGTCAAAACATCAAACCTCGAGGTTTCAAAGTAAACCTTGAGGTTTTCATACTTGATGAAAACCAAATGCTCTCTGGATGAAGAAAACTGGAGGTTTCATATAATACTCGAGGTTTCACATTGTTTTTCAAAACTTTCAGTTAGGCGCCAAACCACAAACCTGGAGGTTTTCCAACTAACCTCAAGGTTTCATGTGTTGGTGTAAAACTGAGTTTTCCTGAGTGATGCAGAACCTCGAGGTTATCTTAAAAACCTCGAGGTTTCACATTGATTTGTGAAACCAAGTTTTTGAAACATGAAACACTTGAACCTTGAGGCTTTCTTGCAAGGCCAAACCTCGAGGTTTCAGGGTAAACCTCGAGGTTTGCTCTTACTCAGGGTTTTCAAACCTTAAGAGCAAATCCTCATACATTGTTTATAGTTGTTGACAATCATCAAAACCATTAGAGAACTAACATTCTCCCCCTTTTTGATGATGACAACACTTATAAACATTCTTTTTAAAGAATTTGAAAGATGGATAGCTTTTTGAATTGAGGTTTTCAAAATATCATAGTTGGGTTATCAGAAAACAATCAATTTTGCATTTTAACACAACTAACTCAGAAAATGGCATCAGAATTGAATTTAAATCATAGATGAACAGAAATATGTTCAATGAACGCAATTCATACAATTGAGACCAATATCAGAAATGATAAGAACTGTGAAAATTTACTGATATCAGAACAAAAAGTCTACAAGTCACACAAGTCATAAAATAAGTACAAGATAAGTACAAAAGAACAAGATAAGTACAAAATAACAGGATAAGTACAAAGTAACCACAACTACCTAGAACACAACCCAAACACTAGACAAACACTAGACATCTTTGTCTGCTTCTCCCCCTTTGTCATTAGCAAACTCGGGGTCAAGGACAAAGATAGGAGGAGAGTAGAGCACCATAGCTGTGTTTGGATCAAAAGTGGGATCATGGGGCTCAGCAAAAGGAGAAGGTGTAGGGAAAACGTCAGTGGTTGGAGTAGGTGGAGATGGAAATGGGTGAGGGAGGACCTCTGAAGTAGGAGTGATAGGTGAAGACAGTACCACAGTGGCTGGAGTGGAAGTGGAAGGTGGAGATGATGTGGTATGAGGTGGAGAAATGTGTGGTGGACTAGGAAATGAGAAAGAATGTGAGGGAGGTGAGTGAGTAGGTGATTCAGTTGCTGGATGAGAAGGTGAATCAATGACAGGGCTAGATGAGCTGGGACCTGAGGGAGGATCAGAAGCTAAACCAGTAGAGGGACCAGGAGCAGATGTGGAGCCAATGTGAAAGTGCTGTATGATCCGGTCTACTTTGTCAGAAAGATCCATCTGTGAGATAAGGTGAGTTGACATCTTAAGCTCAATTTCTTCCACTTTCCCTTTGATCTCAGTGGATTGTCCCTCTATGTCTTGAAGGTGTTCCTTGATGGCATCCTGAATCTCAATGAGTCCCTCATGACCTCGGACCATCTCAGCTTTGATTTTTCCCAACTCAAACTCCATCCTCATAGATAAGCCAGCAATGGAAGAGTCCACAATACTCTTGATCTGAGACACTAGATCATCTGGCAAGGGTGCCTGTGATGGTGGAGGAGCAGATTGGGCTTCTTGATGTGTCTGAGACTGAGGGCGTACACGAGTAGGTGCTTGAGACTGAACTGACCCCTCATCACCAAACTTAATTTGCATCAAATTCATCTGATTCTTGCCGAAGAAAAGTGGATACTCAAGGGTATTAGTGGATCCCACATACCAAATTTTGTGATAGAAGAGTATCACAGAAACCAAAGAAGGGTAGGGTATGTGAGACAACTGTCTCTTAGCAAATCTGAAGGTTGTCATCCCCTGAAACAACCAATGGCCAATGTTGAAGGGTACCTTCTTCACAAAAGCAGTGAATGGCCCGTAGTCTAGCTTAGTAAAGTGGGTATAGTTACTAGCCTTAGGAATGAAATTCCTAAAATATACATACCACAGAACACGATCACCTCAGGCATGGCACTAGGTCTGAAAGTAAGCTTGAGTTGTTGATCAGGAGGAAAGGGTTTGCCAGGTATGAGAGTCTCATATACTTCTTGATTAGTGTAGGCAAAATCAGGAACAGGAGGGGGATTCTCTATTTTTAGAATCTTATTCAAAATATCAGCAGTCAAGGTAAATTTTACTCCCCTCACAACAGTTGTGACTCTTTCCTCAATCAAGTCACCATCCTCATCCAATAAACTATCACTCTCCATTTTGAAATAGAACATTCTGACAAGACTAGGAGTGTAGGGACAGGATATAGAAACAAATGATTCATACTGTTTAATCCAAGCTGATAAGTCAAAATTGCATTCCCTATGGAAGTCTTCCAAGTTAATTACCACCGAGGGACAAAAGACTTTCTGAAGGTAAGTTTCTCTAAATTTATCATTTTCAGCATTAGGAAGAGAAGAGGCAGAGGTAACAAAACCTTCCGGAGGTGAAATGACTCGGCAAATATCATGAATTGCATTTTCCACAACCGGGGACTCCTTTTCTTTTCCCTTTTGTCCAGAGGCATGAGAAGATGATTGCCCCTTAGAAGTCTGAGAAGCTGAGGCTCTCTTTGTTCTGGCCTTGGTAGGTGCTTTCTTGTCCTTCTCTGTGACCTTTGCTTTGCCTTTGCCTTTTGGTTCAGGCTCTTTCCTCTTCTTTGTTTGTTGTTCACTTGGCTCTTTGAAAGACACCCCCTTTTGTTTGCCCTTTGGAGGAGGAGGATCATTCATAACTCCTGGGGTTTGCTTATCAATCCCATAATGAAGACGAGTGGAGCGAGACTTCTTCCTCACTGGTCTATCTAATGGTGACTCAGGTACAAAGGAACTAAGCTTTGTTCGAGAGGGTGGAGGTGGAGGTGACCACGATTCAGTTTCTTCATTTGAATGCGTGGTTGATTTAGAGTGGGAAGGTGATTTCGAAGTCATCTATGGCTTTAGAGTAGAAGAAATTGACAGAGAACGAGAGATTGACAGAGAGGAGAACGAGAGAAAGAGGGTTTACTCGAGGTTAGGGTTGGGTTCTGATGAAATTGCACAGCACATATATATATAGACTCGACAAACCTTGAGGTTTTCAGCCAAACCTCGAGGTTTGATGATTAAATTGCACTAACCTGGAGTTCAAAAGTGTATAGTGAACTTTTGAAATTCTTACCCCAAACCTCGAGGTTTTCTCCAAAACCTCGAGGTTTTGCTGTCTGTCATTCTGAGGTGCTCTCTGTCTCATCCAAACCTCGAGGTTTCTCTGAATACTCGAGGTTTCTCCTTTCTGAAGCTCTCAGTTTTGATCATACACCTCCAAACCCCGAGGTTTTCTCATGAACCTCGAGGTTTTGCCTCTTTTTGACAGCAAAACCTGCACAAAAATTATCTAGACACTCCGATGCTTAAGTTAGTAACTTATAATCATCAAAACCACAATTTAATAATAAAATGAACATGAATCACTTACAGCTCATTGGGATTTACCATTCCCAATTCTCTCCTTATGAAGGTAAATTGTTCCTTGGCTAAAGGCTTGGTGAAGATGTCTGCCAATTGAAGGTGAGTTGGGATGAACATCACTTTCACATCTCTCTTCTGGACATGATCCCGGATGAAGTGATGTCTCACATCAATGTGCTTGGTTCTTGTATGTTGCACCGGATTCTTGGCCAAGCTTATTGTGCTAGTATTATCGCACAATATTGGGATTTCCTTCAAGTACACTCCCAAATCAGCAAGTTGTTGCTTCAACCATAGCACTTGAGCACAGCAACTTGAGGTGGCCACATATTCGACTTCGGTTGATGGCACGGCCGCTGTTGTTTGCTTCTTGCTAAACCATGACACAAGTGAGTTGCCAAAGAACTCATATTGACCACTTGTGCTCTTTCTATCCGTCTTGTAGCCAGCATGGTCCGAATCTGAATATGCCACCAAGTGTTCCGGCTGACCTTTGGGAAACCATAGTCCAAGAGTCTTCGTATCAGAGAGATATCTGAATATCCTCTTTACATGTTCAGCATGTGACTCTTTAGGAGCGGATTGGAACCGAGCACACATCCCAACACTGAATTGGATGTCCGGGCGACTTGCAGTGAGATAGAGCAATGATCCAATCATTCCTCTATACTTGGTGATGTTGAAATCATTGCCCTCTTCATCAGCATCCAAAGAGGTTGTTGTGCTCATAGGTGTGACAACGCCATTGCACTTGTCCATCCCAAACTTCTTCAGCAAATCATTCAGATATTTGGCTTGAGATATAAATATCCCATCTTTACGTTGCTTGATTTGCAGCCCAAGGAAGTAGTTGAGCTCTCCCATCATTGACATCTCAAATTCACCCTGCATAGTCTTGGAAAATTCTTCACACAAGGCATCATTAGTAGCACCAAATATAATATCATCAACATATATCTGAACAATCAGAATTTCATTCAATTTGCTTTTCTTGATAAACAATGTTGTGTCAGCCTTGCCTCTAATAAATCCTTGATTAAGTAGGAATTGACTTAATCTTTCATACCAAGCTCTAGGAGCTTGCTTAAGACCATATAAAGCTTTCTTAAGTTTAAAGACATGATCAGGAAATTGATCATTTTCAAAACCTGGAGGTTGTTCAACATATACCTCCTCTTGAATGAACCCATTTAAAAATGCACTTTTCACATCCATTTGATAAAGCTTAAAACCCTTAGTGCATGCAAAAGCTAGTAGGACTCTTATGGCCTCCAATCTTGCTACTGGGGCATAAGTTTCCTCATAGTCTATGCCTTCTTCTTGGTTGTAACCTTTGGCAACCAACCTTGCCTTGTTACGGACAATGATTGCTAACTCATCACGTTTGTTCTTAAATACCCATTTAGTCCCAATTACCGGATGGTCCTTGGGTCTAGGTACTAAGTCCCAAACCTGATTTCTGTCAAATTGATGCAACTCCTCTTGCATAGCTATTACCCAATCATTGTCTGAAAGGGCTTCTTCTATTTTAGAGGGTTCTATGTGAGAAATAAATGCAGCAAAGGTTACTTCATTCAAAGTACTTCTTCTTGTTCTTACTCCTTGGTTAACATCACCTATAACTTGGTCCAGATGATGATTCCTTATAAATCTCCAAGCTCTAGGTTGAGACTGATCAGGATTTTCTAAATTGTTTTCAGGATCAGCCTCAAAAACATTTTTAGAGTTTTCAAATTGAGAAGGAGTAGTTTTCGAAAAGAATTGGTTTTTGAAAATGGTCTCTTCCTCATCATTCAAGGATTTATCAGAATCTTTTTCACTGAACACAACATGTATAGACTCTTCTACAACCTTAGTTCTAGTGTTAAAGACTCTATATGCCTTACTCCTATTAGAGTAACCGATAAAGATAGCTAGATCAGCTTTAGGATCGAATTTACCAAGATTGTCTTTACCGTTATTGTGCACATAGCACTTGCAACCGAAGACATATAGGTGGTTGAGGTTTGGTTTTCTCCCTTTGTAGAGTTCGTATGGAGTCTTGTTTAGCTTCTTCCTCAAGTAAGCTCTATTGGAGATGTAGCAAGCCGTACTCATCGCGTCAGCCCAAAGCACTTGCGAGGTGTTGTACTCGTTCAACATTGCTCTTGCCATCTCAGTGAGCACTCTATTCTTCCTCTCAACAACTCATTTTGTTGAGAAGTCCTTGGTGCTGAGAAGTTGTGTTCGATCCCCATATTATCACAAAACTCAGCAAAGGCGTTGTTTTCAAACTGCCACCATGATCAGTCCTTATACCTGAAATTGAGAAACCTTTCTCGTTCTTGACCTTCTTGGCAAAGGCAACAAACTGATCAAACGTTTCATCTTTAGATGATAAAAATATAGTCCATGTAAATCTAGAATAATCATCAACTATGACCAAAGTATAAAGATTTCCACCAAGACTTTTTACTCTAGCTGGTCCAACTAGATCCATATGAAGTAATTGAAGAGGTCTACTAGTTGAAATCTCATTTTTAGCTTTGAAAGAAGATTTGGTTTGTTTTCCTCTTTGGCAAGCATCACACATCATATCATTTTTGAAATTCAGTTTAGGAATACCAATTACCAAATCCTTTTTCAATAACTTGTCAAGTTGATACATATCGACATGAGCTAATCGCTTTTGCCATAACCAACTCTCATTCAAATTACTAACAAAACAATTTTTAGAACTGGAAGCATTGCTAGAGAAATTAAGAGTATAACAATTACCATCTCTAGGTGCTCTAAATAAAGCTTTAGTTTTCAAATCATCAATGAAGACCAAATCCTTTTTAATGATGAAGCATTCACTTGAATCAAAGATAACCAAGTTACCTTTGTCGGTGCTTTGACTCACACTTAGGAGGTTGTGACACAATCCTTCTACCAAGTAGACATCTTTGATGAGAGGACCTTCATTGTTGCCTATCTCACCAATCCCAGCAATTTTACCCGACTGGTCACCTCCAAATGTGACTCTACCACCATCTTTAGGCTTAATCGAAATGAATTTGGATTTGTCTCCAGTCATATGTCTTGAGCATCCACTATCAATGTACCATTTATTGGGCCTTGATGCTCTAAGACACACCTGCAATTCACAAGGGATCAAGTTTTAGGTACCCATCTTTTCTTGGGTCCTTTGGGGTTAGTTTTGACCTTGGGAACATAAGTTCCTTTTGGTAACCATTGATAATTTCCTACAGGTTTAACTTTTCTTTCATTCTTATGAAAACAAGAAGAGGTAGAATGACCTTTCCTATTGCAATAATTACAATGTACAAAGGGATTCGAAGAGTGAACCGATTTTGTAAAATAGTTCATATAAGATTTTTGACCACTCTTCTTCTTTCCTTTCTTCTTATCAAAATCTGGTTTGTAACCAATGCCCGATCTATCGTTTATAAATCGCTGTTGTTTAAGAATCACATTGAGCATTTCACTTCCCTTAGTGAATTTCTCAAGAGCTTTTGTCAATTGTAAATTCTTTTTCTCTAAAATAGGGCATTCATCACAAACTAAAATTTCAGGAGAAGAAAGTCTTTCAACTTGCAATTCAAGAGTAGTATTTTTCTTTTTCAAAGCAAAATATTTTTCTGCAAGTTTTTCAAATTCCTTTTGCACAAGATTGTATTCATCAAAAAGTTCACCATAGGAAGGTTTTGATTCATATACCTCATTGTTTTCATCATGTTGCTCTTCTTCCTCAGCAACTAAGCAAATGTTAGCCTTTTCTTCTTCTTCTTCAGCTTCATCTTCATCGGATGAGCTATCTCCCCATATGGCTGAAACATATGCCTTCTTCTTGAACTTCTTCTTTTCTTTCTCTTGGTTCTTCAGCTGAGGCCATTCTGATTTGATGTGTCCGGGCTTCTCGCATTCGTAGCATATGATAGGCTTCTTTGATTCGTAGCTGGAGATACCCTTTTGAAATTTCTTGAAGCCTTGATCCTTTTTGTAGAACTTCTTGAATCTCCGGACCATCATCCCAATCTCTTCATCCTCATCTTCCTCATCATCATCTGACTCCTTGTTTTCTTTGGTGGTCTTGAGGGCTATTCCTTTGTTCTTCCCATGTACTTCATCCAGGCCCTTCTTGAATTTTAGCTTGGCTTCATACTCAGACAAGCTTCCAAAGAGAGCAGCCACAGATGTCATTGATTCTCCTCGCGCTTCCTCTATTGCTGTGACCTTGGGCTCCCATTCTTTGTTAAGAATGTTCAAAATTTTTCTCACTTGAACCGGCTGGTCATATTCCTTCCCAAGAGCAGCGAGTTGATTGATGAGATGAGTGAATCTCAGTTGAAATTCTCCAATAGACTCACCGGGCTTCATTCTAAGAAGATCATACTCTGTCATAAGAGTATTTACACGATTTTGCTTCACACCAGCTGTCCCTTCATGAGCGATTTCCAAGGCATCCCACATGGCTTTAGCAGATGGTAAGGTGCAAACACGAAAATATTCTTGTTGACTCAGTGCACTTTGAAGGAGTAGAACCGCCTTGCTGTTGAGAGTGACGTTCCTTCTATCATTTTCATCATATTCCTCTTCAAGCTTTGGAACTCTCACACCATCTTCCACAGTTGAAGGCTCATAATTACCTCTTTCAAATACTCTCCAGAGCCCATACTCAGTAGCCATGACGAACACTTTGAATTTAGCTTTCCAAAATGAGTAGTGTTCACCATTGAAACCGGGTGGCCTGTTGATAGAAGCTCCATCAGGTAGAATACCTTCCATGTTGATCCTTCTCGAGCTGTTAGACTCTTCTGAGAAGACCTCGCTCTGATACCAAATGAAGACTGGAGCTTGATACCCAAGAGGGGGGTGAATTGGGTATCTTTAAAAATTTAAAGACAGAACTATGTTTTTGATAAACTAAAACAGGGTAAGACAGAGGAGTAAGGAAGAAGAAGCTTTGCACAATCGATTTATACTGGTTCGGTCCTTTCTCTGACCTAGATCCAGTCCCCAAGCCTCACTTGGGATTTTCAATTCACTATCTTCAACAAATGATTACAAACTCTGTACTAAGAGTTGTTCTCTCACTAGAACACACTCCCCCTTACAAGTTGCAATCAATACACCCTAACCACCAAGTCCCCTGACTTGTGGTTATCACAATCAATAAATGATTTACAAGTAATAACTCTCTCACAGAGTAGATATGATAATCACTGAAGAACAAATGTCAAAATGACACTATTACAGATGAAAGCTGAACACAATAAATGAACTTAATAAATTTTCGCTCTTAGTTGGTGTATCAGCTTGAGAAGAAGTTAATGCACTCTATATATAGGTAGAGAACATTAATTGACCGTTGCAAGCAGGATTGGACCGTTGGAGAACATCTGCTGAGAGTTGGTTCAAGCTTGGTCATCTTCTCTCTCTTGTTTATGCATAATCCAGCTGGTCATTGAGTCTGAGTTGGCTTTCTGGCAATAAATCCGTTAGAGAGCTTGTTGCCTGTTGTGGTAATCTTCCTTTTGATCTTTTGCAGTCGTGTACAAGTGGATTAACCAAAGGAAGCAAGTTTCTGGGCTGAGCATTTATTGTTCTGACAACTTTTTACTTTTTGCTCTAATCCTTCAGTAATCCTTCTTTAATCTGTTTGAAACTCACTAGAAAGATAGTTAATCATGTCTAGGATCAATACATATTAATCATGTAAAGCATTGAGATCAAACAAGAAGGTATAACAGATTTCCCAAATTTGAATCTGCAGTAACGGCTAGAAACCTTGAGGTTTGCTTCTCAAACCTCGAGGTTTGCTTGAATAAACCAAGCAATCTCAGTTTCAAACACAAATAACCTCGAGGTTTCTTGGTGAACCTTGAGGTTTCCCTTGTAAAGAAACCTTGGGAAAAACTTTGAAGATCACAAACCTGGAGGTTTGATATTTGGTGAAAAATTCATTTCTTCTCTGGAACCCACAAACCTCGAGGTTTTCAACAATACTCGAGGTTTGGCTAAAATATTGTAAAGCCAAAGTTTTGAGCCAGAGACACAACCTCGAGGTTACAGACTGAACCTCAAGGTTTTCATTCATGTGAAAACCTGGTTGCTCTCTGTATGCCAGAATACTCGAGGCTTAAAGTAATACTCGAGGTTTGAGCATTTTTGAAAGATTTTAAGCTTAAGTCAAAACATCAAACCTCGAGGTTTCAAAGTAAACCTTGAGGTTTTCATACTTGATGAAAACCAAATGCTCTCTGGATGAAGAAAACTGGAGGTTTCATATAATACTCGAGGTTTCACATTGTTTTTCAAAACTTTCAGTTAGGCGCCAAACCACAAACCTGGAGGTTTTCCAACTAACCCCAAGGTTTCATGTGTTGGTGCAAAACTGAGTTTTCCTAAGTGATGCAGAACCTCGAGGTTATCTTACAAACCTCGAGGTTTCACATTGATTTGTGAAACCAAGTTTTTGAAACATGAAACACTTGAACCTTGAGGCTTTCTTGCAAGGCCAAACCTCGAGGTTTCAGGGCAAACCTCGAGGTTTGCTCTTACTCAGGGTTTTCAAACCTTAAGAGCAAATCCTCATACATTGTTTATAGTTGTTGACAATCATCAAAACCATTAGAGAACTAACAGAAAAAACCTAGGATAATGCAAGCGGAATATATGAAGTCATAGCATTATTCACTAAGTGAATAAGCATATTTAACTTGTAAATTCTCAGGTGTCATGTGAATAATCATATTTGACTTGTAAAATAAGAGCACAACCAATAAATAAGTCTTAATTCTTTTGAATGTCAAAAAAATACGCCCATTAAACATTTCTTGAAGCATGTACTTGTTATCAATAAGTCAATAAAACCGACACTACCTTCCAAAGGAACATATAATTATGTCTACTTTGTAAAATGTAGTAACTTCTACTTGAGCGCAGATTGTGGATGATGATTTAATCGTTATGACTTGTGAGTAATATTTTTTTAATAATCCAAACTTAACAATCGCTTTACACACACACACCATATACATATGTACATGTATGTGTGTGTGTGTATTTAAAGTTTAAGTTATCAAGTCAATGTTCGAGAATGATGTAGGATGAATAGGCCTTTGTATTATTGACAGCAAATTAGTGTAAGTGGTAAGTATATAGGAAGAAAACAATATTGAGTGTACCTATCAATGAAAGGATGAAACTACGTAAAAATGGTCCTAAATATAATAATTTCGGACAAGCTATATCTTATTGATAAAAAACATTCGATTAACATTTAGCTTCTATGTTAATAAATAACAATACATTTTAAGAAAATAGGAGCCAGGAAGGACTACATTATTAATTTGTAGACTAGTATTTTATGCCATATCATTATTGAAGAACTAGTGTGAATGATGCACGTGTTAGTTAGTTTGATATGAATTTTTCTTAGATAGATTAACTCACCATTTGCACCGACCGGTGCAAAGTCGTATAATTAAATCAATTGAGTGTGTGTGTGAGAGTAGAAAGGAAGAATCTTTGACTTGTGAGTTGTAATTGCACAGTATAATCACGCACGAAAAAATCAAAATAAAGTAGTGGAAAATTTGAGAGAATAGAGACAAAATTGAATGTGACGAACACTTACCTATATACATACAACCTTTGATTATGATCTTTTAGGAATCAAAATTTACTCAAGTTGGGATATCCCAACCAATAGAATTCTACTTCCATCGTGCAAACGTGCATATGAGCCCATGGTTTATCCTAGTCCCTATAAGGCCCTACCTGTTGAATATAATTATACTCCATTTGGTTCAAAATATAAGATCCAGTTGATTTTTTTTGGAAATATTAAAGAAGCTGATTAAATAACTTTAAATTATTTATATTTTTAATTTAAATCTAAACTAATTTTTCTGACTTATAAATTAATTTATAATCTAATAGTGCATAACATATGATATAAATAAGTAACTTATATAGCTTTTGTAATATCTCCAAAGAAAAAGTCACATGTGTCCTTTTTGCTTCCTTTTTACTCTTTTTTTTGCTGTCGAAATGATTATAATACAAACCATGCAATGGATGAGAAATTTTAATTATATACGGCTGAGGAATCCTCTGTTATCATTACAAGATTCTACGAAGAAAGTGTTATAATATAAACATTAATTCAAAGGAAGAGTTCAACCCAAAAGGCTAGTTTATGATCCGGGATAGTGCAAGCGGAATATATCGAGTCATAGCATTATTCACAACCCAATACAATTCAAATGTTATTAGATAGATTCGTCTTAATTCTTTTGAATGTCAAAAAAATACGCCCATTAACTAATTCTTGAAGCATGGACTTGTTATCAATAACTCAATAAAACCGACACTACCTTCCAAAGGAACATATAATTATGTCTGCTTTTAAAATGTTGTAACTTCTACTTGAGCGTAGATTGTGGATGATGATTTAATCGTTATGACTTGTGAGTAATTTTTTTTTTTTTTGTAATCTGAACTTAACAAGCTCTTTATATATATATATATATATATATATATATATATATATATATATAAGCAATATTAAAATTTAAGTTATCAAGTCAATGTTTGAGGATGATGTAGGATGAAGAGGCCTTTTTATTATTGACAGAAAATTAGTGTGAGTGGTGAGTAGGAAGAAAACAATATTGACTGTACCTGTCAATGAAAGGATGAAACTACGTAAAAATGGTGCTAAATATAATAATTTCGGAGAAGCTATATCTTATTGATAATATATGTGTGTGTGTGTGTATATATATATATATTTATATTCGATTGACAATAACAAATGAAAGCTTGAAGAAATCTGTTTTTTGTGTTTTTAATTCCTTTTATTTTGTATCATTTTAATTAAATTTAAACGTTTCAAAATTAATAATTTTTCAATTACTTTTTAAAGGGGGGCTGGGAATAGGGAAAAAAACATGTGAATAAGTTTTCAATTAAAGATTTGAAAATTTGAGAATTTAAATATTAATCTTAGAAACAAAAATATTAACATGGATTTAGAAAATATAAAGAGAATGAGTTGACTATGCAACACATTTTAGAGATGACTGAAATTAAGCTGCTTTTTTTTAATCAATTTTGAAGCTGTGTTATAATGATTGCTTTAGATATAGATACTTTTAATAATTAGATTAAAGATTAGATCATATGCTTGGATAGTTACTTTCAATTTTAGAGAAACTAATCTATTATATATCTAGAGATCATATAATATCTGCGGTTTATATTAATGGATTCGATTATTGGTTTGGTTTTATTTTAACTTATTCCATTCCGTTGTTTTTAACGGTCAGTTTTTTTAACAACTTTTATTACTCATTATCATTTGACATTTTATTACTCATTATCATTTGACATTTATTTTTGAAGTACAAAAGCCATCTTGAAAAAGAAACATTCATTCTTAAAGTTCAAAAGCCATCTTTAAAAAATACCTATCTTGAACACTGATGAGACTTAAATCACTTTATGAAATAATTCAGAGCTATATATAACATCCATCTTCATTTGGTTTCATTCAAACTAAATTTTTTAATATTAAATTACTTGTACCATTGGGAAGTTCCAAAGTTTTAAACAATATTATCAAACAATTGAATATTTTACACACAGCTCTGGTCTCATTTAACATATTACAAAATCACGTGGCATTAAGGAACACATTGATAAATTGTCTTTTAATTTTGTAATTTTTGTGAATTCGTTATGACTTAAAAGTGCTTTGGCTATCTAAATTATATCTTGATATTCTTTTATTTAATTGACTATTTTGAATTCCATTAATTTGCATTGGAACAAGACTTAACAAATTAAATTTATTTACTTACTGTAGCAGTTTCATATTATCAAACCATAATGTAGTTATTCACTTTCCTGCCATTATTTTTGAGTAACGATGACTTGTAAAAACATGCGGGGAGCTAGGATTAAGGGTTGGCTATGCTAACATGCACCAAACATTGACAACAAGTTAATGTTAAAATGATTGCGTTCTGCATAATTGCTCTATATGAGAGGGAGGAGATTGAAGAACATTCATGGATCATTATGCTTAATCAATTGATTTTGTTCAAGTGAACGTATTCTAGTATTCTACTTTTGAATATTTTCCTCTAAAACAACTTTCTATTCTCATGGATCATGCTTAATACTTATTTTTAATGTCTTCAATAGATGAACATAACATCTATAAACTAATCTCAAGGATGTTCCGCAAATCCCTTAAATTAAGATCATTTTATTCATTTCTTATTAACAAATTTATATCTCAAATATGATATGATACGACAATAAGAATTGTCCCATGCATCGCACGGGAAAAATACCTAGTTAATAAACATATTGGTTACAACTTGATTGCTTTGTTAGATTTATTGCTTGGAGTCTAATTTAATTTTAAGATTTTTAACATTCCACCCATTAGGTTAGGCGAGGGGATATTTTGATTTTTTCACACGTGGAGGCCCTTTTATCCTAGAAAGTTTCGGTTATATATATATATATATATTTTTTTTTTCACTTCATTAAGACTTCTTAGTTTACTGCATTCTTTCTTTAGGTGGCTCTTTTATCCTGGGAAGTTTCGGTGCAATTCCATGATAGAGATATTCTTTCCTTTTTTTGTCAAACTAGAAATGTTCCTTTCCCACTAATTTAGGCAAAAGAAGATTATCAATTATTGTAGGATATATATGTGGTTGTATATATATGCAGATCGAATACTGTCTGATATTATATATGCAATTGACAAATTCCGTAATAGAAAATAATAACAGGTTGATATTACTAAGACTTCTTAGTTACTGTATTCTTTCTTTACTGAAAATATGACTTATTTTAAATTTATATTATTAAGACTTTTTTTTTAATATATTTATGTTGATACATATTAAGGTGTATATATTCTTAGGAATAGAATATAACACTAACCTATCGTGGCCTGGAAGTTTAAAAAGATGGTCGTAAATGGAAGAATAAAAAAGGACCAGAGAAAAGGATATTGGTCAAAAGCTTTTATGGATAAGTGGGCAAGTAGGGTTAGGGTTTTCTTGTCTTGTTACTTTGTAAACAGTGTCATTTTTGTTTTTTTGTCTGCTCGTTTACGCGTCTTAGCCAAGTAAACGGTGCTATAGATCACGCAACTCAGAAAATGCGATATAAGGAATTAAAATTTAAGAAAATGACAGTCGGCCACTTGCTAAATAAATTAATTATGAAAAACTGATTTTTAAATTTAGAAAAATCTCATAAAAATTTAAAGATTTGAAAATTATTACCTATATATATATGTTAAATATAAGACTTATTTGAAGTAGTTGCTCCTATCCTTAATGTAAGAATTAACTAATTTGGGTAGACCAAATAAACTAATTAAGTTAATTAGTTATATATTGTGACAAGTATGAGTTGATCTTCCCTTTTTAATCATGATGACTACTCTTGAATGAAAATATCCTAAACATGTGTAATTAATAGGGATACAGTGAAAAAAAAAATTAAAGAATTATAAATTTGAGAGGAAAAATGAATTGATATTTTCTGTTTAGAATTAAATCCAACATTTCAATTAACTCTTATATTAAGAATTTTTGGTATTTATAAAAAATTTTAACATCATATTTCAATTCATTTCTTTTAACTAATATTTTGAACTACGTAGTGATTTTAATATTGTTCCTTATTTGAAAAAAAAAAACATATGGAATAGTAGATAATCGCACACGTTCCCAATACAATGATTCCAAAAACCACTAAAATACCACATTTTAGTACAAAAGTGATTTAACATGGAAATGAAGAAAAAAGAAAGAAGAGGCAAAAATCACTTTCGAGAATTCAGATTCTTACAAAAGTTTATATGCTAACCACGTGATTGACTTTGCTTGCTTGAAAAGTGCTTCCACCAACCAGGCCACCACCTTTGCCATATACATGCCTCGTTTCTGTGTGCTTGCGGATACAAATATAGCCCTATTTATAAAAACCTGATAATAACCAAATTAGACAGCTTAGGAAAGCAGTTAAAATTAGTTAAAAATCAATAAGTATATCTTGAAGTGAACTTTTTTTTCTAAGTATACTCTTATTTATAAGTGAAAAGTAAGAGAGAGAAAGAGTATATATAAGTATTTTCAACTCTTTAATTAATGCAATATATATAATTAATAAAGGGCACAAATGGAAAAAAAAAATTTATTAAAAGCTTAGACATCTCTTTTGGGACTTTTATAAAAAGGATAAAGACAATTTAAATTTCAAGCACTTATAAAAATGATACGAGAAGGGAGTACTTTACTTTTCTTTTTCTTATATATATACAATGTTAGGCAAGATGTATATATTTTCCTAAATTTTAGGCTATTTGCAAATAATGTCATTGGCATTTTTGAGATTTGATAATAAATTCCTTTATACTTTCAAATTTGTCCAAGCAACTCAGCATATATTAGCTAAATTTTTTACTAATATGGAACATGTAATGTTATCTCTTGTCTTTTTTACTATAGATGGCTCTCTTAAATTTTGGTTGGATGTAGATAATCCCCATTTAGCAATAGAGTTCTTTGAAAAAACAGAACGTAAAATTTAATAGAGCTTATTGGTCAGTTTTAAGTTCAATGTGATTGCACTAGTGTAAAAAAGAGTTTTAAGACTGCCTCATTTAGTCCGGACTATAGAGAATCAGGTCTTAAAAGTATGACCGGTGGCAATTTCGTAAATATAAAGAACTTTTTGGTATGACCGGTGACACTTTCGTAAATATATAGAACACTTTTAAGACCGGACTATAAAATATGCGGTCTTAAAAGTATGACCGGTGACAATTTCGTAAATATATAGAACACTTTTAAGACCGGACTATAAAATCACTACTACAAAACAGGGATATGGAGTCCTATTTTTTGTACTTTTGGTGTCCAATTCGGGGGGGACGTCTATCTGGGGGACGCAGTAGGGAAAACTTAAGGAGTCCTATTTTAAAATTAGACGCCTAATATAAGGCGTCTAAGTTCTGGAATTGGACTCCTTAAGTCATGACTTAAGGAGTTCAACTCCAGAACTTAGACTCCTTAAGTCATGACTTAAGGAGTCTATTTCCGTTACTTAGACTCCTTAAGTCCACTTAAGGAGTTCAATTCCAGTAATTAGACTCTTTAAATCTCACTTTAGGAGTCCAATTCTAATAGTTAGACTCCTTAAGTCTCACTTTAGGAGTCCAATTCCAGAATTTAAACTCCTTAAGTCTCACTTTAGGAGTCTAATTACAGTAGTTAGACTCCGTAAATCTCACTTTCACCATGCAAAGAATCAGGCACTGCTGAAGGTAGCAGGGGAGGACGTGCCCTCTTGTTTCTTTGGGTTGGTTGGGGATTTGCAGGAGTGGTGGTATTCACAAGTGGCTCCAATTCCCAAGAAGAAACTCTATCAGGCCACAAGATTGAAGAGGGTTCGTCCCCAAAACGAACATACGTAAGAGTTACACAAGACATCAGTCATGGCAAATGTTAAATATCTCATAGTTCCCAGTCTTTGTAACATGTACATCCATGAGAAATCAGGTTTTGGGTCCTTTTCCACATATATCTTCAAAAGATTAAACATGCAATCATCATTGTCATGCAGATAACCAATATGGAGGCAATTTCTCCAAATTCCAAATACACAAAAGAAAAAAAAAACAATCTGTTGTATGGTATTGCCAACATCTGTAGGGTTTGAAAACAAATTACCTATATTAAAAGGTCAATTACTGGAAGGACTGCAAGTAGACCTCTGTCGTTAACATTCCCAACAACTAGATCAAGAATTTTAGCAATGCTTGAACCATGGACACTCAGAAATTGACTTCCACCCAAAATAATGTAATCTTCACTTTCTCCCCGCGCCAGAGCTCACTTTTGGCGTTCTAGTATTAAAATTAGACTCCAAAAGTCACCTTATAATTACAAAAATACCACCGCGTTATTTTTTACTTCCTTTTTTCATAATAGGACGCCAATTAGAGACGCAAAAGCCGTTTTCTGTAGTAATGAATATGCGGTCTTAAAAGTATGATCGGTGGCAATTTCGTAAATATTGTGAGAAGACGCCGATGAGTCCGAGAATGCGATGATTTATTCCTTCACTTAATTGGAATTATATACAGATGCTAATAAATAAATAATCTTCTGACCTAGGCAGTTCCTATAATTTAGGGATTACAATCAGGAATATAATTATGAAATTCAAAAAATCATGATCTGCTAACTTAATTCCTAAAATCTCTCTAACAACTTAATTAAGATGATTACAATCAGGAATATAATTACGAAATTCAAAAAACCATGATCTGCTTATTTAATTCCTAAAATCTCTCTCACAACTAAATTAAGATAATTGCACAATATAATCGTATATGCTAATTAATTAAATTTGAATTTCCAACAAATATATAAAACACTTTTAAGACCGGATGTTTGTAAAAATAGGTCTTAAAAGTATATTTTTAAGACCGGACCCTTTATAGTCCGGTCTTAAAAATATGACCGGTTGCAATTCATAAATATATAAAATACTTTTAAGACCGGACCCTTTATAGTCCGGTCTTAAAAGTGTTTTATATATTTACGGTCCGGTCTTAAAAGTGTTTTATATATTTACGAATTGCAACCTGTCATATTTTTAAGACCGGACTATAAAGGGTCCGATCTTAAAAATATACTTTTAAGACCTATTTTACAAACATCCGGTCTTAAAAGTGTTTTTTAAAAAAACTAAATTCGCTAAACTCGTTAAGTCTGTGAGCGTGCTTGTCTTCTTAGTGATATAACATTTGCTTAGTTATAGATTCAACAAGTGTACCAAGAGCCTAACGAGTCAAATCCTCAACAAGAATGACATCCTCTTCCTCTAATCTACTCGCAATCTTCGTAAGTCATCCTAAGAGCCACACAATCAAATCCTTGGCAACGTTGGCAGTGAGATGCTTCGAGGGTTTAGCGATGGCATCAACTCCAATCCTCAGCAACGGCGCAAGGCTTCGAGGATTTTGGATAACGGCGGCTCCTTCCTCTTCGATCTATGGCTCCTCCCACACCATCTTTGCATAGATCTGGCTTAAAACCAAACCCAGATCTCTTCTTGCTTAAGTTTGTTTCCTCCTACCTTGACTGCTCCTGCTCAGATCTGGACTTTGATTTTGGTTACTTGAAGCTTTGCCAGCATCGACAAGAGGATCCTGCTCAGATTTGGTTGCTTTAAGTTTGTGATTTTTTTTAAGATCTGGACTTCAATTTCACTTCTGATTTTATATTGATTCAAATTCGATTTCCATGGTAAATAATTTCTATTTCTTGTTATATTTTCTTATTTCTGGACTTTGTATTCATCTTTTTTGTTTTTCTTGTTGGTGTTGCTTTCAATCTTCTCGTCTTTTTTGTTTTCCTTATTGATATTGTTTCCAACCTTCTCTTGGTTCTCTATCACTGATGATGGAGGAACATTCAAAATGTTACCAGATCTGGTGATTTGGGACCGATTGTTTCATTTGGGTTTTTTTTTTAAATTTTGAAACACTTTTAAGACCGGATATTTCAAAAGTTTGGTTCATTCGGTCTTAAAAGTGTAACTTTTAAGACCACCTGGAACAAGACCGGTCACAAATCCGGTCTTACATACCTATTTCGTCCGGTCTTAAAGCCCTTTTTTGCACTAGTGTTGTCAACTCAAAGTTAAAGATGTGTGTGTGTAACTTAATCCTATTAATTCCTCTTATTTCTATTTATCAAAAAAATTAAATTAAATAATGAAGATTGAGAAAAATGCTTAAAATTAGTCTAAGTCTTCTAAAAAAGTATCTTATAATTAGAACTCAATGGAGTACAATTATTTAACACATTTTTGCTTAATATGTGATACCATATATCGAAGATATATAATAAAGATGTGTGATTCCATTAGGCCAAAGTAAAACTCTTTCCTTGGATTATATTAATTTGATACTTTTCATTGCGAGAAAGCACCAAATGTATTTATTTATATAAATAAATAAAATATAACATACCTTCATATAATTTTTTTTTTTTGAAGTTGAGTATGACAGCTTTCCTGTCATAAAATTCATTTGTGAGAACTGAGCGCTCGTAGCGCAGATGGTATGGACACCAGTCTTTGAGCTGGCTTTCAGGGCTTCGATCTCTGCCTGGACCACTAGGTCCCAATAAAAAAAAAAAAATCATTTGTGAGAGAAACCGGGTACATTTTTTATCAATTTATTTTTTTAAAAAAAACATAAATAGCCAAACAATACATTTTTTTTGAAAAAAAAAACAGTCATCATCTTTCACCTTAATTACTATTATTATTTTTCTCAATATTCATAAGTAAAAATGGCCTTTAAATTTTTGCACTTGAAGCTAGAAGAGTCAATACGTACCAAGGTTAGTAATTGATTGATCGAATAATAAGTATCACATTTTGTTTTTTTTCTTTTATCCCTGATTATGATAGATTAATTGATGAGAAGTCTACGAATAAATCAAGTGATATTGGGGGAATATCAAGCTCATACTTATGCAAGCTGTACTTATATTTTAATAAATGAAACCACCAAATTTAGTGTTGGCAAAGCTTGATCCACCAGTAAACTCAGTTTGACATAAAAATAATTTAATATTTTGGACGAATACAAATATCCAATGACAAAATTCAAAATGTTCATATCTTTATAACCAATCACTAATTAGAAAAGGACGTCGCGGCAGATATTTAAAGAGAAGTCCACATAAATGCATAGCACAAATACAGCTAATCGCCTCACATTATTAATTAATAAATACATTAAGCTCATTTTTCAACCAGATAAAGCCTCGAGCAGTTCTGGATCTGGTCCACTCAGCCTGCTTTCACATATTATTTATTCAATTTTCAAATATTTATATGGTTTCTTTAATCATTTAGGACACGCCTAGCTCCCCTATATAAAGACATGAGTCGAGTCACTTATTCTAAAGCCATTAATTATTATAAAAGCTAGCTTAGCTAGTTATCTTGTGCAATATTCTCTGTCTTTCTTTGAAGTTTTGTAGGAGACAGCCATGTCTGGTCTTCACCTTAACCTCAAACTCATCAGCCTTTTCTTGTTATTGTCTTGTTTTCCTGGTATTCATGTTTCAGCTCAGTTGTCTTCTACTTTTTACGCCAAAACTTGTCCCTCAGCTCTTGCTCTCATTAAAGTTTCAGTAGTCTCCGCTGTCGCTAAAGAGGCTCGCATGGGCGCTTCCCTTCTTCGCCTTCATTTCCATGATTGCTTCGTTCAAGCAAGTCTCGAATTCCTCTCTCCCCCAATCCCTATATATATAGGACTCCATGCATGTATCTTGCTACAAGTTGCCTTTAACCTTATGTGTATCTCTTATTAAGATTTGGCTATCATCCTCTACTCTTAACATCTCTCACCCTCCATTACTCATGTCAACATTTAGATTGAAATTTGAATAGTTTAAATTTAATGTTTTATAAAAAAATTTTAAAATATTTTTTATTGTAGTTTTAAATTATCATAACTAAAATTTAATAGTTTTTGAATTTATTTATTTATTTTTAATGAGAATTTCAAATAAATATTCCAAGAATTCAAATAAATAGATTGAAATATATTCTATTAATCCTTATCTTCAAATTGTTATATGTTTAAATTTCAATCTAAAGATTGAGATGAATAGTGAAGGGGAAGAGAACACTTAAGAGACTATTGGAGGATATACAAATACAGTAGGTTTGATTTGGCAATGAAGGAGGCAAATTAATATTATTAGTTTGCACAAAAACATATTACTTGCATTCTTTTGGGTTCATTATTGACAAGTAACATAATTAATTAAAAATCAAGTTCTTTGTGAATCATAGTTTGGATTATATAGGAATAAGTAGCTTGGAAGTATATATCCCGTGAACAAGTTTAAACCTACGAACCATTTTTTTTTTTTCATGTTATTCTCTCTCTCTCTCTCTCTCTCTCTCTATATGTGTGTGTGTGTGTAATATCCCACTTGTTGGATTATTATGTACAAAGAATTGTCGAGTGTTGACTTTCATCATTTGGATATATTGTGGTTGTGTAGGGATGTGATGCATCTATACTTTTAGATGATACTTCAAGTTTCACAGGCGAGAAGACAGCTGGTCCAAACGCTAACTCTGTACGAGGTTTCGATGTAATCGACACCATTAAATCAAGGCTCGAGAGTACATGCCCCGGTGTTGTCTCCTGCTCCGATATCGTCGCCGTCGCTGCTAGAGACTCTGTTGTTGCTGTAAGTACCCATCAACTCTAGAATTTTCTCGTGATATTATGTGTGTGTGTAAACATACATATTTATACAATAGACCAGATATTGACACAAGTGAAAAAATTTCTCAGCTAGGTGGACCCACTTGGTCGGTTCAGTTGGGAAGAAGAGACTCAACTACAGCAAGTTTAAGTGGTGCCAACTCGAACTTGCCATCACCCTTTTCAGATCTTAGTGCTCTTATCACTGCTTTCTCTAACAAAGGTTTTACTGCTAACGAAATGGTTGCTCTCTCAGGTACTTAATTCAGCGCCCAGTTTGAGTGCTCGGCAAAATGATGGCATAAAATTTCTAAAACACCGTAATAATCTTTCTTAATTAATTCACTTATTTCTTCTTCTTTTTAATTATTGTTGAAGGAATATCAATAAGGATAAATTTAAAAAAAAAATTGACAAATATAAAAAGTAAATAATATTTTCAAGACCCACATAAATTCTTTAAATATGTCTTATGTTAAAAAGCGGAGGGATTATATCTTTCAAATGCATCATTCCAATTAATTAACATCGTACTTTGCGACATTAATTAATTGTGAACCTTTTGATGTATCGTTGTTTTAGGATCTCACACAATAGGGAAAGCACAGTGTAGCAGCTTTAGGACGAGGATTTATAACGAGACCAACATTGATTCCTCATTCGCAAAAACCTTACAAGGAAACTGTCCGAGCGTAGGCGGTGACTCTAACTTGTCGAATCTCGACACGACCACTCCCAACTTCTTCGACAACGCTTACTTCAAGAACTTGTTGAGCAAGAAGGGGTTGATGCACTCAGACCAACAGCTCTTTAATGGAGGTTCCACAGATTCTATAGTCACATCTTATAGTAACAACCTTGCCACTTTCCGAGATGACTTTGCCAATGCTATGATTAAAATGGGAAACCTTAGCCCCCTCACTGGATCCAACGGTCAGATCAGGACCAATTGTAGGAAAGTCAATTGATTCAGGACCCAGTTGATGACGTTGATGGCTATAGGTTAAAATCAAGTTTAAATATTAGATTTGATCCAGTTCTTTATTTTCAGCGTGTGATGGGTTTAAATTCTATATATTGGTGTTAAATGTCTTGGTTGTATTATTAGGTGTTCAAAATAAAAACAAAAAGAAAAAAAGAATCAAGTGTTTATTATGGACTGCCATTTTCATGAGTAGATGATTAATTTTTCTTCTATTCTTGCATTGCTTTTTATAATATAATTGAAGAAATATTATTACATATAATCCCTCCGTCACTAATATAAAATATAGTTTATAGTTCAATTTCAGTAAATGTTATATTAAGGATTGGATGAAGTATCTTTTAGTTCATAGTTTTAGACAAATTCAAAAACTTACAAAACAAAATACACAGATTTTGAAACACAAAAGCAAAAACATACGTGAAAGATAATCTAATATACTACCTCTAATACTAAATGCATGACCTTATATGTAGTGCTAATTACACTATAAATTAGATACTAGATTTAGAACTAGAGAAGTAGCAAATTTGATAAGGTCTTTGTTAGGATTGGGAGAGGAAATTTTGAATTTATTGAATATCTCATTGTTTTCTTCTTTCTCCCTCTCTTACCTAGTAATTTTTTCCCCCTTTCTCTTATTTACTACAATTTAAACACACATACCCAATAGCTTTTTCAATAACCTAAATTTTATCAGTATATACTATAAAAAATCAAATAAGTCATATTTATTCATAAATCATTGATAGAGTGATATTTTCAATATTTCATATAACAGGTGAGACTCAAACTAGTCAAATATAATTTCAACATTCTCGATTTAAGATTTTTAACGAATGATTGTTAAATCTAAAATTCATCTTTTGAAAAACTAATTATCTTCATTTTAAATTTTGCACGTTAAAATAATTTTTTTAAAAAAAAATTGAAAGCTAAAAATAAATCAATTTAAATCATCCAAATTATATCTGAATGGTATGCAATGATAAATAACTCATAGTACTCAAAGAGCAGTGAAACTGGTTCCATGAAGCCATGTAGTAAAGTATATATAGGAAAGTGTACTTATTTTGACTTTGGTCCCTTAAGTTCCAAACAATAAGTTTTGGTCTGCAAGTTTCATTCAGTTTAAAACATTCTTCCTTATAATTTAATTAGAAAAAGAATTGGTCCATTTTATTTATTGAGGGATCAAAACCAACATGAGAGCAAACTTAAGGGATCAAAAATTTTACTCCTCTAGTCTAATTTATATGACACTTCCAATGTTTTTCACACAGACCAAGGAAAACATTAAATCTTATTAATTCTGTCATAAAATCTAACTTTCCAACTCTACCTCCATTTAATATACAAAATACCAAATGAAAGCAAAGTCAACACCATAATAAATGAATGTTAAATTGTAAATTCACTTCAAAACTTTAATGAAATGCCTTATAAATAGGACTAAAAAAATCTTCTCTCTCTGTCTTGTATATAAGACTAGAGGAGTATTAACCCGAATTTATATATAACACCGAAGTGATGTAATACCTGAAAATTCCTATATAAGTATTATATTTTGATGAGTAATTAACAAAAATGAAGGTGAATATGTGTCTCAAATTATTGTAAATTGTTAATTATAATTTGAGGTAAATTTCACTTTGAGTTGAATCAACAAAAGGCAAGATATAAGACCAAGATTAGGGATCATAAAATGTAATATAATTAGCACATAAAATGATGAGTATTTAGGACTAAAATAGGCAAGAAATGTTATGAAAACACTTAAGCAATTTAAAGGCAATTAGCAAAAACTAATGGGCAATTAAGCTTACACTAATTTAAATATTTGTGTAATTCTTCAAATTAATCAAGAGACAAATTAAAAAGCATCAAATAAGGGATGTCTTATTTTGAAATCTAGGGGCCAATGGGAAGACAAGAATAAGCTTGTGTGAAACACTAATGAACATAATTAGCTAAGGAACCAATCATACATGGCAATTATTTTGATGGCATATAAAACACTACATCAAGAATGCTAATTGGGATTAAACATTCAGCCCCCAAAGTCAAGAAAAGAGGATGCACAGGCACACGGGGGAGAGAGAGGGGGAGAGAGAGAGAGAGAACTTATTATTTTATAATATTTATAAGAGCACATGTGTTTTAAAATAAAAATCTTCAATAGTGTTAGGATTTTTCTAACAACAATGAAGGGTGAGGATTAAGTCTAATAAAGTGAATTGGATCCAATGGATGGGGATCAAAGTGATTCGGTGTGGTAATTTCATGTGAGCTTGGAAATTTTGCTATAAATAGGAGTTCAACGCTCTTCATTTTTCACACCAAATCAAACTCCAAGTAGTTGATTTCTAAGAAGTGAGAGTGAGGGAGAGGCAAGGTCTTGGAGCAAGGAGGAGGAAGGAGAAACAAAGATCTTTAAGGGTAAGTTTTCTAGTTCTTAAGCTTTAGTCTTTAGTTCTTTTTAGTTTTTAGTCAAGTTGTAGTTTAAATCTAGAAAATTAGGAAATAAATTCTCATACTTGCTTTTAGGCCTCCTTGCATTGAAAAATGCCTAATGAGGTAAAAACATGTTGGGAAATAATTTTTGAAAATTAATGGAACAAGATAGTGAAAGATAAGAAATTTTCGGGTTTGCTGGGCTGTTAGAATCATTCGAATATAGGGCATTGTTTTATGTATAAAATGAACTGATAAAATCATGAAATTTTATAGGCATAAATTAGACATTTAGGGATTTCTAAATATATATAATATGTATCAATTAGAGTTCTGTAGAAGGAGATAAAAATTCTTGAAGTTGGGTTATGTTTTCTGGAAGAAAATCTGAACAGTGATTGGAAAACATTAAACTGGTATTGATTCATATATTTTGAGTGAAATACGTTATTTTTTCTAGAAACTAGACATGTCAAGGGTTGTGTATAATTTTACAGAACCTTATTTAGATTTTTGTAGAATTAATTATGATTTTTCAAAGTTACCAAAAAAATATGGACAGAAATGCTGAAATTCCGTTTTTAAGGAAATTTAATGATATAATTAGAATAACAAATCCACCAGGGGTCAATAGCGGCTAAGATATCTCTTAGGATATTGTTTATAAAAGAAATAATGGGGTGATACTATCATAGGACATTCAGGAAAATCAAGAATCGTACCGAACAGACAAGCATACCACTAAGTTATACGGACTAAGGTACGGACGTGTACTGTAACTATAACTCTCATGTTGTCTTGTATGCTTATATGTGATTGAATGATTCATAAGGTCATGGACAAAACTAGGTCTTGCGTCATGTACTGTGGCTAAAACTCGATCTTAGGTCACTGTTTATATACATTCAGCGCTTTGTGCGGGTTATAGTCTTGATAACACCGTAGGGATGTTTTCCTAGCGTTGAGGACACGAGGAGCTATCATGGCACTAGTTAGTGCAAACGTGGATAACATTACATGTGCTGTATGCTATGTATTGTTGTATTGTTAACATTACATCTGTTGCGTGTTATGTATTGTTGTAACCTTACATCTGCTGTGTGCTATGTATGGTTAATGCTGAAATGTAATGAATATCTGTCATACATATATTGTTTATACTTGAGCATGAGGTTAACTGTTACCTGAGATTCAATGAGTATTGAATCTCAGCATTTACCCTAACTTCAGGATCTGGAGGATCAGGAGCTGGTGACAAGAGTAAGCAGCACGTGTGAAGACTTGGCTAGAGTTTCTATTTTGGACTATATTAAGTTTAATATTTGAATGCTTTGGATAATTGTACCTCTAAGGTGCCGACTAGATACACCACAAAGAGTTTAAATTTGTAGCCACTTATAAGTTACTCACTCACTTAAGCCAACTTACTTGCTCTAATGCTCCACTCTGATGATATTCTTATATACTGTTTATTAGTATTCATAATGGGTAGTATTGAATATGGGGTGTTACAAGTGAACCCTTAATTAGGTCCTATATTTATAATTTTTTTGCCATGTCCTATATTTATGATTGGTGGAGTAGTTTTTTCCTAAATGTTGATTGCGATGCTCCTTCTAATCTTAAATGTAAGACATAGTTGAATTTTTTAGAGAGATTAAAGAAGTTAATTAAATTACTTTAAAGAATTTATATTTGTCATTTTTCCTTTAATTATAAACAATATATAGTTCAATGATACACAATATATGATTTGATTAAGTAATTTGTTTAATTTCTTTAATCTTTTAAAAAAATTAAGTATGTATTGTATTTAAGAAAGGAGGAAGTATTTTCAATACAAGTATTTCCTTTAGAACATTCCGCTTGTAAATTACGACTTCTTCGATATGCGCTTCATTATTCCTTCTTTCACATTCCTGATTCCTTCTCCTATAATAAGTGTCAATGTGGTCTTATTTATAAGTCTCTTTTGATCAAATCTTACATACTAAGGAGAGGTATTTAACTCAATGGTTATGGGGTAAATTTTCAACTTTGCCCTCATTTATAATCAGGTATTTTTCAACTATTTCTTCTCTTTCTATCTTTATAGGTACAATTAATATGAGTAAAATTATCATAATCTTATTTATTACATGAAATTGAACTTATAAAAAGAACTAAATTTTTTGATCAAAAGAGACTTATAAAGAGAACCTAAGTGGTACTTATTATAAATTCATTTTAACTAATTCTCACGTAGAAAGAATTGTTAGTTAAGCCATTAAATACATAAAGTTTTTTAACTTTACCCTTATTAAAATTTTATCTCACTACATCTGCAAATCATTCTCATATCTCTCTTCTCTTTCTCTTTTTCTAATAAAAATTAAATGAGGGTAAAATCAGAAAACATTCATTTACAACATACAATAAGTGTGGACTTATATTTAGCCTTTAGGACCAAAAATTTCATTTAAAAGTGGATTTATAATAAGGATCATAGTGGGATCTTAAATGTAGGATAGGAGGAGTATTATGCTTCCTTTAGTCGCTATTTCTCACTAGGGGTGTTCAAAGTGTCCTGATCCCAATCGTCCCGGCTCGATCCCAGAAATTTTGATCCCAAAATCTTTCATCTCATCCAAGATTGGGACATATTAGAATTGGGGCTGAGACAGGAACTAGGATCACCTTTGAGATCCCGGTCCCAGTTTTTTTTTTCTCATAAATTAAATTATCCTTTTATATTTGTATTTTTTAACCCCATAAATTAAGTTATCCTTTTATAAGACGTGTATCACATTTTTAGTTGTAGTTAAGGAACATATATCGTGATACTAATCCTAAGTATATACTGTATAAGGATAATAAAAATATTATAAATAATAATAAAATGTTATTCTTCAACTCTAGATCAATTTATGTGATTATTATAACCTTATTATTTTTCCCTAGAATTCGTCCTATTTAACACTTTATTCTATTATTTTTTGCTGAACAAAATGTTCCCCATAACAGCCCTAAAATTTCGTCCAGATTTAAGAATAAAGGAGGAAGCATAAGACAAGGTATAATGATAGGAAACTTAAGTCAAAAAGCTTGGACTTCTTAGTCAATAAGAAGGAACCAAGAACAAGGCCTAAACCTAAGCTAGATAATTACATGGAACAAGATATTTTTGTGCCAAAGAATGACACATGTCTAGATCAAGGGAGAAAAATCAAGAGAAGTCAAGACTTCTCTAGAAAAAGAAAGAAAAACCTAGAATTACCACGGATAAACACAAAGGGGTAAATTGGTAAAATCCCAAGGAGATATTTTTATGCCATGATATAACACCCCAAGATTGTATTTCACTTAAATACTATATTTTGGCCATTTAGGACCTATTGAAAATAGGAGAGCATGTTGTCTCCAAATAGTAGTGTATTTATTCTATTTCTCGAATAAGTTTTCGGTAAGACTTAATAGGGCAAAATTCAACTCCCTAAATTTTTATTAGGGATCATAAAATATTGTAAAATGCCATAAAAACCCCTAAACCAAATAAATGGGATTTCCAACAATTTAAGAACAATTAAATTCACACTTGGTGATGTGATATTATATGATTCACATATTGACAAAATTAAGCCGTAAAGGAGTAGGAAGAGATTTAAAATAATTAGTAAACCCTAAAAATCAACCATTGGACATCAAAAACTAATCTTAATTACATAACATCCATAATTAACCTAATGGCAAATATCAACAAACAATTTGGAATATATTGGTCAAATTCAATATTAAAGCTTAACAAGGAACCAATAAATGAAACAATTGGAATTAGTAGGATCATAATGGGATTGTGAAACAATTAAAACACTACAAACTAAACCTAATTAAATTAAATCAAATATTAAACAAGAAGAAATTAACCTAGGGCTTTTTGGCACAACAAAAACATCATTGGATCATTTTTGGTAACCCAAACCTTTACCAAACCCTTGCCCAAACCACCAATAAAGCCCAAAACCAACCCAAGACCCAAAAATTCAGAGGAGGCCACGGTTTGCGGGAGCTTCAAAGGGAAGGAATTGAGTTTCCATCACATGTGACAAATGGTGGCTTCTAGAATACAAAACACTATTCCACTCTTGCACCTCAAGTTTGTATGGCTTCTTGGAGAAGGAAAAAGAAAGAGAAGAGGGGGAGAGAGAGAGAGAATTCGGATGATGCATTGGGTGGTGAGGATGTGAGATTTCAACTTTACCCTAGATCCAATGGTGTATAATTGATAAGAGGAAAGTTGCAAAAGATTATACAAATGTCCAACCTTTTTCCTATAAATAGGGGCCAAGCTCTTCACATTTTCCTCACACCAAGCAATACAACACTTGCTTATTTGAGAGAGAGTTGAGAGAGAGCTGAAGAAAGGCTTGAAGGAGTCCAAGCTTTAGGTAAGCAAAGTTCTTAGTTTTGAGTTTTAAATTCATAGGTAGAAGTAGTTTTAATCTTTAAAATTCTAGAATAATTTTAGTTTTATGTTTTTATAGTTAAAAATAGCCTTTTTTTTGAAAATTTAGTGAAGAAATTGGTTCTGCAAAATTTCCGGATTAAGAACACGGTAGTAACGAAGTTCTGGCGAAAATTCGTCGGTTAGGCGATTTCTGAACAAGTCACAGAAAAACGCATATTTTATGTTGAAAATGTTATTGAAAAATTCTGAGAAAATTCATGATGAAAGTAGACATATATAGATTTCCAAATCTGTAAATAACATGTTGAAATGAGCTCTGTACAGTGAGAAAGAAATTCACAAAGTTTATGTTATGAAAATGCTGGAAATTCTGGGCAGAGGATGAATGCGTGAAATCTGGGAATGATTTTTGAATTCTGGGAAAAGTTTGATATTTTTTCTGGAGAATAGACATCTTGAGGAGTCCGGAACTTTTTACGGATCTTCGTTTCGAGTTTTCTAGAATTAGTTATGAATTTCCAAAGATAGGCGAAATTCTGCCCCTAAATTCCAGCGGTTTTTCAATAAATTGTGAGAAAATAAAATAATGGTTTAGTGTACCAAGGGTAGAATAGTCAATAGTGGCCAAAATATATTTTAGGATATTATTTGTAAATTAATCATACGATATTCCTATTATAGGAAGTCCGCAAACGTGTACCGATCGTCGTCATACCGGAATTATTAACCCAGGTATGGACGCGTATTGTAACCTTAACTTTGATGCTTATGGAATGCTTATATGTGATAGATAGTCTGAGATTCTATTTTTGAAAATTGATCATACACATACAACTTGATACGGGTTATAGTTTTGATAATGCCGTTATGTTTCCCTAGCGCTGAGGACACGATAGGCCATCGTGGCACTGGAGATAGTGCAGACTATAATAACATGCATATTGCAGTGGTTGTGTTATGTTATTATGTGAATATGTGAATATTGTATGTGATTAAATGCTGTTTTGCCATGGATATCTGTCATACATATTTGATACGTAAGCATGAGGTTAACCGTTACCTGAGGTTTAATGGTAATTGAACCTCAGCTCTTACTTTAGGCCCAGGACCCTCAGGAGGTCAGTCCGAAGAGAAGGGTAAGCAGATAGCGTGATGAAGCGGACGAGGAGATTTCTTTTGAAATTTTTATTTTACCGTCTTTTTGAATATTCGAATATTTTGGATGACTGTAACAGTACACAGATACATCAATATTGAATGTTATTCAGTTACTCATTTTCACGACTATTCCGATGCTCTACTCTGATACACCCTTTTTGAACTCTGATAATTTTATTTTGAAAACGCTTTAGAAAACGGGGTGTTACATTTTTGGTATCAGAGCAGACATTCTGGCCCAAAGTTAACTATGTTACTCCAGACAGTTTGGTGTCTAGAAAGGGTTTTGTGGTTGGCAATCAGTCCCCGTGAATTCGGCGAGCCTTCCACAAATACACCAGCCTGGCCAGATTGTTTGAGTAACAGAGTTAGGTTTGGAGTTTTTCAAAAAGTATTTTCCGGCTGGAACTTGGCTCAGTTATAAGAAACCATTGGTGCCGAAGGCGTCTATGTGGATCGGTCAAGCAGTCGCCATAGAGTTGGTGAGACCCCCATGATAGACACTTACCTGGCCAATCGATTGATTAACTGAGTTGGGCTCTAAGCCGTAGTTTTGAAACACATTTCGAAAAAAGTACTGATGTAACTTTGGTGTACATGTTGCAGGCAATGGCTAGACCCCCCATTAACCATCAGAGAGCCCCTTTCGTTCAGCGATACGGACGCATGAGACGCGTTGCCCGAAAGACCGTGAACCCGCAGCTAGTGGGCCGAAGGTTAAACCCTGACCCCGTATACCCTTCGCCCGCGCCAGCACCCCAGTATGCGCCAGTACCTCCTGCCCCTGCTAATCCCTTGGGATTACTGTACAGCCCGCTTTTTCCCGTCGAGCACTTAAATGACCCAGAGCCCGTGTACCATCCGGGCCCAGACTACCCTGACAACCTGTACGATCCCAATCCTATACCGGCTATACCCCTGAATGTCGTACCTGCTCCTGATGCCCCAGCAGGCTCACACCATTCCTCTGTTGGGGACAATTTTGATTATATTGACGTAGCAGACCTGGTGGATGAGAATGCTGAGTCCGATTATGAGTTCATCGAGCTCGCTGACCTAGAGGAGGAGCCCGCTGACAACGTAGCTGAGCACGCTGACCCTGAGAACTTGCGGTATGTACTGGATGGCAACCGCGAGCTGACAGAGACACTGTATGACGGGTTCGTGATGGCAGGCTGTAACGGGGCAACCGTTCAAGAGCATTACCTGCGCTTCTTGACTCGTGTCAGGGAGATTTATGATATGACCATGCCCTTTAACGACCCTTACACTCCTGAAGAATGGATCAGATCCACTCTTCATCACTTCCCCCGAACCAACTATTGGATACGTAAGACAAACAAACTGCTCGACAGAGGTCCAATTGAGGAGGTCTACCTTTGCCTGTGGCAGATTAGGAGTTGGGTGCATCGGGCTATGTGAATCCAGAGGAAGGAGGTCAGAACCCAGTAACAATCCAAGAAAGCGGTGGAAGATTATGACATATAGTAGTAAGACTAATTAGAAGCCAGACTAGTAGAAATAGTTGTTGATCCTAGTACACCCTTAGGGAGTAGATTAGAGTACTTAGTAAGATTGTAATGAAGTAGCTATGATGATAAATTGCACCTTGACTTTGTAAAATATTCGATATATATATAATATGATATTTTATCTTTATCTTGTTTTTCTCTGATGATCTATCTATTATTCGTCGAAATTAGACTAATGGCAACCTTAAGAGGAGCTGGAGCTCCCCGAGGTCGAGGCCGAGGTAGAGGCCGAGGCAGGGGTCGTGGTAGACAACCACGAACCATACCCATACATGAACTAAACCAGCAGGAACCACCGCCACCACCTGTTCAGGAGGAAATCCAGGAAATGAGGCGTGTGATCCAAGAACAAAGGGTCCTTATTGAGACACTCCTCGTTGACAGACAGGGAGAACAAAATGGGGAACGACAAGCTGATGAAGAGGGGCAACAGAATACCGAGGGAGAAGGAGATCACGACAATCAGAATGATGAACAAAGCCATGCATCTGAGGGATCCAACCGGTCCCAAACACCTCCCAGACGAGAGAGAGCTATGGCCGCACTACAGCAACCGAATAGAGTGGTCGAGAACACCCAATACTGGGTAACACAATTTTGCAAGCTGAAGCCACCAGCCTTCTGAGGCAAACTTGACTCAGCAGAAGATTGGTTGATGCGCCTGGACAAGATCTTTGAGGTCTTGGAATGTCCTGAAGACAGAAAGGCACAACTGGCAATTTACAAGTTGGAAGGAGATGCAGACCGCTGGTGGAAGGGCACTGCGACAACATTGTGAGCACGTCACTATCCCGTTACATGGGAAAAATTCAGGGAAAAATTCAACGAACAGTACTTTCCACCCTCTGTTCAGATGACCAAGGAATCCGAATTTCTGCATATTCGGCAAGGGCAAGAGGAGTCTTTTGATGACTACTATGCCCTCTTCACCAACTTGTCTCGATATTCAACCCACTTTAGGCGGAACGAAGATGAAGGTAGTATGGGAAACCTACTAATTTACGGGTTGAAGTATGAGATAAGGGAGAGACTTGTGTCGCAACAATTCTCCGAATTGATTCAAGCGGTGGAGGCCTGTCGATTGATTGAGCGGAATCTGAAGGAGCTTAGGAAGACCAGAGTCTTTCATAGCAGTGGTCCCAATCGTGGCGGTTTTAACCGTGGTAACTCCTTGCAGAAGCGGAAGATGACTTGGGGAAATTCCCGTAATGGGAATAAAAGGCCGTTCCAACCTGGGCAGCAGAACATTTCAAGGATGCAGACATCCAGAGCGTGCCCAAAGTGCGGAAGGTATCACCAGGGGACCAACTGCGAAGGGAAGCTGGTGTGCTACAAGTGCCAGAGGCCGGGACATATCAGCACGAACTGCCCTCAAAAAGCGCTGGAGGCGAGGCCGCAAAACCCAGGACGGGTTTTCGCTCTTACAAATGAAGAAGCCAGAAGATCTCCCGATATGATCAAAGGTACCATTTCTCTTAATGGAAATCTACTCCAAGCATTGTATGATTCGGGTGCTAGTCACTCGTTTATTTCATATGATTGCACAAAGCGATTAGGAATGCATACTTATAGACTACCTTATGATCTGTTAGTAGCTACACCACTTGGTGCGAAATCCTTAGCTTCTGATGCATGCCTTAATTGTATTGCGAGTGTAAATGGACGAGATTCAAACATAGACCTTATCCGGCTACCACTCAGTGGCATCGACGTCATTCTCGGTCTCGACTGGTTGACGGCTAACAATGCGATAATCGACTGTGGAAGTAAATAGATATCATTTGCACCCCCGCGCAACCGGAGCAAGGTTGATGTGAGTCTGAGTTATATCTCTATTACAGAAGCAGAAAAATGCATACAGCATGGGTGCCAAGCATACATGGTGTTTTTCTCTGTCAAAGCGAAAGCTGAACCCTCACTCCAAGACATTCCGGTCGTCAACGAATTCCCTGATGTGTTTCCAGAGGATCTCACTGAGTTACCTCCTGAAAGGGAAGTTGAGTTCGCCATTGAGTTGATGCCTGGAACGGGATCAATATCAAAAGCACCATACCGAATGGCGCCGAACGAGATGCAGGAGCTGAAGAAGCAACTTGAAGAACTACTAGAGAAAGGGTTTATCCGACCCAGCGTGTCACCATGGGGAGCCCCCGTATTGTTCGTGAAGAAGAAAGACGGAAGCCTACGACTTTGTATCGACTACCGTGAGTTGAACAAAGCAACTGTCAAGAACAAATACCCACTTCCCCGAATTGATGATATACTTGATCAACTATCTGGTTCCTGTGTATTCTCCAAGATCGATTTGCGATCAGGATACCATCAGCTTCGAGTAAAAGCCAGCGATGTTCCAAAGACAGCTTTCAGAACCAGATATGGGCATTACGAATTCCTTGTGATGCCTTTCGGATTGACTAATGCACCTACCGTATTCATGGATTACATGAATTGGATCTTTCGCCAAGATCTAGATAAGTTCGTGGTAGTATTCATCGACGATATCTTGGTCTACTCAAAAAGCAGAGAGGAGCACGAGGAACATCTGCGACTCGTGTTAGGAATACTACGTGACAAGAAACTTTTTGCCAAGTTAAGCAAATGTGAATTCTGGCTGCCAGAAGTGAAATTTCTAGGCCATGTCATATCTCGTGATGGAGTTGCTGTTGATCCTAGCAAGGTGGAAGCAGCTCTAGACTGGAAGAGACTAGAGACAGTGACGGAAATACGCAGCTTTTTGGGTCTAGCGGGATACTACCGCAAATTCATACAGAATTTCTCATGTCTTGCCTTACCATTGACAAAGCTTACGAGGAAGAATCAACCTTTTGTGTGGGACGCAGACTGTGAGTCTAGTTTTCAGATACTGAGGGAGAGGTTAACTACAACACTAGTGTTGATCATCCCAAATCCGGATCAGACTTATATGGTCTATAGTGATGCCAGTGGGCAGGGATTGGGATGTGTCCTGATGCAACAGGGCAGAGTTGTAGCTTATGCCTCTCGTCAGTTGAAGCCTCACGAGTCGAACTATCCTACGCATGACTTGGAGCTTGCAGCTATCGTATTTGCCTTGAAGATATGGAGGCATTACCTCTATGGTGCAATCGTAGAGTTATACTGCGACCACAAGAGCTTGAAATACCTGTTTGATCAGAAAGAGCTCAACATGAGACAACGTCGCTGGATGGACTTACTGAAAGATTACGACCTGGAGATCAAGTATCATCCCGGAAAAGCGAACGTCGTAGCAGATGCGCTCAGTAGAAAGACGATGCACGCAGCATACATGATGATTCAAGAGCGGAGACTACTTGAAGATTTCAGAGACCTGAACCTGTCCAATCAGATTTGCATGAAGCACTGCGCGCCCGATGACGTGTATCTTGCAAGTCTCCTTGTTAGTCAAGGAGAATACGATCTAAGAGATGCGGTCGAGGAAGCTCAAAAGCACGACGAGTGGGCTATAGCAGCTCGGGAGATGATCTCACGGGGAGAGACTCAAGACCATGACCTATCGCCTAGCGGCTTGGTCAGGTACAAGAAGCGGATCTACATTCCGAAGGATGGTGAATTGCGACAGAAGATACCAGACGAGGCTCATAAGAGTAAATATACTCTACATCCAGGAATGGTCAAGATGTACCAGAACTTGAAATCCGAGTTTTGGTGGCCCAGGCTGAAGAAAGATGTAATCGAGTACGTGGGTTGACGCTTAACCTGTCAGAAAGTTAAAATTGAACATCAACGACCCCCTGGTCTTCTTCAGGGACTAGAAATCCCGGAGTGGAAATGGGAAAACATTACCATGGACCTAGTGGTAGGTTTACCCAAGATCAGACATCATGACGCGATTTGGGTGATTGTGGACCGATTGACCAAGTCGGCACACTTTCTCTCCATTAGTGTTAATTACTCACCAGAACGATTGGCGAGGATTTATATCAAAGAGATCGTGAGACTTCATGGCGTACCTAAGAGCATTGTCTCTGATCGGGACCCACGATTTACATCCCGATTCTGGGAGGCTTTGCATGCAGAGATGGGAACTAAGCTAAGGCCTAGTACGACTTATCACCCGCAGACCGATGGTCAATCTAAAAGGACAATACAGACGCTAGAGGATATGCTTAGAGCGTGTGTATTGGACTTCAAAGGCCATTGGGATGAACACCTACCGCTGGCCGAGTTCGCTTACAACAACAGTTACCATTCAAGCATACAAATGGCTCCATTTGAGGCATTGTACGGGCGGAAGTGTCGATCGCCTATATGCTGGGCAAAACTGTCGGAATGAGAATTCATCAGGACAGATTTAGTTGACAAGACTTCCGAACAAATCGCACTAATCAAGCAGAGGCTCCTAACAGCACAAAGCAAACAGAAGAGCTATGCTGATAAGAGGAGAAGACCGTTAGAATTCGAAGTCGGAGACCATGTGTTTCTAAAACTATCACCAGTCACTGGTGTCGGTAGAACGCTGAAAAGGAAAAAGTTGAGTCCGCGATATGTAGGGCCGTTTGAAATCCTGGCCAAGCGAGGGCCAGTTGCGTACCAATTAGCCCTACCCCCGAACTTGAGTAAACTCCATGATGTTTTCCATGTTTCCCAGTTGAAGAAATACCAACCGGACCACGATCATGTTATTCAGTATGAGGATGTCGAGGTGCGACATGATAACACTTTTGAGGTCGAGCCGGAGCGAATTCTCGATTACCAGGAGAAACAGCTTCGACACAGAAATATTCCTGTTGTGAAGGTGGTCTGGAAGGGTTTATCTCCTAACGAGGCAACTTGGGAAACAGAAGAAGATATGAAAGAAAGATATCCGGAGTTCATGGCTCAATGTTTAGTTAGTGTAGAGTAAAAATTTCGAGGGTGAAATTTTATTTAACGAGGGGAGAAATATAACACCCCAAGATTGTATTTCACTTAAATACTATATTTTGGCCATTTAGGACCTATTGAAAATAGGAGAGCATGTTGTCTCCAAATAGTAGTGTATTTGTTCTATTTCTCGAATAAGTTTTCGGTAAGACTTAATAGGGCAAAATTCAACTCCCTAAATTTTTATTAGGGATCATAAAATATTGTAAAATGCCATAAAAACCCCTAAACCAAATAAATGGAATTTCCAACAATTTAAGAACAATTAAATTCACACTTGGTGATGTGATATTATATGATTCACATATTGACAAAATTAAGCCGTAAAGGAGTAGGAAGAGATTTAAAATAATTAGTAAACCCTAAAAATCAACCATTGGACATCAAAAATTAATCTTAATTACATAACATCCATAATTAACCTAATGGCAAATATCAACAAACAATTTGGAATATATTGGTCAAATTCAATATTAAAGCTTAACAAGGAACCAATAAATGAAACAATTGGAATTAGTAGGATCATAATGGGATTGTGAAACAATTAAAACACTACAAACTAAACCTAATTAAATTAAATCAAATATTAAACAAGAAGAAATTAACCTAGGGCTTTTTGGCACAACAAAAACATCATTGGATCATTTTTGGTAACCCAAACCTTTACCAAACCCTTGCCCAAACCACCAATAAAGCCCAAAACCAACCCAAGACCCAAAAATTCAGAGGAGGCCACGGTTTGCGGGAGCTTCAAAGGGAAGGAATTGAGTTTCCATCACATGTGACAAATGGTGGCTTCTAGAATACAAAACACTATTCCACTCTTGCACCTCAAGTTTGTATGGCTTCTTGGAGAAGGAAAAAGAAAGAGAAGAGGGGGGAGAGAGAGAGAGAATTCGGATGATGCATTGGGTGGTGAGGATGTGAGATTTCAACTTTACCCTAGATCCAATGGTGTATAATTGATAAGAGGAAAGTTGCAAAAAATTACACAAATGTCCAACCTTTTTTCTTATAAATAGGGGCCAAGCTCTTCACATTTTCCTCACACCAAGCAATACAACACTTGCTTATTTGAGAGAGAGTTGAGAGAGAGATGAAGAAAGGCTTGAAGGAGTCCAAGCTTTAGGTAAGCAAAGTTCTTAGTTTTGAGTTTTAAATTCATAGGTAGAAGTAGTTTTAATCTTTAAAATTCTAGAATAATTTTAGTTTTATGTTTTTATAGTTAAAAATAGCCTTGTTTTGAAAATTTAGTGAAGAAATTGGTTCTGCAAAATTTTCGGGTTAAGAACACGGTAGTAACGAAGTTCTGGCGAAAATTCGTCGGTTAGGCGATTTCTGAACAAGTCACATAAAAACGCATATTTTATGTTGAAAATGTTATTGAAAAATTCTGAGAAAATTCATGATGAAAGTATACATATAGAGCTTTCCAAATCTGTAAATAACATGTTGAAATGAGCTCTGTACAGTGAGAAAGAAATTCACAAAGTTTATGTTACGAAAATACTGGAAATTCTGGGCAGAGGATGAATGCGTGAAATCTGGGAATGATTTTTGAATTCTGGGAAAATTTTGATATTTTTTCTGGAGAATAGACATCTTGAGGAGTCCGGAACTTTTTACGGATCTTCGTTTCGACTTTTCTATAATTAGTTATGAATTTCCAAAGATAGGCAAAATTCTGCCCCTAAATTCCAGCAGTTTTTCAATAAATTGTGAGAAAATAAAATAATGGTTTAGTGTACCAAGGGTAGAATAGTCAATAGTGGCCAAAATATATTTTAGGATATTATTTGTAAATTAATCATACGATATTCCTACTATAGGAAGTCCGCAAACGTGTACCGATCGTCGTCATACCGGAATTATCAACCCAGGTACGGACGCGTATTGTAACCTTAACTTTGATGCTTATGGAATGCTTATATGTGATAGATAGTCTGAGATTCTGTTTTTGAAAATTGATCATACACATACAACTTGATACGGGTTATGGTTTTGATAATGCTGTTATGTTTCCCTAGCGCTGAGGACACGATAGGCCATCGTGGTACTGGAGATAGTGCAGAATATAATAACATGCATATTGCAGTGGCTGTGTTATGTTATTATGTGAATATGTGAATATTGTATGTGATTAAATGCTGTTTTGCCATGGATATCTGTCATACATATTTGATACGTAAGCATGAGGTTAACCGTTACCTGAGGTTCAATGGTAATTGAACCTCAGCTCTTACTTTAGGCCCAGGACCCTCAGGAGGTCAATCCGAAGAGAAGGGTAAGCAGATAGCGTGACGAATCGGACGAGGTGATTTCTTTTGAAATTTTTATTTACCGTCTTTTTGAATATTCGAATATTTTGGATGACTGTAACAGTACACAGATACATCAATATTGAATGTTATTCAGTTACTCATTTTCACGACTATTCCGATGCTCTACTCTGATACACCCTTTTTGAACTCTGATAATTTTATTTCGAAAACGCTTTAGAAAACGGGGTGTTACACATGACCTCTATATAAAGGGCCTCACCTCTCATTTGGCATGGCAAGAGGCCCTACACACAAGAAAGAAGAGAGTTTTGAGAGTCACAAGCAAGAAGAAGAGCAAGGAAGTTTAGTTAAGGTAAGAAAGTCATGAAATTTACTCTACTTCTTTCAAATTCATGTAGACATGCTTGAAGTCTCAGTCAACAACCTTATATGATATTATTGAAGCTTTGGCCACAATTACAAAGGAGTTCAAGAAGAAGTGGCAAAGGAAGTTAGAATCTAGAATAAGTAAGCCCTTTACCCTAACTTCTTGTAATTTTGTAAGTTTAAGGGGATCTTCGACCAATAGCTAGAACATTATGATATGATTTGATTTTAGTGATTTTGATGGTTTTGAAGTGTTTAAAATGGAATTTTGTATAAGGAAGAATATAGAGTATAATTTCGGGAGTATTAAAGTCAAGATAGAAAGTAATACAAATTGTGTAACTGAAAAACCAGCGAGGGTATTTTGGTAAACTGGGAATAATACGCGTATATCTAGCCTTGGAAAGTAGTTTTAGTCAAAATTAGACATGTCAAGGGTCACATATATTTTTGGAAAACTTCAATAGAATTTTTCTACAATTAGTTATCAATTTTGAAATTGGTTAAAGTTTCTAGAATTTTCTAGGTTTATGCGAAAATGAAAGATAAGTGTCCAACAAAGGGATACTTATTACTAAAGAGAATTGATGAACTTCAAATGGTGAAAGAACCCTTCATACAAGTTGTAGAGTTACATTTTTAAAGGGAAAGTTTATATTGACGATAATACCATTTATATTGTATTATTTTATATCTATAATTCCTATCGAGTTGCCGAGAATTGGTTATCTAATTGATCAGCTATTTTCAGGTAGTAACCCTAACCTCATATCCCTTGTATGTCTCTATATGTATGTTTTACCATGATTGTGTATGCATTCGGTGTTGTTATTTTCCAAGCGTTTTGGTACCGAAACCTGCTGTATGCAACTAGGGCCTTGCTATGTTTCGTGCCCTGCAATCTATGCTGTGTGCTATAAAGACTGTTTGTTCCGAATTAGGCTGTGTCTCGCAGTGTGCAATTTATTGAATGCTTTATTGTTTATGCTTACGGTACATACTTTGATTATACTTTATATATGAGATTAACGGTTACTCTAAGATCAAATTATGAATTCTAGGCCATTATAAGAATACAGGTAGTTGTTCTGGAGCCGATTAAGGGGCTAAAGATAATGACATGGAGTATAGATGAGAAATCTAAGGAAGTTGACGGTGAAGATCTATTATTATTATGTTTTATATTTTGGAGGACTGTATATTATCTTTGCTATTCTAGTATTTATTTTGGGATGATTATATGATAACCCTATGAGAATTTATTCTTTGGGAGAACTATTTACTTTTACCAATATTTTTCGTCCAAACCGTTATATGCTCTGCCGCGTAAATTACTCTAATATATGATGTTAAATAACATGATGTGATAATAAGGATAAGAATTTGAGATATTGTTGGTCAAATTCCCTTATGGCAAGCGAACCAGTCGAATAAGTAATAAAGTGAAAGTAGAGTATCGTCCCACAGAGACTGTGATACCAAAGATTGACGCTCGGTTGCTATGATAGTCGTGAAACAGAAAGTAGATTAAATCGGGTTGAGAGGTTTTGGTACTATGCTACTAGCAAAAAAAAATAAACGAGAGAAGATATCAGTGATAAGTTAGGCTAGACTTAGAATCGTCCTTAAGTGCGTCAATCCCCCAGTGCCTCACACAATGCTACGGCATCTATACTGCACAGCTTCCGCAATTGCTACAGCTTAGTTGCTTCTCACAAGGCTATTTGGTCAACCCACCTCTATTGTCTATCTAAGCTTCCGCGTCCGATACGTAGGATACTACTTATACTCATTCCATATTCCTATGGTAACTTTCTAGTATAAATCTTTGCTATGCACAGGGTGTTAATGGTGATGAGCGGTAGACCCATTCCTGAAGTCTACAATATAGGCCATGTCATGCACGGGCCGCCTAGCAAGCATCTGTTTCTCGGAGGTCTAACTCCACTCCTTGCCAGTAAGTGAAGCCATTGATCTAGCCCTTAACTTCCATTAACCGACTAGTAATAAAAACACTGATAGCACAACCAAATTTATTGAATTAAAAACATGCAACTAGGTTCATTCAACACTTAAGGATTCATCCTCATCCAGCCATATGGAAATTAGTTCATGATTGACGAGGAAGGCACAAAACAAACATCAACAGAAAGACCCATGATTGAAATAAAAAATAAACGAAAGAAAACAGAAAGCTTGAACGGAGTTCCAAAGCGTGGAAGAAGCCCTGTCACGTCACTACTCCACGTCGTCTTCTCTCCGTCGAACTCAAAGGAAGGATGCTGGGTTGTCCTAGAAATATCGTGCTCTGTGATCTTGCTCACTCTTCTCGAGAAATTGCCGAAGATAGAATTATGTCTAGGGCTCTCCGACCTCTTTAGGGTTTTCTCGGCTTCCTTTTATAATCGAGCTTTCGTGTGGCGCAGCGGTTGAGACTTTCCTATTCTGTCGGGATCTTCAGTATCTTCTGATTTGATTAGATTGCCTCTACAGATCCTGCAAGATTCTTCTAAATCTTTCAGTTCTGATCCTCCGCATCTTCTATTCCATTACGTCAGCAATCCATCTGTCATTATTGCCCTTTTATTTAATTCTTGAAATCATCTAGATAAAAAAGGTCAGAATATACACTACATAGCATTGCGTCCTCTACTTTGCTATAGCATTCATGTGCTTTGTATTGCTCCTCAGTCTGCTGTCAGAATGCTATAGCATCGCATCAACTCTGCTACACAGTTTTCCTTAAAAAGCATCGCGAATTAACACATTCTGATGATTTCCGTCCCACATTCCCTACATCACGATTACATGCCTTTTTGCTTGATTACTTCATAATTAAGTTCATTTTTACCATCCAATTCAGTCATGAAATATAGGGAAAATATGGTATTATTTGTGCTCATCAAGTATCACACTACCTGCCACCTGAAAGGGTGAGGCCGATAGGGGTGTAACATGTTAGCTGGTTCTAACCCATATTAGTTGAATTTCTCATTATTGGAGTATGTTCGAACGTAAATAGTGGAAAGAGATGTTTATTTCTTTTTTATAATAAAAAAATATTTTAGGGAAATCAATAGATATTTTTACAAATAAATACTTTTTAATATATACAAATTAGTTATCTAGTTCATACATTTAATATTTAGATCATTGATTCACTCTAAACGTTCTATTAATAAAATCTCCATTTTAATTGATGATGATTAACAAAATAAATAACACTGATCTCCCACTTCAACCAAAGCAATAGAAGACTTTAATTGCGGTGTGCGTGTCATGTGTGCTTCTTTCACACCAATGTTGTTAAGATCAAGATCCTATATAAGATCGGGAGGGGGTGTAAAGATCGTAATACGATCGACAGTACAGATTGTAAGATCCTATTACCTAAGATATAAAATTATATTCGACTATATATATGCATGTAAAATAAATTATAATATTTTAACTAGCATACTTATAAATAAAGTACCCATACGATATGAATCTTGGTCTAACAAAAAAGTGATTTGAATCTTGAATTTTGACTAGTATAGTAAATAGGGATTCTAGCTTTCCTCTAGTCCTCCTAAGTCCTAACACGTATTCCATTTTGAGTCAAAAGCTATATGGGCCATACCAAACAAAAGTTAAACAAGAAAAAAAAAACAAAAAGAACCCAGTTTATTTGCTCTCCTCTAGTCCTCCACTGACTTTAATAACAGTAATTCGCTCTCCTCCTATCCTCCAGTCCTCAGTCTAACCCAATTTTTATGATATAATATTTTGAAACAAAGATGGATCTAAAATGTCGCTGCGCTACATCTGTAACAGAGATCATCTAGCTACACCGAGTGCAGTAGCCAGCGACAATTAAAAGCTAGATCTGAAACATCACTGGATCTGAAACATGCGATACTGTCGATCCTACGAGTTACCCATCGATCCTATCGTTCCCACCCAATATGTGATTTTTGCTAAGAGCTGGATCTTTTTGTTTCATTAAATCGCAAGATCGTGCGATCCTACGTTTTGAAACGCGATTTTAATAACAATGTTTCACATGTCTTTCTCTAATAATTTCGGCATGTTATCTAAATATTGGGCAATTTTGTCCCAGAAGACAGGAGCAATTTTACCTTGGAATAGTAGTGATGGTGTAATTGCTTCGATTTAAGAACTTTCAAGATAACATTACTCCTAAGTGAAAACTTCTTGAACAAATTTACATCTAAACCCAAAACAAAAATGACATGGACGACACGCAAATTGTCAGCTAAGCATATTGTGTCTTTTTTTGTTTTAAGTAAAATGTATACTTGGTCAACTAATGGTTAACTTAATATTGAGATGATAACCAAGGTAAAATTGCTTCAAAATTAATACTTCCAGGGAAAAATTGTCCCATGTCAACTTTCAGGACAAAATAGTCCTTTAACCCTTATCTAAATATAATACCCCAAATTTGTATATCTCTTGAATATAATATTTTGGCCATTTAGGACCCAAGCTCTTCACTTTTCTTCACACCAAGCAATACAACATTTGCTTACTTGAGAGAGAGTTGAGAGAGCTGAAGGGAAGTCTTGAAGGAGTTCAAGCTCTAGGTAAGAAAAGTTCTTAGTTTTTGAGTTAAATTCATAAGTAGAAGTAGCTTTAATCTTTTAAATTCTAGAATAATTTTAGTTTCATGTTTTTATAGTCTAAAAATAGCTTCATTTCGAAAATATGGTGAAGAAAGAGGTTCTGCAAAATTTCCAGATCAAGAACACAGTTGTAACGAAGTTCTGGCGAAAATTCGTCGGTTAGGCGATTTCTGAACTAGTAACAGAAACACTCATATTTCATGTTTAAAATGCTATTGAAAAATTCTGAGAAAATTTATGATGCAAGTAGACATATAAAGCTTTCTAAATATGTAAAGAGCACGTTGAAATGAGTTCTGTACAGAGAGAAAGAAATTCTCAAAGTTTATGTTGCGAAAATGCTGGAAATTCTGGGCAGATGATGAACACGTGAAATCTGGGAATGATTTTTGAATTCTGGGCAGGGCCTGATATTTTTTCTGGAAAGTAGACATCCTAAGGAGTCTGGAACTTCTTACGGATCTTCGTTTCGATTTTTCTAGAATTAGTTATGATTTTTCAAAGATAGGCGAAATTCTGCCCAATATTGCCCAGCGTTTTTCCACGAATTTTGGAGAAATAAAATAATTATTTAAGTATACCAAGGATAGAATATTTAGTAGTGGCCAAAATATATTCAAGAATATTACTTACAATTAATAAACGCAATATTCCTATGATAGGACATCTGCAAACGTGTACCGATCACCGAAATACCAGAATTATCAACTCAGGTACGGACGCGTACTGTAACACTAACTCTGATGCTTATTGTATGCTTATATGTGATAGATAGTCTAAAACTCTGTTTTGAAAATTGATCATACACATACAACTTGATACGGGTTATGGTTTTGATAATGCCGTTATGTTTTCCTAAGCGCTGAGGACACGGATGTACACCGTGGCACTGGAGATAGTGCAGACTGTAATAACATGCATATTGCAGTGGCTGTGTAATGTTATTATGTGAATATATGAATATTGTATGTGATTAAATGCTGTTTTGCCATGGATATCTGTCATACATATTTGATACATAAGTATGAGGTTAACCGTTACCTGAGGTTCAATGGTAATTGAACCTCAGCTCTGACTTTAGGCCCAGGACCCTCAGGAGGTCAGACCGAAGATAAGGGTAAGCAGATAGCATGACGGAGCGGACAAGGAGATTCTGTTGAAATTTTTATTTTACCGACTTTTTGAATATTCGGATATTGTGGATGAGTGTAACAGTACACAGATATATCATTATTGAATGTTATTCAGTTACTCATTTTCACGACTATTCCGGTGCTCTACTCTGATAAACCCTTTTTGAACTCTGATAATTTTATTACGAAAACGCTTTAGAAAACGGGGTGTTACATTTTTGGTATCAGAGCAGACATTCTGGCCCAAAGTTAACTATGTTACTCCAGACAGTTTGGTGTCTAGAAAGGGTTTTGTGGTTGGCAATCAGTCCCCGTGAATTCGGTGAGCCTTCCATAAATACACCGGCCTGGCCAGACTGTTTGAGTAACAGAGTTAGGTTTGGAGTTTTCAAAAAGTATTTTCCGGCTGGAACTTGGCTCAGTTATAAGAAACCATTGGTGCCGAAGGCAAGGCTAGTCTATGTGGATCGGTCAAGCAGTCGCCATAGAGTTGGTGAGACCCCCATGATAGACACTTACCTGGCCAATCGGTTGATTAACTGAGTTGGGCTCTAAGCTGTAGTTTTGAAACACATTTCGAAAAGAGTACTGATGTAACTTCGGTGTACATGTTGCAGGAAAATGGTTAGACCGCCGATTAATCATCAGAGAGCCGATTTCGTTTATCGATACGGACTTATGAGACGCGTGGCACGGAAGAGCGTGAACCCGCAGATGGTGGGCCAAAGGTTAAACCCGGAACCCGTATACCCTCCGCCCGCACCGGCACCCCAGCACGTGCCAGCACCTCCTGCCTTTGCAAATCCCTTGGGATTACCTTACAATCCGTTGTTTCCGGTAGAGCACCTGCATTACCCAGAACCTGAGTATCACCCGGGCCCGGAGTACCCCGATAACCTGTATGACCCAAATCCCGTCCCGGCTATACCCTTGAATGTTCTACCAGCTCCTAATGCCCCGGCAGGCTCACACCACTCCTCTGTTGGGGATAATTTTGATTATATTGACGTAGCGGATCTGGTGGAGGAGGGTGCTGACTCCGACTACGATTTTATTGAACTTGCTGACTTAGAGGATGAGCCCGTTGACGACGTAGCTGAGCACGCCGACCCGGAGAACCTGCGGTACGTACTAGATGGCAACCGCGAGCTGACTGAGACGCTGTATGACGCATTCTTGATGGCAGGCTGCTACGGGGAAACCATTCAAGAGCATTACCTACGTTTCCTGACCCGTGTCAGGGAGATTTATGATATGACCATGCCCCTTAACGACCCTTATACTCCGGAAGAATGGATCAGATCCACTCTTCACCACTTCCCTCGAACCAACTATTGGATACGAAAGACAAATGAACTTCTCGACGAAGGTCCATTAGGGGAGGTTTGCATCCATCTTTTTCAGATCAGGAGTTGGGTGCATCGGGCTATGTGAACCGGAGGAGGAAGGTCAGAACCCAGCAACAGTCCAAGAAAGCAGTGGAAGATTATGACGCATAGTATTAATATTAATTTGACGCCAGACTAGTAGAAATAGTTGTTGATTCTAGTACACCCTTAGGGAATAGATTAGAGTATTTGGTAAGGTTGTAATGAAGTAACTATGATGATGAACTACACCATAACGTTGTAAAATATTTGACATATATAATATGATGCTTTGTCTTTATCTTGTCTTTCTCTAATGATCTATCTATTATTCGTCAAAAATTAGACTAATGGCAACCTTAAGAGGAGCTGGAGCTCCCCGAGGCCGAGGCCGAGGTAGAGGCCGAGGCAGAGGTCGTGGTAGACAAGCACGAACCATACCCATACATGAACTAAATCAGCAGGAACCACCACCACCACCTGTTCGTGATGAGATCCAGGAAATGAGGCGTATAGTCCAAGAACAAAGGGTCCTCATTGAGACACTCCTTGCTAACCGGCAGGGAGGACAAAATGAAGAACAAAGCAGGGAACGACAAGCTGATGAAGAAGAGCAACAAAATACCGAAGAAGGAGGGAATCGTGACAATCAGAATGACGAACGGAGCCATGCATCTGAAGGATCCTACCGATCCCAACCACATCCCCGGCAGGAGAGAGCGATGGCAGAGCTTCAACGACCACACAGAATGGTCGAGAACACCCAATACTGGGTAACACAATTCTGCAAACTGAAACCCCCAGCCTTCCGAGGTAAACTTGACTCAGCAGAAGACTGGTTGATGCGCTTGGACAAGATCTTTGAGGTCTTGGAATGTCCTGAAGACAGAAAGGCACAACTTGCAATTTACAAGCTGGAAGGAGATGCGGACCGTTGGTGGAAGAGCACTGCAGCAACACTGCGAGCACGTTACTGCCCCATTACATGGGAGAAATTCAAGGAGAAATTCAATGAACAATATTTCCCACCCTCTGTTCAGATGATGAAGGAGTCCGAGTTTTTGCACATTCGGCAAGGGCAAGAAGAGTCTTTTGATGATTACTATGCCCGTTTCACTAACTTGTCTCGATACTCAACCCACTTCAGGCGAAATGAAGATGAGGGCAGCATGGCGAACCTACTGATTTACGGGTTGAAGTATGAGATAAGGGAGAGGCTAGTGTCACAAAAATTCTCCGAGCTGATTCAGGCGGTAGAGGCCTGTCGATTGATTGAGCGGAATCTGAAGGAGCTTAGGAAGACCAAAGCCTTCCATAGCAGTGGTCCCAGCCGTGGCGGTTTTAACCGTGGAAACTCCTCGCAGAAGCGGAAGACGAGTTGGGGAAATTCCCGTAATGGGAATAAAAGGCCGTTCCAACCGGGGCAGCAGAACTTTTCAAGGATGCAGACATCCAGAGCATGCCTGAAGTGCGGAAGGTATCACCAGGGGACCAACTGTGAAGGAAAGTTGGTGTGCTACAAGTGCCAGAAGCCGGGACACATCAGCACAAATTGCCCTCAAAAAGCGCTGGAGGCGAGGCCGCAAAACCCAGGTCGGGTTTTCGCTCTTACGAATGAAGAAGCCAGAAGATCTCCCGATATGATCAAAGGTACCATTTCTCTTAATGGAAATCTACTCCAAGCATTGTATGATTCGGGTGCTAGTCACTCGTTTATTTCATATGATTGCGCAGAGCGATTAGGAATGCATGCTTATAGACTACCTTATGATCTGTTAGTAGCTACACCACTTGGTGCGAAATCCTTAGCCTCTGATGCATGTCTTAACTGTATTGCGAGTGTAAATGGACGAGATTCAAACATAGATCTTATCCGGCTACCACTCAGTGGCATCGACGTCATTCTCGGTCTCGACTGGTTGACGGCTAACAACGCGATAATCGACTGCGGAAGTAAACAGATATCATTTGCACCACCACGCAACCGGAGCAAGGTTGATGCGAGTCTGAGTTATATCTCGATTACAGAAGCAGAAAAATGCATACAGCATGGGTGCCAAGCATACATGGTGTTTTTCTCTGTCAAAGCGGAAGCTGAACCCTCACTTCAAGACATTCCGGTCGTCAACGAATTCCCTGATGTGTTTCCAGAGGATCTCACTGAGTTACCTCCTGAAAGGGAAGTTGAGTTCGCCATTGAGTTAATGCCTGGCACAGGATCAATATCAAAAGCACCATACCGAATGGCGCCGAACGAGATGCAGGAGCTAAAGAAGCAACTTGAAGAATTATTAGAGAAAGGGTTTATCCGACCCAGCGTGTCACCATGGGGAGCCCCCGTATTGTTCGTAAAGAAGAAAGACGGAAGCCTTCGACTTTGTATCGACTACCGTGAGTTGAACAAAGTAACTGTCAAGAACAAATACCCACTTCCCCGAATTGATGATCTACTTGATCAACTATCTGGTTCCTGTGTATTCTCCAAGATCGATTTACGATCAGGATACCATCAGCTTCGAGTAAAAGCCAGTAATGTTCCAAAGACAGCTTTCAGAACCAGGTATGGGCATTACGAATTCCTTGTGATGCCTTTCGGATTGACTAACGCACCTGCCGTATTCATGGATTACATGAATCGGATCTTTCGCCAGCATCTAGATAAGTTCGTGGTAGTATTCATCGATGATATCTTGGTCTACTCGAAAAGCAGAGAGGAGCACGAGGAACATCTGCGACTCGTGTTAGGGATACTACGTGACAAGCAACTTTTTGCCAAGTTAAGCAAATGTGAATTCTGGCTGCCAGAAGTGAAATTTCTGGGCCATGTCATATCTCGCGATGGAGTTGCCGTTGATCCTAGCAAGGTGGAAGCAGTTCTGGACTGGAAGAGACCAGAGACCGTGACGGAAATACGCAGCTTTTTGGGTCTAGCAGGATACTACCGCAGATTCATTCAGAATTTCTCACGTCTTGCCTTACCATTGACAAAGCTTACGAGGAAGAATCAACCTTTTGTGTGGGACGCAGACTGTGAGTCGAGTTTTCAGATACTGAGGGAGAGGTTAACTACAGCACTAGTGTTGACCATTCCAAATCCAGATGAGACTTATATGGTCTATAGTGATGCCAGTGGGCAGGGATTGGGATGTGTCCTGATGCAACAGGGCAGAGTTGTAGCTTATGCCTCTCGTCAGTTGAAGCCTCACGAGTCGAACTATCCTACGCATGACTTAGAGCTTGCAGCCATTGTATTCGCGTTAAAGATATGGAGGCATTACCTCTATGGTGCAATCGTAGAGTTATACTGCGACCACAAGAGCCTGAAATACCTGTTTGATCAGAAAGAGCTCAACATGAGACAACGTCGCTGGATGGACTTACTAAAAGATTACGACCTGGAGATCAAGTATCATCCCGGAAAAGCAAACGTCGTAGCAGATGCGCTCAGTAGAAAAACGGTGCACGCAGCATACATGATGATTCAAGAGCGGAGACTACTTGAAGATTTCAGAGACCTAAACCTGTCTAATCAGATTTGCATGAGGCACTACGCGCCCGATGATGTGTATCTTGCAAGTCTCCTTGTTAGTCAAGGAGAGTACGATCTAAGAGATGCGGTCGAGGAAGCTCAAAAGTACGACGAATGGGCTATAGCAGCTCGGGAGATGATCTCACGAAGAGAGACTCAAGACCATGACCTATCGCCTAGCGGCTTGGTCAGGTACAAGAAGCGGATCTACATTCCAAAGGATGGTGAATTACGACAGAAGATTCTAGACGAGGCTCATAAGAGTAAATATACTCTACATCCAGGAATGGTGAAGATGTACCGGAACCTGAAATCCGAGTTTTGGTGGCCCAGGCTGAAGAAAGACGTAACCGAGTACGTGGGTAGATGCTTAACCTGTCAGAAAGTTAAGATTGAACATCAACGACCCCCTGGTCTTCTTCAAGGACTAGAGATTCCAGAGTGGAAATGGGAAAACATTACCATGGACCTAGTGGTAGGTTTACCCAAGATTAGACATCACGACGCGATTTGGGTGATTGTGGACCGATTGACTAAGTCGGCACACTTTCTCCCCATTAGTATTAATTACTCACCAGAACAATTGGCGAGGATTTATATCAAAGAGATCGTGAGACTTCATGGCGTTCCTAAGAGCATTGTCTCTGATCGGGACCCACGATTTACATCCCGTTTCTGGGAGGCTTTGCATGCACAGATGGGAACTAAGCTAAGGCCTAGTACGGCTTATCACCCGCAGACCGATGGTCAATCTGAAAGGACAATACAAACGCTAGAAGATATGCTTAGAGCGTGTGTGTTGGACTTCAAAGGCCATTGGGACGAACATCTACCGCTAGTCGAGTTCGCTTACAACAACAGTTACCATTCGAGCATACAGATGGCTCCATTTGAGGCATTGTACGGACGAAAGTGCCGATCGCCTATATGCTGGACAGAACTGTCGGAACGAGAATTCATCGGGACAGATTTAGTTGACAAAACTTCCGAACAAATCGCACTAATCAAGCAGAGGCTCCTAACAGCACAAAGCAAACAGAAGAGCTATGCTGATAAGAGGAGAAGACCGTTAGAATTTGAAGTCGGAGACCATGTGTTTCTGAAACTATCACCAGTCACTGGTGTCGGTAGAACGCTGAAAAGGAAAAAGTTGAGTCCGCGATATGTAGGACCGTTTGAAATCCTGGCCAAACGAGGGCCAGTTGCGTACCAATTAGCCTTACCCCCGAACTTGAGTAAACTCCATGATGTTTTCCATGTTTCCCAGTTGAAGAAATACCAACCTGACCATGACCATGTTATTCAGTATGAGGATGTCGAGGTGCGACATGATAACACTTTTGAGGTCGAGCCGGAGCGAATTCTCGATTACCAGGAGAAACGGCTTCGACACAGAAATATTCCTGTTGTGAAAGTGGTCTGGAAGGGTTTATCTCCTAATGAGGCGACTTGGGAAACAGAAGAAGATATGAAAGAAAGATATCCGGAGTTCATGGCTCAATGTTTAGTTAGTATGGAGTAAATTTCGAGAGCGAAATTTTATTTAACGGGGGGAGAAATATAATACCCCAAATTTGTATATCTCTTGAATATAATATTTTGGCCATTTAGGACCCAAGCTCTTCACTTTTCTTCACACCAAGCAATACAACATTTGCTTACTTGAGAGAGAGTTGAGAGAGCTGAAGGGAAGTCTTGAAGGAGTTCAAGCTCTAGGTAAGAAAAGTTCTTAGTTTTTGAGTTAAATTCATAAGTAGAAGTAGCTTTAATCTTTTAAATTCTAGAATAATTTTAGTTTCATGTTTTTATAGTCTAAAAATAGCTTCATTTCGAAAATATGGTGAAGAAAGAGGTTCTGCAAAATTTCCAGATCAAGAACACAGTTGTAACGAAGTTCTGGCGAAAATTCGTCGGTTAGGCGATTTCTGAACTAGTAACAGAAACACTCATATTTCATGTTTAAAATGCTATTGAAAAATTCTGAGAAAATTTATGATGCAAGTAGACATATAAAGCTTTCTAAATATGTAAAGAGCACGTTGAAATGAGTTCTGTACAGAGAGAAAGAAATTCTCAAAGTTTATGTTGCGAAAATGCTGGAAATTCTGGGCAGATGATGAACACGTGAAATCTGGGAATGATTTTTGAATTCTGGGCAGGGCCTGATATTTTTTCTGGAAAGTAGACATCCTAAGGAGTCTGGAACTTCTTACGGATCTTCGTTTCGATTTTTCTAGAATTAGTTATGATTTTTCAAAGATAGGCGAAATTCTGCCCAATATTGCCCAGCGTTTTTCCACGAATTTTGGAGAAATAAAATAATTATTTAAGTATACCAAGGATAGAATATTTAGTAGTGGCCAAAATATATTCAAGAATATTACTTACAATTAATAAACGCAATATTCCTATGATAGGACATCTGCAAACGTGTACCGATCACCGAAATACCAGAATTATCAACTCAGGTACGGACGCGTACTGTAACACTAACTCTGATGCTTATTGTATGCTTATATGTGATAGATAGTCTAAAACTCTGTTTTGAAAATTGATCATACACATACAACTTGATACGGGTTATGGTTTTGATAATGCCGTTATGTTTTCCTAAGCGCTGAGGACACGGATGTACACCGTGGCACTGGAGATAGTGCAGACTGTAATAACATGCATATTGCAGTGGCTGTGTAATGTTATTATGTGAATATATGAATATTGTATGTGATTAAATGCTGTTTTGCCATGGATATCTGTCATACATATTTGATACATAAGTATGAGGTTAACCGTTACCTGAGGTTCAATGGTAATTGAACCTCAGCTCTGACTTTAGGCCCAGGACCCTCAGGAGGTCAGACCGAAGATAAGGGTAAGCAGATAGCATGACGGAGCGGACAAGGAGATTCTGTTGAAATTTTTATTTTACCGACTTTTTGAATATTCGGATATTGTGGATGACTGTAACAGTACACAGATATATCATTATTGAATGTTATTCAGTTACTCATTTTCACGACTATTCCGGTGCTCTACTCTGATAAACCCTTTTTGAACTCTGATAATTTTATTACGAAAACGCTTTAGAAAACGGGGTGTTACACTAAATATATATTTCATCATGTATTTTGTAATAAGCACCTAACAACAACTTGACATGTTGGTAAAAAAATAAAAATAATAATAACAACATTACATAAATTAGCGAATTTGATTAAAATTAATTATTTCTCGTAAAATATTAAAACTAGTCTCAATAAGGTTATTAGTTAGAGGGTGGTTTGGCTAATTAGTTAGAAAGCATTATAGTTAATAATTAAAGATATTAGGTGGAAAAATTAATGCTTAAAATTAAACAAAATATATGTTATATTGTGAAACATGTTAGAAGTGACTATAAGAACTATAAGAAGGACAAGAAGGAGTATATACTATCAGACAATCTCACACTGCGTACCTCTCATAATGTTTCAAAAAATACAAAATGAAATTAAGTCACTACCTCCTGTAAGTTGATAATTAATTTACAGATATTAAGGAAATAAATTAAGTTATTTATTTATTCATAAATGGGCGTTTATTTAACTAATTTATAGATTGAGTCTTATAATTAAGATTAAAGTAAACTCATTATCTTGATTTTTATTTTTTTTTGGCTAAGATCATTATCTTGATTTTATTTTAGGAACAAAAGATATATGTATTCGTTTGGACATGATTAGTGGGTGGAGGGGACACCGCGTTGGCTAAGGATCCAATCAAAAATAAAAAATAAAAAATAAAATAAAATCATGATCTTCTGACCCGTCAATTGTATTGGATAAAACAGAGCCTACAAGTACAACTCATTAATTAAGTTCACACATCACCGCCAAATCCCACGGCTGCAGCCTCCTTTGACTTCCTATACTAAAAATTCAAATTGAAATTTTCTTTTGTTTATTTCAATTAATGAGTGATAAAATAATGGGAAAATCCATATGAGGGCCTTTTAAGGAAAAAAAAAAACTTAAGAAAAGCCTTAACATTTTGCAAATCCCAGAAAAGGCTCCAAGGCCCTTTCTGACTTCTAAATCTTAAGTAAAATGATAAAAACACCTCAGTTTTAGTATCATTTTCCTCTTTCCTCTTTCTTTTGTATCAATATTTTCTCTCTTCTCTTGCTCTGTTTTCCAACAATGGAGGAGGAATCTGTTTATCGGCAAAGGAGGAAGAAGTAGAAGAGTGAAAGGAAGAAATATCTCTACTTATTCTTCCATCCAACGTCCAAGGGGGTTGTTTCGTTCTTAATCACCATGCTACTTCGTTTTTAATCACTGTAGGGTTGGGTTAGTAAAATCTTGCTCTGTTTTTGGGCATGGAAACAAATGGAAAGGTCTGTATTTGAGTGGGAACAGTTGCAAGTGATCAAGGCATGAAGGCTGAAAAAACGCTAAAATTTGATAGTTGCTAATACCTACTGTTTTAGTTGTTAATATGGTTGTTTAACTTGTTAATACTGTAATACCCTAAAATTTTTCTTTATCATAAATATTATATTTTGATAAATAACACATATTTAAAATAAAGGTGAATATGTGTCTCAAAATTTTATAGTCTGTTAATTATAATTTTAGGCAATCTTTCCTTAGAATTGAAAGAATTAAATTAACAAAGGGCTAGATATAAGACCAATATTAGGGAGTATAAAATGTTATGAAAATACCTAAACCAATTAAAGGGAAGAAAGTACCTAATATTTATTAAATTTATTCCACAAAATACACATATTAAACCTTGGGATAAATATCACCTTAATTTTACCCAATTCATATAGTTAATTTTAAAATGATTTAAGGCAAATTAGAGACATCTAAGGGATGCAATAATTTTCGAAAATTAAAGGCTAATTATACATGAACATAATTAAGCCAATAAAAATGAAGAATTAAGCTTGTCTAATGAAGCATTAATTTCCATGGTTAGTTAACAAATCAATTAACTAATGACAAATGCAATCAAGAAGCATATAAGCAACTTGATTAAGGGAGTAATTAAGCTTAATCAAAGTTGCCCTAAAAGTCATCTATGACATCATAAACTTGTTGAAGAAGTAGGAGGAAACTTGTTGAGGAAGGGAGGAAACTTGTTGAAGAAGGGGGAAAACTTGTTGCAGAAGGGGGAGAACTTGTTGGAGAAGGGAGAAAACTTGTTGAAGAAGGGAGACAACTTGTTGAAGAAGGGAGAGAACTTGTTGAGGAAATAGAGACAACTTGCAAGGTAAGTAAGGGCTTGGATTTTCCTATAAATAGAGAAGCAATCTGTTAACTCTTAGAAATTGACAACATTCCAGCACATTTTCTCTCTCTTTTTATCTATTTTTGTTTCAAAATGTGCATAGAAATGAGGTTATAGAGGAAAATGTGCATATCAAAGTATAAGGCAAATATCAAAGAAATCCTTGTTTTATCCTATAGAGTTTGTGATTTAATTGAAAATTGATAATTCCTTCCTCTTTTGTAGGAAGGTGGAAACAAGCTTTGAAGCATTATAGGAATCAAGAAACAAGGAAAGAAAGAAAGGAGGTGAAGCAGTGCAAAATTAGAAGAACCTGTGCAACTGGCCGCAGCAAATGGACAACTGGCCGCAGCAAATGTACAACTGGCCGTAGCAAGTAGTTCTTTGTGTCATTGGCCGCGGCCAGTGGACCACTGGCCGCAGCCAGTCGTAAAAAAATGCTGAAAGTACAGTTGCACGTTTTTTCATTTCAGAAACAAAAAAACCCTATTTAACCTAAAGGGAAGGGCCGAAAAACACACTCTTGACCTAGGGAAACAAGTGGGCACACAAGGGAAGAGCTTGGGAGAGAGATTTGGACAATCTTGGAGGCTTGGGTGCTCATCCTAAAGGAGATTTTGGAGATTTCACCTTGGTTTTTCCTCTTTTCCTCTCCTTTCTTCTTAGTTTCTTCATGTATTCAGTTCCTTTGCTTAGAATCTCTTTGTATTTGAACATGAGTAGCTAAACCTTTCATTCTAGGGTTCTTTTACCCTTGTGTATGGATTAATACTTGAACTTTCCTCTCTTTTGGTAGATAAATATATATATGTGTTGATTTCAACCTTGGCTTAATGCTTCTAAGTGATTGGCCTCCATTTAGATGATTTATTCACTTGGGTTTTGACTCGAGAGAGCTAATCTAGGTGTAGAACTTGATTGAAATCATGCTTGTCTTGAAGTTTACTTGATAAATGGATGGTTTGTTGGTAAAATAGAGATATATTTACAAACCTTGCATTGTCACATTAGGGTTGTTGCTTAAATAGTGATTCTCACTAATTGTAGCAAGAGATTGTGCATTTTAATGAGAAGAGAAACTTGATTTTGACTTGAGAGAGCGTTTCAAGTGCTTTTTGAACCCTAGACTAACACTTATATGTATTGAAATGCTACTAGAGAGGAAGTTAACCAAGTTTTATGAAATGCAAAAGGGGAAGAAGAATCCTAGGCTCCATTTTTCTTGAAGTCAAAAGTCATTTTCCTTTAGCAAATTTTAGTTTTAGAAAAAGTCTTCAAAAATTCTCATTCTACATGAAAACTTTATTCTAGCTCAACTAGATTGAATTCACTAAGCCTCTTGTTTGACCAATTTGTTAAACAAATCCTCGTGGGAACGATACTGTACTTATCACTTTATTACTTGCGAAACTCGTACACTTGCGAGGCGAACAAGTTCTTGGCGCCGCTGCTGGGGATATGTGCAAACAAATCCTTTGGTCAACCTTAGGCTTGTGCTAGTAAATTTCGCTTGAGCTTTTAGTTAGGTTTACTATTTTTTTTTCTTTTCTCTTTTTGTCTTTTATTTACTTTTGTTTTAGTTTGATACTCGCTCTTGCTTGTTTCTCTTGTAGGTATCATCTCAGTATATGCAAAACTTGCATCCGGACGGATTGGTAGTGGTACTTGACGGAGTGCCTCTCATTGACGAAGTGCCTCTCATTGAAGGAGAGACTGAATTTGCATCTGAAACCATGGCAGACGATGAATATGATAGAGCTACCGTCAATGACTTTGCTAGTCGGAATATGCAAGGTCCTCAATCTTGCATACGGATGCCGGAAATGCAAGCACGTACCTTTGAGATCAAGCCAGTTATGATAACAATGCTTCAAATGCATGGGATGTTCCATGGGCTCTACAATGAAGATGCCAACAAGCACTTGATGTACTTCTTGGAAGTGTGTGATTCTTTCAAGCAAAATGGAGTTCCCGAAGATGTTTTGAGGCTATGTTTATTCCCTCTCTCTTTACAAGGCAAGGCTAGGGATTGGTTCAACAATCTTCCGGAAGGATCTATCAATTCTTGGGCCGATCTTGAGGCTAAGTTTAGAGCTCGATTCTTTTCTGGTGACAAATCTGTGGAAGCTAGGGATGAGTTTCTAAGCTTTAGACAGCATCCAGATGAGCATCTCTATGCTGCGTGGGAGAGATACAAGATGTTAATGAAGCAATGCCCTAATCATGGGGTGGACAAATGGGTTGTAGTCCAAATCTTTTGTACTCGACTTAATCCTCAATCTAAAGCAATGGTTGATTCTATGACTAGTGGAGGATACCGGAATGTTCCTGTGAATGAGGTGATTCGGTTGTTGGATCAATTGTCTGCAAACAATACTCAAGGCAATGATAGGAGGACTAACCAAGCTATGCCTAATGCAAAAGAAGACTCTTCCTCACAAATTGTAACTCTCTTATCCGCTATGAATAAGCGTTTTGATGTGCTAGAGTCTCAAATGCAAAAGAGAACTTCTCAAGGTGTGCATTCTGTTCGTGCCACACCAATTGTATGTGATCAATGCCATGATGTCCATATGCCTGAATATTGTCCTCTTTACATGGCCACTGAATCTGTTAACTACATGGGCAAGTTTCAACATCCTCAAGGCAACCCTTATTCACAAACCTACAATAGTGCTTGGAGAACTCATCCCAATTTTTCTTGGAGTCAAGGTAATAGTTTGAATCAAGCACATGGGTCTACATCTGGTACTAAGCCTATTCCACCCGGTTTTCAAATGCAATCAAGGCAACTTCCTATTAAGGAAGAGGAGTCTAAAACGGACAAGATGCTAGCTCGAATCTTATCTGAGGTGGAATCTTCAAGGGTTGAAACTAAGGCTACTTTTTCTCTCAATGAAACTGCTATTAAAAATCTTGAAGTGCAAATGGGGCAATTAGCATCACAAGTGAATGTTATGTCAAGAAGCAGTCTTCCTAATGATACCATTCCTAATCCAAAACAAGTTGGACAAGAGGAGTGCAAAGCCATTAACTTGAGAAGTGGAAAAGTGCTACCGGATGTTCCTAGCTCAAGTACTCCTCTACCAAAGCATGATGATCAAGTGATTGTTGATGTTGATGAAGAAAGTACAATGGGAGAAGATGTCACTAAGAAGAGAAAGCAAATTGAAGAAAGTTTGCAAGATTTTGGCAGACAAAAGAAGGTAGAGCAAGAGATGAATGATGAGAAAAAGAGAAAGCCAACCGCTCCTACTTTTATGCCACCACTACCTTTTCCTCAAAGATTCAAGAAGAAAGAGGAAGATGCTCAGTTCAAAAAGTTTGTGAACATGTTCAAACAACTCCATGTGAATATTCCTTTTGCTGAAGCTTTGGAGAGCATGCCTAAATATGCTAAGTTTCTTAAAGATGTTTTGTCTAAGAAGCGACGATTCAATGAATTTGAGACTGTGGCATTGTCCGAAGAGTGTAGTGCGGTGATTCAAAGGAAGTTACCTGCTAAGCTTAAAGATCCGGGAAGCTTCTACATCCCTTGCAACATTGGGACAAATTTTAATGGTAAAGCTCTTTGTGATTTGGGTGCAAGTATTAACTTGATGCCTCTAGCTGTTTTCAACCAATTAGGCTTGGGAGAGCCAAGACCTACTACGGTATCTTTGCTCTTGGCTGATCGTAGCATTTCTACACCTAGAGGAATCATTGAGGATGTCCTAGTTAAAGTTGACAAGTTTATCTTCCCCACGGATTTTGTAGTGCTTGATTGTGATGTTGATTAGAAAATTCCTATAATCCTTGGGCGTCCATTCTTAGCCACTGCAAGGACTCTCATTGATGTAGAGAAGGGTGAGGTCACTTTGAGGGTTGATGATGAGCAAGTGATATTCAACATGCAAGAGGGCTTGAAATTTCATGACAATTCAACTCAATGTTCTTTTGTAGATATATTAGATGAAGTTATTCCTCAAGAATCATATGCTTCTATGATCAAAGACCCTTTAGGGGCATTCTTGATTGGTGAGAAAAGCTTTGAGAAGTTTGATGAAGATCTTGTTGAAGTTCCTCCAGTTCTAGAGTCAAAGCCATTACCTTCTCATCTCAAGTATGCTTATTTTGAGAAAGCACCCCACTCACCAATGGAATTGAAACATGGAGCTTATTGGGCTATCAAAAAGCCAAATTTTGATCCTAAAGCCGTGAGGAAGAAGAGGCGACTTCAACTTAATGAGTTAGATGAAGCTTGCCTACATGCATATGAGAGTGCAAGGATATACAAGGAGAAGACCAAGTGGGATCATGACAGCAAAATTATACCCAAGAGTTTTGTACCCGGTCAAAGTGTTCTCCTTTACAATTCCAAGTTGAGGTTGTTTCCGGGTAAGCTAAAATCTCGATGGTCCGATCCATTCACTGTGGTTCAAGCATCTAAATTTGGTGATGTGGAGCTGGAGAATGAGAAAGGTGAAAGATTCAGGGCTAATGGTCAACGATTGAAGCATTATTGGGGTGGAGATGTGGATAGGCTGGTGTCCACTACCTACTTAGTCAATGAGGAGTGACCACCATGAAGAGTCGAGCTAAAGACTATAAACTAAGCGCTTCTTGGGAGGCAACCCAAGTTCTAAACTAAATCTTTTCAATTTGTGTGTGTGTCTTGTTAGTAGATTTATGTTTGATCTTGTGTTTTGTAGGAAGAAAAGGGTACCCAACTTGGAATTGGACTGTTGCAACTGAGAGGAATATTTATGAAGGAAGAAGGATTCATGAGCTATAAAGGGGAATGCTTTTAAGGGAAGCTCACTTGACTTTAAGCTCATATATATATGATTCTGGGGTGAAATTTTATGACTAGTTAATTTTGAGTAATACTGTGGCTATTGTGATCATTTGGTTGATTCTCTATGTGAAATCTACTTGTGCCTATGACTTGAGTGCTCAAAATTTGATGTGTTGTGGTTTTCCCTATGAATATGTGTGTATGTGTGCCTTATGGTCTTGGATGGTTTAAAGTGTTTGATCTTGAGTAATTTGGTTGAGGATGATTGGTATAATGTTTCTTGGGGTGATTTTTGTGGTATTTGGGAATGTTTCTTGTGTTTTGCAACTTTGTTGTTTAGTATTGTTTTTGACAGCAAACTTTCCGCGGAAAGTGTTTCACTGGCTGTGGAAAGTGCTCTCTGTGTTCACTTTCCGCGGAAAGTGTTTCACTGGCTACGGAAAGTGCTTTCTGTGTTCACTTTCCATGGAAAGTGTTGCACTGGCTACAGCCAGTGTTCGTTAAAAAAAAAAAATCCTGAAGCAGGTATTTTCAGTTTTATTTTTTTTAAAAAAAAAAGGGCTTAAAATTAAAGAATTGGAAAATTAAAAATTTAAAAAAAAAACGAAAGAAAAAAATTTAAAATTTAAAATTCTTTTTTTTTGTTTTAAAAAAAAAAAATTCAAAAAAAAAATCATTCTCCCCACTTTACCTTTCTTTGTCCATAGTAATTCCCAATTGACCCAAATGTATTTGACCCCAATTGAGACCACATTCATCCCCAAATTTCAAAACCCTAAATCTTAAGTATAATTTCCCTAAACCACTCCCAATCTGAAACCCTAATTCCCTCCTTGCACCTCCCATTCCATCGAGTCTCTCAACCCGCGGATTCCAAATCACCTTCACCTCAATCTGAACTCAAGTTCACTCCAGATCCACCGTTCTCATCCGACGCCCTCTTCTTTCCTTCTTCACCGTCACTTTTCTTCTTCCTTCCCTTCCACCATGGGCGATCTTGTTCTTCTCTCTACCTTCATCGCCGCCGGCTACTCCTTCTTGTGAGCCAAACTTTCTCCCCTTTCTCTCTCTCGAATCTCCTATTCTTTCCTCTTGTTTACAGACCACTCACCACCATCAGCCATCCACCGTCGATTTCCTCCATACCACCGTCTGTTCCTCTCGCCGTTCGTCCCCTCCGTTCACCACTTCGCCTCATCATCGACTTCCCTTTGGTTGCCGGTGCCATCGCTCTCCTTGACGTCTCTGTTGCTCGCAATTTCCAGATCCACCGTCGCACTCTCCATCTCTCTCACTCGCAAACCGTTAATCCTCTCCATTCTTCTTTCACCGTCATCGGATCTCCTGGGTCAGTGCAGTTCTCTGCTTTTTAGGCCCAACAGTTATTTCTCTTATGCTTTGTTTTTGGTGTCCTGAGCTAAACAACGGTCGAATGTATCTGGGTTTTCCTCACCTGAGCAGTGCCTCTTCTTCTCCTCTATCAGTGCAACGTGTTTTCCCCTTCCTGTAACCTGTCTTGTTTTGCTCCTGTTGCTGTTGTCTGAGGTAAAGCTTGAACATTTCTCTATTTTTGGGTTGGTTTTGGTTAGATCAGAGTAGAGTTTGATGGAGTAAATGTCAAAGCATGTTTATCTTAGGCTTGAACTGATGTGGTTGGGTTAAGGATTATCTTATTATCTTGGTTGTTTGCTGCTGCACAGAAAATCTTAACTGTGTTTTGTCTGCTGTAGTGGTTAACATGCTATTTCTTACCACATGTATGCTGCGTTTTGTCGTTCCACTAGCTGTGCCTGAATTTTGTTTACTACATTGAACTGAGGGTCCAAGTTGTACTTAGCAAAAATGAATTTTGAATCCAATGGCTGCTATTATAGGCTGAAATTTCTTGAAACAAAATTGAGGTTTAAACACCCAAATTTGGTTTACACAACTCTATTGCAGGCCTTGAAGTTTGAACTAAAACGATTGAATTGGATTTGGTTAAACTATTCTGGGCACATGCTTTTGGATTGATAAACTCGTGGAAACCAAAGTTTCTCTTGTTAAAATGCTGAGATAAGTTTTCAAAGTTTTGAAAATTCTCGAGTTCCACTCTGGATTGTTTACCAAAGTTTTGAAAATTCATCAAAGTTTTGCTGAGATCTCTAAAAGAAATCCAAAATGTTTTGAATTGTTATTTGGGCTGCTGGAATTTGGCTTGAGTTTAGGTGTTATGTGAGGATTAGCATGTGACAACTACTGATGGTTGCTTGGTACATTTTGTCTTGGATTTGCTGGACCATTTTGGGTTTGCTTTTGATATACTTCACAACATACTTGATTGGTTAAGCACTTAACTGTTTCCAAACAAGGATGCTCTGAATTTCTCTCGGGTTGAGATTCTAACTAGAAAAGGTTGCAATTAAGTTTTGAACCGTGAAAATATGCCTTTACATACTGATGTGTAAATGGCAATGTGTTTATTATTTGTGAAAACCTAGTTTGGACCCCAATCCACAAGAATTCAGAACTACTTATATAGTTGCTTGATGATTCAACAAGAAAACAATGAGCTTTGAAAATCACTATGATTATTTGGTTTTATGCAATTACTAATGATTGCATCTGTTGAGACCAAGTTCTGCTGGGCTCATTTGATCTCTTGAAATACTTTGGTTTCTTTGGTCTACCACACTGAAATGGATTGATCAGTTGCCTTTTCAATCTTTGAAATGTCATTTTGAGGAAGTCACTAGTTTTCTAAGGAAGTGAGGACTAGGTTTAGGCTTGGAATCCCAGCTGCAAGTTTTAGCATTAGATGAAACCTAAGTTTGGGGGATTTTTCCTTTTCTTTTTAGGTTAAATAAGTCCCTTTTCGTTTTATGTGTTTGTTGTTGAGTGTGCTTTATTGTTTTTTTGTTTGTTTGTTTTATTTAGACTTGTGCATAGGCTTGTGAAGGCTAACTGTAGAGCTCCTACTTATGCTTCATTGTGCCAATCTTTATCTTGTTGATGTGCATGTCTCTTGTGTATAATGATTTATAGCCGGTGCCTTCCTCTGGTTTGATAGCTTTTTGATGTGGATATCTGAATCTGATTCTTGATGGTTACTGATAGCCATTGTTATTTGACACTCTTGTTAGCATGTGAATCTGACTTTCCTAGCTACTGATGGCTAGTTTGAGTGGTTTAGATAATTTTTTGTTTCCATGAATTGCCTGCTGTGTTTGTTAATATCCTAGCTACTGATAGCTAGTAAAAGAAGCAATTTTGAAAATGTTGTGGCTAGTCTACTAAAGGCATAGTTGTTAGTTTGTAAATGCTGTGGATATGAGCTGAATCAGGTACAGGTGCTACTTCTTTACTTTCTCATCCTTTTAGTTGACAATGAGGACATTGTCTGTTTTAAGTTTGGGGGTGAAGGTTTGCTTCAATTCTGGAAATTTTGAAACTTTGATGAGTGCACAGTGAAAATTTTGAATAGTTTTTGAAGGAAAAAAATTTTGTTGGAATGTTTGAAATTTCTCATACTTAAATTTTTGTTTGTGAAGTATGTTAAAATGAACTGAAATTCTAGGTATTTGTCAAAGTTGCTTGAATGATCCGATGATAGAAATTACTGCTCATCCTTTTATGTTTTATAGGAAATTTTGTTTAATATGCATTGATGGATGTATTATAGTGATGAATCATGTTATTCAGGAATTTTTAAACTAAGAAAGCACTATTGGAGTTAACTTTATTCTGGATGTTTTTGTTGAAGGGCTTTGTGGCAAATCAGGTTATATGCCTTTTGTTTCAAATTGTTGATTTCAAAATAATCTTTGGACTTCTTCAAAGCTTTTGATTTATGTCATAAGATTTAAGGAAAGGATTAGGGCACTTCATAAAATGCGGTTGAGCCTTTCAAACTTACCTAATTGATTTTATTTCCCTTTGAACCCTTATTTTGAGCCTTATTGAAAAACCAATTATTGATTCTTTTTGAAAGACCTAACATCTACCTACCTTAGCCAATGTGAAAAACCATGATTCCTTTGCTTTGAGATAGATGATAATTTATTGGGGTTGTGGAATATAGTGATGGGTAGAGTGTCAAATGATTAGAAAGGAATGTAGGAAGTAAAAGGGTTCATAATGTATAGAAATCAAGCCAAAAAAAAAAGAAAAAGAAAAGAAAAGAAAAACAAAAGAAAAAAGGAAAATTTGTGTATATATATATATATATAAAAGAGTACATATATATTTAAAAAAAAATCCAAGAAGGCTTGATATGGGAAAGATCAATTTGGTTCAAGTTTGGGGGAGTGTGTTTAATGAGAAAAGGAAGAAACCCCTTAAGTGGTTATCATCTATCTTAAGGTATTTGTTGATTATCTTTTACCTTTTCTTTTGAGAACCTTAGCCCCTAGCCCCATTACAAGTTGAAAAGTCCCTTTGATCTTTAAGTCAAGTGAAGTGAATTAGAAGAAAAGAGGAAGAAATTAGAGAATGATGGAATTAATTGTTTGAATATAGTTATATGATTTGAATTGTTGCTTTTAACTTTGGCAAGAGTAAAAGGAGTACGTGTTGACTCCATTCACACACTCACATTTGGAAATTCTTGAAAAGCATGTTTTAAGTCTATGAAGTGTTCATTTGTGCATATTTAGTTGATTTCCTGTTGTATATAACTCTTTGAGCAGTAGATGAGGATAAATGTATTCATGCATCAATGACAAATATTAAAGAAATTTAGTGAAGATACATGTTTTTGCTTGAGGACAAGCAAATATTTAAGTTTGGGGGTGTGTTAACTCTTAGAAATTGACAACATTTCAGCACATTTTCTCTCTCTTTTTATCTATTTTTGGTTCAAAATGTGCATAGAAATGAGGTTATAGAGGAAAATGTGCATATCAAAGTATAAGGCAAATATCAAAGAAATCCTTGTTTTATCCTATAGAGTTTGTGATTTAATTGAAAATTGATAATTCCTTCCTCTTTTGTAGGAAGGTGGAAACAAGCTTTGAAGCATTATAGGAATCAAGAAACAAGGAAAGAAAGAAAGGAGGTGAAGCAGTGCAAAATTAGAAGAACCTGTGCAACTGGCCGCAGCAAGTGTACAACTGGCCGTAGCAAGTGTACAACTGGCCGTAGCAAGTAGTTCTTTGTGTCATTGGCCGCGGCCAGTGGACCACTGGCCGCAGCCAGTCGTAAAAAAATGCTGAAAGTACAGCTGCGCGTTTTTTCATTTCAGAAACAGAAAAACCCTATTTAACCTAAAGGGAAGGGCCGAAAAACACACTCTTGACCTAGGGAAACAAGTGGGCACACAAGGGAAGAGCTTGGGAGAGAGATTTGGACAATCTTGGAGGCTTGGGTGCTCATCCTAAAGGAGATTTTGGAGATTTCACCTTGGTTTTTCCTCTTTTCCTCTCCTTTCTTCTTAGTTTCTTCATGTATTCAGTTCCTTTGCTTAGAATCTCTTTGTATTTGAACATGAGTAGCTAAACCTTTCATTCTAGGGTTCTTTTACCCTTGTGTATGGATTAATACTTGAACTTTCCTCTCTTTTGGTAGATAAATATATATATGTGTTGATTTCAACCTTGACTTAATGCTTCTAAGTGATTGGCCTCCATTTAGATGATTTATTCACTTGGGTTTTGACTCGAGAGAGCTAATCTAGGTGTAGAACTTGATTGAAATCATGCTTGTCTTGAAGTTTACTTGATAAATGGATGGTTTGTTGGTAAAATAGAGATATATTTACAAACCTTGCATTGTCACATTAGGGTTGTTGCTTAAATACTGATTCTCACTAATTGTAGCAAGAGATTGTGCATTTTAATGAGAAGAGAAACTTGATTTTGACTTGAGAGAGCGTTTCAAGTGCTTTTTAAACCCTAGACTAACACTTATATGTATTGAAATGCTACTAGAGAGGAAGTTAACCAAGTTTTATGAAATGCAAAAGGGGAAGAAGAATCCTAGGCTCCATTTTTCTTGAAGTCAAAAGTCATTTTCCTTTAGCAAATTTTAGTTTTAGAAAAAGTCTTCAAAAATTCTCATTCTACATGAAAACTTTATTCTAGCTCAACTAGATTGAATTCACTAAGCCTCTTGTTTGACCAATTTGTTAAACAAATCCTCGTGGGAACGATACTGTACTTATCACTTTATTACTTGCGAAACTCGTACACTTGCGAGGCGAACACAATCCTCTTCATTTCTTCACACCAAATCAGCTCAAAGCATCTGATTTTAGAGTTAGAGAGTGAGTAGAGTGAAGTCTTGGAGCAAGAAGGAGGAAGGAGTAAGAGCTTCAAAGGTAAGTTCTTAAGTTCTTGAGTTTTAGTCTTTAAATTTATAGTTAGATTATGTGCTTTGATCTTTAATCTTCAAAAGTAGTTTTGTTTGCATGTTTTTATGGTTAAAAATGAGTTTATTTCGAAAATTTGATGCAAAATATGGCGGAGCAAAATTCTTGGAAGATAAAGATCAAAGTAGCAAAATTCCGGTAAAGTTTACGGTTGGGAGTTTTTTGGAGTCAGCCATGTTGAGGCTATCATTTTATGTAGCAAATGAAATCATTAAATCATGAATTTTACATGAATAAAGTAGACATGTAGGGCTTTCCAAATATATAAAATATGTACCGTTTTCGATCTCTGGTCAAGGAGTAATGAATTTTTGAAGTTAAGCCATGTTTTATGGGATTAAATCTGGGCAGCATTGAGAACATATTAAACTTGGAATGATTCTTGATGTTCTAGCTTCTAGGGATATTTTTCTTTGAAAATAAACATATCAAGGGTCATGAAGAATTTTACGGAACCTCATTTCGATTTTTGTAGGATTAATTATGATTTTTCAAAGTTACGGAAAAATATGCCCTGAAAATACTGCACTGCGTTTTTTTAATAAAATATAAGGGCAAAATTGTAAATAGCAAATCCACCAAAGGTAGAGAGGTAAATAAAGGTGTAAATATCTCTTAGGATATTATTCTAAGTAATATGGTGATATGTTAGGATATCCAGGAAGTTCGGGACCGGATTCAAAGGTCGGACATATTGCTAACTACACGGTGAAAGGTGCATTCGTGTAATGCTTATTATATGCTTATATGTGATAGATAACTTTACATCTGCTGTGTGCTTATCAGATACATCTGCTGTGTGCTTATATACTGTTGGGATATATCTGTTGTGTGCTTATGTACTATTGGGATACATCTGTTGTGTGCTTATGTACTGTTGGGATACATCTGTTGTGTGCTTATGTACGGCTGGGATACATCTGTTGTGTGCTTATGTATTGATTGTTGCTGAAACGCCATGAATATTTGTCACACATATACTGTCATATTTAAGCATGAGGTTAACCGTTACCTGAGATCTAATGGACATTGGACCTCAGATCTGTCTAAAGTTCAGGAAAGGAACCAGGGTTAAAGAAGGCACCGATAGATGAAGCAGTGAAAAGGCAACGGAGGAAGGAGCCGATAAGAGGCACCGGCCAAAGCAAATGCCGGAAGAGCGTCAGTAGAGCATTCTTTCTAGCACAGATTTAACGAAGTTATTTCAAACCATTTGGTGTCTAGAAAGGGTTCGTCTATGTGGTTCAGTCAATCAGTCACCATGAACTCGGTGAGACTTCCACTAGACTCCGGCCTGGCCAAATTGTTTGATTAACTGAGTTAGGTTCATTGCCCCAAGTCTAGTTGAGGCTTGGTCTAAGGTTGTATAGTTATCATAAAAATTTGTAATTATACAAAGCTCTGTAATAGTATCATAAGAATTATTCATCCGGGAAAATTTTTAATATATCAGCTTATGTCGGGACATCGGCATATGTCCGGGCATTTTCCATCAGTTACTCATTGTCCAAAAGTATTATTTTTTATGACTGTTTTTTCAAGAATAGTTGTTAAAAGTACTATTTTTTATGACTGCTTACTTTTAACGACTGTTCTTGAAAAAACAGTCATAAAAAATAATACTTTTATCTCATATTAACAAGTTAAACAGCAGTATTAACAAGTTAAACAGCCGTATTAACAACTAATACTTTTAAAGATTGTTCTTGAAAAAACAATTATAAAAAATCTTGAAAAAACATTCATAAAAAATGGCACTTTTAACAACCGTTATTGAAAAAACAGTAATAAAAAATAGCACTTTTAACGACTGTTCTTGAAAAAACAGTCATAAAAAAAATAGTATTTTTAACTTTCATTTCGTATTAACAAGTTAAATAGTCATATTAACAACTAAAACTGAAGGTATGAACAACTAAAACTGTAGGTATTAAGAACTAAAACTTTTCACTTTCATCTCGTATTAACAAGTTAAACAGCCATATTAACAACTAAAACTGTAGGTATTAAATACTATCAAATTTCAACATTTTTTTAGCCTTCATTCCTTGATCACTTTCAATTGTTTCCACTCAAATACAGACCTTTTCATCTGTTTCCATGCCCAAAAACAGAGTAAGAATTTACTAACCCAACCCTACAGTGATTAAAAATGAAGTAGCATGGTGATTAAGAACGAAACAACCCCCTTGGACGTTGGATGGAAGAATAAGCAGAGATATTTCTTCCTTTCACTCTTCTACTTCTTCCTCCTTTGCCGGTAAGCAGATTCCTCCTCCATTGCCGAAAAACAGAGCAAGAGAAGAGAGAGAATATTAATACAAAGGAGAGAGGAAAGAGGAAAATGATACTATAAAACTGAGGTGTTTTTGTCATTTTACTTAAAATTCAGATGTCAGAAAGGGCCCTAGGGCCTTTTCTGGAATTTACAGAATGTTAAGGCCTTTCTTAGGTTTTTTTTGCTTAAAAGGACCCCATATAAATTTTCTCCAAAATAATAGTCTCTTATCACTCTGAACCTTGAACTCATCGTGCATTCATGAATATGACAGGTTTTATGATTATTGACCAGATAACTTGGATGAACGAATCAAAGCCCCACACTCTCTTTATAGATACATGTTCAATTGTACAAACATAAATAGGAGACTTCATGCCCATCATTAGTATTATTACAGTATTAATTCCAAATATATGTTTTATTATTACTTGCTAGCTACATATTAGGTTAAAACCATCTAATCTATCTAATATATTTAACTAGCCTAACTATCTACTTAGATTTAAAAAGTCTAGAATGAATAAAGCCTCCTAATTCAAAAGTCATGATGTCATCGGTTCACTTTTGACAAATATATATACCATATATTTCATATGTGGCCGTATTTAAATAGAGTAGTAGAGGAAAATCAATGAAGCACGCATGCCATCAACAAAACGAAATGGAAAAATAACACTCAGGTCCTAAGGAACATACAAAATATTAAAAAAAATCTCAACCCAAAATCACATATCAAAAGAGTTCTTAGAGACTTTTTTGATATTAATTGTATTGACAATAGAAAGTGCTATATTAATAATAAGAAATGTTATATTGACAACAAAGTTTAAAAACCATTCACAACATAAAGTGCTATATTTACAACAAAATTTAAAAACCTGGATTTTGTTTCAAACTCAGGTCCCTACTAAGCATATGGAGGTCATTCACAACAGAAAAAACTATATTGACAACAATAAGTGCTTATATATCACAACAAAATTTAAAAACCTAGAGCCATTTTGAAACTCAAGTTAATATAGCACTTCCTATTGTGAATATAGCTTTTTCTGTTGTGAATAACCTTTATACGCTTAGGAACCTAATTTTGAAACAAAATCCAGGTTTTTAAATTTTGTTGTGAATATATCACTTCATATTATGAATCTAGCTTTTTCTGTTGTGAATGATCAGCTTTTAAATTTTGTTATCAATATAGCACTTCCTGTTGTTAACGTAGCACTTCTTGTTGTCAACACAACTAATATAAAACAAGTCTTTAGAGACTTTTAAATTTTGTTGTGAATATAACACTTTATGTTGTGAATTTAGCTTTTTCTATTGTGAATGACCTCTTTATGCTTAGAGACTTGAATTTGTAACAAAATCCAGATGTTTAAATTTTGTTGTGAATATCGTATTTCATATTGTGAATCTAGCTTTTTCCTATTATGAATGACCAGGTTTTTAAATTTTATTGTCAATATAGCACTTTTTGTTGTGAAATAGCACTTCATGTTGTCAATATAACTAACTTGATATGTAATTTTGGGTTGGAACTTTTTTTTTATATTTTGTATATTCTTGGATCTGAGTCTTATTTTCCCAAGAAAAATATTACTATATATATATATATATTCTCTAACCTTGTATCTTTCATCGAACTTAAACAATAATGTTCACTTTCTCTAAAACGTTGTTGTCATGCATGCATGTCACGATCCAGCTAATAGTTAACAAGACAGTGATCTTTCGGCAAAGGCAGAATCATATAACTTGTTTCTTAATTTTTATCTAGTATTACCCTGAAACTTAAACCAATTATTAAGTCGCTAGTGTGTTAATAATTACATCAATTATAAGAAGTTGATATGTGTATATTCATTCATTTATATGGGACAGGGATGTGATGCATCAGTACTATTAGACGACATATCAAACTTCACAGGTGAAAAGACAGCATTTCCCAACATTAATTCGCTGCGAAACACCATCAAAACTCAAGTAGAAGCCATTTGCCCTGGGGTTGTTTCCTGTGCTGATATTTTAGTCCTTGCTGCTCGTGTCTGTGTTGTTGCTGTAAGTAGTACTGTACTACCTTCCTCTGGTCCTTAATATACGATCTAGTCTGTTATTACAAGTTTCACTATTAATTAGATCTTATATTATGGGTTGGAAGTAGTATAACATTCACTAAATTACACGAAACACTATACATCAGTCAAAGACTCAATGATATGACTTAGTAATTAATGAATGACAGCTAGGAGGGCCTCGTTGGGATGTGTTGTTGGGAAGAAGAGATTCAACAACGGCGAGCTTGAGTGATGCAAATTCAGATTTGCCTGGTCCAACTTCAGATCTTAGTAATCTTATCACTGCTTTCTCCAACAAGGGCTTCACCACCGAAGAAATGGTCGCTCTCTCAGGTTTCTATCTAATTTATTTTGTTCCCATTTTGAAATCTTCATTTTACCGGTCTTTTCTACTTATTGTAACGATTACAAGTTTAAAGGGAAAGTACATCTCTAAAATTAGACAGGGGTGGGAGAATCCAACTTTTATACAAGTTCAAGGGTTTCTCCCACCCAGCAGAGATAGTCTACTGGGATGAATTTTCTCTTTGTACTTATGCCCATAACATTAGCGCTTTCACTAAGAAGCCAATGTTCGTTGAAAAGGCTACCTGCAGAGAGTCTTAACTATAAGAAGAGTGAGTAAAGTACCATAGAGAGGAGTCGTAGCCCGTTAAGGACATCGGCTCTTGAAAGGGAGTGCTGGCATGAGGGAACCTCACTAGAGAAGTGTGCATGATTTATAAGTTCGGGGGTTCTCTATGCAACATGCTAGCTAATCAAGACTTGCACATCAGTGCGCCTAAACAAACAAACAAACAAAAAGGGGAAAAGAAAGAAAAAGAAAAAGAAAAAAAAAAAGAAGGGAGATTGGAAGAGAGATTACAAGATGTTTCTATTATTGCTGAGATGTTGAAACAATGCAGGTGGAGGAATAGAGGTCTAGAGGTCTGGAGATCTCCATCTTGCCTCCAAGCCACATTAAATGCCTAAATGATTCTGTCAATCAATAGGGTCTAGGCAAATTCACAATTAATGTTGATTTGCTTTGACTAATCACTCTTAAGTGTGATCTGGTTTCCTCAATCAGTAATAAACGCTTATGTGTTTCTCTTCTCATTTGATTCGGGTTTTCTTTTCCCGATCAAATAGTCTGGCCAATCAAGGGAGATTAGACTCAAAGTCCAACATCTTTTACTTGTACTCATATAGGTTATGTTTGGATAGAGAAAAAAGTGAAGAAAAAATAGACGAGAGAGAATTCTGAAAAGAAAAACTTCCAAAAATGGTAAATATTTTTGGAAGTTCCCCCTTCTAATATTATTCCACCTCCTAATTTTTTCTCCATCCAAATACAGAGATTATACTTTTTTTGGGGGGGGGGGGGGGGGGGGAAATACAGAGATAATACTCATATACTCATTTTAGTCTTGATCCCAACATGATTTAATTTGCAGGGTCTCAGACAATAGGGCAAGCGAGGTGTACAAACTTCAGAACAAGGATGTACAACGAGAGCAACATAAACTTAACATTTGCATCATCATTACAAGCAAATTGTCCAAGCAGAGGTGGTGACGATAATTTGGCAGCTTTCGACGTTTCTTCACAAAACACCTTCGACAATGCCTACTTCACCAACCTGTTGACCCAAAGAGGTCTCTTTCCATCAGACCAACAGCTCTTTAATGGTGGATCCACTCACTCACAGGTCACCGAGTACAGCAACAATCGCAGCACCTTCAACACCGACTTCGCTAATGCCATGGTTAAGATGAGTAACCTTAGCCAACTCACTGGTTCCAGTGGTCAGATTAGAACTAGCTGTGGCTCCATCAATTCTCTTGAGTTTAATTATCATATTTATTTACTTGGGAACAACCTGTCCGCTTACATGGTAAAGCTATCTACATGAGCCTTGTACACTTTGTCGCCACTTTTTTAATATCATATTTATGCATAAGGTGGGTTTAATCTTATATGTAATATCCTAAATTTTAGGATTTGGAAAAATCAGAAATATTATAAGGAAGTAATGATGGAAAATTGGCCTTAACTATTATAAAGCTAATAATTAGAAATATTATGATGGAAATTTATTATGAAAATATTGCCTAAAATAATATTTGAAATTAAAGGCATATTTTCCCGAAAATTAAGGACAAATAATTAGTGAATAATTTTTAGCTTAAATATTTTAGAGGTAATATTCTATGGCCTAAATAAATCAATTGAGGAAAAAAAATCCTTAAATAGAATTAAGGATTATTTCTAACACAAAGCCAATGTATGTAAAATAATAAGAAAATGACTAGATTGCAAACAAGCTAAGAGACTTATAGAGAACCAAATGGATGTTTTTCTTGGAGTGGACCCCACATTCTTTTCATGTGAGACACCTCACACTTCTTTATTCCTTCAACGGCCACGTACCCTCTCCATTTCTCAATTCTTATATCTCCCATCCTGCAAAAATGCTCCACGTACTACCTCTCTATATTTCACATCTTATACACACTCACACTCCTTTCTTTCCCATTAAAGTCATCCGACCAAACACACACACACATATATATATACTCTCCAATTGTATGACAGCCACGTACCCTCATTCTCCTATATATTCCCCTCTCCCCTATTCAGCCACGTAAATCACTCTCATTCCCTCTCAACCGTAAAACTCACGCCCTACAAACCACTATATCTCCCATTCTTTCATTTCCTCTCCACGGATCACACACACACACACACTCCTCTTGACACCTATACACACAAATCAATCTCCAATTCCTCTCCCCTCATTCACCGTGCACACATCACACACTTACCACATTAACACAAAACAAATATACTCCCTCCTCCTTCCCTTTTCACGGCATATTTTCCCCTCCCTCCTTCTCTCAAGCACAAATAACTTCAACTTCAACCAACCCTCCCCTCCTCTCCTCCCCTCTTCCATCTTCACAATCATCAACACCATTATCATCACACACAAAGAGAAGCCACGGTTTGGAAGAAGAAGCACATAAGATCAAGGTATGTGTATGAATACAGTAGGTATAGTGTCTTGATCTTCTCATGGTTGTTGTTTTGGATGAGAATAAATCACAGGATGAGCAAGGAAAATTGACAAGGAAGAGACCACAAGCTCAAGAGTACGCCTAGTGGTAAGAATATCCATTCCTCTTCAAGTTTTTGAAACTTTAAGTTTGAAACCCAGATTTTGTAATCTGTGGTAAAATTGTAGAAACAATTGGAAATTGGAAAATTTGAGACCACCAACGTGTTCCTCATGGAAAATGGGGTGGGAATAAGTTGGTGGATGAATTTTTAAAGAGATTTTCGCACATAAAATAATGAGGTCAAAGAAGGAGTCAAAACTGTCAATTTTTGGTCTTTGGAGTGAGTCAACTTCCAATATGTGTTTGACTTAGTTAATGTTCTTTAACAATTCTGAAAATATTCCTGGAGATAAAGGACACGCATACCTTTAAAATGATGGTCATTTGCATTCTTTTGATTTTTGGTTAGTGAGTAATAAATGTTACAAAATGACTCTGCGTCCTGCAAAGCAAAACTGGGTAGACGATTTGGACATGTGAATTGATTGGTTTTAAATGCTTATAAAATGATGAAATTTTCCAGGCATGAAGAGGACTCCCTGGGCGTTAAGGAAATATAAATTTTTACATTTTTAAGGCCCTGATCAACGAGATACAAATTTTTAAATTTGAGTCTTTATTTCTGGAAGCTTAACTGAACAGTCAAGAAAAACATAAATTCTAGGAATTATTTAACAAGTCCTGACCTATGAAAGTATTTTTCTACGAAATTGGACTTTTCTAGGAACACGTGAGAGTTAACAGCACTTTAAAATGTTTTTTGTGGAATTAATTAAAAATAGTTGAAGTTGCTAGACTTTTTAAAGCTAGTGAAAGATAAAGGTTGAAAGTAAGAAGTGTAAGTTACTTAATTAAACCCTGATGAAATAAGGGTTAAAAAGGTAAGTAAATATTCATTTTCCCCTGGTTCTAAAAGTATGGTTATATCATTAAGGCCATATGGAGAATGAAGGAAAGAACTCCATGCAACCCTGATAGTTAGCGAAAAGAGGAACCCATGTAAGGACAGTAGCCCTTAAAAGGTAGTGGACTTACTTACTTGCATGTATTTGATATTATTGCTTGTATGTATATGTATGATTGATATACTTGCTTGCTATGTTTAACATACTTGATTGATTGAAGCTCTGTTTATGATTATGTTATGGCTATGAGTATGATGCATGAAGCATTGAGCATGCATATGTTATTATGTTAACATGAGTTGTGCAAGGCAAGTATATCATACATTAGCATTTATCTTGCATGCATTGTATTGGTATTGTCTACTACTTGGATTCCTTAGAATCTTACCCTCCACTACCAACCAATAGACAGGTGAGCACAGAAAAGAGAAGTGTTGCTCAAGGTCAAGGAGGGAGCATTGCTTGAAAACGGCCCAGCCAAGGAACAACTTGAAGAACCGAGGGGCAACAATGATTTAGTTTGTTTAATTTTTACTGTCTGATGAATGTAAATGGGTATAAGTCCTGGGAATACCCCGGTGTGTAATCAAAATTTAATTTCCACTCTATCAGTATAATGAACTTTTTTTGATTTTGCCACACTACTACGTAAGAATAGGCTAAGTATGCTGGCACCGCGGGGGTGTTACATTATACGTATGTATATGGTCTGCAAGTCACCAATATTATGTGTTTGTGATATTTGATTAATGCTTATGGTTATTCCTGTATTGGGTACAGAGACAGACATAAGGAGGCTACGGGTGCCCTTAAAATTACAGAATATGACCCAATTTTTTAGGAAATTATATTTCCACCTCATAAAACTTTTAGTTTTTTCACTTTAGTTCTCATTGGAAGTTTGATAAAAGGACTAAAATGAAAATATTGAAATTGTTATGAGGCTAAAACATAATTTCGTGAACACCTAGTGCTATTCTGTAAATTCCACCCTTCCTAATTTCAATTCCTGGTTCCGTCCCTTATTGGGTATCAATTGTTCATTTGTTCAAATAATGTAATTTTGTACTTAGTGTTTGCAAAATGCATTACATTTTTCTTTTCCTTTTTTTTTAATACTAAAAAGTTTAGGTGAGGGTAGACACCGATACCTCACCAGGGTCAGGGTATGACTCTGGACTCAGATAGTGCTTACAAAAGTACTTACAGATCACCCACCAATAAGACCATCACATTAACCAACTTGTATCAAACCTCCTCCTTTTTAGAGTGAAAGCCAATACCGTAGTCAACTGTCCACTCCTCGTTACTTGCTCCAATACTATGATGCTCCTGATCAGAATGGCTTGATAAGATAAGAATGTAGTGGTTGGGTAGGCTCAAGAATTGTAAATGCTCTCACACACACACAACCCCCCCCCCCCTCTTTTTATGATGAATATGGGTACAAATATGCGTGTCTATATATATATATGAGTAGAATTATTTATTTATTTACAATCACTGTATTTTTATACCTTTATCATCGTATATATGAGTAGACTTTAAATAACTAAACAACAATAAAAAATCGAAAATGTTTAAATGAATAAGGATGAAAAAAATAAAAGTATTGGTATTAAAAAAAATGAAAAATAAAATGGTCGAGTGTGATTGTTTAAAAATTTTCTTGGCAAGAATGAAATGACATTGTTAGTACCTATGAAATCCTGCAAAGTATCGATATTTGGCATTTTGCTTATAAAAACAATATCAGGTCTTACCAATTAATCGGCATTGATCCCAAGGGAACGAGACTTTGACCACTTAAGCACAATATCTTAGTTCGAATGTGTGTGTTGTACAATATATACCTTTGATAGATCTACCTCCAATTGGGCTTTACAATACTCAAATCTAACCCTATATATATATATATATATATATAAACATATCCTGGGAAAAACATTTGAGAAAAATTCTTGTATGAAGCTAGTTTGCTATATCATCTGTGGTTTGATCAGTTAAAATACAATAACCTAGCTAATATTAATCCTAGCTAGCTGTTCATGTATTTCATTTTTTTTATTTTTCTTAAAAAGATGAATCTCTTAATTAAGATTTCACAAATAATGAAAAATGAATCTTTGAAATCTCTTAAATTTATTAATATGCCAGCTAATATTTAGGAGGTGTTAAATTAGTTTATGAGTTATTATATTTTAATTAGTCAAACCACAAATGATGCGACAAACCAGATTAATTTGAAGCTTTCATTCAATTACTTCAACTTCCAGAATAACTTTAAATTTATATTAGTAGTTTGTAGTCAAAACCACATCATCAAACATAATTAAGCAATTAGCAACAAGATTTAACGGGTAAGATGTCATACAGATGATATCAAGTACGGTTAGCCAGTTAGGAATAACTAAAAAAAAAAAAGGTAAATTAATAATGAGATAAAGAGTATTTTATCCCCTAAAACTATAACATTAATACTAATATAACTAACTGTAAACAGTTAGGAATAACTAATAACTAACTGCATATGACTTAAATTAGAAAATAATAAAGTAATAATGTGATGAAGATTATTCCGTCCCTTAAACTATAACATTATTAGTACTAATATCTAACTGCAAACAGTTAGGAATAACTATTAGCTAGCTATAAACAGTTAGGAATAACTATTAACTAATTGCACATGACTTAAATTAAAAATAATAAAGTAATAATGAGATAAAGAGTATTTTGTCCCCTAGACTATAACATTTTAGTACTAATAACTAAGTGCAATATTGCCTCTCAAATGTAAAGCGATGACTAGTCCAAAGATAAAAAGCCCTTGTTACCCTAAAGGGATAAATTTAAATTCCCATTCTTAATGATATGTAATGGGTAACATTTTGACCAAAAAAAAGTTTATTAGGATAACATTAAATTTAAATATTCAAAAGATTATCCTATTAAATTTTTCATTATATATCTGTTTTTGTAAAGAATATAATATAGGGTAAAGGAACAATTTTACATATGAACTTTGCCTCAGAGAGCGCTCAGCACCACGAACTTTTTTTGGGGGCAAAAATACACATGTGGTTACATTTTAGGAGCAAAAGTCACACAACCGTTAAAATTTTGTTGTAAATACAGCACTTCTTGTTGTAAATATGGCATTTTTGTTGTAAATGACTAGATTTTAAATTTTGTTGTAAATACAGCACTTCCTGTTGTAAATTTAGCTTTTTTCTGTTGTAAATGACTTTTTTATGTTCAAAATCTAGGTGTTTAAATGTTGTTGTAAATATGACATTTTCTGTTGTAAATATGATTAGTTTCTAAATTTTTTTGTAAATACAATACTTCCTGCTATAAATATATTTTGACCAAAGTTCATGTGTATTTTTGCTCCTTTACCCTATAATATAATTTAACATTTTAAAATATATTTTTTGCCTTTATTCTTTTTTTAATGTTTGTCTAAAAGTAAATATTCAAAATCAATCCATTCTCATATGGCTGCGGCACAACTTTTTTTTTTTTTTTTTGGGTCAACATGGGGGCAAAACGCCCATCTTCATCCCTGAACCAATATGGGCTGCGGCACAACTTATTAAGGAACCGTTCCTTTCCTTCTTCCCCATTCCGATCACTTTCCAAGCTTCCCAAAGGAAATGCAAGAAGAGAAAGTTCTAGACTAAATATAAGTACGCGAACTCGGTGGCAACGATAAGGACGACGTCGGAGTGGGGGTAGACCGTAGAAGCGGACGAGGAAATTCCGGCAGCCATCGATCTCTCTGGCGTCTGCTTCAGGTAATTTTTTTTTTTTTTTCCTTGGTTCAGTTCTTTTAGCTTTTCAATTGAGAATAAAAAAGAACTGAATCAATAATGAACGGAGAAATCATCAACGAACCTATCTTGCAAGTCCGGGGAACTAAGAGGAGAGAAACACTGATTATGGTGGTTACTCCCTCGTCATGTGTATGGAGAATGTAGAAGGACCGGTGGGTCTAACGGGGAAGCGGCTTGTGCTAGAATCTTTAGAGATGGGCTGGGGAGGTTTTAGAGGGGGATTTGCCTCTAAGTTATGGATTATTCTCATAGGCTTAAACTTAGCTTGGGAGGTAAGGAAGAAAAAGAGAGAGTCTGAGAATGGATTCAGAGATGGAATTTTCGTTGTTAACGTAAAGGTGTATCATAAATTGCCCATTCTTTGGTTCGGCAGAGGATATTAGGAATAGTTGGACCAGAAATGGTAAGCCTTTTTTGAGTTTATTTCACCCCTCATGAATGTTTTATTTTATTCAATACCATAGTGTTTTAGGATTGGCTTCTTTGAGCTTCTTTTGATTTTTACAAATATGAACGAGAACAAGAAGAAGCTTCTATTCCATTCCTACCACAGCACTCTGCTAATGTCTACGATGTCTTTCTAAAAAGAAACCGACTCTGTCTTATTCTGATGGTATTGCACTAATAGTGTGCTGTTTTTCTCCTACTGTCTTGGTCTTGGAAAACCTTAATTGACCCTCTATTGGATTCCCCCTCACCCCATAATCTTCTCAATTTGCTGGGTTTTCTATTTTTGAATTTGAAGAGGGATCCAGTGTTGAGGAGTGATGAGTCTTGCCCCCTGGGTAGCTGAACCTTGGGGATCCTGAAGTGTTGATTGTTTTGAAAAGTTGGAGCAGATTGGCGAGGGAACTTATGGGTCAGTAGACTCAGTACTCAGTTTTAACTTTGTTTTTACTTTATGCAGCATTACTGCCTTGTTAATTGTTACTGCTGTTTCTTATTTTTACTGTTATTCATAGTTGGAACTGTTAAATGTAATATCTTGATCTATGCTTTACCAAAAAAACCTTGTATATTAAGAAATATTCAATAAAATTCTAAGATTTAATATCTATTGAGATATTATTATTTGTTGAATATTTATCATATTGGATAAATCTAGGAAATAATGCGTTAATCAAGACAACAAAACCTATATACATAACCCAAACACGCAAACCGAGGCAGCAACAACTGAATCCAAACACATAAACCGAGACAACGACAACGTACCTGTTTGACATAGCTGTAGATGGGGGAAAAAGCACATCAAAAGCCATTTTGCTGTGAAAGCAAATTTTTTGGGTGTTTGGGTGAGAGCCATTTTGTGATGTGCTTAAAAGTTGATGTGGAATTTTTTTTGAAGCAAGTCAACCTTGCTTCTAAACACATCAATTTTCTCCTGGTCACTTTTTCTCTCCCCTCCTTCACACCAAACACAAATCACATCATAAAAAAATAACTTCTGCCACCGCTATCCCAAACACAAATCACATCAGAAAAAGTACATCAGAAAAAAAAGTCCAACAAAAAAAGCACATCATAAAAAAAGTCACTTTTTCCGCCGCTATCCCAAATGGGCCCAACATAACCAAAACACGCATACCAAGACCACAAACACCGAAAGTTAACATATATGATATTTTGTCAAAAAACTGTGCCACTTATTACTCCCTCTCGAACCATGATACTTGGCGCAATGAGAAGATGACACACACACGTTCACATGTAAACATGTGACACATGTAACCTCGTGCAAATTGACACTTAGACACTCATGCACATTGACACCTATACACTTCACAAATTGATTTTCTTTTCCCTCCCTGCTCTCCACGGATTACACACACACACAAATCACAAAAGCTGATTCACACTCCCTCCCCCTCATTTGCACGGCAGACTCTCCTCCTACCTTCTCTCTTTAACCATCCACCCTCTTCCCTCTACAAACCTCACGGCCCTCTCTCCCACAGCCACAACATCAACACCATCTTCAATCATCCTCCTCTCCTCCACGGTGAGCCCCATTTCTCACTTAAGGTTAAAGATCAAGACTTGTGGTAAGGATTACAATCCTTCTCTTGACGTTTTTGGATGTTTGTTGTAAAATCCAAATTTGTTGGTCTGAGATAAGCTTTAAAATTTAAATATATTTTTGTAAATATGAGGTCACCATGGTGTTTACCACAAAACAATGAGTGAGTGGGAATAAAGTGGTGAATGAATTTTGAAAGGTATTTGGAAACATAAAATCACAAGCTTTTCAAAAGATGAAAAACTATTAGTTTTGATCTCTAGAGTCAGTCAGCTTACTCGTGGGTTCTGACTAAGTATATGGACTCCATAAATTGTGAAATTATCCAGAAAGGAAGTAGAGGCGTGTAGCTTTAAAATGTGGGTATTTTATATTTTTTGAGCTCTGAGTAAGGAGTTATAATTTTTACAATATGACCTTAGTTTCTGGAAGATAAAACTGGATAGTAAGCTTGTATAAGATATTTGACTGGGTAAATGAGCCCAGCAAATTATGAAAATTTTCAAATAGAAAGAGGATGCATAGAGATTTAATTTGATATGTGGTTTGCAATTTTTAAAGCTCTGTACAGTGAGATATTAATTTTTGAAGTTAAGCAAAGTTTCTAGAAAACTCACTGGACAGTTTTGACTTTTTGGAAAACTGGAAATAATTGGTGTTTGATAAGATTCTGAAACTTTACAGTATTACAGAGGACATTTAGAGCTTTAAATTGGTCTATAATGGGTATTTTTTTGAGCTCAGTACAACGAGTTATCCATTTTTAAATTTAAGAACAATTTCTGAAAATTTCAGCTAGACAGTGAAGGAAAAGTTAAAAAATGGTATTAATTTGGCATGCTCTAACCTTAGAAATTATTTTTCCATGAAAATAGACTTATCAAGGATTATGTGGGTTTTGATTGCACACAGTTTTGAGTTTTTTTGAAATTTATTAAGAATGTTTGAAATCACTGGATTTTTTGGACAGTCAAGTTAAAGAGTAAAAATGACAATTTTGGGAACTTAAGTTATACCCTAATATAATAAGGGTTAATTAACATGATAATTAAAGACACCTTTATCATGTTTCCAAATATGGATTAAGTATTAATAATTATCCCAAAACTATAGGAATTCTTGAGCCCACATGCACCCCGAAGTATTTGGACGCAGTTAGGATTACTCCATCGCTAGGTAGTAACTCTAACCTAACATGTGTATGTTTATATGTTGATTGCCATGCTTACGGATTTGTTTCTTGCACACACAATTGATTACATTTATTTATTATATTGTTTGGCCAATAACATGTGTCTTCCTATGTGCTAACGGAATTTGGAACCAAGTAGGTTCTGCATATGTACTTTTCCTATGTGCTAAGGAAATTTAGAGCCAGATAGGTTCTGCGTTTATATTTTCCTCGAGTAAACATATAACATGTGTATGTTTATATGTTGATTGCCATGCTTACGGATTTGTTTCTTGCATACACAATTGATTACATTTATTTATTATATTGTTTGGCCAATAACATGTGTCTTCCTATGTGCTAACGGAATTCGGAACCAAGTAGGTTCTGCATATGTACTTTTCCTATGTGCTAAGGAAATTTAGAGCCAGATAGGTTCTGCGTTTATATTTTCCTCGAGTAAACATATAACATGTTTATGTTTATATGTTGATTGCCATGCTTACGGATTTGTTTCTTGCACACACAATTGATTACATTTATTTATTATATTGTTTGGCCAATAACATGTGTCTTCCTATGTGCTAACGGAATTCGGAACCAAGTAGGTTCTGCATATGTACTTTTCCTATGTGCTAAGGATTTAGAGCCAGATAAGTTCTGCGTTTATATTTTCCTGGAGTAAAGGAAATTCGTAATTGGGTAGATTCTACATTTATATTTTCCTCAAGTAGAGGAATTCGAAACCGGGTAGGTTCTGCGTTTATCTTTCCTAACACTATGGAATTCGGGGCTTGTAGGGTCATGCGTTTACTTTTCTACCATTATGGAATTCAGGACTTGTCCGGTTCTACATATTCATAGTTAACATTACATGTATGATATATTGTTGATTGTTGTTGTGCTTTAATACTGAATGTTAAACTGTTTCCCAAGTAGTGGTAATTTATTTGCATATATTATGTACACTATTCATAGAGATTAACATGTTACCCTAAGATTCAATTGTGAATCGTAGACTTGTATAAAAGTACAGGTGGTGGATCAAGACGGAAGGGAAAGGCGGTGATGTAAGGTGGGAAGAGGAAAGTTGAACTCAGGAGGAGTTCAGTTTTAAGTTTTGTGTATATAAATTTTGAAGTTTATTTTGGGATGATGTATAAGCTGTTTAAGTTTAAATTTTTGTGGGATGACTGTAAAGTTAATATCAGGAATTAATTTTTGTACTTTACCACGTTATATTTTGTTTAAATCATCAGTTACTCTTTCATCCAAACCAGATCCATACACTCTTCATACACTCTTCTGTGTAATAACTTTGATATATGTCGGGAGATATAAGAGAGCATTACATTAAATATATGATCCAGTTGTGTTTTTCCTTTCTCTATCTAGGTCTTGATGTGGTTATGGTTGTTGGAGACAACTTACGCCTGACCATATTATTGGTTTTTTTTTTTTTTTAAATATTTCTTGGGGCAACTGAATGGGAGATAATAAAAGTTGTTAGAAATTTTGTCTTCATTTGTGGACCAGAGGAGTTAAAATATGTTAATTAGCTGGGAAGTGTGGTTGTATAGTTTCCTGCTATGCATGCTGTCAGGTATAGAAGCTTTATCCTCAAAGTACTTGCTATTTTGCAGCACTGGCAGGACTTCCACACATAATGACAGTGAAAAAAAAACACATAATCAGTAAATAAAAATTATGTGTTCGTGTTGGTTCATGTTGTAAGACTACTGGATTTGGGGTTATTTCGAGAGTTATGATTCTGGTTTGGGATTAAATATGAGACGACCGGATGTGGAGAATGTCTCCAGATCTGTCATAATCCTAATGAATTGATAAATCTGACCTATTTCACTCACAGTTAATTCTCAATTTGCCAGAACAGTTTAACTCCTTACTTTCATAGATTTCGGAACAAAAATGCCCAGGCTTATAGCCTTGTAGTTAAGTTTTGCAATTGGCCCACATGCTGCTAATTTTGTTGCTCCATCTCCGTCTATTTATTTATACATCTGTTCTAAACTTTTTACAAACTTAGCTATTCATCTACTAATAAATGAAAATGATAATAGTATTTTTACATGGTTTACCAAAGTCTTGCTGTAAATCCATTAATTTCATGCATGTAGGTTCAAAGATCAAGCTTTTTCTCTTTTGATTAGAAGATCCAACAGGATTTAATGGCCACAAAATTTTGTTAAACCTGAAAGACTGTCTTTGACCTCAAGATAAGTTTTCTCCCTCTCAAGTGGAAAAGCATGCGGGGTTTGTAGGTGCTTCCCCCCAAACAAAATCTTTGGACTTTATGCCAATCAAAATCTAGATTACCTGTATGTTGATCATATTATTTATAGATGTTAGCATTTTCATGTGGTTAGACCTGTATAACTGCTGCATTTCTAAGACAGGTCTGTTTTGACACCTTGATCATTCCCCCAGTTAAGACGTACGATTGAGAGTTATAGACTGCAGATTGAGATTTATAGTCTACTTCTGTTCCCAAAATCTTGTTTCTCGGTCATTGCTAATTCTTTTAGAAGGAATTGATCTATACCTTTGTGCTTGCTGCCAAGTTTACATGGCTAGAGAAATCAAAACAGGTGAACTTGTTGCTTTGAAGAAAATAAGAATGGAAAATGAAAGAGAGGGGGTATCTAATTAATCACCTTGCTGAATGTTATTTACTCTATTAGGGGTGCATAACATATAATTTTTATTTACATGCTTGCTGATCTCAGCCAAAATAAGAATCTTAAGTAGCACTACATAATTTAGAAAGTGTAATTGGTTATCTGCTACTGACCTTGTATTCCGAGGTTCTTCTCTAAATTGTTGGTTTTTTGGGGTGCAGTTTCCCATAACTGCCGTTCGGGAAATCAACATTTTAAGGAAATTAAAACATGAAACTATTACTAAGCTGAAAGAGGTAGTGTCATCACCAGGTAAAGATTTCCACTTCTACTTGTGTGTTGTTATATAATTGCCTCTTGCTGTTAAAATGACAGGTATATTTTTTCTGCAGGCTCTGAGAAAGGCGAGCAAGGGGAGCCAGGTACTTCTTTTCACTATTAGCTAGTTACTTTATTTTAGTACTAGCACAACACTACCTTGTTTGCTCTGTGGTTGTACTGCTTCTGTCAGATCCCTTCAATTCCTTTTTCCATGGTGTCTCACCTCGTCTGCATTTATCTCTTGCTGGAGATTACAGATGGTAACAAATATAAAGGTGTTATCTATATGGTATTTGAATACATGCACCATGAGTTGACTGGTCTTGCTTATCGACCTGGGATGAGCTTTGCAGTTCCTCAAATCAAGGTTCTACTTCAAATATCGTTTGAATCAAAGTAGTAATAATTCATTTAAACATTGTCTGACTTGCTCGTTCTGGCCTAAGTGTTATATGGTACAGCTTTTGAGGGGGCTTCATTATTGTCATGCAAGTCAAGGACTTCATCGTGATATAAAAGGTTTAAATAACAGCATGATTTTTGTATTTTATTTTTTGGTTTAATATGATATGCCTATTTCATGTATTTTGATTTGATGCAGGATCCAATCTTCTTATAGACAATGAAGGTAATCTGACGCTTGCAGATTTTGGACTGGCACGTTCAATTTGTAAAAACCACAATGCATAACTCACAAATCGTGTTATCACATTATGTTATAGGTAAATGGTGTGTCTTTGTATTCATTTGAGTTTTGTTTTAATTTTTGCGTGGTGTTCTAAGAAAGGGGGATTATGAAAATGGGAGTACACTAATGGGTTTTGTATTTATACTTCAGGCCCCCAGAGCTGCTGCTAGGAGCAACAATGTATGGGCCTGCTGTTGATATGTGGTCAGTTGGATGCACCTTTGCTGAACTTCTTCGTGGGAAGCCTATTTCCTTGGAAAGGATGAGGTTATTGTCTATTGATATTTCCATGAATAAGATTATTGTGGTTTATATCTTTTTAAGTGAGATTGGTTGATTAGTTTGCATGAGAACTCAAAGTAAGCACAGTAGCAAATGAGTAATATGTTACTGGATGTAGGCTAGGTCTGGTTGTACCTGTTGTGTGGTCAATGAAGCTAAAAATTATTGTCAGAAGATATCAGCTTTCATATTCTGCTTTCCACCTTAGTACTTGCTACCATATTTTAATGGGCACATTGTAAACTTCTGCTCTCACAAATGGTAATTACCTTTTCACTTCAGTCAAAGTGGCTTCAAATTCAGGGTCTTATTTTTGTGTTGATCTAAGTAGTAATTTAACTCTAAAAATTTTCATTTTTGTTAGACAATCGATGTTAAGGTAATTGGATTCAACTTTCTTATTTCCTTTATTTAAGAAATATGTTGTGTGTCATGCACTGATTCCAAGTCTTGTTTTATTATTAAGGCCTTTGGTGTATTACTTCTTAGACAGCTGATAGTGTTATTCTTGTTTTCTTTGTAAAAATTTTAGACAGCTAATTGAGAAAGTGTTATTGGTTATCTGCTACTGACTTTGTATCCGAGGTTCTTCTCTGAATTGTTAGTTTTTTTGGGTGCAGTTTCCCATAACTTCCATTCGGGAAATCAACATTTTAAGGAAATTAAAACATGAAAATATTATTAAGTTGAAAGAGGTAGTGACATCACCAGGTAAAGATTTCCACTTCTATTTGTGTGTTGTGATATGATTGCCTCTTGCTGTTAAAATGACAGGTATATTTTTTCTGCAGGCCCTGAGAAAGGCGAGCAAGGGGAGCCAGGTATTTATTTTCACTATTAGCTAGTAACTTTATTTTAGTACTAGCACAACACTACCTTGTTTGCTCTGTGGTTGTACTGCTTCTGTCAGATCCCTTTAATTCCCTTTTCCATGGTGTCTTACCTCGTCTGCATTTATCTCTTGCTGGAGATTACAGATGGTAACAAATATAAAGGTGTTATCTATATGGTATTTGAATACATGGACCTTCCGATCAAAAAAAAAAGAATACATGGACCATGATTTGACTGGTCTTGCTTATCGGCCTGGGATGAGATTTTCAGTTCCTCAAATCAAGGTTCTACTTCAAATATCGTTTGAATCAAAGTAATAACAATTCATTTAAACGTTGTCTGACTTGCTCGTTCTGGCCTAAGTGTTATATGACTCAGCTTTTGAGGGGCCTAAGTAATAATAATTGATTAAAATATCAATTTATACTTATATTCGATGCTTACAATTTTAAAGACTATCAGTCATGTGAATATATATCTGTATATATACGCATATATATAAATGGAAAATTTTATCTTAAGGATTAAATGACTGTAATGTTGTTTGATGATTTTTTTTTTTTTTTAAAAAAAAACAATCATTGAAATTAAAATAAAAATGAAATCAAAGGGCTTTATATTCTAGGAAACTCCCTAAGACTTGAAAGGGGCCTGTTTGTTGTATGTTTGGGCCTTTTGGAGTCATTGCTCTACTCCAAGAACGTGCAAAGGCTTATCTTATAAGGGACTTGTTTTGAGAAGTTCGTTTGAAACACACACCACACAACAAGGTTCGCTTCAAAAAAATTCAAATGTCAAAACACATTCAAAATTCGAGCAGAGATGATGTCATGGAATCATCGGTACCATTAATAACTCATAGTAAATAGTATCACATAGTTTATTATTTCTCTTAACATGGCAATAAGCAAGTATTATACTATCTGATCTTAGATATATGACAAAGCTTATAATATAGTTTATATTGAAAATTTTGTCCTATGTTTAGAACTGAAGAGAATACTATCTTTAACACTTAATACAAGATCTCGTTAGTAATTTTGTAAATGGCTTTCACTTTGGCTGCATTGTATGAATAATTTTCTTTTGGTCCCATACTGCAATGAAACTTTTGTTTACCAGTGACCAGTAATTTAGATGGACCTCTTCTTTATGTTGCTTTCTTAATTGGTATTCGAAAACTACCTACGTGTTACGCCTTGATAATTTTTTTTTAAAAAAAAAAAATTTAAACCTAAGATTGCAATAAAGGGTGTCATCTTGGATTATCTCTTGATAAACCCTTTATTAATTACCTAAGAATTAAGTGCAATGATTGCTATGAAACAATGAACAGGATTTAAGCTTTTTAACTATCAACTACTTTTGCAATTGAAAATTAAATTATTCTAAACTAATTCTTTTTTAGATTTTTCTTTAAAATACAAAATGGAATGATGATGGAATTAATGAAATGAGAGAAATTACAAGATCAATAATGAGATGAACAATCCTTCATAGCAATGACGTAAGCGATTCTCACTTCAAATGATTATGGGAGATTAACCATGCTAGTTTCGAAAGACTTTAGGGCCACCCCTTATATTAAGCCTAACTTAGATTGATTAATTTCAAGCCACCTTGCTTATTAATCTCTGTAAATTAAGTTGATTAAGCATTCTAACAATTAATGAACTTTAAAATTGTATTTAGCTTTTAATCCAATAACCGAGCCACCTCACATTACCACTTGATTTTTTTTTCAATAATCTTAATTTGACAATGGCCACCTATATATGAAAAATCAAGATTAATGATGCTAAAGCCCAATGATAAACACAATTAATAAATTTATATTCAACAAACTAATGCAAACACATGACATAATTTATTGACTAATCAAGCCAACTTGAAATTAGCACAAAATGTTCACAAAATCATCAATTTAATGACTAACCACCACAAAGAAATAATAATTAAGCTAATTAAATAAAATGCCAAGCATCTAACAATGGTTCAAGTTGCAACCAATATCCAAATACATCAAAATAAATCAGTCCAATATTATAACATTCATCCTAAGTGTAGAAATAGAGAATAGAAGAGCAAAAACTCCCCTGTTGAAGCCTAAGTTCATGCCATTGCCACTTACTACAAAGGATTGAGAATTTCAATCACTCATATCCATGACAAACTCAAGTAATCCATTGAACAAGATTGCAAGATCTTTGAAACTGAAATCAGAGGAAATCACAGAGGTTGCCGGAAATCACAGAAGAAGGCCGATAGTGGAGTTCCTAATTTAATATATTCTCTTAATCCCAATTAATCACAAAGAAGGTATTTTAAGCTCAATAATTATGACAAAATTCCTAAATAAAGTATGAAGATATGTAATAAAAATAGGGATTTTTCAAATTTCTTTTTCATTCCCACAAATTCAATGTTCGAACATGAATTAAACCGTATGAAATAAAAGATTTGAGAAGATATAACCAACACATGAAAATTATAGTAGATATTGTTTTTGCTACAAGTATACTCATTTCGATCCATACATGTCGCTTAAACTAATTACTACAACCGAGAAAAGTTGATTGTCTTGTTAAAATTGTCTAACAATTATTCTGATTTTCATCTTTACCTATAATAAATACCATAAATTTTTTAAAAAAATTACACTCTCTATCCCCACATTGAAAATTGAAAGGAGGATATATTTGGAATAAAACAATTAGTGCTATTATATTCTTGTAAAGTTACTTCTATTTAGGACCACAAAATTCTTCTAGAAGTAACTTATATTATGATTTATAAGGAGTCTATATAATATCATCTACCATGATTAATAATTAATTTTTGCATCTAGCAAAATGTTTTATACCCCATAAACTAAATACTCTTCTAGTCCTTAATCTAGAAACTATTTAACTAATTTAGTAAGAGTAAGAAAAATAGGTAAATTGGTTAAATGTAACAAAAGTGACCTGGTCTTCCTAAAATACCATTGTGTATATAAGGTTAGTTTGTGTAAATATAAGAGAAATTCGATTGAGCTATCACATTTAGGAGTTAGGGCTGATGAAAACCCCCAATTAGCCCCTACATTAATAGATAACAATACATTTTAAGAACATAGGAGCTGGGAAGGACCACATTATTAATTTGTACACAATTATTTTATGCCGCGCCACATCATTATTGAAGAACTTGTGAGAGTGATGCACGTGTTAGTTAGTTTGATATGAATTTTTCTTGGATAGATTAAATCACCATTTGCAATTTTGCACCGACCAGTGCAAAGTCGTATGATTAAATCAATTGAGTGTCTGAGCAAAAAAATCAATTGAGTGTGTGTGTAGAAAGCAAGAATCTTTGACTTGTGAGTTGTAATTGCACAGTATAATCACGCACGACAAAATCAAAATAAAGTAGGGGAAAATTTGAGAGAATAGAGACACAATTGAATGTGACGAACGCTTACTATATACATACAACCTTTGATTATGATCTTTTAGGAAATCAAGTCATTGTAAAAAAATAACACGTTGTATGTATATAGGTAAGCGTCTCTGTACTTTTTTTTGGGGGGGGGGGGGGGGGGGGTACATAAGTTTTCACCTAAAGATTTGAAAATTTAAATATTAATCTTAGAAGCAAAAATATTAACATGGATTTCGAAAATATAAAGAGAATGATATAAAAGGGCCGAGTTGACAATGCAACACATTTTAGCAACCATATATGATATGCATATATAAGCAAAATGACTGAAATTAAGCTTCTTTTTTTTTAATCAATTTTGAAGGTGTATTAGAATGATGGATTTAAATAAAGATACTTTTAATAATTAGATTAAATCTTTGATCATATGCGTGATAGTTACTTTCCATTTTTAGCGAAACTAATCTCTTATATATCTAGAAATCTTATAGTAACTGTAGTTTATATTAATCGATTCGGTTATTGGTTTGGTTTTATTTTAACATATTCCTTTACTTATGTTGTATTAGGTCCGGTTTTTTTAACGGTCAGTTTTTTAAAGAACTTTTATTACACATTATCATTAAAATTTATTTTTAATATATATATATAACATCCATTTTGGTTTTCGTTGAAACTGAACTTTTTAATATTAAATTACTTGTACATTATCAAACAATAAAATATTTTACCCTCATTTAACATATTATAAAATCACGTGGCCTCATTTAACGTTCCATATTATCAAACCATAATATAGTTATTCACTTTCCTGCCATTATTTTTGAGTTATAATGACTTGAATAAGGGTTTGGCTATGCTAACATATACCAAACATTGGCAACAAGTTAATGTTAAAATGATTGCGTTCTGCATAATTACTCTATATGAGAGGGATATTGAAGAACATTCATGGATTATTATGCTAAAAAATTGATTTTGTTCAAGTGAACGTATTCTACTTTTGAATATTTTCTTCTAAAACAACTTTCCGTTCTCATGTATCATGTTTAATACTTATTTTTAATGTCTTCAATAGATGAACACAACATCTATAAACTAATCTCAATAGATGAACACAATAAACATTGTCCCACGCATCGCACGGGAAAAATACATTAACCTATCGTGGCCTGGAAGCTTAAAAAGATGGTCGTAAATAGAAGAATAAAAAAGAACCAGAAAAGGATATTGGTCAAAAGCTTTTATGGATAAGCGGGAAAGTAGGGTTAGGGTTTTCTTGTCTTATTACCTTGTAAACAGTGTCATTTTTGTTTTTTTGTCTGCTCGTTGACGCGTTTTAACCAAGTAAACGGTGCTATGGATCACGCAACTCAGAAAATGCGATGCAAGGAATTAAAAATTAAGAAAATGACAATCGGCCACTTGCAAAATAAATTAATTATGAAAAAAGTTTTTTTAAATTTAGAAAATTATCATAAAAATTTAAATATTTGAAAAAGTATTACTCATATATCTTAAATATAAGACTTGTTTGAAGTAGTGGCTCCTATACTTAATCTAAGAATTACTTAACTAATTTAGGTAGATCAAATAAATAAATAAAGTTAATTAGTTATATATTGGGACAAATATGAGTTGTTTTCCCTAAATTTCCCTTTTTAATCATGATGACTACCCTTGAATGAAAATATCCTAAATATGTGTGATTAATAAGGATAATTTGAAAAAAAATAAAGAATTATAAATTTAAGAGAAAAAATGGATTGATGTTTTATATTTAGAATTAAATCCAACTCTGCAAATAACTCTTACATTAAGAATTGTTTGTATTTATAAAATTTTTAACATAATATTTCAATTTTTTTCTACCACATTTAATGCTCTCCCTCTTTAGGGTTTCTCTACACAAAGAAAACAAGTAATCAATTTAACCAATTTTCTTAATACTCGACTGATGGTCCTGTTTATAAATCATTTCTCACATATCTCACCGAAGTCAAGAAAAACCTTGAACCTAATTAATTCTACCTTAAAATTTAATCATTTTCCAATATTGTCATTATTTAATATACACTATACTAGTATACCCCATGATAGTAAAGTATACAAAATAATAAATGAATGGTAGAATTATACATTCAAATGAAACATTTAATGATGTAACTTAAAAATAAGATTAAAAAAAAAATCTCTCTCTACCTTCTCGATTAAGACCAAAGGAGTATTTATAAATTATCATTATAGTCCTTATTATAAGTCACTTATCACTCATTCTCATATACCAAGAAAATTGTAATATTTTTTAAATTTACCCTTAATAAGGTTTTTTTCCCCTCTTTTTGTAGTTACAAATCATATCACTTCTCTCCTCTTTAATTTCTCTCTTTTTCAACAATAATTACAAAGGGATAAAATTGGAAAATAATCATTAATAATACTACAAGTGACTTGTATCCCAACAATTTCTCGTACAAATGGGTTTTAATAAGGATTAGAGTGGGAGTTTTTTTTTTAAAAAAAAAACAAAAACAAAATACAAAAGAGAGTGCGTGGTAGTTAGTTAGAATCACATGGAGTAGTTGACAGTGTTATGTCAGTAATGAGCCTTCCAACAAATCACTTCGAGCACTAGTTGTTGCTATAACAATAGAGGTGTCGATTTTTGAAATCATTTTTTAACACACACAGGAGTATATATTAGGGCTTTTTAAGTCTATTCAATTAGTTAGCTTGTTTTGAAATTTGAATTCAATACATCTTACAACCTCATATCCTAAAAATAATACCTAGTTAACTTTTTTTTAGAATGATTAAGGAAGCTAAATAAGCTATTCAATTATATCGTATTGTAACATCCCAATTTTCTAAATCGTTTTTGAAATAATTGATCAGAGTAGAGCATCGGAATAAGTTTAAAAGAGCGAGTATCTGATAAACATCTACTGATGTAGTATCTGGCTGTTTACACAGTGGTACAGTAATCTGAATATTCTTTGATAAAAAAAACGTCAAAATGAAAATTTCTCCGTTTGCGTCCTTACGCTGGCTCCTTGCCCTTGTCCTTGGCCCTGATTCCTTCGGACCCTGACCCTATAGTAGGAGCTGAGGTTCAATGACCATTGAACCTCAGGTAACGGTTAACCTCATGCTTATGTACAGTTATGTATGACAGATATTCATGACATGACAATGACAATCAATATACATATCCACGTATGAAAAACAATAACAATATTTGTATCATAACCACGTATGCTAATTAGAACATAACCACGTATGTAACATAACCACGTATGTAACATAACCACGTATGAAAATCTTAGTCGATGAACACAACAAACAACCATCATATACAATCATACAATAAGCACTAGCGAACGCACCTTTGCCGGTTGAGCACGGTACGTTGTCGGCTGCAAGGTGATCACAGGTTTCCTATGAGGGTAATATTACGTTTATTAATTCACAACCAATATCCCAATAGATATCCTAGCCACAAATGACTATTTTACCCCTGGCGGATTTATGAATTTATTATTTCCCTTTATTTTTGAGAAAAACGCTGGTCCTTAAATCTGGGCAGAATTTCGCCTAACTTTGAAAAATCATAACTAATTCTAGAAAAATCGAAACGAGGATCCGTAAAATTCCCTAGAATCCTTAGGATGTCTAGTTTCAATAAAAAATGATAGAATTTGCCCAGATTCTACGGTTCATTCCCAGTTTTTAATTTTTGAACATCTGTCCAGAATTTTCCAGAAATTCGTAGCCCTAACTTTGGGAATTTTTATCTCCCTGTTCAGAAATCATTTGGACATGTTCTTTACATATTTAAAAATCCCTATATGTCTACTTTAACCATGAATTTTCTCAGAATTTTCTAACCATGATTTCAGCATAAAATATAAGTTTTTTCATGTCTGGTTCAGAAATTCCAGAACCGATGAAATTTCGCCAGAACTTCGTTACTTTGGTGTTTCTCTTCCGGAAATTTTGCTAAAACTCTTTCCTCACTATTTTTCGAAATAAACCCAATTTTAAACCCAGAAAAACATAAAAACAACTATATCTAAAGAATTTAAAGATTAAACTACAAAATAACTAAAAACTTAAAAGCTAGAGCTCAAGAACTTACCTAGAACTTTGCTCTTCCTTCCTCCAAAGCTCTCACACTCACTTTCTCTCTATATTTCAGATGTTGTTGCTTGTGAATTGGTGAGGATTGTGAAGAGCAAAGGGTCCTATTTATAGTAGAAGCTCCATGTGCAAAAAGACTCATAATACCCCTCCCTACATCATCCCTTACATCATCTTATCCTCTTCCAAAGCCTTGAAAGTCTTCTACTAGATACATGACTCATGGTTTAGGGTTATGACTCATCTCTTAACTAGGCTAATGACTCATGCTTGTTTAGGGTGATGATTCATTCATAGAGCTTGTGATTCATCATTTAGGTTAGTGACTCATACATGTTTAGATTAATGACTCATTCATGTGTAGACTAATGACTCATTTCTAGAGTGATGACTCATTTTACATATGTATAATTAGAATTTCCTACTTCTTCCATTTTGTGTTCCACTATATAGAAATTCATTTGGGGATCCTAATGAACTTGTATGCTCAATTTCTCATTGGTTTTGAGTTCTAGAGATTTTTAGCTTCATTTTGAGACCCAATTTTACCTATCTTTTCTATTGATTCCATTTCTTAAACAATCATGAAAATGACTTTGGTTATATTTGTTTTCATGCTTGATTTATGCTTGTTATGAATCTCAACTTAGTTTCCATACTTAGTTCATAGATTTTAAGATATGATTTAATTTGTATAGGTTTTCATTTGCTTATGTCTAGATTTAATTTTATGGATTAATCTAATTGTTTTAATGTCTAATTTTCTTTTTGACTTCTCTTTCTCACTCCTTCCACTAGACTCACAACACTCACAACATTTGCACACACACACATTCACAACTCCCTCTCTCATTGGTCAAAACCTTTTCTCATGGATTAAGAATATTTTCTTGATTTATCATTGGCCAATTCCATTTCACAAGGATTTAGCTTTATGGTATTTAATTAAGGCCTTAGGATTTAGCTTTATAAGGTTTAATCCTAGCCCTCCACAACTAATCCTTAATTAGCATTCCTAATAAAGTGTTTTAATGAAGTTGTCAATTTATGATTGGTTCCTAACTTGATTATGACTCTTAGAGTAGTTTATGACCATTGGTAATCCAACTTATGCTAATCCTAACTTCTTATTGGTTGTTGAGATTTAATTAACTTAATAATGATTACCTAATGTTAATTGTGATTATTGACTTTTCAAAGCTTAATTAAAGTTTACTTATCATCTTAATCACAAGCTTACTTGCCTCTTGATTATTAAATAATTGGTGTTTAGGGTATTTTATGTCCATAGGCAATCTATTTTATACTAATCTCAAACCCCTATTGGTCTTTGAATTTTAATTAGCCCAATGTACTTCTAATTAATGGCTACAATTGTTTAATTGTAAATAATTAGCTAATCATCCTATTAGTGGTAATTAATTGCCCATTAAATATTAGTAATTGCCTTTTTAATTGTTCAAGTGCTTTGGTAATTTATTATGGTATTTTATGAATTAATATGAGCTAGGTATTAATTCTAGGGTTTTAGAAAATATAGTTTCTTATTTGATTATGAATTTTAAGATTTATGTCCTCTTAATTTAATCCCTTGATTAATTATAAAAATTTACATAATCATTTTGTTTAGTGAAAATTCAAGGGTCTACTAATTCCTCTTATGCTCCCCTATTTATTTTATGTGTTTCCCTAATTTTTCCTTGGCTTCTTTGGATCCTATAAAATCCCTAATTTAATTTGGGAGTTGTTGGTATTTTTATGGTATTTTATGATTCTAAACAAAACTTAGAAAAATGAAACATTAGCTACCTTAAATTCTAAGGGAAAATAACTTAATAGATAAAATAAATATATCTCAAAATTTGAGACCACATATTCACTTATTTTAAATAGGTGCCATCAACCAAAATATTGTGTTTATGAGAAATAATAATTTTGGGGTATTACACGTATGCTCTGTATGATTGTATTATAAACATCAGTTAATAAGTCAAACAAATTAGTTTGGATAAGTTAGAAACAAATTATATTCTGTATATTTCCTTTGTATTATATTCTAGAGTATTATTGTATAATCTAGAATAATGCTATAGAGACACTTGTCATTGTTTTATTGGTTATACATTTCTATAAATAGAATGATGGAGGCTCAAGCTATTTTGAGAGCTTGACCTAATTTTCCTAAATTCCTAACTTGGTACCAGAGCCTAAAAGCCAGAAATGGCATCCTCTGGGATTTTCTCTACCCAATCAGAATCAACCATCTCTTCTTCTTTGTCTGAAAACCCTAACCCTAATTCCTCCATTTCTCCAAATACTCAGTCTTCAAGAACCTCACCTGTAGACCCTGTCATTGCCACGTCTCAGTCTCCTTTTCCTGTGCTTCCCACGTCGCTGTCCTCTATCAGTCAAAGGCTGACCCACCTTCATCAATTCCACCCACCCTCCTCTCTCCTACTTTCCCATTTCTGTCGTATCCTCCTTTTCCTTCCTCAGATCCGAGCCCTTCTTCTCTCCCACCTATCCCATTTCCGTCGTATCCCTCTTTCCCTTCCTCAGATCTGAGCCTGCGTCACCCAACCCACACCACCGTGCTTTCCTCCCAGATTCCGATTTCCACCACCGCCGCCCACACTCTGCCTCAATCGTCCTCCCTCTTCTCTTCCACAGTGATTCCGCCACTCTCCACCTATTACCCTTCATCTTCAACCTCACCGTCGGTTTTTCCTCAACCCCACTCAGCTTCACTGACAGCGGTTCCATCCCACAACTACTCTCAGTTTCCAGGTGCTTCCACGGTCCCCAAGTCTCTGTTCGTACCACTCCATTGTTGAGCTCTCTCCACCAGGGCAGTCCCGTCAAGTTGGACGGTGACAACTTCTTAATCTGGGAATCGATGATCATGCCTATAGTCAGGGGTCATCGGCTTGAAGGTCATGTTTTTGGCACCACGCCAATTCCTCCTGAATTTGTTTTTGATTCAGCTGAACAGGTATGCCTAAATCTTGCCTATGGTGACTAGTTAGCTACTGATCATATTCTTCTTGGATGGCTTCTCGGCACCATGACTGTTGAAATAGCAAGTCAGATGACCGGCTGTAAGACCTCTACGTCTCTTTGGAAAGCCATTACTGAGTTTGTAGGTGCCAACACCAGATCAAGAATCACCTTCTTAAAGAGTGAGTTTCAACAACTCAAGAAAGGCTCTCTCAAGATGAGAGAATACTTGGCCAAGATGAAATCTGTTTCCGATAATTTAACACTTGCTGGATGTCCCTTGTCTCTCACTGATCTTGTTACTCAAACATTGGCTGGCTTAGATACTGAATATACACCTATTGTAGTTTTGCTTTCTGAGAAGGATCACTTGTCCTGGTCTGAACTTCAGTCTAAATTACTCACATATGAATCACGTTTGGAGCAGCTGCACTCATCTACTTCTACTAATTTGTCTCACGCGTTCGCTGGTTTGACCATTTCATCTGACCACAATCAGCCATCTCAGTCACACAGAGGCCGTGGACGTGGTGGTAGGAGAGGCAGGGGTCAATCAAACCGAGGAGGTAGAGGATACTTCTCCCAATCCAAATCTGACAGACCATGGTGCTACCTATGCGACAAACCAGGTCATGAAGTGGCTAACTGTTTTAAGCATTTTGACAAGAACTTCAAGCCTCCCACACGCAAGCCTAACTCTGCTTCTGCCTATATCACCACTCCAGAAACAACTATTGATCCAGCATGGTATTTGGATACAGGAGCTACTCATCATGTCACTAACTCCTCAGATGATGTTGGAACTACTGTGCACTCAGGTATTAATTCAATTATAGTAGGTAATGGCTCTTCTGTTCATGTGATTGGATCTGGACATGCTAAATTACTCTGTGATAAACCTGCTGGTGTGAAATCTCTGAATTTGAATGATATTCTTGTTGCTCCTATGATGTCAAAGAAACTGATCAGTGGTTACAAATTGACTAATGACAATAGTAATGTTTCTGTTGAAATTAACTCTGTTGGCTGCTTTGTGAAGGACAAGAGTCTGCCTAGTGTTTTGCTGCAAAGGAAAATAACGAAAGGATCAACCCCAGGCCTCTATCGGATTGACAATCCTGTTGTTCCAGTGACAAGTCTAGCTGCTAGTTTTGTTTCTGTTGGAAATAGTCCAATTAGTACAAGTAGAAGTTTGTCTCTTTCAGAATCTTGGCATCGAAGATTAGGACATCCTAGTAAAGTTGTTCTACAAAAAGTTCTTACTAATTGTAATATTCAATTGCCAGTTAATGAAAGATTTCAGTTTTGTGACTCTTGTCAATTGGGTAAATCCCATAGATTGTCATTTCCCATCTCTGTTTCACGGGCCCCTTGTGTTTTAAATTTGATTCATACTGATCTTTGGGGTCCCTCACCAGTTAAATCTGTTAATGGTTATAGATATTACATCAGTTTTCTTGATGACTACAGCAAACACACGTGGATTTATCCGTTGAAAACAAAAGGAGAGGCTCTCACTGCATTCAAAACTTTTAAGAACATGGCTGAGAATATTTTTGACAAACGAATTAAAGTCCTTCATAGTGATTGGGGTGGTGAATTCAGGAATTTTCAGAGTTTTCTAGATGATAGTGGTATTATCTTTCGGCATTCTTGTCCTCATACATCTGCTCAGAATGGTAGAGTTGAGAGAAAGCATCGTCATATTGTTGAGACAGGTTTAACTCTTTTGGCTCATGCACATATGCCTACCTTTTATTGGTAGGAGGCCTTCTCTACTGCCACTTATCTTATTAATAGGCTTCCTACTGCTGTCTTAAAGGATGTTTCTCCTTTTGAACTCCTATATCACAGAACACCTGATTATAGGAATCTCAAAATTTTTGGATGCGCTTGTTTCCCGTGTCTTCGTCCTTATAACCAGAATAAACTTCAATTTCATAGCACTAAATGCATTTTTCTTGGTTATAGTGGCTCTCATAAAGGTTTCAAGTGCTTAAGCTCTACCGGCCGGATATACATTTACAAACATGTTGTGTTTAATGAGGATGAATATCCTTTTACAGACAGTTTTTTGTGTTTGCAGAAGCCATTAGTCACCGGTCTTATTGATCTCTCAAGTGTCTCACCCTTTATTCCTGAGAATACACACTCCTCTGTTTTAGCCACCAACACTGATCCTAGACCTGATCATTGCTCCTTGCTGACCTCCACTTCTCCGGTTTCATCTTCTCATCCTCATTTTCCTTCACTTCCAGCTCCTCCACCCATTTCTGTTTCTCCCTTCTCCTCACCTATCTCTCTTCCTTCACCTACATCCGCTGCTCCCACAGCCCTTTCCTCTCCTTCACCATTTTCTCCCCACTCTTCCTCCATCATTTCAAACACCTCCCAAACATCTGACTCTTCTCCTTCATCACCTAACACTATCCTTTCTCTATCTCCTACCACCTCACCTCTCACTTCTTCCCCCCCATGCCAACTACCCACCACCTCTCCTTCTTCACCGTCACTACCAATGATTCCACCTCACCCAATGATCACCCGGAGCAAGCTTGGGATTTCTAAACCCAAGTTTCCTTATGTTGGCTTAACCATTGCCTCAGATTCTGTTCCACAGACGGTCCGACAAGCTTTGGCTTCCCCTCCTTGGAAACAAGCCATGGCAGAAGAGTTTTCAGCTGTCCAAAGAAATGCTACATGGACCCTTGTTCCTAGACTCAAGGCATATAATGTTGTTGACAACAAGTGGATTTTTAAATCCAAGTTTAATTCTGATGGTTCTCTAGCCAAGCGAAAGGCACAACTTGTTGCTAAGGGTTTTCAACAAAGTGAAGGTATTGACTTCTATGAGACTTTCAGTCCTGTAATTAAGGCTTCTACTATTCGCATTGTTCTCACTCTGGCTGTTTCTTTGGGCTGGGACATCAAGCAACTTGATATAAATAATGCTTTTCTCAATGGTTTCTTATCTGAACCTGTCTATATGAAACAGCCGGAAGGTTTTGTTGACCCATCTAAGCCTGATTTTGTATGCAAATTGTCTAAAGCTCTTTATGGCCTAAAACAAGCCCCTCGGGCATGGTTTGATAGATTACGTAATGTGCTTCTTGCTTGGGGGTTTACTAATTCAAGGAGTGATATCTCCTTGTTTGTCTATTCTGACAAAACTCAGATTTTGATGATTCTGATATATGTGGATGATATCCTTGTGACTGGCAGTAATTCCCATAGTCTCAAATGTTTTGCCACCAAACTTCATTCTATTTTCTCCTTGAAGGATCTTGGCTCTCTTCACTATTTCCTTGGAATTGAAGCACATAGAGATAGCACAGGATTGTACTTAACTCAAGGGAAATATATCTGTGATTTGCTTGACAGGTTCAACATGAATAATGCCTCCCCATGTCCCACACCCATGACAGCCAGTAAATCTTTGTCTGCATATTCAGGGGAACTACTCTCCAACCCCACAGAATATAAAAGTGCAGTTGGTGCTCTCCAATACCTGTGTAACACAAGGCCTGATATCAGTTTTAGTGTTGGTAAACTGAGTCAGTTTTTGTCCCAACCAACCACTGAGCATTGGAAAGCACTGAAGAGAGTCTTAAGATATCTTCGAGGCACTATTCATTATGGTATTCATGTGAAGCCAGCTAGTATTCTTGATTTGTCTGCTTATTCAGATGCTGATTGGGCATCTTGCCCGGATGATAGACGTTCTGTTGGGGGATATTGTGTTTTTCTAGGTAACTCACTAGTGACATGGTCATCTAAGAAGCAATCTGTTGTTTCCCGGTCTAGCTGTGAATCTGAATATCGTTCTTTATCTAACACTGCATCTGAACTGAGTTGGATTAGATCATTACTTTCTGAGTTGCATTTGAGATTGAAGCAGGTACCTACCATATGGGTTGATAACACTAGTGCAGCTGCACTTGCATCCAATCCTGTGCATCATGCTAGAACAAAGCACATTGAAATAGATGTGCACTTTGTTAGAGATCAAGTTTTATCCAAAAATCTGAAGGTGTCATATGTTCCTACAGCTAGACAGATTGTAGATTGTCTTACTAAACCGCTACATAGCTCTAGATTCTGTTTTCTTAGAGATAAGTTGGGAGTCACTGTTGCTCCCATTAAAAGGCATCAACAAGCTCTCGCCTTGACTAGAAGCAAGAAGAAGAAGATGGTTCGAAGTGACGGAGGGAGTTAGAAACAAATTATATTCTGTATATTTCCTTTGTATTATATTCTAGAGTATTATTGTATAATCTAGAATAATGCTATAGAGACACTTGTCATTGTTTTATTGGTTATACATTTCTATAAATAGAATGATGGAGGCTCAAGCTATTTTGAGAGCTTGACCTAATTTTCCTAAATTCCTAACTAGATAAAAAACGATAAACATAAATACTTTAAAATAATTGAATTAGTTTCATTAATCTCCTTAAATACCTCAACTTGGTCTTATATTTAGAATTAGAGGCAGTATAATTTATTACAAATACTATGTCCAGAGCCAATATAATGCTTTTAATTACTCTTTCTGATCCTTTATATGAGGAACATTCTCTCTCATGAGGTGGTCCTTAATATAAGGAACAAATCTTATTTATCTGAAATTTTAAACTCGTTTTTACATTTTTACCCTCATTAGATATGTCACTCATGATCTCTCTACAATAAATTTCCATACATTATCTCACATATAACACTCTTTCTAAATAAGGATATAATTAGAAAGAAATGTGTATAAGTTAAACATTTATTTCTTTTACTAATATTTTGAACCACAGGATTTTAATAGTTATTTCTTATTAAAAGGAACAGAGGGAATAGTAGATACCTGCACACGTTCCCAACAAATGATTCCAAAAACCACTAAATTATCACTTTTTACTACAAAAGTGATTTAACATAGAAATGAAGAAAAAATAAAGAAGAGGTAAAAATCACTTTCGAGAATTCAGATTCTTACAAAAGTTTATATGCTAACCACGTAATTGACTTTCCTTGCTAGGGAAGTGCTTCTATCAACCAGGGCACCACTCTTGCCATATATATATCTCGTTTCTGTGTGCTTTGGAATACAAATATACTCCCATCAGTCCTATTTATAAAACCCCGATATTAAACAATTTAATAAAACGGTTAAAATTAGTTAAAAATCATAAGTATATCTTGAAGTGAATTTTCTTTTTTTCAAACTATGTCCTTATGTATAAGGGATAAGTAAGAGAAAAAAAGAGTAAGCATAAGCATTTTCAACTCTTTAATTAATGCAAAATGTATAATTAATGAGAGGAACAAATATAAAAAAAAATCATTAAATACTGAGACAACTCTTGTTGAGCTTTTATAAAAAAGACAAAGGCAAGTTAAATTTTGAGCTCCCATAAAAATTATTTGAGTAGGTAGTACTTTTATTTTATTTTATTTTCTTTAATATATATAATATTAGGCAAGATGTATGAATTTTCCTAAATTTTAGGCTATTTGCATATAATGTCGTTGGAACTTTTGAGATTTGATGATAAATTCCTTTATACTTTCAAATTTGTCCAAGCAGCTTCCTATGTCATCAGCACATATTAGCTAAATTTTTCCCTAATATGGAGCATGTAATGTTATCTCTTGTACGTCTTTGTTTAATATAGATGGCTCTCTTAAATTTTGGTTAGATGTAGATCATCCCCTTTTAGCAATATTCTTTGAAAAAAAAAAAACCTTATGAAGATCGAGAAAAATGCTTAAAATTAGTCTAAGTTTTCTAAAAAGAAAGTATCTTGTAATTTGAACAGAATAGAGCACTATTATTTAACACTGTTTTGCTTAATGTGTGAGACTATATCCAAGATAATAAAGATGTGCGATTCCATTAGGTCCCAATAAAAATCTTTCCATTGATTATATAATTTGATACTTTTCATTGCGAGAAAGCTCTAAATGCTTTTCTACTTGAAAGAATGAAGACGTTATCTTTTGATTTTTTTTAGTTTTTTATGTATATAAATTATGAATAAGGTTGTCAAACTCGTAAGTCTAAACAAACTCATAACAATTAATAGTGCATAATTAAACAATGATGTAAACTTATATGTGAACTAGAATCGTAAATTCGTAAGAGTTTACTTTTATCGTTAAATAGGAATTAATAGTGCATAATTAAATAATTAAAAAATAAAAATGATACCACTTTGATTTAAATATATTGTAAATTCAAATAATTGAAATTAAATCCATTAATATTAATAATTTAACATACTTTTTGTGACAAATTGATCACACTTTGCAAAGAATTTCCTATAAAATTCATTTAGATGAAAGTTTAAGAATGAGTTAATACGATTTTACAAGTGAGAAACATAAAAACGGTAAATTCGGTATGCAAACTCATGAATTTAACCCAGTTTACTACTAGCATGAGTTTATCAAGGACTTAACTCGATTTTGTAAGTTAAAAATATGAAAATAGTAAATTAGAGAGTCAACTCATGAGTTTAGCAATAATGATTATGAATACTCTAAAATTATTATATTTATTTTACAGTTCAAATCCTTAACAACATATCTAGGTATTAACCGCTAATATTGAGTTTGATCCATAGAGGGATCTCTGAGATTGATTTTAATTAAGAAAAAGGAGTGTTTCCCATTAGGAAATCATGAAATCGTGATTTTAATTACAAGAAAATGTGATACTTATGATTTGTGTGATACATATAGTTTGTTCTTAAAATGTGAAATGAGGATAATACAAATTTAAATCTTAGGAAGCACAGTTATTAGGAGAGGTGAAATATATTCTAAACCTTGGAAGGAAAACCTTGTCCATATAAATAAATAAATAAATATATATATATATATATATATATATATATATATATATATATATATATATATATATATATATATATATATATATATATATATTATGTGCTGATCATCTCCTTTTTGGGCCAACTTTTTTAGCCAACTATGTGGTGATCACCGACCTGAGATTTAAGAAAGTGAACTGATTAATTTAATATAGAGAAATAATACTAACAATGCATGCATTCAAGTCTTCCTGTTTTAATGTTGATAATAAAAATATGTTAATATTTCAATTAACCCACATAATTACCATATAATTGTAGACTGATTCTACTGATGCAGGCTGGAGCGGATGCTATATAAGTTACTACTATTTCCAGTCCTAATTATTGGAACACTTTTGTAGTACAGTTTGCACCATGAAAATGTTTATATAATTAGGACCGGAGGGAGTATTATTTTACTTGGGCGACTTGAGGGGAAAAAACAAACACCCACACGCAATTATTTATATAAATAAATAAAATATAACATACCTTCATAGAATAACTTTTTTTTTTCCCAAGTTGAGTATGACATTTTTCTTCTCATAAAATTCATTTATGATTGAAACCGAGTAAATTTTTTTATAATTTCTTTTTTTAATATAAATAGCCGGACAATACATTTTTCTCAATATTCATAAGTAAAAATGGCATTTAAATTGTTGCACTTGAAACTAGAAGAGTCAATATGTACCAAGGTTAGTAATTGATTGATCAGATAATAAGTATCACAATTTCTTGTTTTCTTTAATCCCTAATTATGATAGATTAATTGATGAGAAGTGTACGAATAAATCAAGTGATATTGGGGGAATATCAAGCTCATACTTATGCTAGCTGTACTTATATTTTAATAAATGTAACCAAGAAATTTTAGTGTTGGGGACAATAAAGTTAGAGATGGCAAAGCTTGATCCACCAGTAAACTCAGTTTGACATAAAAATAATTTAATATTTAGGACGAATACAACTGTGAAATGCCCATGGGCAAAATTCAAAATGTTCATATCTTTATAATCAAGCACTAATTAGAAAAGGACGTGGCGGCAGATATTTAAAGAGAAGTCAACATAAATGCATAGCACAAATACAGCTAATCGCCTCACATTATCAATTAATTAATACATTATACTCATTTTTTAACCAGACAAAGCCTCGAGCAGGTCTGGATCTGGTTCACTCAGCCTGCTTTGACATATTATTTATTCAATATTCAAATATTTGTATGATTTCATTAGGTGTGTTTGGTTTGAGGGGATGGGAGAGGAGGGAGGAGAGAGAAATTTTTTACCAGATTGCCCATGGATGAGTCCAGAGAAGAGTCTCGAGCCAGAGCCAGCCCTAGCCCTCTTCCTCCCCTCTCAATCCCTCACCATCGTCTGTCATCTCCTCCTCCTTTCTTTGTCTCCAGTGAGGAAGATGTTTGGCGACCAGTCGGCGCCAATGCGAGACTCTTGAGTGTGATTGCATGGAGCAAATTTTTTCACGATTTTCCCCTCCTTCTATGTTGTCCCTCTCGATCGGCAACGCTTGAAGAATGAGGAAGGTAGTGACCACAGTGGACCCAAAGGTAGTGACCAAGGTGAATCCGTAAGCCCAAGAGGTTGTTGTGGGTGTCAATGAGAATGTAGCTATGGAATATTAAAAAATTTTCTTGGGCAATTTGGTCAGGATGAAATAAAAATGTTCTCTCTCATCTCCTCCTTTCAAACCAAACACACCCTTAATCATTTAGGGTTCATCGATGTCGAACCTTTTGAATATGACACGCCTAGCTTCCCTATATAAAGACACGAGCCCACCCAATGATTCTAAAACCATTAATTACTACAAAAGCTAGCTTAGCTAGTTATCTTGTGCAATATTCTCTTTCTTTCTTTGAAGTTTTGTACGAGACACAGCCATGTCTGGTCTTAACCTTAACCTCAAACTCATCAGCCTTTTCTTGTTATTGTCTTGTGTTCCTGGGATTCATGTTTCAGCTCAGTTGTCTTCTACATTTTACGCCAAAACTTGTCCCTCAGCTCTTGCTCTCATTAAAGCTTCAGTAGTCTCCGCTGTCGCTAAAGAGGCTCGCATGGGCGCTTCTCTTCTTCGTCTTCATTTCCATGATTGCTTCGTTCAAGCAAGTCTCTAATTCCTCTCTCTCTCTCTCTCTCTCTCTCTCTCTATATATATATATATAGACACACACATCACTTTATAGTTTTTTGCTTAGTTCACTCCATGCATGTATCTTGCAACATGTTACCTTTCACGTTATGTCTGTGTCTCTGATTAGGACTTGGCTATCATCCTATGTTCTTAACATCCTCTTTCCCTCCATTACTCATATCAACCTTTAGATTGAAATTTAAAGAGTTCATATTTAATGTTTTATAAAAAAATTGAAAATATTTTTTTATTGTAGTTTTAAATTATAATAACTAAAATTTAGTAGTTTTTAATTAATGTATTTATTTTCAATGATTTGATATTTTATTAATATTTTTTAATAAAATATTAATATGAATCACTCAAATTTCAATCTATATATTGAGATGAATAATGAAGGGGAAGAAAACACTTAAGAGAGTATAGAAGGATAACCAAGTCCCTCTAATTATGAGCTACAACACACAAATACATTATTGACAAGTAACTATTAATTAATTCAAAGTCAAGTTCTTTGTGAATCATAGTTTGGATTATATAGAAATAAGTAGCCTGGAGGTATATATCCCGTGAACAAGGTTAAACCTACGAACCATATTTTTTTCATCTAGTTATCTCTCTCTCTCTCTCTCTCTCTCTATATATATATACCTCTTTTGTGTATATAATATCCCACTTGTTGGATTATTATGTACAAAGAATTGTTGAGTATTGACCTTTCATCATTTGGATATATTGTGGTTGTGTAGGGATGTGATGGATCTTTACTTTTAGATGATACTTCAAGTTTCACAGGCGAGAAGACAGCTGTTCCAAATAATAACTCTGTACGAGGTTTCGATGTAATCGACACCATTAAATCAAGGCTCGAGACTACATGCCCCGGTGTTGTCTCCTGCGCGGATATAGTCGCCGTCGCTGCCAGAGACTCTGTTGTTACTGTAAGTACCCATAAACTCTAGAATTTTCTAGTGATACACACACATATAGATAAACATACATATTTATACAATAAACCAGACATTGACACTGAAAAAATTTCTCAGCTAGGTGGACCCACTTGGTCGGTCCAATTGGGAAGAAGAGATTCAACTACAGCAAGTTTAAGTGCTGCCAACGCGAACTTGCCATCACCCTTTTCAAATCTTAGTGCTCTTATCACTGCCTTCTCTAACAAAGGTTTTACTGCTAAAGAAATGGTTGCCCTCTCAGGTACTTAATTCAGGGTCCGGTTTGTGTGCTCATCAAAATGATGAGCGACCCCAGCCTCTCAGATTTGGGATAACTAAATCTGATATGCACAGTCCATATTTAATACTCTTTTGATCATTAATATAAAATATATTTACTCAATTTAATTAGATTAGGAAGTTACGTTAATTAATACGACATAAAATTTTTAAAACATTGTAGTCATCTTCCTTAATTAATTCACACATTCCCTCTCTTCTTTAATTATTGTTAAATGAGTATAAATTAAGGTAAAATTGACAAACACCATAGTCATATATTTAGGACCAATATGAACTTCCTAAATATGTCTTATATTAAAGAGATGGGGGAGTATCTTCCAAATGCATCATTCCAATTAATTAACGTCGTACTTTACGACATGAATTAATTGTGAACCTTTTGATGTATTTTTGTTTCAGGATCTCACACAATAGGGAAAGCACAGTGTCGGTTGTTTAGGACGAGGATTTACAACGAGACCAACATTGATTCCGCATTCGCAAAAACCTTACAAGGAAACTGTCCGAGAGCCGGCGGGGACTCTAACTTGTCGAATCTCGACGCGACAACTCCCAACTTCTTCGACAGCGCTTACTTCAAGAACTTGTTGTGCAAGAAGGGTTTGTTGCACTCAGACCAACAGCTCTTTAATGGAGGATCCACAGATTCTATAGTCACTGCTTATAGTAACAACCTTGCCACCTTCAGAGCTGACTTTGCCAATGCTATGATTAAAATGGGAAACCTTAGCCCCCTCACTGGATCCAACGGTCAGATCAGGACCAATTGTAGGAAAGTCAATTGATACAGGACCCAGTTGATGACGTTGATGGCTATACGTTAAAATCAAATTTAAATATTAGATTTGATCCAGTTCTTTATTTTCAGCATTTGTGATGGGTTTAAATTCTATAGATTGGTGTTCAATGTCTTGGGTGTATTATTAGGTGTTAAAAAAAAAAAAAAAGGAATCAAGTGTTTATTAATTATGGACTGCCATTTTCTTGAATAGATTATTAATTTTCCTTTTATTTTTGCTTCTTATTTCAATATAATTTAAGAAATATTATTACATCTAATTCTTCCTATCTAGGGGCGGAAATAGGCCAAGCCCCTATCAGACGGCCTACAACCTGACCTGTTTAGGGTCTGGTCAGGCCTGGCCTGTTTGTGAAAAAGGCCAGGCTAAGGCCTATTTAAAAGCCTATATGTGTAAAGAGGCCAGGCCTATTTTGTTAAAGCCTGGCCTATAAGCCTTCAAGTCTGGCCTATTTACATATTAAATAAATATATTTATATTTATATCATATAATAACAAAATAATTATTTTTTTATTCTTATATTTATAAAGATTTTGATAGGCTCAAATTGCATGAAGCCTACTTATGGCCTTAAAGGCCTGCAATATGAAGCATTTTTAAAGGCTTTTCCCAGAATTTTGTAACTTCATTTTCAACATAAAATATTGGCGTTTTTGTCACTGATTTTAGAAACTTCTACCCGATGAATTTTCGTCAGAGCTTCGCTACTTTGATCATAATCTTCCAAAAATTTTGTTATAATACCTTCTTCATCAAGTTTTCAAATTAAAACCACTTTTAACCATAAAAACATGATAACAAAAAAAATATATTGGAAGATTAAAGATCAAAACAACATTTAAGCTATAAACTAAAAGCTAAAGCTTAAGAACTAGAGAACTTACCCTTGGAGAACCTTGCTACTCCTTCTTGCTTCCCACTAACTCTCACTTTCACTCTATTTTCAGATGCTTCTTGCTTGTTTTGGTGTGAATTTTGTGAAGGCCAAAGCCCCCTATTTTATAGCAAAATGTGATGGCATTTTGGTAGTTCTTTCGAACCTAATCTTCTTAAATTTGGACCCTTAGATCTAGGTTATTTGTGAAGCATGAATCTCCACCTTTCCTTGCTCAAAACCGCCCCCTCTCACAATCCTAGCTCAAAACCGCCCCCTTTCACAATCCTATCCTCTTCCATTTTTCTTCAATGCACTTAATCCTAAGTACAATCCATCTCTCCAATTTGTTCCCCCTCATCAATGCTTAAAATGCATGTGTTGATAAGTTTAATATTAAACAACTCATCCTACCCCTTTCCCAAGCCAAAAATTTGTCCCCCTCCCCTTCATCTTTCTTTGATTTGCATTTCAATTATTAGTTACTTTAGGTGTCTTGTAACTAGATGAAAATATACTTAGGGGTTTTTATGAAGCTTATTCAAGTCTTCTCATTAGCTTTGTAATTTTTGAAACTCATGACTTTAATTAAAATTCTCTAATTTCCTTTTTATCATTTTAAATTTAATTCCAAAAATTGAGGAAAAGATTTTGGTGATAACCTATTCCAAGCTTAAAATATGTTTGTTCATAATATATCCATATATTTGATCTATGATTAAAGTATCTCAGGATACAATTTATTTTGTATAGATTCTCATTTACTTGTGTCTTGAATTAATTCCAATGGTTTTTAACTCACAACTCAATTAATTACACACTTTTCTCTCTCCTACACTAGGCTCACAACTCTCTCTCTCTCACACATACACACACTACACGTCCCCCCTCCCCCCTTTCTTATTCTCTTTCCTTTATCCTCTTCCAAAACTCATCAATGCCTTATCCCATTAGTACTCTTATCCTCTTCCAAACATTAATGGTCTTTTATCATCCAATTAACCCCATGTGTTTGTATGTTTATATTAAACAATTTTTACTCCTCCTTATCAAGCACAAAAACCACCCCCCTTCATCTTTTTTATTTTCAATTTGTGTTTTAATTGTCTCACAAACTCAAGAAGAAAAATCTGTCATTGGTGGGTTTTTGTCTCACAAAGATTATGCTTTATGAGGTTAAATTAAAGCCTTTAGATTTAGTATTATGAGGTTTAATCCTAACCCTCCATAACTAATCTCAATTAGTATTATTAATTAGCATATTTAGTCTTTTAATAAATTATGAAAAGTTAATATAATTACTCTAATTATTGCAAATTTAATTGCCAATTAGTTGTTGGCAATTTTCTCTCCAAATGGGTATAAGTATTTTTATGTCATTAAATTGTCTCTTATGAATAAATTAAGACTATACTTAATTATGATAATTTTATGATATTTTATGATCCCTAATTGAAACCTTAAAATTTAATTTTAAGCCTAACATTTGGTTTGTTTCATATCAAGGAAAATTGCCATAAATTATAGAAAATAAATTATAAAATTAGAGACAACAAATTTTCCTATTTTTAATAGGTATTATTTACCAAAATATTATATTTAAGATAAATGATGATTTTTCGGGTATTACAATAACAGAAAAGTATATAAAAGATAATTAAATAAGTATAAAGTATTAATAAATTCAATCTAATATATATCAGAATCTATACTTATTTAATTATAAAATATATACTTATCATAAGATATAGGGAAACACAACTTGAGAAGTTGAAAAACTAGTAGGAGTATTTTTGTAACTGGGAATGATTTATGTGTTTCAAGCCTTGGCAAGTAGTTTTAGTCAAAAGTAGACATATCAAGGGTCACGTAGATTTTTGGAACACCTTAATCGGATTTTTTTACAATTAGTTATGAATTTTTGAAGTTAGGTCAAATTTCTGGGAATTTTTGACCCTATGCGAAAATTAAGGAAAAGTAACTAATGAAGGGATACTCATTAATAAAGAAAATTAATAAGTTTCAAATGGTGAAAGAACTTTTTATACAAGTTATATAGTTTAATATTTTTATGAAAAAAATTATATTAATGATGATACCATTTATATTGTATTACTTTAGATCTATCATTCCTACTTAGTAGCCGGGATTTTGTTATACAACTGATCAGTTGTTTACAGGTAAGTAACCTTAATCTCATATACTTTGTATGTAAGCTTTACTATGATTGTGTATGCATTCGGTGTTATTGTTTTCCAAGCGCTTTGGTACCGGAGCCTGCTGTGTGAGACTTGGGCTTTGATATGTGATACACCCTACAATCTGTATGATGTGTTGTTATGATTGCTTGTTCCGGATTAGACTTTATTCCTCGCTGTGTGCAACCTTGTGAATGCTTATGGTTTGTTGTTTATGGTTTTCTTACATACTTTGTATATACGTTAGATAAGAGATTAACGTTTACTTTGAGATTTGCCTATGAATCCCAAACTATTATTGGGATACATGTTCTAGGACAAAACAGGAGGATAAAGGTAAGACTATAGAGCATGATTGAGAACCTTGCAGAGGTTGCTAGAGATAATTTTTTGGTTATTTCTGTTTATACCCAAATCACTACAAAAAAAGCGGTTATTTGCTGCAGTTACTTTGTAACGGTTATAGGAAACCGTTACAAATGCACATCTTGGCGCGAATTTGTCACTGTTTTAACCCAAGCCACCACAAATTAGTAACGGAAACATTGGCGCCAAATGGTGACCATTTTACTTCGATTTTTGTAGCGGTTACACAAAACCAAACCGCCACAAATATGGCGCCAGTCTTGGCGCATTTTGACGCGAAGTTTGTTGCGGTTATTTAGTAGTGGTTTTGTTGAAATAACCGCTACAAAAATTCATCGACACCAGATTTGTAACGGTTTCAACTGTAACCGCTAACACATGTATTCGAAAGGACATAGTTTTCTCGCGGTGAAAAGAAACCGACACCTTGACCGCGACTAGATGTTACAATTTGTAGCGGTGTAGGCTGTAACCGCTACAAAATTTATTCTATAAATAGGCATCCGTACAACAATTGTAAATATTAAAAAATATTCTAAGTCAAGATTGTCGCTGAAAGAACATTCTCTGCTCTGTTGTCGGGAGATGAGATCAGAGATGTAGAGCCGAGAATGTTCTTTGAGTGAAAATCCAGATTTAGATATTCCATTCACTTGAAGACGTCTCCTCTTCTGAAGATTGTTCAACATACCATCAGAGATTGGGTCCAATATAGCTAACATTCTCTCTGGAAAATATCTCTGATCAAAATGAGTCAGTGAGTTTTTCTGGAGAGATTGGTGGCTATACTGAATCCAATTTTCAATAAACTTGTTATTATTAACCCTAGATCTTTTAGGGAAATTAAAGAAAATAATTGGAAATGTTTTTATTGTAATAAAGAAAAAAATCTAAACTAATTAGTTTGGATTGGTAGCGGTTCCTATAAAACCGTTACAAAGTGTCAAAGGTTATTCAATTTGTAGCGATTTAGTAACCGCTACAAATTTTCACAAAGAATGAGGCACATTTGTCGCTGTTTACGTGGCAGTTATACTCTAAACCGTTACAGAATTTCAGAAGTTGTGTTTTTTGTAGCGGTTAGAAGACCGCTACAAATTTCCGCGAAGAATGAGGCACATTCGTTGCGGTGGACGTGGCGGTTTTGATGTAACTGTTACAAAATTCATTATTTTTGTCACGGTTTTTGGGATAACCTCTACAAGTGCAATGGTTTTTATACTTTTCTTTTCACTTTTGAAATTCACACGCGCATTTTAGTTACTATTCACTTCTCAATTTCAACTTTTACCTTTCACCATCATGGTTTCTAACGACAAGGGAAAAGAGAAAGTAGTGAAACCCCCAAGAAGGCCTCTCAGGGGTGGTAGTAGTAGAGGTAGGAGAGGGCGTGGACCTCTAAATATCCCCCTTCAGTCCCCTCAGGTTGGGAATGAGTTTGACGAACTCTTTGCAAATGACCCAATCCCACACCCAGAGACCCTAGAGACCGTAGGTGGAGAACGAGGCGCAAGTCTATCGCTTGAGGACATTTTAAATGATGAAGATGAGGAGATCCGGATTGAGATTCCCATAGCGGAAGCGGAGCAGTTCCTCGACCAGGAGAACGAGCGATACCAAGGGAACCCCCGATCGTTGTCTTCTCGTTCCACCGGATTTACGATGGATGTCGAAGGTAAGTATAAGTATTTTATTGGCGAAAAATAAAATTTAAATTCCTGACGTGTAATGATTGTTTATCTAAATACAATACAACAATTTTGTTATAATTGTGCAAATCCACATGGGAACGTCAGCAGGAGGACGCTGGACGTTCCCACTCTCAGTCACGAAAACAACACCTACCGCGTGATAGTCCCCTGGAACATGGACATAGACTAGCCGATCGGTAGCGGTGGTCACTTCTTGAACCGATTCTTGTCACAGCTTGGCGGGAATTGGGTATGGTTCCCAATCTATTTCCAAAATTGGAAAAAGGTCCCGGATGGCAACAAGGATAGGGCGTTTAGGGACGTTGTGCAGGTAAGTTATGTTGTGTAATTAAATTTTACATGTTAATAGTTTTAAGTTGTATAAATTGTGGTTAATTTAGTTATTTATTTCTTAAATAATTATTAATTAATTACTAATTATTTAATGATATAGAAAAGGTTTAAACTGCGAGCCAAGGCGAAGAGGTATTTAAAGATGAAAATGGGAGAAGCGTGGAAGAGCCGGAGGGGTCGTCACTACGACAAGAAGAATGGAGATGGGACTATGCCTCTGCAACAACTAATGGAGAACGTCCCAGACGGCGTGGAGCCAAATGACTGGGCAGCTTTTGTCCAATATAGGAGGAATGCAGATGGACAGGTATGTTTTTTTTTATTAATCATAGTTTTGTTTTTTAATTAATCATGAAAGTATTGTATAGTTTAAAATTTGTTTTAATTAACTACACTTATATTTTACCGCAATTGCATAAACAACTCATTTATTTTGCATGCTCTATCGCAAAGGAACACCAAAAGCAGGCAGGGCAGCTCAAAGGATCAATCACACGGGAGGATCCAAAACGTTTGGGGTGACGAACAGTGAGATGGTATGTTAAAAGTTGAGTTAATGGCGCATTAAATGACTATTGTTTTGTTTTAGACATAACAAAGTTTATATTTTTTTAGCAAGAGCAGGCTCGGGAGGAGAATCGTCAGACGGATTATGGGCAGTTGTTTACACGCACCCATAGTCACCGTGATGGGACGCTGATCTCTGAGGAAGCAGAGGGGATAATAGTAAGTTACAAAAAACTAATTTTATATTTAAGTTTAATTAAATTGATTGATTAATGTTTTATGAAATATTTGCGTGAGGCCCGGATTGAGCAGAGCCAGCAGGAGTTACGAGCGTCGCAGCCCCCGGAGTCACAGGGTTCTATTGATCCTACGGCTGCATTGAAAGCTGCTATGGGCCCAGTCGAGCATCCTGGCCGTGTTAGGGGCTTTGGGCTAGGCGCCAGGCCTAGCATGGTGTATGACAAGGCCTCCTCCTCTGCCGCCGAGACCTCCGGGTCGAGCATACCACCACCTGCTGCAGTTGATGCGATGATTGCCGAGAAAGTTGCCGCGCAGGTTGCCGAGCAGCTTGATGAGAAGGTTGCCGAGAAGGTTGCTGCAGAGAGGGCCAGGAATGAGGCTAGGACTAGGTGCATGCAGGAGAGTCTCAACAGTTGGTTCGCTACTCAGAGGCATAGCTGGCAGTCACTTGCCGGGGCCTTGACAGAGTTGCTGCCGAATAGACGGTTTACATCTCCCGAGCCTCCCCCTTCGTTCATCTTCGAGGATTCCCCCCAGCTCCCCCGCCTTCGCGTCTGGAACATGATGCTGCTGCTGACGAGGACGATGTTACCTCTGGTCAAGCCCGCGTCGCCCCTGAGAGAGACCCCTCTGAGACAGGACCTGATCATCAAGCTCCTGATAGTTAGTTATTATTTTCTACAGTATTTCATTTTGTACGCCCCGGATGTTTGTTAACAATTTTATTAAATTTAAATATTTGTTATCTTTTTTTCATTAGCTTTTTCAAATTTAAATTTTATTAAATAGAGTTTATAATTTGTGATTAAAAATGTATGATTCTTGAACAAAAAAAATTAAAAATGTATGATCATAAATTTCGTAGCGGTTTACAAGCTAAACTGCTACAAATGTTATTAAATAATATATTTGTCACGGTTCTTAGAAGGAACCGCTACAAATTTGAATTTCAAAAAAAAATATATCTGCCAAAATTTAAAAACAGTCATCATTTGGTACCGGTTGATGTAGCGGTTTTATAATCGCGACAAACTTACGGCGAGATTTTCAATTCAAAGATGTAGCGGTTACTAAACCGCGACTGTTTGACAATTCGAATTTGTAGCGGTTTCTTAACCGCTACAAAGTTTAATTCTAATAGAGTCGCGGTTTTGAACCGCTACAAAGTGTCCAAGATTGCATTTAAAGATCTCAAGTGCTGAGATGAAATTTATTAAACATTGTCTCCACATTGGTATACTTTCCTAGCTTTGTTTGCTACAGATGGATAAGTCATGGATCAAGATGCCGTGCAATTCTCCTGTATATTTAGCGGGATTGAAAAATTTCTTAGATTTCGCCTTCTCTCACGCTAGCGTTAATGGCAAGATCGTGTGTCCTTGTTGTAGATGCAAGTTTAAGAAGTGGCAAACACGAGAAGGTGCTATGGAACATCTTCTTAATAAGCCTTTCCCAGAAGCATATACATTCTGGGGTGTTCATGGTGAGGAGCGTGGTATGAGATATGGGGATCATCTTCTTCAAACCTCACAAGTAGGAAATCAACTAGATCAAGATGATCCGGTTAATGAAGCTGTTCGCGACGCTTTTGGTGTTCAAGACGACAACTTCACGACAGAAGTGCAAGGTCCTCAACCAGTTTTCTACAGGAATGAAGCAGCTCGGGAATTTTTTAGCCTAATGGATGAGAGCGATCATCCGTTGTATCAAGGTTGTCAGAAATACTCAAAATTATCCTTTTTGATCAAATTGTACCATATCAAGTGCATGTGTGGGATCACTGATAAGGCGATGTTGATGCTGCTGGAATTTTTACGAGATGCTTTTCCTAACGCGGACATTCCCACAACCTTCTACGAGGCCAAGAAGATAATCAATAGATTAGGATTGAACTACGAAAAAATCGATGCCTGCCCCAACGGCTACATGCTTTATTGGGGGGAGGACGCTCGGAGGGAGACTTGTAAGAAGTGTCACACTTCGAGATTCAGGACAGTTCAGAAGGGAAAAAAGCAGAAGAAGAAACCCACAAAGATTCTAAGGTATTTTCCTTTAAAACCTCGCTTACAAAGATTGTTTATGTCGTCTAAGACAGCTGAGCATATGAGGTGGCATGAACCCGACAAGAACGACGATGGTAAACTCAGACATCCACGTGATTGTGAAGCGTGGAAAGCGTTCGACTCAGACTTTCCTGATTTCGCGGTGGACCCTAGAAATGTTCGTCTTGCTTTGGCGATTGATGGTTTTAATCCGTTTGGTAATCTCAGTACAAGTTATAGTATATGGCCAGTTGTTTTGATACCTTACAACTTGCCCCCTTGGATGTGTATGAAACAGAGCTCCTTCATTATGTCCATGATCATTCCAGGTAAAAAGGCACCGGGAAATGACATCGATGTGTATCTACAACCGCTTATGAATGAGTTGGTGGAGTTGTGGAACGTAGGCGTCGAGACATATGATGCGCACGAGAAGACACTGTTCAACTTGCGTGTGGCGTTGATGTGGACTATCAGTGACTTCCCTGGACTGGGAACATTATCCGGGTGGAATGTGCATACCGACCTTGCGTATCCGGCTTGCAATTTTGACTCTAACTCAGTGCGCCTTCCCCACAGTCGTAAGTGGTGCTTCATGGGTCATCGGAGGTTTCTCGATGGTACACACAGGTTTAGGTTGCAGCGCAATCATTTCAATGGGCAACAGGAAAGAAGAGGACCTCCTCGGATTTTATCCGATGCAGATATCATAGAGCAAATTGTGGATGTTGAATTTGAGTATGGGAAAAAAGACGACCCAGCAAAGGCCGAGACAAAGACGGCCAGGGCTTCTGGTTCTGTGACCCAGCAACGGAGGAAGATAAGCGTCTTCTTCGCTCTTCCGTATTGGAAAGATAATTTGCTCCGACACAGTCTGGATGTCATGCACATTGAAAAGAATGTGTGTGACAATGTCTTATACACTATTATGAACAGACCAGGCAAGTCAAAAGATCATCTTCAAGCGAGGAAAGATTTACGGGAGATGGGGGTTCGTGCAGACGCGTGGCCGGATGAGCATGATAGATTTGAACCGGCAAAATTCACCCTGACAAAACCGAATAAGGAAATCTTCCTTGCCACGTTGAAGAAAATAAAAGTTCCTGACGGGTATTCAAGCAACATTTCACGATGTGTGGACGTGCAAGCTCGAAAGGTTACTGGGCTGAAGAGTCATGACTCACATGTGCTTATGCAGCAGTTACTTCCGCTGGCCATAAAAAATACACTGCCTCTCGATGTGTCGATCGTTTTGGTCGAGCTTTGTACTTTCTTTCGGAAGTTGTCTTCCAAGGTGTTGATCGTGGAGGAGCTTGACCAACTGCAACAGCAAATCATTTTTACGCTGTGTCATTTGGAGATGATCTTTCCTCCTTCATTTTTCACAGTCATGGTTCACCTGACAGTACACCTTGTTCACGAAACAAAGCTTTCTGGCCCGGTTCACTACCGATGGATGTATCCTATTGAGAGGTACTCTTTTAAAATTAATTACTTTAGCATTACATTACTTCCTAGTCGCATGTTTAAACATTGATGTATCGACATTTTTCCTCATTACTTTATAGGTTCCTTGGGAAACTGAAATATTACGTGAGGAATAAGGCGTGACCTAAAGGTTCAATAGAAGAAGGTTATATTGGGGATGAGGTCTTGTATTTTTGTTCCAGGTACTTTGATGACATTGAGACGTCATTCAACAGACTGCCTCATGTGGACGATTGTCCTGAGCCACAGCCAGAGCCATCAGCTTCAGAGTTGTTATTCCCTCGTGTTGGTAAACCAGTTGGCGGACGTGAGAACTTCAAACTCACGGCACTTGAGAAGTTTCAAGCACATAGACATGTCTTGATCAATTGTACTAAAGTTGAACCGTACCTTTAGTAAGGATTGTGCACACACACACACACATATATATATATATGTTATTCTATATGTTTCCTTACATTTTATAGGCACATTTCTTGCTTGTCATCACATGTTTAATTGCAGGGAATTCAGGAGTTATGTGAAGCATCAGCTGAGGATCCGTACACAAACATCCTCCGAAATTGATAGAAAGGTCCACAGAGAATTCCAGGGTTGGTTTAGGAGGAGAAAAATGAATGACCACAACCCCCACTCACTAGAATTCAGAGCTCTCGCACTCGGCCCGCTTGATCACGCCGAAAGATTTACATCATACAATGTCAATGGCTTCAAGTTTTGCACGGTTTCACGAGATCAGGGATTACTGACCCAAAACTCGGGTGTATACGGCACGTTTGGGACGAGGAGTTATGCGAGCAACAGTGACGGGAACATGCAGTTCGGTGACGTCCTGTATTATGGAAAGTTGTTTGATGTGGTCCGGATAACTTACCAAGGCCTTTTCTCTGTGACGCTATTCAAGTGTTTGTGGGCAAATACGACAACGTCCTGGGGACTCACGACCGATGACTTAGGCATCACATCCGTGAATTTCTCTCGCCCTATTCACACTGGTCAATCTGAAGATGACGAGCCGTATATTCTTGCCTCAGAGGCCCGTCAGGTTTATTACGTCGCCGATGAGAGGGACAGGGATTGGAATATGGTGGTTCACTTAAAGCCTCGGGACCTTTACGACATGGGCGATGGTGAGAACGTCGCCTACGATTGTGAGCCGCTCCAGCCCGCCAGTTTCGAAAACTTCTTCCCAGACGGCGATGACACTTTACCTATAGTTCGGTACGTCTTTTAATATCTGCAACATGAAATATAAAAATATCACTTCAAAAAAAATTTTCTATGTCTTTTTCTATATTAACTCACACGTAAATTTTTATACAAACTTTCTTTGTAGGGAGGCCGACGAAGATTAAGAAGAAAAATTATCCCTACTCTTCATTTTACTTTAATTTTTTTAAAAAAAGCCAAAAAAGTTATTTGTATCCCGACTCTTCATTTTACTTGTATTTTTTAAAAAAAAAAAAGCCAAAAAAGTTTTTTGTCGCGGTTTTAAACCGCCACTAAAAACAAAAAAACCGCTACTAATTAAAAAACCGCTACTAAGAAAAACCGCTACAAAAACCGCAACCTCAACTGCTACAAAATGATACGCTGAAATCAAAATAAATAATCCCACCAAATCGCATTCAATATGCTCCCATTTTGATTTCTGCACACGTTTTCTCTCCATCTTCACTCATATTTTTACATTTTCTCAATGAGGCAAAGTGTTTGAATCGGGTAAGTGTCACTCAGCTTGATAATATTTGTTTTTTCTTCTACCCTCTTGATATTAACTTCTTTTATTTTACAGGTACATTTTTTTCAATTTTCAACTTTTTTTCTACTTTCATATACTTATTCATCAATCCACTTTCTCACACTTTTGTTTTATAATTCATTTTATTTTTACTAACTCATAAGTTATTGTTATTATACTTAGATATTCTCATTGTTTTCCATATCTATACTACCTTATACAATCAAATATTATATTTTAATATCATTTATTTTCCGTAAAAATATAAATGAGATAATAATTTAACATTTTTTTAATTACAATAAGAATTGTGAAATATTCTTTTTAATTTCACCAATTTGTAGTGGTTGCAAAACCGCAACAAATACCAAAATAAATCACATAACCTCAACTGCTACAATATAAAGAACCGCTACTAAGAAAAACCGCAACCTCAACCGCTACAAAATGGTACGTTGAGATCAAAAAATGGTGCCAAACCTTTTTGTAAAAATCTTGGCGGGAATTATTTGTGGTGTAACACCCCGTTTTCTAAAACGTTTTCGAAATAATTGATCAGAGTAGAGCATCGGAATAAGTTTAAAAGAGCGAGTAACTGATGATTGTATAAAAATATTAACCATGGTTGGTTATAGTAGTGGTACATTCATCCAATAATTCAAAAATATTATATAATCAAAAACAAAAACACTCCAGTCAGATCTTCACACGAGCTGCTTACTCCTGTCGTCGGCCCTCGGTCCTCCAGACCCTGAAGCTATATTAGGAGCTGAGGTTCAATTACCATTAAACCTCAGGTAACGGTTAACCTCATGCTTATGTATGACAAGATATGTATGACAGATATTCATTCAGCAACAAGCAACAATATATATCACATGTAAAGTCATCTATGTAAACAGTACACATCGCATGTACAATCATCTATGATATTAGTACACATCACATGTACATCCATCTGTGTTATCAGTACACATCACATGTACAACCACCTGTGTTATCAATACACATCACATGTACAATTATCTATGTTATCAGCACATATCGCATGTACAAACATTTATGTTAACAGTACACATCACATGTACAATCATCTATCACAAATATAAGCATATCATAAGCATCAGAGTTAGTGTTACGGTACGCGAACGTACCTGGATTGATAATTTCGTATGTAATCGATTGGGCAGCGTTCTTTCGGTCAGCCTATCATAACAATATCGTCCTATTAATTAAAAGAATAATATCCTAAAAGATACTTTTGGCCACTACTGACTATTCTACCCTTGGTACATTTAACCATCATTTTATTTCCACAAAATAGGTTGAAGAACGCTGGAATTCAGGGGCAGAATTTCGCCTATCTTCAAAAAATCATAACTAATTCTAGGAAATTCGAAACGAAGATCCGTAAAATGTTCCGGACTCTTTAGGATGTCTATTTTCCAGTAAAAATACCATACTTTGCCCAGAATTTAAAATTAATTCCCAGATTTCACGTGTTCATCCTCTGCCCAGAATTTCCAGTATTTTCGCAACATTAACTTTGAGAATTTTTTCCTCACTGTACAGAGCTCATTTCAACATGTTATTTACAGATTTGGAAAGCTCTATATGTCTAATTTCATCATGAATTTGCTCAGAATTTTTCAATAACATTTTCAACATGAAATATGCGTTTTTCTGTGACTCATTCAGAAATCGCCTAACCGACGAATTTTCGCCAGAACTTCGTTACTACCGTGATCTTAACCCGGAAATTTTGCAGAACCAATTTCTTCACTAAATTTTCGAAACAAGGCTATTTTTAACTATAAAAACATGAAACTAAAATTATTCTAGAATTTTAAAGATTAAAACTACTTCTACCTATGAATTTAAACTCAAAACTAAGAACTTTGCTTACCTAAAGCTTGGACTCCTTCAAGCTCTTCCTCCAACTCTCTCAACTCTCTCTCAAATAAGCAGATGATGCTTTGCTTGGTGTGAAGAAAAGTGAATGATCTATGCCTCTATTTATAGTGAAAAGGTTGGGCAATTGTGTAATTAATTGCAACTTCACTCTTGGCTAATATTCACCATTGGATCTAGGGCTTCATAGAAACTCTAAATCCTCACCACACACACACTCATCTGCCCTCCCTCTTTCTCTCCCTTCTTCTCTTTCTTCTTCCTTCTCCTAGAAGCCAAAAACAACTTGAGGTGCAAGTATGCAATAGTGTTTTGTATCCTACAAGCTTTGACCCATTTGGCACATGTTTGAAAATCAATTCCTTCCTCTTGAAGCTATACAAAAACATGCTCCCTCTGAATTTTTGGTTTTTAAGGTTGTTTTGGGCTTCATTGCTATGTTGGGCAAAGATTTGGCAAGGATTTGGGCTACCAAAAATGATCCAATGTAAATTATTGTGGTAAAAAGCCCTAATTTAATTTCTTTTTGTTTATTATTTGATTTAGCTTAATTAGGTTTAATTTGTAGTGTTCTAATTGTTTTACAACTCAATTATGATTCTACTAATTTCAATTGTTTCAATTATCGATCCCTTGTTAAGCTTTAATATTGAATTTAGCCAATATATTCCAAATTGTTTGTTGATATTCGCCATTAGATTAATTATGAATGTTAATTCAATTAAGATTAATTTTTGGTGTTCACTAATTATTTTTAGTGTCCTCTAATTATTTTAAACCTCTTCCTACTCCTTTACGTCTTATTTTTGACAATATAGGAATTATAAGACAATATATCCTTAAGTGTGAATTTAATTGTTCTTGAATTGTTGAAAATTCATTTAATTGATTTAGGGGTTTTTGTGGCATTTTACAATATTTTATGACCCCTAACAAAATTTAGGGAGTTGGATTTTGCCCTATTAAGTCCTACCGAAAACTTATTCAAGAGATAGATTAAATACAATACTATTTTGGAGACAACATACTCTCCTATTTTCAATAAGTCCTAATAGCCAAAATATCATGTTTAAAAGGAATACAAATCTTGGGGTATTATATGTGGCGGTTACCAACCGCGACAAATATTATGGCGGTAAACTTTTTCAAATATTTGGACAATTTTGTAACGGTTATGTAACCGCGACAAATGTAAAATAAAAAAATGGCGCCAAAAATTTTTTCATTTTGTAACGGTTTTTTTACCGCGACAGTTGTGTATATAAGTTATCAGCTTAGCCATATGTAGTGGCGGTCAATTTTAACCACTACAGTTACAGTAGCGGTTTATTTGCATGTAGTAGCGGTTTTTTTAACCGCGACAAATTGTTTTGTTTCATTGGTTTTTGTTGCGGTTAGTCCAACCGCGACTAATGTCATTTGTCGTGCCAATAACCGCTATAAATGGGCGATTTTGACCGCCACAAATAGCCAGTTTTTTTGTAGTGAATAATTGTATGATACTTTAGTTACTTTAGAATTTTATTTGAGATAACTGTAAATTAACCCTTCGGGAAAACTTATTATTTTGAGATATGTATTTACTTTACTAGTATTATATGGTCCAAATTATTACATGCTCTACTACGTAGTAACTCTGATATATAACATGAACAAATTAGAAGGAAAAGGTCACACTACCCGCCACCTGAAAAGGTGAGGCCAGTAGGGGTGTAACAGCCCCAATGTTGTTTCATGAGCCGATGTCATGGCGTTTGCTGCCAGAGACTCTGTTGTTGCTGCAAGTACATATCAACTCAGCAATTTGTTGTGTTACATAGACGCACACTAGACCAGACATTAACACATTTTTTTAAAATAATAATAATAATAATAATAATAATAATCTCAGCTAGGTGGACCCAGTTGGTCGGTACAATTGGGAATACAGAGATTCAACTAGAGCAAGTTTAAGTTTAGCTAACCCAGACTTGCCATCTCCCTCTTTAAATATCAGTGCGATCTTATCACACTCTTTTCTCTAAAAAACAAAGGTTTCTCTCCTCAAGAATTGGTTACACTCTCAGGTAACTAGCTAATTTCAAATATCATCACATTTACCCTTATTAAATTTATCTCTCTGCAATAAATTACCAGCCACTATCTCTTATGCACACTCATTTTAAACAAGAGTAAAATTGAAGAGAGAAAAGTACATAAGTTATACATTTAATGCTTTTCACTAATATCCTGAACGGCATAAATCTAATTATTGTTCCTTATAAAAAAGACTCGAAGGAGTATATACTATCATATATATAGATACTTGCCAATATTAATTAATTGTAAACCTTTTGATGTTTGGATTAGCAGTATAAGCTGCTTTTCCATTGTAATTTACGGTATATGAAATAAGTTTAAGATAAGTTTTGTTTTGACTTACATGAACGTACCTTTCTCACCACTAGCCCAAGTAGGCCCTCACTTGTCCAATCCTCGACAGTGATGACATCTTGTTGAATCTTGACACAACCATTCTCTACGTGTTCGCAACTCTTACTACAGGAACTTGGTGAACAAGAAGGGGTTGTTGCACTCCGACCAACAGCTCTTCAATAGAGGACCCACGGATATGATGCTGAAGTCACTATTCATAGTAACAACGCCACGACTTTCAGCGGTGACTTCGGAAATGCTGTGATTAAATTCGTAAACCTTTGCCCCCAGTTGTAGGAGAGACACCTGACTCAGGACCCAGTTCATGTTGTTAATGCATGGCTACGTGCGTACGTTAAAATCTGCAACAAATAATATCATAAGCAAGAAAATAATAAGAGTGATCAAGTTTAAATATTAAATTTTATCCGGTTCTTTTATTTTCAGGAGGTTTGATATGATGGGTTTAAGTTCTGTTATTGGTTGTTGAATTCTTGTGTTGTATTACTATAAGGTGTTGAAAATCCCAAAAATTAATGAATAAATTTTGTTTATGGACTACAATTTCATGGATATGTTATGTGATTGATTGTTCTTTTATTCTTGCTTATTATTTCAATATAATGGATGGAATATTATTACATATGGCGATTCAGTTCTCCTAGTTTTAGACAAATTAAATTCATAGACTTTCGAAACAGAATTACACAAACTAAGAAACACCAAAACAAAAGCATACGTGAAACTGTGAAAGGTGATGTAAAACAATATCAAAACAAATACAACAAAGGGGAGAACAAAACTGATGGAAGAATAATGCAAACCTCTATAGCTAACGTTTAAAAATAAAATTAAATTAAAAATTAAAAAAAATATTTTCTGAATTTCCACAGAGGACATACTCTCAATTTTGATGCGCCTGAGGAAACCATGAATTTATTGAATATCTTTATCTTTCTCGCCTTCTCTCTTGCTATATATCACTCTGGTCCTATTTATAAGTCCCTTTTTGACCAAATCACACATACCAAAAAGAGGTAGGAGGCTTAATGATTATGAGGTACATTTCCAACTTTACTCTCATTTATGAAAGGGTAACTTTCAACTCTTTATTCTCTCCCTATTTTCAATGGTATAATAATATGGGCAAGATTGTCACAATCTCATTTATTTGGTCAAAAAGGACTTATAAATATGACCACATTTTTTTGGTCAAAAGAGACTTATAAATAGGACCAGAGTGGTAGATATAGAGGGAGCCGCTTCATTAGGAGTATATAATTGTAAAGCTCCTTTTGTATATATATAAACAAAAAACAACCATTCTCTCAACGATGACTCAGTATGATTCTGTTTTTGAAACTTTTGATTTGCTTAAAATTCAGTCTGTAATTTTTAGACAGTTTATATTTTTTGTTGGAATATTTAATTCAGTAATTAATATTCCGTTATTTCTATTTATGACCCACATTATTGCTGGTTTTGTAACCGTCTATTAATACTGTAACGGCCCAATTAATACACAGTTAATACGCAATAAGTGCGTATTGAATACGTTTCCTTTTGTAGCTCTGTGATGGCCAGAGGGGAAACGCACGGTGAAACTCTGTTTGGTCCCCTGAACCTGCTCTGACCTTGAGAAAAGCACATCATCTGCAGTTCAAAGAGAAGGGTCAGAAGGACAAAGACTCGGTGCTCGTTCCTAGTTGCTGGCTTGGATCTGTTCCTGTCTATTGACTCGAAGTTCGTCCCTACTAGCTTCTGGAGACAAATCAATGGCGGGAGGTATTTGTGATCTCTACTACTTTTTCCGCTTTGATCTTATGCTATTCGGTTGTTCAGCATGATAAGATCGCCTAAATTTCTAACATTTGGTATCAGAGCCAATTATATGCCTCTGCCTTGATTTTCCGGATTGAGTCTCAGTTTGATTTTTCATGAAAAAGAAATGAGTTCAACCGGGGTTTTCGGAATTTCTCCCGTGTTTGTTCTCTGGAATCAATACGTGATTTTCCTTTTGATATGAGATTTCCTAATGAATTTTTTTAAGAAATCAATTTAAGTTTCCTTCAGAAATCTTATTCAAGTTCTTTAAATTCTTTTGATTCTAATACTTTTGATCAAGGATCGGGGGTCTTATTTTCAAATCTTATTTGGAGACCCATGTCTATCTGTGAATGATATATGTGTGTCTATGAATATACCCAAAAACCTTAGACCCATATTTTTCTGATGCTATTTGGTCTTGATGCTTTCGATTTGGATTTTGTTTGCCATTATCACGGGTTGTCACCATCAGAACTGAATTGTTATTTTCATGCTGATTCAATCTTTGATTCCGATTATGAGATTATTATGGAGACTATATTTGCCCTTGTTTGCCGTCAAAAACTGAGGAGCAGATTTTTAGTAGTTTCCATTGATTTTGTTTCGGTTGAACTCTATGTCAAGCATATTGTGGTCTGGATCATTTTTGGTGATTTTTGCGGTTAAAAACGCATTTTTTCTGATCATTCCGTGCATCTGAAATTTTTTGGAAATTTTTTTTATTGCTTGATTTAATCTGTTTCTGTTGAAAATTTATATTGATTTCATGATTATATCGAGCATATAGTGTTTTGGATTTGTTTTCTGTGATTTTTGACGTCCAAAATACTGTTTCTGAGTTTTCCGATCGACTGAAAACGTGGTCTGAATTGGCGGGTTACCGGGTCAGGTCGGGTCTAAAACGGGTGAAAGATGATGACACTGTTCATTTTTTTTAAAAAAAGGAAAACACAGAAAAGGTCCTGCTTGGTGTCGAACTCACATTCGCTTAGCACCTGGGGATTAACAAGCTGGCGCCTTGCCAGCTGTGCTGGGCGGTTATATTTGATGATATGTGAACTGTTAATAAATATATATTATTTATTATTCAGTTATTTAAAAAAAATATATTAAAAAAAATATATGCAACATATTAAAGGTGGGGTTTCAAACTCAGGACGCATATGTGGGTGAAGCGCCTAAAAGCTAGCACTCGACCAGCTGGGCCAGGCATTTTTTTTGTTTTTAGTGGCAGTTAATGTACATTTATTTAATTTAAATGATTTCTGACCCAATTGCCAAAATTTTGGAAAATGTCATCAGTAGGATTCAAACCCATACCCTCCTCACATATAAAAGGCCAAAGCCTTATTTTGAAGCTTCGGACCATTAGGCTGAGATAACACTTGGGTGTTTTATGTGGATTTAATTCATATACATAGCGTTATTTTTCGGATTTAAATATAAATCTGAAATTTAATTTATTTTGGATTCATGTAATTATTCTGATTAATTGTATGTATTAATTATTATTTCATAATACATGCAATATTAAGTTGAATAATATGACATATGAATATCCAATTTTATTTTAATATTGCTTATAGTTTCTTGCAATATTACATAGTAATGTTAAGTGATCCTTATGTTTTTAATTAATTAGAGAGTAGCCACAGCATCTTTAATTAATTGAAAATGTAAATAGAGTTGTACGATCACATAGTAACATTAGTTGTAATAGATCATATGTAATATAATAAAATTTTATCTCACAGGAAATTTTTATTATATGTTTTTGTATGATTAATTAGGATAAAATATCAAATTATATTCTTAATTTACCCACAGGTATTAAGAATAAGGAAATAATTTGATAGTTTTATCATACAGTTATTTATAAATCTAATTGGATACCTTAGACCAGTGGGCCAATTGTTTATATGAGTTGAGCAATTATTCTGGGCATTTAAATTTTTTTATTTCCTTCTTGGAAATTATTAGACCCTATTGTAATTTTTAATCACCTTGGCCATACTTATTTATTTTCTTGGCAACCTGTTTTATGTGAAATGTATTTTATTACATTAAATTGATTTGTTTAAATTGAGAAAAGTTAATTTTGGCAACTTTCACATTTTGGAAACTTTTTGAAAAATTATTATAATTAATTTGAGTTGTTTAATTGTCTAAATATTTGGAAAAATTTACTTTAGACAATTATATATATATATATATATATATATATATATATATATATATATATATATATATATATATATATATATATATTTCAAATTGTTGAAACCAAATTTGAGGTGAATTATGCCAAAATTAATTCTTTAAACATTATTTGGATACATAAAACAGTGGGAGGATTTTTCTTTTAATATGATTATTTGGTCACTTTTTGGATCAAATTAATCAATTAATCCCTCCATTAAGATGTGCATATATTAGATTTATTTTTGAATGTACAAAATAGTGGGAGAATTTGCCTAAGCTGATTATTTAATCACATTTTGTTGATTAAATTAATCAATTAAATTCTCATTAATGATTTGTGCATATTTGGGACCCAAATGCACAAGATTAATTTTGGTAATTAATATTGGTAATATTAATTTAATCAAAGTGAGAGGATTGTATTTAGTCATTCATGTTGGTTAAATTAATTGGTTAAGTCCTCCATAAAGCAGTGCATATACAGATTTTAAATGCACGTTATTGATATTTGTGATGAACAAAATACATCACATAAAGATTTGAAGACGTCCATTGTAATTAAAACTATGGTTATAATTATCCTTTTTAATTAGGGTGGAATGGAACGACATTATATTTTCTAAGTAGCCCACAGGTATTAGGGGATATAACTGCATTCTAGTTTCATCAATTCGAGATAAATTCATGCTATGCTAATGTCTTTGCCCACAGGTAGACTTTAGTGATACGAATTTGTAATGATATGGTTAATTGGAATAGAACATCAAATTATATTCTTAATTTACCTACAAGAATTAAGAATATGGAAATAATTTGATAGTTTTATCATAAAGTTATATATGGATCTAATTGAATTATAACTTTAGCCCACAGGCAAGTTATATGTCAGTAGATTCATATTTTTAAACATGATTTACATTGGTAAATCATGATATGATTTGTTAGTCTCAAATTTTAGTTATAAACATGTATGTTCAATACTATGCAGTCATACAACCTGCAAATCATTAATATTATTTACATGCTTAAGTACAAACGAATCAACAATTTGGAAGCGACTGGTTACCATGATTCAAGTTATACTAGCTGCATTGACTTAAGAAAATCCGCTTTAGGATATATTTTATGCTAGCCAATAGAACTGTATCATGGAGTAGTAAAAAGTAATCTATAATTGCTACTTCCACTATGTAAGTTGAGTTTGTATCTTGTTTTGAGGCTGCCTCACATGGTGTATGAATGAAGAGTTTCATTTTTGGGCTTAGAATTATGGATCCAATTTCTAGGCCATTGAGGTTATATTGTGATAATTCAGTTGCTGTTTTTATGGCTAAGAACAATAAAGGTGGTAGTCGAATCAAGCATATCGACATTGAGTGTCTAGCCATAAAAGTGCGTGTTAAAAATAAAACAGTAGTTATTGAACACATGAGCACTGAATTGATCATTGCTGATCTTTTAACTAAAGGCATGCCTACATTGAAATTTCAAGATCATGCAAAAAGAATGGGACTTGGTTCCCATATGTGATTTTCGTTGTAAGAACGATATTATTTATGAAACTCTATTTGCGATATTTTCTCATTTAGTATTGCGCACATATTCATTTTGAGAAATATTATTAAAGTTTGGACCTAGAATAAACGTAGGGTTTATTCATTAAGCTACTTGGGCTTGGGAAACATGATGCATTGTGATACATGGAAGATATTACTCGCTTTAAGAGGACCTATCACCATGACCCATGCATTTTGTTTTTCAGTGGTATATACTGAAGTATGTGGGCCAAGTGGGAGAATGTTGGAATATTTAATTCAGTAATTAATATTCCGTTATTTCTATTTATGACCCACATTATTGCTGGTTTTGTAACCGTCTATTAATACTGTAACGGCCCAATTAATACACAGTTAATACGCAATAAGTGCGTATTGAATACGTTTCCTTTTGTAGCTCTGTGATGGCCAGAGGGGAAACGCACGGTGAAACTCTGTCTGGTCCCCTGAACCTGCTCTGACCTTGAGAAAAGCACACCATCTGCAGATTCAGAGAGAAGGGTCAGAAGGACAAAGATTCGGTGCTCATTCCTAGTTGGTGGCTTCGATCTGTTCCTGTCTGTAGATTCGAAGTTCGTCTCTACTAGCTTCTGGAGACAAATCAATGGCGGGAGGTATTTGTGATCTCTACTACTTTTTCCGCTTTGATCTTATGCTATTCGGTTGTTCAGCATGATAAGATCGCCTAAATTTCTAACATTCTTATCCCTTATCATGTGTGGGTCCCCAGTGCATAAATTAGAACAAATAAACCCGTGATTATCTTATTCTTAATTAATTTAAACAGTTTCATGTGCAACGTAACACATCTAGTTATAGGACAATTCCCAAATATTTTATTGCAATAATCAAGAAAAATATTAAAGTTTTTAATATTTAATAACTTTTCAATTTCACCCCTCTTGAATATGAAAGAAATGAGAAATCTGATAACAATAAATTAAGGATAAAAGTGTGCATTCATGCAATAAATATAAGGGAAAATTAAAATAAAGCACTTAGAGAAAATAATATTTATTATAAAGGACTTAAAAAATTGTAGTTACTTAGAAGGACCGAACATTGTAATATAAATTTAAAATTACTAAAATTGCTGCTAATCAAAACTCATGTCTTATCTCTTATATTCATAATTTTTTTAAAAAAATAACTACAATTAAAACTAAAATTGCCCATCATGATATGATCATAACTTTTTTTCAATATATTATTTAATTAACAACTGTTAAACTCATATTTTTCTTAATTTTTATTTTTAACCCACATAAATTGCTTCTAAAACAAAAATAAATCATACAAACTTTCTTGTTTTAACATATGGGTAAATGATTTCTCTAGTCACTGGAGATAAAGTTATCTCCAGTGACACTAAAACTACGTCGTTTTGAATTAATAAAGGGTGTATTTGTAATTTTAGGTGAATTAATGAAGGGTGCAAAATTATGGAAACATCATTCATTAATTCCCCTAAAATTACAAACACACCCTTCATTAATTCAAAACAACGTAGTTTTAGGATCATTGGAGATAACTCTATCTCCAGTGACGGAAGAAGTATTTTTCCCTTAACATATATGATAAATTATAAAAGACCGTGAATTTTATTACAATAATAAAATTCCATTTTTAATTAAATGTTTTGATGATTTTAAAAAAATTACAAATTGAAGAATGCGTAACTTTTTTTCATAGATATATATTTAAGTTGTTGAAAATGAAATTTGAAAAAACTATTGTTTAATTTAATGAATCTTATAATTTTGTAGTAGTTTTAAAATAGTATGGGAAAGAAAATGTAGGACGGAATGTAGAAGATTTTATTAGTGCCATTTTAGTACTTTTAATTTTATATTTTTATATTTGATCATTTTAAATAATTACAATTTTTATATTCCTTCCCCATAAATATTTTTTCTTGTAGGTCCTTCATTTTAATTTTTCCTATAAAAAACCAGATGACCTAAAATTAGAACTCAGAACACCCTTTTTTAATTAAAATCAGTCCAAAAATATATAATGTACAGTCCAAAAAAAAAAATCTATTGGAGTCCAACACCTTTTCTTTTTCTTTTATTTTATTCTCGGGCTCGTAATAGAAAACAGCTGAGTCCTTTTCTTGGGGGAAAAAACAAAAAAACAAAATGACAGCCCATAATTTGATGAGCATACATCTCGGGTTCGAGACCTTTATGCGGACACAGGCATGAGATATTTTTCACTGTAAAAAAAAAAAAAAAATTGAATAATGACACACACCGTTTCATTTGAAAACAACATTTGGTTTCATTTTTCCCTCCTGGTCCTGGGTTCGATCCCCCTCCCCAATCGCCTTGTATCAAAAACATTTGGTTTCATTCCGTCTCAAAAGAAACAACCGTTCACTTTTACTTTTTATTTAAAAAAACAAAAAATAAATAAACAAACGCACTGTTTGGTGTTTCTTCAACTTCTGGCCGGTTTTGTGAGCCGGATGAAGTGACAGGTCGGGTCCATTGGATCCGACTAGATCTTTTTTTGCAACCGCGTTCCTGATGTCAGTTTTACACGTTAGTGGTATTTATCTCTTCGGTATTTTTAGATCTTTTCAATGAAACCGATTTTGAGGTTTAATAAAATCGTTTTCTTATAATCCCAATTTCAAAAAAACAAAGACGGTTGAAGAAGGGTTCCAGAAATGTTCATCATTTTCACGTTTCAGCCACCATAATTTGAAACAAACGATTACAAAACTAACAAATTAAATATGAATTGGAAAAATGTCATGGTTCACATTTCAAATCTACAAAAGATCAAATCTGAGAGTCTGTAGATTGGTGAACGCTACTAACATCAAAAATTCATAAAGCAAAAATAAATGCAGTTATATGCATTCTTATTTCAAACATGAATCCCACACAAAATAACAATATGTATACTTTTGATTCAACAAATCAACATTACGACTTGTCACTACTGGTTTAAAATTCATTTAACTCATTTCGCATACTTTTGAAGATTAATAAATTCAATGAAGAGCAAATTCAAAAGTAGCATTTATATATCAATACGTGCATCATAATTGGAAAACTATAAATTCTAAAACCTTGCTCTGATACCACATGTATGTTTTCTATAATTTCATGCTCAAACATCAAATAATAAGAACATGAACAAGCTAAGAATCTTAAGAACTCATGATTTCCACATCTCTATATGTCAAAATGTACTAATCATTATCTATAATTACGGAATCGATACTTTACAACATGTGACTTGCAATGTAACATGATAATTGAAACATTTATCATTTTCTTTACCTTTCATTACAAACTCTCTCTTCTTAATGGAAAACTAGAGACGTCTCTAAAATGGTCAGAGAGTGAATGAACAAGTTTCTATTCTTTATATAACTTATGTATTCAAAAGACATGTACATTCTATGGATATGACTGCTCTCATTAAGCAATCAAGAAACCTTTTCCCAAAAGTCATTTACTAATGGTTCTTTAGCCCGCCATTAATTATTAAATCATATACATTTATACAGCCACATGAGACATTTTTGACATAATCTCTACACAGATGACAAATAATCAATTTAACCAATTTTCTCTACATGACCCACCAAAATCAAGAAAACCTTAAACTTTATTAATTATAGGTTAAATTTTAACCATTTTTCAATTTTATCCTTATTTAATATACACTATATATACTAGTATACCCCATGATAATAAAATCTACAAAATATTAAATGAACGGTAGAAATTATACATTCATTTGAAAAATTTAATGATGTAACTTAAATATAAGACCCCAAAAAATTCTCTCTACCTTACAGATAAGACCAAAGGAGTATTTATAAATTATCATTATGGTCCTTATTATAATTCACTTATAACTCATTCTCACATGACAAGAAATTGTAAGATTTTTTAAATTTCCCCTATTAAAGTTTTTTTCTTCCCTCTCTTTTTGTAGCTACAAATCATTTTCACTCCTCTCCTCTTTAATTTTTCTCTTTTTAACAAGAATTAAATAAGGGTGAAATTGAAAAACAATCATTAATAATCCTACAAGTGACTTGTATCCCAACAATTTCTCCTGCAAATGGCTTAAAATAAGGATTAGAGTGGTAGTTAATTAGAATCCGACGGAGTAGTTGATAGTATTATGTTAGTAATCAGCCTTCCAAATCACTTCGAGCACTAGTTGTTTCTATAATAATAGAGGTATCGATTTTTGAAATCATTTTTGAACATTCACACGAGTATATATTTAAAGCTTCCCGGCCTACGCTAAATTGCTAGTATATATATTAGGACTTTTTATTAGGATTCCCCTAAAGTCTATTTAATTAGTTATTTTGGTTAAAATTTGAATTCCAATACATCTTACTACACTCCTATCCTAAAAATAAGAGTTAGTTAACTTTTTTTGAGTAATTTAAAAAACTAAATAAGTTATTTAATTATATCATATTCTTTGTATGATTAGATTATATATCAGTTTATAAGTAGTACAAATTAGTTTGAAGAAAAAACGATAATATAAATTCTTTAAAATAATTTAATTAGCTTTATTAATCTCCTCAAAAAAATCAATTGTGTCTTATATTTAGGATTCAAGATAGTATAATTTATTACAAATACTATGTCCACAGCCAATATAATGCTTTTAATTATGTTCTAACTCTTTCATAAAAAATATTATCTCTCATGGGGTGGTCCTTAATATAAGGAACAAATCTTATTTGTCTAAAATTTTAAACTCGTTTTTTTCATTTTTACCCTCATTAAATATGTCACTCATGATCTCTTACAATAAATTTCCATGCATTATCTCCCATATACACTCTCTCTAAATAAAGGTATAATTGGAAAGAAATATGTATAAATTAAACATTTATTTCTTTTAACTAATATTTTGAATCGTGTGATTTTAATAGTTGTTCTTTATTTATTTATTTTTTTTAAAAAAAAAGACAAAGGGGATAGTAGAAACTCGCACAAGTTCCCAATAAATGATTCCAAAAACCACTAAAATACCGCTTTTTATTACAAAAGTGATTTAACACAGAAATTAAGAAAAAAGAAAGAAGAGGTCAAAATCACTTTTGAGAATTCAGAATCTTACAAAAGTTTATATGCTAACCACGTGATGAACTTTGCTTGCTTGGAAAGTGCTTCCACCAACCAGGCCACCACCTTTGCCATATATATGCCTCGGTTTCTATGTGCTTTGGGATACAAATATACTCCTTCCGGTCCTATTTATAAAACTACGATAACTAAATTAAACAATTTTAAAAAGTAGTTAAAATTAGTTAAAAATCATAAGTATATCTTGAAGTGAACTTCCCCCCCCTAAGTATGCCTTTATTTATAAGGACAAGTAAGAGAGAAAAAGAGTAAACATAAGTATTTTCAAATTTTTAATTAATACAATATGTATAATTATTGAGGGGCACAAAAATCTCATTAAATGCTGAGACAACTCTTATTGAGCTTTTATAAAAATTTAAAAAAAAACATATAAATAATTCAAATTTTGGGCTCCTATAAAAATAACCCGAATAGAGAGTACTTTAGTTTTCTTTTCTTTAATATATATAATATTCGGCAAGATGTATAAATTTTCCTAAATTTTAGGCTGTTTTGCAAATAATGTCATTGGCACCTAGGTCATCAGCATTTATTAGCTAAATTTTTCACTCATATGGAGCATGTAATGTTATCTCTTGTCTTTTTTAATACAGATGGCTCTCTTAAATTTTGGTTAGATGTAGATAATCCCCATTTAGCAATAGAATTCTTTGTAAAAACCGTCAAATTTAATAGAGCTTATTGGTCAGTTTCAAAGTTCAATGTGATTATCAACTCAAAGTTAAAGAGGTGTGTGGGTGGGTGGGGGTGTGTGTTTTTGTGTGTGTGTATAATTTAATCCTATTAATTCCTCTTATTTCTATTTATAAAAAAAAATAAATTAAATAATGAAGATTTAGAAAAATGCTTAAAATTAGTCTAAGTCTTCTAAAAAGGTATCTTATTTAACGCATTTTTGCTTAATGTGTGATACTATATCCAAGATAATAAATACGTGTGATTCCATTAGGCCACAATAAAACTATTTCCATGGATTATATAATTTGATACTTTTCATTGCGAGAAAGCACTAAATGATTTTCTACTTGAAAGAATGATGACATTATCCTTTTTTTTTTATGCATATGAATTATGAACAAGGTTGTTCAACTCGTAAGTTTAAGTAAATTTATGAGAGTGATATAAACTCATATTATGAACTAAAATTATAAATTCGTAAGAGTTTACTTTTATCCCCAAACATTCAGTAATAGTGTATAACTAATTAATTAAAATATAAAAATGATACCAATTTAATTTAAATATATTGTAAATTCAAATAATTAAAATTAAATCCATCTACATTCATAATTTATCATACTTTTTGGGACAAATTGATCATACTTTGCAAAGAATTTCCTATAAAATCATTACCATAATGAAATCGAAAAAGTTAACAAGAGTTTAAGAGTGAGTTAATACGATTTTGTAAGTTAAAAATATCAAAATGGTAAACTCGATGTCTATACTCATGAGTTTAAACGAATTTACTATTAGCACAAGTTTACCAATGACTCAACTCGATTTTGTAAGCTAAAAACGTGAAAACAGTAAAATCAGATAGTCAACTCATGAGTTTAGTAACAATGATAATGAACACTCTAAAATTAATAGTATTATATTTATTTTACAGTTCAAATCCTTAACAACATATCTAGGTATTAGCAGCTATATATATTTTAATCAATAGAGGGATCTCTGAGATTGATTTTAATTAAGAAAAAGGAGTGTTTCCCGTGAGGAAATCATGAAATCGTGTGTGTGTGTTTTTTTTTTTTTTTTTGATACAAGTAAGCAACCAGAAATCATCTACGTCTTATCCCTCGCGAGAATCCTCCCAAGCTACAGATCAACATGCGATACAGTTTGGAAGCCTGGCTTGGACGAGAGGCTTGCTTTAGCTAAATAATTCGCTGCTCCATTAGCCCAGCGGGAAATGTGTTGTACGTTGACGTCCCTGTCAATGACAGACTTGATCTCCTCAACAAGATGGCGATCCTCATGAGTTATGTTCAGGGGACTTCTTATCAGATCCATGGCCTCTACCGCATCAGTTTCCAGTAGGACAGCCTTGTAACTTAAGTCCCACGAGAGTTTAAGCCCATGAAGGCAGCCCCACAGTTCCGCAGATAGGCAATCTCCACCGTTTCCTTTAAAGATGAAACCCTTAATGAATGTATTGTGCTCGTCACGCAGAACATCCCCACTGGCCACCCCTGGAGTTATCGGTGAGCAAGCTCCATCAATATTTATTTTGATCCATCCTGCCGGTGGAGGTTTCCAATGATCCATTGACTGAATCTGAAAGGATGACCTGCTGCTCCTGGCACTATACCTAACGCGAGCTTCGGTCAAACTTGCAGCCATGGCCATGACGCTGTGCTGCAGTGATGAGTTCGAGATTTTCTTGCCTTTGAAGACAGCGGTATTGCGGCGCCTCTAAAGCCACCAGCACACAATAACGAAGATATGCCGCCATTCATCTGTTTGTTGACACTCCCCTCGATTGCTAACATTCCATCTGATCCAGCAATCAAACAGCAAGGAGGAGAATTTATGCCATAGAAATCGAGGGACAAGCTGCTTCCAAAGTTCAAGCGTAGCAGGGCACTCCCTGAACACGTGGTTAAGAGATTCCAGGGCAGCATTACACACTGGGCAGCAGGCGTTTGTACTTAACCCGCACTTGTACCTGGACGCGTTGGTTAGCAAGCGATTATGAATGGCAAGCCACATGAACATTTTACATTGTTTCGGAACCTGTAGCTTCCATACTTTAGACCATAAGTGATCCTGCTGAGCCTCGTCAAGATTAAGTGCCGCATAGGCTGACTTCACACTAAAAGTGCCCTCCTTGGTCCACTTCCAGCGAAGTTGCTCATTTGGTAGCACCTCAATTCCCTCCTTTACCCTTGCCCAAGTGCGTTTTATTCCACTCCACAAGTTGGATCCTGGTCGGCCTATCTCAATCTTAGGCAAAATATTAGTTCCACATCTGTACTTATTTCTTAGGACTTTTACCCACAAATCATCCCTTTTAGTAGCAAGATTCCAACCAATCTTCATGAGGTAGGCGCGGTTGTAATGATGGGAGTGCCGAATCCCCAATCCATCTCTAGCTTTGGGTTTGCAAACTACATATCCCAAGCAACTAGTGGAATTTTCCTTTGCTCTTCGATGCTCCCCCACAGAATTTGGCGGTTACACTTATCCAACTCCTCACAAGTACTAGCTGGGAGAAGTCAGGTTTGCATGACATACCCGGGAATGGTTGTGGTGACCGATGATACAAGGGTAGCCCTTCCTGCAGATGACACTGATTTCACATTCCAGTTGGATAATTTGACTTTGACTTTATCCACCACGTAATGGAAGGATTGCTTGGTAACCCGCTTATGATGTAAGGGGACGCCAAGATACTAGCCAAGGTCACTAGTAATTGGAAATCCAAGTGATGCACACATCTCACTCCTTCTCACATGGTGTACATTCTTGGAGAAAAACTCCCTAGTCTTTTGCTGATTAATCTTTAAGCCAGAACTATCGCAAAATGTCTTGAGACATGAATTAATAACGGCTACTTGATCCATGGAAGCTTCTGTGAACAGGATTATGTCGTCTGCAAAGAACAAGTGTGAAATGGGGGGGCCTGTACAAGTAAGGCGAATGGGCTTCCAATTACCTCCAGAAATTGCAGCTTGAATAAGATGAGTCAGTTTTTCCATACAAATGACAAATATACGGGGAAAGAGGCTCTCCTTGTCTGATTCCCCTAGAAGAAGGATAGAAGAGTTCGGCTTTATCCCCCATTCCAAAGTAACTACGTACTTGGAGTAGATATACAATGCTCAATTACCTTGATCAAATGACTTGGAATATTAATTTCCTCAAGACAACACAACACGAACTGCCAATTAACCCGATCATATGCTTTCTCTAGGTCAATTTTGATTGCCAGGAAGCCCTTCTTCTACTTCATATTACGCATAGTATGAATCACTTCCTGGGCCACTATTATATTATCACTGCTATGCCTTCCTAGTAAAAAGTTGCATTGATTTGGGGCAATCACCTGGGGAAGGATAGGCCTCAACCGACTCACAATAATTTTGGATACAACTTTGTAGATGACATTATAAAGACTAATCGGTCTTAAATCACTCATTGTTTCTGGATGATCCTTCTTGGGAATAAGGACCACCAATGTGCTATTTATCTCTACAAGGGCCTGTGGCCTGTGGGTTAGCAAATAGAAACTTAACATAATTGAGAATGGATGTACAAACCGTACTCCATTGGTTCTGGTAGAAAAGGGCATTAAACCCATAGGTCCCAAAGATTTTAGACCCTCCATACTAAACATGGCTTCTTTTATTTCTGAATCCGAGATCTCACTACTACACCTTTGAAGCAACCCCTCCTCAGCACAAGGATAGGACACAGAGCCTCAGAGAACTGGCCGATCACGAACATCCTCTAATAGGAGGTTGGAAAAGTAGGAGGTAGCCATGCTTTTAATCTGCATGATGTCAAACACCCACGAACCTCCTGCATCTTTGATAGCCTCAATTCTCTTAGCTTTTCATCGACCGTTTGCGCGAGCATGGAAATACCACTCTGCTCTGGCTTTCTGTGCCCAAATAAGAGATTCTTCAAGTAAGACATCTTCTAACTCCTTCCAAATAGATAATTGAAGATTCTCATATTCAAGTTGCATCCCATACCGAGTTACACTTCTGTTGATCCCATCTAGCCGACATAGAAGATGCTTCTTCCGTCTCTCTGTATGTCTAAATACTTCCCTGTTCCACTTGGAGTAGGCTTGAGTAAACTGGGCCATGTTTTGCAACCAAGAAGTGTCCTGATGCCAAGTTTGCTTCACAAATCCATCAAACTCTACATGTAGAACCCAGGTAGCAATAAATATGAAGGGCCGGTTTGGTTGAGCTATCCTCCCCGTCATATCCAGATGGATGAGTAGGGGTCTATGGACTGATTTGAAGAAAGGTAAATGAGCTACCGTGGCATTAAGGTACATGGAAAGCCGCTGGTCATTAGCAAGCATTCGATCAAGTCTTGCCTCTAAAGTACCTTTCTTCCATGTGAACTCCAGTCCAACAAATCCTACATCCCGCATATCATGCATGTCAACCCACCGAAGGAGGTCCTTGTCCACTGAGCATCCAGAAGTGGCAATGGACCGTTGTTCACCGTGAAGCATCGTTCCATTTAAATCTCCTCCAACCAGCCACAGCCCTTGAATTGATGGTGCCATCCTGGATAGGTTGTCCCATAGAACCCTTTGGCCTGCACAAGACAGGCTAGCATACACCACAGTAAGATTCCAACTAGCACCTATTGTGCACGTGACTTGCAAATGCATATACTGATAGTGCCTCTCTAACACAGAAATATGAGATATATTAGGCTCCCAAAAACACCAAATACCACCACTATAACCTTCACAGTCAATTAACTCCATATCGAAGAAACCCAGCTGTTTTGCTTGACTGGTAGAAACCTCCTATGAGCACCGTGTTTCCAATAAAGCAAGAAACTCCAAATGATAATGTGACTTGAGGTCCCGTATAAGAGCAGGAAAACTCCGTGCTCCGGTGCCCTTGGAGTTCCATATCATGTAATTCATTGGGAAACTAATTGTGGATGTGGAGGTGTGTCAAGCTCCCCCTTGCTTTTATCCTGGTAGTTCATAGGCTCATCCAAAGGTTGATGAATAAATACCCCATTATCTTGTGTCATGGCAACACCTACCGCAGGCCCTATTGTGATTCTTGGTGTCTCAATCTGATTCACCCTCAGTATCTCTTCGATGTCAATACGAGTGGAAGACGAGCCCTCTGCACTCCCATCACTGGTCTTCACACACGACACTGGTATATGAGAATTTGCATTGGACTCAGCCTCCTGCAATACATCAAATGGGTTCATTTGGTTGGGCTCCAAGACAAGGCCCAAGTTCGAAGTACGTCTGATCTTGTCACGAGCTGGGGGCCTGTTCTCCTTACCTCTACTCTTTCCTTTGTTCACATTCCTTCTCTTAATTCCAACCTGGACCCACTCCTGTTTTTGTGGGCCCCCTCTTTACTCACATCCCCTTTAATCATGTTCTTTCCTTTCTTAGCCTCGGAAGTCAAACTTGGTTGGTGGGATTCAATTCTATTACCAGAAATAGCCAAAATATCCTGATCAACTCCCTGCATTATGCGCTCAATCATATCCTTCTTTAATCCAGCCGGTTTATTAGCCCCACGGAAATCACGCCTTAGTAACCAAAGCTCCCCAAACGGACTTCCATCATCCTTGCCATCGTCGGTGACTAACCCAGTACCACCGTCAACCTATCTCTCCTTCTCCGATCTACCGCCTCCATTCTCAACCCGTGTTTCCTTATCCGATTTATGGCCTTCACCAATCTCATTACTAGAGTTCACAGGACGCTGGTCATCCCCTTTATCGGTAACCTTACTCTGTCTCAACGGGCATCCCTCTTTTATATGCCCATATTTGCCACACTCAAAGCATACTTGATGAAGCCCCTCATAGATGATGGGGCATTCTTCTCCAAAGACCATATACGTTGGCAGTAAAGGCTGTTTTAAATCAATCTCGACGCAAATTTGCACAAAGCCACCCTTATCGTATATAGAAGTAGAGCGATCCACTTTAATCATTTTACCAATCATGTTACCAATGCGCCGCAGTGATTCCACATTATAAAATTCAAATGGGACATCCGGCAACCGAACCCAAGCCACAATATTACACTTCAAATCTGCTTTCCAAGGATTAAAATTGGGATGCCATCTCTGAACGATCAGGTAATGGTCCTCTATCATCCACAGCCCCTCCTGAAAAGCATATTCTTTGTCATCTTTGTTAGAAAAAGAGACAATATAACATCCATTGTTGAGGGGAATTAGTTTTAAGGGGTCCTTAGGCCGCCACATTCGATTAATACGATCTCGAATAATATACATAGGAAAAGTCGCCCCCAGTACCTCGATGATAAGGGAGTTCATCCATGGTAAGCACCATGCAGTATATTCCTCAGCAGTGAATTTCAGAGCCCCTGGTTTGCCTTCCAACCTTCTTTCCTCCTAAGTCTCCTCCTCATCTGATATATCCTAGTCACATCGGGCATCATTTTCATTCATTTTATGAAAGTAATCCTTCCAACCTTGAACAATGTCATCCTCCTCAAAGTGTTTGACCAGGAATCCTGCATACCCAGGCGATAACAGTTTATCCCTATAAGATAGCTTGGATGGGCCACTTTGCGTTTTTGGGATTGTCTCGTTGGGACCGACAGCCTTGCCCTTATTCTTCTCATCTAGCCGTCTGAAGGTATATTTCGAGTCACCATCTCCCACCTTGCCTTTTTCTGGAGGTCTTCTACCATCTCCTTCGCCATCTCCACCCCTTGACCCCTCCTTGCCTCCACTCTCCGTCCCTTTCTTACGCTCTCTCACTTTCACTCTCGAAGCCATTGATTTTTACTCTAAGAAAATATTATGAAATCATGATTTTAATTACAAGAAAATAAGAAAATGTGATACTTATAATTTGATCAAGAAAATATGATACCTATTATTTGTTCTCAAAATGTGAAAGGAGGAGAACACAAGTTGAAAGAGGTGAAAACCTTTTGCGTTCTAAGCCTTGGAAGGAAAACCCATGTCCATATATATATATATAAAATTTGTTTGGTGATCATATTTGTTTTTTCGGGCAAACTTTTTTAGCCAACTATATGGGATCACCGACCTAAGATTTAACTAAGTCAATGCATTAATTTAATATAGAGAAAGAATACTAATACTGCATGCATTCAAGTCTTCCTGTTTAATTTTTGATAAGAAAAAAGCTAAAGTATACATTTGATCCTTCATGTTTGTTTCTGGTATCATTTTAGTCCCTTAAATTTGTAAAGTGCACGTTTGGTCCTTTAATGTTAACACCATTAGTTTGATTTAACGGAAAATACTGACTTAACAATTTTAAGCGATGACTATGTAATTAGATGCTGACCAAGCATGCTTATAGATTAGTATTTTAATAAATTAATATTTTAGATCCTATTAATTAAAAATATTTAATCTTTACAGACTGTTTTACGATTTTTCACAATTTTGTGAAGATTAAATATTTTTTTCGTTGAAGAAGATTAAATATTTTTCAATTAATAGGATTTAAAATATTAATTTATTAAAACACTAACATATAATAAGCATGCTTGATCAGCATTTAATTGTATAGTTATCATTTAAAATTGTTGATTCAATATTTTCCGTTAAATCAAACTAACGGTGTTAATATTAAGAGACCAAATGTGTACTTTACAAACTTAAGGGACTAAATTGATATCAAAGGCAAACATAAAGGACCAAACATATACTTTAGCCTAAGAAAAATATGCTAATATTGAAAGACCTGGCTACCACTCAAGAGGGGGTGAATTGGGTGTTTGATTAAAAACTTGATACTTTGAAAATCTTTTATGTTTTCTAAATGAATAGTTAAATATTCAAATAAACATATACGGGAAATATAAGAGATAAGGGAAGAGAATATGCAAACTGTGATTTATACTGGTTCAGCCCAATCCTTGACCTACGTCGAGTCCCTAAGCTCCACTTGAGTTTTTCAATCCACTATCTTCTTTCAACTTGATTACACATTCTGTACTTGGAGTAATCATCTCACTAGAATTCACTCCCCTTTACAAACTGTAATCAATACACCCACTTGATTACACACTTTGTACTCAAAGTAATCCTCTCACTAAAATTCACTCCCCTTACAAGCTATAATCAATACAATGGGTTTCCCACTCAAGATCACCCAATCTTGAGTAACTCTCAAATAGAATGATAGGATGATTACAATGAATCTTCTCTCTCAGAAGTGAATGAATAAACACTGAAGTATATTACAAATAATTTCACTCTCTATGATGAACTATGTAAGCATTGAAAAACAGAGTGTGTATGAGATAAATATTGGATTCAGAATGTTGGCATCTTGACAGTGCAAGCTCTCCCTTATTGTAACATCCTCATTTTCAAAATTCGTTTTCAAGATATTTTAATCAGAGTAGAGCATTGGAATAATTTAAAAGAGCGAGTATATGATATATATTCCATGTTGTTGAGTCTGGGTACTTATACAATGGTACAACTATCCGAATACAGTATTTACATAAAGGTTCAAGAGAAAAAGGTCCTCCGCCCGTGTTCTCTCGCGTGCTGCTCATCCTTGTTCTTGTTCCTGGTTCCTCCATAATCTGAGACTATGGTAAGAGCTGAGGTTCAATTCCTATTGAACCTCAGGTAACGGTTAACCTCATGCTTATGTATCAGTTATGTATGACAGATATTCATGACAACATAGCAATATTCACATACGATATTCACATATTCAAGATAAAAACAGAACCATCATATATCCATATTATTCCAGTCTGCACTATTCACCAGTGCCACGGTGTACATCCGTGTCCTCAGCGCTAGGAAAACTCAACGGCGTTATCATGACTATAACTCGTATATGACTGTATGTGTATGCACAACTTTTTAAAACAGTGTCTCAGACTATTTATCACATATAGGTATACAATAAGCATCAGAGTTAGTGTTACAGTACGCGTCCGTACCTTCGTCGGCGATATCAATACGCTGTCGTTCGGACCGTGATCACGTTTATCCTATAATGTAATATCACATTTATTAATTCACCAATAATATTTTAGAAGGTATCCTAGTCACTAATGACCATTTTTACCCTTGGTAAAATCCTTCATTCTGCTTTAACTGAAAATGATTTTCAGAAAATCAAGTTTTGCTCTAGTGCTAAAGAAATTTGGGATACTCTTGATTCTATATATGCTTCTAACAATTTTGTTGAAGTTGAAAGTGTTGACAGCTCATCTGAAACTATAAGTTGTGTACCCACAATTGATGAACAATTGGAAGTGGAGAATGAAGAAGGAGAAATTATTGAGTTCTTCCATGATCTAGTCAACACAAAAGAACAAGAGGAAGAGAATTTCCAAGATGAACTCATAGACGATTGTGATCAATCATTAGCTAGAGCTCAAGATGCACATGAGGTAAACAATTCCAATTCTTCTTGTGTAGGCAAGAAAAATGTTTTCAAGCAATTGCATGGAAGTGTTTTTCAACCATTTACTGATTCTATTTTGAAAAACAAAAATAATTTCGAAAATGATGCTGGAAAATCATATGGGAAGAAAGAATACACAAATATGAGTCATTTGAAATTGCATCCACTAGAACCATATAATTCTTGCAAAGTTGTTCATAACAAGCATGATTATATTACTTGCAATTATTGTGGAAAATCTGGACATATTTCTTACACATGTTGTATTAGAAGAAATTTCAATGTAAGAAATAAGTTGGTTTGGGTTCCTAAAGGACAATCAAGGTCCAATACTAACAGTCAAGGACCCAAGTATAAGTGGGTACCGAAATGTCCATCTAGTACTCTATGTGTGCAGGATGATTTGAATATCAATGGACATCAAGGTACAAAGAAGAGGAAGAAGAAGCCAAGAGTCCCTCATGCACCAAAGAAGGAGATCATAGAATCCATATCAAGCAAGAGAACTCCTATGGCACCCATTGCTGAAACTACAAAGCTGATTCATAAGAAGCAATGGATACAAGCAAGAAGAGCGTCATCTACCTCAAGAACAAATCTCCATAGAGTACCATTCAATTATCTTGAGGAGAACAAGAAGAGGAGAATCTCTCAAGTATCAAACAGAAGACACTTGAAGTCCATGCCCTCTAGGAGAGCTTTGCAGACACCCATTGAAAGACATATGACGAGTCAATGTGATAAGAAGAGGCAATGGGTGAGCAAAGCCAATCCTCCAAGTGCCTAAGGTATAAGGTAGACAATGGTAAAACCTCCTTTGTTATCATATGAAATATTCATTGAGGTTTTATATTTTGTAACCTTAGAAATGATCATTGCAAACTACTTTTAAAATCAAGTTTTTCACATCCTAATTTATTCTTCAAAAAGATTGCAATGTTCAATGATTTAATTCTTTATGCTTGCATGATGATTAGAAAAGAAAGTATCTCCTTTATGCAAAGAGTCATGTTTTATTCACTATACTTTATTATTCTGAATTGATTATATTCATAGGAGCATGTGAATTTAATTTTGGCTCCTACAAGCTAACGATGATTGGATCCAAGGTTGGATACCAAGAAAGACAAAGATTTATAAAGTTTTGTAGGACGAAAGAAAGCTTCTCAAGAATGCAACATAGAGAAATGATTCAAGTCTTGAGAAAGCTCAACAAGCTATGCTTGATGTTGATGGTGAACAACCGAAAAAGGAGTTGTCTACACCAATCCATCTCAACCAAGCAAGTTTCTATGAGGACAAAGGGAAATACGGTGATATCTAATCCTTACCCCATATTGTGTTTATGTGAAATTCATTCTTGGGTAATGTATACTTGTCCAATACTGTATACCATTAAGCAATCAATTACTTGTGACCTTAAAAATGTTTTCAAGATTGCTAATGGATAACAAGTGAATTTGTGCATAATTTTTCTGACTTGAAAGTTTCTGAGATGCACAAGTCAAGAATTTTTTTTTGAAATACAATTCATTCTGTGTTTGGAAAATGCATTCCAATGTTTCTAAAAATATGCATGTTTTGATTCAAATGATATCTCAAGATTGGAATTCAATTTCCACCATACTTTGCAAATGCATTGTTTCTCTAAGTACTTCTACAAAGATGAGTTTTCATATCATCAACATCTCAATCTCATATAACATTATCACGATTGATATTTGAGATATTGAAAACTATTTGCATAGTTTATGAAAAGTTCATATCAATGACATATTTTTCCATGAATGTATTTTCAAATCGTCATTGAACACTGAATTTCTTGGTATCACATATTCGCTTATGTATCTACTCAAATTTGTAAGATTATTTGTGATACATATTTTTGGAAATATCGTATTCATCTACGAGCAATTCGATTGGATAATGAGAAATTTTGGGAATGTCTAATCCCAATAGATTGTGAATTGCCTCCACTTAATGTTAGTTCTGCGTTTTGATGATTAATTGGTTACTAACTTAAGTATTGGAGAATCTAGATGTGATTTTCATACAGGATGATTATTATCCTCTGAAATCCTGCTGAAGTTTGCTACCAAGAGAAGCAAACTTGACACTGACAAGCTAAATTCAAATCCACAACAAGCGAAGAAGAAATGAAAGTCTGAAGAAAAAGATGAACTTGAGTTTGATGCTTCACCATCTGAGTTTATTCTTTTGTTATGCGCGATTCTAAAACTTGTTTGAATTTGAATTCACTCTGTTTTGTGAAAATGCATACGCATGATTTGAAAAATGTTCATACTCTGATTGCATTCAAATAATGTTTCAAATTGGAAGTTAACATTGTATATTGAATGGTAGATATGCTTCAAATGTGTCCAATTGAGTTTTCCCTGTCATTCACATATTGATCTATAGAATTCAATGTTTTGCTTGAACTCTTATGTTTCATTCTCTAAATGGTAGGACCTTATGTCAAATAAGTGAATCATATATGAGTTTCAAGCTAATTTCCAGAAATGAATTCAGTATGTGAAAACTTATGCTTGTTGCATAAAACCTTATTGTTTAAGCTATTCCAAATATTATGAATGTTCATTAATGCATCATGTGCATTAACCATTATATGGAATAACTTTCTAAGATAATTCTTTGGAACTTTAGTCTTTTGGACTAAAGAATCTGTGTTTCATAGTCTATGAATCCTAGTACTACTTGTGTTACTCTAATATATAATTATTTGTCCACATTCATGTTTAGAGTAACTAGTTTTGTATTCTCATAATTCTTGCCTTGAATGCTCTCATATGTTCGATACTCTACTCTCTAAGGCAAGATTATCTCTTGGTCAATAGCAAAGTCATTAAGCTTATTTATGTTGTTCTAAGCATGTCCTGATAATGCTTTACTTTCATGACTTTGGCTTTTCTGAAAATTCTTCAACATGTTAACTTCAATGTTTAACATGTTCTCCAAATCTGAAGCATATTGATATATTCATTAAACCTATTGACTTCCATCATATTTATAATGACCACTGTTTTCAAACATGTTTCAAAAATCTTTCATGTATGAAAAATATTGATTTCATAATGTGTCATCACATTTTCTTTGAAAGATCATTCAAGATTTGAAATACTTTGCATATTTCACTATCTTTCTTGAAAAATTTGAACTTCAAATTGATAAATGCTTATCATTATAGATAAGGTTTTCTATACTCATCAATGACATCTTTTCTGCATCTAGTGTATTCACAAATTGTCATTGAGAAATAACATTTTTGGTATCATTTAGTTGTTACCCTATTCAATTAATTGGCTTGATCTTGTTTGGGTAAAACTATATTTTGATCTTTGATTGTTATACTTCTTGCTCATACGTCATATGGTTTAATCCTATAAGAGTGTAAGAGTTGTCATTTCTAATCTTGTGTGGACTCAAGAATCATTGAGTACCAAAGAACATTCATTTTATTGCAGGTGTTGGTTTTGCTGTCAAAGGCAGAACCTCGAGGTTGAGAAGCCAACCTCGAGGTTGACGAGGTGTCAAACAAAATCTCAAGGTTCCTGAAGGATGGAACCTCGAGTATGGAAGTGGAACCTCGAGTTTTGTGGCAGACAGAGAAGATATCTCATCCAAACAGATAGTGGAACCTCGAGGTTCTAGAGGTAAACTCGAGGTTGGAGGTATGAATGTCAAAGGGCAACCAGAAGGAAGTGTCACTCAAGGAACCGAGATGATAAGGAGCATGTTAACTTGATGAGAAGCTATGAGCAGAAACTAATCTTATACAAAGTTCATTTAGGATTTCAGCGTCTAAGATGCATTCAGAACAACTGATGGTTATAGTGACTCTTCATCTTGAAGCTTAGTCACATCTGGGAGAGCTTCAGTATTGATCACATTATCAGATAAAAGCTAGCCCGTGATGCATCTATGGACTACAAATGATTATGACTCAAGTAATTACGGCATTACTTGAGTGAGGTATTGTATTCTGCAATAATATTCATATATGATAATCATTTCTCTGTTTCATATCACTCTTCAGGCTAACTTGATTTTATTCACTCAAATTTTTCATGAACTTTAGCCTGAGCAAATCATTTTTTTAAAAAAAATGATCCTTATGCCTTAAACTCTATTATCATCATAAAAGGCATAAGTGATTTGTTTATAACAATTTCAAGTCCACCCAAGTGAACTTGAAAGTTTTCAATTCTGAGGTACCATGTTGTGAGCAAAGATATTTTCAAACTTCATAACATTTGGTGTCACATTATTATTTGATATCATTAAAGGAGATTTCACATTTTAGTCATGCATTCATTAAGGGGGAGCTTCACATTCATACATGCTTTATACTTTAAAAGCTCACCTTCTTTATTTGAAGAAAAACCCTTTTAACCATACTCATCTGCATTCATATCTTTTGTTAGTTTTGATGATGAGTTAATATCATATTTTCCTTTCATTAGCTTTATTTTAAAAATATCACATAGAAAAGGATGCTTTGATATTTGGCTTGCACTAACAAATCTTTTCGAAAGAATGTTTTCAATTTGTAACAGGAGATTTTGTTGTGTTACAATTTTCCTTAACGCACTACAAGGAAAAACTATTAAATTAGGGAAAGATGTCTTGGCGGTTAATCATTGAAGCTGAGATGTGCTCTACATGGATGATTTATGAAGAAAAGGCAAAAGATGGAAGCTGAAGTACTGATGATCATATTCATTCAGATGAGATACAACTCAAGAAGCCAGTACTTTAGTCTCATCCCAGAGGCGATTTAGAGCACATCACATATCTCAAAGCTAGTAAATGGACTTCACAGATAGTTCATCAATTTGCAAAACCAACATGAGCATTTCTAATCCCTATCTTTTTATATTCAGTAGAAATTGTGCACATGTTTGGTATACACATGCTTTAATTGTGAAAGATTTCTTGAAAATTTCCTCAATTTCCTTCAAATTTGTTTTCATAAAAACATTCCAAATTACATTATATTTAGAATGAAAAGCACTTTCAATCGGGGAGAGAAAATCAGTTTCTTTGACTCTTTTAACATGCATAAGGTGCATAGGTTCTAGGTGTTGTGTCTCATTGCATTTCATTGTATTTTGCTGATTTTGTAGTAATTGGTTCTGATATTAGTGATTATCAGAGTGCTTATCCTTTCTGGTATCAATTCTGCTTGTATGAAGTTTGTTCATTGAATACATTTCTAGTTGTTTATATGTTTATCTACTGTCATCCTCTGATCAACTTGTGTTGAAATGCAAAATTAGTCATTTTCTGATAACTTAACATTCAACTTTTTGCTAATGACAAATAAGGGGGAGAGAATGGCAAGAAAAATATGTTGCATCTAATGTATTCTCATATTCATACATATTTTTCTTAAAGTATTTGCCATCATCAAAAAGGGGGAGAATGTTGGTTATGATTAGTTTTGATGATGTCTTATATAGATGCCATTCTTAATAGCAAAAAGATTGAGTAATATTGTTATCTCCTACATTGACTACCTGCTATATTGAATGTGGATTATTTGAAGTTAAATTAAGAAGAATAATCAAGAAGGAGATAAGAGATGGAAGAAAGAAAGCATTTGCAAAAGTTGAAATGAAGCTTCATCATGTTCTAAATGTTGAAGAAGGCAGAAGCTGCAAATAATGATGAGCCCAAGTTAATTGATGAAGAATGATCAAGTTGGGAGATGGAAGAAGGAATAACTTGTTGAATTTAATGAAGAGATCATTATTCAAGTTCTTATATTGATGCTAGAAGTCTCCAAGGTCATATGGAAGTTGGAATGGCTCAATTCAGAGTTAAATCAAGCAAATATGAGGTCCAGGACGAGTAAACTCGAGGTTTGGGTATAAACCTCGAGGTTTGAGTGTCTTCAGCATTTTTGGTGTCACTGGACCAGCCAACCTCGAGGTTGCAAGTGCAAACTCGAGGTTGCAAGTGCCAACCTCGAGGTTGTAGTCATAACCTCAAGGTTTCAGCACTATCAGCAACTCTGGTGCACTCTGTTCCACGTTCAGCTTCTGGCGACCTTTGGTAATTTGATGATATCTTCCAAACCAGAGATCGGATTGAGACGAAACCAAAAGCATTGGAAACTAGACTCCCAACACGTACTTTTGACAAAGATTCAAGTCCAAAGGAGTTCAGATGAATTATTGATGAATTTTACAAGTTGACACAAATATCAGCGTCACAGTCAGGAACAGCCTTTAGTATTTTGAGTATATCTCACAAACGGAAAATCCGATTGGACTGAAATCAGTGGCATATGAAAGTAGACTCACAGAGCTTTCCATCAAGAGTTGAACAGACCAAAACGGAGCTCAGACCAGAGAGATATGGCCCTCAGAAATTGCTCTACTGCAGTATGAGAAGCCATACTCGAGTATCAGTTTTGAACCTCGAGTATTATGGCTTACAGAGAGCAAACTGGTTGTCAAAGTATTGACAACCTCGAGGTCAAGTTTGCAACCTCGAGGTTGAGGCTTGTTTTCAAGAACTGAACTTTGCAATTTCAGAAGCAAACCTCGAGTATGGATTTCCAACCTCGAGGTTATCGGGCTCCAGAGGAAAAATGCTCTTTCAACCAAGTTTCCAACCTCGAGGTTACTGTTTCAACCTCAAGGTTGTGAGTTTCTAAAACCAGTACTTGCCTGAAACCTTCAGGCTAACCTCGAGGTTGGCCTCAAGGTTTGTGACCGTTGGTGCAATTTCAAATTTGGGAAATCTGCAATACCTTCTTGTTTGATCTCAATGCTTTCCATGATTATTCTATATTGATTCTAGATATGTTTAACCATCTTTCTAGTGAGTTTCAGACAGATTAACGAAGGTTCATTGAAGGATTAGAGCAAAAAGCAAAAAACTGTCAGAACAATAAATGCACAGCCCAGATAGTTGCTTCCTTTGGTTAATCCACTTGTACACGTCTGCAAAAGGCTAAAAGGAAGATTACTACAACAAGCAAAGTCTTCTCCAACGGGCAAATCCACAGAAAGCCAACTCAGATCAATTATACAACTGGATTAGTTGGAGATTAGAGAGAGAAGCTGACCACACTTAAAGTTAATCAGCTACAACGGTCTGATTGACTCTTCAACGGTCATAAACGGTCACAGACTCTTCTCTACCTATAAAAGACATGGATTTAAGCAGAAAAACGTGGAGACATATGATTACCATGCCAAAATACTGATGCTCTTCTTCTACATCATTCTCACTCTGTTTTTCATATCTAAATAGCTTAAGAGTGTGAAATGAATTGTGTCTGTACTTCAGTGTTTATTTATCCATTCCTTTGAGAGGAAACTTATTGTAAACACATTATCTTTCTGAGAGTTACTCAAGATTGGGTAATCTTGAGTGGGATATACATTATGTTGATTACAACTTGTAAGGGGGAGTGAATCCTAGTGAGAGGATTACTTCGAGTACGAAGTGTGTGATCAAGCAGTGTATCCTTACGGTGTGTAAGGGGGAGTATCTCAGTAAGAGATTTGTAAAAGGCTGCACAAGTGCCCGGCTAAACTTGTGGGATTGTAGCGGTTCTCAAGTACCCGATTAAAGCTTGAGTGAGATAGTGGATTGAAAATCCCAAGTGAGGCTTGGGGACTGGACGTAGGTCAGAGAGGGCCGAACCAGTATAAATCTGTTTGCAAGCTCTTCTTCCTTATCTTTTGCATTCCCAGCATTTACATTTGAGCAATTATCAATTGTTTGAAAACTTACTTTTGTTACTCAAGATGAAAACACTGAATTGCGAAAATGTTTTAAAGAGTGGAAATTTTTATACTTCACCCAATTCACCCCCCCTCTTGGGTGATAGCCGGAACTTACAGGTAGGATTATTTCTCAACTTATCACCCTTAATTCTTCAAAAACGATGGTCCAGAATTTTGGACAGATTTTCGTCTAACTTCAGAAAATCATAACTAATTCTAGAAAAATCAAAACGAGGATCCGTAAAATTCCCCGAAATCCTTAAGATGTCTACTTCAAGTAAAATTAATCACTTTTGCCCAGATTTCACAAAACACTCCCCGTTTTTAAGTTTTGAACCTCTGCCCAGAATTTTTCTAGAAATTCGTAGCCTAACTTTGAGAATTTTTTATCTCACTGTAAAAAACTCATTTTAACATGTTCTTGGCATATTTGAAAAGTCCTACATGTATACTTTAACCATGAATTTTCTCAGAATTTTCCAACCACATTTTCAACATAAAATATTGGCATTTTCATCACTGGTTCAGCAAGAGCTTAACCGATGAGATTTCGCCAAAACTTCGTTATATTGATGTTTCTCTTCCGGAAATTTTGCTAAAACACCCTATTCATCAATTTTTCAAAGAAAATCTGATTTTAACCATAAAAACATGAATTTGAAATTATTTTAGAATATTTAATATCTAAACTACTTCTATCTAAGAATTTAAAGACTAAAACATAAAGAACTTTAAATCTAAAGCTAGAGAACTTACCAAGAATCTTACTACTCCTTCAAGAAGCTCCTCCCTCTCACTCTCTTCTCTCTATATTAGCTTGTTCAAGCTTGGTTTGGTGTGAGGAATGTGAAGACCCAAGGTACCTTTTATAGTGATTTTGAGGGTTAACTATCTAACAACTTTTATTCATTTTCAACCTTTGGATTTAGGTTAATTGGATGCACAAATCCTAGCCCTACACCTCTTCCTTCTAGCCTCTTCTATTGCTTCATGACTCATTCTCCTTCTTTGACAAGTTGATTATGTCATTGATGACTTAAACAATGCTTGACTTAAGTCACAATTTCCTCCTCCTTCTCTTCTTGGCTTTGCTTTTCACTAGATGAAAATATATTTGGGGATCCTAATGAAGTTTTATTCAAATTTCCTCTTTGGTTTTGAAATCTTGAAGTTCTTAGCTTCATTTAGAGACCATAAACACCCACTTTCTCAATTGGTATCAATATTCAAAAGTTGAGGAAATGGCTTTGGTTATACTCATTCTCAAGCTTGAATTATGCTTGTTCATAATCTTTTCTTATATTTGATCTATGGTTAATGGATTTCAAGATACAATTTAGTTTGTATAGGTTTTCATTTGCTTATGTCTAGAATGAATTTCATGGATTTATCTAATTGTTCATTTATCTAATTTTCCTATTGGCTATTACCTTGACTTCTCTTTCCTTCTTCATACTACACACACACATGCACAACAATTGTATGCACAACAATTGTATTCACAACAATTGTATATTCTATCCTCTTCCAATTGCCCCAAAGTCTTCAAGCTTTAATGTTAAAGTATTGACTCATCACTCTTAGGGTTGTGACTCATCCATGCTTAGGTTTATGACTCATAAATTTTAGTACACTATCCTCTTCCATTTGGCCTTAGAAGTCTTCATGTATTAATGTTTTGCTTGTGACTCATCTTGCATGTGGGATTTGTTATTAATTAGACAATTTTGCTTCTCCTTTTTCTTTTGCAAAATCCGTCCCCCTCCCCTTTATATATTTTTTTTATTTGTGTTTTACTTATCTTATATTATTTAGAAGAAAATCTTTCATTGGTTAATTTTGGTTCACATGGATTGTGTTTTATGAGAGTTAATTTAAGCCTTAGGATTTAACTTTACCAGATTTAATCCAAACTTTTTATTTTTGTTAATCTCTTATTGGTCCAATTAATTTTATGAGGATTAAGAACATTTTCTTGATTTATCATTGGCCAATTCAATTTCACAAGGATTTGGCTTTATGAGGCTTAATTAAGGCCTTTGGATTTAGCTTTATTAAATCTAATCTTAGCCCTCCATTACTAATCTTAATTAGCATCCCTAATAAAGTGGTTTAGTGAAGTTATCAAATTATGATTTGTCTCTAACTTAATTATGGCCTTTAGAGACTCTACTTATGCTAATCTTAATCCTTATTTGCCATTGGTTCTTTAATTAGGGTCATAAACCCTTAATTATGCTTATTTAATTTTGCTATAGATTTGGTGCCTCTATTCTAATTGTTGCAATTTTATTTGCCCATTATTTGTTGATAATTGCTTCTTAATTGGTCTTAGTATTTTGATAATTCTTTATGACTTTTTATGAGCTAAATATGAACTTAGGTATTAGTTTGATAATTATAGGGTTTTAGAAAATTTAGTGTCTTAATAAATTATGAAAATTGAGCCTTAAGTCTTTATTAATTAATCCCTTGATTCATTATGAAAATTTACACAATTATTTAGTTTAGTGAAAACCTAGTTTGTTTATTAATTTCTCTTATTGGTGTAAGTATTTTCCATAACACTTTCTTGCTCCTTTTGATCCTACAAGAACCCTAATTTAATTTGGTAATTATTTGTATTTTTATGATATTTTATGATTCCTAAGAAAATTCAATTATTGGTCATCTTAATCCTAAATAAATATTTCCTAAAAAAATAGAATAAATATACCTCAAAATTTGAGACCACATATTCACCTGTTTTAAATAGGTGTCATTTATCAAAATATTGTATTTATGAGAAATAATGATTTTTGGGGTATTACATTTATCAACCATGAATGCTTCTTCTTTTATAGGTAGAGATTAATATATGACCGTTGAGAAGATTCAATGACTGTTGGATAAATAAATATGGCCGTTAGACTCAGATGGAACTAGCCGTTAGAACTTCGTTTTCTGAACCAGCTATGACATCAGCATTTACTTTACCCTTGATCTTCAATTTAACAACCTTTGATTATCTAAAACTCGCTAACAAATTGATTAAAAATACCTAGGAATAGTAATGAGTGATGATATGAAGTATATTCATGAAGATTTCGCAAATTCAAAATCAAAGAGTTCAAAACAAGGCACTTGAAAAATAGAGTTTGTTAAAGAAAACTGGAGTTTGCAACTGTTTCTCAAAAGCAAAACTGGAGTTTAGAAACACAAACTGAGTAAAATCTTGAAAACTCTCTGTCAAGCACAAACTCGAGTTTCCAAAACTTTAGAAAACTTAGAAAGCTCTTGGTAAACTGAAAACTGGAATTTCCATATCAAAACTGGAGTTTGCATAAGTTCAAAACATTGAAAACTCTTTGTATGACCAAAACTAGAGTTTTATATGAAAACTGGAGTTTGTCTAAATGTGAAAAACTTAAAGTACTCTCTATAAGACCAAAACTCGAGTTTGCCTACGAAAACTGAAGTTTTGCTTAGTTCATTAAAATTGAGCTACTCTCTGTCAAGTCAAAACTGGAGTTTTCTAAACAAACTGGAGTTTTCAAATTTGTTAAAAAAGAGCAAAGCTCTCTGCTTGGCTAAAACTCGAGTTTCCAAAACAAAACTCAAGTTTCATTTGAATATGAAAAACCTTGAGAAAACTATGCCAAGTCAAAATCGAGTTTGCAATGTCAAACTCGAGTTTTCCCAAAATATGGAAAATTTTGAAAACTCTTGGCCAATCTCAAACTTAAGTTTACATGTCCAAGCTTGAGATAAGAATCCAATGCAAGAAGAATCAGCTCTAAACTCATTGTATTATGTCTGTTATGATCTGATGAATGAAAGCTATTCTTGACCAGCATTTTTGCAACGTCCTAAACTAACTGTCAACTTTTAAAGGTCATATCTCCTTAGTCTAAACTTCGTTTTGGTCCATTCAAATCTTGATGGAAATCCTTTTGAGTCTACTTTCATATGCCACCGATTTCAGCTCAATCGGATCTGTAGTTTGTGAGATACACTCAAAACATTGAAGCTTGGTTTGCAGTGTGGTGTGAATTTCAATGTCAACTTCCACAATTCATAGCTCCTTAGTCTGAAATCCTTTGGGCTTGAATTTTATATCAAAATGATGCATTAGGAGTCTAATTTCATATGCCACTAATTTCACCTCAATTGGATCTCTGGTTTGGGAGATATCATCAAATTACCAGACCTCGCCTAAGCTGAACGTGAAACAGAGGTGAACAGAGTAGCTGATCAGCACTGTAAACTCGAGTTTTCCTAGTCCAGAGATGCTTGAGGTGCTGAAGACACTACTAACTCGAGTTAGTTAGTGACAAACTTGAGTTTTGAGTCCTAAACTCAAGTTTGAAGTTCTTAACTCGAGTTTTCTTGTACCAGAGGAGCAAATCACTGTAGCGAAGTAGGAAGCTCGAGTTTTGAGTTGTGAACTCGAGTTTTCTCATCCTGAAGCTGATTTTTGCTGACTTTAACTCCGAATTGAGCCATTCCAACTTCCATATGATCTTGGATACTTCTAGTGTCGATCTAAGAACTTCAATAATAATATTCCATTCAGCAAGTTCTTCCTTCTTCAATCTCTCCTCTTCTTCTTGATTATCTCCAAAATCCTTTGATAACTTCTTACTTCTTTGCAGATTCTTCTTTCTATAATCTCTTATTTCCTTCTTGGTTATTCCCCATAATTAAACACTTTCTTTCTTCTCTTCTCTTGATCATTCCTAAAATAATGTGATAACTTCTTCTTCCTTAGCATTCTCTCCTTCTTGATTAATCTCTATAATCCAACTTGAAATAATCTACATTAAATATAGTAATTAGTCAATGTAGAAGATAAATGTAATATGCAATCTTTTTGCTCTTAAGATAGCATCTCTATAAGACATAATCAAAACTAATTATATCCAACAAATATTTCAATTAACCCTCATAATTATCATATAATTGTAGACCGATTCTACTGATGCCAGCTGGGGCGGATGCTTTATAAGTTACTATTTTACTTGGGCGACTTGAGGGGAGAAAACACATACCCACACACATTTATTTATCTAAATAAATAAAATATAACATACCTTCATGTAATTTTTTGAAGTTGATTATGACGTCTTTCATCTCAAAAAATTCATTTATGATAGAAACCGGGTAAATTTTTTATCAATTTCTTTTTTTAATATAAATATCCATACAATACATTTTTTTGTTGATGAGAAGTATACGAATAAATCAAGTGATATTGAGGGAATATCAAGCTCATACATATGCTAGCTGTACTTATATTTTAATAAATGTAACCAAGAACCTTAGTGTTGGGGACGATGATAAAGTTAGAAAGGAATGGCCAAGCTATATCCACCAGTAAACTCAGTTTGACAAAAAATTAATTTAATATTTTGGACGAATACAAATGCCCAAGGACAAAATTCAAAATGTTCATACATGTATAACCAATCACTAATTAGAAAAGGACGTGGCGGTAGATATTTAAAGAGAAGTCAACATAAATGCAGAGCACAAATACAGCTAATAGCCTCACATTATTAATTAATAAATACATTAAACTCATTTTTTAACCAGATAAATCCTCGAGCAGGTCTGGATCAAGTCTACTCATCCTGCTTTCACATATTATTTATTCAATATTCAAATATTTATATGGTTTCTTTAATCATTTAGGGCTTATCAATGTTGAACCTTTTGAATATGACATGCCTAGCTTAGTTTCCCTATATAAAGACATGAGTCTACCCACTGATTCTAAAACCATTAATTACTACAAAAGCTAGCTTAGCTAGTTATCTTCTGCATATTCTCTTTCTTTCTTTGAAGTTTTGTACGAGACACAGCCATGTCTGGTCTTAACCTTAACCTCAAACTCATCAGCCTTTTCTTGTTATTGTCTTATGTTCCTGGGATTCATGTTTCAGCTCACTTGTCTTCTACTTTTTACGCCAAAACTTGTCCCTCAGCTCTTGCTCTCATTAAAGCTTCAGTAGTCTCCGCTGTCGCTGAAGAGGCTCGCATGGGCGCTTCTCTTCTTCGTCTTCATTTCCATGATTGCTTCGTTCAAGCAAGTCTCTAATTATTTTACTTATTTTACTCCGTGCATGTATCTTGCAACATGTTGCCTTTAACGTTATGTGTGTCTCTTGTTAGGACTTGTCTATCATCCTTTGCTCTTAAAATCCTCTTACCCTCCGTTACTCATATAAACCTTTAAAATGAAATTTGAGTAGTTCAGATTTAATATTTTATAAAAATTTCAAAATATTTTTTATTGTTGTTTTAAATTATCATAACTAAAATTTAGTAGTTTTATTTATTTATTTTTAATGATTTGATATTTTATTAATATTTTTTATAAAATATTAAATCTAAATCAGTCAAATTTCATTCTAAATATTGAGATGAATAGTGAAAGGGAAGAGAATGCTTAAGAGAGTATAGGAGGATATCCAAATCCCTCTAATTATGAGCTCCAACACACAAATAGAAGTAAAGTAGGATTGACTTGGCAAGGAAGGAGGCAAGTTAATATTATTAGTTTGCACAAAAATATATTACTTGCATTCTTTTGGGTTCATTATTGACAAGTAACTATTAATTAATTAAAAGTCAAGTTCTTTGTGAATCTTAGTTTGGATTATATAGGAATAAGTAGCTTGGAAGTATATATCACGGGAACAAGTTTAAACCTACCAACCATTTTTTTAATGTAATTATTTCTCTCTCTCTCTCTCTCTCTCTCTCTCTCTCTCTCTCTCTCTCTCTCTCTCTCTCTCTCTCTCTCTCTCTCTCTCTCTCTCGATATACACACATGACACCCCTCTTTGTTTGTGTATAATATCCCACTTGTTGGATTATTGTGTACAAAGAATTGTTGAGTATTGACTTTTCATCATTTGGATATATTGTGGTTGTGTAGGGATGTGATGCATCTATACTTTTAGATGATACTTCAAGTTTCACAGGCGAGAAGACAGCTGCTCCAAATGCTAATTCTCTACGAGGTTTCGATGTAATCGACACCATTAAATCAAGGCTCGAGACTACATGCCCCGGTGTTGTCTCTTGCTCCGATATCATCGCCGTCGCTGCTAGAGACTCTGTTGTTGCTGTGAGTACCCATCAACTCTAGAATTTTCTAGTGATATATATACGTGTGTATGCGCGCGTATATATAAACATACATATTTATACAATAGACCAGACATTGACACAGTGAAAAAATTTCTCAGCTAGGTGGACCCACTTGGTCGGTTCAGTTGGGAAGAAGAGATTCAACTACAGCAAGTTTAAGTGCTGCCAACTCGAACTTGCCATCACCCTTTTCAGATCTTAGTGCTCTTATCTCTACTTTCTCGAACAAAGGTTTTACTGCTAAAGAAATGGTTGCTCTCTCAGGTAATTAATTCAGGGTCCGGTTTGTGTGCTCATCAAAATGATGAGCGTCCCCAGCCTATCAGATTTGGGTTGTCCAAATCTGATATGGACATCCATATTTAGTATCTTTCGATCATTAATATAAGATATATTTACCTAATTTAATTAGATTAAAGCAGCTAACTTAGTTAATATAAATTTTTAAAACACGCTAGTCATTTTTCTTAATTAACTCACTCATTCCCTCTCCTCTTTAATATTGTTAAGGAGTATTAATAAGGATAAATTAAGAAAAACTTGACAAATATAAAAAATGAGTCATATATTTTGGATCAACATCAACTCTCTAAATATGTCCTATGGAGTATCTTTCAAATGCATCATTCCAATTAATTAACATCGTACTTTACGACATTAAATAATTGTGAACGTTTTTTATTGTTTTTTTAGGATCTCACACAATAGGGAAAGCAAAGTGTAGTATCTTTAGGACGAGGATTTACAACGAGACCAACATTGATTCCTCCTTCGCAGAAACCTTACAAGAAAACTGTCCGAGTGCCGGCGGTGACTCTAACTTGTCAAATCTCGACACGACGACTCCCAACTTCTTCGACAACGCTTACTTCAAGAACTTGTTGAGCAAGAAGGGGTTGTTGCACTCTGACCAACAGCTCTTTAACGGAGGATCCACTGATTCTATTGTCACTGCGTATAGTAACAACATTGCCACTTTCAGAGCTGACTTTGCCAATGCTATGATTAAAATGGGAAACCTTAGCCCCCTCACTGGATCCAACGGTCAGATCAGGACCAATTGTAGGGAAGTCAATTGATTCAGGACCCAGTTGATGACGTTGATGGCTATACGTTAAAATCAAGTTTAAATATTAGATTTGATCCAGTTCTTTATTTTCAGCATGGTAGGGTTTAAATTCTATAGATTGGTGTTAAATGTCTTGGGTGTATTATAAGGTATTCAAAATATAAAGAGTCAAGTGTTTATTATGGACTGCCATATTCATCAATAGATGATTAATTTTTCTTTTATTCTTGCTTCTTATTTCAATTTAATTGAAGAAATATTATTACATATAATCCCTCCGTCAAGTTTATAGTTCAATTTCAGTAAGTCTTATATTAATAATCAGATGAAATATCATTCAGTTCATAGTTTTAGACAAATTCTAAGACTTCCAAAACAAAATACACGGATTTTGAAACACAAAAGCAAAAGCATACGTGAAAGATAATCTAATATACTACCTCTAATACTTAATGTATGACTTAGTTAAGGAGGTGACGTGCAACTGACTTAAAGTTTATCATGTTTACTAAAGTTTTAACTATTTAATAAATGGGTCCACACACGCTGTCAGAAAATATTTAGTTGTATCGGGTTAAACCAACTACTAGTGATGAAAAGAGATATCACCTTAATTAAATATGTTAAGCCATTTTCAGTTTGGACTTTTAATTTGGGGATGACTTGGGAACTAATTAACCTAGTTCTCAGCTAAATTATAAACTCCAACGACATGCATTAATTATTAATTTTTTTATGGTTTTTGTTCTGTATGAAGAACACAGAGATTGGACTTGACTAGGTTGTCAAGCCTAGAGCCTACGTACCCTTGAAGGGATCAAAGTCCACGTAGTTCGTAACAAACTTGAAGGCACGTAGCCAGGGGAGTGGGGTGTGTGCTCTGTGTAGTAGAAAGTAACAAGAGCATAAGATAGAACGTGTGCACCTGTTTAGGGTTTCCTCCTATTTATAGAGGAGCATGGTGCGTGTATCTCCCTATTAATGGGGGATATCTATGATTGAGCTGTCAGGGGCTGATTGGCTGGTGCCATGATTGTAGGAGAATCTTCACTGATGAGATCCTAAAAATAGGGGATCTCGGATCCCTTCCTAATATAGCGCGGATTCCCTTATAGGCGCCATTGGGCCGAGGTCCGGACTTGGGCCTATTGGGCCGGTCCGTAACAGTTGCCCCCCAGCTTGGTCGTTCAGGCTTTTGGACGGCCGAGGTGCTTTGTACCCCGATCCCGCTATAGCCGAGGTCCTCTGCGCGGACTGAGTCGGGTTTCGGGTGCCGTGGCCATCAGTTCGGTTTAGGACTGTGGTCGGCTTAATCAGTTCCCGTCCTGCCTTTTTGCCTTTTGGGATTCTCCGGACGCTTCGGGTTTCCCCCCACATGAGTCATTATTGCGGCTTTACAGCTGTCAGATCCTTAGTGGAGGAAGTCTGCATCCGCCACGCCTTTTCGTTTATCGAGGCTGATGCGCATTTATTGCGCTGGCGTTGTGCTGCGCCAATCTCGTCACGTCTGTACGGGAATATACCGTCGTGCCCCTGTGTTGGCTTTTAAATAGCCTTCTTTCTTCTCGTTTCTACTTTTTCCCGCTACTTCATTCCCTTGCCCAGAAATTTCTTTGATTTCTCTAGAGCTTGAGTGGGGATTCCTCTTTGTTTGAGACTTTCGCCATCTTTCAGCGTTCCAGTCTCTTTCATTTTACTTACACAGGTATTCCGCTTATTCCTTTGTGTATTTGATCGGTAGTATTCCGTCTTTTACCGTTTATACTAGGACTTGCTGTCTGTGTTTTTGTTCTTCGAGAACTCTGGGTTTCTGTTACTGTCACTGTACCCGAAATTCTTCCCAAACTTCCCGTAACCACCGGTTTCTAGTACCGTAGGCTATTGATTATGGCGGGAGGCAGAAGCGTTCCGCGACCGCGAGTGTTGCTGACGCAGGAGGAGGAAATGCTCCTCCGAGCGCGCCTTCCTCGTATGGCCTATTGGGTTCTTGGGGGTGAGCCTCCAGCTTCAGGGATTCTGGATCCTTTACGCCGAGGTGGCGCCGCGCGTCCGGGGCGAGCTGGGGCTCGTCCTTCTTCGGGAAGGGTTTCTGTTCCCATCCCACGTTATCCTTTCCGGCCGCTTGCACGGGCTCTTCCTCTCGGGTCGCCTGGTAGGACCTGGGTTGGTTCCTCTTCCAGTTTCGGGGCCCCGGCGTTGATGGCTCGGCCCCTGAGTTTCTACGAGGGTCCTTCTGCCGCTCGCCAGACCCCCGCCCCAGAGGGTTATGCCGGTCCCTGCTGGGACTGCCTGGCGGAGGCTTCCGTATTGATGGGAGGTGGTAGAGATGCCGAGGCTTCTGCCATGCTCGGCTCGTGTCGTCATTGGTCGGCCCCGGTTGTTCCTTCTGTCGTCCCCGTTCGTCCGAGTCGGCCATCTTTTGTACCTGCTGTTATGCCTGTGCCAGGTATTCCTGCTTCTTTGCTAATACCGGCTTTGTTTATTTTTATATAGGCTTATTTATGGCTCCCAAGTCCGGATCTTCTAAAAAGCGTTCGGAGGACAGTGGTTCGGACTCTTTCAGTCCGCCCGCAGCCTTGATTCACCGATAAGGCTGGGTATCGCACGACGTGCTGGCTACGACGTCGCTGATGTCGGAGGCGGACATAGCACGGCTGGAGGTCCCGGCCATGCCTGGATGTGTGCTTAGGCGTCCAGAGCCCGAGGAACCCGTCTGTGCGGTTCGGTCCGAGGATCGGCCGGACTTCTTTTTCTTCTACCAGGATTACTTGATGCGGGTGCAAGTTTCTCTTCCCTTCTCCCCCTTCCAGATGGAGGCGTTGCGGCATCTTCGCCTCGCTCCGTCCCAGCTACATCCGAATGGCTGGGCGTATTTAGTAGCCTTCGAGAGGCTCTGTGGCCATTTTTCACCTCCCATAGTGTGCTCGGCCAACCTTTTCTTTTACTTCTTTGGGCCTTTTACCCCTAGCTCGCCGAAAGGAAGTGACAAGCTGAGGGGGTTGGTGTCCCTCCGGATTAATCCAGAGCGCAAGCTGATGACGCCCTTCTCCGATTCCTTCAAACGTTTCAAGGGGGCGTTCTTCAAGGTCGAGGCCGTACCGGGGGGAGCCCTGGTTCCTGGAGGGCGGTGGTCGTTTCCCTCTGTACTGGGAGGAGGGCCATTATAAGTCCAAGGCAATCTCCTTCCAAGTGCCGCGGCAGGGTCTTTCATCCGAGTCGGTCTCCGCCCTGCCACGGGTGGAGGCTCTTGTGGCCGAGTACGGTGTGAGACCGGCCGGCTTCTTTATAACCGGTGATGGTGCCGAGCCGTCCACCAGTAGGGTTTCTGCTCATGCATTTGCCTATGTTTTTATTTTTGAATTCCCTTTTCTGGATTGCTGACTCATTTGTTCATGTATTGTTTTCAGCAAGGACCATGGACGGTTTGCCGTTGTATGATCGTTTGGCGAGGGCTGCTGCGCCGGCCGGTCGCCAAAAGAAGCGTGCGGCTACTGCCGATGCCGGTACTTCTGTTGCGCCGGCTTTGAAGAGGGCGAAAGGTCCTGTCGCCGAGGGTCCTTCTTCGGTCATGACTCCCAAATCAAACCCTGTGGAGGAGATTCCGGCTTTTGGGAGTCAGGAGGTTGCTACTGCTGCTGCTGATCCCCTCCCGGCAGTTGAGCCCCCAGCTTCTGAGAGGGGAGAAGTTGTCATTGCCTCTCATGGTCCGAGGGGGAAGGACCTTGTCGCAGATGATGAGGAGATCGATCGGCTATTTTCTCCTGCTGGCTCATTGTCACCACCGTCTTCTCCGGTGCGCCTTCCTCCTCCACCACCTTTGCCGACAGGGCCTTCCTCGGTCTTCCCCCGCAGCTTTTTGTGGGACAACGGGGTGGTCCCAGAGGTCGACGTCGCCTTCCTCCCTCCCCGGCATTTCCTGGAGGGCGCCTGCCCTTTATCCCCGAATGCAGAGGATCGTCTGCAGGTGGCCCAGAAGGAGCTCATCAAGTCAGTGGGCTATCTTCAGGCTCTGAGGATGGTGAGGAATCTCTATGCTCGGACTGACGCCGAGTGTACGAGGCTAAGGAAGGTGGAGGCCGGGTTGAGGCCCCAGGCTGCGGCTGCTGCAGAACTGAAGAAGGAGCTAGCCGAAGTCAGAGCAAGGGCCAGTTCTTCCGAGGACAAGCTTATCGCGGCCTAGGCGGAGCGTGACGAGGCCAAAGCCGGACTGGAGGCGGTTCAGACTGAGCTGGCTGAGGCTCGGTCCGAGCGGGATTCGGCCAAGGCGGAACGGGATGTCGCCAAGGCTTCGGCGGTAAAGGCTGACCGGGAGCTTCAGCTGTCCTGGGAGCTTCAGCTATCCTGGGAGCATGCCGACTCTGTGGCCAAGGAGTACGCTCGGGCCCGACAAGGGATGTCTGAGAGCCTGGCTGCGGCCAAGGCTTTAGAGGAGCAGGTCGCTGCTTTGGCTGCCGAGAAGGAGGCGCTCGAGAGGGCCGTGGCTGCAGAGAAGGAGACTTCCCGGGAACTTTCTGACGCCCTGGTGGAGACCGCCGAGGCGTGCTTTAAGCAAGCCCTACTCCAAATCCGGCACTTCAACCCTGGGGCCGAGCTCAAGGTGGATGGATATGACCATCGTGCCTTTATGCAGGAAGACGGGTCCTTCCTTCCTTTTGAGCCGCCAGCTGCCGAGGATCTTACCGAGGGTGAGGTGGAGGATGCCGCCGACACTGAGGGCCTTGAGGCGGAGAATGTCGACATCACACCTGGCTCCTAGTCCTAGCCTTATTTTTGTTTTTGTTGTAAGTTTTTGGGGCGTTGGTGCCCTTGTAACTTTGAATGATTCTGGCCTTGGTGCCATTCTTGTACAAGTTTTAGCAATTGATGTCAATACTTTTTCTGTCTTTATTTTGGTGAATGACTTTGATTTTTACCGTCCCTTTTGTCTTTAATTGACAATGAACGATTTAAATTCGCATCATCTTCCTATTGCACAGCCGAGCTCGTGTGGCTATCGGAAGCCGGAGGTGGTTTATGTTCTATCCTCATTCTGCTGTCCCGTTTTGTGCCTTCACCGGTTGTACGTGCGTAGGCCGCCTGGGCCGCCTAGGTGATTTAGGCAGTGGATAATATTACCATTCTTTTGCCTAAGTTTGAGTGTTTGTCGGCTGCATAAGTACAGCCGTTGATTCTCTACCACATTTAGTGTGTGGGAGGTTGGGGCAAGGTTGTCTTGTTTCAGCCTCGTCAGGCATAACTAACCATACTGCCTCGGCCCGGCTTTCAAGTAGCCGAGCTCCAACTTTCCTTTAGTTGGATCAAATTTATCCAATGTAAGGGCGGGGCTACCACATATCTAACCGAGGTTTCAACTACCTTTGGTCGGACATTTTGACCTGATCAGGGTCGGCATGGTAGGCCGCTTGCTTAACCGGGCGAGCGTTGACGCGTCAATTTCTCGAAGGGCCGTGTCCGATTCCTTCGCCGAGCTCTAACCAATGCCTGTCGGAGTACGATGACCGGTTTTCGTACATCTAGATGTTTTTTGGTTTGGGCCGGGTTTGTGACCTCGGGGCTTTTTACCGGTGTCGGGCTAAATAGCCTCGGCTTTCGGTTTCTTGGTCGGGCTTCTCTGCCTCGATCTGTTCGTTACTGGCCGAGCTTCATGGCTTCGGGTTCATGCTTAAGCTTTGTGCGCATTCGTAAATCTCCTCAGTGGGATCTTTTATTGATAGAAAGAAATAGCCCTACAGGGCTTTACAAAGCATCGTAATTAGAAATGACATAACTTGGACTTTAAATGAAAAGAAAACAAATGCGAGTAAAGGGGACAATCGTAAAAGCAAACAAACACTGCCGAGAAAGAGTCTAGCTATAGTAGATCTTCAGCTTGTCGGCATTCCATGTCCTTTTGATTGGCTTCCGTGCCAAAGTCTCGAGGGTATATGCTCCTCCGTCGAGCTTTTCCTTAATCCGGTAGGGCCCTTCCCAGTTTGCCGCCAGCTTCCCGTCCTTGGCATTCTTGTTGCCTATGTCCGCCCATCGGCGTACTAGGTTGCCTCAGTTGAAAGACCGAGGTCGGACCTTTCTGTTGTACTTAGCCGCGAGTAGTTGCTTGGCGGCTAGTTCCCGGCAGTGCGCCGTAACCCAGATTTCATCAATGAGGTCCAAGTCAGTCTTCAAGGCGTCATCGTTCGATTCTTGCCCCTCCTGTCTGGCTCTGACCTTTCTCCAGGATGGCTGTCCGATTTCAACCAGGATCATTGCCTCACATCCATAGGTTAGCCTGTACGGGGTTTCTTGAGTTGAAGACTGTACGCTCGTGCGATATCCCCACAGGACGCTGTGGAGCTGCTCGGTCCAGCTGGTCTCGGCCTGCAACATCCGCCTCTTGAGTCCGTCCAGGACGACTTTGTTGGCGGCTTCGGCTTGGCCATTTGTCTGGGGATGTTCCACGGACGAGAAGTGCTGCTTGATGTCCAAGTTGGACATTAGTGCTTGGAAACGATGGTCCATGAATTGGGTGCCATTGTCCGTGACGACCTCGGCTGGTATGCCAAAACGAGAGACGATGTTGTGCCTGAAGAACTTCATCACTCTGGCCGAGGTTATTATGGCGAGTGGCTCTGCTTCGATCCACTTAGTGAAGTAGTCTACGGCGACTATTAGCCATCTGCATTGCCCCTGCGCCGGTGGAATGGACCGAGGACGTCCATGCCCCATTTGTAAAAGGGCCACGGGGCTGGCATTCCTTTCAACTCTGAGGGTGGCGGCCATATTATCCTTGCATGCTTTTGACAACTGTCGCATGTCTTGGCTTTTTCCATGGCGTCATGACCCATAGTGGGCCAGTAATAGCCGGTGCGTAATGCTTTCCGGGCGAGTGTCTTGCCCCCCATGTGGTGACCGTTGGCGCCTTCGTGTAGCTCGGCCAGCACGTATTTTGCTTCAGAGTCTCCAAGGCAACGCATCATGGGGCAATGGAGTCCCTTCCTGTATAGTTGGTCGTCCACCATGGCGTAAAGGGCGGCTTCACGGATCAGCTTCTTTGCCTCGGTCGAGTCGGTTGGGATAATTCCTCTCTCGAGGTAGTCTTCAATTGGCTTCCTCCAATCGGCCCCGGCCGAGATGGCCATAATACAACTCGGCTCGGTTAGATTCTGCTGGATCACGGTCCTATGGTTATCCGGCCCCTTTGTGCTGGCGAGCTTAGAGAGGATGTCAGCCCGAGCGTTCTCTTCTCTGGGTATATGGGAAACTGTGACCTCTTCGAACTCGGCCATGAGTTCCTTGGCTTTGGTCAGGTATTTTGCCATTAGTGGGCCTTTTGCCTGATAGGTGCCGTCTACCTGAGCCGCGACGAGCTGCGAGTCGGTTAAAACCTTTACTCGCTGGGCGCCATTATCCTTGGCCTGAAGCAGTCCGGCCAAAAGGGCCTCGTACTCGGCCTGATTATTGGAGGTCTGGAACTTCAACTGCAGAGAATGTTCGGTGGCGACCCCCTGTGGGCTTTCTACGATGACTCCCGCGCCGCTGCCCTTTGCGTTGGATGAGCCATCAACATAGACCTTCCAAATCCCGTCATCTGTAGTGGCCGGTGTGAGTTCTCGGATGAAGTCTGCAAGCGCTTGGGACTTAAGTGCCTGGCGGGCTTCGAACGTGATGTCAAACTCGGAGAGTTCTATGGCCCAGTTGGTCATTCTCCCGGCTAAGTTGAGTTTGTGGAGAACCTGTCTGATCGGCTGGCTGGTTCGGACCACGATCCGGTGTCCCTGGAAGTAGGGCCGGAGTCTGCGTGCCGCGGTAAGCAGGGAGAAAGCCACCTTTTCCAGCTTCTGATACCGGAGTTCGGAGCTTTGTAGTGCCTTGCTGATGAAGTATATCGGCTTTTGCCCCGCCTCGGATTCCTTTACTAGGGCGGTGCTTACGGCTTCGTTGCCGATTGATAGGTAGAGGAATAAGATTTCTCCGGGGTCCGGCTTTGTGAGTACCGGCGGAGTTGCCAAGCATCTCTTGATTTCTGAGAAGGCGGCGTCGCAGTCCAGGTTCCAGCCGCCCCGAGTCTCCTTCTTCAGTAACTTGAAGAGAGGTAGGGCTTTCTCGGCCGACTTCGGTAGAAAACGCGTCAGGGCGGCTAGCCGGCCTGTTAGCTGCTGTACCTCCTTCTTGGTTCTCGGGCACTGCATGTCGAGCACGGCCTTACACTTGTCTAGGTTGGCTTCGATCCCTCGATGGGTCAGCATGAATCCGAGGAATTTTCCGGCCGGAACACCGAAGGCACATTTGGCCGGGTTCAACCTGATACGATGTCTTCTTAATTTTTCAAACGTCTGCTCTAGGTCCCGGATGTGGTCTTCTGGAAGCTTTGACTTGACGATCATGTCGTCTATGTAGACCTCAATGTTGCGCCCGATCTGATCGTCGAAAACCCGGTTCATCATCCTCTGATAGGTGGCCCCGGCATTCTTCAGTCCGAAGGGCATCACATTGTAGCAGTAATTCGCCTTATCAGTCATAAAGGCGGTCTTTTCCTGGTCATCTGGATGCATGGCGATCTGGTTATAACCGGAGTAGGCATCCATGAAGGAGAGGAGCTGGTACCCGGCTGAGCTGTCTACGAGCTTATCGATGTTAGGCATCGGGTACGAGTCCTTTGGGTAGGCCTTGTTGAGGTTGGTGTAGTCGACGCAGACTCTCCACTTGCCGCTGGGTTTGAGGACCATGACCACGTTGGATAGCCAGGTGGTGTACTGTACCTCTCGAATGAAGCCGACCTCTAGGAGTTCTTCAATGTGATCCTCCAGGGCCTTTTGCCTATTATCTGCGATGTTCATCTTCTTCTGGGCCACGGGTCTTGACCCCGGCCATATGCCGAGCTTGTGGCAGCAGAAGTGGGGGTCGATGCCGGGTACCTCGGCCGCGGTCCATGCGAAGACATCTTGGTTTTGCCTTAAGAAGCGGATCATGAGAGTTTTTAGGCCGTCCTCCATATCTCTGCCTATTTTCGCGGTCTTGGACGGGTCTTCGCCTAGCACTATTTCTTCCAATTCTCCTTCCGGCTCGGGCCTCGAATTGTCGAGCTCTCGGAGGTCGAACTCCACCATGTTGACTTGCTGCCGCGGGCGCTCGCCAGAGCCAGCTTCGACTACTTGCTCATTGTATCCGAGCCGGGGTGGAGACGAGGGTCCTCCTTCCTCGACACGGAGAGCTTCGAAGTAGCACTGCCTGGACTCTTTCTGGTCTCCGGACACCACGACTATCTGGTTCTTACTATTGATCATCTTCAGCTTCTGATGCTTCGTGGATACCAGTATATCCCAGTTGTGGATCGTGGGTCGGCCCAAAATGATGTTGTAAGGGGACCGGAAGTCGGCGACTACGAATCGTACCCGTTCCGATTTGAAGGCTTCCTTGGTGCCAAGAGTTAACCGGAGGTCGATGTAGCCTTTTGGGAAGGACTGCTCGCCATTGAAGCCGACCAAGGTGGTCTTGCACGGCTTGAGGTCCTCTTTGTCGAGGTGCATCCTCTTGTAGGCGTCCCAGCTTATAATGTCGGCCGAACTCCCTGCATCCACAAAGATCCTCTTAACTCGACAATTTATTAGAGTTCCAGTAATTACCAGTCCGTCCAGGTGTCCAGGTATGACGTCTTCCAGCTCTTCATCAGTGAAGGTCAAGGTAGGCGGCCGAGGCTTCCTTGAGTCTTCCTTAAACTTAGGGGGGTCTCGGACGGTCAGTACTTCGCAGAGATATTTCTTCTGCTGGCTTACGGTGTCTCCTCCTCCACCGAATCCTCCGCTGACGACGTTGCACTGGAAATCGACGTCGAGAAATTCGTCGTCCGAGGCCGCCTTCTGCTTTTTTCCCTGATTTCGGGATTCCTTGGGCAGACTTGTGGAGCGGGCGCGGTCGTTGCGTTTCCCGTTCGTCCTTCCCTGAGTCTTGATCACGTACTGACGCAGTTTCCCATCCCTCACGAACTTCTTGATTGCGTCGCGGAGGTCATAGCACTCGTCAGTAGTGTGGCCGTTGCAATCGTGGAACTTGCAGAACTTGGAACGGTCCGTGTTGGAGCGTCCTCTGATCGGCTTCGGCCTGTCCAACCGCTTCATCTCGGTCTGGGATACCTCCTTCCATACTTGGGACCGAGGGACGTTCAACGGGGTGTAGTTGTCGTACTTGTTCTTCTGGTCGGCCCGGTCGGGCTTTGTTCTGCTGTCCCGGCTGCGTCGTCTCGGGTCGGTCTTCGTCCTTCTTGGGATTTCCTCGTCGCTAGGCGGGCTCTTCCTAGTCCGTTCGGGTTCGTCGGCATTGGCAGCCTCCATCTGCTCCATTTCCAGGTACTTCTTCGCCTCGGTATAGAATTCGGTCAAGGTGTACGCTAGGTTCTTGCATAGGTGACGAGCCAGCCGGGATGACGGGTCCAGTCCATTGACCAAGCAGTGTACGTGGACATCCTCGGGCAATGACCGTACTTGCATGGCCACGTTACGGAACCGATCCAGATACTTCTGCAAGGCCTCACCCTTCTTCTGACGCACTTTGCTCAAGGTGAACGTAGTCTTCGGCTGCTTTTTGCTGGTGGCGAAGTGCAGCTCGAATTTTCGTCCGAGGTCTTCATAGTCTCGGATAGAGTTGTCCGGAAGAGACGTCAGCCACCTATGCGCCGGCCCGTCCAGAGTAGCCGCAAAAAGGCGCTGAATGACCGGGCCGCTGATCTGCCGGACCCACATGAGCTTCTCAAAGGTAACCAAGTGGTTCCGGGGGTCTTGGCTTCCATCGTACTTCGGTAGGCTGGTTAAATCAAAGCGCTTTGGGAAACGGGCTGTTGCCGCCTCCCTCGAGAACGGGGATCTTCCCGTCTCCGATAAGTACGTCACGCGATATTCCCGAGGCGATCCGTGGCGAGGCCGGGGAGTTCTTTCCTGCGCACGGGTTTCTTCTCGATCTCGGTATTCCCTTGCATGCCGATCGGTGCGGTTAGGACCGACACCGTGGTTTTCTCTGTCTCCCGGGGACCGTGGTCTGCCGTGGTCTGCAATCGGGCGCCACCTCGGCTCGCCATTGTCGCAGCGTGGGTTCCTCGACTCAGAGTTGCTCGAGGAGCTGCTGTCGCCTGCCGAGGCTCTCCTTGTATGACCGTGACCCCTGCGGCGGCCTCTCTCGCGGCGGTCCTTCTCGAGCGCTTCTTGGATCATCTTTCCGATAGCTTCAAAATCAGCCCGCCTCTGCAGGTCATTGTGTTTTTCCTTGTTCTCCAGGCGCCGCAGGAACGATTCCTGTGTCCTTCGCATCATGCGGACGTCGGCATCAACTGCCCGGACATCACGCGTTGGAGACGGCGCGAGTGCTCCTTGTGGTCGCCGGTCTTCCTGCTGCGGCTGCTCCTCATGGAGCGGCTGTTCCCTGTCAGGGGAGGAAGTCACTGTGTCAGTAACATGTCCTTCTGGGGTGTTTCCTCTCCGAGGTGGTGCCGGTGGCTAGCTTGGCGGCGGGCGGCTAGCTTGTGGGTCTCCTCCCACCGGTTGGGGATTTCTGCTGTGGCTTCTAGTGCTCACCATTAATAGTCACGGGGATTGAAGTTTACAGTCCCCACGGACGGCGCCAATGTTCTATATGAAGAACACAGAGATTGGACTTGACTAGGTTGTCAAGCCTAGAGCCTACGTACCCTTGAAGGGATCAAAGTCCACGTAGTTCGTAACAAACTTGAAGGCACGTAGCCAGGGGAGTGGGGTGTGTGCTCTGTGTAGCAGAAAGTAACAAGAGCATAAGATAGAACGTGTGCACCTGTTTAGGGGTTTCCTCCTATTTATAGAGGAGCTTGGTGCGCGTATCTCCCTATTAATGGGGGATATCTATGATTGAGCTGTCAGGGGCTGATTGGCTGGTGCCATGATTGTAGGAGAATCTTCACTGATGAGATCCTAAAAATAGGGGATCTCGGATCCCTTCCTAATATAGCGCGGATTCCCTTATAGGCGCCATTGGGCCGAGGTCTGGACTTGGGCCTATTGGGCCGGTCCGTAACAGTTTTATTTTTATCATATGCTCCATTTAACAAATAACGTGTGATTCTAGAAGCCATCCATATAGAACGAAGGAACCAAGCAATTTCAGCGCTCATCGCTATGATGAGCACTAAGAGTAATTCATTGTAGTGACATCTGCACATTTCAAATAAAATTTCAACGGTTTATATTTAAGATTTTCAACAAATGAATTTTAAATCAAAAATTCTTTTTTAAAAAAAAAACTAGCAATTAAAATATTATCTTTATTTTAGATTTTGTACATGTTAAAATAAATTTTTTTTAATTAGTTGAAATTTTAAAAAAAATCTAAATCATACAAATTAGATTTGAAAGCTCTGCAATGATGAATATCTCTCAGTGCTCATTATAGCGATGAGTACTGAAACTGGTTCCATGAAGCTAGGTAGGAAAGTATATATAGGAAAGTTTGCTCATTTCAATTTTAGTCCCTTAAATTACAAAAAATAAGTTTTGGTCCTTTAAGTTTCAAACAATAAGTTTTGGTCCGCATGTTTCATTCCATTTAAAACACAGTTCCTTATCATTTAGAATAAAGTATACTTTTTGTCCTTTAAGTTTACATAAGATATATTTTTAGTCCCTTAATTTTGTAAAGTATACTTTTAGTCATATAATTCTAACACCGTTAATTTTGCTAACGAAAAATGCAAACTCAAGTAATAATGGTATAAACTTAGGGAAAATTACACATAGGTCCCAAGGAAGGGATATATTTACGTTTAGGTCCCGTCAATTCATGAAATTACTCTGAAGTCCCAAGGGACTTCTGTGTAATTATTTCATATGAGTAAAAAACCTTATTGCCCTTCTACTTGAATTTGTGATTTCTAAGTTTCAGAGGCGAATAACAACACAAAATGCATAAATTAACCACAACTTCTGAAAACCTTGAATTTGTGATTTCTGAGTTGCAAAGGCGATTAACAACACAAAATGCATAAATTAACAACACAAAATGTATAAATTAACCACAACTTCTGAAAACCTTGAATTTGTTATTTCTGAGTTGTAGAGGCGATTAACAACACAAAATGCATAAATTAACCACACAAAATGCATAAATTAACCACAACTTCTGAAAACCTTGAATATGTGATATCTGAGTTGCAGAGGCGATTAACAACACAAAATGCATAAATTAACAACACAAAATGTATAAATTAACCACAACTTCTGAAAACCTTAAATCTGTGATTTCTGAGTTCCAAAGGCGAATAACAACACAAAACGCATAAATTAACAACACAAAATGCATAAATTAACCACAACTTCTGAAAACCTTGAATTTGTGATTTCTAAGTTCCAGAGGCGAATAACAACACAAAATGCATAAATTAACAACACAAAATGCATAAATTAACCACAACTTCTGAAGGGCAATAAAGTCTTTTACTCATATGAAATATTTACAATGAAGTCCCTTGGGACTTCAGAGTAATTTCATGAATTGACGGGACCTAAACGTAAATATATCCCTTCCTTGGGACCTGTGTCACTACTAGAAAAAGTCGATTCTGCGACGGATTTTGCTACGGAATATTTTCCGTAGCAAATCCTTGAAATTTGCGACGGATTAATAAATCCGTCGCAAAGAGGAAAATTTGCGACGGAAAATCAATTCCGTCGCAAAATTTTGCGACGGAATTGATATTCCGTCGCAATTTTAAAGAAAAAAAATTCCTGGGTAAATTTATTTGCGACGGAAACACACTCCGTCGCAAAGTTTGCGACGGACGGTTGTTCCGTCGCAAATTGGCGGCCAAAAGGCCGCCATTTCTGGTCCTTCTTGCGACGAATAGACAGTCCGTCGCAAATTGCGACGGATTGTGTTTCCGTCGCAAGAAGTTTTATAACCCAGAGCTCAGTCCCGACGGTTCTGACGTTCCTCATTTGACCACCCTCAGCTCGTGAATCCCGTCGCCGCCCTCGGCTCGTGAACCCCCTCCGCGCCCTCAGCTCCGTCCGCCGCGCCCTCAGCTCGTTTGCCCCTCAGCTTCCCACCCTCGGATCCCCACGCCGTCCCAACATTCCTCATTTTGCCACACTCAGCTCGTGAACCCCGCCGCCCTGAACCCCTGCCGCCGCCCTCAGCTCCGTCGCCGCGCCGCCTCGCCCAGCTCGTTTCCCCCCTCAGCTTCCCACCCCCAGATCCCCACGCCATCTGTGACTATTATTCTCTCTTTGTATCTCTCTCTCTCTCAGCCAAAGGTTCTTTTCTCTCTTCTTTCATGTAAACTCTCTCTCTCTCGCTCAAATTAGTGCTCTTCATCTGTAGCTATTTCTATGTCTGAGAGTTTGTTAACTTTCAGATTTCTGATTTTTCAGGTGAAGCCTTAATCGATGAACTGAAGAGGGAAGACTCAAATTAAGTTGTCACTATTTGGTACAAGTTTGTGATGCTTGATGGTTACTATCCATATGACCATTTTGACCTCCTGGTAAATTTTTCTGAATCCGTCTTCTTCGGCTCCTTTTGGTTTCTTTTTTTCACTCTATCTTAGATTTTTTTGGTGCATAGTGATTATACTATTCCATAATATTTTTCTTATTCGCCTATCTAAAACAAATTCTAATAGATATTGTCTGTCTTTACTTTAGTATTTATATGCATTATCATTATTCATAAGAGTATATATGATCATCTCTGGCGATCTAAAAGAGTCCTTCATTAGTTTCCAATTAGGAAGAAGAAAAAAGAGAAAGCCATTCTGAATTTAGAATTTAGATCTTGAATATTAGAAAGGAGTGGGGAGAAATGTGTTTCTCTGGGTATTTTTCTCTGCATCTGTCAACTTCAGCTTTTTTTCCCCCACAGTTGGTGAACTTGCGTAATGATACTGTGAGATATCATTTTGTTTTAGTAAAGGGAGCAATTACTCAGAACATTGACATTTTGTATTTAATGCATATCATTATTTGCAAGTATTATGATCTGAGATTCTGAGTCTTTGGGCTTGTGGGGCAAACAGAAGAAAGAAAAATGAAAAACAAATAGGACAGAACTATTAAATATTTTGATCAATGCATTCTGAAACTCCATAAGTTAAAGCAAATTTTCATGGTGAAAAATAAAATTTATGATACTATACTTTGTTTTATTAGAGAGCCACTTTATAAGACAAAACAAGATCAAGCAGCAAATTGAATCTTCAAATTAAATAGGACTACTTTATCTGCCGCAGCCCGGGGTAAGACGCCAATCCTTTTGTTAATTTCATCTTTTTTGTTTGATGTCTCGCATTTTGTTAATATGTTGAATATATACTCTCTATCCCTCGTATTTTTATGAAACTATTTGTGTTTGAATGCTATGCATTACATAGAATATGAGTAATTATTTAACTTTTTTTATAATTTGTAAATAATGGGGCCTGTTCTGTGTACGTGTATATATTTTATATGATATATTGATGATATCAATGATTTGTATAGTGTGTGTATGTGTATTGATTGTAGGTTATGAGATTTTTGACTTGGTGATACTTGGTTTTTATTTGTTGAGCATTTGGTCTGATGTATCATTACTTGGTTCCAATATGTTTTTTTAAAAATTACTGTTGATTCCAAACTATTGTTTTAAAGTATAAATGAATTTTGTCAACAACTTGTATAATGTTTTCAAAATTATCTTTAAAACCATTGGACAATTTCTTTATACTTGACTAATTAATGAACCTTTAATTCTTGAGCAATTAATATAACTATACTTATATCAACTTCTTCTATATTTATTATATCAAGTTTTCTAATAAAGTAATAAACATCACCAAGTGTTCTATTTATTTTATGTGGGTTTATAGTTAAATGATAATATTTTAAAAATAGGCCACATGACCATATGTAGTTGGAGAAATTGACATAATAGATAAAAAGATCTTAACGTAAATATTTTCCTTAATTAATAAGGATGTGTAAAATAATTGATGCAATGGATAATTTTGTAAATTTAAGCCTATAACGTTAAACTCACTAAAAAAATGGCCAGTAAAACTAAGTAAAAATTTTTGAATCACAAAAATTCATAAATATATATATTTATTCTTTATGGAACGGTAAAATAATAATCAAAAAACGAGTAATTTCGCAAAATAGACTCACAAATATTGCCGTGATGAAAAATTAATTATAGATAATGGGCCCAACCCTTAGTTCAATTCGGCCTGCATTATGGATCGCTTTCTTGGGCTACAAAAGCCAGGAGGACAAGCCCAAGGACAACAAGAATCTGGCCCAACTATTTTTTTAAACCGGCTTCGACTTTATGTCACTGCTAGAAAAAAGGGATTATGCGACGGATTTTGCTACGGAATATTTTCCGTAGCAAAATCCGTCAAATTTGCTACGGATTAAGAAATCTGTAGCAAAAAAGAAAATTTGCGACGGAAGGAACATTCCTTTGCGACGGAAATTAATTTCTGTCGTAAATTTGCGACGGAAATGAACTTCCGTAAAAAAAATAATAAAATAAAACTACAACGGGAATTTTTTTGCGACGAAACCATAATCCGTCGCAAATTTGCGACGGACTATGATTCCGTCGCAAAGTGGCGGCAAAAATGGCCGCCATTTCTTAACCTTTTTGCGACGGACATCAGATCCGTTGCAAAAAAAAGCATCAATTATTCCAAATAATCTCCTCAATATCTTGCGGATTAAATGAAAAACAAATTAAGTCAAACATACATGTAACCAGTTTCCCACTAAGCATTAGAGAGAGCTTATCAGGTCTTGACCTTTCAAATATGATTTGGATATAAAGATCTTAATTGATTTTTTTAAAATGATGATCTTTAGATAAAAATTCATTTTTTGGCAAAAAAGAAAGTTAAAATTAAAAGTTATCTCTATTTTATATTTTATACCCATTAAAATATGTAATTTAAGAATATAGACGTTTTAAGAAAAATAATATTTAGATCGTTTAAATTAATTATAGACCATCCATATCTGATTAGCTTTCTCTATTAAGCAAATTACCAAAAAAAAAAAGTCTTCTCATTTTTAGACCTCCATTCCTTATTAGAAGGAACAAGTATAAAAATCAAGTGGTTCAAATATCCATTTTCCTTAATAAAGTATCTTTAAGAGAGTACATGAGAGATAGCGAGTGAAATATTATTGAAGAGAGATAATAAGTGGAATAGAATGAGGTAAAAATAGAAAGACCAATTTAAAGTATACATGGAAAAAAAAAAACCAATTGCACTTTAGAATTTCAAATCATTGGTTTTCTTATTAAATTAATTAGTAAATTGATAAATTTTATACTAAATACTTATTCTGTTGTAGGTCACAAAAATTATTAAATATTTTGAATTTTACATGATATTTTGAATTGACCACTTTTATATATTTGTGACATGTTGAGATGTTAATTAAGTTAGTAATTGAACTAGCTAGGAAATATGGATGACAACCATGATAGAAGTTGGATGTACAATCGCCTAACTGAGAGAAGAGAACTAACTCAAGCATTCTTGGCGGGTTTGCCCATGTTCATCAATTTTGCTCTGGCACATTCAACTAATTCAAGTAGGGAGATCAGGTGTCCGTGTGTCAAATGTAGGTGTATAAGATTTGAAGATTTTGAGGAGGTCAAAATCCATTTGTGTAGAAGGGGATTCATGAAGGATTATGAGTGTTGGGAATATCATGGCGAAGTCCGACCGACACCGACACCTAGTGGTTATTACGGGGACAGTAGTCATCGAGACAACCTTAATCAATATGAGCAGTTGGTTATGGACGCTGCTGGACCGTCGATCGGCCGATATTTCGATCCTGTTACTCATGCTGAGTCGTCATACATGGGAGAGGAGACCGATACACATGCTCAACCATCATACATGGGAGAGGATCCTCATCCGGAAGCCGATAGGTTCTATAAAATGCTTCAAGAAGCTCAACGTCCGTTATGGGAAGGTTGTGAACACTTTGAAAATAGTGAATATTCATCGCTATCGGTTACCCTAGCAACACTAAGCCTGAAGACTGATCACCATATGAGTGAGAGGAATTACAACGAAATGATGCAGATCATAAGCAAGGTTGTTCCCAACGACAGTAATTTGCCGAAGGATTTTTACCAAGCAAAAAAAAAGGTGAAAGAGCTTGGGCTTGGATGTGAAAAAATTCATTGCTGCCCTAGGGGATGTATGTTGTATTACAAGGATGATGCTGAGCTGACCAATTGTAGATTCTGTGGACATGACAGATATGAAGTTGTGAGGAAAGGAAGGAAAATTACCCGTCGAGTGTTAAGCAAGATGCACTACTTTCCTCTGGTGCCCAGACTTCAGAGATTGTATGCATCAGAACAAACAGCTGCTCACATGAGATGGCATCGGGAGCATCACAGGGATGAAAACTTTGTGACGCATCCTTCGGATGCTGAAGCTTGGCGTAAATTTGACGAGGCGAATCCTTTCTTTGCTATGGATCCCCGTAATGTCCGTCTTGGTCTATGTTCGGATGGGTTCGCTCCTTTTGATAAAACGGGCAGGAATTATTCCTGTTGGCCTGTCATTGTGACACCGTACAACCTCCCACCTTCTATGTGCATGAGAAGAGAGTTTTTGTTCCTGAACGCGTTAATCCCTGGGCCATCCAACCCAAAAAAGAAGATAGATGTGTACCTCAGGCCTTTGATAGACGAGTTGAAGATGTTGTGGAGTGAAGGGGTTCTTACGTATGATATATCATTGAGTCAGAATTTCACAATGCGTGCTGCCTTAATGTGGACGATAAGTGATTTCCCTGCATATGGGATGTTGAGTGGCTGGCAAACGTCGGGAAAGCTTGCATGCCCGGTATGTCTTGAACAGAATATGGGTTATAGCTTGCAACACAGTCACAAGGTCTGTTGGTTTGACAGGCACCGGCGATTCCTACCCCCCAATCATCCATACAGGACAAATAGAAAAGACTTCACGCGGAATGTTGTCGAACGAGCAGATCAACCTCTTCGTTTAAGTGGCCAAGAAATATGGGGTAGGGTCAAGCACATTCCAAGTGTCGAAGAGGGGGCTGCTTCTAGCGAACCTGTGGGATATGGTGTTGATCATCATTGGAACAAACGCAGCATCTTCTGGGAACTACCATATTGGAAAGATCAACTGTTAAGACACAACCTCGATGTCATGCATATTGAGCGGAATGTGTTTGACAATATTATGTACACCGTGATGGACACCAAGGGCAGGACGAAGGACACAGTCAATGCAAGACTGGACATACAAGAGATTTGCAGAAGGCCTGCTTTGCATTTGGTGCAGGATGGCAGGGGACGGATTTCCAAACCTAGAGCACCGTACACATTAAACAAACAGCAGAATTTAGAATTGTTGCAATGGGTAAAAGATTTGAAACTCCCAGACGGTTATGCGTCAAACCTGAAAAGATGTGTCAACATGCACGAGGGGAAGTTCTTCGGGATGAAGAGTCATGATTGTCATGTTTTTTTTCAGAGATTGTTGCCTTGGGCCTTCAAAGCACTACCGAAGGAAATATGGTCTATTCTAACGGACTTTTCTGTGTTCTTCAGAGAAATTTGTGCTTCAGAGCTTAATGTTGAAAAGTTACGGCTTCTGGAGGCGAGTATGCCTATAACGCTATGCAAGTTAGAGAAGGTGTTTCCTCCTTCCTTTTTTGACTCAATGGAACATTTGCCCGTTCACTTGGCTTACGAAGCAAGGGTAGGAGGCCCACAACAATATAGATGGATGTATCCGTTTGAGAGGTAATATATATGTCTTTCGATCTGTTATTAATTGAAAAACATGGTACTTTAGTTTATAAATACCCTGTGATATTCCATTGTAGGTTTTTACGCACACTTAAGCAGAAGATCAAAAATCCAACCCACGTTGAAGGATCTATCGCTGAAGCATATCTAGTCGAAGAGGCCGCTAAATTTTCGTCATACTATCATCCCCCTGAAATGATGTCAAGATGGAGAAGGGTACCTCGCAACGATGCCGGTGATACAAGGGATCAAAAATCAATATTTAATTATCCAGGGCGAGTCGTGGGAAAACATTGGAAATCAACTCTTGACGGAAGAGATAAGCAAGTAGCGGAGTGGTACATTCTAAACAACTGTGAAGAGGTCGCCCCGTACTTAAAGTAAGATTTTTGTTTTTCTGTTTTACTATTACGATAAGTATTAAAGTATTAACTTCATATATATATATATATATATATATATATATATATATATATATATATATATTTGCAGTTACTTTTCTAATTGGGTCCGATCGGAAAATCCTTCAATGTCGGTGTCCCAGGTTGATCAATTCACAAACTCTGAGTTTCCAAAATGGTTTCGAACCTATTTCGCGAAACATCGAGAAGATCCCAATGAAGTTCCATTGAGTTTATCTTATGGAGCTCCAATTAGTGTTACTCAATGCAGCAGATATATAATCAATGGGTATCGGTTTTCAACTGTTGACACGGATGCAGGTACACAATGTTGCAATTACGGTGTATGTTGTCGAGGTGACCAAGTTGACGGGGTGGAGACTGTCTACTACGGGAAGTTACGTGACATAATTCAATTGAAATATCCGTGGGACAATGTGGTGACCCTTTTTAAGTGTGAGTGGTTTGATAATAGTCCGCGTGGGACAAAAATGGACAAGCATGGAAATATTGAGATCCATTGGACAAGGAGATATGCGGTTGGTTATGACCCATTCATCCTTGCTCAACAGGCGGAACAAGTTTACTATACATTATATCCCACATCCCGCCAAGGGTGGAGGGGGGTTATTAAAACCAAAGCACGAAATATCATACCGAAGTCGAAAGAGTCGGATTCAAATGACGGTATGGCTGAACCGTTCCAAGCTGATGTGGAACATCTACTGCCCATAAACATCGAAGACAACGAAATACCAAGCAATCTCTTTGATTCTGCTGTGGATTTAGAATTGATTCCTATACAAATTGACGATGAGGAATCAGACGATGAGGCAGCATTGATTTACTCTGACAGTGAATCTGAGTTCGACGACTATGAGACTTCAGAGGAAGACGGGCAAGCAGAAGTCGATGAACAAGAATCGTCCGGTTGAGATTTGTTAGTTTTTTGTTTTTGACGGTCTGTTATACTACATACTTTGTTACTTCACTACTGTAATCAACCCGGGTTATATTTGTAGTTTTTTTTTATTCTTTGACCTAATGTCTATAAGTGTTCAGAGATGGAGCATCAAGGAGGATCTTCAGGTAGTGGACGTGGCGGTGGTCGATCCCGGCCCCGTCCTATCAGAGGTGGTAGGGCATCGTCATCTGCCCCTTCTGTAGGCAGAGGGCGGGGCGGGGCGGTGCCCCAGAGGTGCCACCGTTTAATATGGCATCGTCACCGTCGGGTTATTTCGCATCTTCACCGTCGCTGTATACGTCGCCGTCGCCTTCTACCCCCACTGATCCGCAGCAAATGGGACAACAGGTTTACTAGCCTAATTCTGATTGATTTACATATGTTTAGTTTCATGAAACCATCTATGTACAAACATCTTTAATATTTCACATTTCTTGCTTAGCACACCCCCTCGCCTCAGAGCCACGTCGAGGAAGAAGGTAGTTCCTCCAATACACCGATCTGGGTCACAACAGATCCTGAGACAGGGCTGCTTTGGATCTGTCCTGACAATGAGTAGTAAGTCATGCCAAGTTACCAGTAATGTTACTAATCCCTTTTCTAATTGGTTTTATGCTAATAATATTTGCATGATGTCCTCTGTCTTTAGCTTTGTGCCTCGTGATCCGGTGATGGATTTCATCTCGGACCAATTATTCCGTAACTACAATCAAGCTTGGACCAGTTGGACAGCGATTCCTACGGAAAATCGAGATGCTTGGTTCGATGAGTTTATGGTAAGTTATTTGTTTATGGTTTTTAATTAAGTACTTTTATAAATTACCGCACTAATTGTTCGTTGTTGATTTTCAGAGGAAGCACATGTCGTTGCCTGAACATCGTGCAGCTCTGAGAAAGGCTTATAACGCTAGGGCAGCCCGGTGGTTGTCTCAAAAGCTTTATAACTTGAGACATGGTGGAAGAGGCAGGCGAGATTGGCTTCCACAGGACACTGCAAACCAATTATTTGACAATTGGGCCACCAATGAAAAGTTTCAGGAGAAGAGTGCGAAAAATAAGCAAAATAGGGCCAAAATGGAAGGCCCGTCATATGTTGGCGGCTCTATTCCGATGACTGAGTGGAGACAGAAACTTGTGAGTACACGTTATTTTCTATTTAGGTAATCAATATTTTGTACTTTGAAGTAATTAACTATGATCATCATTTGCGTTTGCAGGCAGAGACTGGGGTTCCTCCAGAGTCGGTAGGTTGGGCTGCCTTTGAGCGGACCCATTCCCGGCAGTCTGAAGGAAGTGATGAGAGGGAATGGATTAACTCAAGGGCGCACACAGTAGCGGTTAGACATTTATTGCATTTATTACTTATTTTATGCACCACAATATTTATTTCATTTTACATGTCTTATTTGTTATGTATTTTTGTCTTTGTAGGAAAATTATACGAAGCTATCGCAGGAGAGAGACTCACAGCGTGAGACTGACCCGTCATCCTCTGTGTGCGATAATGATAGTCTGTTCATTGAGGCTGCAGGTGGATTTGACAAGAAAGGGAGAGTCTTTGGATACGGTGCCGCTGCTAGCCGACTGAAGCCAACAAAGCGCTCCTCATCCGGCATTGAAGATGTTTCTGCAGGTAAACGTATTTGATATTGAAAATTTCCATTCTCTTGTCCATTCAAATGAAGTCCAAATAATAAATGTACTTGATATTGTTTTTGCAGATGAGATGAAGAAGATGAAGGCTTTGACAGCACAGATGACTCAGGAACAGGAGCGGATGCTTGAAGAGCAAGAGAAGATGAGGCAGATGATGATTCAGGAACGAGAGATGATGGAGGAGCGGATGGCTAAAGAACGAGAGATGATGGAGGAGCGGATGAGGCGGATGCAAGAGGAGATGATGAGGCAGATGCAGATTCAACTCAAGTCCCTAATGAACAAGGGTTCGGGGTCGGCTCCTGGTGATGATGACCATGCTGGTGATGATGATGATGATCACAATGCTCCTGTTTAGACTACTGTTTAGAATTTGCCCTTTGTAACATTGTTAGACTACTTTTTAGTATTTGGTATTTGTTAGATTACTCTTAATGTGCACTCCTTATAATTATTATTATATCCATGAATCACTACTTTTTGTACTCAATTTTTTAAAATTAAAAAAAAATAACATTCAAAATAATTATTAGTTTTGCTAAGAAATTGTTTCTGTAACAAACGATCAAATATGGGGAAATTTACAAAATTTCTAGTTTGCTATAGAAAAATAAAAAAATTTAAATAATAAATATAAAAATATAAAAAAGGAAAATAAATAAATTAATTAAAAAAATTAAAAAAAAAAAAAGAATTTGCTACGGAATAGAATTCCGTAGCAAATTTGCTACGGAATTAATTCCGTAGCAATTTGCTACGGAATATATTCCGTAGCAAAGTTGCTACGGAATAAATTAAATTCCGTAGCAAATTTGCTACGGAATATTTTTCCGTAGCAAATTTGCTACGGAAAGGAAATTCCGTCGCAAATTGCGACGGATTTTCCTTATCCGTCGCAATTTGCGACGAAGGATTTTGCTACGGAATTTTTCCGTAGCAAATTCCGTAGCAAAATCCTTTTGCTACGGAAAATCCATATTTTTCCGTAGCAAAATGATTTTGCTACGGAATTTGCTACGGAATTTTTCCGTAGCAAAATCTGAAAATTTTTGTAGTGTGTGTAATTTTCCCATAAACTTAAGTGATGACTATGTAATTAAATGTTATTAATCTTAAATTTAAAATATGGGTAAATTAAAGAATATATAAAATTTATAAAGTTAAGGGAACAAAAGTATGCCTTATGTAAAACTTAAAGGACTAAAAGTATACTTTAGCCTATAATTTAATAAAAACTTTGTTCATTTTATTCCTTGAAAGTCTAAAACCAAAATGAGAGCAAACTTAATTGAACAAAAATTTTACTCTTCTGATCCTATCCATAAGGCACTTCCAATAATTTTTACATAGACCAATGAAAACCTTAAATCTCATTATTCTGCAATAAAATTCAGCTTTCCAACTCTACCTCCATTTTTTGTTCAAAAAAAAAAAACTCTACCTCCATTTAATAGACAAGATCTCAGATGAAAGCAAAGTCAACGTCGTAATTTTTTTTGCTCAAAGAGTCACCATAATAAATGAAGGTTCATTCACCCCAAAACTTTAATGAAATGTCTTATAAATAGCACTAAAAAATGCTTCTCTCTCTACCTTATATAGGACATGAGATATGTAACACAAACAAATCTCAATTAGCTCCTATATTTATGATTTTTTCTTTTCTTTTCTTTTCTTTTCTTTTCTTTTCTTTTTTTTTTTTTGGCCATGTCCTATATTTATGATAGGTGAGTATTTTCCCCCCAAATGTTGGTTGCAATTTCCGATAATAGATGTTTTCAACACAAATTATTAAAATGTGGTCTGAATGTGTTGACTTCTCTTCGCCCACGCGTTAGGTCCCAGCATGTGGGGTTGCACCCACGCGTTTTTCCTCGTAACCTGCCATATTTTTATGATTATTGAATTGTGTAATTTGTTATAAATTGTATTATTTATGCTAATATTTATTTTTATTTATTATATCATTAGATCATAATCAACATTTTATATTTGTGTAGGACAAAATCAAACAGTTGGATAATACTACAATAGATATGTATTTTTCTTAAAAGCCTTTAATCATCGGAGCATTAGTAAACAACAAAAGTCTGGAGAATGATTTGCAGTCCCTTTAGAATATTCCGCTTGTAAACTATGACTTCTTCGAATTGCTTTATTATTCCTTCTTTCACATTCCTGATTCCTCCTCCTCTCGCATGAGTCATAGTCATGGCACACACACATACAAGCCTCACTTGCTTAATCACTATTACCATGGTACTTATTATAAATTCATTTTTAACTAATTCTCATGTAGGAAGAATTGTTAGTTAAGCCATTAAATATACTAAAAAAAAATTAAGTTTACCTTTATTTTAAAAAATTCTCTCTCTGCATTTGCAAATCATTCTCATATCTCCCTCTGCTTACTCTCTTTCCAATAAAAACTAAATAAGGGTAAAATCAGAAAACATTCATTAATATGCAAGTAGTGTGGACTTGTATTTAGCCTTTAGGACCAAAAATTGCTTCTAAAAGTAATTTATAATAAGGATTAGAGAGGGATCCTAAATGTAGGATATGAGGAGTATTATATTCCTCTGATCTTTATTATAAAGCACCAATTGACATTTCTTGCTAGGGGTGTTAAAGTGTCCCAGTCGTCCTGGCTTAGTCCTAAACATTTTGATCTATCCCAGAATCTCTCGTCCCATCAAGGATAGGGACATACTGGGACCGGGATGGGAACCAAGATCACCCTTGAGATCCCGTTCCAATCCTGATCCCGGTTTTTCTTATTTCATAAATTAAGTTATCCTATATTCTTTTTTATCCCATAAATTAAGTTATCCTTTTATAAAATGTATATCTTACTTTTAGTTGTAGTTAAATAGCATATATCAAGATACTAATCCTAACTATATACTATAAATGTAAGACCCCAAATTCCATACTTGAAATCGTGTCGATTGGCACTTAGTTTTAGGAAAAATTGACAGAGTTTAATGTGCTACCACTCAGAATAATACGGAAACGGAGAGCATGCGCTAACATTCGGACAATGAGTAACTGATATAAAATGCCCAGGCATATGCTGATGCCCTGACATATGCTGATATATTAAAAATTTCTCGAATGAATATTCATGTGATACATTAGTACAGAGCTTTGTATAATTACAAATCTGTATGTTAACTATACAACCTCAAACCAAGCCTTAGGTAGACTTGGGGCAATAAACCTAACTCGGTTAATCAAACAATTTGGCTAGGCTGGTGTCTAGTGGAAGTCTCACCGAGTTCACGGTGACTGATTGACTGAACCACATAAACAAACCCTTTCTAGACACCATATGGTTTGAAATAACTTCGTTAAATCCGTGCCATAAAGAATGTTCTGTTGACGCTCTTCTGGCATTTGCTTTGACCAGCGCCTCTTATCGACTCCTCCCTTTGGTTCCTTTTCACGACTCCATCTACCGATGCCTTCTTCAACCTTGGTTCCTTTCCTGAACCTTAGATAGATCTGAGGTCCAATGCCCATTGGACTTCAGGTAACGGTTAACCTCATGCTTAAATATGACAATATATGTATGATAGATATTCATGGTATTTCAGCAACAACCAATACATAAGCACACAGCAGATATCCCAACTGTACATAAGCACACAGCAGATGTATCCCAACAGTACATAAGCACATAACAGATGTATCTCATAAGCACACAGCAGATGTAAAGTTATCTATCACATATAAGCATATAATAAGCATCAGAGTTAGTGTTACAGTACGCGAACGTACCTTTCTCCGTGTAGTGGCCAACTTGCTCGGCCTTTGAACCCGACTCCAGACTTCCCGAATATCCTATACATTATTGTCGAACTATTACATGATATTTGATAAATATCATATTCCTTAGAATAATATCCTAAAGGTTGAGTTTACCTTTCTACCCTTGGTGGATTAATTATTACAACTTTGCCTTTACATTTTATTTAAAACGCAATACTGAATTTCTGGGCAGAATTTTTGATTAACTTCGTAAAATCATAATTAAATCTACGCAACTCGAAATGAGGATCCGTAAAATTCCCCAGAATCCTTAGGATGTCTATTTTCAAGAAAACATACTTTTATATACCCAAAATTTATGAACAATTCCCAGTTTTCATTTCTCTCAACTTTGCCCAGAATTTCGCCCAGCACAACGGCCTAACTTTGACTGGTTGTATTTCTTTGTACAAGAATCGAAACACTACATATTATATATATTTGGAAATCCCTATATGTCTACTTTATTTCTAGAGAGTTTTTGTGATTTATGGGCTTAATTTTCAATATAAAATTTTAGCATTTCTTTCACTGTTTTCCCAGAAATTTTTCCGACAATTTTGTCAGAGCTTCGCTACTTTGAACTATTGCTTCCCAAAAATTATTCCCTACTATGTTTTTACCTCGTCAAGCATCTTTCAATGCAATGAGGCCTAAAAACAAGTATAGGAATTTATTTACTAATTCTCTAGATTAAAACAACATTTCTACTAAGAACTATAAGAACTAAAAACTATAAACTATAAACTTGCTTACCTCTTGAAGACTCTTGCAACTCCTTCCTCCTCCTTGCTTCACTACCATGATTTTCTCTCTACTCTTGCTTCTCTAAAATTCACCTATTTTGGTTGAGTTTGGTGTGAAGAATGAAGAGGGGTGATGCCTCTATTTATAGTAATTTGTCATGGCATCATCAACATATCCACATGTGTGAAAAACTCTTGGCTTCAAGAATGTCATTGGTGGCTTCTCCCCTTTCATGCATTCTCAAGCAAGCCTTGGTGGCCTCTCCACCTTCTTTCCTTTATCACTTTCTTATCTTCCAAAAATCCTATCCTTTTCCATGCCTTGTTGGCTCAATTGCTACCAAGTGTAAGAAGACTTTTGGGGTTTGATTGTTATGATTCAATTAGTTACTCTAAGTATCCTTTGTAACTAGATGCCAAGTGATAGTTGGTTACCCACTAAGCAAGATACATTTAGGTGTTAATCCTAAGTATCTTCATTCCTAAGCTTAATATGTGTTCTTTGTCTTGGATTAATGTTTATATTCAACCTAGGATTAATATCCCTCAATTGTCTTTGACAGTAATTGATTGATTAAATAATTGATTTATGAATTTATGATGAGAATTAGTGTTTAATTAGGCAAATATTACTTTATCCTAATTAGCTTGAGATATCACCTATGGAACCCTTCATCCACAATGTGCCAACAAGGCTCTTTTTAATTTTAACCACTCCATTCTTGTATACACATGTTTAATAGGTAGTTATCCTAATTTTTTGAGCAATTCTCTCTTGCATTTGAAGAGTGTAAAATCGTGGCACTCCCTTGCTCCATGCACTCTTGATTGTTGTTTCCATGGTCTCACATATTCCACATCTTTAGCTCTTATTGGTTCATGAATTACCACTTGGATTTAGGCTTTAACTTATGTAATTAATTTAAACCTTTGGCTAATTATTTCTAACAAGGTGTTCTTAAATATTATTAGGCTTACTTGATTCGTTACAATATTAATCATAATCATTAGAAGCTACTTATATGCTAATCTTAGTCCTTTATTGGCCATTGGTTCTTAATTAAGGTCATATATCCCTAATTATGCCTTTAACACATGTTATCAAATTAATTATGAAAGTTTATGAAATTAATTTGATTAATGTAGATTTAATTATCTACTAATTGTTGGCAATTTTCTTTAATTGGATTAATTATTTTTCTCACAACTTTTGGGTTTACTTTGGTCATTTATGCACCATGCATTAATTTAATAATCATAGGGCAACTTATGGTCCTTAAAATAAAATTGGATTTTTGTCTCTTTAAATTCCAAGGAAAATAAACAAATAAATTACTAAAATTAGAGACAACATACTTTCCTATTTTAAATAGGTATTATTTTGCCAAACTATAACATTCAAGAGACATATGAATTTTGGGGTATTATACCATTATTTTAATTACCTTAATTCTTAGAGGAAATTCCCTAAATTAACATAAATATGTTACTCAATTTTGAGACCACATATTCACCGATTTTTAATAGGCACTATTTATCAAAATATAATATTTATGATAAATATAAATTTTAGGTTATTACAATATAAAGATAATAACGAATATTATAAATAATAATAAAATGTTATTCGTCAACTCTAGATCAATTTATGTAATTATTATAATCTTATTATTTGTTTAATGATCACTTCAAACAATATAATATGGAGAATTTAAATAATGTAATGGTATTTTTTAAGTTTATTTTCTTATAAAATGAACCTAGATTTCCCACTCTTGTCCTGATACAACTAGGATTGGGATTGGGATCAGGACGTAAATTGCATTTCAGCCAAAAATCAGTACTCGGAATCAAGATTGGGGAATCCCATGTAAGTTTTTTCTATAATATTATGCTCAAACATCAAATAATAAGAACATGAACAACCTCTATCCATAATTACAGAATTTATACTTTAGAAAATCTGACTTGCAGCACCATAATTGAAACCTTTATCATTCTCTTTACCCTTCATTTCACGCTCTCTCTTCTTGATGGAAAACTAGAGGCGTCTCTTATGGTCAAAGAGTGAACAGACAAGTTTCTATCCTTTAAATAACTTTTGTATCCAAAAGACATGTACATCCTATGGATATGACTACTCCCATAAAGCAGTCAAGAAACCTTTTCCCAAAAGTCATTTACCAATAGTCATTTAGCCCCTTCACTAATTATTAAATCATATATATTTATCACAACCATATGAGACATTTCTTACATCCCAATCCCTTCCCAGGGTTTAAGCACCCCTATTTCTTGGAGACCAAGGAATGTAAGTTAAATCATTAAATTGGTCCTAAATTGATAGATGTTTCCAACTTTACCCCTTCTTAAATGATGTGAAGTTAAATGAGCCAATTAAAAATGAGCACAAAATGGGAAAATAGTAATAAATGAGTTAGTTAGAGGCAGTTGGTGTCTTATAATAAGAATCAGAGAGAGTATAGAGGAGAGTAGTCTAAGTGCATTTGGAAACATGAATAATATTCCTCTCGGTTCTAAATATAAAAGCTTATAAAAAGATTAACTTTAATTAATCCTAAATATAAGACCTCATCAATCCACTTTGTCATTTTAATTTGTTATTTTTCCCCATAATTCTTCCTATTAATTGTACACATGTGAGATATGATTAATTTTGATGATGTCAAATGTTAAGAGCAAAGAGTTTGCATCATGTATTTATCTTGTACTTTGACTAACTACTATATTTAATGTAAAGTATCTTGTAGATTAGTCAAAAAAGAAATTAGATATCAAGTTGGAGTATGGTGTGTAACATTCCAAATTGTAGGATTTGAAAATCGGAATCTTAAATGGAAATTAAAGCCTTCTTTTCCTTAAATTTATTTTTATTTTTAGGAAAAGAATAAGAAATATTCATAAAGGATATTTTAGGCTGAAAAAATTGTAGAAATTATATTTTTATGGCTTAGGGAAAATTTTAATCGAGAAGGAAAAATCCTTATGAGAAATTAAGGATTTATTTTAAGATTATCCACTAAATTACAATTAAATGAACAAAGAACATAATTACAAATAAAGTTTTATAGAGGAGCAAATGGGTTTCCCAAGTAATACAATATTGATTTTTAATTTCCTACATACTCCTCTCTTCAATAACCACACATGCAATTACCACACTTCCTCATTAATTACCACACTTCCTCATTCCTCTGATGGTCATGTGCTCCCTTCAATTCATTAGTCGTTATTCATTTGGCCCATATGTTGACAAAACAAAACCGAACCTGCAGCCTTTACGTCATATTATTCATACTTTCAGCCTAAACTTATACATTCCCCCACTCAACCCATATATCATTTCGACCAGACCATCTACTTAACCTCTACAGTACCTATTCCTCTAATTCAAATCAGCTAAACACACGACATCACCGAGATCAGCGAGAAAACCAGATTACGCCAGCGTTTATCACTTTCGGCTATCAACCGTTCACGCAAGAACATGAAGAAAACAGCAGCGCCATGCTTCTCTAGACCCCCCACCATGCATCTTGAACTCAACGTCATTTACCTCTAAGTATTCCCTTTCGGACCAGACCATTAGTTTCTTATTTAAACCTTGCTTCTTAGCTTCCTCCATCCACGTTGCCTTAACAAAAACCAGAAACTAAGTCTGAGAGTGTAATAGAGGAAAAAAGAGGAAGGAGAGAGTGAAAGTTTCAGCTGGGCAAGCTCTGTTTTAAAGCCAAAAAAACAAAGTAAGACCAATAGGAGGTGGTGACTAGAAGCGTGAGAAAAGCACCAAGAGTTAGAGTAAACCCAAGCCTTTCCAACGTAAGTTTTGCTTGCTAGATAGTGTGTGTGTGTCAGGAGGTTGCTAAATAAATGCTAAAACATAAGTCTTTGCTTGCTGGAATTTTGTGTATGCGTGTGTAAGGAAACAAAATCTTGCTACTATACTGGTATATCCCTGCACTTGGTAAATCCAAAGGTAATCTGCTTACTTATAAGGCGTTGCATTAGAATTAAGCATAGTCCAGTAAAGAATCCATTTTCTAAAATATGAAACTGATACTATTATTCACTCTGATAAATGAAAAAAAATACAAGTGCAACCTAGGAAGCTTGCTGTTATTTATATACATATATATATCGCTAAACACACACACACATATCATTGCATTTGGGAAAAATATAAGAAACTTGCTGTCATCTTATCCATATGTATATGTCGCTGCCTTTGGGAAAATATAAGAAAAACTCTCCTGTCATATATAAGTGTGTGTGTCTATATATATACATATATATATGTCGCTGGAAAAGTTGCTATCTTGTATATATGTATATATGTCGCTGCACAAAGAAGACAAAAGGAAGCCTAGTTGTTATATATATATATATATATATATATATATATATATATATATATATATATATATTGCTATTCTTAAAACCAAAACTTTGTTGATATGTATATAAGTTGTTGTCATGTGTGTGTGTGTGTCTGTGATTTGGAAATAAAAAGGAAATCATGTTGTAATGTGTATATATATATAACATGAAAAGAAAAGCTTGCTGTTATATATATATATATATATATATATATGTATGTATGTATGTATAATTTACTTGAAGTTAGTATTTATTAAACTCAAGATTTCTATTTCTATATACATATATTATGAAACATATTTTACGTGGTATTGGTATTTATAAAACTGCTAATTTAAAGTGTTAATGTCATGCTTAATATTGGAATAGCCCCTAAGAGTTTAAACTAATTGTAGAGAAATAATAATAATAAATAAATATATTATTATTAAAAAGGGGAATAAATAATAACTAGAAAAGGGAATTATTGATAAATAATAAATAGAAAAGAATTGACAGTTACAATGGTCTTACCTTAGGACATTGAAGAAATTTGAGTTTCTAACACCAAAGACCGTATTTATTCACGAAGTTGAGGTTGGTAACTTAATCTCTAATTCCTTGAGTTTTTATTTATGCCTTGTATATTCATGTATTGTTGATTCTTGGATGGATTTGTATGCCTGACTCTATGCATTTTATTCAGCTAGCTGGGGGTTATTGTTTTTAAATGATAACGCTGAGAATTCATGTCTGGGACACGTAGCACTTGTGTGTGGTTTTGCCGTTAACGATACATATACTGTGTGCAATGTAGTTGGGTAGTGATGTGTTTGCTAAATGCTTTCTTTTATTCTGCAATATATGAAAGATTTGTCATATATGATTTACACTTTGAATGTGAGATTAACCGTTACCTTGAGATTCATCTGATCACTGAATCTTAGTGATGCAAAAAGATTCAGGAAGATGTTCTAGATCGGGAAGTAAGGCGATATAGCTGGAGTAGACGAAGAAGACCTAGAAGGAGGGGATTTATTTAAGTGGATCATATATTATTTTGGATTTGTATGTTTGCTAACTATTAAACTGATATTAATTCGGGATAACTTATAACGAATATCCTCCAATGGGATTAACCCTGACTATTTCCAAATTTTATATTTTATATTAATTTGGGATAACTTATAACGAATATCCTCCAATGGGATTAACCCTAACTATTTCCAAATTTTATATTTTATCAGGTGAATATTCCTCCGAGAATTAAAATTAACTAGTATATGTCTTGGCACATGTTATCAGTCACTCATCCGTCCATATGTTATGCATGCTCTCTGTTGTAACTCACTCTGATCTGTTAACATCTTCACTTTGATAATTACATGTTAGTTAGATTAATAGGAGACCTAGGAAGATAATTAGACATCATAATGGACTAGGAATTAGGGGTATTACATGGTGAATGATCAAGCTTAATGTGTAAAATCCTCATTTTTGAAATCCGTTTTCAAAATATTTGATCAGAGTTTAAAATAGTTTAATCAGAGTAGAGCATCGGAATGATTTAAAAGAGTGAGTATCTGATATATATTCCCTGTAGTTGAGTCTGGGTACTTATACATATAGTGCTACAAATATCCAAATACAGTATGTAAATAAAGGGAAAATTCCTCCGCCCGTGACCTCACACGTGCTGCCTATCCCCTTGCTCTTAGTCCTAGATCCTTCGGACCCTGAAGCTATGTATGACAGATATTCATGATAATACAACAATATTCACATACAATATTCACATACTCAAGATAATAACAACCACTGTCTCCACATATTCATGTCATTCCAGTCTGCACTATTCACCAGTGCCACGGTGTACATCCGTGTCCTCAGCACTAGGAAAACTCAACGGCGTTATAATGACTATAACCCGTATAAAGCTGTATGTGTAAGAACGATTTTTATAACAAAATCCACAACTTTTCAAAATAGAATCTCAGACTATTTATCACATATACGTATACAATAAGCATCAGAGTTAGTGTTACAGTACGCGTCCGTACCTTTGTCGGCGATATTGGTACGCTGTCGTTCGGACTGTGATCATGTTTACCCTATAATGGTAATATAGTATTTATTAAGTCACAAATAGTATTCTAGAAGGTATCCTAGTAACTAATGACCTTTTTTACCCTTGGTAGGATTATTTCTCAACTTATCACCCTTAATTCTTAAAAAATGCTGGTCCAGAATTTTGGACAGATTTTCGCCTAACTTCGGAAAATCATAACTAATTTTAGAAAAATTGAAACGAGGATCCGTAAAATTACCTGGAATCCTTAGGATGTCTACTTTCAAGGAAAAATAATATCTTTTTCCTAGATTACAAGGTTCATTCCCAGGTTTTAAGTTTTGAGCATCTGCCCAGCATTTTCCTAGAAATTTGTAGCCTAACTTTGAGGATTTTTATCTCACTGTACAGAAATCATTTTGACATGTTCTTTACATATTTAAAAATCCCTATATGTCTAATTTAACGATGAATTTTCCCAGAATTTTCCAACCACTTTTTCAACATAAAATATAAGAATTGTTATCACTGATTCAGAAATTCCTTAACCGATGAAATTTCGCCAAAACTTCGTTACTTCGATGTTTCTCTTCCGGAAATTTTGCTAAAACCCCTTCTTCATCAATTTTTCGAAATAAAGCTGATTTTAACCATAAAAACATGAATCTAAAATTATTCTAGAATATTTAAGATCTAAACTACTTCTATCTAAGAATTTAAAGACTAAAAACTAAAGAACTCAAGGCTAGAGCTAGGGAACTTACCAAGAACTTTGCTCCTTCTTTCTTCAAGACTCCTTCTCACTCTCTTACTCTTAGAATTAGCTTGTTCAAGCTTGGTTTGGTGTGAGGAAATGATGAAGCCAAGGTGCCTATTTATAGTGATTTGGGGTGGCAATTTTGGCAATTAAATCAACTTAGCTCATCTTGCATTATAGTCATTGGATCTAGGATATTTGGGAGCACTTATCTTAGCCCTACACCTCCCTCTTCTAGGCTCTTCCATTACTTTATGACTCACCTTATCCTCTTCCAAGTTTGAATTCTATTTTCCCATGTGTTCTAGCTTCATACATAAGCCATCAAGTTGCTTCTTCATTTTTTTGTGTTGCACTCCACTAGATAAAAATTTATTTGGGTAACCTATTGAAGTTTTATGTACATTTTCTCATTGGTTTTGAAATCTTGAAGTTTTTGGCTTCATTTAGAGACCAATATCACTTACCTTCTCATTTGTTATCAATTTGCAAAATTTGGGGAAATGACTTTGGTTATACTCATTCTCGGGCTTGAATTATGCTTGTTCATAATCTCTTCTTACATTTGATCTATGGTTAATGAATTTCAAGATACAATTTAGTTTGTATAGATTTTCATTTGTTTATGTTTAGAATTAGTTTTCTTGGATTATCCTATTTATTCAATTATCTAAATTCTTATTGGCTAATGCTTTGACTTCCCTTTCCTTCTTCATACTAAACACACACACATGCACAACAATTGCACACACACACATACTCACAACACTCTCTCTCTCTTACACATCATCTTATCCTCTTCCATCTTGCCCCAAAAGTCTCCAAATAGAGTTATGATTCATACCTAGGGTGGTGACTCATTTCATGCTTAGATTAGTCACTCATATTGCATAGGGCTATGACTCAATTGTGCATGTGTGTTTTGATTAATTAACAATTTCTCCTATTCCTTTCCCATTACAAAAAAACGTCCCTCCTTCTTTATTTTGGCTTGACTTTGTGTTTCTTTTGTGCCTCACAAACTAGTGTCAAGGTCTCTCCTAAATAGCATTTAAAGCCTTATCTCATCCTAAGGTACATTATCTTCTTCCATTAGCCTCTAAAGTCCAACTTAGTACTCTTAGCAATTTCCAGTTTGTTTCCTCAATTAATGACTTGCATGTGATTTAATTTTCATGTGTGCGATTGTTTATATTAAATAATTCAACTCTTCTTCATGAAGCTAGCCAAACCGTGCCTACTCCCTTTTAACCATTTATGTTACTTTTTAATTGCCAAAACATTGTTTATACATTGCATATTCCCATCTGATTGCTTTTAATACTCATGCGCCACCTCTTTTGACTCTTTCAATTCTAATATACAATGCTTTATTAATCTCTTTCATCACATCTTATCCCAAGATTTATTATGTGTATTTTGTGGCATAAATTTAATCAATACTAGGTATCTAATTTAGTCTCTATTTATTTTCATTGTCATCTATCTCTTATATCTAGGCTAAAATATAACCCTAATAGGTCTTTGATCTTTTACTTAAATTAAATATCCTTAATTGATGGTTTTCACTTATCACAAGATCAATTATGAAAGTTCACACAATTATTTTAATTATTGTAAATTTAATTGTCATTTATTTGTTGGTAATTTCCTTTAATTGATTTAGGTATTTTCATAACATTTTATGGCTCCCTATAACTAAATATATAGTATGTTATAATATGATAATTTTAGGGTATTTTATGGTCTCTAAATGAAATTAGAAAATTTGGGTCTTTGGTGTATTTAATTCTAGAAGAAAATTCCCTAAATTAAATTAAATAAGCAACTAAATTTTGAGACCACATGTTCACCTATTTTTAATAGGTATTTTCTATCGAAATATAGTGGTTATGCTAAATAGGATTTTTAGGGTATTACATAATGTGGTGCTCAAAGCGTACCACATGAAAGAGAAATAAATTTAGAAACATGGTACTCAAAATTCACATGTTCTAGACTAGCAAACTAGTAGTCACTCTTCAAATAATAAATTTTGGAAGACAATTCATTTTGGACTGAAACATGTTGCATATGAGCCTGGCCTAGACTCCGCAAGAGTTTCAAAGACACCAAGAACAGGCTCAACGAGGGTAAGATGAAAGAGATGTGAATTCAAAATGTTGGTGTTTGAATCCATGATGTGTTCCAGACTAGAAGCTGCAAGTTGGATCATATCTTTTGGAACATGATAGATTTTGGAACGATTCCTATTGGGTTGAAAGGTAGACTTAAAGATATTTCAAAGGATAGGTTATATGCAAAATTTGAAGTTAAATTAGAAGAGTTGTGCCTATTGCAAGTTGATCTATGTGCTAGACTATCAGCCTAGAAGTGATCTCTTCATAAATTTGAAGGATCACTCGAGTGATAATGGATCACTTGAGTGATATCTCTTTCCTTTCAGATCACTTAATAGTGATAAAGTAATTTGGTAACAGTTCACTTAAGTACCGGAAGGCTCACTCGAGTAACTAGAGTCGCTTCAGAGTCACTCGATAGTGATGAGCTATTTCTTCAAATGTTTTGAAGAAGATCACTTAAGTGCTATAAGGATCACTCGACTTTTATATGATTAATTTTGTCTCATCCATACGAAGTCACCGGCAGGTGATCATCAAGGATTTCACTTTATCACTCAAGTGACTTCACATCAATCAAGTGGTTTACTATCACTTTCACATCCCTTTTAGATCAGTCAAATGATGGTTTTTCACAAATTTTATCAAGGTCTCATATTCTTTCGAAACTCTTACAAACTAATTTAAATCTTTATTATTATGTTTTTAATCATTCTTAATCGTCACTAATCAAGTTTATATGAAGATTATAAATGATTTAACCTAGATTAAAGGTCAGCGGCCAAAAAGCAAGTTTGTGTCAGAAGCTTCAATGAACTTCCAATGGTCATATTCTCAAGGGGAAGAAGAAAAATCTCAACAACTAGCCAAATACTCTTCATCAATTATAAATAAAATATCATTCACAACGAAAGAAAGAGAGCAAGTACGTATAAGACCAAAATGCCGACACTCTAAATTCATTTCCAACACATATAATCTATGTTCCTCCAGCTTCTATATCATTTACCATAGAGAGAGAGAGAGATTATTTGTATTGAGCAAGTATGCAAGACCAAAATGCCGACACTCTAAATTCATCTCCACTTGTAAGAGAGAAGATTGATTGTAATTCTTTATCATTGAGGTTGAATCCATATGGTGTGAAAAGGGGAGTTCTCATCTCAATGAGACATTGTTAGTGGCCACAAATGTCTAGATCAAACTTATGGAGTTTTAGTGGTTCTCAAGTACCTGGTTTAAACTTGAGAGAGATAGTGGATTAAAAATCTCAGGAGGAGCCTAAAGACTAGACGTAGGTCATTAAGAATTGGACTGAACCAGTATAAATCATAGTTTGTGTATTCTTTTTCTTTATCGCTTACATTTCTAGCCTGAACAATTTATATATTATTATCTTTATACTAATTATTAATTATTACCTCCCACTAATATGCAAAAATAATTTTCAAGTTTTTATCTGACATACAATTCACCCTTCTTGGGAGTCAATGTTACACCCCTACCGGCCTCACCCTTTCGGGTGGCAGATAGAGGGATTCCTTCTTATTTATTACCATTCTTTTATTAATTAATCCCTTTTTAACATTTATCTGAGTGTGCATAATAGAGCATAAGATTAGTTTGGACAAATACTTATTACTGGTAAAAGTGTGAATGATAAATAGTAAATAGTCCCTATAAGGTTAGGGTACAATGATCCAAAATAAATACTGGGCTATAAGTAAAATAATACGGTCATCCAATAAAATACAAAAAGGCGATAGGGAATCCCTTATTTCTTCCACCCTCAGCTCCATGTCCATACCTCAAGTCTTCTGATCACCTCAACCAGAAACACTTGTATCTCTAGCACGGTCTAGAGCTCAAAATTGAACCCTAAAATAATTGTTAAACTCATATACAATATGTATGCAGTGCATGTATGCAATCCACAATGAGGAAAATCACAAATCAACAATGGTAAACATACCACATGCATTCAAAACACAAAATCACACCGGCCAGCTAGCCTATAGACATAGACCACGATTCTTCAGTGCTATGAAAACAATAATAGCCAAGGCCTCAAACCCTAACTACGCTGAATACATCACAGGCTTGGTAGCGAACCAAGGACACACAATCCACTAGGCCATACGGCAACGACCCAAGGACACAAATTAAAATCCACTAGGCCCTACATCCCCAAACGCATGTCCCACTCACGAGACATGAGTAAACAATTACTACCTGGCAATTGTCCAAAATTTATAAAAATGATCCCAATGTCTGAAAATCACTCCTGACACGTACTGGCCCTAAATAAAGCAAACACATCCCATTTTATTCACTTATATAAACTCTCTTATTTTTAGGAAATTCGCTCATTTTGCAGAAATTATGCTTTAAATTCAAAAATTCATAATTAATTCTAGAAATATCTGATTAACGTAATTCCAGTGACCATTGAACCTTTGACATGTTTAGTTTTTGTTAAAAATACTTCTAGAAGTCAAAAATACTCTTATCATTTTACTGTATTAAAACTTTACTCATTGATCAGAGGCAAAGTCCAGGTTTCTAGGCTATTTTCAAAAATTCATTTCTCATAATAGACATCTCAAAAAATTACAAAACTATATACCAACATGAATCTTCAGATTTCTACTTTAAGCCTGTAAAATTTCATGACCATCAAACATCTTTTACTATTTTAAAACCATTTATTAAACTCGACTGCCCATATTTCCTTAAAACTGGCAAATTGCCTATTTCTTGTAACTTAGGGTTTTTAAGTTTCAAAATCATGATCATAACTTATTCTTATATCAAATTTCATCCTAAACCCTTTGGCACCCTTTAAAACACCAATTTCACATGATAACCTTATGTACACCTTGCTGGCCAAAAATTACAAATTATGAGCAACAACAATAATTTTCACTTTAGCCTCATATTTGTTCATTTCTTGGTTTATTAATCTTTTCTTAAACATGTTGTCTTAACTTTAATCGCTTGATGATTTATTTTAGTGATTGGGGCAGAGCCTCCCTTCAAAATATCATTAACCCATGGTCATCTACCATCTTGAAAAATCCAAACACAAAGTCACAATCAAACTAGCTTAGTGACTTACTTAGCTTGCACTTGGATTTCTTCTTCCTTGCACCTTGCTATGTTTCGGCCTTGAGCATGAGGGCACCATGCAAGCGCGGTAATAACTATCTTGAATCAATAATGAAGATTAAGGGAGGTAGGAAATTAATCCAACACAATTTTGAAGCTTACTTACCTTAATCTTTCAAGTTGTGTGGCTTTGCTTCTTCCTTATGTATAAACCTTTCCTTCACTCTCTTTCTCTCTTGGTGTGGTGTCTTGGCTGAGGGTCCTTAAATAATAACTTATTGCCATGCAAAATATCCCTACAAGTTGTCTCTCATTGGCTCTTTGTTTGACTTACCTTTATGACTTGTTTTCCTTTCTTTTTCTCTAAGTTTTATTGACTTTTCTTCCCCTCCTTAATGGCTCGTGAAATCTGCCATCTTTTTGTATAATTTTGGCTTGTCCCACAAGTCCTTTTTGCTTAGGTTTAGATCTTATACTTAGTACAATTTGGTTGCCTTCAACTATAAGCTTTTTGACTTCTCTTGTAACTTGATTATTGTTTCAATCATCTTCCTTCCTCTTTGACTAAAGCTGGACGAAATTTTTGGCTGATGAGCGGGTCTGATTTTGCCTTTAATTGCTTCAAAAAGAAGCCTCCATTTGTCCCTTGTTGGTGCTTTTCCATTGGTCCATTTTTCCTAAGTCTTGACTTCTTCATTTGGCTTCACATTTGCTTTGAAATCTGATTTTTCTCTCTTGATTCATGGCTGGACAAAATTTGATGCTTGGAGGCAAGAACATTTGACTTTCATTGCCCTTAATTCACTTGTACAATTGCCTACTTAAAGGTCAAACCTAATTCCTAAGTTACCACTTCTCCAACTAGGGAAATTTCTTTGACTTTTGCTTTTCACATGTGATTTTATGTTTGGCTTCTTGCTTCTTCTTCTTGACCGTGCCATATGGCTTCTTGGGGAAGGAATTTTGTCTTCCAAAAGCCTTTAACAAGTGTCCAATTGTCGTACTTCAATAGCCACAACTCAATTCCCTATTATGTCATTTTGCATTCAAGGGATAATAGTTGTTTTTTTTGCCAAGAACTTGGAAAAATCAACTCTTGTTTTCTTTTCCCTCTCCTTGTCTTGTTGGCCAAGAATATGACTCATCATTTATTCTAAAATGCCAAGGCTTATCTGTCCTTTCTAAAGTCAACTTTGCTTCCTATAAAGACATGTGTAGCAAAGAATAACGATATATGTTGACTTTTATATGAATATGTGATAAATATTTGAGCTTCATGAATTTTCCTTCCTTTCTCATATCATACAAAATACTTGGCCCCTCCATGAAACTTTTGTTCCTCTTGTAAGTTTGGAGACACATGTACATATAGTTCATTATATGGTCATCTTTTACCCTAGCATGACAACTGTTAAAATCCTAAACCAAAGGGACTTAATTACTATGACTTATTGGCTTGACATATAGCTTGTAGGAGAAGATTTTTGTGCTTTCATGATGCTTCTTGACTCTTGCACAATAAGCCATCTTTAATGATATAAGCTTTCTTGACAAGATTCCAACTCAATGATACTTTTTATCACATTAATTCTTCAATTTCCATATGTCCCTTTCACATACATAGTTCTTTTTTGTCTCATATTCCTCCTCCTTGTTCGAAAATTTCAAGAAGAAGGAAATGAGAATGTTGCTTCCTAACTCTTATACAACTGGTTATAATTTGACGTTATATGTCATGCTTTCAAAATTTAATATCACCCTTCCTAAACTAGGTCTAATCGTCCACCTGATACAGGCTTATTCTCAAGTCTCTAAGCCTAAAATTCAAGATATTACAATCAGCCGGTTCAAACCCATATTAGGGGAATTTCTCATCATTGGAGTAAGTTCGAATGTAAATAGTTAAAATATATATTTATTTCTTTTTTATAATAAAAATGATATTTTAGGGAAACCAATAGATATTTTTACAAATAAATAATTTTTTAATATACATAAATTAGTTATCTACTTTATACATTTAAAATTTAGGGGTAGTAGTATTTTTATGCACATACAATTCAATTATATGATAAGGAAAGAGACAGTTATAAACGAATTTCAATGGTGGTAGGCTAAGTAAGGAAATATGGATAAATTTTTCAGAAAGTAATGAAATTCGTGTTATTGAATTCGTTAAAAATTAAATATATATGAAAGATTGTATTTATGAAGATCACAATATAAATATTTGTATGCTTTCGATTTTGGACCAACAAAATATAAATATTTTTATTTGCTTGTTATGCGGTAACTAAAAAAGGGGAAAAAGAAAGAAAGTTAAAAATGGGAACAAATATTTAGATCATTGAATCATTCTAAACGTTCTATTAATAAAATCGCTATTTTAATTGATGACAATAAACCAAATAAATAACACTGATCTCACACTTCAACCGAAGCAATAGAAGTCGTTAATTGTGGTGTGCGCGTCATGTGGGTGCTACTCTCAGCCTTTCACACGTCGTTCTCAAATTTCGGCATATTATCTAAATTTAGCGTAATTTTGTCTTAAAAGTTGTTACAAAGGGGCAATTTTTTCTTGAAATAACAGCCACAGTGAAATTGTTATGATCTAGAAACTTCTAAAAAAAATTGCTTCTGAGTAAAAACTATTGGGACAAATTAATTTACATCTAAACCGAAAACAAAAATGGCATAGATGACATATAGATTGTCATCTAAATATATTTGGTCAACTTTTTTTTTAAGCAAAAGACATACTTAGTTAATAATGGTTAAATTTAACTGAGATAATGGCCCAGGCAAGTCACCTTTCACTTCTTCTTTTATTATTATTACAGTATTAATTCCATATATATGTTCTATTATTAGTGGCTAGCGACATATTAGGTTAGAATCATCTAATCTAATATATTTAAAAAGTCTAGAATGAATAAAGCCTCCTAATTCAAAAATCATGATATCATCGGTCCACTTTTGACAAATATATATCATATATTTCATATGTAGCAAAATTTAAATAGAGTAGTAATGGAAAATCAATGAAGCACGCACGTCATCTACAAAAGAAAAAAAATTACTACTTTCATTCAAATATATATATATATATATATATATATATATATATAATTTTATTCTAACCTTGTATCTTTCATAGAACTTAAACAATAATGTTCACTTTCTCTAAAACGTTTTTGTCATGCATGCATGTCACGATCCAGCTAATAATTAACGAGACGATCTTTCGCCAAAGGAAGAATACATATAAGCATACAATCAAAATTTAGCTTGTTTCTTAATTTTTATCTAGTATTACCCTGGAACTTAAACCAATTATTAAGTCGCTAGCGTGTTAATAATTACATCAGTTATAAGAAGTTGATATATGTATATTCATTCATATACATGGGACAGGGATGTGATGCATCAGTACTATTAAACGACATATCAAACTTCGTTTACAGGTGAAAAGACAGCATTTCCCAACGTTAATTCGCTGCGAGGCTTCGCTGTCATAGACAACATCAAAACTCAAGTAGAAGCCATTTGCCCTGGTGTTGTTTTCCTGTAGTGCTGATATTTTAGCCCTTGCTGCTCGTGACTCTATTGTTGCTGTAAGTAGTACTATCTCCTCCTCCGATCCCTAATATACGATCTAATCTGTTATTACAAGATTTACTATTAATTAATTAGATCTTATATTAAGGATTAGAGGTAGTATACAATCTACTAAATTACATGAAACACTATACATCAGTCAAATATGACTCAGTAATTAATTAATGGCAGCTAGGAGGGCCTATTTGGGATGTGTTGTTGGGAAGAAGAGATTCAACAACGGCGAGCTTGAGTGATGCAAATTCAGATTTGCCTGGTCCAACTTCAGATCTTAGTGATCTTATCACTGCTTTCTCCTACAAGGGCTTCACCACCAAAGAACTGGTCGCTCTCTCAGGTTTCTCTCTAATTTCTTTTCTTCCCATTTTGAAATCTTCAGTTTGCCGGTCCCTTCTACTTATTGTTACGAGTACAGGTTTAAAGGGAAAGTAACATCTCTAAAGTTAGCCAGGGTTCGGAGAATCCAACTTTTATATAAGTTCAAGGGGTTCTCCCACCCAGCAGAGCTAGCCTATTGGGAAGAACTTTCTCTTTGTACTTATACCTGTAATATTAGTGCTTTCACTAAGAAGCCAATGTTCATGGAGAATGCTACCTACGGAGAGTCTTAACTGATAGAAGATTGAGTAAAGTTCCGTGAAGAGGAGTCATTGCCCATCAGGGACATTGAATTTTGAAAGGGAGTGCTTTGTTATGAGTCCCACGTCAAGGAACCTCACCAGAGAAGTGTGCATGGTTTATAAGTTCAACGCACAAGAACTAAAAAAGATAGGAGATAAGGAGATTATATTGCAAGGTGTTTCTATTACTAAGATGTTGAAATAATGCAGGTGGAGGCCTCTATTTATTGAGGTATAGAGGGGGTTGGGTTTCTCTTATCATCATTTTCTCATTATCTCTCATAATCTATAAATTTCTAAATCATGCCGCTCCAATCAATCTAAAATGTGTCACAATACTACACTGATTTTTATCTTCCCTTCCCAATCAACAGTCCAAATTGGCTTATGAGAGATTATGAGAAAAAGGATAATGAGAAGATCTACTTTCGATCTGGAGAGGCTTCTCCATCTTGCTCTCCAAGCCACATTAAATGCCTAATTGATTCTATCAATCAATGGGCTCCTGCAAATCAGTCAACAATTAATATAATGTTGATTTGCTTGGACTAATCACCCTTAAGTGTGATTTGGTTTCCTCAATCAATAACAAATGCTTATGTGTTCTCTTCTTGTTTGATTTGGGGTTTTCTTTTCCCAATCGAATAGTCTGGTCCATCAACGGCGGATTCGAACCCAACTCCAACATTTCTTACTTAGCTTGTACTCCTAGGTTATGTTTGGATAGAGAGAAAAGTGAAGGAAAAATAAAGGAGAGAGAATACTAAAAAAAAAATTCAAAAATGGTAAATATTTTTGGAAGTTCCCCCTCCTAATATCTTTTTTGGGATAAGGAATTGTCACTACCAATTTTGGTTACTATCAGTGTCACTATCACTTTTCCACCGTTAGATAAGAATCTCATCTACCTTTATCATTTCTCTCTTCTATTGAAATTCTGATCTAACGGTAGAAAAGTGGTAGTGACATTCGTAATGACCAAAATTATTAGTAACAATATCTTATTCCTATTTTTTTAGCCCTGCAGTTTTCTCTCCATCAAAACATAGGGCATAGGGATAATACTCGTATACTCATTTTAGTCTTGATCCCAACATGATTTAATTTGCAGGATCTCACGCGATAGGGCAAGCGAGGTGTACAAACTTCAGAATAAGGATATACAACGAGAGCAACATAAACTCAACATTTGCATCATCATTAAAAGCAAATTGTCCAATCACAGGTGGTGACGATAATTTGGCAGCTTTGGACGTGTCTTCACAAAACACCTTCGACAATGCCTACTTCACCAACCTGTTGACCCAAAGAGGTCTCTTTCACTCAGACCAACAGCTCTTTAATGGATCCACTGACTCACAGGTCACCGATTATAGCAACAATCCCAGCACCTTCAACACCGACGTCACTAATGCCATGCTTAAGATGGGTAACTTTAGCCAACTCACTGGTTCCAGTGGTCGATTAGAACTAGCTGTGGCTCTCTCAATTCTTGAGTTTACTTCAAAAACAAAATGTTGTGCTTATTATCATATTTATGTACCTGGGAACAACCTCTCCATTTGCAGGGTAATAAGGCTGTCTACATCTATATCTTCTTAAACCCCACTTGGTGAGAGTCTTCTGCATTGAGCCACCTCTTTTTCATTATCATATTTATGTACAAGGTATACGTATATATATGGTCTGCATTCTGCAAGTCACCAATATTATGTGTTTGTGATATTTCATTAATGGTTATGGTTATTGCTGTATTGGGTATCAATTGTTCATGTGTTCAACTAATGTAATTTTGTTCTTAGAGTTTGCAAAATGTCATTACTTGTGCCAATACTATGATGCTCCTGATCAGAATGGATTGATAATATAAGAATGTAGTAATTCGGTAGGCTCAAGGATTGTAAATGCTCACACACACACATACACACACCCCTTTTTATGAAAATGGGCACAAATATGCCTGTCTATATATATATATATATGGGTAGAATTATTTATTTTTTTATATAATTTAATGAAAATAATAAGTATTTAATTAGTAAACTAATTCTACAATGAAAATATAGTAACTGAATATTTTTATACCTTATAACCAACATTGTATATATGAGTAGACTTCAAATAACTCAACAACAATAAACAAATCGAAAATGTTTAAATGAATAAGGATAAAAAATAAAAGTATTGGCAAATAAAAACATGAAAAAAAAAAGGTGAAAATGCTTGTTTAAAAATTTTATTGACAAGAATGAAATGAACTAATTGCTAGTACCTTCTATGAATGAAATCTTATGAAGTATCGATACTTGACTTTTTGCTTATAAAAACAATATAAGGTCTTACCAGCCGGCATTGGTTGCAAGGAAACGGGGCTTTGACCACTTAAGCACAATATTTTAATTTGAATGTGTGTGGATGTACCATATATCTTTGAAAGATCTACCTTCAATTAGGCTTTACAATACTTAAATTTGATCTAACGTATAAAAAAGCATATTATGTCATTCTGGGAAAAACATTTCTAAGACTATTTACTCTTTTTTTTCTTAAAAAAACAGAAATAGAAGTATAACGAAATTCTGTTATGGAAATTTGCTACATTCGGTCATCATCACATGAATTATTAAACACGTAAGAAGAATAGGCAAAAGAATGAGAAACACTTGTTAATGCTTTCATTTGAGATCTGACGATTTAAAATATAATAACTCAGCTAACATTAATTTTTGTTGGCTGCTCATAAATGACATGATAAACCAGATTCATACAATAATTTCTATGAATTTGAAGCTCTCATTCAATTACTTCAACTTCAAGAATAACTTTAAATTTATATTAGTAGTGTGTAGTCTCAATCAAATCATCAAACATAATAAAGCAATTAGCAACAAAGATTTAACGGGTAATTAAGATGTCATACAGATTAATTATATGAAACCAGTTAGGAATAACTAATAACTAACTTTTTCAGTATCTCAAACAAGAATTTTACTTTCTTCTCACAGCCCAATGAGTAATGAAACAAACATTATCTTTACAGAGAAGATAAAAAATTAGCTGAGGCCAAATTTGTGGCTAAATAAAATATCATATAATAAATACATATATATTCTCACAAATTTTATAAGATTAGTGGGGGCTAGCTGGGGCCAAGGCCCCAGCGGGCAATAAAAGCCTTCCGCCGCCACTGACCAATTGCAAACAGTTAGGAATAACTATTAACTAACTACATAATTTTTTTTAAAGAAAAATAGTAATAATGAGATTAAGGATTATTTCGTCCATTAAACCATAACATTATTAGTACTAATAACTAACTGCAAGCAGTTAGGACAGAATAACCGAATAACTATTAACTAACTACAAACTGTTAGGAATAACTATTAACTAACTGCATATGACTTAAATTAAATAATAATAATAATAATAATAATAATAATAATAATAATAATAATAATAAAAAAGTAATAATGAGATAAAGAGTATTTTGCTCTCAAATGTGTAAAGAGATACTCGTCCAAAGATATAAAGCCCTTTTTACCCTAAAGTGATACATTTAAATTCCCATCATTTTTTTATAAAATTTAAATTCCCATTCTAAATCATAGATAACGTGTGACATTTTGACCAAACAAAAATTATCAGGATAATATTAAATTTAAATATTCAAAAGATTATCATATTAAATTTTTCATTACATATCTGTTTTTGTAAAGAATATGAATATAATTAAACATTTTTTAAAAATATTTTTTCCTTTATTCTCTTTTTAATGTCTAAAAGTAAATATTCAAAATCAATCAATCCCCTGTGGACTGTGGCGCAACTTAAAGGAACTGTTCCTTTCCTTCTTCCCTATTCAGATCACTGTCCAAGCTTCCCAAAGGAAATGCAAGAAGAGAAAGTTCTAGACTAAATATAAGTATGCGAACTCAGTGGCAACGACAAGGTCGACGTCGGAGTAAGGGTAGAAGCGGAGGAGGAAATTCCGGCAGCCGTCGATCTCTCTGGCGTCAGCTTCAGGTATTTTTTTTCTTGGTTCAGTTCTTTTAGCTTTTCAATTGAGAATAAAAATGAACTGAGTCGATAATGAACGGAGAAATCATCAACGAACCTATCTTGCAAGTCGGTGATGGGAAGTGCGGGGAACTAAGAGGAGAGAAACACTGATTATGGTGGTTACCCCCTCCTGATGTGTATGGAGAATGTAGAAGGACCGGTGGGTCTAACGGGGAAGCGGCTCGTGCTGGAATCTTTAGAGACGGCCATGGGAGTTTTTTTTAGAGTGATTTGCCTCTAACCTGTGAACCTCTTCAATAACTCAATTTATGGAGTATTCTCATGGGCTTAAACTTAGCTTGGGAGGTAAGGAAGAAATAGAGAGAGTCTGAGAATGGACTCATAGCTGGAATTTTCGTTGTTAACTTAAAGGTGTATCATACATTGCCCAATCTTTGGTTCGGCAGAGGATATTAGGAATAGTTGGACCAGAAATGGTAAGCCTTTTTTGAGTTTATTTCACCCCTCATGAATGTTTTATTTTATTCAATACCATAGTGTTTTAGGATTGGCTTCTTTGAGCTCCTTTTGATTTTTAAAAATAAGAACGAAAACAAGAAGAAGCTTCCATTCCATTCCTACCACAGCACTCTGCTAATATCTACGATGTCTTTCTCAAAAGAAACCGACTCTGTTTGATTCTGATGGTATTGCACTAATAGTGTGCTGTTTTTCTCCTACTGTCTTGGTCTTGGATAACCTTGAGTGACCCTCTATTGAATTCTCCCTCCCCCCATAATCTTCTCAATTTGCTAGGTTTCCTATTTTTGAATTTGAAGAGGGATCCAGTGTTTAGGAGTGATGAGCGCTGCCGCCCCTGGGCAGCTGAACCTTACGGAGTACCCTTCATCGGGATCCAGAAGTGTTGATTGTTTTGAAAAGTTGGAGCAGATTGGCGAGGGAACTTACGGGTCAGTAGACTCAGTACTCAGTTTTAACGATATTTTTACTTTATTCTGCATTACTGTACTTGTTGATTGTTACTCCTGTTTCTTATTTTTACAGTTATTCATAGTTGGAATTGTTAAATATATGATCCGGTTGTGTTTTTTCTTTCTCTATCTAGGTGTGATGTGGTTTGTTTATCGGTGACAACTTATGCCTGACCATATTATTGGTTTTTTTTTATTTCTTTGGGCAACTGAATGGGAGATAATAAATGTATATTGTTTAAGCTTCAAGTTGTTAGAAATTTTGTCTTCATCTGTGGACCAGAGGAGTTAAAATATATTAATTAGCCGGTAAGTGTGGTTGTATAATTTCCTGCTATGCACGCTGTCAGGTATAGAAGCTTTATCCTCAAAGTACTTGCTATTTTGCAGCACTGGCAGGACTTCCACACATAATGACAGTGAAAAAACATAATCAGTAAATAAAAATTATGTGTTAGTGTTGGTTCATGTTGTAAGACTACTGGATTTGGGATTATTTTGAGAGTTATTATTCTGGTTTGGGATTAAATATGAGACGACCGGATGTGGTTAATGTCTCCAGATCTGTCATAATCCTAATTAATTGATAAATCTGACCTATTTCACTCACAATTAATTCTTGATTTGCCAAAACAGTTTAACTCCTTACTTTCCTAGATTTCAGAACAAAAATGCCCAGGCTTATTGCCTTGTAGTTATGTAACTTATGTTTTGCAATTGGCCCACATGCTACTAATTTTGTTGCTCCATCTCGGTCTATTTATTTATAAATCTGTTCTAAACTTTTTACAAACATAGCTAGATTCATCTGATAAATGAAAATGATAATAGTATTTTTACATGGTTTACCAAAGTCTTGCTGTAATTCTGTAAATCCATTAATGTCATGCATGTAGGGTGAAAGATCAAGCTTTATCTCTTTTGATTAGAAGATCCAACAGGATTTAAGGGCCATAAAATTTTGTTAAACCTGAAAGAATGAGTGTTCACTATTTAGAACTGTCTCTGACCTCAAGATAAGTTTTCTCCCCTCAAGTGGAAAAGCATGCGGGGTTTGTAGGTACTTCACCCCAACAAAATCTTTGGACTATGCCAATCAAAATCTAGACTACCTGTATGTTGATCATACTATTTGTAGTTGTTAGCATTTTCATGTGGTTGGACCTGTATAACTGCTGCACTTCTAAGACAGGTCTGTTTTGACACCTTGATCATTCCCCCTGTTAAGACGTACGATTGAGAGTTATAGACTGCAGATTGAGATTTATAGTCTCTATTTCTGTTCCCTAAATGTTTTTTCTTGGTGTATTATTCATTGCTAATTCTTTTGGAAGGAACTGATCTATACCTTTGTGCTTGCAGCCAAGTTTACATGGCTAGAGAAATCAAAACAGGTGAACTTGTTGCTTTGAAGAAAATAAGAATGGAAAATGAGAGAGAGGGGGTATCTATTTAATCACCTTGCTGAATGTTATTTAGTCTATTAGGGGTGCATAACATATAATTTTTATTTACATGCTTGCTGATCTCAGCCAAAATAAGAATCTTAAGTAGCAGTACATTATTGAGAAAGTGTTATGGTTATCTGCTACTTACCCTGTATTCCGAGGTTCTTCTTTGAATTGTTGGTTTTTTTGGGTGCAGGTTCCCATGACTGCCATTCGGGAAATCAAAATTTTAAGGAAATTAAAACATGAAAATATTATTAAGCTGAAAGAGGTAGTGACATCACCAGGTAAAGATTTCCACTTCTACTTGTGTGTTGTTATATAGTTGCCTCTTGCTGTTAAAATGACAGGTATATTTCTTCTGCAGGCCCTGAGAAAGGTGAGCAAGGGGAGCCAGGTATTTATTTTCACTATGAGCTAGTTACTTTATTTTAGTACTAGCACAACAGTACCTTGTTTGCTCTTTGGTTCTACTGCTTCTGTCAAATCCCTTTAATTCCTTTTTCCATGGTGTCTTAACTCGTCTGCATTTATCTCTTGCTGGATACAGATGGTAATAAATATAAAGGTGGTATCTATATGGTATTTGAATACATGGACCATGATTTGACTGGTCTTGCTTCTCGACCTGGGATGAGATTTTCAGTTCCTCAAATCAAGGTTCTACTTCAAATATCGTTTGAATCAAAGTAATAATAATTCTTTTAAACATTGTCTGACTTGCTCGTTCTGGCCTAAGTGTTATATGGTTCAGCTTTTGAAGGGGCTCCATTATTGTCATGCAAGTCAAGTACTTCATCGTGATATAAAAGGTTTAAATAACAGCATGATTTTTGTATTTTATGTTTTGGTTTAATATGATATGCCTATTTCATGTATTTTGATTTGATACAGGATCCAATCTTCTTATAGACAATGAAGGTAATCTGAAGCTTGCAGATTTTGGACTGGCACGTTCATATTGTAAAAGCGACAATGTAAGACTCACAAATTTTGTTATCACATTATATTACAGGTAAATGGGGTGTCTTTGTATTCATTTGAGTTTTGTTTTAATTTTTGCATGGATGTTCTAAGAAAGGGGGATTTTTGAAATTGGGACTACACTAACGGGTTTTGTATTTATACTTCAGGCCGCCAGAGCTGCTGCTAGGAGCAACAATGTATGGGCCTGCTGTTGATATGTGGTCAGTTGGATGCACCTTTGCTGAACTTCTTCATGGCAAGCCTATCTTCCCTGGAAAGGATGAGGTTATTGATATTTCTATGCATAAGATTTTTGTGGTTTATATCTTTTTAAGTGAGATTGGTTGATTAGTTTGCATGAGAACTCAAAGTAAGCACACTAGCAAATGAGTACTATGTTACTGGATGTAGGCTAGGTCTGATTGTACCTCTTGTGTTGTCAATGAAGCTAAAAATTATTGTCAGAAGATATCAGCTTTCTTATTTTGCTTTCCAGCTTAGTACTTGCTACCATGTTTTATTGGGCACATTGTAACTTCTGTTCTCAGAAATGGTATTTACCTTTTCACTTCAATCAAAGTGGCTTCAAATTCAGGGTCTTATTTTTGTGTTGATCTAAGTAGTAATTTAACTCTAAAAATTTTCGTTTTTGTTAGACAATTTATGATGTTAAGGTAATTGGCTTCAACTTTATTATTTCCTTTATTTAAGAAATATGTTGTGAATCATGCACTGATTCCAAGTCGTGTTTTATTATTAAGGCCTTTGGTATATTACTTCTTAGACAGCTGATGGTGTTATTCTTGTTTTCTTTGTAAAAAATTTAGCCAGATCAACTAAACAAAATTTTTGAGCTGTGTGGAGCACCAGATGAGGTGAACTGGCCTGGGGTTTCAAAGTTTCCAAGGTATAATCAATTTAAGCCAAGAAAACCAATGAAAAGATGCCTGAGAGAATCTTTCAGACAGTGAGTATCACTCTATGAGCATTAATATCATATATTGTTGCATTATGTGCCCTCGTTAATCATCTAAATGGCTTTTCTTCCTCATGCTTGGATTATAGTTTTGATCATCATGCTTTAGATTTGTTGGAGAGGATGCTGACACTTGATCCTGCTCAGGTACATCTCCAATGGGTCTGAACTAAGTTTGGAGCTTTATCCACCGGGAAATTAATGTTTTCTCTTCTGATTTGGTTCTAAGGATTTAGTAATTAGGAAAACAAACTATGCAGCAATATATCAGTTGTTTGTTTGGCTTGACAGGCATGAATAGTTCTCTAAGGGCATGTCTTTGCCATCAAATCTGTTAGGGAATAGAATTATGTATATGCATGCAAACGAGTTTCTTCAGGAATTCTTAGTTTTTGATATACAGAGAGATTGGGAAGCTCTGCAGTCTGCACTATTAAATTTGATAGAGATTTTGCTAATTTGGTCTGTCTTTGACATTCTTCTTGTATTTCTGGTTTGAGAATATCTTATTCTCCTACAAGATGAACCTTCTCTTCCCAACATTATTTCTTCTTTTACTAAATCAGTATAATTTAATAGAGAATTACTGCCAAGGATGCACTTGATGCTGAATATTTCTGGACTGATCCTTTTCCATGCGATCCGAAGAGGTATGACTTTCAAAGTGCTTGCTCTTGAGTTGTTAACCCATATTTATCCCCCCCCCCCCCAAAAAAAAAAAAAAAAGTATCCAATCTCAATCTAGTTCTGCGTATGACACAGTTTACCCAAATATGAGCCATCACATGAGTTCCAGATAAACAAAAGGCGCCAGCAACTGCGACAACTTGAAGAGAATGCTAAACGTCAAAGAATGCAGCAACCCCAGCAACACACTCATCTTCCCCCCAGTCAGCAGCCCGGGCCATCACACACCCATATGCGCCCAGCTCTAAACCCAACAATGCCTGGCCCGCAGCCTGCAGGGCCGAGCCATCATAATGAGAGGCCTCGAGGTCCCGTTGATGGGCCTGGAAGATACCCTCCACGGGGGAACCCTGGCGGAGGATACAATCACCCAAACCATGGAGGTCGGGGTGGTGGAGGTGGTTACGGCAGTGGACCATTTCCTCCTCAAGACCGGGGAGCACCTTATCGGTCAAGTGGACCATTTCCTCCTCAGGGCCGGGGAGCACCTTATTGGTCAAGTGGTATGCCTGGCAGTGGTCCTCATGGTGGCAGCTATGGAGTTGGAGCGCCGAATTATGCTCAAGGCGGTCCATACGGTGGATCAGGAGCTGGCTTTGGTTCAAACATGATGGGTGGAAACCGCAATCAACGTTATGGTTGGTAGCACCAACAGCACATATTCTCTTGACAATCGCTGCCAGCATGCTATGTAGAGTGCTTGTTTGGATTACCTCCGTCTAGATGATTTTGTAAAATATGTTAGATGAGTTTTATCTTGTAAAGCGCAAAAGTAATTAGAAAAAGCTAAACCATTTTACCAAAAGAAAAAGAGAAAAAGAAAAAAGACTAAGCCAAACCACCCCTTAAGAACGCAGTAATAGAAGACTGGACATATTCATTCATGGTTTGAACTTTGAACAGATTCAATGAGTATATACATTCAGGAAATCATATTATCAGCACCTGGAGGTCTCAGTAAAGCAATTGTGTTATGACTGCTTACTCTGCCAATCATGGTGAAGTTTTTCTGTTATTTCTTCTTGTTATTTTTTCCCCTTTTCAAATTTTGTGCTACAGGTTATTGAAGTATGTTCATGACTGACAGCAGTATGCTGTGATAATGTTTTTCAAGCTGCTGTTGGTACCGCATATATTCTTGAGGATACAAAATTGTACCACCTCTTGTTCTTAATATAAGATCTCATTCATAGTATAATTTCCATTATGAATGAGATCTTATATTACACATTGGAGATAGTATAATGTTATATCAAGTTTCAATATAAATTAGGTTGCATTGTAACTAAACACCACATTCTAAAAAATTGATTGTTCATAGAACAAATGTAAGATAAGGCCTTTTGTTATTTTTGTTGTTATAATTAGAGACCACATTTTTCTATGTTGTTCCTTGACTTAATTTTATAGGGGACATTGATGGGCATCAAATAAAGAATTTATAGGGTACTTTCTCAGAAGAATTTATAGGACAACAAAGAAAAAGAATGTTGATATAACACAATGATATTGTGAGGCAATTTTCATATTATATACTCCATCTAGTCCTAATTATAGAAACACTTTTTAGAGTTGGTTTTGGTTCTAATTATAAGAGCAAGTTTTAATTTTTATCAATTTTTTCCTATAATACCTTTATTTATACTTTCTCAATAATAATTTAATAATACACCTATATATTTAATAAAGTAAATAATGTTAGCAACTCATTAATGTTATATACACCTCAATTATACTTTTTTTTATAAAATAATTGAGCAATTTTTGTCATATTTTTCCTATATCACCCCTACTAATACTTCTTCCACAATAATTAATTTAACAACATGCTTGTATTCTTTCAAGTGAGAGATTATACTTTATTTTTTATTTTTAAATAAAATAATTTTAATATTCCTTTAAAAATATTTTTTTTACCATCCATCCAAAGTGATTAATTTTCTCCCCTAAAATAACCTAATAAAACATTAAGTTCATTATCTTTTTGTAATAGAGTGAAGCTAATAATGACAGAGACATTGTTGTCCCATAAAAATATCTGAGAGAGAAGGGAATGTCAATGCTCATAAAAGAAGGCTCCAGGATTCGAAGACAGAGCGTTAAGTTCAGAGAAATCGCGATACTACTATGCGTGGGTTACTATTCAACTAATTTTACCTTATGTAATTTTCAATTTCAGTAAGGGTATTTTTGAAAAATAATTATAATTAACTAATTTAACTTCTCTCTTTAATCTCTCCAAATTTTGATAAATAGCTCCTATAATTAGGACCGGAGGGAGTACATTTGTTATTATTGATGTTATAATCATTGACACGTTTTATTCTACTTTGTTTCTTGACTTAATTTTACATGGTAATTGATTGACATCAAATAAATAATTTATTGGGTATTTGCTCAGAAGATACAAGCTTGATGATTCTTGAGATGTACTCTATTTGAAATAGATGTGCTTTTTGTTTAGGGTTTTAATTATGTTAATTGACAACATTATCTTGGTTATATTTCATACTCACAAGAAAGTGTATGATTTACTAGTTTTAATAATTAATTAAAAGTCAAGGTACAAAATAACATTTACTTCAAGGTTGTATTTAAAAATTTTCTATTGTATTTTTTTTGACATTTAAGTCCTTTTAAAAATGTAAAAAGTTGCTCAAAACTTAATAATACTAGTAAAATGTACATGAAGGGAAAAAAAAAAAAAAGAATACAAAGGGATTGACGAAAAAAAGTGTAGAGAGACAGGATCTGTAAGACTCAATATATAAATAATGAGAAAAATATTTCTTCAGTCACTGGAAATAAATTATCTCCAGTGACCCTCAAAACTACGTCGTTTTAAATTAATGAAGGGTGTATTTGTAATTTTAAGTAAATTAATGAAGGATGCAAAATTACAGAAACACCCTTCATTAATCCAAAATAACATAGTTTTTAGGGTCACTGGAGATAACTTATCTCCATGGAGAAATCTTTTACCCATAAATAATACATAATTACATACTTTATATTTTATATAAATAAAAATCAAATAATTACATAAATACATAATTTTCTATTGCATATTCTATGCGCACTCATATGCATCGAAATGGGGTATGAGATATGAAGAGCATCGGCATGTCATTAAATATGAATGCTTAAATTAATATTAATTAGATTAGTACATCTCTAATAGTGCTAATGGAAAATGTTGACACAAACTATGCAGCTGATAAAACACATTTAATTTTTAATTTTAATATAATATATTTAGATTATTAAACAAAAATAAATCGACAAATCCTAACAAATGAAACCGAGATTTTGATATTTGGATTATTAAACTAAAACTTTTTTAATACAATCAAACTTTGGTATTGACAGCTTCACTAATTTTTTAAATATTTTTTAATTTACACATATTTAAAATTTAAGATTAATAACATTTAGTTATGTGTTTATCACTTAAGTATGATGTCTCAACATTTTCCATTAATGGTGTTAAAATCATATGAACAAAAGTATACTTTATAAAGTTTAGAACTAAAAGTATACCTCATTCAAACTTGAAAGACTAAATTACACCTAACCCAAAAATAATTTCCTAATCTAAATTCTAAAACATAAAAATAAATAAATAATCTTATCTACCGACTCTTTTTTTATGTATTCCAATTCAAGGTCCGAATATAGAATGGGTTTAGTTTTGGCTTCATCTTTGATATTACTCCTAACTGTTTTTTTTTTTAAATATCTTTAAATATAAATAATAGGAGAAATTTTCATAATTCAGTAATTCTTTTTTTTTAAAAAAATGTTGTGATTTAAATGTGAATTTTTTTCAACGGGATTTAAATGTAAAATTGTTTTCTAAAAACTTTATCTTATCATTCAACACAATTTTTTTAATTTATTAGGTCTGTGTCATCAATTATATTATAAAAATGTATAAAGAAAAGTCTCATGCAACTTTGTTTTTTGGGCCAGAAGTCTCATGCAACTTGTCCGACTTACTTATCGCCGCCCCCTAACCCTCCATCATTTGATTTTTTTTTAGAGTCACTTACTATTAGCTCGACATCTGTTATGGTCAAATATTGCAAACAATAGATTCCAGAAGATAAAACTTCTATTACTGATCAGAGACTAATATTCATATATCAGCGAATGATAGTTCTGTATTACAGGAATCACAAATGCAGAATGTGTAAATGCAGATTGTACATTCATATATCGGCGAATGATAGTTCTGTATTACAGGAATCACAAATATAGAATGTGTAAGAGACTAACATTCATATATCACCGAATGATAGTTCTGTATTACAGGAATCACAAATGCAAAATGTGTAAATGCAGATTGTACATTCATATATCAGCGAATGATAGTTCTGTATTACAGGAATCACAAATGTAGAATATGTAAATGCAGATTGTGTAAACAAAACGATTGTAACAGAAAGAGGAAATCACAGTAGGGAGAGGGGAGTCACAGATGAGAGAGGGAATCCAATCACTATTCTTTCTTGCTCTCTCTAACAACTTTTGTCTTATTTATAGATGCTCTTCTTCTATTTCCCTAAGTCTCCAGGACTTTCTCTTAATGCGTTTGCTTCTTCTGATGGGCTTCTCATCCATTGTATCCATTGTTGGGCTTGTAGTCCTTGAACCATCTGCTATCGGACCCAATTCTTCATTATTCATTACAACATCCTCCCCTGTTTCAAAGAAGGCATATCAAGAGTCTGTGTTAATTTGAATTCGTTCAGCAACTCTATAAGTTATATGGTTTATTAATGCGACCAATGTCATAACTTGATGAACATGTCACACCATATTTTATAGTAGTACCTCTTAGGACTAAACACATCAAGTGAATTACCATTATTTAAGGGAATTTACTCTACAATCTTGCCATCAAAACACTGCCTAAGGCCATTTCAGCTCCACCTTTTAATATATTCTGATATTTATAGAACTAGCACCACCATCACACTTCCTACATTTTGTTTTTTAGCCAACACACTTCCTACATTTCTTACTCACAAGAAAGTGTATGATTTAAAGGTTTGAACCATAAAACACAAGTTGTCCTTTAAATTTTCTTTTGTATTTTCTGAATTCTGACACTTAAATCCTTATGAAAATGTATAAAACGTTTCTCAAACTCTAATAATATGTAAAATAACGGGAATTAAAAAGATGCGATTGGCTTTTCTTTGCTGTGGTGTCCTCTTTTACTTCCAAACGATGTCATATTGTGTGTAATATGAAGCCTAAGAGTTGATAATCAAAGAATGCTTAAGTTGTTTTTGGGTTAATTAAGGTGCAATTCAGTGGTACACACCATATTTCTATGACAATTACTGCCAGCATGCTACACAAAGTTCTTGTTTGGATTTAGGGGTAGAAATAGGCCAAGGGCCTGTCAGGGATCTGTGGCCTCGCCTGTTAAAAGCCTAGTCAGACCTGGCCTGTCAGGCTAAAAGGTCAGGCCAAAGCCTATTTTAAGGCATGTTTGTCTTAAAAAGTCAGGCCTAGGCCTCCAAATAGGCCTGTTAGACCTGACAGGCCGGCCTGTTAGAAGTAATTAATTTTTTTTATGAAAAAATTAATTAATATCCCTCCCCTCTCCCTCACTCAAAACCTCTCGTTCGCCCTTTCAAATCAAGAACCCCAAGTCCCTAAATCAATTTCCCTCACTCAAGCTTGTTTTTTATCTGTTTACATTAGGCCTATTTTTGGCTTGTTTACATTAGGCCTGTATACTGTAGGCATGTTTCCGGCCTGTTTACATTCGACTTGTTTTAGGCTTGTTTACATTTGACCTGTTTTCGGCTTATAAAAAATACAGGCCTCTTAACAGGCCAGACTCAGACCAAAATTTTAGCTTATAACATACTACAGGCTAGGCTCAGGCCACTTCCTTGTATAATAGGCCTGGCCTTACATAATAGGCCTGGCTTGTTAAGGGTGAGGCCTGGCCTGACCTGACCTGTTTCCACCCCTATTTAGATTAGTTGGTTTTGATAATTTTGTAATGTATAAGGTAAATATATGATGATAAAGTTTTGTATTGTAAAAGGCAAACTAAAAGTGATTGAAAAAAGCAAAAGGCTAAAGCAAACCCCTTAATAAATGAATAATAGAACATTAGACATGTTCATTTATGGTTTGAACGGATTCGATGTGGAGTGTATACATTTTGTAAATCATATTATTATCAGAACCACATCCTAAAGGATTGATTGTTCATATAACAAATCTAAGATAAGGCCTATTTTTATTCTTGTTGTTATAATCAAGGGTGGATTTAGAGGGGGCTAGGGGTGGCCCCGCCCTCTAAAATTATATAATTGGATTCAAAATTTTTGTAAATTATACTTTAGCCTCATAAAAATTTCAATCATTTTACTTTAGTCCCTATTTAAAAGCCTCGTAAAGGGACTAAAATAAAAACATTGAAATATTTATAAAGCTAAAGCATAATTTCCTAAATCTTGGGTCTAATTCTATAATTTTCGCCCCATAATTTTAAATACTGACTTCATAGAGTTTTATTCTATAATTTTCACCCCCTAATTTTGATTCCTGACTCCTCCCCTGGTTATAATTAGAGACCACATGTTTCTACGTTGTTCTTGACTTAATTTTATAGAGACATTGATGGGCATCAAATAAAGAATTTATAGGGTACTTTGCTCATAAGATACAAGCTTGGTGATTGTTGGGATTTACTCTATTTGAATTGTCAGAGACATTTAACAAGTGCTTGGTTTTTAGGACATTATAAGAACTTGAGAAGTGCCAATGAGAAGTGGTACAGTTGGCTAAGGCGTTGACCTTCACTCTAAAAAGGAAGAGGTTCGATACCCGCTGGTTGATGTGGGGGCCTAATTGGTGGGCGATCTGTAAGTACCTCTGCAAGCGTTCTCTGAGCCTGGAGGCATGCTCTGACCCTAGTGGGGTATCGGTGTCTACCCCCATCTAAACTTTTTTGTATAAAATAATAATAATAATAATAATAATAATAATAATAATAATAATAACTTGATTAGTGACAATATTTGTCTTGGCTATTTTCATACTCTCACTCTCAACTCTCAAGAGAGTATGGTTTAAAAGTTTTAGTATGACTTAAGTTTTAGCGATGACAACATTTAAATCCTTATGAAAATGTGAAAAATTGCTGGAAGTAAGCCATTAAAATATATATATATATATATATATATATATATATATATATATATATATATATATATATATATATATATATATATATATATATATTAAGGGAGCCAAGCCAACCCGCCAGCCCACCTTTTTTTTTTTTTTTTTGGATAGAAGAGAGGCTAGGCCTTTATATTATTATTATTATTATTATTATTATTTGGCTAAAAAGGATGGCATAAAAGCCTACTGGGAAAGAAAATAAATTACAATAAAGGAGAATTTAATCCCAAATACTCTTGGTCTACCCAAGCCCTCAAGCTAACAGAACACTCATCAAGGAGAGCAGAATTGGAAATACTCCTTTTGGCCAAGGTATCCGCTATTCTATTACTCTCTCTAGGAATAACTCTAATATTCACCTGCCACATCAAACTCAACAGTTTTCTAGCTTTCAAAATTAAACTACTACAGGAAGTATAAGAAAATTCAAGCATATTAATAATGCAATCCGCATCCGACTCCAAAATAATCTTCTTGAAGCCTAGATCCCAAGCCAGCTGTATACCTTCAACAATAGCTCATTCCTCTGCAAAAATGGCGTTACAGTCACCAATGAATCTATTAAATCCCACCTTCCAGCTACCCATCCAATCTCAAATCACTCCTCCGCACCTTACATTAGCTGTCTGGAGCACACTCGCCCCATCAACATTTAACTTCAACCAGCCATAAGGCTGTTTCTCCCAACTACTAGTCCGGCCATCCCCCCGCACACTCAAAAGGTTCGAGGTTTTTTAAAGAAAGACATTTTGCCAATCCGAACTTGCCATTTTGGGCCTGGTGGTCAGAGCCCACGGGCCACAGCCTGCTTTACCAGTTCTTGGTGTTTGTTAAGTTTATCTTGGTTTATTACTTTATGCTCTACATATAAATTTTTTGGTTTTCCTCGTTTGAGTTTAGACTAGCCAATTTATTAGTAAACGTAATTATTTTTTTGAAAAACAAACCACAAGAAATGGTTTATATATGCTTCTTGAAATTTTCTGAGCTCATATGACGATGAACAAATAGTGCAGTATTTAATAATTTCACATATTAGCCATAAATCTATATTTTTATAATTTTTCATCATCAAAAACGGTATGACTGATGGTCATATATGGATCAACACACCAAACCCATATTTTATTGCAGGACTAAAGACATCTGTATATTACATCTTTTATTACATAACTAAAGGCATTTTTCTTGGTTTGAAGTAGTTTACTCTGCAGGCATGTTATTAAAATAAAAATAAAATAAAAAACACTAAACCCAATTCATCTCCACTGTACGTCGTTTTACTCTCTAAATCAACCATGAAACACAAGTTGTATGTAAAATTTTCTATTGTATTTTTTTCCACAGTTAAATCCTTATGAAAATGTAAAAAGTTGCTCAAAACCTACAAAAATGTATATTTATATGAGAGAGAGAGAGAGAGATCTAAAAAAATGTAGAGACAGAGATTTCGATAAGACCAAGAATTTATAAGTAATACATGTACCAAGTCCAGTAATATATTTCGACCAAAAAAAAAGTCCAGTAATATATCAGGAACATTTACAAATTGTACAACCTCAAAGTCCTCTATATATAAGTATGATTAAATTCCACATACCAGCTTGCCTTCAGTTCAGTGGCAATTAAAAGACTGCCCAGGTCCTCTACATGCTTTTCCATCTTTTAGGCTCCGTCTGTACGGGAAGAAAAGTTGGAAGGAAAAAAAATGAGAGAAAATAAATAAATTCTACATTATCTAACATTATTAATAAAAAAGTGAAAGGGTTAAAATGGAGTGTATATATATATTTATTTTTTTTGTCAAAGGATATATATATTAATAGTGCCAACTGATACAATACATAAAGATAAATACAAACAAAGCTAAAACAAATACAACAAAATAAATTGGATACAATACTAGCCAAACACCGTACAGTAAAAATGTAAGAGAAGAAGTAGGATCACAGATGATAAAGGTCTCCTCTATACCCAAGGTTAGAAGGAACAAGCAAGAAAGGGTTGGTTGGAAAACCCACCCTACTGGGCACACAATCTTATAAGCAATAGCTGCAATGAAGACAGCTAAATGGGTACCCCATCTTGGGGTAAAGAGCACAGAAAACCCAACCTCGAAAGAATGAAAACCCTTAATGTCCTGAAAAACGCTTTTTCTCTTCTGATCAAGCAGATCTGGTGACCTCGACCGTAAAACGATCAAATTTTGGCTAACACAAAAGCTTTGAATTTGCCACCATCGAACAAACGTCACAATGGTCCTCTCAAAGATAAGGTGCAAAGCATTATCAACCATTGATACAACCCTTCCCCCAAAATCACAGATCCAAACCACAACAGAAAACACCACCCTAAAATCCCAAATCCACAGCAACACCAAAAGAAACACAAAAGCATAAAACAATAAAAATAAAAGAAAAAAGCAAACAACCCCTTTGCCGGAGACGACCTTTACGCCAGAGACCACCACCGCGCCGGAAACCACGGTCGAGGGAGACATCCAGACAAAAGCTCCCACCGCCAACGACGAGGGAGAACCACAGCTGCAACCAAAAGACAAAGGGACACCAGAGCCGGAGAAACAATGAGGACGGAGACCAGAGGAAAGACGGCGCCGGAGAAGAAGGAAGGCCGCCGCTTTATGTCCCTGTTCCGAGCTAAAACTCGTTGCTACCGGCTCTCCGAGGTCTGATCTACTCTTTTGCTGCAGATGTGAGGCAAGAGGAGGCTCGCCGGCGAGGCAGAGGGCAAGGAGGATGAAGGAGGCGAGCGCAAACCCTAGCAGAGACGAAAAAGGGGAAAGACGCGTTTTTTTTAAAAAAAAATGGAGTATATAATATCTTGAGAAATTGATTTCATAAAAAATCTAGTTTTTTTTAAGGTAAAAAATGATAAGTAGAATATTTTTGAATTTTTAAAAATTAAATATAAATAGAATAATTAATTAATAAGGGACAAAACAGAAAAAAGGAAAATGTATTCTTAAATGCATGAGTGTGGGGCATTTATTAATGAGTTTCATTAACACGTGTGAGGGCAAATAATGGAAAATGGGTTTTGTTCCCATTTTCTCTCCACATATAGAGAGACAAGTTGAGAGAAAATGATGTGGGTCCCATGCCCCATTTTCTTCCCAACTTTCCTTTCATTCCACTTTGCTTCTTTTATCCAAACAGAGGAAAACACCCTTCTCTCCACCACATTTTTTTTCCCCTCATTTTCTTTCCTCCCTCATTTTCTCTTCATCCAAACAGGAGTTAACTCAGCAAGCAAAGAAATTACAGTTTTTGAGTCTCCTTCAATCACCAACTGCCTCACCCCCATACCTTTAGCAATTCTCAACCCAGGGACGGAGGCACACTAGTTTCTATGTGGGTAAGTGCAGACATAAAAAATTTTAAAAATATATATTTAGTAAAGGACTTTTATTGCAATTTATCTAATTAGGATAGTTGGTTAAGGCTTTCCCCAGTCAGCACAAGGTCCCGGTTCGAAACCCTCATCCCTTGTGTTGCATTTTTTTTTCAATCCCCAAATTCCCGTCCCCCCCAGCCCCAAACCTCTTGACTCTCACCGTCTCACCCCCAAATCCCCGTCGCGGCGTCGCCTAAACCTCCCCAAATCCCCGTCCCCCCAGCCCCAAACCTCTCGACTCTCACCTTCTCACCCCCAAACCTCTCGACTCTCACCATCAATCCCTAAATCCCCGTCGCCCAAACCTCTCGACTCTCACCCACTCCTATTCGATCCGTCCTTGCGCTCTCAGCTCCAAACTTTCCCTCCGTCGTCGGCGTCTTCCAGATCCACCGTTGACCCACCCACAGCTCACTAATTGGTGTAATACACTCGCAGATCTGTACCAGAGTCAGGCGCTCGAAGGCTTCATCACACTTTTTTCCAGGTCTGTTCCCAATGGCTGTTACTTGTTTCTATACTCCGACGCAATTTCTAAGCAAGTCTATCATTTTTTAAACAAGCCTTGATCTGCAGTATTTCTGATTTAGTTTCTGGGTAGGGGGAAAGTACGAAATGAAATTGCTACTGATGTGATTGTTGGAATCAAAAATGAATTTAATTTTTATTGAGCAAACTAGACCTATTTGGCTGACGGGGTCTGAAGTTTTATTCTATTGAGGGTATTGCCAACATTGAAGCATTCCCCAAACTGTCACAAACTTGGTGTGCTTGTGATGCTTCGAGCTGGACCTTACATATGTGCAGGTAAGCTCTGACTTTTGGGGCTATGAATGTACTTATCCTTTGATCTTGGAGCTTCACTAGTATGCTGAAACGAAACTTGCTGATTTGCATTTATATATTTATGATTGAAATTGCCGTTGGGTATGTAAGTCGTAACTAAATTTATTTTTCCTTGGCAATGAAATTCCCTCATAAGTTATAACCTAGTTACTCTGCTAGTTTTGCTTATAGATGATCTTGGTATGATGATCTTGGACCTTACTTGCTTATAGTTTTGGGTATGATGATCTTGGACCTTACTTGCTGATTTGATTATTGATTTAATTCAGAATGTGATTTAGGCGGTTTCCCCTGCTTGGTTACTTGCTATGGACCCATCTCCAAAGTTAAGATCATCTGATACTGCTTTTCTTCAACTGGTATATTTTTCTTATAGAGTTCAGCCATGAATTCATGTTAGTTATTATTTTAGAGATTTAAATATTTTATATGTCTATTTCTTTCTTCATTTATTGGAAAATGGAAACACAGCTTTATGATCTATCTTTCAAATTTATCTTACATGTCCTTCCTCATTTTCCCATGTTCTTTTTGTTGACACCTCTTTTACATTGCAAGTGGTCTCTGTTTATTTTCTGCAGTTCAACACTTAATTGAGAGCTGTTACTGTTAGAGACAAGTTCAAAGAACTTTCAAAGCTTTTCACCTATTCTCCTTCCAGCATATTACTACCAAGTTAGGAGCTCTTTACTTCCTAACTTTTGTATTATACTGCATTTAAAACTTTCTTTAAAAAAAATCCTAGCTCCGTCCCTATCTCAACCTTTACAACACTCCACATGCCTTCCCTCAGGCTTATTATATGCTTTATCAAACAAACAACCATCACCCCCCAACCATGTATCCTTCCAGAAATTCATTGTGTACCCCCCATTTTCATAAGCTAGCTTGAATCTGAATTTTTAACCACACATTCTTTTTTTAACACAACAGAGCACAAGTTCTCAACTTAATGCATCTAGTTTTTCCCTATCATCAGTAGAACCCCATTTGAAGGCTCTTCGCAATTTCTCAATCTCTTCACAAACCCCCACCAGTAGTTGAGTATGTTGCAGTGTAAAGACAGCCATCTGCGAGGTCACAAATTGCATTAATGTAAACCTCACAGCCAAAGAAAGGCATTATTGTTTTTTTCCAGCCACTAAGTTTACCTTGTTAATTATATATGCTGCATCTTCTTTCTTGTTGCTCGGCCATTTGTAATTAAAGCACCTAAATAACGGCCATTTTCACCTTCTGACTCGACATCTCACAAAATACATCCAGACAATCCATTAAATTGCACGATTGCCTAACCTTAGCTTCACAATGAGTCTGTTTGGAGAGTAGCTTAAATCCAGAAAAAAGAAATAAGTAGAAAAAAAGCCAGAAGTTGAGTTAAGGAAAAAGCTCCTAAAAGAAGTAACAATTATTTAGAATAGTGATTAAAATATTTAAAAACAGCTTCTCAATGTATGTATGTGAGATGGATTTTTTTCTCAAATTATGTAATTAAACTCTTTTGAAGACTCTGAACTAAACGTGAAACAGAACAAGCAATTTAAAGAAGAGGGAAGGGAAATGAGGGTTTTTTACCAATATACTCTAAAATGAAAAAGAAAATACCAGATTGCTTCGTGTCAGAAAGTTTTTTCCAAAGTACTACGGTCAAAGGCGTCCTCCACCGCGCGCCACTGAGTTTGCCAAAATTTGCGCGCCACGTGGACGTGGCGCGAGCTTTTACACGCCACCTCTAAAGGTGGCGTGCCTATCTGCACGCCACATTCAACGTGGCGTGCTCCAATGCACGCCACCAATAGTGGCGTGCTGACTTGGCTGTGGCGTGCTCCTAAGCACGCCACAACCAACTTGTGGCGTGCTATCAAGCACGCCACACCCCTTCCCACCCCCTTCCACGCCCAGCCCTGTAGCCCTGTCCCCTGTCCACACTGTCCCTTGTCCACACTGCCCCCTCCAACCGACACTGCCCCCTCCCTTCAAACACCTGTGACCCCCACCCGTGAACCCCCAGCCTGCTTTATTCTCCTATTTATCTCTCTCTCACGACTCCTTCTTCTTTGCCTACCACATTCCGTCATTCACTCCTTCTTATCATTCACGCATTCCCTTATCTGCAGAACTCCCTCTATTGTTCATCTCCCTTACTTTGTCTCTTCATTTCTTTTTTTGTGGAAAATGAACCAACTTCGTTCATTTATATATTATAATGGTTCTAAAAATATTGTTGCAGACGGATTGAACTTTGAAGGTGAAAAAAAAGCAATGTATATCATTCAAGGCATGTCCGCAGAAGAATTATATCAAAAGATCCGTCAAAAGTTAAAGCTGCAACAAAATCAGGCAATATCAAAGGTAACGGGTAGGGTGCCTTATGGAGACCACTATGTGGGTTTTGAGATATCCGATGATGAGGATGTAGATGTTTTTTTTCCAAACATTCAAGGAAAGCTCAGGGAGGCAATTTGCTGAGTTGTATGTGGATATTGAGACGTTAGAGGAGGAGGGTGTACCAACACAATCAACCGTTGTGCATGGAGAGGAAAATGACTATATGCTAGATGAAGAACCTGAAAATGAGGAAGAGGAAGAAGATGAAGACACATTATTGTCTAGTAACCCTGATCAGAATGATAGTGATACAGACGACGAAGATCATCATAATCCCTTGTCACAACAGACTAGTATGTTATCATTAGGCTGGTTACGGAGTTGTATTATTACTTTAAATTATTTTTCATTAGTTACCATGTTTTTGCATAAACTGTATTATGTGGGAATGTACAGATGTTACACTGTTTTGGAACGACATTCCGCATTATGAGGCTGTTCATGAAGATTACCCGCATGAGGATATACTGGATGTAGAAGGCTTGGGCCGACGTCCGTGGGCAAGAGGAGATCCACTATATCCCAAACAAGAGTTTGCGACCAAGAATGATGTCCAAGCCGTAATAAAACATTATTGCATGAAGGAACATCATGAAGCTCAAGTAGTTGAGAGTAGTACAGTCCTGTACATAATGAGATGTCGGAATCATGTACAAGGTTGTGATTGGAGAGTAAGAGCAATTAAACCAAAACATGGCAACACTTGGGTGGTAACTAAATGGGTTGGAAATCGTAGTTGTGTGAGCCAGGTTCTCTCCCAGGATCACAAACAACTTGATTCGGATTTTATTTCTGACACCATATTAGGTATGATACACAATACCTAGTCGTTATTGTGAATTTATTTGTGTGTGTCATCGAACATAGATAACATTCCTAATGTGTAATTTTGGCGAATCGTCTTGCAGACATGGTCAAGCAAACACCTTCTGTCCCTGTGGCCCTGATACAAGAAAGGGTAACTAGAACCTATGGTTATAATGTTTCTTATAGGAAGGCATGGAAGGCAAAACAAAAGGCAATTGCTAAGATTTACGGTGATTGGGATGAGTCATATGCGTTCCTGCCGATGTGGTTCGAGCACATGTTGAAATTTTCCCCGGGATCTGTTTATCATATTCAACATGGACCATATACTGTTGATCGACAGGTTGTTGATGGGATTCGTGTTTTTCAACGTACGTTTTGGACATTCAGTCAATGTCGGGAGGCGTTTCAATGGTGCAAACCAGTCATACAGGTGGACGGTACGCACCTATACGGTAAGTATAAGGGGACGTTATTGATTGCAACTGCCCAAGATGGAAACAATGAGATCCTTCCGATAGCATTTGCAATTGTGGAAGGTGAAACCAAGGAAGCATGAGAGTATTTTTTGTATTTCATACGAATGCATGTTACAAACAAGACTGGTCTATGTCTTATTTCTGATCATCATACGAGCATAATATCAGCTGTCGACAATGAGATGATTGGTTGGCAGCCTCCTAACGCGTACCATGTATTTTGCATTCGTCACGTTGCAAGCAATTTTAATACTCGCTTCAAGGACAAGGAGTTGAAGAAAAGGTTAATGAGATTAGGTAATATACTCCAACTGATGTGCCATGACGTTCATTATTTTGATTCCACACACCTTATAATGCTGTGTACTTATGTCTTTTTTACAGGATACGAACCAAACAAAATAACCTTCGATGCTTTGTACGTCGAATTCTGCAGTTACGGCCGTGAAGCGGCAGCATGGCTTGAAAGAATTCCAAAAGAGAAATGGTATAGGAGTTATGACGAAGATGGATGAAGATACGGTCACATGACAACCAATTTGTCTGAATCAATCAATAAGGTTTTTAGAGGGGCGAGGAACATGCCTATAGCTGCGTTAGTGAAATGCACCTACAGTCGGCTTGTTCGTTATTGGGTAAAAAGGGGTCAGAAAGCACAAAATGATGCCATGGAAGGAAAGTATTTTACGAGTGTTATTGGAGAGGCAATGGCAAAGAATGCAGAGCGTGCTACATCGATGCGTGTTCGGGAGTTTGATGTGGCAAGTACAACGTTTGAAGTTGACGATCATGAGGATACATACTCGGTGAACTTGACCCAGGGGAAATGCCAGTGTGGCAAGTTTCAGGCATTCAAATTCCCTTGTAGACATGTATTTGCTGCATGTGCGGCGGTATCCCATAATGTGTACCAGTACGTGGATCCAGTATTCTCCACCTACAATATTATGCATGTTTACTCCACACAATTCAGCCGATCGGTAGCGAACAAGGAATACCGTCCTCGTCCGTACCAAAGATTATCCCCGACGTCTCAAAATTGTGTGGTAAGGGTCGCCCTAAATCTACACGCATTCGTAATGAAATGGATGAGGAGGAGGTCCAACCTAGCTCCAGTCGAATTAGATGTAGGATATGTAAACAATTCGGACATAATAGGCATTCATGTCCTACCACACGTCATGCTAATTAACCTTTATGTTGTCATATATATATATTTTTTAATGTATACTACAATTATGTGTTTCTGTTGTGTACATCATTTTCAATTAGATTTTTCTCAGTGAGGTTCACGAACATCATCTGCTTGTATCTTAGGTAATATAACATAGTTAGGGAATATGACCTAATATAGTAGTAATCCATGCAAGTATGCCATAATACAGTAATCCAGGTAAATATTACATAATTCAGTAATCCAAGTACATATGACATAGTACAGTACAAATCCATGCAAATACGACATAATACATAACAATGAACACCATCATGGAGGAGTAAATTCAGGCCATGGCATCAAACGCGCACCCCGTTGAGGGTTCCTACGGATGACATCAGGTGGGCGATCATAATTGAAACCATCTACTGCTGCACGTAAAAAGTCATCAGACTGGTCATGTCCGTCGTCGCCCGTGTGCTCTCCTGTCTGGTATGCACCACTACTAGATCCGGCCTCAGTACAACCCTGTCCACGGTTGGACGAACGGAAGGCAGCAAATCCACCCTGTGCTGACTGAAACAAACTGAACGAGGGAAGGCCAGGAACGCCATATGCAGGCTGAGATGCACAAAAACCCTGTCCAAGCTGGTAAGGGGCACCGAAGGAAAGACAGTCTGGGAAGTATTAGAAGACCACTGATATGATGCCGGGACCTGTGTCTCCGGAGCGTACATTGTCTCTAGCTGTGGGTAAGTCGGGATTGGTGCATGTACCTGAGGATTGACTGGTGGTGGCATCCCCTCTGGGTACCACGGGACCGCAGTATAGGTCATATCTGGCCATATAGGAGGTCTATATATACCTCCACCCCATGGACCAACCGGGGGTATCTGATATGGCTGCACTTGATGCCGCGGTCGTCTCATACCCAGTCCACGTCCCTCCCTCACATGTGGCGGGATCGGTAGAACAGGATCTAGTAAACTTACTAATAGCCCAATCGGTGCGCTCGGCCCAGGCTCAGCAACTCGGTTAAACTCTTGTAGTGACATGAGTAACTGGTCACAGACCTTCTGCACCTCCCTATAGTTGTATTGGGCACTAAACTGTGGAGAAATCATCCACCATATCCACTCTACACCATCTACCTGCATTTATCCAGTTGTATAAATAAGCTCATTTAATCTAAGTTACGGATAGTAAATGGACGTATTAGGAGAGAAAACAATATGAAGACTAATACGTACCACGTGGCCAATCTGGGCGACCTGCCTCGTCATGTACCGTCTGGTGTGGGTAAAATACCACGTCATGTACTCGAAGTTCGGGGAAATCGGACCCGCCGATGGATCTGTTGTCTCAATACGCTCCTGTCGCGTGTTCCACAACTGAATAAATGGATCCATCTTCAGCTCTCAATCCTCCGTCATCTTACCGCGTAAGGTTAGATCGTGGGCCCCATGAAGCTATGGTGTTGGGTTGGGGATGTGTTGCTGCATGCCAAATTGTCGCATGCAGCGATCGGGCTGGTGCATCTCGACGACGTGGAAAGCAATAATGGGTGTGACCGCCCTCCACAAGTCATGCATATGAACATCTGCCCCAAAAAACTCATAGCCGGCAGTCGTATACGGTTCCCAAATCACCTATACATGTAAACAAATGCGAATTAGTTTACTTTTATATTTCTTTAATATCAAATTTATTATACATACATTGTCTCGACCCATCTGGTCAAGCTTCACCCGATATGTTTTTAGATCCCGTCGCAATAACTGCACGTTGACTTTATTGAACCTGCAATATGTAACTCCATAACATTAGTGAACTCCAAGCATATCAAAATAGTAAATTATATCAAACTTCTTTCATACCTGAGTCCGTAATGATCACCATGGTCAATGGGCAGTGGAATGGGAGGTGATATGGCAGGAAATCTGGACCATGCCCATATCTGCAATAATATCAAACAACCACCAATGTCTTTAGCTGAAGCCGACGTGGCCTGACATAGCTCGCGAAACAGTATAGCCAGTACAGCAGACCCCCAACTGTATGTAGCAGCCTCCGCAAGGTCACCATCCAGTAAATTTATATATCGGCAAGGGACCTCTGCACCGGACTTATCACACAGCAAAAATCCACCGAATAGGCGCATCAGGTAAGCACGTGTGTAGCAGAGTTGACCCTCAATAGTAGCTGAGTGCTCGTCCCAGTGGGCCCAATGAGTTTCAAACCAGGACAACCTGATGTTTCCGCCAATGATATGAGTTGGGAGTGGACTCCGACCCATGTACTGTTGAATAACTGCAGTCCAGGTGGCATGCGTCCGACCGGAAACTACTCGACCCTCAGTGGACAAACCTAAATGGCCTCTACATCCTGTAGAGTAATAGTCATCTCACCAACCGGCATATGGAAGGTATGAGTCTCAGGCCTCCACCTCTCAACCAACGCAGAAATAAGCTGTTTGTCAATCTGCACCCATGTACTGAGTAAATTAGAAAATGTACGGGTTTTATATTATTAATATCATGTTCAAAGAACTAAATTCGTATAATTAATTATAGAAAATATCTTAAGACATACCGGGAGTCTCTTCATGCGAGACACGTGCCAGAAACCTGAACGCATAAGGTGTTGCTGCAACTCCATAGGGATGAGATTTGGGTCCTCCATATCTCCCACAGACCTGTATGTAGCTCGCCTCACCCTCAAACAATGACAATCTCCTGTGTTCCACACAACTTGGGATCGGTGTGACTGCTGCACCTCTTCATTAAGAACTCCCCACTCTTTGGGGCCAGGCTCAATAATGCGACCGTGTTGGTCATCCATTTGCCTACAACAAATTTACAACAACACATCATGATTAGGTCAGTTTTCATTATTCAGTAAATCATTAATTACTGAATTAATTATTTTACAATTTTTTTCCTGTTTAAACTTACATTATCTATGTTAGGGTACTATAAATAATAATATAAAATATATTTCACATTATCTTTTTCCAAACATAGATTTAATATTTAGTAATTATTGGAAATTACTGATATTTGTTCAAAAAAAAACATACATGTTTTGAAACTCTTTTGTAAGTATTTTAAAAGATTCTAGGTAAAAATCATCTTAACACGTGTTATTGTAAGTGCTTGTTTGAAAGTAACTAAAATAAGCATTTGTATGCTTTTTAAGACACTGTCTCTTTTATGTATTTATTTTCTTATATAGTATAAAATCAATTAAAATAATTACATCCAAAAAATACTTAGTACCAAAGTTTCAATTTCAAAATTATTCCCTTGTAAAAAAACATAAAATCACAATTATTCAGGCCAGAAAATCTAATTAAATTATAGTTATGACTAGAAGTGTTGAAAATAAATGACCATGAATTCTTCAATTTATAAATGTCATAAATGATAATGAATGCTAAAAACCATAAATCTCTTAAGCTCACAGTAATATTTAAATATAATTATTTTTTTCATTTGACAATAAGCAATTTCATTATTTTTATAATTTGAGTTGGCAAAAAAATGTCCGTACTTTATAATTGAAAAAATAATTTTTTGATTAAACAATATACCTTCAAGGTCCCAAAAAAACAAACTTTAAATATTCTAATTACCTATAGCAATAATTACGATAAATATTTATTTTTTTAATTATTTTTACTTATTAGTAATTGGTATGTACTTCCATCCTACCGTTATACATTTATTCATTCAGCAACTATCATAAATAAATGTATACAATTAAAAGTTAAATCATATTATGAAACAATATATATAGGAAATAAATACAATTAAAACTTAAATCAAATAGATGTTACTTGTGTAGGGTTGAAGAGATGATTGGTTGCCTCCTCCTCCTTCTAGTGATTCTCCTCTCTTTTTTTCCCTCAAAATTTCACCAGGAGAGTTTTTAGGATTCGGAAAAATTGAACGAAGGAAATTTGTTGATGAATGGAGGATAATGGAAAAGGGAAGGGAAGTGTGTGTATGTTCGGTGGGGGAAAAAGAAAGGAAGAGGAAGTGAGGTAATAGATAATGGAAAGAGAAAGGAAGAGACAAGACGCCGAAGAAGGCGCCGGAGAATGCGGGTGGGGACCGGTAAAAAAAAAAGATAAGGGAATGGGGGTGAGGGGCAAAAAAACAAAGAGGAAAAGGGAATGGGGGTGGGGGTGGGGACCGAACAAAAAACAAAGAGGAAGGGGGTGGGGACTCGGGGAAGAGGAAGGGAGTGGGGTGCTGAGCTCTGAAAAAAAAAAAAAGAACGGACTGGAATGGGGGTGGTGGGGTTGGGAAGGAAGAAGAGAGGGGGGGTCCGCGGGAAAACATTTGGGGGGAGGGGGGGCGTGCTTGGTCAGGAATCCTGCTGGATTCCTGATGGTGGCTAGCTGTGGCGTGCTTAGGAGCACGCCACAGCCAAGTCAGCACGCCACCATTGGTGGCGTGCATTGGAGCACGCCACGTTGAATGTGGCGTGCAGATAGGCACGCCACCTTTAGAGGTGGCGTGTAAAAGCTCGCGCCACGTCCACGTGGCGCGCAGATTTTGGCGAACTCAGTGGCGCGCGGTGGAGGACACCTTTGACCGTAGTACTTTGGAAAAAACTTTCTGACACGAAGCAATCTGGTATTTTCTTTTTCATTTTAGAGTATATTGGTAAAAAACCCAACGTGATGGATTCGCACTGGGCCAGGGGAAGAGAGAGAGATAAAGTGCATTTTAAAAAATAATTAAAAAGCAATAAAAGGTCCAGAGCTCAGGTATATAAAGCCCCCATGATAGGATTTTCGTCTAGGCGATAATGATCTATTAACTCTTTCGGCTATCCGAAAATAAATCCTTCAAAACGGCTCTCTCCCTCTCTCTCTCTCTCAAATTATATCATAACTTCAGAGAGCTTTAAATCAGCTTTAAGTTTACTAGGCTTTTTTTAAAAAAAAAAAAAGAAAAAAAAACTCCTAAAAGTCAATTAGAGAAAAAGTTTTATGGAATAGCTTTTTCTAAAAAACTCTCAATTTTTTAGTATGGCTTTGCCAGTTTTATCACCATCAATCCAAACACAAATCATATTTATAACCTGACTTTTTTCTTACTAGGCTTCTAAAAAAGTCAAATAGAAAATAAGTCATCCGCTAACACAAACAGACCCAATGTAAACAATAGCAATTAGAGAAACATGATTGAGAATATGAAGAATCTTGTATTAACCACATGAGACCAACACGTTCATACAAACTATAACTCACTTGGGTATATTAGAGATAGCCAAACACCACTTAGGGACTAAGAGGGATTTCCTTTTACAGAGAGACTCAAATCAACCTCTCTCTAGACATGGTAAGGATCTAACTATCCTACATACACAATCATATTAGCTAAGACCCTTTATATAGACTAGGGCCCTAATTAACTAAATACTCCCTCTGTCCTTATTATAAAGTACTAACTAACAATTCACACAAACCAATAAAAAAAGATAAAGTCAATAAAATTGTCCTAAAATTTAAGTAATTTCTAATATTACCCATACTAGTTGCATTAAACTCTAATATTATATTATTGTTACTCTCACCACTACCCCTATAAATGATGGACATACATGGGGAAAAAAAGTAATGCTGCAACAAGTAAGTGTCTTATAAAAAGGATCAAATGCGCTTGCTAGTTGATGCCTTATAATAAGGATCAGAGAAAGTGACTAACTAATCAGTCAATATCACCCTAATATCTCTAACATACCCCCATCAAGTTGACTTGCAATACAAAAACAAAGAGGTAAGGTGAATTAAGTTGAACAATTTTACATTCACAAAAGAATACAAAATTCCTTCATAACAATCTTCTCCATGCTAATCCCTGTAACGCTTGTCGTTTCAATATTCCTTTAGCCCATTACTGTAAATGCCTCCATCCCTGCCATGTTCATTGTTGATCCACTTTTGGACTACTTCAACATTAAGTTTCTTTATTTGAAGCTGAAGTGGCTATACCTTAACCTTGCTTGCCATCCTTTTCCAATTAGCAGCAAATACCATCACTTCATTTTTTAAAACTTATGGCTTCATCACCAAAGTTGTTGAACATATGATCAAGTAGGAAAATCTACATGCTCTCTCATCCATATACTCTCAACCACTTGCAAATTTCATTATCAACGTAACATGCCTCTGTCAAACCCTAACTTCTCAAGCACAAGGAAGTGACCTTCTCTATACCTTGAAGAAACATTCAACTGCACCCCCCCAACTTCCAACCAAATCGTCCATCAAGGAACCAGTCCAACATCCAATCAGAACTAGTAGAAAATAAAGCTATTGTCCAAAGAACTACAAGTACCCTTCAGCGCCAAAATACCGATTGAAGGAAAACAGAATCACAAGCAAAATAAGGTATGAAATTCACAACAAAACCTCGTACCCAAATGTACACGGTAAACGGAGGAGGGTGCGAACCTAACCAGACCAATGAGACCCAATTTCTCACCACTTTCACTAGGGAATCGTCGAATTAATAAAGCAACTAAAAGGAGCAAGAAAAGGTGGAAAAATCTCAAGCCAAGAATATGTGAGCGACGACCATATGCATCAACACACATGGCAAGATAGTCCAGCATAACCCTCCAAAAGAAATGCGCAAATGAGAACATGCAAAGGAAAAAGGGCTTGACAATGACAAAAGCTTGAAGAAAGCTTTAATGGGTGAAAACAAAAATGTATACTTTCCAAGAAAGCTCAAAAAATGTAATGTTTAACTAAAAAGGAAGATGGGCTTCAGACTTCGATGCCGGCGATTGAAAGGAGGGAATGGAGAGATGACATCACATATTGCGATTGAAACTTCTGACGGAGACCCCATGGGAATACTAGGGTTTATCTGCAAGAAAGCTTGGAATCCAACTTTTGAAGCATGAAGGGGGTTGAAACCAAAAATCAAGAAGGGAACCAAAAACATCTTCTAGACTGGGTCTCAATAATTGTAGCAAGAACCATAAGCAAGATACGTGTAAACAAGCCCACAATGCAACATGGCTCTGATACCATAATAAGATGAACCTAAACATGAGTTTTGATCTAGTTAATGCTGCAACATATTACTAATACCATGAGAGGAAAAACGTCAAGCTTGGTTTTGATTGCTATGGCTTTCATTAGCACCTCTAATAATAGTACTATGAGGAGGAGAACTTAAACCTGAGTTTTGTAGCATATAACTTTCCTTACTTTCAACGGTAGCTTGGTTTATATTTATGATTCTAGAACCTAGATATGGATTTTGAGTAATCTATGGTTTTGTACTTTTAAATAAACCAGCCAGACCTTGGTTTCCACCATTAGATATTCGATCAACCTAATCCATTCTTCTTCCATAGGAAGAATGCAAAGGTTGCTGCATAAAAGAAGTCAGGTTATTGACTTCATTCCCTATAAGAGGTGTGACGCTAAAGTTGTGGTGGAAATGTTTATATTGTATGTGCCACTGCCAAGCAAGTTCATGTTGCATTTGTAGCTAGCAGGCATGATGTTGATGATTATAATGATGGCATTAAATTTGGGGCCAAGGAGGAGGAGGAGAATTAGTCATGGAAGTTTCTAGAAGGTGAAGATGCAACATGTCATGATACGAAGATGATGATAATACTAGTGGAGCCAAAATATCATTATTAATGCCTAATCGATTCATCCTATTTGCATTATTCAAATGTCGTTCACACAGCTTTATCTCTTCTTCTTTTTTTCATTTTCCCTATGTTTCTGTAGGTGACTCCCAACAGTTTTTCTCGTCAGACCTCGCTCATTCATAGCTAGAAGGATTTTGTTAGGCTCCGCATCTTTACCAAGTTGTTTCACAACTTCAACAAACCTTGCTTGGCGTTCATCAATCTAGAAGAACTGTGGTCTCTTCTTCAAAGAAGTTTTTCGCCATGATTCATAAACTCGTTTCTTCGTTTTAGACAAGAGAAGAAGAAACCCCATTATGATGATTTAGAGGCTCAAGTTGAGCCCTCCTCCTATGATAGGGCAAAACTTTATAGCCTATAAACTCCGCAAGTGTACGAGCCGTATCAAGTAATAAAGTGATAAGAAAAGTATCGTTCCCACGAGGACTTAGTATCACAACTTTAGTTAAGCATTAATTTCACAATTTCGTTTAAGTTGAGCAAAACAAATTGAATTTAATTAAGAGAAAAAGAAATCTAAAATTAAAATAAACAACTACCACTAATCAAACGAGCAACATAGAGTCACTAATCCCTTATTTGATTCCTAGATTTTATCCCCACTAAATTAACTTTGAGTTAACTTAATCAGCTAATCTAGAGTATTAATGTTTATAAGTGCTTGTCGGTCCACTTACACACCTACCTCAAATAATTATGCAATGCCTTACATAATTAATTAAGATGCAATTCAAATCGAGCTCACTCTAATTTGATTATGCGGAGCTTCTAGGTATATGTCTATCCTAGACGCAAATTAGATTAAAACCTAACTTCACATTAAATTTAAATCTAATTCTATATTATTTAATCCCAAGGTCAATTTAAGATTCCCTTCGTCAAGTTCAATCCTAAATCCCCAAAACATGCTTAACAGTAGTCAATCACTAAGCAATAAATAATAAAAACAAGATCAAATAAATTGATTAAAATTAAGCAAAACTAATGTGTGGGAACAATTTCTAAGCCTCAAACAAGTTCATAGTACTCTAGGTTGAAAAACCAACTAGCCACACATGGCTTTATTCAAATCCATAAAAAAGATGAAAATTCAGGTTCAAAGAAGAAGGAGAGAGAGGAAAGAAAGATTCTCCGTCGCCTCCACAGTCCTTCCATTCTTTCATGGAGATGATGAAGAGAACTGAAACGCTCAGCCTCTACTCCTCTGTTTCTTCGTTCCTTCTCGTTCTGTGTCTTTCTGATCTGCCTTCGTCCTCCTCTTTCTTGTCTCTGCCTCCCTATTTATAATTTAGGTCTTGGGTCACTGATTATCTTGTTCTTATTACAAAGATATCTCATATCTTGTAATTTACTCCATCAGATCACACAATTGATTTTGTTTCTATTTTTCTTGTGGGGGACCATCAAGTTTGGCTGATTGCATATCCTCTTATTGCCTTTTCTACTTCATTCCAAATCAGCTAATATTTCCTGCACAATAAAAATAGGTATGAGTAGATTTTATGTTGATTTATTCTTTGATCCCAAGTTTGATTCAATGATGGAAAAGTCAATAAAAAATAATTAAATAGGTGTATAATATCAATAATTCCAATTAATTCTTATAAAATATACACCTATTCAATCATAAAATATATACTCATCATCCTAAAAACATGTTGCCATAAATTTTTAATCTCATCAAATGCCTCACTCACTGGCTTCTGCAAAACATAACATGTACCCAATTTATACAGTGATCTCATCATCACCTTATGCTTTAGCTTCTAGTGTTACACTGTAGGGAATATTTTTTCTCAAGTGTTGGAATTAGGTGATGAATTTGAAAGATGGAATATCACCAAGAGGGGGGATGAATTGGGGATATTAAATTTTCTCGTGATTGTTGCTCTGCTAGCGCACTACAAGAACAGAGGTAAACAGAGTAGAGTTGAGGAAGAATGAACACAGGAAATTTATACTGGTTCGGTCTAAATCCTTGACCTACGTCCAGTCCCCAGACTCTCCGAGATTTCACTAACTTGAATGATTACACACTCTGTAGTCTCGGAGTAATTCTCTCACTCTAGAACTTACTCCCCCTTACAAGTTGTAATCAAGCAACCCAATCTCAAAGTCCCAATACTTTGAGATTCTTACAATAAATGATAATCAATTAAGAACTCTCTAAAAGAGTAGATGAGTAAACACTGAAGATTGAAATATCAGAAGATATTGATTTCTTGTCGAAACAGTAAATGAAGTAGCTCGCTAATTGAATGCGTAGAGTTTCGGGTAGGTGGAGACTTGAATGCTTCTTGTATTTATAGATGTCTTCATTTAATGACCGTTGTGAAGAGATTAATGAGCCATTGTAAGTAATAAATGTGACCGTTGTGAGTTCGTGGCTTCGTCTCTTCGTATGTCTCCGACATTCGTCCGTTATTCTCCGTTGACATTCCTTATTCAAATTGTTCGTTGGAGCTCATTAGGAATGTTGTCTGAAAAGTAGCCGGATTGCTTTTCGCTTGCTCAGATGGTTTCTTGCCGAATTGGTGAATGTTCTGAGCTTTGCATTAAATGCTTCTGACAGAAATTTGCTTTATGATAATTTGAAGTTTAGCCTTGTTAATCCTGTCTAAAACACACTGGAAACATGATTAATAATGATTAGAAATGATAAGGAACAATAATATCAAGTGCCCATTGCACAATCTCAGAGATTCAGATTTCGAGAATGCTAATTTCAAAAACTGATATGAGTAACTCAAGTTGCATAATACCAACTCGAGTTATTTTCAAGTTCAGGAGTTTCTGGGAAGGAAGGCCAACTTGAGTTATATTCACTAACTCGAGTTGCTTTTTCATTTAATTCACATAGAGAGCAATTCGCTTTTGTTAGCTATGATTAGTTTTGATGATGTCTTAAATAGATGCCATTGTTATAAGCAAAAAGATTGAATAATATAATTATCTCCTACATTGACTAATTGTTGTATTTAATGTAGATTAATCCAAGTTGAATTATAGAGATTAATCAAGAAGGAGATAAGAGTTGAAAGAAAGAAGAGAAGAGACCAAATAAAGAAGAACTTGATATATGGAGTGAAGATTTTATCATCCAAGTTCTTATATTGATGCTAGAAGCCTCCAAGATCATATGGGAGTTGGAATGATTCAATTCAGAGTTAAAACAAGCAAGAATGAGGTTTTGGATGAGCAAACTTGAGTTTCCAAGTATTAAACATGAGTTTTCTACCTTGCTGCTGTAATTTACTCATCTGAGAGGAGAAAACTCAAGTTTTAAGGCAAAACTCGAGTTATCAAGTGTCTACAACGTCTCTGGGGTCTCTGGACTAGCAAAACTCGAGTTTTGGGGTGAAAACTCGAGTTTTGGAACATTGGAATCAAGTCTCGGGGAAAAACACGAGTTTTGGAGAATTGGAGAACCAAAACTCGAGTTTTGAACTGTTATCAGCACATCAGCTCCACACTGTCTCACGTTCAGCACGGGCGACCTCTGATGTTTCAATGATATCTCACAAACCAGAAATCGTATTGAGACGAAACCAAAAGCATATGAAACTAGACTCCCAATGCGTCATTTTGATATAAAATTCAAGCCAAAATGAGTTCAGATCAAGGAGATATGATTTTTACAAGTTGACCCAAAAATCAACGTCACAGTCCAGACCCACCTTCGGTATTTTGGGTATATCTCACAAACTACAAATCCAATTGAGCTCAAATCAGTGCCATTGGAAACTAGACACACAGAGCTTTCCATCAAGAGTTGAACGGACCAAAACGGAGTTCATACCAGGGAGAAATGGTCTTCTAAAGTTGATGGATGTTACAAGAAAACTCAGCAAAATCCTGGAGAAGGCAAAACTCGAGTTTTGCAAGTGAAAACTCGAGTTTTCATCAGACAGAGAGCATTCAAGAATCTCACAAATGAAAACTGCCGGTTATGGATCAACACCTCCAGTTTTGATGTTTTGAACTTGACACCAAAAGTCCAAAACTCGAGTTTTGGGATCCAAAACTCGAGTTTTGGTCAACCCGAGAGCATCAGCATTTACAGACTTTGAAAACCGCCAGTTATGAAGAGTGAACAGTTCAAAACTCCAGTTTTGATTATCAAAACTCGAGTTTTGGTGTTTCTGCTAGAAAAACGCATTTTGTTCCAGTATTGTCCAATCTGATCTACACTCCAGGATTAAGTTACCCATTGATCTTATATGTTATATACATCATTTATCATTATAACCAAGCTATTCTAACGAGTTTATTCATGAGATTACAGAAGTTTTTGAATTTTGATTGAGATTCAAATAAAGAGCTTTTTTTAGGAAACTTGCTGAAATCATGGAGAGACGTTATGCAGAATCATCTAGCCGTTATACAAGATCATTTGGCCGTTATACAACATCTCCAACGGATGAATTCCTTAAAAGAAAACAAGGATCAAGCAAATCTTCAGAATAACTTGCCAACAGCTATATTTCAGACAGGGAGTAATTTCAGCAGATCAATTCATGATATAAATCCAACAACAGCTATATTTTCGAAAAGGAAAAAAGGCCCAACGGATCTATAACGTTCACAAGCTTCAAACCACTATAAAAGGGTGAAGATTTGAAGATGGACAGCAGAGAAGACAGACACAGAAGTTTTGCACGAAAATATCATCTATTTCTCTGTATAGTCATTTGATTGTATCTTTGATACATTGAGCTTCAGTGTGTATCATTATCTACTCTTAGAGAGAGTCTTTTTCACTGTATATCATTCATTGTAATAGTCTCAAGTCAGGCGACTTGGAGATTGGGAAAATCAGAGTACAACTTGTAAGGGGGAGTGTGTCCTAGGTTGGGAGCATCCTTCGTTTACAGAGTGTGTATCTATTGTTTACAATTACAACTTGTAAGGGGGAGTGAGTCCTAGGTTGGGAGCGTCCTTCGTTTATAGAGGGTGTAATTGTTCTTGAGTGATAGTGGAAAATCCCAGAGGTACTGGGGACTGGACGTAGGTCAAGGAATTAGACCGAACCAGTATAAATCATCTGTGTCAAGCTCTTCTACTCTATCTCCACTTTGCCTTGATATTATCTGTTGTGTGAGTGAACCGAAAAGAATTTTAAAATCCCCAATTCACCCCCCCTCTTGGTGATTTCCTTCTCTTTCAGCTTTGACATAACTCGAGTTGCACAGTCATAACTCGAGTTATTCTTAAATTAAAATCATACAGAGAGGAATTGCACTTTCATAACTCGAGTTGCACAGTAATAACTCGAGTTATGTTAAACCAAAAATTCAACCTGAGAGGAAATGCTACAGTAGTAACTCGAGTTGTTGAAAATAACTTGAGTTATCACTGTTCACAAAATTTTTGTTTTCGCGAGAGTCTTTCTGGAATTGCAAAGTACAGTCCATAACTCGAGTTGTTAAGTGATAACTCGAGTTATGACTCTTTGAAAAATAATTTTTAACTTGAGTTATAGTTTTTTTGTGAAAAATCTTTAAGTCCTACAACTTGAGTTGTAATCAGTCAACTTGAGTTACAAATATTCCAAAACATTTTCTAAGATCTCAAGATTGATTTCAAGTATTTTATCAAATGCAACAATATTAGTCATCATCAAAACATATGGAAACTAACAGAATTCACAATCATCCATGTCTTTCAAAGTGAAGTCACTGAGAATCAAGTCAATGTTATCATTTTTTAAGAGTCGTAACGCTTAAGTTCAAGTAAAAAATATAGCGATTTGATAATGAGGATGTGAAAGTTGATTCTTAAAACAGCTATGGATGACATCATCAGTGCTGACTTAGAGAACCTTCAAGCCCTGAGGAGGAGGAAGAGGAAGAGGAGGAAGACGAGGTTGGGCTGAAGATCGCTGCATGTTAGCCGAATCAATCAAATCTAGAAACTATACAGAATACTAATTTGACGACAATAGCATTGTATTCACTGTCAGGTCCATCAAGCATGTGAAGGATGAGATCATCCATGGCGATAGGAAAACCGGCGAGTGTGAGTTCATCGGAGAGACTTTTCATCTTGTTCAGGTAGGCCTCCATCGTGAGTGAGTTTTTCTGAGTATTATGGAGTTCATTTTTTACAACCATGATGTGTGCTCTGGTTGACGCCGAGGTGAATTCACGTGCTTCGGTCCACAGCGCCTTAATTGTCTGGAAGTGAAGAAGTTGGGCACCGATATCTTGGGTCATGGTATTTCTCAACCATTCGACCAGTAAACGATCAATAGAAAACCACTTAGACCAGGCTGGGTTAGCACTAAGTCTTGCTCCTATTTCAGTTCTTGTTCCTGTTGAGCCTGAAATCATCTTCGGCAAAGCTTTGGAAGTGCCATTAATATGACCTTGCAGACGATTCCCTTCGATGAGGGGAAGAACAATCGATTCCCAAATGAGGAAATTAGTGCGATCCAACTTAGTCACAGCTGTTTGACCAAACGAGCTAAACAGAGTGTAGGTACGGGTTTGTGAGGAAGAACCAGAGTCGGTAGAAGACGTAGACATATCGAGTAGCTCTGATACCAAGTTAGAAAGCCAGAGAAAATAAGGTATACTGAGAATGAAAATGAATTAATAGAAGGCACAGTAATCTCTAGCCTCTCGTCTGTATTATATATTGAGCTGAATACATAATTTTAGAAGGATATGAGAATATCACAGTACAACAAATCATAACTAACCCTATAGATTAATGACACGTATACAGTGAATATTACACACAAATATTACATAAATAAAATCTATTCCTATAATACTCATATTCTAACAGAAGAGATGCAGCAAAGGATGGTGAGGGCGGGTCCTGGAAGGTTTGCATTGAGAAGGTTGCAGTCAAGAGAAGTGATCTTGGATGTGTGAGTATCGCCACAAGTGACACTGAACCAGTTCAAGGTTGGGAGACACAGGGGGAGAGACAATGGAGGAGAGAGAAGGAGAATAAATTAGGGAAAATTATGTTCAGGTCCCAAGGAACAAAAATAATTACAAAAAATCCATTGAAATCATCAAATTACACAAAAGTCCGAAGGGACTTTTTTAATATTATTTATATTTAAAAAATCCAGGTTTTTAAATATTTTTGTAAATATGGCTTTTTCGGTTGTAAATATAGCTTTTTCTGTTGTAAATGGCCAATTTTCAAATTTTGTTGTAATATAGCACTTCCTGTTGTATATCTAGTATTTTTCTGTTGTAAATGACCTTTCTATATTTAAAATCCAGGTGTTTAAATGTTATTGTAAATATGACCTTTTCTATTGTAAATGGTCATATTTTAAATTTTCTTGTAAATATAGCACTTTCTATTGTAAATCTAGCCTTTTTCTGTTGTAAATAACCCTCTACGTTCAAAATCCAGGTGTTTAAATGTTGTTGTAAATCTGGTTTTTTCTGTTATAAATGGCCAGATTTTAAATTTTGTTGTAAATATAGCATTTCCTATTGTAAATATAGTCTTTTTTTGTTGTAAATGACCTCTTTATGTTCAAAATCTAGGTGTTTAAATGTTGTTGTAAATATGACTTTTTTTTGTTGTAAATATGGCTTTTTTGTTGTAATGGCCAGATTTTAAATTTCATTGTAAATATAGCATTTCCTGTTGTAAATCTAGTTTTTTTTTTTCTGTTATTAATACAAATAATATAAAAAATGTTCCTTAGGACTTCTGTGTAATTTGATTATTTGAAAGGACTTTTTTGTAATTATTTCTGATCCTTGGGACTTGAACGTAATTTCCCAATAAATTATTTTGGGACGTGGCCTGAATTTTTACACTTTGACGCTTAATCATGTCCACGTATAAAAATTTGTACAGTTGCCCGCCACCTTAGCATTATCTAACTGATTTCCTAACATCGTTAGTATTTATTTAACGGTTTTGTACAGTACGGACTAATGGAATTAATGGAGTAAAGTTGAAAGAATTCATAAAAAGGGGGGAAAAATGCGGGGACCTCTTCTCTTTTTTTTTTTTTTATACAACAGGCAGGGGTTGAACCCTTGAAGGAGAGGGGGGAGGCCAAACTCCTAAGTCTGGCACTAGTGCCAACGCGCTACAAGGCGCTTGGCAATTCAAGGACCTCATTTAGAATTGAAGGAAACTATAAGAACTTAAAGATTAATTTCCCCCAATATTTTATATTGAATTAAGGAGTAATTTTGTCCTGAAAGTACACCCCAAGGAGCAATGTTACCTTGAAAGTTTTTTTTGGGCACCATTCAGCCCCGAAAGTCTAAACACATAACAATCTTGCCATCCACTAACAGTTAGACTCACAGAGTTACCACACTGGAGTGTGTTACCCTCACACTTGAGTGTGCTTTTTTTTTTTTTGGCAATGTGCACACTCATTTTTTAGTATGCACAAATGTGCACTCGAATGTGCTAACTCCGTCAGTCTAACCGTTAGTGGAGGGCAAAATTACTATGTTTTTAAACTTTCAGTGTAAGATTGGGGCCAAAAACACTTTCAGGTCAACATTGCTCCTTGGGGTGTATTTTTAGCGCAAAATTACTACTTAACTTTTTTATATTTGATGAAATATTCACGTGTTTAGTGAAAAAATAAAATAAAATTCAACTAAATAGGAATAGGTAAAAATTGAGGGAACGGTTTACCCAAACCCATAAATTTAGTTGGAAAAAAATTAATTTATAAAATTATAAATCAAGTATTTTTCAAAAAAATGAGTTGTGAATTACTTATCAAGTTTACTCTTTTTTTTTGGGGGGGGGGGGCTCAAAAGGTATTTATATTAATACTTTAAAACATGTTTATTACACTAAAAGAAAACAAACCATGATGACACTAGGGGTGAGCAACGGACAGACGGGGCTGCCCCGGAGGGGTAACTCGCAACCCGCCTATTGATTTTCCACGAGTACGAGGCAGCTCGTACCCGTGGTCAAACTCGTGTAACCCGTACAAAAATGGCTACGGGTTAAATGGGTTTTAATAAATGGGTCCAGGGAACCCATTTACAAATCTGGCCGTTTTTTTAGCTTAGAGAAGCTTTTTGTCAAGAACAGTTTTTGGGCCCAAAACAGATTTTTCTTGTTGCGTTTTTTTTTTTTGGCCCAGAACAGTTTCTTCTTATGAGTTTTTTTACAATTCCTGCTCAATAATCTTTTACCTTTGAAGAGAAGCAACAAATTCCTGCCTAGTCATACTCTTCATCTTTTCCAGTTCCTTCTGGTAGTTAGAAATCTAACAAAAATAGGAAAAAAAAATATTGAATAAGACAAAAAATTGAGAATATATAACAAAAAAAATAACAATAATTAAGATCATTGACTGATTGGGGTTACCGGAAAGTTGGTGGTGGTGGTCGGACCCCAGTACCTTCTCTTCCTTTTCATAGCCACCTGAAAATATCATAATAACAAAAACACAGTCACACACACAGGAAGAAACAAAATCATCTTTTAGCAAAAATGATTAGCCTTGAGTAGAATTTAAATCTAACAAAATTACTCTAAAAGCTCTTTTTTTTCCACAGTGGAAACATCATGTTCATGACGATATCTGTTTTTATTTATTTATTTAAATTCAATGACTCACCCAATACACTGATCCATAATGACACAGGGAATCACAGCATCGTTAGTCAGGTCATAAAGATCCAACACAAAGAAGCACCCATCAGAATCTTCACACTCATAAATAATTAATTAATCGATTAAAAATAGTGACTCTCTTTTCTCTACAGTGAAGGTGAATAGTGATGAGTCAATTAGGGCTAAGTTGACGAGAAAAAATAAATAAATAAATAAATGGGTCACGGGCGGGCACAGGTGCCCCATCCCTCAACCCGTGACCCACCTGTATAGTGGAAACGGGTACAGGGCAACCCCGTACCTGTGATGTGCCCAATCCGAGCGGGTTTAATCTAGGGAAAATTCTGCGGGGTGTGAGCAATTGGGCGGGTTATAGGTCACTTGTTTAGCCCTAGATACAACAGAAGTGTTCTTTAAGATATCATTAGTCTTCTTTTCTCATTCCCTTATTAACTCTCAGTAACAAACTTTATTTTAGAATTTGTAATTTCAAAGTTTTTTTTTTCTGTCTTTTTCTTTAAAAGTAGTTGGAAAAAACCCATAAAATTACATTGAATTTCTATTTTAATTTCAAAATTCAAAACTGGGCTAAAAACGCAGGGTTTGGCTTATGTCGGCTGCTAGTACCGTCCGCTGCTTTCAAATGACAGTGTTTTAATCTAAATTACTGAGATGAGACACAATTAATGCAGCACAGGTGAAGGAAAAAAAAAAAGACAAACAAACAAATGAAAAGGAGCATTGATGAATCGGCATAAGTGCATAACAAATATAAAACTGGGATTCATTGGCTTTGGATATTTTTGGCTAAAAAATATAAAACTGTATTTATTAGATAAATAATAAATATTTTTTCAGTACCACTCGTACTCTAATATTTTTTCAGTATCATTTAGTACCTTAAAATATTTTTTAAGATCTTAAAATAATTTTTTAAGATCATGGAGTAGTTTTTCAGTACCACTCAGTACTCTAAAACATTTTTCAAGATCCTAAAATTATTTTTTAAGATCATAAAGTATTTTTTTAATACCAATCAATACCCTAAAATATGTTTTAAGATTTTGAGACTCCGATAGCGTACTATCCTAGACCTCTGTCTATCCCGACATTGATAGAAATTCATAATTAGGTTAGCCAGCCCGGTAACCCCGACAAGTGGGAGGCTCCGCACTTTCTCTATCATAGGAAATAATTTTTTAAGGTCATGAAATATTTTTTTCATACCAACCAACACTCTTAAATATTTTTTTAAGATCCTAAAATTAGTTTTTATCTAATAAATACAGTTTTATATTTTTTAGCCAAAAATATCCAAAGCCAATGAATCCCAGTTTTATATTTGTTATATGCCGATTCATCATCATGGAGTAGTTTTTCAGTACCACTCAGTACTCTAAAACATTTTTCAAGATCCTAAAATTATTTTTCAAGATCATAAAGTATTTTTTTAATACCAATCAATATCCTAAAATATTTTTTAAGATCTTGAAATAATTTTTTAAGGTCATGAAATATTTTTTTCGTACCAACCAACACTCTTAAATATTTTTTTAAGATCCTAAAATTATTTTTTATCTAATAAATACAGTTTTATATTTTTTAGCCAAAAATATCCAAATTCAATGAATCCCAGTTTTATATTTGTTATAGGGTAAAAGATTTCTCCTGTCACTGGAGATAGAGTTATCTCTAATGACCCCAAAACTACGTCGTTTTGGATTAATGAAGGGTTTGTTAGTAATTTCAGGTGAATTAATGAAGGATGTTTCTATAATTTTGTTTATTTTTTAATCATATACAATTTACCAAAACACCCTTCATTAATTCACCTGAAATTACTAACAAACCCTTCATTAACTGAAAATGACGTAGTTTTGGGGTCACTGGAGATAACTCTATCTCCAATGACAGGAAAAATATTTTTCCCTTTGTTATATACCGATTCATCAATGCTCCTTTTCGTTTGGTCCCCCCCCCCCCCCCCCCCCAACCTGTGTTGCATTAATTGCGTCTCATCTCAGTGATTTAGATCAAAACACTGTCGTTTTAAAGCAGCGTACAGGTAGCGAACGGTACTAGCAGCGAACATAAGCCAAACCCAAAAACGCAAGGGATTCCTATCCAATAACGCCAATTCAATGTCTTGTTTTCTTTTGTTCCATGGGGTAGATTCTAGGTCCATATACCAAAAAAAAAAAGGATCATGAGGACTTGCCCAATACCTAAACCCTACGGCCCAAAAATGAAAATTCTGAACAGGTCACAAGGACTCTCTGCAAATCGTCCTTTCTGTTGCTCTTCTCTGACCGTCGCCGGCGTCTTCGTGGAGTCCTTGAGCTTACATTTCGCTCGACGGTTCTCTTCCTTGAGGGATGGTTTATTAGGTTATGCACTGCTCTGACCTTTTCCTGCGATTTTTTTTAGAATAGCCATTCTTCAGACATGGTTTGGAGGACTTTATTACGCAGACATGCCATTGAAAAACTACCCAGACCCAGTTCAGCTCCACTATTATTTTACTCTGGTATTTATAAAACTAGCTCCACCGTTAGGCTTCCTACTTTTCCTTCAATTCATTCTTTTGATCATGACTTCACTACCTTGCTATCAAATAAATGCACAAACTCCATTTCGTCTTTTCCTAGACACCTTCATTCTAACGCACTGACTAGACCAAATAATTTAGACTATGACCCTAAATTTAGTACGAAGGTGGAGGATGACGAGGCGGATGGAACGATGAATGAGTTCTTGTCGCGGTTTGTGTGGATAATGCGTAAGAAGCTTGTTGAAGCTTATCCAGCTTCTGATAAACAAACAATTGATGGCATGCTGTTGATCATCGTCGGCAAGGTTGTGTCAGAGTTGGAAAAGGGTGGGTTGCAGCCGGTAATGAATGCGGCGGTCTCTCCTTCACAAGATTTTAGTGAGGATTTGTGGAAGACGGTGTGGGAAGTGAGCAATATGGTATTGGATGATATGAATAAAGAACGGAAGAAGGAAAGGATGAAGGGTTTTTTGCAGTCCGAAGAAGTGAAGGAGATGTGCAGATTTGCTGGCGAAATTGGTGTTCGTGGGACTTTGCTTAGAGAGCTTAGATTCAAGTGGGCGCGTGAGAAAATGGAGGAACATGAGTTTTATGAGGGTTTGGAGCGTCTGAGGAAAGAGGCACAAGCTGAAGAAAAAGTGAAAACAGGGGGCGAGAATGTTGATGATGTTGTGGAGAAATCTAAGACTGTTACTCTCCCCAAGAGACGAGGGAAGATAAACTACAAGATATATGGGCTTAATCTCTCTGATCCTAAGTGGGCAGAAGTAGCCGACAGAATTCATGAGGCAGAGGAACTCATTTGGCCGCCTGAGCCAAAACTCATATCTGGGAAAGCCAAACTTGTCACTGAGAAAATTCTGTCATTAAATGAGGTGGATGATCCGACTTCGCTGATAGCTGAGTGGGTAGAGATTCATCAACCTAGCAGGGTAGACTGGGTTAATTTACTTGACAAATTGAAAGAGAAGAATATTCCATTGTACTTGAAGGTAAGCGAATAGTTTTAGTGTTGCATCATTAGCTGTTTAGCCTGATTATTTTACTTCAACCCATCTTTTTATCTTTGGATTGTATGGTACAAACCTATTCTGAGGCTTCTGCTGATTATTTGGAAAGAGTAATATTCAATGCTAAGTACATGACCTCTTTGCTCGATGATGGAATTTTCTGTTGTATTATCAACAATAGAATATGTTATGAACCATACGCTTCAATTTGTTCATTTCCATTAGCATGGCGAAATTTGAACTAGCAATGATATAACAGTAGTAGGAAGATGTTGCAGAAATCAGGGTTTTTTGTGCTATTGCAGTTGTCCGCAAGTTCTTAGTTGACTAGATTTGTAATATTACATTGCAGATTATAAAGATGACCTTCATTTTCTTACTTTCATTACTTTAGTACTGGTTTTATTTTCTATTTCCAATTGGGCTTCTCAATCTTGAAGAAACTCCCATTTAGTCTTTCATGGAATACATGTTGGTACTTGAGTATAAATAGCACAAATCATGTTTTCTATGTGTTGCTCTTCCCAAAACTAGGCCCACTCCAGTGGAATCTATAGTTGGGATTCGAATATGTGTTGTTTTATACTTTGATTTCCAGACTGGCAATGGTAGTGGTAGTGGTACTGTGGTATATATTTTCTTTACCATCCTGCTTCCCACCTTACAGCTTGACACCTTTTTTTGGTAGGAGATACGTTTTGTTTATTACTTTTATGTCTGGTTAACAAGGCTTGTTTTGTTTCGAGTGTCCAAGAAAGCTACTGATTCATGTTTCACATGTAATTTTATGCTGCTTGAGGTGCCAAGAATGTTCATTAATAGATCCCTAGTCATAAGGAATTTATTTAGGAAAACATGATTTTTGGTCCCTCTGGTTATGCGGTCAACTTAAAGTTGAAGTCCCTATAGTTTATTCATCAAGAAAACAATCCTTATAATCATGGTCAACTTTGGTCACAGTTCTTGGAGATGACATGGTGCTGGTATGGCTATTATATTTTGTAACAATAGAGTTTTTTTTACCAAAAACTCTGCAGAGTGATTGAAGCTACAAAGACCTTGAGCGAAGTTGACCATGACTATAGGAATTAGAAACTATGCTTTCCAATTAATTTTCTTGAATAATGATTTGAGCAGCTGTAATTTTGGGTGGATTATCAATTAATTAGAAATTATGATGCATGTCCCACTAATTTCTGAGGTTTTATGCTTATATGAATGGGTTATTTTGCTAATGCAGATGACACTATGAAGATACATTTATATGTAGCTTATGAAATTTAAGAACCTTCTTGTATTACTTGGATATATTTTTAAAGTGAACAAAATTGAACCGGGGATGAACCCAAGACTGTTCTGGTCTATATATGGATTTAATTGTTTATCAAATTTTATACTTGCAGGTAGCAGAAATTGCATTGACAGAAAAGTCTTTTGAAACTAATATCCGGGACTATTCTAAGCTTATTTCTACATATGCTGAAGAGAGCAAGTACGATGATGCTGAGAGGATTCTGAAGAAGATGAGTGAAAATGGTTATCTTCCAGACACTATAATAGCCAGTTCGTTGATTCACATGTATTCCAAGGCAGGCAATTTTGATCGCGCAAAAGAAGCATTTGCAAGCTTGAGAAGCCAAGGTGTCCAACCAGACGTGAAAATATATAATGCAATGATTATGTCATATGTAAATGCTGGCCATCCTAAGATGGGCGAGACTCTGTTGAGGGAGCTGGAAGCAGAAAAAATGAGACCCTCTTATGAAATATACTTGGCATTGTTCCGATCTTTCTCTCATTTTGGGGATGTTAATGGAGTTGTACGAATTTCAACATCTATGCAATTTGCAGGATTTGAGCAGACAATGGAGACCTGTACACTGCTTGTTGAGGCATATGAGCGTGCAGACGACCCTGATATGGCTAGAAACAGCTTTGACTACATGATAAAACTTGGACATAAACCTGATGACAGGGTCACTGCTAGCATGATATCAGCTTATGAGAGAAAAAATTTATTGGATAAGGCATTAAATCTTCTTTTGAAGCTAGAGCAGGATGGGTTTGAGCCTGGGGTGGCCACTTACACTGTTCTTGTGGACTGGTTCGCAAAGATGCAGCTTATTGATGAGGCCGAACAACTTTTGGCAAAAATTTCTCAGCAGGGTGAGGCTCCTCCTTTAAAAATTCAAGTGAGTCTTTGTGATATGTATGCAAGGGTAGGAAATGAGAAAAAGGCCCTTCAAGCTCTGGGAGTTCTCGAGGCTAGGAAGGATCAATTGAGACAAGATGAGTTTGAGAGAATCATAAGGAGTCTTCTTTCTGGTGGGTTTGCACAGGACGCACGAAGAATACAAGGGATAATGGAGGCACAGGGATTTACTCCATCACAGCCACTGCAATTGGCTCTTAGGGGACCCGATCGTGGCAGAAGACCAGGTTGGAGATAGTTCAATTGTGGTGGAAAATGTACTCTTTCTGGTCTCTAACTGCCAAGTGATCAACCGATGCAATGGCTTGTCATGGAAGCAACAGGATGCTGGAATACTCGCAGCATGTAACAAAAAAAATTGAGCTTTTTAATTGTGAGATTACCAGTTTCTTAACGGGGTTATGTCAATCTTGCTGTTTTGAGTGGTTGCATGCTCTCGAGTGTTCAGAGGATTTTGTTTTTCCCTTAATCTCTTGATTATTCTCTTGTTAAGGAGCTTTTTTTTTTCCTTTGGTAGCACATCACTGGGACAGGCGATATCTTCCAAATAAGCATTTCTGTTGGCATGTTGGTCCTGTTCTGAAATGTGTTTCTGATTTTACATCTGTGAGAGAGTTGAATTTAGAAACTCGTTATAGCACAGTTAAACACTAACCCAAGTTGAAGAGGGTCTGGTGGGTTCGTTTTCTTTTATTCTACAATGTACTGTTTGTCTTTGTCATCTGACACTATTGCTGTTGTTGAGGTGTATCAAGAATTTAGCATTGTATTTGACATTTGTATTTTATAGGAAGCGTTTTGGTAGATGAGACTTTTCATTTTCTGTATCCTGGTTGCTATGAGCACTTGAAATTCTTTTGATTTGGTTAATCGGTATTTGAGGATGCCTAGAAACAACCAAGAGGTATGGAGCTAGAGACATTACTATCATTCTAAGAGGTATGTGTGTGTTATAGAAGTATTTTCATTTGCTTGTTAATTTTGTAGATTTTTTTAGTGGAAAAGTAGTGATCAAAAGAAGATCAAATTAGCAAGTCATTTTTGTGTGGCATCTTCGCTCAATTTGGTTCACGAAGAAGGTATGGCTTCTTTATGGTAAGGTCTACACAAGCATGAAATTAGACCCGTCATCAAACCCATCAAAGTTAATATATTTTGAATTTTATGTGACAAAAATTATACAAGAAATAAATTAGCTTTTGGAGTAATACAGGAAATGAATCATTTGACCATAATAAAATAACAATAATTTTAGACCCCTTATTTCTTAAAGAATGTAAACCATTTTTCTACCTAAAATATATTTTCATTAAATGGAAAGGAAATACAAACCTCAATTGAAATCTGACCAGAAACAACCTATTCAAACCCCGAAAGAATATAGCATAAAGACACCTAAAACAAGAACACATGAACTACGAAAGCCATAACCCAATGGACTAGAAGAGGACAGGTTGGACTCTTGTGCACCACTATCAAACCGAGTGGCTACTGACCAGGGGTGTTTTATAAGGCCCAAATGCCTACAATGCCTGAAAAAAATGGTCAACCAAACCCTAAAAAGTCAGCCCATAAATTATCTGGGCATCTTCAGGCTAGGCTAAATACCAAATGGTGCACACGAGGGTATACTACCCTACCCATTTAGCCTTGTCCAACGTGTATGTATATATTGTATTCAAAATATATATAATATGCATGTATATTCATTATTTGACAAAAATGAACAAGTATTTTACTTGCCATTCAATTAGAATGTAACGAATAAACATGTTTTCTATTTACTCGGCAAATATGAATATTTTTTCATAAGCATCTCTAATTAAGAAATTGGTAAATTGAGTTCTTGAGAAATAAATTATTATTAAATAGTAAGAAAATAATCTCTAGTGAATTAATTTTGTTTCATTGGCCCATGAATTGAATCTAAACAATAAAATTTAAAAAGAACTATTGCATAGAATACGTTTTTGAAATATTAAACTACAATTGCTTTTTTATTTTTTGATGCTTCATTATTTTTTTCATTTTTAGGGAGATTCTTGGGTATAAAAGTCTACCCAACCTAAAATTACTCAAACTTTCATCGGGTAAGGTCGAGCAACAGACTACAAAGTACCACTTATTCATCTTTTAAGTCAGGCATCAGGAAAGAGTCATGCCCTGCCCATAAATACTCCTAGGAAGTGCATAGAGGCCTAAAGGGTGGTTGTCCAAGAACATGCTGAATTGAGCTCAAACTCTTTGACACCAAAACTACACAAACCATGGTAAGTTCAAGAAACCTTCCTATTATAGAAGGGAAGAAGCAAACCAGAAAGTCAAGGAAAACTTAGAAAGTAAAAATAATCATAGTAGAGTTGAGCCGGCCCAAACAACAAGCAAACGTAATCCAGAAAGTCAAGATGCACTCAAACCAAAAGAAAAAGACAAAAGACAGAACAAAAGCCTAATGGTGCATTTTCCTTTCTTGGCATAATCTTCATATTCAATGGAGTCATAACCCCAAAGAACATTATTGCACTCTGCCCTAAGCCGTCCAAATCTCAACTGTTTACAGGCAAACCATAGAGGTTACTTTTGTAGCTAGTAATTGAAGAGTTGAAATCAACCCTTGCTATAAAAAGGGCCATAGAAATTGTTGATTTCCTTCTCAATCATGCATTGAATAGAGATTAGTTTTTAATGCTCATAAAATCTCAACTGTTTTCAAAGAAGCTCTTTAATTAATCACATTGACCAAAAAAAATTAATCAACCACCTTTCATACCAAATGACACCTAACATTTTGGGTTAAAGTGCAAAAATACACATGTGTTTTTCTTCAAGGAGCATCCAGTAGCAAGTGTTTTTTTTAGGTGCAAAAGTGACTATGTGGTTACAAATTAAGTGTAAAAATACTGTTTGACCGTTAAGTTTGACTTTTTTTTCTGACTGAACGATGACGTGGCATTTCAAATGTGCAAAAATACACATGTGATTTGTTAAAAAGAGCGTCCAACACCAAATTATTATTTTTTAATTTTATAATTTTACTTCAATTAAAATTATTTTAGAATCTTAAAAAAATATTTCAAGTATTGACCGGTACGAAAAGGATACTGACTAATACTAAAAAAAATATTTCAGGGTACTGACTGGTACTGAAAAGTACTTTCAAGATATTGACTGGTACAGAAGAAATACTTCATAATCTTGAAAAATTATTTTAAAATCATGAAAAAATATTTCAAGTATTGACCGGTACTAAAAGGATACTGACTGATACTGAAAAAAAAATATTTCAGGGTACTGACTGGTACTGAAAAGTACTTTCAGGATACTGACTAGTACAGAAAAAATACTTCATAATCTTGAAAAATTATTTTATGATCTTGAAAAAATATTTCAGGTAGTGACTGGTACTAAAAGGATACTGACTGATACTGAAAAAAAATATTTTAGGGTACTGAATAGTACTAAAAAGTACTTTCAGGATACTGACTACTACAGAAAAAATATTTTATAATCTTGAAAAATTATTTTAGGATCTTGAAAAAATATTTAAGCTATTGACTGGTACTAAAAGGATACTGAGTGGTACTGAAAAATATTTGATAATCTTGAAAAATTATATTAAGATCATGAAAAAATATTTCAGGGTACTGATTGACACTAAAAATATACTTCAGCATATTTTTTTAAGATTCTAAAATAATTTTTCAAGAGCATGAAATTTTTTTTTTTTTTGTGTTAGGCAATATTCTTAAAGTATTTTTTTAGTACTAATCAGTACCTTGAAATATTTTTTCAGATCTTAAAATAATTTTTTAAGATTATGAAATATTTTTCCAGTACAGGTTAGTATCCTAAAATCTTTTTAGCACCCAGTAGTAATTAAAATAAAATTATTAAATTTAAAAATAATAATTTGGTGTTGATGCTCTTCTTGACAAATCACATGTATATTTTTGCACATTTGAAATGCCATGTCATCATCCAGTCAGCAAAAAAAAGTCAAACTTAACAGTCGAACGGTATTTTTGCACCTAATTTATAACCACGTGTGCACTTTTACACATAAAAAAAGTACTTACTATTGGACGCTCCTCGAAAAAAAGCACATATATATTTTTACACCTTAACCCTAACATTTTTTTTATCTAATAAAGGGATCTAATCACCCAAAAATCAGTAACAACGGGAGAGCATGTAATGGAAAATTTTAATATAGGAAATAATGATAAATTTATACCACTGACTTGATATTGATTTTTTTTTTTTTTTGGTAATTAAATCTCTTCCCCATGTTCTCATAATAAATCTGCCGTTTTTTTTTGAAAAATTATTAAACCGTGTGACAACAAATTAACAAAAGTTGTCATATTATGTTCACCCAAAAAAAAATGTCACATTATGCATAGCCATGAAAGGAATAATTTAATTCCAATATTACATACATTCCACTTTAATAGCTAGAAAAAAAACTTGTATTCCATATTTGCATGGAGGGAAAACTTGAGAGGAAAGAATATGAGAGAGCTGGAATTCTCCCTTGTTTGAATTAGGGAAAAAAAAAACAGTGAAAGGAACCAAAAAACAGTGAGGGAAATGAGAGGCGAGACCCACCATATTTTTCCTCAACTTTTCTCTCCAAATATGAACAAAATTTTGGGAACAAAATTATTCTTCCAGTAATATGCCTGTCACCATCCCATTTCCTCACGAGCAACGTATTGAGCCACCTTCACAAATATGAAAAATATATTTATTTCAATTTATTTTTAAACAGATACAAATATGAAAGCTATATTTTAAAACATACATCATATGATTTTATTTTTCAATTTAATATTTTATTTATAAAAAATTATTTTTAGTTTTCAGATATTCTTACTTGCAAATTTTTTGATGATGTTTATTTTTAATTAGGAAAAATTAATCTTTTGATCTATCCTTAAAGTTTTAACTCATTTATCAAGCAATCCTTAAATTTTGATTCAATATAACTCAATCCTTAAACTTTTAACTCAATTAAAACTCAATTCATAATCTTTTCATTATTGATAATTTTGTCCTTATCAATCATAACACATTACAAGTCAGCACTAAGGGCCCATTTAAATGGGTTTTTAAAAAAGTGCTTTTTTTAAGTGATTATTTTTTAGGCTCTAAATTAGAGCTTTAAAAAAAAAAAACAGCACTATGGTTTTTTTTTTTTGACTCGCTTTTTTTAAAAAAAAATCATTTAAACATATAAATTAATTAAAAAACATTTTTTTTTCATTAAAAAAGTACTTTTAAAAAAAAATCCATTCAAATGGGCCCTAAGTTATGTATAAATGAGGCAAAACTACAAGGTTAAAAGGTTAATTTTTCCTTCTTTTTTTCAACATATATTCTTTTCTTCATCTAAACAACATTGGTGATGATGTTGTCTCTCCTATTTTCTCTCCTCCCATTTTCTTTTCTTTTCAACTCTTCTTCCCTCCATCCAAACGGAGCAGTAAAGATGATAAAGAACCCAGGGTTTTGGAAGAGAAAAGACGATCAATATCAATAATTCCTTGTATAAATGACGACGCATTCTTCTTGCTAATAGGTGAGGTCCAGTTGTACCCAAAATGCTAAACTTAATGGTCACACTTAACAAAGCCTCTTCATTAATTACAAGCTATATATATAGGTGATAGTGAAGTCTTTTTCCACTAACAAGCCCCATTATCCCTCTATAAATAGAAACCGTAACCAAAGAGCCCTGATTACCAATGACATTCGTTATTACACCCAAAAAAAAAATGGCCTCACGTGGGTATTTGTTCATGCTTCTTCTTCTTGTGTTGTTGGTATCAGCAACTTCCTCTACAACACCTCTATCTCCCAATTTCTATAATCAATCTTGTCCCAACGCTTTGACCACAATTAAACGAGTTGTTGAAGCTGCAGTTCAGAACGAAACTCGAATGGGAGCTTCCTTGCTTCGCTTACACTTCCATGATTGCTTTGTCAATGTAAGATCTGCTTTAATAAAAAATTGAACTACAAAGTAAATATTATATTAAGAACCGGGGGAGTAGTGTATATACATATATACGCCTCCCATATTGCATGCATGACTCGTCACTTTTTTGTAATTGTGTTCATATCACGTTAATTAATTTTTTTTTTTTTTTTACTTTTGTTTTGGTGGTGATTCATTAATGAATCAAGTAGGGATGTGATGGGTCACTTCTTTTGGATGCAACTGATACTATTGATAGCGAAAAGAATGCGTTTCCAAACTTGAATTCAGCTCGAGGATTTGAAGTGATTGATGAGATAAAGAAAGAGGTGGATAAAGCATGTCGTGGCCCCGTTGTTTCTTGTGCTGATATTTTGGCTGTTGCTGCTCGTGATTCTGTTGTTGCAGTAAGTGTGATTATATTTTTAATCAGTAGCTATATACTCATTAACCAAGAGGTTACATAAGTTTTTTGCTTAGATTCACTACAAATATTACATAATATATGACAAATTCTAAATTAAAACTACCCATAGGGCATATAGAAAAATCCTACAACATCAAAGCATAATAGCAGCAGAAGATTTAGATAAATTACCTCTCGCTGTATATATATTCCAGATATTATTGATGAAGAAGATTAAATTACTTATTTAACTTCATTAAGCGCTTTTAAAAAGGTCAATTGTGTCTTAATATTAAGGACCAAAGTACAATTTAATTAAAACATCTAACATTAGATACCTCTCAATCTTCTCAAAAATATGATGACACTTATCATTGTATGTTCTCTAATATTTCACGTCCATACATACACACACACGTCTTTTTGCAGCTAGGGGGACCAACATGGGAGGTGAACTTGGGAAGAAGAGACTCAACAAACGCGAGCAGAGACGATGCAAACAATAACCTACCAGCACCATTCTTTGATTTGGCTCAGCTCATAAACTCCTTCAAAAACCAAGGCCTTAACCTAACTGACTTGGTCCTTCTCTCTGCGGCCCACACTATTGGCTTCGCTCGCTGTGTTACTTTTAGAAACCGCATCTACAACGACTCCAACATCAATCCTTTATTCTCTGCCCAACTCCAATTCACGTACGTAATTATGTCCATGTTTGGTTTTATAGTTTACAAAACTAGTTTCAGTACTCATCGCAATGATGACTACCATGAGTTAATTAATGCGGGGAGATCATCACATAATTTGATATTTTCAAATGATGATTCTGAAATTGAAAAAGATCATTTTTAAAAAAACTGATAGTTAAGATAATATCTTTATAGTAGTTTATAATATATTAAGATAATTTTTTCGAGAAAAAAACACAAAAGTAAAATTTCAATCTGATACATCTAAATCAGATATGATAATAGTGATTAGCTCATAGTGCTCTCATCATTGTGATGATCACCAAACAATGAAGCACTGAAACAGGCTCTAATCTCAATAGTTGGGCATTGAATTAAAAGTATATAAAAAGTGATGTATGTCATATCGATTAGATCAAGTCATTTTGATAGAAAGGTGACTTAAACCTACACATATATCTAAAATTAAACCGGCATTTCATGCTTAAAATTGATTTTGATCTTGGATTGTTCTCTCTCTCTCTCTCTATATACTGACAGGGTGTGCCCTAGAAGTGGAGGTGACGACAACCTTGCAGGGTTGGATTCAACACCGGCAAATTTCGACGTTTCTTACTATTTGAATTTGATTCAGAAGAAAGGGCTTCTTCACTCTGATCAAGCTCTTTTCAATGGTAATGGTTCTACTGATGCATTGGTCACACAGTATGCGCTAAATCCTCGAGCTTTCTATAAGGATTTTGCTTCTTCCATGATTAAGATGGGAAATATAAACCCTCTCACTGGGAATCAAGGCCAGATCCGCACGAATTGCAGAAAAGTTAACTGATACACACACACACGCTTATCTATATATCTATTATCTGGTGTGATGAAATCTACTCTATAATCTATAATTCTATATCCTGTACCAAATATCAATATATAAAGCACGAATAATGTATGCCCAGCCATTATATATATAGACATGCATGTACGTCATCTAAATAAAAACTACGTTTTGTAGTTTAAATGGAGCTATCAACTTTTTGCATTTATTTGGTGCGTGTTTGTGTGTGTATCCTATATCTTTTGCACTTATATTGTATTATTTCAGCTATGTTTGCATATAAATAAAACTAAAACAAAGGCATGTTACGATCTATAACTACCAAGTATGTTGGTTGTCAAGTAACGTAACTACAGGAAATAAATTACTGTAAGTGTATTATACATAAAGATCATTATATTAGTACTGATCTTTGACCAAAAAAAAAATAAAATAGTACTGATAAGTGTATGTTTAGGTACCAGTTATGAAAAAATAGCGTTGAGGAACCCGAGACTTTGAATAGCAAAACTTAGTTTAGCAAAAACAAAATTCTACTTCATTATTGAATTGGGAAAATTAAATTGAGGTTTGAAAATCGAACAAAACTAAATTTAACAAAAGCAACTAATTAATCAAGCACTCAACAAGAAAGTAGATTTTCACAATTGGGTTTAGATCTCCAAATTCATATCCGCACGCATCATGAGGCATAATGAGTTTTAAAATGAGCTTCTACATCTAAAATATAATCACATTCAATTCCATCCCATCACAATAATAAAGATGGAGCACACTTTATTAATCTGAACCAATTAATTAATTTCGGATGATTTAAATTTAAGAGTTAAAGTGTAATTTTTCCCTTGAAGTAGTGGCACTTAGAATCTCAACAATTTTCAATGTAATTATGTCCTCAAAATATTTTCTCAACAACACCCAATATCTTAAAATAGATTTTTTTTAGCCCCGGATTATTTAAATTTAAGAGTTAAAGTGTAATTTTTCTCTTGAAGCAGTGGCACTCAGAATCTCAATAATTTTCAGTGGAATTTTTCCCTTGAAGTAGTGGGGCTTACACTATTATTCTCAAAAATCCCTTATATGTTTTTGCACGTAAAAAAAAAAAAAAAAAAAAAAAAAAAGACTGAGATTCTTATTAATCCAATGGCCTTTTTGACCGTTGAGCCATCCAGTCCATACATTCATTTGACAAACCTTACCTGAACGAACACGTGGTCCCTTTATATCAAGAAAAAAGCACGTGGTCCTTTTTACCTGTCCAATCTTTGAAACAAGTAGACGAGTCAAACCCCAAAGCCCTCTGTTTTGTGTGCTTCCTTTCAAGAAACCAACGTAAGCCCGAAAACCAGAGGAGGAGCACATAGGAAAAACCAGAGGACGCTGAAACACCATCAGAAAAAACCATGGAAGCAGAAAGCTCACTCTTTTCCTGCGACCCCTCTTCATATATATTTCTCGATCACTCTATTTGCTTCATACCCATCACGATTCACTCGCTAATTCACAGACAAAGCAACAAACATCATGTGGCGGCACATCAATGGAGAAATGATTGCGAGAAGATTCATATCTTCTTCTTCTGCTAGGGGCTTTCAGTGGTGGGACCATGTGAGAATCGCAGAAAAAGACCCCATTGTTCGGGTGAAGGAAGCTTTTCGTGCTGACCCCTTTCCCAACAAGATCAATCTTGGAGTGGTAACCCCCATTTTTATTCCTTTTACCTGATTTTGCATCTTTCATGGAAAATGCTTATGCTTTAACCACCGTGAATTCATATTGTTCAGTTTCTATTTGGTTATTGATTTCATTTCGGTTTTCTTGTCCAATTTTTGCTTTCAGGGGACTTACAGGGATGATGAAGGGAAACCTTTTGTTCTCCAGTCTGTTCGTGACGCAGAAGCTAAAATTAAGGAATGTAAATTCGAGTGAGTGTTCCTCTTTTAATCTTTTAGTGATCTGTACAACTTGGTCATTAGTTTGAAATTAAGAAAATACTTTGAACAAAATCATCTTAGTTTTTTCCCTTCTTATTTTTGTAGCGGTCCTGGAAACAATATTATATATACATATACATGTATGTATGTAGGTCATTGTTAGGCGCAAGTATTGTCCATTGCTAAGTTATAGTGCTTACATTAAAATTTGGAAGTACTGAAAGTCTTCCTGCTGTTGCCTTAGTAATAACTCTGATAAATGGCCATATTCAACTCTGGGTTTTTGAAGTGCAATACTGCCGCAACTAATGAAAATTTGATCTCTCTCAATTGTTTGGAACGGTTAATATGACGCCACTTCATTTGTCAGTTCTTCATCCGATAGAGGTTGAGTTTCTGGAGTGAAGGTTATCCAATTTCCCTAAGGATGGAATATACTTCCTCCTGGGTTAATTTTGGTGCTCAACAATTCCCTTTTTTAAAAAAATGGAAGCAAAAGCTTCCTTGTCATTGCAGTTTTATGGCATTGTAAATCCCTAAAAGTACTTGCCCCCATAAAGATCATGTTTTTCTTCATAAACTATTTGCATTACATTGCCTCTTATAAACCTGTGTGACATTCTCTAATAATTCTGTAATAACGAGAATACTTGTGATTTGCAGGGAATTAAGCTCTTCTGCAGTCAGTTCAAAGTTTGTTCTGGAGAGTGTGAAATTGGCATATGGGAATGATTCACATGTTGTCAGAGAAGGCTTATTTGCTGGAGTTCCAGCTCTTTCTGGAACTGGTGCATGTCGTCTCTTTGCTGAACTCCAAAGGAATTTCTATCCTGATTCTCAAATTTATCTACCAAATCCAACCTGGTCAAAGTAGGTCCTGTTCCTATTGGACTATTTTAATATCTCTAGTAGTCTAGTTCACATCAGACCTGAATCAATAATGTTATCAATTTTAAATTTTGAACTTTCTTCCTTCAAATCCCAACATCTAATATACATGACCTTTTTTTTCATTTTGGCATAGCCATCACAACATATGGAGACAGGCTGGAATTCCAGTCAAAATGTTTCGCTACTACAATGCTGATACGAAAGGTTTAGATTTTTCTGCTCTCATGGATGATGTGAAGGTATAAGAATCTAACTGCAGTTTGCCACGTTTTATATGGCAATAAGAATATAAATCGTTTGCAAAGTAGAAAGGATTAACTTAATATGAGAAACCCCTCCTCTGAAATCTGGATATCTCTATATTAACTATACAATTGTTCATACTGCATAGTTAGTTGAAGCACTAAATAAAAACACTCTACTAAGGTAAATCTTTTATTGTGTAAATTTTCGGGTGTTGGTAAATTCAGAATGCACCAGATGGTTCATTTTTCTTGCTCCATCCCTGTGCTCACAATCCAACCGGTGTTGACCCAACTGAGGAACAATGGAGAGAAATCTCATATGAATTCAAGGTGACATTTATAAATATGCTATGGTATATTGTTTTGTAACTCAATTCTGTTTATTGAATAATATTCTTGCTTCAATTATTTCACAGGAAAAAAATCATTTTCCCTTTTTCGACATGTCGTATCAAGGTTTAGCGAGTGGGGATCAGAACAAGGATGCCCAGGCACTACAGATTTTTTTTGAAGATGGACATTTAGTAGGATGTGCTCAATCATTTGCTAAGATTATGTCATTATATGGGCACAAAGTTGGCTGTCTTAGGTAAGATACATATAATCTAGCGTATGGTTCATGATGCATTTCCATGGCAAGGCTCTAATAAATGACTTGAAGGTCAATTTCAATGTTTTATCAAGATTTACACATGCTTTTCATACATATTTTTATGCTTTTTTTTTTTATTATTATATTCATTTCTGTTCTTGATCCACATGATTGTCTATGACAGCGTTTTGTGCGCCGATAAAGAGCAGTCTGCTGCTATGAAAAGCCAGTTGGAGATGATTTCACTCGCAATGCATAGCAACCTCCCTATGCATGGTCTGTTATTGGTTACAATGATCTTGCATGATCCAGACATGAAAGCACTTTGGAGAAAAGAGTTGAAGGTGAATAATGAAGCTATTCTGTTTTCCTCTTATCTTCTTTTCTAAATTGAATTATGACTTTGATTTCCTTTTATTTGTCAATGTGCCTTGTTTGAAGGATATGGCCAATCGGATTCAAGCAATGCGATCCACCTTGCGTCAGAGTCTTGAGAACTTGGATTGTTCTCTCAACTGGGAGCATATAACTAAGCAGGTTCTTGGTGTCTAGTTCTGGATTTGCTGTTATTTTTCCCTGAGAAAAGATGTTATCAGTTGAGTGCATAAAGTTAACGTCAGGGCATATTGGGAAATGCAGGTTGGCATGTTCAGTCTTTTAGGATTATCCCCTGATCAGGTTAAACAACTGGAGAAAGATTTCCATATATACATGACTCCAGATGGACGAATAAGGTATGCTTAAAAGATAAATATGCGATTTGTTTGTTATGATTACATTTTTCTCTGTGTTAGCGTTATAGAAGCACGTTCACACGAATTGAGACAAAACTCCTCTTGCATACTTACCTTGTATACTGTAAATCACGTCGAAAAAGTAGATTCTACCACTATTTCTAACAAGCACTTAGAAATGTCCCATCACGCGGATGCATTAATCTTTTAAAAACAAAAAGAAGCAACAGCCAGTCAAAAATGACCCTCGATGAATAGTAAATCCATAGTGACAAATAATTTTGATTTTATATAGTCTGTTGATTTACTTAGCCTATCTTAAAATGCTTTTAGTGTGGTTATTCTGAACATTTGTCCACTACTAAACATATAAGTTGACATATCTTTAGAGAAAATCACTATGAGATCCTAAGGAAGAAATATAATCACTGAAAAGTCTAAGTTAGCAACATAGACTTGTTATCATTTATAATAGTAGAACATGTCATTGCATGTCTTTGCAAACATTCCCTTCTTTACGAAACAAAACTCCTATCACATATTTACCTTATATAATGCAAAATCAATTAAAAAGATCATCCAAACACCCTAAAGTCCCTTCCATTCCATCATTTTAAACTTTGTTGTCTGAAAATTTTCCCTTGCTGCTTCCTGTGATATTATTGCTGCTTCTTGCTTCTGGAGATGTTCTGAAAACCTTGGCTAGTTTGGGCTAACTAATGAATGACACGTAAGTGGAATATGTTCAACTTAGCGATCTTTTCGTGATATATTGTAGACTAATGTAAGATGGAAGGGCATTGTTAATTGTATTCTAAAGAATAAAGAACAAAATTGAAAGTCCCTCTTTTCTTAAGAATTTAAAATACTCCCTCATTTCCTTTCTATAAGATACCATTTGGAGATGTTTAAATATTTAATGCATTTTTTCCATTTCTCCTCACTCTTACCCACGCATTCTCTTTTATCACTTTTTCCACCAGTTCTCTCTCCCACTCACCTTTATAAATAAGGGTGCTTTTGAAAAATTGGTTGCATTTTTTTAAAAACTTATTATTGTCTTTAACTAATTTTAACTAACTTTTTTATCTATGTGATTCGGCTATTGGTATTTTAACGGAGGGAGTATGATTTTCTTCTAATATTTATGTTTCAAAACTTGAGAAGATACTATCTCTGACTCCATGTTAAAATGCTTGGCAGCATGGCAGGTGTGACCAAAAGCAATGTAGAATATGTGGCAAACGCAATATATCAGGTGAGCACAATGGATGAACAAGTCTTGTGTGCTACCAACTCCAGGAATCATTAACTCTTTCAAAGTTTTGGATTCTCTTAATTTTAAATGACAGAATCCAAATAGGAAATACAAACATGCCAGAAAGCATGATCACCCAATTATTATGATACTGATTGTAAGTAAATAAATTCATTACAGTACAATGAACTGCTACATTAAACTATACGTAGATGAAATGTCACAGTTACTAATTGATTATGGCTTGTTTGACTTAGCCTTGGAGTGAGCCTAACTGACTTCCCAACTCCCAATAGTTTGTTTAGACTCGTTACTGATGTTTGGATTGATGTTTTCTCTTACACTCTTAAACTTACTTTTTCCAAAGCAACTTCTTGTTGCTATAGCTTTAGCTTGAAAATGCGCTCATTATGCCAATCATTTCATATTTCAAGGTTTTACTTCGTCCGTACATCTTTATTTCTTTCTTTTTCCAGGGAAACTAAACCACGGAAATTTGTGATCTTTTTGCATTCAAATGACTTTCATATATGTGCTTTTATGTCGTTTGGAGTAAGCTAAGAGATTTGTCTAAACTTATGAAAAAAGTATTTAAAAATCACTTTTTTGAGGTTGCCAAACAGGCAACTAACATTTTTTTCAAGAACATATCTAAATATAAATCTCATTACATTACCAGACTTTTATCAAAAGTTGTTAGAATAAAAGTTATTTTTACCAATATTAATCTTAACATATCAGGAGAATCCAAAGGCAATCCTCACTAGACCTAATCACTATCAATGTTTCCTTTTTACCTGTTAAATGCTATGTCACGAAGAAGTGAGCTCAATAAATTATTCCATCCGGTCCTAAATATGAAATAAATATGACTTTTAAAAAATTAAGGAAGCAAATTAATTACTTTATAATATTTAATTTTTTTCTCTAAATTAATTCGTTTAATTAATAAACTGATATATAATCTAAGGATACCAATATATTATATGATTAAATAATTTATTTAGTTTTTTTAATCACTCTAACAAAAAAGTCAAATCTATTTTATATTTAAAGCCGAATGGAATATTTATTACTACTTTCGGTCCTAATTATAAGAGCTAATTAACTTTCTTGTGAGAAATTAAGGAAACTAAATAAGTTACTTAACCATTTCATATGTTATGTATCCTTAGATTATATATTAGTTTATTAGTTAAACTAATTAGTTTGAAGAAAAAAATAAAAATAAAAATACTCTCAAGTAATTTAATTAGCTTTCTTAATTTCTCTAAAAAAATTAACTAACTCTTATAATTAGGGCCGGAGAGAGTATATTCCTTGTATGACGTGATACTACCATCTAGGGGGAAGATGGTTAGTTGGGATGTGTAATGAGACAAAGAAATGGTGGTCCACACTCTCTTACTCACACTCATTCAAATGGCCCCATAGGGACATATTCAGCTCATTTTAGGACCTCACCAGTCTCTCTGCCGACAAATTAGATTAAGCTATCCAATAACAAACGTTGCCTTGTTCTTATTTTGTTTTTTCCTTTGTTTTGTCTCTCTTGTTTCCTTTTAAGTATATTTTGTTTTTTCCTTTGTTTTGTCTCTCTTGTTTCCTTTTAAGTATATTTTGTTTTTTCCTTTGTTTTGTCTCTCTTGTTTCCTTTTAAGTATATTTTGTTTTTTTCTTTGTATTGTCTCTCTTGTTTCCTTTAAGTATGCTTTGTATTCTTGTAATTTTTATTTGGTGTGTTCCAAGGTTTGTTTTTGAATCCAAATTACAGTCTATTTATACACATTTCCTCCTGATCATAACATAGGCCAATTTAACTAATGGGAAAAACATTTTTCATGTTGTAGGAAAAGTGTTTTCTTATGTCACACATACATAAAATGGTGAGACCCACATATATATAATTAGCATTATATATATATATATATATGCAGGTCCTACTATTTCATGTGTGTGTAAGAATCTTCTTCTTCTCATATAACATGAGAAGTTTAAACCCCTTAACTAATTCATGATAAATAAGAAATGACTGTTGACTTATTAAATATATTCTAAATTGAATTCTTTTTCATTTTTACCCTTATTGAAAAATTATTTGAAAATTTAATGAGTAGACAAATTGGAAATTGGCATTAATTATAGAGACAAAACTAAAAAAATAAGCACTAATTATCTTATAAGTGACTTATATTTTAAACCAAGCAATTCTTTTAGAAACACCTTATAGTGTAAACTTGATGGCATAATTTATTCTTTTTATATATATATCATAATTTGGTTGCATTATATTCCAGCATTGTTGAGCCAAATTCTTTTGAAAGTGTTTTTTGCATCCACATGGAATCAAGATTATACTATCTCGCTTCTTAATATAAAAGTCAGTTTACTGATTTAAAAAAATTAAGGAAACTAAATATATTATTTAATTATAACATATGTTACATAATCTCTCTGGAATACTTATATGTATCACTAGAGGCAAAACTAGTTTGGAGAAAAACGGTGTATATAAATACTTTAAGGTAAATAGGTAATTTATTTAATTTCAGTAATCTCTCTAAATTATTCAACGGGCACTTATATTAAAAACCAGAGATAGTACTTAATTTTTTCTAGCATATATCTTCCTTGTTTTATTGTTCGCTCATGGGGAGAATGCATGCTCAATTTATGATTTCTCCCAAAAAAAAAAAAAAAAACTTACAACAAATAGGATTATTAAAAAAAAAATTAGGAGAGAGAATTACTAGTTCAAGGAATTCAGAGATTAGTGCTATATGAAATTTGATTAGAGATGGTTTTAACTTTTATGTGTTTGAGTGTGTCCATATTTTTTTTTTCCTTTCAAAATTTAATAGGATAAAATGAAAAGATACAATAGATATTTTAGATTATGGGTGTTTACAGGCAGAGTGAGACCTTTGCTCGATGTCCTACCTGAAAAATCATTGGGCAGTAAAATGCAGCCCAACGCCCAGCCCTACCTGATAGAAGCCCTAAAATTTTTGGCATGACAATAATAGGCTGGGTAGGGCGGGCCTTCCTTACCTAAGTGGTGATACCCTGCCACACTCTATATGGGAAAAAAGCTTCAATCATACCCAATAAATAATATTACAAATTTCAAATGAAATTCATAATTCTACACTTTGAAATATTCCAAAATAAGTTCACAACTTAAGTCTTGAAATTAAAAAGACAACCATATGTTTTAACAAATAATCAAATACCTATAAGTGAAAATAAAAAATATATAATACTATTGTATTATATATATATATATATATATATATATATATATATATATATATATATAAAATACTATATATGCTATAGGGTAAGGCAGCATACCGTGCCGTTACCCAACGCTGCCCTCGAAAATGCATCGCTCAGTTATGCCCAATTTTTCCTGGGCTGCTTTTTCTTGGGCTGGGCTAGGTGATTTTTCTGCAGGCTTGGTCGGACGCACAGGGCCATGGGCATTATAAACACCCCTAATTTAGATATCTAAAAGTACCGGACACAACTTTTCTCTTTTGCATCTAACTTCCGCTACCCTTTGAGGGGGGAAAAAAAATCTGCTACCCTCATTTGCTATAAAACCATGCCGTTTTGGCGCAAAACATTAAAGTTGTACCCGAAAAAAATGTTTCATGATCTTACAAAAATTATTTGAAGGTATTGACTGATACTAAAAAGACACTTCAGGATACTGAACAGTACTGAAAAAATATGTCATGATCTTGAAAAATTATTTTATGATCTTGAAAAAATATTTCAAGGTACTGATACTAAAACGATACTTCAGGATACTGAAAAAATACTTTCTGATTTTAAAAAATTATTTTAGGATCTTGAAAAAAATTTAAAGTACTGATTAGTACTAAAAATATGCTTTAGGATATTTGTTCAAGATCCTAAAATAATTTTTTAAGATCATAAAGTATTTTTAAATACTTTTGAGTATCCTAAACTATCTTTTTAATACCAATCGAGATCCTAAGATATAATTTTTTTTAAAAGAAAAAAATAGTGTTTTACACAAAAACAGCGTCGTTTTATAACAAAGAATGGCAGCAGACGCTAGACGCAAAATAGGGAAGCGTGTCCAAAAGCATCTTGGCTACTAATTGTATAAACTATAAAGGTGTTGTAAGTCTCACATCATCATCTGCCATTCTGTCTGGACATTTAAATATTCAATAAATTACTTTTTTTTTCCTCAAAATTCAATAAATTACTTGGACAAGCTCAGTTAGTTTGGAAATGAAAATATTGCAACTCTGCTATAAATCTCCATTTTGAAGCAGCTCTATTACACTTCATTTGACATGAACTTTTGTCAGCATTTAAGAATTGAAACTTTTGGAATCTAACAAAATTTTGGATTAAATATAAATTTTGTCATGTATTGATTAGGAAGCATCCAGCACTCAGAAGTTTTTTTGATATCATTTTTACCCCGCAAATTTACAAACATAGCAATTTTGCCTATCGGTTAATCTTGACCGTTAGATTTGTATCATTTTTGCTCCCGAAGTTTACAAAAATTTGCTCCTAAAACAAACTTCCGGAACAAATTTACTCCTAAAAAAAATTCTGATGTATATTTGCTCCTTTTTGTAAACTTCCGGAGCAAAAATGATACCAAAAAAACTTTCGGGTGCTAGATGCCTCCTTAACCAATACTTCCATAACAAAATTGGTATTTATCACAAAATTAAAGTTTCAATCTTACCCATGAAATATCAATGCCACATTTTATGGAGGGGGTTAATAGGTTTTAGGGAAAATGAGCAATATTACACATGTAATTTGGCTCCGGGAGCGCCCAACGCCACGTAAAATTTTCTGGACTAATTTTACACATGTAGTTAGTTTTTTGGAGCAAAAGTCACATGGGGGGTTAGTTGACCGTCTGGTCAACGTCCATTTGGATGGACATGAACAGTGGCGCTGATGTGGACGATTATTTGGAGAGAGAACATGCCAAATGGACCCAAAAATGCTGATTGGGATTGACAAGTTAATTAAAAAAGAAAAATAATAATAACTTAAACACCCAAAAAAAAAAAAACTCCTCCAAATTCCTCTCCTCTCATACGCGAAGATCAAATTAGGAAGAAAGAAAAATTTACTGTAGAAATCAAAAGGAAACTTCATCCTCCTGAGTTCATCATCTTACCTCTTTTGCTGGAAATTTACTGTTCATTCATCCTCTTCCATTCCTCTTCATCTGTTTATTCAGAAATTTATCCCCTTTCTTACCAGATTTTCCCCAGACCAACCACCCTAATCAGTGGTGAAAGAGTAATCTTTTTTGGTGCGCCTCGTCTTCTTCTCACTTCTACACAAACATGTTTCTTAAAGATAATAATCAAACAATAATCAATTTAAAAACAAAAAAAGGGAGCAAACTGTGGAAGAAGAAAGAAAGAGGTGACTGAGTCCGCGGTAGTTGCTAGCACCACCGCACTCCGAAGGCGGAATGTAGCGACAATAACACTTGCAATGGACACAACCCATATGATTCAAAGAGAAATCTCGAACGAGACCAGTAATCCCCACCACCTAAAGCTTACAACATTGGTGGCTCATATACAGGCAAGCTGACTCTAGGTATGGAGAACAGGGTAGGTGTTTCTGAAATTCAACATTCCTAGAAAAATGAACAAACCCTAGAGATAGAAATCAGGAAAGAATTACCAATCCGTGAAGAAAGATGTCCTGACAGAACAAGGAATTGTTCAAAAAAATACGGAGAAATCAAATCCCAAAAGAATCTAAACACTCGAGGATCAGAAAACCCTAAGCAACCCCCTCACCAAACGAAGGCAATCCGAAAAAGAAAAGGACCTTTCGCATGAAGAAGAAGAGCAGCGACGGACGGCAAGCCTGGTCTTGCAGTAACCTCCAGCAACAGGGATAGATGAGCGAAGGAGCGACTGGACTTGCAGAAAACCTCTGGCGAAAATGATAGATGAGCAAGGTAGCCTCCGGTGATTGGTCTTGGGTGAACCTCCGGCGACTGGTTTGGACGAAGCCTCCAGCGCTCAAGGGGGATGCGGCAGAGGACGGCGACTGGAAATGAGGTCGGTGAGAAGGAGTCAAGGTTGCATCTGGTGGAGGCAAGGGAGCTCGCTGAGTCGGATCTGATGAAGTTTCCTTTTGATTTCTACAGTAAATTTTTCTTTCTTCCCAATTTGATCTTCGCGTATGAGAGGAGAGGAATCTGGAGGAGTTTTTTTTTTTTTTTGGGTGTTTAAGTTATTATTATTATTTTCTTTTTTAATTAACTTGTCAATCCCAATCAGCATTTTTGGGTCCATTTGGCATGTTCTCTCTCCAAATAATCGTCCACATCAGCGCCACTGTTCATGTCCATCCAAATGGACGTTGACCAGACGGTCAACTAACCCCTCATGTGACTTTTGCTCCCAAAAACTAACCACATGTGTAAAATTGGTCCAGAAAATTTTACGTGGTGTTGGGCATTCCCGGAGCCAAATTACATGTGTAATATTGCTCCTTTTCCCTAGGTTTTAACCTCCTTATGAATTCTGATCTTTTCAATATCCTTTCTCACAGAATCATTTCCTCCTTATTAGAATTTTTCAGGAAAGTATCTCATTTTCATTTTCTCTTTCTTTATATTTATATATATATATATATATATATATATATATATATTTATTTATTTATTTATTTATCTTATCTCTACTCTTTTATTAAAAAAAAAAGAATGGTTCATTCAGATTTAATATTTTATAAAAATATTATTATAGTATTTTATAATTTTTTTAAAAAAAATCCATTTTATTTGTGTTGTGACTATCAACTTTAAAACTTGAATTTTAACGATTTAAATTTATTTATGTCTATTAAAAAATTATCTATTTTTTTTATTTAAGGTATATATAAGACTATGAGGAGGAAACGAAGAAAGGTAAAGGAAAGGATTTGGAGTCTAGACCCTCACTTTCAAGTCAGTATATATAAGTCATATTTTATGAGTTTTTGGGATGTTTAATGCTTTTCTCAAGAAAAAAAAATACCTCCTATTAATAATGATAGAAAAACATATTTGATTTTAAAATTGATATTATTAATTAGAGGTAAAAATAAAAAAGAAGTTAAAAGAGTAATTAATTTTTTAAAAAATTCTACAAAATAACTGAAAGTTACTTACAAAAAGAAGCATATTGATTATTATCGATCCTCCACTCTCCACGCCATATTACAAAGAAAACGACATGACAAATCAAAGCTTGGACATCATTCCAGGTGACACATTCTTTAGCAGTTTAACTACAAAATCAGCCAAATTAATACTCTCAAGCTATCATTCACCACCTGTTTTCTTCTTCTCAATAAATACATACACACAAAATATCAAAATAAACAAAGCAAAAACCTAACTTGAGCCGAAAGTCCACAAGATAGCAAGAGACACAACACGTAATAATTTATAGTTCTTGACTTGTTACTTTGGGTACATCATAATCAAAGCAAACTTCACAAAACCCAACTTCACATCAGTCTAATTTTACAGAAGAAAACTGAGGATTTGCCTTCTACCACAAGAAGACGACTACAATTTCAAAGATTTACATACAAAAGAGTAAACATTAAAACCAAGCGGCCTCATCATCAGATCTCAGGCCACTTCACTAGAAAGAAACTGATAAGCTGGTCCCCCATTATCAAACTTATTTAAACTGTGTTTCTTCAAAAACTCAGATTCACAAGACTAATGTATAATTCATATCTGTGTAAAACTTTATTTACACACGTTTCTTTCCAACATCATTAAAACTACAAGTAATTCTGTTCAAAATCACATGGACGGATAGTAACCCATTTTCTTAAGAATGAAAAAGCAAACAAATTTAACAATGGGGTGGACCAAATTTCAGTTTCTTTGAGGTTAATTGAATCAAATTACCTCACTAAGCTTCATGCCTTCTATATCAGCTTCCAAATCTACCATTAGAGCTAGAAGAACGACGGAATCCGAAGCAGGAACTGGGAATTCTTCTAGATACTCCAACAACAGCTGAATTACTGTCATATTCTTCAAAGTTCGAGTGTCCCCACATATCAGCAGAAGAGCCGCAGCTCGAGAACCGCCTTCTCCTCCCGACAGTTCTCGAGGAGTCCGATGAAGAAGACGAAGAAGACAGAGAGGAAGAAAATGAAGAAGTGAGATGAAGGGTCTTCTTAAGATTGAATCTTGGGAAGGAGAAGCCAAAAAGATTGGATCTTGAGATCTTCTTCTTGGTGAGGTTGTTGTTGTAGAAGTGTGACGGCGGAGGAGTGAGAGGAGGGAAAGAGAGGTCGCCGGAGAAGAAGGGGTGTTTGGGGGTTCCGGGGTGAGATTCCCAGAGGAAAGGGACGGCGACAGGGGTGACTCTGAAAGAATGGTCATGACCATTCTCTTTGGAGAGAAGCCTGTTGAAGAACTTGTCGTCTTGTTTTATTTGCAAAGGGCTCTTATGATTATGGCCATTCTCTGTTTTCTGATCACTGTACATGGTGGCTTGGTTTCGTTTCTTTCTTCCGAGACAGAAGAAGAAGATGAACTGAGGAATTTTATGGAAGCTCTCCTCTCTCGGCCTGTAATTCTAATTCCAAGCCTCTTCCCTTCCTTTTATATTGTCATTTTCCCCCTTATTTTAAGTGCTCGGTGTCTCATGGCTAGAGCTGGCAATCAGAGCTGGGTCAGCTCAACAGGGCTAGGGTCTAATAGGGTTGGCCCTATAGGGTCTGAGATAAGGAAAACGTTTATTTTTTAAAGCTTGACCCGATAATACCAGGGCCAAGGCCGGCCTTACAGAGCCTGAAAATTACTATTCCAAATTTTAACTATTTTTCCTTTGATTTTTTCAAAAAAATATAATTAGTAAATTTAAACCATTAAAGTTCTAATCTATCAAATAAATGTTATCAACATTAATATCTAAACAATATAAATTATTCAACAAATAAACACATTCATTAATTCGTAATTAAAAAAAAAAAAAGCAAATAAACACAAAGAATATGTTTTTTTACTTTTTTTCCAAAAAATATTAAACAAAGAAATTTGGGAAAATTCGTTTCAGGGCTCCTATTAGGCAAAGAATTCCAGAAAAGGCCCAAACATTCTGACAATATGGAAAAAGGCCCATAGATTTTGACAATACCCAAAAAGGCCCCAAGATTCTGACAGGGGGCTGATATAGTTGTTAATGGAGCTGATATAGTTGTTAACGGGGGGCTGATATAGTTATTAACCGGGCTGATTTAGTTGTTAAAATTTTCTTTTTTAACAACTACATCAGCCCGGTTAACAACTATATCAGCCCCCTACTAACAATTATATCAGCCTCATTAACAACTCTGTCAGAATCTTGGGGCCTTTTTTCGTATTGTCAGAATCTCTGGGCCTTTCTGGGTATTTTCAGATTGTTTGGGCCTTTTCCGGAATTCTTTACCTAATAGAGGCCCTGAAACGAATTTTCCCAAGAAATTTCTTTATGTATGACAAAATGCTTTTATCTTTCGTAATTTTGTGTGTGTCTTCAAATTCCTTAGGTTTATGCATGATTTTACTGACATGTAAAAATAATTATACTTATTTTACACAAAATATATTTATAATTTATTACTTACATAATATTGTAATACCAAAATATGTGTTTGTTTAATATGAAAACATCCCTTCTTTAAAATTTATAATAACTAATTATGTGTTTTAATATAGAATAATAATAAACATAAAAAAGGGGTTATAGTTTTAACTAAAAAAATCAAAGTAATTACAAATAAATACATTCATTAAGTGGAAGTCTAAGTAATTAATTTTTTAAGAAAAAAGCTACAGTTAAACAGGCCTAAAGGGCAGGCCCGATTGAGCCCGAGGCCCTGCAGGGCTTATTTTAAATTTCTGTCCTATTTTTCAAGCCCGAGCCCTGCAGGGCCAGGGCTTAAACGGGCCGACCCGATGGGCTTAGCCCGATTTCCCGGCTCTACTCATGGCCCAAATAAACAAGTCATACTGATTAGGATCTTGTAAATAGTTTAATTTTTTCCGCCAAAAAGATATACTTCCTCCGATCTTAATTATAAGAATACTTTTATAGTATAAATTAAATTACAAAAGTGTTCATATAATTAGAACCGGATATAGTATAAGTTACTTCCTTTAATTTGTTCCTAAATGCAGGACAACTTCTAAAAACCCACCTTCATTTAAAATATACTCCTCCAATCTAAAATATAAGACATAGTTTGTTGTGTAAATTACACTATAAAATATATATTATATTTAAAATCGGAGGTAATATATTTTTTCACCTACAAAGACTGATCCAATTGGTAAAAGGGGTTAGCTTATAATTATAAGATTGTGAGTTCAAATCCCACCAATATAAAAACCTTGTTGGTGTGCATTGTGCAATCTATAAGCGCTCTTTAAGCCTGAAGTCATATCTGGACCTAATGAGCCCTTAGGACCCAACTCGCCTAAATTTTTTTGTATCAAATAGATATATTCTGGTCCTTTAATTTATATTACTTTTCCCATAATAACCTTGTTTAATTTAATATTGGTTCATACTTTCCAAACTTACCTTTTTGGTGTGTAAATGAGTTTAGTTTGGTAAGGGTAAACTAAAGTTGAAAAATTTTAATTTTCAGAGGTAGTGAATAAGTTTTAAACATCTCCTTAATTCTGATTAAAAATATTGGAAACGATTTATAAAAAAGACTAAACATGGTTAAAGGCTCAAACTTGAGATCACTAGTTAAATTAACACAACTCCCTCCCTCTTAGCTGACCTTTGCACTCATCACTAACAAATTAACTTTTTTTAATTAGAGTGTGGACATGAACTAGTAGTATTATTTCCTTTAAAAAATATATGAATTAGTTATTTTTGCCTTGTTATACCAAGACCATAAGAAAAAAGTTTTTGGGATCAGTTTATGTGTTACCAATGCTTCACCCATAGTCCCAATAGGTAATAATTAACAGCCAGCCAGTTGTCTTGAGATGTTAAATTTGAAACTTATAATAGGGGAAAAAAATTATAATAAACGTTAGGTTCAAATTAAATGGCTTGGCGAACTCCAAAACAAATTAAACTAGACCTTTTGGTAAGAAATAATTATTATAATATTTATTAACTTGATAGTTTTTTTTATTTGCTAACTTCAGTATAGTTTTTTTAAATTGAACAAATATTTAAATTATTTATCATTATTTATTAAAATTTAATATGTGATGAGATAATAATTTAATAAATTATGCAAGGTAATCATCATGATCAATGGATGACCCATTCTCAGCCTACACTACATGTATAATTTTAGTGTTCCTTAAATTTGTGTCTAATTAAAGATAAGTTCATGAATCAATTAACAAGTTGTTGGTTGAGATGACAAGCGGTTTCATCCTTGTAAGGAGGATAATACAAATTCGAATCACAAGAAGCGCACTTTTTTTTTTTTGGTTGCCCACTCGGTTCACTAGGGCTTCGCCCCCGACAAATCCGGATCTGACCCGCGTCGCGTACCTGCCTTTGGCGGGAGAGTCTCCCAGCGGGGATTTTTGCCTCCACAAGTCTCGAACCCAAGACCTTTGTTTAAGCGACACAAGCCGCTTATCACTTGTGCCAACCCCCGTTGGCACAGGAAGCACACTTATTTGAAGGGTTTTAACCTTAATGCTCCAGGCCTCACAGAAATTATGATCAAGTCTAAAGTGAATTGGGGATATTCTTGATTCCAAAAAAAAAAAAAAAGAAGAAGAAGAAGAAGAAGAAGAGGAAGAGAGAGATAAGAATTAAATATTCAAAAATCTAGACTAATGACTTCAAAAGCAAATATAACTAGCTATAGAGTTTGATATTCAAGTAACCACATATGTTAAGAAAATTATTTAAATTAATTATTTATAAAAAAAATGCGTGTTAATTTTTTAAAAAGCCCTTTTGAAAACATATGTTATTAACAGACATAGTTTAAGAAAAAAAGATATAAATCTGAGAGGCAAGTTAAAATGGATTAAGATCATATATTTAAAATTAAAACAAATCCATTAATTAACTCCTATATTTAAAATTAGAAGAAGAAACACCTTAAAAAATAACATGAATGGTTCATTATGATGTCGTTGTGTTCTTTCTGCAATCAAATTTTTTCTTTTTATATATAAATTTTAGGAAAGGAGTTGAATTCACCCACGATTCAAAGGCAGGGTGAAATCTCACTTCCTCCTAGGTGATACCAATGTTGGGCACGGCGAGCCATCTATTACTCTCAAGCATGGTAGTGAAAACGTAGATTTTACCTGAAAACGAAAGGAGAATGAAAAATCGTAAAACGTAAAATCGTAAAGTAGTAAAATCGTAAAAACTTAATAGCGTTTGGAAAATTAGTAAAATCATTTTAATGAAAAAAAAAATCGTAAAAACGTAAAATCGCAGTGATAAATCGAGTTTTTAATTACTATACTCTCAAGCGTTAACTTAGGTACCTAAGAGCTAGGATGTCTCCCCTAACGCCTTAACCAACTCTAGGATCGAACCTCCTCCTTTGATAAGAATGTCTAATTCCTTTACTAGTTAAACTTAAGGAGAAGAGGTTGCAATATCAGGTTCATTTCAAGGGATCTTAACTCTATAGCTGATGCATTAGCCAAATAGGGTTTATCTTCGTCTATGTTTCTCTGATGAGAAAATGGGATTAATTTCCCCTATGTAACCCCTTTTTATGTTTGAATGAATAGTAATCTTTCATATATATAAAATAAAAAAATAAATAAAAAAAATAACTGTGTGAGCGAGCTTGGGCATGCTGGGCCCCACACGAGAGCCTTTATTTTATATTTACAGAGTAAATGCCGTAGAGTTAATTAAGGGCACATGAAAGGGTTGATCTGGCAGGGCATGACCAAAGGAGGACACTAAATCTGCGGCAATAAAATAGTGCGAGAGGAGAAGTCAAAGCCATAAGAAACTGGTCACATGGTCACCACGTGGTACATTAAAGAGTGGCATTTTCTCTCTTACCACAAATGTAAAAATAATTGTAATCTCCTCATGACGGTGCTTTGGTTACAAAATAAACAACTTGACTTTCTTTAATTACAATTATAGCACCCTCCCTCCCTCACTTCAAATAAAACTATAGGTACGGCACTTCTAACTAATTAACACGTATCAATAAAATTTAGGTTTATCATAAAATTTAATTTATTTTTAATATTATCCTTATTAATTACTCTAAACTTCAACACAGTTAATTTCTATTTTCTCACACTATTCTTGTTAGATGTGGACATACACTAAAAATATATATGTAATACTCCTTGTAACTTCCAAATATCTTATAAACATGATTAATTATTAATAACACAATCTAAAAGATGTTATGTGTGTGAGAGAGAGAGACTGGAGGGAGTAGTATATAGGAGTAAAGTTACTTTCTTTTGTGCCCATCAGATGACAATCTCTAAAATTATTATTTTGGATGAGTTATGGTTTTATGCAATGTTATTAAATCCAGACTAAATTAGAACAAACCGGCTAGGTCAACCCAGGCCAGAAACCTAGTGAGCCCATCATGTACCCAGTCTGGACAAGTCCCCATCTCGAGATTGGGGTAACCTAGCCAATCTGACGAGTTGCTGGGTTGACCTGTGTTGCCTTTTTTTAAAAAAAAAAAATGCCATATTTTTTTTTAGGAGTATAAATTGTATAGAGTAATATTGGTCGGAGTTAATAGTAATTTTGGTGTTAAAATTGTTAAAGACTATCGGTTTAGTCATTAAAGGATTGTAGGTAGGAATATTTTGTTATCAATTATCTATTGTGATATTTTATTGTAAGAATATTTAGTGTTTACTTATTCTGGTGTCATTACTCATTAGATGGTGGATTAATATCTTGATACCATTTTGTCAATTTGTCAAACAAATTGTAAAAAATGCTAGATAAATATATGATTATTTTGTTAGTGATTTACGATATTGAATTGATATTTAATATTTAAATGGTATGATAAGAATTTAAATTACTTTTTATTTTTCTATTCTTTACCAGTCTGGCCTCTAGGTTGACTCCGAACCAACCCATTGACCATTGATCTACTATCTCGACCGGTTTAGAAACCGATCCGATTTAATAACTTTAATTTTATGTACCACTTTGATCTTATTTATAAGTTATTTTTTAGTAAAAATTTTGATTCTTATTATAAGTTCACTTTCAAAGTAATAAATGTGATTCTTACCATTTTGCTCATATTGATTACAATAAAGAAAAAGGATTTATTTATGTTGACTCTTAAATTCATAAATAAGGAAAAAAATTAAAAAGTTAGCTCATAATTAATGAGTTAACTAACTCTCCTTAGTACTCCCTCTGGTTCTTATTATAAGACACCAACTAGTAAGTTTATTTTGTCTTTTTTATAAAGCACTTGCTTGTTCCCAATGAGCATTTTTTATTTTATTTTCATATATGCCCATAATTAATAAAGGTAGTGGGTGAGAGTAATAGTTGATATGATATTAGAGTTTAGTACAATTAGTATGAGTAATATTGGAAATTACTTAACTTCTAAGACAATTTTATTGACTTTAATTATTTTTATTAGTCTGTGTGAATAATTAGTTGGTGTTTTATAATAAGAATCAAAGAGTAAATTAGTTAATTGGGATTATCCCATGGAAGAAATTAATGTCTTTGAATGGCATTACGTGCGAATCAACATGGCAGGTTCTTGCAAGAACTTAGCCCTTCATTAAACAAACAGTCCCAAGAATCTGATATGCCCATATGCCCCTTTCTTGCTTATATGAATGTAGGGTAGGACCCTTCTGTCCCAAGTAACAATCAACCCAGCACAATTAACGCCAACTTTGAACAAGGGGTTTAGCTATAATTTAATTACAATATCAACGGGTATTTTTGTTCTTAAGTTATTCTATCAATGGGTACTGAGTATTTTAAATTATCAAGTGGTATATTAAAAAGTCGAAATGATGTTCATACGTTAAACATCAATTATCTTGACTATTAGTTGATAGAAAATTACAAGACCTAACAAATTATAAATAAGTACAAAAACTAATACTATCGATTAAGTCTTAAATACAAACAAATGCTAAGGGACTAATGTTATTTTTCCCCCTAAAAAGAATTAAATACCATTTTAAATAAATAAAATATTTTTAAATTGATAGTACTTTTTCATTAGGTACTTAATTATAATTTTTGAGGAATTTTCCATATTTTTTTGGCCATCAAACATTCAAAATAATAGAGCATTGCACTATTTTTAATACTCTAAGGGCAACATTATATTGCTTGATAGTTTAGCCATGCCCATGCTCGTGAGAGAATATCTTAAAGGCAAAAAATACCATAATGCCTTAATAAACAACGCTTATTCCTAATTAGTTATTTAATTATAAATATAAAAGCATAATTCAATGTGTCTCTTATATTTATCACTTTCTTCCAAATTAGTTAGATTGGTGTTACCTCAACAATAATGATAAACGCAAATGTAAATCCTAATGTAGTTATATATTTTAAGAAACTCAGAACATTTTTTTTAAGGGCCGTTTGGTACATGGAAGATTAGGGAAGGGAAGTAAAGATTTTATATCTTTCATGGCAAAGGACGTTTGGTTGCACACCAACTTCTGGGAAGGCAAGTTCAAGCGGCAAGAAATAATCACATGTTTAAAGGAAGATGCAATCCCTCACATAGAGGTGAGATTCGATCTTCCTTCATACAAAATTCTCATTCGGTCCCTTATCTTCTTCCTTCTTTCTCACCCTCGCTTCGTCCGTGCACATCCATGAGGTCTCGTTATCATGCCATCGCTTACTGATTCACACCATTCCCTTCCTCACTCGTTGCCCATCGCAACCTCCGACGCCCTTTTGAATCTCACTCTCATCCCTTTTGAATCCTGCTATCCCTGTCACTCCCCAAACAAATTATTTCTAGTTTCTACTTTCTCTCCATAGACAAGCTCTCTTCGCAGCTCCTTCTGAAGCTCGCATCCTTGGATTCCTTCAAATGATGAGCCTGGTGGTATTATAAACAACGGGCTCAACCCTCTTGCTTTGTCTCTCTTTCAAATTTGATATGAAACTTTTTTAAAGAAAAAAATTAAGGTTGTTATGTTGGCAATGGGGAGGGATGAAGAAGGAGGAAGGAGTTTTCTTTTTTCAATGTTAAGGGTATTTTGGAGATTCCAAAACTTATGTTTTAATTTGAATTTTTTAAAAATTATCATTTTCCATTTCCATTCCCATGTCTTCCAAATAGAACACTCCTTTAAGCTCCCTTCCCTTCAGTTCCATTCAATTCCCTCCTTTTTCTGTTCCTCTTCAAACTTTCCTTATACCAAATGGGTATGGTTGATCATAGACCAAACCAAATCGAATTTTGCCTCAACCTGAGGTCTGATCTAGTCCAACATAAGCTCAAGCTCGGCCTAGACCAAACCAATCTAGTGAAATACTTAGACCAATCCAAGTAGTTTATGACGTATTTTCTCTATAGCTCATTGTTGGAGTCGGCTGTTCCAATCGCCTCACTGATGAATATGAACACTTCAAGGGCTACGCGAGCACTTGATCTTGTCCATTCAAGTTCGGCCTTCAGCCTTCGGGCATTTTGAGTGGTTATTGCTAGATATTGGATGACGACTATAGAAACGGACGGCGAGGATCTCAATCAGGGCAGTATCCTCCAGAAACTAGATGTGATAGAGAGAATCTGAGCAGGAGCGGGCAAGGAAGGTTCATCGACAGATGTAGTGGGACTGGCATTGCAGAGCTCTAATGTGACTTCCACCAATTCTTTCCCGTAGGCATTAAGTGGTGATTTGGCATTAGTATTGTTCGTGCTCCTACTTCCAAACAATGACTAAATTATGTTTGGGCGAGAGGAAAAAGTTGTCGAAGGGAAATGGAGGGTGGGTGTGAAATATAATGAGAAGGTTCAAATTACACGCACACGCACATCTGTGTGTGTACACACATATACACATGTGTGTGCATGCGCGCGCGCGCGCACGACACATGTGTATATATTGTATATTCAGGCCAAACCCGTTCAAGGGGTCTAAACCCTTAGCTTGAAGTTTGGTTTGGTCTAAGCAGACCAGTTTGGTATGTTCTGACTAATACTATCTCGAGCCACTTTTTTCATATGATCGGGTTAGATCAAACTGCTTAGATTACTAGATTTTTCGCTCATCCCTATAAGCGGGGCTTAAGAAGTATGTGGGTGTTGTCGTGCTTGGCTTTTGTTGCTTGATGGGATCATTAAATGAGTGAAAATGGGTGGATGAGGGTTTAATTGTGTACTAATTAGACTATTGTCAGAAAAAATAATAATAATAATAATAATAGGAACATAAGGATAGATGTGTAGAAGAATTAGTATGGCTCTATAAACCATCATGTATTTAAAATTTTGAATTTTGTTTTTCTTTTGGCCATAAGAAAATCGTCAATTTGATTTTTAGATCAACATTTAAGTCAATTCATAAACAAGAATTTATTTAACTTTGAATTTTGTTTAATTTCTTATTCATGATCACTGCCCCGATTTGAACTCTTGATTTAACAAACGAAAGCACAAGATGTCTCTCACATCCAATCCGGTGAGAAATAAATTCAGGGGGCTTCATTTGATTTTATTTATGTTTTTAGTGAATTAATACTGTTATTTTTAATATAATTATTATTTTTTAATTCTTCACCAGTCTGGCCTCTGGGTTAACTCCAAACCAACCCATTAACCTTTGATCCACTATCTTGGCCAATTCAAAAACGGATCCAATTTAACAAACTTAGTTTTATATCTGGTCCGGTTGATAAGTTATTTTTTAGGGAAAAATTTGATTGTTATTATAAGTTCGCTTTCAAAGTAATAAATTCGATTCTTACAAGTTTGTCTATATTGATTACAATAAAGAAAAAGAATTTATTCATGTTGATTCTTAAAATCATTCATAAATAAAGATAAAATTAAAAAATTTAGGTCATAATTAATGAGTTAACTAGTTCTTTTTAGTAAATTAATTAATTGGCACATATATATAAAGGGAAAAACATTTATCATGTTGTAGGAGAAATGTTTTCTCATGCCACACACACATAAAATGGTGGGACCCGCATATATATATATATAATTAGCGTTCTACTATTGTATGTGTGTGTAGGAATCTTATTTCTCCCATGCAACATGAGAGAAGTAAATCCCATATATAAAACCAAAACCGTAGTACGTGCGAATCCCATATATAAATCTCATAGAAGAAATTAATTTCTCTGTATGGCCTTACGTGCGAATCCACATGGTGCGCAGGTTCTTCCAAGAATTTACGCTCTTTATCAAACAAACAGTCCCAAGAATCTGACATGCGCATATGCCCTTCTTGCTCATATGAATGTAGGGTAGGACCCTTCTGTCCCAAGTAACAATCAACGAACCCAGCACAATTAACGCCAACTTTGAACAAGCTAAGGGCTTTATCTATAATTTAATTACAATATTATTGGGTATTTTTGTTCTTAAATTATTCTATCAATGGGTACTGGGTATTTTAAATTATCAAGTGGTGTATTAAAAACGTGAAATAATGTTCATACGTTAAACATCAATTATCTTGACTATTAGTTGATAGAAAATTACAAGACCTAAAAAATTATAAATAAGTACGAAAACTAATACTATCGATTAAGGCTTAAATACAAACAAATGCTAAGGGACTAATGTTATTTTTTACCCCTAAAAAGACTTGAATACCATTTTAACCAACAATTTTAAATAACTATAATACTTTTCAATTGATATTATTTTCTCATTTTAGGTACTTATTTATAATTTTTTAGGAACTTTCCATATTTTTTCAGCCATCTATTATTCAAAATAATATAAAATTGCACTATTTTTAATACTTTAGTACTTTAGGGACGACATTATACTATTTGATAGCTTAGGATACCCCATGTTCCTAAGAGGATATCTTAAAGGCATAAATACCCTAATACTTTAATAAACAACACTCTCGGCCGCAAGCTAGTTAGAGGGCTTGTTTTAATTTTAAATATAATATCCTAATTCAGTATGTCTCTTGTATTTATCACTTTCCTCCAAATTAGTTAGATTGATGTTGCATCAACAATAATGATAGACACAAATGCAAATCCTAATGTAGTTATATATTTTAATTAAAAAAAATTACAAAAAATTCTCATACCAAATTCCCTTATCCAAAAATCCCTGGGGACTTTTGTGTGATTAATTGGATGTGAAATGACTAAGTTGTCCCAAAAGAGTAAAAAAGCAAAAGGCATAGGAGAAGAAGGGATGACGGGTTCTACGTCCTTCAATCGTTCGTCGCTTATCACTCCTCTGAACCCCCAACCTCCATCGATCCTCCGAACCCTCAGTCTTTGTCTCCCGTCTGAAACCTGGCCTCCATCGCTTGTCCGAAGCCCTGCCTCTGTCGCTACTCTGAAGCCCCAACCTTTGTCACTCCTCCAAACCCCCAGCCTCTATCGCTTTTAATCTACATTTTTCTCTGATTATAAAAAAGTGTTGTTACTACATGCAGTTGTAATTGTTAAACAAGGCAGAAGAAGTTAAAAACCAAATAACCAATTGTGACAGGTGGGAGTTGTCAAGTTTTAAAGCCCTCTAGGTATAAGTCATGTAGGGTGTGCATGGTAACGCTCCCAAAATGACTTTTTTCTTAATTTCTGTGCCCGAGAACAAAAATGGATGGGAATTGTGTTTGGTAAATCCGGTTTTTTTTTTTTCTCCCGGGATGAACCGGTTTATTTTTTGTGTTGGGGGGTAAAAAAAAAAAGCTAAAAATTTTAGCTTTTCTCTTGCAGGGCATAAAATCAAAACCTATTTTACACAACACCTCTCTTCTCTCTCGCGCAAACAACCTCAGCTGTCGCCACCGCCACCACCTTGCCACCGCCACCACCTCACCGCCACCACCTCGCCGCCACCACTACCGCCACCGCCACCACCACCACCTCCACCGTTGCCGCCACCACCACCACCGCCCCACCACAACCACCACCGCCACCACCCCACCCCCGCCACCACCACCACAGCCACCACCGTCGCCACCTCACCCCCGCCGCCACCACCACCACCACCACCACACCACCGCCACCACCTCCACCGTCGCCGCCACCACCACCACTGCCCCACCACAACCACCGCCGCCGCCATCGCCACCACCCCACCCTCGCCACTGCCGCCACCACCGCTGCCACCAGCCCACCACCACCGTCGCCATCGCCGCTGCCACATAAATAATTTTTTTAAGAAATTTAAATTTAAGTTTATTTGTAAGGTATAATAATTATATTAATTATTAAAGAAAAGGACAAAATGGTAAAAATAACTCATTAATCCTTCATCTTCCTCCCTTACTATTTTTTTAACTCCCAAATAAAGGGAGGAAAAATGTGTTACCAAACGTAATTCTGATTCTCGAAGTAAAAATAAAATGGGTTAACAAACGTAATTCTGATTCTCAGAACTCTTTCAAAGCACAGAATCAGAAAAAACTGTTTCATCTCAGAAACAGTGCTGGACAACAGAATGATAGCCATGCACACCCGTACTTGTCAATATAACTCATGAAGTTGTCAAACAAGTCTAAAGAACTTGTTAAAACACAAATCAGCTATTGTGATAGACCCACTTGGAATAACTCATACACTTCTTAATATGACTCATGAAGTTGTACAACAAAGCTGAAGAACTTGTTAAAACACAAATCAATTGTTGTGGCAGACCCAGCGGGAATAACTCATGCACTTGTTAATATGACTTATGGAATTGTTAAACAAGGCTAAAGTAAAGCATAAATCAACTATTGTGACAAACTCTTGGGGAATAACTCAAGCAGTTGTAATTATGACTCATAAAGTTGTAAAACAAGGCTAAAGAACTCTTGGGGAATAACTCAAGCAGTTGTAATTATGACTCATAAAGTTGTAAAACAAGGCTAAAGAACTTGTTAAAACACAAATTAGCAGTTGTGACAAACCCTTCGACAATAATTGATGCAACTATAATCACTAGAAGAAAAAAAGGTTTTTGCGACGGAAAAAATCCGTCGCTAAATTTATTTGCGACGGATTTTTTCCGTCGCAAAAAAGTGGTCACAATTGCGATGGAATTTCAGAGTTCCCTGCCGAAAACGTGTTTAGTGTGCCAACTGCCAAGTGCCCAAGAACCCAAGTTCCTGGCCCACACCGAGCCCACCATTTTTCCCTCATATGTGGGAACTTGAGATCCCATCAAAATTGGTGGGATGGTGGGATCTCAAGTTCCCACGTCACTATTCACATTTTTGGACAGATTTACCCCTGAAATTCAAACTTGGCGGGAAGTTTGAACTTGGAGGGAAAGTTTGAATTGGCAAAATTTTTTTTTTCTCACAAGTTCAAACTTAACAATAACATATTTTAATAAAATATATTTTAGCAAAAAAATATTTTCTTTTTTTTTTAAATTAATTTCTTTTGAGGGAAAAATAGACATTTCCTAATATTTTACCAACTACCATCCCTTCATTTTCTTCCTACCAAACAACTCAAGCCATCTTCCCTCATCTTTCAAATCTTCCTTTCCCTTCCTCTAAGTTCATTTCCCTCCTCTAAGTTTCTTTCCTTCCCCACCAATTTTTTATACCAAAAGGGCCCTAATTGTTTAACATATCGCTTTCACTTAGCATGGGAGAAGGTCCTAGAAATATTTAATTTCTACTCCCATGGAAATGATGTGGAGAACCTACAAATGAACTTGGTGGGCCATATATTGGGGAGCATTTCATTATGACAGGAATCTAAGAAGTATGTGGGTGTTGTGGTGGTTGGCTTTTGTTGCTTGATGGGATCATCAAATGAGTGAACATGGGTAGTTGAAGGTTTAATTGTGCACAAATTAATTAGACTATTGTCAGAAAAACATAAATAGCAACATAAAGATGTGCAGAAGAATTAGTGTGGCTCCATAAACCATCATTTATTTAAAATTTTGAATTTTGTTTTTCTTCTGGCCTTAAGAAAATCGTCAATTTTATTTTTAGAACAACATTTAAGTCAATTCATAAACGAGAATTTATTTAACTTTGAATTTTGTTTAATTTCTTTTTCTTGATCACTGCTGCTGATTTGAACTCTTGATTAAACAAACGAAAGCACAAGATGTCTCTCACATCCAAACCAGTGAGACACAAATTCAGGGGGCTTTGTTTGATTTTATTTGTGCTTTTAGTGATTTAATACTGTTATTTTTAATATAATTATTTTTTATTTGAGCTTCAAGCTGACTACAAACTCAAGTCCACTAATTTTTTTTTTTAAAAAAAGAGTTTAAGAAAAAAATTCACTCTTCTGATCCTTAATATAAAATATATTTGGGGAGTTGATCTTAATCTTAAATGTAAGACATGGTTTCATATTTGTCAATATTTTTCTAATTTAACCTTATAGATGCTCCTTCAACAATAATCAAGAAAGAGAGGGAATAAGGGAATTAAGGAATATGATTAATATATTTTAAAAAAATACATGTCATATTAACTAACTCAATTAATTTCTTTAATATAATTAAATTAGATAAAATATCTTACATTAAAGACATGAGGAGCATAAATTCAAAAGAAAAAGTATGGTAATGTTTTTACATCCAAGAACATACAGCGTTAATCCTTATTATAAGTCTATTCTCATTTCTCACATGAAATGATAGTTACTAATATATCAAAAAGGGTTAAAGGCCTAATTTGTCATGGAAGTTTTGCTAAAGGAGCGCCCAGCACTCGGAAGTTTTTTTGGTATCAAATTTGCCTCGGAAGTATGAAAAAGGTAGCAAATTTGCCCCTCCGTTAATTTTGTCTGTTAAGTTTGACTGAGTGTACATGTAGCATGCCACCTTATCAACGCGAATAAGAGTTAAGTATCATTTTTACCCCCGAAAGTTTACAAAAGTAGCAATTTTGCCATTCTTTCTCCCAATATTAAATTTGACTATTAAATCAGTCAAAGACCACACATGTCATGCATTGAAAAGGTCGAATTAGGAGTTACAAAAGGAGATCCTTGAAATGTTGAGTTTAAGACGGCCAGAATTTTTGAAGCCAAACAGCTCACAGGGACTGAAAGGTCTGTCGCAAAACCCAAAGGAAGCATCACTTATGATCTAAGCAAATGAAACGCAAAATGAGAAATGAATTGTTCCAAAAATTGGTTCAGTAAAACAAATCAATAGTGATACTATTTACGTTTGTATAAACTGATCATTTGCTTAGATCATAAGTGATGCTTCCTATGAGCAGTTCAGCTTCACAAATTCTAGCCGTCTTGAGCTCAACATCTCAAGAATCTCCTTCTCTTACTCCAAGTTTGACCTTTTCAAGGCATGACATGTGTGGTCATTAATTGATTTAATAGTCAGATTTAATATGTGGGAAAGAAGGGCAAAATTGATACGTTTTGTAAATTTCCAAGGTAAAATTGCTCCTTAGTGAAAACTTTCGGGGCAAAATTGCTCTCAGTGAAAACTTTCGGGGCAAAAATGATACTTAACTCTTATTGGATTGATGAGGTGGCATGCCACGTGTACACTTAATCAAACTTAACGATCAAAATTAACGGAGGGGCAAATTTGCTACCTTTTTCATATTTCCGGGGCAAATTTGTTACCTTTTTCATACTTCCGGGGCAAATTTGATACCAAAAAACTTCCAGGTGCTGAGCGCTCCCTTAGCAAAACTTCCACAACAAATTAAGCCTTTATCTCTATTAAAAATGACTTAAATTGATTTTAAAAAAAATTTCATGCTTACCCTTATTTTCTCTCTACATTTACAAATCATTATTACCTCTCTTTCGAACTATATAATTAAATATTCTAAAAGTAAAGTTGAAAAATAGTCATTAATAACCTCTCACTGGACTTATTTGTAAGACCGAAAATTTTTCAAGTGGACTAATAATAAGAAAAGTTAATATGCAAATTTACTCTGAAAGTATTTATTCAAAATCAATGTTGTGTCGGAATTTCTTTTGGATTTAATGTTATCTAAAAAGCTTTAAAACATAGCAATATTGTCCTTTAATATTAAATATGTTAATTATAAATGTCAATATTTTCATGGTCAACATTAATTTTTTTAAATGGAATAAAGCAACTTGTTACGTTTCAAACTTTCAATAAGATGTTAAACTTTAAAAAACTTTTGGAATGATATTGCTTATTTTTTATATATATAAAAATTTTAGGAAAGAGGTCAGGCTCACTAACAGTCTAAAGGCAGAGCGCTTGGAGCTTAATCCACAGGGTATACTGAATTAGATAGTACACATGCCTCCACCTCTTCCTAGTGTTTCCACTGATTTATAAACCTTAAGATGCCTCCTCCAATACTTTGACCAACTCCAAGATCGAACATCTTCCCTTTAGTGAGAAAGTCCGGCCCTTTATCAATTAAACCCAAAAATAAGGGGTGGATAATATTGCTTGTGAATAAACACAAATCTTAACGGGTCCATGACTTGTATTACGGTATTAATATAAAACGTTACCTCCACACACACACACACAAAAACGTAACGGAGCTTTCTAGACTACGTAGATTAAATTAAGTGCCACACCGAACCACGCCTTAAGATAATTAAGTGTAATAATGGACATTATACGTTAGCGAGTCACAATCAATTTACCATCTTAGTTTGGATTTACTTATTAATTAACTAACTAACTAATTCATTTTTCAACGCACCACTTATTTTAATTAACCTTTTTGCTCTAACCACTAAAATTAAAATGGTGTTTCGCTTCAAAGTCTCAACTTTGCTACGTTAAGGAGTCACAATCAATTCATAGCCTTTGGTTGTGATCTACAAACTATGAATACTCCTGCCGTGACTATATATAAAGTTTTTTTTTAAAAAAAATAAGCTTGTCCTTTTTAATGAGATCCGATTTGATTTGATTTTAATAATAAATATAATTTTACTTATTTTATTTTCATTCTTTCACATCATTTTTTTTATCATACATTCTCTTTCTTTTTTTCTTTTTTCTTTTTTTTTCCCCCTTTTTATCATCATTACTCTCTCTCTCTTACTCATTGATACATAGGGACATCTTTGAAAACAAGTTATCCTTCTTACATATTTATTACTTTTAACTTATTTTAACTATTTTTTAGAATTTCATGACTCAGTTGAAAAAACATTATATATGGGGATAGAGGGAATACTTAATACTCTTTCTAGTCCTTTTTATAAGAGCCCGAAATTTGAATTGCCTTAGTTATTTATATAAGAACTTGATAAGAGTTGTCTGAACATTTAATAAATTTTTTCTATTATTGTCTCTTATTAGTTATATGTATTACATTAATTAAAAGGTTGGTAATACATATATTTACTTCATTTCTCTCTCATTTTCCCCTCATGGATAAGAATATACTTGAAAAATAAAATTTATTTCATACATAATTATTATTTTTAACTTTTTTTTTAAACCATATAATTTAGTTATTGAACTCTTACAAAAATTCCGCTATGAAGAGATAAAAGAGGGAGAGGAACATGGGATGTCTTATGTAAGAAGACACAATGAGGGACCAGTTTGAATTTTGAGCACAGAATCTTGTGATTCTATTTCTAGTCATGCCGGGCCATTTTGTTTTTTATTTGTTGGATAAGAATATTGTCATTAGTCAAAGTCAATCACTCATTTTATCATGTGAACTACGAAGCCGTGCCCAAAATTTAATTTAATAATAAAAATAAAAATTATTCTCCAAGTCATTATAGTTTCATTTATTTTTAATTAGGCTCTTATAATATTAAGTGAACAAAGAAAATTATTTTGGATAAAGCTACTCAATTAGAATCAATATTGTTTGAATGTGACTCGGTAATGCAGGTATAATATCATATGACTGTATAAGACAATAGACTTCTATAAGTAGAAGTATTTTTAAAATATTGATTATTATTTTTTTATGAAATTCATATTCTCTATGCTACTAATTTTTTAAAATTCATGAAAAATCATGTTTTCCTTTTCACAAATAATAAATATTAGTATTTTATTGCAACAAATATAAATCAGATGAGACTGGGCCTGAGAACTAAACACAAAAAAACAAAAACTTTTTTTTATTATGAGTTTTGCCACAGGCCCCGGCCCAAGTATGACAAAGTCCAGCCCATAACTTGTGACTTGTGAGTGGACAAGAATAATAGGTGCTCCCTAGTCCCTTCGGTCCTACTATAGGACAACATTTGGGAGTTGATTTTAGTCATAATTATAAGACAATATTTTAATTTTTCTTAACTTCTTCCTAAAATACCCCTATTTCATTTTCTCAAGTGTGTTTGATTTTTAGTGAGTATATATATATGGGTATGTAGACTCTTCTAGTCAGTAAAACTTTTAAATTGTTAAATTTTAATTTATTTACTGATCAGCTAACATTAATTTACCAATATATATATAGACAAGGTGTATGTGTGCGCGCATGCGTGTATACACAAAGATATATAGACACACACGTGTGTGTGGGTGGGGGGGTTTTATACATATGTGTGTGTCTACACAATATATATAGACACACAAACACAAACACACACATACATATATGTGTGTGTACATATATGTATATTTGTGTGTGTGTATGCATATCTCTCTGTGTGTGTCAATATTGCACGCGCACACACACACACAGATTTGTGCGTGTGTATCTTTGTAGATAGTGTTTGTGTACACAAAAATAAGGGTATTTTAGGAAAATAAATAAAATTAACTAATTTAACTCCTCTCCTTAATCTCCACAAAATTGATTAAATATGTCATATAATTAAGACCGAAGGGAGTATAATAATAATAGGTATAATAATTGTGAGGCGTCGTTGATACAGTTGGCTAAGGCGCCTTTAACTTAAAAGGGAGGGGGTTCGACACCTGCTAGTCGATGTGAGAGCCTCGTTGGTGGGCGATCTGTAAGTATATCTGTAAGTGCTCTTTGAATGCAGAGGCATACCCTAGTCCTGGTGGATATTGTTGCCTACCTCTATCTAAACTTTTTAGTATAAAAAAAAGGTATAATAATTGTAAATTTGGTACATTCCATGATATGAGGATTTTGTTTTCTTTGTTTTTTGGTGAAAAGGACCATCCGCGCGTAATAATCATGTCCTCATCATCATGCCTTATTGTTTTGTTGTAAAATAATCATGGCCTTATTATTATGCTCTCCATAGAACAAATATTATACGCCATGATATAATATTGGTACACTGATAAAGTATTATTATTGAATTTGAACGGTCACTTGATCATGGTTTTATTATTATTATTCAAATATGGAAGGAGCCTCCTGGCTATTATGAGTTTATTATTCTCAAAAATGACAATTTTATCATATATATATATATATTTTTATGCGTTAATTGTTACTCCCTACAATTTGATCAAAATTTGGCTTACGTTTCTATAGTTGTAAATCACGGTTTTTGGTCCCACTTTTGTAGGGACTTGGTTGGAGCTTAATACAATAAACAATGTTAACCCGGTAAAAGTATAAGAAACATAATCAAAATACAACTAGCTTTACTTATCTATGTAAATCTTTTGTGTTGGAGGGATAAGTTAAAGTATATTTTTAGTCTTTTAACTTTATAAAGTATACTTTTGATCATATATTTCTAATACTGTTATGTTACCTACGAATTTTTGGGTAAATAGAATTTTCCCTATCATAATCTAGAATGTCTCTTACATTTATCAATTTTCTCTAAATTAGTTAGATTGGTGCTGCCTCAACAATGATGATAAATACAAATATAAATCCTAATGCATTTATATATTTTAAGAAAATCAATGCTAATTTTTTTATAAACAACTATTTTTTAATCTATCTCTTTCACTTCGCGTGGGAAAAAGTACTATAAATAGTTAATTTCAACTACCATGGAAATGATGTGTAAAAGGGTGAAAATAGGCCAGGCCCTTATCAGGCGGCCTACAGCCTGGCCTATTTAGGTCCTTGTTAGGCTTAATCTGTTTATTAAAAAAGTCAAGCCAAAGCTTATTTAAAGGTCTGAATATGTAAATAGGTCAGACCTATTTTGTTAAGGCTTAACCTGTTTAAATATTAAATAAATATAATTATATTTATATCATATAAATAAGATAATATTTATTGTTTTTCATTCGTATATTATAATTTCAAGATATATTTATATAAGTTTTGATAGGCTTAAAGTATATAAAGCCTATTTATGACCTCCAAGGCCTGTAATATGAGGCCTTTTTAAAGGCCTACATTGTAAGTAGACTTTTAAAAAGGCTTCAGACTCGACCAGGCCTTATGAAGGTTCAGGCCTGAGTCTAGAAAAAGGCCTGAATTCAGGTTCAGGCCTTCTGCCCCCATTGCAGGCTCAGGCCTATTTAGCCAAAGCCTGGTCTAACCTGGCCTATTTCCATGCCTATGTAAAACCTATAAATGAACTTGATACATCATATATATTATGAGTTTAATGTTTTTGTTTTTAATGCAGAACATTTTTCTGCCACACTCAGATAAAAGTGAGGGAGTCCTACTAATATTTTCTTTCACTTCACTTTATAATGGGTTCCACTATTTTATGTGAGTGTAACAGAAAAAATATTTCTACAGTAAAAGCATAAATATTAAACACACTAGTATTATGTATATTGGGGAGCATTTCATTTATATATGACAGAAATCTAAGAAGTATGTGGCCGGTGTTGTGGTGCTTGGCTTTTGTTGCTTGATGGGATCATTAAATGAGTGAACATGGGTGGTTGAGGGTTTAATTGTGTACTAATTAATTAGACTGTTGTCGAAAAAAAATAAATAGCGACATAAAGATGTGCAGAAGAATTAGTATGGCTCCATAAACCATCATTTATTTAAAATTCTGATTTTTTTTTTCTTCTGGCCATAAGAAAATCGTCAATTTTACTTACTTTATTTTTGGGTTAAGATGCAATTTGGCCAATAAACTATTGACCCAGGAGTATCCAACACAATTAACTATTAAGTAGACCAAAAATACTAATGAACTTTTAAAAAGGAGCGTCCAGCACAACGCCGTTAGCAAAATGTTAACCTCCGTTATTTAAGGTGCAGATTGGCCAACGAACTTTTACTCCAGTAGTGCCCAGCACAACATCCTAAATTTTACTAAATTAAATAATTTTTTCTTCAATTATTATTTTTCAAAACTACTTGTATAGATATCTATAGAGAAAAATTACTCGTTCTTTAATTTTATCAAAATTATAATTTGCTAAAATAAACAAAAGTTTTAATTAAAAATATAATTATATGATTTGAATAAAATTCAAGGTGTTTTAATTTATAGTTTATTATATATGCTAAAATATATATATATATGGATATGGAACTTTCGTAGGCCAAATTGCTCATTAACCTATTATTGAATTGTCCTTTTTCAAGCCTCTTAAAGTATCTTTTTTTTCCCCCAAAAAAACTCTCATATTCATATAATCAATAGATAATTTATTTAACAAATAAATCATATAATTTTTTTTTGTTTAACTTATATAATAAACTATAAAAAAACCTTACGTTTTATTTTAATCATATAATTATATTTTTAATGAAGGCTTTTGTTTATTTTAGCAAATTATAATTTTGACAAAATTAGAGAATGAGTAATTTTTGCCGATAGATATCTATACAAGTAGTTTTGAATAATAACAATTGAGAAAAAAATTATTTAATTTAGTAAAATTTAGAATTTTGTGCTGGGCGCTCCTGGAGTAAAAATTCGTTGGCCAATCTGCATTTTAGATAACAGAGGTTAACTTTTTGCTAAAGGCGTTGTGCTGGGCGCTACTTTTAAAAAGTTTGTTGGTATTTTTGGTCCACTTAATAGTTAATTGTGATTGACGCTCTTGAGCCAATAATTTATTAACTAAATCGGACCTTAACCCTTTATTTTTAGATCAACATTTAAGTCAATTCATAAACGAGAATTTATTTAACTTTGATTTTTTTAAAAAAAAAATCTTTTTCATGATCATTGCTGCCGATTTGAACTCGTGATTTAAGAAACGAAATATGTCTTTCGTGTCCAAGCCAGTGAGACACAAATTCAGGGGGCTTCGTTTGATTTTATTTATGTTTTTAGTGATTTAATACTGTTATTTTTAATATAATTATTTTTTATTTAAGCTTTAAGCTAACTACAAACTCAAGTCCACTAATTTATTATTTTTTTCAAAAAAAAAAAGAGTTCGAGAAAAAAAATCACTGCTTCAGTTCTTAATATAAGACATATTTCGGAAGTTAATCTTAGTCCTAAATATAAGACATAGTTTCCATATTTGTTTATTTTTTCTTAATTTAACCTTGTTAATACTCCCTCAATAATAATCAAGAAAGAAAGGAAATGAGGGAATTAAGGAAGATGATTATGATGTTTTAGAAAATTAATGCTAATTTAACTAATTTCTTTAATCTAATCAAATTAGGTAAATATGTGTTATATTAAAGATATGAGGAGTATAAATTTGGAAGAGAAAGTAGATTAATGTTTTTTATATTCAAGAACATAGAGCTTTAATCATTATTATAAGTCTATTTTAACTCATTCTCATTTCTCACTATTCAAGAAATGATAGTTACTAATTCATTAAATATGACTTAAATTTATAAACTTTTTCATGTATACCTTTATTTTCTCTCTATATTTATAAATTATTGGGCATGTTTGGAGTTCAGCGTTTCAAGCGTTTGGACCAGCAATTTTGAAAAAAGTCCAGTAACGTTACTAACTGATTTTTGGGTTAAGATTTAACTTCCTGGACTTTAAGTCAAAAAGCTCCTAAAAGCCAGTTAAGGAAAAAGTTCTACTATAGAGCTTTTTCCAAAAAAAAACAAAAAACTCTCAGCTTTTTGACATGGGCCCTGCCACTTCTACCACCATCAATTCAAACACAAATCATTATTTATAATCTAACTCTTTTTCGACCGAGCTTTTACAAAAGTCAAATAACTTTTAAGCCACCGCTCCTACCGTCAACCCAAATAGACCCATCACCTCTCTTTCTTTTTTCTCTCTTTCAAACTATCTAATTAAATATTCTAATAGTAGAGTTGAAAAATAGTCATTAATAAGTAATAACCTCTTAGTGAAGTTATATTTAAGAACAAACAAATGTTCTTCAAGTGGGACTTATAATAAGAAAGGTTATTATGGAAAGTTACCCTAGAAATATTTACTCAGAATAAATTTTGTTTCGAAAGTTCTCTTTTTTCAGTGTTAACCAAAAGCTTCAAAACATAATAATATTACCCGTTAAAGTTAAAAATGTTAATAGTTAATGTCAATTTTTTTGTAGTTAACATTAGTTTTTTAAACGGGTTAAGATAGTTTGTTACGTTTTAAAATTTTTAAGACAATATTAGGCTCCAAAAAACTTTTAAGACAATATTATTCAATTTACATCTCAACCCTCAGATTACGAAGCTTTCCAGAATAGACCGATTAAATTAAGTGCCACACTGAACCATGCCTTAATATAATTAAGTGTAATAATGGACATTATACGTTAGCGAGTCACAATCAATTTACCATCTTAGTTTGGATTTACTTATAATTAATTAACTAACTAACTAATTCATTTTTCTACGCACCATTTATTTTAATTAACCTTTTTGCTCTAACCACTAAAATAAAAATGGCGTTTCACTTCAAAGTCTCAACTTTGCTACGTTAAGGAGTCACAATCAATTCGTAGCCTTTGGTTTTGATCTACAAACTATGATTTTCTACGTAGCTTCTTCTTCTCGCAAATAATTAACCTTTTTGTGATATATATTTCTTTTTCCTTGTTGCTTTTGTATGTACATGTCAAATTGTGATATGATTATATGAATACTCCTTCCGTGACTATATATAAATTCATTTTTTTAAAAAATAAACTTGTCTTTTTTTATGAGATCCGATTTTATTTTATTTGAATAATAAATATAATTTTACCCATTTTATTCTCATTCTTTCATACCATTTATTTATCATACATTCTCTTTTTTCTTTTTATCATCATTACTCTTTCTCTCTTACTCATTTTATATTGAGACTATATATATATATATATATCTTACATATTTATTACTTTTAACATATTTTAACCGTTTTGTAAAATCTCAAGATTCAATTAAAATAACATTATATATGGGGATGGAGGGAATAGTTAATACTCTTTTCAGTCCTTTTTATAAGAGCCCAAAATTTGTAGTGTCTTAGTCATTTATATATGAGCTCGACAAAAATTGTCTGAATATTTAATAAATTTTTTCCATTATTATCCCTCATTAATTATATGTATTGCATTAATTAAAATGCTAGTGATATTTACATTCACTTTATTTCTCTCTTTTTCCCCCCTCATGAATAAGAGTATTTTTTTTTTAAGAAAAAAAGTTTATTTCAAACATGATTATTATTTTTAATTTATTTTAATTAGTTTCTTAAATCATATAATTCAATTATTGAGCACTTACAAATTAAAACAAGGGTTAAGGTGCAATTTAGCTAACAAACTATTGGCTTAGAAGCGTCCAGCACAATTAACTATTAGCTAGACCATAAATACCAATAAACTATTTAAAAGGAAAAATGAGCACAATTCCATTAAAAATAAATTAACTCCGTTAAAGACAAATTAACTCTGTTCTTTTCCTCGTTCTCTGCAACTTAGAACGATCTCCCCCTTTAAGAAGACGATGAACAGTGTTTCCTAACCCAGCCGCCTCCTCTCCTTTTCCAAATCCAAATCCAAACATTTTTACCCAAACAGGGTCGTCCCTTTGATGCCTTCAATTCCAAATCTGATGTGTCTCTCCCCCCCCCCCCCCCCTTTTAATTCCAACGTCACCTGCTAAAGCACAGTGCTCTATCGTATCACAAAGCAATTGCGGCACTTTCCCTTCTCTCTCTCCCCAATCTAGATTCGCTTCACTCATCTGCATCTCGCAATGTTCGTCAAGAAGCTGGTCGAGAAAGCCTCCGTCAGGAAGGTCAATTTCATCATTTCATCTCAACTTCCCCTGTTTTCTCTTTCTCATAGACGATTCCGATTTCCTTTCGTTTCATTTTCAACAAACTTTGATCTCATTGTTTGGTTGATTTCCCTGACAACTCGTTTGAGTTCCAAAGCTCAGCCTTAGAGCACAGTGCTTTAAATGATGATAGATACGGTGAAGTCCTCAAGATATTGTCTTTAACGGAGTTAATTAGTTTTTAATAGAATTGTGCTTATATTTCCTTTTAAGTAGTTTGTTGGTATTTATGGTCCAGGTAATAGTTAATTGTGCTGGACGCCCCTGAACCAATAGTTTGTTAGCCAAATCGCACCTTAACCCTTAAAACAAACAGAGTAGTATGAAGACATAAGAGAGGGAGAGGAACATGGGATGTCTTACGTTAAAAGAAGGCACAATGATTCGGAATGATTCGGATGTGTTTGATATATATATATATATTTATACATAAAAGTTTAGGTGGGTTCTGTACTAGTCCCCTACCAAGTTCAGGACACGGCCTCGGGGCTCTTTGAGCACTTATAAAAATTGTTATATGATTGCCTACTAAAGGAACTCTCATAACGGTAGAGGGAATCAAACCCTCGTCCTTTTGAGACTTAGGCCGTTCCTTACGATTTGTGCCAACTCTCGTTGGCAACGTGTTTGAATTTTGAGCACAAAACCTTGTGATTCTAATAATGCGGGGCATTTAGTGCTTTGCTTGCTGGATCAATTTTGTTTTTTATTTGTTGGATGAGAATATTGTCATTAGACAAAGTCAATCACTCATTTTCATCGTCCTTTTTAAGACACAGCCAAAGGGGACCTCTCATGTTAACTACGAAACCTTGTATCAAAAAAACTACGAAACCGCACCCAAACATTTAATTTAGTAATTAAAAGAAAAATTATTTCCCGAGTCATTATAGTTTCATTTAATAATTTTTATTAATTAGGCTCTTAATATTAGGTGGAGAAAGACCTGATTAACAATTAAATGAAGCTATAAAAACCTACATATTAATCTTTTTTCCATGATTAAATCACATCTTCAATTATTAATTTCTGAGAAGCTTCTAAAATTGGACTTGGAGCATTAAGTGTGATTAGGTTGAATGAAACTAAATGAACTTACCAATTTCCTTTTTTTTTTTTTCAATACAAAACTTATTAATTTCCTATGAATATAAGAGTTTATACCCTGTGTATTTAAAGAAAATTATGTTGAATAAAGCTACTCAATCAGAATCAATATTGTTTGAATGTGACTCGGTGATGCCTATAAAATACTACTTCTGATTTTAAATATATAATAAAGTTCGTAGTAACTGGAGGGTGTATATCATATATGGCTGTATAAGACTAAAAGACTTGTATAGGGAGAAGTATTTTGCAAATATTGATATTATTTTTTATGCAATTAATATTCTTTATGCTACTGATTTTTTAAAATTCATGAAAAATCATGGTTTTTTTTTTCACCAACCATAAATATTAGCATTTTTATTGCGATAAATATAAATCAGATGAGACTGGGCCTAAGAACTAAAGCTCATAAAAACAAAAGTTGGACCAGGCTTAGATTCGAAAGGTGAGAGTAAGAGTAAACCTAAATTCAAAAGACAAACACCCATGTACCCAAAAAAAACATAAACACCCAAGCTAAATTATGAATGATCCAGTAAGTATAAAACATTTATTATTAAGAAAATGGGTTCAATTTGGGACCTGTTTAGCATGGCTGCGACTGAGGCAAAAAGCCCATCAAATAGTAAAATAAGCCCAATGGAAGGAGGGGGAAAAAAGCTAATCTGAACTGTTTAGGATAGTTTTAGGGTTAATAGACTTGTTGTAAAAAAATAGTTTCGACCAATGGGGGTTGGTACAAGTAGTAAGCGACTTGTATCGCTTAAGCAAGGTCTCGAGTTCGAGCTTTATGAATGCAAAAAAGCTCTGCTGGGAGGCTCACCCACCATAGCTAGGTGCGCGACCCCGGTCGGATTTGGATTAGTCAGAGCAAAGCTCTGAATACTAAATGGGAAACCAAAAAAAATAAAGTAGTTTCTAGTAAAAGTCAACTTTTTAAGTTTCAGGGGTTACTTTTTTCAACTTTTGGAGAAAAATGTTAGGGATAGATAATCTAGTAAGTAATTTAGTATTAAATATATATTTGTATACATTTTAATTTATTCATTAAAATATATTTAATTAAGTGCTTTAGAGTTTTTTAATTTTTTCATAATAATTTAATTTTTTTATCATATTTAAAGATTTTTTTAATCTTCAATTATCACAATATATAAACTAATACTCACACATATATAAATGGGCTAATAATATATCGAGTGACTGGATATATCATTTTTTCCGGTGAATAGCAAACAACGTATTTTGGTTTAGTTTAGTGAATAATAATAATTTTTTTAAAAAAAATCAGAATGAATGACAGATCGAACAAACAGGCCGAGTAGTGTGCAAACTAAAAGCTTTAATGACAAATTGCGTGTGACAAAGAGAGAGCTTGCTAATGTTCAAGTTGGAAAGTGAGATAAAAAAAAATGAGGAGCTAGAGAGAGAAGGAAATCATCACCTAGTAACTAGTGTGCCTAGAATTTGATGAGCAAAAAATGAATATACCACAAGAAGCTGCTTTAATTTACACAAAGATTGGAACTCCTTCACGAACTTCTTCGTCAATGATCCCACAGCTCTCATATGGACGCTTTCGATTTGTCCGGTGACACTGCGATTCATGTCGCCGCTCAATCCAACGACCCTAACCTCATCCAACAACTTCTCGATATGCTTCCAAATGACTCTCATCGTAAGTGAGTATTGGGAACAGGGAATGCTCCCAAGAACACTCTTCTTTCACTAAGTGATTCACTATAAGTGAGCGTGAGAATGACACAGTTATTTTAATTTTTTAATCTCAAACCACCGAAACAACGTCGTATAAGAGCTCATTGGACACAACGTTATATCCAGTGACAGGATATATGATTTCCCCTATATATATATATATTTATGTATGTATGTATGTACGTATGTACGCACATATGTAATATTCAATAAGATTTATACTATTTTTAGTTATTTTTCATCTTAAATGACTAGGAAAGTCATTTATGACACCGCTATCTCAAACACAAATCAAATGTATAATTTGAATTTTATCATATCTTCTGTATGCAAAAGTTCAATTAAAAAAACGTCACTTTTGCCACTACTATATCAAAATGGACACTTAGTTTTTCTTTTTTTGGATATAAAAATTTTAGGAAAGGGGTTGGGTTCACCCACGATTCAAAGGCAGGGCGGAATCTCCTTTCTTCCTAAGTGATACCAATGTTGGGCAGAGCGAGCCGTCTATTACCTTTAGGCATTAACTTAGGCACTTAGGAGTTAGGATACCTCCCCCAGCGTTTTAACTAACTTCAGATCGAACCCCCTCCTTTTAATGAAAGTATCCGACCTCTTTGCTAGTTGAGCCCACGGGGACAATAAACACTTAGTTGATCTGAAACCTTTTTGTTTTGACACTGGATCTGAAACTTTTTTAATCATAAGTTTTGCCACAGGCCCCAGCCCAAGTATGAGAAAGTCCAGCCCATAACTTGTGACTTGGGAGTGGACAATAATAAAAGGTATTATAATGGTAAATTCGGCCCATTCCATGACATGAGTTTTTTTTTTTTGGGGGGGGGGGGGGGGGGTTGAAAAAGACCATCCGCGCCTATTAATCATGTCCTTATTATCATGCCTTTTTTTTTTTTGTAAAATAATCATGGCCTTATTAATATTATCATGCTTGCCATAGTACAAATACTATATCCCATAAAATAATATTGGTACATTGATAAAGTAGTAATATTGAATTTGCACGGTCACTTGATCATGGTTTTATTATTATTATTATTATTATTATTATTCAAATATGGAAGGAGGCTCCTGGCTATTATGAGTTTATTATTTTAAAAAATGACAATTATATCATATACATTTTAAATTTTTAGGTTAATATCATTGTTACTCCCTACAATTTGATCAAAATTTAGCTTGTATTTTTATACTTTTAAATTATGGTTTTTGATCCCTGTTTTGTAGGGACTTGGCTCGAGTTTAATAAAATTAACAATCTTAACCATAAGGAACAAAACTAAAACTTATTAAAAGTATAAGACATAATTAAAACTATAGCTAACTATACTTAACTATGTTAATCCCTGGCCAAAAAAAAAACTATGTTAATCAAAGACAACGTTCTTAAACATCTACAAAAGCCTTTATAGAAATTATAGGGAAAAATCACAATTTAAAAAAACTATATGGATTAAAAAAACAAAATTCCATGTAAGGAATGATATAACCCTATTTTTTTAAAAAGGGTTAAGAAGCAAATTTATCAATAAATTATTGGTCCATGAGCACCCAACACAATAAACTCTTATGTGGATTTTAAATGCAAACAAACTTTTGAAAATGTTACATCAGCGCAATGACGTTAGCTCATGGGTAACTTCCGTCTGTTGCTATTGTATTTGATATTTGTCTTATTTGTAGTTTCTTTCACACACATCAGTTCATTAATTACGGACACTCTTCTTCGTCCATGACTCATTCCGAGCAATTCGTCGTGTCGGCTTCGCATTCCGTCAACCTCGATCAGCTTATCTCTGTATTCTTCCATGACTTGATTAATGAAGGTCTCATGAAGAGAGAATCTCAAAAATCGGTTTTCCTCATCAACAATGCCGTCGAGAAAAACCTCATTGGCACTCAGAGTCTTGCCGATTACAACGTCGACCATATGAAGTTAGAGAGGTGAATAAAAAGCTTACCTCAAGAATTTTGGTAGTAAACCACAAGATTTATAGTCGTCTTTTTCCTCTTTCTTCAACCGTTTCCTTCTTCGTTTCCGGCTCCTCTTTTCGGTGTGGATGAAGATATTCACCGACTTAGTGAATGAAATGAGGAATTAATAGACATAATTAGGTGATCAAAGTCGGCTATTACATGGAGATAATCCTAGGACATTAACTTCCCAATTATTACCAATATGCCATTAATCCCAATTCCAATTGTTGTGTTGTTTGAAACTAAACGAACATGCAGGGGGTTCAATAAATGCAATCTGACTTATTGAGGAACGAAAGAGAATGAGGATTAATAATTATCAATGGGAATGACAGTGGCTTTGTTAACAAGTCCCCAAAAGAATAAGAGAATGCGGGATATCTCTAACCAAAAATTGAGAAAAAGCAAGGGTAAGGTAGCGGTATCTTTGACATATTCCTTCCAGCAACAACAGACGGACATTACCTATAAGCTAATGTCATTGTGCTGATTTAACATTTTCAAAATTTTGTTTACATTTAAGATCCATATAAGAGTTTATTGTGTTAGTTACTCCTAGACCAATAGTTTTTTAGTAAATTTACTCCTTAGCCCTTTAAAAAACTTCATTACAAAAATGGCAATAAACATAGGTTCCATGAATATCCGCGGTTTGATGCGACATCGTATTGTGGGGTTAACGAGGGTCCCACTGCCCCCAAACTGAAGCAAAGTCACGCATGAATATCCGCGTTGACACGACAAAACCCCTAAAGTTTCGAAAATCAATGCAAAGTTTACTCATAATGACTCCTCTATCTTTCCACCAAGGGCAACCTGCCTCCTCCCATTTTCTCTGCTTCACCCAGTAATTACTCCCCCATATCAAGGGCATTTCAGGAATTTCATTTTCAAACGTATAGTTTGGTGGTAGACCACCTCCAACAACCTGGCCATTTTTATGGTCTTCGTCTTTATCCCTCTCTTTCTTCCATTTCCCCTCATTCAAAAATTTCACACCGTAAAGCTAGGGCTCTGTTTGGCTTCGCCGTCGCTAGCATGGAAGTGGACAATGCCGGAGTTCCGGGCGCCGGAGATGCCATTAGGAAGAAGAAGGAGTGTTTCAGAGCTGACATTGATACATCGGCACCGTTCGAATCAGTGAAGGAGGCCGTAACCCGATTCGGCGGTGTTGGTTACTGGAAACCCAATCACTCTACTCTCTCCGCCGTTCAGGTACTATCACTCTGTTTCTCTCTAACTCACTCACTCGCATTTCGCCGGCACGCATTAGTTCCACCGTCGAAGCAGAGCTTTCTGCTTCTTTCTTTAACAGCTTCCCACGAGTTAACTGCTCAAAATGTTGGGGCTCTTATGGCTGTCTCCAAAATTTCCCTTAGGGTTTCTTTTTTAGTAAATGCATGTCTACTTCGAAATTATCTCTAATAGGATATTTACTAAATTATGCTATATTTTGTTGTGTTTGTTGGTCTGTCATGTGTTCAATGTGCACCAGATATTGCTTATAGTATATTGTGAGTTATGTTTCTGTGGTCATTTTGTTGCTAAGTATTTGGATTTGGAGAGAGTAAAATAGTGAAAATAAAATTCCCCTTTTTGCCAGCGTATGTCAGAAGAGACTGATCCTGGAAAGCTAGAGGAGCAGACAGATGTGTTACATAAGGAACTGATTTTGAAAGAGAGGGAAACTCTTGATGTGTTGAAAGAATTAGAAAGCACAAAGAGGCGTGTGGAAGATTTGAGATTGAAGTTACAGAAGGAAGAATCTGAGGTTAAGAATTTGACCCTTGAGACGAGTGTTCGTGATAAAGCCATAAACATCAAGGAGAAGGAGGATAAGGAAAACCAAGGGAGCCCCTTTGTTTCTTCATCTAGCCCGGGTTCGATATTGATGGAATTGAAGCAAGCTAAGTTAAATTTAACAAGAACTACTACTGATCTTGCTGATGTTCGAGCTTCTGTTGACTCACTTAATAAGAAGTTGGAGAAGGAAAGGATCTCACTTGAGAAAACCCGAGAGAGGCTAACTCATAATTCGTCAAAGATATCGACTCTTGAGGATGAACTAAACCAGATGAGACTAAGACTACAAGTGACAAAGGATGCTGAAGATCCTTCAGATATTACCAGAGAACTCCAACGGTTGAACTCCGAAGCAGATAATTTCAAGAAAATGGGTGAAGTTGCAAAAGCAGAAGTTTTGAGAACAATGTCTGAGATTGAACAGACAAAAACTATGATAAGGACAGCTGAGATTAGGCTGGTTGCAGCCAGAAAGATGAAAGAAGCTGCTCGAGCTGCCGAAGCAATGGCCCTAGCTGAAATTAATGCTTTATCAAACTATGAGATGTCTAATAGAGATTCTATGGAAAAGAAGGATGGAGTAACTCTGTCATTTGAAGAGTATCATGATCTCACAAAGAAAGCTCAAGAGGCTGAGGAAAAATCAAATAAGAGAGTAGTGGACGTGATGATTCAAGTCAATGAAGCAAATGTGTTGAAAATGGACATCCTTAAAAGGGTAGAAGAAGCTGCAGAGGAAGTTAAAACCAGCAAGAAAGCTCTGGAAGAAGCTCTGGAAAAGGTGGAGGCTGCAAATAGAGGGAAGCTGGCAGTGGAAGAGGCACTAAGGAAGTGGCGAGCAGACAGTAACAAAAGGCGATCCTCAATGCAGAACTCTACCAAGTTCAAAAACACATACCCAGCTCACCGGAGAGATTCTCGGCTATTTGATGTGAATGGATTGAATCTTGTGAATGATGAGATCAAACCAGTTCTAAAGCCAACGCTATCAATAGGACAGATTCTGAGCAGGAAGCTGCTTATGCCTGAGGAGGAGAATGAAGCTGGTTTTGTTGAAGGACGAAGAAGCTCAGTGAAAAGAAAGGTGTCTCTGGGTCAGATGCTTGGGAAACAAAATTATGATCCAGAGTTTAGTAGTGGCAAAGTGGAGAAGGAAGAAAGTGTGCAGAAGCAATCTTCTGCAAAGAGGAAGAAATTTGGATTTGCCAGATTCTCTCTTCTTTTGGCAAAACAACAGAAGAAAAAGAAGAAGAAGCCGACTATGAATTTTAGGTGATGGGATCTGTTGGATCATGTGCATATTGATGTTTCAGCTTCAATATAGTAGAACTGACGAGTAACAAGAGTGAGACTAATTGCTTCTCTCACTTGTGTTACAGTCAGTACACATCCCTTTCACCTATTTCCCATTACTTCACTTTGAATCTCTGATTTTAGAGGTGTTTCGGGTTGGTTCTTGCTTTGTATGTAAGCATGTTACCCACTTGTTTGCTTTTAGTTTCTTGTGCTGATATTTTAGATTACTTTTTCTATTAAACTGTTGATCTGCTGCAATACGAGTATTCATTGTTTTCTTGAGTTTTAGGAGGATTTGGTTCCTTTACACTGAACAAAAAGGAAGAGTGAAGCCCTCGAGTTTCCTCACAAAAATCTTATTGACAATGTTTGGACGTCTGTGGCAAAAATTAATGCTCACCTACTTGAACGGATAACCTTGATTTGTATATATATAGTATATATTTGATGATTGATCCTTCACCAATGTGATTGGTTGGTAATTTAATGATGATAGATCTGATTTAAAAATCTGCAGTCATTATTGCTTAATCGTCATATTATACCACCTCCTCTGATCTTATTTATAAGTTCATTTTGATTTGAAACCTTGGTCCTTATTATAAGTTTAGTTTTAGAATAATAAATGTGTTTTTTACATTTTTGCCCCTATTAATTATAATAGATAAAAAGAATTTATTCATGTTGACTTTTGGAACTAATCATATATAAGCGAAAAATTAGAAATTTAACCTATAATTAATGAGTTAACAATTCTTCTTGGTATGTAAGATTTAATTAATTTAGACTTATGAGCAATGTTGTCAAAAACGAGTTTTTACGTAGACACGGAAATGGGTAGTAGAAACGTAAATCGTAGAAACGACACGGCACGTAAAGTTTCTACTTTCTACTACTTTAGGTCAGAGTTCAAAATTATATATATATATGTATGTATGTATGGGGAAAAAAAATCATAAATCAGTAAATTACTACTAAATGAGAAAATCAGAAAATCAGTGCTAGGCACTTATCACTACCACAATAAATAAAAATTACAAAATGATTTCAATTTTTTCTTTTAAAAAAAACAGACAAATCATACAAGAGGTGAGGTCCCATTGTTTTTGTCTATCAGATGCATTAATTATCATGAAGGAATTACATCGATGAAGAGGATACACATGAAATACAAACACTTCGATTATAGGGACAACTCTAGCATAAATAAGACTGAGCAAAACAATATTCATGATGAACCGAACCCAATGTTTTTGCCCTTTTTCACTTTAAAATCTGGCACTACTTATCAGATAAATCTGATACAGATTCAAAACAATGTGGTGAGGTGAAGATACAAAAATTGCCCGATGGTATTACTCACTTAGTGACTTACTCAATTTTTTTTTTTTGGGGTCTTAAGTAAAAACTCTTAGGACGGTAAAAACTTAAGTTTCTACCAGTTTCTACGTTTTTACACTAGTGTCTACCCGTTTTTACTTCAGACAGTGTTTACTTGAGTTTTAGCACTGAAGACCCCGGTAAAGACTAGTTTTTGACAACACTGCTTATGAGAATTAGTTAATTTAGATTTATGAATAGTACCAGAGTGGTATGTCAAATATCTATACCACTTAGCACTCGTATATAATTCACTTGTACTAGAAAGGTTTTATTCAAAATATAAGTCACTTGTAACCTTGTAGGGTATTAGATGGGGTTTTGCCAATTTAACCTTTCTCCACTATCGGTTGGGCACATGAGAAAGAGAGGGGAGAGAGAGGTGTAGATGTGAAATTATGAAGGGATGAGAGAGTATTCTTTATATTCTTCTCATGTGCTTTTAAAGCTTGCTTCTTATGAGGGGCAATGGAGCATCGAAGTGTGATTATGTTATTTCTATGAACCTTATCGCTCTCTAGCGTTTCTCTGTGACAATAAGAGCGTTTTATGAAAGAGGTGACTTATTGTTCATATGGTGTTGCATACCCTCTCTTACTGAGTGGTAGGTGGACCTACTCTGTTATATCAATTTCTTTATGTTGTTTGTTGAGAGTTGAAAATTTGTATAGCTTGCTTTCTTCCTTTTTGACTTCGTAGCTTCTATTCATCCTCTTTCAACTTAGATGTTAATCTGCTTGTAGAATTTAATATTTCCCATGTTGTTATATTTTTCACTTGGATAATTACTTAACTGTGCATTGAAAAGGCATGCCTTCGTTAATATTTCCCATGTTGTTATATTTTTCACTTGGAGTATTACTGATTCTCCTTACATGTTTTTGAAGCGATGGTGTTAGATAATAATTGTGATGGGCTGCTATCATGAGTAATGATAATAAATGCATGAGTGATTGAGTATCTATGCTTTTGATCTTAAGATTGTTCTTGGACTAGAGACTGAACACTTTGAATCCGCCTTACCAATTAAATGCCATCTCTTTTCAATTGGCAAGGTTGGTTTGAAGTGATCAATCTCTTCTCAAAGAACAACCTGAGATTAAATGTATAAATAATTGTATATGGCATATGTTGTGAGAATTAACTATAAGTTTGACCAAAAAAAAAGAATTAACTATAAGTGACTTATATATAGGTACAGAGTGATATTGGGGGGAAAAAAAATCAAAATTCACTTTTGATTTTTGGCCAAAAAAAATAAATAATTTTCAGTGTCTTCTTCCATTCTTCTTAAATCAAGAGGTATGTGACTTTAATTAGTGAATTTAAAATTTTAATTAGTGATTTTAAAGTGAATTTAAAAATATAATACTCTAAAGTAATTTAATTAGTTTTCTTAATCCCTCTAAAAATTCAATTTTATTTTATATTTAGGACCAAGAGTATTTTATAACAGTTTTGTACTAGTTTTTTTTTTTAGTTTTGATCCTAATTAGTTTCGTTTGTATTAAAATAATTTAAAATCAAGCCAACTAGCTCGATGATATGATTCAATGCCTTGACAAAATCAGAACTCAAGATTAAGGTGGGAAATAAAAAATAAAAAAATCAGTCTCAGATTGTAATATCAACAAAATTGTTTAAAGTGAATTTAAAATTAAAATACCAGGGTATGTAATGCAAACTTCTTAAAAGTCTTCTTCCATTCTTCCTTTTTATAAGTGTCTTCAAAGTGATATTCAATCCCAGGGTATGTAATGCAAACTTCTTCCCTCCCAATGAGCACATGTGAATCTTTGGATAGTTGTAATCAGAAGTTCCTATGGGGCAATACTGAGGATCAACAAAAAGTGCCGTTAATGGCATGGGATACCAATTGTAAGCCTAAGATACAAGGTGGTTTGGGGCTTCGTCATACCAAATTTCAAAACAACGCGTACCTAATGAAACTTGGTTGGAGACTTTCCGCTCGAAGAAATGACTTGTGGGTTAAAGTTATTCGAGATAAATGCAAGTGTGGTACTGATTTGCTCCCAAAGATTGATATGACTAAGCTAGGTTCAAACCTTTGGTGTGGAATTAAAAGAACGTGGGAGAAGGTGTAAATTGGGACTGAGAGATTGGCATCCGGACAGGTACGCTGGAAATGGACAAAGAATGGGGACTTCACTGTAAAATCAGCTTATGACTCCCTAAAGGATGATATTTCGCCCTCTGACTCTATGTGGGGTAAAATCTGGAAAATTTAAGGTACCAGAAAGGTGTAAATTCTTCACATGGCTTGTGGTGCATAAACATCTGCTCACCAATTCCACAAGATATAAGAGAGGGTTGTGTAGCAACGGTCGTTGTCCAGTGTGTATGGCGAAGTTGGAGACTGTCCAGCACGTTATACGAGATTGCCCAAATACTACTGCTCTTTGGAAAAATCTGGTTCCCCAGCGTCTTTAGCAGAAATTCAGGTCTTTGGCTTTTGACCACTGGTTCTGTTGGAATATTACTTATACAGACAGGAGCGCACCATCAGAGGACTGGAAGCAAACATTCATCCTCATCTGCTGGTGGCTTTGGAAGCGGCGGAACTCCTTTGTTTTTGAAGGGAAGAGGATCTCAAACTTCTCCTTGCAAACTAGTGTCAACGCCACTATGAGTAGCTTGCAAGAAGCTCATGTCCGCTTTCACACAAGGAACGACGGAAACTACCATCCAACTGAGCAGGGGAATTTGTGGAAGCCACCACCAGCAGGATGGGTGAAACTTAATATAGATGGGGCCTTTTCGCATCTCACCTCTGGCGTAGCTAATGGAGGAGTCATCCGCGACGAACACAGCAACTTCCTGCAGGGATTTATGTTTAAAGGAGTGGAAGGCGACTGTCTCTCGGCTGAGTTATGGGGTGCCTACACGAACTGAAGATGGCGTGGGATCTGGGTTGTAGACAAGTTGTCCTGGAAGCCGACTCTGCAAATGCTGTAGAAGTGATAAAGATGGAGCTGAGCGACACTCACGCTGACCAAGTCCTTATTGAGGAAGTTCATCGACTAATGGAAAGGAATTGGATTGTTGAAGTTTGTCTCATCAGACGCGAGGCAAATAATGTTGCGGACCACTTGGCAAATCCAGTCTCTCGGTTATGCCAGGAGTTCACATTCTGTGCTCTGCTGATATGGAGTTAGAGAGTTTACTTTTACAGGATAAGGGTATAGTTTATTTTTTGGATGCTTTTTGTTTTTTTGTTTTTTTTTTTTAAAAAGAGCCTCAAAGTTAGGTAGCAGCTGGTTTGTTTCCATTTTTTTGATGGAGCTCCAAAGTTGGGTGAAGATTAGTAGGTGAAGATGAGTAGATAAAACGGACCCTCCACTTTGTTAATGTTTTTCAGTGTTTATTTTAAAAATATGGAAAGGAGGAAATTCAATTAATGAATAGATTCTTAAAAATAAAATCATGCTTTTCAGTTTGTTGAGCCATTTTGAATTTAGACTATCCAAATTAAATTTATATAAATTAAATGTTACATTTTTGTTTTTTTGTTGGCAAAAAATGTTATTAAAAAAATAACATTAATTATATTTGAAATATTAGCTTTATTTTTTTTTATTATTTTTTTTGACTTATTTTAATATTAAAATTCTAAAATTTAACCTTACAATGTAAATCATTCAAAAGTAATTAATCACACGCCGTTGATGTGCACCAATCTTCAACCCTAACGATTCTCTTTTAATTTTTCAAGTTTTTTAAAAAAAGGTTAAAATGCATCCAACATTATAAAATATTTGTTGATGAACATCCTGGACCCTAATATATAACTTGCACTTTTCATTAATATATTTTCTGAATATCAACTTTGAAGAGATTTTAATCTTTTGTTGATATTATTAATATTAAATATAATAAAAATCTATCATAGTAAAGAGAATAAATCTCAACCATTAAAATTGAATCTAATGGTACAGGCACTAAATGAAAAGAAAATGGAGAGAGAGATCAATTGAGACATTTCTTTTAATAGTCGAGAAAAATGTTTTTAGCATATTTATACAACTGGTTTTTATGAACTTCTTCTAAGGTTAAAGTATTCGTTTGGTCCTTTATGTTTACTTCAGGTATCCATTTAGTCCCTTAAGTTTGTAAAGTACTCGTTTGGTCCTTTAAAGTTAACACCGTTGAGCAGACTTAACGGAAAATATTCACCCAGCAATTTTAAACGATGGCTATGCACTTAAATGATGACAAAGCAAGCTTACATATTACTGTTTTAATAAATTAATATTTTAAATCCTGTAAATTGCCATTTTAAACAATGACTGTGCGCTTAAATGCCTCAGACGAAAAACATATACCGAAAGTTTGCTTAAATAAATTTCAATTTACAGGATTTAAAATATTAATTTATTAAAAAAGTAACATGTAAGTTGGCTTTGTCATCATTTATGTGCACAGTCATCATTTAAAATTGTTGAGTTAGTATTTTCATTAAGTCTGCTTAACGGTGGTAACTTTAAGGACCAAACGAGCACTTTACAAACTTAAGGGACTAAATGGATACCTGAAGTAAACATAAAAGACTAAATGGATACTTTAGACCTTCTTCTAATCTTCAATTTATGAAATTCATTTTCTGGTAAAAAAAATTATGAAATTCATTTAAGAATCTTTCAAATCCAATTCCACAAATTTTTTGTGCATTGTTTCTCTCTCACGCACAATTTTGTTAACATAATATCCGCTTTTAGCTTAATGCTTGAATTTTTGCTAATAATATCCAATATTGGTTTACTTTATTAAAAAAAAAAAAAAACACACACACACACACCCAATTTTTGCTGATTATTTATCTTCGTATAAAGTACTCCCTCCGATCCTAAATTTAAGATATAGTAGATTTTTTTTTTTTTGAAAAAATTAAGTAAATTAAATAAGTTAGTTAATGACATCATATATTTTATATTCTTAAATTATAAATTAGTTTATTAGTGAAACTAATTAGTGTGAAAAAAATAAAAATATAATACTCTAAAATAATTTAATTAGCTTTCTTAATCCCTTTAAAAATTTAATTTTGTTTTATATTTAGAACCAAGAGTATTTTATAACAGTTTTATACTAGTTTTTTTTAGTTTTGATCCTAATCAGGTTCGTTTGTATTGAAATAATTTAAAATCAAGCCAACTAGCTCGAAGATATGATTCAATGCCTTGACAAAATCAGAACTCAAGATTAAGGTGGGAAATAAAAATAAAAAAATCAGTCTCAGATTGTAATATCAACAAAATTGTTTAATAATTACGATTTTTTTTTGGAAAAAAATTCCTTTTTGAATCAATCCCTTGCCTTGTGGTCGATTTTCCCACTCTTTTTGTTTTGTCCCAGATGAAACTTCCCCATGAATAATCCTATATTTCCGGATAATCCAAGATTCTTTTTTCTTGTTCCTTAATTAACTTTTGGGTTTAGGGGTAAAAATACACATATAATTTACTCTAGGGAGCGCTCAACATCACGTAATTTAAACTGAACCAAAAATACACATGTGATTACGTTTTGGGAGCGCCCAGCACCACGGTCGTTAGTCAACTGTTAATTTGGATGGAAATGAACAGTAACTCGGGTGAAATTACACTATTGGCCCTAGTTTTAGGTGAAATTATACTTTTACTTTTAGTTTTAAATATTAATTATACTTTTACCCCTAGTTTTAAATATTTAAAAAAATTAAAATATTTCTGCCAGTGGGCGCTCCCAAAACGTAATCACATGTGTATTTTTGGTCCAGTTTAAGGCGCTCCCTCAGACAAATTATATGTGTATTTTTGCCTCTAGACCCTTAACTTTTTATTCTCATCAGAGTCAATCTCCCTCTGATAATGCCACGTGGCCATATGATGAGTCGTATTTATTCTCCTATGGGCCTTCCCGCACCGTAGTGGACACTATCTCCTTCACAACAATACACGACTCAACAGGTAACAAACATTCAAGCGAAGAAGATAGTATCTTTCTTCTTTCCCTAACCCTTTTATTTTCTTCACTTTTTCTTTCCTTCAATCCACGAGGTTTCTCTTCTGCTTCCATATATCATCTTTAATTGAAGTAATCCTTTTCTCTTTCTTGTGTTCTATGTTTTATCTGCCTAAAAATAGGTCGCTTACATGTCTGATCATCAGTTTTATTACTTTTCATGCTCCCTCTTAATTTTCCCTTGCAATTTAATTTCAGTTCGATCTTATTTATATTGCGTGTGTGTTTTTTGGTTGGCTTCATGCTTGTATGATTGTGGTTGACTTGTGCGCATCCTGTTCACCGACATCAATTCCTTCTGCTGATCGGCTTCATGTGTTATTAACCAAAATTAGTACTACTACCCTATCAATTATTGTTGTCTGTAGGATTGATCGATTAATTGATTGATTGATTATGTTAATAAGTCATAGTTCAGTCATACCTGGGCCTGCGCTACCTATGTTGAAAATACTGTTGTTCTACCTGTCAAAAGTTCTAGGCTGTTTCTTAGTAAAACTATGAAATCTGTATGTTGTCGATGATTGACCATTGAAAAATTGAACTGCTTTTATTTTGGGCAAGCTAAGATTGAACATGACACTGGGCTGCTGCTTGCTTTATTTAATTTTGTCAAGTCACCTTACAATATGTCCCCTTTACCTATTGAACTGCATATTGATTTTGAGGCAGCCCTATTTTTATAATGATGACCTGAGAAGATTATACTAGATCAAGTAGTCTCATCTCAGTAGGTTTGGACGTGAAATCTATAGATTATTCTTATTATAGGATTGTGTTGGTGATTTGATCTTTACATCAATTCTTTGGAATGAAATTGTGATATGGCTCTCTGTCAGCCCATACACCTTAAATGTCATCGAAGTTCACTACATACACGCAAGGAACTTGTTAACTCAGTTTTTATGTTTTATCCTGTAGTTGCCCCTAAATTTTTATCACGTATCTATGTGTTCTCTGATTTGAAAGTTGACTTAGCATTCGGTGCTTGTTACAGGCATCATGGAAAGGGGAACGGGGCTCTTGTTTCTGGTTATCTTGGGTGCTGCTTGGGCGTGTGATGCCAGAGAATTGGCTAATACTGATCTTTTGAGCGGTAACATGGCTAACTCTGATGCTTAGAGTAAAATTGTGAATTGTCCACATTATCTTCTTTGCTTGCTTTTAAATTTGCCTGATTTGTTAGCATTTGTTTATGTTGCACGAGCCATCTCAACTCTCAGTTATGAAGCATGAATACTTCAAAAAAAAAGTGGTCATATTTTTACTGACTCATATTGAGCACAAATATTAGGCATGGCTCTACACATTAAATTGTATATAATATCTTCAATTGAAATATCAACTGTAAAATAAGTTACCCTCCCATACAACGCTTGAGAATATTTTCCACACCCGTTTTCTTTTCTTTTTCCTTACAAGCTTTACAATGACTAAAACGCAAAAGCTTAACCCTCTGAGGCCATAATGTGCCGATTGACCTGAAATGCCTAATGCCCAAATGCATTACATAGTAACTCTCTTAAACTCTCCTATTCTTTTTTGCTTCCTAAGATAGACTCCCTTAGTCTGACTCCATCTTTGGGAAAGAAAAATCAGTCTTAACTTAGTATATCCCTTGTCATAGTGATGAGTTGATGATTTGTAATTATAAATAAAAGAATAATAGAGTTAGCTAGGCTAGTTAGTTGGGCTTTTAAGTCATTAGTCCCTGATCAAACTAGTTTTTGCTCCCTCCTATATAAGGGAGGTTCTGTCAATTGTATTACTGTGTATTGTGATGTTAATAGTCCATTCTAGTCTCTCTCCCTCAATCTCCTTCCCTCTTCTCCTCATTCTCCCTTCTATTCTCTACCCTCCTCTCTTTTTTCCCTGCACCTACCACATCAGATAATTCCTACAAGTCATATACAATAGAATAGTTGAAGTAAAAGCACTATAGGTAATTTTAGCATATGATATGACTGTTCATAAGAACATGACTCTTTTCCATTACATTCTGTAAGGATTACCAGTTCATTAGACCACAGAGGCAAACGTGATTAACTGAAACAATTTCCAATCTTTTGATGTTATGCTTATTTAATATATATCCACACACACACACATGTTTCACTTCATTTGTTTTTTATATATGTATATATAATTTAAAGTAAAGTGGTGTATGACTAGCTCATCCTCTTTACATATCTTCTAAAATGCAGAGCAAACCAAAAGACCAGATGTATGCACACTTTGTGAGCAATATAGTGCCATGGCACTTGACTACCTAAGAGCAAACAAAACCCAGGAAGAGATCATGGATTACCTTCACAATACATGCCACCAGCTACGCTCTTTTGAACAGCAGGTTGGTGAAGGATTTTTCTCTTTAGACGCCTTAGTTTGTTATCCTTTGTATTGAAAGGTGACTATGATTTCCTAGTATGAACTTCAATGTTCAACTAAATACTCATTTTTTGTTTCTTCTGTATTGATCAGTGCATCTCTTTGGTCGACTATTATGCTCCTCTATTTTTCTTAGAGGTTGACTCAATTCAACCTGGAGAATTCTGCGCAAAGGTCAATCTCTGTGAGGAAATTGCAATTATTTCCTCAAAGGTGCAACAAGATGGCTGTGGATTCTGCAAAGAAACGGTATCAGAATTAATGGAAAAGTTGGAGGATCCTGACACCCAGGTTTGTAATATCTCCTCCTGCTGTGGAGTATGAGATGTGAAAGTTTATCTTTCTCTGTTCTGATATGAGCATAATTTTTGTACACTTTCAAGTTCCACACAATCTTAATTTTCCCAAAGCTTTGGTGATTGTTGTGTGCCTCAATTATGGATGAGTTAAATGGGCCAGCCCGCCTACTTGACCTGATCCAATTTGGCACATTACTTTTTTGTCCTAGCCTGGCTCAGCTCTATTTAACCACCACTTCAGTGGGCTGGACAGGGATGAGCTCTGTTCATGACAGGGCTCTGATTTTGAGAGCCCAACTCAGCTGTTTTGTTGAGTTGGATTGGAGCAAGAAGGAGGCTCATATTATTTTGTCAGATCAATTCAATTACTTACATGTTTTTAAATTCATTGCATGGAATATTTATTTGAAGTCAGGATTTGTAGATTTTAGAAAATCCTCCTCGAAATCTTTAATATCAGACCCCAAAAAAAGAGAAAAAGATTGCTGCTTATGGTTTGGGCGTAACAAATGGAAGCATATTGAATGAAATAAGGAAATGTGTATCATATTGTTTTCCACTGATTTTCTGGTAATGATATTTTCATAAATATCTAGAAACCCATGTTTAATGTTTGCTATTGAAAAGATACTGATATAGAGGTGTGTGATTGACAACTTGCTTGGATGATCGTTACCTTTTGTTGGACAAATTACAAGAACTAATAATTTATATTCATTTGACAGCTAGAGATAATTGAGACACTTCTAAAGGTGTGCAATTCCGTGGAGAAGTACTCAAAGAAGGTGAGTAAAATCTTCTTTTTCTCTTGTATAAAAAAATCTTTCTTTTTCTACTCCTTAGGTATATGGTGTTGATCCTGCATTATCAAAATAGCATGTGGCGTGAATTTTAATTCTTTGATTCCATGATCCAAAGTTCCTTCCTTCCCCCCCCCCCCCCCCTTTTTTTTCTCTTCCAAATATGAAACTATAAGATGATTCATTCAATTTTAAAGGCATAATAATTTCCTAAATACATTTTTGCTTCCATCTGTTACCATAAAAGTTTCCATCAGGTTTATCATTTTTTCAAATTTAGATCCGCTATTGGAAAACTATATTTGGATTACCTAATGACTTAAGAGTAGAGTGGAGTAGAGGAATAAGATATTAATGGAAGCTAAGTTTATCTAATGGTTTGAACAGACAAGTTCTTCCTGATTTTTCAATTTTTATTAATATCTAATTTAATATTTGCAGTGCAAGAGACTGGTATTTGAGTATGGACCAGTGATCCTATTGAATGCAGAGAAGTTTCTGGAGACAACAGATATATGCACTGTAATTCATGCATGCAAGGCACCCACACAAGATGTTCCCTTTCTTGTTACAGACGCTTATCTGCTGCTTGAAGATAATTAATTAATTACACAAACCATGTAGCTTCTGTTATTTGTACAAAACAATCACTTGGTTGTTGTTTGGTTTTTACTGTGTCAATGCTTCTGCATCTACTTCTAAATATTGAAAGCTTGTACTTATTTGCGCTCTAGGACTCCAATAACTGCTATATATTTCTTAATAATCTCCATTGTTCATAAATAAGTTTTTCATTTATATAAATGTGTACATATCTGCATCCCTCTATTTTGTGATAAGGAGGGTGAGGTTTTGATCAACTATGAGGAAGGTCAAAGCCAATGTTATTAGGTACAAGAATAGGGAGTGAATGAAATAAATGGAGCTCAGCTATGTTAAAAAATATTTAAAACAATAAATACATTTTTAAAAAAAATTATGATAAAGATTTACTTCCTTGTTAATATGGACTTATTTACCAACGTAGAATGAAATTCATTAATTAGATAATGTTGTTTAGTTGGTTAAGAAATATAAAGTAAAAGGCATTTGAAGGAAAAATTAATAATTTAGACTAATAATGCTATGTTAAATAATAGAGTACAATACCTCAAAGAACCCTGCCCCCCATTAATAATTCAGACTAATAATGCTATGTTAAATAATGTTTGGCTCCATGTCCAGGTTTCGAACTCTGCCCCCCTTCCCTACTATGTGTATCAAAAAAAAAAATGTTGCATGAATCTCCTTTAAAGTTCTAACTCATGAGTTCAAATTTTATCAATGTGAGAATCTTATTAGTAGACTATTTGTAAATACCTTATTTTGAGTCTAGAGGCATACCCAAGTTTCGGTGAGCATTTTCTAAAACATTTTAATCATCTTCGTTAATTCTCTCATTTCTTTTATGTAATTATTGTTGAGAAAGTATCAATAAGGAATAAATTTTCTTAAAAAATACCAAATATAAGAAATATGTCTTATATTTAAAAATAAAATTAACTCCCCAATTGAGTCTTACATTAAAGACAAAAGTAGGATATAATGTGTACCAACAACCTGTGTGGTAAAGACTACATTATTTTTAGTGAAATAAGATGCCAAACAAAATGTGAAATTATTGGTTTTAGACATTTATAGAGCTTTGTTTTTATTATCATGATTTTTTTTTTTGGTCAAAGTTTTTATTATCATGATAAGGGTACATGATTAGTCTTGGAAGTATCAAACATAATACAAATACATTTGCAGAGTGTGTCATGTTTTGGGTGGAACCCAGGATACGACAAGAAAGCAAAATGGCGTGCTTTCCTTTGTCTTTTTTGTTTTTTTGTTTTGTTTTGTTTTGTTTTTTTTATATATATAGTAACTAATTTAATAATAACAATAATGTATAGTGCATAATTATGGAAACCTATGTGCTTGTGTTTTCATGTTGGGCCCACCATACCAAAGCAGATTGATTATCACCCACAGAATCGGGTTTAACAAAATGTGTTAGTCCTTACAATGTGATACTCCCTCCGGTCCTAATTATAGGAGCACTTTTTAGAGTTGGTTTTTTAACTTTTGTCAATTTTTTCCTATAATACCCCTATTTATACTTTCTCAATAATAATTAAAGACAATAATAATTTTATAATACATCTATATATTCAATAAAGTAAATAATGTTTGCAATTCATTAATGTTATATATACCTCAATTATATTTTTTCTTATAAAATAATTTTGAGCAATTTTTGTCATATTTCTCCCATATTACCCCTACTATTACTTCTTCTACAATAATTAATTTAACAACACGCTTATATTCAATCAAGTGAGAGATTCTACTTTATTTTTGTATTAAATATTTTAGGGTACTAAAAAGATGTTTTAGGTTACTGACTGGTACTGAAAAATATTTTATGATCTTGAAAAATTATTTTATGATCTTAAAAAATATATTTCATGGGACTGACTGGTACTAACAAGATATGTCAGGATATTAAAAAAATACTTCATAATCTTAAAAAAAAAATATTTTAGGATCTTTAAAAAATAACAAATAGGTTAAAGAACTAATTAGTATGAACAAAAATTATTATTATTATTATTATTAAATATATATATAAAGAAACATCAAACCACACGGGAGAAGCCACCTGCCTATTACATGAAATGAAATCCCACTGACACTGTGACACGCAGGGGGCTCACCCTCTAACCGAAGACGGAGTGTTAGGCTAAATCGCGAGTGTAGTACTGTGCGTGAGAATTTTGCCTTATGTAATTTTTAATTTTTAGAGGGACATTTTTGGGAAATAATTATAATTAACTAATTTAACTTCTCTCCTTAATCTCTCCAAATTCTGGTAAATAGTTCTTATAATTAAGACCGGAGGGAGTATTAGACTTTAATTTTGTATAAATAATTATTAATAGATAATATTTGAGGCATGGTGTACCCTACATATTGTCAAGTGTCCTCTCAACTTTTTCCCCCCCCATTAAAGGTTACCTTCCTATTCAGATCCTGAATATTATATCATTCCAATATTGTCATGTCTTGCTTGGAAATATGCAGGGAGATAGGTCACTGTGGAGAATTTTGCAAATAAGAAAGTATGAAAACAAAATAAAAAGGGATAGGATATTATTACTACCATTTTTTGTTATTATCAATGTTACTACCATTTTTCTACCGTTAGATCAGAATCTCATCTACCTTTATAATTTCTCTCTCCTATTAAGATTATAATCTAACGGTGGAAAAGTGGTAATAACATTGATAATAACAAAAAATGGTACTAACAATATCCTACTCCAATAAAAAATAGTAGGAAAAAAAATACTATAACAAGTGAGTAATGTATACACAAGTTCTGATGTAGCAAATCACACAATAATAAAATAAGTAAATAAATATAGGGATATGATATTGTCACTACCAATTTTAATTGCTACCAAGTCACTACTACTTTTTTCACCATTAGATCAGAATCTCAGTAAGAGAAAGAATCGATAAAGATAAATGAGATTCTAATCTAACGGTTAAAAATGTAGTAATAACCAAAATTGGTAGTAACAATATCCTATCCCATAAATATACACATATATATCTATATTTTGTTCATTTGTTATTAGATTTTTTCGGTTGATGCATTTTTTCTTCAACACATCATAGTCCCAATAATAATAATAATAATAATAATAAAAGGTAAGGACTTAGAACTAAAGCAATTACTCTGAATTAACATATCTTCTTTATAATAAATGCAATGACCACTTAATTAGGCTTTATTTGAAAGAAAAGACATGATTATCTGCAAGTTGAACTATTTCAAAGCGATAAGCCCTATCATATCAGCCAACCAACTCCCACCAAGTTTTAAAACTAAGTTAATTAATCAAAAGCTTATTATGATAATTTAAATATTTTAATAATTAGTACTTTTTACAGGTAAGATTGGCCGACTGAAGATATTTTTCAGGAAGGACATTTGTTTAATTCTGAATTGCTTATTATTATAATATTTTGCCTATGTTTCTTGAAAGTGAAAGGCACAATTAATTAATTAAATAAAGATTTTTTAAAAAAAAAAAAAGAAAGAAAGAAAGATATTTGCTAAGAAAGTTCCATCTTGCGCTCCATGATTCATTTCATCCTTTGTTTGTGTAGGGCATTAATTTTTCAAATCTTTTTCAATCTAGAAATTTCATCAACTACTGTTTGGTGGAACTCTTCTCTTTATAGTAACTTTGTCTAAAAATCCTTCTTTTTTATTGATTTCATTGATCGGCCTCTCGTGCTTTATTCTCATCTCGGGGAAGCTGAAAGCTTAGGACTGTATAGACGGATCTTCATGGATACAACGGGGCAAAAAAAAAAAAACAATTGTTTAGGATTTTTTTTAAAAATTAATATAATGTAAAATTTAATTCCCCCCGCCCCCCCCCAAAATTTTTTTTTTTTTGGCTTATAATTCAATCTTTGTTTCATGTGGGATTTTGTGTGATTTATGTTAATCTTGTCATTTTTTCTATATTTAATTCTAATTGTCTAAAATTTTTAGCTTATTAATGGAATTTACTATTGTAATGTATTCTTTACTATGTTTTTACTCATTCTACACTACCTTGTGGATGAAGTTAATTGATTTTTCATTCTAAACCTCAGCGTCTTACCTTCCAATGTTGTGGTGTTCAATTACATGAAGTTTATGGTTGAATCAGAGATTCACAATCACAGAAATTAATAGGTTAAAATTCCTATTTCATGCTAGAACCAAAAAGCATACTGTAAATTGTTGGTGAGGAATAAGTAATAAGCATGACAGCCATGTTAATCACATTTCTAGTGCTTCTTTGTTTTGTAGGGATTAGGTTTAAGGTCTCTAAAATCCAAGATGTTCAGCTTGTTTGACTTAAAATATGAGTGTTGAGTTAATCTGTAACAAAATTGATCATAATTTTTATTTCAGGAATTTGAGAGTTTTCTTTGTATTCTTAGTAGTTATCCTATAGATACAATATGATTGACGACGAGAAGTAGAAGTATATGCTGTAAATAATGAGTGTTGAGTTAACTTTTTTTCTTCAAGTTTTAATTAGTTAATGAGTATATATTTAGTCTCCCAAAATTCTATCCCAAGCTCCGTCCTTGCTTAGGACTTACCTCAGTGCTTGCAAGCCCAAACAAGAAGCTCCATTCTTAAGAAAACTTGCTTGTCATTGAACGTAAGAGGTCTTACCATAGACGAGCAAGCTCTTATCGGTACGGTAATACACTAAGACCAAGGGCTGGTGAACTCCTTTTAAAAAAAAGTAGGCTCCTAAAGACCTTCAATTTATTTTATAATACTTTAATTCACTTCATCTTATCAAATAATTAAACGTGGTACTTTAATAAAAATCAAAGCACATTTTTATAATATTTTAAATATTTATAATTAATTATCAAACTCCTATAGTTATTATTGGAGGGAGAGTTAAATCTGATATGCAATACAGCAATACAGTATAATCAAATCAAATTTGAGTGTTGTAAATGAAAGTAATTCATAAAGTCCATTTTACTTGATTCGAATGTTGTTTTTTTATTACCCTTTGGGCTTGAGCACATTTTTTTCTTATTCTATTACTAGGTATCCAAGCAACCGGCTGGTTTTGTAATCAGTATGCCTATCCACAAAAGTTTTTTAGATCAATGTGAGATTTAAACTTAGTTAGATCACTTTGTAATTCAATTAATGTATCACTAGACTAAAGTACCCGTGAGTTGATTAGAATGTTGTTGGTGCACGTCATTATTGAAAAATTAAATATTTAAATTTGAATACATGTATGATGCATGGTAATTAAGCAAGAAAAAAAGTTAAATAAATGGGAAAATTAGAGTGAATGACCAACTAAGAGCCCGTTTGAATCCTCTTATTTTTAGCTTAAAAGTTACTTTTAAACTAAAGCTTTAAAAAAAAAAAGGAGCTTTTAAAAAAAAGTTAAAAGCTATTTCGTAATTATATAAATTTTTTAGCCTAAAAGTTACTTAAAAACTTAAATTAAAAATAAGTTGTTTGACAAAAAATTTGTCATAAGCATTTTTTCTAATAAAAATTATCATAAAAGGTATATTATAAAAGGGTGGTGGTGGCGGTGGCGGTGGCGGTAGCAGTAGTATTCGATCAAGAGATTACGGGTTCTTTTTTTTTTTTTTTAAAGAGCTTAAAAATAAGCTCCTCAAGCTCTTTTTTTCATTATAAAATAAGCTCTTATAATTATATGAGCATTTGTAAAATCTTGTTTGGCCTAATTTATACTTATAAGTAGAAGATAAGTTAGAAATAAGCTAGGCCAAACAGGCACTAAAGTACGATGCTTATTAGAGCTAGTTTAAATCAATTTCAATAAATATTAATCATTTCATTAAATAAGAGTAAATTAGATAATGTGATGAAAGAGAATGTAGGAGGTTTGGTTAAAGGTAATTTAATACTCCTTGTGATCCTAATGTAAGAGTCACTTAGCTAATCAAGGTAAAATAAGTGTTAAAAAAACTAAGGAAATGAATTGCAGGCAAAATGAAATAAGAGAATGTATTAAATTGGTTAATATGAACAAATGTGATATGATCATTCTAAAATACCCCTCGACTAGATATCATATTAAAGACTTGAGGTGGCATGTTTAATTTATATTTTAATAATTGATCCTTATATATAATTATGATTTTTAAGATATTCTTCAATAAATATTATTTTTGTTGGGTTGTTCGTTATAATTCTCCATTAATAAAATCTCATTTAAGTTTGGCGTTCTGGCTCTTAATATAAGATGCATTTAGGAAGTTGATCTTAGTCCTAACAATAAAGGGGTTTACACTTCTTATGTTTCATGATTATGAGAAAAAGAAGATTCCTACACACATGAAATGGTGGAACCCACATCTTTTTTATTAAAAAAAAAAACTCAAACATGGAAATTGAAGTATCTATGACATGAGGATACACTTCTCCTACAACATGAGGAATGTATTTCCCAAATATAAAACCTATTTTTCCTATTTGTCAAATTTTTTGTAATTTACTCAAGTTGATGCTCCTATAATAATAGTCAAGAAGGAGAGGGAATTAAAAGAAATGGTCAAAGTGTTTTAAAAAACACATGTCATATTAATTAACAAAAATATTTTTTTAATCTAATCAAATTAAGTAAAATGTCTTATATTAAAGATTACATGAAGCAGTTAGGTGAGTGTGGTGACCAGCAAGTGAATTTTGTAGTTTTTCTTAAAAAATAAATACTACAGTACCTCTTATCTTTAATATAAGAGGTACTTAATTAATTTAGATAAATTAAAAATGAAATAAATTACTTGACTATAAAAAATATGAGTCCCAAAATATTCATATGTAGTAGTATTAAATTATATATCATTCTTTTAGAAAAAAAAAAAGTGTATGATGCCAATACACCTTAACTCCATAATTCCTATTACATTTATGTGTGGTACTACCTCCGGTCCTAATTATAAGACATAGTTGATTTTATTTGGAGATATTAAGAAAGTGAAATAAGTTACTTAATCATTTCATATGTTGTGCATCTTTAGATTATATATTAGTTTATTAGTTAAACTAATTAGTTTAAAGAAAAAAATAAAAATAAAAATAGTCTAAAATAATTTAATTAGTTTCCTTAATTTCTCTAAAAAAATTAACTATGTCTTATAATTTTTTTTTTTTTGGTATGAATTATGTCTTATAATTAAGACTGAAGGGAGTATTAAAACCGAGGAGGAGATAGTAATTTGGATTTGGGAATTGGGAGGACTGGAGGAAAGCAAACTGATGGAGGAGACAAGAGAAGAGAGGCGAAAGTAGGGCCCACATGGGGAGAGAAGGCGGGAAAGAAAAAAAGACTGGAAGACTGCACGACGAGACGTACTCTGTTTCTGATTACAATTATTGTGCAAATTACAACAGTCACTGACCTGCCTTGTAACTGCCACGGCAGCACTGCCAATCATTCATGACACGTGTCACTCATTTATGGACACACTGCCTCCATCGGCGTTTATTGTGATGCTTCGCCGTCCCCTACGCGTCGCTCTCTTATTCGTTTCACTTCGCACTACCCAACACACCGTTTACTGTGCCCCCCGAATCGAACCTCCCTAGTCCCTCCCCTTCCGCGCCGCCAAACTTTTTTTTTGAAAAAAAAAAGTAGCTTTTTTTTTTTAAGAAAATAAAAAACAATAAAACCTGTTTGGAAGACACCTTTCATCAAGTTGATTTTAAAAACTAAAAAATATAGTAAACAGTTTTTTCTTATTTTCTATTTCTTAATTTTTTTAGGCCACCACTTATCTATTATAGACACTATACCTGTCTTGTTGCCAGAGCACTTCAAAAATAAGTTTATTTTAAAAGAACTATCCAAACATTTTTTTTTTGTTTTATTATTCTTTAAAAAAATCATAAAAGTGTTTTGAAACCAGAATAAAACAAATCCTATATTTTTAATTAATATTAAATAAATTAAGTGCTACTAAATGTGCTTTTATGGCACCAAATTTAGGTACGATGTCTGCACTCTTGCGTATTGTGTCAGCCATCTAAATTGAACCCAAAAAAAAAAAAAAAGGAACAGGATGAGTATTTTTTAGATTTGAAAACAAAATGGCAAGAACTCCACCATACCCTTATTAAATAAAGGGTACATATTTTCTTATATTATAAGCAGCACCTATAGAAGACAAAATAGTAGAACATTGTTTGATGTAGTTTGAACATGTTAAAAGAAAGTCATTGAGTGTGTCGGTAAAAAAAAGTCAATCAAATAGTATGAAGTTCTCCGAAAAGAGGTAGAGTAAAACCAAACAAATACTCAATGAAATTATAAAGTAAAATCTATTGTTTAATAATCTATTTAAATATATGGTTTGCGATACAATACAATGTTGTCTGTGATCTATATAGACGATTCCACCCAGTAAGATAAAGGGTTTGTTGTTATTACATTAGTTTATTTTACACAAAACAACAAATAATTTATTTTAAATGGTTTTGTGTTATGATAAAATAAGTTCACCGGAAGTGTCTTATTTCCCAAGGCAAGAGAACGGGGGAGCAGTACAACGGTTCTCATCTCTGGCTGTTAATCAAGAGCAACAACTCAATTTGGTATTCTAATTTCTACATTAGAGAATATTCTCTTTTCCATAAAAGCTTATTACATTTTTTAAATAAATTGAATTTTAAAGGACGGGTAAATTTTGATGAGTTCATTCATGATGGTTGTGTGGATCTGGATTTTTGGATTTTTTCAGAATCCCTCCCCTCAATATCTATAGTTCATAACTGTCCAAAAATTAATCCAAATATTTAGAGAGAGACATTTCATTTATTTTAAACTATCACACGCGGCGGTAAAGATAAAAATTTAAACAATAGATGAGATGTCTCTCCTTGGACGCTTGGATCAATTTTTGGATAGTTAGGATACACGGATACTGAGAGATATTGAAGAGAGGGATTTTGAGACAATCCGAGTCCTTTACCATTCCTATCTCTTATTGAGATTCTGATTTAATGGTGAAAAAAACGGTAGTGACCAAAAACGGTAGTGACAATATCCTATCTCAAAGAGGGATATCTTTACCTAGCAAAAATTTAAAAACCTTCTAAAAAAATGCCTTCATTAAATATTTGACATAAAGGATTCTAAATTATACTAAAATGCACCAAACAATGGTCTAATATTTCTTATTTTAGAAATAAAAAATACTCACCTTTCTGTCTTATAAGAAAATGACCTAGAATTTCTAACAAAAGATAACCTATAATTTACTATATTGGGATCACTCCTTTAGACCTATGAGCTACCGTCCAATTATTTATTTTATTTTATTATTTTTTAAGTTAATACTGAAATTTCCTTATTGGAGCCAAATTGAATTACAAAATTGAAATCTCGCAGCTGGCAGGCTAACTGGCTAGCGCGTGAGAGGTGTATAAGAAGGAAGCACCTCGAAGCGCGTAGGGTTTCCTCAAATTTCACCTTTCATCATTTGCCATTCCACTATCTTCGCTTCTCTCTCTCTTTAACTCCGTTCTCTTCCAATACAATTCACACGCCATCTATCAAATTCTTCGCCAGGTACCTACTTTCTCTGTTCTTTGCTGCGTAATTAATTCTTGTTTCTTTAACTTTCTCTTCTCCATTTTGAATTTCCATCGGTGTTTCTGAGTCGTCTCTGTAACTGCCGATGATTGTTCGCGATGATATTGGTCGTTGCATCATCTGATATTTGAATTTTCATATCCAAAGGTTTCCCCCCATCGCTCTTTCTGATTTTCCTGAGTTAGGATCTGTCTGTTTGCCTTGTGTCTCTCAATCGATCAACCTTCATTGCCCAATTGTGATTCTTTGTTTTAACCTCGGGGTAGCGGGTGGCTGATTGATTTGTCTTGTTCGTTAATTGATCGCATCCCTCTTTGTTCTTTGAAAAAATAGTTTTCTTGCTTGTGTCTTGTGGTGAATTCTTCTTATTCTTGCTCCTTGTGAGGTTTTCGGTGATGTATTGTAATTATGTTTATTATAATTTTATTTTTATTTTACGGCAACTTTTTGTGCCGTTTGTCATTTAATTAGAAGGGTTCTTGTTGGAATTAAACTCAGCTTGTACTTTGTGCCTTACAACTCCAAATTTTCATACAGTTGGTTTCTTGGCTTAAATTATTCGCAAACTATGAAGTAAATAAGCTATATCTTTCTTTCAGGTACCTTCAATTCTATATACGCTTTTTGCTGATAGTATCTGAAAGTTCTGACCTAGTGCTACTCTATTGCTGATCAATTTGTCAGATTTTTGAGTGGCTCATCTTCTTTAGAATTCTCTAGAGTCATCACAAAACCCAGGGAATGCTGAAAGATGTGCTTGGAAGTCAAAGTTTCTTTCTCTGATGTTAATAAGGGAAGAGCTCCTCATGAGCTGCCCTTGTACCTCTTTGAAGAGATCGGAAGTTTAAATCACTGCCCCTGTCCTTTCCGTTCTCAAGTGCATGAGGTTCCTATAAATCAAAGCGGTCATTTGATGTCAGAATATGATCTCTGCGAAGATGGTTGAGCTCTGAAGTTCTTCATAGGCAGTTTGCTGCTGCTGCTGGTAAATAAGTTCTTGATATATTCTTCTATTACTAGTAGGATTGGTTGTATAGGAGTGATTAGAAATGGATCCAAAAGGTGTGCTTATGAAACGTTATGAACTGGGGAGATTATTAGGCCAAGGAACTTTTGCAAAGGTCTATTATGCAAGGAACCTTGCTACTGGCATGGGTGTGGCCATTAAGATAATTGATAAAGAGAAGATTTTGAAAGGTGGGATGATTGATCAAATTAAGAGGGAGATTTCAGTGATGAGACTTGTTAGACACCCACATGTGGTTGAGCTTTACGAGGTAATGGCCACCAAAACCAAGATTTACTTTGTCATGGAGTATGCAAAGGGTGGTGAACTCTTCCATAAGGTAGCCAAAGGAAAGCTGAAGGAGGATGTTGCTAGGAAATACTTTCAGCAGCTAATCAGTGCTGTTGACTACTGCCACAGCAGAGGAGTGTGTCATAGGGATTTAAAACCTGAAAATCTATTGTTAGACGAAAATGGGAATTTGAAGGTTTCAGATTTTGGGTTAAGTGCTCTTGCTGAGACTAAGCATCAGGATGGCTTACTCCATACTACATGTGGTACACCTGCCTATGTTGCTCCAGAAGTGATAAACAGAAAAGGATATGATGGGGCAAAAGCTGATATATGGTCATGTGGGGTGATCTTGTACGTTTTGTTGGCCGGTTATCTTCCATTCCGTAATTCCAATCTGATGGAGATGTATAGGATGATTGGCAAGGGGGAGTACAAATTTCCTAACTGGTTTTCACCACATGTACGGCGGTTGTTGTACAGAATCTTGGATCCTAATCCGAACACCCGTATATCAATGGCCAAAATTATGCAAAGTTCTTGGTTCCAAAAGGGATTAGAACAGAATGTTGTTACAGATACAGAAGAGAAGGACCTAGCTCCTTTGGATGCTGATGGTGTATTTGGAGCTTGTGAGAATAACAGTGGTCCTGTTGCAGAGACAAAACAAGAACTCACCAAACCCTGTAACTTGAATGCTTTCGATATCATTTCCTTGTCTGCAGGTTTTGACTTGTCTGGTCTGTTTGAGGAGACTGATCAGAAAAAAGAGGTGCGGTTTACATCGAACAAACCCTCTGCGATTATTATCTCTAAGTTGGAAGAAATCTGTAAGCGACTTCGACTGAAAGTGAAGAAGAAAGAAGGTGGTTTGTTCAAGTTGGAGGGCTCTAAGGAAGGCAGAAAAGGCGCTTTGGGTATCGATGCCGAAATCTTCGAGATAACCCCACTTTTCCACATGGTGGAGCTTAAGAAGTCGAATGGCGATACAGTGGAGTACCAGAAGCTTCTGAAAGAGGAAATTAGACCAGCACTTAAAGACGTAGTTTGGACATGGCAAGGAGAACAACCTCAGCAACTCCAGCTGATGGAACAACTGCCTCCACACGCTGCTTCCCAGTCGGAGATTGTGTCACAGTCAACTTCATGAGTTTTGTTCTGCACAAATTGCTTGTAGCATGCCTGTCCTTGCTTCTTTGTTGTCATGGATTAAAATTTGCTAGTGCTATCTTCAGTTTTTCATGGATGCAAAATATTAGTTGTTGTTGTTATCATCGTAGTTGTTTCTCAATATTGGTCAAATGCCTGTCAGTTTACTGTGACCTTGTGTCTGATTCATGCAAAAACCCATCCATATAAACAAAGTTCTGATGAAGCGTGCTTAGCAAATACTGATGAGCGATGCATGTGAACGAAAATTTTAACAAAAACAAATGCTTCATGAAATCTCAGGATAATAACTAATAAAAAAGAACAATCTGACTTTATAAATCTCTGAGCATTGCTCCTTAGCTCAGTTGATTTGATAAAAATGGAATAGTATTCCTCCAATCCTAATTATAGGAACATATTTTGGAGTTGGTCTTGGTCCTAATTATAAGACCAAGTTTTATTTTTGTCAATTCCTTTCTAAAATACACTTATTGATATTTTCTCAATAATAATTTAATAATATATTCATATATTCATATATTCTATAAAGTAAGTAATGTTTGCAACTCACTAATGTCATATACACCTCAATTATACTATTTTTAATAAAATAATTTTGAGCAACTTGTCATGTTTTTCCCATATGACCCCTACTAATACTTCCTCCATAATAATTTAATAATATATATTCTATTAAGTGAGAGATTCTACTTTCTTTTTTATTTTTAAACAAAATAATTTTAATATTTCTTTAAAAATATTTTCCTATAACCATTCAAAGTAGAGCTGGAAATCAGAGCCTGCCCTCTAGGGCCCAAAGTAAGAAAAACATATGTTTTTCAAAGTCCGACCCAATAGCACCAGAGCCCGGGCCGGCCCTCTAGGGTGCGGAAGTTACTTGTTTTACCTATTTTTCCTCCGTCTTTTTTCCAAAGAAATATAATATAATATTGCAGGTCTCTTCTTTGTTTTTATTTTCTTTTGTGTCGAGGATATTTTTAGTTAAATAATATTATATTCAAGCATTTTTTATAATTTTGATTAATTACACAAAAAAATAGAAAATGAGAAAGGATGAAAGGCATGCGTAAATTAACTAGCTTTACTTATCCTCTTACACTTTGCTTATCACATTAGGAATAAAGTTGATCCATTTATTTATTTGTAGAAATTGTCATGAGCCTCATACATTCACTAGTCGGATTGATTAGGCCAGACAATAAACAAAAAAACGATAGGTATGTTTGTATGTTGAGGTAATCTCAAAGATTAAAAATATGGAAAAAAAAATAGAAATTGAAAAATATCTCATTCAACTTTAGCAAGCCGTATAATGTAAGGGATGGACAAAAATGAAATTGGATCAAGACGGAATTGACAACAATATAAGTAAATGGTAGGTGTTATTTTTAGCTCCACACACACACAAGACGTTAATCATTGAATGGTTATTTTAACATGGACACTGTAAATAATAGTTACAATTCTGTCAAGAGATTTTAGTTGTTTGGCTCAATATATATTAAGCTTATTGGCCTTCTCTCTTCATTAAAGTGAGGAGTGTTTTCATGAATTTAATTGAAAAAACTCAGTATTTTCTATTATTTTACTGTTTTCTATTTTTTCAATTATAATATACTGAAATTAAAGTAATTTCACTTGTCATCATTTTTATATGAATTTATTTATTTTTAGGCGCTACAGTTAAAACGGCTTAATGGGACGGCTCGTTTAAACCCGGGGCCCTCCAAGGTCAATTTCAAAAATCTCATCCATTTTTCAAGCTCAGTCCTTAAAGGGCCAGAGCTTAAACGGGCCGGCCCGATGGACTCTGCCCAAATTCCTGGCTCTAATTCTAAGTAATTGATTTTTTTCCCTAAAATAACCTAATGAAACATTAATTCCATTACGAAACTCATGTTTATATAAGTTGAGTATAACACACACACACACAAGTTCTTTTTACTCATTTGGACTGTTAGCTCAGGGCCTACCAATTCAACAATCCGTTTCTTGATGTCATTTTAAATTTTGACGAAGGGTATTTTAGGAAAATAATTATAATTAATTAATTTAAATTCTCTCCTTAATATTTCCAAATTTTGGTAAATTGCTATTATAATTAGGATCGGAGGGAGTACTTACTATTTCTTGCCCTTCTGGTCCTCCTCTTTGTGAAATGATTTATATATAATTAAAAACGTTAAAGATTTCAAAAACCGACCTTAGCTCAGTTGGTAGAGCGGAGGACTGTAGTAGGAATATTCCTGACAGATGATCCTTAGGTCGCTGGTTCGAATCCGGCAGGTCGGATTTTCTTTTTAGTTTTTTCAATCTTCCTAAAATAAATAAATAAAGACCATATGAGTATTATATTGACTTCTTATTTGGTAAGCCATCTAATCAAATTGGAATAATCCAGTGAATTTTAAGCCCACCTAACGTAACTATAATAGTAGTGACACTTAAAGTTTGGATATAATGATAGTTTGAAACTAATAGAACAAATTTTTTTTTTTTCATTTTAAAATTGTTATGAATTATGACCTTCGGTTCATAAACCCCATATTATTGGTTTGCTAGCACGGCTTCCTACCAATTGAGCTCAATTTATAACCAGCGATAGTTGGATCTAATAAAAAAAATTAATATTCTCTTAAACAAAAACGTTCAAAATGTGCGAAGGAAATATATATATATATATATAGAAGAATCCCAAATAGATACCATATGAAATTTTAAAAATTTTAAAATCCTCAAATGTCTATTAACATTTGTAAAAGACATAAAGGTAACAGGATATCAAATTAAAATTTTAAAATGATGATGAATTTGTCTTCAGTTTTTAAATAAAAAAGAAAAGAAAAATGAGTCCAACAGTGGACAACAATGATTGAGAAAAGAAGAGAGGGAGCAAGGACAAAGTGGTGGTCAGTGGTCACCTCCCCCCCCCCCCAAATTTTTTTTTTTTAAAAAAAAAAATCTCCCTTCTATTGAAATCGTGATGTTGTTAGTAATTATAACGGAGTGGTAGTTGAAACTCACTAGCGATGGTGAAGATGAAAGTTGTCCCTAACAAGGAAGAAGAAGATGAACAGTAGAACGGGCTGAGGAAAAAGAATGTGAACAGTAAAACGGCTTCACAAAATTTGTAATGGGATTGATAAGTTTAATAATAGTTTTGACAAGAATTGTAAAGGTTTGACAAAAGAGTTTAATAACTAAAACATGTAAGTCAGGATTTACCAACATTACTAAACTTAGTCAATTCCATTACAATTCTTGTCAAAACCATTACAACTTTTATCAAATGTTGGTGAATCCTAACTTACATGTTTTCATCAGCAAACACTTTTGCCAAAACTATTACAATTATTGTAAAAATCATTACTAAACTTGTCAATTACATTACAATTCTTGTCAAAACCTAACTAAACTTGTCAAATGTTGGTGAATCCTAACTTACATGTTTTCATCAACAAATTCTTTTATCAAACCTATTGCAATTCTTGTCAAGCCTATCACTAAACTTGTCATTCCCTTACAAATTTAGTGAAGTCATTCTATTGTTCACCTTCTTCTTCCACGCCTCTTCCTCCATTTTTTCCGTCATCATTTGAGCGCCACGGACACTTGAACCTGAGAGACCTTTATCTTCCACCATTTTCACTTTGCCCTACCTCCACCTTCGCTCCACCATCATCCTCGCCTTCGTTTTAGAGAGTGAGAGAGAGAGGCTATTGGGAAGAGGAAGAGAGGATAAAAAAAGAGAAAGATGAAGAGAAGGAGAAAGAATATGAGATGGGTATTTTAGTTAAAAATATTTAAATTTCAAAATTTTATATCCCTTCCAATCACCTTTGTATTCTTTTTATTTTTTAACAGACATTTTGAGGTTTTAAAATTTCATATGATATTTAAATGGGTGTGTATATAAAATGTTGATAAAACTCCCCCTAATAGTAAAAACATTTATGTCGAAGATTTCCCCTAATTAATAGGGACAATGCTTAAACCTAATCCAATAAAAAAGTAGTCCCAATAATTTTTTTAAAAAAAAAAAACTCAATTTTTAAAGTCCACGCAAAATCCATATTTGGTAAATAATCAATATCAAAATCATTCATGAATTGCTCCGTTGTCAATTTTGGCGTCTGAGATTTCACTAGATATCCATTGAACTTTGTTAGGATCTGAATTGAAGTCAACATAATATGATCTATACTCATGATTTTACATTTCGGCTGCTTATAAAAAAGACCTCAAAAAGACAAATTTACCACCCCTCTGTCGACTTCACAAAGTCTTGAGCGAATGGACAATTTGATATCTTGAATCAAGAGACAAATTCGGTGCGCTATAGACCTGGGATTAAGCATACTCTTGACAGCTTTACATGACAGAATTTGGTTGGTTTTTTTCCTTTTTCGAGAGCTGCTTGACCATGTCCTAATTCCAAAGAACACCAATTCGGTGCAGTCGAATGAGAAGAGATTTCAAATTTCATTGAATTACCGAACTTGCATCAATTGGGTATTTATAAGAAAGGGAGAACTAATTGAAAAAGGGGCATGAATGAGTCAGATGTACACAACTCTACTATACCTTGTAAGCAAAGAAGCTGTTTCTAGAATTTGAACATGTAACCTTCTAGGCACATGACAACAATCTTTATCATTGCTCCTAGACTCACCCTCTAGACGGCCAACTATTTAACTCATAAAATTTCATAGGCAGCCGAAATATAAACACTAATCATCAATCAAACTACAATATACACTTCAAATTCAGTCCTAACAAGCCACAAGAGTCACGGATACCCAATGTCTCTCTGCACAGAACTGATAACTGAAGCTGATGATAAACTACCCCAGTATAATAAATTATATATCTTGATAGGATATTTACATGATGAGTACGATAGATTATGATTCTTTCACTACATCACAAGAGGAAGAAGCCGGATAAAAAATGCATGGGAGATAGTGCTGTATTTTATTTCCTCATCAGCAATGACCTATGTTAGTATCATTTTTCTCATTAAGACATAAAGTTGCCGCATTTTCCTTTTTTTCAAAGATCAGAGATGCAACAAGCTCGTTTCTCCAAAGGAAACATTGCCTTCAAAAAGGGGAATCCTTCCCTTGGAGAAAAGAAGCCCAAAAAATAAATTACTTGAACCAAATGGAAGGCACCTGGTAACCTGTTGGCTCAAAAGGCATATGCATCCAACATGTATTCCTATCCATGCTAATGAGGCATGTCAACATCAATCTCCCTTACATAGAAGAAAGGAAGATACAATGCATCCAGTAATTCTAAACTCTACCAAAAGGAGGCTATTTGCCTCAAGAGAACAGGTTTTTTTCCTTTTTTTTTTTGGTTTTGTCAAGTCTCATGTCCTGTCACTATCCTCTTAATCAAATGACCAAAGAGACTGTACATCTGAGGCGGGGGGTTGACTCCCTATAGGGGTCCTTGCAACAGATGACTTTCCGACTCCTTCCAATGAACCACGTATAGGCCATTCTTTTCTGCCAAGCATATAGAAACCACAAAGCTTTGTTAGAACTACTACTGTTTCATTTAAAATATGAATAAATAAAGGCACTTAGAAGAGGGGAAAACAGAGCAGTGCATACACAACAATTTTCAGGCCATTTACATATAAAGCAATAACAATGCATCATTGACAACGGTAGCAAGAGTGAGCCAAAAGCAGTTAGAAAAGACAAGGAAACGAGAAAAACACAAATGGAGAAAGTTGACAGCTCATGCCCATTCAACATGAGGCACAGAGAGGACCACTAATTTATTATGAAATTTTAGCTACAAATTTTTAACTGGGTATCATCATTTCAGTAAAAAAGTAATTCCTATTCAGCTATATTAGCTGGACAAAAGAATTCCCTCCTACACTTTCCTCCTATAGTCATGTCTCCATACGTTTCAGTTACACAGAATTACTGATCCATGAAAAACTTTGTTGCCAGTACTGTCTATAAAGTAATATCAACAAATGCTGATTAAACTAGGCATAATAAAAAATAAATGGCTTCACATTCCCAAATATCATTTTATACCACAGTTTGATGACATGGCAAAAGAGGAAGGAAAAAAACATGGGTAACGGGGTAGTAATTAATCAGTTCAAACTCATCTACCAAAATCATTTTGTCATGTAGTTCACTTCAGAGGTCACCCAACACAATCATACAGATATCTCCAAACAATCGTTTTCCTTTCTAACCGGAAGGAACAACTTAAACCTTAGAGGAAGAAAACAATTTCTTTGGTTTCATTTGACACCAACAATTCAAAATATAGGTCATGCATACAATTGCTTCAAATATCTCTACGAAACAATACATGACCATAGCCATATATACACAGATGAAGCTCCAAGGGATGCAGGATCAATCAAATACCATAATTCCTTGTATACAGTAAAAAAATTTTTAAAAAACCAGTTTTGATGAGCAAGTTTGCATTGAAGAGCTAGCAGTAGCAGCCAAGAATTTTAGCTCAAGAAAACTTTTTAAGCCAAATTTACACTTATAATTGTTCTCTCCATGCAAATGGCACGACAAACAATCCGTTACATGCATATTTATGTCTATGTCACAAGTCACAACCATGAATGTTTTTAAGATCCAAGAGGTTTACGTATAGCAGCACAATTAGCTTTCAATTTTAAAACATTCATGACTATTGTGCCCCAAGATTTTACTCTAGCTTTTAAGCTCCTCTTTCCACGTTCACTAATGCTAGAGTAAGCAAAATTTTCAGCTGCATGCACAGTACACACCATGCATAATATTTCACTCTAGTTACACCCCCCCCCCCCCCCCCACCCTAAATTCAGTAGAAATTCATGAACTTCCCCTGCCAAGGTCATTGACCAACAATTTTCAAGTTCCAAACTTCTTCAGGATCCCAAGAAACTATCTTACATGCAGATATTAGGCAAGATCCGGTTTTCTTTCTATGATGTCGTTTGCTCTAAGGATGTATTCATGTCCAGATTAACACAAACAAACTCTCAAAATTGTATTTTCATTGACTGAGCTGACCTTGAAAAAACAATATGGAGGTGGAAAAGGCCTCTTTCTCTTTTTTAATCACCAACTCTCACAATCCAAAGTTCCAACAAGCGAATGTGGACCAACATGTCCCACTGCTCATTGCTAAATAAGCTAAACTAGAATGGATCCTGTGCTTTTGAATAGAATTCAGGATAAGCTGAATTCTTTATAGCTTATGATCAGAGTAGCTTCCTACAATTCCTATAGATCTATCATTGATTATTGATATTGATCATTGAGTAACGAATTATTGATTCCTGATTCTTGATGATACAGTCAGAAAAAATTGGCAAAAGGGAAGCCAGACTAAGAAGATAATGCAATCTTGAAAATAACAAATTGTCAACAAACACCAAGAAGAAATATTTAAATGCCAGTTAAGAGTTCCAGAAGTATCCTACTTATATTTTATCGAGACAGGGTCCATAAATACCAAGACGAATGCAGAAAAAATAGGGATATTCTTTGAAGATGCAAGGAAGAGTATGAATACATACACAACGATAAAGAAAAAGGCTGAAAGCCAATGAGTGTAGAGATGCAGATGGCATTTTTATTGATTTAATGTACATATAGCATTGTCAAATGGTACACAGATAAAATCAAATATATCCCCAGAAAGAGTCAGCACTGTGTAGCAGATGTCAAAAAAATAATAAATGCAAAATTTTCCTATAGCAAGCACGATGTCACACAATTCCTAGAGCTCAGCAGTTCAAGAAAAGGGATAGAAATGACAAAGGAGCTATTTTGTTACATTTTTTTAATAAAAAAATATATATCAATACAAAATGTTTTTAACATGCTTTATTAAAAAAAAATATACAGCAGAGATTTCAGAGCAGCTAGAATAAAAAGGACGGCCAATTTGTACTCACTTGGACCAACTGTTAGCTGAAGAACCTTCAAGCACATGGGCGGGAGTAGATGCACAAGTACTTCCATATATCCTTTCACTCTGACCTACACCATCCTGAGCTTTAAGGCTACCTGACAGCGGTGGAAACAAAGCATTCTGTGACCAAGGATCATAATCACTTGAACCAGTTATAGGGCTGAAGGTCCCACCACTCTGGCCATTAGGAAGATAAACATTTTGAGAAGGATGGGAACTGGAAATAATGTTATCATCTTTGGTAAAAAGAGATGCCATAGTTTTCTGACATGGAGGTTGCACCAGGTCATCCTTGTTTGTTGGGTTCCTTTGAGAGGACAGAAGCCAGCCACCTGGGCCTCCAACTAAGCCTAAACCTTCCTGACCAAGAGGTGAGGTATTCCACATCTGCCATGTTCCCTTCTCATTTGCAGTTGCATCCTCCAAAGGAAAAGCATGTACCTCCTGGGCCTTGGGTGTAGTTGGAAATCGATTAGAAGAGCTATGCTTTTCTCTGGACAATGGTGACTCAATTGGAGATGGCTTACTAACTTCAGAACCAGCAGATATGTTTTTTAAGCAGTGAGACTTTTCTACTTCCATGTCCGTCACAAAGCCGCTCCCCAAGTCAAGCTGAAAATTATCAAGTGACTCAGAAACAGGTCCAAGTAAGGATGCCGGATCTGGAACATAACAGGGGTCTTCATATAGCTCCTGCTCTTCATTTCTAAAGTCATGAGTTCCCTCTCCAACTGGGGAGAAAAAGGGTTCAATTGGAGGAGAAAAACCTAGACTACTGCTCGTTGGTACACTTGGAAAAGTGGATAGATTAAAGGGTGAGGGAAGCCCAAAATGGATTGGATTATCAAATAATGGTGCAGATGATGATGGGCCAGATTGCTCAGGGCTTTTAACTTCTGATTGGCTTTTGGAAGTAGGTCTGCATATTACATTTGGATTTGAATTTTGACGTACTGATGAGGATCGAGTAAATAATTGCTGCCACGACTTTCTAGGAGCTGTCCATGGCTGTGGTTCTGGGAGGACCTACACACAATAATTCACCATCATGATACTAACACTGTTTCCTTCATGCAAAAATTGTCAAACTCCAATTATCATGAAAAGGAACTAGACAAGTATTCAACATAAAGTAAAACAGATTTTGTCAAATAATTGGGTGATAGGATGGGATTATCAAATAACTGTATCACAAAGAGCAGGTAATTATTATTTGTACATCACTCAAGCATCGTTAGAGAGCTTGATACCAGAACAATATTGCGCCAAGGTTTTGTGGGAGAAAGAAAAGGAGGAAAACTTACAGTGTGATTGATGTTCTTAATATCTGTATTCATATTTGACTTTGCTGTTGGACGTTCAGGTTGGAATAAATCTCTCCTACTGGAAACATTGTGGGCATGATCTACAGAATTGAGGAACTTATTTTCTTTCATGACGGTAGCAGGAGTATTAGCACCTTTTCCAAAACCAAATGCCTTTGAAGAAGAAAAAATAGTGCCCCGCATGCGATCAAGGTACCTAGTTCCAGTACTCCCTCGGTAATAATTGTTTGCAGCAACATTTTTACCATGTGCATTGTCTATACTCTGTCCCTTCCCACTCTCAAACCCAGATTTCTGATGCTCTCTACGATCAGCTTCACCCTTCTTATCAAGGTCCCTCTTCAATACACTTTCCTTGCCAGATTTCTTTTCCAACTCTTCTACATCAGAGTTGCTCTTACTGGACCCTTTATCTTTCTCTTTTCTTTTTTCCTGATGCTTCTTCCTATTCTCCTTCTCCCTAGTAGGATGTGATGATTTGCTGCAGTCCTTTTCAGCTTCCATTTTCTCATCTCTAAGTCTTCTGCGCTCCTCCACCAACCTTGCAACCTCTTCCCTCTGTTTTCTCTCCTCCTCCTCCAGAAGTTCCTTCTCTAACCTAGCCTGCCTTTTCTCTTCCGCCTTCCTCCGTGCTTTTTCCCCTCTGCTCTCATGAAGGTTTGAACCATTCTCACCCTGTTTTGCTAAGAGTGCCCTATGTTCAGCATCAGATGAACATTCCTCCCTTGAACTAACTCTAAAAATCTTTCTCCAGAGCCACCTAATGCTCAAGAAAAATGATGTCAAAAGTTTGCAAGAAAAAAACAAAATCCCAGAATATGGTTTCTCTGTAAAACTATGCTCATCTCCTCCAAAAAGACCACTTTCATGAATCCTCCAGCTGCTAGGCTTACCTGTAACAGACCCACCAGCCCAATTGCCATTCTCCAACCAATCCTGACCACATATCCATCCATTTTCAGACCAAACCCTGCCATTTAATATCTTGCCACTTTTACCAACAAACTCCTTAACAATATTAGAATTTGAAATCCCCAACCCTGGTGGTACAGGCAAGTCTAAAACTGGTCTCTTGGAAATATGCCCACAATATGAACACATAAACCGACCACCACCAGGGTTTTGATCCCTATATGGGTTCAAGCAATTCCGACAACGTCTGGTAGCTGTTTTACGAAGCTTCTGCATTTCTATTGCCTCGAACCTTTTTCTCTCCCTGAGCCGTGCATTCCTTCGCACACGCCAAGCTGACAGCTGAGGCATCAAAATCTCATACCAGAAGAGAGTAACCAATAGCACAAAAACACATGCCAGCCTCGGTGAAGTAATCTCAAACCTAAAAGCAGGCGGTAGAAGCTGAGAGACAGCCCAAAGTCCTATTAGTGGAATAACCAACCAAGGCAGCATTGTAGCAACCCGGCGAGACCACTTCTGGATCACACAGAGTATACACATTATCCTCTAAACCTCGCCAATATTCCCCGTATCGGAATCAGACAAAGCAAACCCTAGGAAGAAACGAAGTCCCCAATATGTATCTTTCTTGGTAATAATGCTTCCGTAAATAAAAACCCTACAGCTATGTTACCCTCCTCCAAATCAACAATCAATACCGAAAGACACGGAAACTTCAGAACCCTAAAAGCCCAAGGACGAAATATCCCGAATCTTCCAAAGAAAAGAAATTACCCTATTCCCCGGTTAATGTTTCAATAGTCAAAGGGAAATCCAATAAATTCACCCAGAAAACAGAATAATGACGAGTATACCAATCGGGGCTCCTCTTGCGGTGTTGAAGTCAATCGAATGGAAAATGAAATGGGAATCGAACACCTTCAGATTCGGCGTTCATGGCCATAACAAAACGACCAATACCGTCCGAATGGTAGGCGATAAAGCAACACTACCTGCACTGGTGCGGGGCGGCCGGAGCTGAACTCGTGTCGTCCGATTGGCTCTGAAGAGAGAGAAAGTATGTAATAAAAGAGAGAGAAATGAGACATAAATAGATAAGAAGAGAGATGAACAAGAAGAAAATCAGAGAATAAATCAAATCAAATTACATAAGCTATGACTGAACCGGGGATGAAATAGATAAGACCGGTTTAGTTTGGGTGACGGTGAACCGAACCGGGTCTTGAAGAGTCCAAGGGTGGTGTGATGCATCGAATTGGAAGCCTGAGAGGTATTCTTCTGCCTCCCAAGGTAATCGTCGAGTTAATTAATTAGCAACACTTCAATTTATTTATTGTCCACAAAAAATAATTGTAGTGTGCAACTGATATTAGAAGTGAGTATTTAGTTTAATACTCCTTCCGGTCCTAATTATAAGAGCTAGTTGACTTTTTTAGAGAGATCAAGGAAGCTAATTAAATTAGCTTAGAGTCTTTTTATTTTTATTTTTTCTTTCAAACTAAATAGTTTGACCAATAAACTAATATATAATCTATGAAAACACAATATATGAAATTATTAAATAACTTATTTAGCTTCCTTAATTTTTACAAAGAAAGTTAACTAGCTCTTATAGTTAGGACTGGAGATAGTATTATATTCCCATAAAAAAAGTATTTAATTTAATACTATAAATTAATTTATAGTTATAAACATAGGAGTTTTAATGTTTTAGCGAAAAAAATGTTAGCGAAAAAAATGTTAGAGCTTAATATTTTCATAATAATTAAATAACAAAAGCAGACGAAATCAGAAGCAGATGTATTAATTTAATTGAAGTTCTTACTATTATCAAAGTAAATTAGCACAGAGTCACAGTTATAATGTAATGGACCATTATTTATTTTGTATGAACTCTAAGTTAAAATTAGTTTGTTGCAAAAAAAAATTATAAAATATTATTCTCTCTATATCTATATGTAAGAATTAATAGAGGAATTAGCGTTAATTTTAAATAGATCTCAATCCACTTTGTTTTACAATTTTTATAATACTTTTTAAGCTTTCAAAATTTGTGATTTTAAAAAATAAAAGGCCTCATTGAGAAGTTAATTCTTAACGTTTTTTTTAAAAAAAAAAATATTATCATTTGGACCAACTCTATGTTGGTAGTTAACACTATGCATAACTATATTGGGTTTTATTAATGGGACAAAATATGTAAGTCTTTATAATTTCAACTAATTTTTAATTAGGTAACTATGATTTTTTTTTTTATTAGATCCTTATAATGTAACTTTTTTTAATCAGATACTTCAATTTTTTTTTCTTTTTATCACGTCCTTATTGTTTCACTGGATTCTTAATCAAGTCCATGTAGGCTTTTTTAGATTTTAATTTATTAATTTAATTGAAAGTTAAATAAATGAATAATATTAAAATCTAGTTTGCTAATAACAAATTTAAATTAATAATTATATAATTTAAAAAATAATTAAGATAATTAATTTGTAATTCTTAATTAATCAATTAAAAAAAATCTATTTATTATTATAAAAATAAATTTTTGATCAAAAACTTATGAAGAATATTAAAATAATTCACAAAGGACAATGTTAAAATAAACGTATCATGATAATTTATTAATTATAGAGTATTAGTATTTATAGAATATTATTTGATAATGTTTATTATATATTTATAGAATAATATTACTAGAATTTATTGAATAAATAATAAAAAAGTTATAGGGACCTAATTAAAAATCATGTAAAACTATAAGGACCTGATGAAAAAAACTATAAGGTTCAGATAAAAATAAGTGAACATATAATGACATGATAAAAGCAGAAGAAAACTATAGGGACTTAATTAAAAATTGGTTGAAATCATATGAATCTGCAGATTAATTATTCCTTTTTTTTAATAGGGAGAATCACATCAAGGTCCTAGTTAAGTAAAATAATATCAAAAAAGTCTTATAACTTGTCAATGATGACTCTTTCACTTATCATTGATAAGCTATAGAACTTCTTTGATATTATTTTTCTTTTAGGGAAAAACATTTCTCATGTTGTAGGAGAAATGTTTTCTCATGCCACACACACATAAATAGTGGGACCCGCATATATATATATATATATATATATATATATATAATTAACACTATATATATGTAGGTCCCACCATTTTATGTATGTGTAGGAATCTTATTTATTTCCTACAATATGAGAAAAGTAAACCCCTTTCTTTTAATAGTTTCTTTTCTTTTTCCTTTTTTTTTGGGCCAACTTTGATTTGGACCTTGTCTGTTTTTCCCTTATTAATTTATATTGACTTGTATGTATGTATAATAAGGGGAATTGTGGATAGGCAAAGGACTTTGAGCAAAAAAAAAAGGATAGGCAAAGGACCAGTGGTGGAACTGAGGGCTAGGGTTGATCGTTGCCCCATAAAATTCAAAGGAAAAGATATTTTATATATATATATATATATATATATATACACACACACACACCACTCTGGTCCTATTTATAAATCCCTTTTGATCAAAAAAATTTGGTCCTATTTATAAGTCCCCTTTAACCAAATAAATGAGATTGTGACAATTTTGCCTATATTAATTGTACCAATGAAAATAGAAAGAGAAGAAAAAGTTGAAAGTACCCAATCATAAATGAGGGTAAAGTTGAAAATTCACCTTATAATCATTGAGCTAACTACATCTCCTTGGTATGTGTGATTTGGTCAAAATAGAACTTATAAATAGGACTAGAGTGGTATATATATATATATATATATATATATATATATGGCACTTTGGTAATTTTATTAGGCTCCCTATTTCAATTAGGCGCTCTAAATCCTCCGACCCTTGTCTTCTCAGTTCTCAACCAGCTTGCAACGTCTACTTGTGTGCTCGAGGGGAACTCATCTTGCCATCACCTAGCTGCATCTCATCGTTGGAAGTTCTGCGTTCAGTTGAGCTTCCTTCCGTCGATGCAGTCCATCGGTTGTCCTAATCATCACTGCTGCTACTCATCTGTTGTTACCAAAGTAGTTCAATAAGCTTTGTCATCTCTCCTTGTAGACTATCTGTCTGTTGGTCTTTGTTTGTTCTATATTTTTCTAACTATGTAAGGAAATGTTTTTTCAGTGGTTAATGCAGACTTTGCTTGCAAGGAATATAAAGTTTCACAAAACTCCAATTCCTGTCAATCGGTATTCCCTTTTTATCCATTAACTGTCAACCGGTATTCCCTTTTTTCCCTCTTTATCCATTAATTGCCATGAACATAGAAATTAACTATATATCTTTTTTAGTGGTTTGATGTTAATATTTTTAAAATCATATTGGTCATAAAATAATTCATGCTTTTTGTTGGTGACTATTATGGGGAAGAGTGCTATCATTAATACTTATTTTAAAAGAAAGAATAGTAAGCCTTTGCCTTTATCTACTCCTAATATTAAATTATCAAATACTAAGACTCCTTCAAAGTCTCTTAGAATTGAAAATAAGGAGATAGCTAAATGAGTTGATCTTACTTCATTGGAAAGAAACCATGCACTACAACCTCTTATATAGAAATATCCTATAAATCAACAAGATGAAATTCGTCTTGCTTATCTTAAACTTTGTCCATCTCAATGCAAACTTCAAAATTATTCTTTTTTTGGGCTAGAGGAGAATCGAAGTCATTTCTGCTCTTCTTAGTTTGATTTGTTTCCATCTTGGATAGAGTATTTGCTAAGTAAAGATGCTGTAATTTGTTTGTCTTGTTATTTATTTAGTAAATCAGGTGGTAGTGGTCATTTTGGGCTTGATACATTTGTTGTTGAGGGATTTAGAAATTGGAAAAAAGTTAATGATGGAGAAAATTGTGCTTTTCTATACCATGTTGGGAAAAATGTTATCTTAATGCATAAAAATCTTGTGAGTTTATATAGTGATCTTCAACGAGGGTCTCAAAGTATTTCAAATGCTTTATATCTTATTTCAACTACAAAAGAGTTATTTCATAAATTAAGAAAAACATGTTGAATGCTTTCTTGATTCATGTGCAAGAATTTTGCATAAAACATGATATTGACATTACAAATATGAGTACAAAATATATTAGAAGGAGATGCCGTGCTCAAAATGAACAATGTGCTTTTTTTACTGGAAAATTTTATAAGACAAATATTTTTTGTGCTAAAATTGATTGTAAATTGCAAGAATTAAATAGTAAGTTCAATGATAATACTATTGAATTACTTGCTTTGAGCATAGTTTTAGATCTAAGAAACAGATACAAGTCATTTAATAGTGATGATATTTGCAAACCTGTAGATAAATTTTATCCTAGAGATTTTATATAACAAGAAAAATTACATTTGAAAATGAAGTTACAATGTTTTGAGCTGAAAATTCCTAAACATTCAGATTTAATTAATTTATCAACTACATCTGAATTATGTCAAACACTAGCAAGAACTGGAAAGTTCATTATTTACCCTCGTATTGATAGTATGATTAGACTTGTACTAACTCTTTCAGTTTCTACAACAACTATTAATATATATATATATATATATATATATTGCTATGTAGATAATCAAAAACAAGCTTCTAATAAGAATGGAAAGTTAATTTCTTAATGATTCTTTGATTACATACTTTAAAAAAGATTTTTTTTTTGAGTTTTAGTACAAATTCAACTATAGATAAGTTTAACAAAATGAAAACACATAGAGTAAGAGTTAAATGAAGTAATATTAATTTCTTGTAATATTTTTTTCCCAATTTTTTGTATATTAGATTTGTATTATATTTCAAGTATTTTTATTTATAATATAGTATTTTTTATTTTCACCCACTGTCATTAGAATTCCTGGGTCCGTCACTACAAGGGACAAGAGACGAAGTGTAGTTTCACCAACAATCATAGAAAAATAAATTATGGCGGTGGGGTTTAATAAATAAATACTCTTTCCGGTCTTTTATATAAGACATTTTTAGAAGTTAATCTTCATACTAAATATATAAAACATATTTATAATATTTGTCAATATTTTCCTAATTTACCTTCTATGATGCTCTTTTAACTATAATCAAGAAGGAGAATGAATGAATAAACTAAAGAAGATGATTATAGTATTTTAGAAAATGCTTATCATATTGATTAATTTAACTAACTTCTTTAATCTAATCATATTTAAAAAAACATGTTCTATATTATAGAATGAGGCAGTAATTAACAAGCTTGTATTTCTGAAAAAATGTGTACAAGTAGTCAAGTACTATTTTAGTAAGAAAACTTAGGTCGTGTTTGGACAGATCTCAAATAAGATCGTGCTTTCAACCTGTTTAAGATGGAGAAAATTGTTGCCTTTGTTGAATTAAAAAAGTCTTCATTTACATATACAAAGGAAACGCACAAGTGGTTAAAAATTTCATTCTTAACTCTTGTATGTATAAATTCAGATCTTGGTTTTTTTTTTTAAAAAAAAAAAAATCGCAACTTTACGCTAACGAATAAATCAAAACTAATGAGAAGAAATTTATAATTTGTTAAGAAATTAGTAATTGTGGTGGGTGGAAAATATACTTCTAGCCTCAAAAAAAAATAAAAGACAAGACATATTTTTTAAAACTTAAAAGAGAAAAAAAAAAATTCCTTATATCATGACTTAATTATAACCAAAAATAAAAAATAAATAACACTATTGCCTCTATTTTCGAAATCTAGTAATTTTTAAAGTCAAAATTTACATTATAGTCATGATTTTTTCTTTCTTTGTTACTAACTAATGATTCACATCGTTTTCGACATCTACTTATTTTCTTTAATTAATAATAAAATCGAAAGTGCCGAACACGAAATCCATTTTTGATAGAAGCAGCCGACTAGCTGAGTTATTTAATTACCCTTCTTCTTTGGAATTACCCTGAGAAGTTATAGAGAACAAACGAAACATTGCCGCTATGTTTGGATACAAATAAAAATTAAGAGAGAAAATTCTAAAAAATAGTAAATTATTTTTATCATTTATAAAATTTTTAATATTAAATAAGCAGTATAAACATTTTATCATTATAGATTGCTTACGGTGAAACTTATTACTAACTCTTTTTTTTAAAAAAAAAAATGGAACGGTTTTATTTTATTCAGTTGATGGGAAGACCCAATACCAAGTTCTTTTTTTATTTATTTTTTATTTTTTTGTCAAAATACCAAGTTATTTAGAGATTAAATCCATTTTTTTCTTAACCAGGTTGAGATAACTTAAATGAGACGCCAGGGTTTACTTAGGCTATTGAAAAATGAATAAAGACGACAACAAAGTCCAAAGAAGGCAATAAACCATTGAGATAATACACGTGGACTCTTCGTATTTTGACATGAATGAACATATATAAAAATTAAAAATAAATAATTCAGCAGGTACACATTTTTTCAAGTCCATGTTATGTGGACATAATGAGCATTTTTTTTATCTATTGTATTTATTTAGATTTAAATTATATATTTTTTTTTAATATTTTTTTTTACATCCAATATTTTAAATTAATTAGTTTTTTTTTCTGTATTTGTCTGTAACATCAATATTATAGAAACTAATTAATTTTAGATACTGGGTTAAAAAAAAATCTCCAAAGCATCATATAATTTAAATATAAATAAATACAATATATTAAAAAAAAATATGCTCATACTTCTAATTTTTTTTGTTCAAGAGCTCATACCTCTAATAGAGGTATGTGCTTTAGAGATATGAGCACATAAGAAACACATAATTATGTGGGACTCCATTTTTTCCCTCATTTCTAATCAGGTTTCAGCAATTTTTTTCCTGGTAAAAAAACTAATTTTTTTTATTATCAAATATTTATGGTTTCATATGCTTTTTAATCAAGTTTATGTAATTTTTTATGAGGTTCGTATGGTTTCACATAATTTTTAATCATATCCCTACGATTTCAAGTGACTAAATTAAAATAATAAAAAAAACTACAATAACTTGATTAAAAATCAAAAGAAAACTATAAGGGCATGATAAAAAATATATATATGAACAAAGTTAAAAACTAGGTAAAACTATAAGAATTTTCAGATTAATATGCTTAAAATTAAATTTAAACTAAATTTACTAAATAGTTTAATTTGTGCCCAAAACAATTCACTAAAATAATCAAAAAATAAATAAATTTCAACCATATGATGAATTTTTTTTTTTTAAAAAAACCCACATGTTGTAACTTTAATATTGCATTAAGGGTCACAATATGAGCCGTCCATGCTTTAAAATAAATTGTATCAGCCGTAAATTAATCTAAACAATTTGAAAGTAGTAGTATAATTAATTCAAATTAAAGCTCAATGGGTTGTGATGTGCTTCCCATGTATTTTTTTCCCCTCCTCCTGGGATTTTGATCGCAAAGTATCATACGTGGAATATGCCAACACTATACTTGTAATTCCTCATTAAGTTCGAAGGCCAATTTGTAAATATAATATCAACTAATTTCATAAAAAAAGTTGTTTTCTAATTAAACAAATAGTAAGATTGAATTCTATTTTTTTCCATCTTATTTTAAGTCTAATAAAAAGGAATTTATCTCTTTTGTCTTATCCTCTATGCTCTAAGGATTATATATATATATATATATATATATATATATATATATATATATATATATATATATGCCCGCATGTATGTATATATTTATATGCCTATTTTATATTAATAATCTGTGTTTTCTGCCTTATAGTATTTCCCATGTCTGTAGCTGATAGGGGAAGGGAAAAAATTATAGCCTATAACTCTGTAAGTATATAAGTTGTATTAAGTAATAAAGTGATGAGAAAAGTATCATTTTCATGAGGACGTAGTATTCAAACTTCAGTTAAACATTAATTTTACACTTTCGTTTAAGTTAAGCAACCAAAATTGAATTTTATTAAGGGAAAATAAATTAAAAATAGAATTAAAATAAACAAACTAACACAATAATCAAACAAGCAACCCATAGTCATTAATCCCTTGTTAACTTCATAAACCTTGATTTCACTAATTTAATTAGCTTTAATGTCAATTTTGTTAATATCGAGTATAAATAGCTATAAGTGTCTATCGGTCCATTCACAACTTTCTCTTAAATATAAATTGTTTTGTCTAAGATAATTATTCAAGAGGTAAGATAACTCGAATACACTCTTCAACAATAATATGTGGCCATTAGGTATATGTATGTCCTATTTGCAAATTAGATCGCAATATAATCCCATATTACTAAATCTTAAAGCTTAATTAAAATTTTCTTTGTCAAGGTAAATCTTAATGCTCAAATTTATATTCAATTATGACTAGTCACTAAATAGATAAAGTTAAATAAAATTAAGTAATCAAAATTAACATAAATTATAACTCAATAATAAAAACAAAGTCTAACCACCTCTAAGTTTAGAGTTTCTCTAAGTTGCAAAAGTAACTAAAAATAACAACAATAAGTTCATAATCTAAAATCTTAAGGAAAAGATAGAAGAGAATAATGAATAGAGCATTAATTCAAAACCTCATATTCAAACTCTAGTTATTCCTGTATTCAAGCGGTGACTCTAGTTTCTTATCTTCTCCATAGTCCTGTCCTCCGGTGAAAAAGAAGAAGAGTGAAACTCAAACTCTCCCTCCCTCCCTCTCTCTCTCTCTCTCTTTCCTTTTCTTGTGATGCAAGACTGTGATAAGTGATATGCGATTGCCTCCTACTCTTTTTATTTCAATTGTGACTTGTGGCTTAGGTTTTCTCCCGTTCCTTTTATTCCAAATGCATCATCTTATCAAATATTAGTTAATAGAAAAGGGAAAAATACTATTACAATAATAATAATAAACTAAAACTATTCTTTTAGAAACTTTCAATTATTATTTTCTTATTATTGTTTATTTCTCAAGCTTAAAAACTTATATTCTAGGTTGGTATCTCATAAATGATGCACCTAAATTAATATCTCTTAAAATTTTAAGAAAATCTCTTTAATTTAACATTAATTACTTCACAAATATATCAAAATAGATATCAAATTTACTAGAAATAGAAAGTCATCAGCTAACCCAAATAACATCTTAACCATAGTTAATAATAATTGCTTAAATTAGTTTTTTTTTCAAACGAAAAATATAACCTTGCACGATCGTGAATATGGGCGGTAGGGCTGAGCAACGAACCCACAACACGATGAGCCCACCCACAACCTGGTGTAATTAGGTCATTCTGTGCTCGCCCAAAAAGGCTTATTACGGTTGGATTAAAACCTGTCAATTTAAGACTTAAAAGGATGGGCTATGGGCACATTTTTGGGCTGCTAGTATAAGCCCATTTAGCTAATTTTTTTAAAAAATTAAATATATGGACAAAGAACAAGATATTGAGGACACTAAGTCATAATGTAATACCCATTTTTCCTCGGCAGTCCGACTCTCACTCTCTTTTGTTTTGTCTTTTCTCTGTGACTTTGGTTTTAATTTAAAAGTTGGAGTTTGAACACCAAAATTATGTTATGATGGTACTTGTATAAATTTATATTCTTTTGTGTGAAGTGTGATTATTGAACTTTGAAGATTTAGATTTCACAATTTAGAATGATAGATTTGGATGGAATGATGGATACTTAATGCTTATATATGTTTTTTTTCTAACATGTCAAATGTAAATAGATTGCCAAAAACTCGATTAGTCAACCCATTTATGTGCTAGCCCGTTTATAAGGGTTTAAATGAGTTGAGATTTGCGTATAAAATTAATTGAGTGGTTATGGGTTTGAACATAGATTGCCCAACCCGCCCATTGCTATGCTCTAATAGGCAGTTGTGCTCGGTTTTGTTTTTTGTTTGGGAAAAAAAAAACTAATTTCATTCGGCCATTATTATGATTAACCATGGTTAAGATGCTGTTTGGGTTAGTTATTGACATGGGAAATACTAATACACGTGGCGCTCTCTGATTGGCTACTTGTCTGAACTTGACCTAAGTAACTTGACATGAGTTAGGTACAATCAGAAAATCAGTTTTTACAAAGGAAAAAGGGGAATGTAACCAATCAGCTTTTTATGATGCTAAAATAAAAAATCTTAATTGGGGAGTTATTTAAAATATTATAATAAAATCCAATCAAATTCAAAAAAGAAAGTAACATTGTAAGATAATCAAAGGATTTTTATCTTCATATTATGAAATTGATAAAACGGTTAATCGTTTTTTAATGTGCAAAAAAATATTTTAAGAAACAATTAAAATATAAAATCTATACTATCTACATTTTGTAATTATAGTTTACTATAACTGAAATGATATAAAAAATTATTTTTAATATTGAATATATTAAGGTCGTATATGGAGATTGCATAATCCTTAAAAGATATCAAATCTTAAAATTTTAACATAAAAAATACAAAGACAAAATCAAACCAACAACATTCTCAGGCGTAAAACATCGTACAAAAGTGACGTAAGAAACCCACCCTTCAATCAGTAAATTCCACCTTATTATTAGATCTTCTTATGGAAAACATAAATGGTCAATCCTTAACTCACAAAATTTTCTAAATTGGCAGGTTTGACGAAAAGACTTGAACCCCTCCCCCTACTAATGTGGTTCGTATAGATGTCGATGGATCAGTGCGTAATTAAAACCAAGCAGCTTGCGGAGGAGTAATTAGGAACTCCCAAGGTAATTGGCTGATGGGGTTTCATAGGTTCCTTGGAACCCATACTATTGTCGAAGTAGAACTTTACGCAATCAAGACAGGACTAATAATGGGTCGCCAAATGAGCTTTCGAAGAATCGCCCTCTACTCTGACTCTCTCGACGCCATTAATACCATTATGAGAGACTACTACACTGACCACCCCCTTCGGCTGATCATTGGCGAGATTCGCGATCTGCTTTTCCAGGATTGGGACGTCAAGATCCGCTATAGTCCGAGAGACAACATTGCTTGTGCTGACTACATGGCCAGACTTGGTCACAAAGCTTCCGATGCTGCCAACGTGGTTCTTGTCCTCACAATACCACAAGGATGTCTGGATATGGTATTAAAGGACTAAATGTCTTGTAACTAGCACTTTATTTCTAGTTTGTTGTATTAAGGACTAGGCCCCAATGTCTAGTTCTTAACTCATATTTTCTCAACCTTAGGCTTGCATTTTTTAATTAAAAAAAAAAGATGATACTTGGGTAAGAAAATGATTTTTTTATTTAAGAAAGTTAAATAAACTATTTTTTTAAATCATATGTTGTGTATTATGATTTTTTTAATTAAGAAAGTTAAAAAAACTATTTTTTAAATCATATGTTGGATATTATTAAATTATATAAATTCTATGTTTGAAAAAATAGTTTTAAAAAAAAATAATAAATATAAATATTTTAAAGTAATTTAATTAGTTTTTGTAATCTCTTAAAAAAACTGATTATATCTTATTTTTAGAATTAGAAGAGTAAAAAAATAAAATGCTAATGTTAATACCAGCTCTTTTTTATTTTTTGCCAACGTTAATACCTGGTCATGGTGTATGTATTGCCGTACACTCAACAAACTCCGACAATTCTGATCTCATTATTAACTGTGTCTTTTTTTCAGAACTTTAATACGTTAGTACTCGTAGTTTTTTTGTTTTTTTGACGTTGGCTGGACTACTTAGTACAGAAGAATGGGGGACCAATAAAACAAAAATAAAAATAAAAATTATGAACAGTTAAATATTTACGTGTGAACATATGTGTATATATATTGACTGCATAATTATAATTTGAACCAGATATTGGCTATTATTTTTCTAAGAAAAAAATCTTATTTAATAATATATAGTCTCATAAAAACAATATATATGGTCATGATCAAAATTGTAATAAATATTATTCTTGTCATTGTATTTTAGAAGAATATACTCTACCCATGAACCTTAAGCTTTTTCAAAAGTCAAAACTTCGGCAAATTCAAGTCAATGAAAATTTCATTTACAAGGATGTAATTTAATCTTAAATAAATTAACTCCTAGTTTACTATATCTAATAGCGATGTGATGTGATCAACTTTCTTGACGGCTTTTACAATATACTCCTTCATTTTTAATATAAGACATATATACTTAATTTGATTAGATTATATAAATTAGTTAATACGACATGTTTTTTTTTAAGAAAAAAACCTTGTTTATCTTCATTAATTTTATCATTTTCTCTCTTTTTAAAATATTGTTGAGAGAACATTAATAAAGTTAAATTAAGAAAAAATTGACAAATATAAAAAATAGATAATGGATTTTGACATAATAAGTTATCTAGAATTGAAGGTGAAATTGGGCTCATGAAATGTTTACAATAAAGCCTACTTGACAATTCCAAGAAAACCCAACACATCTTATTGAGCCCATTATACGTATATGTTCCGCAACTCTAGATCAAAGAGCGGGCCCGTTATCAAGGAAGAAAAAGAAAAAGAGTTGTAATAATAACACCTTGTTATAAAATAAAGGGAAAGGCCAAAGATTGATATAGTTGGCTAAGACGTCGGCTTTAATCCCAAAAGAAAGGAGGTTTGATACCCATTGGTTGATGCAAGAGTCTTATTGGTGGGCGATCTGTAAGCACATTTGTCAACGTTCTTTGAGTCTGGAGACATGCCCTAGTCCTAGTGGGGCACCAGTATCTACTCCTATCTAAACTTTTTTATATATAAAAAAAATAAAATAAAGGGAAAGATGAGAAGAAAAAAAGAAGAATGAGTAGGAAACAAGAAATAATAATTTTTATTTACTATTTACTGTTGTACAACTAAATAACATATACCTTCTATTTCTAAGTATAACTCTCTACTGTATAATTAATAATAATAATAATAATAAACTAAAACTATTCTTTTAGAAACTTTCAATTATTATTTTCTTATTATTGTTTATTTCTCAAGCTTAAAAACTTATATTCTAGGTTGGAATCTCATAAATGATGCACCTAAATTAATATCTCTTAAAATTTTAAGAAAATCTCTTTAACTTAACATTAATTACTTCACAAATATATCAAAATAGATATCAAATTTACTAGAAATAGAAAGTCATCAACTAACCCAAATAACATCTTAACCATGGTTAATAATAATTGCTTAAATTAGTTTTTTTTTTCAAACGAAAAATATAACCTTGCACGATCATGAATATGGGCAGTAGGGCTGAGCAATGAACCCACAACACGATGAGCCCGCCCACAACCTGATGTAATTGGGTCATTCTGTGCTCGCCCAAAAAGGCTTATTACGGTTGGGTTAAAACCTATCAATTTAAGGCTTAAAAGGATGGGCTATGGTCACATTTTTGGGCTGTTAGTATAAGCCCATTTAGCTAATTTTTTAAAAAAAAATTAAATATATGGACAAAGAACAAGATATTGAGGACACTAAGTCATAATGTAATACCCATTTTTCCTCGGCAGTCCGACTCTCACTCTCTTTTGTTTTGTCTTTTCTCTGTGACTTTGGTTTTAATTTAAAAGTTGGAGTTTGAACACCAAAATTATATTATGATGGTACTTGTCTAAATTTATATTCTTTTGTGTGAAGTGTGATTATTGAACTTTGAAGATTTAGATTTCACAATTTAGAATGATAGATTTGGATAGAATGATGGATATTTAATGCTTATGTATGTTTTTTTTTCTAACATGTCAAATGTAAATAGATTACCAAAAACTCGATTAGCCAACCCATTTATGTGCTAGCCCGTTTATAAGAGTTTAAATGAGTTGAGATTTGCGTATAAAGTTAATTGAGTGGTTATGGGTTTTAACATGGATTGCCTAACCCGCCCATTGCTATGCTCTAATAGGCAGTTGTGCTCGGTTTTGTTTTTTGTTTGGAAAAAAAAAACTAATTTCATTCGGCCATTGGTTAAGATGCTGTTTGGGTTAGTTATTGACATGGGAAATACTAATACACGTGGCGCTCTCTGATTGGCTACTTGTCTGAACTTGACCTAAATAACTTGACATGAGTTAGGTCCAATCAGAAAATCAGTTTTTACAAAGGAAAAAGGGAAATGTAACCAATCAGCTTTTTATGATGCTAAAATAAAAAATCTTAATTGGGGAGTTATTTAAAATATTAAAATAAAATCCAATCAAATTCAAAAAAGAAAGTAACATTGTAAGATAATCAAAGGATTTTTATCTTCATATTATGAAATTGAAAAAACGGTTAATCATTTTTTAATGTGCAAAAAAATATTTTAAGTAACAATTAAAATATAAAATCTATACTATCTACATTTTGTAATTATAGTTTACTATAGCCAAAATGATATAAAAAAATTATTTTTAATATTGAATATATTAAGGTAGTATATGGAGATTGCATAATCCTTAAAAGATATCAAATCTTAAAATTTTAACATAAAAAATACAAAGACAAAATCAAACCAACAACATTCCCAGGCGTAAAACATCGTACGAAAGTGACGTAAGAAACCCACCTTCAATCAGTAAATTCCACCTTATTATTAGATCTTCTTATGGAAAACATAAATTGGTCAATCCTTAACTCACAAAATTTTCTAAATTGGCAGGTTTGATGAAAAGACTTAGACCCCTCCCCCTACTAATGTGGTTCGTATAGATGTCGATGGATCAGTGCGTAATTAAAACCAAGTAGCTTGCGGAGGAGTATTTAGGAACTCCCAAGATAATTGGCTGATGAGGTTTCACAGGTTCCTTGGAACTCATACTATTGTCGAAGTAGAACTTTACGCAATCAATACAGGACTAATAATGGGTCGCCGAATGGCCTTTTGAAGAATCGCCCTCTACTCTGACTCTCTCGACGCCATTAATACCATTATGAGAGACTACTACACTGACCACCCCCTTCGGCTGATCATTGGCAAGATTCGCGATCTGCTTTTCCAGGATTGGGATGTCGAGATCCGCCATAGTCCGAGAGACAACATTGCTTGTGCTGACTACATGGCTAGACTTGGTCACAAAGCTTCCGATGCTGCCAACGTGGTTCTTGTCCTCACAATACCACAAGGATGTCTGGATATGGCATTAAAGAACCAAATGTCTTGTAACTAGCACTTTATTTCTAGTTTGTTGTATTAAGGACTAGGCCCCAATATCTAGTCCTTAACTCATATTTTCTCAACCTTAGGCTTGCATTTTTTAATTAAAAAAAAAAAGATGATACTCCTGTAAGAAAATGATTTTTTAATTAAGAAAGTTAAGTAAACTATTTTTTTTAATCATATGTTGTGTATTATGATTTTTTTAATTAAGAAAGTTAAATAAACTATTTTTTAATCATATGTTGTATATTATTAAATTATATATAAATTCTATGTTTGGAAAAATAGTTTAAAGAAAAAATAATAAATCTAAATATTTTAAAGTAATTTAATTAGTTTTTGTAATCTCTTAAAAAAACCAATTATATCTTATTTTTAGAATTGGAAGAGTAAAAAAATAAAATGATAAATGTTAATACCAGCTCTTTTTTATTTTTTTGCCAACGTTAATACCTGGTCATGGTGTATGTATTGCCGTACACTCAACAAACTCCGACAATTCTGATCTCATTATTAACTGTGTCTTTTTTCAGAACTTTAATACGTTAGTACTCGTAGTTTTTTTTGTTTTTTTGACGTTGGCGGGACTACTTAGTACAGAAGAATGGGGGACCAATAAAACAAAAACAAAAATAAAAATAAAAATAATGAACAGTTAAATATTTACGTGTGAACATATGTGTATATATATTGACTGCATAATTATAATTTGAACCAGATATTGGCTATTATTTTTCTAAGAAAAAAATCTTATTTAATAATATATAGTCTCATAAAAACAATATATATGGTCATGATCAAAATTGTAATAAATATTATTCTTGTCATTGTATTTTAGAAGAATATACTCTACCCATGAACCTTGAGCTTTTTCAAAAGTCAAAACTTTGGCAAATTCAAGTCAATAAAAATTTCATTTACAAGGATGTAATTTAATCTTAAACAAATTAACTCCTAGTTTACTATATCTAATAGCGATGTGATCAACTTTCTTGACGGCTTTTACAATATACTCCTTCATTTTTAATATAAGACATATATATTTAATTTGATTAGATTATATAAATTAGTTAATACGACATCTTTTTTTTTTTTGAAAAAAACCTTGTTTATCTTCATTAATTTTATCATTCTCTCTCTTTTTTAAATATTGTTGAGAGGACATCAATAAAGTTAAATTAAGAAAAAATTGACAAATATAAAAGATAGATAATGGATTTTGACATAATAAGTTATCTAGAATTGAAAGTGAAATTGGGCTCATGAAATGTTTACAATAAAGCCTACTGGACATTGTTCAAAAAAAGCCTACTTGACAATTCCAAGAAAACCCAACACATCTTATTGAGCCCATTATACGTATATGTTCCGCAACTCTAGATCAAAGAGCGGGCCCGTTATCAAGGAAGAAAAAGAAAAAGAGTTGTAATAATAACACCTTGTTATAAAATAAAGGGAAAATTGATACAGTTGGCTAAGGCGTTGGCTTTTACCCCAAAAAAAAGGAGGTTCGATACCCGTTGTCAATGCAAGAGCCTTATTGGTGGACGATCTGTAAACACCTTTGTAAGCGTTCTTTGAGACTGGAGACATGTCCTGGTCCTAGTGGGGTACCGGTGTCTACTCCTACCTAAACTTTTTTGTATAAAAATAAAATAAAATAAAGGGAAAGATGAGAAGAAAAAAGAAGAATGAGTAGAAAACAAGAAATAATAATTTTTATTTACTATTTACTGTTGTACAACTAAATAACATATACTACTTTCGATCCTAATTATAAGACATAGTTGTCTTTGTTTGGAGAAATTAAGGAAACTAAATAAGTTACTTAATCATTTTATATGTTGTGTATCTTTAGATTATATATTAGTTTATTAGTCAAACTAATTATTTTGAAGAAAAAAATAAAAATAATGTAAAATAATTTAATTAGCTTCATTAATTTAATCTGCAATCATTTGTGATAACTTCTCCATCCCAAACACAAACAAATAAGGTGAGAGGATCACTCTGTTTTAATACTCTTCATGGCCTAAAACTCTCCTCCCTCCCTCCCTCCATTCTACGTAATCGACATCTTTGAAGTGCGTGCTAATACACTTCATAATTATCAATCTAACTTGTTCAGCTAAGTCCATTTCTTCTAGAACATTCCCCAAAAAGTTCCACGACATCTTATCATATGTTTTTTCAAGATTAATCTTAATTACCATATAAGGGCTCACATTATCTTAGATAGATCAAATAAATTAAGATAAAAGAAGATGGAGGAAATCATTAAAATAACTAGAGAGAAGTATACCTTTTCTCGAGCATTTATACTAATAACTTGTTATAAAATAAAGGGAAAGATGAGAAAAGAAAAGAAGAATAAGTAAAAAATAAGAGAGTAATTCTCATTCACTATTTATGTGTTCTATAAAATATATAACATATGTTTTCTATTTTGAGGTACAACTCTCTAAACTATAATTAATATGATTCCATAATCTTAGAAAAATAATGAGAGAGAATATGAAACGGATAAGTACATCTAGAAATATTATACTCATAACATGTACACCTAAAGTTTTAGTTTGATTGCGTAAACAATCTCTATGGCAATAAAAACTTTATAATGAGTTTCTTTAACTTTTACATTTATGTGCATATTGTAATTTCTTAATTTCAATTTATTCATTATTCACTTCCCTCTTACAAAATCATCAAATATATTTACAAAAAACATTAGTATAACATAAAAATACTAAGAGATCGATATACCACAAACTAGACAATATTAAAACTCAAAAAACCAATATAGAGTTAGTCTAATGGTGTAAAGCCCCATTAGATTTCTTTGTATCTCAAGTTCAAGTTCTAAAGGGGACACTTGTGTAAGGAGGGTTGCTGCGAAACACAAACCGAATACCAGATAATATTATTTAAAAAAAAAAAAATCACAAAACTGAAGCATTGAATAAAGAAGTAGACATTCGACAAAAAAAAAAAGAAAAAGAAAAAGAAAAAAAGAAGTACACAGAACTACTGCAACAATAATCCTGAGTGACAACCGACTTAAAAGTCTTAACACCTTTAGAAGTAAAAGGATGCATAACAGCTGACTGGCCAACAGAAAGCATACATACATAACAACATACTTCCAGCAGCAAGATGAAAATCATTTCGGGCAATAAACATAAAGCTGATAATCCATCGGCAAAACATATATGAGCAAGTAGTACACCTTCTAAAAAAATCTTGTACTGTGACGTCGCACGGTGAAAAATTCACCAATAAAAGAGTTGATGAAAAATCTTATCCCACTAATTTCACTCACAAAAGACGAAAAACCATACATTTCCCTAAATTGAGTTTGAATAAAATTGATATAAAAAACTAACTTAGAGTTGGAAGAAGGCACCCGTATAGATATAGCGAACACTTGTAATAGTCGGAAGTTCAACCAAAATTATACTCCCCATGATATAAAACATATTTGAGGAGTTGGTTTTAATCTAAATACAAGAAATAGTTGTTATATTTATCATTTTTTTTAATTTATCCTTATTAATGCTTCCTTAACAATAATCAAGAAGGAGAGGGAATGACCCTCTATATGATGTCCTCAAAAAACATCCTTTTTTTTTTAAAAAAAGGAAGTAAAAAATAAAAATGGTAGCATTTTTGTAATTATATGAAAGAATTTTTGAAATATTGGTCATCCCTTAAACAAAAACGGACAGCAAATGTCCAAATTTAGAAAAGAGGCGTCAAAAGCAAGGACTTTTGGCATCCCTTTTAGAATTGGGATGCCGAAAGTGAAATTTATATGTCCTCAATTTAAAATTGGGATGCCTAATTTTCATTTTATAAATTGGGACGCCTTAAGTGTCCCATTTATTTTCCACTGACCTTGGCTTTCTCCGCCTAAATCTCAACCCCCTTACTTTCCAGATCCTCGCCCAACTCCCACTAATTTCGAGCTCTCTCTTCAAGATCTAGTCGCCATGCTTCCCGCCAACTAGCTCTTCCCCAAGGGCAAGCTGGTTTACTTCCATCTCACTTCCCAGATTCCACCTTCTTCCGCCTCCAGGTCCCTTTTGCCGAACACCACCTCCGCCCCTCATCTCTCCGGGGCTCACCCCTCCTCCTTCTCCCCCAAAGAACCAAGGTGTTCTAGTCATTGGAAAGATCTTATGGGCCTCAAGAGGTTGTGTCACACTAGTATTGTAACCACCAAGAGCAATGAACAGAAAACAACGTTGTCCTCTTGTCTTCTATAGCCAACAGGTCGCTCAAACATTTTCTCCCTAGGACCTCCAAATCTTCCTCCTCTTCCTTTTTGGATGGGTCCTTGAGTCTCCCATTACTGAAGGAGTTCGACTCTGAATTCGCTTCGATTGGAGAATCACGTAAGGAACTTGATTTTGATTTTGGCTCACTATTTTTATTTGATTTTAAGCTAGATATGGAGTTAAATCTCATGATTTTGGTTCATTGTTCTTATATTTAGGCTCTTGCATGACTCCCCCAATGCTTCCTTCCTCTCTATCAAGTCGAGCTCTCACTGATGGCGGCAATTTAATCTAGGGAAGGCAGCATCGTCCCATGCTCTACTCACCGACGTTGAGGAAGGATGCTCTCCCTTCTGACCTTGCCTTGCCATTGCCTCCTCTCTAGCTGAGGCAAGTGATTCCGTCGGGTGAGGTCTGTTCCCTGCATTCTGACTCAGTCCACTCGTTTTCGTCTATGTTCTTATCAACTTTGTTGTCACAGTTTTGTCGTTGTTATAGCCATAGCCAGAAGTTTCTCTCTCTCTCTCTCTCTCCACAACTCTTCTGTTCTTCACCAGGGAGCATAAAGATTTTTTTTTGTTTAAAAAAAATAGAAACCAGATGCGTCCCTCTTAAAAAAAGGAACACTGCAAGTCTCTTACGACATCCATTTTTTAACGGACGTTTTTTTTTGAAGACTTTACTACATCGCTTATGTAGATGCCCCTTTGAAAAGGGATGTAAAAGGGCTTAAAAACGGACATGAAACTTTTTTGTAGTAGTGATGTCTAGGATATTTTAAAAAATATATGTCATATTAAATAATTTTCTTAATCTAATCAAATTATGTAAATAAACCTTATATTAAAGATCAGAGGGAGTATTTAATTACAATTCTGGGTTGAAATCAAAACTCTTACTATAACCCCAGTGCAACGACAAATGAAATATTTTAAAGGCGTCGTATGCATAACTGGAAAGCTCATCTGATAGTATAATATGGTAGATGGTTTATTTAAAATTTAGGAGTTGTTGTTTACGCATAGCTAAAGAGGAAAAATTTGAGATGTTGTTAGAAATATAGGTGATTATTGATTAGTTAGTGAATTGGTTATGACCCTAGTCTATATAAATGGCTTAATCATATTGAGTTTAAGGGTTTTAGATGTGGAGCCCTCACCAAAGTGTGTAGAGTGTGGAGCTCTCACAATATGTGTGGGATGTGGAATCTCACAAGAGAGAGTTAACTTAGTCTTTCTCTAAGGAGGAGTTAACATGGTCTCCTTCTAGGTTTTAGAGTTAACCATGAGGGTTACTCATTGTATGAGCTTATTGCTCTTTCTTTGTTGTTAATACAAATGATTCTTCTTCATCTACATTCTTTTTTCTATCTTCTCAAACTTTACATTCAATTACAATTGTTAACATGGTATCATGAGCAAGGTTGTATTGTAGGCTTGTTTACATGCTTCTTACTTATTGTTCTTGCTGCAATTATTGCTCCAAAATTAAGGCAGTTCGGTTCTTTGGTTGCTATATGTTAAAGATGGAGGCCCAAAATCAAGAAAAAGGCCCAAACACCGCTGGGAATACAAGATTCGAGACCAAGATTTGTGGTTCTTTTGTTCCAACGAGTGATTGAAGACCAATGGTTCTTGCTTCTTCACCTAGTTGGATATTTTGGGATTTCTTGATTTAATGGTCCGGTTCCAAAGGTAGCTTCAGCGGGTAGCTTTGAGTGAACGGATCGGCGAGCCAAGAACCGCCACCACAATCCTTCAAAGCAAGAGAATACCATCCAAGAGAATACGTTGCTCTGTTTGCCGCACACCACCACCTCTCTCTTCCTTTCTCTTTCTACGATTTTCTCTCTCTAGAGTCTCAGGGTTGGATTGGCTTTTCAAAATAGCCTCATCTTCAATTCCAGGAGTGAGAAGAGGATTGCTAGTGAAATAATTCTTGAGTGGTGAATGGCTGGGATTGTGAATGAGGAGTCTGGAGTTGGGAAGTCTACAGAGGGAATTTCTACTGGGCAACGTTGTCAATCTGGTGAAGCATTGGCAGAATGGCGTTCCTCTGAGCAGGTGGAAAATGGAACCCCATCTACTTCTCCCCCTTACTGGGATATTGATGAAGATGATGATGGTGGTGTGAAACCTTCTGAGTTATATGGGAAATAGAGCTGTTAAAACGGGCTGGGGCCCGCAGACCAACCCGTTAAGCCCCATCTTTAGCCCCATATTTTTAGTCCTCATAGGATGGGGTTATTTTTTACCCTAGCCTAAAATAACCCCTACTTCTATGGGGTTAAGATAGGGCCAACCGCGAGCCTAATTAAAACGGCTCCAAGTTAGCCCACTTCAATGATTTAGTCAGTCTTTCTCTTCACCGGAGGTTAATTAGGAATAGGAATCAGCGAAAGATAATATTATTCCCTTCCTCTTCACCGATTATACGATTGGAAATCATCTTTTTTTTGCTCGATACGATTGGAAATCATCACCCAACACAAATCACGGTCTGTAGACTTTTCTTTACTTTTTTCTTCTCCTTTTTACATTGGAGAAGACGCCGCAGAAAGCATATAAAAATTAGACAAAAAAATATTTTTGAAACTGTAAAACTACAAATAAGCTATTTCTTAAAAATTGAGTTATTATTAACTTATCAAATTTCGTTATTTCCTTATCAACTTTTGATAAGAAATCTGATTTGGGATTTTGTAATTTCAAAGTTTTTTTTAAACTTCTTTTCATAAAAGTTATTGCAAATTATAAAAACATTATTGTTGTAGACGCAAATTCATGACCAATGATTTCGTTTCCTTTTTATGCCTTTTACATTGAATTTAAGGAAAATAAATCATACTACTATTTATGATTATAATTATCTTTGGCATACACTCCACTCATAAATACTCCATTTGGTTAGTAAGTAACTAATTTGAAAAAAAAATTATAAAATTAGTTGAATTAATTATTTATAACAGAAATTTGTATTAATTTTTCTAAATTACCCATTTTCATTGGAAACTCCTTTTTTCGTGAAAAAAATCTTTTACCATATGCGATCATAGAATTTTTTTCAATAAAAAAAATGAAAAAGATAAGGTGGATTAAAATCTTATATTTTTAAAAATTAAATAATGTGCTTTGGTGGTAAATATGCCACCTCAATTTTTAATTTTTAATTGTTTTAAATTATTCTTGATGATTTTTTCAGATTTTTATTCTCATGGTTAAGAAAATTCATTTTTCATGTTTCACTCGATTGTGTTTGATTCTATTCAATCGATCTAAAAGTCAGCGGAAAAGACAAAAGGAGTTTTTTTTTTTTTTTTGCAAGGGCGATAAATTTAACCAATTATATATGCAGCGCCCATGGTAAGAAACCTGAATTCGCTGCTTTAAATTCGGCATGGGTGACTTATTTTTCAATAATTTTTGGCCTGCGGGTTGGCCCTAACTCTTGGGGTTATAAATTTTTTTGGCCCATGTGGGCTATTTAACACGCGGGCTTTTTAGCCCTGTGGGCTTTTTGGCCCTAACCCATGCGGGCTAGGGCCTAACGGGCCGGGGTAGCCCGTTTTGACAGTTCTAATGGAAAACATGCGTGGAAGATAGAAAAGTTTTCTCAGATTACCAAACGGGAACTTCGGAGTAATGTATTTGAGGTTGGCAGCTACAAATGAATGGAGTCATTTTGCACAATTTACCATTGCTGTGGTCAATAAAGTTCCAAAGAAATCAAAATATTCTGATACATTGCATCGTTTTTGGAAGAAAGAGCATGACTGGGGATGAAAAAAATTTATGGAGTTGTCAAAAGTTTATGATGGCTTTGTTGATGCTTCTGACAATTTGATAATAAAAGCTCAAGTTCAAGTTATCAGGAAAAAAAAAAGCAGACAGGCCTTTTCGTTGTCTTGATTGTCAGTATAGGAGAGAACTTGTTAGAGTATATCTGACAAATGTAGAACAAATTTGCCGGCGTTTTGTTGAGGAGAGACGAAGCAAGCTTGGGTTCCTTTCATCAATGATTGCTCCATTTCCTTCATTCTCTCATTTGCATTCTTGGGCAAATCAGAATCTTTGATTGCATCCCCTATTGTCCGTGAAACTTCCTTAACCTACAAACGAAGCTCCCGAGTGAGATGAAATATGCATACTATTCGCTACTTTGTTAGAAGTTCCAGTTCCCATTTCAAGTTTGGAGATGAGTTCAGAAATTTAACCAAAAAGGATTCAAGTTTGGATTGTTTACTGAGTCCTTGGTGGCACTAAAATTTGAGAGGCAATGGTTGCAGTAGCTTACCGAGTTCAGAAGCTGTTCAAAGGAGAAGTCAGCAAGTTTAGATTTGGAGAAGAAAGTTGTGAATCGAACAAATCATTGTATTGTTTTGTGATTGTAAAACTAGTCAATTTAATTCACCTTATCTCCTTATTTTTGTGTTGTTCAAGTTGAGCACTTTTAGATAAATAGTAGTATTCAACTTGAGGAGGCGTGTTAGACATATAGGTGGTTATTGATTAATTAGTGAATTGGTTATGACCCTAGTCTATTGTTCGCCTCACAAGTGTACAAGTTTCGCAAGTAACAAAGTGATTAGTAAAGTATCGTTCCCACGAGGATTTGTTTAACAAATTGGTCAAGCAAGAGGCTAGTGAATTCCATCAAGTTGAGCTAGAACAAAGTTTTGAGTTGGAATGAGAATTTTTAAAGATTAATTCTAAAACTTAAAATTGATAAAGGCAAATGACTTGTGACTTCAAGAAAAATGGAGCCTAGGATTCTTCTTCCCCTTTTGCATTTCATAAAACTTGGTTAACTTCCTCTCTACTAGCATTTCAATACATATATGTGTTAGTCTAGGGTTCAAAAACACTTGAAACGCTCTCTCAAGTCAAAATCAAGTTTCTCTTCTCACTAAAATGTACAATCTCTTGCTACAATTAGTAAGAATCAATAATTAAGCAACAAACATAATGTGACAATGCAAGGTTAGTAAATATATCTCTATTTTACCAACAAACCATCTATTTATCAAGTAAACTTCAAGACAAGCATGATTTCAATCAAGTTCTACACCTAGATTAGCTCTCTCGAGTCAAAACTCAAGTGAATAAATCATCTAAATGGAGGCCAATCACTTAAAAGCATTAAGGCAAGGTTGAAATCAACACACATATATATTTATCTACCAAAAGAGAGGAAAGTTCAAGTATTAATCCATACAAAAGGGTAAAAGAACCCTAGAATGAAAGGTTTAGCTACTCATGTTCAAATACAAAGAGATTCTAAGCAAAGGAACTGAATACATGAAGAAACTAAGAAGAAAAGAGGAGAAAAGAGGAAGAACCAAGGTGAAATCCTTAAAATCTCTCTTGAGAAGAGTACCCAAGCCTCCAAAATGTTCCAAATCTCTCTCCCAAGCTTTTCCCTTGTGTGCCCACTTGTTTCTTTAGATCAAGAGTGTGTTTTTCGGCCATTTCCTTTGGGTTAAATAGGGTTTTTCTGTTTCTGAAATGAAAAAACGCGCAGCTGTACTTTCAGCACTTTTTCACGACTGGCCGCGGCTAGTGACACAGAACACTACTTGTTGCGGCCAGTTGTCCACTTGCTGCGGCCAGTTGTACAGGTTCTTCTAATTTTGCACTACTTCACATTCTTTCTTTCTTTCCTTGTTTCTTGGTTCTTATAGAGCTTCAAAACTTATCTCCACCTTCTTACAAAAGAGGAATGAATTATCAATTCTCAATTGAATCACAAACTCTATAGGATATAACAAGAATTTCTTTGATATTTGCTTTATACTTTGATATGCACATTTTCCTCTATAACTTCATTTCTATGCATATTTTGAACCAAAAATAGATAAAAGGAGAGAGAAAATGTGCTGGAATGTTGTCAATTTCTAAGAGTTAACATCTATATAAAGGGCTTAATCATATTGAGTTTAGGGTGTCGGGTGTGGAGCCCTCACCAAAGCGTGTAGAGTGTGGAGCTCTCACAATATGTGTGGGATGTAGAATCTCATAAGAGAGAGTTAACTTGGTCTCTTTCTAAGGAGGAGTTAACATGGTCTCCTTCTAGGTTTTAGAGTTAACCATGAGGGATCATTGTATGAGTTTGTTGCTCTTTCTTTGTTGTTAATACAAATGATTCTTCTTCATCTACATTCTTTCTCCTATCTTCTCAAACTTTACATACAATTACAATTGTTAACAGATGTTATTTATTTATTTATTAAAAAATTAAGGGGATATAATTGATCTATTTTTGTTAGTGAAATAACAGAATAATTGATGACGGGGCTATATTTATCAACACAAATTTGAAGAAATTAATTTCTACGAATTCTTTGTCAAAAGAATTCATTTTAATAAACTGTGTAATTGACGTCGTCCCAGTGGTGAGACGACTTGTGAAGAGTCAGGTCACAGTCACAGATTCTGCAATCTTTGACTAATAGCGTTCTTAGTGCAAAACGCAATACCCACTGGCACTACCTTGCTACCATTTCCAGTTCTTAAATTTGATATGTGCATTGGAAAATGAACTCCTTATAGTCAAAAGATTGGTAGCAAGAAATCAATGGTCTACACTCTACATGGACTTCCTAAGACATCACTTTCAATAAAAAGAATCGGATTATATATCTAATTAATAGTGACCATAATTTTTTTTAAGTGGTTGTCTGTGGCCAATATGCGAGGACTAGATTCAAAGGAAAGATGTCAAACCTAAGCTAAACGAACTTAATATATACACAGACACACATCATACACTACTCCTCAAGCTGTACCTCTAATATATGCTATGGATGAAGCTAGGTACACATATATTAAGAACTAGATAATCAAACGTAATAAAGAAAACTGATTTGAGATTTTGATGTTTTCATAATATTTTTTTTAATAGAATTTTAAATGTAATTTTATTTTAACTAATTTGTATAACTAAAAAAATAGTTAATGTTGTTATTTACGATTAATATATACAGAATTTGCTACACTTTTTAAGAGATGCCACTGCCATTTAATGAATAAAGATAATAATACCCTAATAAATTTTAATGCATAAAGAAACAATAAATATAGAAGACAAGAGGAAATTAGATCTTATACTTAGGGCCAAACCAAAACTTTCATAATGAAACTTATATTTAGGACTAGAGGGTATATGATAATAAAAATTTCTCCAATTTTGTTTTTTTTATTAGATCAGGTAGGGAATGTTAGTAATTTAATCTTTAAATTTGTAAATTCATTTGATTATATATTTTAGAGTATATAAATACAATTTATTCTTTTATAAGAAGAACAAAATGATTGCATATATATATATAACGAATTATATTTATTAATATTTAAAATTTTATTAAATGTTGATCATCAACACTACAAAATTTTAAGAGAATAAGTGATTGGCTTATACTTTATGAGAAGGGTTTGGAAGAGATCTTGTCTCACAGGATAACAAATCCAACAACAATTTGTCGGCCATATGCTTTACATGATGTTTCATTCTTGAATTTTTTTTTCTACCACGTAGCTATCTACCCCACTTACTCATATATGCGTGTGTAATCAAATTTCATATCCAAAGGTATGTTTTTAGCCTGTTTGGATTAGCAGTAGAAGTTGTTTTTTCAATGTGATTTATGGTATACGAAGTAAATTTGTAAGAGAAATTTTATCTTACTTACATGAATGTTTTTTTCCAATGTCAATTCAAACAAGCTAAGACGATGTTCAAATCAATTCAGCATTACCTCTTATTTTTAATATAACGACTATTAATTAATTTAAGTAAATTAAGAAAATGAGATAAATTAATTAATTATATATAGGGATATGTTATTCTGCCTACTTTTATTTTGCCTACCTTTATCTACCCCTCTCAATACCATTAGATTATAATCTCATTCAACGACAGAAATTTGAGGGATAAAATAAACCCTTTTACATCTTCCTCTCTCCTATTGCTTCCCACCCCCTCTCTCTCCTTCGCTGGCATGTACAACCTTCTTGCCCTAATTTCTTCTTTAATATTATTAAAAGAGCAACCAACTTTGAATTGAGCAGATCTTATCTCGGAACTGAAACAATTATTATGGATTTCCTTGCTAATAAGGTCCTATCAATGTGGTTTGGGTTGCAAATGTTATCTGGTGAAACCATTGGCAAAATGCTTCATGAAAATGGCATAACGTTGCGTCTTCGGCTTTTCATGGTTTAGTTTCCAGTTTTTGCTTTCTTGCTTTTCTTATTAATTTTTCTCTATATATATTTTTTTAAAAAAAAGAAAAGAAAAGTGCAACCATAACGAGAGAATTTACAACTACAAAAGAAAAGAAGGAGGAAAAGAAGGCGGCTATCTTAGAAGAATGAGACGCGATTCAAAAGTCGGTGCCTTGACAAGCCAGCGTGGGAGGGGGGAGGGAGAGAGAGAGAGAGGGTGGGAAAGAAGAATTAGTAAAAGGATTTATTTTATCCCTCAAATCTCCACCGTTTGATGAGATTATAATTTAATGGTATTAAGCCGGGTAGGTAAAGGTAAGCAAAATAAGAGTAGGAAGAATATCCTATCCCTTATATATATAACTTATGTGATGTATTGTCTCCCAAAAATAAGCATGTTTACTATTAGATTCTATAGTAGACACATGTATCCTTCTATTACATAGAATCCAGTTCGAAGTATCATATATCAGACATTAAATGAGGGTATGGCTACCGATGAGGATTAAAACATTGGTTCATTGTGCTAGACACAACTACAGTATATTATATATCAGTCTATAAACTAGGAAATTAGTTTAGGGGTAAGTGATAAACATATAGAAGACAACATGGTTTGAAATCTTATATTATTTAGGACCAAAATACAATACTTCGATTAGTTCTTATATTAAAGATGAGAGGAAAGTAGTATTGAATATCATATAATTACTAAAATCAAAATTAAAAATGCCGCCAATGATGCTTGGATTGAAAAGAAGAGTTTCAAAATTTAAAACAAAAAAAGAAGGAAAGAGATATACCGAGAAGCTTTTCCCATATAGAATTCGATGTTACTTGAAACTGAATTTAATTAATAATGCTGAGTGATTCTGAAAATAAAAATAAAAATAAAAGTGCATGGTGCCTACTCCACTACACTATAGCAATAGCAACTGATCACACTTTTCAAGTGATGGAGAGTAAGAGAAGATCGTCACCAAGCACAATCCACTAACTCAAAAGAATTAAAATGGTTTAATTAACTTTCGTGAAAACCGGGGGATTAAAAAAATTAATTTGTGAGAATGACATGAATTAAGTATTAATATTGGATTAAGGTGTAAATTATATTTTCTTCAAAAGTTTTCACTGAGGAGTAATGTTATCCTAAAAGTTTTTTCAGGTTTAATGTTACCCTAAAAGCGTAAAATGTAGCAATGTTACTTCATATACTGTCAAAAAACTAATGTCGACAATTAAAAAACAGTATATTATTTTATTTTAATATTTTCAGAGTAATATTGAACCTAAAAGAACTTTTAGAGTAATATTGCTCCTCAACAAAAACTTTTAATACAAATTTACACCTTAATCCGGTATTAGTACTATGTGCATATAAAAATTTACTAGGCCCCCCTCACCAATTAAATTTTCAAAAGGGGATTCCGAAACTTTCCCTATTACGTGTGTGAAATGATTTTCACCTTTTGAAATTCTGCAGAGACATAAGTGTTGGCAAATCCCACAAAGAAACTTAAAAAAGTGAGGAGCAAGTGAAATCCAACCAAACAAAAGTAGCTTCATATCCACAGTAAGTCAATGTTATTAGTTCAAAAACTAATTAATATATACATATGGATACAATATTAATGAATTAATTATGCCCCTGTCGGTTTGGACTCTATAGGGCCGGGTATATTTTGATAAGACACTGTTGTTGACATCGATCCCCCGAAAGTGACAACAAAAGAAGGAAAAAAGGAAAAACCCTAAAACTTTTATCTGTAACCCACATTTCAAGGAACAATCAAAAGAAACGCACTCAAGAGAGTAGATTTTAGAAAGCAAGGCACTAAGAGAGGAGTTTTAATTATTGCACTTTTGATTTTGATGATTTGATTTGTCGAAGCTAGCTCATGCATGCAATAAGACATTAATGTTAATCATAACACTTTGATCCCCACTTAACAAATGCATGAATCTTTCGTTATATAGTATAATGCGAGACGAGTTTCCTCCACTAATAAAAATTGGTCCTAATGGTAGGTATATTGGCCTCTTAACCAGGTGATATCAGGTTTTTTCACTGTGTATATAGAAAACTCTTATTGGGATGCCTCAAGCACCATTAAGTGGACCTTCATCGAGTGATGTCAGATCAATTGGTTGCTTAGATACCTAATAATAAGATTCAAAAAAAGTATTAAATACCAGTGGTTCCATCATAATTAAAAGAGAATGAAGTTTCATCCACTAGTTATATATGTATTGGCCAAACAATTTATAATTAATTAAGGCAGCTGGGTAGGGTTACTGATATGGATATAAAGGATTAGGAGAGATATAACGACCGAAAGAAATTTAAAGTTAAAACAGTATATTTTAATTGGTAATAAGGTATCACGTGTTGACATATATATTATCATATCACTCACACACCTACACATACTCTAATTGTGTTAGATTTAATAAAAGAAAATTATATTATTACAAAAAATACTTTTAACGTTCGTTTTTAGGCTCTTCTCTTTTCAGGGACCGTTTATATGAACAATGTAGTAAAGTCTGAGAACAACGTTCCTTAAAAAAAGCATGTTAGAAGAGACTTACGACGTCCCTTTTATAATAGCGACGCTGCCATAAGGCTTTATATATATAAACCCAAACTCATAACCCGCGTTGCTCATCTAGATCATGCAAGCATCGAATGTGATTCAGGACTGTTGCATTGAGAATCACCGATTTGTGATTGAGATGATTTTGACTCCTAGAATAACAAACATGCATCGAAAATTATAGAATAGATACAAACAAAATCAAGTGAGTTTGAAACATTATAATAAAGATAAATTAAATAAGGAGAGACATAATGCGATACCGACGCTACAAGAAGTAGGCGGATCCTTTTGCAAATCATATCCTTGAGTTCCTTCAAGATCCGCTTCGTTCCAAGGTTGTTGATGTCACTGGCCCTGTTGAGGCCAATGTTTAAGGGAGCCGATGCGGCAGAGGCAGTCTTGGGGGAACAAAATGAGAAATCAAAGAACGAATTGAGCAAAGGAAAAAACGTAACAGAGAAACAAACTGAAGAATGAAGAATGAAAAAAAATCATGAAACAAAAGGCGGCACCTTTCATAGGAAAAACAAACCTACCAAGCGAAGAACGAAGTTGGAGCACTAAGAACGAGCGACCAAGAACAAAGAATGAAGAGCTCTTAAGGATCTCAATGTCGTTGTTCTCAACGAAGGTAGAACCACCAACGACAGCAAAAGCCTCTTCCTCAATCTGGCAGGCAACAGGCGAAAGCCTCTTCCTCGATCTGGTGGGCAAAGGAAGAGAAGTGTGGAGGAGAAAGGATTGGGTGAAAGATGAAGGAGAAAGGGACTAGACGGTGGAGGTGAAAGATGAAGGAGAAAGGCAATGAGACCCTTTAGATGTCCCAATTTTAAACTAGGGACGTTGAAATACCACTTTTAGCGTCCCAATTCTAAAAGGGACTCCAAAAGTCCTCACTTTTGGCATCCCTTTTATAAATTGGGAGGTATAAAGAATACTTTTGGCATCTCTTTTTATTAAAAGGACGCCCAATATTTTAAAATTCCTCCACAAAATATAAGAATACTATTATTTTTATTTTTTATTTCCTTTTTTTTTTTGGAAAAGGACATTTTTTGGGACGTTATATTTGCTTTTTGAAGTAGTGAATTATCTTGATATGATATTTTTTTTCCCAGTTTGAAATTGAGCTTCTCTTTCAGTAAACTGAAATATCAACTGAAATATCGAGGTAGTGTTATTGATACACTCCATCTGATTTTATTTATAAGATACTTTTAATTTAGAGTCTTGATTTCTTCAAAATTACTATAACACTTTTAGCTACTATAACTTCTACATTTGAATCATAAATTAAAGTCGCACTCAATTGCCACTCGAATAAATAACTTAGGTCCTAATTTGTTAGGGGTTCAGTATTAGTATTCTTAAGCCACATTAAAGTTAATTAGATTAACTTTACAGGTTTGTGTTATGGTGTTTTCATAAATAGATGCCAACTTTTGAATATAGTTTTGATATTCAAGATAAATAAAAGAAAAAGAAAACTCTTTTTAACTAGTGATACACGGAGGTGGGACACATTTGTCTTAAAAAGACATGTCTTATCCTCGGCAAATTGCTAACTAAGCGTGGGATAGAAAGTTCAGCGCGCACAATCAGTTCATACTTTAAAGTTAGTAATGATCATTTCTGTTGCAATAAAATACTCTCTCAAGTCTCTCAATTATAAACTTACTCCTTCTCCCTTTTCTTTTCTATTATATGGCACCTTCTAGAAGAAATTCTTATATGTTATATAAGTTACTTTGTGAACTATTAGATTTTCTTCTTCTTCTTCTTTTTTGTTGTTGCAAATATTACCTCTATTACAATTTATTAGGAGAAGATTTGCAGTACCCAAGCCGCCTCACTTCTCTACCGATAACGTCTTCAGTTTTGAGCTCAAAACCATAGTTGTTGGCTTCCTCCTCGGCTTGACTGCCGCTAAGCAATTGCAGATGCAAAAGCAGTCGCTCTGGCCGTGCCATCTTCTAAGAAAACCACGAACACCTTCGGCCAACGCACCTCCATGGATCTAGGGTGGTCGTGTGTGTACTGTGTTAGTGTTAGTGTGGTGTGTTATGTGTGTATTGTGTGTGTACTGTGTGAATTTAAAAAATAAAAAATAAAAACAATATTCAGGCCAGAATAAACCAGACTTGGGAATTTGAGGCCTTGGTCCGAAGTATGGTCCAGCCCAAGAAGATCAATCTGGTCCAGTCCGCCCAATATTATTTCAAGCCAATTTTTTCTCACTGAACCAGATTAGGTTAGGCCGGTTTACCTAGACCACTGGGTTTTTTTTTTTTTTTTTTTACTTATCCCTAGTTAGAGGTGACTAACTTTGCTTGGGATAGCTTTTTGTCACAAAAACTCACTTTTTGAATCCATAAAAGCTAATTGAGCAAAAATTAATGAATGCTGACATGGCTTTGGGGATAAATATATATTTAGCAACCAACAGGGATATATAGGGTCTAATGAAAAGAGGATAATCGCTTATAATGTAATGAATCAATGTTTAAATTAAATCCCTATAATAAAAGGTGCTTATTTTTAGTACCGGTAGCGTCTTAAATATAATTGCCTTCATACAAAGATACATATGCCAATAAAAAATGTAATATATATCCTTTTGGCCACTAGGCAAGTGAAAGCCAATTTATCAAACACTAAATATGGTTACTTTTTCCGGTAGTTGTGATGAGGGTTTAGCCTATTCAGCTAGCTAGTCTCCACCCTTGCTGCTAAGGAGCATTCTTTGTAGTAAAGCTTCTTTATATTATTGCATCGAGAGGGACCGTTGTAATTGGAGATTTAATTAATATGTATTCGTTAATTGACGTCCGTATGGCATAAGACTTGATTATGGTCCAAAAAAAGTCCTGACAATTGGCCATGCATGCATGTTCAAGGGCGGACTTACATGGGGGGCGAGGGGTGGCCCCCGCCCCCCTAAAATTATGATCGTTTATCAAAGTAACAGATGTAATGTGTAAGAATATGTGCATTGTAAGGATCGGGTCAACGTCAGAGTTTTGTTTGCGTCAATTATTTATATATATTGGGGTTATTATGCATATTTTTCGTTAACTTGTATGGATGTTTGCAAGAACAATAAAGATTAAGAACTGGGTCGAAATGTGGGGAGCCTTGACAGTGAAACTATCAGATGAGGAACTCAAAGAAATTTTTGAGATGGTTCCTATCGATGAAATGACAGGTGATCGTTACTTTGATAAAATGGACAAAATAGGAAGGAGGGTTGCCAACACACCTTCAAAGAATTTTGGGATCTCAACTTGAAGTACTTGGAGAATGCTACAGTTTGTGTACATTGAATGTAACTGTATCAGCAAATAGCGAAAAGTTATTAATAGATGTTGCAAAATTCTGTGTTTTAACTGGAATGATTTAAGAAGAATAATGGCCTCAGTTGGATGAGATCGTCCTTTGTAACATACCAAATAATACTTTTTAGTTTGGGCTAGAAATAAATTTTTTATTTTCACCCCCCGTCAATAAAATTCCTAGGTCCACCCCTGTGCATATTGTAAGCTAATTAAGCTGATAGTAAGAAAATTTATGCTTAATTCATCAAGTAATTATAATAGAAGATTTTTAGATTAGTAGAAGTTGAGGAGTTCACCACGTACGGAAGGTGACTGGCTTAAATATACTCCTCGAAGTTTTTCCCAAGCATTTTTTTTAGGGTTGATCTTTTTTATAAGTAACTTTTTTTTTGTATCTCAAAATTTAAACTATATTTTTTTTTCTACCTCTATTAAATGCATATTTTTATATTAATTATCCCTGCACTCACCACCAATTTTCTTTTATTTACTTATTTATTACATATTCTTTCTCATATCTTATACTCATGTATCTCATATACACTTTTTATAAAGGGTGACATATTTGGAAAAAAAAAAAAAGAAGACATTTTCACATGTTTATTCGTTTTAACTAATTAATCTTAATTGTCAATTTATATCACGCAGTAAGAATAAAAGTTTCTTATAAAAAAAAGATAGAATATGTTATTATTCTTGTAATTTTGGTGGAACATATATAACATCACATCACAACGTTATCAGATTCTCCCTCCTAAATCTCCTTCCAACTTTCAACTCTGCATCTTCATGACTATAACAATTTCGTATGCCTCGTACCAATCTATGCACTGAGTGGGTCCCACCACTGTGGGCCTATCTTAAGACCACCCACACTCCACTTCTTCATTATATAAATACCCTATGTACATCCATCAACTCACGTACAATTCCCACCTTCCCCTCTCACGAAGAAATACTGTATTGCAAGCTCATCTTGCAGCCATCAATGGCGGCTCAGGTTCAACTCCAAACACATAAGCCATCACTCCTGGATCGGCTCAACTTCTTCGTGGCTAACAGCCGAGTTGGCAAGCGGTTCAAGCTCACCGAGAGAAACACTAGCTTCACAACTGAGCTCCGAGCCGGCACCGCCACTTTTCTCACCATGGCTTACATTCTCGCCGTCAACGCCAGCATCCTAGCCGACTCCGGAGGCACCTGCAGCGTCTCCGATTGCCTGCCTCTATGCTCCGATCCCAACATCCCCCTCTCTCACTGCACCGGCCCGAGCCACCGTATCATGCAACCCGACGACTCCTGCAAGTTCCCGCCGGTTAACCCGGGTTACGCCGCTTGCCTCCAGAAAACCCGAAAGGACCTCATAGTCGCCACCGCGGCATCGTCTCTCATTGGCTGTGCTATAATGGGTATCTCAGCAAACCTGCCTTTGGCTTTAGCTCCGGGAATGGGTGCTAATGCCTACTTCGCTTACTCTGTAGTCGGGTTTCACGGATCGGGTCATATACCCTATGAAACCGCTTTGACGGCCATTTTCATGGAAGGCTTACTTTTTCTCTTCATTTCCGCCATCGGCTTTCGCGCCAAACTCGCCAAACTCGTCCCCCGACCCGTCCGAGTTTCTTCTTCTGCAGGAATCGGTCTCTTCCTGGCTTTCATCGGGCTTCAGAACAATCAAGGAATTGGGCTCATCGGGTATAGCCCATCAACCTTGGTTACACTCGGAGCCTGCCCAAGATCCTCCCGGGCTGCGTTAGCCCCCGTTATAACTGCAGCTAACGGAACCGTTAGTTTACTGCCAGGTGGCTCTGTGTCTGATGATATACTGTGTTTGAACAATAGAATGGAGAGTCCAACGTTGTGGCTAGGAATGGTCGGTTTTGTAATAATAGCATATTGCTTGGTTAAGAACATTAAAGGGGCCATGATATACGGTGTCGTTTTTGTAACGGTGATATCCTGGTTCCGAAACACACCCGTAACGGTGTTTCCAAACTCAGAGTTGGGAGATTCAGGGTATGAGTACTTTAAGAAGGTGGTTGAGGTGCACGTGATTGAGAGCACATTAGGTGTCCTAAAATTTAAGGGTATGAACAAGGGCAGCTTTTGGGAGGCATTGTTCACGTTTTTGTATGTGGACATTTTGGACACAACTGGCACATTATATTCAATGGCCAGATTTGCAGGATTTGTTGATCTCAACGGTGACTTTGAAGGCCAATATTTCGCCTTCTTGTCCGACGCCGTGTCTATAGTGGTCGGGTCACTTTTAGGCACCTCACCAGTAACAACATTCATCGAATCATCAACGGGGATCCGAGAGGGAGGACGGACAGGCCTAACGGCGTTAACAGTGGCGATGTTCTTTTTCTTGGCGTTGTTCTTTACGCCGTTGCTTGCGTCCATACCAGCGTGGGCGGTGGGACCACCGTTGATCCTTGTTGGGGTGATGATGATGAGATGCGTGGTGGAGATTAAATGGGATGACATGAGAGAAGCGATACCAGCGTTTGTGACAATGTTGCTGATGCCATTGACGTATTCTATAGCCTATGGTTTGATTGGTGGGATTGGGACGTACGTAGTGTTGCACGTATGGGATTGGGGTGAAGAAATAGTGAAAAGATATGTGATTAAAAAGGTAAATGAAAATGGTTCAGTAAGTGATGTAGGAGATAATAAAGTGGTTCAAGTATTGTAGATGAATATTATCGAATATAATAGTATAATTTTGGTGTACAAGAAATCATGTCGTTAGAAAGAATGCTCCTACCACTAAACAATAGATCCAAACTTATATTGTTTTGAGTATGGTACGTAGATTCACCATGATTCATATGTACTTGGTATTCTATTATATATGTACTTAGTATTCTATTATAGATGTACTCCCTTTTATCATTAATATGAGATATATTTGAGGAGTTGATGTTGATCCTGAATATAAGATAAAGTTCTTATATTTGTATATATTTTTTTAATTTACTACTATTGATGCTCCTCCAACAATAATAAAATAGGAGATGAAATGAGGGAATTAAAGAATATAACTAGAGTGTTTTAGAAAATAAATGTCATATTAACTAATTTAATCTTCTTGTTTGCTTGAGATCATATTAACTAACTTAACCAACTTGTTTAATTTAATCAAATTACATAAATTGCTTTTTCTTTTCGAACATCTACTAGTAACTCAGACTTGCTTCATACACCAGTAACTCAGACTTGCTTTTCTTTTTCTCTCGCTATTCTGGTAGTGAGATATGGAGAAGGGGAAGAGTAGCGGGACGAAGAACTTGAAGCAAGTAAGACTGAAACTAGATTAGAAACTTGAAAACCACGGTGGGATGTTGGTTGGGAAGCTCCTTACCGGAAAAAAAATATGAATATCTCCACGGTCATCTCTATGATTAAAAAAGGATGGTAGATGGAGGATGAAGTGGAGATATATAATCTTGATTGAAGTAATCTCATCTTCCTGTTTTGTTTTACAAACACTAGTGATTATACCCATATTCTAAAAGGAAGTCCTTGGTTTATACAAGGTCATCTGTTAAGTCTTCAAAACTAGGAAGACTGTGGTTCTTCAAGATGTGAACTTTGAGACCACACCATTTTGGTTACAATTCCATGGTTTGTCGTTGGAAGCCTTTGAGAGTTCTAATGCTAAGACTCTGGGAGATGTAGTAGGGGAGACTGTTATGTTTGAGACACTGATGGTTGACGAAAATTTGGTAAGAAGCTTCATACAAGTCAGATCCCTTATTCTCTGGGATGAGCCCTTGACAACTGGTTTTTGGGTTCCATGAGAGGCTAAGGAGCCAATCTGGGTTAAGGTTTGGTATGAATGATTGCAAAACTTCTGCTACAAATGTGGCTGCCTTGGTCATGAGGGATGAGGATGCTGAGAACCTAATACACCTAGTGGAGAAGTTGATGAACAAGAGTTTGGTCCTTGGCTTAGTACCCATGGACTCTATACCTTCGAGGATGTGTTGGAGGTCTGCAAAAAGGATTGGCTAGAAGCTACTCTTGATGGTACGAACTCGAAGTCAAGTAAGTTTCGCCGGAGCAAGTTGTCGGATGACGAGAACACCCATTCCAGGGAAAAGGTTTTGTCGTGCGATGTGAACTAGTAAGAAAAAGTACCTCAATTGTGAAAGCAATTGCTCATTGGGTGGCTGACCTCAGCTCAAACTTTGTCCTCAGGTACAATACTGTGTCAAGATTTGGAGGGAGAATTTATCCAACAGCGACACGTCAGTTCAAATCTCTTTCTGAAGCATAGAAATGTCCAGTGTGGCTTTGTCTAACCGGTCCTATGTGATTTCCATGACCTTGATCCAAGGATCTTAGAAGAGCTGGTAGTAGGTGGGCCCATAAAAAATAAAATGGACTCCCCCTCCCTCACGCCGAAGGCCCAATCTACAAGCCCAACAGACTTGGAGAATAAACTGATTTCTTCTATTAGTGAGCATTAGGAATACTTTGTAACCTTTCCTAGTAATGATGAACCAATCCATAACTCAATTTTCCCCTCTAATGGCCTCTTGTTAGTGTCTGCTATGTCTGTTGTTTTGAAAAAATGTCTATATAAAAAGGACATATAAGGAGGAGATTGAACCAGACTTTTGCAAGAAGCGTTGTAAATTAACCTTTGAGGCTACTAAGCAGTCGAGCATGAAGAAAATAGTGGGGGGTTAGTTACGAAAAGGTCACCGGAGAAGTTTTAAGGCTGTTAAACATTACCTCTAACAATCTAGTAGTGAGGGGGGGGGGGAGCTCGGACCAGTCGGTGGTCACTCAGTTTCAAGTGAAATTGACTTCCCGGATAGATGGCTTACAGATGTTCATAGGAAAAATGAGGCTCAGGAGATTCCTTATTCTCAACTTGTCGGTGGTTGGATGGGACTAACCACCGGTTCACTATTAATCTTTTAGCTTGGAACTGTCAAGGCCATGGGGTTGACTTAACTGCCAAAAATCTAAAGGAAGAAAGCTTCCAGAGAAAACCCTACCTAGTCTTCTTGATGGAAACTAAACAGAAGGCTAGAATTGTTGGAAAAGTAAAGAGGAGATGTGGTTTTACTGATGAATGGGTGGTTGACCCAATGGGTAGAAGTGAAGGTCTTGTACTATGGTGGTCTGACTAGGTTACGGTAAACATCCTTTTCTCAACCCCAAATATAATTCATGCTGTAACATCCTGAATTTTGAATCTAATATCTTGAACATAAACCTATTTTGGAAAGACTAGTAGGCTCTATTTTCAGAAAGTGATAAATTTGAAATCAGTATTTTGCGGGACCCACGGCCAAAAATAATTCTCTGCAAACTTTCTCGTGAAGTTTGAAAAAATTGGCCGCGGGACCCACTCAATAATAATTTATTATTTAAATAATATTATATTATAATAATAAAATAATATATATTAAAATATTATTAAATTTTTTAAAAAAAGGTTCACGGGGCGGCTGAAGAAGTCACGGGAAAGTTTCCATTTTATAATTTTGGGAAAATTACGTAAAACGACCCAGAGACGAAAATTACACTTAAAGACCCATTTTCCAACTATAAATAGACCTTCCATTTCATTTCATTCTTCACAACTTCTAAGAGCCATAGAGAGAGGTAGAGAGAGAGAGAGAGTAGAGATATTTGCTTGAGAGTTATAATAGCTGGTTGGTGATTCGGGTATTAGCAAGTAACAGGTAACTCTGAATATTCTTCCTTATACTTGTGAATTATGTATGATTATAAATTTGTTTGTTTACTATTTTGGCAAGAATATTTAGAAAATATTTATGGTTTTAAGATCTAGTGTGGGAACTTTGATTTGCAAATCTGCAGAGGTACTATTTATACGTACGTTACTATTCACGTATACCGTATTTACTATTCATTTTTACTATTCACATATACCGTATTTACTATTCATTTTACTATTCACGTATACCGTATTTACTATTCATCTTACTATTCACTTATACCGTATTTACTATTCATTTTTACTATTCACATATACTATTCACGTATACCGTATTTACTATTCATAATACTATTCACGTATACATACCGTATTTACTATTCACGTATACATACCGTATGTACTCTTCATTTTTACTATTCATGTATATATACCGTATTTTACTATTCGCATATACGCATAGTATTTTACTATTCATAAATACGCATATCAATGTATATAATGGTATAATAATGCATTATTTTTGAGTAAATACATTCATCATGGCGGTTGTAATGTGATGGGTGGAGTAAGGAGGGAATTGAATGATAAGAATTGTTTATGCCACCACTCGGTGCACAGTGGATGGTACTTTTCAGGGCCCCATCTTCCATGTTTTCCTCTGGCCGGGATTTCATTGGAGATGTGGGACATGTGACACCTCCTTAGTTGTTATTTTAAAGGAGGGGAGCCATAGTCCAGATTTAAGCTCTATACCTTTGGCCGGGTGTATCTTAAGTTTTGGTGAGCTTGAAACCATCCAGTCAAATGAATGAGTTTCTATTGGACTATATGTTAGCCTATGGTTCCAGTCAGCGGTATACGGTTGGAAGGGGATATAAGGGAGGCTGCATACTGCATAGTGCATTTCTGAATTATTCAATAAAGAATGATGAGTATTTTGTAAAGGCATTTGATGTGTACAACGGTATATCTAAAAATATCTGAGTATATTAAATTCACATTATATTACCTTTTATTTTTGTCATATGTAATTTGCTCGTGTAAGGTAGAAATATTCAGTAGTTACTGAGACGTGGAATCTCATCCCATATTAACATTTTTCAGGTGATTATTCTAGTAGAGAGCAAGGGAAGGCACCTATGGAGTGAGCTCTGGAAGCTCTTTTGATCTCCAATAGATTATGTTATGTTATTTTATTTGCCATGAACCTAAGATTTCCGTTTTGTATTAAACTCTGAAATATTTTCTGGAATTTATTCTGATTATGTATTACGGGTTTTATTCGAAATGGTAACATTGTAAAAGGATTTGGATATTGTTGAACTCTTTTGAAGGTATTTTCAATATTTTGACCGAGTTTTTGGGTATTAAAATTGTGGTGTTACACATGCTAGTGTGACATCTAATGCTTTTGAGGCTCTTTCATATATTATTTTTGTTTACAGACCCCCAAACGAAGAACATAGGTCTTTATGCTGGCAAGAGGTTCGTAGGATTAGTAAATATATTAATACTTCATGACTTTCTCTTGGGGATTTTAATGATATTCTATCCTAGCATGAAAAGGAGGGTGGTAGGCCTAGAGGTTGAACAAAAATTTTGAATTTTAAATGCTTTGTGGCTAATTGTGAACTTGAGGATTTAGGCTTTAAAGGACCCAATTTTACTTGGTGTTATAATAGAGAATTCCCGGATACTGTCAGAGAATGTCTTGATAGAGCACTAGGTAAGTTGCAGTTAAGGGAGCAGTTTCCAAACTTACACGTATTTAATATAGACCCTGTTGGTTCCGACCATCACCTGTTGTTTGTCAGCTTGGTAACCTTCGAAGTACCCAAGTATTTTGTTTTGAATCAAACTGGACGTCTCATGTTAATTTCTTATAGGTAATTAGAGAGAGTTGGCAGTCTTTTAATATATGTGATATCTCTGCTCTTGATGCTTTTATTAGCTAGTTGACGTTGTGCAGAAATGATCTTGTTAAATAGAGTAAGAAGGAGTTCCCAAATAATCCTATGACCATTGCACAAGTAAAATCTCAACTGATAAATCTCCTTCAACGAGTCCTAAATTCTGTGAATTCTCATGCTATTCAGATGCTAAATTGGCACTAGAAAAATTGTTGGAGCTTGAAGAGCAGTATTGGTGGCAACATTCTCGTATTAATTAGTTGTAAGTAGGGGACAAAAACTCTCGCTTTTTCCATCTCTCTACTATCAAGAGGAGACAGAGAAATGGTATTTCATGAATTAGAGATGATTCTGGCAACTGGTTGATGGAGAAAGATGTAATTTCTCATAATATTACTTGCTTTTTTTTCATAACCTATTTGCTACTTCTGGGCCACGAGATGGGTGGATGTAGTCTTGGGGTTTATTGATATGCAGATCACCTCTGAAATGTATGAGACTCTTATGTTATCCATTTCGAAAGAGGAAATCAAAGCAGCAGCATATAGTCTTGGGAGTACAAAGGCACCAGGGCTTGATGGCTTTTCTAGTAAATTTTGTCATTATGCATGGTCTGAAATTGGTGAATCTATTTGTAATATGGCTCTAGAATTTTTTGCAGGAAAATCTAAACTAGATGTGATTAATGCTACTAATGTTACACTTATTCTTAAAGTGCATAAACTTGAGCATGTTTCTCATTTTCGTCCTATAGGCTTATGTAATTTTTCATATAAGATTATTTCTAACATTATTGCCAATAGGATGCAACCACTGCTTGATGCTTGCATTTGCTAGAATCAAAAGGGGCTTTTGTTCCTGGCTGTTGTATTCATGAAAATATCATTATTGCTCATGAGGTATATCACTACTTTTGTCGTAAGAAAGCTGGCGGTAAATATGAGTTCTCTCTCAAAATGGATATGAGCAAGGCGTACGATCAAGTTGAGTGGGTTTTTCTGGAACAGGTATTGATTAGATATGGCTTGTGTACTAAGTGAGTGTCTTTAATCAAGAAATGTGTGCACTTTACTTGTATGAATATATGCTAACCTGGTAAAAATGTTAACTTTTTTATACCTAGTAGGGGCATATGTCAGGGTGATCCCCTTTCGCCATATTTGTTCATCCCGGTGCTAAAGTACTTTCAATAATGATTAGCAAGAGTCAGCTTGATAGACAAATCAAGGGAATTAAGTTAAGCCATTGATGTCTTGAGCTTACCTACAGCTTCTTTGCAGATGATGCTATGTTATATACGTTTGCTAGTCATCGTAACTGTATTGTTCTGGCAATACTTGAATATGCATTGTTCTACCTCTGGTTAGGTGATTAATTTGGATAAATCTAGTGTTTTTTTTTTCTCTGCTAACAACTTAGAAGTTAAGAGTATGGTGGGTACTATTTTGGGTATTCTAGCATCAGAAGACCTTGGTAAATACCTTGGCATTCCAATTTTCTAGGGGAAGACCAAACATCAGGCTCTGACTTATGTCAAAGAATGTGTAGCGAGTAAACATTAGGGTTGGGGGCAGTATCTTTTATCCTTTGTGGGACTAGAAAGTATGATTAAAGCTGTCATCCAGGCGATTTCAATATATCCTATGAATTGTTTTAGGTTTCCTATGAAGACCTATAAAGGGCCTAATAGCCTTATTGCGAATTTCTAGTGGGATGGCAATGCATTTGGAGGCCGAACCCATTGGAAAGCCTAGGATACTATGATAAAAGGGAAAAGTGTTGGTGGTATAGGCTTCAGGGATCTCTCAGTTATGAATGATGCACTTTTAGCCAAAACGGCCTAGAGATTATTGGTGAGGCCTAATGATCTTTGGGCTAAGGTGCTGAAGAATGTGTACTTCCTGAGAAATGAATTTAAAAAGGCTATAAGGCATCTTGGTGTTGGTCTAGCATTCTAGATGGTAGAGACCTAGGATGTGGGGAATGGTGTTCATATTAGAATTTGGGGAGACAGGTGGGTTCCTAATGTAACTTTCCCAAATATACCAAGTAATCAAGAGGATCTCTTCTTTATCAATGGAAGAGTAAGTGATCTTAGAGTTAATGGTGAATGGGATTTCACTCCTATCAATCAATACCTTCCTAATGAAGTGAAGAATGCCATTTATGAGATTCCTATTCCTACCAATAGATTGGAAGACAAGCTAGTATGGACTAATGCCAAGAATAAGGAGTATATGGTGAAACTAGGTTATCACAGCTTGAAAGAAGAAAACTCGATTTGTACAAACCAAGCAGGGTTGTCCATTGTCATTCCATTTACGTGCAGGAAATCGATTTGGAAAATTAAAACTATCCCACAAGTTCAGTAGTTTATTTGGCGCCTACTACATAACGTTATCACCACTAATGCAGATCTTACTCGAAGGAAGAAATCTCGGATAAGCCTTTGCCCTGTCTGTGTAGAAACTGATGGGACTATTGAGCACTTGCTCTTCCATTGTACCTGGACCAGGTGTATCTAGTTTGGCTGTGTGCTAAATGCCAGAATTGAGGTGTCCTACATGTCTAATTTCAATGCTTGGTGGTTACAGATAACATGTATGCCCTTTCTGCTTAAACAAGATATTTCTCTAATATGTTGGATCTTATGGTTTATCTAGAAGCAATGAAATGATATAGTTTTTAATGACAATGATCCAATTCTTGTTAACGTTATTGAAATGGTCATGAAGAGCAACTTAGAATACTTGGTTACTTGTGATACTAATCTTTTGGGTTCTGATGGGATCTCTGTTCATAATGCTCCTAGCTGTAAATGGACTTGTCCCCCTCTTGGTAGCCTAAAAATTAATTGTGATGGGGCCTTCTCATCTAATACAGGGGGTACTGCTATTGGAGTGATTTGACAGGATAATTTTAGCAATTTCAAATGGGGTTTTGTAAACAAGGTGAAATCCATTTCAGCATTTATGACTGAGGTCTTGGCTTTAAAGAGGGCTCTACTGTTAGCATTGGATTTAGGGCATGATAAAGTGATTTTTGAAACAAACTATCTTTCCTTGCTCAATTGTGTTAATGCCAAGTCTCAAGATTCATTTGATTGGAGAAGTAGAAGTATTGTGCAAGATATTATTTGCCTTCTGTACTCAAAGGTTGAGTTATTTTTTGTCCTTTATCCTTCTATGGGGTAACCATGCAGCTAATACTCATAAAGGGGTGTGTCCTAACGGGTGCGTTCCATAACCAACACCATCTTTAATATCTTTTCTAATTGTAGATGTGCAGGAGAATGATGATTTTGGTGAGGATATTTCTTCCTGCCATTTTTACATGGATGGTGACTACTTGTGTTTTCTTTTTGTAATCTTATTAAGGATCGTGTCTGTGTTCTTTCGTTTGTAGCATGTCTTTCTTTCGAGTTGTAGCTCCTTTGTATCCCTGCTATTGTATGTGCTATGTTTGCTCAAGTATTAATATAAGTACTCTTTGACACCCCCCCCCCCCCCCAAAAAAAAAAAACACACAAATATCAATTGTAGAATTCATATCCTTCTAACTAATAGAATTTTCAAAGACCTCATCCAAGTGTGCGTAGTGGGGCCATTGCCACTCAGACAACTATTTAGAAAAAAAAAAAAAAAAATTCCTCTGTTGAAAATTTTATCAGTGAAATTCGATGTATACAACTTTATTAAGTTTTTCACATAAAAAAATTTCAATGGGGGGATTTCACCCCAACTTTCCCTACCTTTTTTTAATATAAAGATTTTATGCTATTTCTTGTGGGGTTAAGCACGTGTATTCATTCTATTTGAGACATTGTTAGATACTAAATATAAGCATATTTCTCAATAAAATATAAATTTTAATTTTACACATTGTGAGGGACTAAACCTTTTCACTAGACCCAACATGTTCATATGCTTTAATATTCATAGTATCATTACAATGATACTCCAACTAATTAGACTAAAAGTTTTTTGGATTTTGAGGCCTGATTTTATGCCTAAAGAGCCCCTAAAATTATTATTATTATTTTTATATATAAATGAGAAGGCAAAAAAGCCTGCAGTACCAAGAAAATTACATAAACGGTGAAATTAATCCCATACTCTCATATTAAACCCATTCCCTCCGAACAGGGCACCTAAAATTTATCTTTAACCTTCTTCCGGAGGTAGTAGGTGATGGCCTATCAAAACTGGTAATGACACTCTATAGTTCGATTGAAATTGCCTTTGGGCCCAATCTATGAGAACATTCTTTAGCCCAAAACATTAGGCCCAGGCTAATTTATCAAAAGTTCGTTAGGCCCAAATTCCGACCCAACTTTGTTAAACGTTAAAGTATCACTCACACGCGCAATAATAAAGTAGTTAAAAAAAAAAAAACCCTCGTCCTTGGATTTAACTGGCGTGGGAGTCGATCTTTTTCACCTTTAGGAAGGAGGTTCGATCCTTGCGTTGGTCAAGGCGCTGGGGGAGGCATCCTAGGGGTCTGGGAAGCAGTGGTAAAGCTGATAGAGGTGGAGATATGTATACTCTCTGGCCAGTATCTCCTATGGACTGGGCTCCAAGCGCTTGGACTGTGAGTGATCCCAACCCTCTTTCAAAAATTTTTATACAAAAAAAAGTAGCAAAAAACATTGCTGTCCAGGGAAAAAGAAAATTTGTTAATTAATTTTTAAATTAATCACGTACTGTTGATGTTGATATATACAGGAGTACCATTTTCAAAATTTTATATATAATAAAAGGGATAGAATATTGTCACTACCAATTTTTTGTCACAACTAAGTCACTATCACTTTTTCACTATTAGATCAGAATCTCAATAGGAGAGAGAAATAATATAAGTAGATGAGATTCTGATCTAACGATGAAAAAATGGTAGTGACACTATCCTATTCCATAATAAAAACTATAAATATTAAATATTTTTCTAAGAAAAAATTTCAAAGTCCATCTTTATTGTGACTCGAGAGTTTCGATGAGGGGCATAAAAAACCCATCATCAAATAAATGAAATGAAGACAAAGAATAATATAAATCAAAATAGGGGGGAAAATTGTGAGAGAAAATTGTTTAATCATCTGTTTCAAGTGAAGCTAAATTCTGTGTCTGGTAAAATTCAAAGAATAATATAAATCAAAATAGGGGGAAAAAAAAAACAAAGTATTTCATTCTAAGATGTTGCCACTTGTGAGCGTGGTCAAATCTAGGTTCCCTTTTTTTCCCCCTCAAAACATGTAGGTTCCTTTCAGTGTAGCAGAATTCATAAACGATGGATATCATCTGATACCTAGACCTACGATTTTGTTCACAGATAATAAACGCCTAACCACGTGTCTTTAGGTAACCTATTGCCAATTCCTAAATCCTAAACTATCCTATCGTGTAGTCTCATGGATGTTATTTGTTGTTGGAAATTTATTTATTACTCCCTTCCGTCTTAATTATAAGACCGGATTGGTTTTTCTTAAAATGATTAAGGAAGTTAAATAAGTTACTTAATCATGTTATATGTTGTGTATCATTATAATTATGGGATAGAATATTGTCACTACCAAGTCACTACTATTTTTCCATCGTTAGATCAGAATCTCATCTAGCTTTATCATTTCTCTCTCCTATTGAGATTCTAATCTAACGGTGGAAAAGTGGTAGTGACTTGGTAGTAACATAAAATTGGTAGTGACAATATCCTATCCCATTATATTATATATTAGTTTATTAGTTAAACTAATTGGTTTGGAGGGAAAAAAATAAAACAATACTCTAAAATAATTTAATCAACTTCCTTAGTTTCTAAAAAAAAAAAAGAAAGTCAACTTAGTTTTATAAATAGAATCAGGAGTAATACTATAGTAATTTATTTGATTATCCTATTAGATTATCTCATTATCCCCCACTACCCCATTATTGAGTATCAATTTGTCAACCCTTTAAGCTGCATCGATCCTGCTCGTGACGTCGTGTGTGCAGGCTTTCTCTTTCCCTCAGATCCTAACAGTAACTCAATGGAGTTAAATGTGAAAAACTTCGTAGAACCTACAATTTTAACAAAAACTCGGTTTCATCTCTCTCCCTTAGATCGCGGTTCAAACTTCTCTAGTTTAATGGTTGACAGATAGTCAGGTTCGGCTCATAAGTGACGCAATCTCCTCTAGTTCGTGATTTTTTGGCTCAAGTTCATACGTCTATTTTCTCTTCTTTTTTCGATATGCTACCTCTGCTCTTTTATCTACTTTGTTTCAGTATATTTGGATAATTATTGGTTGTTGGTGGTTGATAGGAGTGTTGTGGTTGTTTCTATGGTGGCCGGGCTGTATTTGTTGGGAAATGAGATCCTCTCATCATCCATTTTCTCATGAACCCATCTAGCTGTTGGTTGGAAAGATGATAGAAAAATTGAAAGAGTATTATTTTAGCACTTAAAAGAAATCTAATGATATAAAATATCCCTATTAAAATGTTTATTATTAAAATTGCACGCAAAACAAAACAAAACAAAACAAAATCTTACACATGGCCATCATATAATAACACATAATAAGTTTACGTTAATTGTGAAACTGATTATCATAATCCCTAGAGATTCTGAGAACATGGAGGATTCGCATCATATTCGTGTACTACTAGTATGTGCTAACTAGTTAACCACCACGTGAATCAGCTTCCTATGATACTTCCACGCCACCATGTTCTTTCGCATGTTAGTAATTAACTGCACGCCTTATTAGCAGTTAATTACTACATCATATATTTAGTACAATTAGGTTATTTTCACAAAATTTTAATTTTTTATACTAAGTAAATGTATCCTTTTATTAGAAACGATATATACATTCGAATTCTAAATTTAAATACATCTCCTAATAAAAGTACGAATATTAGTTTCACAAGTTGTAAAGGACAAACCCTAGCCACCATTGATAATAATACGAGTATTAAATTTCTTTGTCTTGTTATGTGGCCCTTTTTAATTTCGAGGAAAAAAAAAATATAGCCCTTTTAATTTATTATGGGTGTCAGAGCAGTACCAAGGTCAATAACTTAATGATTTGATATCAGAATTTCCTCCAAAAACCTTTTTAATATTTTTTTAGCCTTTTGAGACCTTAAAAGGATTTTTTCAAAAAAGAAAAAAAATTATCCTTCCCCTCTTTATATGATCAATAATTTTCATTTTTAGATCACCAGGTTGTAAAAACTAACTTCCCTTATTTTTTCTGGCTAAAATATTAACTTCTCTGTTTCATATTAGATTTAGTTTATAATTCAATGCTGTTGATGTGTTTTTAAACGTAGAATTCAAAATAAAAATATATAACTTGCCATTTAAAAATTTGAAATCAAATAATCCAAAACAAATTGTAATACGGCATCATGCTGCTCTTGATGTGATCACTGATAAGTACACAAATTGATTACGTACATAGTTTCGCCGAAAACAAATTGGTGTTCACATTAAGTTATATAAATATATATTTATTTGGGATAAGATATTGTCATAGCCAATTTTATGTCACTACTACTTTTTCACTTTCAGATTAGAATCTCAATAGGTAATCTCATCTACCTTTATAATTTCTATCACCTATTGAGATTCTGATCTAACCGTGAAAAAGTGATAATGACATAAAATTGGTAGTGACAGTATCCTATTTACTAATTTCTAAAATATTTTTTGAATATAGTATCTTAAATTAATTAATTTTCAATTCTATATTTAAAAATGTTTCTCCTATAATACCAATATTATGGAAATTAATTAATTTAGAATACTAGGTGAAAAAATTCTAGAAAGTAGCATATAATTTAAATATAAATAAATAAATTATATATATATAAAAATATAACATCCCTCCAATGAGAGGGATTAGCATGTGCTCCCAAAAAAAATTGATTATATATACTTGGAACATATTACAACAATGCCTAAACTCAATTACAACACATTTCTCATAATTTGTTGACCGGCTATTCCGGTTTATGCTCTAATTCTAAAATTCGAGATCTCAATTTATCTTTCCAGAATTGGGCACCCATATCACCATCTTGTTCTTTCTTCTTTACCTCAATTACGACCAGCTCATCCGTTAGCCGGTAAACCCCAATCAATATCGCGAAAGTACCATCATGCCCCTCAACCTTTGCTCCCATTCCGTCCTCCTTTCCGGTCACAGTTACTATATCCCGATCAGCTGCCGCCTCCACAATCTCCACGATCCTCCTCGGCGTCTCCTTCGAAACGATGCGCTCCACGCTACCCGAAAATTCCAGTTCCGGGCGGTCAAGGAACAAACCAGACATGTCAAAACCCGACCCAAACGATATCAGATGGAAAGCGTTCAAAGACTTGGGTCTATTCTCATCCTCCCATTCTAGATTCTTCTGCTGGACTTTGATCTCTGTGTACCCTTTTTTGAACCAAGGGTCTTTCAGAATTTCATCAATCGTAATTCTCCTTTTCGCGTTCGGATCTAGTAACCGTTTCATTAAATGTATCAAATTCTCGGGTTTGCCCCGACGGGGGATCCGAACCTCGCCTCGGCGAATTCTCCTCAATTGCGTTTGGACGTTCGCGCCGGTAAACGGCAAAGACTCGAACGTAAGGACGTACAAAACGACGCCGCACTGCCACACATCGACTTTATCTCCGTCGTAGCCTTTGTCGTTGAGCATCTCAGGGGCCAAGTAAGCAGGGGTCCCACAGAGAGCATGAAGCTTGCCGTCGGGTCGGATATCTTTCGTGGTGGCGCTCAACCCGAAGTCCGAAACCTTGATGTTCAAATCCTCGTCGAGGAGGAGGTTATCAAGCTTCAAATCACGGTGAAACACGCCGCGAGAATGGCAGTGCTGGACGGCTGAAATTAACTGTTGGAACCACCGACGGTGCTGATCTTCGCCAAAGGGGCCGCTTTTAACGAATTTGTCGAAGAGCTCACCGCCTTTTGCAAACTCAATGACGAGGAAAATCTTAGTTTTGGTGGCAAGGACCTCGTAGAGTTTCACGATGTGTGGATGATTTAGCCGGCGCATGGCGGCGATTTCCGTCTGAAACTGCGACATTAGGCCGCGCTCCCTCAGGTCGCGCTTGCTCACGACTTTAATGGCGACACTCTGTTTTGTAACAACATGACAAGCTTCGTAAACCTTACCGAAACCTCCAAAACCGAGTAATCTGCAGATTTCGTATTTTCCGAGCAAAACACCGTCTAGTTTCTCTTCTGGCATTGGGGAAGAAGAAACAGATTCTGCTGCTCTTTCTTCATTGTCAATAATTCTGTTCATTTGTCGAATCGTTTGAAACATAATGACGACAAGAACGAAGAAACTTAACTCAGAAGCTACGCTAAGAAGAAGGGTTGAAGAAAGAAGTTCAGTTGAGAGAAGAACGAAAAGAGCGACGGGTAAAGAGCGTGTGACAAATGTACGATTTAAGAGAGGATATTACAATCATATATATATATATATGATTATACTTTTTTTTTTTTGCGCATATGTACGGAATATTACGGAATTTTCAAATCGAGATGTTGATATAATCTATTTTCCTTATAATTTTAATTTTATAATTTATGATAAGTTATCTTTTTAATCCGATACAGCCTACAGGTCAAACAACCACTTGTGTGTTTGTTTTTGTTTTTTTAATAACAACTATAAACAGTTGTATTTAACCGTGTTTTTAACCATCTTTAGTGAGGACGTCAATGTCGGGTTTGACTACAAATTAATATCTGATAGACATTTATATTGTCCTCCCTTAAAAGGTTTGATCCTGTTTTAGTTTATAAATATAATAAATTTCTAATTTTTTTAACAAAAATATTTTATACTTCTTAAATATGTAGAAAGAAATACTCCATATAAAATAGAGAAAATTTCAATAAAATATCCTCAAAATATTTTTTAAAAAAACTCAATTCAAATACTGAATATAAAAATTTATCGATCCAGGGTGTGAGACTGTGAGTATTTAATATTATGTTTTTTAAAGTGTTTAGGACGTCAATTCAACAAGTTGTTGATTAAAAAATAAATAAATCAATCAACAAGTTGTTTTATTTTATTTTTATGTTTTTCTAAAGTAAACATAAGCAGTTGTGTTGAGTTGGGTTTTTAAATTTCGGCCGACTGTTGAACCGTGTTTAATGAGTGGTTGACATCAAATAAGTGATAAATATTTATACCGCCGCTTTTTAATTTATCGACCTAATTTTGTTATTCTATGTAGGAGAAATATTTTGATCGAAACATAAAAGCAAATTAAAGTATAAGAAAATTTCCCAGAAAAAATATATATATATATATTTTTTAATTTGATAAGGGTTTTCTCTTTTAAGAATTAGAGTGTAAAGGATTTTTCATCTTTTCCAATAAATACGCTTTCTAAAATATATTAGAACTTTTATTTTCCTGCTTTTAAGGTTGAGATCGCTTACCATAACTCAACAATTCAATTCGTTTGTTTTGGTATGTATATAGAGTATGATTTAATTCAGCCTTTACAGGTCTTTTGACTTCTGAGGTAAAGTAATTAACTTTTATTGTTCGTATATTGTATAGATCGATTTGGATTAAATTATTGTTATAATGTTAAAATTGGCTGAATTAAAGTAGGGTGAATGTGTAAAAATATCTGTGAGGTTTTACTCAAACACCATATGCTTTTTGAAGTTGTAAAAATATTTATAAACTTTTAAAATGAAGGTAAATATATATATATATATATATATACTATCACCATTAATCTAAGTCACATTGACAGTTGGTTTAACCAAAAAAACTAACATAGAAGCTGAGTTGTCTATAATAATGTCCTGATTGGCCACGGAAAAAAAATAAAAATAAACATATTCCACAATGCCCACAAATATTAATTTATTAGCACTGCTCACTCAGAAGATCCTCGGGTAGTTTTGCTCTCAGAGGTGTAAGAGTGTTGTCAATCAGAGTTTTAGATTGATATGAATTATGCTGAGAAGGGGGTTCCTTCAAGTAGATAGTATCTAATCTATAAGATCAATTTCAAGCTATACTTGCCGCATATACACGGAAAAAAAAAAAAAAAAAAAGATTAGCACTAGCACATCATATCCATTGCCTCTCTCAACTACTACCCCTCCAACTTCTCACCAATCCTCCGTTATCACATCCCATGCCGGACCTTGCTCCTTCCCCTCTTCCTCTCTTAGAGTTTGAAGTTGCGGCGGCAACGGAGTCCTTCCCTCTTTCTCGATCTCAAATCTCCCCCCTCAAAATCTTATTCTCCTGTTCTGCGCCTCTCCTCTCACTCTTCATCTCACAAATCTCTTAGCTTGCCCCACCTCAGATTTGCCAACCTAGGATCATATTAGAGTTGTTAGCTTCCATGTTAGCTATTTTAGTCAAACCAACGGTCAACGTGAACGAGATTAACGAATGTGGTATTTTTTCCCCTAATTTTAAAAGTCTATATGTATTTGTGCACTTTCAAAAATAAGGCTGCACTTTAGATAAAAACCCATGGATATTTTGGACCTTATAATTAACCCTTGTATGACAAATGGATGGCATTGACCACGCAAGAGCTGCCTTGATACGTAGAAAATTAAGTTTAGATATATAATTATGTATATAGATAAATTAAAACTATAGCAATATGCTCCTCGAGTTTTTTTATATAAGATATATTTATAAAGTTAATTTTATTCATAAACATAAGACATAATTTTCATAATTTGTCAATGCTTTTCGAATTTAACACTACTAATGCTCCCTCAAAACAATAATAAAGAGAGAGAGAAGAGAGAATTAAAGATTATAATTAGGGTATTTTAAAAAATATATGTTATCCTAAAACTTAAGTAATTTTTTAATCTAATTAAATTAGGTAAATATGTCTTATATTAAAAATTAGAGAAAATATATTATATTATTTTAATAGGGTTAAGGGGAATTTTTGCCCCAGAAGTGTAAGAAATGGAGCAATTTTTTTTTTTTTGCCGTTATCCCAGTTAATTTTAACCATTAGTTGATCAAATATACTGAGCCGACAGTCTACATGTCATCAACATTTTTTTTTGTTAAGATACAAATTTTACCCGAAGTTTTAAATCTAACTTTGAAAAAAAGATTAAATGAATGGCACATGGACTTCTAGTGAAAATTTATACCTTAACAAAAATGACGTAGATGACAAGTGGATTACCTTAACAAAAATATTTGGTCAACTAACTATCAAAATTAACTAGAATAATGACTAGTACAAAATTACTCATTTTTTAACACTCTTGAGGCAAAATTAGCCTTAACCCATTTTAATATTCAAGATTTAATTGAATGACTCTATTCTACCAAAAGAAACTAATGATTTGAAATATGATTTTGATATTTTAAAAAAATATGTAATTTAGTGAATTAAAGAGTTGCTGATTAATTTATCAGAATTGATCATGCAGGTCCCAGATAGCAATTTTGAATCTGTAACGCTGTTTTAGACCCTTGTATGAATCTCCTTGTAATAATGATTTTTAACCTCAAGCTCTCATTATTATGATATTCTAAATAATATATATAAGCCGGGCAGAGCCGGGTTATTTTAGTATCTTGGCATGTTTTAATTTACTGAACTCTAATATTTTTCCCCAGAATTCAACTTGAAGAGATAGAGAAAAAGAAAACTAGATTATTTAGGTTAGACTATGAATAAGAAGGACTCTATTTTCTGTTGTTATAATTTATAAACGTAAAATATTGTACACCATACAAAATTTTGATATTTTAAAAGATCGAGAAAGTTTTTGAGCCACTAATATTGGGGAAAAAGTTATAGTCATAAAAATCTCTCAAACTATTAATTAGACAAAATTTCTAATAAAGTCCAGCTGTTGGATTTCTGAATCAAATTTACGATGCAGGATCATAAACATCTATATTTATATATTATTATAATAATAATAATAATTTATACTGCATTAAACATATTATGGATTTTGAAAATCCACTGTATAAAATAATCATCCTTCCCAGAACAGCTTTGAGGATTGAAACATTTAAAAAGCACAAAACTAGTTTCATGTAAATATAGATAAAACTTATCTAACATGCTTATATATATATATATATATATATATATATATATATATATATATATATATATATATATATATATGAAGCACTAGTCCAATTTTCAATATCTAAATTAGTATAAAAGATAATAAAAAAATTGTGGGATATTCAGATTTTTCTTTTGAATGCTTTGGGCGAGGGAAAATTGGTAGCTTTGGCGCAAACTTGGAAGTGGAAGAATGGAAGGAGATACTCTCCTCACCTTCCCTCTGCCCATCCCCCATCATCCTCATCCTGACCATCCAAATCTTGATCCAAGGGGCCAGAATGATTTTTCAAAAAACTGCGCACGGTTTTTTGAAAAATCATTTTTGCCCCTTGGATTAAGATTTGAACAGTCAGGATGAAGGATGAGAAGGGATGAACAAAAATCTACCAAGGAGAGAAACCGGACGCGGGCAAGAACTGTGTCACTCTATGTGTATATAAAGCGTAGTACAATAATTGATATCAAATTAAAAGTGGAGCATACATAAATATATTCATGATAATGAGAGAATATAACAAATTTAGAAAAAAGCAAAGTGTCCGGAATTAATTCCTGCATAACATATCACTTTATATTCACGATGTCTTTAATAATTGAATGCGGAACCATTATATATTTTCTCTTCATATATCTCTACTTGATATAAATTTAAAAAAAACAAAAGGGGAAAAAGTTATATTCTCTCAAGATGCTTCAAAGGGAGAATAATGATTATTTGTCCAAAAAAAATATATATATAGAAGAATGGTTATATATAATTTTGAATAGCATAAATCATAATTTTAAGATATTTAATTATACACTAGTAATACCTATTTAATAATAAAAGTAAACTCTTACGAGTTTACAATACAAGTTTACGTGACTGTCACATGTTTACTTAAACTTGTGAGTCTGACAACCTTGCTCTCAAGTGCCTTGCTTATATTAATTGTTAATATTTCAGGGACAGGAGGGTACAAGTTTATAATATGTGGTCATTGTACGCCTATCTATTACATTTAATCAAATTTTTTAAGCTATAAAATGTATTTAATTACTTATACAAATGATGAAAGGGAGTATAAAGGATAAAACAGATTAAATTGTACAAATATTTGAAAAGATATGTTCCCTCTAAAAGGAGTAGTTAGTTCATAACTTTGGAGTCAACATGAGGGTGATGGATTATAATTTCAAAATCCTGCTTAACCATATTTGGCATATTTTCTTAGTTGGAGATTATCATACTTAGCTGCTAAGTTATCTAGGTGCTCGTTTGGTAATAAAGGTGTTTTTTAAGCACTTTTTCACAAAACTAGAATAAAACTTTTCTCGTATACTTAATTAAAAAATTATAAAAACATTTTTAAAAAGTTAAAACAAATAGGCACTAACTGAGGTACCCTAAACTCTTACATTTATGCAAATTACACTTTTATAATTAGCCTTATCAGTTACTTGTCCACCCATATCTTGAAGTTTTGGGAGTTATATATATGCATATAATTTAAATATGAGGAAAATATATATATGAATACAAAATAAACATTAAGGGGTTATATAATTAATAGTTGAGAAACTTGAAAGCACAAATTTTGAATGAATATATTCCAATTTTCAATATCTAAATTAGTATAAAAGATAATAAAAATTGGGGGGATATTCAGGTTTTTCATTTGAATGCTTTAATTTGGGCAAGGGAAAATTGGTAGCTTTGGCGCAAACCTGGAAGTGCAAGAATTGTGTCACTGTATGTGGATGTAAAGCGTAGTACAATAATTGATGTGAAATTAAAAGTTGAACAGGCATAAATATATATATTCATGATAATGAAAGAATATATTAGCTACGATCCTAATTATAAAAATAATTTTATAGTGTAAATTATATTATAAAAGTTTTTTATAATTAAAAACAGAATGAGTAATAAATTTGGAAAGCACAGTGTCCGGAATCAATCCCTGCATAACATAACACTTTATATTCACGATGCAAAACCATTATTGTCTTCATGTATCTCTCCTTTATATCAAAAATAAAAGGGAAAAAAGGAATATTCTCTCAAGATGCTTCAAAGAGAGAATAATGATTATTTGTTAAAAAAAAAATATAGAATAACGATTATGTTATAATTCTGAACAGCATAAATGATAATTTTAAGATATTAATGAATTGGATGTAAAGGGTTTCACGTGCGCCACTCTAAAAATTAATCTCATTGTTTATGGCTTATAAATAGTACTCTCTCCGATCTTAATTATAAGAGCTAATTGACTTTTTTGGAGAAATTAAGGAAGCTAATTAAATTACTTGAGAATATTTTTATTTTTATTTTTTTCTTCAAACTAATTAGTTTAACTAATAAACTAATATATAATCTAAGAATACATAACATATGAAATGATTAAGTAAGTTATTTAGCTTTCTTAACCTCTCCAAAGAAATTCAACTAGTTCTTATGATTAGGACTGGAGATAGTAGATAATACTCTTTATATATATATATATATATATATATATATATATATATATATATATATATATATATATATATATATATATATATATATATATATATATATATCCCCTCCTTTTTTTGTGTGAAGAAAACCCCTTTAACCATAATTCCTAAAGGTAGGAGGTACTCCCTCTGGTCCTTATTATAAGGCACCAACTAACCTTTCTCACAAACCAATAAAAATAGTTAAAGCCAATAAAGTTGTCCTAGAATCTAGGTAATTTCCAATACTACCCCTACTAATTACACTAAACTCTAATATTATATTAATTATTACCCTCACCCACTATCCTTATTAATTATGGCAAACATGGAAAAAAATAATTAATACTCATTGGAACAAGCAAGTGACTTATAAAAATGACTAAATAAACTTACTAGTTTGTGTCTTATAATAAGGATCATAGGGAGTAGTTGATAAGTTATGTTTTAATCCTAAATATAAGATCCTAACTCACTTTGTTCCCTAAATTTATAACATTTTTATGAATTATCTCAATTAATTCAGTTTTAATATAATTATTTTTCTTACCCTCCCCGCACATGCGTCTCACTTATTCATTGCTACTTGCTAATCACTTCAAACAAGAAGATAATGTAAATTAATCTTAGAATGAATGAATGAATAAATATATAAATCATGTTAATTATCGTACTCTTATTAAAATATATGTCTTTGGTTGGTAAGATTCTTTGTAATTCAACTTAGCTTAGCTTATATAAGCGGTTCAAGTCACGCCTGACTACGTACCGTGGAGGCATCTCGATCGTACAATAATAATAAAAGAACATGTGGCCAAAAAATGGACGTAACGTGTGTGAGTGAGAGAGCTAGGGACATGCATGTCTCTGTCACTCTGTGTGTGTGTGAAGGAACTCTGATTCGCCGTCTCTTTCGTCGGAATCTTTTCTGCTTCTTCTCTAATTCACATTTTATATATATAATATCTTTTTAAAAAAATTTTAGGGGGCGGTAGCCGCCTCTAACCCCTAAGTCCACCCATAAATCTAACTACTCTTTCAGGTGGAACATATCTTTTAAAACATATGTATAGTTTAATCTGTTTTATCCTGAATACTCCCTTCATTCTTTGTATAAGTCACAATTAAAAACAATTTTTAGCTTAAAAAATTTGAAATTTTAAGGGAAAAAAATATTATATAGAGAAAAAGTAGAAAAAATTCAGACGAAAGAGACGGCAAATCGGAGTTCCTTTCGCCCTCACTCTGATTTTCGTCGACGGAAGTTTGAAGAAGAATAATGAAGTCTCTCTCTGATTCTCGCCAAGTCGCTCTAGTTCATATTGATAAAGAAGGAAAGGTGCACGGTGGTGAAGATGACGATGAATAGTGCAGCAGCTGCCACACTTCAAACCCTCATATAGCTCTAAGTCAACATTTCAAACTTGGTCCTCATAACAAAACGGTGTCGCATGGGTTAGTGAAAAAGAAGTCACGGTCAAATAAAACAAAATCACAATAAAAGATATTAAATGAACGTAAAAATAAAATTGAAAACCTTTTTTTTCTAAGAAATTCCATTATTCGTACTATTTATCTATTTCACCCATATTAAACTACTCCCGCTTTTTTTAAAAAAAAAAAATTAAGGGTGAATGTATAAAAATATCTATGAATTTTTGCTCAAGATGCACCAAATACCATATGTTTTTCATAAGTATAAAAATACACCTGAATTCTCAAAAGTGGGGCAAAAATACCAAAACCATTAACTTCGTTAACTTTGACTATTAGAATCAAATGAAGTGATCTTAATTTTTTTTGTAATAGATTTCTTTCAATTTTTTACATATAAGGTTTATATTATATTTCAAGTATTTTTATTTATGAAATAATATTTTTTTTATTTCCGTCCCCCTCTCATTAAAATTCCTAAGTCGGCCACTGGTTAGGTCAAAACTTTGGAGACAACATGGGGGTGATGGATTATAATTTCAAAATCCTGCCTAACCATATCAAGAAAATATATATATATATATATATATATATATATATATATATATATATATATATAAGGCTAAAAGTAAAAGCACGTATTATATTACTACCTCCGGTCCTAATTATAAGAGTTAGTTGACTTTCTTTAGAAAGATTAAGAAAGCTAAATAAGTTTCTTAATCATTTCATATATTGTGTATGTTTAAATTATATATTAGTTTATTATTTAAACTAATTAGTTTGAAGAAAACAATTAAAATAAAAATACTCTAAAGTAATTTGATTAGCTTCCTTAATCTCTCCAAAAAAGTCAACTAACTCTTATAATTAAGACCGGAAATGACAATGAAAACTGAAAAGAGGGAAAAGAAAAAGGATAAGATAAAGAGTTAAAAAAATGATGACGAAGACATATATGCACGAAGGAGACAAAGATTGATAAAGGCACAAAACGAACCCCACAAAACAGAAATGAAGAGTGAAAGGAACAAAGAGGCGGCGATGAGTATAGTATACGTTAAAATTTGTGTAGTTTCTTGGAAACTTACTAATGAAAAGTTGTCAATATCTTTTACATTCGAGCTCTTTCCTGGTTGCTTCCATGTCTCTTTTTCAAAACGCGTGATAACAGTCACTCATCAACAACGTACAACACGTTTGAATGAAGTCTTAGGCTCCAACATGACGTTAATAATTATGTTTGTTTTTTTTTATATGATTTTTTTTTTTTGTTGCCCACTTTAAATGATCAAGATTATATTGATAATCCTTTTGAGGCTTAGAACACAATTAGGGGTAGAAATAGGCCAGACCCCAATTAAGCAGCCTACAGCTTGGTCTATTTAGGGCCTGGTCAGGCCTAACCTATTTGTTAAAAAGGCCAGGTCAAGGCCTATATATGTAAATAGGCTAGGCCTATTTTGTTAAGACCTGGCCTATAAGCCTTTAGACCTAGCCTGTTTACACATTATATATATATATTTATATCATATAATAACAAAATATATTTTTTTTCATTCTTATATTTATACAGATTTTGATAGGCTCAAAGTACATGAAGCCTACTTATGGCCTTCAAGACCTACAATATGAGGCCTTTTTAAAGGCCTACTTACAAGGCCTACATTATAAGTAGGTCTTTAAAAAGGCTTCAGGTCTGACCAAACCTTATGAAAGTTCAGACCTAAGTCTAAAAAAAGGCCTGCATTCAGGGTCAAGCCTTTTTCACCCCAATAGATGAACTTATTAGAATTCAAACTTGTTTTCTCTTTATTATAAGAGTGAGGTCGCTTTATATCTTAAATCTTCAACAAAGAGCTTTGAGCCACACAAAAAAAAAACTCTTCAACAAAGAGCTTGTTGTTGGTGGTGTGTGCACCTAAAATTGAAAGTAAATGTATATCAAAAAAAAAATGAAAGTAAATGAAAATAAATTAGGGACGATAAAATGTGTGTGGTGTGTGTGTTACCAACATTTTGGATGTGTCTGCAGAATTTGTGTGTGTGTTACCAACATTTTGGATGCATATTCTTCTTTCAACATCAATTCATAATGGTTTTTTGACTTCATATCCATGTCCTCATCAAATCATCCTCTTAACAAGATCCATTTTGGTTAGGCTTTGATTCGCTTTGCCTTTTTTCTCCCTCCACAATTAACACTACTTTTGTTGGTTTTAAATTTAATATAAGATATCTTTAGCCAAAAAAATGATAGGTTAAGGTTAAAGGGGCGTTTTATTAAAATCTCTTGCCACTTTTTGTTTTTTTGATATATAAAAAGTTTTGGAGGGGTTCGGCACCAGTCCCCCACCAAGGTCAGGGCACGGCCCCGGGTTCTATGAGCACTTATTGGGGACTTAAGAGATCGCCTACCAAAGGAGTCCCAGCGACGGCAGAGGGGATCGAACCCACGACCCAAGGGCCTAGTCTTGGATCCCTTACCATCTGAGCCACTTTTTGTTAGGCCAACTTCCAGCCGTTCTTTACACTTTATGCTAATTTGCCCTTGAACTGTGCCCTTATTGGGCTTTGCACTCTGATTCAAGATAAATATATCAGTGGGCAGTAAAATTGGGCCTACTTTTTGTTGGGCCAACTTCTAGCCGTTCTTTACACTCTGATTGAAGATAAATATATCAGTGGGCCGGAAAATTGGGCCGACTTTGATGGACTACAAAATGCGAAGCCGATATTTGATTCAAGATCAATGGGCCGATCTGAGTTTGATGGACTTGAAAGCGCTAAGCCCATATTTCACATTTTCAGGTTCCATTTTGCAATAATTTCGGGCAAAGTGTTTTTTTTTTTTTTGTATAAATTTCGGGCAAAGTCACTACCAAACAATTTGAAGCAAATGTATTTGGGCCTCTTACATAAAAACTTATCAGACACCCCAACAAGATGTTGTGAAAAACTCATTATTAATTTTCAATTTCTTCCATTTTAGGGGTTGTACTTAGTAGTGCAATGGTTCCTATGCCAGCTCCTAGAACTGGCCTTCCCCATGTATGCGAGTTCGATCCCGATCCCGCCCTCTTTCCCCTTCCCTTTCACCTCACATGTATCAAAAAAAAAAAATTCTTCCATTTTAAGGGGAAAAAAATTAATCTGCAAGTCTCTATAATTTCTCATTTTCACTAGTCTTATTAATAAGCGGTTGGTTGAGGTGCTAAAGGATCTCACCCCATAAGAAAGAAAATTGAAGTTCAAATCCCGAAAAGTGGCACTTATTATTTATGAAGTTGCACAATGATTTCCACTTTTGGAGCAAATATTTGTAATACCTTACGTGAAAGAAAAATCCAACCTTTTGACATTGAAAAGGTTTACCAAATAGTGGAATAAATCAAACGCAATAAGTTTTATAATTTCAGAAACTTACGTTTACAAAATATTTGTAAGTATATATGTGTATATATATTAATGATTTGCGTGGTTTCCCCCCCCCCCCCCCCCCCTAATGTTGATTTGATCAAGCATAGAATACTTCCAACAATCTTAAGTATAAAACATCAACCGACATTACTTCTTAAATTTATAAATCTCAAATGATTCTTATTGTTTAATTATAAGACATCAATTCATTTTACTTCTCAAATTTATGAATCTCAAAGAGGTTTTCGTCCATGAGTATACCGTGTATGGATTAAACGAAATCTTTCTGGCAAAAAAAAAAAAAAAAAACCAACACATTTATTATATATAAAATTAATCCAATTAATTTTCTAAATACGGGAGGAATTGAGGAAGTAATTAATATAATGAGTAAAATTTTTAGGTCGACCCTAATAAATTGATTTAAAATATTATATATTAAGAGAACTACTTTTCATTTGAGGTGTAATAATATTGGAATGTCGTCATGATATATATATATATAAGATAAATACTATTTTTGCCATAGAAGTTTGACCACTGGTCAACCGGAAGTTTTTTGGTCTTATTCTTGCCCCATAAATTGAAAAACGTAACAATCTTACCCTTCCGTTGATTTTAACTGTTAAATTGTTGTTCTAATTTGTAAACTTTCAAGGGCACAATTACTCATAAAAACAATTTCTAGAGCAAAATTACTCCCAAAAAAACGTATGCGGCAACATTGCTCCATTTTGTTAACTTCCGAGGTAAATATGAGATCCAAAAAACTTACAGGTGACCAGTGCTCATTATGCTAAACTTTCATGACAAGCATGCGTATATATGTGAGTGTGTGTGTATGGATAGGTGGATTTTTTTTTTTTTTAAAGGGTTTAATTAATTAAAAGCATGGGTTGGTAGAGAGCAAAATAAGATGTTAGGGCCGTTAAGCTGTAAAGTACTCCCTCCGGTCCTAATTATAAGGCATAGTTGACTTTGTTTGGAGAGATTAAGGAAGCTAAATAAGTTACTTAATCATTTTATATGTTTTATATCTTTAGATTATATATTAGTATGTGAGTCAAACTAATTACTTTGAAGAAAAAAATAAAAAGAAAAATACTCTAAGTTAATTTAATTAGCTTCTTTAATTTCTCCAAAAAAGTCAACTATGTCTTATAATTAGGACCGGAGGGAGTAGTAGTGATCTAGTTGGAGGGAAATTAAAGACAAACGTATTCCATAATTTGGCCGGCTAAGTCCTTGACCCTCTCTCAACCATTCATTATGTTTGTTATAACTAACTCCATTATTTAATTATTTATCCTTTTTTAATTGTTTAATTAATTGTGTGTGTCCTTCAATTATATTATATATTCATTCATTAATATTCTCTCCATCATCTGAATATCATATGTATTATATTCTTTCAAATATATATTATTCGTAATTCAATGATGCTTTTGTAATGGAATCGTCTATCATGAAGTTATTATATTCTACAACTTGAAATTCTTAAATGACAAAAGTAACTTATTTTTGTCGTGAGTAGATAGAAAGTTCTTTGTCAAAACAAATTATGATTTAACAATATTAAAAGAAACAAATGAGGACCACGATGACGACGACAACAACAACAACCATCATCATAATAATGCTAAAAATTAGAAATTAGAGCCTGTTTGGGTTGGAGTTGGAAAAACACGTCCATGTAATTCGAAATAAAACTCCTCTCATAAATTTACCTCGTATATCGTAAATCACGTTGGAAAAACAACTTTTACCGCTAGTTTAAAAGGACGATGAGATGAAACTCACCAAAGCCTAAGTAATAAGGATTGGTGGGTATGAGTAGTGATTCAAAGTTTAATTATTTTCATGATATATTTTTTTAAGTTGACAAGAAACTAATTGAAATAATATTGCAGCAACAATTTTACAAATTCTTTGCTACTTCAAAGTCCTTTCAGGAATATCTGGTAAAACTGAAAAGATATAGAAAAAAACCAATAATATAGTAGAATAGGAGAAGAGAAGTAGTAAAGTGATTATAGATTTATAGTAAATCTATATATAATCAAAATAGTTTTAAAAATTCTTTGCAATAAAGTCTTAAGTGCAATTTTTAAATCTGAGAGTTGGAAAGCAATATGGGTAAAATATAAAATAACAGTAAGCCATTGAATTCATAAATTAGACTTATGAATGTGACGCACAGAACAATACTTATTCTGGTACATATCACTGGCACATAATAATAACCCTGCCCAAATTCATAAGGTTAGTTAATGTTGGATATTTCTTGTAAAACATCAAAATTATCGTAAATAAAAGCTACTCCCTCCATTATTTTCTTATAAGAAATGTTTAACTGAATCTCACAGTTCAAAGTGTCGGTTAAGAATAATAAATATATTAAAATTGTGACCATTTTTTACTAAAATATCCTTATTTATGAAGACATAGAAAATAAGAGAGAGAATAAGGAAAATATTATTATAAAGGGTTATCATTTGTTATGTCATTTGACATAAGGTTATATCAAGTCACCCTAAAACTATATCATTTTAGGGTTAGAGGAATTAATGAACTCTCAAAACGACGTAGTTTTGGGATTATGGGAATTAATGAAGGATTTTTTGGGTAAACTTCATATAATAAATACAAAAACATCCTTTATTAATTCCATTAACTCTTAAAATGACGTAATTTGGGAGTGACTTGACATAATTTTATGTCAAATGACATGACAAACGATAAACCCTTATTATAAAGAGGATTATAGAAGAAAGAGAATAAAAAAAATAAATATGGTTGAAGTAATATGTCATTGGAAGTTGTGAAAATGTATTATATTAACGTTAAATAGGGTAATTAAATAAGGGAAAAATGAGAAGTAAGAAGTAAAAAATGCAATATTCTATAAATATTTCTCATAAAAATAAACATGGTATGTATTAGTTGTGGTTATTTCTTATAAAAAGGAACGAAGGGAGTACTAGTTAGAATTGTTCAGTTAAATACTACTTCGATTCTATTTATAAGTCTATTTTAACTAAAAAATTTAGTTTTATTTATAATTCCCCTTTCAGGGTAATAAATGAGACTATGACAATTTTATCTATATTAATTGTATCAATGAAAATAAAGAAAAAAGAAAATGTTGAAAAATATATATTCATAAATGAAAGCAAATTTAAAAATTTATCATATAATCATTGAGATAACTATTTTTTCTTATTATATTGATTTAGTTAAAAAAAGACTTATAGATAGAACCGGTGATAATTAAGAAATTTTATAATTATCTAGGGACGTTAGATGGAAAATTAATGCTTTTCGATTCACGATGTAACAAGTGGACTTTTTGGTGTAAAAGCCGCCTTGAAATAAAAGCCAAAACGCGTTGCTTTTATGTTCTCTCTTTTTTTTTTTTTCTTTTTTCTTTTTTTTTTTAAATGTAGACGCCAATTTCCATTAACAATTAAAATGACAGTACATCATAAATCTGAAATCATAAAATAGCATAATTGAAGAGAGAGATATAAAACATTATGAGTAAGCTAAGGTCCCTTTACCACCCCACATATTTTTCTTCCAAAATCAAACAATTGAGCAAAATACAAATGTCCCTGTACAAAATGGTTATAGAATTGTGCTTTGTCCTATTTTGGTGTTTAGAAAAAAGTTTACTTATGCAGTACCACTCTGATCTTATTTATAAATCTCTTTTGACCAAAAAAATTTCGTCATATTTATAAGTCTCCTTTGACCAAATACATGAAATTGTGACAATTTTGCCCATATTAATTGTACTAATGAAAATAGAGAGAGAAAAAAAAGTTGAAAGTACTCAATCATAAATAAAGGTAAAGTTGAAAATTCACCTCATAATCATTAAACTAACTACCTCTTCTTGATATGTATGATTTGATCAAAATGAGATATATAAATAGAACCAGAATGGTATACTTGTGACCTTATAGCATGAGTGCGTGAATAGAATGGGAACTAAGAAATCCATTCTATGATTGCTCTAGAACAATGTGTAGGGAAATATAAGGTTGTCGAGAGACTCTTCTCTTGACAATCTTGATGATCATCTCTATGAGAAAAAAAAAAAAAAACCATCTTTATTTTACTATAGAAGAGTTCTTTTTAGCCGACTCTAGAAGCTATCACCGAAAGGCTACCATACCAAACTGTCTTGGTGAATGGACACTGATAGAAAGGTGCTCCGGAAATTCAATTTCAGAGCATCCAAAAGCACAAAACCTCTAATAGAAAAACCATCTTGTGAGTTAATTGAGCGATTTAAAGTTGTGAGACTCAATGGTGGAACCATGTTGTGGCCAGTTGGGCCTTGGCCCCAGTTGACATTCTCTTATCTTATATATTTATATATATGTATCATATAATATTTTATTTTGGCTAATAATTTAGCCCCAACTACATATTTTATTCTACGTATTGTACTCTTTCTAATAAGGGTAATATTGTCGTGATTAGTGAAAATTTTGGGATTATGATTTTGGGAGAGTCTTAAGTCATGACAATAGATGACTTTATATATGTAAATGATGATTAATTACTAATTTTAATCAGTTTGGATTTATTATTTGATTGTCTTGTGATTTTATAATGAATTTCTCTTTTAAAAAATAGATTATAATAGGTTATTTGCTTAGCTGAAATTGAATAAGATCTTTATGTTTTTTTAAAATATTTTTAGGTTCATATTATATTTCTTTTATTTTCTCCAATTATTTTGTTTTGAGGTCGATGGAATACTTATTTAAATGTTCATTTTATTAAATTTCATTATATATATTATTATTATTATTGTGTTTGTGATATCTTTAAGATAATTTTTGGTTCATTACTCATTGAGTTGTAAGAGGAAAGTAAAATTCTTGTCTGAGATACCTACTGAAAATGTTATCATCTTATATCTTGTTTTGATTTATAATTGTCGGTTATTATTTATTTATATTTTTAATTTATGCGATATTATTTGATAAATAGCTCAATATATTTATTTTTTGGCCCAGACTGAAAATTTTCACGGGTTCCGCCACTGGTGAGACTATCTCTAATCCTGGTTGAGATTATTCACCTGTGGAGCTAATGAGGCTCCAAATAAGCTTGTCATAAAAAATTAGAAGAAAGAGAAGGTCTCGAGGTGAGTCCTGCTTTGCATTTAAAAAAAAAAAAAACCAAAACATCTAATAAATTATGGGGGGAAAAAAATATGTTGTTATATTTTCTTATAATGTGGTGCCTATATGTTGCTCCTCCTTGAAGGATGTAAGAATCGGCTGAAATTAGGAACTTTCATAATCTTTTCGTAACTCACTGAAATTAATTTATAAAGCAATAATCAGACATTTAAATATATATACACATTCAAACATATATGCTGGAAATGTAAGAGATAAGGGAAGAGAATGTGTAAACTGATTTATACTGGTTCGGCCCAATCCTTGACCTACGTCCAGTCCCCAAGCACCGCTTGAGATTTTCAATCCACTATCTTCTTTCAACTCGATTACACGTTCTGTACAAGAGGTAATTCTCTCACTAGGATTCACTCCCCCTTACAAACTGTAATCAACACACCGCTTGATTACACACTCTGTACTTGAAGTAATCCTCTCACTATGATTCTCTCCCCCTTACAAGTTATAATCAATACAATGTGTTTCCCACTCAAGATCACTCATTCTTGAGTAACTCTCAGATAGGTAGAATGATTACAATAAATCTTCTCTCTCAGAAGTGAATAGATGAACACTGAAGAACAATACAAATCATCTCACTCTCTAAGCTATCTAGACATGGAAAACAAAGAGTAAGTGATGCAAAAAACAGAGTATCAGCATGTTGAAAGTGTAGGCTTGTGTCTCTACGTTTTTCTGCTTGAATATGTCTTCTATTTATAAGTAGATATCAATATATAACCGTTGAGAAGATTCAATGACTGTTGGATAAAGAAATATAGCCGTTAGAACTTTTGCACAGCTTTTGATGTTCTGACACAAATATAATATTTTGAAGATTTGCATCTAATCCTTTGTTTAATCACCTGAAACTCACTAACAAATTGATTAAACATAGCTAGGAAACTTAAAGAATGATATTGGAAAGTATTAAGATCAAACAAGAAGGATTTACAAATTCGTCAATTTTGAATTTCTGGATCTGCGATGAAACCTTGAGGTTTGTTCTCAAACCTTGAGATTTGGACTGTAGCATGTAAAATTGATTTAAGTCCAAAACATCAAAACTAGAGGTTTTCATCCAAAACTGGAGGTTTTCAAAACATTAAAAAGGTTCAGTGCTCTCGGGTTGGCAAAACCTCGAGGTTTCTTACCAAACATCGAGTTTTCATTCAAATATGAAAGTTTTGAAAAATCAAGTTAAAGGGAAAACTTTGAGGTTTTCTTGAAACCTGGAGGTTTTCAAAACTGAGAAAAGTTGTTTGCTCTCTGTTTGCCAAAACCTCGAGTTTTCTTACCAAAACTCGAGTTTTGTTCAAATGCTAAAACTTTGAAGTTTTACGCCAAGGCAGAAACCTTGAGGTTTTGAAGCAAAACTGGAGGTTTTAAAAAGTGAGAAAATATAGATGCTCTCTGCCTAGACAAAACTCGAGGTTTGTCCCCAAACCTCGAGTTTTCACTCATTGTGAAAACTTTGAGAAAATCTTGTCAAACTCAAAACAGGAGGTTTTGAAACATTGGTTAAATCTGAGTTTTCTCTGCCAGTCAAAACCTTGAGGTTTCTTACCAAATCTCGAGTTTTCACAAAACTTGTGGTGACTGAATTTTTCAAGTCAAAAACAAAACCTTGAGGTTTTTAGATGTTCAAAACTTGAGAGACTCTCTGTGAGGCCAAACCTCGAGGTTTTACCAGAAACCTCGAGTTTTGTATTTTCCAGGAAATGCTGAGAAGTCTCTGTGTGACGAAACCTTGAGTTTTCTCTGAAAATCGGCGGTTTTGCTTAGTTCAGAAACCTTGAGTTCTTCTTTGTAAAACTAACACTTGGAAAAACTCTTGGCCAATCTAAAACTCAAATGTACATGTCCAAGCTCGAGGTAAGAATCCAATACAAGAAGAATCAGCTCCAAACTCATTGTATTATGTCCGTGATGATCTGATGAATGAAGGCTGTTTTTGACCAGTGTTTTTGCAACGTCCTGAACTGACTGTCAACTTTCAAAGGCCATATCTCCCTGGTCTCAACTTTGTTTTGGTCCGTTCAAGTCTTGATGGAAAGCCTTTTGAGTCTACTTTCATATGCCACTAATTTCAGCTCAATTTGATTTGTAGTTTGTAGGTTACACTCAAAGCATTGAAGCTTGGTTTGCTATGTGGCGTGGATTTTTCTATCAACTTCAACAATTCATATATCCTTGATTTCAACTCCTTTTGGCTTGAACTTTATATCAAAATGACGCATTGGGAGTCTAGTTTCATATGCCTCTGGTTTCACCTTAATCGGATCTCTGGTTTGGGAGATATCATCGAATTACCAGACCTCGCCCGAGCTAAACGTGAAACAGAGTAGACCAGAGTTACTGATCAGTGCTGAAAACTCAAGGTTTTGCTTGTAACCTCGAGTTTCACTGCCAAACTCGAGTTTTCACTTGTAAACTCGAGTTTTCCTAGTCCAGAGACGCTAGATATGCTGAAGACACTCAAACCTCGAGGTTTATACTCAAACCTCGAGTTTTCTCATCCTAAACCTTATATTTGCTTGTTTTAACTCTGAATTGAGCCATTCGAACTTCCATATGATCTTGTAGCCTTCTAGCATCAATATAAGCACATGAATAATTATATTCTTATTCCATTCAACAAGTTCTTCCTTCTTTAATCTCTCATCTTGATTATTCTTCATAATCCAACTCTTTCTTTCTTCTCTTCTCTTGATCATTCTTGTCATTCAACTTGGACTCATCATTCTTAGCAAGTTATACCTTCTTCAATATCTCTTCTTCTTCTTAATTAATCTCTATAGTTCAACTTGAACTAATCTACATTTAAATAAAGTAGTTAGTCAAAGTAGGAGATAACTATATTACTCAATATATTCCTCAATCTTTTTGCTTTAAATAATGACATCTATATAAGACATCATCAAAACTAATCATAACCAACAAAGGATTGTGCGGATATTACATTTTTGTAAAGATTTTCTCCCTTATTTAGAGTTTGATGTTTTTTTCCCATTTCTCAACATATATTTTATAATTTTAAATCTGTGTGATTTTGACATTTTTTATTTTCAAACAAATTTAAGGACCTAATAACCTCTTTTGACTCCGGTGAGGTAGTTGAAGATAACTTATACTAAGTTTGTCAATGAGTTATTAGTTGAGTTAGTAAGCGGTCCTATAAAGAAGATAATACAAATTCAAATTATGAGAAGTACACTTATTGAGAGATACAAAAACTATTTATGCTTTAATAATCGAGAGGAGAAACCTTAATAAAAAAATTTTTAAAAAAAACTTATTGTACTAGTAAGTTACTCCCTTTTGTTTTTTAATATAAGACATATTTGAGAATTGATCTTAGTATTAAATATAAAATATGTTTTCATATCTATTAATTTTATTTTAATTTCTTTCTATTGATACTTCCTGAATAATATTTTTAAAGGTGGAATGGAGTACCACAGTGGTATTGCATGTTTGACAAAGTCATTTCAAGCTAAGTACTTTTAAGTTGTAACATACATATCACGTGCAAATTAAAAGAATTGATTGATTAACCAAAGTATATGGAGAACGTGGGAAGATATTTTTTTAAGTTATCATATATCCGTGTTTAATGCAAAAACTCCAATCTCAAGATATTTTTATTTTATTTTTTCTTCATCTTTTTTTACCTGCCCTTTTAATTTTTTTTCATCTTATCCACAATATATATGTGTATGTCAACACAGCTTGTCCGACCCACTGTATATACTTCATTTTTAACAATTTCACCGAAATAAAGAATATTTAAAATTCATTAACTATATCTAAAATTTTAATAAGTTGTCAACTTGATCTATATTAAATATGTATATACTTAAAAATTAACATATTTCTTTTCAGAAATATGACTGAACAAATGTTGATGACCTAATTTTGTTAGGAGGATGTGAAAATCACCAAAGATGCATATAGAGAGTGTGTGTGTGTGAGTCACTACTAAAAAAAATGTGCTTTTAGACCTTCACATTTAGACCAGATTATAAAAGATTAGGGTTAAAAAGTATGACTGGTGGCAGTTTCATAAATATTTAAAAAAAAAATTAGACCGGATTACAGAGGATCGATTAGGTCTAAAAAATATGACCGATCATAACATTTTCGTAAATATAAAAAAAAAATTAAACCGAATTATAAAAGAATAGATCTAAAAAATATGACCGGTAGAAAGCAAGGAAGTTCTGAGAAAGTCTTAAGTGCAACTTTTAATTCTGAGAGTTGGAAAGGGGGTAAAATATAAAACAACAGTAAGCCATTGTATTCATAAATTAGACTTATGAATGTGACGCACAGAATAATACTTCTTCTGGTGCATATCACTGCCACGTAAAAATTAATAAGGTTAGTTAATGTTGGTTATTTCTTGTAAAACATCAAAATTATCCTAAATAAAAGTTACTCCTTCCGCTCCTTTTTATATAAAACATTTAACTGAATCTAGTGGTTCAAAGTGTTGGTTAAAAACAATAAACGTGTTAAAAATGTAACTTTTTTTTTATATACTAAAATATCTTTATTTACGACGATATAGGGAATAAAAGAGAGAATAGGAAAATTATTATGATAAAGAGGATTGTAGAATAGAGAGAATAAGAAAATAAATATGGTAGAAGTAATAGGTCTTTGAGGGATGTGAAAATTTATTATATTAATATTAAATAGGGTAATTAAATAAGGACAAAATGAGAAAATAAGAAGTAAAAAATAAAGCATTTTATAAATATTTCTTATAAAAATAAATAGGATATGTGTGGTAGTTATTTCTTTTAAAGAAATGGAGAGAATAATAGTTAGAATTGTTTGGTTAAATAATTAAGAAGTTTTATAATTACTTAGGGACGTTAGATGAAAAGTTATTACTTTTATATTTACGATGGAACAATTGAACTTTTAGTGTAAAAGCCGCCTTGAAATGAAAGCTAAAACGTGTTGCTTTTATGTTTTTTTTTTTTTTTTGTTAATAAAGGTCAATTTCCATTAACAATTAAAATGTTAGTACAACATCAAAAATGATAGTACAACAGGACAACATCATAAGTTTTTTTTTGCCCAAAGTACAACATATAAGTTTTTTTTTTTTTTTAAATACATCATAGTAAAGGAAGGGGCATGGTTCGAATTCTAAATATAGGGGGAAGGCCAATTAGTACTGGCTCTCATGTCATTACGCTACTAAGATGCTGACTACAACATCATAAGTTAAAAATCGTAAAATAGAATGATTGCAGATAGAATAAAACATTATGAGTAAGGTCCCCTACCCCACATATTTTAACAATCTTGACCATATCTATGAGAAAACCAACTTTATGTGACTATAATTGAAGAGTTCCTTTTAGCCAACTCCAAACCCTAATTTTGATAACCTACTTAAAAATTGACATATATTTCTTTTTGGAAATATGAGTGAACAAATGTTGATAACCTAATTTTGTTAGGAGAATGAGAAAATCACTAAATATAGAGCGTGTGTAGGAGAAACTAAAGACAGAACTAGGAGGCTAGAGTTGGCCATAGTCCCCCCAAAAAAACAAAAAAAAAATAAAGGAAAAAAATATTATATATATATATATATATATATAATGGCACTTTGTTAATTTTATTATATTATTTGCCTAAAAAATTTCAAACCCTGTGTGAGTGGATAAACAAAGTTTATTGACATGCCACAGGAAGGAAAATAATTACTGAAGAGGAACCTCGGCCAAAAATTCTGAACGGAAACTTGTGGAAGCCAAGCCATAATTAATGAAACTGTGTGGTAAACTGGTTACCTGAAAAAAGCAGTTTATAGTTGGTCTAATTGGTGGTTGACTATATTTGAGTAGATCAAAATAACCTTTATAAATGAATGTGATGCCTCTATCACCACAAGAAAAAAGGGTTTTAGCGACGGAAAAAATCCGTCGCTAAACCCTCAAATTCCGTCGCTAAATGAATTAGCGACGGAATTAGAGACGGATTTTTTCCGTCGCTAAAAAGTGGTCATAATTGCGACGGAATTTCAAATTCCGTCGCAATTAGCGACGGATTTCAATTCCGTCGCTATTAGCGACGGATTTAAATTCCGTCGCTATTAGCGACGGAATTATTTTCCGTCGCTAAATTCAAATTAGCGACGGAATAATATTCCGTCGCTAATTTCGCTAAATTCAAATTAGCGACGGATTCAGTTTCTGTCGCTAATTTGATTATTTTTTTTAAAAAAAATTATTTATTATTTTCTTTAATTAATTTATTTTTTTTTAATTTTCTTTGAAAATTATATTCTTTTAAAAATAATTATATTCTTTTCCATTCTCCTTTTAAATTCATTTATTTTATTTTTTAATTTTGTTTAAAAATTATATAATAAAATATTTAAAAAAAATTATATAACATACATACCGAATCTTCATAAAAATACATTATAAATATAGTGTTTCAACAGAGATGTACTAAAAAAGTAATATAAACAGCAGCATCCTCATCATCATCATCAGCAGGAGGATCACCTTCAGGAGGCGGCATCGGACCCTTGTCTTTCATTAGGGCCATGATTTGACGCTGCATCTGTCTAACCATCTCCTGTGTTTGGTGGAGCTCAATGTCTGTGTTCATTTGTTTTTGCTTTGTCTCGTTCAGCTCAACTGCTTGCGACTCGATAATTGTCTTCATCCTCATCAATTCATCTGCCAAAAAATTAGGAAATATAATTATCTTTTTTGCACTGCATTTAAATGAACCAGAGAATGAAAATGTTACAATCAATATTAAATGTATTACGTTTACCTGCAGAAATACCTTCGCTACTGCTGGATGTGGAGCGCTTTGATTCCCTAAGTCGGCTGGCATAGCAACCTAACCTACCAAATCCAGTACACAGAAACAAAATACCTGTAACAATTACTCTGATTTTCTCCTATGAAGGCAAGGCTGGAGTTATGAAACTGAGGAAAAATATGCAAAATCCAAGAGGACCAATTAAATCCAAATGGAAATATAACCAAACATCTCTTGCTGGTGGAAGAGATTGAAGGTTGTTGCAAAGAGAAGCATTAGATAAAGAGAGCAGAGAATCCTATCTAATACAGGACATCAAAAAGTTGTTGTGCTAGTTGGCCTTCAGGGAAAAAAGCTTTATGCTTCAAACTGAAGGGTTTTCACATAAGAGGGTGTTCTAGAGATAAAGCCTAAGCCTTTATCCAATGGTTTAAGATTTTAGGATAGTTGGTTTCCTTACAACTATGAAATATACATATATCATGTAACTCTTATATTTCACATCATCCTAGCTTCAAGAATGTAATCAAAACTCATCATAAACACAAGTTCAAAATGGAAACTTATAATTAAGAAAACCAAGCACGTCATAAGATTATATAGAACCAATCAAAATCAAGGGACAGTATCTCAATGGTCTCACATTGACATAATTCCCATACATCCCAGGAGGCTGAGGACAATCAGGATCAGATTCAGGGAAAGGAATACATTTTCTGAGAAGCGGTAAGCAAAATGAAATAACTGATGTTAACAGTGAGATAAGGCATACTTCAACAATCTATACATAAGAAAGAAATAAGGGGAAAATGTAAGGAATCAATTGAGAGAAACTGTGGTACTTGTAGAATTAACAATAATATATCAAGATAACCACTTTTGTTCCCTTCTTTATCCGGGCTCTTTCTTTTATTTTATTTATATATTGAAGAAGGGGCAGATGGCAACGTTACGATCAATCAGAATTTAATAGCATACCAAGCACTTGGAAATTAACAAATACAGAATCAAACATGTCTACATAATCACCAGTCACCAAGAACGTCCATTCAATGAAAAGTAAAAACTTCATAAAATGCAGCTAATTCCTTGTCAATTATGGAAATTACATAAAGGTTGATCATTGCACACTGATCTTGAACAAATAAATTGATAGAAGAATACATAGGAAAAGCACCTTTAATGGAAAATAGTCCGTGAGAAAGGAATGTACAGGAGAGAAGCAAACAATAAAATATTTTGCAATCAAAGGCTAAATAAATTCCTTTCAGCACTTAATTCCAAATGTACAGGCTCCAACTATGGATAAGAAACTAAAGCTTTTATCGGTCAATTGAATCACATAGGAATAGCACCTTTAATGGAAAATAGTCCGTGAGAAAGGAATGTGTTTCTAAATGGAATCTCGTTTGGTTCAAACTACCAAAAAGCAGCAAGAAAAAGGAAAATAAATCACCATCAAAACACTCCCATACCGTTGAGTTTACTAATTTCAAAAGATATTTTATTTTTGAGTTCAACACATTCACCTTCATGAGGTAGGAAGAAGTGCAAATAATTACCATTATAATTCAAACTAACATCCCAGGTAAAAAAGGAAAAAAAAAAACTAAAAAAACAAAGACGGCACAAAGTTCTCACTAAGGAACATATGCTGCAACCTAGTAGTAGTTCTAATCAGTACGCTCAAAAGAACCATTTAGAGTTTCTACCTCCGTTGCAGTTTTCTCGTAATTATTGGGTTACACAGTAAGCTAAGTCAGTAATTCTCAAAAAACAAAATGTCGAGGAATAAATACAACAAACAAAGTGAATCCAATTAATAGTCTACCTTATTTCAGATTATAGCTTATTTCAGAGGAATCAAAGGTAGGTTCTGTGTCTACCTTATTTCAGATAATAGCTTCCTTCGTCAATTATCATCCTTCAAAACATAAAACAAACAAAAGATGAACGGCATATAATATAAACAGAGAGATTTGCGTTCATTAATCCACAATCAAATTCTTTGGCAAGCAAAATCTAATAGGAGAAAAAGAGAAAAACCTAATAGATCGAGAGAAACAGAGAAAAACCCTTATTTTGAAAGCCCTTGTTACGGAATTGAAAAAGAGAAAGACAATAAAAACGGTTCATACGCAAAACAAGAGATTCCAAGCTGTGAGTTCGAGCTGTTGGAGAGAAGTGCGAATTAATGAGGAAGATGATGTTTTTTTATTAATTTTTAGCGACGGAATTCAAATTCCGTCGCTAAAAGCAAGTTGCTTTTTAGCGACGGAATCTAAATTCCTTCACTAAAAAGCTGCAGCTAGCAGCTTTTTGCTGCCAGCTAGCGACGGAATATGATTCCGTCGCTAAAATTAGCGACGGAATCAGATTCCGTTGCTAAATAAAAAAAACTGGCGGTAAAAGGCCGCTAGTTTGCGACGGATTCAAAACTTAGCGACGGATTAAGAATCCGTCGCTAAGTTCCCCGTTTAGCGACGGAATTAATATTCCATCGCTAAATACCATGAATTTGCAACGGAAAATATTCCGTCGCAAATTCCGTCGCTAAAATACATTTTTTTAGTAGTGTATGTTCAACTATTAAATTCACACTTAGCTTCTACTTACCTAATTTTTTTATCTGTTTAGGCACTCAATCCTACAGAGATAGTCATAGACTCATAGTTGCTTTTCTCTTAATTTGAGAGGTACAGCGCATTGCTTGTGGGGAATATAAAGTCTAACGAAGCTTTAATTTCTGTCAAACGATATTCCCTTTTTAAACTCTTATGCTCAATCTCTTCTTTGTTTCCAATTTATTTTAATGTTTTATTTTTATCCATTAACTATCATGAATATAGAAATTAATTGCATATTTTTTAGTGGTTTGATATTAATAATATTTTTAAATCATATTGATCATGAAATAATTCATGTTCTTTGTAAGTGATTATTATGGGGAAGAATGCTACCATTGATACTTATTTTAAGAGAAATAATAGTGAATCTCTGCTCTCGTTTATTCCTAAAGAGTGTAAAATATATTGGAATGAGAAGTTATACTCAAAATGAACAAGATGATTTTTCTAGTGAAAATTTTATAAGGTAAATATCTTTTTGTTACAATTGATTATCAATTACAAGAATTAAATAACAAGTTCAATGATAATACTGTTGAATTACTTGCTTTAAGCATTACTTTAGATCCAAGAAACATGTACAAGTCATTTAATAGTGACCATATTTGCAAACTTATAGATAAATTTTAGTGTTGATATTTCATAGAACAGGAAAACTTGTATTTGAAGATGAAATTACAACATTTTGAACTTTACATTCATAAATATCCAGATTTGATTAATTTATCAACTACATCTAAATTATGTTAAGGGCTAGCAAGAATTGAAAAGTCCATCATTTACCCTCTTATTGATAAAGTAATTAAAGTTATACTCACTCTTTCAGTTTCTACAGCAACTATTAAAAGATTTTTCTTTGCTATGAAAATAATCAAGAATAGGATTCAAAATAGAATGGAAAACAAATTTCTTAAAGATTCTTTGATTAATACATTGAAAAAGAAATTGTTTTAAGTTTTAGGATGAATTCAATTATAGATGAGTTTAACAAAATGAAAATACAGAAAGTAAGAGTTAAGTAAAGCGAACTTAATTTTTTAAATAGATTTCTTTTAATTTTTTATATATTACTTTTATTTATAATATAATATTTTTTATTTCCACTCCCAATCATTAAAATTCATGGGTGAAGAGAGAGGGTGAATTGTTGAAAAGAAGGCTATTGATTGTGACCATATTGTCAAAACTGTTTTATCGAGGAATCATATCCCGTCACTTTACCCTTTGTTCTTGGGTTTAACTGGTAAAGGGGTTGGACACTCTCATTAAAAAGAGGGATGTATCCTAACTTCTAGGTGTCTAGGTTAACGCCTGAGGGTAATAGGCGGCTCGCCCTGCCCAACATTGATATTGCCTAGGAATAAGAGAGATTTCATCCTGCCCTTGGATCATGGATGAACCCAACCGTTTTCCTAAAAAAAATTTATATATATATATATATATATATATCCCGCCACTTTCTCATTAGGAATCATATCCGATACAGTATTCATTCAAATATATAATATTATAAATGTAATTAAGAGATTACTTTTGTTAAAACATCAACAAATTTTGGTTATTTATTTATTTTCAACCACGTATTATGCATGAAAACGTGTGTATTAGTGGTAAACGAAAGTAAATTAAGCGTAGACATGATGAGACAAGTTGATTTTATGTAGGTTATCAGAGTGGACAACGAATTATTAGTGGAAAAGCAAGTTATTTATAATCGGGATTAATGCAAACTAGAGTGGAAATCAAACTCGGATAAGTATTCGAAATAAGTAAGTTGAACGATTTGCGCAAACAGTAAGTATTTTCCATTGATTGTGATTTGCTTACATATTATTAAACGCAGGAATATAGACCGGGTAATTATCCCACGAAAAATGACTACGAAAGCCAGTAAAGGATCTTATTTCTTATTGCACAACCCGGATAAGTTGGATATATCTCGGTCAAATCCGTGTTTCACATCAAACAATCAATACATCTTGGCAGCCCAGAGATTTGAACTACCGGGCTGGGGGCAACTGTTATGGACTTAAATATGAGATCCATCCAAGGTGTGACCCAATAAAAGGCAACCAATATGACACAGATGTGATGGCACAACATTTGGTCTTGGAGATACAAGAGACCCAACAGTTCAAACCTAACCCTAAAGTACATTTTATAAATAGAGGGTAAACCCTAAAGTACACAGATTTTAAGGTCTCTCTCATTTACAATACTGTCTACACTGTGCACACACCCTCACCCCCTTTTGGCGAAAGCCTTCATGTTTGTGCATAGTGATCTCCTATCCTCATAGGTATCTTATCCATGGATACCTAGGAAAGAGCTATTTGATCCAATATCAACATACTAGTCCACCTAGAACTAGACATTTGTATTCTTATAACAGAACAGTATTCAATAAAGTAACACTGCCTCTTCTGTTCCTTAATACTATCACTTCTCTCTTACAATGTAATTTATAATATAGACGGGATCTAATTATATGAATGAATATATGAATGACTGGAGATGTAGTATTTTCAAGAGTAATTTATTAAAAAATATTTGGATATGCATATATATATATATATATATATATATATATATATATATATATATATATAAATAAAGGAGGATGGTCTAAAAAGAAGTCCATGGTCTCTGTAAAAATATTTTCATATGAAAGATGACATATATCATTTCATGACCTGGATCATATTTGATCACTCCTAAAATTTTATCTTAGGAATATTCATATTGTTATACCGAAACCTTATCTGTGATTGAGCATATAACCTTATATATATATATATATATATATATATATATTAACTGGGGCCATTGCCCACAGAAATAAAAAAAAGGCAGCAAGCTAAGTTACCAAAGTTTGAGGATTTCCATATTTGCAATGAGATAAGATTAAGCCCAACAAAACACACGTCAAGAACGAATGACCAAATTGAATATAATGACGTCTTAATAAAAAAAAGGCAAAACAAATCGCAACTACCATCTGTAATTTGTGTCCAAGTGCAAACCCCAACGTTGTTGTCAATGTCAAACGTGGATACCTTATCCTTTGGAAATATAACTAGCTACCCATCCCAATACGTCTGTATATTTTTCGTCACCAAACAAAAAAGTTGTGCAAATATATCAATATATTATTTTACTCCTACATATAACATCATGTTAATTGTTTTTTTGAGATTGAGACTATTTATGTTTGTCGTTTATATCTAAACTAATTTATTTAACTTATAATATGATAGATAATTTAATCATACATAATTTATGATATGATCAATTAACTTATTTAACATCTTTAATCTACCCAAACAAAATGCAATTAGATCTTATATTTAGCATTGAAAGTAGTATATACACACTCCACCGTCTTCATTTTCAAGCGTCTTTAAATATTACTCCCTCCGATCCTAATTATAGGACATATGTAACCACTTTTTGGGGAGATTAAGGAAATGAGTTAAATTAGTTGATTTTATTCTTTTTTCCAAAATGTCCTTATATAAATTTTAAATTGCAAAAGTATAAGTAAATAAACAACCCTTATCACATACCTATCTACCCTATAATTTTCCTTTCTGCACATTTTCTAATTCAAATAATGGTCTTGTTATATATATATATATGTATGTATGTATATGTACACATATATGTGTGTGTGTCTACATATGTACATACACGCATATATATGCATACACACACACATACAATATATAGACACACACCTATGCGCGCGCGCGCACACACAATATAAAGACACACATATACACACACACAAGTATATATGGGTGTGTATGTATACAAACATATATATATATATACACACACACACGTGCGCGCATACAAATATATATATTTGTATATATAAATACACACACGTATACATACATACATACATACATACATACATATATGTATATATGTGTCTATATATATTAGAGCTGTCAAAATGGGCCGGCCCGTTTAAGCTCTGGCCCTTTAAGGGCCGGGTTTGAAAATTAGAGGAGAGAGGCGATGTTTGGCCCTCGAGGGCCAAGGACTTATATGGGTCGGCCCATCGGGCCCTTCAATTTTTTTATTCTTTATTTTTTAAAGTTGAACACTTGTTAAAGTTGGATCTTTTAATAATTTATATGTATTTTTTATCTGTTATAGACAATAATAAAGGATTAACAATCAAATGTCGCTTGAAATTGATGATAGTAGAGAAGATGATGACAATAATAGTCATTGTACTAATGTCATTTAGTAATTAATAGTATGTTTTTTATGTTTTATATGAGTTATTTGTGAACATAGTTTGCTTTTGATTTTGAATTAGTGACTGTGTTTATTTGTTAGATGATTTATGTTGTAATTTACTAATTATATTTCTTTGAAAAAAAAACGGAAGAAAAATAATTAAAATTTTGAATAGTAATTTTCGGGCTCAGTGGGCCGGCCCTGGCCCTGGTGCTCTCGGGCCGGGATTTGAAAAACATGTGTTTTTCTTACTCCGGGCCCTAGAGGGCCGGTCCTGTTAGGCCCTGGCCCTTCACGAGCCGGCCCTGATTGATAGCTCTAATATATATATATATTGGTAAATTAACGTCAATTGATTGATAAACAAATTAAAATCCAACAAAAATTTGAATAGAAGAGTTTACGCACTCATATACATATATCTACTAAAAATCAAACACACTTGAGAGAACAAAATAGGGGTATTTTAGGAAGAAATTGACAAAATTTAGAATGTTGTCCTATAATTAGGACCAAAATGAATCTCCAAATGTTGTCCTATAATTAGGACCGAAGAGAATATAAGTTATCATGATTCTTTTTATAAGAGCATACAATTTGAATTGTTTTAATCTTTTTTATAAGATCTTACCTAGAGTTGCTTGATGATTTAATGTGTTTTTACTTTTTTTTTGCCCCAAAATGAATTTTATTTTCTCTCTCTCTAATTTTTTTACTATGTTCTATTTCATATGTATTTTATTTCATCATCACTTTTTTTTTGTCTCTCTTATTTATGCACCTTATTATCTAGGGGAAAAATGTTTATGTTTTACATATTTATTACTTTTAACTAATTTTAACTGATTTTTTAAAAGGCATAATTTAATTGTCAGACACTTATAAAAATGACACGACAGAGCATGAGACGATTGACTGACTCATTAACTTTTTCTGAAAATAGAACATCTTTTTAGCTCTAGCTACCTATGTTTAAGAGCATATTAAGAAACATTCAAGTAGTCTTACTGGTATAAGCCGATGTCAACTAATTTTTAATATTGAGAAATGACAATTAAATAATTAAATATGTTTTAATTTTTTTGGAAGAAAATTTCCTCCAAGAAAGCCTCTCGTGAATGAGGCGTTGGGTTTCTCTCCCTTTCAACCCCCTCATTATCTCTCCTAGGTGCATCTCGGCCGTCCATTCCGTAATCCAACGGCCGAGATTAAAAAAAAACAAAATTTTTGTTTTTTGTCTTTTTCGAAAAAGACAAAAAACAAAAATTTTGTTTTTTTTAAATCTCGGCCGTTGGATCACGAAATGGACGGCCGAGATCTGACTGTGAGGAATGGGGAGAAAAACTAAAAATGAAAGGATCTGGTTTCGTAAATGAGACGAAGAGAGATTGTGTACTAGAGAGAGGGGTAGCCTATTGAGTAAGAGAAGAAGGTTCATTGATTTCAAACCTTATTTAGTGATGAAGGCTTCAATGTCAACTTTGATTTCACGAACTCATATTGGATTCTTCCTCTTTCGGCTCCTAATTACCCGTTTAGCTATGAAGACTTTTACTTCTTTTAAGGATTATATATAGTTTTAAAAAAGTTACTCCCCGTTCTTAAATATATGACAAAATTTATAATATAAATTATACTACAAACTTTGTTTTATAATTAAAGATGGTTAAAGTTATGAACTAAAAAATAAAACAAAAATATAATTTTTTATTAGGATTAGATAGTTATCAAGTGTTTTTTTTCCCTTGCCAGAAATTAATGGCGAAGAACCTGAATTTTTGTTTTCACCTTACCAGAAACCTGAATTTATGGATGTTACCTTACAGTTAACCCGAGGTTATTAATTATTAATTGGATTTTGACAATTGAAATTCCTTCACTTGTTTTTACTAATTATAAGAACCTCTAATTTGACACTTTCATAATTTAAAAAGTCAAAAGGGGTTTTTAATTCTCCGGCCAAAAAGTTTTTTTATTTATTTATTCCACTCCTAAAAATTCTGCTAACCACTATTTATGAAAAGTATTCCCAAATTTTTGTTCAGCTCAATGCTTGTAATAATTAAACAAAATTATTATTAAAACCATTTACAAATATATAATAAAATAAGGAACTTTGCGTTGAAAATAAACAATTAGCAAGAGACAAAGAGAAGCTATAGCTAAGCTAGCTAGCTTGTAATGAAGGCAAGCATGTGATTTACAGTTCAATGCCATCCCTAAAATAGTGGACTGTGATTTGATGTGGTCATTGTAAAAGTCAACCTATCTCTCATCCAAACTGTTTCACGAGTTTGTTGAATACTACTCCTAATTATGTTCTAGACTATTCTAATAATCGAATTATGTAATTGTTAAAATTAGTTAAAAATAATAAGGAAAAATCTTAAATAAAGTTATTTAAAATAGAAAAAATTTAAATCGGGTTGATAAATTCAATAAATCTTTAATTGAATTATTAACCTAATTTAGGATTTTAAAATATGGGTGAAATAATTTTAATACCCTCTCCTCTCTCCTTACTAATGAGTTTTATTACTCCCTAACTTATGTTTCCCATATATATATCAAAATTATTTTTAATACAACAAAATATGATTTGCTCAAATATATTAAGTATACCATCATAAGAATAAAAACTTACAATATTTTCAGCAAAGAGTTCATTTTATTAACCTGAACAATTTTTTTAAAAGAAAACTTATAATATATGTCACTATAAAAAGGATGTATTTTGGTAAATATATTAATTAAGTATGAATTTTTATATATTTTTCACACACATATATATAGGTTTTTTTGGAAATTTTTTATATTGATGTAAACCGTTTTATGAAATATTAAGTGCATTTTACATCTTTTTTCTGAAATATTCATAAAAGTATATGAAATTTAAATTTCTCTTTTTAAAAAAGATAAATAATATTACTGATTTATATTAGAGAAATAAAAAATTGAAATTGAAATATTAACTAAATTACTATCTAAAAACACACATTTATGTATTAAGGAAAATTATTTTGGTTTAGGTTAATATTGGTAAGAAAAAAAAAATTTATTTCAATTCAATTTTGTAAAGGGTAAAGTTGGCATGGGATATGCTTTTTTTTCCCCTTTTATCTCACCTAATAAAAATAACAACTTTCTTTTTTAAGAAAAACCTCACATTTATTTTTTTAATCATTAATACAATTAATTGACTTTCAATTAAAATATATTTAATTAATGTCAATGATACTATTATGGCATGACATACTTGAATTATTCTGGATTATCCTTTTATATAAAGTCATAAAGTAATAATACTCTTTTAAGAAGGGAGAGAAAAAAGACTGGCAGAAAAGAGAAAAGGGGTATTAAAGTTATTTTACATAGATTTTGAAATTCTAAATTGGGTTGATGACTTAATTAATGATTTGTTGAATTTTCCAACCCGATTTAGAATTTTTTCTATTTTAAGTAGCTTTATATGGGATTTTTCCAAATAATAAACATATTTTAAAATAATTTTTTTAAATATGTCTTTATTTATAAGAGACAAGTAAAAGAGAAATAAAGTAAATATAATTATCAATAACCTTTTAATTAATGCAATATGTATAATTAATAAGTGACACAGATAAAAAAAGTAACAAATGTTGAGACAGCTCTTGTCGGGTTTTTATAAAAAAGACTAAGATAATTTAAATTTTGGACTCATAATAAAAAGAAATAGAGAAAGTACTCAAGGCTGGTTATTGATTAAAATGAGTATTTTAACAACCAACTCAACTTTTTTACAAATAACTCCCTTAATTAATTTCATTTACTTCTAAAGATGCTGCTTTTAATTCATTTACATATGGCAATAAAAATAGTTTAAAACTTAAATTTGTCATAAAATTTAACTGATTCTCAATATTACTCTATTTAAGTAATTAACTACTTTGCACTACACTGCAACATTGTAATATCTTATATTTTGGGAAATAATAGAAATAAAATTATATCTTGTAAACCGTGAACTAGGTTTCTTGGGTAAGGGCATATTATGAATCAGTGAATTTTTGTCTCGAAGATGGTGTCACCCGAAGTAATTTCTGTTTCCGGCAGTGTCCGACTTAAAATCTTTGACAGATTACGAAATATCCTGAATGAGGTCAAAAATTCAGTTGACCCAGATATTTCTAAAGAGGAAGAATAGAGCTTCAAGACTGTGCTTCTGGATTTTTGAGAATTTGCAAAAGATCACGCGATCAGAACACCGAATAGGGAATTTTATTAGTAAAAAATAATATAATATTTAAAGGTGTGGGACCCACTGACAAAATTTTCTCCTCTCCCGACAGAAACTCTCGTGAGTTTGAAAATTTTGTCAGCGGGACCCACTCAATAATAATTTATTATTTAAATAATAATATTATATTATAATAATAAAATAATATATATTAAAATATTATTAATTTTTATAAAATTGTTCACGGGCGGCTGGTCACGGGTTTCCTTTTTAGTTTTTAGGAAAATTACGTAAAACGACCCAGAGACGAAAATTACACTTAAAGACCCATTTTACAACTATAAATAGAGGCCTCACTTCTTCATTTTCTTCACACCAAACTCAGATCACAACGATCGAGTTTAATAGAAGAGAGAGAATTCTTAGAGTTTAGAGTGAGAATTTAGAGTAAAATTCTCGGAGCTGGAGAGAAGGAGTAAGAACTTCAAGGGTAAGTTCTTTGGTCTCTGGTAGTTTCTTTTGGTAATTATAGTAGAAATGCCAGATAGAGTTTTTCTGAGTATGCTCTGTGGCTGCAGTTTAGTCTGATCTGTCACATCAGAAAAGAATTATTCTTGGGCAGTAATGTTATTTACCAGTACAGTAAATACTATTTACCAAACAGTAAAAATTATTTACCGTCACGGTAAAAATATTTTTACTGGGACTATTCACATGAATAGTGAATACTATTCATATGAATAGTAAATCTTCAACGTAGAATTCCACAAGTATTGCAAAGTTGATGGCCACTGATAAATGTGATATTGTTCCTATAGGGTATCTGTGAACTTGTACCGCTATTTTCCGTTAGAAGTACCGTTTTAGTCAAACGTACCAAAACATCATCAACGAAGGTACGGACGCGTACTGTAACCTTAACTCTGATGCTTATTGTAAATTTGTATGTGATGGATAGTCTGAGATTCTGTTTTTATAAAGTTGTGCATACACATTCAGCTATATACGGGTTATAGTCATGATAATGCCGTTGAGTTTTCCTAGCGCTGAGGACACGGATGTACACCGTGGCACTGGGTAGTGCAGACTGGATTAAAATATGAGGTGGTTGTGCTGTTGAAATGTGATTATGCTGTAACTATCATGAATATCTATTATATATAAAATTGTTACATAAGCATGAGGTTAACTGTTACCTGAGGTTCAATGGGAATTGAACCTCAGCTCTTACCATAGCCTCAGGTTCTGGCGGAGACAGGGTTGCTGACAAGGGTAAGCAGGCTGTATAAGGACTCGGACGGAGGATTGTTTATCTGTTGCTGTTTTCTTATGTACTTTGAGTACTTGAATATTTGGATGACTGTATTAGTATCAACACACCAATGTTGGTTAAATATCAGATACTCGTTTTGTTTTAAAATGAAAACTCTTTTCCGATGCCACACTGTTTAAATTATTCAAAACTCTGATAATCTCTTTTGAAAATCGCATATTAAAAGACGGGATGTTACATTTTGGTATCAGAGCTAGTTAAAGGTAACCATGATCGGGGGTTCTCACAGTGTGATCTGTGGCGAAGCATTGGCTCTTACCCCGACATGGCCAGGGAGTCTGGTTGCACTGGGACGTATGGGCGTACCCTGAGCCGTGAGGCGGTGCGTAAAACTAGCGGCTGAGGTACGTTATGTTGCCACGGTGTATGGGCACCACGGAGACATTTTGGTATCAGAGCTTGCATCCTGGCACGAAGTTAACTAGGTTACTTTAAACAGTCTTGTAAGGTTGTTTAAGTAGCAGAGTTAAGTTCTAGCCTTCAAAAGTATTTTATCTGGCATGAACCCGACTTAGTTATAACAAACCATTGGTGCCGAAGGTAGGGCCGAGTCTATGTGGATCAGCCAATCAGTCATCCTAGCACGGTGAGGCTCCCATGATAGACGCCTACCTGGCCAATCGGTTGATTAACTAAGTTAGGCTCTAAGCCATGGTTTTCTTTAAAAAAAAAAAAATATAAGTACTGATATGACCCTGGTGTTGTTGTAGAAATGGACAAAGAGGAATTTCCGTATATCAATTACTTTGGGAAAAGAAGACGTATTGCACGTCGGTCGATAGTCCCCGAACCAGTAAGTAGGAGATTGAACCCTGAGCCGATAAATCCACTCTCTGTACCAATGCCTGAACCTGTGCCGGTACCAGAACCACTCTACCCCGCTCTTGCACTTGATAATGATCCAGAACCAGAATACCATCCTGGACCTGAGTATCCCGACCATCTATATGACTCAATACCCATTCTTGCAGAGCCCTACTCACCGGAACCCGGAAATCCCAGCAATTCACATCACTCCTCAATAGGTGATAACTTTGACTATCCTCAGATACAAGATCTCGACTATGATTCTGACGCCAACTCTGGCAACTTGGAGTACGTCTTAGATGAAAACTCCATCTTAACTTTAGCCTTACACTTAGAATTTCTCCATGCCGCTCTCACTACTAAGACCGAGAAAGACAAAGACAACCCTACAACAGTTCAATGAACCATGGAAGTAGTGGTAGCAATAGTTTTGTGACAGTAGGACTAGGTATAATAGTAGTTTGTGTAATCACCATTAATGAATAAAAGGGGGTGTACTATATACGCTTTGGTGTGATTCATATGAAATTTGTGATCTTATGTTATGTGTAATCTTTTTGTTTTCTAGTGTTTATATCTATTAACCTTTGGAATTTAGAATATGGCAACTTTGGGAGGCGCCGGAACTCCTAGAGGCCGAGGCCGAGGCCGAGGCAGAGGCCGAGGCAGAGGTAGGGGTAGGTAACTGCGAGTAGTACCAAACCCTGAACTCGAACAACATGAACCTCCACCACCAGTACAAGATGAACTTCAAGAAATGAGGAGAATAATACAAGAACAGAGAGCTCTCATCGATGCGCTTCTAACTAACAGGCAGGGAGGACGAGGGGATGAAGAACAACAGGCTGAAGGAGAGCAACAACAACAACGTGAGGGAGGAGAAAATTACGACGAACAAGAAGACGAGCACAGCAACGCATTTGAGAGACCAGAACGATCTCAGTTACCTCCTCGACAGGAGAGAGTATTGGTGGAGCAACATCAACCTGTCAGAGAAGCTAAGGATACACAATACTGGGTGACACAATTCTGCAAACACAAGCCACCAGTATTCCGAGGAAAACTTGATTCAGCTGAGGATTGGCTATTGCATCTTGAAAAGATCTTTGAGGTCTTAGAATGTCCGGATAACAGGAAGGCTCAATTGGCAATTTACAAGCTAGCAGGAGACGCCGATCGTTGGTGGCGAAACACCGCGGCAACCCTCCGAAGCCGAAACTGTCCCGTCACATGGGAAACGTTCCAAGAAAAGTTTAACGAGCAGTACTTTCCACCCTCAGTACAGATGATGAAGGAGACAGAGTTCCTGCACATCCGTCAGGGTCGGGAAGAATCTTTCGATGATTACTTCGCTCGTTTCACCAACTTATCTCGGTACTCATCACTTTTGAGGCGAGATAATGACGAGAGCAGCATTGCAAATGTACTTGTGTATGGACTAAAGTATGAGATAAGGGAAAGGTTGGTATCGCACAAATTTCTGGAACTAAATCAAGCTGTAGAAGCCTGCCGACTCATCGAACGAAACTTGAAGGAGCTTCGCAAGACCAGAGACTTCAGCAGTAGCGGCCCCAACCGTAGCGGTTTCAATCGCAACAACCCAGCACAGAAGAGGAAGGCACCTTGGAATAATTCCCAACAAGGGAATAAGAGGCCATTTCAACCGAGACAGCAAAACTTTCCAAGAATGCAGACATCCCAAGCCTGTCCGCAATGCAGAAGGTTCCATCCGGGAGCTAACTGTGAGGGAAAGCCAGTGTGCTTCAGGTGTCAGAAACCGGGGCACATTAGCTTAAACTGTCCTCAAAAAGCTTTGGAGGCGAGACCGCAGAACGCAGGACGAGTTTTTGCTCTGACTAATGAGGAAGCCAAGAAATCTCCTGAGATGATCAAAGGTACTATTTCTCTTAATGGAAATCTACTACAGGCATTGTATGATTCGGGTGCTAGTCACTCGTTTATTTCTTACGATTGTGCAAAACGACTAGGAATGCAAGCCTATAGACTACCATATGATTTGATAGTAGCTACCCCACTTGGCGCGAAATCTTTAGCGTCTGATGCATGTCTTAATTGCATTGCGAGTGTGAACGGTCGAGAATCTAACATAGATCTTATCCGATTACCGCTTCATGGCATTGATGTCATTCTTGGTCTTGATTGGCTAATGGCAAACAACGCGGTCATTGATTGTGGTAATAAAGAGATACGATTCTCACCACCACACGACCAGAGCAAGATCAATGTGAGTCTGAATTTCCTATCTAGTGCAGAAGCAGAAAAATGCATGAAGCAAGGTTGCCAAGCGTATATGGTGTTCTTCTCAATCAAGATAGACGACGAACCATCACTCAAAGACATTCCCATTGTGAATGAATTCCATGATGTGTTTCCCAAAGATCTCACCAAGTTACCCCCTGAGAGAGAGGTTGAATTCGCCATCGACTTGATGCCAGGCACTGGACCAATATCAAAAGCACCATATCGTATGGCACCAAACGAGATGATGGAATTGAAGAAACAGCTTGAGGAGCTACTGGAGAAAGGATTTATTCGACCTAGTGTGTCGCCATGGGGAGCCCCAGTACTGTTTGTAAAGAAGAAAGATGGAAGTTTACGACTTTGTATCGATTACCGCGAGTTAAACAAGGTGACTATCAAAAACAAGTACCCACTTCCTCGCATTGACGATCTACTCGATCAACTATCTGGTTCCTGTGTATTCTCTAAAATTGACTTACGCTCAGGATACCACCAGCTGCGAGTGAAAACCAGTGATGTTCCAAAAACAGCCTTTAGAACCAGATACGGGCATTACGAATTCCTTGTGATGCCTTTCGGATTGACAAATGCGCCTGCCGTATTCATGGATTACATGAATAGAATCTTTCGTCTACACCTAGACAAGTTTGTAGTGGTGTTCATCGATGACATCCTAATCTATTCTAAAAGCAGGGAAGAACACGAAGAACATCTGCGACTCGTGTTGGGAATACTCCGTGACAAACAACTTTTTGCTAAATTGAGCAAGTGTGAATTCTGGCTACCAGAGGTAAAATTTCTGGGTCATGTCGTATCTCGCGATGGTGTAGCTGTTGATCCTAGTAAAGTGGAAGCGGTTCTAAACTGGAAGAGGCCGGAAACAGTGGCAGAGATACGTAGTTTCCTGGGTTTAGCGGGATATTACCGCAGATTCATACAAAATTTCTCACGTATTGCCTTACCATTAACGAAGCTCACAAGGAAGAAACAACCATTCATATGGGACGATGATTGTGAGGCGAGTTTTCAAACTTTGAGGGAGAAGTTGACTACAGCTCCAGTATTAATAATTCCAGATCCAGACGAAACGTACATTGTCTATAGTGATGCTAGTGGGCAAGGATTAGGGTGTGTTCTCATGCAGCAGGGCAGAGTTGTGGCATATGCTTCTCGCCAGTTGAAACCTCACGAGTTGAACTACCCTACTCACGATTTAGAACTTGCGGCTATCGTGTTTGCTTTGAAGATATGGAGACATTATCTCTATGGAGCAACCGTGGAGTTATATTGCGACCACAAGAGCCTGAAATACCTGTTTGATCAAAAAGAGCTCAACATGAGACAACGTCGCTGGATGGACTTACTGAAAGATTACGACCTGGAGATCAAGTATCATCCCGGAAAAGCAAACGTCGTAGCAGATGCGCTTAGTAGAAAGACGGTGCACGCAGCATACATGATGATTCAAGAGCGGAGACTACTTGAAGATTTCAGAGACCTAAACCTGTCCAATCAGATTTGCATGAGACACTACGCGCCCGATGACGTGTATCTTGCAAGTCTCCTTGTTAGTCAAGGAAAGTATAATTTAAGAGATGCGGTCGAGGAAGCTCAAAAGCACGACGAATGGGCTATAGCAGCTCGAGAAAAGATCTCACAAGGTGAAACTCAAGACCTTGACCTATCACCTAGTGGTTTAGTCAGGTACAAGAAGCGGATCTACATTCCAAAGGATGGTGAATTACGACAGAAGATTCTAGACGAGGCTCATAAGAGCAGATACACTCTACATCCAGGAATGGTGAAGATGTACCAGAACCTGAAATCCGAGTTTTGGTGGCCCAGGCTGAAGAAAGACGTAACCGAGTACGTGGGTAGATGCTTAACCTGTCAGAAAGTTAAAACCGAACACCAACGACCCCCTGGTCTTCTTCAAGGACTGGAAATTCCGGAATGGAAATGGGAGAATATTACCATGGATTTAGTGGTAGGTTTACCCAAGATTAGACATCACGACGCGATTTGGGTGATTGTGGACCGATTGACTAAGTCGGCACACTTTCTCCCCATTAGTATTAATTACTCACCAGAACAATTGGCGAGGATTTATATCAAAGAGATCGTAAGACTTCATGGTGTACCTAAGAGCATCGTTTCTGATCGGGACCCACGATTTACATCCCGATTCTGGGAGGCTTTGCATGCAGAAATGGGAACTAAGCTAAGGCCTAGTACAGCTTATCACCCGCAGACCGATGGTCAATCTGAAAGGACAATACAAACGCTAGAAGATATGCTTAGAGCGTGTGTATTGGATTTCAAAGGCCATTGGGATGAACATTTACCGCTGGTCGAATTCGCTTACAACAATAGTTACCATTCGAGCATACAGATGGCTCCGTTTGAGGCATTGTACGGGCGGAAGTGTCGATCACCTATATGCTGGACAGAATTGTCGGAGCGAGAATTCATCGGGACAGATTTAGTTGATAAGACCTCCAAGCAAATTGCATTGATCAAACAGAGACTCCTAACAGCACAAAGCAGACAGAAGAGTTACGCTGATAAGAGGAGAAGACCACTAGAATTCGAGGTTGGAGACCATGTGTTTCTCAAGATATCCCCGGTAACCGGTGTTGGTAGAACTCTTAAACGGCGAAAGCTAAGTCCTCGTTACATTGGGCCATTCGAAATCTTGGCAAAACGTGGACCGGTCGCATACCAGTTAGCCTTACCCCCGAATTTGAGTAAACTCCATGATGTTTTCCATGTTTCTCAACTAAAGAAATACCAACCTGACCATGACCATGTTATTCAGTATGAGGATGTCGAGGTACGACATGATAACACTTTTGAGGTCGAGCCGGAGCGAATTCTCGATTACCAGGAGAAACGGCTTCGACACAAAAATATTCCTGTTGTGAAAGTGGTCTGGAAGGGTTTATCTCCTAATGAGGCGACTTAGGAAACAGAGGGAGATATGAGGGAAAGATATCCGGAGTTCATGGCTCAATGTTTAGTTAGTATGGAGTAAATTTCGAGGGCGAAATTTTATTTAACGGGGGGAGAAATGTAATATCTTATATTTTGGGAAATAATAGAAATAAAATTATATCTTGTAAACCGTGAACTAGGTTTCTTGGGTAAGGGCATATTATGAATCAGTGAATTTTTGTCTCGAAGATGGTGTCACCCGAAGTAATTTCTGTTTCCGGCAGTGTCCGACTTAAAATCTTTGACAGATTACGAAATATCCTGAATGAGGTCAAAAATTCAGTTGACCCAGATATTTCTAAAGAGGAAGAATAGAGCTTCAAGACTGTGCTTCTGGATTTTTGAGAATTTGCAAAAGATCACGCGATCAGAACACCGAATAGGGAATTTTATTAGTAAAAAATAATATAATATTTAAAGGTGTGGGACCCACTGACAAAATTTTCTCCTCTCCCGACAGAAACTCTCGTGAGTTTGAAAATTTTGTCAGCGGGACCCACTCAATAATAATTTATTATTTAAATAATAATATTATATTATAATAATAAAATAATATATATTAAAATATTATTAATTTTTATAAAATTGTTCACGGGCGGCTGGTCACGGGTTTCCTTTTTAGTTTTTAGGAAAATTACGTAAAACGACCCAGAGACGAAAATTACACTTAAAGACCCATTTTACAACTATAAATAGAGGCCTCACTTCTTCATTTTCTTCACACCAAACTCAGATCACAACGATCGAGTTTAATAGAAGAGAGAGAATTCTTAGAGTTTAGAGTGAGAATTTAGAGTAAAATTCTCGGAGCTGGAGAGAAGGAGTAAGAACTTCAAGGGTAAGTTCTTTGGTCTCTGGTAGTTTCTTTTGGTAATTATAGTAGAAATGCCAGATAGAGTTTTTCTGAGTATGCTCTGTGGCTGCAGTTTAGTCTGATCTGTCACATCAGAAAAGAATTATTCTTGGGCAGTAATGTTATTTACCAGTACAGTAAATACTATTTACCAAACAGTAAAAATTATTTACCGTCACGGTAAAAATATTTTTACTGGGACTATTCACATGAATAGTGAATACTATTCATATGAATAGTAAATCTTCAACGTAGAATTCCACAAGTATTGCAAAGTTGATGGCCACTGATAAATGTGATATTGTTCCTATAGGGTATCTGTGAACTTGTACCGCTATTTTCCGTTAGAAGTACCGTTTTAGTCAAACGTACCAAAACATCATCAACGAAGGTACGGACGCGTACTGTAACCTTAACTCTGATGCTTATTGTAAATTTGTATGTGATGGATAGTCTGAGATTCTGTTTTTATAAAGTTGTGCATACACATTCAGCTATATAC